>CANTUV010000012.1:0-4955000 GCA_947685225.1 Garcia nutans | reverse complement strand
GTTTTTCCATGACTCTGCCACCCAGTCAATTCTGTTCCACTTAATCCCTATTTCATGGCCACATATCTTTCAGGCTAAGGAATGAGAAACCTTTCTCCTATTACATGAATCCAATTTTCATTTCATCCGTGAAAAGCCATCTTTTTCTCAACAATGCCTTTGTCATTTGATCCAATAGCGTTCCATTAGATAGGAACAGATTTGATAAATACTGATAACTCTCGGATAGAGTATTAGAACGAAAAAATCCATTAGATAATGAACTATTGGTTCTAAGCCATCTCTGGCGATGAATCAACAATTCGAGGTGCTTTTCTTGCGTATTCTTGATAAACCAGCGTTTATATATAGATGTAGGAGGATCTGTTTGGGAAGTAAGAAGCCCCTTTGACATCTCTTCATCTGCAAAGAATTCTCGATGTGAAAACACAGAGACAAAGGGCTGATCTTTGAATAGGAAAAAGAGTGGATCTGCAGGGTCCCAAATGAATTGGCTAATTAAAAAAAACCTTGTTCTTTGGAAGATCTATCTCGTATCTGGTACTGCATGGTTCCACTCTGCAAGAACTCCGAATCATTCTCTTGAAGCTCACCCTCTTCATCATAAATGATTCGCTTGCCCCGAAATGACCTGGCCCAATAGGGAAATCCCAATTCATTGGGCCTTTCGATGCAATCAAATAGAAAACCCCAAGGGCGCCATATTCTAGGAGCCCAAACTATGTGATTGAATAAATCCTTCTCTATCTGTTGCGGGTCAAGGATTTCTTCTCCTTCCCCTTCTTCAAACTCCGATTCATATTTTTCATAGAAAAATCTCTGATCAAGGATAGAACAAGATCCATTTTGCATCATATCTAAGGGACTCTTTGGTTCGGGCCGAAGAAGCAATGTCACTCGATCATTATCAAACTGACTGCAATCTTTTTCTGTACGTGAGGATTCCACCAGAGCGCCTTCTACTTCTAATAGGCCATGAACTAGATCAGAATCATTCTCAATAAGTCTATAATAAGTGATCCCATTTTTTCATCGGGTCCGGGTAGAGACCAAAGGTTTTGAGCAACCGATTCGGCAGAACAACTCAAAAGATAAAGAAGTATCGTTAATTTCTTCATGCTCGTTCCAAGTTTGAAGTACCATTTGTACAAATAAGAATCCCCTTCGTTACATGATTTCTTCTTCATATAGATAGATATAGGATCTATGGGGCAATTACTTAGAAATACATTTTGTGCAACGGCCCTTCCTATCTGATAGAAAAGGATCCTATGATCCTGAACTAATCTTACTTAGGATTGCAAATCCTAAGTTTGTCTGTAAAGAGCAGATCTAATTATATTAGTGTCTATAATTGATTTCTTCTGTGTAATACTAATCGATAGGGCCTTATTGGTAAGTGCTACAAGATCTCGTACATTGGAACCCATGGTTATGGACCCGAAACCATTAGTATGGAACATTTTCTTTTCCAAGTGAAATCCCCTAGTATATGAAAGAGTAAAAAAGCGCTTTCGTTGTTGTGGAATAAGAAGCCTTCGTATCTTAATGCATGTATTTAATTTATTCAGAGCTATTAGAACGGGATCCACTTTTTGGGGAATATGAGTCAAAGCAATAACAGGAATATTTCTAGTGGAACATCTTTCACAATCCCTGGAGAGATAGTTCACTAATAGACCGAGGGATAAGTAATTTGACTCATTCACATCCAGATCATGAATGTTTGGAATCCATATTATGCAAGGGGACATTGCTTTTGCTAATTCGAATTGAAGGGTGATATAAAATCGGTCTATTTTCGGCATCATATCCATAGTTATCGCATTCATCCTAGTTAGAAACTCTAGATCCATATCAAAGTCATGGTCGATATCGTCACTCACACCAATATCGTCACTAGCATCAATATCGTCACTATCATCAATATCGTCACTATCATCAATAAGAAAGCCCTTAGGCTTGTTATCCAGGAACTTGTTCAGAAATACTGTAATGAAAGGAAGATAGGACTTTGTCGCTAGGTATTTGACCAAATAGGATCGTCAAGTTCCCATAGAACCTATCACTAAAATACCCCTAGAGGGGGATAGGGCTAAGCGGAGCGAAAAGGGTTTTCCATGAGATGAAAAATGAAAACTATTTACCCCACACGAGGTTTGTGAATAAGTGGTTGTCTGATAATAAGCAAGGAATATCCGTCTTTCTGCTAAACAGGGTGTATTGAACTCATAATTCATTAGATACATTTTATGAATGTCAACTAAGTATCATAAATAAATTGCTCCCGACTCTTCAATCATTTGATAACCAGAGTCATTCTTTGATAAATGATCACTATGAGTCAGACTCAATAAAATTTGATCAATCCTTTTTTCTGTCATTAAGGTGGAGAACTGAACCAAGAATTCTCTTTCTTTATCATTAATCGAATCACTGTTCACGACCAAGGATTCTATTTTATCATCAATCCAATCACTGTTTGCGTCCAAGGATTCTATTTTATCATCAATCCAATCACCGTTCACGTTTTTTCTTTTTCTTATCAATGAATAAATCTCTTTACTTGTATGACTTAGATGTCTCTTATTTCTCAAAAATGTGATTCGATTGATGGGATTTGGTATGATACTTATGAGATCGATGAGATTGATATTCAAACATTTCTTCTTAAAATGTATTGATTTAACCCCATAAGCGGGACCACCACCCCATAGCATGTTGCCTCCAGAAGCAGAACCCCGCATTTCTTCTAGAAAATCTCCTAATTGTTCCAGAGCAACTAGAAAGAGATTCTTTAACCAGAAAGAATTCAGTTCAAATGTAGGATACCTATCCAGAAGTTTTCGCAACTCAATCATGTATGATGGAATCATCAAAGATTTGACCTTTTCGAACTCTGTCTGTAACTCACTATAGGCTCGGGAAACAAAGAGAAGATGGGTACGAATGAGATATCCATCAACAAGAAGAAAGAAAAGGATTGAATAGAGAAACTCCTGAACATTTGGTGATCTCAGATGTGTCAATATCGATGGTGGCTCATTATTTCGATGAATCATTTCTTCGGACAGAAGAAGATTATATAAACACTTACTCGAAATCTCACTTATCAGATTCCATTGTGGAAGACACAATTTTTTCTGAAGAATTTGCCATGATATATCTGATCCGTGCATAATATCATGAAAAATGGATACAAATTTTTGACTGCTACTTAGTATCGGTAATAGGTCCGAAAAGGTATCTAAAAAATATCAAATTTAGATATTTGTACCCTGTCAAAGTAAGAAACCATGGCATATATGTTTGGAATAGATTCCATTTTGAGACAGTTGAAAAAGCACTATCTCGTTGAAAGGTTCTATACATCTGCCCTTTTTCAACACATTTCTTTAGACAAAGACTACGTTTTTTCCTCTTTTCGGATGGTAAATATTTCTCAGAACATAGAGTGTGAATCAAACCCATGTTTGAATTGAAATTGAGATACTGATTGAAGTTCTTCCCTTCTGAATTAGATAGATTCATATCCGAAAGAGGTTGACAATAAGTTCTTTAAAAAGGGGCTATTTATCCCTCTGTTAGAGGTGTTTAAGAAATGTCTGCGATCAAATAAATAGCTCTACAAACGAATGGATCATATCGAATTGGAAAATGGAAAGATTTGTACAAGTTATATCTTCCGTTACTACTTTGTGGAAAATTATTAGGTATGAATATGTTAGATACTTGTGACTCGATTGGTGAAATAGTATCTCTCACCAAAAAAGCATTTTTTTTTTACCGCAGCACAAAGAAAATATTTTGTTGCGAATGAACAAGATATTGAGGAATTGTCCATATGTAAAATCATAATTCTTGATACGGGCCTTTTCCACATAAAAAGGGAATCTTTTGTTACAATAGAAGCAGAAGTAATGTAGATTATTCAAGAATCGAAGTCGATTTGCTTTATAAAAAGAAGATATCAATGAACTTCTATGACATGGTTTCACGGGATTCAGCCAATTGTCTTGATCGTGATATATCATTGAGAAATAGGAATTTGTGTTATCAAAAGATTTTCTGCGATTATTTCTAGTATGGAATGAGTCAATCATCCACTTTGGTATCTTATTGAACAAAAATGGTGATATTGTTTCTCCATTAATCAAAAATTTTGATTTTTGGGAAGTATCATGATCATCCAATAAGAAGGGTTTCTATTTTTTTTAAATGAACGAGTTGAAGACCTATTGGTTTTAACAGCTGATTGCAGAGTTGATCATTCGGACCTTTCAATTTATAGATATGGATTTCGGACCTATGAATGGGGATATTCCCGAAACTCACAAAGAAAAATGGAAGTGAGTTAGATAAAAAGAGAAGAAACTTGGATAAAAAAAGAAGTAACTTGGACAAAAAGAAATGAAGTGACTTAGACAAATCTTTTTTGTCGATAACCTCAGACCAATCAATCGAATATTGATTAATACGTAATCGCTCGAACACTACTTGAAAAAGAAAATGGCTCTTCTGCTCAGAAATGAAATGTTCCAAATGTTCCTGGAAATTCTTGCTCCCATTAGACCATTTGTTTCCATATGCATTAGGATCCCAATTCATGGATCTCTCGGTTCGAGAAAGAAAAATAAGAGGATTGAACCAGTTCTTCTTACTCTGTTTCAAATTCGATAAATGTTGGTTGATCGTATATTTCATTATAGTTCTATGATTCAGAGTATCATTTCCTATTTGATCCCTTTGAATTCCATATTCGAAGTTGCAATCAGATCTATTCATTAAAAAGAATTGAGTCAATACATTTCTTATGTACGCATAGGCACTATATTGGATTTGAATCAGATTTAGGATCAATCCATATTGATTGACTGCCTCCATTATGTTGTTGCTAGAAAATGCCACTATTTTTTTTGTTTTAGATCTTTCAAATCATTCCCGCAGGAGATCCGGACCTTTTTTTTTCTGATCCTTTGATAAAATGATTCATTCTCTTCATAAAAAATAGGAGGTAGAACCAATAAAGATTTCTTTTTCGATTCATCCCTGGAGTTGAATACCTTATTCAAGAATTGTTTTTGATCCAATCCATAGGAATCAATAAAAAAGGTAAATCCCTTATGATACACCAGATCCGGCTCAGTTATTGATAGAGTGAATAGATCTGCCATTTCTTAAAATCTCTCTTCTGATTCAAAATCGTGGTGTAACGTGTATCCCCCCCTCCCCGGTTCCAATCATGGAATAGATGAAATAAATCAAAAAATGGATTTTTGTTCAAGAAAGAAATCTTATAGGAACTGTCCATATCCAGTTCATCCTTCAGAACCATATCCCATCCCGGATATGATGAAATAGGATGAATTGAGACGGTATTTTGTAAATAAGTGATTATCTTAAATATATTAACTATTTCTTTATTTTTCGATCACCTGGAAGGGAAAAAAAACATCTTATTCTTTCTTCAACAATTTAGTGGACCTCTCAGTAGGATTCGAACCCAGATGAAGTTCTGACGATCTGGCAGAGAAAAAAGAACGAATGGATCTTGTAGGATTCCCAAGAAATTCTTTGATTTCTTCCGGATGCAGATGATTATTCATCTCCTTCTCACCTTCCGTGAATAGTTGGGACATTGAGGAATATCCAGAAAGGCATTTAGGGAATCAGTCTGATTCTATCTCTGTTCGTTCCGTTTGAAGAAAGGAAGGATCCCAAAGAATCGATCTTTCTTTTAGTTGTTGAATCATTCTTTGATTGATCAATGTGTGATATTTCAAATCCTCATTACTAATGGAATCAAAATGATCTCTGGATTGATCAGAAGATCCCTTCAATTGGCTAGAATTCCTTCCTTGAACGAAACTAGATCTTGTGGAATCATATTGAATATTTGATGATATATTCCGTGCCTTGCTAAAAAATCGATCCTTGTTTACCAACCATACATTGTCTAACCAAATCCAATTCTCTCTTGATATGTTCCTTAAAAAATCCGATTTGTGCGGATTATTCCCCCAACTAACGAAGAGATCTTGGCGGAATTGCCACATATGAAATTGAGCACAATTTTGCAAAGAAATAGCCCACTTCTTTCTCGAGAAGAGATGGAAAACATGTTCAATATCATTTGATTGAATAGTTGACCCGGCTCCTTGTTGTTTGAAGAAACCCTCCACTTCAATTGGTATTTTTTCATGAAAAGCAAACATGAGATAACAAATCCAGTCTTTCACTAAGATTTCGAATAGCTGTCCTGAATTCAAGTTGATTATGTTTCGCCCCTTCCTCGGAGAAAAATGATCAAACAATTTCCAATCATGGTCCTTGCGGATCGAATCATCCATATAATATACAAAAAGAAACTCCAGATATTGGATATCTTTTTCTTCGAATGAGATCTCAATTCCAGCGACGGTTTCATTAGATATCTTTTTGATCCAATTCCTCCACCACCGCGAACCCCAGTTAGATTCAGACATGATACACTTTTTCGTTATTAGGAGAACCCAAGTACTCTCAGATCCAGGAAAGAGCTCTCAGAGATCTTTTTTCCTTTTGGAAGATACAGGAGTGAAACAATCAACCTATTGATATTGGAAGACCTAAAGGATTCTTCCAATGTATCATTTCTGGGTCCAATGGAATTCATAGGTATAGGAAGAAGCCCTGTCAAATAGAGATTTTTTCTTTCGACCATCTTTCGATTGTTAATATGATATATAAGAACCACTACTACAAATAGCACTACACCCTTGATTATGAAATATCGATTGCTTGTTGAACCCTGTGAATTGCGTGAAAGTAAGATACTCGAAATTCGGGAGTCCAAGAGTTTTATAAAACGTTCTTGATGGAAAAAAATGTGAATGAAAGATCCCACTGAATTGAATTGGATCCATGAATCTAAGAAATAGTGAGAATTCTTGATCTCCCTCAATATCTCAATTCGAAAATCCAGGATTTGAATTGATGTCCTTTCATTGATTCCTCCTAAATTGCATTGATTTATCCTAAAGATTTCATTTCAATTGGAATTTGGTTATTCACCATGTACGAGGATCCCCGCTAAGCATCCATGGCTGAATGGTTAAAGTGCCCAACTCATAATTGGCGAATTCGTAGGTTCAATTCCTACTGGATGCACGCCAATGGGACCCTCCAATAAGTCTATTGGAATTGGCTCTATATCAATGGAATCTCATCATAACGAATTGGTGTGGTATATTCATATCATAACATATGAACAGTAAGAACTAGCATTCTTATTGAGACTAGAACTCATAGGGAAGAAAATAGATTTATGGATGGAATCAAATATGTAATATTTACAGACAAAAGTATTCGGTTATTGGGGAAAAATCAATATACCTTTAATGTCGAATCAGGATCAACTAGGACAGAAATAAAGCATTGGGTCGAACTCTTCTTTGGTGTCAAGGTAATAGCTACGAATAGCCATCGACTCCCGGGAAAGGGCAGAAGAATGAGACCTATTATGGGACATACAATGCATTACAGATGTATGATCATTACGCTTCAACCGGGTTTCTATTCCACCTCTTAGAAAGAAAAGAACTTAAATCAAAATACTTAATAGCATGGCGATACATTTATACAAAACTTCTACCCCGAGCACACGCAATGGAGCCGTAGACAGTCAAGTGAAATCCAATACATGAAATACATGAAATAATTTAATCTATGGACAGCATCATTGTGGTAAAGGCCGTAATGCCAGAGGAATCATTATCGCAAGGCATAGAGGGGGAGGTCATAAGCGTCTATACCGTAAAATCGATTTTCGACGAAATGAAAAAGACATATATGGTAGAATCGTAAGCATGAAATATGACCCTAATCGAAATGCATACATTTGTCTCATACACTATGGGGATGGTGTGAAGAGATATATTTTACATCCCAGAGGGGCTATAATTGGAGATACCATTATTTCTGGTACAGAAGTTCCTATAAAAATGGGAAATACCCTACCTTTGAGTGCGGTTTGAACTATTGATTTACGTAATTGGAAGTAACCAATTAGGTTTACGATGAAACCTAGAAATCGATCACTGATCCATTTTGAGTACCTCTACAGGATAGACCTCAACATAAAACTGAAGAGTAATGGCAGCAAGTGATTGAGTTCAGTAGTTCCTCATAGAAAATTATTGACTCTAGAGATATAGTAATATGGAGAAGACAAATTTGTTTCAAGCACCGACAGAACCAGAAGACCCCAATAATCACCCCTGTGAAACCAACCACACTGAGCATAAGGGGATAGAGGAGATCTCTGTGACATTGGGGTCAAAACACTAGCCACTAAAGTAGCAATATGCCTTTGCTACTGAGATCCCCTACCAAGTTGTCCCAGGCCTCTACCAAACCTCTATGAAGAACCTCCTCTGCTTCTCTTTGAAGATGAAAACCCCACCTCAATCTGTGGTCTCCTATCTCTACCCTCTGCTATGACAACTGCTGCAAGTCCCTGTGCCTTCTCTAAACTTCTGGCAGTTGCAACTAACTTGGAGAAATCCTCATATCATGAGCCTTCTACCAAACACATGATAGATGGCCTCAAACCCTCCTCAAATCTTCGGCATCTATCAATCTCCTCAATCACAATTCCTCTTGCATACTTACTCAATCTAATAAAATCTTTCTCATAGTCTGTCACTGTCTTTGATTCTTGTCTTAAACCCAAAAACTCTTTCTTCATAGCATCTTTATACTCCCGAGGGGTATATTTCTTATCAAACTCCTGCAGAAAATCATCATATGTCAATACTAGAGGATCTTTCATAGCATGAGAAACTGTCTTCCACCAGTCATAAGCGTCCCCCTGCAGAAGAGACATGGCATAATCAAACTTCTCTTCTGCACTAGCCTGTAGCTGGATAAATACCCTCTGAACTCTATCCAGCCACTCCTCCGCTATAGCTGGATCTGTAGTGCCAAAGAAATATGTAACTCCAAATTTTCTTAGCCTGTCATACTTTTTGATTGTAGCTGCTGCTGGGGCTGCGGTTGCGGCTGTGGCTATACCAGAGTCTGTCGTAATAATTCCACCATATGTTGCATCCATCATAGCAGAACCTCCTCAACAACTGATCTAGTTGGCACTGACGCCTCCCCGACTATCTCTGTACCAAATCTAACATCACCCTCTCTAGGAGCAAAACTCTCTATGCTCTCCTCACCAAAATCATGTGTAAGAGCCACCATATTAGCCACTATCAGTAAATACAGAAAGAAATGCCACATGATGGACCAGATAAAATGTCAGTGCAATGCATGTATAACATGTTAAAATCACATTAAAAATTTTATTTTCTCTTTTCAAAAATCCACCTAGGTCGAGCACCTCAAACCTGGGCTCTGATACCAAATAAATGTAACACCCTTATACTTTATACACATATAATATATATACACTCAGTATATGTAAAATATATAGATTATAAAATGTCACAGTACGGTGTTTATAAAAACTTTCATAAATCTATGTTAACCATTTTTAAAATATTTAAAATGTATTTTAATAAATAAATAAAAATAACCATTAATGATTTAAATAGTAAAAAGATATATTAAATAGAAAATCTCTGAAAAAAATTCGTCAGAGTTTTATCTATATTTTGAATAATTCTAAATTTCAAATAACACAACCTGCCATCAAAATACACTCCCAATTATTTATTCAATACACTCATTCCTCCAAAATAGCCCAATGGCTCAATCCGCCAATATTTTACAAAAACACATCCATATATATATATATATATATATAAGTTTCATTTTTATTTCAATATTACACAAAAGGAAAAACATATATTTTACACCGCATACATGATTATATATATAATGTACATACTCAAAAGTATTTTTTTAAAAAAAAAATTCAAAGTGTATACATATTATGCAAGTGACACTGGTCTGCGGTAGCTCAAGGATCTTCACACACAATAACTTAAACCTGGGATGGTCTAGCAGCACTGTTCGGAACTCCTGGATCTACTTTGTCACCTGCTCAATGGAATTCAATCGCCCTAAGCATATTGCCTAGTAGTTCATATTTTAATAAAATTTAAAAATGATGTCATACATGTATAATGTTATATTTACATCATGTTATAAATGCCAAACATTGTTTATACATATTAAACAACACACTAAACATTGGCCCAAACACCTTATACAATGATCTAGTCCCAAGCTCGTTACCTTGTCTATTATTGGTGTTTCACTCGGGCATAGGCATATCTCTGCGACACCCAGTGTCTCATCTATTTTAGTTTAGGGTATACCAATGTCCAAGCATAATCTTCTGGCAACTAGTTAGTATATAAGGTACACAATATATATTTCTTTCAATGTATTTTTACATCTCGACTCACACCATAGTTTCCACAAATCATTATCATAAATAATGCAAATGTGGTTTACTTCCTCATATTAGTGCATAAATTGCACTTTATGCATTTTGCACAAATAATTCATTTATCCATTCTCAAATAGCTAATCATGCCATAAACAACACAAATCAAACATTGTTACTTCAAACAATGCTATACACACATGTTCATAAAAATCATCAAGTACCATTACACATTTAATATATGTAATATGTTATGACAAAATTTAATATAATCACACGTATTGCAAATAAAGTATGTACTAAACTCTTTAAAGCAATAAATAAAGTTAAAACTCCACTCTACTTCCAATATATCTAAAAGTCATTCATTACTAGGTTGATGAAAATCCTATATACTCAACACCTATACCCAATGTGAATGAACATAATCAATTAACATCACATTTCTAGGTGTTTAAAGCCTAAAATAAAAATTAAAGCATAATTATACAATTTTTCAAGTTTTTTCTATAATGAATTTTAACCTTGGAAAATCATTCCAACACATTTCAAATTGATTTTTTAGCTTAAATATATCTAATACATTATATTTTAACACATTTTAAGCATTAAAATACATTGTATCATATTTTCTCCAAAATTCTAAAATTTTGCTCTAAGCCACTTTGATTTTGATTTTTCATTCTAACTAATTTCAAATGATAATTTAAGTTCATTTTCATTATTAACATCATTAAATAACACAATTAAAACTAAATAAATATAAATTCTTAATGTTTACTATTTTCAAAATCCTAACTCACTCTCTTCCTCTTTCAAACTACCATCAAACCTAAACAAATCAACCAAACAACCTTAAAATATTTACCTCCTCATCAAGACAATACCTTCCATACTCATTTTAATAATTATAATATACTATATAAAATTTTAAATTTTCACATAATCACAATTTTAAAGAAATCTAAAATTTTCTCAAAGAAAACTTACCAATTTATTGAAAAATAACCAAAACTTCTTTTGATTCTCGAAAATTCACGCAAAAATTGGTGTTTGGAAGAAAAGAAAAGCTTTCCCTTGCTTCCATGGAGTTTTGGCCAACAATAAGAAGAGAGAAAGAAGATGAGTTTATATTTTTCACGTTTTACTATTTATATTTTACTATTCACACTTCATTATTCATATTTTACTATTCACATATTGACTTTTATATGTTTTTTATATTTCACATATATTTAACATATACAATCTATTTTTTTCACTTCTAAATCTTCATTTCTCTCTCAAATTATTCATTTTAATTTAATTTAATTTAATTTAATTTTGTGGATGTTACAAAAATTAATATTTATTAGTGAATTTTTACAACTGTAATTATAAAATGATTATATTTATAATCAAGATATTACTCTTAAAGTAAGCTTTTGAGAATAATTTGGTGATCTTATATATAAAGTATATATATAAGTTCTTAAAATGAAATATTATTATTTTTAAGAAACTTCAAGTTGAGATTTAAAAGAGATTTAAAATTAAGAAATTAAATTACATACCTTCTCATAATATACATATAAGTATATTTGTAAAACTAAAGCAAATAAATTATTAATTATAATTGAAGGATAATTATAAAATTATTCTCTTAGTTGTTCCACATTAATTTAGTATATAACTTAAACATTAACAAGTAAACTAAATAAACTTTATTAAAAGTTTAATAAAGTAAATTTATTAGTAATATTAATATTAATAATTGTTGTTAAATTATAGGAACAAATGAATTGAATTAATGAAAGTTAATATATATATTGAGAATATTGATGGAGACTATTTAGGTAAATGACTGAATTATGTTAAAACTGTATAAAAAATTTATTAGAATTTAGGGATCATTCTATACATGTTTCTCGTAACATGCATATCATAATAGTTTGATAATTTTGGGATATTCATTAGTTAATAATTATTCTTATATCACTCTAGGAGTGGATTCAACACCCGAAGTAAATCATACAGGTGATCCGGTTATTTATATAAATTTAGCTTTCGGCCAAGGTGGGTGGATAATTATATAAAATTGATATTTTATTAAATTATTTATATATATATGATTTGCTAAATTTATTTCATGATGAAATTATGTTTATGGTGGATTTAAAAGAAATAATTTTTATATATTTAAAATGGGTGATGTTTGAATTATGATATGATGATAAATTATTGATACATCATAATAAATCCTTTAAATACACTCATAATAAATTATCTAATAGAGACACTTATGATAACGGGGTGTTAGATGAATTGACGGATTATGATATGATACCGTCTTTGGAACAACGTTTGATATACACGTAGTCTTTGGGGGATATATCAGGTGGTCACTCTTTGGGGGCAACTCTGCACATTTGTATAACCATGTTTATTTGTTCTTGGTGTTGCCATGCATCATCATTGCGCATAAGATGCCATGTTTTACCTTTAGACTGCTAATAAATATATGTTTATTTACACCTAAGGTATTATATTATCTATGGACTATATATTTTGAGTGTATGAAGATATATGTTTTACTTTTATAAAGAAAGTGATGAATTAAATTAAGAGTATTATGATAATTAAAGATAATATTTATGCAGCTGTATGATTTTATATTAATAAGTATATAAGAAAAATCTTGTTTGTTCCTCCTTTATTATATAATTATCTTCTCACTGAGTAGTTGGACTCACTCCTTAATATATATATATTTTCAGATACAGTTGGTGAATAACTCAGTAGAAATTTCTTTCATTCTGATCCATCGACATGTAAAAAAGGTCGGACCAACAAACTAGTTTTACAGTTTGATATTATTTGGAATTAGTATTTTATTATAATGGATAATATTTATAATGTTAAAATAGTGATATGCATTTTAGACAATGATATAAATAATGTATATATATTCATGGTTATATGCTTATGAGAGATATGAGTATTTAAATTGTAAATAGAAATTTATAGCAGGTTAAGTCTACCCTAGCTTTGGAGAGTTGAAGTGTGACACTTATGATGCAGATATTATGAATAAAGAAAATTTTAAATTGACCAATAATGATGAGCCAAATGATAATGTGAAAATTTTAAAAATGAATTTTATTTCTAATGAAGAATTACAGGATTCAGTGTGGAAAAGAGAGGCTCTCAAACCTCTAGAAAATAAAATCTTTATTCTTGAGTTACCTACTTCTCACATAAAATATTTATCTTATGCTGTGCAGGTATCGAAATGAAAAATAATAGATTCTAGCATAGCAATCAATAAGGTTCTTTTGCGCCCAATGTCAAATAGATTAATTTGGGATGTTCACTAAAGAATATGTGCGATGTCTAGCTGAAGACTTTAAATGGGGGTGCTTATTAGGAGGCAACTCAATCTTTTTAAAATTTATCTTTTTAAAAAAAATTTATTTTTTTCTCTTATGTTATGTTATTTTATTTTTATTTTATCTTCTTCTTCCTTCAAAATCATTGCAAATTTCTTATTTTCAGGTTTAATGGACACAACAATTAAAAAAATTATTGCCACTTTCACTCTTTCATTTTCATCCGCAATAAAAAATCACAAGAAAAAGAAGCGAATGACCCATCTCCACTAATTTGATCAAGGAAAAAAAAATTAAGAGAAATCATCTTGTTCTTAAATTTTATTTTATATCTATATTTACATATAGATGATAATATGTAAAATAAGTGTGGGAGAGGGATATTCTAATATTAAGTTTCAAAATTTTTGAGGTTTCATGAATATTTTGTGGAAAAGTTTTTAAAATTCCTTGAGTTTTGCTACTGCCCTCTTTGTCACTTAATAATTTTTAATTAAAAGTCCTATTTTTTCTTTGAAATAATTCAAATTGTGATATTTTGAAAAATAATTTTTATGGTAACTTTTAACTAGCTTTTCTAGATTGATTTTTACTTTTTCACTTATTATGAATGATTATTTTTTATAGATATTATTTATATGAAATATTTTGAGTTTTTCTCTAACTAACTTAATTAATTAATATTAAAGAGTCATCAATGCATAGTTAGGCTTCTTTTGATTTACTTTAATTTGTGCTTAAAATTTTAAAAAAACTTATGTTGAAAACTAAATAAACAAATAAATAAATAAGCACACAAAAAAGTTTAAAAATGAACAATTTATTCCTCTAGTCAAAAGACTATGAGTAAAGCTAGTAGTCACATAAAACTATGACCCATTGAGTAATCGGGTACCAACATCATAAATATTTATCCTCGTGTCAAAAGATTGTTGACATTTCAGACAAACTTTAAAAGTGCTTAAGTAAACTAAACTGAAATTTCTTGGTTCTTGGTATAAGTCTAATATATGAAATATATATCTTAGTGGTTTGGTGTTGTTTTGTTATGTATTGATTGACTTTCAAGTGAAAACTAAAATTCAGATTAACCATTTTTTGCAAGAATATTTTTTCATTTTATGTTTATTTATTTATCAAATTGATTATTCATTCTGGTGGAATTATAAAAAGCCTATACTGTGAATTATTAGTTTTTGGCTGCCTTTTAATTTGAGTTTTGAAATATTATAAGTTGAGTTATGATTAGATGAATGTAGGTACAATAGTTAAAGAATTTTGAAGTACTTGAGGGCAAGCACAGTTTAAGTATAGGAGACTTGGATAACGTGCAAATATCATTTGTATTTAGGAAGTAATTTCGGCTCGCTATTAAATATTTCTACTGATTTTTTATTATTTTTATAGGAAAATGGTTTAAGGAAGAGCTAAAATCAAATATGAAAAATTGGGCTTAAAGCTGACATTTTACAATAATGTGTAGACTTGAGCCTTGGGCAAGGCTAGTGGCAGAATTGACCTAATAGATTATGAATAAATTTGATAGTTGACTTTTAACTTATTTTGATCTTTGAAGATATGATTTTAGATAGATTTTGAAGGATAAATTTGATCTTTTAATTCTCTATCAGTTAGGAATTTAATTTGGGAAGCTATTATTATTTTATTTTTAATTTATTTTAAAGTTTTCTTAGTTAGAATTAAATTAGAAAGTTTAGAGAGTCAAGAATATAAAAATTAGTGCTTCTAGCAACCCTAGTAATCAATTGTTCTAGATTTTAGCTGCTGAATATTTTGAATTTGCAAATGTTTTCTTTATTCAAATAAGAGCAACTAATTCTTACTTGATTGAAGGGTAATTGAAGTTTATATTCACGAATTATGAAATATGAATAACTTTATTTTTTTTCTTCTTTAATATTCAATATTTATATAATTCTCTATAGTTTAATATAATTATTATTTAGCTAATTAATCAATAGGGCTCATTGCTTGATTAGTTAAATAACGTATAGCTATTCAAAACGCTTGAATCCATAATTGTTCTTGATATTTTGATTTAAGTAGCAATCAGGCTTATCCTAAGAGATTATATAATCTAATTAAATAAATTTCAAAGTTGAATTTATTAGCTAGAATCAAGTCCTTTTAGTTTTTAAGGCTGCTGGTAATTAGATTATAAGGACGTTCCAATAGAATATGTTATTGGCAAGAGTTAATTAGAAAATATTTTCTAATTAATTTAAAACATAAGGAAGAATTGGTGTTGAGAGTTTGTCTAATACTATAACTGGTTTATTGAAGAATTAAGAAGAGTGATCTTTAAATCTATGATCAATTCAAGAATTGAACTAAAATTACTCATTCAACTAATTCTTTTTCCATTGTTATTTTCTTAATTTAGGTTTATTATTCTTTAGTTTATTAGTTTAATTTTTAGTTTTAATTTAATTTTAGTTCTTAATTTATAAACTCCCCTTTTATTTTTTTATTATTTTTATTTTAGTTTTCAAAAAAGATTTAAATAAGTAGTCAATTCTCTATGGATTCGACCTTATTCACCACTACTACTGTAACACCTCTACGCAATTCTTTTAAGAATCTTCAAGAATTGTCACACAATACTTAAACAATTTTTATTCAATCACTAATTGATGCTAGTTCTAATGTTAACAAAATTTTTGATAGAGTTTTCCCTAGAATTTGATACTATCAACATCTTCTTCAATAAAAAAACACAACCTGCAGGGGAAGAACTCCTAATATTTTACACATTCAATTTTAACTTCAATCTAAATAACACACTAATGATCATCCATCACATAATGTGAATAATCATATGTTTATTAACATATTTACTTTATATATCTATTTCTATAATTAATATAATTTACACCCAACCATTTTAATATAGTATACTAAACTCTAAGTCGGTTTAAATATACAATTGTCATTATAAATACAATATTGCTATGCGAACAAAAGTAAATACATAATACAAAACTCTTTGGAATAACCACATTCTGAAATGCAGTTAATCTTGAGTTCTATATCTCACTCAGCTGAGTCTATCCTGACCTTCTGACCTGGGCGTCAGAAATCAATCTAACATGCTAAGTAATATTTAGTGGTGCTTGTAAAATCATAATTTGCCAATTTAAAATGGAAGAAGATAATTGAAGTAATAAATAGAAACAAAATTTAGACTTTGATCACAAACGAATATATATATAACTTCATATTCACCTTTCCAAACAATGCCTATAATTATATACACTATTTATTTCAGTAGGTTTCACTTGCTTTGCCCTTATATACTGATTTTAAAATTCTAGACTTAGATAACAGATCATTAATGGCAAATAAATGCCAATTGATTGAGAATATGGCCAAAGTCTCAATGGTGATGGAAAGTATCCACTGATGACACGAATGCCCACTATCACTGATTATACAAAAGTGTCTACTGATGGCACGGAGTGCCCACTAATACTATGGACGTCCACCCTTTGGCTAGCCATTCAATCTGATACTACATTCGACACTAATACACTTGGGCTTTTAAATTATTTCACTTGTTACAATCAATATTTCAATTATATCAATGCTTCTAAAACTTTCCTTTTAAAATATACATTTCTTTATCTACTTAAGGTATACATTGTTATATATGTTGTAACAATCATTTTCTTTTTAATCTCCAAGTTTTTTCCCAAACACTAATTTTTCAAATTAATAATCTTGCATAATTTAGAGGGAAATTCATATATTAATGATTAATTGATATAGAAATTACATTAGGGAAAAGAAATGAAGTGTTTTAGGGTTGAAAAATGAAGAAAACAAGAGAAACAGAGTGGATACGGGCGTGTCTAATGAACTCACACGCTCGTGTATATAAAACGCCTACTGCAAGTGCATAAATAGTAACTAAAAAATCCACATGCCCGTATAGGATTAATCCATATGCCTGTGTAGATTTTTTAGCTTCAGTTAATTCTACTGATTTTCAAGATTTTGAAAATTTTTCGATTCACATGCCCATGTTTAGCTTCCCACACACCCATGCTTAATTACACCCAACTTTTTGAGAAATTTTTCATTTCCAGAACCTTAAATTTTCATAAATATACCTTTCCTTAATCAATTATGAATTCAAAGCCAATTTCTTCAAGAACTAATTTCATATCCAATTCTAAACCCTAAAATTTACCATATCTCTAAATTGGTCTCTTTTCTTAAGTATATATTTCAACTTTCTCTCTCTATAAGTTCAATTAACAAGTTTCACCATAAATATTTCACTTAAAGTGATAAAATCAATTCACATAACTCATGAAAATTTTAAAAGAAATCAAAAGAAGGGAAACTTATGATCAAACAAGCACAAACCTTCTTTAAAGCACTTCTTCCTTTCTCTTTCCTCACTTCTTTTTTATTAGATGATGGTAATCTTAGTGATTTTCTCACAAACTAGTAAATTTCTATGAAAAATTTTGAGTTACAAGTAGGGATCTTTGTATTTCTTTGTGTGGTGGTGGAAGAAGAAAAAAGATGAGAAATATGGAGATGTTTAGAAATGTGTAGCACTTTAGATGGGAAGAAGAAGGGAGAAAAAATGTAGAAATCTAAAATTACAATTATGTCACTTAGGGTTTTAATTCCATAAGGCACTCACACCGAAACTTGGTACACCAACTTTCTTAAGTTTCTTTTAACTCGACTTTTAGTTCCGTAAAATAGTAAAGTAAATTTCTCTAATTAATTTTAAACCTCTATTATTCATATTTCTTATTTCAATTCCACTAGAGTTCAATTATAAAGTCTTTTAGGATATTTCTTGTAGATCTAACTTTCAACCATTACAACTACAATTTAATTTATTTAAAGAATAAGAATTTAATTTTGGTGGTTTCGACAACCATCAATCACATACTCTTTTCACTACTTCAACCGTCTCTTTTAGATTACGATCTAAAATTACATACTTTATTTTTATTTCTGTCTGTTTCTATATACCACATCTTACACCTTATATTCTTAACTTCTTTACTCTTTCTTCTAACCCATTTAGTCTTTTGAATGCAAGCAATGCTAATTTTTTTCCTCTCCATAATATTGACAAGTTCCCTCAACTTACATATAAGAGATCTAATATTCCAAATTCCTATTCTAATCTTATTTTTCATTTGTTCTTCCTTATGCCTCTTCCTATGAAAGCATTTACTATTATCTGAACATGTATCTCTTGTATTATTCATATTTTGGACTAATTTTTTATCCACATCCGTCCTTGATGTGAAAACTTTTACTTATTTAGCATCACATAGTGTGTTGCATATAGGGAATGCCCTACACTCTTGCCTAGTTGTCACTATTCTCGGGCTCCGATGCAGCGTGTTGCAAGTGGGGCACGTCTCAATGATAATATCATTAGAATTCATATCATGATATTTGACAAAATTTTACACTTGTTGTCACCTACAACAACCTTTCTCCTTTACTCAGGTTTAGAACCGGTTATGCACAAGAAACTCATATATAGGCAGAATTACTTTTTATATATAAAGAAAAATTTATTTATTTTAGTTAATTCAAGTAACAATTTTAAAATAGCCAAGCCGAAAATAAAAAAATTAATAATATTATAAAATAAATTTAAAATTGAACCTAACTGACAGTCCGATATTTTACTATTGAAACAATTAAATTTAACTACTTCAATTTAATTTTTCAATCAAAACTAAATGATATTGGTCCTAATTATTTCTTGTTTTCATATCTATGGCTATAGTGAATTTTTTAAATAAAATATAGTAATTTGAATGTATTTAGAAATTATTTTACAACATGATTTAATTATTTAATAATGATTTAAAATTATTATTAAATTTTTTAAAGGAAACATATTACCATAATCTAATTATATCTTACTTAATCTCTTATATTATTATGAGATTATGGAAACAATATTTATTTGAAATTTGTATATTGATTTCATTTTTCTAATTGATATCACATCATTTTTGTTTGTATAATTTATTTTTAAAAATATATTATTTTATAAATAAATTTAATTTAATGATATTAGAGTCATCTATACAATTTTATTAAATTTCAAAAATTAAATTTCAATTGAATAAAAAAATATATATTTATATATAATTAATATATATATATTTTGAACAAAAGTTCAATTTGAACTTTAAATTTATGAATCAAGTTCAAATTTAAGTAAAATAATTTTTTGTTTAATTAAGAACTAAACTTTAACTCATTAGGACAATTAAGAATAAATGTTCAATTTGAACTTTAAACTTATTAACCAGACTTAAATTAGAACAAAATAACTTTAGGCTTTTAACAGAATTGCCCATCAATTTTTTTTAAAATAATATAAAAAAATACTTACACTTTTAAAAAAATAGATCAAATTTTCAAAAATATTTCACTACTTACAATTTTTTTTTAAATATCTCATATGTCACTATAAACAATAATTTACTTCAAATTTTATTTTTTTAAAATTTTACTAGTAAATAAATATATTCTTATAACTTAAATTATATTTTTAACATATAAAATGTATTAATTTTTTATTTAAAAAAATTAATTTTAATTATAAATAGTAAATAACACTCACAAAATAATATAAAAAGTAAAATATATAAAAATATATTAATAAATTTTTTTTAATTTATTTTAAATAGATTTTACGTATTAGATATATAAAAAATAAAGTTAAAAAATATTAATTTTATTATATGAATATTATATATATGTTTTATGTATATTATACAAATATTATTGTGTATACAACATCTAAAAAATTTATTTTTTTAAAAATTTATTTTTATGTATATAATATATAAAATCTATTTAAATATTAATTTTTTTCTGCAGAAGTTGTGTATATTATACACAAAAAATAAATAATAAAATAGCTTAATTTTGCTTTTTAATGTATCAATTTAATAATTTTTATTAATATATTTAAACATTAAAAATAAATTTAATGGGTTTTATTAATATATTTTATTAATATAAATTTATAATAATTTTTATTAATATATAATATGTAAAATTTATTAATTTTTTTATTAATAAAATTAAGAATTAATAAAAATATATTAATGATCCTTCTACAATTTTAAAATTAAACCAACTACATATAATGGTCCCATGATCTAATAGTATTTAGTCACTTTATCTCATGTGCTTTTATTTTAACCATTTTATTTTTTATATTTATCTTTTTTATATTAATAGATATTTATATTAATGATTTTTTTATTTTATCTATTATATTTATATATTTTGTATTAAATATATATTTTAATGACTCGTTATGATTTGATGTAATTCGGTAAATTTATATTTATAAATTAAAAAAATATAATTTCGGAGAATTATATAATTAACTTAAAAATTTAAATTGATATTTAAGGCATTATTAATGAAATATTTATTTATTTTTTATTTTAATTCTGTTAATTTTACATGCACTAAAATATAGGCAATAATATTAATGAATCACATATCAAAATCTAGGCAAAATTATTAATGAATCACATGTCAAAATATCAATAAGAATTTTACAAGAATAGATCTTCATGAAGTTTGAGCTGATACTTGCAAACGGGAATAAAATAAATAAATAAATAAATCACTGTTTAAATTTTTGATATAATATTTTTTTTCTCTCAGGTTTTAATTATTGATATAATATTATTATTATGGTACAGACTTTTGGCATTTTTTAAAAAAGGTACCATCGCAAGTGGACATTTTTCTAATAATTTTCTTTTTATCTTATTTTAACTCCAATGCCCAACCGACAATAATAAATTCAGAAAAAGGTATTTTCTGAAATTTTCCCAAATTTTTATATGGAAAAACCGAAATCATATATAAATTTTACATATATTTTTTAAAATTATATTTTGACTCATTTTTTATTTTAAATTTTTCTATCTTTTAATTTATATAAGACAGAAATTTTTTAAGTATATATTTTATATTTTCTAATTAATAAAAGGAGAAACAATTTGTACATATATTTTATTTTGAAGGATATCAGTGGGTTGACCTGTAAAGACATTAGGATACCGAAGTTGACGAAAATTTATAGGGCAAATTCTGAATCAGTCCATATCTTTCATTTGATATATGAAATTAAAATGAGTGATCATACGTAATATTTTATTATTAATTACTTGGGTCATATTTGAATAACTTTATATTATAATTATTATAAGTTTTATGTCAGTCACTGACAGAAGAAACCACAATAACAATTATGTAATTGATTAAAATAATCTTATGACCACATTTAAAAATGATGTATGTATATATAAATATATTATTGCAAACTTTACTATTTTTGTGATTCGATATTCATTTTCTGCAATACCATCAAATCCAATATTAAGAGTTTCCCTTGTATAGCACATATTTTGACCTTATATATATATATATATATATATATATTGAACATTTTAGGAGAGAGTGAAAAATAAAAACAAAATATTAAAAGCATTTTTATTTTATCAAAATATTATATACTTCATAGAGTTATAAAATTGAAAGTTAAATGTAAAAAATAATAATTAAGAATCTAAAATAATATTTTTGATGCTGCTTGAAAATTTGTTCTTAATTATATATGTTTTTAATTGAATTTGAATATTTTAGGTCTATGCTCGAGTAGATTCAATATGTAATATATATATTATTTTGACTTACTATTCGTATTCTGTCATTATATGCTAGGAAAGCTTATTTATTTATAACCAAATAATTATTAAATTGGTTAAATTAATAAAATTTAATTATTGTAATAGGAAGAAATTTAAATTTCAATTCATTTCAGTTATTGATTTATCAAAAATTTCAAATTTCAACTATCAGTTCAATTATTTAAAACATATAAATTAAATTAATGTAATTTTTTCTAAGAATATGAATTAATCTAATTATTAATAGTTAATTAATATATATTACAATTTTCATTAATAATTTTTATTTTTATTAAAAAATATAGTTAACATATAGTATCGAAATTTTTTACTAGATCTAGTTAACATGCATATGTATTTTAAGTAATTCACCTTAGATCTAGTTACCTTAAATTGTAGTAATTTAAAAGACCTAATTTATTAATTCGAATTGTCTAAAAGCAACAAAGAAATAATAAAAGCTGGGGAATATTAATTTGCCCCATTCAACAGAATCTACAAATTACTTCAAAGAAAATCTATGCATAGCTTACCCAATTCGCTATTAAATCTCTTACCACATAATGCAACAATCAAATGTCTGAAATGGAAAGAGGGAAAGCTATTTTTCTATTGTCATTATTGATATGATTAGTGGCCAACTTTGTACATTTAAATTCAATGGATGAATAAATTTTTCAAGTGTGGTGAGGATATTACATGAATTTAAATTCGAGTTTTAAATGTTACTTTTTTTAAAAATTTTATATTAATTTTTTTTAAAAATTTATTATATTCTCTACTTTATTCTATTTTATCATTATATCTTTTATAAATCTCTAATTATATAAATTTATTTATAATTAGTTATGTCTATGATAAAATTTGATATCAAGAAGTATGACTATAATATTATTTTTATTTTGTAGTAAATCAAGATACATACAATATTGGCGCAATAAAAGGTACAAAAGGTCCTACTAATAAACAAGAACGAGCTTTCTGCTACAATAACTGAAGATCAGAAGTAAAAATGTGGTGAAAAATACCTAAGCATGTAATAATTAATTATTTATGTTAAATGAGGTTTTGCGGTGAGTCTATACTTAAAAGACTAAGAAAGACTTGAGATCCAAACTTATTCCAAACTTATATATGACAAAAGCCCTCACAACAAAGTTGGTGGTAGGGCTTCGTTTACACATAATTAATTTGTTTAAATGAAAAACTCTAAAATCACATACTAATGAATTTCTTCCTATTGTTATGAATTTGGGAAAAATGGATATCAAGTATTATAAAGAAGATAAATCTCTTGTGTTGCATCTAGCATACAAGCACTTTAAAGATACTATGATTTTCAGTAGGCCTATACTTACTATAAAGAAAATCAAGTCGATTTTAAATTTAAAAGAGCTTATGGATAAATAACTTGCCTCAAATATTGATGATCTTGCAGAAAGTTTGATCTTTTTTTTTTTTTTTGATAAATAAGCAAGTTCTATTTATATTAATGAGAAGGGGAAAAATATGGATTGGAGAGGTAAGCTACCCAAGCCATTACACCACACACCCACAACTAAATCCACCCAATCCATGTGAAAAAACCCCCTAGAAACCAAAATACATGTAATGACCTCAAAAATACATAAAAATATAATTCAGGATATAGCAAGTTCTTTTTTTAAGTGTTTTTATTTCATTATTCTCGAATTAAGATTTGTTTGAATTAATTGCTTTCATATTTGTGTAAACTGAAAATTTAGGTAGAATTAGACCTTTAGAGTTTCAAGTATAATTTTGGTAGCTATAAAGTGCAATATTGGAGAAGTGCTCTTCATAAAGTCGATAGAGGACATCTTAAACTTTTCAAAGAGGTCTTGTTTATCAAATTTCGTATTTTTTGGGCCTCCAACTTTAAATTTGAAATTGGGCTTAAATTTTAAAAGTAGAATTTCAATCTAATCTACTGAGAGTAATTGGGCCATGATATGGGTGTTTGAAGTCCAAATGAGATGATTCAAAAACCTAATATTATACACTCTTCTAGGGCTACAACTTTTATAAAGAAGTTAGAGGGAGATAATGTTGTTATCTAATAGCAAATTGGGTTTGAATTTTGAATTTGAATTTTGAGCAGAAGTTAAGTAAGAGTAGGAGTCTAGTTTTAAGGAGCTGCATTTGGATACAATCCAGGGACGTTACAATAACCATGGGGAAGCCATTCTAGAGTTTTTACTATATTTTTTCATATTTTTCTAAAGTAGATTAGTTTTTTCATCATTGAAGATTAAAGAAAGAAGGAGATTGTGATTGAGGAGGACTTCGTCATCTCTACAAGATTCTTCATTCGTCTAGTTTAAACTTTCTTTTTGGTTTATATTTTCAAATTTACAATTTATTTAATACTTTGTTCTTTTCTTGTTTTGAAATTTAGAATTATGAATTACATGTTTAGTTTCTTAGTTTCTATAGTTTTTATATTTAATTTAGTTATGAGTAACTAATCTCCTAAGTGGGATTAGGTGAATTTAGGATTATGGATAATGAGTGCTAAGTAATTTGATGACTATTTATTTCTTAAAATTGAAGTTTTGTTAATTTCTATTTCAATATTTGTGATTGATTGGCCACCGATTGCATATTTAATTGAAATCATATGTTGAGTGAAAGTTAGGTATGGTTTTAGATTAATAAATCAACAGCTTAGGAAATTTCTATTTAGAGATAAAAGAATAATCTTAAGACCAATTAATTCCTTTGAGCTTGATAAGTTGTCTTAATTTATTATTCATAAAAATAGAATTAATAAATTACTTCAATCATTAATTTTCTTGCTTGAGAAAGATGAAGATTAAAATTTAAGGAATTGATAACTTTGATTCAAGAAAGGTTTGAATTAGTTTGAAAAGTTATTTTTACTCATTTGAAATAATTCTAATAAAACTTAATCCTACTTATTTATCTCAACTATTTGAATTTAGAAATTTTAATTTTAATTTTAAGCTTGAGTTAATAGAAAACTATCTTAACTTAATTTCATTTTTGAATTTGAATTTAATTTTTGAGTTTTAAATTAATGATTAAGTTTTAATTTTTAAAAGATGAAATTAATTAATTAGTTTTCAGATAATAGTTTATTTGAATTTTAATTAGTCAAGTTACTCATTCTCTGTGTGAACGATACTCTACTCACTATTCTATTACTTGATTATGACATATACATTTGCAGTAGCTAGGCTAGACCCTAACAAATTTTTATTTTTTTTAAATAATTTTTATAGAGGAATGCTAATTGCAATCACTTTAGAAAGTTATTGTTAGACAATTTTTTTTATTGACTAAAAAATAATAATTATAATATCTCTCATCATAAATGAACTTATAATAAAAAAATTTTAGCTAATAGCAGAGAGGTTGTCTAACAATCACTCTCTAAAGTAACTACAATCAGTATTTTTTATTTTTATATATAAATTTTTTATATTTTTCTTGATAAAAATAAATTGCAAGTAATATATTTTTCACTTTTTAAAAAATATATTATTTACCTATATATATAAATATTATTTATTTATCGATATAAAAACTCTATGCCTAGATTTAATATAAGATTTATTTTAAAATTTACTGACAATGACATTTAAAATTAACAAAAAATGCAAATAGAATTTCACATCGACAATGTGAAGCACCGATGACGTTTTAGCTATTAGTAATTATAGTTGACCTGCCGGTGGTAATCACCTGACAAAACACCGTTGATAATTACCGACAAATGAAAATAACTAATTGATGAAATTTTTATTGGTAAGCCCTTTATTGAAGAGCTATACCTACCGATTTTTTTGCGTGGTACTATGCCTGAAATTAATTTTATCGACATGATCTTAAGATTTTCTGACGGATTTTTCTATTAGAAAATCACTAATTTCTTATAGTCAGAGATATTATTTTTAATAAAAGCCAGGTTTCACCAGATAAGACCACTATTCGCACCTGGCATTAGACAAATGTCGTATTTAGACCCAATTTTTCCAGGTGCATAATGTGAATATAATTTATATTTTATGATTATATTTTTTAAAATTTCATAATTAAATATAATGTGACAATTTTTTTTTATAATTTTACATATACTTTATGTAATAATAATTTAAAGATATTGAAACACGTCCTGAAAGTGTTAGTTATCACCGACACATTCCAAAGCATATGTGTTTCCAAAGATTGGCATAGTGTAATACTTAGCCAAATTGTTTTAGGAAACATATTCCTGAAAGGTCTTGTCATAACCCTATGCTTTTTGTTAGCTACAAATCATGGGGATTTATTTAATGGTTGAATCCAATAATTCCATTCATATTAGTCCTCAATGCATGTATCTTAGATGCTTTGACTTATGACATATGAGTGATGAAAAATTAATTTGGGATATTATGAGTGCGTGTATATTATTATAATTACAAGAAGGCTACCACCGAGTTTATAGATCAGTTGATAAGAAATTATTTTAACTTAACTAAATATTTTCAGTTCGATTCTCCGGATATGCAACTGCATTAAAACTTGATAGGAATAGTGTAATATCCCAAACTATACCCTAAAATTTTTGAAAATGCTAATTGTTGAAATTGAATTAAATGATTTTAAGTGTATATATAATTAAGTGAAAGATAAGAGGAAGGAAGATGTGTATATGCTTTGTATATGAAGATATATACAATATATATAAATTAAGGTCTTAATATAGTCTAAAGATATTTTAATTATTTAAATAGATTTAATTAAGGATAGTGGAAGTGACATAATTTTATTATTATATTATTAAATACTTGGTGGAGAATAATTTGGGAAAAAAATATTTGGTTAAAAGAGAAGAGTGTGGTTTGACTTTGCTTTTTCATCTTCTTCTTTCTTCTTTGGCCGGCCACCATCATCTTCATCAAGGGAGAGACTTTGCTTCTTGCTAACTCAAAAATTTGAAGGGTTTCAAGAGATCAAGTTGGAGTTTTAAGGATTTTCTTCACTTTTGGTAAGTTTTCAATTTGTTTCTTTGTTTTTTTTTAGTATGTGTTTATGAATTTGGTGGATGGTTGGTGTAGTTATGTGTGTGGTTGATTTTGGTATGTTTGAGGTTGTTTTGTTTTATTAACTTTGATTTTTGGGGTTGGATTGAAGAGAAAGGGTTAAGTTTGGTGAAAGAGACAAGAGTTGTGGATTGTGTAAGTTTGAGTTGTGAAATATGGTTGTGATTGTGTTTTGATGTTATTTTTATGTTTATGCAAGTTTATTATGGTATGTTGATGGATTTGGTTGAGTTTGTTTGGTGTTGATAAGGTTATTGAAAGATGATAATTGGATGTGGCGTTTTATTGTCGATTTCAGAGTTTTTGGCCTAACACGCTCAGTAGCACAACCATGTCTTTGGGTGTGTCATTGGTTCTATTTTCTGGATTGGTGACACGTCCAGTGACATGCCCATGTCACTGAGCATGTCACAGCTACTGTGTTATTAGAGGATTGACACGTCCAGTGGCACGCCCATGTCACTGTGCGTGTCATAGCTTCTGTATTGGAGGAGAATTGACACGTGCAGTGACACGCCCATATCACAGAGCGTGTCAAAGCTTCTGTGTTGTGTGTTTAGGGCACGTCCATGAACACGCTCGTGTTGTTGAGCGTGTTAAGTGTAGAGTTTGTCCTAGATAGTTCTCTTCCTTAATTTCTTATGTGTATCACTAAGTGAGTATGCATAATCACCTTTGGATTAGGTTTTGAAGAGAATTAAGTTACCCAAGCCAAGGATTGAGGGATATCTTGATAGAGGAAGTTGATAGAGTGGTGTTGTTACTTTTAGAGGTAAGTACAAACTTTGAATGATTGCATACATTTACATAACATTGGGACTTAACACATATGATTGAGAAATGTGTTAAGTTACTTGATATATTATTGATGAATGAGAAATATGTTGTGAATTATGTTGATGTATCAATGCAATTGAGCAATGTGTTGTAAATGAAAAAAAAATGCTGAATATTGTGATAAGATATGTGAAAACATAATGTAACAAATTGTTATTGATATAAAAGAGAAGAATGAGAAAAAGGACGATATATTAAGGCAATGTGCCTAGTTTGATTATGAGAAATGAAATGAGAATGGAATTATGAAAGAATTTGATAATGAGAAATAAAAATAAGTTGTGTGCCTAGTATGCTATTCAATTTTTAAAGTTCTGAGTTTGGTGGCATGCCTATAAATTGCTGGACAGGTGAAAAGACCGAGTCGTAAGTCGGGCCCAACTGATAAATATGATGTTTTTGGGGTGAAAAGACCGAGTCATAAGCCTCAAAAATAAATCCTTGAAGATAGACTGAGTGAAAAGACCGGGTCGTAAGCTCATATTTAGTTGGATTATCCATGGATATATATTGTCTACGGGGCTAGACACAAGGTATCATTATGGACCAAAGCAATAACTCTAAACTTTGAATAGCATATTAGATCCTTTTTGGGCCCATGCTTGTCTTTGCTTTAATGTGAATTATGAAATGTGATGCAAATGATTAATATATTGAGATATAATATAATGAGTTGTTATATTCAAATGTGTTGTACATTAGCATCACATTAATCTTTATTGAATCAAAGTTTGTACTACTAAGCTTTTTGCTTAACGCGATTGTGATTTGTCAAGCAGGTGACAGGGTAGATCCAGTTGTGCCGGAGAGCTCGTCTAGACCGAGTCGAGTCTAGGCTTGAGACTTTGAGATCAGTGTTGATTTTTGGACATCAAGATCAGAGACGAACTGCCAGCATGTATAAACTCTATATTTTTGTAAATATTGATTTTGATGTATATATATGTATATTCCGCTGCTTATTAAATAAATATTTTGGATAAACTTTTTGGTAATGAAATTAAATATGTTTAACAAGTAATATATCACTTATTATTTTTATGATGTCAATTGTATATTTTAAGATTATACAAATTTTATAATTGATGAATTGTTGTTAAAGTTAAAGATTGGTTCGTTTTAAAATGGACTGTGACACTCTTATATACTCTATATGTGTATTACATTGGTGAGTATATGTGGTGTACGTATATTGGGTATAGGGGTGTTACAAAGAGCTTTGTTGCTTTTGTAGTCCTACCGACTTGACTTCAAAATGATGATTTACACTGAATAATAATAATAATCATAAAAAGAAGGCTAATCTTTTCATTTCTTCCAATGTTTATTATGGAAGTTGTCTTAATTTTTGTTGAATTGAGATAATGTTTAATGAAAATGTGATGTAATCTAAGATATTTTAATGTAAATATATTACACTGAAAGTGCATTTAATTACATTTCTAATATAGATAAAATACTGAATCTTTATTTTATAACATGATTGAACATGTTTATAAACAGAAATTTTATTTTATAAAATAAGGTTTAATGCTTAGCAAAAGAGAAATCAGCACTATGATTCTCTACAATTCCATGAGTATGGGTTTGCAAGGTGGTTTCATGGTCATTAAATGATGAAGGTGAAGGGCCTTCGGTCTCTGATAATTCTGTTTCAGAATAGTAAGCTCTAGGATAACTCAAAACACTTTCCAAGTCTACTGAGTTGTTATTATACTTGTGAAGCAAATGTAAAGGGGAAGTGCCTCTGCTTGGAGTACTACTCTGATCTGGACTCACAATCAAACCAGACGATCCTTCTTCTGCTGCTTTTATAGGCTTCCTTTGCTTGTTTCTCTCCTTCGCTGCTTTTTGCCATTTTTTCAAAGATATTTCTGTTTGCTCTTCAAATATTGCCTTCTTCATGTGAGACCCCATCTGCAATTTTTCAACAGCTACTGATTTTAGATTCTATAAGTATATGTTGTTTGAGACAGATATCAGTTGTAAACACACCTGAGTGACTAAGGCATAGAGAGGAAAAGTGATGTAGCTGCATAAAAATTGAAGAACTACACCAGAAATGAGCCTTGTCAAAAGTTCTGGCAAGTCTTCATTGAAGCATGATTTTAATCCAAACTCATACTGCATATAACAAATTATTTTTCATAAGACAAAAGAATTACTATCCATTTGTTATAAGATTGCAGTAGATTGTGAAGCAAATAATAAAAAATTAGATTAACTAAAGTACCCATATCCATAAGAAGTAAGCCATCTGGAATGCATTCTGCAGAATAGAAATAACAATCTCAAAATTTCTGATGTGCCAAAGATTAATAAAAAGATGGTCTTGTACACTTAAAAATATTGTCTTTTAAGAACAAGTTTTAATTACGGGTTAATTTTACTAATGATGCCTGAACTTTTCAAAAATAGAAAGAAGAATTTTAATAGAAAGGTATTAAAGTTGCAGATTTATCTAAATAAATTAAAATTTAAGAATATTAGTGGTTCAAAAAAGAAGTTCAACAATGATTTAGTTATGTATATTTGTCTTGAGAAAATAGAAAATGAAAATTACCTGGAACAAAGTGAAATGTAGTAAGAAAAGAATAATGTGAGGGCCGATTGAACCAGAAGTACTTATTACTAGGTTCCACCACAGGAGCTCCTTTCACCACTGTAGTTTTGTCTTGGATTTGCTGAGCCATTTCCATTATTATAATTTCTAACTTTGCTCCAACTATAACAAGTATCTGTTTCCAAAATAGATTTTATCTCTAATTAATTTGCTATTCATAATTAACTTCAGGATGTATTATGTTTTAGAATAACAACTTCAAAAAAAATAATCAGCTATATGTAATCAAGTTATATATTTTTTACCAATAGTGGTATGAATTGTATCCACAGAAGTGTATACAATCCTGTAGAAGATAAAATAACAAAAGTTCTTAATTATTAGAAAAAAAAATAAAAATAAAAATAAAAATAAAAATAAAAATAAAAGAAGATAGTAATTTACATATATATAATATTACCATCAATATTTAGAAGTTGAAAGAGAATAGAGCAAGTCCACAATGGTATGCTGTGAAATTTATGAACAAAATCTTGATTAGTACTCCTAATCATCCATGACAGAAATGCAAAGAAAAACAAAGGTTTAAATAGCAAACCTGATGCCAACAACCACCTTGAAATCATCTTCCATTGATCTCTTTATGTATTTATGGAAATTGAATTTGCTCTTTGGAGCAAAATGGGCCTGAAAAATATTTTTATTACATCCTATATTTTACTTTAATATGATTAATTAGACACCCTCTTGCAATTGCAAGGGAATGTCACGTACAAAGACTTAATGTGTATGACTCTTTTCTGGATCTTCGTATAGCGGAAGCGTTAGTACACCGGACTGTCTTTTTTTATGATTAATTAAACCCAAAAAAATAATATGTTGAAGGATTATTTCAAATTTTAATAGCAAAAACCTTACATTGATGAATCCATGCCGCATAGTCAGATATCAACCTTTGTTACACAAGCAAAGAACTGCCTAAAAAATGCCACCAGCATATAATAACCAACATTTTTTTTATTTTCCAACATTTTCTTAGTGAAAGAAAGTTATAGAATAGCGATGAAATTGATCTTACAATCCATCTAAGACCTGGTGTTGTGGACAAGCCTATATGCCTTCTAACAAAAGATGTTTGTTTTGTAAATCTAAACCTTAAAGGATCTACAAAACCAACAAAAAAAAAATCAAAGCTTCTTTTCACCTTAACTAGTTCAAAATTTTCACATTTTTTTCATGTATATAGAAGCTGAAATGTGATCACTTACCATTAGTAAATTGATACTCCAAAGAAGTTGTCTCCAATTCCCATTTTTTTCCATTTCTTCATCTGCTTTTTGTTTGGAACATTTAACCCAAAAAAGTTAAAATATTTGTCATTCAATTTGGTTTTTGCTAGAATATATAATTATATTCATATTATACCTTAGCCTTTGCTAGAGCAATTGTGAGAATACTATAAATTACATGAAAGACTGCAAGCACAAATATGAATATATGCAATTGGTGCACTCCTGATTGTGAAATCAATGGTACCTTACCCTGCAACAAACACAATTCATGGTTAATCAATGTTAAATTAGCCTTCTTAAGACTTAATTAAATGAAGTAATCTTACATCCTTAGAACAATAATCATCTCCAGCAGTTGCAGCAGCAAGTACTCGATGCTTTATAGCATCTCCTGCAGCATACCATAATAGTTTTCTTCTGTCAACTCCACCATTGTCATAATTTTTCTTAGCTCCAATATCCTTGCATGGAAGCATTATATTACCAACTTTCTCCAGAATGCATATCTGAGAAATGGGTTTTGTACCCACTGTTATAAGTAGAGATATGAAGCCTAGTAACATCAATTCTGCATTACAATTGTCACACTTTTAAAACAAAGAAATTTAACTGTACATATTTTAGAAAAAATAGGGTGAAAGAGAGACCAGATTTTATTTTCTCCAAAGCCTCAGACATAGCCTTCTTGTGGCGCTTTTGAAACCACTATCATCAAAAGGGAAAGTGAATGAATTAATCAAAAGCAATTCTTGATTAACAGTCTAAGACATTTCGTGCAAACAAATTACTCTAGCTAAGCAAAATAACTTTTTTCTTTTTTTATAATGATTTCTTTAAAGTGGAGTCTTGAGCGTTGTCGCCATATGACCTGAAGTTACGGAATCGAGTTATAAAAATAGTCTTTTATAATTGCAAGGAATGTTGCGTACAATTGACCCCATGGGTCCAACCCCTTTCCGTATTCCGCGCATTGTGAGAGTGGTTGTGCGTGAACTATCTTTTTTTTAATGATTTCTTTGCTCCACTAATTTACATTAGCACATGTTGCAGTAAAATAAAGTAGAATATGATGAATTTACCTGAGAAAGAGAATGAATAGCATGTTCAATAATGACAGAAATGATAACAAAAAAAGCACAAACAAGAGCAACAGTCCAAGTGGGAGTCTCCTTCAAAGAACGTTCTCCATAACCACCACCTGCCATTTCTATATACCTTTACTGCAAAAGTCTACACTAATTGTTCTTTCTTTAGTGGGTGAAAAGGGAATATATAAATTAATGCCGGCTTTGGTACAAGCCAAAAGAAAAATTAAAATTAGTACTGCAAATGAAGTTTTTTAATTATAATTATATTGAAGTTTTGAAGAATGTAGAGAATGTAATTTTAGACTGTTTCTGTCAAATTCTTGTTGTTTCTTGTTTAGCCTATATGTGTTAAATTATCTCCCCTGCCAAGTTAAGATAATTTTCAGGGCAAAATAATATTTGTTTTAGAAGAAAGTGCTTATTTGCTTGCATATTATAGACTTGGTCATCATTATTTTGTAGCTTAAGTAATTGAATGGCTGCGTTTACTTAACCTCTGCTTCCAAATAGAGTAAACCAACAATTTCAGTCCAAAATTTTCAACTCCTAATAATACATAATTAATTTGACCCATAAACTGTAAAACCCGATTAAATTCAGTGAAAGATTCTTCATAATTTGAGCAAATTAATAATGAATATATTTGTAACAAAATTCTAAAATATCAATCAGTGGTTAGATAGATTATTAGAGAGACAGAACAGGAAAATATATATATTTTTTGGTTTTGGATTATTCAACAATCTCTATATGTTTAGTAATGAGAAAATTATATTATGTCATTTTTTCAATTTTTCTCAAAATTATTCTATATATAATATATACTATCAAAATAGAATATTTTTTAAAATTGAAAGTTAAAATATGTATACTTTTAAATATATATATATATATATATTTGAAAATGTTTTTAATTTTTGAATAATTTTTTAAAAAATTTTAAGAAAATTACACTCTATAGCATACTTTTAACCCTTTTTTTTCAAAAAATTATATTTTTTTTAGTATACCTTTAATATATAAAATGTATATTCAATATATGCCTTTAAAAAATTGAGTATAGCAAATATATACTATATATATATATATATATGTATGTATGTATGTATATGAAAATGGGTATTTTTTAATTGGAGAAATAAAAAAGGATACTTTTGAAATTGAAAAAGAAAAGTGAATATTTTTTAAAATATTTTCATATTTTTTAGCGTATTTTGGAAGAAATCCAAAAATTTTAGGATATTTACAAAACTACCTTAAAAAATAAATTTTATTTCAAATATACTATATATAATAAAAATAATACTTTTAGAAAAAATTTAAGTAAATTTTAAAAATATCTTACTCCTCACTAAAAATAATTTTTTTTTCAAAAATATCTCTATCCTCACTATAATTAATATTTTACTTCAATTTTTATTTTTTTATACTTCACTATTAAAAAAATATTCTAATAAAATAATAAAAATAAATATTTTAAATTATTATTGGCATATAGAAATTATAATTTTTTATAAAAGAAAATATTTTAATTTTAATTAAAAAAAATAAATAACACTCAAAAAAAAGTAAAATATATAAAAATATATCAATAAAAATTATTAAATTTATTTTGAAATAAATTAAAAATATTATACACATGAAAAATGAAAAAAAATTATTTTCGTTAAGCAGATGTGATGTAGACTTTCAGTAGATGTTATGTATATGTTTCGGAGATGTTATAAATATTTTAAAATATTGTGTGTATTTTATGTATTTATTATCTAAGTGGGGTGTATTTTATGTAAAAGTTGTTAAATATTACGTGGATGTTATGAGAAAAAATATTAAATAAATATTAAAAATATTATATAGATGTGTAATATATGTATTATATATATTTATTTTTTTATGTATATTAAAAATATGATATTAAAAAAATAAATAAATAAATAATAAAATTTAAAAAATCATGGAAAAATTAGTTTTAAAAAAAATTGCTGTGATTTTAATTTTTAAAGAAAAAGTTGTTGCGCCCGTAAAAATGAAAATGCAAACTCAAAACAGTATTCGGCCAGGGGCGAAGCTAGATTTTTAATAGAATAAGGTAAAATTTCACTTATAGTTTTAACTTTACCTCGAATTTTTTCTCTATATTGTTGTCTCAATACTCACTAAATTAATAAAATACATATATACACACACTTACAAATTTATTTGATGATACATGAAAAAATAAAGAGAAAATAATATTATTTCACGAAGATAATCTTTTAAGAAAAAATTAAATAAAAAAATTATTACATAATATTAAAAGTAGAAATAATAAAATCAAAAATAAAACCAAAAAAAAGAAATTTTTTAAAAAAAAAACTGAAGATTCTAACTATATATTAATTTTCAATTTCTTTACTTTTTATTCTGCTTTTAATTTCTTCCTAATCTCTTGATTTATTGGATGAGTTCAAGTTAATTTAATTGAAAAAATTTATCATTTTTCTTAATTTTTTTCATTGAAGAGTATATTTTTTTCAATTTTTTTAGGAAAACATATTTATTTGGTAAAAAAATAATTTATTGAAATTTTTTTTGCTTAATCTAAAGAAAAGATATGAAACAATTCAAATTTTGAAGGGGAGCAAATACAAAATTTTAAAATTTTACTACATATATGTATATGTATTTTTTTTTAAATAGAAGGGGGGCAGTTGGCCTCCTTCTATTATACGTGCCTTCGCTCCTGTATTCGGCATGATTTTCTAAAAAAAAATTTTGAATATTTATAAAACTATCCTAAAAAGAATAGAAAAAATTACATCATATACTATTTTTTAAGTTTTATTTTTATTTTTATTATTTTAATTTTTTATTTTCACTTTTAATATTTTATTTTTTCATTTTTATCTTTTTTATCTTTTCTTTTTAAAAAAATACAGACCTCTTTCTTGTTTGTTTATTTACCACCTCATAAAGCTCCCTCGTGTGTTTGGAAGCTACTTAAGATTTCCAAAACTAAATCCATTTTTATATCTTATATTACTTTGACTTTTTCTTTTCCTTTATATACATTATAAATTTTCTTTATAATGTCAAAAATAATTAACTAACCTTTTTTTTTGCAGTTTTCTTTATTCTTTAACTCTACTTATACAGGAGTTTCTTGTGTATAGTCGGTCCCAAGCCCGGGTAATGGAGGAGGGTTGCGGTAGATGACAGCCAGCGTAAAACTTTTATCATATCTCATGATATGGATTCTAATAATGATATCGTTGGGGCGTTGCCTTCTTGCGACGTGCTACATTGGAGCCCGGGTGTAGTGAAGAATAAGCAAAGGTGTAGGGCATTCCCCGAATGCGACGCTCCATGTCGGTGCTCGGATGTGGTGCATAATAAACAAGGGTTTTCACATCATGGACGGGTGTGGGTAAAGAAGTTAGTCCAAAATACGAATAATAAAAGTAATACGAGAGATACAAGTTTAGATAATGGTAAAAGATTTTATAGGAAGAAGCATAAGAAAGAACAATTAGGGAGTAAGATCAGAATAGGAACTTGGAATATTGGATCTCTTATAGGTAAACTGAGAGAACTTGTTGATATTATGGAGAGAATGAAAATTAGTATTGCTTGTATTCAAGAGACTAAATGGGTTGGAGGGAAAAGTAAAGAAGTTGAGAATACGGGGTATAAAGTGTGGTATACAGGTACAGATAGAAGTAAAAACGGAGTAGGTATAATTTTGGATCGGAATCTAAAGGAGACGGTTGTATCGGTGAAAAGAGTAAGTGATAGGATTATTTCAATTAAACTTGTGCTCCAGAATGAGACCATCAACATAGTTAGTGCATATGCCCCTCAAGTTGGATTGGATGGGGAGAGCAAGCAAAATTTTTGGGATGATATGGATGAACTTATGCAAGGGATTCTAAATGATGAAAATATTTTTATAGGAGGAGACTTAAATGGACATGTAGGAAAAGACAGAGTAGGTTTTGAGGAGGTACATGGAGGGTATGGTTTTGGAATTAGAAATGAAGAAGGTAAGAGTATCATTGATTTTGCTTTAGCCTATGGTTTGATTCTAGCAAATACATATTTTATAAAAAGGAAATCACATCTAGTGACCTTTAAAAGTGGGTAAAATAGAAGTCAGATTGACTTCATACTCACAAGAAAAGCCAATCGAACTCGATGCAAGGATTGTAAGGTTATCCCAGGTGAGGCTTTGATCACTAAACATAGGTTACTAGTTTTGGATATCAAGTTTAAGAGGTTGATTAGTAGGCCAAGGAGGAATAATATTCCTAAGATTAGGTGGTGGACTTTAAAAGGTGAAAAACAATTGTTGCTCAAGGATGAGTTGGTCAAAGCTGGGGGGTGAGAGGACGATGTGAGTATGTCATCAAATGATATGTGGATATGTATGTCTACAACAATTAGAGGAGTAGCTAGAAAGATTCTTGGAGAATTTAAAGGATGTGGACATCCCTCGAAGGAGTCTTGGTGGTGGAATGAGGAAGTGCAAAAAGCGATAAGAAGTAAAAGGGAATGGTATAAGAGCTTGCCTAAATGTAATAACAATGATGCTTTTGAGCAGTACAAACAAGCAAAAAAAGATGTTAAAAAGGTAGTTAGTCAAGCAAGAGCACAATCTTTAGAAAGTTTGTATAAGAAACTTGGAACAAAAGAAGGAGAAAAAGCTATCTATGAATTGGCTAAGATAAGAGAAAAGAAATGTCGCGATTTAAACCAAGTTAAGTGCATTAAAAATAAAGAGAATAAGGTTCTGGTTCAAAAAGAGGATATTAAGGAACGATGGAGAAACTATTTTGAGGAACTTCTTAATGGTAACTATAGTGATAACATTGAGGGTTTAGACGTTAGGCGAGATAAAAATGTGAAATACACTAGACGGATTAGATTTTCAGAAGTTAAAGAAGCTTTGAAGAGGATGAAAGTTGGTAAAGCCTGTGGACCAGATGAGATACCTATTGAGGTTTGAAAATATTTGGGAGATACAGGAGTTACATGTTTGACATTTTTGTTCAATAAGATCTTAAGAACATAGAAAATGCCTAATGAATGGAGACAAAGTAATTTGGTGCAAAGGAGATGAGGAAAAAAAAGTAATAATTTGATGAGAAAAAAAGGTAATAATTTTAAAATAAATATATATAAAAAACAAAATGTTACAAAATAAAAAATATCAACAATAAAAATGAAAAATAAAAAATCGATATAATTTTATCTAAGTTTATATTATTGGACTTGAACCCAACCCCACTTGCAGATTAGTATAAGAAAAAATACAATATATCATTTTTTTTAACATTTTTTTCAACAATATTTAACTATTTTGATATATATTTAATATATTAAATATTTATTAAATTTAAATGCATGAAATGTATTTTTAATATATTAGTTAGATATGTATTATGAAAGGGGCATTTTTTTTAAATAAAAAAAATAAAAAGTGAATTTTTTAAAGAAAAAAATATTTTTAAAAATAATTTTATTTTTTAGGTTTTTTTTAAGAAAACCCATTATTATTTTGTTTCTTTAAGATGGTCAGGTAGCTCATGAAACAATCATATCTAAATTTAGAATGTTTATTTTTTTGTATTTATTAATTTTTTTATGCAAATCATTTTTTCGAAATCGAGTCGGATAGAACTGTAAGAACGATAAAATTCTTCTTATTGAATTTTAATACAGTTGCATATTTAGAAAATCAAAATTGAAATATCTGCATAAATTAAAATAGTTTCTTATCAACTAGGTTGAATACTAGATGGTTAGAATATTTAATTTTATTAAATCATATTAATAAATGATCATAATTTTATTTTGTTATTTTAACTAAAAATATATAGACAAAATTAATTAAACCACAAAAACCAGCAAAACTTACAAATAGACAGCCGAGGCCATGAAACGCCCAACGCATCCTCTAAACTTCCTTCCATAACCACACAAATAGGGCATTTTTTTGAATGTTATATGTTTTTTTTTTTTTGGCTCATTTTGGAATGTCATATATTTAGTGTACAAATCCTAAAATTATCAAGAAATTCACTTTTTTATTTATACATACTATAAGAATTTCTAATCATTTTATAATATAAATAAATATTTATCATTTAAACATTTAATTATTCAAATTTAATAATCTCTATCATTTATGTACAAATGTAATTTTTTTCTAATAAATAATGTTTATATATTAATATATATAATATTTTATTATATGTTTAAAAATAATATATTAACAAAATTAATTTTTATTAATTATTTTATAATAATATTTTTTTTTGTGCCTGCAAAATTAAAATGCGTGACCTCGAGGTAGTCAATCAAGTTAATTTTTGAGTTTATAATTTATATTGTTTGAAAGTGGAAATAATATATGTTAAAATAAGAATTATAGAATTTTTCTCTCTTATTATTCAATTGCTTTGTGTTACAGATTTATATACATGAGTATTCCTAAATTGGAGATCATAATAACTGTGATTGCTTGATCAAAGGGATTATAGACGATATTTTCCTTTTCTAGTTTGTTCCTATTTCTGTTATTCTAACACTCACCCTCAAGTTGATACATCGGATCACAGATGTTCAACTTGGATAATGTTTCATTAAATACTCGAGCTGGAACTGCTTTGGTCAAAATATCTGCAAGATGTTCTTCTGATCTTACGAACGGAAGACTTATGATCCCACTTTCTAGTTTTTCCTTGATGAAGTGTCTATCTATTTCCACATGCTTGGTGCGATCATGTTGTACCGGATTTTCGGAGATACTAATCGCAGCCTTGTTATCACACTTTAATTGACATGCACCTTCAACAGGAAATCTAATCTCTGCCAACAGCTTTCGTAGCCAAAGTATCTCAGTCAGTCCTCTTGCAACTCCTCTAAACTCACCTTCTGTTTCTTGCTTTTCCAAGTTACTAGATTCCCTCCAACCAGAGTAAAATATCCAGATGTTGATCTTCGATCTATAGGACTTCCAGCCCAATCAGCGTCTGTATAACCTTGAATTTCAAGATGCCCATGTTTCTGGAACAACACTCCTTTTCCTGGTGTACCCTTTAGATAACGAACAATTCTTAAGGCAGCATTCATATGTTCCACTTATGGTTTGTGCATGAACTGGCTAATGACTCCTACTGCATATGCTATATCTGGCCTGGTATGAGATAGGTAGATGAGTTTGCCGACCAACCTTTGATATTGCTCCTGATATGTCTGCCTAGCATTCTCAACTATTTTCAGACCATGGTTGACTTCAAGGAGAGTTTCTGCTGGTATACAGTCTACCAAGCCTGTTTCCGCTAGTAGATCCAGAATATATATTTTTTTTGTGAGATAAAGATTCCTTGCTTAGACCTTAGAACCTCTATCCCAAGAAAGTACTTCAATCTCCCCAAGTCTTTCATTTCAAATTCTCTGAACAGTTGCTTCTTAAGATTCATTATTTCTTCTTGATCGTTTCCAGTAATGATCATGTCGTCCACATAAAATTATCAAGCATGTGACAAGATCATTTCTCCTGTTTAGAAATAGGGTATGATCAAAGTTACTTTGCTTGTACCCATATTTTTTCATGACTGCTGTGAATCGACCAAACCATGCTCTTGGGGACTGTTTTAGTCCATAGAGAGCCTTTCTTAATTGACATCCTTCTCCAAGTTTAAAGTCTTCTGAGAAACCAGGAGGAGCTTCCATATAGACTTCTTCTTTAAGATCGCCATGCAAGAAGGCATTTTTCACATCTAATTGATGTAGTGGCCAGTCATGATTAGCAGCAATTGAGAAAAGTACCTTGATTGTATCTATTTTGGCAATTGGAGAGAACGTTTATGAGTAATCAATTCCATAGGTCTGAGTGTAACCCTTTGCTACTAGCCTTTCTTTATAACACTGAATAGAACCATCAGCTTTATGTTTGATGGTAAACACCCATTTGCATCCCACGGGCTTCTTATCAACTGGTAACTTGCATTTGTCCCATGTGCCACTTTTAATGAGTGCCTCCATCTCAACTTTCATTGCTTTTCGCCACTCTTTACTTTGTTGAGCTTCTTCTACCGTTCTTGGTATCTTTCCTGAATATAAAGCGGTATTGAACGCTTTTGCTTCTCCAGATAGGCTCCCCCTGGCCAGATTCACCATTGGATATCTAGAACTTTGCTGTGCATACTCCGGCTCATATCTTTTTTGTGGTACCCCATGATTACTCCTGGGAGGTAGAATGTATCTGGTTTGTATCTCATTTCTGTCCAGCATCTCATCAATTTCAACATTAGCGGAAGCATTTGGTAAATTAAGCTCTGTACCAGAAGCACTTACCTCAGGAGTATCTGACAGAGGAGGTATGGGAGAGTTTGATTCCGGAGATAATACCTCGTGTTCAGTGATAGACTCAGTACCTGCTTGCTCTGTTTGGACCAGAATTGACAAGTTTGGACTGACAGACAATCCTGGACTGATAAGCCAATTTAGTGGGTCTTGTGTTGAAGTCTCCCCCTGACCACTGAATTGGGTACGAAAATAATATTCTGTCTCCAAAAAATTACAGTCCATGGTGGTGTACATGTGTCGGTTAACAGGATCATAACATCTATATCCCTTTTTGTGAGCCCCATAACCCACAAACACACACCTAACCGCACATGCATCAAATTTTGTACGATTAACCCTTGGAATATGTACATAAACTGTACATCCAAATATTCGAGGGGAAAGAGTGAGGACAGAAGAAACCTGGGTAAGTTAAGCTAAGGTATCAATTGGAGTCTTGAAGTTTAGGATTTTAGTGGGTAATCGATTTATTAGGTAAGCAGCTGTAGCAACAGCTTCTGGCCATAAATTTCTCGGTACATGGGATTCCAACATTTGGGCTCGGGTCATTTCCAAATGAATTCTGTTTTTTCTCTCAGCAACCCCATTTTGTTGTGGAGTGTAGGAACATGTAGTTTGATGAATGAGTCTATGTTTTTTAAAAAATTCTTCCATACTATGGTTTATAAATTCTCCCCCATTATTAGAACATAGTATCCTAATTTGTTTTTGGAACTGTGTTTGAATTAGATTATAGAACAAAACAAATTTTTCAAACACTTCTAATTTATTTTTCAAAAAATAAACCCAAGTAATCCTAGTGCAATCATCAATGAAGAGAAGGAAATATAAGAAACCATTATGACTAGGTATGGGTGCAGGCCCCCAAACATCAGAATGTATAAGTGCAAAAGGCATATTAGTTCTAGTATTTTTTTTTAGGAAAACATTGCCTCTGACTTTTAGCTAAGATACAAGTCTCACAAGTCACAGAATTATTGGTCTTAAAAAAATTAGGAAACAAAATTTTAAGGTACCCTGTAGATGGATGTCCAAGTCTTCAGTGCCATAACCAAACTTGTCGCTCCACAGTCCCGTGAGCCAGCATAGCAGTACCTTTTTTGTCTACCTCATCTACGTAGTATAGGCCTCCGTGCTCAGTGCCACGCCCAATGATCCTCCCTGTCCGAATATCCTGTAGGATGCAAAAAGTTGGGTGCATTAGTACAATGCAATTTAGTTCTTTAGTAACATGGCTTATGGATAGGAGCTTATGGGACAGACTAGGTACATATAAACAATTAGACACTTTAAGAGTGGGTGATAGTTCTATTTCGCCTGCTCCCTTTACAGGTGAGTATCCCCCATTAGCAGTCTGAACAAAAATTTTTTTAGGAGATATTCTGGTTTTGAAGTCTGTGGGATCATACGACATTGTATCTATAGCTCCGCAATCAAAAACCCATTTTTTTTCCTTCCTTGGGGTTATTTTCAGCAATATCAACAATTAAAGTCCCATTTCTGCCTTTAGTAAAATAACAAGGGACAGATTTAGAATTTTCCAGTCCAGCCTTGTGAAGTTCAGATTCTTTAGGGGCTAATTTTAAATTTTCAACAAATTCAGGCCTTATTAAACAAGAGTTAAAAGAGTGAGGGTTTGAGAGCAATTCACCCTCAAACCCTATACCTCCTTCTGCCGTTTCTCCCTTGGCAGTCCCTGTGGCGATGGCTGCTTCTCCTCCATTTTTGCTAAGTCCTTCTCCAGTGCTGGTGGCGATCCCGTTGCTCACTGTGACGGCTGCAACTCCCCCTTTGGTTCCCCTTTTCTTGCTGTCTGGCCACCAATCTGGATAGCCAATAATCTTGAAGCACCCATCTTTTGTGTGCCTTGTTCCCCCACAGTGGCTGCATCTAAGTTTTGATTTGTCTACCTCCTCTCTCCGCAATGATGACCTAGCCACTAGTCTGGCAGGATCTGACCGGGATTTGGCTATAAAGCCCTGTCCGATTTGAGATGCGTCTGGGTTCGACTGTTCCTCTTTCTCAGTGCCTAGGATTTCTCATCGTGCAGCCTTTCTTCTGATTGTTGCGTATGATCGCTCAACAGATGGGAGGGGTTCTTGTTTGAGGATATCACGCCGTTCGGTTTCGAATCGTTCATGTATTCCGGCTAGAAATTGGAACAACTTTGTTTCTTGTTGGATCCGATTGAAAATATCGATGTCTTCCTGATACTTCATCGGATTGGGCATACGGCGATCAATTTCTTTCTAAATGGCTTGTAAGGTCCCGAAATACTTTTCTATAGTCATCCCTCCTTGTTTCAAATTATTTGCTTTGACTATTAAAGCAAAGATTTGCAGGGAATCACTGCCAGTTTGGAAGGTTGTGGCCAAGTTATCCCATAGTTCTTTTGCTGTTGAATGTTGTACATATTGTACAGCTAGTTCGGCTTCAATGTTTTCTATAATCCATGAAAAAACTATTGAATCTGACTGTTTCCATTTTATGTAGGTTGTGTCGGTCGATGGTGGAGGTGGAGCTCCCAGAATACGATTGAGTTTCCCTCTACCTCTGATTGCAATCTCCATTAATCGAGACCAGAGGATGTAGTTAAATTCATTGAGTTTGACTGTAAGATTTACAGCCTGATTGTTGGTTTCTGTTGAGTTTGGTTTATTGGTAAGGTTTTGGAGAATCTGCAGCAGTTGAGCGGCAGAGACATCCATGCTTGGTGTTTCAGTTGCTCCTGTTGAAAACGAGCTCTCAGTTTGATCGCCCATCTTTTTTTCAGGTAAGTATTTCTTAGTAAATGATGAAGCTCAAATTAGAACACAATTCATTGTGAACAAACCGAGCTCTGATACCATGTTAAAATAAGAATTATAGAATTTTTCTCTCTTATTATTCAATTGCTTTGTGTTACAGATTTATATACATGAGTATTCCTAGATTGGAGATCATAATAACTGTGATTGCTTGATCAAAGGGATTATAGACGATATTTTCCTTTTTTGGTTTGTTCCTATTTCTGTTATTTTAACAATATATTGTTATTAAATTTTTATTTTTTAACATAAGATGGTGAGAAATTTAAATTTTAATAATTTATTTTTTAAAATTCTATTACATATGAAAAAAAAAAGTAGAACTCAGATATACAAAGAACGTTCTTTAACATCAAGAAAAAATATATCCAATAACAAGTAGTGTTATTATTTTTTAATTAGTCCACACTGTTCTATTCATTGGTTTATTTATTTATTTATGTCTCCTCTTTATTTATTTTTATGATTTTAATGATATCTAGACTAAATTATTTATTTAAATTGGAAAAAATTATATTATAATTTCATTCCATCTTCATGGGGAATATGTTATGTATTCTGTTCTCAATTCTACAATAAATTCCTACCTTATCAAGAGGTACCTTATCAAGAGGTTGCACATATGTAATCCATCACTTTTATTAATTCTCATTCATTTTAAAAAATTTATATTATATATACTTTGATTGCATTGCCAAAATATATAAATGGGCATATTTGATTTAGATTATATTAATATTTGGAATGTGGTTTTTGGATATATGAGAAATGGGAGAAAATAGGCCTAGGACAATTAACCCAAAATACTTAGCACTAGACATATGAGCAATCATCCTTCATCATATTTAAGCTGTTGATATTTTTGTTATTTTTTCAATGTGATATGATACTCTTAACACTCTCCCTCAAGTGACAACTGAGATAGTTAACACTTAGAATATACAATTTCAATACTTTCCTGAATAACAGGACCACTTAGACAACCAGTAAAAAAATTTACAATCAATCATATAACCAGGCCGGAATGAACATCAGACAACTGGTAAATCAACTGGGCTGGAATGAATATCGGACAACCAGTGAAAAATAACCAGACCGAAATAAATATCGAACAACTGGTAAAACAATGGAGTAGAATAATTTTTCTGATACCATACTAAGATTTGGAATGGGATTTTTGGACATATGAGAAATGGAAGAGGATGGGCCTAGGACAATCAACCCAAAATGCCTAACACTAGACATATGAGCAATCATCCTTCACCATATTTAAGTTGTTGATATTTTTATTATTTTTTCAATGTGGTATTGTATTCTTAACAGATTTAATAATATTTTATAAAAATTATCTACATCATGTCATATTAAATATAAATGAAAAATTATTTAAAATATATTTGTGTCTCTATGGAGTTGATTAGGAGTCAAATTCTATAAAATTATAAATTTTTATACTATATGCATTAGAAGATTAAATAAAAAATTATATTCATTCATTCAATAGGGGCAAGTCAAGAAAAAATTAATGTTAAGGAAAAATTATGTAATTTACAATTTTTAATAAATTAGATTTGCTAGAATGCGGAATAATAGTAAAAATTAGACATATAAATTTAGCATGATTCGGCTCAATATTAGCCACATCAATGGATTGTTGGAAATCTTTTAATAAAAAGAGAAAATTATGTAAAAATATTTATAACAATTAAAAATCCACGATCCAAAATTCAAAAAAAAAATACTAAAATTCTTTCTTAAAAGCTTTTTCCTTTAAGCTTTTTGATTGCTTAGGATTGATTTTCAAAACAAACCAAAAAGGATATTTATACTTTTTTATATAATTTTTCTAGCTAAAATAATAGAAGTATTAACCACTAAGAATTTTAACCATCCAAAATTTATTACTACTAAGATCTATAAACTAAATCTATATATAGTTTATTTTCATTTTTAGCTTTTAATTGAAACCATGCATTGGCAGCAATTTCCTACTTGGAAACTAATTTCAAGTTGCTTCCACGTTTTGATCAATATAGCAGCTCTTTCTTAGTTTTTATCACTCTTTGAGTTTATCTAGGATTGAACCAATAGTCACCGCTTTTATTAACATGTCTATTGGATTTCCAGTTCCATTGATTTTTTCTAATTTCAAAATCTCATCATCCAAAAGTAACCGGATAAAGTAATATTGCATATGTACATCTTTTATTCTAGAATGAAAGGATGAATTTTTTGCCGAATGACTATTACATTTGACAACCAAATACAAGACATTATCTTCTTATTTCTTGCCCAATTCCTTTAAGAAATTTTTAGCCAAATTATCTTTTTGTTGGCTTATATAATAGCAGCTTGTTCTGCTTCAGTTTTTTAAAGAGTAACAATCTTTTACGGTTGAGAAACCCAACTCACGACTATACCTCTTAGAGTATAAATATACTCTATAGTGTTTGCTTTATTGTTTATATTTTTAGCTAAATCGGCATCCACATGATATTAGTGTTATATCGCTACTTTTAAAACAAAGTGTCTAGTGTGTGGTATTCCATAAATATCTAAGGATCTATTTGACTCCTTCCTAGTGTTCCTTGCCTAGGTTGTCAATGTATTTGCTAATAGCTCTCACTGCTTGAGCAATATCTAATATGGTACAAACCATCGCATACATCAAACTTCTAATTGTTGAGGTGTATGGAACCTTTATCATATATGCATTTTCTTCCTCTATCTTTTGTCATTGTTTCTTGCAAAGTCTGAAATGAACATCTAAAGGTATACTCATTTGTTTATCATTTTGCATAGTTAAACCTAAAGAGCACTTTATTGACAAATTCAGCCTGTAACAATATCAAAATCCCCAATTTTGTTCTTTTATGATCCTTATTCCAAGAATCTACTTTGCAACACTCATATATTCATTGTAAAATGCTTTGACAAGTCTTACTTCAAATTGATAATTTCTTGCATGTTTGAACCTATAATGAGCTTATCATATATATACAGTAATAGAATAATATAGCTATTGTCAAACTTCGTAATATAACAATAGTGATCTCTTAGCACCTTATGAAACCATTGCTACTCATGAAGCTATCAAACTTTGTGTACACTACCTAGGAGATTGTTTTAAATGATATAAACTCTTCTTAAACTAACATACTAGATTTTATTTACTTACCTTTATGGAGTCTTCTAGTTGTTTCATTTAAATTTTCTCATCTTGATCACTATAAAGAAAAGTTGTCTTTATATCTAACAGCTCAAAATATAAATTTTTATAGCTATAATTTTTAATACTAGCCTTATTGTAGTCAGTTTCACAATTAGAGAGAAAATTTCAATGTTGTCAACATCTTTTTGTTGAAACCCTTTAATAACTAACATTGCTTTGTAACGCTTAACTCCATCATGTTCCTTTTTTATCCTAAAAGCCTGCTTGTTATAGAGATTTTTCTTAGCTAGTGCCAACTAATTCTCTTATTTGATTTGACATGAGCGAGTCTATCTCACATTTCATAGTAGACTCTCACTTGGCTGAATCCTCCATATGCATTGCTTCATCATAACACTTTGGTTCTCCATTGTCAGTCAATAATAAATAATACAAAGAGCATGAATAGCATTATACTAATTTAGGAATTTTAGAGCAGCATCTTAATTTTATGTTTCTGGTTCTTCTTGAATAACTTTAGGACTATTTTAAACATCATATATAGATATCTCTTCAAATTCAACAAATTCCTTATTTCAGTATCTATAGTAGAGTTTTTTATTTACTGGTTGACCTATCTTTGTACATCACATTCTCATTGAATATGACGTGTCTATTTCTAATGATTTTTTTATTTTTATAATTCTAAAAATGATAATGAAACTCATCATCACCATATATGATAAAGATACTTTTTTAAGACTTTAGGAATAATTTTCTCCTCTTAGTAGCATCAATATGTACATAAGAGATACAAGCAAATACTTTCAAATATGAAAGGTTTATCTATTTTTTTACTCCAAAATTATTTCTAGTATTCCACCACTCAAAAGAACTCTAAGCATGTGGTTGAACAAGTAGGTTGCAGTGTTAATGCTTTAACCTAAAACATCTTGGGTAAGCCAATATATATTTTCATGCTCTAGCACGTTCATTCAGTGTTCTATTCATGTACTTTACTATACCATTCTGATGTGGCACCATGAGAACCATTTTCTCCGTCTTGATCCCATTATTTGTACAAAATTCTCTGAATTTATGATCTTCATACTCTCTTTCATTATCAGGTCTCAAATGTTTGACTTTTAAATCAGTTTTATTTTCTACCATGGTTGTCCATTTTTTAAAAGTATCAAAGATTTTTTATTTCTTCTTTAAAAAATGAACCCACATCTTGTAGAATTATCAATAAAGGTGACATAATATAGTGAGCCTGTAAGAGATTAACCTAGAGACAATCCCCATAGATTTGTAGGAACCAATTTTACCTTTTCTGACTTGGGTATCATACCAATTTTTGAGAAACTGATCTTTTTTTGTTTTACGAAGATACAATCCTCACATAAGCTAACGTCTACACTTTTTAGATTTGGTAACTTTCCTTTTTAAAAAAAATGTTCATATAACTGAGTCTTTTGTGCCATAGGTTTGATTTTCCATCACCATCTATTAATGTAATGATATTCTCTAAATTTATGGTCACATTGAGAGTAGCAGTTTTCTTACCATAGCCATTGATGGACACTTCTTTGATAATCTTTTATTTATAGCCTAAAAAGACTGTATAATAATCTTTACCATCAAGTTATCCCACAAAGATCAAATTCCTTTTAAGTCCAAGAATATGTCTCATTCTAGACAATTCCCACACAATATGGTTCACAACTTGATATTAAGATCTCTCTTTCTTATGATCTTCATTGTTTCATCATCGGCTAGATGAAACTTTTTGAGATCACACAAGTATAATTCTCCATGATTTCTTGGTATGGAGCATATGGAATGGAAAGATTCCCTTGAATCCAAAGTCTAGGATTCAATTAGACTATTGATACTTAGAATTATAGCATTAGCAGCCTTCTTGGTCACATTTTTGAAGTCCTATATACCAACAACTTTCTTTAGTGCTTGATAATCTCTTTTGAAATGACCTATCCTGCCATAATTGTAGTAATTCACTTCTTTCTTTTTATGAATCTAGATTTGCCTCATCTAGATTTTGATATGCTACAATTTGAATTTTTTTATCAGATGTTCTCCCTCTTGATGTTTTATGGAAAACTGAGAAGGTTGATATTTCACCTGATTCTCTCCTTCAAATTTCTTCACTCAATACCAAATCACAAATATTGCCGAACTTCAATTTATAATTTTCTTACGAACTAATAACCATTGTAAGAGAAGTATTCCAACTATTTGGTAAAGATGATAAGGGAATCAAAGCTTGAACTTCATCATCAAATTCAATTTTCATTAAACTGAACTGGGTTGTAATTTCGTTGAGATCATTCCAATGTTAAGCTACAGATACAGTTTTTGTCATTTGCAAATTGAATGATGGCCTTATCAAATAAACTTTTTTTGAGGCTAATGACCTCTCATATATAATAGAGAGAGCCGCCACAAAATCTATCATGATCTTTTCCTTTGCTATATTAAAAGTAACATTATGGGATAGCGATAATCGGATAACTTCAAGGGCTTGTCTATCAAGAAGAGCCCAATCTTCATCTTTATACTTTCTAGTTTACCTCCTAAGAAAGGTTGATACATCTTTTTCTAATATAGATAATCCTCTATCTACATTTTCTAAAATCCATAGTCCGCACCGTCGAACTTTTCAAGTTTCACTTTTCTTTCTTTTACAATCATCACTCCTACTAAAGTATGATTAACTTTGAATCATTTCTAATTATTATAGTGAACCATTGTGTATTAAAATACTATTGTCAATGAACTTAACCAAGAAGATTTCTTGCTCAAAAATTTGACAAAGTTCATAATTAGGACATTGATACTAGTTGTTAAGAAGAAATTACACAATTTGCAATTTTTGAGAATGAGGAATAATAGTGAAAATTATAGAAACATAAATTTAGCATGATTTGACACACTATTGTCTACATCCATGTCTTGTTGCAAATCATTTAATAATAAGGAAAAATTGTATAAAAATATTTGTAACTTAAACTCCCAATCCAAAATCCAAAGAATCTTTCACCAAAATTCTTTCTCAAAAGCTTTTTTCTTCAAGCTTTTCAATTGCTTAAGATTGATTTTCAGCTAAAATATTAAAGATATTAAATCGTTAAAGATTTTAACTATCCAAAATTGTTACTATTTAATATAGTTTTAGTTTTAGTTTTTATTTTTATTTTTATTTTTATTTTTATTTTTATTTTTATTTTTATTTTTATTTTTATTTTTATTTTTATTTTTATTTTAAACCATTCATTATTAATATGCAATAGATATCAAATGCATTCTTTGTTGGATTAAGACAAAGGGTTGATAAAGAGTGGTAGTAGAATTTGATTCACAAGTAGTGGTGACTAATACTTCAAGAGGAGCTCAAGAAGCCTTTTACTTTGATTCTATAGTTTATGATCGTCTTCAAATCATGGTTGAATGTTGATGTATTAGAGCATCTCCAATGGGATAAAAAAATAAAGGCCCAGTTCCACTTCTATTGGGTTGGGGACTTAAACCAAGTCTCAAATTAGCACGGTCTCTTCAAATAATCATGCCCAATGAAGGGCTGCTACATGATTGTACTTCATAAATATAAAAAAAAGAATTACAATATTAAAAAAAATGATAATTGTACAAAATTTAATATTTCTTAAGTTGTGATTTGATTATTATGAGCATAACGATACAAATTCCCCAATGGTAAATTTTTTTAATGGAAATAATATTTTTTTATTTTTTAATTATTTAATTTTTAAATTTTAAATTTTCATTTATAAATATCAATTATTTTAGAATCATTTTTATAAAAAATTCTATTTCTCTCTCATTCTACAAAAATTCTTTTACAATAAAATTGCTCTATAATTTCACTAAAAAATGGATCCAAATTGAATTATTAAAAATTAATAAATAGCTTAAATTAAAAATAAAATAAAATTGAGACCAATTAAAGTGAGACTTGGTCCTCATAATTAGAGTACCAAATCCCACTTTTTTTGTATTATATTTTATGACAAAAAAATCTATGTGACATAAAAATGAGTCCCATTTTATGAGATTTAAGACTAATGTATTGGAGAAACTCTCAGTATAAACTTTGTAAGACAATCTGTGAGTCGTACAACTTATTTATTAGTGAACCTTTATAGCTTGTGTCAGATATAGTGGACTTTGAAGTCTATTCATATATTATCAATGCTCTAAAAAATGAATTATAATAAGAATCTATTTTTTTTAAAAAAAAAGTTAAGTAAAATTATATCAAAATTGATAGAATATATAAATAATATTTAAATTTGATAAAGATAATGGGTAATAAAATTATAAGCTTTTAGATTATATATAACATTTGCATATTCACTAAAATAAAATGTAATTAAATTAAATAAATAAGTTGAAAGGTTAAATGAAGTATTAGAAGTGAGAAAGCATGAAAGGTATATCTGAACTATATGATATATATATATATATATATATATATAATATAAAAGTCAAAAGTGAATAGTAAAATTAAAGGGTTAAATGGTAAAAAGGGTTAAAAAGTAAAAAAAAATTAAAATTAAAATTAATTTTGAATGGAAGATAAAATTTTGATTTTTAAAATAATTAATTTTGATTTTTAAAATAATTAATTAATTAATTAAAATAATTAAATATAATATATATATATATGGATAGTAAAATGAAGAAGAAAAGAAAAAGTTAAAAATTCAAACTCATCTTCTTCCTTTTCTTCTCTCCTAGCCGAACTCCTCCATGGCCAAAGAGGTGGATTGTGCTCATCCAAAAATCAAATTTTAGAAGGATTTTAAAGAAGAAAGTTGAATTTTGGTGGATTCCCAACAGGTTAGTAAGTTTTCTTTCATAGTTTTTGGGTTTCATTAAGAGGTATGAATATGTGAAATATGAAGATTTGATTGAGCATGTTATAATTGTTAGAATTGGTATGAATGATGTTAATTTGATGAGGAGAGAATGATTTTGTAGTTAAATGGTTGGTTTGTTTAAGTTTGATTAGAGTTTGGAAGAGGTAGTGACAATTTAGGGTTTTGGTAGAATTTTGAAAAAGAATTGAGGTAAATTGTGTTTAATTGTTTAAAATATGTTATAATATATTTTTAATGATAGAAATGAACGTAAATTGCCAATTAGAATGGATTAAAAGGTTGTTCCAAAATTAAAGAAGATTAGGACAAAAACTTGAAAGTTGGAGAAAAATGTGCTAAATTAGTTTTTATTAGTTAGAATGTGTAGGAATATGATTCTAATACATTTTTATATACTAATATTTTGTATAGGTATTAAGTAGTTGTTTAATGCCCAAATCTAATGGTGAAGGGCATCTTGGAAGTGAAAGGAAAAATGGTGATTTTTAGTTTAGAAATAGTTTAAATAAATGTTAGTGCATACTTTGGTTTTTATGTATTATAATTCATTGAAAATGGCATACTACATTTTATATAGACTTTGAGACTATGTTACTTTAATGTGTGAAGACACATATAAAGTGCATAGGTATGTGTCCAAATGCATCAAATGTATAATTTATGAATAAGTGAGACATTTTAAGATGGTTAATTGCATTATTAAGTATGTTTGTGAAAAGAACGTGATTATATCTATTTTATGGCATAAATCAGCTAAAATGAGAAAGTGACAAAGAAATTAATATTTATGATGAAAATGTGTGAAATTTGGTGAATTAATGGAAAAAGTGCAAAAAGAATTAAAAGTAGCATAATTGCCAATGAATGAGAAAGTATGAATGTATATGTTATATGTGTAACCTTATGTAATATCTTGTTTCAGAGTGTTGTGTTTAGTGATTTGAGATGGCATACCTATGATTAGTCTTCGGGCTAGACACTAGGCGTCACTGTTATATGATTTACCTTTGAACTAGATTCTGGGCATCACCATTATATTATGTGCCTTCGGCTAGATGCTGAACATCATTATTATCTGCCTACGGACTAGACACTGGGTGTCAAAATATATCAAAATAATAACTCTGAAACTTAAATATTATAAAAGGTCATTTGGGCCCAATGTATTTAAATGTGTTTATGTAATAATTTAAAAAGAAAAATAGATATGATTTAAAATGGAATTGCATGTCATATTGTAAGATTTAAAGAAAAAATATTATGCATTTTCTTCCTTAAAGTTTTATTATTACAGAATATGTACCGTTAGGCTGTTAGCTTAGCGCGATCAAAATTCATCGCGTATGTGACAGAGTTGATCCGGTGGATTCAGAGAGTTTTTCTAAATCTAGTCAAGTCTAGACTTTGGTTGATTCTTCTTGAAGTGGGATAGGCTGCCACAAGATTAGAGCCAGCTACATACATTTATATATTCTATTTTGTGAAACTTAACATATCTATATGCACTATGTTTATATATTTGGTAATATTGTAAACTATAAAGATTTTAGGTTAAATGTTGTGTAATGAGATTATTTATATGATGATATATATTTGTGTATATACTTAAGTATTTTAAGAAATGTTGAAAATTTTGGGAGAACTGAGTGATTGAAATTATTGGGAGTGTATTTCTTTTGATAAGTTGAGTTAATTGATTTAGAAATGTCTGAAAAATAAATAAAATTTTAGCAAATTTTTCTTAGAGTTTTTCTTTAAATTTAGTATTTTGATAATTAAACACTTATGAATGTGTCTATTGATTTATTAAATTATATTTTAATGAATAAATTATTTTATTAAAAATTTTTATGAAATTTTCTAAAGATTCAAATTGTGGCATTCTTATATTTTATGTGTATATTTTATATATACGAGGTGTATGTATTATATATATATGATATAAGGGTATTACATTATATTTATTGACAAATATTTAATTTGAAACGTGTACTATAATGTGAAGTTAGTATTGGGACCTTTTTTTAAAATTTAATATTTAATTATAATGTTTTTTAAAACTAAATTGGAACCTTTTTTTTAAATTCAAACTAAATTGAAACTTTTTTTTTTAAATTCAAGCCGAGTTAGAAATTCTTTTTACAAAATCATTAAATTAAACTAACAGCAAAGTGTAATTTAAATTCTGGTTAAATATTAGAATCCAATTTGGATTTTGATAAAATATCAATGTCCAAATTATACTTAAAAAATATTTATAATTTATTAATATTAGTATCATATTTTTAAAAACTATTTATTAATAAATAATTTTTAATAACAAAATTTGTAATATTGATAATTTATAATATTAATAAATAATTTTTATAATATTATAATTTTTAATAATTTTAATAATTTATAATTTTAACAAATAATTAATAATTTAATAATTTATAATATTAAAATTATTATTATTTATTAAAATTATAAATTAAAAAATTATTTTAATATGAGGGCCTATAAATTTTTAATATTAATAATTTATAATTGTTGTAAATAAAAGAAAAGATAAGATATATAGAGAATGATAAATTAGAGAAATCTCTTTTATTATCAATTGTCTCTAATGAATCATCTATAATAGAGTATTTATAGTGATATAAGTAAAAATTAGATAAGAATAAAGATTACAATTAAATTCTAATTTGAATAAGATAACACTAATCATAATCTTAATTTGATAAGATTAATCTAATAAGTAGTCATCCATATATTATTTAACACTTTTTCTTAGATGACTATCTTTATGAATATGCTTCGTTAAATCCTTGCTAAGAAAAACCAGTGGGATAAAAACTTAGCGAAGAAAAAAGAGTACAATATTCATAGATAACTTTTCCTAAAAAATATAACTGACTAAAATATATTTTTAACTGAACGCATACCAATATTGTGTATATATTTTTTGAAAATTGATGTCGGTAATGCATTTGTAAATAAATCTGCTAGATTATCACTTGAATGAACTTTACAAATATCTACTTTTCCTTTCTTCATGAGCTCATGAGTATAAAAGAACTTTGGTGATATATATTTAGTTCTATCACCTTTTATATAGCCTTCCCTGATTTGTACAATACATGTTGTATTATCTTCATGTAATAATGTTGGTTGGTTGCTTTCTATAGGTAATCCACATGTTCTTTGATAAGTGCACAATTGATAATATTTTATCCCTATTTCTTAATATGATTATTATCCAATTGAGTTTAATTTGTTTGTTCAAGTGTATTTTAGGGTTAATTTCAGGAATTCTCTGTATTTTGAGGTTTATGGTCATTTCGGAGGAATTACGGATGAAAGTAGAAGAAATTAGAAGAAAATAGCAAAATTCATCAATGGACATGCCAAGTGACATGGGCGTGTCAAAGGAAGTGCCCTTGATGCTGCATACAGAAGCATTGACACGCCCAGTGATATGGGCGTGTCACCGAGCGTGCCTTTTTCAATGACACACAGTAGTTGTGACAAGCCCAGTGACATGGGCGTGTCACTGGATGTGCCTTATATTCAAAATCACAGTGGCTGTGACACGCCCAGTGACATGGGCTTGTCAATGGCCGTGTCACCTATGGAAAAGTTGAATTCTTTGCACTGATTGAGGAACAAGTGGGGGACAAGGACTGTGCTTTTGCCAAAAGAAAGATTAAAGAAAAGAAAAGCTGACCTAAATGATAAAAAGAAAGATAAAACAAAGAGAATATGGGAGACAAGGGAGAATGGTGTGAGCTGGAAGGTATGGGCTGTGAGCTTGGAAGAGAGTTAAAAAGGAGAAGAAAAATGGAGATGGGGGACGGTTTTTGGAATAGAAAACAAAGAACAGAGACAGGAGAAGAGTTTGAGCTGAGCTTGAAGAAGGAGATACATCCTATACAAGATCTAAACCAAGAATCAAGGATTGAAGTGAAGAAATACAGATTATTCGTCATGGATTGTTTGATTTCTTTTACTCATTTCTCTAGTTCTGTTTTTCTGATTTTGAATATGAACTAATTCACTCTCTATCTAGATATTGATGAACCCTCGCTTATTTGTATGAATTGAATAATTATATTTAGTTGAATCATTTGATTGAGTTGTTTTATTCTTATGATGCTTAATGATCTATTTTCAATTGATAATAGCATGCTTATTGATTGGTTGCAATTTTCATATTATTGACTTGAGAAAGCTTGATATGAATTGAATACTCATAAGGGTCGAGGATTGATTGGAGTACTAGATATAGACTTACAAGATCCTTTGATTCATAGTTCCTTGTTCTTAATGTAAGATCTAATTAATTGTGTCTGAGAAGAGATTCTGGCACTCTACTTAGTGATTAGGGATTAATTCACTCGAGAGAGGTTTTAGTCTAAGTTAGAGGAATGCCAACTCAACTCTATTAAATGATTTAACTGAATTAATGTTCATAAACACCATTGAGGCTAGAGGGATTCAATATCTGGATAGTTTTATTACCATCAATCCTATTTGCACAACATTTAATTCTCCTTTACTTCCAGTTATTAAATTAATTATTTTTAATTACAAAACATCACAACAACTATTGATTTGCTAAAAAATAGTTAAGATTTGCACTAGTTCTTGACATTGTCCTCAATGGAACGATAACTCACTCACTACTCTATTACTTGGACGACCCGTGCACTTGCGGTATCGCTATAGCGCACCTCGCCCACCATTCTTCTAATATGTTCAATTAAGCTTCTCAACCATACACATTCACAACTAGCTTCATGAATAGCTAATAACTCTGAATGATTTGATGAAGTAGCAGTGATTGTTTTATTTACAAATCGCCATGAAATAACAGTATTATTACATGTGAAGATATAACATGTTTGGGGCAGAGCTTTATGAGGATCAGAAAGATATCCAACATTAACATATCTTGCCAATTCAGACTTTATTTCTTTCAGAAAAAATAAACCCATATCGGATGTGTCACATAGGTAGCGTAGAACATGTTTCACTCCATTCCAATGTCTTATAGTAGGAGCTGAACTAAACTTTGCAAGCAAGTTAACTGCAAAAGCAATATCTGGTCTTGTATTGTTAGCAATATATAAAAGTGCCCATATTGCATTGAGATATGGTACTTCATGACCAAAAATCTCTTCATTATCTTCTCGAGGGCGAAAATGATCTCTTTTTACATCAAGAAAATGAACAACCATTTGAGTGCTTAATGGATAAGATTTATCCATATAAAATTATTTTATGATTTTTTCAATATATGATGATTGATGGAGAAGAATTTCATTTGACAGATATTCAACATGAAATCCAAGACAAAATTTTATTTTTGCAAGATCATACATTTCAAATTTCCTTGCTAATAATTTGCAGTAATTGAGATCTCTTCTGGAGTTCTTACTATATTTAAATCATAAACTGCAACTATGATAAATTCTATATTTATCTTCCAGATAAAAATACATTGGCAAATAAAATTATTTTCATATCCATTTTCTCTAAGCATTCAAATAGGCGACTATACCACATCCACCTAGCTTATGTCAGAATCTTTAAACTCAATATAGTATATTTATCAAGATATTATATATTTCAAGCATCTTGAATCCTTTAAGAATTTACATATATATGTAATTATCTAATGAACTATATAAGTAAACTGTCACAATATCCATCAAATATATGTCAAGCCTTTCAAAGGCTATCAAACTGATAAAAAATCTAAAGATAATAACATCCATGATAGGAGAATATGTCTTATCATAATCTATATAAGAACTTTGTAAGAATTCTTATACCACAAGTTGTGCCTTGTATATCATATTTTATTTAACTTATTTCTTTTAAGAGCTATATAAGCAAATTATTATAATATAATATCGAACCCTTCAGGGGCTGCAAAACTAATTTTAAGAGTAATTGCATTCATAATAGAGAAAATGTACTTTTTTTATAATCTCATATGATTTTTTCCTTTTACATACAATACTCATGGGTATGATATCTTTTGGTGTCTGGATTACTGGTCCAAATATTGTATGTTTAGCAAATGAATCTAGCTCGGCCTTGATTACTTTTTATTTTGGCCAATCACTTCGATGTCGATAATTTGAAATATTTTTAGGCTCAAGCATATTTTGATAATTTTAATAGCAGCATATGCAAATATATTATCAATACTAATTTTATCTCTTTTTTACTTATTTCTATATTTTAATAAGATCTCATAATTTTTCGGTACCAGAACCACTTCTAAAATTACTTCTCTAGAAATATATAGTTATTGACTTATGTTGCTTTTGACATCTTTCAGGAGTGTCATTTTAAAATTATTCATTTATTCTTATTTTAAAAATTAATATTTTAAACTAAGTAGCCTACGCTTCAGGCGTATATTATATCTATTAGTTGTCACACTGTCCTATAGGGACAATCAATCGAGCAAGAGTATTAGCAGCTGAAATATGTGATTTGAATACCTACTGGGTATTTGTAAATATATCTGGTAACTGATTTGCAACATTATAGAAATGAATTAGTTTTTAAAACTTTCAGTTCAAATTAATTTGTGCATGTGTCAAGATTGGATAAAGTTATGCATTGTAACTAATCTATTGTGCTTTTGACCCTTTTCTTTTATTTTTTTCCTAGTGGAGTGAAAACCAACTCACTAAAAATCTTGCTTTAGAAAATTTATCATTAAATGTCCATAATATCTAACATAAATAATCAAAACCTACATAGATATCAAAATAATATTGATAATTCATTTTATTTCTTTAAGGGGATGCAATAAGAATATATACACTGCAATAAAAAATTTTAATATCGCAAATTCTAAATAAGACATATTAATTCAGATAAACACAAGTTGCAAAATAAAATACTTGTGATATGCAGACAATTAAATACAAATTAAAGGTGTAATATAAACAATAATATGTATCCATGCATATATTGAAAGTTTTGATTTCATAAGCATAAGAATAATAATTGATTGTAAAATCTTAATAATAATTCAACTAAACCATATCGAATATGAACATATACAATAAAATGTTCAATGGAAATATAATCATAAAATACTTTTCAAGTGAACTCATATGCATTATCTATAAAAATTATCTTGATATGATAATCAAGAATCATTGACCTTAACTTTATAATTTGAGTAAGAAATTTAGCAAAAGCAATATTAGGAGTTGATAATAGACAAACATATGGTCATCTAGTTGAAGCATTAATTAAAATCATAAAGTATTTAAATGGTCTACAAGATTGATGGATATGGTCACAAATATCCTCATGTATTTTTGTAAAAATTCAGGAGACTCTAAATGTAATTTAGTTGGTGAATGTCTCATAATTAATTTACCTTAAGTACAAGAAGCACAAAAGTAATCATCAAATAAAATCATTTTCTAATTTTTTTAGTGGATGTCCATTTGTATTCTCAACAATATGTCACATTACGTTTGAACATGGATGACCAAGATGATCATGCCAAAGGATAAAAATTTTGAGATCTATGTACTTCCAATGCATATAGTATAACTTAGCCATCTTTATTTTTTATAAAGTACAATTTAGTTAAGAAATTTAATTTTTTTTAAATATGAACTTCTGGTTCAAATTCATAGAGTTAACACATAAAAATTCAATATATCTTTCACTTAGTTTCAATAGAATATCCACTGCGACGTACTATTTAAAACTTAATAGATTTCTTCAGGATCTATTTGAATACAATGCATCATTGAAATATTGTTTTGCTCAAATTCAAAATATAAGGTGGACTCTTTTGGAGTCTTCAACTATATTTGCAGAACCAGATATCATGTTAATATTAATTTCTATTAATGTTAACTATAAAAAATATTTTCTAATCATGAAGAATTATGAGAATTGTGCCAATGTATATCTTTTTAGCGCTTTTGATTTCAAAATTGGTAGGCAAAATTTTTTTTACTATAATTTTTTTATCAAGATCTTGTCTACGATATTGAAAATATATTACATTCACTTCAGGGAATAAATGTCAAAATAGTTGGATGAGTTTGATTATTTTTCATCAAAAGCTAAAAAATTTATTTAGCTATAGGCAAATAAAAAAAATTAGTTCAAAATATTTTGTAATTCTTTGCTCTCAATATAGCTACTGCAGGAGCATATTTAAGGCATGAAAAATTTAATATTCATTAAAAAGACTGTAATAATTAATAATGAGATAATTAATTTTTAATTTCTCATTTGAGTAATTAAAATAAAAATTATTACTTCTAAGAGATCCTGCGAGGATGCTTGATTTCCTTTTCATAGTATCTCTAAGATTCACAATATCAAGGTGAATCTCATTATTAAGTACTCATAATATATAATTTCATCAGAAAATATCAAGGGTAATAAATTCAAGTTTTATGAGGTTTAATGCAATATCCCAAAATTTTGAAAATATTAATTTTTAAAAATTAATTAAATGATTTAAAAGTATATATATATATATATAATTAAGTGAAAAAGAAAAAAAATGTGTATATGATATATATATGTAGATATACATAATATATATAAGTCAATATTTTAACTTGGTCAAATGACATTTTAAATTAATTAAATGGTTAGTGGAAGATGACATTAGATATTAATCAAGTAATATATATTTACTTGGTGGAGAGTGAAAGTGGGAAATGGTGTGGTCAAAAAGGAAGATTAGTTGGATTGTGTTGAGTGAACCTTGATCTTCTTCTTCTTCTTCTTCTTTCTCCATTGAGCCGGCCAACTTCATCAAAGGAAGAGAGGAGATTTGCTTCTTGCTAACTCAAATAATTGAAGGATTTCAAGTGTTCAAGTTGGAGTGTTAAGGATTTTCTTCATATTTGGTAAGTTTTCAAATTATTTCTTTGATTTCCTTTGGAAATTGTATTTGTGTGAATTGGACATTTGGTGTAGTATATGTTCAAGGTTGATATTGGTATGTTTAAAGTTCTTTTGGCTAATTAACTGTGAAATTTAGGGTTGGATTGAAGAAAATGTTAAGTTTGGTGAAGAGAATAAGAGTTTTGGATTGTGTAATTTGTGAGTTGTGAAGTCATGGTTGTAATTATGTATTTTTGCTTTTAATTGAGTTGTTTTGATGTTTACACAAATGTTATGTGGTATAATGATATATTTGGTTGAGTTTATATGGAGTTGAAAAAGTTAATGAAAGATAATAGTTAGATGTGATAATTATGTGTGGATATCAGGATTTTTAGCCTGACACGCCCGGAGACACGGCCATGCCTTTGGACATGTCGATGGTTCTATTTTCAGAGTTAGTGACACGAGCAGTGACCCGCCCATGTCACTGAGTGTGTCACAGCTTCTGTGATGTTGTAGTATTGACACGTGCAGTGACACGCCTATGTCACTGAGCGTGTCATAGCTACTGTGTTGTTGTAGTATTGACACGAGCAGTGACATGCCCATGTTACTGAGTGTGTCATAGTTACTATGTTGTTGTAGTATTGACACGTGCAGTGACACGCCCATGTCACTGAGTGTGTCATACCTACTGTGTTGTAGGAGTTTTTACACGTGCAGTGATATGCTCATGTCACTGAGCGTGTCAAAGCTTCTGTGTTGTGGGTTTAGGGCACGGTCATTGACACACCAGTATTGTTGAGCGTGTCATGTGTAGAGTTTGCCATAGATAGTTCTTTTCCTTATTTTTCTTTATGTATCTTATCCTTGCGTTAAGAAGTTTTGTTTATACCTATAAGTGTATCACTTAGTGATTATTTATAATCACATTTGGTTTAGACTTTGAAGAGACTTGAGTTACCTCAATTCAAGTGTTGAGGGATATCTTGGAAGAGAATATTGAAAGTGGTGTTTGTTTCTTTTAGAGATAAGTACAAAGTTTGAATAATTGTTTATATTTACATGACTTTGAGACTTAATACATTTGGTTAAAAAATATATTACGTTACCTACTACATTATTGGTGCATGCGAAACATGCTATGATTTGTATAATGTTACAAATGCATTATATGTAATGTGAACTTTATGCAAAATATGATAATGGCCCAAAACGTATGGGTATTTCAATTTTTTATGTATAAATTAAAGATGGTATGTAAATTCATTGGTGATGGCTATATTGATATAAATGAGATATTTGAAGCATTGTGCCTAGTTTGATCATGAAAAAATGAGAAAGGATTTGATAATGGAATTATGAAAGAATTGTGTGCCTAGTATGTTATTCAATTTTCAGAGTTCTATATTTGGCTGCATGCCTATGATTTGCCTACGGGCTAGACGCTGGGTGTCACTATAAAAATATTTTTGAGGAGAAATGACTGGGTCGTAAGCCTCAAAAATAAATCCTTGAAGCTAGGCTGGGTGAAATGACCGGGTCGTAAGCTCAGACTTAGTTGGATTGTTACATTGATATAATACCTATGGGGCTAGATATATGGTGTCATTATAGACCAAAATAGTAACTCTAGAATTTGAATGGCATATTAGATTCTTTTGGACCCATGCTTGTGTTTGCTTTTACGTGAATTATGAATTGTGCAACAATTGAACAATTTATCAAGATATAGTGATATAATGTTATGAGATATAATATCCTTATGTGTTGAGCATTAGCATTGCATTTGAATTATTTTGTTATCAAAGTTTGTACTACTTAACTTTTGGCTTAGCGCGATTGTGATTTATCGCGCAGGTGATAGGGTAGATCCGGTTGAGCCGGAGAGTTCGTTTAGACCTAATCGAGTCTAGGCTTGAGATCTTGAGTGCAGAGTTGGTTGTTGGACATGAAGATCAGAGACAAACTGTCAACATTTATAAATTTTATATTTTTGTACATATTAATTTCATGTATATTAGGCTATATTTTGATGTATATATATATGTATATTCCGCAAACTATTAAAAATATTTTGGATAAATCTTTGGTAATGAAGTTATATATGTGTTTTAACAAGTAATGTTTCATCTATTATTTATATGATATCAGTTGAATGTTTTAAGTTTATACAGATTTTATAAGTGAAGATTTGTTTTATTAAAATGGGCTATGACATTCTTGTATTCTATATTTGTATATTACATATGTTTGGTGTATGTAGTGTACGTATATTGGGTATAAGAGTGTTATATTTATTTTGGTATCAGAGCCTAGGTTTGAGTTTCTCAACCTAGGTGGGTTGTAAGAGAAAGAAAATTGAGATTTTTAAATATGGTTTTTAAATATGACACATGCATTGACACTGGCAGTTTTTGATCTTTGATGTGGTAATTTCTGCTGTGTTTGCAGATATAGGTAGTTATGGCGTCTCAGACACGTCAGTCTGTTGAGGGTAGTGCAGAGATTGTGGCTCCTGTTGAGGGTAGAGATGGAGCTAAAGTTGAGCTAGCTGGAGGGGCACCTACTCCTATGCTAGAGAAACCAGCAGTTGATGAGATTCTGCCGAGTTGGATACGACATATGGTGGAGTTGTTGAGGCGGGCTCCAGTTCAGCAGTCGCCGCCGCCACAGCCACAGCCACAGTTATTGACGAGGAAATATGATAAGTTGAGAAAGTTTGGAGTTAAGGACTTTTTTGGTATTTCAGACCCTGTTGTAGTTGAGCAGTGACTAGATAGAGTCCAAAGAGTGTTCATCCAGTTGCAGGCTACTCCAGAAGAAAAGTTTGATTATGCTAGATCTCTTTTGCAGAGAGATGCATATGACTGGTGAAAGACGGTTCCTCATGCCCTAGATGATCCACCAACCTTGACTTACGATGACTTTCTATGAGAGTTTGAGTAGAAGTATACTCTGAGAGAGTATAAAGATGCAAAGAAGATAGAGTTTTTGAGTTTGAAACAGGATACCAGGACTGTATCGGAGTATGAGATAGAGTTTACCCGGTTGAGTCAGTATGCTGACGAGATTATTTCGAATGAGATTGACCGGTGTCAAAGATTTGAGGAGGGGTTAAGACCCACTATCATGTGCATTATCGCATGCTCCCGGTATCAGAATTTTTTTTAGTTGGTTGCAACTGCCAGGAGTGTTGAGAAAGCATAGGGTCTTGCAGCAGCTGCTGGAGATGAGGAAACCAGAGCTAGGAGAACTCAGAGTGAGTAGAATCTTCATCTGTGAAGAGAGGCCAAGGAGAATATTTTTTGAGGTTCAGTAGGAGCCAAAGGCAATATGGTAGGTCAGTATAGCAACAAAGGCAGAGATCGAGACCTACAGTTTCTGTGGCTAGTGCACCGATCCCAGTGGCTCAGAGGCCTGCTCCACCTACTTATGTTCATTGTGGTAAAGTACACGGAGGTGTTTGCTGGTGGAGAGGTGCTTCGGGAGTGTATTTTAGATGTGGATCATCATACCATTTTATCATAGATTGTCCAGAGCCACCAAAGAATAGACAGACAGATATTGCAGCTTCTTGACCCAGTGGCAGAGGGGGACGTGATGGTAGAGGTTTTGGTAGAGGTGGTCGATCTGGGACTAGTCAGAGAGGAGATTCTACAGCCAAAGGTAGTAGACCATATGAGACAGGGCCATCACAGCGGGTTTATGTGATACAGAGGCAACCAGATGCTTCAGCTGTTATTGCTGGTACTTTTTTTTATTTAGTACTTCAGTTCTTGCTTTGATAGACCCTAGATAGACTCATTCATACATTAGTACATCTATCTTGCCTGTGAATGATTTGCATTCAGAGTCCCTAGAATTTGATGTTTTGGTGACAAATTCTTTAGGACATAGTGTTGTAGTTAGCAAGGTACACCGTAATAGTCCGATTGTGGTTCAGGATGAGGAGTTCATTGGTGACTTGATTGAGATGCCTTTTAAGGAGTATGATTTAATTTTAGGCATGGATTGATTATCTAAGCATGGGGATGGTAGATTGTCAGGAAAAGTGTGTTACCCTGAGAACCTGTGATCGTAGAAGTGTGATGGTATATAGTGAGCAGAGACATATTTCATTCATGTTTGTTTCAGTTGTTTCAACTGGAAAGATGATTCGGAAGGTATGTGAGGCTTATCTTGCTCATGTTGTAGATACTAGAGTAGTGGGTCCCAGCTTAACAGTATACCCACAGTTGCTGAGTTTTCAGATATTTTTCCTGAGGAGTTGCCAGGGATACCCCCTGAGAGAGAGGTTGAGTTTAGTATCGATTTGTTGCCTGGTACCACTCCCATCTCTATTACTCATTATCTTATGGCACCTGCTAAGTTGAGAAAGTTGCAGGAGCTTTGGATGAAGGGTTCGTTCGCCCTAGTGTGTCTTCGTGGGGAGCGCCCATTTTGTTTGTGAAGAAGAAGGACGGTACCTTAAGATTGTGTATTGATTACCGGCAGTTGAATAAAGTGACCATTAAGAATAAGTATCCATTGCCTAGTATAGATGATCTCTTTGATCAATTGAAAGGAGCAGCAGTATTCTCTAAGATTGATTTGAGATCAGGGTACCATCAGTTGAGAGTCAGAGATGAAGATGTATCTAAGATAGCTTTCCGTACAAGGTATGGGCATTATGGGTTCTTGGTGATGCCTTTTTAGGTTAACGAATGCACTAGCAGCTTTTATGGATTTGATGAACAGGGTATTCAGACCCTATCTAGATCAATTTGTGGTGGTTTTTATTGATGATATTTTCGTGTATTCACGTAATAAGGAGGATCATGACAAGCATTTGTGGATTGTATTGCAGATTCTGAGAGAGAAGCAGTTGTATGCTAAGCTGTCTAAATATGAGTTTTGGCTTGATCAAGTGACTTTTCTTGGTCATGTTGTTTCAGTGCAGGATATTAGAGTTGATCAAAGTAAAGTTAAGGCTATTTTGAAATAGAGTCCACCGAAGACTGTGATAGAGATTAGAAGTTTTCTGGGTTTGGCAGGCTATTATCGACAGTTTGTGAAAGGTTTTTCTATGATAGCTACTCCACTCACCAGATTACTTCGGAAGGGAGTTAGATTCATGTGGACAGATCGGTTTCAGGCGAGCTTTGAGCAGTTGAAGGAAATATTGACTCAGGCTCATGTCCTTACTTTACCTATGGAAGGGCAAACCTTATGTGATTTACAGTGATGCTTCACATAGTGGTTTAGGTTGTGTTCTGATGCAGGAGGATAGAGTCATTGCTTATGCCTCTCAACAGTTGAAGCCGCATGAGCTTAATTACCCGACACATGATTTGGAGTTAGCAGCTATAGTTTTTGCTTTAAAGATTTGACGATATTACTTGTATGGAGAGAAGTGTTTCATTTATACAGATCACAAGAGTTTGAAATTTCCAGGTGTTCAGAGAGAGTTGAATCTTCGGCAGAGACAGTAGTTAGAGTTGATTAAAGACTATGACTGTTTAATTGATTATCATCCTAGTAAGGCAAATGTTATTGCTAATGCCTTGAGTCGAAAGTCTTTGGTAGGTTTGACTGCTTACTCGCTCTTGTTGCTTGTTGAGTTGAGAGCATTGCATGCCAGATTTGAGTCTTGTGATGATGGTGCATTGATGGCTCAGTTACAATTAAGGCTGGTGTTATTGGATCATATTAGGGAGACTCAGTTGGCAAATGAGAAAATCCAGAAAGCTGTATTGGATTGTCGAAAAGGGGAGAGTCGAGACTTTCATGTGAGAAGTGATGACAGTTTGTGGTACAGAGATAGGTTGTGTATTCTTGATGATGCAAGACTGAAAAAGGTAATTTTGGAGGAAGCACATCAGTCAGCTTATGCTATGCACCCTGGGAGTACCAAGATGTATCAAGATTTGAAATAATATTATTGGTGGTCAGGTATGAAGAGGGATATAGCAGAGTTTGTATCCAGATGTCTCACTTGCCAGAGAGTAAAGGTTGAATACCAAGTTTCTTAGGGATTACTTCAACCATTATTAGTGCTAGAGTGGAAATGGGGGAGAGTGACGATGGATTTTGTGACTGGATTGCCTTTGACCTAGAAGAAGCATGATGCAATCTGGGTGATAGTTGATCGGATGACGAAGACAGCTCATTTTCTTTCAGATCAGATGAATTTTTCTCTTGAGAGGTTGGCTGAGTTGTATATCAGTGAAATAGTGTGGTTGCATGGAGTCCCAATTTCTTTGGTATCTGATCGAGATCTTCAATTTATATCGAGATTGTGGAGAAGTTTACAGGACGCTTTAGGCTCTCGGTTATATTTTAGCACTGCTTTCCATCCTCAGTTAGATGGGCAGTCAGAGAGAGTGATACAGATTTTAGAGGACATGTTGAGAAGCTGTATCATCGATTTCTCTGGGAGCTGAGATAGATTCTTACCACATATTGAGTTTTCTTATAACAACAGTCATCAGTCCAGTATTAAAATGGCACCTTATGAGGCATTGTATGGTAGGAGATGTAGGATACCTCTATGTTGGGATGAGGTTGGAGAAGGTAAGTTGATTGGTCTTGATTTGATTAGGAAAACAAAAGAGAAAGTAAAGGTGATTAAGAATTGTCTGAAAGCAGCCTCAGACCAACAAAAATCATATTCAGATTTAAAAAGAAGAGACATAGAGTTCAGTGTAGGAGATAAGGTATTTTTGAAAGTGTCTCCTTGGAAGAAAATTTTGAGATTTGGCCGCAAAGGGAAGTTGAGTCCTCGTTTCATAGGACCTTATGAGGTAATAGAGGGAGTTGGACCAGTGGCCTATAGATTAGCTTTACCGCTTAAATTGGATCGAATTCACAATGTCTTCCATGTCTCTATGCTTCGGAGGTATATGTCAGACCCATCTCATATTTTGTCAGTGGAGTCTATTGAAGTGAGTCCAGATCTGACTTATGAGTAAGAACCAGTGGCTATTTTGGCACGTGAAGTGAAGGAGTTGAGAAATAAGAAGGTGCCACTTGTGAAAGTTCTTTGGAAGAATCAAGCTACTAAAGAGGCAACATGGGAGAGTGAGCGGATGATGCAGAATCAGTATCCTCAGTTGTTTCAGACTTGAGATCAGGCAATTTCGAGGATGAAATTTATTTGTAGAGGGGGAGAATTGTAATATCCCAAAATTTTAAAAATATTAATTTTTAAAAATTAATTAAATGATTTAAAAGTATATATATATATATAATTAAGTGAAAAAGAAAAAAAATGCGTATATGATATATGTAGATATACATAATATATATATAAGTCAATATTTTAACTTGGTCAAATGATATTTTAAATTAATTAAATATTTAGTGGAAGATGACATATTAGATATTAATTAAGTAATATATATTTACTTGGTGGAGAGTGAAAGTGGGAAGTGGTGTAGTAAAAAAGGAAGATTAGTTGGATTATGTTGAGTGGACCTTGATCTTCTTCTTCTTCTTTCTCCATTGAGCCAGCCACCTTCATCAAAGGAAGAGAGGAGATTTGCTTCTTGCTAACTCAAGTAATTGAAGGATTTCAAGTGTTCAAGTTAGAGTGTTAAGGATTTTCTTCATATTTGGTAAGTTTCCAACTTGTTTCTTTGATTTTCTTTGGAAGTTGTATTTGTGTGAATTGGATGTTTGGTGTAGTATGTGTTCAAGGTTGATATTGGTATGTTTAAAGTTCTTTTGGCTAATTAACTGTGAAATTTAGGGTTGGATTGAAGAAAATGTTAAGTTTGGTGAAGAGAATAAGAGTTTTGAATTGTGTAATTTGTGAGTTGTGATGTCATGGTTGTAATTGTGTATTTTTGCTTTTAATTGAGTTGTTTTGCTGTTTACACAAATATTATGTGGTATAATGATGGATTTGGTTGAGTTTGTATGGTGTTGAAACGGTTAATGAAAGATAATAGTTGGATGTGACAATTATGTGTGGATATCAAGATTTTTAGCCTGACACGCCCGGTGACACGGCCATGCCTTTGGGCGTGTTGATGGTTCTATTTTTAGAGTTGGTGACATAAGCAGTGACCCGCCCATGTCACTAAGCATGTCACAACTTATGTGATGTTGTAGTATTGACACGTGTAGTGACACGCCCATATCACTGAGCATGTTATAGCTACTGTGTTATTGTAGTATTGACACGAGCAATGACACGCCCATGTCACTGAGCGTGTCATAGCTACTGTGTTGTTTGTAGTATTGACACGTGCAATGACACGCCCATGTCACTGAGCGTGTCATAGCTACTGTGTTGTAGAAATGTTTACACGTGCAGTGACACGCCCATGTCATTGAGCATGTCAAAGCTTCTGTATTGTGGGTTTAGGGCACGGTCATTGACATGCCCGTGTTATTGAGCGTGTCATGTGTAGAGTTTGCCCTAGATAGTTCTCTTCCTTATTTTTCTTTGTGTATCTTATCCTTGTGTTGAGAGATTTTGTTTATACCCATAAGTGTATCACTTAGTGATTATTTATAATCACATTTGGTTTAGGCTTTGAAGAGACTTGAGTTATCCCAATCTAAGTGTTGAGGGATATCTTGAAAGAGGAGGTCGAAAGTGGTGTTTGTTGCTTTTAGAGGTAAGTAAAAACTTTGAATAATTGTTTATATTTACATGACTTTGGGACTTAACACATTTGGTTGGAAAATGTGTTAAGTTACCTACTACATTATTGGTGTATGAGAAATATGTTATAATTTGTATAATGTTACAAATGCATTATATGTAATGTGAACTTTATGCAAAATATGATAATGGCCCAAAATGTATGGGTATTGCAATTTTCTATGTATAAATTAAAGATGGTATGTAAAGCTATTGGTGATAGCTATATTGATATAAATGATATATTTGAAGCATTGTGCCTAGTTTGATCATGAGAAATTGAAAAAGGATTTGATAATGAAATTATAAAAGAATTGTGTACCTAGTATGTTATTCAATTTTCAGAGTTCTATATTTGGCGGCATACCTGTGATTTACCTATGGGCTAGACGTTGAGCATCACTGTGAAAATATTTTTGAGGTGAAATGACCTGGTCGTAAGCTCAGACCTAGTTGGATTGTTACATTGATATAATGCCTAGGAGCTAGACATATGGTGTCATTATAGACCAAAACAGTAACTCTGAAATTTGAAGGGCATATTAGATCCTTTTGGGCCCATGCTTATATTTGCTTTTATGTCAATTATGAATTGTGGAACAATCGAGAAATTTATCAAGATATAATGATATAATGTTATGAGATATAATATCCTTATGTGTTGAGCATTAGTATTGCATTTGAATTATTTTGTTATCAAAGTTTGTACCACTAAGCTTTTGGCTTAGCGCGATTGTGATTCATCGTGCAGGTACCAGGGTAGATCCTGTTGAGCCGAAGAGTTCGTCTAGACCGAGTCAAGTTTAGGCTTGAGACCTTAAGTGCAGAGTTGGTTGTTGGACATCAAGATCAGAGACAAACTGTCAGCATGTATAAATTTTATATTTTTGTACATATTGATTTCATGTATATTAGGTTATATTTTGATGTATATATATATGTATATTCCACAAACTATCAAAAATGTTTTGGATAAATCTTTGGTAATGAAGTTATATATGTGTTTCATCTATTATTTATATGATATCAGTTGAATGTTTTAAGTTTATACAGATTTTATAAGTGAAGATTTATTTTATTAAAATGGGTTGTGACATTCTTGTATCCTATATTCGTATATTACATATGTTTGGTGTATGTAGTGTACGTATATTGGGTATAAGGGTGTTACATTTAATATGTAAACATATCAAATTTAAATTTCACAAATAAAATTTTAAAAATTTATTTGTTCCTTATTTTAACAGTATATAAATATTGATAATATACTCGATATATTATGTTCAATATATACATATATATTCTTGAATCATGTTATATATGTATACATAAATAAGAACTTCATTATATATATGTACAAAATGAAATGCTACCAACAAAATTCAATAACGTGGATTTATTAAAAAAAATTGTATTGCAAAACAATATAAAAAACCGAGTAAAAAAAATCAAAATTTTTTTATAGTATTCAAAGAATATATATATTATTTTGTATAAAATTCAAATCTTCAACTTGAATAAATTAATAAATATCTATTTGTTCAATCAAGTATGCACAAACTTCAAGTCTTCAATTTGAATAAATAAATAAATAATAAAAAAAATTAACTCTGCAATATTGTATTTACTATATATGAAGAATGGGTATGTTACTAATCAAAAGTCAAGTTTGCCTTTATATGTGCACAAATACTAACTAATAACAATTTGCATCATGGATACCCATATATACTTAACCAATGATATAACAACTTTCAAATTACCAATCTTTCTTTGCGTATATACAGTAAAGCAATAGAATTTATGAAAATTCAATATTATATATTGTATATACAAAACCCAATGATACAATAAAGCCAAACAATAAATATGTTATAACTTCATAAAAATAAAATTTTCTTAATAATTCAATATGATGACTCTAATACCACTTATTGAAAAAAATTTTAAATTTCAATCTAATCAAAATTAATTATCATCAAAAAAATATAAATTAAGTATAAAAGTGTACCTTAATTTGCAAGATATAAAATTTTTCTTACAAATTAGAAAAATTAAATCTTTCTCCCTTTACCATTATAATTTAAAGGGACTATCATGCTAATAACGTGTTGTAAATTGAAGAAGAGAGAAGATATATAGAGAATGAGAAATTAGAGAAATCTCTTTTATTATTAATTGTCTCTAATGAACTATCTATAATAGGGGTATTTATAGTGGTATAAATAAAAATTAGATGAGAAAAAAGATTACAATTAAATTCTAATTTGAATAGAATAACACTAATCATAATCTTAATAGGATAAGATTAATCTAATAAGTAGTCATCTACATATTATTTAACAATAATATAATGTTAATATTATAACTTAATATTATAAATAAAAATATAAAAATCACACAATAAATAAAATATAAAAATAAAGAACTTTATTTTAACCTTTTATTTCATTATGTACATATCACTCCAAATTTCATCACCATCATTGCCGATAAACATGGCCGGCCAGTATAGTCGTCGGTGTAAAATTTCATTATCATACACAATCATTCACTAGAGCTATCAGCCTCTTTAATACAACAATTCATTAAAACCTAACCATAGAACTTGCACCAACATGATATATTATACCCATCATCAAACCATATATTACTTCGTTGTTGGTGTGATTTACTAGTATAATTTTTGTAATTTTTATTTTTAATATTAATAATATCATAAAATTTTCTATATTTTTATTTATTTATTTTATAACTTTCTTTTAATTTTTATATTTTATCTTTTTTAATATTAATTTATAATACTAATAGTATTATAAAAATTATTTATTAATATGATAAAGTATTAATATAAAAAATATTGACCCTTATATTAAAATAATTTTGTAATATTGTAATTTATAATATTAATAAATTATTAATTATTAATTGTTTGTTAAAATTATTATAAATTTATAATATTATAAGTATTATAAATTATCAATATTAAAAATCTATTTATTAAAAAATTATTTATTAATAAATAATTTTTAAAAATATTATATTAATATTGATAAACTGTAAATATTTTTTTAGTTCAATTTAGACTCTGTTATTTAATAGAAATTCAATTTTAACATTACTGTTAGCTCAATTTAATAGTTCCGTTCAAAAAATTTCAATTTAGCCTAAATTAAAAATAAAAATTTTAATTTGGCTTGAATTTAAAAAAAAGATTCAAGTTGGTTCAAAAAAAAACTATAAGTTTCAATTCTGACTTAACACTACATTATATGGTTTAAATTAGACTTTTATCTTATACTTACAGAATATATATATATATATATATATATATGTGATATGTTATTTTTAATTTTTATAAATATCTTATAATTTTTATGAAAATTCAAAAAATATATATATATCTAATGCATAAATTTAACCGAAAAATATATTATATATATTTCTAGTATACTAGATTTATATTAGATATATACTTCTAAAAGTAGATAATTTTTGAAATTAAAAGATGAAAAATGAGTATTTTTTTCTAGAAAAAAGGGACAAGTTTAAAGAAATATATTTGGTTTTTAGAATACTTCTATACAAAGTTCTATTCCATTCTTAAGTTATATTAAATTTTATATTTATTTATTCAAAATGCTTTTTAGATTATTTTTTGATGTTATATTATAAAATAAGTTTTTTTTTTTTGTGATCCTATTCTAATTTAAACTATATGTTTCACTTGGATTAAATAACAATTTCATTTCAATGTAATAAGAAATATAGTATTTTGTAAATATAATCCATATATTTTAATAATTCTTATAAAATTAACAAAAATTTGTAAAATTTCTATATTCTGATTTGATCTTGAATGAACTTTTTGAAAGGTGAATCCAATAAAAAAAATATATACTAAAATTAAAATAGAAAAATAAATGAGATGGGGCTCACCATTCACATGAGAAATTGGGTTCTGAATCTGTCAATCAAAAAACAAAAATTGGATGATTATTGATGCCAAGTTGGACTCTAACACTTCGTTTTTATATTCTTAATTAGTACAATTTTCAAGTGAATGATTGTCTGACTTGTCTTTCGAAGGCTGTCTGAATCTAATAATAAACAGAAAATCTTAGTAAAAAATTATGATTCTCATGTTTTTTTAATGTATTTTTCATAAGCAATTGATTATTTTATTTTTTTACCCTCAAATTTTCTAAATTACTCTAGCTTAGCTATTCCACTAATACATAAATTTATAAGTAAATTATAGACTAAATAATTATAAAATTTTTAAAATTTTACATATTATACTAGTCAGTTTTTATATTTTTAATATTTAATTTTTACATTCTTCAGTTTTCAAAAATTAAATTATTTAGTCTTTCTGTCTAAAAATATTAGTCCATTACTTTGATATTATAAAATAATTTATTTATTTTTTCTTTATATATATATATTTTTGTTATTTATTAAGTCATACTTATTTTTAATTTTATTTATATTTTTTACACATAATTTATTTTATTTTTAAAAATATTATTAAAAAATAATTTTAAATAATACGAATAATATCTTTTATTATTTTGCAGATAATCTATATATATTATTTATTTTAATTTTATAGGTATTATTAAAAAAATAATTTCAAATAATATAAATAATATCTTTTATTATTTTGCAGACGATCTATATATAAAATAAAATTAAAAATAAAATAAACTTAATAAATAATAAAGATAAATATATATAAATGAAAAGTAAATAAGTTATTTTATAATATATTTATCTTTGTAAGAATGTATATAAATTAATAATATAATTATCTTTATAAAAATATATATAAATTAAAATAACTAATTAAAACATTTATAAAATTAAAATAAATTATATGTAAGATATATAAATAAAATTAAAAATAAGCATGACTTAATAAATAATATATATATATAATAAATAAATTATTTTATAATATTAAAGTAATTAACTAATATTTTTAGGATGAAAATATTACCAGAAGAACTAAGTAGTTTAATTTTTAAAAACTGAAAGATATAAAAATTAGATATTAAAAATACAGAGACTGACTAGTATAATATACAAAACCTCATAAACTTTATAATTATTTAGCCTAAATTATATAATATAATAGCGTGACTCCCTGTTTTGTGTGAATTTTAATTAGTTTTTATTTAATTTATATTTTTAAAATATTTTAGTATGTTCAAACTTTTATTTTTATTTTTATTTTTATTTTTATTTTTATTTTTATTTTTATTAAGTATTAGATATAAATATGGTTGTTATAATTTTAAACATTGGTGAAAGAAAATAGAGATCAATTTTATCATATGTAAGAAAATGAAAAAATAAAAAAAAATCGTTACATTTATTAATTTATACAAATTTTAGTTAAAATGTATAAAATATAGTGATGCGAATAAATATTGATAAGATAATTTTATATAAATTTAACTTTTTTTAGAAAATTACTTAACAAGTTAAATAGTTTATAAACAACTATTAACTTAAACTTTTATTATACACTAGTAGCGGATTTGATCAAATTTTTTATTTAATTTTTATATTTTAAATTATTATTTCTATGAAATATAATGCTAAATCTCTCTCTATATATCTATCAAAAATTAATTATAGAATTGAAAAATAATTAAAAATATTATATATATCTAAATAAAATTTTAATTTAGATCTACATAAATATAATGACCTAAATATGATTGATGAAAAAATTTCATATATATAAACTTGATGTTTAATAGAATTTTTTTTTTTTTGCTTCTAGGGCACTTCTGCTTTCTCTTCGCCGCCTTCTGCTTCTTTCTTTCTTTCTTTTTTTTAAAAGAATTATTTTGTTAAAAGAATTATTTTTTTAAATAATTCTTCCAAAATAAAAGAATTATTTTGTTAGTAGTTCTTAAATTTAATTTTTAGTATATTTATTTATTATTATATAGAAATGAATATAAACATCATCGACAAAATAAAATTCTAAATTAAAGTTTCAAGATATTATTCATAATATTATAACATAATAACAGATAAAATGAGAATACTGCTGAAAGTTATATTGTCTATAATATATTATAATTATTTATTGTTTATATTAAAGAAATTCAGAGAGATTCAGTTTTAGTAATTTTATTAATTATATATGTGTTATACATTTTAAAATTTTATGATTTTATTTATGTTTTATAAATATATATTTTTAATTTATTAATAAAAATTTATTTTGAATAAAAAAACTCAATATATCACTATATAAAATATGAATTTCAAAGTCGAACGCGTACTTGCCAACAAACAATCCAAAGAGGAATTATATTTATCACATGTGCAAATTTGAGAAGGAATAATAATTTAAAAAAAAATAGAAAGACAATTTTGAATAATTTTAACAACGATCATGATTTTATGATATACAGAGAGAGACTCCACTCTTTGCATTGGTTATTTATGATAGCGAATTTGAATTTGATGTGTCCTTCGTCCTTTAGTTTTTGAGAGCTCCACAGTCAACTTCTTTCAACGTTTCTCTTTTAGGTCCAATAATTCATTAAAATTATAAAGTTTAAAACATAAATAAATATCTCTACTTATAAAAAAAAAAAGCTATTAACTCTTGTAATCAATTAAAATTATTAATTTTTTTTTGTCTTTGTTTCAATTTTTATATATAATGGATAAAAATTTAATTGTTTCTGATTTTCTCAGATTCTCAAGCATTGCAAATTAAAATTACTTTGCCTAATAATAAATTAATGAATATTCTAAATCAAATAAGTAAGAAAAAAAATTGGAGATATGCTTGTAGGTCATGCATAGAAAATTATTGGTAAAGAATTAGTAAATAAATAAATTTTTTTTATTTATTAAGCATTGATGAAGAAAAAAAATTGGAATATGATCTATAATTTAGATATATATATATATATATATATTTAGCATTACGTACTAAATTTTAGTAGACAAAAAAAAAGAAATTTGCTTAGAAAATTCTAATAATAGTCAATAGTACATGTGATTTGTGATAGCACAATGATAAAGCAGCCAACGAAATACGCGTTGGCGATTCTTCCCCTATCCTTTATTTTTCTTAATATTACTGTCTCTCCATAGTGAAATTATCACTTCTAAAAAAGAATTATTTTAAAAAAATTATCAGTATACACAATGAATAAAAATTAATTATTTTTTAAATTACATTCTTATTATTAAAAAATTAATTAATATTTTTTGAAATTATATTTTTATTAAATTAATTGATAAAGTAAAACTATAATAATTATAATTTTTATATTAATAATCCAATAAAAGATATTTTAATTTATTTAAAATAATTTTATATAATATTTAAAAATTTTAATAATTTATTTAATAAATATATATGAGTTGAGAATGATAATAAATTTTTATTATATTTATTGATATTTTTAAATTATAATTAATTATTTTTATATTAAATTAGTCTATTAAAAAAATAAAATAATTTTAATAAATATTAATTTTATTTATAATAATTAAACTCATAACTTTTTATTTAAGGGATAAACATATTAAATTACCACATCAATTTTTTATAGGTTGGAAACGATAATTTTACTACATCAATGCAATATCAATTAATTAAAACACAAATATAATTTATTACATTAAAATAAAATAAATAAAGAAAAGTAATAAATTCTTAATAGACGGCAGTAAGACAAGATTGACACGTCAGTCTAAGCTAATTAGCTATTAGACAAAATTATTAGCTATCTAATAATTTTTCATTGGATGTATAACTGTAACTGCGCCGTCAGTAACCCCACAACTCTTTTTTTTAGCAAAGATCAATAACCCGACCACTTTCATGAACCATTTTGTATTGAATAATGTTTTATATTTAATTACTATTTAGTCCTTAAAAATTTAACTTTTCTTAATAATTTTAACTCTATATTTTTTTAAAAAATTAATTAAACAAATTTTCATATTTACTTCTTTTAATGAATTAATCTTTTATTAATCAAGGAATTTTTAATTGTCAAATAAAATTTTTAACGATTAAAATATTGAAATGCTATTTGTTGTAGGAAAAATAAAATATAATTTAACTTGAAGAGTATTTTTTTCAATTTATCTATTTAAATTCAAAATTAATTTCGTGATATAATTAATTTAATAACATAAATAAATAATTTTATATAATTAATTTTTTGAACATATTTTATATAATTAATTTAATAATATAAGAAATATTTATGTATTTTAATAACATAAATAAATTATTTTATATATAATAAAATGATTAAAATGCAATGTTATGTAATTTTTTATAGTGTAAGGATATATTATATTATTTTTGAAAAAAATATTTTTTCATTATTTAAAATTTATAATACAGTTCAAAATTAGGTGAAAAATTCAAAATATTTTATGTTCAATCTTGAGATTCTATGAAAAATAAAAAGAAGAGAAAAAAATTTATTGCAATAGGTTTTATAACCAATTAACCACATATTAAAAGGAGTATTTATATTTTTCTGCATTTATGGGAAAATTTTATTATTTTAGAAAAAAATGAATTTGCTAATAAAAATAAATGAAAAAGATTGCCTAATTAGTTTTTATAAAAGGAAATAAAATTAATAATTAAGTTTGAGGGATTAAATTGTTATTTGTCCAACATTATACATATATATATACAAAGGAGGCATACTATTAGTATTTATCATATTTATTAGAAATTTTATTGTTTAATTTGTATTTTTTTATAATTAATATACTCTACAATCTAAACTAAATGCATTTGACTTTTGTTTTTGAGAACCAGTTGGCCACTGAGAAGCAAGCTCAAGACATCATTTGACAATTTTGTTTGTGTTTTTTTTATAGTTGGAGATTGATTGAGAGTAAGTGGCCTTACTTAGATATTAATTATGGCCTATCATATGCTCATAACTTACAACTTATTGCTTAAAAAAACAAACAACAACGTTACTACTTGTGTGGAAGTAATTGCTGTCTTTAACTTAATTAATTATTAACAAGGGAGACTATTTTAAAAAGTAGACGTTAAGATTTTTTTTATTTGAACTTAAGTAAACGTTAAGATTTGAATTTTATTGATGTTATTGTTTTTTTAAAATTAAAGAAGTTTAATCTTAAAGAAGGAAAAAAAGTAAAAAACTGTTTTTGGAGGCAGAAATTAAGATTGGTTGAAATTAATTTATAAACAATCATAATCATTTTAATTTTATTCGTTAAATTTTTCATATTATATTTTTTTATTAATTTTATATTACATATATTTTTTTATTAATATAAATTTTAAAATATTAATTTTAAAAGCTGGCTATTAAAATTTGAGAATCTATTTCTTCACACTTCATTATATTACAGGATAGTTCAATATTAGTTCAATATTCCCCACTCAAGTATAAACTACCAAGTTGACAACCAAACAGCTGCTGTTTGAGGTTCAAACCTCTATCAGCTGCATTAAACAGCTAAACCAAACACATCCTTAATAAGTACACAATAGTCACCATTCAGACTATCTAAAAATATAATTTTATATTTCAATAAATGCTATTTAAATTATCCAAATAAAGATAAATACATGAGTATATGATCTAATATTATGTTAAATTTTTTACATTAAATTTTTTTATTAATATAAATTTAAAAGTGTCAACATTAAAAATTAACTATCAAAATTAAAGAGCTTATTTTTATAATAATTAAATTATATTGTTATATTTTTAGATATGAAATTTTTCACATTTTATTATATTATATTATAGTTTAATAAGGTGAAGTTTTAGCTTTTAGTTGGGAAAATTAAAGTTAGAGCAATAGCTTTTTTAATCAAAAATGTAATTTTAAATTATATAATTCGAATATAAGAGAGAGAATTTTTAAGTGATAGGATTCATCAAATATATAATCATTTGGTTTTTAGGTGATCGGATTCATCAAATAATTTTTGAAAATATAAGTCGAATATAAAAGATATTTTTTAAAGTTCATTTGGAAAAAAAAAACTTTAAAAGTTCGATTGACTTGCAAATGATTGAAAAATTATATTATCCATTAAATAAAAATAAAAAACAAAAAAAATATGTAAAAAAAATGTTAAATTAGCTGTTAGTGTTATATACAGCAGCAGACTTACAGGATCCAGGGTGGCTCTGGACCTCATAATTATATATATATATATATGTAAATTCATTTATAGATATATTAATTTTATATTTATATAAAAATTTATATAAATTTATTTATATATTTAAATTTATATATATATTTATATATTTAAAATTAAATAAATTTAAATATATACATACAATTCATTTATATATGTATAAATTTTTATATTTATATATAAATTTATATATATTTATCTATATATTTAAATTTAAATAAATTTAAATATATATATTTGACACACATTCATTTATATATATAAAAATTCATATATATTTAAATTTAAATAAATTATATACATAATTTAAATAAATTATATATATATTAATTATATATATAAATTTAAATAAATTTTATTTTAATACATAATTTTTTTTTCATAAAATTTATATATATATATATAATTAACTGCTTAGTGTGTTGTGTTGAGAGATATATATTTTTAAAATTTAAAAATAAAATTATAATATAATATTTTTAAAATATATAAAATTATAGAATATAATTATTATTTATTAGTCATAATTAAATTAATAATATAAATTAATTATTAAAATATTATAATATTAAATATTTAATTTTATAATAAATTTATCTGTAATTTTTTTTTATAAAAATAAAGTCATCTTTAATAATTTTCTATATCCGCAGTTGTATATATATATGACTTTTTTTTTTTATAGTTATTTAAGAAATAGGTTAATCAGACTTTCAGATTTGCAAGATTCAGGTGCAAGTTTAAATTCATAAAATTGTAGAATCTGACGTACAAATTCATATTCAATTTCAGAATTAATAGTTCGGAATACTGAATCGTAATTAAGTTGAAAGACAAGGTGAATAGGAAAAGGAGTATAAAAAGATATGTCTGCCACCACCTTTTTAGCTGTTTTCTTGTTTCACCCATACAGTGCTAAGTTGGCGTCTTTTAATTCTCCTTCTTAATTATTATAATTATTTTTTTTATAAACTCTTTCAATTAATAATAATTTTACTAAAATTTCATAACTATTGACAAGTCCCAGTCAATAGTCATGAAATTAAGAAATTTTATAAAATTGATCTATATAATTTCCAAATCAAAATTTTTGTGTGTATATATGTATTTATTTTTGAATCCAGTAAATTTAAATAGGATTATATTACATAAACATATATGTTATAAATTTTTTTTCTTAATATATGTAAATAATTGATAGTATATCCAGGCATAATTCATAATTTTGAGAAAATAATAATAATAATAATAATAATAATAATAAATATATTTTTTGATCTCTAAATTTTATGTATTTTCACATTAAATTTTTAAACTTTTATTTCATAACATTAAGCCCTTCAATTATATAGTCGATGACATTGAATTCTTTTTAAATAGAAATTAAATGTGTATTTTTAATTATCATTAAAATTATACAGTTGCTCAAATAAATTGGTATATTTTTATAAAAAAAATCAAGAAATAATATATTTTTTTAGCTTTTAAACTTTTTATATTTTGTGTATTAATTTTTAAATTTTTATTTAGTAATATTAAGTTCTTTAATAAATAAGGAGTTAAAAATTATATATTTAATTACTATTATAAAAGAGTTTAATATTATTAATTCAAATAATTAAAGGGCTTAATTTTATTAATCCACATATCCACGTAATTAAAAATTTTAATATTATTGAATAAAATTTTATGGGCTTAATACATACATTATATAAAGTTGAGAGTCCAAAAATTTCGTTATTCCTAATAAAAAATGTAAAGGAAAAAATAAATATTATTATGGTCAATTAAATTATGGATGGTGGCTAAGACAGATTGACGATGACATTATATGTGATTTGAACAACCAAACACCTTCCTTGCTTCTTCTGGTTTACAGATATATATATATATATATATACACAAAAGAATCTATATAAAACTTGAAGAAAAGCATCGCTAATGGCTGCAATATTATCATCTCCTCCAATTCTCCATAATCTCTCCTTCTCTTTCTCTAGCTCTTCTCATCCCACCCCCACCGCCACCTTCTCCATCACCACCACCACCACCACTGCTCCCCTCCGTCTTTTCAGGTTTGCCATATTTCCAATCTCTCTCTCTCTCTCTCTCTCTCTCTCTCTCTCTTCTTTCTTTTAATATTTATGCATATTAATAAAAAAAAAAAAAACTCTCTTCATACTTTTAATTCTCTTCATACTTATAATTGCCATTCTTCTTGAATACTTCTAATTTTCATTATTTTTGAATGAACTTTTAATTTCCATTTATTTGATAATAATTGCAGAAATTTTATAATTCCTTTTAAATAAAAGATTTCAAAATTTTCTATTTGATTAATTATTTTATATCACCAGATTAACTTTCAGAGATTTTCTTTCTAATATGTTTACAAATTTAAAATAATATTATCATCGTATCTGAATTGTATAAATTAAATTATAAGACGGTCGAATGAATAAATAAATAAATAAATAAATAAATAAGATAAATAAGAAATATATGATTTGGTTATGTCATGAATTACTAATATTATATTGGAGTTTGTGGCCTATTAGAACTAGTCTTCTACTACTTCAATACAAATCCAACTTTATTTATTTATTTTTGTTTTGAACTGAATCCAACTTTTTTTCAAAATTTATTATTTTTGTTTTATATAATTTATTTATTCATATATATATATATATATATATTTGATAAAATTTGCAAAAACGATTTCGTTTTATTATCTTATTTTTTGAAAATTCTATTCAATGATATGACATTTTCTTTTTCTCTTGTTTTCTGGAACATAGCACTAATGGTTTTTGGCTTTTTCATAATTATGAACTCTTTTTATTTTATTATTATGCACTATATACAAATCTCTTTCTTTTATTTTTTAGCTATAATAAATTATAAATCTAAGAACTTTTATTTTTAAAAATTTTTATGTTAAAATTTTTTATAAAATTAGTTAAAACACGTTTTTGTGATTTTCTATTACTAAGTTACTATAATAATTTATTTCTATTTGATTGATTTTTAAAATAATAAGTATATATGATAAGAATAAATAATTTTTTCTTTTATAATGGATAAATAATAAAAAATAAAAGTAAAAACCAATAACATAGCCAAAGGAAGTGTTTATGTCAATTTCAATGTTCTAATTTCAACTCTAGACTTTTTTTTATTATTATTTTCCTTTGTCCATTTGAAAATTTGATCTTTATTTCCTTTTTTTATTGGCATTTCTAAAAGTTTAAATATGATATCTATTGGTTGAATTTTATATTTTTACTAAAATTATTGGCAATAAATAAAATTGGAAATTCAGATTTAGAGTTAATTTAATAAGAAGAAAGAAAATAAATATTTTTAAAAAAATGTTTTTAATTAGTTTTTGGGTATTTTTATAGAAAGTTCAATATTATTCTTATAGTGACCTTTGATTAAAATAGACATGCTGGAGAATAAAGGGTTGATTTTCTAGAGTTTGTATGAAAAGGTTATAATTTTTTTTTTTAAAGCTCGATCCTCGGAAATATGTTTTTTTTAGGATCGAACTCCTGCCCTCCCGTAAGAATAACAACAGGTGTCCCGCTGGACTAATCCCGCGGATTAGGTTATAAATTAATAATTGAAGTATGGGATGAAATTAGGTCCACAATTCAACTTTATAATAAAAAAAATTGTTCAAATTACATTTTTAAATTAATATTTAGGCAAATATTAGTAGTAATAATAATAACTTAATATTAAAAACAGAAACATTGAGATTTGAGATAATACATAAGAAGAAGACAAAACATAAGTAGTTATAAGGACTCCACTTCACCTTAACACTATTTGCTAACTCTCCAATGCTGTCAACTTCAGGTTACCTTCATGGTTCTTTCCTCACCCCACCTTTTTTTTTAGTTTTTATTAAATTTTACTTCTCCATCTTATTAAAAAAAATAAATTAAAATACAATAAAATTTATCTTTCTTTTATATAAATTTTTTCACAACAATTCAATTATTCTTATATGATTTTGAAAAAAACAAGCATTATAGTTTCTTTTTATATAAACTATATGAGCATGAGATTATTGAATTAAATACAAATCAGTGGCCATATAATTAGAATTGAAATTACCTCATTTTATACAAAATTAATTGATTTGTATTTAACATCCATTTTTAGTTCTTATATATTGCTATATTTTTTATTTTTTTAAAGTGAGATTTATTTATATTTTTTAACACTTTTAAAAATAAAATATTATGAAAAATTACAATTAAGCTATAAAAGAAAAATAAATTATTATTAAAAACCGTAATATTAGAGGTATTATTTTTTTGAATATTACTTTAGGGAGGGGAATCAATTGTGTATCTGTTAACTCCAGGAGAGGTGTACTTATCACTAGAGATATTATTAATTAGATATCATTAAAATTTAATTTTTAAAATAAAGTTTTATATTTCTTCTAAATAATTTTTTATCTTTTCTTTCAATGATATATTCCAAAAAAAATAATTTTGATTTCAATATCAGTCATACTTATCATTGGAAACGGAGATCCTTATCTAATAGTTGGAGATGGAAGGCTTTAATGTTAAGAAATTTGACATAAATTGTTGTTTTAACTATGCTAAGAAATTTGACATAAATTGTTGTTTTAATTAGTCTTCTCTAATTGCAGGTTTTGGGATTAATTGAAGAGTCCTAACTGTGATTCTGTTTTGTCTGTCTCTTTCTTTGTGGTGCTCTTTCCCAGGATTTTCCTTCTTTTCTATTGAAGACATCAGTACATCCTGTAAGATTTCCAAAAAAAACCAGAGATAGCAACAAATAAAGAAAATCAGAGCAGGAAAGAAAGAACATATCAATTTCTGATACAGAGTTAAAGAAAAAAGGGAAAAAAAGAAGAAGACAATAATGGGTTTCTGGACACTCTTTGAAGTGGCAGCTATGCCAATTCTACAAGTTCTACTAATCTGTATATTGGGAGCTTTCATGGCTACTGATTACTGCAATCTTCTTTCTACTGATGCTCGAAAATCTTTGAACAAGGTACCATCATATTCATATATAATCAGAACTTGCTCGACTTCAACATGCTCAAGAGAAAATTTTAAATCAAATTTCTTTTTGGCAATGCAGATTGTGTTCATGGTGTTTACACCTTCTCTAACGTTTGCTAGTTTGGCCAAGACTGTAACTTTCCAAGACATCATTTCATGGTAAACGTTAAATTTTGTATTTCTAAATTCTGTCACACAGTGAACTTTTACATTTGAGACCATACTGATTTCCTGTAAATACAAGGGAATGATCGTATCCATATTCATTCTGCAACGCAGAAAGTCTACTTTGAAAACGAACAATTAAGAACTTAATGTTGGATTTTGATCATTGGTTTCAGGTGGTTTATGCCTGTTAACATTGGATTCACCTTCTTGATTGGAGGAATTCTTGGATGGGTAGTTGTTAAATTACTGAAACCTCTGCCTCATCTTGAAGGGCTTGTTATAGCTACATGTTCATCAGGTAACTTGATAGAATAGAATGCTTTTTTCTTGGAATATACTTGTAAATTCAAATCCTGATATCTCTGAACTTTGGTGCTTTTTAAAAATAAATAAATAAATAAATCAGGAAACTTGGGAAATCTTCTTCTGATAGTTGTTCCTGCAATCTGTAATGAGGATGGCAGTCCTTTTGATCGTGCTACCTGCAGATCTGTTGGACTTTCATATGCTTCTTTCTCAATGGCGGTAATGAATGCAAAATGAATCATTTCACAAAGAAATAATAAATTCTTTCTGAATGTAAAGATCATAAACTTATCATTTTTTTTAACTTGTGCAGCTTGGTGGTTTCTACATCTGGACTTATACTTACCATCTGATACGGTCTTCAGTTCCGAAATTGAAAGCGATTCAAGCTGCTGAGGAGGTCTCAAAAGCACCTAACAATGATTTAGAAGCTAGTCAAGAAACTAACCTTCTCAAGAAAGAAAATCAAGAACATGCTGCAACATTAAAGTTAATTGATGATACAGAAAACCAAACTGTAAGTATCTTCTGCACTTAAGTTTGCATACTTACTGTATTTTTTTATCTGCACAATATAAATTCAGCCTCTATTTCAGATTGTTTCTGTACATGCACACCTTGAACATGGAAAAGGGACACCATTCTTGAATAAATTGCTAGGATTTCTTCATCAGATTGCGGAAGAGCTCCTGGCACCCCCCACACTTGGTGCAGTAAGTTATTCATTTCCTCAATATTTCTCATATATTTGATTGCATTCCATTAGATGGTGTTTCTGAAAATCATTCATACAAAAGAATTAACTAATAAACTTTACTTCATTCAACTTTTCTATCAGATTTTCGGATTCATTTTCGGAGCAGTTGCATTCTTGAAAAATCTAATAGTTGGTGAAGGAGCTCCATTGCATGTGATCCAAGACTCCATCACATTACTAGGGTATGCAGTTATCATCTTTCAGCACATATACAATTGAAAAACTCCTGCATTCAATTCACTTTTTCAAAGCCAACTAAAAATATGGAAAAACTTTTTGCAGAGAGGGAACAATTCCTTGTATCACCCTTATACTTGGAGGCAACCTCATTCAAGGTAACAAGACCTTCTCTACTTGTGCTGTTGAGTGCTAAAGATTTAATAAAATGAAACTAAAAATCTTACTGTTTTTGCTTATAAAATGAAAAAGGGTTACGCTCATCAAGAATGAAGTCATCAATCATTGTTGCTGTGCTATGTGTTCGATATGTGATACTTCCTGCAATCGGTCTATGGCTTGTTAAAGCAGCAGGAAGACTTGGGTTCCTTCCCTCAGAACCTCTCTATCAATATGTGCTGATGATTCAATATACTCTACCACCTGCCATGAATATTGGTAATGAATTATTGAATATGGACGGTATATGTTATAAATAATTGTTTGAAATATTGAAAACTAATAAAAATTTTGAAAAATTGCAGGGACCATGACTCAGCTGTTTAATGTGGGTCAAAAAGAGTGTTCAGTCCTATTCTTATGGACATACTTGGTTTCAGCTCTTGCACTCGCTGTCTGGTCAACAGTGTTCATGTGGATTTTGTCCTGAGACCCAATGGGTCTGACTTTTTCTTTGATCTTGTGCAATGCAGGAGCATTCGTACACCGGACTGTTCTTTTTAAAAAAAGCTTAATGATTAGAACTATTATTATAGCAAGTATAGGAGAATCATTATAGGAAGAATTAGCCTATTACAAATACCCATTAATGGGGATTTTTGTTTTGAGGGGGCGGGACTTGTTGGGGTTTATGCATTTCTTGATTTTTAGTGATTGTTATGTGAAAAGCTCACATATATATAGCTTATGTATTTCACAGCACAGGGTTTGCTTCCTGTGATTTTCTTGGTGTTTATTACAAAAAGAACAGATTGCAAAAAAATCAAGAAAATCAGATTTTTATGTAATTATCAAGGTCTTGTGGTAAATTACCATTGTTTTCTTCTTAATTATTATTCTATTTTCTTTTTTGGAATTTTTGGATTGAATATTTTGTGCATGGCTTGTAAATGAAGCCATAGCTATATAGTTAATGGATTGTCATTTGAGATAAAATTCTAATGTTTGCTTATCGTATTAAAATGTTCACAATTTTGTTTAAAAGGAAGAACAATTATTTGGTTAGAAAATCATACAAAATCCCAAAATCTAATTTCCTTTTGCATGAACAGATTTTTGGAATGTTGCTTTAGCAGAAAATTATGTAAAAACTTCAAAATACTAATACTAGACAATAATATGTATTCCCTTCAATAATGAATCTCTATCGCAATGGCAAATGCAGTAGTAAAAGTTGAAAACATCTAGGCGCTTATTAGTTGCAGAAGATATTTTTGATTTTTTTTTTTGTTTCTTAATTTTAATTTTTTTAAATTATTTTTCAAATAAAAATTGGAAAACTGAAAAGCAAATTTAGTTAATTTTATTTTCTAATTTAATTTATTTTTATTTAATATTTGAATATTTTGTTTTAAATATTTTTATACAAAAATATAATCATATAAATAATTTCATAATTTAAATATTTATATGTATTTTTTCAATTCAAAAATAAAATTATAATCAAATAATATTTTAAGTAAGATAAAGGATTTTAAATTATTACAAAATCAATTTATCTTAAAACTTCATATTTTCTATTTAGATAACAACTAAAATTAATTTTTTAAAATTCAATCATTGCCTAATAAATATATAATGTTGTAAATATAAAGAAATAGATAGAGAAATATGAGAAATAAATATGTACAAGAATATAAAATTTTTTATTTCTTTTAAGTTGTACCATATACACCACCTATTATAATTGGTTTATATAGATATATAAGTAGGCTCAAGATAATAAGATTACAATTATAATCTAGACAAGATAAAGTTAATTCAGCCAAATAGTCATCTATATATTTTCTAATATTTTTCCTTAGATTATTACCCTTATGAATATACTTCATTAAAATTTTATTAAAAAATTCAGTGGGATAGAAATTTAGCAAAGAAAAAAGAATACAATATTCACAGGTAATTTTTTCTCAAAAATATATCCAATTAAGATATATTTTAAGTGAATATATTTCAATATTATGTATATGTCTTTTAAAGATTGATATTAATAGTGTCATTATGAATAAATTTTCTAAATTGTTACTTGAGCGAAGCTTGCAAATATCAATTTTTCTTTCTTTCGTGATTTTATAAGAGATACGTTTGGTTCTGTCAATCTTTTTATAGCCTTCTTCGATTTGTGTAGTATATATTGCATTATCTGCATCCAATATTGTAGTTTTGTCACCTTCTAACAAGAAATACTCATGCTACTCTGATATAGTTGACTATGTTTCTCAAAATACTCATGCTCCTCTGATATAGTTGATTATATTTCTCAATCATAAATATTCACGACTTATTTTTGAATAGCTAGTAATTCTGAATGATTTGATGAAGTAGAATATTTTTTTTGCTTCACAAATTGCCATGAAATTACAGTACTATTATATGTGAAGACAATCTATTTGGGATCGAGCTTTATTTATTCTTTCCGGAAAAAAAATAAATTCATATCAAATATGCCACGTAGATAGGATAGAACATATTTCACTCTATTTTAATACCTTCTAGTTGGTATAGAATTAAATCTTGCAGGTAAATTAACTGCAAAAATAATATTTGATTTTAGCTAAATATAAGAGTTCTCTTATTGCACTAAGATACGGTACTTCAAGATCAAGAATCTCTCCATTATCTTCTTATGGGAAAAAATGATCTTCTTTTACATCAAGAGAACGAATAACTATTGAAGTCTTTGATAGATAAGATTTATCCATATAAAATTATTTTAGAATTTTCTCTATATAGGATGAATGATAAATAAGAATTCCATTTAATAAAAATTGAACTTTTAAATCCAAAATAAAATTTTATTCTTTCAAGATACTTCATTTTAAATTATTTTTTAAGAAATAGCAATTATTAAGATCTATTCTAGGATTTTCATCATGTTCAAATCATTAACATAAATTGTAATTATAGCAATTTCAAAATTTATCTTCTAGATAAAAACACATAAGCAAATAAAATTATTTTCATATCTATTTTCTGTAAGTATTCACATAGACGTTTATACCACATTTGTTATAGATTGCATTAGTTCATACCAGAATCTTTAGAGCTCAATATAGTATATTTGTTAATGTATTATATACTTCTGACATTTTTATATTTCATGCATCTTAAAACTTTTAGGGTTATATATATATATATATATGTCATTATCTAGTGAGCCATATGAGCAAGTTGTCATAATATATGTCGAGTTCTTCAGGGGCTACCAAATTAATTCTAAGAGTAATTGCATTTATAATAAAGAAATATATTATTTTCATAATCTCATTTGATTTATTTATTTTATATACAATATTCCACGAGTCTGATATTTTTTGGTGTCTAGACAACTAATCCAAATGTTATATGTTTAGCAAATGAATATAACTCAAACTGGATTACTTCTTTCCACCTGGGCCAATTACTTTAACGTCAAAATTTTAAATATATTTAGGCTTAAGCATATTTTGATAATTTCAACAACGACTACATATGTAAACATATTATCAAGAATAATTTCATCCCTTTTCCCACTTATTTCTAAATTCTGATGAGATTTTAAAATTTTAAGATATCAAAGCCATTTCAGGGGTTATTTTTCTAAAAATATGTGGTTGTTGATCAATGTTTCTTTTGACTTCTTTAAAAGTGTCATTTTTAAATTATTCATTTTTCTTCTTTTTAGAGGAATAATATCTTTTAAACCAAGTGGTCTACCATACTTCAGATGCATATTAGATTCATTAGTTGTCATACTAATAAGATGTCCTGCATAAATAATCAATCGAGTAGAAGTATTAGTAGCCGAAACATATGATTTAATGACCTTTGGTATAAAGATATCTAACAACTAATTTATTTTGCAAATGAATTATTTCTTGAATTTTAGATTCACATTAATTTATGCATATATTAAGAATGAACAAGATTGTTGTATTTTAATTAATCTATTGTGCTTTTGGCTATATTCATTTATCTCCCCCCTCATGATAGGAAAATTAATTTATCAAACCGATAATCTAAAAATCATGTTCTAGAAAATTTCTCGTTAAATATCTAAAATAGCTAGTAGCATGTAAACAATTAAAACTTACATAAATATCAAGATAATATTGATAATCTATTTTATTTTTTTGAGAGGATATAAAAAGAATATATACAATGCAATAAGAAATTTTAATATCATAAATTATAGATAAAATATATTATATCAGTTAAGCACAAGTTGTAAAATGAAAAACTTGTGATGTATAAATAGTCAAATGCAAATTAAAAGTACAACTTAAACAATAACATATATCCAAACATAAATCCAAGTGGATATCAAAAGTTTTGATTTAATAAGCATATGAATAATAATAAATCGTAAAAGCTTAATAAATAATTATTTAGTCAAATCATATTGAGTATGAATATATGCAATAAAATATTCAATGATTATTCATATTGACATACGATAATCATAAAATACTTTTCAAGTGAACTCAATGCATTAACTCATGAACAATAACTCTTAATATGATAATTATGATGTAAAATGTATAACCACCAAGTTAAAGCATATATTCTGCAAAGATATATAGCAACTGATTTATTCTGCAAATGAATTATTTTTTGAATTTCAGGTTCACATTAATTTATACATATATCAAGAATGAGCAAGATTGTTGTATTTTAATTAATTTATTGTGTTTTTGGCTATATTCATTTATCTTATCCTGATGATAGGAAAACTAATTCATTAAATTGATAATCTAAAAATTTCATTATAGAAAATTTCTCATTAAATATCCAAAATAGCTAGTAGCATATAGACAATTAAAACTTACATAGATATCAAGATAATATTGATAACCCATTTTATTTCTTTAAGATGATAAAATAAGAATATATACAATGCAATAAGAAATTTTAATATCATAAATTATAGATAAGATATATTATATCAGTTAAAAATAAGTTGTAAAGTAAAAAATTTGTAATGTACAAATAGTCAAATACAAATTAAAGGTACAATATAAACAATAACATATATCCAAACATATATCCAAGTGAATATCAGAAATTTTAATTTAATAACCATATGAATAATAATAAATCGTAAAAGTTAAATAAATAATTATTTAGCTAAACCATATTGAGTATGAATATATGCAATAAAATGTTCAATGATAATTCATATTAACATACAATAATCATAAAATATTTTTCAAGTAAACTCAATACATTAACTCATAAACAATAACTCTTAATATGATAATTATGAAGCAAAATATATAACCACCAAGTTGAAGCATATATTCTGCAAAGATATCTAGCAACTGATTTATTCTGCAATTGAATTATTTTTTGAATTTCAGATTTATATTAATTTATACATATATCAAGAATGAACAAGATTATTGTATTTTAATTAATCTATTGCGCTTTTGGCTATATTCATTTATCTTCCCCTGATGATAGGAAAACTAATTAATCAAATCAATAATATAATAATCTTATTGTAGAAAATGTATCATTAAATATCCAAAATAGCTAGTAGCATGTAGACAATTAAAACCTACATAGATATCAAGATAATATTGATAATTCATTTTATTTCTTTGAGAGGATATAATCAGAATATATATAATGCAATAAGAAATTTTAATATCATAAATTATAGATAAGATATATTATATCAGTTAAACACAAGTTACAAAGTAGAAAACTTGTGATGTACAGATAGTCAAATACAAATTAAAGATACAATATAAACAATAACATATATCCAAACATGTATCCAAGTGAATATCAGAAGTTTTAATTTAATAAGCATATAAACAATAATAAATTGTAAAAGCTTAATAAATAATTATTTAGTTAAACCACATTGAGTATAAACATATACAATAAAATATTCAATGATAATTCGTGCTGATATACGATAATTATAAAATACTTTTCAAGTAAACTCATAAACAATAACTCTTAATATGAAGCAAAATATATAACTACCAAGTTGAAGCATATATTGAAACTATAAAATATTGAAATGACAAACAAGATGGATGAATTAGATAATAAAATACCTCCATATATTCTTTGCAGAAAAATATTAAAACCAGATATAATTTAAATTGTAAAGGTCTCTCAATTAATATATAATAAGCACAAAAAGCATAAAAATAATTATATAATTTTTTCCTTTTTAATGGATTTCGTTTGTATCAATATATCACATTATAATTGAGTTTAGATGGTTAAGACAATCATGTCAAAGTATAAAATTTTTAAAATTTAAGTATTTCTGATGCAAATAATGTGACTCAACTATCTTTATTTTTTATAAAATATAATCCAGCTAAAAAAAATTTAAAATTTCTTAAATATGAACATTTGATTTAAATTTATAGGGATAATGCATGAAAATTCAATATCTCTCTCTCTTTATTTCAATGAGATATCGGTTGCGATATATTCTTTAAAAGTTAGTAGATTTTTTTATGATATACTTGAATACAAAAAATCATCGATATATAATTTTATTTAAATTTAGAATAAAGGTGGACTTTTGTAGCCTTTAACCAGATATCATATTAACATTAATTTTATTTAAGGTTAACTATAATAAATATTTTCTAATCATAAATAATTATGAGAGTTGTAATAATACATGTCTTTTTAACACTTTTGCTTTTAGAATTGGTAGGAAAAAAATATTTTACCATGACCCTTTTTATCAATATCTCCTTTATGGCCTTGAAAAATATCACATTTACTTCAAAGAATAGTGTTAAACCAATTAGACAAGTTTGATGATTTTTCATTAAAAGATAAAAATTTTATTTAACTACAAGTAAATAAAAAAATAGTTTAGAATATTTTATAAATTTATGCTCTCAGTATTGCTTCTGCAGGAGCACATTCGAGGCATAAAAAATTTAATATTCTCCAAAAAAGTTGTAATAAATCTTTTATAATTAGATAATTAGTTTTTAATTTCTCGTATGAATAATTAAAAGAAAAATTATTACTTTTAAGTGATTTTGAGGGGATACTTAATTTTCTTTTCATAATATCTCTACGATTTATAATAGCGAGGTGAATCTCATTATTTAGAATCCATAATAGATAATTTTTTTAAAATATCAAGGGTAATAAATTTAAGTTTTATGATATTTAATATTATAAATATACTAAATTTAAATAAAAATAATAAATTAGATAGATTACAGAGTTATCAAATAAATAAGGACTAAAAAATTATAATTAGAGTTTAAATATCATACCTTTAAAATTGCAAATGATCATATTAAATCATAGTAAATATTAATTTATTTACCAACTTCATTTAATACACAAATATTGACTCATTATTTCATATCTTTTTTATTTTCAAATACTAAAATTAAGTTAGATAGTAACCATAAATAAATAACTTAATAAATTAAACTATAATTAGATAAAAGGATTAAATTTTCATGTTCAAAATTTTAGAAAAAAAAATTATAATATTGATAAGTGAATTGAATTGACAGAACTAAAATTTTATGGATGAAACTATATTTTTTTAAACTTGTATCTTCATAGAAATATAGAAAAATTTCATGGTTACTATATTAAAAATAATCAAATAATTATTAACAAAAAGCACACTTGATTCATGAGGAACTCTTGAGAGAGAGAGAGAATAAAAATTTTCTAGTAGATTATAAAAAAATTAAATCTTTATCTCTTTATTATTATAACTTGTAGAGATTATCATTAGGGATGTACAAATTTGGGCCAACCAATTGAACCCTCCTGACCCAAAAGCTAAATGGCAGGTTCGGTCGGTTTTGAGTCTAAAGAATGGTCGAGAGCGGATGAAGAAAAAATATTTTTATAGATTTTGGATTATCGGTCGGTTTTAATGGATATATATCGACACAAACCGAAATCAATCGATTATAAAATGATATATGCATAGCTAATATGACATATCTAAAACGATGCTATTTTAAGATGCATATATAAAGCATCTTAAACTGAAAACCCTAGCCATCACTTAGACATCTTCTCTCTCTAAAATTTTCTTTCTCATTTCTCCTTAACAGTCTGACTTCTCTCTCTTCTTTATTGTGATTCAATATAATTTTTGAACACTACTGTGAATCAATTCCTGCATCACTTTTCAAGTTCTTTCTCCCTCTCAATCTATCAGAGACTATTTCTCCACCATTTTTTTTCAAAGAATTTATCTCTGCCAATCTAAAATCTCTTCTTGTGAGTTATATATATATATATATATATTAGTTTTGTTAAACTTTTGTTCTTCTTTACTGCTTGTTTTTTTTTTTCATTTTTGGTTTTTAGTTCTACCAATTTTTCTACTAAATTCTTTATATGATTTTTTATTTTTTGATTTAGGGTTCTTTTTATTTTAGGGATGTTTTGAAATTTATTTGAGTTTTTGTAAATTTGTTTTTGTTTGAAATATTTGCAGTTCCATCCATTTTTTTGTTATTTTTTATTTATAAATATGTTTATTCTTATGCATATTCTTTGTTGATTAATAAATTACATGCAACAATTGTAGCTTAGTTTATTGTTGCAACTATTATCAGTTTCGTGGGAAGTATAGATTTATAAATTGCATGCAACATTGTATTTCAGTTTGTTCTTGGGTCCAAATATTTGTATAAAAAATTGATACAACAACAACAACAACAATAAAGCCTTAATCCCAAGTCAATTGGGGTCAGCTATATGGATTCTTCTTTTTCACTCAATACGATTTAAGGTTATCTCTTCTGGTAGATGTAACACCATAAGATCATTTTGGACCACTTTTGACTAAGTCAGTTTAGGCCTACCTCTGCCTCTCTTAGCTATATCTACTCTAACTTGTTCGGTTTTTCTAACTGGCGCATCGCTATGTCTTCGTTTCACATGGCCAAACCACCTCAATCTATGCTCTCTCATCTTATCCTCATTAGGTGCTACCCCCACTTTTTCTCTAATGCACTCATTGCGGATTTTATCCATCATAGTATGACCACACATCCATCTTACCATTCTCATTTCCGCAATATGCATTTTGCTCATGTGTTGTCCTTTTACTGCTCAACACTCACTACCATACATCATAGCAGGCCGTATTACAGTGCGGTAAAATTTTCCTTTTAATTTAATTGGCATCGTTCGATCACATAGAACTCCTGTAACACCCCTCCACTTCATCCAACCAGCTTTAATCCTATGATTTACATCTTCTTCACAACCCCCATCTTCTTGAAGAATAGAGCTAAGATATCTAAAATAAGTACTATGAGGCACTGCTATTCCGTCTAAAATAATTTTGCCTCTTTCTCTATTCTCACTATTAAATCTACAATGCATATACTCAGTCTTAGTCCTACTTAGCTTAAAACCCTTAGATTCCAAAGTGCTTCTCCATAACTCCAACTTTTGATTTACCCCTACTTGAGTCTCATCTATTAATACAATATCATTTGCAAACATCATACACCAAGGGATGTCATCCTGTATATGTCTTGTTAGCTCATCCATGACCAAGGCGAAAAGATAAGGACTCAAAGCTGAACCTTGGTGTAATCCAATAGAAATGAAAAAATCCTTAGTATCCCCTCCCACGGTGCGGACACTGGTGGTAGCTCCCTCATACATATCTTTCAAGACTTGGATATATCGTATAGATATTCCCCTACGCTCTAGGACCCACCATAAAACTTCTCTAGGGACTCTATCATAAGCCTTTTCCAAGTTAATAAAAGCCATATGTAAATCCTTCTTCATCTTTCTATACTTTTTCATCAAATCTCTTATAAGAAAAATAGCTTCCATAGTTGATCGACCAAGCATAAAGCCAAACTAATTTGAGAAGACACAAGTATCTAACCGCAAACGGTATTCCACAACTCTTTCCCACAATTTCATAGTGTGGCTCATAAGCTTTATACATCTATAATTTGAGCAATTCTGAATATCTCATTTATTCTTAAAAATAGGTATCAAATTACTTTGTCTCCATTCATTAGGCATTTTCTTTAAACTTAAGATCTTATTGAACAAAGATGTCAACCATGTAACTCTTGTATCTCCCAAACATTTCCAAACCTCAATAGGTATCTCATCTGGTCCACAGGCTTTACCAACTTTCATCTTCTTCAAAGCTTCTTTAACTTCCAAAAATCTAATCCTTCTAGTGTATTTCACATTTTTCTCTAGCCTAACGTCTAAACCCTCAATGTTATCACTATGGTTACCATTAAGAAGTTCCTCAAAATAGTTTCTCCATCGTTCCTTAATATCCTCTTCTTGAACCAGAACCTTATTCTCTTTATTTTTAATGCACTTAACTTGATTTAAATCACGACATTTCTTTTCTCTTATCTTAGCCAATTTATAGATAGCTTTTTCTCCTTCTTTTGTTCTAAGTTTCTCATACAAACTCTCTAAAGATTGCGCTCTTGCTTGACTAACTGCTTTTTTAACATCTTTTTTTGCTTGTTTGTACTGCTCAAAAGCATCATTGTTATCACACTTCGACAAACTCTTATACCATTCCCTTTTACTTCTTACCGCCTTTTGCACTTCCTCATTCCACCACCAAGACTCCTTCGAGAGATGTTCACACCCTTCAGATTCTCCAAGAATCTTTCTAGCTACTCTTCTAATTGTTGTAGACATACAAATCCACATATCATTTGATGACATACTCACATCTTTCTCCCACTCTCCAGCTTTGACCAACTCATTCTTCAATAACAATTGTTTTTCACCTTTTAAAGTCCACCACCTAATCTTAGGACTATTGTTTTTGATTGTTTTTTAAATCCGAGCTTGTTCGACTTTAACATATCGAAACCGAATATATGTAGGCCAATTGAAAATTTGAGTTAATTTGGATGTCGGGTAAAAATTTCATTAATATATCTGGTCGATCGGATAGAAAAATCCTCTAAATACAACGGAACCAGACCGATGAACATATCTAATTATCGAGCTAATAACGTATTATAAATATAAAAATATATATATAGAAAATTATGAGAAAGAAATATGTAGAATAATATAAAAAATTTTATTCTTTATAAATTATACCATATACAGAACCCATAACCCATAATGAATTTATATAGACGTACAACTATAATCTAGATTCTAAAATTAAATTAAATAATTATCTACATATTTTCTAATATAGAAAATTATTTTTAACTTTTCAAATAAAAAAAATTCTAACTAAATGACATTCTATTTTTTATTTTTCTCTAAAAATTATCTGAAAAATAAATACTTATTTTTCAAAACTAACCAGCCCCTTAATTGTCTAAAGGATTTTTCGGCATCTTAAATTAAATATTTCTATGCATACTATATTTTAAATAGAACTTGAAGTGGAAATCAACTACATATGTACATTAGTTTGAGCCCTATGATGGAGCCCAATTTTGCATCATTTAAACCCGATTCATTAATTCAACTGAGAATTGAAAATTAATCTTAATGAGAGCCCCGGCTCAATGACCCGAAAGACAAATTAAATGAAATTTTCTTAGCTGGAATTTTTCTGCTAAAATTTTGGCAAAATCCACTAAAGAAATTACATAAGAGAGAAAAAATCAACTTTGAAATTAAACAAAAAGAAATTACAATATATTCACTAAAAGAATTACAAGAGTAAAACGAAATAAATTGAAAATGTAAATATATTATGTTACAAAAATGTTGTTCCCCCCTAACAGTCTATATGCTATTATCCTATTTTTAGCAGTGTGATAGTTTAACAGTTTCAAAAACAGGTAACAACTCTAAGATATTAAGGAAAAGCGCCACGGACAACTTAAAGAAGTATGAGTTGTAATTTTGGCCGGTTAGGCTGAGGCTCCACTACCTCCAAGTGAATTTTGACTGACTGCAAAATACCATATGCAACAGAACCATCCATCTTCTTGATTTTTTGTTGCTGCTCATCTACAAACTATTCCCCACTTCCTTTCTCACCCCTTGGTGTCAAGTAAACAGGCCCTTCTATACCATATCTGTACAAAATGATTGTTAATGTCCCTGCATATATTGTATAAACATCCCTCCGTGGCTTTTTTTAGGGAGTTAAGAATGATTAAAACAGTTAAAAAAGAATGATTGAAGTTGTAAGGAATTTATATTTATTATGAGGTGCCTATTTGGGATTTGTAATGACGTCTCAATAGTGTTACATTCATCAAGATAAGTTTTCTTAATAAATTTAGAAAAATATATTGGATGTTGATCCCATATTATAAATTTCACTTTGATTCTAGAAGTCGTCGGTTATTCTAGATTCACTGAAAACAGGTAGAGTCAAGAGGTTTAATAAAGTCTTATGTTTTATTGGCTTCTTGACCTTTTATGTAGGTATCTAATCCAGCAAAGGTTGAAGCTATAAGATAGTGTTCTCAACTCTCTCACTTCAGTTCACCGAATGAATAATACTAGATATTTCTACAACTAGTACACATCGGAAATTGGGATAGTGATCACCTTCTCATAGGCAAGACTCTAATACGAGGATAAATCCTCTTATGTTCCACAAAAAATGTCTCTCTCTTTTCAAACCATAACCACCTTTATAAATTCCCCACACTAATCAAATAAATATGAATCCTAAACCCTAACCTCCACCAAATAAAATTCTTAACCTTGCAATTTTAAGTGGCTAAAAAACGAGCTGCAATCTTTATACCACATGAGAGTATCAAGAAGACAATTTAGAAACTTAAGCATTGTAATTTGTAAACAAGTAAAGAACCGAGAAGTAACACAACTGAGAGAGATATTTACAGAAAAATGGGGGCAAAGTGTAAATCATTCATAGAGTCAGAAAAAGAAGAGACTTACTTGGGCACAAACACTATAAAGCCATTGGATCTTATCTTCACTATTCTGGCCTCTGTCTGTGGGTCTACAACAACAACAACAACCAAAAGAAAGAAATTCAGATTGGCACAATTGTTGTGTACTTGTGAAAATGGAAACTTATAATACCGTTTTCTTAAGTATATGAGAGTATGGAGCTCCACAGAGCCTCGACTTGCCATCTGAGCATTCCTATGCCGATCATTTAAATCTGGAAGAGGTTTTCAACAAGCAATGCTTTATAATACACTATATGCATATTACTGGATGATATCATGATTTAGAACAGTCCAACCAAAAACAGCTATAAAGGCATCATTTGGTCAACCCAAATAATTGGAGAGTGAATTTAGTAGATGCTTAAAACATAGTGTGGAAGGTGAGTGAAAGCAAAACTCCCCAAAGAGCATACAATTGCACAAAAAGACATCAGAAGAGCAGTACACTTGCTCAATCGTAAAAATGATTTCCAACAAGGCAACAATGGAAATAAATAGTTACTGCATCTACTTATCAAGCATTTACGTATTTATTGCATCTACTTATCAAGCATTCATGTAGTTTTACCAACAAAGCTAAAAGGGAAAAATAGTGAGTTGCTTACTATCAGCAATGCTAGTCAGCTGGGGTCTGTCACTGAATATCGTTGGAAGTTTGTATATGCAGCTAGCAGCCTATGGACAATAACATCTGCAAGCAAAGAAAGCTCCAAAATCAAACTTCATCATCTTCCAGACTTCCACCAGATGAAAGTGAACAAGGTTAAAACTCTAACTAACCAGCATATCTTCTAATAGGGGATGTGAAATGAGTATATAAAGGTGCTGCAAGACCATAATGATGAAACTCTGAAGGGCTGAGATCCCCGCTACAAAAATACACTGCCTGCTCACAATCAAAGTCAGAAGAAGCATTACAAACAGCTCATATGAAGTAGTTTTGAAACTTAACTAACAAATGAAATTACCTGTGTCATACATCTTGTTGCAATTATACGGATCAGCTTGTTGAAGTATGGGTCATCACTCTGGCAAGTATTATTTTTGCAAGAAATCAATAAAGAGGATCATAACAGAAAATTTATCAGCAGCCAAAATGTACATATAGTCCAGATGACCATAACAAAGCAACTGTGTTCTCTGTAAGAAACCCAAGTGATTTCTTAAAAATAAAGGCATGTGCTTCATGTGAGTCAATAAGCTAGACATTTTTCTTGGAACTAAATTAGGAATGTTGATGAGCCATTCTTAAGCATAAAACAAAAATTAAAAACTCAAATGCAACCAACAAACTACACGAATGGGCTGATACTCATGCCACTTATACAAATTACAAGGCATCCTAAAAAACAAACTGAAAAACTAGAAAAAGCAGCCAGCATCTAAATAAGTGAAGAACCTAAAGCTCACAAGGTTGCATCAGTGCACCAAAAAAGAATACAATGTCACAAAAACCTCACCACAGCATGGTCAAGTGAATCAGCTAGTGCTTTTGATGATGAGATATCCAAGTTCAAACCAACAGAAGCAGCTGTACGCAGCAATGGTTCAAGCAAAATCTTTGGTTGGAGTAGGATGACACCTGTATAACAAAAAATTGTTTCTCAAAATAAAAAATAAAGATGAAAACAAATATTTACCAGTCTTCATAAAGTGGAGAAGCCACAAAAATTCTTTGTGATCACAAAATACCTTATAATGGAAGAAATGACATGCCAAAATGGATGTGAAAAAATACAACCGAAGAAATGGATTAATAGTAAGGTGGAAGTGGGTCTACTGAGAAACAGTTTAGAAGGCAGATTGAAATGGTTTGAACATATGCATTGCAGATCAATAACTGCATTAATATTAATGGTTAAGCACAATGAAGCTGTAGGAGATAAGAAAGCAAGGGTACAGGCCTAGGATGACACAAAGCAAAGTAGTGAATGAGGATTTAGCAGCTTTAATTCATTCTAAAGACGGATCCTTGAATATGGTAGAATGAAAAGAAGAAATCCACACAGCCAATCCCAACGAGTTTGAGATTAATGCTTACTCTAGTTGAGCTGGGTTAATAAATAAATCAGGAAAAAAAATTAAAACAACTTATGATAATATCGGAAAAAACTATTGTTGCGGACTGGCTCAAAAATGAATAATCTTGTTGCAACATTGTCCTTACAGAGAGAATCAAAGTCAAACAGTTCCTTAATTTAGCATCATTTGCTCAACTTATAAGCATAATTTTTTAAGATAGTAAAGTCATAATTTAGCCAAATAATAACCCAAAAGGCAATCTCCAAGACTATAGATAACAGGTGATCCATCAGCTGGGACAAGGCAGTCAGAGGACATTCCTTGCTTCAAATTGTGAAGGTATAAACAAGAAGAAACAAATTCAAGAAGCACAAGAGATACCAAAACTAATAGAAAACTATCACTTGCCTTAATAGTGAACATGCTGGAAAATGTTTAAGAATTTGTTCAGCTACAGAAACATTAGCAGCAAGCATAAACTCCTCAACCATTTGGTTTGCTTCTTGAATCTGATACATACCTAAAGAAATAATCCTGTGTTATTCATATCATTTCATAATGATAGAAAGAAACATAGAAGAGAAAATGCATATGAAAATGGAACAAAAATGCATCACAATGTAGAAATTTGATCCTCATATCACAACCTTTCTAAACCCAAAAATTGTACAAGATAAATCTGAATAATGAAAATTATATGTTAAAGTATGTAAATAAAAAGTCAAGTAGAAAAATTAATAACTAAATGAAAAATTAATGGTAGCATACTGCACTAAAACTTCACAAAATCAGAAATAAAAAGAAGCCACCAGAAGCACACACACAAAAAGCATATAAACATTCCATGAGGTTTTCTTGGCTTAATGATCAAAAGAACCTAAACCTCTTTTTGGAAAATTGCAATTGTAATTGTACCCAAACCTTTCAAAGTACACTATTTTGCCATAATTTTGAAATCTAGTTGCATTTATACTCACACTAAACAACCCCTTCTTAATTCTAAAAAATGATGGGTGGTATGAGCACAATTGCAACTAAATTTCAAAATTAGGATAAAATAGTATATTTTGAAAGGTTTGGGTAACATCGCAATTTTTCAAGAAGGTTTGGGGTTTACTTTGTCATTATTCTCTTTTTCCAATAATATTAGGTTTGTTTCTCATAAGGGAGGAAAATGGCAATTTGTGAATTTATTAAGGCTGCAAATAAAATAATTTCATTCATAGGTAAAGTAACTTGAACATTGCCAGACAATAAATAATTCACTTGCTAGTGTCAACAAATTTTAAACTTTGTTTCAAGCTTTTTGAATAAATGAATCAAGACGATAAAGTTTAAGCTCCACCCATTTGAACCTTGTGAATAGGTTCTGCTAGAAAATAAGTTTGCAAACAATCCTGTTACTGGAGTAATTTTATAGGCTTCTTCAACTGTTACATTCAATTTTTCCAGAATAAAAACTAAAATGAAGACATTAACATTATTAAAGGCATCTCCTTTACTTTTTCAACCTGGAATGTAAAGTTAACTCTAACTACAAAACTACCCATGTAACAATCCCTTACTAGCATAATATTGTGTCTTGTGCAGAGCTTGAGCTTTATCTTTTGTAATTCTCAGTTGAATTAGTGAACTTGCTAAGCTGGAGTTGAGCTTATTAGCTAATCACTAAACACAGACCTGGCTTCAGCCAACTTTGAGAAGTTTGAATTAATTTCAGTTAAAGCTCCAACTTAGAGTTTGTCCTAACACAAAACTGAACTAGATAAACCTCAACTCAACTTGGTACATTGTGACCCTATTAAACAAGAATACATCTCGCTGATACAGTAGTTAGGAATACTAAACCTTTGTCATGGACTCAATGGTACTGAATGTATCTAACATAAGCAGGCTAGGCGTTCAATAACCACCCAAACCAAACACAAGACAGCACCAATAGTGTGGAATTAGCATTTAGACATGAATTTGACATTTCAAATCAATTTGCTCAATTTCCAGCACCCTTATATTTGATATGAACTATGCTCTTGCTCCTGATCATTTCCACAAATTCAGGTATATATCATGTACCGATTCACATATGCTCTACATCTAATTTGACAAATTCAATACTTTATCTTCATGTTAAATTCCAATTACCAATATAAAACAGAAAATTACAGGGTCTTTTGTGCTAAAGGTAATTATGGGCAAAGAATACAGAGATCTATGAGCAAAAGCATATGGCTCAATGCTGGAATTTGTCACATCCACAAGATTTAAATTATCAAGAAAATCATATAACTACCACCGGAAAAAGTAACTCAATCAAGCATTTGGATCACCCAATTGGTTTTGTTCCAATTAAGAGAGAAAATAACTTGCTGTTGGACAACATACCAATGTCAAGAGGGTCATGAGTCTCAGTATCAATCTGAAACTTGACTTCAGCAGAAGCAAGAGTTAGCGCTCCTCTCTCAATTCTCCTCTGCCTCATTATCTGCAGAATCATCCACAAAAGGCAAAGTTATGAGCAGAAAGCCGGCTGTCAACAACAACAACAGCAACTAAGCCTTAGTCCCAAATAAGTTGGGGTCGGCTGTATTGATCCTCAACAAAATAAGCTCAAAAGACACCAAAAAAGATACTCCAGCCTTAGGCCCCTTCCAAGACACGGATTTTACGTCTCCATTCAAGTCTGTCATTAATCAAATCCGCATCAAGATCTAAGGCACGTAAGTCTCTTGCTATCACCTCATTCCACACAGTTCTAGGTCTTCCACGACCTCTAGCCCCCTCAATCAATAAATTCTCACACTTACGAACCGCAGCATTAGGAGGTCTTCTTAAAACATGCCCATACCATCTAAGTCTTCCTTCCCTCACCTTATCTCCGACATCCGCTACTTGGACTTTTTGTCGAATATGAACATTCTTAATTTTGTCCAGTCTGGTATGTCCATACATCCATCTTAGCATCCTCATTTCTGCCACACTCATCTTATGCAAATGTTGTCCCGTTGGTGCCCAACACTCACTACCATAGAGCATCGCAGGCCTAACAACCGTTCTATAGAATTTACCTTTCACTTTCACAGGTATTTTCTTATCACATAGAACCCCAGTCGCACCCTTCCACTTCAACCACCCTACCTGTATTCTGTGAGCCACATCTTCATCTATACGGCCATCAAAAATGCAAATTGATTCCATTTTCATAGAAGAGACTTTACAAAAATACCAGAAAAAATAAAAAATTTAAAATTTATCATATTTTTAAAAATATTTTCAGATTTACAAGAATTTATGATTTTTTTTACAAAAATACCAAATTTATATAGTTTATTATGAGTTTATGAATTTACATAGTTTATTATAAGTTTATTATAAAATGACTAAAATACTCCCGATAAAAATGAAAAGACTTTGTAAAAAAATGGAGGGTGTAATTTTCCCTTTCATAGAATGAAAATGCAAGCCTTCAGGTATGCACACCTTTGCCAAACTATTCATATTTCTCAAGTCTTTAGTTACTGGATCCATCAATCGATTGCAAATGGCATAATAACAATTAGATCCATCACAAAAACAAAATAAGACACTTTCAAATGGGAAACAGAGACTAGGCAAATAGCATAAGAACAACTAAACCACCTTGTCCACTATGCACTATGTGGACACAAGCATGGACACAAATTCAAAATGGTACCTAGATTTTTAAAGCAATATAGGCATTTTGTTATCACTAAAGCAAGATAAGGCACTGAAGGATCATCTACTGAAGTTAGTTTACAGATGAGGGAGTAGATTACCTATGGTTTACCTCATTCATCAAAGCAATAGTGTCCTCCACAGATTAATAGAAATTCTCAAAGATGAATTCTAAAATGCAAGATTTAATATAATGTTATTGGTCATTAGTGTTAAACCTGCATCGTTGTTAGTTCTAACAAGCTTGTTCAACCATGCATGGAACAGCAACATAAATTTCCAGATCCCTGCTTCAAAGTTTCACACATCTTAGTTTTTAATTTCCCCAAACTCAAGAAGCAGATAAAACTAGCCCAAATTACATCTGCTTGAAAGAATTTTGATAGATCTTTATTATTACTAATAATTCTATCTGTCCAATCATCTTATACTCTGCATATTTTCACTAGGATCTCATCAATTCTTGATCTAACTCATGGATTTGTTAATGAAAATTTCCTGGATGAAGTAATGGTCCCCATGTCATCATTCAAAACTACACAGCACTTACCATAAATGCAGAATGGTGAAACAACACAACTACATAAATGTGTTAATAAAGGCAGTACAAGTAACCAGAAGAAAATCCTGTCACTTCTGATTCAGATAAGCAGTTTTGACATTATAATTAAAGAAAAACAACTGTAATATCACGCCAAAATAATAGTACAGACAATTTATAACTCCACTATTACTCAGCTAACACCAGTACAAAAGGTATCTATCATCCATCCTAGCCTGAGCTTCAACATATGATAATGCTGCACAAGATTTTATAACACTTGTGTATCTGGTAGAAATAATCTCTGCTTCAGGAGTCATTTCCTGCAACATGAGTTAATCATACAAGCAAGATTAGGTTCCAAAATATATTTCAGGAATATTACTATAATCAAAATGTGTGTTTTGGTCTGCATTGATGCATATGAATGGGTATGTTTGCACTTGTATAATAGAACACAGAAGTAGACAAAAGCAGAAAGAAGTTTGGACACAAAGTGTTTATATGTTGTGTGTCTGCGTGTATATGCCAGAGAGAGAGAGAGAGAGAGAGAGAGAGCAAAAGGCGTACTGGCCAATGCACACCTGACACAGTTCTTTAGATGGTGATTAAATCACATTTGATAGAGAAGTTAGTATCACAACTAACAGAAAGCTTGGACCTAAACAGAATTGAAATGGGACAAGAGAGAGGGGGTGATATATAGCCAAAGTCAAATTAATTGGGATCCAAGCTTAGTCAACTAATGAAATGATAATCAGAAACTTGCATACAGGATACATGTTTCTACATACCAGAAGGTCCGGAATGACAAACTATGAACAAATTCAAATTGCGTAATTGCATAGTTTAGCTTGATTTATTTCATTTATTATTAAAGAAAAGATTACTATTATAAAGGAAATGAAATTGACAACACAGACAGCTTATAATAGTTGAGAATTGAGGCACATACCCCAATGACAGAAAAAGCTAGCCTTTCCACAGCAGCTCGAAGAGAACATATATCTACAAAATAAAACTCATTACAATGTGACCTTCAGTTCCAAAATAAAAACAATAAGTCAACCAACATGAGTTTACAGCAACATGAGATATGGCCAACTGAGGATAGTGGGGAAAGCACCTTCTGTTAGAGGCTTTGGAAGCATGTCAATACGAGGCTCAACAAGGTACACAGACGTGCCTCTTTGTGTAGCCTCATCATCAAGCGGGGTGCCCAGGTGAACAAAGTTTGTTACATCAGCAATGTCTAATTTAATATAGATAAAGAAAAATAATGATTCTCATTTCCACTTCTAACAACTACCATTCAGAGATTTGGCTGAGCCGTTAGGCTAATAGAACCTCTAGTATAAGTTAAAGCTGATCATAAATTGACAATACAAAAATCATATGCACATCCACACATGCAAATTATACTGCTTGTTCTTTGGCTTTGGTTACTCTGCATGTTGTGTGCGATTTCAGCTAAAATTAAAATTGGCAACTAAAAGGATACGAACTCCAACTTCAAAATTTCCACTTGGAAGCATTGTACAGTGCAGTGCATCATCAATATCCCTGCATCCTGCGTAAGCCATAAGCATTTGCACATGACAAATTTCCAGTCAATTTCAATACACTAATATTACATTTAGCAGGGAAGATAATTACATATAATACAAGGGAACATGTAATTGGACCATGAACCTGGAGGGTCGACACTAAAAACACGCAAATGCCGCAAGTCTGCCCTAATAGGATTGGTCAAATCTTTCTCATGGTAATGGTGGCAAGCATGCCAAAACTTGAACAGAAAATGGTCTTGCATCTATATCATTCTCTATCAAGACCACCTGTAGCATCCACAAAGGTAATATGCATCAACAATTAATCCACAAGTCCCTTATTTCAGCGGCAGCAATTTAAATAAGAAATATCTTCCTATCTTACACACAAGACTCATACAAGCAGAAGAGATAATTATTACAAACCACGGTTTCTGTATCTCTATCACCTATCTCTCCTATGTTTCGTACATAATGACCAGAAGGATACCGTGATTGATGGTCCCAAGAATCAACTGCAACAATAATTCTTTTGTCCAGAAGATTCTCAAGTTGCCAGGTTTGAATTCAAATCTTAGGAATTCTCCGGTCTTTAGAGAAAAATAAAGCATAGACAAGACCTCCACTTCCTGCAGGCCTTGGCATTGGCTCCAAAGACCCACAATAGCTACACATAATTATTTAAACAGATAATTGAATCGATAGCTCAAAAAGCTATGAAAAAAAACACTGATTTTGCCACAGATCGTGTGACAATATTCCACAAGCATATCAGATTATAAATAATGTTCCATGTGCAGCAAAGAAGATAAAGGAAAGGACACTATGTGCCTAAAAAAGAAATTACATAAAAGAATTTCATCATGATACATAAAAGGCAGGTATGCTCTTGCCTCATTTGTGATGCTACACAAATACTGTACCACTACATATCATCATCATAAGGCTTGTCTAGTGAAGCTATAACAGAAGTGGATGTGATTTGCTTTTATGTAATAAACTAATAATGCAACACATGTACATGCACAAACAATACTTACGAATGCCAATTACGCTTTATGATGCCAACAACACGACCAGATGGACGAGTGGAGCTAGGATTTGTTTCACTTGCAGAATTTGATACTGGATTAGTAGTTCTAGGAGCATCATCTGCACTTTTTGGAACTAGATGTACTTCATCATCATCATCTACGAGGGATAGAGAAACTTATTAAGAAATTCTTTATCCAAATTGATGAAATACATGAACAAATATAATAATGATAAATAAAGATTGATCAAGTCAAAAGTCAAATAAGAGGTGTAATTTTCTGTAGTCAAATTCAACTACGTTCAAATATTAGGATAAATTATAATCTGCATTTGGAAGAGTAACTGTTGCAATTAGGAAGGGAAAATGCAAAAATAACAATAGCACATCTATTCAAGGTGAAAACTCAATGCCTTCCCTCTTGAGCATAAGATGCAAAATAGCCGGCCATCCTGAAACCCAAACCCCCTTCCCTCCACCAAAAGGAGAAAGAAAGACACTTAGCACACCTTCATTTGCCATAGACAAAGATCCATCCTCATGCCATTGATCTTGGGGAAGCAGTTCCACTGCCACTATATCACCATCAAAAGCCCTATTCATATTTCCACACCCGTAAATGACTATTTCATCACCAATACTTTCACTCCCGACATATGCTTCGAATGGATTATAACAGTTAACATGAAGTTTTCCCTGATGATATATTCCACCAGTCAAACCAGCAGTAATCTCTGACATAGGCTTGTGCTGAACAAAGAATACAAGCAACTTAATCAAACTGTATATTTCTTCCATGCCGAACACACTAGAAGCCATGAAGATAAACAAACAGCAGAGCAATACCTCTGGATAAACAACCTTCCTCTTTGAAGGTCTCAAATCTTCAACCTCCTCCATGACTACATCTTCAGAAGCAGGCTGGGAAAGCAAGTCAAGCAAAGCTGATTGACCCAGTGATTTCACATATGATTCAACTGAAACAAACAAGAATATAGAATTAAGATTTGAGAGAAGTAGTTCCATTAAATTGTCATGATAATGATAAGCACTCTCAAATCTTTCAGATGTCAAACACAATCAGGAGGAGGCTGGATTACAGAATAAGTTGTTATACATACTTGTCTCAGCTGAAACACCCTCTTCTGTAGCCTTCCTCTTATTTTCCCTAGCATTCGTTACGAGTAAAACCTTTGCTGCATCACCAAGATGACTTTGATACCATCTGGCAGCAACCCTAATTGCTAAATTACACAATTAGGTAATGCATAACAAAAATCAGTAAGTTAAGAACATCATAGTATGGCATGGAAAAGCATTATCAAAGCTAAAAGAATACAGAAATGAAAAGAAAACCTCTATCATTTCTATCATTCGGACTTTCTCCAGCCATGGTCTGAACATAAGTATCCCTATAGATAAAAAGAATGAAACAAGTAAAAAAAAAAAGAATCAATTAACACCTAAAAATCCTAATGCAAAGATTAACTTAAAAAGCAGGTATAACTCACATTAGCTAAATACGTAAACAGACCTGTGGAATTCATTAGAAAAAATAAAGAATTTCCTAGCAGGATTGCTGCAAAGGGCTCGAATTCTATTATAAACAGCAGAATTCTTATTCTTAACCTCTTGCAATACTATTTATAGCACAACCACATCTTCAATTGCCGGATTTTCAAGCAAATCAATCTGAAAAAACCACTATAAATTCATCCCAATCCGAACAAACCAAATCAAACAAACACATAAACTCGATAAATATTTTACCTGATTGAGAACAACATTAGTGTCAAGAACAAGGATAGAAGAGGAAGAAGCAGTCAAGCGAGCAGTTGTAGTATCGCATATTTTACAAAATGAAGCTCCACAATAGATATCGTCTCTGATATAAACTTCTCTGACAAGCTGTAGCAAAGAGAAATTAGGGTTTATGAGATAGAGAGAGAGAGAGAGAGAGAGGTGAATGGTGAAAGAAGAAACCTTTTGAACTTTGCCTCCTCTAGTCTTCTTATTGAAAGTCTTGCTGTGTAACATCTGCGAGTCTTCTTCTTCTTCTTCTCTATTTTTAGTTGTTAAAACTGTTAATTCAGTTACTAGTAATATGCAAGTATAGTGTCGCTGTCTTTCTCTGCAAGTGCAGGGGCTTGTGATGAATCAGCAAAGAGGGAGATCGGGTTTCGAGGTATGATTAAACTAGGGATGTAATAGAGCAGAGTCGTTTAGTCCAACAGCTTTCAGCACGACGAGTCGTTTAGTCGAAGAGGGAGAGAGTTTCAAACGAGTATTGTACTTAATAGTAAATTAGTAAAGTTAATGTATGATACTGCTATGTGCTATGAAAGTTCTCTTTGTTTCCGGGGCTTTGCCAAACTAATTCGGTTATAGCCCTAAATGTAAGGTGGTCGCCGGCAACTCTAGATCTATCATTTCATTTTTCTTTCTAGTAGATTTAGTTTTTTTTTTATTTCCTTCTTAGCTTTCTTTTGATTATATTTGGAAATTTTCAACAACCACCACTCCCAAATAAAACCACTTCGTCTTTTTCAATTTCCAAGCTCTTTAGAGCTACTGCCTGATGGTTTCTATTCGGATTTGGGTTTCGATACTTCATGATTTCTTCCTTAGACCCAAGTCTGTCACCCTCTAATCCTTGGATTCTCAATTATTATCTGATAGTTGGTATAAAGCTCTATCCCCCTCCTTAGCTGTGTTATTTTTATTTAAGGAAGAAGATTTGGTAGGACCACTGCTATATCCCATCTCTAGTGTGGCTTCAATGGCAGATTTTCTCTTCCTTTCTCGCCCTAATGTAGGATCTCTGATCCTATTTTATTTCCCTTTACAAATTCAAGACTCGATGATGAATGGGGTAGTGGAACTGATTATTTATTCCTTATTCGGTGGATCTATCAGTTTTGGTGGTCAAAAGTCTTCATTGCCCAACATCTATTTTGTTGTTCTCAACCTTCTCCTAATATTACTGTGGCCATTGTTGGAGGGAATCTTCCTTTGGGAGTCTGTATGCTTACAACTATTGTGATTATTGAGGATTTGTTGGTTTTCTTTTATTTGCTGGGTGTTATTGTCTTCTTTTGTTTATGGATTGCCATTATTGTTTATGGTTTTTTCTTTTTCTGTGTTAACTAGATCCAATTGGGATTAATTAGGTGTTTATACTTATGGTTTGAATAAAATGATATCCTTTCTTCTGATAAAAAAAATAGTAACATTAATGTTTTTTATTTTCTTGTTTCATTGATGAATGCTTGGAATATATGAAAAGATCCAAAATTTTTTGCAAGAAGCTAATGAAGAGATAAAATGTGAAAGAAATAAATGAAAAGAAAGAATATCTATTAATGGGTTAAAAAGAGTAGGGGGTGGCAATATATCGGTATTTTTTGGTATTTGATACATTCCGATCTATTTATATAGGGTATGAATAATTTATAAACTGGTTTGGGTGGAGACGGATAATATTTTTACTATTTATAACTGATTCGAGTATATATTAATTATATTTTATTAAAATTTTAATTATATATTTATTATATTTTATTTTAATTATAAAATTATGTAGTATGAAATTATTTTTAATAAAATTGTGTTAATATTAAATATTTATTTATAATTATTTAATTAAAAAAATTATGATTTATATTTTAAATTTTTTTATTTAAACGAATAATTAAATGGGTTCGGATAATAAATGAGTAGTATTAAACGGGTTTGAGACGAGTACGGATATAACTATAACCAAGTTTAAATAAATTTAGATAATTTAAAAATTAAACGGGTTCAAATTTAAATAAGACAATTTTTGCGAATATTCTACCCGTTGCTATTCTTAAAAAATAGTTTATCTTAATTACCATCGGTGGATCCAAGAAGTGACTAGTGAGGCTTGGAATTTCTTTAACCAACTATATATATATATATATTGATTAATTATAAATATATAATTGTTGCCGGTTGATTCACTCAATGTATATTTTTAGTTTTATTTTTTGAGTTAATTTGGCTCAATTAAATGACTATTATCAATAAAAATATATATATTATTTCAAATTATTATTTTAATTTTTTTTTTTTGCATTTTTATACTATTTCATTTTTATACTAATTTTTTTTTTCTATATAATACATAGTGGTAAAATTTTTTCTTCAATCAATTATCTTATCTTCCATCACTCTTTCTTTGCGTAATTTCTAAATAATATAAGAGCCCTCTTGCTTTTTATTTTTATTTTTATTTCAAGATTTATAAATTTTTATCATTAGATTTATTAATTTTTTTCCTATTTATGTATATATATAGTAATTATACAATTATATCCAAGAATTCATATGTAGAACTATAATTACATTATTCACGAAATATTCATCTTAATTTACTATTTATTGATTGTGTTGGTAATAAAAATTAAATCTTAATTCATTCTTTTTTTATAATTTTTCTTATTAATTTATATTATTATTAACCGAAATTAAAATATATTAATCAGTATTAAATTTATTATTTCAATATATAAAAATATTTTACAAAAATTATGATGAATAAAAATTTTAGAAATATAAATTTAATAGAGGTAAGTCCTTACTAATTTTAAATCTTACGTCTGAGTCTATTAATTGCTATCTAAAATGTAATGTCCTACACTTAGAACATAACAAATAAGACCACCATATAGCCGTAGAACCCAACTTCTAAACGATAACATGATTCGCATTCATAAATACCATATTCTAATTCAAACATCAAGGGTCCAACATACATATTCAATATTCCTTTTCAAAGGTTTATTTATTTCAGAATCCTAAAAATTCAATAATCATATTCAATTCCACACATTTGGTCATTCAAGCATGAGTGAGTTCATCCATTACATTTAATTGCACCAACTCATCCAATAAGTCCAAGAATTATAAGGTATACTATAATATCGTACATGTTAGTTATATTCATAATCCACTAAGTTCAACCATAAATAAGGTACTCTATATCTCAACTACGTAACTATTAAAGAGTTTATACTTCAAATTTATTATGTAACTAACAAAATTATCAAAGGAATACACGGTTAAAGCTTATTATTGAGAATAAAGAAAACTCAAGAAATTTGCCCTCTATTAACTATGAAACCTAAAACTACAAAAGATTGAGGACCGATAACAATTGACACCACTTTATACAATGGTCATTTGCAACTTTAGGATACAAAGAACATTTTTCATATTTGTACCTATAATTAATGGCATTAAATCCCCATAATGAGCGGCACTAAATTCCTTTTCCAAAAGGTAAAATTTCTCCCTTTATTTCATAATTTTGTGTTTTGCCAAAATACAAACCTAGAGCAGCATTAATGCCTCTAGATGAAATAATGATCACCTCCCCAATCAAGTAAGTTCATGTAGGTATACAAACTAATGTATTCTCCCTCATTAGAAAGGATTTTCTATTTTCTATTTGGTTTTAGGTTAGGCAAGCCTAGATAGGTCCTCCGTCACACATAGAGGTTCAATTACCTTTTAGAGCAACAAATTCACATTTTATTTTCAATGGTTCATATATATTTCAAGTGAACTTTACATAATTTCATATAAAATCCAAATGACCTTTTTAACATAATTATCAATATTTACTAAATATGATTGCTTAACAAAGAATCAATATATTTATATATTTAATTAGTTGTTTTCCTCATTCAATTCCAATTTGTGGAGATCTTAATATAATTTCTTTAGAAATCATAATATAATAGGTTTTAGAAATCTGAGTTATATTGAATCAAGGTTTTGCTAGAATTTGACTTTTCAACTAAAATCATATTGAGTTCACCTTTGCCTTACGTAGTTGAATTAAAATTTTCTTTCTATTCTAATCAAATTCATATTTTTGTTTTAAGTCTCTTTAATGATTCCTACCCTCCTAATCCTACTAGGTTTAAGATTCCTAATTTGAGTCAGATTTGCTTAATTTTTCTTTTTGGTTTATATTTAAATAGTGATTATAACTACCTTTCTTATTTGCCAATTTTTGTTATTTAATTTTATCCAAAAATGAATTCCTTATTCCTTTTTATTCTCATTATATTTTTATATTTCTTTATATGAATTTCACTTTTCTTGTTGGTTTGAGTTGTTTTGGTATAAAAAGTTAATTTTCATGGTTTAATTTATTTATCATAAGGGTGTGCATAAGTCAAATTGGGCTGAGTTTCATCCGTATCTAAAGCTCGACTAGAAACACATTTAAGCCTGAGTATGTGGCCCTACAGGCCGAGTGTACTGGGCCACCTGTGTGTTTTTTAGATTGTTTATCTTTTTTTTTCCTTTTGGCAAAATACTTGTATAACCTCCTAAACTTATAGAGTTTAGTCAATTTACCCCCCTTGAACTTTCAATTCAACTATATAACTCCATAAACTTATGTTTTTCTTAACTTATAAACACAAATTCATTGAGTCATATTGAATTATACTGAGTCACTATTGTATCTATTTGATACAAAATATATAAATATAAAGGGCAAAATGACTAGTATTCATTAATATAAGTGTCTGTTAGTAAAAAATAGATAAGTACATGGGTAAAATGGTTAAAATAAAAATTTAGTGAGGCAAAGTAACTGGACATTACAAGTTTAGGGGAGTTATATATATTTGATCTTTTTTTTTTAGTTTTTGCACCTTTTTATAATATTATACACTTTTCAGCAATATTATCAAAACCGTACCGGACATCATACCGGACTAGCTACTGGTACGCGGTTTTACCGATTTTTTACGGTATTCACCGGTTGAACCGTGTATTTTGATTTTTCATATTATATTTTATAATTATATTACATAATAAATATAAGATTAATAATCACTAAACTAGTATCAATTTATAACAAAATAAATAGCATATAAACATCAATTATCAAGTTTAACATAAAATAACATAATAATTCACTAAAATTCAACTCTCATAAAAGTCTAAGACATAATATAACATTTTATTCATCTTCATCTTCATCTCCATGTTCATTATCTTCACCTCTATCTTCATTATCTTCACCTCCTTGTTGATCCATTCCAATGACAATATCATTTTCAAGATCTAGAAAATACATAACAAAAATATATTATTACAACACTTTCAATATTATATAATATAAATTATCTAAAAATGAAAACAAACCTGGAGAACTTGAGTCACCCATATTTTTTGGATGTTCTTCCATTAAATTTTCTAACTCATCATAATCAAGCTCTTGTTCTCCTTCTCCTTCTTTTTCAATGATCCAAAACTCCGTTTTATCAATTGATTCATAATTGATTGGATCATAAGATCTATTGTTCTTTGTCATCCTTAAAAAGTATAAACTCATAATATTACTTTGATTCAAGAAACACAATATAAAATAAATTAACTTAAGTTATAAACATCTCACCTATCTTTCAACCTTAAGTTGTAATGCACATAAACAAGATCATTAAGTCTTTCATGCTCCAACGTATTTCTTTTCTTTGTGTGAATACACTCAAATACACTCCAATTGTGCTCACATCCAGAAGAAGAAGATGTCTGGCTAAGGATTCTTACAGCTATGTTTTTCAACTTTGGAGTATCAAAGCCAAAAATTCTCCACCATGCATCTTTCATAAACATAAAAAAATATATAATTAATGATATAAACTTGATTAACATAAAAAAAGGACATAGCTAAGTGACATAAAATAATTCTTACCTGGTTCCATATTTTTACTATAAAGAAGCGCCTTTGGAAGAGAAAAAGCCATCTTTCGATCTCGAAAAAGTTCCAATTCATTCATAAGTGATGTATCATAATCATCTCCACATAACTTGTCAATTACATTCAATGTATCCACATGAAATAAATTAGAATAGAAATAATATAATTAATATAATTAATATGATTCAAAATTTATTTAATGAGATAAATTACCTTGTCAATCATATTCAAAGTGCCGCGCATGATCTCAGATTCTTGGCAAAATGAAGCTTGGTCATATTGAAATGCAGGATTCAAATAATAAGCTGCTGCATGAAGGTCTTGACGCAACATACGATCCCATCTACTGTCAATTATTTTAATGTAGGGCATGTACAATTTTTTCTTGTTGTTGAACACATTTATAATCACTTTATGTGCTCTATACATGCCCTCATAAACATACCCTAAAGATGGTTTCTCATCCGTATCACAAAGACGCAACAGACGTATCAATGGAATCATAATTCTAACAATCATCAAGCTGTTATTCCAAAAATTTTCATCCAAGACAATTTTTTAAACATCTTTACCTTTTTCTAATTTTAAAAATTGCTTGAATTCTGCACTAATTACCATAGCTTGCAAATCATCTTTGTGCTCATGCAAGCTTTGTAATGCAATAAAAGTAGTGGCAAAACGAGTAGCTCCAGGATGAATAATCTCTTTCCAACCAGGTCTCTTTCTTAACCAATTTAGAGTTGCCTTGTGATTATAAACAAATACAGATACTTTAGAAGCAAGAAGTGTCAAATCTTGCACCATAGGCATCTCTCCAACATCTTTGAATATCAAATTAATACAATGAGCTGCACATGGAGACCAATAAATAGAAGGATATCTCTCCATAAGTTTAGCACCTGCAGCTTTGTAATTAGCTCCATTATCTGTTACCATGTGCACCACATTGCTCGGACCAACCCATTCAACAATTTCAGCAAAAAGATTACACAAATTATCCGCACTGGCATAAATATCAGAAGCATCAACAGATTTAATAAATGAAATTCCCTTTGGACAATAGACTAAGAAATTAATCAACGATCTTTGTCTAGTGTCCGTCCATCCATCTCCCATAATAGTGCATCCAGTTTCACTCCAAGTACTTCTCAACGAATCAACTATCAACTTCACATGCAACTTAGAATCATTCAATAAATTTACACGCAAAGCATGAAAAGTAGGATGTCTATACCCATGACCCATACTAGCTATTTTATCGATTGCTTGTTGAAAATAAGGAGAGTTACAAGCATTGAAAGGAATACAAGCATCATAAAACCACAATGCAATAGCTAAGTCAGTATCATGCCATTTTTCTTTACTTTGCAAACATGCCTTGATGCTAGGTTGAGAAGAATTACTCACACTTGTTTTGAAGAATGATTCAATGCTTGAGCTTGAAGCCTTCCTTTTTCTCGTTGCATTGATTTTTGAGATCCAATAGCTTGAGTATCATTCTCTTCATCCACTGTAAGGTCAAATGTTTCCTCTCCTCTCTTCTCCTTAGCTTTTTTTGCATAAGCATCCATTGCGCTTTTGATTTCAAAACGAGCCTTTGCTGAGACTTTCTTGCATGGATCAATGTTTCCTTTAGTGCCCGTAAGACGTTCCTTCATCCTTGTAATTCCTCCACCAGCAATTTGCTTCTGACAAAAGGTGCATATATATATCTTCCTTCCTTCTGCATTTGTTCCCTCAATGACATATTTCCATGCTAAATCCTTTTTTTGCCGAATTGATGTGACCGAGTTTATTTTATTAAATTGATTTTCAAATTGTTCTTGATTTTGATCTTCCATAATTTCCTAATAAATAATAAAATACAATAATTAAATCCAAACAATTTCAACGCAACATTAATTTACTATTATCAAATACAAATACATATTCAATCAAACAAAATCAAAGTCGTCAAAATTCAATCAAATACAAATACATATATAGTCAAAATAAATGCTCTAATTTTTGCATTCACAAATATATAGACTGCAATGATGTTGCATCCACCATATCAATCTCATACATGTACTCTACATAGACAAAAAGCACAAACAAGAACCACACTATGCTACTCATAAAGTTGTAGATACATTATATATATATATACACGTTGCAGAGAAGACAAAAAAGAGGGAAGCACTTTCTCATAATAAACAATTATATATATAATATATGTTGGAAAGCACTTTCTTATTCTTGAATTTCACATTGACAATAATCATAAAGGACAAAAAAAGAAAGCTTTTGTCCTTATCTATTTTAAAGCTTCCCACAGTTGTTAAACAATAAAAAATTAAGAAAAGGTGAAGTGAATGATAATAGAAAACGAATAGCTAACAATTCATAATCATAACTTTAAAAGTACAACAGAAGATTAAAGAAAAAATACCAGGAAACAGAGCAATTGAAGGTGGGAGACTGTCTGACTCTCGTGCGTGAATATGAAATCAAATTAGGTTTAGGAAACCGAACGGCACAAGAAGAGTTACCTAGAAATTCGGTTTTAACCTGTTTAATGTAAAATTCGATTTTTACCGGTTTTACCCGGTTTTTTAAATTTTATCCAGTTTTTCATATAAACTGGTTTTTATAGTTAAACCAAACCGAAAGGGCTGTCGGTTCTCGGAAAATCGGGTTGAACCGGCCGGTCCGGTTCGGTTTTTATAACCATGCTTTTCAGTAATTCTCCTTTTGCATGTAGTTAAGCACAAAAATTCATACAATCATTCATAGTTATTATTTTCCTTTTACATGTAAATACATAAAAGATCATATAGTTATTTATAACTACAAATCAAAAATATATAATTCAACATCAAAATATACAAATTGCAATAAAAATTAAAGTGAGAAGAATAAAAATATTAAATTTATGCAACCATGCATCCATTCTTTGTGCTTTTGAATTCCCAACCTACTAAAAGGGGAAGGTAAGCATTACAATGCAAGCTAATTCAACATTACAACCATCTTAATACAAACTTAACAATCAATATTTAACATAGCATCCAATAACTTAACAATTCATATTTTATCTCTAAATCTCTAATTGAGGAACAAAAGTTGGTTGGGTTAGGCATTTTCGAGACTAGAGTTTGAAAATGTAATTTAAATAAGGTATACAAATGCTTAACAGTGATTAACTAGAATTTATATCTAATTACAAAGAAGCCGAGCTGGGGCTAAGTTGGATTATCTTCAACTTAAAAGTCATTCTAGTATCTTCCTATTTGATAAATGATCAAATGATCCATTAAAAAGTTCATATGGATAAATTGGTACTTGACTGGTTAGTGATCTGTGGCAAAAACACTGTGAGAAAAAAAAGGTCCTGTGGGACTCTTCTTTCCAAGTGGCTTCTTGCGTTCAAAAGTTATGGCTAATTCAAGGAGACTTCAATGCAATATGCAGAAATTAGGAGACGATGGGAGGAAACCTGGTGGATTTGAATGAATGTTTTAAATAGTACTTAGAGGATGTAGGCCTAATAAAATTGAGATCCAAAGGATGCTTCTTTTGTATGGACCAATAATTAAGAGGCAACAATAGAATATGAAGGCGATTAAAAAGAGCTTTGGTCAATATGAGATGGGCCCGAGTACACTTCGAGTAAAAAATTTTGGTCCATACCTGACCCTAGCCCAAACGGGCTGAGCTACTTTGGGTTAGTCAGGCCAAACGGGTTTTTCTTTTTTCTTTTTATATGCATTTTTTGCATTTTTTCTTTTAATTTTTGTACAATATACTACACATTTTATGTTTTATAATATATATAATTTGATTAATATATAATTATAATCTATATTATATAAGTAATACATCATACAATATAATATATATTATAATTAAAATATAATTTATTTTATATTATATAATATATATAATATTATATAAATTATATTATTATAAAACATAATAAATATAATAATAAATATATTATCTCGGGTTTGCAGAGTTAACCAGAAGAAAATTTCTTCGGACCCAAATACAGACCCGAAATTTTTAAAAAATTAAAATTTAGGCCGAGCATCTTTTAACCCTGCCCAACCCGGTTGGGTAAGGCCGTGTTGGGCTGGGTTACTTAGTTTACCGAGTTTGATGAACACCCCTAGTTATTGATTATATAGAAAGGTTAGATCTTCCACAAAAATTACAGAAAGACCCTTTGAACCAAACTTTAGCAAGAGGAGAAATTTTATAGACAAAAGTCTAGAATGTTGTGGGTTCAATTGGTGATCAGAATACCATGTATTTTCATAGCCAATTTAAGGCCTGGAAAGCTAGAAGTAGAAATAGTAGTCTAAAACTAAAAGATGACTCCATCATTGGGGTTGTTCAACCTATAAACTCGGCTGACCTAGCTAGGCTGCATTTCAAATGTAGCGAGACTAGGCATCAAGCTGCTTATGTAAAACCCAAGGTACCTTGGGTTGGGCCTCATGTCCGAGGTAATTTACCTCAGGCCAGCTCAGCCTAGCCTAAGGTATTTTTATTTTTTTAGAAAAATGCAATAAATATGGTAAGATGGGGTTTTTTTTTTCCTATATTTCAATTTTTTATTTTGCATTTTATTTTTCCCTAAATTTCCAGCTTTTAATATTTTAGTCTTGCACAAATTTATTGTTTGTTAATTTGTTGCATTGTTAATTGTTAATTTGTTGGTTTGTTGTTACCATGTGTTTGGTTGTTGAATTGGTGGATTTCCAATTATTAACTATAATTAAAATTAGTTATCATAAATTGATATCAATAAGATGAAACATATAACTTTTACTAAGTTTGCTGCCTCCAAAAATCATCCATTGCTTCCTTGTTTGGTTTTTTTTTTCATATCTTTCTTAATACTTGTTTAGTTATTTTAACTATTGGTTATAGTTAGTTGTTTTAACAATTATATCTAGAAGTGGGGTCTTTCTATTGCAAGTATTAGGAGTATTATTGTATTTTAGAATCTTAAGTAGTATTATGCTACTTGGTTATGTTATTTTTTTATTTTAAAATGTTGAATGATATATTTTCATTTTTTCCATAAATAGTTATATTTACATATATGTAGACCCTTAATTTTGGCCCAATATGAATTTGAATCTAATTAAAAGGCTTAATCAAGTTTGGTTTCAATAAAAAGGCCCAAGTTAAGTCCAGTCCAATTTTTAAAGTTCAAATTAAATCCGATCCAATGTTAAAGCTGACTTAGTTTGATTTGACATGCCAAATTCAATATAAGCATCGAATTTGATTTGATATGAGCACAAGCTCATATCAAATTGGCTAGGACAAGTTCGATATGAGCTCTGAATTCTAGCTAGATTTAGTCCTAATTGTGTTAGGATTCGAAGACGCTTGGATAAATAATAAGTTTTTTTTAACAATATTAGGAGGGTTAGCCGGGACTGTTGCCCTAATCACTGGCTATAAATATAAAGGCCAGTAGCAATTGAAAAAGGGGATCAGTTAGTAGCCACAATTAGCAAATTAAAAAGCAATGGTCAGAGAGCAAAGAAAACAAAGAGACAGTAGCCAAAACTTATAAACTCAGTAGGTAATCTTTGGATTGTCTAACTCAATCAAAAGTTGTTTTAATTTGAACAAACCATAGCACGATCAAGGTCTAGCTTCTATGAAGATATTGGGGTGTTTGGAGCAAGGTTTAGATCAAGGAAATTATTTCGGTGGAGTCAATGGCGTAGGTTTGTTCTTCATTAACCAAATCCATTTAATTCGATTGAGTATCACGATTATTTAATCTTGTAAGTTCACTATATTTTTATTTATTATTTTGATTTAGCATAAAATGCAACATAAGAACTACATTTTTTACTCCAAAACCTTAATTATGCATTCAAAGCCCTAATTGCAAGTCCAAAACCCTAACTTTACATATTTTAATCTTAGTTTTAATATTTAAACCCTAATCTTGTATGTCTTAATCTTAGCTTCCATATTAAGCCCTAATTTTACATGTTCTTAAATAAAAAAAAACTCCAGTTTTGTATGTTTAATCCAAGATTTAGGATAAAACCCTAGCTTTGCATGATTAAGCTTTAGTTTAAGGATTCAAAACTCTAAAACCTTAATTTTGCAATTAAAACCCTAATTTAATGATGGACCCCTAATCTTGCCAATTCAATCTTGATTTATTGTTACGTGATAGGTGATAAATTTTGATTTTCTTTTATTACTTATAATGGATGACTGAGTGGTGTTTATTTATTATTGTTTGGAATTTGAGGACAATGTAAAAGACATGTTTCCACTTATGGATATCTCATTTTATCGAATTTATGTAATTTAAGGATTTTTGGATAATTGTAAGAGATACGTTTCTACCTTTTAGTGGGTGTCCTATTATATTTATTATGGATATTGGGACACTGTAAGGGCGTGTTTCAATATTTGTATAGGTGCATATGTTATTTGTTTGTTTGTTTGATTTATAGTATAATAATTATTTATTTCAATAATTGCATGTAGTATGGATGATATTGTAATAATCTAAGAATTCAATAATATTTAGACTTAAAAAGAAGGCCGGTTCCAATGAACCGAACGCTATAGGAGTGCTGGATCATTTTCACATTTTTCACGCGTACCTAACTTTCTGAACCTAGTTGGGTTTGGGGATTCCTTAGGAATCAAATCATCTAACCTGTTCTATCTTCCTAGCTCTCTGGGTGGGGACTCCTATTCTCCGAGTTTAGGCCTATATTCTTTAAGGCCCAGAGCCTAACAGTGTCAAAGTCACAAGAACCATTCCATCGAGAGTGAGGGCAAAAATCTCCACTTACAGTGGCAACTGGACTGGGGATAATATGAGTTAATTCCATTGGTCTTTATATTATTTTATTCTTTCTTATTATGATATTATCCATTGTATCACTTAGATTGCATTGTATGTGCGAGTTAAGACCCCTGTGTAACCCGTGTTTTGTTGTGTAAGGGATACCATATTTTTACTCAAGATGTGGAGATCAAGCATTGCATAACTGCTCATAGTCTCATATCTTTTGGTATATACTTGCTATGAAAATCTAAGTTTTTCAACCCAAAGGCTAAAGCCCAAATAGTTGGCCTAGTAACTTTCCTTAGGTCTACCTTAAATGCTTATTATTTGACTATAATTAATATATCTTGGTTTGAGTTATGACCCATTTGATTTTTTTTATATGACCTAATTATGGTGTAAGCCCAAAATAATATTATCTTTTGAAGCCTAAAAGATCAAATTATTTTCAAACGCTTTTTCAAGATAGTCTTTAGACATAAAACCTCTTTAAGATGAGTAAAAAATCTTTTTCCACATCATGGCCCAAGCCCAAAATTCATTTTTAAACAAATCTTTTTACAATGGGTTTTGAAACATTTTTTTTAAATATGAGCTCAAAACTAATTTTCACTTCATGGCCCAAATTAAAGCTTTTATTACTTTTTGAAATTGAAACCTTTTCTTGAATGGGCTTACTACTAGTTAGGTCAATTATGGAATATTAAAATCAATTGTAGGCTTGATTTATACTAAGACTTGTTAATCATGGTCTTGTTTGTAGCATGGATCATTAGTTGCCTATTTCCAAATGAGAAATCTATTCATACTAAACCCTTTAATTTAGTTTTATTCCATAATATAGCATATAAACTATTGGCCTAATGGATTAAGGCTTAATTAGTGGAAATTATTATGGACTGATTTCTCTATTCGAAAAGACAATTATTGGTTAATCCGTCAGAGTGGATCTTTTGAAACAAAATATCCCCTGTTGATATTTTATTGACCATATACCTAGAAAAAGATACTCATCATTCTTGTATGGTGGTATAAGGATGGAAGGAATGTCCTGATTTTTCTTTGTTTGATTGTTATATGTGCATACATATATACGTGCATTGCATTATATTGCATTGATCCTTTTTAACTCACAGACCCGAAGTACAGCATTTGAAGAGCTTATGACAATCTGACTTACTTCACTGACTTAGAGTTCAGTGAGAATTCAACCAACTTCACACCAAAAGCAGTGAATTGTAAGCAAGTTAAGAAGCTAGTAAATGATACCCTCACCTCTAAGATGAAAGAATTAAAGGGGCCCTGGCTGAGATTCTGAAAAGCCAAATAGTTACACTACTTGAAGATAAACACTGTTATGGCATCTATCAATTCTAAGAAGCAAAAAGATAAGAGAAAGGCTAAGCTATCCGAGGTGGCCTTTGATAAAGATAACATAGTGATGGATGATAATGACTGGGATGCATATTTCCAAGATCCTCGAGAAAAGAAGAAAGAGAAGAAGGCTGTGGAGAAAACTGAAACTGTAGATATGGAAAAACTCATTGTTGACCTGAAAAATAAGCTTGAAAAGAGACTGAAAGCTGAAGAGGCCTTAGAAGTTGATAATCTTTTTAAAGAGGATGAGAATCTCCCACACAAGTTTAAAATGCTTGCTTTTGCTAAGTATAATGGTATAGAAAATCCACACTTGCATCATAAGTGGTACATTACTGCCATGCAGCTTGCTAGAGCTATTAAGGCTCAAATACTGAGATATTTTATGCTCTCTTTAGATCATGTAGTACAAAACCGGTTTAATACTTTTGATGAGAGTATTAGAAAGACTGGGATTTACTATATAAAGCTTTCATCCAACAATATGAGCACAACATCGAGCTGGAGGTAACCTTGATTGAGGTTGAGTCTATCAGGCAAAGACATAATAAGGGTTTTATTGACTATATAAAAAGATGGAGAAATAAGGTAGCACTTTTTAAGAAAAGACCAGATACGGATGATAATCAAGGGTGCTTTGCCCCACCTCTAAGAAATAATGCTTTAGACCCTTATAAGGGATTTCAAGGATCTTCTACAGATAGGTCTCCAATTGAAAGAATGGGTGAGAGAAAAGAACATATACTGTAGAAAATGGAGCAACAAGAGTGGCTATCAGTTTGGTGAACAAAATCAAAGGAGACAAAAAGATGCTAAGGTAAATGCAATAACTGAACTAGCAAAGAAGCGTCAATTCTCAGAATAGGGAAAACCACTGTCCTGGGTCTTCAACAAACTACAAAAAAAGGGGTTATTACAACTTTTAACCCCTCGACCTTTGTCAGATCCTTTACCATCTAATTTTGATATAGAGATTTTCTATTAGTTCCATCAGGTGCCTGATAATGAAACAGATTGATGTATGCATTTAAGGCATGAAACACAGAACCTTATTAACGATTGAAAGATCCTTGCCCCTCAGATGTCCAAGTAGATGAAGCTTTTTTAACTCCAACACAATAAACTTCTCTTGGCTTTTGTGGTTTTCATTTCATTTTCTTTCTTTGGTTTTCTAAAACAATTATTTTTCAATTAACATTTTTATGAATAAACTATTTTTGTTACATTTATATTTTTGTTGGTCTTTATTTATTTTGGTACTCAACCGATGACGAGTCTAGCTTGATATTAATAAATTAATGTATCTATGCATCATGATTCGAATGACTCTACTAAATGAGGGAGTTGTTCTATAGCATTAAGCTGTGTATGCTTACTTAGAGAGGGCTTCTGCATAATTATGAGTGTCTAGTCAATCTTAGACTATGCTTTGATGAACTTTCGAGGTGAAATTGAACTCTGCTTATTTAAGGGAGAAATAATCTAGGCATTGTTTGGTAAACCAACAACTGGAATATTCCTTGTTAATATCAATCCTTAGTATTTTCATTTGAGCCTTTATGAGATTTTAGCTTACTTTTCAATGACTTGTAAATCTCGAAAACCTACCCTATACTGTTGTGACATTTATGGCGAGTTTGATGATCATTAAGTTACTAAGGGGCAAAGAGATCAAGAAAAATATGCATAGTCAAGACCATAAGAACAATTGAAGTTATTTGAATTAGATCTATTATCTAAGATCTATTCATCCTCACTGAAGTACACTCGTGCTACTCCATTCATCCATAGTTAGAAACATAAGACAGTATGGACAAAGAGACTCTTAGAGCTAGGACCCAAAAAAAAAAAACAAAATAAGAAGTTTAAATTGAAAATCCAAAAGGGCGATTTAAAAAGCCAACATAGTTTTATCTACCTAAAGCAGCAAAAGGTTTCCACTTGAATTTGAATTAGTTCAGCCCAACCAAGCATAGCTAAAATCAGAAAAATAGGAAAAATGTCATCTTTTATTTGGTTCATGATATCCGACATGGCTCCAAGTCAACAATCTTGAAAAGTCCCATAAAAGAGGAAAAGGACGGAATAATGAAATGCCATGTCTTAAAAAAAAAGAAGAAAAAAAAGAAAGAAAATAAGAAAAAAAAAGACAAAAAAAGAAGAAAAAGAAAAAGAAAAAGAAAAGGGAAGAACAATAGAGTTTCAAACTTGTTGCAAAAGCAAAAATAATCTTGATCAAATTTAAATTTCTACCAAAAATATGAGCTCTATCTTTTCATGAAGCAAGATGCTTAGGAGATGGCAGTGATGCCCATAGTTTAAGAATACCTTCAACAACATATGGTTCCAATTGAAAGGTTATAGTGTGAAGGTTTGTCAATAATGTTACATCAGCTCCAATCTAAAAATGGTCTTCATTTAACCCATATCCCTTATAGACCCCATTTCAAGTCTATTAAAGACTTGTTGATCTCTCTTAGTAGGTGAAGTCTATTAATGGAGATTGTTTAAATAAGCATGCATATGAGATAGACAATATATAAATTCAATGAGACCTTTGGCCAAGTAATATGTATGTGTCTATCTGAAGTGCAACAGTACTTGAACAAACGGAAATGATTCTCAAGTTTAGTACGATAACTAGGGTTGTCATATTATAGATATGCTAATTTGGAAAATTTGAGCCTTGAGGTAAATTGACACTAATTTGACAAAGTTAAAATGTGATTTTAAAATTAAATTTAAAAAAAATGTTTTTTTTTTATCATAACGAGCTTTCAAATTTAGGAAAGTATGTTATATTGTTGAACCTCAAATGACTTGTTGGGTGAATGTGGCTAATGAGAGAACCATTTGCAAGGTCATGGAGAAGTTATCAACTAATGTGTTGAATCGTGGGCTAAAACAGGTATCTCCCATGTCTCTAACTACCTTGATTGAACCCTTACTACTCATGCTTTCATCTTGAAGATAAAAGCTGTAGATGTGAACTTTTGTTATTCTAATGTAAGACCTGAATGAGCATCTAAAAGGAACCAATGAGAGTTCTTTGGCTTATCACCTCGATCAGTGAGTCAATAAAACCATTGTAAGTATCACTCATGCATATCATGCGTACACGCCTATATGAGCATATCACACCACATTTTTATCTGTGTTGCCTATTCTTTATCAAAGTGAATAGCAGACACCCTGTGAAGTAAACAATCAAAAGTAAATAGGGAATTAAGAGACATGAAAGAGCCATTGCAAAAGAAAGAAGAGATGTGTGCTTGTGTAGAAACGAGACAAAATAAAATCATCAGTTTTGAGCCTACACAAGGAGAAAAGCTTCTCCTTTCATTTTTTTTATGCATGTATAAAATATTTTTGGACTTTCAATATTTTATCACGCATGGGACAAAGAGAGGATCTGAGGGCTAAAAAATAGCTGATTTTTTTACAAAGTAAAGAACTAAAAGAATGGAATAAGAAGAAAGTCAGAAATCTCAAATGAATAAAGATATAAAAGACAAAAGATTAGGACAAAGTTCTAAGAATAGAAGATCAGTCCAACTAAAAGAGTTGAAGTCGAGGCAAGACAAAGGTCCATCCCCAAGAGTGAAGAATTAGGATAAAGATCCATTTATGCAAAGGCATATAATTCTTCTTAATTTATTAAAGTATCCAGGCATTAGGTCAACAATAATCAGTTGAAGGATGAGAATATCTGAAAGAGGGGCAAGCATGCCATGTTAATAATAATTAGCCAGAGGATGAGCATGATCGAAGGAGGGGCAAACATACCCTATCAACATTAAGCAGCCGAAGGATGAGCATGTCCGAATGAGGGGCAAGCATGCTCTGTCAACAACAATTAGTCGGAGGACGAGCATGTCTGAAGGAGGGGCGAGCATACCCAATAATCATCCAGCCTATATTGGATTTATTAAAGTATCCTGACGACATAGTTTTACTAATTTAATAAAGCATCCAAGCCTTCAAATTATATAGGATTTGTTAAAGTATCCTAATGGTACAATCTCTAGCGTATATTGGATTTGTTAAAGAATCATAACGGCACAATCTCCAGCCTATATTGGATTTGTTAAAGTATCCTGATGGCACAATCTCCAGCCTATATTGAATTTGTTAAAGTATTCTGACGGCGCAATCTCCAACCTACATTAGATTTGTTAAAGTATCACGACGTTGCAATTTCTAGCCTACATTAGATTTTTTAAAGTATCATGATGGCATAGATTCATGGGTTCAAAACCTAAACTAATTCACAGGTCTAGAACCTAAACCAATTCACGGGTTTAGAATCTTAACCAATTCATGAGTTCAGAACTCAAACCAGGATTTTGCGGGTCCAAAATCCAAACCAATTCACGGGTTCATAACCCAAACTAATTCATAAGTCCAAAACTCAAACCAGGATGTTGCGAGTCCAAAACTCAAACTAATTCATAGGTCTAGAACCTAAACTAATTCATGAGTCCAAAACTCAAACTAGGATATTATGGGTCTAGAACCCAAACCAATTCACGGGTCCAAAAGCCAAACCGATTCACTAGTCCAGAAGATATTGAGCAAACCATAGCACCATCAAGGTCTAGCTTCTATAAAGATATTGAGGTGTTTGGAGCAAGGTTCGAAGCAAGGAAATTATTTTGGTAAAGCCAATGATGTAAGTATGTTTTTCATTAACTAAATCCATTTAATTCAATTGAGTACCACCATTATTTAATATTGTAAGTTCACTGTATTTTGATTTAGCATAAAGTGCAACATAAGAACTAAATGTTTTACTCTAAAACCTTAATTATGCATTCAAAGCCCTAACTGTATGTCCAAAACCCTAACTTTACATATTTTAATCTTAGTTTTAAGATTTAAACCCTAATCTTGAATGTTTTAATCTTGCATGTCTTAATCTTAACTTGCATATTAAGCCCTAATTTTGCATGTTTTTAGATAAAAAAATCCTAGTTTTGCATGTTTAATCCAAGCTTTAGGATAAAACCCTGGCTTTACATGATTAAGCTTTAGTTTAAGGATTTAAAACTCTAAAATCCTAATTTTGCAATTAAAACCCTAATTTAATGGTGGAACCCAAATCTTGCTAATTCAATCTTGATTTATTGTTGCATGATGGGCAATAAATTTTGATTTTCTTTTATTGCTTATAATGGATGATTGAGCGGTATTTATTTATATTATTTGGATTTTGAGAACAATGTAAAAGGCATATTTTCCACCTGTGTACAACTCATTTATCAAATTTATGTAATTTAAGGATTTTTGGACAATTATAAGGGACACATTTTTATCTTTTAGTAGGTATCCTATTTTATTTATTATAAATATTGGGACACTGTAAGGGCATGTTTCCATCTTTGCATGGGTGCCAATTTATTTTTTTATTTGTTTGATTTATAGTATAATGATTATTTATTTTAATAATTGCATGTAGTATAGATGATATTGTAATAATATAAAAAATTTAATAATATTTAAACTTGAAAAGGATGTTGATTCTAATAAACTAGATGCTATAGGGGTGCTGGATCATTCTCACATTTCCCATGCATACTTAACTTTTCAAACCTAGCAGGGGTTGGGGATTTCTTAGGAAATGAGTCATCCACCCCTTTCTATTTTTCCAGCCCATTTGGGTGGCCACTTCTATTCTCCGGGTTTAGGCCCGTGTTCTCTAAGGTCTAGAGCCTAACAGTGTCAAAGTCGCAAGAACAATTCCATCAGAAGTGGAAGCGAAAATCCTCACTCACAATATAAGATTTTGTGCAATAGAAATTATAGACTAAAAAATAATTGGTGAATAAAGTTTTAATTTTTTTAAGAAAAAAGGAGCTAGAAACCTATTGGGCTCGAGTGGCTTAAATGGCCTAAGCCACTAGAACAAAAGAGCCGGGCCTTGGGCACTTTTCTATGGTCTGAAAAGTACTCAGGTCATGCCCTGGGCAAGGGCTAAATCTTACCCAGCCTGGTTCGAGTACAACTCTAACTATCACATAAGTCTTAACTTATATAAAATATTTTGAATTGATTTCTATATCAAGTTGTTTGAAACTAATGAGATGGCTAAAGAGATGTTTTTGGCCCTATTATTGAGAGTAAGCTAAAAATAATTGGGAAGGATGCTAACATGCTAACAAAGCAAGTTTCCACAGAGGAAGTCAAAATGCTTTATGTGATATAGGGGATAATAAGGCTTCAAAGATTGATGGCTTTAATGGGTATTTTGTTTTCAAGAGGACTTGGGATATTGTAGGAATGGAGGTTACAAATGCCATTTTGGAGTTCTTTAAATTAAAAAGACTCCTCAATCAAATCAATTCCATATCTCTCATAATAATCCCCAAGAAGCAGTCCCCGTATAGCTTAATTGAAGATCAATCACGTGTTGTATTGTGTTATACAAAGTGATAGCTAAAATCTTGGCAAACAAGCTAGGAAGAGTCCTTAGGAAATTGGTGAATTATGCTCAATTAGCTTTCATCCCTAGTAGGAAAATTAGTAATAAAATCCCGTTACTGCATGAATTAGTTAAAAAATACCAGTAGCCATGAAAAAAAAACCAAATGTGTAATGGAAGTGGACTTGTGCAAAGCTTATAACACTACCTAGTGGGGCTTTCTAGAAGAATTTCCTTTGGCCTATATGAAATGAGGTTCCCCAAAAGGTTTGTTAACTAGATAATGCGATCTGTGCAAACCCCATCCTTCTCTATCCTAATCAATGTCAGCATGGAAGGTCTATTTACAGGGAAGAGATGAATTATACAAGGTGATCATATTTCTCCCTTCCTATTTATTTTAGCTATGGAGTATCTCTCCAGGACCCTGAGTAGAGATATTCTTGCCAAATTTAAATTTTGTTCAAGATATAAGGATTTAAAGCTTAATTGTATCCGCTTCGCAAATGACCTCTTTCTATTTTGTATTGGAGACATTGATTCCATTAAAGGGATGGAAAAAGTCATAAAGCATTTTAGGGCTATTTTTGGCTTGCAATTGAATGAGACTAAAAGTTCCATATTTTTTTGTGGGATGAAACTAAATAAGAAAAATAAATAATTCAAGCTCTTAACTTTTAGGAAGGAAAACTCCATGTCACCTACCTTGAGCTTCCTTTGGTCTCTACAGGTATTAAGAAGGCTCACTATGAAGCTTTCATGAATAGAATTACTACATGAATCTCATCTTGGGCTGTTAAATACTTATCATATGCTAGACAACTTTAACTGGTGAATCCGGTGCTTCGAAGTTTACGTGTCTATTAGTGTAGTAATTTCATTTTACCTATAGTAGTTACTAAAGAAAGACAAAAGATGTAGGAGCTTTTTATGGAAAGGCAAATGATGACTAGTTTCAAAGAGAAATAATGCCCTGGAAGGAGGTTTGTAATCCAAAAAGGAAGGGGTTTAAGTATTAAAAAACTATTTCCTTGGAATAAAGCTGCGATTGGGAGGCACATCTTAGATATTATCTATTTAAATAATTCAAGCTAGGCTACTTAGCTCATTAAAAACAAGCTGAAGAAATTAAGATTTTAGGTTATCAGTAAGCCTTTAGATGTGAGCTAGTCCTAGAGGAATGTCTTTAAGTTAAGAAATACAATTACATATTATTTCACATACAAGCTGGGAAAAGGAGATTTGTCCATTTGGCATGATCCTTCGTTGAAGAGACAAAGCTTGGTGGATAAGTTTTCAGGTGTTAATATTAAACATTTTGATTGCTACTACTTGAACTAAGGTTCCTAGATTCTAATTTATTGTTGTTGTAAGTTTTGTCCCTATCTGATGTGTTGGCTCTCTTGGTTTTCTAGATTTTGGTTTTTGATAATAGAAAGTCCAGCTAATTCATGCTAAATGTGCTATTGTGAATAGCAATAATCGAATTAGCTCTACTGGTGTAATTGAACTGGATGCTAAGTGGTGATGTGTTCATAAGCTGCTGGAGATATATTGGTAATATGTCCTTTTATGGGTATATTTATTCGGCTTCTACTTCTTGCTTAAATTCAAATTCAACTATAATTGTAATATTATTAAACTACTAAAATATTGTTGTTGTCAATGCTATTTGTTGGATGTTGATCACTCATCTAAGATGTTGGTCATTGATTTCTAGTCTGGTTTGGATATATGGTATGTTGTGATACTGGTTGTTGGGTTATACTAGCTTTTGGTCACTCACCTGATGCATTCGACTATTAGATTCTAGGTTCCTTGTCCCTATGCTCTATTATTAAAATGCATGGGTCAAATTTTTGTTTATATTCTTTCTTAGCCAGCCTTGGTTGCATTTGGTTTTTTGGTTATTGTTCTCTAGTTCTTTTCTTTTTTTTTTCTTTTTTTTATAGCTATGAGTTGATTGGTTCCGGGATTTGGCATCAAATCCAATAGTGCTGGCATTTATGTTTTACTAATTTTGTTCCCAAACCCCTTCATGTGAAGTTAATTTCAATAAGTCTTGTGGGATTATTTTGTTATTCTATTTTATGGAGGCATTCTGTTGGAATATTTTTTGAGCCTTATCTAGTGTCCAAGCTATACAGTGGTTGCTATGTTGCTGCTATGCTATTGTTCTGAAAGGGTTGCTATTACTAGTGTGCTTTTGATGTACTAATGTTTTACGATAGAGATTGTTATAATTCTGCAATAATCTTAAACTATTGCTACGCTACTAGCTAATGGAGTGCCCCTATTAGTCTTCTTGCTATATTATACTCTACTTTTGAATGATATGAATGCAAGCTTTGATGCTTGGAAACTTGTTGGTTTTTTGTTCCTTGTATGAGGAATAGCTGACATATATATTTTTGCTTTGGGTGTCAGCTTGGAAAACTAATAATGTATATTTATAATTTGTCTTTTTTTATTTTTGTCTTAGTATAAGAAAATCATTCATGATGTAAATATGTAACATTTTCCACATTGGCAATAAAATTCCTTATTGGAAAAAATTAGAAATGCAAACAAAAACATTCATCAATTATTAATCATCAATAAGTTATTGCTATACATTCTTTGTGCTTATTGATTGTTTGATTAAAGTATGATAACCTCCTACAATATCTTTGATAAGAAAGAAAAAATAACAAAATATCATGTATGCAAATTAAAAAATACTAAAAAATAAATTTAAAAAGAAACTTATTTTAAAAAAACATACAACCAACAATATCATCAATTTCTTCAAATTGATCTAAGTCTCGATCATCAAATCTAAATTTCTGAATGTTGTAGACAATTTTATGTATAAATAAGTGCTTCAATCATCCTAGGAGATCTTCTAAATTCATCAGCTACATGACCAACAATTCTAAATGCAAATTTAGATGCCATAATAGAGATAAGATATAGCCAAAACATCACATGCTATGAAGGAAATGACACTATATTGGAGCATTCACCTTTTACCAATCTGGGAGATCAAAATTGAGAAACATCATCTTTATTATCTTCTACGAAGTATTTATCAATCTCAATTTTATTTTTTGTAATGCATAGCATGATGCAGAGCCTACCAAATATATAAGTATATATTTTTATTTGGCTTATTTGAATGCATCATGTTAGGAGTCATCATCAACCAACCATGATGTTTGATTAGACATCTCATAATAGGCTACGCTAAAATTCGAGGGATTGGTTACGTGTAGGAAAGAAAAGACACTCTACGATGCCCAAAATTGGTACTATAGTTCTTTTGATTTATTTATAGGAAAAAACAATATTAACTTTTTAAATATGATTCCTAATTATGATTTCCTTTTTTATGCTATCTTTCATATTATTGTATTTGATAATCATGTCCACTATCTAGATAAAAATTATTTCAATAAATCATTTAATTGATTTTATTATGCAAGTTTATTATTTTTGATGTTCTTGTCCACTTTTTTGGTATAATTGCTTATTATTAGCTGATTATTTTAATCCCTACATTCACTATATGAACATTGGAATTTACGATATTAAGTAAATCATAAGGGATTTAACCAAACAAATATCCCTGCAAACTTTTAATAAAGCCAATTAACCTTATGTAGACCTTTTTGGATAAAAATATGCTTTTAATCCTAAAATCGTTCCCTCATCTTCCTAAAAAAAATGTGTTTCGATCTTAATTTTCAAAAATTTTTCAAAATCGATCTGAAATTTGCCCTAACACTCTCAAGTCCTTCACTCTCTTGATCAAATCTCACTCTCAAAGCAACTCTCTCTCTCTCTCTTTCTCTCTCTCTCTCTCTCTCTCTCTCTCTCTCTCTATAAGTAACTCTCTCTTAAATATACCGATTTTGAAGTAGCTTTCTCTCAAAGCATCTAAAATCAACTTTCATCTTTCTTTGATTATTAAATAGTGAGTTTTATGGGTTTTTCACTTTGTTTTTTTTTTAAAATAATGGAAAGAATGATGTTGATTCTTTATAAAAGATTGATCATTGATGTACTGATATCTATTCTTTTAAAATATGTTGAAGATAAATCACATGCATGTGTTCAAGTTATTAACTTTTAAGTTGTTTTTTTATATAAATAGTTAGGAACTATTGCTATGAAGTTTTTTGTTGGAGTGTTATTGACTATTATTGATTGTTAGGGACTGTTATTAGATGTTAGGTAATGTTATGAAATGTTGATTTTGAGTTTATTTGTTGTTATAAATGGCAAAAAGTATTACAAATAGTCATAGATTGTTCTTGTGATGGTTGTTATGGATTATTATTTGTTATTATTGCTGGAGTTGTTTTCTATTATAAATGTGGATTAAGTATTATAGAGTTTTTTTTTTTGGGTGTTACTGACTGTTATCGATTGTTATTTACAAATAGTTATAGAGTTTTCTTATGATGGATTTTATGGGTTATTGAGTTGGAGTTATTTTTTTATTGTAAATGTGGATTAAGTATTATAAATAGTTAGGGAGTGTTTATTTATATATTGTTATAAATTATTATGAGTTGTTATAAAATGTTGATATTTGAGTTATTTTCTGTTTTCAACATGGATTAAGTGGTTTAAATATATAGGAAGTTTTTTTTATAGGTTGTTATGAATTGTTATATGTTATTATGAATTGTTATAAGTTATTATCAAACATTGATATTTGAGTTATTTTATGTTTTTAATGTGGATTAAGGGGGTATAAACAGGTAGGAAGTTTTTTTTTTTAAGATTTTTATGAATTTTTATAGTATGATATATGTTATCATGGATGTTATGGAATGTTGATGCTTGAGTTATTTTTTATTCTCAATATAGATTAAGTGGTATAAATACGTAGGGAGTATTTTTTTTTATAGGTTGTTATGTGTTGTTATTGATTATTATGGATTGTTATAAAATAATGATGTTTGAGTTATTTTCTATTGTCAACATGGATTAAGTACTATAAATAGATAAAGAGTGTTTTTTGTAGGTTGTTGTAGTATGTTATGTATTGTTATAGATTATTATGAACCATTGAAGTTTGAGTTATTTTCTATTTTCAATATGGATTAAGTGGTATAAATAGATAAAAAGTGTTTTTTGGGTTGTCATAGGTTGTTATGTGTTTCTATGTATTGTTATGGAATATTGATGTTTGAGTTATTTTCTTTTTCAAGGCGAAGAAAAGATAGTGAAATCTATTCTCATAATTACAGTATAGATGTATAACTATACTTGGGTTTATTTTGCTATGCATATGTAAATATGCATATAGAATAGAGAAAGATTGTCCTGAAGCACCCAATTTGATATTCTCACAAGCTTACTTTTGTCCCCTCCATGTGACAAAATAACTAACCTTAATAAGAAATTTCTTATGCATATCAATCATCACATCCCTAGGTTTGAAAACGTTCTCAAGATTTATCAATCTCTTCTTAACACACTCAACGACAACTTAACAAGTTTTTTGTCTATGCCTATTTTGTTCAAAATTAATCAAATATATGTGTTGAATCACATATTTTAATAACATCCAATAAATACTTTCTCCAAGACTTTTCGCCCTTAATCTCCAAGTAAGCATATATAAATGTGCATGGAGAATAGAGAAAGATTATCCCAAAGCATCCAATTTGATATTCTCATAAGCTTATTCCGGCCCCCTCCATGTGATAAAATAACAACCTTAATACCAAATTTTTTATGCACGTCAATCAAACACATCCCTCGGTTTGAAAATGCTCTCGAAATTTATCAATCTCTTATTAGTACACACAGCGACAACTAACAAGTTGTTTGTCTATGTCTATTTCATTCAAAACCAGTTGAACATGTGTGTTGGGTCACATATTTTGATACCACCCAATAAATGCTTTCTCCAAGACTTTTTCCCTCAATCTCCATGCATAGATTTTTAACAGTACAATGCACAACAATGAAAGAAGTATTAGACTTAAAAATTATGAATTGGAATTTCTCTCTCATTGTAGTAGTAAATGAGGTTGTCATTGAATCTCTCTTTGATTTAAATATTTGCCCTTTTTTATTGATTCAGATATTGAACTTTCTCCTAACAAGTCTAGATTACTTTTGGATGCAAATAAGATTATAACAGTTTCTTCATTGTCAGTAGTATGTTTAACCCAATATTATAATCAACAGGAACTTCAAGAATATATTCTGCCCAATATTGCAATCTATAAGAATGCCAATAATATGTTTTGCCTAATCTATTGTAGAGAAATCGACATTTACTAGTGTATGGAATTCTCTCTGTCATGATCATAATCAAGCACATCATATTCATGTGCATCATATTCAGCAGCTACTAATTTTGGGGCAACATATTCAAGGGCTTCATGGATGGATTCATTAATTGGTGACATCCTTGTATCTACATTTATGTCTATAAGTACTTCATCATCATATTAATCTTGTTGTATTGAATCAAGATCAGGTACCTCTCTTTCAACATATTATTTTGATCCAAATAGATCATTGTTGTCGTAGCTAGATTTATATGCACCTTTTTCAACATTAATAATCATTGGTTATTTCTTTCTATTCTCAATAACAAAGCCAATGAATACCTTAAGTGTCCTATCATATACAACATCATAAAGAGGTTACATGTTATAACTAGTAACAAATTTGACCTTAATCTTTGATGTACTATCAATATTAAACACTTTTGATGCTGATTTCTTCAGTTTATTGAAATCATCCCTTTTATTCATCATGAAAAATTCAGTACCCCCTGCCAATATATTTATTAATGTTCACATCAAATTTATAACAATAATGGACAAGGATTATTAATTCATCCATCATATGAATTCGTCCATGATAACAAGTAAAATATATTCATATTTAAGGTATTATTTAGGCATGTTATTAAATGACTCTACTGATTTTTGAAGTATTTTTACAGGTAAAGTAGCTGAAAGGAGAACAAAGAGTTAAGTGGAGAAATATGAGCTGGAGCATGGAAAAGCGCTAGAGTGGTTCGCGATGATAATGGTAGATGGTGTGGTGGTTTTATGTTAAATATATGCATGTGCTCCATAATAGTTATGAAGCTTTGGGACATCCTTGAAGGTTTTTAATTTAGCATGGGAGCTAAAGGCAACTAAGATCATTCTCGACACTGATAGTAAAGTTGTTTATGATCTTATTCAACAAAATGATGTCCAAGCTCATGCAAACTACAACTTAGCTAATGAGATTAGAGACATGCTAGCAAAGAATTAGGATATGCAAATTAACCATATCTATCAAGAATCAAACGTCGAACCATAGGCCTTCATCTTCTTTTATCGCCTAACAAAAAAGTTAAGAGTAATGGCTTTTGCATGATCTACATAGGACAGTCTATCCTTGTCGAATGGTTGTTCAATTCCATCTTTTTCCCTTACAACAAAAATAAATAAATAAATAAATTTCCAAGCACAAATTCCTTTTTATTTTTTTAAACTTAATTATCATACATCATATAATATCTAATTGTTACAAAATTTAAATAAAAATTTCTTTATTTAATGATTATTTTTTAGTATAAAGGTAGTTTTTTTTTTAATTATGTAAAAAATTCCAATAGATTCTTTATCTTTTTTATAGTTTATCTAAATTCAAAATTTTCAAATTGGAAAGCTCACAAATTGTTTAGTTTAACCATAAATAATTGAGATTTTGACAAAAATACTAAAAAAAAAATTAAATTTATTAGATTTTTAAAATATGTTTAAATTTATAAAAATTTATGATTAATTAACTAATTTATCATATTTATATAACTTATTATGAATTTATGAATTTACATAATTTATTATGAGTTTATTATAAAATAATCAAAATACTCTTAGCAAAAATAAAAAAAATTATAAAAATAGTGGATGTTGTAATTTTTCCTATATAATTGAGTTGTTTGGAAAATTCGTGAATTTAAGTCGACTACCATAAGGATAAAGGGCTTAATAGAAGTTTTAATAATTAAATTCTTTTTGTTATATAATTAATGATAAAATTATAGATAATTAAAAGAAAATGAAGAACCAAAAACTAATTATTTCAAGAAGCAATTTAGAGAGAAAAAATTCATAAATTTATCACTTCTTTTCTCTTCATGTCTCTTAAGCCTTATAAACCATCTCTATTTATAGAGTTAGAAATTAAATAAAATATTACATATTAATTATTAAGATAATAAAATAATTTGAAAGACAATATAGTGTGATTAGGAGACAAGATAACATGACTAAAAAGATAAGATTATTAAAGTAATAAAAAGAAATATCCACTTATTAATGTCTTCAATTATTCATAATACTCTCCATTGAATGTTTCTCTACTAGGAATATACCCTATTAAAACTTTACTAGGTAAAACCCAGTGGGAAAAAAATCTAGTGAAGGAAAAAAAGTACAATATTATTAATATATACGCATTTCCTCCTCCTCATATTAATGAACATCTCTAAGTCGACGTATGTTAATCTTGTGAACTAGTTTTTCAAATGTTGATGTTGGCAAAGATTTTGTTAATAAATATGTTAAATTTTTATTTGAATGAATTTAATGAACATCTATTTCGCCTTTCTTCTAAAGTTTATGCATGAAAAAGAATTTTGGTGAGATATGCTTGGTTCTATCACCTTGATATCACCTCCTTTTAATTGAGCAATACAAGTAGCATTATCTTCGTACAAAATTGTTGGACTTCTTTTAGCATATGAGAGATTGCATGTGTCTTGAATATGTTGAACCAATGATCTTAACCACACACATTCATTACCTGCTTCATGAATTGCAATAATTTCTACATGATTTGAAGATGTGACAACAATCATTTTCTTTATTGAGCACCAAGATATTGCGGTATCACCGTATAAAAATAAATATCTTATTTTTGATCCTCCTTTATATGGATCAGATAGATATCCAGCATCTACAAATTCAATTAATTTGGGATTTAATTATTTTGAATAAAATAATCTCAAATCAATAGTTTCACGAAGATAACGAAATATATGTTTAACACTATTCCAATATCTTCATATTGGCACATAATTATATCTCGCTAATAAATTAACTGTAAAAGCTATATCTAACCTTGTATAGCTATCTAGATAATTAATACACTAATTGCAATAAGATATGGTACTTCAGGACTAAGAATCTCTTCATTATCTTCTTTAGGATGAAATGAGTCTTTCTTTATATCAAGAGATCGAATAATCATTGGAGAACTCAATGGGTGAGCTTTATCCATATTAAATCTCTATAATGCCTTTTCTATATAATTAGATTGATGTACAAGAATTTTATTTGATAAATATTCGATTTGTAAACCCAGATAAAATTTTATCTTTCTAAGATCTTTTGTTTTAAATTCTTTCTTTATAAGTGTTATTACTTCTTCATGCGCTTCAGGAGTTCCAATAATATTCAAATCATCAATAAACAATGCAATAATGACAACTTCAGATTTTAATTTTTTTTAATAAAAATACATGAACTAATAGGATTATTCACATATCATTGTTTTAACAAATATTCACTAAGACGATTATACCATATTTGTCCAGATTATTTTAGCCGATATAAAGATCTTTGTAATTTAATTGAATATTTTCCCGTGGTAATGAATTAAATGCTTCAGGCATTTCTAATCCTTCAGGAACTTTCATGTAAATATCACTATCAAGTGATCCATATAAATAAGATGTTACAACATCCATGAGACACATAGGAACTCCTTCAAAAACTGTCAAGCTTATTAAAAATCTAAGAGTTATTGCATCTATCACGAGAGAATATGTCTCTTCATAATCGATTTCAGGTCTCTGCGAGAAACCTTGATCTACAAGTCATCCCTTATATCTTGCAACCTCATTATTTTTGTTTCTCTTTCTTACAAATACCCACTTATAACCGACAGATTTTATATTTTCAGGTGTTAAAACTATCGGTCAAAAAACTTCACATTTTGCAAGTGAATTTAATTCTGTCTGAATAACATTTTTCCATTTTGGCCAATCACTTCGATATTGACATTCTTCAATAGATTTTTATTCTAAATCATTGCTTCCATTTATTATATCAACAGCTACTACATATGCAAACTTTTGATCAATGATAGCTTTATCTCGGCTCATTCTTTCTCTTGTATAGATATAACTTGTTGAAATCTCTTTATTTTTAGAATTTTTTATAATTTCATTATTCTCGAGTAATCATTCCTTTGCTAGAGGCAATTGATTAGTTGTGTCTATTATTTATTTCTGTATCATCATATCTTCTAGTACATTAATTTTAGAAGCACAAATTTATCTATTTTGTTTTCTTTTCTTTCTAGGATTTTTATCTTTAGCACTAATTGGTCTACCATGCTTCTGGCGTATAACGAACACATCCTTTGGGATATTGGTAGATTTTTTATTTGTAACATCAATTCGAGCAGGAGTATTTAATGCTAGTATATGCGATCTAGTTATCTTTTTTATATCAGCGAATACATCTGGTAAATGATTTGTAATATTTTGCAAATTAATATATTTTTAACTTCAAGCTCGCTTCTATTTATTCGAGGATCATACTGAGATATTCATGATGCATACTATGAAATATGTTGTTTTTTAACTTTTCTTTTTCTCCCTCTAATGTTGGGAACACAGTCTCATCAAATTGATAATCAGCAAACCGTGCTGTAAAAGTATCACCTGTCATTGGTTTAAGATACCTTATAATTGATGTTGATTTAAAACCAACATAAATTCTTAATCACCTTTGTGAGAATTTTTTTGTACATTGTGGTGGAGCAATTGGAACATATTCCACACAACTAAAAATTCTCAAATGAGAAATATTAGGTTCATGATCAGATACAAGTTGTAATGGAGAGAATTCATGATAAGCAGTTAGTCTAATTTTAATTAGTACTGCTGCATGTAATATAGCATATCCCCAAGCTGAACTAGGTAGTTTTTTCCTCATAAGTAATGGTATAACAATTAGTTGAAGTCGTTTTATAAAAGATTATGCTAAACCATTTTGTGTATGAGTGTGAGCTACAGGGTGCTCAACTATAATCCTAATTGATACACAATAATCATTAAATGCTTGGGATGTAAATTCTCCTGCATTATCAAGACGAATTTTCATAATTGTATAATCTAGAAATTATGCTCGTAATTTGATGATTTATGTTAATAATCTGAAAAATGCAACATTACGAGTAGACAATAAACAAAAATGTGACCATCTTGTAGAAGTATCTATTAAAACTATAAAATATCGAAAAGGACCATAAGATGGAATGATAGGCCCATATATATCTCCATGAGTTCGTTCTAAAAATTGAGGAGATTCAAATCCAATTTTGCTTTCAGATGACCTAGTAATCAATTTTCCTTGAGCACAAATAATACATAAAAATTCACTTGATGAAAGAATCATCTGGTTCTTTAAACGTGCCAGTATGAATGTTCTATAATTCTTCTCATCATTATAACATCAGGATGACCTAAGCGATCATGCCATAGTATAAAATTTTTTGAGTAAATTAACTTTTGGTTAATTGTAATATTAGACTCTATTAGATTTATATATATGAAATATAATTCATAAGAAAATGTTGGTAATATTTTCATTATATGCTTCTTTCCTGAGATTGTAGATGTAATATAGAGATAATTTTTGTTATTTTCATCTTTAGTCTCAATATAGTAACAATTGAGACGTATATCTCTAAAACTTAAAAGATTTCTTTTTGATTTACTAGATAGCAATGCATCATTTGTTATTAATTTTATGCCTTTGGGTAACATAATATGGGCTCTTTCAAAACCTTCAATTAAATTTGCTGCATTATAAATTATATTAACATTAGTCTTAACTAATTAAAGATGAAAAAAATATGTTTTATCTTTTAGAATAGTATGCGTTGTTATATTATCTATCATATATAAATCTCCACCAGTGTTAAATAAGTAACCATATAATTTCTTTTTCTTCAAAATAAAAATAGTTTAAATATGTCACACCCCATTTTTAGAAGTGTGACGGTCCTAGGGTCCAGGTATGCTTAAGGCCACCAGGCACCACGTAGAACCCAACTAATTTATGAATTTATACAAATTAATTATTACACTAGTAAATTATAACTTTATTTTAAAACTTTATTATTTACTCATAATAACACATGTATTTTTATATTATATATTATTTACAAATATTTTATTTATCTATTTATTACATTATGGTTTATTTCCATAATTTACCAAGCTATTCACAATATTACTATGGAGCAACTAAAGTATAGCACAAACATTATTATTTAATTACATATGATAGTATTGACTAATTACATTATTCTCAAGCTTCTTGCTGGAAGAAGAAATCAAGAAGCTGATGGTCTTGGGTCACCTCTACCTGAAATCACAGACGATGGGGTGAGTCGTCAACTCAGTGAAATTACAGTGTCACAAGGGTAGAATATGCAATAACGATATTTCAAGGGTCAAGGATAATAAATAAATAAATAAGGCGGCTGCACAATAATGGTATAACGATAAAATTTAATTCACAAGAAAGGCCCACAATAATTGGACCAAAATCACAAAAGCAAATTATATAATATGACAGATAACACATAGCAATAACACTGAAGACAATATATCATTATTCCAGTGCTATCACACATCACATTCACATAAGGGTAGCTTATACTCTACAAATCACAAACTTCTATATGCACATAGCCTGATGGTATAGCCCCCATCAAGTTGGGATTCTGTCATATTGGCTAATCAAATGGCTTGGTATGATCACATAGGCCAAGAGGCCACATTGGTTTTCGTAATTTATAAATACAGAATCACAAACAATAAATGATATCAAATGGCTTAAATATCAATAATGTTAAATTTTCATCAAAGAATTCCAAAAGTGACAAAGCAAGGGTTGGACACTATAACTCACCTTGAATATGCAAATTTGATTCCTCTAAGTTATTGATAATAATTGATTGATTTGATGGCAATACCCGACCTACATTCACATCCACATATAAATCACACATTTAGGTTTATTTTGTTTAATTTATCATTTTTTTGTCTTAATTATTTATTAGGAACCTATGCCCTGTTTTAATATCTCAATATGTCCTAAAATTTATTTTATAATTATGAATTCAAATTTTACAAATTATATTATAATAGGGTTATACAATAGAGTAAGTTCAAATATGTGTCATATGCCTATAACAATGTACATTGGTTTCTTTATGTTATTTAATTTACTTATTTATTAAATTAATATTTATACTTTTGAGAACATTAAATACACATACTAGAGATTATATTCATCTATAATATGCTTATATTTATGACCAAATCAAATATATTTTATTATGCTCAATTCAGTCCTACATCAACAAAATACTTAAATTCTCGCATTTGAGTAGTTTGTATTCATTTAATTATATATTAATTTATTTAAATTAATTTGCCTTGAAATTTTACCAGCATATTTCCGACATTATATATGACCTCTCTGTAAATTTTCACAATTTATAGAGTTTATTTATATAGGTAAATAATTTAAACACAGCAGCAAAATCTCAATGGTATTCATTCATACTATTAAAATGAGCAGTTTGTGTTTATTTATTTACTCACTCATCTTCCTTCATCATTTTGACTTGGCCTTTTACCACCACCTTCCCAAAATTCAAATAAACCTTTATGTAATTTTTGATTAATTTTAAAGCTCGTTTTCATATTAAAATAAATAAAATACAGTAGCTAATTTATTGAGAATTCAAGCTGTAATATTTAGACAGATTTGAATATTAGGGTTTTTAGCTTCATTTCTTTCAATTTCTTTCAATACAAATCGATTTCTAACATCCTAAATACTTAATTAATATGTAAAAATGATAATTTTTAGCTCAGATTTAATAAATAATAGATTTAAAATTAGAAAAATAAAATAAAAGATTAAGATTCAGAATTTTCATATTCTTACCTTTAGGAGTTCTTTTGCCTTCTTTGCCTTTATATCACTTTGTTGATTTAATTTTTCACTTTGAATCACTTCTAAACATAAGAAACTAGCCTAGGAATGATTTTTATCTGCTGAAAAATGAGAGAGAGTCGTGATAAAGAAGAGGTATTCTTGAAAGTAATAAGAAAAGAGAAAGAAGAAAAGATAAGACCAAAAAAATTTCTATCATCTTTTAGTCAATATTTTTCAGCACCTATTACTATTCAAAATAGATGAGTCACCCACTTATTTTGGCAGAAAATTGGCTGAGAATTAAGTGAGTAAAATATCCATTTTGCCCCTCGATCTTATACATTTCTTTTATTAACTCAAATGCCCTTTTAGTCATTTTACACCATAACTTATTATCTACACTTGTAATTAACTTCTTTAAAATTGTTTTCACTTCTAATTTTAAATTTTAATTTATCTTATATGGTTTTAATATATATTATTATATTAAGATATTATTAATTAAGTTATAGTATATTTCAAGTATAATTCCCTAAGATTTTTATACATACGGGTTCACATAGCTAAAGTATTTTAAAATTTACATTTCCATGACTTTAGTAACACATAAATTTTACTTCTTTGTATACGAATGATTTCTTTATCACTCTAATAGGTCATTTTGTTTCTCTAATAGTTTATATACAAATATAATTAATTATTTAATAACTTACAGTTAATTGATTTGATTCACAGTTGTAGAGTTTTCAATTCAGATACTTTAAAGTTTTTGTTTATTACTTTGACACATTATAATTTTATTTCAATCAAAAATTTTTTTTTCTCACTTTATTCATTCATTTGTACAACATTTAAGCTACTAGATTTTAGAGTATTACAAAATAAGTGTCATAATATTTTATTTAATATATTTATATAAAGTACACATAGATAAAAATAAAACATACTTAATTTTGAACTTAACACACTTAAAAAATAAAACACACTTGATAAATAAAACACACTTGATAAAAATAAAAAAAATATGGTATTGAATAAAATACATTAATCAACATGTCATTCTAAAAGAGAATTTTCATCAATCATTAAACTATTAGTTTTTTCATCAGTATTTTCAAAGAAGTCTGAAACATCCAGATATGTGAAATCATTTGGATCATTATATTCAAGAAAATTGGTCTCCATAATTTTTTCTTTTCCTTTTGAAGAAGTTTGGCAAAGATCCACAAGATATTTAGATGTATGACAGATACGAGATCAATGTCCTTTTATGTCACATCTACAACAGATATTTTCTTTATTTTTATTTTACAAATTCTTTTGTTTCTCATTTTTCTCGCAATAATTATTAGTCTTTCGAAAATTGATATTATGGTGATTTTTATAGCTTCCATAATTATTAATATTATCACCTCTATCATAACCACGATCACGACCACGACCACGTCTATTATTTTGTGTTCTTTTAGACTTATTTATGATTACAACATTCACTTTATGGAATGGTTCATATCCAGTTGGTCGTAATTAATAATTTTTCATCAAAAGTTTAATATTTTGTTTAGCAACAAGAAGGCATGATATTAATTCAGAATATTTTTTAAAATCTCGCTCTCGATATTGCTGCTGCAGGATCATATTCGAGGTGTGAAATGTTGATAAAGTTTTTTCTAATAAATCTTGATCAGTAATCTTCTCATCATATAATTTTAATTGCGAAGTAATTTTAAAAACTGTAAAATTATATTCACTAACATTTTTAAAATCTTATACTCGTAAATGCATCCAATCATAGCAAGCTTTTGGAATAATAACTATTTTTTGGTAATTAAATCTTTCTTTTAAATTTTGCTAAAGTTCATAGGGATCCTTTACCGTTAAATTTTCAGCTTTTAATCCTTCACTGAGATGATGACGAATGAATATCATTGCTTTTGTATGATCATACAAGGATACTTCATTTTCTTCTTGAATTGTATTTTCAAGATTCATGGCATCAAGATGAATCTCAGTATCAAGAGTCCAAAGTAAGTAATTATTTTCCGATATATCAAGTACAACAAACTCAAACTTTATGAGATTTGACATCATGCAGATCACTATATAATAAAATTATAATTAGTCAATAACATATTATTTTTAATATATTATTTAAAGTAATAATAAATTATATTAAATCAAGTAAAAGACATAAATTATATATAAATATATTATTAATATTGCACAATTATAAATTTTTTAAAATAAAAAAATAATTGATATTAATAATTTAAAAAATATTAAGAAAAGTAAAAAAAGATTATGAATAAATTAATGCATATATAGATGTATGAACTAATATAAGATGATAAAAATATAAAATCATGAGCGTAAGTATATATGTTATTTAATTAAATGAAAAGATAATTATTTTGTTAATATATAGCATTTATATTTTTACTATTATAAAATTATAACAATATAAAATTTATATATAAAAGTATATAATATATGTGCAACAAGTGTATAATTTTAATTTTTTTACTTATACCATTATATCATTTTATTAACATATATATATAGAATAAATAAAAATGATAGTATAGTTAAAATTATAATTTGTTATAGTTAAGAGTTTTTATTTATTTTTTTATTTTTTTATCATCATCATTATTATAATCATCATCATAGTCATTATTATTATTATTATTATTATTATTATTATAGTTATTCAAGTTTCTCTTTGGTAAGAACATTAAATAAAATCTTATAAAAATGATTAATATATGATGAGAAGAATTATATACATAAAACTTACAAACCATAAAATAAATTATATATATTAACTAAATCTAAAATAATAATTTATGTATAAAAATTATAATTATAGAATTCTTTTTTTTTAAATTTTATCAATTACAAAAATATATTTATATAGTAGTATATTAACACTTAAAATTTTAGTCTATTATTAATTTAAATATAATAAGTAAATAAATATATTTAAAATAAATATTAATAATATATGAATATTACCTTTGATGAAATATGATTGAAGCTAGATTAAGATAAATGATATATAATAATCGTGCTGATAACGTATTATGTAATTAATGATAAAATTATAGATAATTAAAAAAGTGAAAAACTAAAAACTAATTATTTTATGAAGTAATTTTGAGAAATTTTTTTTATAAAATTATCACTTTTTTTCTTTTCATATCCCTTAAGTCTTATAAAACACCCCTATTTATATAATTAAAAATTAAATAAAATATTATATATTAATTATTAAAACAATAAAATACATAAAATGATAAAATAATTTAAAAGACAATATAATATGATTAAAAAATAAAATAATATAACTAAAAAGATAAAATTATTAAAATAATAAAAAAAATTCACTTATTAATCTCTCTAATTACTTATAATAATTTAATATTTTTTTATTATTTTATCGTATTAGTAAATTTAAAAATTATAAAATATAAAAAAAATTTTGAAATGCTAAACAGTCTACGCCACCTGTCATGTTCAGGAGGAAAAAAAATCTCCACGCCACCTGTCGTCCTTAAAAACAACCCTACCAGTGAGCAACCTACATTTTAGTAGTAGACAATCCATCCCTATCTCTAACAGCCTCATTGCAGAATCTACAACTACCCGTCGGAGTTGCCGCCGCCACTTCATATCGATCGGAAATCTGACGTCATGTCCTCCTCATTCTCTTCCGGTGGCCACAGCCGTAGAGTCCTCCTCTGCTTCCAGCAAACTATCACAACTGCTATTATCCCAACAATTTCCAACATTATCACAGTCACCACCATTCACTGAAAAAACTCCCAATCTTTACTTTTCCCCTATTCGGAATCTTCATTTCTGCAAAAGTTTCTTTGCTCATTTTGTGTTTCTGTACAAGAGAACATAAATAGTAGTAAAAAGATGGCTGCTTTGAGTGGCTGCTTAAGAGAGCCTGCTCTCCAGCTTCCACGTCCTGTTTTCACCGATCACTACAAGAGGTTAAATCGGATTTCTTTCTTTCCTTTTTTTTTTCTATTAATCAGTCAACTCATTTATGGTTTTTTTATTCTCTAGATTTGAGATTGTAATCGATGTAATATGTTTTTTTTTTCACTAGTTTGTTCTTTTTTATTGATTGATTTCTTTCGTTATATTTGTTTGAAGCAGGAGGAGTGCGAAATGGAGGTCTCCACAAGCTGCTATAATACCCAATTTCCATCTTCCAATGCGTAGTTTTGAAGTTAAAAATAGGTGAGCTATCAATATTATTCAATGCACTCTCAATTGGGCGTGAAAATTTTGCTTGTGGTTTAGTGTATAGATGACAATTGCATTTTTGAATCTATAATATGATTTTCATGTATATTGTTAAAGAAAATGATTTGTCTCTATTGTAATGGAATCAGTTGACAGTCTTGATGATTTTCTTGGTCTAGTTAAATGAGCTAAAAACTTCTGAGAAAAAAGATGAAGTTTCTTTGACATCAATATTGTAAAATCAAGGGTAACCAGACACATAATTCATAAATCAATTCCTGGAGCTTTTTTGTCTGGACACTTTCTGCAACTGTTGAAATGTAGCGATTGTGTCTTTTCATGGACAAATTAGGATATCTGGTATTAGATATGTGGCCAATTAAAATCTCTTTATCTTTATATGTGGTTTCCTTGATGATAATAGCACTTAAAACCATGTATACAACTGTGGGGAAAGACATGGCCTGAACCAAAAATGCATAACCTACAATAGATTAACTAAATTTTTTTTGGATATGCTCGATTCAAATAGCTTACAAATTAATTGATCTAGAAAGATTCTAAAGCCAAATTTATGTGTGCTGAACCGAGTTTTGAGATCTACTACCTCACACCATGCATATTTGGATCAACAATTGATGCCAAAAACAATTATATGTTCTCTTTGAATGCTTGCAGGACATCATCAGAAGATATAAAAGCCCTTAGATTGATAACAGCCATCAAAACCCCATATTTACCTGATGGCAGGTTTGACCTTGAAGCATATGATGACTTGGTGAATATGCAAATTGTTAATGGCGCTGAAGGTGTCATTGTTGGTGGTACAACTGGAGAAGGTCAGTTGATGAGCTGGGATGAGCACATAATGCTTATTGGCCACACAGTTAATTGCTTTGGTGGTTCAGTCAAGGTGATTGGGAACACTGGCAGCAACTCTACAAGGGAAGCAATTCATGCTACAGAACAAGGCTTTGCTGTTGGGATGCATGCTGCTCTTCACATCAATCCTTACTATGGTAAAACCTCTATGGAGGGCATGGTTTCTCACTTTGATAGTGTGCTACCTATGGGTCCTACTATTATTTACAATGTACCATCACGAACGGGCCAAGACATACCCCCACGTGTGATTCACACTGTAGCGCAGAGTCCGAACTTGGCAGGTGTTAAGGAATGCATGGGTAATGATCGGGTGGAACAGTACACAGAAAAAGGAATTGTAGTGTGGAGTGGAAATGATGATCAATGCCATGATGCTAGATGGAGCCATGGGGCTACTGGTGTGATTTCTGTTACTAGCAACTTAGTCCCAGGTCTAATGCAAAAACTCATGTTTGAGGGGAAGGACCCTACATTGAATTCAAAACTCATGCCGCTTATAGATTGGGTTTTTCAAGAGCCAAATCCCATTGCTTTGAACACGGCTTTGGCACAACTTGGAGTTGTGAGACCTGTTTTTAGGCTGCCGTATGTACCTCTTTCTCTGCCAAAGAGGGTAGAGTTTATGAATTTGGTTAAGGCAATCGGACGTGAGAATTTTGTTGGAGAAAAAGATGTTCAGATTCTTGATGATGATGACTTCATATTGGTTGGTCGGTATTAGCCAGTTTTTGTTGTTCAGGACCTTTAGCATGGAGTTTCAATGGTTAGTCTGTTTTGCGTTTTCTGTTACAATAAAGCTTTTTGATATATTGTTAAATATGGAGATGGAAATGTAGTTCTAAACTTATTACCCCTATTATTCCAATTGTAGTGCGAATTTAATGTTCAAAAATATCATTTAGGTGTCAATTACTTGTAAAATATCTTATCCTTGGAGTGAGAAAAGTCAGTATCATTTTATTTACTCCTAATAGTATGAAGCTGAAGTTCCTGCTGTTGCTGCTAGTAGAGGCTGCGATGGCAGCTAAGATTGGAATGACCACGTTTATCGGAATATTATTTTGAAGAAAGTTGAAGTTCTCTTCTGCAAAATGCTTGTTTTAGGTTGGTTAAGATGTATTCTTTTCTAGCTGCTTTATGTTGTGAATAACTCTCAATTGTTTCTCTGTATCTGTAGATGGGTGGGGAAAGGTGATCACATTCAAAGAAATGTACTAGTGCTTATGCCTTATTGGAAAATGTTCATGACAAGGTTGGAAGAATGAAAAGATACAAATGGATTTTTTTTAAAGGTGAATAAGAGAGAATAAATATTTAGTGAAGCAATTTCGGGCGAAGGATATATTAAAAAAAAATTCTGAAGTATCGGATTTATCTAGTGGTGAGCTTTGGTTGGGTTTCCAATTAGTTAATAAGGTTGTACTGCTATTTATAATATTTTGTATTATTTTAAATTAAAAAAATAATTTTTATATTAACATAATTTTTGAGAGGATAGGTATTCTAAAAAAGATGTTAGCCATAAAATTAAAGCCAATTGGATAAAATGAAGTGTCGAAAAATTTTATGTAATTAAAAGATATCAGTTAAATTGAAAAGAAAGCTATATTGTACAGTAATACGATCTATAATAATGCATATTGCTAAAATAAAAATATTAAAATAAATGTATAGGCGTATTAGGATAATTAGAATCTATAATTAGTGTATTAAAAAAAAAGGTGGAGTAGCTCTTATTAATAGTAAGGTAAGAGAATATAGATTGAGCTCAGTGGCGGAACCACTATGGGGTCGTGTGGGGTCATACGACCCCCCCTCACCGGCGGCCAGAAGAAGGAAGGTGTGGAGACGTGAAAAACTCAGCCCCCGTTGAAGGGGGACTGAGTTTCAAAGGATTTGCAGCGAGGGGTAGACGAACCCCTCGCTGCAAATACATATATATATATTTTTTTATAAATTAGTCTCTGGCGAAACGTGGCGCCAGGGGTTTATTTAAAAAAAAATAAACCGGCCCAAGCGAAACGACGCCGTTTCGCTTGGGCCGGTTCAAAAATAAAAAAAGGTTGCGTTTTCTCCTCTTCTCTTCTCCTTCTTCCCTCTCTCCCTTCCTTCCCCAGGTTGAACCAGCCACAGCAGTAGCAGCAACAGCAGTCTAGGCAGAGAAGCCCCACCACTATGAGTGCATGCCGCCGACCCCCTCAGTAACATCCTGGTTCCGCCACTGACTGAGCTTGTTAGGCCATCTAAAATATTCTCGCTTTCTTTTTTTAATGGTATTTGAAATTGTGCTTGAGATGATTTTAAGAGGGAATAGACTAAGAAAAAAGCTTGAGGATTAAAGAGTTACTTCTGGCATTTAGCGTGAATCGTGGTGGTGGACCAACTTTGTAATGGACCAAAAGCACAATAAAAAGAGGTAGTAGGCCAATAATTCTACACATTATATATACTATAACTCAATTAAAACTTAATCCTTCAATTTTTTTTTCTTTAGCCATAATTTACCATAATAGACTTTAAATTTAAAAAATCAATTTCACTAATTCCAAATGAAGTTTTAAGCTTAAAAATATCTTTAACACTATCTTTAAACATATTTCAAGCACTAATATACAATATATTACATTATCTTCAAAATTTTAACATTTTTCTCTAAGTCTCTTTAACTTTAGAACTTCATTCTATTCAATTTCAAATAGTATTTTAAGTTCATTTCTATCATTAATATCATTAAACAACACAATTAAAATTACAAAACCAATTGCATCATCACCTTTTACCAAAACCCTTCTCAAAACCCTAATATCACTACTATCTCTTTCAAGCTCAAACCAAAACCATCTTTTTTTTAATCTAACTTTAAAATCATTACTTACTAATCAAAATAACATCATTTAAACCCATTTAAACAATTATAACATCCTCAATCGCAATCTCAAATTACACATATATATCATAATCATAAAAACTAAGTTTAAAGCATAAATTACTTACCTAAACCTTGATTATTCTTTAAAAGCACCTTAAATCCTTTGTGAATTTTGGTGCATCAGTGAAGCAAAAATTCTCCACTTATTCTTGAAGAAAAACGTACAAAGAATGAACGGAAGAAGAAGAAATATTTTGTCTCATTTCTAACTTCTTTTCCCCTCCACACACACACACACACACACACACACATATATATATATATTTAATTAAATTATTATTTTAGTTATAAATTATTAAATATATAAAATATCTTCTTCCATCCACAATTATCCAATTTCTTTTAACTAATTTTTCTCAATTTTACTTTTTTCTTTTTCCCATCTACTTATATATATAATTATTTCATTATTTAATTAGTTAATTAATATTTCATTAATATCTAACTTTTTCATCATCTTCCACTATCCAAAATTTATTTTAATTTTTAATTTTTAATTTTATTTATTTATTTACTTATTTATTTATTTTACTTTTATTTTGACTTTGACTTTTTAACTCATTTTATTTTTAATGCAAAATGTATATATCATGTATATTTTGTGCATTTACTATGTATACAATATATATATATATATATGTATTTATCATATTTATATCTTATATTTTTTCCTCTCAACATATCTATTTAATCCTCTATATAAATTAATCCCTTGTATACTAATAATGTGGATGTTATATTTCTCTCCCCCTTAAATAATTTCGTCTTTGAAATTATCTAATATAATGAACAACTTTATCATACTCAAACACCCATCTCAATTCTCTATATAACCAACCACATGGTTATCACCACAATTTCAATCATTTCTTATCCCATCATCTTTTCTCTCCCCCTTTATGAATCTCCCAAATTGTCATATGGAATTTCATATCTTATCACTATACTTTCCATTCTAATATTAACAATCATGATATATCATCATATCATCAATCAAATTGTCATTAGAAAAAATCAATTCATCTTATTGGTGTATACACATCACAAATATGTCATAATGAAAATATCTTATTACTCATCATCTTATGAAATATACTCTCATTATCTTAAATTTAAAGGCTAATGACTTATACCTTAAAATTGACTATTCAATCATCACAATCATATTCAGATTTGTATCTCTGTTCAACTATTTCTTTCTTATATTTATAAATATATGTTCATAAAACCATAGGTAATAATAACTCCCAGCTTCCAATTAACAAATCTTAACACAATAATTTTACACATCTCCACTCTAATTCCATTCTTTATACAGTTATCATACATTAATTTAATACAATTAGTATATAAAAATAAAATCGTATTTCCATTATTATCTAATTCATTCTCATAGGTTATTCATCAATCCAATATATATATACTCTTTGATCACACCATAGTTAATATCTTTCTTATTTAACCGCCCTCCTCTTAAATAATTCCCTTATTTCTTACACATTTAATTTAATCTTTAAAATATCATTTTCTAAACATTAACATTAACATAATATCTATAAACTTAATTTACTGATAATCAACTTCTTTCTCTTATAATCATTTACAGCTGATATATCTTAACTCATTTCATATCCAAGTACATATCAGAACATTATATCATATACATTCTCACATATCTCTCATACTCTTAATACAACTATACATTTAAATCTCAATAATTACTCATAAACTTATCATAATCTAGATCAGTTGATATAACTTATAACACCCTTATACCCTATATATATAATATATACATTTAGTATATATAAAATACACGTATACGGTATAAAAATGTCACAACCCAGTTTAATAAAATTTTCATATTTCAAATTCCAAATACTTAAAAATATATATTTGAATAATAGATAAAATATTTATTATTAACTATAGGTTATAATATAGTATTTTTTATAAAAATCTCTGAAAAAAAAATCGCTAGAGTTTTGTCTGTAATTTGGACATCCCCAAATTTTCAATCAAACACAACCTATACCAAAAATATGCCCAATATACAGTACATCTCATATTTTCCCAACACTTCTCAATTTCTCCATTTTTTTCTCAAAACATTTATACATATACATATGTATTTATCAAAATACATATAACACCCACATTATAAAATATATCCAAAATATTATTTATAATTTACAATATATATTTCAAAAATATAACATAATGTACATAATATCAAAATGTACTATATAAGATAAAATATATACACGATGGCAGTGTTTCTGATCTTGATGCACCAAAATCAACTCTACAATCAACTCAAATATAGACACGACCCGGTCTAGAATAACTCTTCGGCTCAACCGGATCACCTTTGCCACCTATGCGATGAGTTACAATCGCGCTCAGCTAAAAGTCTAATGGTACAAACTTTGATAATAATAACATTTAAATATAATGCCAATGCTTAATGCTTTTATGCTATATCACAATGTGACATCCAAGCTTACTTTTAAACATATTATTTCATCATTTATTAATTCACATAAATACATACACAAAGCATGGGCCCAAACAAACTAATACATTATTCAAATTTTAGAGTTACTATTTTAGTCCAAATTGACATCAAGTGTCTAGCCCCGAAGACAAATCAAAGTAATGCTCAAAAGCTAGCCCCGAAGGCAAATCATATCACAGTGACGCCAAACATCTAGCCCTGAAGGCAAATCATATATCAGTGACACATATCGTCTAACCTCGAAGGCAAATAATGAGGATAACCTTATAGACATACCTCCAAATATAGAATTTTAAAAATTGAATAACATACTAGGCATACAAGTAATTCATACTTTCCATATTCAACTTTTTATTTTTATTTTTACATAATCAACTAGGCACATTGCCTCATTTATCATTATTAATTAGGCACATTGCCCCATTTTTATATTTTTCTCACAATGCATCATTTTTATTTTTTTTCTCATTCATATCAATGTCATTTCATTTTAATTCATCATTTCATCACAATGTATCACATTTCACATCAAAATCACATTGCCCAAATATTTTGGGTTATTTTTACATAATTCACATTTTATGCAATTTAGCCATTATTAATGGCTTTTCACAATGCATATAATGCATACACAACAAGTCACATATCATAGCACATTGTTCATGAATGTTCAATGTATCAAGTAGCTTAACATATTTTTCATCCAAAATGTGTTAAGTCCAAATATAATGCAATTATACTACATTTATCAAGAGTTTATACATACATTATAAAACACACAAAAACAAGCTCTAAAGCAACCTCCAACCTTCTCTTCCAAGATACCCTTCAACACTAGAATTGGATAAATCACCTCTCCTTAATGCCTATACCAATGTGATCAAGTACAATAATTTAATATCACATTTTAAGGCATTCTCAATATCAAACCTGAATTAAATACAATTTAATTCAAAATCCTAAAATTAAGTCTAACCTTACTTTAACTTTGAAAAACCATTATAATCCATTTAAATTAGTATTTTAAGTTTATTTATATCATTACAAACATATTTTAACATGTTTAAACCAATTATATTAATTAAATACATGCCTTTGCTAAAAATCCTAAAATGGCATAACCTTCACCATTGAAGGTTCTCCATTCCAACTTAATTCAATTATCAATCCAAGCTTATTTCTATCACTAATATTATTAAACAACATACTTTAAACATTAAAATCAAATAATTAACCATACTTTGAAAATTTCCTTTTTCAAAACCCTAAATCAACACTACTTCATCCAAACTCTATCCAAGCATAACTAAATCCATCATTTGACTTTAAAATCCTTGTTTATGAATCAAAATAACACATTTAAAACTAAATTGCACAATTAAATCACATGAATTCACAAATCCAAAAGTTTTATAACCGTAAATTCTCTCTCTTCACCAAACTTCACTCAACCTTAACTATTTCTTCAATCCAACCTTAAAATCATTATTAAATACTCAAAACAACTTCATACACACTAATCCCAACAATTAAATCATACTACTTTAAAAATTCAAATCACACATATTCTCAATTTTTATGGAAATTCAAAGAAACAAGTTGGAAACTTACTTTTTTAAGAAGAAATCACTAAAACCACCCTTGAATTCTTGAAAACCCTTCAATTTTAGAAGCTTGGAAGAATCAAAACCTTGAGCTCTTCAACCATGGTGGTTCGGCCTTCAAAGGGAGAAGAAGAAGATGAAAATTGATTTTAAATTTCTCTTTCTTTCCACTTTTAAAAAATGGCCATATATATATTATTTTAATATTATTTTAATTAATTAATTATTTATTTATTAATAAAACAATAATTTTCCTCTTTCATACAAAAATAAATTATTTTTGAATTATTTAAATAATTTTTAATTTTTAAAGTATATTTACAAAAATATCATTGTACCTTTGACTTTTCTTTTTAAAAGAGTTGATTTTTTCTAACTCTTATATACTTTATGTATATTTCATGTATATTTCACATATACATTCTACTTTTTCATTTAAAATATGAAATTTTCTATTTAAATTATTAATTTAATTTAATTTATTTAATTTTTAAAAATTAGAAACGTTATATAACTATCGCAATACCAACATCATAGCCTTACTCTATTCAAACCAACATTTAGCTTGTTTAAAATTTATCATTCTATCTCAACTCATGACCTAACTATATTAGGTCAAACTTATTCTCAAATTTCGATTCTCTTTGGATTCATCATTACAAAAAACATTCATTTTGACTTATTGAAGCTAATAATTGTATTTAATATATCTTTTCAAATCATTCATTTTCCTATTCACATTTTTTTCTATTATCTCTATATAATTCTCATGATCATCTCCTACCAAATTCATTACTCATAGTCTCATTCACTTTGAACATCACTTCCATCAACTTATTTACATTATGTTAATTTTAAACACATTCAATATAACTCTTAATCACATTCCATAAGTACTCTCATTTATCTTCTACTCACATTTCATTATAGTTACCATATTTACATAATTACTTTCTTTTCATATTATCTATAACTCATCATATTTTCACAATTCTCTTCTCTTTCCACACTGTCTATAGTTATAAACAAATTTCTATCATGAAGTTGAGTTCTAACTATACAAACCACAAATCTTGCCTATATGTCATGAAGCAAAACTATCAATCTTACCAAAACTACTCCACGGTCGTATCATCTCAATCCCACGCCTGTGGGTTACAAATAAACACTGCTTTCACTACAACTCTTTCTCAACTTTTTCCCCACTTCTAAGTCTTATCACCAATTGTTTAGATCATTTTTGTACTAGTTTTTAGTGTGATTTTTATATGTTTTTAGTTAATGTTTTGATTGATTTTTGTTTTAAGTTTGTTTAAAGTGTTTGTTTTAGGTTTAGGTGCAAAAACACCCTTGGAAGATCAAAACAGTGCAGGAAAAGCATGAACCAAGCAAGACATGGCCAAGCCAAATCAAGCTTGGCCGTGTCCCTCAAAGAATGAAGAGGGCAGAGCATGACACGGCCATGAGACACAGCCAAGCCTCTGGCCGTATCTCATCCAAGGAGCAAAACCAAAGAAACCAAGAAAAGAAGAGCAAAAATGAAGAAGCAGGAAGAGACACACTCAGTGACACGCCCAAGCCACTGGCCGTGTCCATGTCCGTGTCACATGACACGGCCAGCAAGCTTGGCCGTGTCCCATTTCATGCCAAAGAACAAGGGAGCAAGCAAAGAAGGAAAGAAAAGAGACAGTAGTGGACACACCCACATGACACGGCCATAAGCTTGGCCGTGTCACCCCTTGAGACCAAAAGAAAAGAAAGAAAAAGGTCAGTGAAGGACACGGCCAGATGGCTTGGCCGTGTCCCAAAGGAAAACAAGAGACACGGCCAAGCCACTCTTGGCTTGGCCATGTCACACCTAAAACATTTGATTTCTTTTGCACGAAGTGGGGAACAAAGTGGGAGACAATGCCTTATGCTTGCTAAAAGAAATACTAAACAAAGAAATAGTGGGGAACAAAGTAAAATGGGGTGAGTTGGAAGGCATGGGTGGTGATTTTGAATGAATTAAAAGGAGAAGAAGAGGGAAATTGGAGGGAGTTCTTGTTCTTGGTTTTTTTCTTGGAGCCAAATTTCTACTACACGTTTGGGAGAGGGAGAGAGTGACACTCTCCCTTACCCCCTTCATCTTCATCTCCATTTCCATTCTCTCCACCTTCTCTATCTTACATTGATAAGATCTTTGAGGTTCTTTGGGATAAATTGGGTTAACAAGCTCTTGAAGGTTGAAGAAGCTTCATTGAAAGGATTGGTGACTTGAGAAAGCTCCATTCCATCTTCCAAAGGCAAAATCAATTGAAGAGTTGGTGACTTGAGAAAGCTCCATCCAAAGGTTTGGTGACTTGAGAAAGCTCCATTCCATATTGCAAAGGGGAATCAACCATTGAAGAGGGCTTGAGTTCTTCATCATACATCAAAGTGGAGCTAGGAGGAAGACTAGTAATCCTACTCTTGGCATCTTCACAAGGGGTTTTTCTATTCTCTCTTTTAATTCATTTCTATTGTTGTTGTTGTATTAAGAAATTGATATTGCAATGAACAATTTGTATTTGTTTTATATTAAGTTGAATGTTTGTTCTAAATTGATGATGTTGAGCTAAATACCCATGTCAAGGGTTTGTAGTATATTTGGTTGAATGTCTTGATTTGATATTTACATTGATGTTCCTTGTTGATTGGTTGATTGTATTGCATTAAATGCTAGGTTGATAGATTAGCTACCTATTGATCTCTAGATATTGAATGAAGGACCGAGAGGTGAAATTCGATATTGGAATTATGCAATCGACTATCCTAAGAATGAATTAGAAATATAAGTTCTAGGGTTTATTAATTTGCAAATGTAAAAGAATTGGTCATTGTTAATTCATGAATGTGAGAACTAATGGATTGGTAATTGACTAATTAACCTTAAGAAACAAATTAATTTACAAGGTTATGTTAATGGATAATTGAGAATTGAGCTTTGATTGAATGGACATATAACCCTAGGCACATTCCCAAGAATCGATTTGATCTTGTACAACCATCACATTTCAACCCTACGCACATTAATCTTAGGTTTAAATTATTCTCGTACCATTCCAACGCAACAAACTTTCGCATTTAAATACTTGTCAATCAAGCTATTATGAACCACACCTTCTTGGGGAAACGACCTTGGGGCAATCACCTTTGCTACAGCTACCTCGTATACTTGCGAGTGACGCTTGTAGTAGTACTTAATCCGAGCGCAACACCAATTAAATTGATCACACAACAATCTTATAACCATTTCACCAATGTTTACAAATACTCCCAATATTTACTTAGCATATCATTATTAATTCCATTCATCTAAATCAAATGATTCATGTCTTGATTAATCAACCAAATACCATTCATAAAATAACTTAAAATCCCTCTATTAAATTTTTACATCCACTTTAAATATCCAAAACATATTTATTACTTTTCTCATAACATCTATTTTCGCATAACAAATTAATAAACACATCTCAATCATGCAACCAAATATAGATTGCATTCATAACCTCAACTCACATTAACTTAGTAAACCATTTATATAAATTCACATTTTAATTGTCAATATAAGGAACAATACTTAAATTCTTTCTTATTTATAGTCAATCTTGGCTAAATCAATACTATATGTCACTTTAATAAATCCTCAATATACTTCTATAGTAAACAGATTTGTTATCATATACTAGTTCTCTCTTTAATCTTAATTATGAACTCTTTATTCTAATATATTAAAAACTAAATATTCCTCCTTCATACCTCTACCCATCCATATGCAAATTTTCATAATTTCCTTCATTCATTTATCACATGAATTAATTTATTACACACTTACACAAATCATCATGACTTCCTTATTTTCATGCCAATCTCAAATTTCTATTTCTCATTTCTCACCAAGACTTCACAAAAGATTGTAAACTTTTAATAATGTGCACTAGACACATATATTGACTTATATTTAAAATTTATATTTTTCCAAGCTGATTTACTATATTTAAAAATTAAGTCTTTCAAAATCTCAAAATCTGTCTTTTTAATAATTCCCCTGACAGCACCTGGTTATCCATTTTTTCAAGTACAAAACTTAATAAAAATTCATGAAATTTTAAACATATGTTCTAGTGATACATATGATATTTAATGTAAAATTTCAGATTTTTCTAGGTTGGTTTTCTATGGTATTTAAATATATTTTTCAACTTCTACAGATTCTGAGTTGCTGGAACGGCCCCAACAATCTGTGTTCTTCTATTTTTCTTAAATAGTAATTCATCTTTAAAAATTATGAAATTTTATACATTACATTATAACATATATAAAAACTTCCCAATAAAATTTTAAGCTCAATTAACATCTCTAGATTAGTCTAACAATTCAGAAAAAAATCACCTCGCAGCACATATACAAAATTTTCAGCAACTATAATACTCATCTTTCATGCTCTTTATTTCATATCATTGATCATTTTCTTAATTTTTCTTATTTATCAATTGAATTCAATATAAATCTTAATTAAGTAAATGCTCCTATGATCTTTTAAATTTAAATCTCTAAAATAATGCTTCTATTGCGCCACTTTGATCTACGCATTCTAAACGCCACCTCAACTTATATTAGTTATATCAAACAAACATTGCCACATCAGAGACCAATACAGATGCCAATGTATATGTATATTTTAAAACACAAATCATTATTTTCAAAACTTTCTTTTAACATTTTCAAAGCCCACCTAGGTCAAGAATCTCAAACCTAGGCTCTGATACCAAAATAAATATAACATCCTTATATCCTATATAAGTACAATATATATACTTCATATACATAAAGTATATATCCAGATTGCAAGAGTGCCACCATATTTACCTGTGGGCTCATATATTCAATTAATAAAATAATTATAATTTATTATAGACTAACTTAATAAATAGATACATCCATATTTAGTATTTCAAAAAAAAAATATCTTTGTAAGAAAATCTTTGGAAAAAAATTCACAAGAGTTTTATCTGTATTATCAATAAATCCAAAACCAAAATCACACAACCTGTCATTGAAAAGCACTCCCAAATTTGTTATCAACACATACTTAATAATTTTTCCAAAAATATATTCCCTCATTTCCAAGTAACTCACAAATAAATGAAAAATGTAAATTGTTTACATTTACAAAACTATAATTACATAATCATGTTCATAAAGCCTTTTTATATACAAATACACTTAATATAGTTGATAATTCTTGTATATATATGTATATCTCTACATTATATGCAATCCAACATCAAGGTCGGATCTCGTGGCACAACTCAAACTTCAAATAAGTCTGAACCTTAGACCTACTTAGGTCCTGTAGGGCTCTCAGAATCAACCCTGTTACCTGCGCGATGAGTTTCAATCATGCTAAGCTAAAAGCCTAGCGCTACAAACTTTGATAATAATAAAACTATAAACCAATGACAATGAACAATGCTTTTGCATGCTATTTCATAATGTGGTATACAATTTCACTTTAGAACATAATATTTAATCTTTTTATAATTCACATTAACACATACACAAGCATGAACTCAAATAATCTAATATATTATTCAAATCTCGGAGTTACTATTTTGGTCCATATTGACATCCAATGTCTAGCCCGAAGGCAAGTGACGCCCAACATCTAGCCCGAAGGCAAATCATAATGATGCCATCATCTAGCCCAAAGGCAAATATATATCAGTGATGCCTAGCATCTAGCCTTGAAGATAAAAGATGAGGATAAGCTCATAGGCATGCTGCCAAACACGGAACTCTGAAAATTGAATAACATACTAGGCACACAAGTAGTACATATTTTCATCATCAATTTTTCTCATCACATTGCCTCATTTTCTCATTTTTCTCATTCATATCAATGCCAAATCATTTTAATTCATCATATCTTATTATTTTGTCCTATGTATTTCATTTAATATTATAAACATATTATCCAAATATTTTTGGGCCATTCTCACATAATTCATATAAATCACATTTTATTCATTTTAGCCATTACTAGTGGCTTTACATAATGCATATCATCAATTCACATGTTACAACACGATGTACATGAATGTTCAAATTGCCAAGTAGCTTAACACATTTTCTATCTAAAATGTGTTAGGCCAAATTTAATGCAATTATATCCAAAATATCAAAAGTTTGTATATATCTTAATTAATACCCATATCCAGGCTAATGTCACTCTCTAACCTTCACTTCCAAGATGCCATTCAATACTAGGCTTGAGTAATAACTGTTGAGCTCGATTAATTACTACTACAAGGTACACTCGCAAGTATATGAGGTAGTTATAGCAACGATGATCACCGCAAGGATGTCTCACAAGGAAGAAATTATTTTGTAATAGTTTGATTAGCAAGAAATTTAAAAATAAGAGTGTGATGTGTTGGAATGGTGAAAGACAATTAAAATTAAAGTAACGTGCGTAATGGTTATTCAAGAACAATACAATTCTAGGAATGGTGCCTAGGGTTGTAGATCAATTTAACCAAAGCTTAACTCTCAAATTATCTATTAACATGATCTTGTATTTTAATTTGTTCCTTGAGTTTAATTAGTAATTATTAATTCATTAGTTTTCACATTCATGAATTAACAACAACCAATTATTTTGAAATTACAAATTAATAAACTCTAGAACTTATATTTCTAATTCATTCTTAGGGTAGTTGATTGTATAATTCCAATATCAAATTTCTCCTCTTGGTCCTTCATTCGATATCTAGAGATCAATAGGTAGCTAATCTATCAACCTAACATTCAATCCAATACAATCAACCAACAACAAGGTATATTAATGGAAATATCAAATCAAGTCATTTAATCAAATATACTACAAACCCTAGGCATGAGTAATTTAGCTCAACATCATCAATTTAAAACAAATATTCATCTCAATATAAATCAAATCGCAATTGTACATTGAAATATTAATGTTCTTAACAAATAATAACAATCTAGAAATGAATTAAAAGAGAGAATATAAAAACCCCTTTGAAGATGCTAAGAGTTGGACTTCTAGACTTCCTCCTAGCTCCACCTTGAATATGATGAAGAACTAACAAGTCTTCTTCAATCAATGGCTCTCCTCTTGAAAGATGAAATGGTCACTCTCTCAAGCCCCTCAATCAAGCTTTCTTCAGACCCTAACCTTCACAAGAGCTTGCTCACCCAATTTTATCCCAAAAATGTCAAAGATCTTGTTTATGGAAGAAATGAAAAATGAAGATGAAGGTGATGTTCTTGGTCTCTCTCAAGACCAAGAACAAGAAGATGATACAAGATAGAACTCCTCTTCAAGCTCCAAAACCATGTATATATATATCCCTCTTCCATTCTTTTTAATTTCTTAAGACACAAAGCATGCTTTCCAACTCACACATTCCACTTTGTCTCCCACTTTCTCATTATTTTAGTATTCATCCCATGAATTAGGCACCCTTTTTCTTCTTTTAATATTTCTTTTCAAAAGTTGGCACTTGTTGTCTCCACTTTGTCCCCCATTTCATGTAAAATAATTGAAAAAATTCTCAAAAGACACGGCCAAGTCATGAGTGACTTGGTTGTGTCACTCATTTTCTTGTGGACACGGCCAAGCCATGTGGCCATGTCCATGGCTGCCCCATTTCTTTCTTCATTTTCCAAATGGGACACGGCTAAGGCCTTGGCCGTGTTATGTGTCACGGCTAATGGCTTGGCCGTGTCTCTTGAGTGTGTTCTCTACTATATTTCTAGCATTGTTTCTTCTTTGCCTTGGTCAATTGGTGAGATACGGCCAAGGCTTTAGCCATGTCATGTGACACGGCTAGTGGCTTGGCCGTGTCTCTTGGGTCTGTCCACTTCTGCCTTTGCTTCACTTTGTCTTTGCTTTGCTCTCTTGAGTGTGTTCATTTCTGCAACAAGATCCCCTTCTTCTTTATGTTTTCTCTTAGTGGGACATGGCCAAGGGCTTGGTCGTGTCTCTTGCTTATGTCAAGCTCTGTCAAATTTTCCTGCCTCTTTCTTTGGATGAGGGACACGACCAAGCCATGAAGTGTCTTGGCCGTGTCTCATGCTTTTCACCTTAATAATCCATCAAATTGAATTAAAGCTCCATCATTTTGTTCTTCAACCTGGATCAAATACTTTAAACAAACTTTAAACATAAATTAAAAGAAAAATCAATCAAAAGCTAATAAAATCACACTAAACATAAACACATAGATGATCCAAACAACTACCCCATACTTAATTCTTTGCTTGTTCCCAAGCAAAGTCAAAATCAAAGCAAACTAAACAAGATAAATTTAGTCAAGTTTAAGAGTTATAAGGATATATCAAGACTCCCATTTTATTAAATCCACAATCATTATCAAATCAAGAATAATCAGTACTCAAGTAATTTAATGGCCAATCCATGCATACCAAGAATTATCACTCCCACAAAAAACCTCTTGAGTGTTTAATAAGGTAGTGTTTAAGCTCTCAACATTCAATGAAAGATTATCTCTATAGGCTTGCTTATCAATCAAATCTCCACCACCTAATTACAATCAAGCATCAATCATAAGGTCTTTCTTTGGGTTGTAATGGGGGCAAAGGCAAAGGCATGACATTTAGGAAATGTGAGCTTATTCATTAAGTTTAAGAGCACTTCAAGAATGAACTAACCGATCATATGTATAACCCAACAATCCCAAAACACCTTCCACTCACCTATCCCTTGACATTAAAGAGCATTTCAAGGGAACTCACTTATTAAATCTTGCAATGATTATTCTCAAACTTATTCCAATCCTACGAAAAAGAACTTCTTCTATTTTTTTATTTTTTTATTTTCTATTTTTTTAGGGTTTGCAACTAAAGAAGATAATAATTTATAATTTTGAACTCATTAAATTTAACTCCACACTTTATTTAATACAACACTCAATCATAAACGCTCTTAAAATGCTCTTGACCTAATGCAAGGGTAATAGTTAAAACAACAAAGCTCAAGCTAATGGTGTTGTGAAAAAGAAAGAAAAGGAAAAATAAAATAAGCTCAAAATTGGCTAACTAAGGTTGGATATAAGGTTGGTCTTTTTAAGCCAAAGTGGGTTCACTTAATTGCCTTAATCATATTGATGCCTAATTGAAATTTTTATATAGTCTCAAAATGTATGTCAAAGCAAGTTCTAGCAATTCATCAATCAAAGATGTTTACACACAATAAAGAATAATAAGTTGATTGCTCAATTCCTCACTAGTTTAATGGTGATGCAAAGAATAACCATCAAAATTGACAATAAGTATCAATTCTAATCAATTCTCAAATTCACGCTTCAAAAATTCAAAGGTCATCTATCAACAATCTTATAACAATTGAACTTTTCAACATTCATTTATTCAAGGAAAAACATTAACCAAACTTAAACAAAGATAAATTAAAAGTAAAAACACAAACTGTACTCCACACTTAAAGATTCATATTATCCCCAATGTGAGCATGCATAAATTAAAAGAGACACTTCAAGGAAAACTGAATCAGACAACGCTTTCTGGCCGTTGTCTGATGAAGACAAAAACGGTTGTCTATTGAAGCGATGTCTGATAGCATTTCAGACAACGGTTTTAAAACTGTTGTCTGATGTAGGTTTGCACAACGGCTTTTAATTTTATCAGACAACGGTTTTTGGCCGTTGTCTGATGATGATTCAGACAATGGTTTCAAATTTTTCAGACAACGATTTTTAACCATTGTCTGATGGTTTCCACAACGGCTTCTAAATTGTCAGACAACGGTTTCTAAATTTTCAGACAACGATTTTTAACCGTTGTCTGATGAAGGTTTAGACAATGCTTTTTCACCGTTGTCTATTGAGGCGATGTCTGATAGCATTTCAGACAATGGTTTTTAACAGTTGTTTGAAGATGGTTTCCACAATGGTTTTTAGTTTTATCAGACAACGGTTTTTAACCGTTGTCTGATGAAGGTTTAGACAACACTTTTTGACCGTTGTCTGATGAAGACAAAAACCGTTGTTTATTGAGGCGATGTCTGATTAAGGTTTATACAATGCTTTCTTATTAAAAACCGTTGTCTGATTAATATGGCACACTGAATATTAGACAATAGTTTCAATGTTCATTTCCATTTCACCACCATTGTCTGTTAAACTGTACATTATACATATAAGACAACACTTTACAATGGAGGATTGCAAATTTGTGAATCAAAAAACCTCCACAAATTCAACCATTCAACATATTAACAAACTAAAAAAAAATCAACACTATACATATATCACTAAATTATACTATTAACTTCAACTTGAATGACGCTTCATGAAATATTTGGCGAAGTCAATCCTAAATTGGAAGGCAAATGAGTCTCAACCCCATCAATTTACAAAAGTTAACTCTGTGTTTATCTGCAAAAGGGACAGCTGGAAAAACAACCTTAGACTTAAGAAGGAGAGAATAATATTTACTTAATTTATTTCCATCTTCTAAACAATTAGAAATAGAAACCAACTCAAAAATAAAAAAAAGAAAATGAAGTTAAAAGGCAAGCTTGACTTTACCTTGCAATCTGAGTCTGTTGCAGCAAACTGTCCAAGAAATAAAGCAGCCTCTCTTTGGCTCTCAGAGCAACAGGAGCTGTTGCCAAGAAACAAATAAGAAAGTGAAAAAAAATAATAATCCTGAGTTTGTTTTGATAATTGGCTTGAAGAAAAGCTAAAGATCCCAACTATCATAAACCTGGGACCATGATTGATTAAAAGTGCATATAAGTCGTTTGTGAACTGTCATTAGTTACACCAGAACCAACAATCCAATCGTTAAAGAAGCTACAATCAGCAGATGTGAGGTATCTAACAGCTGCTTCTCTTGGCTGAATTACAGCAACACAATCAAAGCTCAAAATTTCACAAGTGACACATGAAAACAGATGCTGATCAGACAACTTATCATCATGAACAGTACGCCTAATTTCAGAGCCTGTTTCCATAGCATTTGTATTATCACAATAAGATTGCTAGTTCAGCAGGTAAAAGGAAAGCTGCAGTTGACAAAGCATACCTTGTACATAGTTCTAGTGCAAGATCATAAAGTAACTGGAAATGAGACACCATTGGAGGATAATTAATTGAAGCTCTTCGAATTGCAGCATCTCTAGCGACCATCAACCATTCAAGAGTTGCAATATTAGCTGCCTCCCCACAATTAAACCCTAAAACCATAAACAAAAACAATCTTCCACATTGATCAACAGGACTGATTCCAATTAGCAGAAGAAGAAGAAGAAGAAGAAGAAGAAGAAGAAAAGAAATCATTTATCAATACAAGATACTAAACTGAAATGCACAGGCAATTACCATGACTAAACCCTGAATGATAGGCTCTTGGGAAAGTGACAACAAACTCCCCAGCATTTTGCACTAACCTGATTCAGAGCCATTAGAAAGTTAGGAATATATAAATAAACTCCACATAGCATATATAAATAAACTCCAAAGGAATTGAAAATATAGGCTTATACAAATTATAACTATTCTAAGAAGTGAAATCCACAACTTCCTGTTTGTGGAGGCAAGACAAAGGGCAGTATGAACTTTTAGGTTTATAAAAGTTCATTTCAAATGATTTTCACTTTCAGCCAATTGTCATACTTCTATTGTCAATCAGGTTGAGCTGATACCAATAGAAGTGATATCAAAGTGGTTTCTACAGAAACAACTTCATCAACCAAAAAAAGGTCATCGTAACAAGTTCCACAAAGCAAAAGGAGAACATTGAGGAGCAGAATAGGAAAGAAATGAAATGGGACCTGCAGCATGGTACACCAGCACTGATAAATACTTCGGGTGACATAACTGTGGTCTTCTCACCAAGAACTGCAAATGTAACTGCAGAAGACATGAAAAACAGAATTACTTAATTTTGATGTATCTATAAGTCCAGAAGAAAAGTCAACTACCATTCTCTTCATTTTCAAAACTAAGTTGCCTTCCATTTATAACTTTTTTTATTAAATATCAACAGAGAAGGGCAATAAAAAGCCAATAGCAGACGAATAGTCTCATCAAGTGATAAGTAGCTACAAAGGAGTGTCCCAAAGGACAAACATGAATACAATGTCTTCTATGAAATATAAAATGACAATAGAGTTTGGGATCACAATAAATACATTTAGAAAACAACCATTTTCTTAGGGATTACTCCTGTCTTCATTTGTTATAAGAAAGATAATTCTACTGAGGAAAATGAAGAAATAAAAGAATGATAGACTCCCAGATCCACGAGGCAAGAAATCTCTTCCTACAACGCTTTCCAACACTAAAGATTTCCCAGAACTCTAGATTTTCACACGAGAACAACAATCATCAACATATGAATCTTAAAATCCAGAAATCAGAAAACAAACAGGAAATCAAACAAAATTTTGTATTTTTTAAACAAAATTAGTCAAACAAAATTTTAAAAATTGCAACGCAAAACAGAACAAAGAGATCAAAATCCATAAAGGAATCGAGCGAATTGACTCACGAATTGGACGATTCAGCTTGGTTAGCCATTGTTGTTGCGGTTGAAATTATGTGTATACACAACAGAGAGAAGCGATTTGAATGAGTACGGAACTAGGGATCTGCTTTTTCTGATTTTGTGCTTGTTTTTATATATATATATAGAGAGAGAGTCTTTCTTGTTTGTAAAGACAAGAATGGTTGTGTTTGGTTACTCATCGCAAAATGGAACAAATTATGACTGCCAGCTCTAATACTCTCTTCTGAACTCATCGCAAAATGGAACAAAGTAGGTTCTGAAGTTTTCTACCCTTGAAAATGAAAACAAATTAGGTCTACAGAGACAAATCGAAAGAGGGAAGGAGAAGATAGGTCTATTTAGGTTTATTGCTAAATTTTAAAACGGCCGGCAAAATGGGGGCAAATGAAATTTTTATTTGGAAATAAAGGGGGAATTTAAGTTTTCAAAATTTTTGAAGTTTTGACATCCCTTTTTTGAAACTAAATAGATTTTTCAAAATTTTGTTAAAATAACTTTATAAATTCACTTATATAGATGACTTATAAATTTCAATTTATAATTCATCCATAAGTGCTTAAGGCAATACAATTTAAATAATTAGTAGTAATAAGTTTCTATGGAACCCTATATAATTATAAAATTTAGTGTTGATATAAATTAAATTGAGCAAAAACTAAATACTTATATATATACTTGTATATATACTAATATATATACTTATATATACTTATATATATACTAATATATACTTTATATACTAATATATACTTGTATATACATGTATATACTTGTATATATATACTAATATATACTTGTATATACTAATATATATATACTAATATATACTTGTATATACTTATATATACTAATATATACTTATATATATACTTGTATATACTAATATATATACTTGTATATATAAGTATATACTAATATATAAGTATATATTAGTAATATATACTTATAAGTATATATTGAGCAAAAACTAATATAAGTATATACTAATATATATACTTATATATACTAATATATACTTGTATATATACTAATATATACTAATATATATACTTGTATATATACTAATATATACTTATATATATATACTTGTATATACATATATATACTTGTATATATATACTAATATATACTTGTATTCCTACTTATATAATATCATATTATATCTAAATCATTATTTAATGGTGGACTTTAAAGTTTCTAATGGGTTTATGAAATGTTTATAAATCCAAACCTTAGCTTTTAATACTTAGTCAAGTTTGTTTAAAAATCCAAACCTTAGCTTTTAATACTAATATATACTTGTATATACTAATATATATACTTGTATATACTAATATATACTTGTATATACTAATATATATATATATTTGTATATACTTGTATATACTAATATATACTTATATATACTTGTATATATACTAATATATACTTATATATATACTTGTATATACTAATATATATACTTGTATATACTAATATATACTTGTATATACTAATATATACTTGTATATATACTAATATATACTAATGTATATACTTGTATATACTAATATATACTTATATATACTTGTATATATACTAATATATATACTTGTATATACTAATATATATACTTGTATATACTAATATATACTTTTATATACTTGTATAAACTTATATATACTAATATATACTTTTATATATACTAATATATACTAATGTATATACTAATATATACTTGTATATATACTAATATATACTTATATATATACTTGTATATACTAATATATATACTTGTATATACTTGTATATACTAATATATACTTGTATATATACTAATATATACTAATGTATATATTTGTATATACTAATATATACTTATATATACTTGTATATACTAATATATACTAATATATACTAATGTATATACTAATATATACTAATATATATACTTGTATATATACATTAGTATATATTAGTATATATACAAGTATATATTAGTATATATTAGTATATATACAAATATATATTAGTATATACAAGTATATACTAATATATACTAATGTATATACTTGTATATACTAATATATATTTGTATATATACTAATATATACTAATATATACTTGTATATATACTAATGTATATACTAATATATACTTGTATATACTAATATATACTTATATATACTTGTATATATACTAATATATACTTATATATACTAATATATATAATTGTATATACTAATATATACTTATATATACTAATATATACTTTTATATACTTATATATACTTGTATATACTTATATATACTAATATATACTTTTATATATACTAATATATACTTGTATATATTAATATATATACTTGTATATACTAATATATACTTGTATATATACTAATATATACTAATGTATATACTTGTATATACTAATATATACTAATATATACTAATGTATATACTTGTATATACTAATATATACTTGTATATACTTGTATATATACTAATGTATCTGCTTGTATATACTTGTATATACTAATATATAATAATATATATACTTGTATATACTAATATATACTAATGTATATACTTGTATATACTAATATATACTTGTATATATACTAATATATACTTGTATATATACTTGTATATACTAATATATACTTGTATATACTAATATATATACTAATATACTTGTATATACTAATGTATATACTTGTATATACTTATATATACTAGTATATACTTGTATATATACTAATATATACTAATGTATATACTAATATATACTTGTATATACTAATATATATACTAATATATACTTGTATATACTAATATATACTTATATATACTTATATATATACTAATATATATACTTATATATACTTATATATACTTGTATATATACTAATATATATACTTGTATATATATTAATATATACTTATATATATACTTGTATATATAATACTTGTATATACTTGTATATATACTAATATATACTTGTATATACTAATATATATACTTGTATATATACTAATATATACTAATTTATATACTTGTATATACTAATATATACTTATATATACTTGTATATACTAATATATACTTGTATATATATTAATATATACTTATGTATATACTTGTATATACTAATATATACGAATATATATACTTGTATATATACTAATATATACTAATGTCTGACAACGATTTTTTTACTAATGTCTGACAACTTCTTATCAGACAACGATTTTTTTTTACCAAAAAAACACTTGTCTGAACATATATTACACAACGGTTCCTAAAAACCGTTGTCTGTATGCTTGCTTTAGACAATGGTTTTTTTTAACCGTTGTCTGAAACGCTGAATTATACAACACTTTCGAAAAAACCGTTGTCTGAAACATCTTATCAGACAACGGTTTTGTATGACCAGAAAAACAGTTGTCTGAACATATATTACACAACGGTCCCTAAAAAACCGTTGTCTGGTGTGACCAAAATGACACCTAATAGACAACGGTTAAAAAAAACACTAAAAACAGTTGTCTGAAAATTAATCAGACAACGCTTTTTTGAGAAAAAAAAACAGTTGTCTATTTTTTTCAGACAATGATTTTTTCCTTAACCGTTGTCTGATGACCGTTGTCTGATTCAGTTTTTCTTGTAGTGAGAGAGTCCAGATGAAATCTAATTTCCATCATTCCCATATGCGATATGAAGTGCTCCTTCCATCCTTAATGAAATTGTCACCCATGTTTGAGAAGATGAATAGCATACAACTCCGAAAGGTACCCAATGTATTGCAAAGCCTAGGCAACATCCTTTGAAGAGCAATTGTCCAAAGGAAACATGTGAAGGGTAAACCATTTTCAGTCTGCAACATGGTTATATTCATTTTTTGCTCTTCCTCACTACTGAGAGTGGAAGAGATGATTATTGGTTGCATACTGTTCTCCCCATCCAAAATATATTTAAAAAAATTTGGAGTCTTTTTAGGTTCAACCAAGTTTGGTTGAATCTCTTTCTCATCCTCTTTACCAATCAAAAGGCCCCTCTCAACAACCTCGGTATTTAAGATTAAATTGCACTCCTCAATTTTTGAATTGGAAATATTAGGCTCTACTTCCAAGGTCATGGCCATCTCAAGCTTATCTACACTATCTTCACTATCTTCTTTGGAGGGCATGTCACAGATTTTAAAAAGTGGCATACCTTGCTTCTCATCCTTCAATCTACTTGGGAATGGAAGTGGTGGCATATAAGGATTTGGAGGTTCATGCAATTTTGTTAAAGTTCATGCTTCCGAATTCTCCTCCTCCTTTGATTGACTTGGCTCCTCTATGTTAGGTTATATGTCCTCGCTATTTTCTTCTTGATTAGTACCTGCATCAAAGGAATCACAATATTTGTTATATATCACCTGTTCACTCTTCAAATTTGTGATTGCATTGACCTGCTCTAATTGGCTAGGAAATTCCACTTTTTGGTGTGCTTGGAGTTGATTTGCCAGTTGTCCAACTTGAGTTTCCACATTCTTCAATGATACCTCCAAAGAATCAAACCTCTTATTGCTCCCTTCACGATTTTGTGTGCTAATTTGAAGGAGAGCATTCAAATTATCTTCCACTGTGGATTTCTTGAATTGATCTCGATTTTGTGCACTAATTTTAATAAAAGCATTCAAATTATCCTCCTAAGTGGGTTCCTTAAGTTGATCATGATTTTGTGTGCTAATTTGAATAAAGGCATTCAAACTATCTTTCAATGTAGGTTTCTTAAGGTGATCTTGATTTGAGCATTGTTCTTCAAAGTAAGAACTTCTTTGGTAAGGTTGAAAAAATTATTGACATGGAATTTGTTGCTGGTTTTTCCAAAATAAATTTGTGTAGTTTCTCTAACATGGGTTATAAGGATTGGAATATAGGTCATTTCTACCCCTTGGCTGGAAACTTTCAAAGGCATATTCTTCCTCTTACCTCTCTTGGTATTGTTCAAAATCAAATGAACGCATATTTGCACTATGTCCTGCAATGTCACATACTGGACATACTTCACGAGTAGGCATAGGTGCTCTTCCTCTTGCATTTAGCATCTTAAGTTGACCTGTTAATTTTGCTAATTGCCATGCCATTTCAGAATTAGCATTCTCATCATAAACTCCTCGTGCCTTGAGAACTGCATCTTTACAATAAATACGTAGTAATTAAAAAATGAAACACTTAAAACAATTAAACAATTTAAATAAAACAAAAAAAATTAAACTACTAACAACAATTGCCTTCCTCGGCAACGGCGCCAAAAACTTATTGCGCTCGATTAATTACTACTACAAGCTACACTCACAAGTATATGAGGTAGTTATAGTAATGGTGATCACTGCAAGGTCATCTCACAAGTAAGGAATATATTTTGTAATAGTTTGATTAGCAAGAAATTTAAAAACAAGAGTGTGATGTGTTAGAATGGTGAAAGACAATTAAAATTAAAGTAATGTGCATAATGGTTATTCAAGATCAATACAATTCTAGCAATGGTGCCTAGGGTTGTAGATCAATTTAAACAAAGCTTAACTCTCAAATTATTCATTAACATGACCTTGTATTTTAATTTGTTCCTTGAGTTTAATTAGTAATTACCAATTCATTAGTTATCACATTCATGAATTAACAACAACCAATTGTTTTAAAATTACAAATTAATAAACCCTAAAACTTATATTTGTAATTTATTCTTAGGGTAGTCGATTGCATAATTCCAATATCAAAGTTCACCTCTTGGTCCTTCATTCGATATCTAGAGATCAATAGATAGCTAATCTATCAACCTAACATTCAATCCAATATAATCGACCAACAACAAGGTATATTAATGGAAATATCAAATCAAGTCATTCAATCAAATATACTACGAACCCTAGGAATGAGTAATTTAGCTCAACATCATCAATTTAAAACAAATATTCATCTTAATATAATTCAAATCGCAATTGTACATTGAAATATTAATGTTCTTAACAAATAATAACAATCTAGAAATGAATTAAAAGAGAGAATATAAAACTTCTAGTCTTCCTCCTAGCTCCACCTTAAATATGATGAAGAACTAACAAGACTTCTTCAATCAATGGCTTTCCTCTTGAAAGATGGAATGGTCACTTTCTCAAGCCCCCAACTCCTCAATCAAGTTTTCTTCAAACCCTAACCTTCACAAGAGCTTTCTCACCCAATTTTATCCTAAAAATGTCAAAGATCTTGTTTATGGAAGAAATGGAAGATGAAGATGAAGGTGATGTTCTTGGTCTCGCTCAAGACTAAGAACAAGAAGATGAACCAAGAGAGAACTCCTCTTCAAGCTCCAAAACCGTGTATATGCATATCCCTCTTACATTCTTTTTAATTTCTTAAGACACAAAGCATGCTTTCCAACTCACACACTCCACTCTGTCTCCCACTTTCTCATTATTTTAGTATTCATCCCATGAATTAGGCACCCTTTTTCTTCTTTTAATATTTCTTTTTAAAAGTTAGAACTTGTTGTCTCCCACTTTGTCCCCCATTTCATGTAAAATAATTGAAAGAATTTTCACAAGACATGGCCAAGTCATGAGTAACTTGGCCGTGTCACTCATTTTCTTGTGGACACGGCCAAGCCCGTGTCCATGGCTGCTGGGACTTGGCCGTGTCATGTGACACGGCCAATGGCTTGGCCGTGTCTCTTGAGTGTGTTCTCTACTGCATTTCTAGCTTTGTTTCTTCTTTGCCTTGGTCAATTAGTGAGACACGACCAAGTCCTTAGCCATGTCATGTGACACGGCCAGCGGCTTAGCTATGTCTCTTGGGTGTGTCAACTTCTGCCTTTGTTTCACTTTGTCTTTGCTTTGCTCTTTTGGTGGGACACGACCAAGGCCTTAGCCGTGTCATGTGACATGGCCAAGGCCTTCGCCGTGTCTCTTGAGTGTGTTCATTTCTGCAACAAGATCCCCTTCTTCTTTGTGTTGTTCTCTTGGTGAGACACGGCCAAGGGATTAGCCGTGTCTCTTGAGTGTGTTCAAGCTCTGCCTATTTCCTTGGATAGGGACATGGCCAAGCCATGAAGTGTCTTGGCCGTGTCTCATGTTTTTCACCTTAATAATCCATCAAAATGAATTAAAGCTCCATCGTTTTATTCTTCAACCTGGATCAAATACTTTAAACAAACTTTAAACACAAATTAAAAGAAAAATGAATCAAAAACCAATAAAATCACGCTAAGCATAAACACATAGATGATCTAAACAATAACCCCTTACTCAATACCTATCCAAAATGTGGGTACATATAATGCATTAGAGTTACAATTCTACACATTATAGCTACTAGAACTCAATTAAAACATAATCCTTCAATTCCCCTTTTTAGCCATAATAGATTTGAAAAACCAGTCTCACTAATTCCAAATGAAGTTTTAAGCTTAAAAATATCTTTAACACTATATTTTAACAAATTTCAAGCACTAATATACAATGTATTACATTATCTTCAAAATTTTAACATTTGCCGTAAGCCTTTTCAACTTTAGAACTTCATTCTATTCAATTCCAAATGGTATTTTAAGTTCATTTCTATCATTAACATCATTAAACAACACAATTAAAATTACAAAACCAATTGCATCACCACCTTTTACCAAAACCCTTCTCAAAACCCTAATATCACTACTACCTTTTTCAAGCTCAAACCAAAACCATCCTTTTCTTTAATCTAACTTTAAAATCATTACTTACTAATCAAAATAACATCATTCAAACCCATTCAAACAATTATAACATCCTCAATCACGATCTCAAATTACACATATTCATCATAGTCATAAAAACTAAGCTTAAAGCATAAATTACTTACCTAAACCTCGATTATTCTTTAAAAGCACCTTAAATCCATTAAATCCTTTGTGAAATTTGGTGTATCAATGAAGCAAAAATTCTCCCCTTATTCTTGAAGAAAAACGTACAAAGAATGGAAGGAAGAAGAAGTATTTTGTCTCTTTTCTAACTTCTTTTCCCCTCCACACACATATATATTTAATTAAATTATTATTTTATTTATAAATTATTAAAAATATAAAATATCTTCTTCCATCCACAATTATCCAATTTCTTTTAATTAATTTTTTTCCATCCACTTATATGTATAATTATTTCATTATTTAATTAGTTAATTAATATTTCATTAATATCTAACTTTTTCATCATCTTTCACTATCCAAAATTTATTTTAATTTTTAATTTTATTTATTTATTTATTTTACTTTTATTTTGACTTTGACTTTTTAACTCATTTTATCTTTTAATGCAAAATGTATATATCATGTATATTTTGTGCATATACTATGTATACAACACACACACACACATATATATATATGTATGTATTTATTATATTATATCTTGTGTTTCCCTCTCCCAACATATCTAATTAATCATCATATAAATTACTCCCTTATATACTAATAGTGTGGATGTTACAAAGCCCTCCAAGAATCAAACTAGAGTCCAAGACTTCCAAAGTGAGTCAAACTTGAGGATAAACCCTCCTAGAGTAATTCAAACCTAAAGCCAAGTCCTTCAAAATAGTTTAAACCTAAAAACATTTCAAATTTGAGGTCGAGCTCTCTAAAAACTCCAAAAGAGTCAGAATCTGAGGGCAAGCCCCCCAAGTATATTAGACCTAAGGCCAAGCCTTACAAAATATGTCAAACCTAAAGACAAGATCTTTAAAATATGTCAAGCCATAAGAACCCATCCTTTAAAATAGGATGAACCCAATGATATGACCTTCAAAATAGGATAAGTCCAAGGCCAAGCCTTTCAAAACAAGTCAAACCTATGGCATAAATTGATCAAACCTGAGGCTAAACCCAACCATGGCTAAATCCCTTATACTCAAAGTTATAATTAGCAACAATTATTAACTTGACTACAGCTTCACCACGGCCTTTTTGGCCTAGACCAGTTGAACTTATCGCCATTCATGCCTTGTAACACCCCTTCCCGACCTATGAATAAGCTGAGGAGGAATGCTACATCGGAATACGAGCTCTGGTTATGTCAGCTTACTTAATGTTCCTTATAAAAATTTTTCAAAAATTTTGACGGAGTCTCCCTTAAAATTCTAGGTCCCGAGTGTCGACAAAACTGATTTTTCTTATTTTTGAAAAACATTTTGTTTCACAATTCAACTTAAGCACACTCCCAATAATCCACCCTTATAACCTCAACTACAATCCTGCAAGAAGAATTCATACTTCTATATTCATAACCCAACTCAATTTAAAACCATACAGTTTTATACATTACTAGATTTATATGCTACATCAAGTTATCTCTTTGTATTGTTCAAATAAGTACATGCTAGTTTCTAATACCAAAATACAAAATGAAGAGCACCACCTAAGTTTGTTGATGACCGACAGATCGCAGGACTTCTTTGCTCACTACTGGCTCCTTTCTAATAACCTACGAGTTTAGAAGAAACTAAACTCGCTAAGCATTGCTTAGTGGGTACTTTAACTAATTACGGAAAATAAATAATAAAAGCATAATGCACTTTTAAAAACAATGAGTCGTATTAAAAAATAATATCACAGTAAAAACAATCCATACATGTCATATATTCAATTATTATCATTTTATCAGTTCGCTCCACAAGGTAATTTGGTAGACTAACATATGGTAAGGAACTAACTGAAACAACTGTATATATATTCTGTGGCTGTGGCCCTAAAAAATTTTGGACCAAGCCCTGTGGAATCTGTGGCCGAAGCCCTCGGACCGGAGTCCTATATAACTCGGGCGATTGCCCTATATAACTCGGACCAAAGTACTATATAGCTCGGGTCGTCACCCTATATAACTCAGACCGAAGTCCTATATTAAAGCAGCACTACATATAGTATGATATATCATACCCTTACCTTACTCAGTACTATCCCAGATACCCAGTGGAGCCAAAATTTTCATGCCATTTCTTAATCGAATATGCATTATACAATTATCTACTTATGTTTCTTATATTATTTCAATGTGAAATATCATATTTTGTCATTTTAATAACATATTATGCTCATTTATATGCATAAGGAATCAATTGGATTACTTTTGAAAAATGACCAAATGAATATTAGCAAAATAACCATATGAATAGTAAATTCGGGTTTCGGACTCAACTTGATCCTTATTTTGAAAAATTGTATAAAATAATCTAATTGACTAAAAACTCTAAAATTTTTATAGAATTTATTTTTACATCTTAAAATCATTCCTTTAAAATTTCAGATCAAACTGGACACAAAATCTTGGTCAAGTAGTTCACCCAACTAGACTGCTCCAGTTGCCCTGCATCCTGGTAACAGTTCTGAATTTTGTGAATTCCGTAAATTAAATTCAATCAATGTGGTTCCAAATTATTTTTCTCAAATACCAGACTCACTAAACAACAACATATCCAAAATTCAATTGAATATTAGTTTTCTAACTTTTATTAAAAATCCGGACACATGGTTGTCTCAGTCAAGGTATCTCCTAGAGCAGGTCTAACAGAAATAATATTTCCATAATCATAACCATTCCGAATTTAACTCAAAATATTTTTCAGTCATTCTAAACGCATTGAGGCACAACATATCAAAAATTCACTTTAAGACCATTTTTCTATATTTAATTGAAAACCATACAAGTCACAGCATTTCACTAATTTTAAAACAGAAAAATTTCAAGAAAATGAACAAACAATTAGTTAAAGTACCAAACCTTGCTTTTTCTTAGTCCTTTATCTATATCACTTCCTTTCCTTCCTTGTCTCCTTGGTTTCCTATGAAATTTAACATCACATATACAAAGGTAAGAACCCTAGGTATAGACATAGTCTTATCTTATGATTTTTCTAATGGTTGCTAGCTTATTTTCACCATTAAACACCATTATTTCTTTCATCAAATCCTTCAAATAATTATTTCTTGAATTTTCTCCAAATCTAGCTACATGAACCCTAATTTCAATCTCTTAAATTAACCATTAATCCATGAAATTAAAACTAGAGATAGGTTTCTCTTACCTTATAATCTTGTTTGTCACCAAAATCTTCAACCAAAAGCCTTAAACTTTGGAAAAATCACCCCCTTCTTCCTTCTCTTATGGTTTGGACGAGTTCACCATGTAAGAGAGGGCTTTTATATTCTTTCCTTAGCTTATTTTGATCCAAATGGCAGCCAAGAGAGGTTAAGATGTGTTGGTGTAAGTGTTGATTTCCCATTGGTACACCTTATGGCAAAAATGGCCATTTTTAATTGGTCCACTTGCCTTCTTCTTTTATCTATTTATTTGGCAAGCCATTAGGCTTCCTTTTATTCATATTTTGACCCCCTCAACTTTGTTGTGCTGTAATTTTATAGTCTAGGGTGTGAAAATACCAAAATATCCTCCAGCGATTAATCGATTGTAACTTTTAAACCGTGCGTTTTCGGAAAAAATTAAAACCCACGGTTATGACCCGATTAATCTCGAGAATATTCTTCCGGGGTCGGATATGGGCACTATTAAGAACTTCCGACACTTAATTTTTAAGTTTACATAGTTGCCCCTAACTTTTGAGAAATTTCCACTTAGGTCCTCGGCCTTTCGAAAAATTACCTTTAGGTCCCGTCGACTTCACGGGCCTCCTTTGCACACTGATTTTATTTTTGACTATCTCAAGCCTCTATTTGACCACTTATTTATGTCCTTCTTGCCTAATACTCGACTACCTAAACTTTGGGATGTGACATGCCTACTATTACACTACTAGCCCTATAACTTCATCACCAATAGATAAGCCAAAAAAAAAAAATAAAATTCCACCCAAGTGGCCATCCCTTGAATTCAAGGAACATCCACTTGGATTCCTAAAGCTTAAGTTTCAAGGTACCTAATCCCCATACATGCCTAGATCAAACCTAGGTTATCCTTCACCATTATTCTAGGTTAACACCTTAGAATTCAAACTTCAAAACCATCATTTTTAGATAAGAGCCCTAGAATTCAATTCTAAGCTAGTACCCTAGGATCTAACCTTTAGATATATTCAAGGCCAGCATCTTAGAATTCAACCTCTAAAACCATCCTAGGTCAAAGACCTAGAATTATAGATACTAGCTTTAAGGTGCATGCAAGGAGAAAACCTGAGAACTTGATCCTCGATTCAATAACTAAGATGACAGTATTATCATAGAATAGTTAAGCATAAGACCATATACCATTGGCAGTACAAACTAAGACATCGTATTAGACATTCAACCTTAGGGTAAGTTTACTTCATTAATGTAGGCTTACGTAAATAAAGACATCTTATTAAACAGTTAGCCTTAAAGTAGGTTTATTTCATTAGTGTAGGTTTTTGTAAATATTTTAAGTCAAAACCTAGAATGAGTCTTTCCTTACCCTAATAGAGCAGGTTTACATAAATATTTTAGGCCAAAATCTAGAATATGTCTTTCCTTACCCTATTAGGGTATGTTTACATAAATATCTTATGTCAAAACTAGATGAGCATTCCCCTACCTTATTAGTGTAGATTTACATAAATATCTTAGATCAAACCTAGATGGGTCTTTTCTTACCTCATTCAGGGTATGTTTACGTAAATATTTTACGTTTAAGCTCAAAAAGGGCCTTCCCTTACCTCATTTAGGGTATTTTTACATAGACATTTTAGTTAAAAATCTATAATGGACTTTTCCTTACCCTTAGTAGGATCAGTTTATATAGACATTCTAAGACAATCTTAGAATGGACTGTCCCAATCACCCTAGACTAAATGATCATTTCATGACATTTTACATCAAAGTTGTTATGTTCACAACACTATGGTTATTTTTCAAAAAATAAAACCATGATAGAGGATAGTTGTGAACCCTTAATTTTGTATCTGCATTAAAGTGTATATGATCACGGTTCTAATAAATTTGGAATCACATAAATCAGGATTCAGATGGGTTCATAAGGCCCAAATGGGCCCAAAATAGCCTCCAAAACCATCAATTCTGGACATGGAAAAAATTCCTTAATTTTTCTTTCAAATGAAAGCCCACGTGATAATGAATCTAAAGCCACTAAAATCACATGAATCAGAGGTCAAACAAGCTTATAATAGAGAAAAAAAGCCAAAATAGTTGCCACACGACCAACCATATCTACCACATGGCTGGCTGCTGTCATGTAGCCAAACTCCCTTATAGTCTGATTTTTTTCCTATTTTTTATTCTTTTTCTTCAGAAAAAGGGTCCAAAATTCTACAAAAATTATGTCAAAATTATTCTTGAATTGTCTCTTAAAAATTATTTTTCAAAATTAATTTTTTCCAATTAAATTGTGCTCCATAAATTTCTTTTCTTCATAATAAGCCAAGATATTTCATCAAGCTCAAGGCTAAATTAAGGAGTGAAAAAACACTTCAAACTTTAAGTCAAGCAAGAAGAAATCCTCAAAAAAAGTATTTTCCTTAACTCCATTTTTCAATTTGGTAACATACCAAACTTAAGTTAAACCCCGCCCTTTGCAATCAAACGCGTAAATTACTTATGGCTCTAATTCTCATGAAAATGAGATAAGTAAGTATATTTGGCATTTTACTCTAATTATTAAGCCCCTTTAAAAGCCATAAAATTAATTTTATTTGAATTAAATCATTTACCCTTAATTCTATTATTAGCTTTGTTTGATAATTATTTACTTTTAATTTATTATTATTATTTAAATTAATTACTTTGAAAATTTATTCTTGACCATACCTATAAGGGATGAGCTAATGCTCCTCTACGAATGTATTTTTGGAGTTGTAATAATTTATTTGGAAATTTATGCTTGATCCAGAACTCATAAGAGCTAGAGTCAAAGCTCCCCTATGTATGCAATTTTGGAGTTGTAACCTTTTCTTTTTATAGAATTATAGATGTCATATTTTATCTTGGTCATACATAAATATTATTGTCATCCATAATATATTATGTCATTGTATGAAAATTAATTTTTTCTCAAAAAAGTTAAGATTTATTTAAAGGAGAATAATTTATTACTCTAAATTTTACTCGAAATCCTAGCCTAAAATCTGTCATGATTCGTTTCGGATTGGTGCCTTTTGGGTTCAAAATCAAAATTTTCATGGAGTAAAACAAAATTGGATTTTTATTTAATGTTTCAGAAAAAAAATAAATAATTTGAGGTGGAGACTTTCTAATCAGCTTTCAAAATAAAGTTATCCCTTTATCAAAATAACAAGGAATATTCTTTTCAAAATTAAAGAGCAAATGTTTTCAAAATAAAAGATATTTTAAATCCATGCTTACCAAACCCGCTGGGGTTAGCCCAGCGGGCCACCTGTTGTTACTCTTACGGGAGGGCAGGGGTTCGATCCTCAAAAACATATTTCCGAGGATCGAGCTTTTTAAAAAAAAATGAAAAACAAATCCATGCTTACCAAACTGAGCATAGACTGTATGCAGCAGTGTCGTATGAGACTAGATCCAATTAAGCATTTTGGCTCTATATTCCTAGCGGGCTGAATTGATGCTTAGATGAGGCCTCGAACAATGGGCTACTAAGGGGAGCAACGTTAGCCTATCAACTGCAGCAACGTCATTGTAATACCCTAAAATCTAGTAGCTTAAATATTGTACAAATGAATGAATAAAGTAAGAAAAAAAAATCTTTGATTGAAATAAAATTATAATGTACCAAAGTAATAGACAAAAACTTTAAAGTATCTGAATTGAAAACTCTACAACTGTGAATCAAATCAATTAACTGTAAGTTATTAAATAATTAATTATATTTGTATATAAACTACTAGAGAAACAAAATGACCTATTAGAGTGATAAAGAAATCATTCATATATAAAGAAGTAAAATTTATGTGTTACTAAAGTCATGGAAATGTAAATTTTAAAATACTTTAGCTATGTGAACCCGTATGTATAAAAATCTTAGGGTATTATACTTGAAATATACTATGACTTAATTAATAATATCTTAATATAATAATATACATTAAAACCATATAAGATAAATTAAAATTTAAAATTAGAAGTGAAAACAATTTTAAAGAAATTAATTACAAGTGTAGATAATAAGTTATGGTGTAAAATGACTAAAAGGGCATTTGAGTTAATAAAAGAAATGTATAAGATTGAGGGGAAAAATGGACATTTCACTCACTTAATTCTCAGCCAATTTTCTGCCAAAATAAGTGGGTGACTCATCTATTTTGAATAGTAATAGGTGCTGGAAAATGTTGACTAAAAGATGATAGAAATTTTTTTAGGCTTATCTTTTCTTCTTTCTCTTTTCTTATTACTATCAAGAATACCTCTTCTTTATCATGATCCTCTCATTTTTCAGCAGCTAAAAACCATTCCAAGGCTAGTTTCTTATGTTTAGAAGTGATCCAAAGTGAAAAATTAAATCAACAAAGTGATATAAAGACAAAGAAGGCAAAAGAACTCCTAAGGGTAAGAATCTGAAAATTCTGAATCTTAATCTTTTATTTTGTTTTTCTAATTTTAAATCTATTATTTATTGAATCTGAGCTAAAAATTATCATTTGTAAATATTAATTAAGTATTTAGGATGTTAGAAATCGATTTGTATTGGAATAAATTGAAAGGAATGAAGCTAAAAACCCTAACACTCAAATCTGTCTAAATATTACAGCTTGAATTCTCAATAAATTAGCTACTGTGTTTTATTTATTTTAACATGAAAACGAGCTTTAAAATTAATCAAAAATTACAGAAAGGTTTATTTGGATTTTGGGAAAGTGGTGGTAAAAGGCCAAGTCAAAATGATGAAGGAAGATGAGTGAGTAAATAAATAAACACAAGCTGCTCATTTTAATAGTCTGAATGAATACCATTGAGATTTTACTGTTGTGTTTAAATTATTTACCTACATAAATAAACTCTATAAATTGTGAAAATTTACAGAGAGGTCATATATAATATTGGAAATATTTTGGTAAAATTTTAGGGCAAATCAATTTAAAGAAATTAATATATAATTAAATGAATACAAACTACTCAAATGCTGGAATTTAGGAATTTTGTTGATGTAGGACTGAATTGAGCATAATAAAGTATATTTGATTTGGTCATAAATATAAGCATATTATAAATGAATATAATCTCTAGTATATGTATTTAATGTTCTCAAAAGTATAAATATTAATTTAATAAATAAGTAAATTAAATAACATAAAGAAACCAATGTACATTGTTATAGGCATATGACACATATTTGAACTTACTCTATTGTATAACCCTATTATAATATAATTTGTAAAATTTGAATTCATAATTATAAAATAAATTTTAGGACATATTAAGATATTAAAACAGGGTATAGGTTCCTAATAAATAATTAAGACAAAAAAATGATAAATTAAACAAAATAAACCTAAATGTGTGATTTATATGTGGATGTGAATGTAGGTCGGGTATTGCCATCAAATCAATCAATTATTATCAATAACTTAGAGGAATCAAATTTGCATATTCAAGGTGAGTTATAGTGTCCAACCCTTGCTTTGTCACTTTTGGAATTCTTTGATGAAAATTTAACAATTGTTGATATTTAAGCCATATGATATCATTTATTGTTTGTGATTCTGTATTTGTGAATTGTGAAAACCAATGTGGCCTCTTGGCCTATGTGATCATACCAAGCCATTTGATTAGCCAATATGACAGAATTCCAACTTGATGGGGGCTATACCATCAGGCTATGTGCACATAGAAGTTTGTGATTTGTAGGGTAGAAGCTACCCTTATGTGAATGTGATGTGTGATAGCACTGGAATAATGATATATTTTCTTCAGTATTATTGTTATGTATTATCTGTCATATTATATAATTTGCTTTTGTGATTTTGGCCCAATTATTGTGGGCATTTTTTGTGCATTAAATTTCATTGTTATACATTTATTGTGCAGCCGCCTTATTTATTTATTATCCTTGAACCTTGAAATATTGTTATTGCATATTCTACCCTTGTGACACTGTAATTTCACTGAGTTGATGACTCACCCCATCGTCTGTGGTTTCAGGTAGAGGTGACCCAGGACCATCAGCTTCTTGATTTCTTCTTCCAGCAAGAAGCTTGAGAATAATGTAATTAGTCAATACTATCATATGTAATTAAATAATAATGTTTGTGCTATACTCTAGTTGCTCCATAGTAATATTGTGAATAGCTTGGTAAATTATGGAAATAAACCATAATGTAATAAATAAAGAAAATATTTATAAATAATATATAATATCAAAATACATGTGTTATTATGAGTAAATAATAAAGTTTTAAAATTAAATTATAATTTACTAGTGTAATAATTAATTTGTATAAATTCATAAATTAGTTGGGTTCTACGTGGTGCTTGGTGGCCTTAAGCCTACCTGGACCCTAGGACCGTCACACTTCTAAAAATGGGGTATGACAGAGGTGGTATCAGAGCTTATGTTTATAATAATATATAGGGTAAAGGTTCGTAAGCATAAATGTGTAAGAATACTATGGAGCTTAAGATTATTCTGCCATGTCTTGTTTTCGTTTTTATCTAGATCTGCGTTAATTCGTGTGCTAATTAAATAATTCTTTTCTCTCTTATAGTTAGATATGGAAACCCGAAGAAGACCTAGGGCAATTAGATCTGAGGGAGCTGTTCCTTTTGAGGAATTAGTATAAAGAGTTGAGAATGTAAGGGCTCCTCCCCCAGAACCACAGGCAGCTGAAGACAGAATAATTAGAATGATGGAAAGACTTGAAAAATTACAGAAAAATTATGAGTTGATGATGGAAATGATGATACAACAAAGATAACGATAACAACAACAACAACAACAACAACAACAAGCTCCTATCCCTGAATTCCATGTTCCTCCAACACCACAGATGGAATCAAATGAAGAAAGAAAATTATTAGCTGGATTTTTGAAACTTAGTCCTCCAATCTATAAAGGGGAAGAAGATCCTGCAGAGTTTTTAGAGGAAATTGAAGCAAAAACTCAAATACTTTGTTGTCTAGACAAGAAAGCAATTGAATTTGTAGGGTACCAAATGAGAGGTGATGCGAAGGAATGGTACAAGAGAGTTGTGGCTGGAATATTGAAAGAAAATGTTCTTTTGACTTGGGAGCAATTTGCAGAAATGGTATTGCAAGAGTTTTTACCTTAAAGTGTTAGGCAAGCCAAGGCTTTAGAGTTTGAGAGGCTAGTACAAACACCTGGTATGATAGTATCTGAATATGCAAGATAGTTTAATCAGTTGAGTAAGTATGTACCTGCTCTAGTACCAAATGAAGCAGCAAGAAAACATCGATTCAGAAGAGGATTAGTTAATTCACTGTACATGATTTTGGCTGCTCATGATTATGATTCTTACTCTAAATTGGTGGACAAAGCAAGAATAATAGAAAATAGAGAGATGGAAGCCCGGGAACAGAAGAAGAAGGCTAGAACTAAAAGCTTTATAAGACAGAGAGGCAAGGAAGAAGTAGGAATATCTAGCGCTAGGCGACAATCACAATCTATGCCACAAATCAACCTACCTAGAACTTCAATGAGACTTCCACCTAGACCACCTACTGGAAGGTCATTTGGGACTATTACCCATGGACTTTTCAATACTAATGTTCAGAGGTCTCCTATACGTACTCCATGTGAGACTTGTGGGAAGATGCATAGAGGCCAATGTTATAGGGAGACTAGAGCATGCTTTAAATGTGGGCAAAAAGATCATATGATTAAAGATTGTACTTTGATTGTAGCAGAAACAAGATCACAAACATCTCAGACCACCGTACAGATGGAAAGGGGTCATAGATCTAGTGGATTTGGAAGAGGTTCTGGAAGAGACAGTGTTACTGAGAGACCTGCAGTACAGTCACCATCTGGTAGGGGCAGAGGGAGAGTATATACCTTATCATCTCAGGAGGCACAAGCATCAAATGCAGCTATTACAGGTATCATTTCCATTCAATCTGTTAAAGGAAGGGTGTTATTTCATTCAGGGGCAACTCATTCTTTTGTGTCTACCTATTTTACTTCTAAATTACATGTACCTTCCAAACTGCTTGATATACCTCTCACTGTGTTTACTCCTTTAGACGAAGAAATTGTTGTTAAAAATGTATACCCTTCTTGTGAGGTAGTGATTGATAATAAAATCTTGAGAGCTGATTTGATAGAATTACCAGTGTTAGAGTTTGATGTTATTTTGGGAATGGATTGGCTGTCTAATTATTTGGCCACCTTAGATTGTAATGGTAAGAGGGCAATATTTCATAGTTCATCAGGGGAAATTTTTGAATTTCAGGGGGATAGGAGTGAAGTGTTAAATAGTTTGATCTTAGCAATTAGTGCTAAAAGATTATTAAGAAAGGGATGTATAGGGTATTTGGCCCATGTCAGAGATACTACTGTTTCATTCCCTAGTTTGGATCAAATACCTGCAGTACGAGAGTTTCCTGATGTATTCCCTGATGATTTGACCACTTTACCTCCAGAAAGGGAAATAGAGTTTAGTATAGATTTGCTACCTGGTACAACACCTATTTCTGTCCCTCCATACAGAATGGCTCCAACTGAGCAGAAGGAGTTGAAAGCACAATTACAAGATCTTCTGGATAAAGGCTTCATTAGGCCTAGCAGTTCACCCTGGGGTGCACTGGTATTATTTGTCAAGAAAAAAGATGGCTCACCTCGAATGTGTATAGACTACAGACAGTTGAATAGGGTGACTATAAAGAACAAATATCCTCTACCTAGAATTGATGATTTGTTTGATCAATTACAAGGGGCAAGTTATTTTTCTAAGATAGATCTTCGCTCTGGGTACCATCAATTGAGAATCAAGAAGGAAGATGTACCTAAAACTGCATTTCGAACTAAATATGGCCATTATGAGTTTTTGGTACTACCTTTCGGTCTCACTAATGCACCTGCAGCATTTATGGATCTGATGAATCGAGTTTTCAAGTCATACTTGGATAAATTTGTGGTTGTTTTTATAGATGATATACTGATTTATTCTAAGAGTCAGACTGAACATGAAGAGCACTTAAGGATAGCATTGTAGACGCTGAGGGAAAATCATTTATTTGCTAAATTGTCTAAGTGTGAATTTTGGCAAGAGAAAATATCTTTCTTAGGACATGTGATCACCAGTGAAGGGTTACAAGTGGATCCTAAGAAAATTGAAGCAGTAGCTGATTGGCCTCGACCAACAAATATTGCAGAAATAAGGAGTTTTCTGGGATTGGCTGGTTATTATAGGAAATTTGTAAAAGACTTTTCTAAAATCGCTACACCAATTACTAGATTGCTTCATAAAGGGGTAAAGTTTGATTGGGACAGCAAATGTGAGGAAAGATTCTGCAGATTGAAGGAATATTTAACGTCTGCACCTATTCTTGCACTACCAACTGAAGGAGGTAAATTTACAGTGTATTGTGATGCATCCAGAGTGGGACTTAGCTGTGTTTTAATGCAGAATGATAGGGTGATTGCCTATGCCTCTAGACAACTGAGAAAGCATGAGGTTAATTATCCTACTCATGATTTGGAAATGGCTGTTGTTATATTTGCTCTGAAGATTTGGAGACACTACTTATATGGTGAGAAATGTGAGATTTTCACAGATCATAAAAGCCTCAAATACATCTTTCAACAGAAAGATCTAAATCTCAGGCAACGTAGATGGATGGAGGTACTTAAGGATAATGATTTTGAGAACTTATATCATCCCGGCAAAACTAATGTGGTAGCAGATGCTTTAAGCAAGAAATCTTTGGGGAGTTTAGCACACATTCATGTAAGTCGACGACCATTAGTAAAAGAGGTTCAGAACTTATATGGCTTGGGGATACGATTTGATTTATCAGATAATGGAGCATTGATAGCCCAATTCACTATCAAACCATTACTGATTGATCAAATTAAGACACTACAAGATGAAGATCCACATTTGGTGAGAATAAAAGAAGGCATTGCTACAGGCAAGACCTCTGACTTTGTAATTGATGAAGGTGTATTAAAATGTGGCAATCGACTTTATGTACTAGCAGTAGATGATCTAAAGAAACAGATAATGAAGGAGGCTCATTATGCAAACTACAATGCACATCTTGGAACTACCAAAATGTATCATGATTTGAAAAATGTTTATTGGTGGACTGGTATGAAGAAAGATATTACAGAATTTGTAGCAAGGTGTTTAACATGCCAACAGGTGAAATTTGAACATCAGAAACCATCTGGGCTATTACAACAGTTACCACTGCCAGAATGGAAATGGGAGAGGATTATTATGGATTTTGTGGTTGGATTACCTAGAACATCTACAGGATATGATTCTATATGGGTGATTGTTGATAGGTTGACAAAATCTGCTCATTTTCTTCCTGTGAAAACCACCTATTCTGTGTCCCAATATGCACAATTATACTTAGATAAGATAATAAGTTTACATGGAGTGCCTATTTCCATAATTTTTGACAGTGGAACACAATTCACCTCCAGATTCTGGCAGAAGTTACAAGAGGCATTAGGAACAAAGTTAGATTTCAGCACTGCATTTCATCCTCAAACAGATGGGAAAACAGAAAGAACTATTCAAACCTTAGAAGATATGTTGAGATTGTGCATTTTGGATTTTGGAGGTACTTGGGATAAGCATTTTCCATTGATTGAATTTGCCTATAATAATAGCTACCATTCAACCATACAGATGGCACCCTATGAAGCATTATATGGAAGGAAGTGCATATCCCCTATATGTTGGAATGAAATTGGTGAAAGACATATAGAAGGCCCAGAACTTATTCAAGAAACCATAGAGAAAGTACCATTAATTCAAGAACGTTTGAAGACAGCTTTTAGCCGCCATAAGAGCTATGCAGATCCTAAAAGAAAAGATGTTCATTTTAGTATTGGTGAGCATGTATTTCTGAAAGTGTCACCAATGAAGGGAGTCATAAGATTTGGTAAGAAAGGAAAGCTCTCACCAAGGTACATTGGTCCATTTGAGATCTTAGAAAGAGTGGAATCAGTATCATACCGTTTGGCACTACCACCCAATATGGAACAAGTGCATCCAGTGTTCCATATTTCGATGCTTTGAAAATATGTTTCTGATTCATCCCACATTTTACAAGCTTCACCGGTAGACTTGCAGCAAGATTTGACCTATCAGGAAGTACCAGTAGCTATAGTTGATAAGCAAGTTAAAAGACTTAGAAATAAGAATATTCCTATGGTAAAAGTTTTGTGGCAAAGTCAATCAGTAGAAGAATATACTTGGGAAACTGAGTCTGAGATGTTAGATAGATATCCTCAACTTTTTAGTGGGTGATCACTTTAAAAAATTTGAGGACGAATTTTAATTAGGGGGAGAGAATGTAATACCCTAAAATCTAGTAGCTTAAATGTTGTACAAATGAATGAATAAAGTAAGAAAAAAAATCTTTGATTGAAATAAAATTATAATGTGCCAAAGTAATAAACAAAAACTTTAAAGTATCTGAATTGAAAACTCTACAACTGTGAATCAAATCAATTAACTGTAAGTTATTAAATAATTAATTATATTTGTATATAAACTACTAGAGAAACAAAATGACCTATTAGAGTGATAAAGAAATCATTCATATATAAAGAAGTAAAATTTATGTGTTACTAAAGTCATGGAAATATAAATTTTAAAATACTTTAGCTATGTGAACCCATATGTATAAAAATCTTAGGGTATTATACTTGAAATATACTATGACTTAATTAATAATATCTTAATATAATAATATACATTAAAACCATATAAGATAAATTAAAATTTAAAATTAGAAGTGAAAACAATTTTAAAGAAATTAATTACAAGTGTAGATAATAAGTTATGGTGTAAAATGACTAAAAGGGCATTTGAGTTAATAAAAGAAATGTATAAGATTGAGGGGAAAAATGGACATTTCACTCACTTAATTCTCAGCCAATTTTCTGCCAAAATAAGTGGGTGACTCATCTATTTTGAATAGTAATAGGTGCTGGAAAATGTTGACTAAAAGATGATAGAAAATTTTTTAGGCTTATCTTTTCTTCTTTCTCTTTTCTTATTACTATCAAGAATACCTCTTCTTTATCACGATCCTCTCTCATTTTTCAGCAGCTAAAAACCATTCCAAGGCTAGTTTCTTATGTTTAGAAGTGATCCAAAGTGAAAAATTAAATCAACAAAGTGATATAAAGACAAAGAAGGCAAAAGAACTCCTAAGGGTAAGAATCTGAAAATTCTGAATCTTAATCTTTTATTTTGTTTTTCTAATTTTAAATCTATTATTTATTGAATATGAGCTAAAAATTATCATTTGTACATATTAATTAAGTATTTAGGATGTTATAAATTGATTTGTATTGAAAGAAATTGAAAGGAATGAAGCTAAAAACCCTAACACTCAAATCTGTCTAAATATTACAGCTTGAATTCTCAATAAATTAGCTACTGTGTTTTATTTATTTTAACATGAAAACGAGCTTTAAAATTAATCAAAAATTACAGAAAGGTTTATTTGGATTTTGGAAAGGTGGTGGTAAAAGGCCAAGTCAAAATGATGAAGGAAGATGAGTGAGTAAATAAATAAACACAAGCTGCTCATTTTAATAGTCTGAATGAATACCATTGAGATTTTACTGCTGTGTTTAAATTATTTACCTACATAAATAAACTCTATAAATTGTGAAAATTTTCAGAGAGGTCATATATAATATTGAAAATATTCTGGTAAAATTTCAGGGCAAATCAATTTAAATAAATTAATATATAATTAAATGAATACAAACTACTCAAATGCTGGAATTTAGGTATTTTGTTGATGTAGGACTGAATTGAGCATAATAAAATATATTTGATTTGGTCATAAATATAAGCATATTATAGATGAATATAATCTCTAGTATGTGTATTTAATGTTCTCAAAAGTATAAATATTAATTTAATAAATAAGTAAATTAAATAACATAAAGAAACCAATATACATTGTTATAGGCATATGACACATATTTGAACTTACTCTATTGTATATCCCTATTATAATATAATTTGTAAAATTTGAATTCATAATTATAAAATAAATTTTAGGACATATTAAGATATTAAAACAGGGCATAGGTTCCTAATAAATAATTATGACAAAAAAATGATAAATTAAACAAAATAAACCTAAATGTGTGATTTATATGTGGATGTGAATGTAGGTCGGGTATTGCCATCAAATTAATCAATTATTATCAATAACTTAGAGGAATAAAATTTGCATATTCAAGGTGAGTTATAGTGTCCAACCCTTGCTTTGTCACTTTTGGAATTCTTTGATGAAAATTTAACCATTGTTGATATTTAAGCCATATGATATCATTTATTGTTTGTGATTCTGTATTTGTGAATTGTGAAAACCAATGTGGCCTCTTGGCCTATGTGATCATACCAAGCCATTTGATTAGCCAATATGACATAATTTCAACTTGATGGGGGCTATACCATCAGACTATGTGCACATAGAAGTTTGTAATTTGTAGGGTAGAAGCTACCCTTATGTGAATGTGATGTGTGATATGTGTTATCTGTCATATTATATAATTTGCTTTTGTGATTTCGGCCCAATTATTGTGAGCATTTCTTGTGCATTAAATTTCATTGTTATATATTTATTGTGCAGCCGCCTTATTTATTTATTATCTTTGAACCTTGAAATATCGTTATTGCATATTCTACCCTTGTGACACTGTAATTTCACTAAGTTGACGACTCACCCCATCGTCTGTGGTTTCAGGTAGAGGTGACCCAGGACCATCAGCTTCTTGATTTCTTCTTCCAGTAAGAAGCTTGAGAATAATGTAATTAGTCAATACTATCATATGTAATTAAATAATAATGTTTGTGCTATACTCTAGTTGCTCCATAGTAATATTGTGAATAGCTTGGTAAATTATGGAAATAAACCATAATGTAATAAATAAAGAAAATATTTATAAATAATATATAATATCAAAATACATGTGTTATTATGAGTAAATAATAAAGTTTTAAAATTAAATTATAATTTACTAGTGTAATAATTAATTTGTATAAATTCATAAATTAGTTAGGTTCTACGTGGTGCGAGGTGGCCTTAAGCCTACCTAGACCCTAGGACCGTCACACTTCTAAAAATGGGGTATGACAGTCGTGTTGCCTTGTGTAGTGACTAATTTTCATCTTTTGGCATATCTAGTGAACTTGCTTGTTTTTGGCCTATTCGGTGTCTGATTTGCATGATTTCAATTGCATTGGATTTGTTATCATGTACTTTCATTTAGGTAAAATTTAGGGTTCACACAATGGGAAAATGGGTGAATGGGCCTACTTTAATAGGGAGATGCATTATATGAGGGATTGCTATTGTGATACAATTGCCCCTACTATGTATAGATAATATATTGCAGAAGATTGGTGTTAGAGAGTTAATGAAGTATTAGTGGAAGCTTCCAGTGAAAGACTTTAATTCAGGATTAAGACCCTTGGAGAATTATGCTCATGTAGGGGAGATGGCTTTACATGCTATTGAGGTAGGGGAGTGTTAGACAAATGATCTTAATTTTGATCCTTGACAAATCAAATGGATGATCTATTTAACTTGTGTTTAAGAAATCTTGTTGCAGGATTAGGTTGCTTCTAATAAAGGTGAACAGAACACTTATAGCGGTCGCACCTCACCTGTATACGACTGCTCCATGCAATTACAAGAAGAAACCTTATCACAGTAGGTTTCGCGGTCAGAAGTTTGACCTCAGTCGCGACCGCTCATAAGGAATAGCGACCGTCCCAATATGTGAATGACCGCTACTCAAGGAATTTAAATCATTACAATCACAGTAAGGTTCGCGGTGACAAGAACGGTGAATAACTCGACCTCGCTTACCAGATTAGCGACCGCCCACTCAGAGTCGCGACCGCCCTACTAATTCAAGAAGAAATTGCTAAAAGAGACAGTAGTGTTCGCGTCCTCAGGTGCGTCCAGAAGTTCGACGCGAGAATCTGAGTTCGACCGCGAGATGCTACATAGGGCGACCGCGAGATTCAAATTATGGCGGACATCTCTTTTGCTCTGTCAGAGAATGACACGTGACATGACCGTTGTAATCCCACTTCAATATTCAAAAAGGGCGACCGCACCTTTGCTTGGCGCGACCGTCCCGACAAACATAGCATGGGCAAGAACCGGTCCGACAAACACAGCATGGGCAAGATTCCAGCTGCAGAGCACTAAAATTCGACCGTTGAAGCTTTTTCAAAAGTAGCGACCGTCCCTTGTTCAAAGGACGACCGCATGAAGCATGAGCGCGACCACCCTGGTATGAAGGGCGACCGCGAAGAGCTTCGGACAGTTTAAGTAAAGAAGGTCTAAGCTGCCAAGACTTTATTCTCAACATCAATAACGGCTAGTAAGACCACATTGGCTATAAATACAATGTTTTTATGAGAAAACAAAAGAGAGACAACATTGAGAAAAGATTTTCATAGCCAAGCAACAACTTTTCTTTTACTTAAACTTGCATTTGAATTGAAATGAATGTTAGGTGTTAGCATTGAAAACACCATTGTATAAGTTTGAGTGTGAGCTTGGGAAACACTTGGGTTGTGAGAGTAAGCCTAGTAAAACTCTTGTTTGGGTTGTAAGTGTGAGCCTAAGAAAAACACTTGTTAAGTTAGGTGTGAACTTGTGAAAACACCAAAGTTGGAAGTGAGCTTGTAAAAACTTCAAAGATTAGTGGAACCTTAACAAGTTGTTAAGGAAGTGGATGTAGGATTGAAGTAAATCTGAACCACTATAAATCTTGTGTGTTCTTTCTTTCTTCCATCACTCAACCAACTCTCTATTCCGCATTTCTTGTTTGTTGAGTTTTTAAATTGTCATTACTTCTTGAGGAAACCAATTCACCCCCCCCCTCTTGGTTGCCATCTTGGGACAACAATTGGTATCAGAGCCCTGAGATTTCTTAAACTTAATTGTGAAATCTGATCCACAATGGCAACTTCTTCTTCATCAAGCTCTCATGGAAATCTTAACTCTATTCTTAGACCCTACTTTGATGGAACGGATTACTCATACTGGAAACACAAAATGTATTTATTTCTAGACAGTGAAGGGATTGAACTATGGGATTTCGTGGAAAATGAGTGGAAATCTCCCACTCATGAAGTTGACGGTATTCAAGTTCCACTTCCCAAAGCTCAATGGTCAACTAGCAATATCAGAGATCGATTCAAGAACAATAGAGCTACTTCCATCTTGATGAACTCCATTTCAAGAGAAGAAGGTGGAAGAGTTCAACATTTAACTTGTGCACATTGCATTTGGAAAACACTTGAAAACTACCATGAAGGTACAACTCAAGTAAGATTTACCAAGAAACAAATGCATGTTCATGAGTATGAGCTATTCAAGATGAAACCAAATGAAAATGTCACCGACATGACCAATCGCTTACTTGCAATTGTCAATGAACTAAAGAAGTATGGCAAGGTATATGATCAAGGTGATGTAAACAGTAAAATCTTGAGAGCCCTAAGAGCTAGAAAGAACTTTGAATCCAAAGTATCATCCATAGAAGAAGCTCATGATCTCAGCACATTAAGAACCGACGAACTAGTTGGTAAATTACTCACTTTTGAGCTGCACAGTGAAAAAGAAGAAGATCAAGGTGAGAAAGAAAAAAGAAAACCAATTGCACTCAAAGCAATCAAAGAAGCTGAGAGCTCAAGCAATGAAGGTACTGATGATGAAGATGAAATGGCAATGTTCTCAAAAAGAATCAATGAATGGAAAAGGAAGAAAAGATTACAAGCAAACAAAGGTACACCTCCAAAATTCTCCTTCAAAGATAAAGAAAAGAAAAATGAGGTAAAGTGCTATGAATGTGGAAAAACTGGTCACATCAAATCGGATTGCTACAAATTAAAGAACAAAAGGAAATGGGATAAAGAAAAGAAAAAGTCTCTCAAAGCCACATGGGATGACTCTTCCTCAAGTGAAGAAGAAGAAGAAGAAGGAATTTCAAATCTTTGTCTCATGGCTATTGAAGATGACTCTAATGAGGTAAGTACTCAATCCTTAGATCCAGTAGCACATGATGATATAAATGATATAGATGATAGTGACTTGATTGAGCACATGAATTTTAAAATAGAAAAATATTTCTCTAAAATGATGTTCTATAAAGAGAAAAACTCTAAGTTAGAAAAGGATTTTATATGCTTAAAGAACTCTACCTTAGAATTGAAAACCTCAAATGAACACTTAATGAATACAATAGGAGAGTTGAATAAAAGCTCACATGACTTAGAAAAAGTGATTAAGGAGAATGAGACATTGAAGCATGAACTAAAAGAACTAAAAGAATCAATCTCCAAATTTCATAAAGGAAAGGAAGCATTGAACACATTAATTAATAATCAAAGATCACCTTCCTTGAAATATGGATTAGGATTCAATGGCTCAACCAACATTGCACCTAACAAACCAACATTTGTGAAAGCATCTACAATTGAAATTTCTGATGTTCATATCAAAGATGCTTGCACCAAGTCTAAAAGAACTTCTTACGGTTCACTAGGAGAAAAAGCCAAAAATAATTATGCATTATTGTTCACTAAACTTGCACAAAAGAAATCACATACTTGTAGTTGTATGTATAATGCAAAAAGAAAAATGCAGAAGCATAGGATACCATGGCAATGCACATATTGCATGAAATTTGGTCACAAAAATTTCTATTGTTATATAAGAAAAGCTCATCTCAATTTAGAAGGCACTTTTTCTACTAACCATCAAGGACCCAACTATATGTGGGTACCTAAAAGAAGATGATCACAATTGTCTTGTAGGTATGCCTAAAAACTACTATCAATGAAAGCACATGGCTTGTGGATAGTGGATGCTCAAGGCATATGACTGGAAATGCAAAGCTCTTTACAAGTATTACCTATAAACATGGAGGTAATGTAACTTTTGGAAACAATGCTAAAGGTAAAATTCTTGGTGTTGGCTCCATTGGTTCTATTGGTAAGGATTTAATTGAAGATGTATGGCTTGTTGATGGTTTGAAACATAACTTGCTAAGTGTTAGTCAACTTTGTGATAAAGCATACTTTGTCAAGTTTGATTCCAAGGAATGCAAGATCACGAATTCAAATGATGTTATCATATTTAAGGGCACTAGAACAAACAACACTTACAATGTCAGCATACATTCAAATCATACATGTTTAATGTCCACTAATAATGATGCATGGTTATGGCATAGAAGACTAGGACATGCTGGTATGGATCAATTGAAATATATTTGTAATGAGAACTTAGTTGATGGCTTACCTAAGATAAAATATGATAGAGATAGGATTTGTGAACCTTGTCAACATGGTAAGCAACATAAAAGCTCATTTAAAACAAAGAACGTTATAAGCACCTCTAGACCTTTAGAGCTCATTCATTTAGATTTGTTTGGACCAAATAGAGTTACAAGCTTAGGAGGCAAATCATATGCATTTGTTCTTGTTGATGACTACTCTAGATTCACATGGGTTAATTTCTTAGCTCAAAAGAATGAAGCCTTTAATTACTTCAAAACTTTTGCAAAAAGAGTTCAAAATGAAAAAGGATATGTAATCACATCTATTAGAAGTGATCATGGCAAAGAATTTGAAAATGAAAACTTTGAAGACTTTTGCAATGAACTTGGCATTTCACATAATTTTTCTGCTCCTAGAACTCCACAGCAAAATGGTGTAGTTGAAAGGAAAAATAGAACTTTAATTGAAATGGCTAGAACAATGCTCAATGAATATGATTTACCATCTTATTTTTGGGCGGAAGCCGTTAATACAGCTTGTTACATTGCAAATCGTGTTTATAAAAGGCATTTGACTAATAAAACTTCTTATGAGCTATGGAATGGAAGAATACCCAGAATTGGATATTTTAGAGTATTTGGATGCAAATGCTTCATATTGAATACCAAGGATAATCTTGGAAAATTCTCATCCAAATCAGATGAAGGCATATTCTTAGGATATTCATCATATAGCAAAGCATATAGAGTATTTAACATGAAAACTCTAGTTATAGAAGAATCTATGCATGTTGTATTTGATGAATCATCTAAACTTGATCAAAAGAAAGGTATTACTTTCAATGACCCTGCAGGAACTCTTGAACCTCTTGAATCTATTGATGCTCCAAAGATCAATGAACTTGAAGAAAAGACTCAAGATCTACCTAAGGATTGGCAATACAAGAAAGATCATCCAAAGGAACTCATCATTGGAGAAACATCAAAGGGAGTAACTACTAGATCTAAAATTAATCATGTTGATGTTAATTTTGCTTTTGTTTCTCAAATTGAACCAAAAACTATTGAGGAAGCTTTAAATGATGAAAATTGGATAACTGCAATGCAAGATGAACTTAATCAATTTGAAAGAAATAATGTTTGGCAACTTACTCCTAGACCTATAGATCATTCTATAATAGGATGCAAATGGGTTTATAGGAATAAGCTTGATGAAAATGGTCACATCATAAGAAATAAAGTAAGATTGGTAGCCAAAGGTTATAATCAAGAAGAAGGTATTGACTATGATGAAACCTTTGCCCCCGTAGCCAGATTAGAAGCTATTAGAATATTACTTGCTTTTGCATGTCATATGAACTTTAAACTTTATCAAATGGATGTCAAAAGTGCATTTCTAAACGGACTTATAAATGAAGAAGTTTATGTAGAACAACCTCCTGGTTTTGAAAACTACAAATTTCCTGATCATGTTTTCAAACTTACCAAAGCTTTATATGGATTAAAACAAGCACCTAGAGCTTGGTATGATAAACTTAGTGCATATTTGCTTGAAAATGGTTTTTCAAAAGGAAAAGTAGACACAACTCTTTTTGTTAAAAAGGATAAGCACAACATTTTGATTGTACAAATTTATGTGGATGACATAATATTTGGAGCTACTAATGAAGTCTTGTGCAAAGAATTTGCTTCTTGTATGACTAGGGAATTTGAAATGAGCATGATGGGTGAACTCAAGTTTTTCCTTGGACTGCAAATCAAGCAATGTAAAGATGGGATCTTCATTAACCAATCCAAATATACAAAAGAACTCATCAAGAAATTTGGAATGGATGGCTGCAAAACTAGCAAAACTCCTATGAGCACATCATTGAAATTAGGTAAAGATGATAATGGTAAAGCAGTAGATGAGAAGAAATATCAAGGTATCATCGGATCACTACTTTACTTAACTGCTTCTAGACCTGATATAATGTATAGTGTATGTCTTTGTGCTAGATTTCAAACTAGTCCTAAAGAATCACACTTGAATGCCACTAAAAGAATCTTGAAATATTTGAGTGGTACAATGCATTTAGGACTTTGGTATCCTAAAAACACATCATTTCATATTATAGGATTTTCAGATGCAGATTATGCTGGTAGTATATTAGATAGGAAGAGCACAATAGGAGCATGTCACTTTCTTGGTAATTGTCTAGTTTCTTGGCATAGTAAGAAACAAGCATCGGTTGCTTTATCCACAATGGAAGTTGAATATGTTGCAGCATGTTTTTGTTGCACACAAGTATTATGGATGAAACAACAATTGCTTGACTATGGTAAAATGTTTAACAATATCTCCATTAAATGTGATAACACTAGTGCTATCAATTTGTCTAAGAATCCTATCCAACATTCTAGATCCAAGCATATAGATATTAGACATCATTTCTTGAGGGAAAATGTACAAAATCAGAACATAATCCTAGAATTTATAGATACAGAAAATCAACTTGCTGATGTCTTTACAAAACCCTTGAATGAAGATAGACTCAACTTCATCAAACTCAATTTAGGAATGATTGATGGAATCACTTTGAGTTAATTAAAACTTTTGCCTTACAATAAAGTTTCTATGTGCATGAAATTAATTTTTCTTAACACACTTGGAATATCTTCCATCTTTCCTTGAATCTTTCATTTTTTAGTCTGTCGCGGTCGCTCCAATGTCCTTTCGCGATCGCTATCTCGTCTGCCAATTTCATTCAATAAAAATCTCTGTGCGCGGTCGAGAAAATTTGTGCGCGGCTGCACCAATTTGAATAGTTTCGACCGTTACAGTTGCTTTCTTCACTCGCGAGCGTACTGATCATAATAATGGTCGCTGGACCCAATGTCGCGATCGCACCTTGTTAAATCTGCGACCGCACCCTGTACACTCTGCTCAAAAATTTATAATCGTTGGCTGTGTGACAGGTCGCAACTCTTAACTTCCAACAGTCATAAACGGCTATTTTCTTTACTTCATCTATTTAAGAGTGTTTTGCATCAGTTTATCTGATATTTTGCCTATTGAAGCACACAAACCTCCCTCTGAAACCCTAAAAACCTCTCAATATCATCTGTTTCTCAATCACTCTCTGTTTTCCTACTCTCTTCTGTTCTTTCTATTCTGATGGCCTCCAAAAGAAAAACCACTTCCAAAATAAAAGGTCAAGCCAAGAGAGTTCCAGGAATCACCATTAGAGAACCCATTGTTGATCCTCCATCTCCTCCACAGTCTAAAAGAGGTGAGAAAATTCACAAACCTCACCACCAAACTTCTGAGGAAGATATTAGATATGCTATGTTAAAGAAAAAGAAGGTTGAAGGCACCAAATCACCTTTTGGTGGGATGCTGTCTGCCTTGAACATCAAGGACGAAATTGAAGGATTATTGGATGTCCTTGGATGGAGAAAATTTGTCTTCCCTGAAGAGGTAGGTTATTCTAGTCTGAGTAAGGAGTTTCTAATGTCTCTCCAAATAGAGAAGAGTGCAAACTCTGCACTAGGGTGGTATGGGGTTAGGTTTAAACTCTTTGATCAGTATCAATTCTTAACCCTAGAAGATTTTGGCAGCATTTGGAACTTCCCTTCTGAAGGTATAACCTCCTACAATGACCAAATCTTCTCTAACCAAACTCTTTCTGATTTCTGGCGAGAAATTTCCATTGAAACTTCTTTTGAAAAGGAATCTAAAGCCAGGCACATCAAATCTCTCACCCACTGGATGCTCCATAGGATTATCACCTATACCATTCATCAAAGAGCAGATGGGAATGAGAAAGTAACCAAAAGAGACCTTATCTTTCTCTATGCTTTCACCCACAACATCAAAATAAACACCACCAAGTTCTTGATTGATACCTTTTATCATCATGCTGTTACAAGAATTGGTACCTTCTTCCTATCCTCTCAAGTTACTCAAATAGCTAGGCACCTAAACCTTCTGAATGATTCGAACTTAGCTACTTTGAGAAACCCTTTCACTCTAGCCTCCAATGCTATCACAATCGATTACTTAGAGCATGCTGGATGTGTAAGGAAGATTGAAGGATCATATGTATACTACTTTGGCAAAAAAGGAGTTGTGGAAAAACAAAAGAAAAGGCCAAGGTATACAATTGAGGGTGAGGGAGATTCTGTGGAAGTTGCTATGGAATTACCTCCAAAAGCAACTTCATCAAAAGCTGCTCAAGAAACTACTTCATCCTCCACACAACTCATCCTCCAAGCTATCAAAACACTCTCAAAGAAACTCTCTAAGTTCAAGAAAAGTGTCTCCAATAGATTCCAGCACTTGAACAAGAGAATAGACCTTATATCTCATATGCACCATGATCTATATGATATGCAAGGCAAATTGGACTTGCCTCAATGCAAACTTGAAGATTGGGATATAAGTTATCACACCCAAAGCATTGCTGAAGAAGGAGAGTCCATTAGCACTAGCTCTGCCTCTGTTGCACCTCAAGATAAAGGAAAAGCTCCTTTAGTTGAAGAAGAGTTAGATGTAGATGATGTCTCTGATTAGCTTAAAACTTTTTGTGTCTCTATTGTTTGCATTTTCATATGCCTGTTTTAATCTCTCTTTGTACTTTCCTCCACTTTAATAAATATAATGTTTAAATACCCTTTAATTGTTTTGTTAATTGTTTTGCTTAACATTTGTTTCATTTTGCCTATGACAATGGGGGAGAAAAGAAAATACCAAAATGGAATGAGGGGGAGAACAAGAATAAGAACAATAATGGGAGAAACAAGTATACATGTTGAAAAGAATAGGAACAATAATGGGAGAACCAAGTATACATGTTGAAATTTGTTGAACATGTTGAAATTTGTTGAACATTTGCACCAAGATAATCTAATAATCACAATGCTCTTAACCATGATTGTTGCATATGTTAAGGGGGAGCATTTTAGACTTATTATTTTTCTCATCATTCCATTTGAATTGTCAAAGTCAAAATGGGGGAGATTGTTAGACAAATGATCTTAATTTTGATCCTTGACAAATCAAATGGATGATCTATTTAACTTGTGTTTAAGAAATCTTGTTGCAGGATTAGGTTGCTTCTAATAAAGGTGAACAGAACACTTATAGCAGTCGCACCTCACCTGTATACGACCGCTCCATGCAATTACAAGAAGAAACCTTATCACAGTAGGTTTCGCGGTCAGAAGTTCGACCTCAGTCGCGACCGCTCATAAGGAATAGCGACCGTCCCAATATGTGAATGACCGCTACTCAAGGAATTTAAATCATTACAATCACAGTAAGGTTCGCGGTGACAAGAATGGTGAATAACTCGACCTCGCTTACCAGATTAGCGACCACCCACTCAGAGTCGCGACCGCCCTACTAATTCAAGAAGAAATTGCTAAAAGAGACAGTAGTGTTCGCGTCCTAAGGTGCGTCCAGAAGTTCGACGCGAGAATCTGAGTTCGACCGCGAGATGCTACATAGGGCGACCGCGAGATTCAAATTATGGAGGACATCTCTTTTGCTCTGTCAGAGAATGACACGTGACATGACCGTTGTAATCCCACTTCAATATTCAAAAAGGGTGACCGCACCTTTGCTTGGCGCGACCGTCCCGACAAACATAGCATGGGCAAGAACCGGTCCGACAAACACAGCATGGGCAAGATTCCAGCTGCAGAGCACTAAAATTCGACCATTGAAGCTTTTTCAAAAGTAGCGACCGTCCCTTGTTCAAAGGACGACCGCATGAAGCATGAGCGCGACCACCCTGGTATGAAGGGCGACCGCGAAGAGCTTCGGACAGTTTAAGTAAAGAAGGTCTAAGCTGCCAAGACTTTATTCTCAACATCAATAACGGCTAGTAAGACCACATTGGCTATAAATACAATATTTTTATGAGAAAACAAAAGAGAGACAACATTGAGAAAAGATTTTCATAGCCAAGCAACAAATTTTCTTTTACTTAAACTTGCATTTGAATTGAAATGAATGTTAGGTGTTAGCATTGAAAACACCATTGTATAAGTTTGAGTGTGAGCTTGGGAAACACTTGGGTTGTGAGAGTAAGCCTAGTAAAACTCTTGTTTGGGTTGTAAGTGTGAGCCTAAGAAAAACACTTGTGAAGTTAGGTGTGAACTTGTGAAAACACCAAAGTTGGAAGTGAGCTTGTAAAAACTTCAAAGATTAGTGGAACCTTAACAAGTTGTTAAGGAAGTGGATGTAGGATTGAAGTAAATCCGAACCACTATAAATCTTGTGTGTTCTTTCTTTCTTCCATCACTCAACCAACTCTCTATTCCGCATTTTTTATTTGTTGAGTTTTTTAAATTGTCATTACTTCTTGAGGAAACCAATTCACCCCCCCCCCCCCCCCCTCTTGGTTGCCATCTTGGGACAACAGGGAGGTTGATGTGTATGTTGAGCATATTACTATGGATAAGGTTTAGAAGATGATTGAAGAGCATAAACAACATCAAGAACCTAAAAATTTTAAGTATTGATTTTTTGCATTAAGTTAATATATGAGTGTAAATTGGATTGATTATAATATTATGTGTAGTTTAAGTATTTGGAACTGATAGTAATAAGGTTGACTAAGCCCTAATAAATGTAAAATTAAATCCGAGTATAAACAATATTAGTAGTTTTTGAAAAGATGTCAAAGAGATAAGAAATTACAAAAATACCCTTATAGGTTTGAAATGAACTCGAGCAATAATTTGGATGTGAAATATAAATAATGGGATTTTAAAGAAGCTAAAGTAATTATTTTTACATTGTTTCGGGGTTAAAAATCAAAGTAATAGTTAACTAAAGAAAGTGACTGTACCAAAACTATTGTATGAGTAATGTATGGGATAAAAACCCTAAAGTTTATTTAAATAAATTTTAGTGTCTTCTCCATTTCTTCAAAAATGGCATCTTCATCATTTACCTCCATCTTCATCTCTTTTCCTTCTTCTTCCATTTGTCATCATAGAAATCATGGAGAATTGGTAGAAAAACCCAGTTTTGATGGATGTTAGCTACTTTACAATAGATTCATCAAGAAAAACATCATCAAATCAAGGATTGAAGAGAGGGATGATGGAAGTGTAACTTAAGAGACGTTAGTGCTTACATATTATTTATTTTGCTATTAATTGATTTAATCTTGATTTTGATTATCAAAGAAGTTTGTGTTTTGATTATATGTGATTGATTGTGAAAGAATTGTTTTTGAAGTGAATTGTAAAGAGTGAATTGTTGAAAGTGGTTTTCTTGAAAGTAAAATTACTTTTGTAATAAACAAAGAAAGTATTTGATGATTCTTAAATGAATTTGTGTTTCAAAATATATTATTGAAACATATATAAATGATGATTTAAAGTTATAAAGCAAGTGGAGATTTGGCAAAGTTAGGGTTTGATGGATATAGAAGTTTAGACTTAAATTACTTGTGTTTTGGAGGTTTATTGGTTTAATTGATTGAGTTATTGATGAATTATTAGTTAAATTGTGAAAGGAGATTCCAGCAGTAATATGCATGATCAACTTGAAAAGAAATACTACATGTGATGCACATGATCATTCGCATGGTCATGCATCTGCCTGTATACATTTCTATCCTTGAAAATATTAAAAATAAATTCTAGCAGTGATGTGCATGATCATTTGCATAGTCATGCTTTTACTTGTGTAAAATTTCTACCCTTAAAGCTCTGTAAAGATATTTCAATAGTGATGTGTATGATCACTTGCAGGAGCATGCATTGACCCATGCGTATCTCTATCTCCTTGTACCTTCACAAAATGGGTTTAAGTGAGGTGAAATTAGTAGCGTGTTCAACAAATCCTGGAAGTATTTGTGATTAATGAATGATTGTTTATAAGATTGAAGTGAAATCCATTCATTACTGATGAATTGTTAAGTCATACTTAGGGATACATGAAATTAATATATAGAATGAAATTAATATATGTTAAGTCAGATTTCACAATTACTGATGAATTGTTAAGTCATACATGAATTGTTATGAGATTGTTATGATAACTTAATATATAGAGTGAAGTGAGAAGGTAAAACTTATAAGAGAAGAATTTGATGTATAACCTTTGATGAGTAAAATGAGTGTAAAGTTAGTGAAATGACTAAAGACAATTAAATGTAAGAATACTTGTTTATGATTAAGCAATAGAAAAGAGGCTAGTGACTATTATTTTTATATAGAAAGTCGAATTGACTAAATCATATTACAGTGAAGTATAGTAATATTCATAAAGTTGTGTATAAGTTAAAGAGTATAAGAATAATGAAAATGAAAGTGTCATGGAAAAAGAATAACAGTGAAAAGAGTTATCGAAGAATTATCTTGAGTAGAGCAGTTATAGTGTCTAACATAAAGTGATTTAATGTAAATGCTTTGAATTTAGTAGGATTGGTTCACTCATAGTAATCTAGATTGGAATTTGATTTCATTCCTAGAGATTCAAAATTTGTTTATTTGGCTTGAATGAATGGAGTTAATCGTGAAGTGTTAAGTATATTTGTGATGACAATAGAAAAGTAATGGTTTTGAGATATGAAAGAGCTTACAATTGTTAGAAGAGTATTTTCTTGTATTTAAGTGTTTTTTACTGAACTATCTTAGTTATCTAAGCTTGATATAATTAATCGACTTAAGCGAGAGTAGAGTTAGCAGTGAATAAGTAATATACAATAGTTATGTAATATGCACAGATGTGTCATTCTAATTGGCATGACTGTGTTGTGTAAATTATTTTACAAAAGATAGAAATGAATTGAATTGCATGGGCATGGTTCTAAAACACCAAATGCTTGTGTCATGAAATTCTAAAATGATATAATGTTTGAATTCTAGTGCAAATTAAGAAAGCTAAAACTTAGCAAAGAGAGATGATAATACTTATTACAGAAAAGTGAATTGAGTGCAAAACATATATATATAAATACTTAAATATATACATGATATAGATAGTGTATGGAAATTATATATATATATATAATATTATGAAGAGAAAATGGTAAATTATGAAGTGTATTGAGTTAGAAAGAATAAACTAATCAAAGTAAAGATAAGTGCATAGTATTGTGAAAGTGTGAATCTAAAAGAAAGAATAAAATAAGTGTATTGTCCAATGATACTGTTAGTAAACCTAGTGTTCGGATTGAATAGCTAGCCAAAGGGTGGACATCCAAAGTGATAGTGGGCACTCTGTGCCATAGAGGACACCTTTTATGTCCCAGTAATATTGGCTTTCATGCCAATAGTGGACGCTTTGCATCATAAAGGATCTTTGATCCCATTCTTTACAGTAGACATTCGTGCCATAGTAGGCCATTGGCCAAATTTTATACAATGGGCATTTACTTGCCATCAGTGACCCATTATTAGAACTTAGGATTTGAAACACAATTTATGTTGGGCAAAAGTGCAATAGCAAAAGTGCAATAGCAAAAGTGCAATAACAAAAGAGGAATGACAATAAAGTGTATTGGTAATATAGTTATAATATGAGAATGTAAATATCGAGTGTATATGATAATTTGTATTGAAAAGTGACAATGGTTAAAATAATATTAAAGTTGAATACTGTAAAAAATGATAAACATAATGTTATTGTTAAACGAATATATATATATATATATTGAATTACATGACAGTATTTCAAAGGTTATATTATTTGAAAATGTTTTATGTGTTAAATTAATAAGAGAGAGATTACTGTAAAACATGAAAAGTGCAACATGAATAATTTTTATTGTTATTGTGATTACTTTATTTAATATTGAATGGAAAAATATGTATATACAAGCACCACTAAGCGATGAGCTTAGCGTGTTAAAATTTTTTGACATGCAAGTATATGCAATAGAGCAATAGTGATAAATGGTGAATAGTGATTTCAAGAGATATGTACAGAGCGGATTATGATCTTTTATATATTGTAATTGTGGATTGTCATATATACATATTGTATTAGTTTATTGAAAGATTGTACAAATTTGTAAGCACGAGGAAAAATATGTATTCATAGTTTAAATTTTTAATTGGATCATTATTGTAATAGTATACACTAGAATGTTATAAGAATGATTGATTTATTGAGTAATATCTTCTAGGCAGTTCTCTGAGAGAATTGTCAGGGGATGCTACATATAGAGTCAGATTGAAATGGTGAAACCAAAATTTTATATCTAGAATTTAACATAGAAATGGACATTAAATGATCCTACCATTGGGGCGAGTATGATATTTCAAAATAGGAAAGAGTTTAAGGAATCGATTAGGGCATGGTCAATAAAAAACATATTTCAAACATACTTTAGCAAAAATGATTAGTTGAGGGTCACTATTTGATGTACAAACAAATAATTCCCTAGGAAGGTGCATGTATCCTAAGAACATCAATTTGAACAAAATGGTGAACCATTCCAAAACAAGACAACAATTCTAACACACACGTGTCAAAGTGCAAAAGAAGTTTTACCTCACCTCAAAGTTTCTAGCTTACCCTAACATGGATATAATTAGGGTTAACTTTAATTGCTTGATATATGGCTTTATAGCTAGAGTACAAAACGATTTCTAATGGACTTTAGGGAGGTTAAAAGCTTGGAAGGCAAAGAAGTTGGTTTTGAAATTAATTAATAGAGATGAAGCACAATCATTTATAATGATGCATGACTATAAGTTAGAGTTAATGAGATTCAATCCTAGCTTTACAGTTGAATTTAAGGAAGAACAAGGAGAATTCTAAGGTATCTATAAATGCTTGGCTACACTGAGGGATGACTTTAAAGATGGTTAAATTGGAAATGTACTGCCATAAGGAGCAATGTTCCTTGTGGCATAATTTGAGGATGCAAATTATATTTTTAGCTCGTAGTTTGGTATGTGATTTGGACAGTTTAAGTTTACTTGGACCATTTAGACTACTAGATATGATAAAAAAAATCAATTATGTTGAAACTAATCAAATTGAATAAAAAAATCATGGTTAACTGAACCAAAGATTTATATTTGGATTTTTTATTTTGAATAAAATTCATATAAAAATTAATTTAGATTTATATATAATTAATTTATGCTTTCACTTTATGTATTTAAAAATAATATAAAATAATTGTCAATCTATTTATCTTTTTTATAAATATTTGAAATTTTTATGTAAAAAATTAAGTATTTAAAAAAATTTAAAATGAACGTGACTTTATTATTTTATTTTTGTATGTATATATTTTTTGGATACATAATTTATTGTTGTTAGTAACTAGTTAACATATATTTTGAATTTTCGATAAATGCAAAAAATACCATGCATAGATTACTTAGCTTTAACTTTTAGTAGTTTACCATCATCAAACAAAAAATTTTAAGAATATGGATTAGTCCTTTTCAAAGAGGCTCGTCTATTAAATTGATCCACCTTTTATTTTTCAGTGTGTACTGAATGGTAACTCCATTCCACTCGCTCACAGTTATCTATTAAGATGAAATTGGAACTTCTAACACATAAAAGAAAATCGCGTTCATTCATTGAAATCTCTAACATTATCAAATCAAACAAACGTTACTTGTCATTATCAACAAAATCTGCATAATATTGGTAGCCATATGTGAGCAGGGATTTTTGCCCCTACTCCCATATGGAATAGTTCTTGTAACTTCGGTACTATTAGGTTCAGAGTCTTAGAGAACATGGGCCTAAACCCAGAGAAAATAGAGTCGTCACTTGGATGGGTTGAGAAAAAGAAAGGGGTGGATGACTCGATTCTTAAGGAATCTCCATCCCCCTAATGAGTTCAGAAAGTTAGGTACGTATGGGGAAGGTGAGAATAACTCAGCACCCCCATAATGTCCGGGTCATTATAAATCGGCCTCCTTTTCAGGTCTAAATATTATTAAATTTTTAAATATTATGACATCACTCATACTACATGCAATAAAAGTAAACAAATATTCATTGTATTAAAATCAAAGAAGGTCCAAATAAATAAATAAAATGGGCACCCATACAAGGTGAAAACATGCCTTTACAAATGTTCAAATATCTACAAAGAAAATAAATAAAATAGAACACCCATCAAAAAGTGAAAACGTGTCTCTTATAATTATTCCAAAGCCTTTAAATAAATTAAATTATAAAAAATAAATAAATTAAGTAAATACCCGTGAGTGGAAACATGCCTTTTACATCGCCAAAATCCAAAAAATAAAATTAACACCATTCAACCATTCATAGTAAAACAAATAATCCAAACATGGACCTTCTGCAAATAAATATTGACCTCATTAACGAGGGATTACGTACAGCAGCCCCATTAGCAGGTTAGTGGGAAGGAGTCAAGGGGGCAGCGCCCCCGAAAGGTAAACGGTTTATAGGATATAGTTTTGTTGGGGAATTAGGGTTTTTATGTAAGCTAGAATTTTATATTTATAGAAATGTTTTTCCTAAACTAGGATTTTAAGACAAAAATTAAGATTTTATGCTTTTGAAAACTAGGATTCTGTCTTTTGAAAATAATATTTAGGTCTTTGGATTATCAAACTAGGATTTGCATGAACTGTGACTAAAGTTATCTTTACATTGAAATTAATATTGCTAACGATTTGGCTACTGGATATCAAATGGATCATTATGCAAAGATGATAATAGTTTAACTGATTAACATAAATTGTAAGCTACTACCCAATGATGATTGAAAACTAAATGCTACTGTGATTCTAAAAAATAAGGTTGATAAATAAACAACTACTGTAAATTTAAGACAATAATAAATTTAAACGTCCATTTGTAGATTCCACCAATATCAATTTGTTGAATCAACTTTAATCTTGGTGTGATGAAGCAATTTGGAGACGATGGATAATGCCTCCTTTGGTTGCTGTGTAGTTACGGTCTTTCTTTTGATTTTTCTTTGTTTTTGCTCTCTTTGTGTTTTAGTAATTCTTTTTTGCTGCCCCTGCTGATTATTTTAATCATGTATTTATAAGGAATGAATTAGGTTAAAACTAGTGTGTGACCGAGCCTCATTCTTATTTTCAATTTAAGCATGACTTGGATTTAAAGCATGGCTTGGATTTAAAGTATGGCTTGGATTTAAAGCATATTGAATTAAACTCTTTTAAATTTAAGGGAAATCATGACAATATCGAATTAAAATCAATTTAATTCGATATAGAACCTGTCCATATCTAATTAAACCTTGTTTAATTCGATATGGGCCAACCATATTGAATTGGTTTACATCTAATTCGATATGGATGGTGTTCATATCGAATTGGATGCATTCTAATTCGATATGGAGCCTCCATATCTAATTGGATGGCTTCCAATTCGATATGGAGCCATCCATATCGAATTGGAGGACTCCATATTGAATTGGATGGCCTCCAATTAGATATGGAGCCATCCATGTCGAATTGGGTGGCTCCAATTCGATATAGATGTTGTCCATATCAAAATGGCTTGGCCCAGGCCTATTTAAACCTAACTGAATTTCGAATTAGACCATTTTAGGACTTTAAAAGTTGAATCGGCAAATTTTAGGCCTCGTAAAACTGGACCAATCTAATTAACAACTTTAAACTACGTTTAAGCTATTAAGAATGGACTAAGCTTTAGGCCAAAATTATGGGTCTATAGTTTGTCCCTGTTTGAACGATCTTGAATTTATTCAAAGAGTGAAAAGCAACATGTCTTTGAGCTGATTTTTGATAAAGATGGGTTCTGGACCCGGGGATTGATTTGGGTTCTAGATCCGAGACTTGTTTAGGTTTTTGACCTAAAATTAGTTTGGGTTCTGGATCCAAGATATGATTGGTTGGGTTCTAGACTCGAGATGAGATTGGATTCTGGACCTGAGACTAGATTGGATTTCGAACCCGAGATTGGATTGACCTTCTTCAGTTGAGCTTCTAGCCATCAACTTCAGCTCTTCTAGCTGAATGACCTTCTATCAGTTGGGAATTTTGGCTTTCTTCTAGCCAATCAATTTCAGCTCTTCTAGTTGACTGACCTTCTGTCAGTTGAGAATTCTGGCTTTCTTCTAGCCAATAACTTCACGTCTTCTTCCTTCATAATGAATCTTCAAATATTAGGTCTTCACCCTTCATAATGGATCTTCATCCTATGGACCTTCAAAATAGATCTTCATCCTTGGACATTTGTCCTACATTGACTTCAGCTCTTCTAGCTGGATTGATCTTTTATCTTTTTCATCTTCATTCTTTTGGGGTTCCTACTTTCTAGTTATGTTCTTTTTGTTCTTCCTTTTGCAAAAAAATTCAACTATTTTTTAGCTAGTTCTCATATACTCTCTTTGCCCCCCTGCGTGACAAAATATTAAAAGTGAGTCTGAAGATGTTTTGTACAAGCACAAACTTAAAAATTGAAAGGCGAAACTTTCCCCCTGTGTAGGCTCAAACCAATGATTTTGTTTATATATATAAGCTTTGATTGATGTTCACATTTTGTCTGGTTCTTTACATAAGCACGTATCTCCATTTTTATAAAGTGACTGAATCTTCCTCAAGAAATGGGCCTTTCATGTCCCTTGTTTTCATATCTGCTTCATGTTTGTTTCATAGGGTATCTATTATTTACTTTGATAAAGAATAGACAACGCAAGATAAAAAATATAGTGTGATATGCTTATGCATGAATAATACTTACAGTGGTTCTATTAACTCACAAATTGAGGTGATTAACTAAGTGCTCCCATGGGCTCTTTCCAGATGCTCATTCAGGTCTTGCATTGGAATGCTAGAAGACTTCACATTTATGACTTTTATCTTCAAGATGTTGAAAATATGAGTGGTGAGGCCCAAGCAGCATAGATACATCCATTTCAAACTATGGTTCAACATGCTGATTGGTAACTTCTTCATAACATTGCAAATAATCATTTATTTTACCTAATGTATCCTTTGAGGTTTGACAGTGCAACATACTTCCCTTAACTTGAACGGTACAGGAAAATAATTTATTTATTTATTTTAAATCAAATGTTAACTTTGTCCAATCAGTATCATCGTACCTTAGGACTCGATTTGTCCAAATTAACACATAACATCATAACCCTAGTTATCGTACTAAACTTGGGAATCATTTCCATTTAAGCAAGAACTATTGCATTTTAGATAGGCACATACACATTACTTGGCTAAAGGTCACATTAAGTTTAAATAATGTCTATCTCATATGCATGCTTATCCAAACTATCTTTACTAATAGACTCTACATACTAAAAGAGATCAACAAGTCTTTAATAGGCTTGAAATGGGGTCTACAAGGGACATGGGTTAAGCGGAGGCTATTTTTAACTGGAGCTGATGTGACACTGCCGTCAAACTTTCACACTATAAACTTTATGTTGGAACCATATACTATTAGAGGTTCCATTTTTACCTTCTAGGCATCACTTTTATCTTCTAACTTCATGAAAATATAAAGCTTGAATGTCCTTCCATCTTATTGGCAGAGATTTGGATCCAATCAGTACTATCTTGATCTTTAGACTACCATTTTTTCTCCTCTTTCCTTCCGTCCTTTTCCTTTTTTGGAATATCAAGTCTAAGTCTTTCAAGATTGAGGACCTAGAGCTATATTGGATAAAATAAAAGATGGTATTTCCCTTATATATTTGATTTTATTTGAATCTTTTGGCTGGATTGGACCAAGTCAAGTCAATTTGTCTTCCTAAACTAAGTGGAAGTCTCCTACTTGCTTTAGGTAAAAAAGAATTCATTTGACTTTCTGAACCGCTTTTTGGGTTTTATTTTCTTATCCTTTTTTCTCCTTCTTCTTTAATTGAGATTGGATTAGCTTAGGGTCAAAATTAAGGGTCTACACCATAATTCACCATTGTTGTTAATTCAAATTTGTTAATATAGGTAGCTATTGTTGCATAATAAATAAGCATACACATCATCAATGAAATAATCCAAATTATCAAAATGGGTTCAATGAAATTATATGCATAATTGAATTCAGAGAAACTCTCAAAAACATATCCCTCATTAAATAGAAACTTAAAGATACATACTCCATACCAACATTTATAATAAACAGCCACCCAATATTTCAACAATTATCCACATTTAAAGCTTAAGGGTTTTACCTTTGCTATAAATATTCATATCTTCCATTATCAAAAAGTCCCAATTCACCAAAATGAGAACTAATCCACAACCTAACTTAAAGCATCTTTCCCTGTAACAGAATAGTAATAACAACAAAAAGAAATAAAATACAAATCAATAAAATAGCAATGTATATCTTCATTCAGCCAAGCCCTAATATCTAATCCTTTGATTTCCCATAAATCCTTCAAGTCTCATCCTTTAAACCCATTATTTCATCTTAAATCTACATACACTAACAACATAAATCTAATAAAAGGTTCATACAGGATTCTCTATAGTGGATTGTATGCCAGCTCGCTTTCCATAATTTGGCCAACTAAAAAGGCCAATTCATTAATTAGATCAAAATTTAAAGACTAAATAGTAATTTCCTCAATTTCCTTTGATAAAAAATGTCTACTAAAATTTTGCAAGATCAATCTAGGTATAGTATGGTTACAAAATATAAGTGGGAAAAATCAACTTCAAAATTAAACAAAAAGAAATTACAATATTCACTAAAAGAATTATAAGCATAAAATAAAATGAATTTTGATACAAATATATTACGTTATAAAATTCTGCTTCCCCAAACATTTAATATCCTATTCTCAGTAGTGTAATAGCTTAACAATTTCAAAAACATGTAGCAACTTCTCTAAGAGAGAATGCCATGGACATTTTAGAGAAGCATGAGTTAGAGTTGTGGCCGGTTCTGCTGGGGCTCCAAAACCTCCAAGTGAATTTTGACTGATTACAAAATACCATAAGAAAGATTACCATTCATATTTTTTATTGTTGCTCATCTATAAACATTTTCCACCGCCTTTCTCACCCTTAGGTGTCAAGTAACCAAGCCCTACCATACCATATCTATAGAAAATGATCGTTACTGCCCTTGTATAATGTGTACAAACATCCCTTTGAGCTTTTTCAGAGAATTAAATTTAAGAAAAAGAATTATTAAAGTTCTAAGGACTTATATTTGTGATGAGGTGCTTATTTGGGATTGTGGTAGTTGGTCTCAATAGTGTTACACTTTTCAAAATAATTTTTAAAAAATTAATTTTACAAAATATCTTGGAAGTCGATCCCATATTTTAGATTTCACTTTAATTCTAAAAGTCATCAATTATTCTAGATTTGCTGAAAAAAGGAAGATGTATAATGAAAACAATGTTTTATTGGCTTGTTGGTCTTTAGCATGCTTCCTATGCAGATATCTAATCAAATGAGGGTAGAAACTGTGAGATTGTTTTCTCAACTATGTCACTTCGGTTCATAGAGAGAATAATACTAGATATTTCTACAACAAACACTTTGGGTATTGGAGAGTGGTCACCTTCTCCTTGGAAAGACTTTAATATGAGGGAAATCCTCAAGGTTTCACCATTTTTGCACATTGCAACTTTAGTTTAGAGTAGTATAAATTCCACAGATAAATGTATTCCCTTTTCAATCCATAACCACCTTTATGAATTCCCATTTTCAACCATTCAAATAACCACTAAATCAAATAAATATGAATCCTAAACTGTAATTTCAACTGCCTACCAAATAAACTCTTAACCTTGCAAGTTTCTCCAATTAATACTGATCAGAGAACAAATATTAGATTGCTAAAAAATGAGCTATAATCTTGATGTAGTGGAAGTAATAAACAAAGGTGTTATTCTCGTTTAATCTAAGAATGCCCAGGTAATAAACACAAAATGAGAGAAAAACTTCTCAACTGAATTATTATTCAACTCTGAAAACTATCTTTCACTTCTTCAAACATTACATTATAAAGCTTTAGGTTACAGAAAATCCTAATTCCAAATAAGGAAAGTTTTCAAAATGTAACATATTGCCAAAATGAAAGAATTACAAGTATAAAAATATATTATTTAACTAGGCAGACAAAATGCCCAAATGGTACCTCGATCCAAGGATTCTAAATAAGGAAATAAAAATATGCCCTAAGTTGCCATAAAAGCAAAATGCATTTTCAGAGGCCTAAATGATGAAATTTGGTCGAAAATTGACGGACCTCAACACAAAGCCATGACTTTGACTCGCTGGCCCATGTCCTATTGGGCTAGGCCCTTAGAGCGCCCAGTTTGTAATATCAGCTTTTGGCAGTAATTACCAAACTGCCACTATGGCAGGTTTTGGTCAAACTTCTTCATGACAGTCAAAGCTCTTTGGTCCTTAATAAATCTTTATACCACATGAGAGTATCAATAAAAAAAAGGTGTTATTGAAACTTAAACATTGTAAAACCGAGTAAAGCTTAACTGAAAAGGAACACAATTGAGATTAGCCATTTACATAAAAGAGAGATAAAAGGTAAATAATTCATAAAGAGTCAAAAAGACTTACTTGCAAACAAATACTATAAAGCCATTAGATCTAATCTTGCACTATTATGGCCTCTGTATCTGCTGATATACAAAAAAAAATCATCAGATTGGCAAAATTGTTGTGTACATGTGAAAATAAAACTTCATGACCATATACCATTTTTTGAAGTATATACGAGTATGGAGCTCCAAAGAGCATGGACTCACCATTTAAGCATTCCTATGCCAATAATTTAAATCTGGAAGAGATTTTCGACAAGCACATGATTTATAATTCAATATAAACATAGTAATGGATGATATCATGATTTAGAATAACCCAACAAAATATAGCTCTAGAGGCATTATTTGGTAAACCCTAGATAATTGGAGAGTGAATTAAATACATGCTCAAAATGTGGTGTATAAAGTGAGTGAATGCAGAAATCCTAACAAGGCATATGATTGCACAAAGAGACTATTGGACTAGTAGAACACTTGCTCAATTGAAAACAACATTTGCCAACAATGGAAATACATATTAGTTGCATCTTCTAATAAAGTATGTATGTATTTTAAGCAACAAAGATAAATCGGTGAATAGTGAGTTGCTTACTATTAGTAATGTCAGCTGGGGGTCTATGTCTAAACATTGTTGCAAGTTTGTATATCCCTAAAGATGTAGCTAGTAGTCTATGGACAATGACATTTGCAAGCAAAGAAAGCTCTAAAATAAAACTCCATCATTTTATAGAATTCTGCCAGTGAAATTCAAAGTTAAAACTATCATATCTTCTATTAGGTGATGTGAAGTGAGTATATAAAGGTGCTACAAGACTATAAGGATGAAAATATGAAGGACTCAGATTCCCAATGCAAAAATACACTGCCTGCTTAAAATTAATATCACAAAAAGCATTACAAATTGTTTGTATGAAGTAAATTTAAAACTTAACTAATCAAATGAAATGATTTGTCAGACATCTCGTTGTTGTTATAAGGATCATCTAAATGAAATATGGGTCATCACTCTAAGCATTAATTTTGTGAGAAATTGGTCAAGAAGATCACAAAATAGAATTTAGAAGCAACTAAAATGTGCATGAAATCAAGATGACCATAACAAACCAACTGCATTTTTTGTAAGGCACCCAAGTGATTTGTCAAATTTGTTACAACTACTTATTTTTCTTTTCCAAATAAGAATTGTTTTGCTGGAAGTTCAATACTGCCTATACCAAGTGCCACAAACCAATTTTTGGCCACAATGCATCAGGAGATTACAATTGGCACATACTATACTATCACAATAGGAAGTTGCCTAGGCGAGCATCCCTAGAACTTTGAATCATGATTTCAGGCTCAAGAGCAACTATCATGTACATGTATTTCTTAATATCTACCAATTTTATGATTGAATACTATCGTACGCGGGGCAATGGGTGGCCGGCGGTTGAAAGTAATTTTAATTGACTTTTAGTCGGCTTATATTTAATTATTATTTTTTTATATGTGTTAGGAGTCACCACCAAATAATTATAAGGTTTGATTGAATACCTAGTATTGGTCTATGTTTCTAGGTTCGGGGGTTGATTACGTGTATAGATGGAAAAGACCCTACAATGCCAAAAATTGATACTATAATTATTGTGATATTTTATTATTTATTATTTTTAATAAATTTATTACCATTATAGGTACAATTTTTATTTTCACTAATTTATGACTTATCCTCCATATTCACTTCCTGAATGTAGGAGCTTTATACTTTAATATTTGTTAAATTTATTATTACTATTATTTTGAATAATGTTCACTTCTTGAACATGACTCTCTATATTACTATTTTAATCCCACGTTATTATTTTTTTTTGATGATTTCATTACTAGTGTATGCACATATTTCATTTATTAATTAATTATTTAATTGTTGCATTTATTACCTGAATATAAGGATTTTACTACTTAATATTTGTTAAATTTATGATTATTATTTTTTAAAAAAAAATTATCCCTACTCCCTAGACATAACTGTTCTAATTTTATATTTTTATTAAATATTTTTTATCTTTTATTTTACTATTCACTAATTAATTCATATTTATTCTTTTTTAGAGAAGATTATTTTTTTATTGAGGTGGACTTGAATTTGAAATTTAATGTGATATTCATATATATAAGTGAAGGCAATGTCAGCCATGTATTGAGCCACTCAAAAGTCCTTGAGCGGATGCTTTTGTTAGGCTTTCCCACTGTCTCACCGTATGAACAACTAATCGGCAGTTAAAAATTTTTCTTTTTTTTTTTTACATAAGACTAATTTGCTTGTTTTTTTCTTATTAGAGTTTACTTGTCTTCAAGAGTTTAACACTCACTATTTAATTATGAAAATAAATTTTCTGCCAGAAGAAAACATATCTACTTCTCTCATATATATCATATGTTCTCTAATACTCTCCCATTTTATCCTTTTTTTTGGTCAACCACCCCAACCCATTCTTTGCTTTCTCTTTTAATACTTTCTATTTCCTTTTCATTTTTTTTTGCTTATTCTTATATGAGGAAAAAAAATCCCCTTTTACACAGTTGTGCATTCCTTTTAGCTCAAATCTCCTACTTTCAGCACTCATCTCATGCGTTTGGATTTCATTATCGATGAACAAATAAGGTAAATCTCAGAACTCGACTCCCTTTTTATTATTAATTTTTTGCCCTACCCTTTTTTAATTTATTATGGATCTAATTTATTATCTTCTCTTTTTTTTTTACTAAAGGAGGATCTAATTTATTTTTTTTAATGTTTTTGCAGGAGCATGCATGCTACTCTCAAAATCTGACATGCATTATTTTTTTATTACTTTCAATTTGTTCTTTTGTATTTGGAATATGTTACTATAGGAATATTGTGTTTTGATTAATTAATTTTATTTATTATTAATTTTATTAATTTATTTGAATGTTATCTTGATTTGTGTAAAAAATGATTTGCTGCAATTATCCCCCTTTTTTGCATACTTTAATTAATTAAAGTCATATAAAAGGATTAGTAACTATAACGCCTAAAACTTAATTTTGGGGTATCTAAAATTTGATTTTGGGGAAAATTTTTTGAAAAAAAAAATGGAACAAAAGGCTTGACTTTATGAGCATTTAAGGCTTGACACTTTTTAGAAAAGAATGGAAAAAACTAATGTTTGACCTTAAAAACATCATATACTAAAAAAAATTTTAGAAAACAAAAAGAAAACATAGGCTCAACCTTAGAAATATCTATAGCTTGACTTTAAGATTTTTTTAGAGAATTAAAGGAAATCTAAGACTAGAACTTAGAAGTACCTGAAGTTTGACTTTAAGAACTTTGATAAAGAAAAGGGACCTAAGGCTTGACCCTAGGAGTGTCTAATACTTGATATTAGGAACTTTTGGAAAAAAATAAAAATAAATAAATAAATAAATAAACCTAAGACTTGACTTTAGGAGTGCTTAATGCTCAATATTAAAGACTTTTGAAAAAGAAAAACAGAACCTAATGCTTGACTGTAGGAGCTCCTACTATTTGATACTAGGAACTAAAGATAAAGAAAAACTCAGATATTGACTCTAAAATTACTTGGAATGTGATTTTGAATGTGATTTTTGTATGCAAACTCTTTTGATAAGATTTAGGAAATTCTAAATTTCTTGAGGATGCTTAAAAACTTTTTGTCATGCATGCTTGCATCTAATTTTTTTTAAAAAAATATTAATTAAAATCATCTTTTAATGGTTAGTAATCCTTTTAAACAAAAAATATAGCATCGAAACTATAATAATCCCTGAATCAGGACTAAATCTAGTATTTTACTTTAGTTATGAGATTTCCAAGAAGTCTTCTTTTGTCCTATTTAGGCAACAACTCTAGATCTTAGAACAATCTCATTGGTCAGTGCCATTATAATATCTTGGTAGCAATTCTTTCACCCATTGATATGTATTCCTTTTATTTCAAGTTCATAATTTTAATCTCTCAAACAAGTCTGTCAAGCTTTTTTTTTTACCATCTTTTAGCATCACGTCCCCTTTTTTAAATATTTCAAGAATAATTTTTAATAAAATATATGCTTTAAAGAATGGGTCAGGTAAGAGTGTTGAATTATGTAGTCTCTCGATAGTGTTTTATTGATATTTTAAATAGTTATTTTCAAAAGGTGCAAATATGTGTCAGCAAAAGGAACAATTTATTAAGAAAAACCAATAAATCATCAAATCTAACGATCACAAGTCTGAATTGACTTTGAATAATCTCTAACTATGCTTGTCACATCTTTATTTTCATCTCCTGTTACAACTTTAGGCATGATACCTCTTCACAACATCCGAATTTATTGGATTTGACAAATCTTCTCCATCTATATTGGTTAAAATGAGAGCTCTTCTAGAGAATGCTTTCTTCACGACATATGGACCTTCATATTTAGGAGTCTATTTTTTTCGAGGATCTTGATGTTTAAGAATAATCTTTTTGAGTACCAAATCTCCTTCTTGAAATTTCATTTTCTTCATCTTCTTTGCATGAGCCTTGATCAGTCGTTTCTGATATAATTGACCAAGACATAAGGCTATCAATTATTTTTCTTCAATAAAATGTAATTGATCATAATGTCTCTGTACCATCATCAAGTTTAGTTCCCATAATAACCTTGAGAGAAGGAATCTCAACCTCAATGGGTAATACTGCCTCCATGCCATATACTAAAGCAAATGGTGTTGGCCCAGTTGATGTCCTAATTGTGGTCCTATACTGGCGAAGAGCATAAGGAAGCATTTTATGTCAATCCTTATATTTTATTGCCATTTTCTGAATTATCTTCTTGATATTTTTATTGGTTACTTCAACTGCACCATGCATCTTTGGATAGAATAGTGAGAAATTATGATGCTTAATTTTAAATTTTACACACATATCTGTCATATCTTTATTTCTGAAATTCTTTGCATTGTCAATTATTATACGCTGGGGTAAACCATATCGACAAATGATATTCTATTTAATAAATTTCAAGATCACACTTTTTGTCACATTGGCATGAGAGGCTACCTCCACCCATTTAGTAAAATAATTAGTTGCCACTAAAATGAATCAATGACCATTAGAAGCTTTAGGTTTTATTGGGCCAATCACATCCAAGCCCCATATTGACAAAAGGCCACGAGGAAACCATCACATGTAAGGGTGTTGGAGGAGCGTTGATATCATCAGCATATATTTGACATTTGTGACATTTTCGAACATAGTTAATGCAATCTGATTCCATTATCAACTAGAAGTATCTCATTCTGAGAATCTTACAGGGCCAAAACATGTCCACTTAAATGTGTCCCACAAATCCATTCATGCACTTCTTCTATTAATCTCTGAGCCTTTTTTCATCCACACTTCTAATTAGTATTGTATCATAGTTTCTTTTGTATAGAACATTGCCACTTAAAAAGAAATTTATTGCAAGTCACCAAATTGTTCTTTTATTAGCATCTGAGATTTCTAGATGGTATGTTCTATTTTTAAGGTACTGCTTGATATCATGAAACTATGGCTTACCATTACGTTCCTTTTCAAGGTTTGTATAGTAAGCATTAACCCCTCTAGTTATGATCATGATGAAGGCATCTTTCCATAAGTGTCTCAAAACATTACGGCTAATGTGGCCAATGCATCTGCAATTTGATTCTCGATTCGAGAAACATGATTGAAACTTATGAATTCAAATCTTTGAGTTAAATCAAGAATATATTATTGATATGGCACTAATTTTGGATCTCTAGATTCCCATTCCCCTCTCAACCAATTAATTATCAATGTCAAATCTCCATAAACCTCTAACCTTTTAATCTTCATATCGATAGCAACTTGTATTCCTAAAGCACATGCTTCATATTCAACCATATTATTAGTGCATTCGAACCACAATTTGGCTATCACAGGAAAATATTTTCTTTCTGGGCAGATTAAAATCACTCCTATCCCACTTTCTAAGGCTTTTGAAGCCCCATCAAACTTCATAATCCAGTTTATTCCCAATCTCTATTCTTCTTCTGCCAATATGATCCCTTCATCGGGGAACTCATAACTTATCAGCTGATAGTCCTCAATAGCTCCCTTTTATTGCCTTTTGAGTGATATATATTATCTCATATTCAGTCAATAAAAACTGCCATCAAAAAATTCTCCTAGTTAGAGCTGGCTTTTCAAAAATGTACTTAATAGGATCTATTCAAGATATTAAAAAAGTGGTGTAATATAGCATATAGTGCCTTAATCGGTGAGCGGTCCATGCTAATGCAGCACAAGTTCTTTCTAGTAAAGAATACTTAGCTTCATAATTGGTGAATTTTTTGCTTATATAATATATGACTTGCTCCTTCCTCCCTGAATCATCATACAGCTCAAGAACACCACCCATTAATCTTTCAAAAATTGTTAGGTACAATATGAGAGGGCGACCTGGCATATGCAATTGTAGAACTGGAAGAGTTTGCAAATAATGCTTGATCTTATCAAAGGCCATTTGACATTCTTCATTCTATTTTCCTGGGTTATTCTTTCTTAAAAGCTTGAAAATAGGTTCACATGTAGCTGTTAATTGTGAAATGAATTGAGTTATATAATTAAGACTTCCAAAAAGCTTCGGACCTCCTTTTCGATTTTAGGAGCTGACATTTCAACTATAGCCCTAATCTTATTAGGATCAATCTCAATTCTCTTATTGACTATAAACCATAACAATTTCCTCGATGAAACTCCAAATATACACTTTGCAGGATTTAATTGAAGCTGATATTTCTTTAGTCGCTCAAACAACCTTCTAAAAAATGCAATATGGTCTTCACCATGTTGAGATTTTGCTATCATATCATTGACATAAACCTCTATTTCTTTGTGCATCATATCATGAAACAGGGTAACTATTACTCTCTAGTAAGTTGCCCTGCATTCTTTGATCCAAAAAGGCATCACTTTATAACAAAATGTTCCCAGAGAGTAATCAAAGTAGTTTTTTCTTTACCATTAGGATTCATTTTAATTTGGTTGTACCCTGAGAATTCATTCATTAATGAAAACATATGAAATTTAGCTATATTATTAACCAGTACATCAATGTGCATAAGAGGAAAATCATCCTTTAGACTTGCACAATTAAGGTTCCGATAATCAATACACATTCTAACCTTTCCATCTTTCTTAGGGACAGGAACAATGTTAACCACCCATTCTCGGTATTTAGCCATCTCTAAGAAACCTACTTCAAACTATTTTTTACCACTTCTTTTATTTTAACAAAACGTCTGACTTCATTTTTCTCAGCTTTTGTTTTATGAGTTTATATTATAGTTTAATGGTAAATGATGCACAACTATGTCCATATTCAGTCCTAACATATCCTTGTATGAACATGTGAAGACATCTATGAACTATCCTAGTAATCTAACCATCCATTCTTTGAGTTCTAGAGGTAGAGATGCACTAATCCTTATTTCCTTTTTATTTTCTTCGGTTCCTAAGTTTACCGTCTCTACTGCCTCTTCTGAAGGTTGCATAAATTTTTCATCTTGTTCCATCATCTTAGTTATCTCAGGAGGAAAATTCTCTTCGTCTTCTTCATCCAATGTAATTTCAAAGATATGGTTATCAAAATCACATCTAAACTCAAATTTGTCAAGATTAATTCATTATTGGCATTCTTGGATAGAGTAAGTATAAAAGAAACATATTACAAAGATATAGAAATCAAACAGAAGATAATGTAGGAAGAAAAGAAAAAAAATCGAGGGTTCAAAAAAATTAAGGGTTCAATAATAGAAATGAAACATGAATTTATTTCATTAAAATTTATTTTGAATCATTAGAAAAAGGAAGTTCATGCTAACATTTTCCAAGATGCTGAGCAGAATCATAAGAAAATAAATATTTTAATTACTTTGAGTCATGAGATAATAATTCATAAGCTTTCCAATTTTTTTTAGATCTTGTCTCGGTGGCAAAGGTGTAATCCATAAAGTTATTTCATCAAGAGGCTCCTTCTCATTCACCATAGTCACCACTGAAATCTCTGACATTATCTCTATATCTAGTGGATCTCCTAGTGTCTTTATTTCCTCATAAAAAAAGCCAATGCTTCTGAAGGTATTCTTTAGGGGTGTGGGAACATCATTTTCTTTGTAAAAGTTTCATGATTTTCCAATCTTGCCAGTCGATGATCCTTTTTCTCTTTTTAAATTCTCCTTCTATCTTCTTTAGCTATCTTGTACCTCAATCCAACTCTATTGTCTTTATTGGGAGGAATCAGAAAGGCATTAATTTCTTGTTCACGTCTTCCTAAACCTTTTCCTGAGGAGTAACTTGCCCTTATCATTTCTTTCACTACCATCATTGTTGCTATTGATAATCGAAGAGCTGGCATGACTAATCATTCTCTAACATATGAAGTACTTGCTACCTTAAAGGATTGGAAAGAACTTTCAAAGGCTTCTTCTGTTGCTTCAACATATGGGGTTGAGATAGGCTTAGTGACCAAAAGGTCTTCTTCCCCTAAAATTTCAATCATCTTTCCTTCAATGATGAATTTGACCTTCTAATGTAGAGATGATGGTACTACCTCTACCGAATGTATCCATGGTTGACCCAATAACATGTTGTAAGCCGGTACCATTTTCATCACTTGAAATATGATGTTAAATGTGACTAGACCCACTTAGATGGGTATTTTAATATCCCCTAAAACCTCTCTTATGGTTTCGTTAAAAGCCCATACTATCATAGAGTTAGGCTGCATGTATGCCTCATCAATTGGTAGCTTTGAAAGGGTTGTTTTAGGCAGGATATTTAGGGATGACCCATTATCTACCAGAACCTTAGCAACATAATGTCCTTTACATTGGACTGAGATATGGAAGGCTTTGGTATACCCGATTCCTTCTCCAAGTATTTCATCATTTATGAAGGATATTTAGTTAGGTACCATCACACTCCTAACTATATTATTCAAGTTATCGATAGAAATGTCTAGGCAGACATGTGCTTAATTCAGAATTTTAAGCAAAGAATTTATGTGAGATTCTGAATTCAAAATTAGAGATAGTAGTGAAATTCTAACTGGGGTTCTATTCAACTGCTCAATCACTTAACCAATTTTAGAAATTAACATGCCTCATGCTCAGAGATTGGTTTCTTTACTTCTTATTGTGTCAGTTTTGTTGCCTATATTTTGAAACTGTCTGACTTCACTTTCTTATACCAATTCAATTTTCTTAGCTTTCCCCTTCCTATGCCTTTCAAGTTCATCTTTTCTTCGATTCTCTACTTCTTATGGAGTATAACAACATCCACTTCTCGTCATTCCACCTACCCCAAAAATGTTAACCACTGATTCAACTTCGTTGCTTGCTTGGCATACACCATGATTTTGGCTCACTACCTCGCACTTGTACTTCTAAGGTACTGCTTTTGAATCATTAAATTCGAAAGGTGTCAATGTTTTTACTACGAGCTTTGGGACTTGCAAAGATTTGTCAAAATTTTCTCTTTTCATCGCTCCTAACAAGCATGATATCATAATGGGGGTTGGGATGGCAAGATCGATAGACACCATAGTCACATCTTCCTTTTTATTTCTTTCTATTCCAAAGATCACAATTTTAGCATCCATCAATTTTTTAACCTTCATCTTGAATTGTAGGCATTCATTGATTATATGATCTGACACCTTATCATGGTAGTCACAAAAAGATTCCAATTGAGGGAAAGACTTATCTCTTGATAGGCTTTCAAGAATTTTTCCAGTCTTGACCAAAATTTGAAAAACTGCCTCATAGGCATTTGAACTTCCTCTACCTCTTCCTTATACTAATGAACCTCTTCTTCTATTATAACATTGATTTTGCCCCCATCATGGTTTGGTAGAGGGTTATTATTCACATTAGAGGTTTTTGATTCTTAATTGAATTTCAACCATCTGACATTTAAAAGACTTTGGACCTTTCTTTTCGTTAGCCAAACCCTTGGCATGATTACTCTATTTTTCATCTTAGGCAATCAAATTGAATAGAACTAATATTGTATCAAGTTACATTTTGCAAGAAGATAAATTTTAAAGAAATCTTGAAAGGTACCATCGGACCACACTGAAGACCCATCGGACTTTTCATTCCAACATGAGTAAAATTTACACAGAAAGGTTCACGATGGAAAGTACTCCCAAGATTTCACCATACCATTGGTAGTCAGCTCGGAGACCGCACCATTGGTTATGATAAATGGAAATTAACATAGTAAATTTCACGGTTAAAAGTACTCCCATTTTTTCATAGTACTAGAGAAGTTCCACCAGACCATCAAGAATTTTGACTGGACCTTTGAAGCATAAATTGTTCAAAACATCCATTAAAGTTCAAGATCAAAGGTATGCCCAGAAATTGAACATACCATTAGCAATCCAACAGGACCAGTTGCAAGTTTGACCAGACTATTTAAATATTCTTCAAATCAGAAGCCTTTATATCTCCACTCAGTTAGTGGATGACACGTGGACCAACTGTTCAAGGACCATTAGTCATATTTTCAAAAAGTATGACGAGAAGTTGATTATTCTAACGGCCTTATGAAAGTACGATTGGAATGGGGCTAGTCCAACCATGAAAATGCTTTGGACAATAATTTAGTGGGAGATAAGAATCAAACATGTTGGCCCCTACCCTAAATGGCTAGTTGAAGACTTGAAGGCTATAAATACTTTAATAAACTTCATTTTTTGTGTAAGATTGTGATTGTAATTGCCAAACAAAACAACTTTCATTTCTTTGAATCAAAACTATATTTGTGATTGAGTGTTGTGTGTGAGCATTAAACATCATTATAAGTTTGAGTGTGAGCTTGAAAATACTTAGGTTGTTAGAGTGAGCCTGGGAAAACTCTTGTAAAGGTTTGAGGATTGATCTCAAACCATTGTAATAGTTGGGTGTGAGCTAGTGAAAGCACCAAGTTAAAGTTAAGCTTGTAAAAACTTAAGACTAGTGGAACCTTAATAAGTTGTTAAGGAAGTGGACGTAGGATTGAGGTAAATCCAAACCACTATAACTCTTTGTGTTCTTTCTTTTATACTCTACTCAATCTTCTTCTATATCTTCTTCATCTCTTGCTTTTAAATTTAAATTTACCATCACTCTTCATATCAACCAATTCACTCCTCCTCTTGGTTTCTAATTTGGGACAACAATTGATATCAGAGCTAGTAAATTTCTTTAAACTTAATTGTGAAATTTGGTCCAAAATGGCAACCATTCCACCAATAAACACCTTTACACATGAAAATATAAATTCATTCCTTAGAACATATTTCGATGGAATGGACTATTCCTATTGGAAACACAAGATGTATTTCTTCCTAGATAGTGAAGGAATTGAGCTATGAAAATTTATTGAAAATGAGTGGAAACCTCCTACTCATGAAGTTGATGGTGTCCAAGTTTCTCTTTCTAAATCACAATGGTTAATTACCAATCTAAAAGATCAGTTCAAGAATAATAGAGCAGCCTCCATCTTGATGAATTTAATATCAAGAGAAGAAGGTGGGAGAGTCCAACATCTCACTTGTGAACATGGCATTTGGAAAACTCTTGAGAACTATCATGAGGGTACTACCTAAGTGAGGTTCACCAAGAAGCAAATGTATATACATGAGTATGAGTTATTCAAGATGAAGCCCAATGAAAATGTAATCAACATAATGAATTGCTTGCTTTCCATTGTCAATGAATTAAAGAAATATGGCAAGATATATGATCAAGGTGATGTCAATAGTAAAATTTCGAGAGCTCTTTGAGTAAGGAAGAGCTTTGAGTAAAAAATTTCTTCCATTGAAAAGGCTCATGACCTTAGCACCTTGAGAACTGATGAACTCGTGGGAAAGCTACTCACTTTTTAACTATACAACTAAAAGGAAGAAGAACAAGGTGAGAAAGATAAAAAGAAAGCAATAGCTCTCAAGGCAATCAAAGAAGTTGAGAGCTCAAGTAATGAAGATAGTGACAATGAAGAAGAAATGGCAATTCTTTCAAAAAGAATAAGTGATTGGAAAAGAAAGAGAAGATTGCAAGCTAATAAAGGTACATTTTCTAAATCCTCCTTCAAAGATAAAGATAAAAAGAATGAAGTGAAATGTTATGAATATGGAAAATTCGGTCACATCAAATCAGATTACTTCAAGTTGAAGAACAAAAAGAAGTGGGATAAGAAAAAGAAGAAATCACTCAAAAATACATGGGATGATTATTCCTTAAGTGAAGAAGAAGAAAAAGAGGAGGAGGAGGAAGGAATCGCTAATCTATGTCTCATGGCTATTGAAGATGAAAATGACTCCTATAAGGTAGGTACTCAATCCTTAAACTTGATTGCATATGATGATGATATTGATGATGCTTTAGATGATAGTGACTTGATTGAACATATGAACCTTAGAGTAGAAAAGTATTTTTCTAAGATAAAATTTTATAAGGATAAATGTTCTAAGTTAGAAAAGAATTTTATATGCTTGAAAACTCCACATTAGAATTAAAAACCTCAAATGAACAATTGTTGAAATCAATTGATGGAATGACTAAAAATTCACATAGCTTAGAAAACGTGTCAAGGAAAATAAAATATTGAAGGATCAAATAAATGAGTTAAAAGAATCTATTTCAAAATTTCACAAAGTTTAGATACATTGATCAATAATCAAAGCTCACCCTCTTTAAAACATGGATTAGGATTTAATGGCTCATCCATCACTACATCTAATGCACCAATATTTATAAAAGCATCTACAACTCAAACCTCTAGTATTGAAGTTGTAAAGAACACTAATGCACAAAACAAACCTAAAAATCCTAAAAGGATTACATTAGATTTACAAGGCTCTAGAACTAAAGTTCCAAGAGCAAACCATGCATTCATGTATACAAGGCATGTACATAAATACAAAAATGCGCAAAAATAATCTCATTCAACACACACTTGCAATTGTGTGCATGGTTCATTGAATTTCAATAAGAAAAGTGCATAAGTATAGAATCTTGTATCAATGCACTTATTGTATGAAATTTGGACATAAGAGCATATTTTACTATATTAGGAAGGCTTATCTCAAGATAGATGATCTCTCTACTATTGACCCCCGAGGACCTAACTTCATTTGGGTACCTAAAAGAAGATGGACATTATTATTTCATAGGTATGCCTAAAATCTACTATCAATGAAAATGTTTGGCTTGTGAATAGTGGATGCTCAAGGCATATGACGGGCAATGTAAAGTTTTTTACAATACTCACTAACAATCATAGAGGTAATGTTAAATAATGCTAAAGGTAAAATCACTGGCATTGGTTCCATTGGCATGCTTGGTAAGAATATGATTAAAAGTGTGTGGCTTGTTGATGGGTTAAAATATAATTTACTTTGTGTAAGTAAATTATGTGATAAAGGATATGATGTAAGTTTTAACTCTAAAGATTGCAAAATTACCAATTCAAATAGTGAACTTGTATTCAAAGGAGTTAGAATTGACAATACATATAAATTTGACTTACATTCCAATAATGCATTTTAATGTTTGATTACCATTATTAATGATGCTTGATTATGGCATAGAAGACTAGGACATGCTAGTATGGATCACTTACGATGCATTAGTAAAGAAGAACTAGTTGTCCCTAAAGTAAAATTTGATAAAGATGGGACTGTGAACCTTGTCAATTTGGTAAGCAACATAAAAGTCCATTCAAATCTAAAATATTGTAAGCACTTCTAGAACCTTAGAACTTATTCACTTGGATTTGTTTGGACCAAATAGAGTTATTAGCTTAGGTAGCAAGTTATATGCATTTGTACTTGTTAATGATTACTCAAGATTTACATGGATAAAATTCTTAGCTTAAAAGAATGAAGCCTTCAATCATTTTAAAATAGTTGCAAAAAGAGTTTAAAATAAAAAAGGCTATGTAACCACATCTATTAGAAGTGATCATGGCAAAGAATTTGAAAATGAAAACTTTGAAAATTTTTACAATGAGTTTAGTATTTCACATAACTTTTCAGCTCCTAGAACACAACAATAAAATGGTGTGGTTGAAAGGAAAATAGAATATTGGTTAAAATGACTAGGACAATGCTTAATGAATATGATTTACCATCTTACTATTTGGGTGGAAGTTATTAATACCGCATGTTATATTTTAAATCATATTTAGAAAAGGCTTTTGATAAACAAAACTTCTTATGAGCTATAGAATGGAATAATACACAAAATTTTATACCTTAAAGTGTTTGGATGCAAATACTTTATATTGAATACCAAGGACAATCTTGAAAAATTCTCATCCAAATCGGATGAAGGCATATTTATAGGGTATTAATCATCTAGCAAAGCATATAGAATATTTAATAAGAGAACACTAGTAGTTGAAGAATCAATGCATGTTGATTTTGCTGAATCCTCTAAACTTAACCAAAGGAAAGGTAGTGTTCTTAATGATTATGTAGGTACATTTGAACAACAAGAAATAATTAATGTTCCAAAGAATAATCATGATAAACAAGAAGAAGAGTCTCAAGAGCTACCCATATATTGATAATACAAGAAAGATCATCCAAAATAATTCATCATTGGTGATACATCAGAGGGAGTAACTACTAGATCCAAACTTAAATACTTAGATGTTAATGTTGCTTTTGTTTCTCAAATTGAGCCAAGGACCATTGAGGAGGCTTTTAGTGATGAATGTTGGGTAATTGTTATACAAGATGAACTCAACCAATTTGAGAGAAATAATATGTGGGAACTTGTTCTTAGACCTAAAGACCATCCAATTATAGGATGTAAATAGGTATATAGGAATAAGCTTAATGAAAATTGTCTCATTACTAAAAATAAAACTAGATTAGTAGCCAAAGACTATAACCAAGAGGAAGGCATTGACTATGATGAGACCTTTGCCCCCCGTAGCTAGATTAAAATCTATTAGAATATTACTTCTATTTGCATGTCACATAAATTTTAAACTTTTTCAAATGTATGTTAAAAGTGCATTTCTAAATGGGTTTATTAATGAGAAAGTTTATATTGAATAGCCTCCCAATTTTGAAGATTATAAATTTTCAAAAAATGTTTTTAAACATACAAAAGCATTATATGGATTGAAACAAGCTCTAAGAGCTTGGTATGATAGGCTCAGTGCATATTTACTTGAAAATAGTTTTTCAAAAGGCAAAGTTGATACAACTCTTTTTATCAAAAAGAAATTGCATAACATTTTAATTGTACAAATTTATATTGATGACATTATTTTTGGTACTACTAATGAATCTTTGTGCAAGGAATTTGCTTCTTGTATGCTATAGAATTTGAAATGAGTATGATGAGTAAACACAAATTCTTTCTTGGACTACAAATCAAGCAATGCAAGGATGGGATCTTCATCAACTAATCTAAGTACACAAAGGAACTCCTAAAAAAATTTGGAATGGATGGTTGAAAAATTAGGAAGACTTTTATGAATATATCCTTAAAACTTGACAAAGATAAAAATGGTAAGAAAGTAGATGAGAAGAAATATCGAGGTATAATCGGATTACTACTTTACTTAACCGCCTCTAGACCCGATATAATGTATAGTATATGTTTGTGTGCTAGATTTCAATCATGCCCTAAGGAATCACATTTAAATGCCACCAAAAGAATTTTGAAATACTTGAACGGTACATTACATTTAAGACTTTGGTATCCTAAAAATACATCATTTGACATTTTAGGCTTTTCGAATGCATATTATGCCAGAAGCCTTTTGGATAGAAAAAGCACGACTAGGGCATGACATTTTCTTGGTGATTTCCTAGTTTCTTGGTTTAGTAAGAAACAAGTGTCGGTTGCTCTTTCTGCCGCGAAAGCCGAATATGTTGCTGCATGTTTTTGTTGCACTCAAGTTCTTTAGATAAAACAATAATTGTTGTATTATGACAAAAATTTTGATCATATTTACATTAAATGTGATAACACTAGTATCATTAATCTATCTAAAAATCCAATTCAACACTCTAGGTCAAAACATATAGACATTAGACATTATTTCTTAAGAGATGATGTTTAAAATTAAAATGTTGTCTTAGAATTCATTGAAACTCAAAACCAACTTACTGATATCTTTACAAAACCTATAAATGAAGAAAGGTTAAACTTCATAAAGCAACATTTAGGGATGATGGATGAAAACACCTTAATGTAGGAATTGGAATTGCTTAAAAACTTATTTTACATGATTTAAATTTCCCATTTGTATCTTTTTTTATCATACATTGAAGCTTCTAATTAAAATACATAATTTTCCTAAAAGTCTTTATTTTTAGATTTTTCTCGATCGGACCTCATTACAGTCTGACTGTACTTGTTTGAAAATCCTTAACTTCAAATTTTGTGTAAATGTATGACCATATCCTCAGTAGTACTACCGGAATATTTCAAAATCTTTTGACCATTGTGCTTAAAATTAAAATTTTGTTCTATCCTACTATAATGTGACTGAACTTTCTATGATTTTTTAAACTTCACCACCGGACTCATAATATTCTGACCAGATTTTTGCTCTGGATTCAAAATTTTCTAGCCATTGAAACTCATTCAAAACATGTAAATTACTCTTTCAACAGCTATAAACGACTAGTTTTCAACTAAATCACTATAAAATACCCCCCAATATCAATGTTTGCAACTTTTTATCAAATTCTAAACACTTAAACACTTAAAACACACAAATTTTCTCAAAACTTCTTCCTTCCTTCATCTACTTTCTCAATCAAACTTAATGGCTCCCAAAGAACTCAAAAGAAAAGCATCAAGAGCTGAAAAGGGAAGGAAATTGCTGCCTCTTCTCAACTAGAAGAACTGCTAAGAATAAGCCATAAGATAAGATTTAAAGATGATGAAGAAAGACAAAGGTATGCTATCCGTAAAGATAAAATTGTAGAGCCAAACCGTCTTTTCTCCACCCTCACTCTAGAATCTTTACGTATTGAAAATGATATTAGAGCTTGTCTCCAAAATTTAGGATGGGAGAAATTTGTCTTCTTGGAGCATAATGACCTTGGTTGGGAATCCTTGATAAAGGAGTTTCTCACAACATTTGTTATTAGCAAAAAGAGCACCAACCCCTTAGGTTATTATGACATATCCTTTAGATTCTTTAACCAAGAACATAGTCTTACTTTAGAGGATTTTTCATCTATTTGGGGTTTTCAATTAGAAGGAATTTCTCACATCTCAAACATTGTCCTCACTCCTGAAGTTCAATTGGAATTTTGGAAAGAAATTTCTATTAAAACCTCACTTCACAAGCTATCCAATGCCAAGAACCTTAGGACTTTGACCTATTGGATGTTGCATAGGATTATCACCTTTATTGTCTCACTAGAGATCAAGCCATTCAAACTGAAAAATTTCTAATTGACATATTTCTACATATTAGGAAAACAAAATCTAGACATATTCTTCTCTCCTCCCAAATAACACAAATTGCTAAATATTTTGGTGCACACCAACAAACAAATCCACTCTCTCCAATTTTCTTGATCCCATAACAAAATCCATAAACATAAGCTATCTCAAACATGCCAAGTGTATTAGGGATGATGAGGGGATATATGTCTACCTTTTAGGAGCACAAGGTGCTAGAGCTCAACAAAGGAAAAGACCTAGGATTGTAAAAGAAGGTGAAGAGACATTTCAAATGTAATTGTGAGCGGGGATTTTCGCCCCCACTCCCGGTGGAATGGTTCTTGCGACTTTGGCACTATTTAGGCTCGGGGCCTTAGAGAACACGGACCTAAGTCCGGAGAAAATGGAGTCGCCACCCGGATGGGCCGGGAAAAAAAAAGAAAGGGGTGCATGACTCGATTCCTAAGGAATCCCCAACCCCCTAATGGGTTCAAAAAGTTGGGTAAGTGTGGGAAAGGTGAGAAATGGCCCACCACCCCCACAACGCCCGGTTCATTGGAACCGGCCTCCTTTACAGGTCTTAATATTATAAAATTCTTAAATATAACAATATTATCCATACTACACACAATAAAAAGAAAGCATCATTATATTAAAATCAAAGCAATGTCCAAACAAAACAAAACAAATAAATGGACACCCATCCAAGGATGGAAACATGTCCTTACATCACATGCCTAGATAGGACACCCACCAAAAGGTAGAAACATGCCCTTTACATAAGTTCTAAAATAGAAAAGCAAATTAAATTACATGATATTTAACTAATGAGGTACCCACCAAGTGGAAACATACCTCTTACAACTTTTGGAAGTCTAAATTAATTGATAAAAGTAAATAATCATCCATAATAAATAAATCATTCATTAAAAGTATTTAAATATCAATAAAATAAACATCCATCCATGATAAATTAAATAAATCAAGTATTGAAATTAAATAGATTAAAGCATAAAAGATAAATCAAGGTATAAATAAATATGGAATTGAATAAAGCAAATAAAAGTTCAATTATAGCTACTGTGACTTTTTATGGAATTAAAATATATTAGGGTTTTATGTTTTAAATGGTTGGTAAGATTCTTTGATTAACCAAATTAAGGTTTGAATGGTGAAATCATGAAACTAGGGTTTTGAATACCTTAAAATACTAAAATTTGTGATTTTTGATTATTGAATTTTAAGCTACTGTGCAATTTTTGGGTTTTTATGTTTTTATGCTTTTTTTATGTTTTAAAGGGATTAGGGTTCATAAAAATTAGGGTTTAAGATTTTAAAAGGATTAGGGTTTATTATTTTAGGTTTAAAAGTTGAATTTTGGATTTTAGGCTTTAAAATTAGGGTTCTCGGGTAAAAGATAATTTTTAGGGTTTTAGAAATCAATTTAATATTCTATGAAGTTTTGTGAATTTAAACAAATGAATTGAAGTTTTTATAAGTAGAAAAGATGTTTTTTAAGATTTTTTTGAATGAAATAGAACCTACTTTAAAAATTTGAAAGAAACAGAATTTGATTTTGGTTTTGTAGAAAAATATGTTCAATTAAAGTTTCAAGATTTTTAAGAAGAAAAAATAACAATTTTAAGTCTTTTTAGAAAAGGAGGTCACGTTTTAGTGTTTTAACTTTGGAAGAATTAAACTAAAGTTCTAAAGTTTTTGATTTAAAGAAACCCTAATTCCATAATTTAGCTACTGTAAAACAAAAATCAATTAAGGAAAATCACTTACCTTCTTTTGTTGATTCTTCCAAAAATAATTCTTCTTGGATGAACTAGCTCCAAAGTCAAGACTTTGTTGCCTTTTTAATCCCTTAATTCGTGCTGCTACTCCCTTAAAAATCAGTTGAATTGAATTATTGATTTTCCTTCCTTGATTTGGTTTCCAATCCCAAGCTCACTGTGAAAAATTTTTCCTCCCTCAATTTTAATTTCCTTTGGTCCTTTTTATAGTGGTTTAAGGTTATTTATTCCTAATTAATTAAGGTAAGTAATATTAATAAAAAAAAGAAATTAAAACCTAATTGGATTAGGTTTCAAAAAAATGCATTGAAAAATTTTACACTGGCGAAAACTGTGGCAGCCGGGCCCATGGCTGGGGCCAGTGGGCGTGCCAGCCCACAGGAAATTCCTGCGGGAAGTTATTTCGCCTGCAGGAATTTCCTGCGAGAGAAATAACTTGCCCGCAGGCCTGCAGGTGAGCTGCTGTTGGGCCGACGGGCCCGCACGACCACTTTTTGCTGCCGATTTTTTTTTCGACTCTGATTTTTATTTTTATTTGTTTATTTTTATTTTTTATTAATAAAAATTAGATAATAAAGCAAAAACTATTTAATTAAAATTATTTTGAACCAATTAGACAACAAAAATCATTTTGGACTAAATAAAGCATATTGGATCGGATTGGGTAAAAAATTAAGGGTCTACAGTTTGCCCCCCTGCTTGAATGATCTGAAACTTTAGTGAAAGAGAGTGAAAAGCAATAAGACTTAATTTTTGAGGTTTTGGATTCTGGACCCGAGAGATTTGGATACTCGATCCTAAACTGGATTTGGATACTCGATCCTAAATTGGATTTGGATACTCGATCCTAAACTGGCTTTGGATACTCGATCCTAAACTGGATTTGGATACTCGATCCTAAATTGGATTGGGATACTCGATCCTAACTGGATTTGGATACTCGATCCTAAACTGACTTTGGATACTCGATCCTACACTGGATTGGGATACTCGATCCTAAGCTGGATTTGGATACTCGATCCTAAACTGGATTTGGATACTCGATCCTAACTTGGATTTGGATACTCGATCCTAACTGGATTTGGGATACTCGATCCTAAACTGGCTTTGGATACTCTATCTTAAACTAGATTTGGATACTCGATCCTAAATCGGATTTGGATACTCGATCCTAAATCGAATTGGGATACTCGATCCTAACTTGATTTGGATACTCGATCTTAAACTTGATTGGGATACTCAATCCTAACCTGGGTACTTTGACTTGAGATTTGAATTGATTTTGATTTAATTTAGGTACTTGGACCCGGGATTAGATTTGATTCGGGTACTTGGACCCGAGATTGAGTTTGACTGACCTTTTATCATTTGAGAAGTCTGACTGCTCTGATTTGTTTTATGCATTGTGATTCTTCACCATAAAAATGGATCTTCACCCTTTGAGATCAGGTCTTTACCCTTGAAAATGGATCTTCATCCTTTGAGATCAGGTCTTTACCCTTGAAAATGGATCTTGATCCTTTGAGATCGGGTCTTCACCCTTGAAAATGGATCTTCATCCTTTGTGATCGGGTCTTCACCCTTGAAAATGGATCTTCATCCTTTGAGATCGGGTCTTCACCCTTGAAAATGGATCTTCATCCTTTGAGATTGGGTTTTCACCCTTGAAAAGTGGATCTTCATCCTTTGAGATTGGGTCTTCACCCTGGCTTCAGTTCTTTTAGCTGGATTGGTCTTTTGTCTTTTGCACCTTCATTCTTTTGAGAGTTCTATTGTTCCATTCTTTTGTTCTTCCTTTTTGCAAAGATTTAGCTATTTTTAATTGGACCTCATATCCTCTCCTTGCCCCCCAATGATTTTTCTATGCGGACTCTGATTGACGTTGTTGTTATCTAATTCTTCGCACAAGCACGTACTTCTTCTCTTTGCAAAATTACTAGAGCTTTCTCAAGCAATGGGCTTTTCATGCCCCCCTGATTTGACATCTTCTTTTGATTCTTTACTTCGCAGGGTGTTTGCTGTTCATTTTGACAAGGAATAGACAACACAAGACAAGAAAGTGCGATGCGATATGCTCATGTATGCATGATATGCATGAATAATACTTACAGTTGTTCCACCGACTCACAGACCGAGGTGATCAACAGAAGTGTTCTCATTGGTTCCGTTTTGACGCTTGTTCAAGTCTTGCATTGGAATGATCGAAAGCTTTGCATTTGTGGCTTTTATCTTCTATATGTTGAGAACATGAGTGGTAGAGACCCCTAATGATAGAGTCAGGGATGCATCCATTTCGAATTATGTTTCATCATGTCAATTGGCAGCTTGCCAATAATAATTTCCTTTGCCCAATATGTCCTTTGGAGGTTCAACATACTTCCCTTAACTTGAAGGCTTTGTATGACAAAACATTTTTTTTTAATTTTAATTTTGAAATCAAATGTTGGCTTTGCCAAATTAATGTCAATGCACCTCAGGACTTGATTTTCCAAATTAACATATCTATAACATGACAACCCTAGTTACCGTACTAAACTCGGGAATCATTTCTATTTAAGCAAGAATTGTTGCACTTCAGATAGGCACATATACATTACTTGGCCAAAGGTCTCATTTGAGTTCAGATATTGTCTATCTCATATGCATGCTTATTCAAACTATCTCCACTAATAGATTCTACCTACCAAGAGAGATCAACAGGTCTTTGATAGGCTTGAAATGGGGTCTATAAGGGACATGGGTTAAATGAAGGCCATTTTGAGATAGGAGCTGGTGTGACACAATGGACAAACCCTCACAATATAAATTTCTTGTTTGAACTTTAGGCAGTTGGAACCAATCTTGCTAGACTCCAAATTCCTTCTATATCTTCTTGGCATTAATCTGGATATTGACTAGGACAATTTTTGCCCTTGCAAAAAGTTTGGTTCCCAGATTTGTTTCTTTTCTTAGAGAGGGCTCCTGCATAATTACCTTTGTCTAGGTCCTAGTCAGTCTTATAACATAATTAGCCACTGGTAATCTTCAATATCCCCATCTTATAACATGGCCAAAAAGGTTGGATATTGACTAGGACAATAATTAATGTTCTTAATGATTATGGGGATATTGACTAGGACAATAATTACCAGTGGCTGGGGCCAGTGGGCGTGCCAGCCCACAGAAAATTCCTATAGGAAGTTATTTCACCCGCAGGAAATTTCTGCGGCCGCGCGACCACTTTTTGCTGCCGATTTTTTTTCCGACTCCGATTTTTATTTTTATTTTTTGATTTTTATTTTTTATTAATAAAAATTAGATAATAAAGCAAAAACTATTTAATTAAAATTATTTTGGACCAATTAGACAATAAAAATCATTTTGGACTAAATAAAGCATATTGGATCGGACTGGGTCAAAAATTAAGGGTCTACAATAATTTTCTAAAACTCTAACCACAAGACCTCAAACCTCTATCCTCTAACTTTTCCAAGATATTCATGGTCAAGTGAGCTTCCAAGGAACAAGAATTGATAGTCTTACCAAATCTCTCATCTTCATCTTAACATTCAACAAATTCAAGAAGCTTTGGGACCAAAATTTTTTGATGATGAACCAAGATTACCTCTTTTAATCCATTGTTTCTCTCTTCATAAAGAAGTGGGTGAAGTTTCTATCTCTCACCCAAGGGAAGTAGAAGAGGAAGGAGATGAAAAAAGTGATGATGATGATGGCAATAATAACCAAAATGATTAAAACTTAATTTATCATTTTATTATACTTGCTGCTATCATTTTATTTTTCAATGTTGTTCTTGCATTTGTTTAATGAATGCTTTTGAATGAATGCTTCATATTTAATTAATGCTTTTAAATTTGTTTAACTCCTTTTTTCTCAATTATTTTTGCCTTTGTCCAAGGGGGAGAAGTGAATTGAATCAATTTGAATAATTAAAGTTAACATTAAAAGACCAATTAAACACAAACTCAATTTACATGAAGCACGTATTAAGGAGAGCAAATCAACTCAATTTTACTTAAACACGCTTTGAATTCAATTTAATTGCCAAAGTCAAAAGGAGAAGAATGTTAGTCCAACCCTTAGTATGATTACTCTATTTTTTATCTTAGGCAATTAAATTGAATAGAACTAACATTTGTATTAAGTTACATTTTGCAGGAAGATAAATTTTTGAAGAAATCTTGAAAAGTACGATCGGACCATACTAAAGACCGACCAAACTTTTCATTCCAACATGTGTAGAATTTACACAAAGGTTTACGATAAAAAGTGCTCCCAAGATTTCACCATACCATTGGCAGTCCGCTCGGACCATGGACGAGTCCAACCACACCATTGGTTATGGTAAATGGAAATTCACACTGTAAGTTTCATGGTTAAAAGTACTCCCATTTTCTCAGAGTACCAGAGAGTCCAACTGGACCATCAAGAATTTCAACCTGACCTTTGAAGCAAAAATTGTCCGAAACATCTAGTAAGGTTCACAACCAAAGCTACACCCAGAAATTGAACATACCATCAGTAATCTAACCAAACCAGATGGAAGTTCGACTAGACTATTTAAATATTCTTCAAATCAGAAGCAGTTATATCTCCACTCAGCTAGTGGATGACACGTGGACCAACCATTGAAGGAGCATTAGTTAGATTTTTAAAAAGTATGATTGGACTTTGATTATTCTAACTGGCCTTATGAAAGTACGGCTGGACTGGGGCTAGTCCAATTATGAAAATACTCTAGACAATAATTTAGTGGGAGACAAGAATCAAACATGTTGGCTCCAGCCCTAAACGGCTAGTTGAAGACTCAAAGGCTATAAATGTCTTAAGAAACTTCACTTTTTATGTAGGATTGTGATTATAATTGTCAAACAAAACAACTTTCATTTCTTTGCATCAAAACTACATTTGTATTGATTAAGTATTGGGTGTGAGCATTAAACACCATTGTAAGTTTGAATGTGAGCTTGGAAACACTTAGGTAGTTAGAGTGAGGCTGGAAAAACTCTTGTAAGGGTTATAAGGATTGATCTTAAATTATTTTAATAGTTGGGTATGAGCTAGTGAAAACACCAAGTTAGAGTTAAGCTTGTAAAAACTCAAGACTAGTGGAACCTTAACAAGTTGGTAAGGAAGTGGACGTAAGATTGAGGTAAATCCGAACCTATAACTCTTTATGCTCTTTCTTCTATACTCTACTCAATCTTCTTCTACATCTTCTTCATCTCTTGCTTTTAAATTTTAAATTTACCATCACTCTTCATATCAATCAATTCACCCCTCTTAATTGCTAAATTGGGACAACATTTTTAAATACTGTACAATTTTTGATGGAATGCTGTTTAGATCATTTTTGTACTAGTTTTTAGTATGATTTTTATATGTTTTTAGTTAATGTTTTGATTGATTTTTGTTTTAAGTTTGTTTAAAGTGTTTGTTTTAGGTTTAAGTGCAAAAACACCCTTGGAAGATCAAAACAAAGAAAGAAGAGCATGAATCAAGCATGACATGGCCAAGCCAATTGAAGCTTGGCCGTGTCACCTTAAAGGAATGAAATGGCAACAAGTGACACGGCCAACAAGCTTGGTCGTGTCACTCTCATCTCCAAAGAACAAAGAAGAGCAAGGAGCAAAGCAGAAGGTGACACACCCAAGTGACACGGCTAAGCCAGTGGCCGTGTCACATGACACGGCCACAAGCTTGGCCGTGTCACTCCTTGAAGAACAAAAAAAAGAAAGAAAGAAAGAAGAAGGCAGTGAAGGACACGGCCAGCAAGCTTGGCCGTGTCCCAAAGAAAAATGAGGGACACGGCCAAGCCAAATCAAGCTTGGCCGTGTCACCCTTAATTTATATAAATTCTTGTGCATGAAAGAGAACGGGGGAGGAAACGGCTAGGGTTTGGAAAAAGAGAGAAAAGAAAAGAGAAGGAGGGGGAAAACACGATTTGGGATGAGGAGAGAGTGACACTCTCCTTGTCCCTTCATCTTCATCCTCCATTTTCATCTTCTCCATCTTCCATTGACAAGATCTTTGAGGTTCTTTGGGATAAATTGGGTTAACAAGTTCTTGAAGGTTAAAGAAGCTTCATTGAAGGGTCTGGTGACTTGAGAAAGCTCCATTCCATCTTCCAAAGGCATAACCAATTGAAGGTTTGGTGACTTGAGAAAGCTCCATTCCATATTGCAAAGGGGAATCAACCATTGAAGAGGGCTTGAGTTCTTCATCATACATCAAGTGGAGCTAGGAGGAAGACTAATAATCCTACTCTTGGCATCTTCACAAGGGGTTTTTCTATTCTTTCTTTTAATTCATTTCTATTGTTGTTGTTGTATTAAGAGAATTGATATTGCAATGACCAATTTGTGTTTGATTTATATTGAGTTGAATGGTTGTTTTAAATTGATGATGTTGAGCTAAATACCCATGCCTAGGGCTTATAGCATATTTGATTGAAAATCTTAATTTGATATTTCCATTGATGTTCCTTGTTGATTGGTTGATTATATTGTATTAAATGCTAGGTTGATAGATTAGCTACCTATTAATCTTTGAATATTGGATGACGGATCGAGAGGTGAAATTTGATATCAGAATTATGCAATCGACTACCCTATGAATGAATTAGAAATATAAGTTCTAGGGTTTCTATTAATTTGGTAATGCAAAATAATTGATTATTGTTAATTCATGAATGTGAGAACTAATGGATTGGTAATTGACTAATTAACCTTAAGGAACAAATTAATTACAAGGTTATGTTAATGGATAATTGAGAATTGAGCTTTGATTGAATGGACCTATGTCCCTAGGAACCTTCCCAAGAATCGATTTGATCTTGTACACCCATCACACACATCAATCCTACACTCTTTAATCTTAGGTTTAAATTGTCCTTCCACAATTCCGAACAACAAACACTTCCGTATTTAAATAACTTGTCAATCAAGCTATTACGAACCACACCTTCTTGGGGAAATGACCTTGGGCCGATCACCTTTGCTGCAGCTACCTCATATACTTGCGAGTGACGCTTTGTAGTAGTACTTAATTCGAGCACAACAAATGCCCAGGCACTCCCACATGATATACTCATTTTGCATTGGGATCGTCCCACTTGGGGTACAATGGCTTCATTGGTTCCAATGGTGTCAGACACACTTGTTGTCCTTGGATTAGTTAAGGTAGCAATTTTGCATATGTTATGGGTATAGAGTCAAATGTTTCTACCTTCCTTTCTAGAGGGTGATTATTTTAATGTGCTCTTTAATTTGTCCTATTATTTGCTCCTTGAGCAAGTCTAGGAGCAATTTGGAGAGCAGAATAGAGAGTGTCATATCCGTAATTTTGAAAAAATTAAATACATATTTGGAGGTATAAAGTGTTGTATATATTTAATGTATACTTTGTATATACATAGTATATTCATATCATATAATAATTATTATATATGTTGGATATATATATTATATTTAATATATATATATATATAATGTACATAAAAGGTATAGTTGATGTATACATAGGATATATATTATATAAATATGAGTAAAATATATATTAAATATATATTACATAGACATAATATATACATTATATAAAGTGTACATTTATGGTGGAAAAGGTGGTGGTGATGATGATGATGATGATGATGATGATAATGATAATAATAATAAATAAATAAATAAATAAAAATAAAAGAAAGTCAAAGAAGAAAGAAAACATGTGGTGGAGAATTAAAATGAAATTAATTAATTAACATATGTATACTTATGGATAGGAAATGAGAAAGAAGCAAAAGTGGTCATTTTCTTTCTTTTTTTATGTAACCTGTAACTTGAGAGAGAGGAAGAGAATGGTATAAGTTTCTTCTATACTCCAAATACTACAATAGACTCTAGAGGATTTAAGTGGATATGAAAGGCTTAACAAGTAATCAAGCAAGTACCTCTTCTCTAAAGCTTGATTTTCTTTCTTTTTAAGATTATGTGAAGTTTTGAATTTTGAATGGTTGTAATTAAATTGTTTAAATGAATATAAATGAAGTTATTTTGATTAGTTATTAATGATTTTTAAGGCTGGATTGAAGAAATTGTTGAGTTTGAGTGAAGTTTGGTGAAGAGAGAGAATTTAGGTTGTGAAACTTTTGAGTTTATGAAATCATGAGTTTTAATTATGCAATTTGGTTCCAAATGTGTTGTTTTGATGCATAAACAAAGATTTTAAAGTCAAATGATAGATTTGGCTAAGTTTGGATAGATTTTAAAAATGATAGTGTTGATTTAGGATTTTGGAAAGTGAATTTTCAAAGTATGGTGAATTGTTTGATTTTAATGTTTAAAGCATGTTATTTTATGATAAAAGTGATGGAAATAAGCTTGGATTAATAATTGAAATGAGTTGGAATGGAGAACTTTCAATGGGGAAGGTTATATCATTTTAGGGTTTTGTACTAAAGCATGTGTTTAGTTAATATAATCGGTTTAAGCATGTTGAAATATGGTTGTGATGACATAAATAAACTTAAAACACTAATTTAAATGAATTAACATGGTTGTCAAATGTTAAAGTGAGTTAAGGCTCAATTTTGGGATTTTATTTAGAGTGATGTTTAATTATGGTTTGATGTTGAGAATGCCTTAAAATGTGATACTAAATGATTATTTATGATCACATTTGGCATAGGCATTGAGAGGAAGTAGTTTGTCCAGCCCTAGTGTTGAAGGGAAACTTGGAAGTGAAGGTTGGAGGGAGATTTGTAGCTTACTTTTGAGTGCTTTCTAAGGTAAGTACAAACTTTTGATTGATTAGACATGTTGGCATTAAATTGGGCTTAATACATTTTGGTTGAAAAATGTGTTAAGTTATTTGATGCATTGATCATTCATGAACAATGTGTTATGACATGTGTAATATTATGTATGCATTATGAAAATCCATTGTTAATGGCTAAATTGCATAAAATGTGATTTATATGAATTATGAGAATATAACCCAAAATATTTGGGTGATGTGTTTTTAAATGGAAATGTGTATACATTGTGATGAACTGATGAAATATGATGATTTAAAATTAATTAACATTGATATGAATGAGAAAAATGAGAAAATGAGGCAATGTGCCTAATTGATAATGAGAAATGAGGCAATGTGCCTAATTGATTATGAAAAAATGAGAAAGAAATTGATGATGGAAAATATGAAATAATTGTTTGCCTAGTATGTTATTCAATTTTCAGAGTTCTGTATTTGGTGGCATGCCTATGAGGTTATCCTCATTATTTGCCTTTAGGTCAAGCTTTTGAGCAATACTTTAGTTTGCCTTTGGGGCTAGACGATTGGCGTCACTGTGATACGATTTGGCTTCGGGGCTAGCTTTTGAACATTACTTAATTTTCCTTCAAAGTTAGACACCTGGTGTCATTATGGACCAAAATAGTAACTCTGGGATTTGAATAATGTATTAGTTTATTTGGGTCCATGCTTGTGTTTGTTCTTATGTGAATTATAAAATTATTAAAGGATATGTGTTAAGGTGAAATTGAGTACTACATTATGAAACATCATGTAAAAGCATCTTGCATTGGCATTGTTTTACAGTTTTATTGTTATCAAATTTTGTACAACTAAGCTATTAGTTTAGCGCGATTGTAATTCATCGCGCAGGTGGCAGGGGAGATCCAGTTAATCCGGAGAGTTCTTCTAGACCGAATTGGGTCTAGATTTGAGATTGCTTGTTGAGTTAGTTTTGGGGTACATCAAGATCAGAGCCATTTTCCATCATGTATATATGTTATAATATAGTATATTTTGCTAATATGTATAATATGTTGTGTTTTTGGGGTACACATTGTAAATTATAAAGAATATTTTGGGACAAATTATATAATGTGGGATTTTATATGTGTTTTTGATATATATCTATGTATATGTATAGATGTTTTAAGAAACTATAGAGGATTTGAGAAGTTGAGGTGGAGATGGGTAATTTGTTTTATTGGGAGTGTTTTTATGCAGGTTGTGTTTATATTAACTTTTTGGAATATCCAAATTACAAATAAAACTCTGGCAAATTTTTTCCAGAGATTTTTATATAAAATACTATTTTAGAACTTATGGTTAATAATAAATATTTTATTTATTATTTAAATATACATTTAAAAGTGTTTGAGAATTTTAAATTAGAAATGTGAAATTTTTTAATTAAACTAGGATGTGACATTTTTATATATGTATTTTACATATATTGGGTGTATATATTATACGCATATAAGGTAAAAGGGTGTTACAAAGAGCATTTTGAGGACTTGTGAATTGGAGAGCATGGTAAAGAAATTTATACATTCCATGCCCTACATTAGCCAAATAATGTGGTGGAGGATGATGATAATAAGTTTCCTTGGGCTGTGAGTGCCCTCCTACCATATGTGTTTCTCCTTGCTTCCTTTTACTCGAATATTGTATTTTCAAACTATTTTCTTCAGCATTTCGCTCTTCAATATTTCCTTTTTTCATGCCCTACTCAATCATTTCCCCTACTAGGACTAAATTTAAGAAATTAATAGTCGTATTGGCTAGCAACATGCCGTAGAATGGATGTCCTAGTGTATCCAAGAAATTGGATATCATCTCCTTATCTGTGAGAGAGGGATTGACGTGTGCTGCTTTGTCTCTCCATCTTTGTGCATATTCTTTATAAGTTTCATTGTTCTTCTTTTCCAAAGCTCTCATATCATCCATGCTAGGGGCCATATCCATGTTATGTTTATATTGCTTCATGAAAGCATCTGCCATATCTTTTCATCTTTGAATATGTGTTCTGTCTAGATGCATATATCACCTCATTACCGGTCTAGTAAGACTTTTTTTGGAAAACATGAATCAACAATTTCTTATTATTAATGTGTGCTACCATCCTACTACAGAACATTGATAGATGACTTTGGGGATAAGATAGACCATCATTTTTTTTTAATTTCGGGATTTTGAATTTCAACGGTATGGCAACATCAGGTACCAAGCACAGTTGGGATGCAGCGGTGGTACCATATGTAATATCCCTAAATTTTAAAAATATTAATTGTTGAAAATTTATTTAAAGGATTTAAAAGTGTATATATTTGATTAAGTGAAAATGATAGGAAAAAGAAAAAGGGAAGTGTGTATATGTTGTATATATGAAGATATATACATATATACAAGTCAACCTTTTATTATGGTCAAATGATATTTTAAATTATTAAGATATTAATATGTTTGATAGTGGAAGATGATATTAGTATTATTATTATATTAATATATTTGCTTGGTGGAGAGTGAATTAGGAAAATGTGTTTGGTTAAAAGAGAAGTGTTTGGTTTGAGTTGTTGTTGACTATCATTTTCATCTTCTTCTTTCTTCTTTGGGCCTACCACCACCATCTTCATCAAGGGAAAGAGATTTTGTTTCTTCCTAACTCAAGAAATTGAAGGATTTCAAGTGATCAAGTTGGAGTTTTAAGAATTTTCTTCATATTTGGTAAGTTTCCAACATGTTTCCTTGATTTCTTTTGAAAGTTGTATGTGAGTTTATTGGATGTTTCGTGTAGTTATGTTTATGGTTGATTTTGGATATGTTTGAAGTTCTTGTGTCTAAATAACTTTGAATTTGGGGTTGGATTGAAGAAAAGGTTAAATTTGGTGAAGAGAATAAGAGTTTTGGGTTGTGTAACTTTTGGGTTGAGAAGTCTTGGTGGTGATTACGTATTTTTGCTTGTATTTGAGTTGTATTGATGTTTATACAAGTATAATATGGTATACTGATGGATTTGGTTGAGTTTGTTTGGAGTTGATAAGGTTATTGAAAGATGATTGTTGGATGTGGTATTTTTGTGTTGGTATCAGGTTCTTGGCCTGACACGCCCGGTGACACGACCATGTCCTTAGGAGTGTCAATAGTTTTATTTTCAGTGTTAGTGATACGACTAGTGACACACCCATGTCACTGAGCGTGTCATAGCTACTGTGTTGTGGTAGAATTGACACGTGCAGTGACACGCCCATGTCACTGAGCGTGTCATAGCTACTGTGTTGTTGAAGAATTGACACGTGCAGTGACACGCCCATGTCACTGAGAGTGTCAAAGCTTCTGTGTTGTGGGTTTAGGGCACGGTCATGGACACGTCCGTGTTGTTGAGCGTGTCAAGTGTAGAGTTTGCCCTAGATAATGTTTTTCCTTATTTCCTATGTGTATCACTAAGTGAGTATTTATAATCATCTTTGGTTTAGGCTTTGAAGAGAATTGAGTTATCAATCCACTTGTTGAGGGATATCTTGGAAGAGGAGGTTGAAGTGCTATTGTTACTTTTAGAGGTAAGTACAAACTTTGAATGATTGCATACATTTACATGAAATTGAGACTTAACACATTTGGTTGAAAAAAATGTGTTAAGTTACTTAATATGTTGTTGATGAATGAGAAATATGTTATGATATGCATATTGTGAATTATGTTGATGTATCAAAGTAATGTGTTGTAATTGAAAAGAAATGTGAAATAATGTGATGAGATATGTGAAAACATAATGTAATAAATTGATATTGATATAAAAGAGAAAATAATGATATAATAAAGCAATGTGCCTAGTTTGATCATGAGAAAATGAGAAAGGATTTGAGAATGGAATTATAAAAGGATTTGATAATAAGAAATATGAATAAATTGTGTGCCTAGTATGTTATTTAATTTTTAGAGTTCTGGGTTTGGCGGCATGCCTATAAATTGCCTACGCTCTAAACGCTGGGCTGGTGAAAAGACCGGGTCATAAGCCAGGTCCAGCTGATAAATATGTGTGAACACTCGAATTTTGAGGCTCGGAAAGTCAATTTTCTCATACTGCAAATGACCAGGCCAGACCGGGGGTCCACGGTAAAAGTTCACCGAAAGTATATCTTTATGGTACTTGAAATGTCCGGAGCAACGCTAGGATCACGGATATGGGCTCGGAATAATTTTTGAAAGTCCGCAGCTCCCAGAAAATCAGTTTGAACGAAAAAGTGCGTATTTTTGTGCCGATTTGGCATTGAACCGCCGGGACCGGCGGTCCGACCGCCGCCCGTTTTCTTTCCCATTTTTCCGGTGAGCCACCCGTTCCGACCGCTCACCATGGCGGTCCAACCGCCGGACCGGCGGTCCGACCGCCGTCCAGTCAAATTTTTATCTATAAAATGCCTCAGATTTTTCAGAAAAAGGGTTGGCTATTCGGATCCCGGGCCTCATGCTGACGAATTCTCTGTTTACACACGCTTAAGAACTTTTATTAGACTTTTATTTGCATAAACCTAACCGTGTGCTGTAGGAATTAATCAAAATCGAATTCAAGGTCCGAGAAAACAAGATCTGGAACTTCTAAGCGGGAAAATCCTAAGCAAGGTAATGTTATAATTCATCATTTGTTAATTCAAGCATGTCATAAGCATTGCATCTTCTTCTCAATTTCTTTCTGGTCAAAGACCTAATCCTTTTAGGTCTAAGGCCTAATTAACTAATCAATGAACATTTCGGCATTAAGCCATGAATCAATCAATCTTGTTGGTCAAAGACCTAATCTCTTTTGGCATAAAGCCCATCACAATTAAAATCAACTTTTTGGCACGGAGCCTAAATTGCATTCTTTTGGTACCAAGTACCCAAATTTCAGCAAAATTAGCACTAAGTGCTCAAAATCTCACAATTTTGGCAAAAAGCCCGACAATGCACGAAGCATACACACACACATGCATAATGCATAATTGCCTTTAAATAGGCTTTTCCGAACTACATGGGCTTTGATCTCTCATAAAAACGAGAGTATGTAGGCATATTTGGGATTCACCCCAAATAGCAAGTCCGCAATTTACTAACAATCTGTATGTCTTCTTCCTTTCTGTGTCCCTTTCAGATTTGTTTCTTTTTTGGCAAATTAATCAAATACATGACATAGTCCCTGAATCCTCTTTGGGTTCGTAGATTAGAAACCTTTACATTGGATGCATTATTGGAGTCAAACAAGGGTTTTCTTAGTTTTTCCCTTTGAACAAAAAAAACTGAGTGGCGACTCCTAGCAACAAGTGAACGTTCCTCCGAATTCTTTTCGGGTGGAAAACCGAGGTTCACAATTTGGCGACTCCACTAGGGACCATAAAAAAATGATTTATGGGATTCTAGTGGACTACTATTGCTTATTTGATTAATTTGGCACTAGGGACCATGAAAATGATTTATGAGATCCTAGTAGACTACTATTGTTTATTTGATTAACTTGCCCTTCTTTAGGGTATTTTTATTTATTTTGCAAGGTACCTTAGTAATGGTTGTCCTTTCTTTAAGGACATTAGAATTGAAAATTGACTAAAAGAATCTTTCTGGGGACCAGAAAAAAATAATAATAATAAAATAAAAAATAATAATATAAATAATTTATGGGATCCTAGTAAACTATTATTATTCATTTAACTGATTTGCCCTTCTTTAGGGTACTTTTATTCATTTTGCAGGGTACCTTAGCAATATATATCCCCTCCTTGGGGATATTGGATTGAAAATTGACAAAAGGAATCTTTTTCCTTTAATGGACTCCTTGTTTGATTAATTGTGCATTTATTTTGTAATTCAGAGAATCTTTTTCTCTTTCATTATATGGGGGAATCCTTTTCCTCCATTGCATAAAAAAAATTGTTTTCAAATGAATTTCTTCTCTTTCTGTTCAAAATTCTGAGTCTGGATAGCAAGTAGCGCTGACCAGCAGGTCTCCTTGATTATGCCGGCGGACAGCCAAAGTGTCCTCCCTGTTGTCGCAAACCATTCCAATCCTTTTGGAGTGGCCCATGAGTAATCGTACTGTTGGACTCACGCGAAACTCCTTGTTTCACATGTGGTTAGGTATATCTTACTCAAGACTCAAGGGTCCCTATTATGAGCCAATTCTCTATTTTTCATGAACAATAGAACCTTCCCTTAGGTTGTATGTACCCAATGATAGTGCCACATTCCATTAAAATGAATTATGATGTGATGAGGTGCATTCATGCAACATGACAACATTATTTTGGGGGAAAATCTTTTGAGGAAAACTTTTGATGTATATAAGTGGACCAAGAGTTTTTCTATCCTACACACTACCCTGATCTCTTGCCCTTAACCTTTTCAGGTATCCACTATCCGTGTGCCTTCACCCACACAAGCTACACCAACTCCAACTGTGCAATCACCCACAAGTCCTGCTACCCCAATTTCACCAACTGCTCCAATTACTGAAATGGCTACTATTGAATAGATTAAGGCCTTGCTAGATGGACAGGTTAAGAAAATTGAAGCTAGGATGCAAGAGAGAATTGATGAAGCTTTGGTTGCCCAAAGGGTAGCCATCCTGGCTGAATTGGGAGGGGCACCAAAGACGGCCTCTACTCCTGGAAATTTAGGAAAGGAACCCATTGTGGGGCAAACTAGTACCCCCATGACTGCTCAGAACAATACCCCTGTCATCAATTTGGAGGATCCACCCTCTAAGAATGAAACTGATGAATTGAAAAAGAAACTTGAATTGCTTGAAAGGTCAATCGCTGCCATGAAAACTCATAAAGAGGTGGTAGACATGGATTCCTTATCCTTGTTTCCCCAAGCTAGATTGCCTCCAAAATTCAAGATGCCTGGGATGGACAGATTTGATGGGACCACTTGCCCTAAAACCCATTTGAAGATGTATGTGGGGGCCTTGAGCCCTTGGGGTTTAAATGATGAGCTCTTTGCTCAACTCTTTCAACAATCCTTGACTGGGGCTGCCCTAAAATGGTTTGTAAGCCTGGACCGTACTAAGATTAAGACCTGGGAAGACATCTGCAATGCATTTAACACTCAATACCACTACAATATTGAGGTAGATGTCACTACAAGGGAGCTTGAGACCACTAAACAAAATAACAATGAACCCTTCTCCTCGTTCCTTACGAGGTGGAGGGCGAAGGCTGCCCAAATGATCAATCACCCTTCAGAACAGGAGCAGATTGATATTATAATCAGGAATTTAAGGCCTACATATCAAGCTCAACTGCAAACCCAATACCTACCTACTTTCAAATCGCTCATTGCGACTGCAACTAAGGTAGAAGACTTGATACAATTGGGTAAGATAGTAGATGAGGGAGCTGCTTCAAAGTATAAGAAACAGGGCCAAGCTGCTTCCTCAAGCAAGGTCAATGAAGTGGCCAATATTGCCCCTGCGAATCCTTTACGTGTGGGCAATCTTGGGCAAAGAAATCAGCCAAGAAGGAAATATACTGACCTTGGGGTGCCCCTTCATCTAGTGTTTAAAAAGGTCGTGGAAGGGAAGTATTTGAAGCCTTTGGACCCGAGGCCTCCTCCAAACCCATTACCCTCCAATTATAAGGTCAATGAGTACTGTGAATACCATCAAGGAAAAGGGCATAGAACAGATGCTTGCTGTACTCTAAAAAACCGCATCCAGGATTTGGTGGATAGGGGTGATATCATTCCTCTCAGGAGTCAACCGAACATTAATACTAACCCTTTGCCTAATCATTCCATCCACGCCATCACTGTGGAAGAAGAGTTGTTTGATCCTTTCAAACTTCTCTTAGAAATGAATGAAGTGTGTGTGTTGGATTTGAATGACCTTGCTGAAGAGGTCGACGCTTTGACAAGAAGCGGAAGGCAATATCAGCCACTCGACTTGGGAAAAGCCCCTACAACCTCAAATCACCCCCATAAGAAAACACTAGAGCCAAAAGAAGACCCTGTCCTCTCTCAGCTTAAGCAAACTCAAGCTAGGGTGTCAATTTGGGAGCTCATTGCTTCCTCATTCCCACACCGTCAGGCTCTCAGCGAAGCTTTAAGCCAACTTGATACATCAGTGGACACAAGCCCAGAAGCTTTGGTGGCCACTTTGACTCAATCAACTAAGGCATTGAGTATCCGATTTTCTGATACAGACCTACCAGAAGATGGCAGTAAACACAATGATGCTCTATACATCACCATACAAACTGGGGGAAAGACTGTGCCCATGGTTCTCATTGATAATAGGTCAGCCTTAAATGTATGTCCCTTGAAGGTAGCAAGCTGTCTGGGGTTGGAGGCTACAGATCTTACACCTTCTGATCAGATTGTTAGAGCATATGATAACACTCGAAGAGAAATTTTGGGTGTTGCCACTCTGGAAATTGCTATTGGGCCGGTGAAAATGAGAGTGCCCTTCTAAGTCATTGATGTACCTGCGAGCTTTAATCTCCTCCTTGGAAGGCCGTGGATTCATCAGAATAATGTTGTCCCTTCTTCATTACATCAAAAACTTAAGTTCCCTTTTGAAGGAAAAATCATCACTATCAAAGGTGACACCTGTGAAATCAACAAGAGAACCATAGATCAGTCTCTCTTTGAGGTTGTTCCTGATGAAACCGCCATGACCTTGACTGGTTTCCATTATGATACAGTCCAATGCATTGAAGGAGAAAAACCCAAAGGGCCATTTATCTTATATGATTTTGGAGAGGTCCAAATCAATTGCCTGGTGGGAATGATGCTAAGGGTAGGTCTGCTGCCCGGAATGGAAATGATAAAGTCTGGGAGGAAAACACCCGTAGTGCGGCCATGGGAAGAACCTGAGAATAAGGGAACTTTTGGCCTGGGGTACAAACCCACAGATGAGGAGATAGAAGAGTTTGAGCATGGAAGGAAGAAAAAGAAGAATTGGGGGGCAAGAAGCCTCAAAATGCGCCCTTATTTTAGAACTCTGAATGGTCACTTCTGCAAACCTAGAAAAGCAGTTCCTTACTGTGGTTTTTAGGAACCATTCTATTCTCCTATGACTGGAAAGAAGCTATCGGGTTTTGAGATATTCGATGATGTTTTAGCCATAAAAGAAGAAGAGCCAGAACCTATAGCTGACCCACAAATGGAAGATTTTATGTGGCCTAGTCTCTTTGATGAGGTTGCTATGATAACCAATTTGGAAGACAAAAGGGACTTCACAAAGCGGATCAAGACCACAGATGGACCACTGATGAACTGATATGCCGAGGAGGGACAAGCTGCTGTAGTCAAATCTAGTCCTGTGTCACACCCTGAACCTGAGTCTTGTACCGAATCAAATTCTGAGTCAAACACTGAGTCAGAGTCTAGTTCTGAGTCTTTCTTAGCTTCAGGAATAGAAAACCCTGATGTCAAATATGATGTAACTCTGGGGGATGACTCCGCCATTATTAATGAAACTGTTCAAGTTCTTGGTTACCCTGTGTCTTTTGCTTTCCAAGTATTATCTAGCAAAAATGAAATAGATGAAATAAAAGAAATAAATGAAAAAATAATGATTGGCAAAGAAAATGAACATACATACATTGCATATGATTGTGTAAATAAGGAACAGGTTGTTGAGTGCATCAGAAGATATGTCGACTGCTTCATGTGGAAGGCAAGTGATGTCACGGGAATAGACCCAGCCATAGCCGTTCATAAGATTCCGCTATACCCCGATTCAAAGCCGGTTAAGCAGAAATTGAGAAGAATGAAACCTGAATGGTCTTTGAAAATTAAAGAGGAGGTTGCCAAGCAACTGGACAATAAGTTCATAGAACCAATTGCCTACCCTTCCTGGTTAGCAAACATCATGCCAGTCCCAAAGAAAGATGGAAAGGTCAGGATGTGTGTTGACTATAGATATTTGAATAAGGCCTGTCCCAAGGACGATTTTCCACTACCACACATCGATTTGCTGATAGACAGGATGGCTAGGCATATGATGGTTTCCATGACTGACCTCGCGGTTGGGTACAATCAGATCCTAGTGCATCCACCAGACAAAGAGAAGACAGCTTTCATTACAGAATGGGGGCACTTTCTGCTACAGGGTTATGCCTTTTGGGTTGATAAATGCAGGGGCTACCTACCAAAGGATGGCGACAACAGTCTTTCATGGCATGATTCACAAAGAAGTAGAAGTGTATGTTGATGATATGATTGTTAAGTCAAAATCTCCAGAAGAACACGTTGAAGCACTTGAGAAGTTCTTCCTTAGAATTCGCAAGTACAATTTGAAGCTTAATCCTGCAAAGTGCCTATTTGGAGCAACATCAGGCTTATTTTTAGGGTATTTGGTCAGCAAGAGAGGAATAGAAGTTGATCCAGCAAAGTCAAAGGCTATTCTGAAAATGCCTCTGCCAAGAACAGAAAAAGAGATTCGAGGCCTGCTAGGTAGATTACAGTATATCAGTCGATTCATATCGCAATTGGCAGAGACTTGTGGTCCAATCTTTAAGCTACTAAGGAAAGGAGCTTCACAAGAATGGAATGAAGACTGCCAAAAGGCCTTCAACAAGATCAAAGAATACTTGTTAAGTCTGCCAATTCTACAACCTCCCAGAATGGGAAAGCCTCTGCTCTTGTATTTGTTTGTAACAGATGAAGCCATGGGTGCAATGCTAGCTCAAGAAGCCGAAAGTACAAAAGTGGAAAATGCAATTTACTACCTCAACAAAAGGATGCTAGACTATGAGTTAAAGTATAACAAGATTGAGAAGTTGTGTTTAGCATTGTATTGGGCTTGCACAAAGTTACAACACTACTTGTCTTCTTACACTACTTGTGTCATCGCAGAACAGAGTCCCTTGAAATTCCTTATGGAGAGGCTTGTTTTGGACAGCAAAATGGCAAAGTGGGTGTCAACATTGGCAGCCTTTGACTTAAAATTCATTCAAAGGAAAGCTGTGAAAGGTGGCGCAATAGCTGACCAATTAGCAGAATTGCCCGTAAAAGACGAGATGCGAGAAATGGGTTTCCCTGACGAAGACCTCTTGAATATGGAAAGGAGTATTTGGGAGATGTATTTTGATGGGGCATCCAATTATCATGGAAATGGAATTGGGATTGTGTTCAAAACTCCTTATGGAGAATACATTCCATTTGCAGTTAAACTTGACTTTAGCTGCACAAACAATGAAGCAGAATATGAAGCTTGCATCAATGGGCTTGAAACCGCCCTGGAATTAGGGATTAAGAACCTAAAGGTCTACGATGATTCTATTTTGATAGTATCATAAGCTTTAAGGAAATGGAAGATAAGAGAAGAGCGTTTGGTTCCTTACCTACAACGTCTCGATCATTTGGCACAACAATTCGATGATTTGTCCTTCGAATATCTCCCAAGAGCAAAGAATCAGTTTGCTGATGCCCTGGCTACTTTAGCTTCCATGATCAATATCAAGGAGGGGAAAGCCATTCGTCCATTGAAAGTTCAGCTTCAGAAACAACCCGCCCATGTAATGCATTTGACCGATGGTAAACCATGGTTTTGGGATATCAAAAGTTATCTCAAGGATGGAAATTATCCGGAGGGATCATCAAAGGTTGATCAGAGGGCCATAAGGCAGCTAGCCACAGGTTACATTCTTAATGGGGATATCCTCTACAAGAGGAGTTGGAATGGAATGCACCTAAGGTGTGTGAATGAAGCAGAGGCTAAGCAGATAATGGAAATGGTACATGGTGGCGAATCAGGACCACACATGTATGGGATCGCCTTGGCTCGAAAAATTGCCAATCTAGGATATTATTGGTCCACCATGAATGCAGACTGCGTAGCATTTGTGCAAGAATGCCATCAGTGTCAGATATTTGCTAAGATGCAGAAGCAACCTCCCGTTGCCCTGAATCCGATTACTTCTCCATGGCCCTTCGCTACTTGGGGAATAGATATAATTGGCAAAATACATCTAAAAGCCTCGAATGGACATCAATTTATCTTGGTAGCGGTGGATTACTTCACAAAGTGGGTTGAAGTAGCTTCCTATGCAGAATTAGACGCCAAAAAGGCAGCACAGTTTGTCCGAACCAACATCCTTTGTCGGTACGGAATGCCATTTGAGATTATCACTGATAATGGAACTCATTTCCAAGTAGAATTTGCTAAGCTCTTGAAGGATAAGAATGTCCAGCATCATAAGTCCTCTCCTTATAGACCTCAAAAAAATGGAGCTGTAGAAGCAGCGAACAAGTCTATAAAGGTGATCATACAAAAAATGATCAAGGAACATAGGCGTTGGCATGAGAAGTTACCGCTGGCTTTGTGGGGATATAGAACATCAATTAGAACTCCTACTGGGGCAACCCCATATTCACTGGTGTACGGAATGGAAGCAGTACTACCTATTGAACTGGAAGTTCAATCGGCGAGGATAATTCAAGAAAGTCAGATAAATGAAGCTGAATGGATTAGCAATTATCATCATCAATTGTTGGGTTTAGATGAAAAAAGACTTCAAGCTCTACATCGGATTCAAGGGTATCAGAGGCGAATGGCCAGACATTTCAACAAAAAGGTCAAAGATCGAAAGTTGGAAGAAGGTTGTTTGGTTCTGAAAGAGATCAGAACACCTGTTACAGATCCTCGTGGGAAGTTTCGTCCTCTTTGGGCTGGACCCTACATTTTGAAGAAAATACTTTCCGGCGGAGCCGTCATCTTGTCTGATTTAGATGGTCTGGAGTTCACAAACCCATGCAATCTGGATCAATTAAAGAAATATTATATATAATCATGCATTGTAAAGAACTACAGTAGACCTGATTCTCGCAAACTAATTCGAGATATGTAGGCAGCTCTCCTTGAGCACGGTCTAAATATTAATAAAAATCATCCATTCATTTTTCTTTCGCTAATAAAAAAAATAAAAAAAATAAATGATAATAAATAAAAAATCCCGCTAAGTTGAAAACCCGCAAAGGGCGGCTTAGGCAAGAATGGGTAAGAGCTCGCTAAGTTGAAAATCCGAAAGGATGGCTTAGGTAAAAATTAGAGCAAATAAATAAAGTAGATAATGCTTGGAAAGCAAACAAAAAAGCCATTCATTAAGAATCATTCATTACAAAAAAGAATCAGTTGTTACAAAAGGAGTCATTCAGTAAGAGTCATTCATCCCATGAAATATCCAACCAATCAAAAAGTCAAGTCATAACCCCAAAATGTCAAAAGAACCCAAAAGGTAAAAAGACAACCCAAAAAAGCAGACAATGGAGTCACCCTGGGATCTAAATCCTACGCCTCCTACGTGGGGCAGAGTCTTCGGTATCTTCCTTAGTTCCGGAACTCTCTGCGACATCTATCTTCTCCTCGCTAAGAGGAACCACCTCCTCTCCCTCCAGCTCCTGCAGCAAGGCATACCTCCTGGGTTTTTCAACGGGCCAAACTTCAGCTATAAACCAGGTTTTATACTCTGGAGTAGGCTGAATAAGGGAAGGCTCAGCAAAAGGCCTGATCATCTGATGGTCTCTGACCCAAGTCTGTAGAACAACTCGAGTAACTCCGGGGGTAATAGGGGAAGCAATGGTAAGCCTAACAGGAAGGGGAACCCTCTGATCAATCCCCATCTGTCTGAGTACCCGAGAAGCACTATACCATGTACTATGGGTAAAACCAAGAAGGTAGACATGGTTATGCATTGCATTTGCCTCCATGAAGCGGGGAATTCTATACCAAGGGATGAACCACAGCAATTCTTCTGGTCCAAGCTCAAACAACCAGATAGCCCACTTAGCCATGGAGGGAAAAGAAATCTGGATTCTCCTGGTGCGGTACTGAGAAGGGTTATAAGTCAAGGCATTGGGAGCGGCAACCACTCGGAGATGGTCTCTCAGCCAAACCTGAAAAAATAGATCCTTTCTATTTACAAGGAAAAAAAGAGAAATGATGAAATAAGAAGAAACACCAGGTATAATAAGATTACCTGAAGAATGATCGGGGTAACAGTCCAATTTTCAAACCCGAGTGCAGTTCTGTCCAGGCTCTGAATGGTCTCAGCCAGAATCATACCACCAATGCAATTAAGCTCTTCCATCTGCCTAACCATGGGGCAAAGCCTCAAATCTCCAAAGCCAGGATCACGGTTGAAAAGAAACCCAGCTAACAGGCAGAAAATAAAAGCTCGTATCCTATGCTTCAGTTGAATCTCATCTTCAAAATTAGCAGTCAGGAATGCATCAATCAAAGGAAGCAGCATCGCCTTATTTCTATCCGCAATCATAGCTTGAGCTTGAGGCCTTGTAAAGTTGAAAAGCCTCTGAAAAGACCCCATATAACCAACTCGAACCTCATGCCTTACAAGAGGGGCATTTGGGTCGCATCCGATAATTGAGCAGAATTCCTCAAAAAGAGGACACATCTCGTCCATCCGGACACCAGATCTGAAGACGTGAGCTTGGTGATCCCAAAATCTGATACAAGCATGCAAGAAATCCCAATCTACAGCTACGCCTCTAAGAGTAGCAACAGCTTTCAATCCATATTTTCCCATATTGATCTTTTCAACCTTTGGAAGACTCTTGGTCCAGTTGTGCATGCAATGATTGTAAAGAAGCAAATAAATACCTTTATGAAAATAAAAGGGGACATCATGCATACATATGTACTTTTTGTGCTAAACAAAAGTGCAGGTACAGAAAAGTCAGAATACGATCAAAGAAAAATCAGAAGTGTTGCAAGCAATCCAGAAATGCCAAAAGGCCGGTCTTTTACCCCTCGCTCAAAATTCGCTCTTCAGACGACCACTGGGCCCCATAAATCCTTTTTATGGACCCTAGTGGGGGCAATTGTGAACACTCAAATTTTGAGGCTCGGAAAGTCAATTTTCTCATACTGCAAAATGACCAGGCCAGACCGGGGGTCCACGGTAAAAGTTCACCGAAAGTATATCTTCATGGTACTTGAAATGTCCGGAGCAACGCCAGGATCATGGATATGGGCTCGGAATAATTTTTGGAAGTCCGCAGCTCCCAGAAAATTAGTTTGAACGAAAAAGTGCGTATTTTGTGTCGTTTTGGCGTTGAACCGCCGGGACTGGCGGTCCAACCGCCAACCGCGGCGGTCCGACCGCCGCCCGTTTTCTTTCCCATTTTTTCGGCGAGCCACCCGTTCCGACCGCTCACCATGGCGGTCCAACCGCCAGACCGGCGGTCCGACCGCTGTCCAGTCCGATTTTTGTCTATAAAATGCCTCAGATTTTTCAGAAAAAGGGTTGGCTATTCGGATCCCGGGCCTCATGCTGACGAATTCTCTGTTTACACACGCTTAAGAACTTTTATTGGACTTTTATTTGCATAAACCTAACCGTGTGTTGTAGGAATTAATCAAAATCGAATTTAAGGTCCGAGAAAACAAGATCTGGAACTTCGAAGTGGGAAAATCCTAAGCAAGGTAATGTTATAATTCATCATTTGTTAATTCAAGCATGTCATAAGCATTGCATCTTCTTCTCAATTTCTTTCTGGTCAAAGACCTAATCCTTTTAGGTCTAAGGCCTAATTAACTAATCAATGAACATTTCGGCATTAAGCCATGAATCAATCAATCTTGTTGGTCAAAGACCTAATCTCTTTTGGCATAAAGCCCATCACAATTAAAATCAACTTTTTGGCACGGAGCCTAAATTGCATTCTTTTGGTACCAAGTACCCAAATTTCAGCAAAATTAGCACTAAGTGCTCAAAATCTCACAATTTTGGCAAAAAGCCCGACAATGCACGAAGCATACACACACACATGCATAATGCATAATTGCCTTTAAATAGGCTTTTCCGAACTACATGGGCTTTGATCTCTCATAAAAACGAGAGTATGTAGGCATATTTGGGATTCACCCCAAATAGCAAGTCCGCAATTTACTAACAATCTGTCTGTCTTCTTCCTTTCTGTGTCCCTTTCAGATTTGTTTCTTTTTTGGCAAATTAATCAAATACATGACATAGTCCCTGAATCCTCCTTGGGTTCGAAGATTAGAAACCTTTACATTGGATGCATTATTGGAGTCAAACAAGGGTTTTCTTAGTTTTTCCCTTTGAACAGAAAAAACTGAGTGGCGACTCCTAGCAACAAGTGAACGTTCCTCCGAATCCTTTTCGGGTGGAAAACCGAGGTTCACAATATGATATTTTTGGGGTGAAAAGACCGGGTCGTAAGCCTCAAAAACAAATTCTTGAAACTAGACTGAGTGAAAAGACCGGGTCATAAGCTCAGATCTAGTTGGATTATCCATGGATATATTGCCTACGAGGCTAGACACAAGGTATCATTATGGACCAAATCAGTAATTTTAAAATTTGAATAGCATATTAGATCCTTTTTGGGCCCATGCTTGTCTTTGCTTTAATGTGAATTATGAATTGAGATACAATTGAGTAATACAATGAGATATAATGTTATTAGTTGTGATATTCATATTTATTTTGCATTGACATTGCATTTGAACTATTATTATCAAAGTTTGTACCACTAAGCTTTGGCTTAGCGCGATTATGGTTCATCGCGCAGGTGACAGGGTAGATCCGGTTGTGCCGGAGAGCTCGTCTAGACCGAGTAGAGTCTAGGCTTGAGATTGTGAGTGCAGTGTTGATTGTGGACATCAAGATCAGAGACAAATTGCCAGCATGTATAAATCTTATATTTTTTGTACATATTGATTTTGATATATATATATATGTATATTTCGCTACATATTCTGCTGCTTATTAAAAATATTTTGGATAAACTTTTGGGTGACTCAGAAGATACATATATGTTTTAACATGAAATGTTTCCTCTACTATTTATGTGATATTAGTTAAATATTTTAAGTTTATACAAATTTTTCAATATAATGATGATTTGATTATTTCTAAATGGTTGTGACATTCTTGTATCCTCTATACGTATATTACATATATGAGTGTATGTAGTGTACGTATATTAGGTATAAGGGTGTTACACCATATATATTAATTCCTTTAATCACCTTTAAATGCTGTTTTGTTAGTTTTTGTCATAGATTTGTAGTTTGTTTATTATGATAATTATTATTTTATTTAGGTATTTTGTTAGTTTTTAATGGTTTGTTTAGTGTTTTCATTAATTTTGATAGTTTTAGTTTATTTTAGTGTTTATGTTGTTTTTTATTTAGTTTTGAGTATAGTGTTTATGTTTTGTTGGTTATTGTTTATTTGCTTGTGTTTAAAGTTTGTTTGATGTTTTGTTTTAGGTTAAAAAGCCAAGGAACCAAGATTGAAGGAAGATTGCACAGTAGCTGACACAGGCAGAGGACACGGCCAAGTCACTGGCCGTGTCTCATATCTAGCTAAAGATGGAAATCAAGCACAGAGAGAGACACACTCAAGGGACACGGCCAAGTCTTGTGGCCGTGTCCCTCCAATGAAGACCCACACGGCCAAGTCATCTTGACTTGGCCGTGTCTCACCAATTCCAAAGGCATAGAAGAGAAGCAATCACAGAGGCAAACACAAGCAAGGGACACGGCCAAGTCATGTGGCCGTGTCCCTCCAAAAAGGTGTAACACGGCCAAGTCAAGCTCCACTTGGCCGTGTCACTCAACAAAGAAGAAGGAAAGATCAAAAGCATTCAGTGGTGGACACATGCAAGGGACACGGCCAAGTCACCTGGCCGTGTCCCTCCAAAAGACACTCACACGGCCAAGTCACTTCTGACTTGGCCGTGTCCCTCATGTTCCAAGCCTGCATCGGATTTTTAACGCGTACGATTCATATAAAAGGAAAAGAAAGTTAGGGTTTGAGGGATCGACGATTTGGAGCAGATTTTGAGCCGTCAAGAGAGTGAACTTAGGGTTTTAGTTTTGTTTTCTTGATTTTGATTTCACTTTGGATTAAAACTAGTTTAGATTAAATTGTTCTAGCCATCAAGACATCCTGCTTGCAAGATTGAACAAGAGATTCTTCAAAAGCTTCAAGGAGTTTGTAACTTGGTTTTGTTCTTGAACTTATTCTCTTTATTTTCATTGAATGGATATTATCATGTCTATTTTGATTTCTTTGAACATTAATAAGATGAATATGTTTGATTGCATTATGAACTAATTTGATCTAGTCTAGGGTTTGTATGGATCTGCTATGATTGTATGAATTGGTTATTCTCTTAGCTAATAATTTCTTTAGCCTTGATTGAATGGAATATTGTTAATATATAATTGATTGATCACCAATTATGTGTTTTAAGGTATTAGATGATGGATCGAGAGATGAAATTTAATACTTGAACAATTCAATTAAGGACTTAGGTGAATTAGAGATATAACCTATTAAAAAGATTATTTCACTTATAACAAGATTAGTTGAAAGAGGTTTGAATGCGAGAGCTTATTTCCTTGACTCGATTAGTTGAGTTGTTTGAGATTTAATCTTTGAAATTGAATTAGTTAAGAGGAATAACCGATTCATACATATAAGTAGTAGAGAAGTGCAAACCTTAGACCATTCTATCAAGTGAATCAAAACACAGCTCAATTTACTTTTATTGTTTTAAACTTTAATCAATCTTCTTCATTATTTAGAAATTTATAAATCTCTTTATTACTTGTTAAACATAATCTGATAAGCAATTAACCACTTTAGCTTCCTTGAGAGAATGACCTTGGGGCGATCACCTTTGCTACAGCTACCTCGTATACTTGCGAGTGACGCTTTGTGGTAGAGTTAATTTGAGCGTAACAAGTTTTTGGCGCCGTTGCCGGGGATGCTAATTGGCGAAATTGTTTATTAAAAAATATATATATAAATAAATATATATTTTAGATTATTTTTCATTATTTTCATTTTATTTTATTTTGTCTTTTGCTTTTAATTGTTTCTTTTTCTAGACAATTTTGTTTATGCAAGGCAGGAGATCACTCGAAGGAGAGCTACATCCATTCATTCCAGAAATTCAGAGGGTGAAAAGGAGCAGGGAAGAGTTTGAGCTTTACACAGGATTTGATACTTCAGAGGATGACACTTCTGATTGTGAGTCAGAATCTGCACAATCTGTTAAAATGGCTAAAGAAAGACAAAGAACAATGAGAGACTTTGCTAGACCTTTCATTGGAACCTCCACTTCTTGCATAAGACTGACAGATGCAGCAAGAAACTATGAGTTGAAGAACATTCACTATAATATGCTGCCATCATTTTATGGAGTTCCAAATGAAGATCCTTTGAATTTTATTCGGGATTTTTACTCCACCCTCAACACTTTTCCTTTGGGAGGACTAACAGAAGATCAGTTGAGGATGAGATGTTTCCCTTATACTTTGAAGGATAGGGCAAAGAGCTGGCTCATGATGTTGCCTGAAAATTCACTGACAACTTGGGAGCAAGTTTATAACAAGTTCATGGGCAAGTTCTATTCACATCAAAAGATAGCTGAGTTGAGAGGGAAGATTGCTACATTCTCTCAATTTGAAGGAGAGCCATTTCATGAGGCTTGGGACAGATTTAAAATGTTATTGATCCAGTGTCCACATCATCACTATCCACTTCAACTTCTGAACCAGTTTTTCTATGATGGTCTAACCCAGCAATTTCAGAACACTGTTGATAATGCAGCTGGGGGAGCCATGGGAGAAAAGACAGCAGCTGAAACCTATGATATCTTTGAGATGTTGGGAGCTAATTCTCAACAGAAAAGTGTCAGGGGAAGAAGTAAAGGGGTGAATCAACTAGAAGCAAATAGTGAGATGGTCAATCAGATAGTTGAGTTGACAAAGCAAGTGCAGATGCTGAATATGAAGAACAATATTTCTTCATCCACTCAAGAAATTGTGGAATTTGTGGAACTATCGGGCATGGAGCAAATATTTGCCCCTCTGCATATGAGTCCTATGGGAATGAAGCTGAGCAAGTCAATGTTATGGGAGGATTCCAACCTAGGGCCAGAAATGATCCTTACTCCAACACTTACAACCCTGGTTGGAGGAATCACCCAAATTTTTCTTGGGCAAGGAATAATTCTCAGCAGCCTTTCCATTTGCTCCAAAGTCAGAACCAAGAGCAGGGTCAATCCTCAAGTCAAGGGAAGTCTAGGATAGAGAGCTTGGAGGAAAGTTTACAAGCTTTTATCCAAGTCAGTGCTAAAAATCAAGAGGTGACCAACAAGAGACTGGATTCACTAGAAGCATCTTTTAAGAAGGTGGAGACACAAGTTGGACAACTTGCACAACAGATGAAGATTCAACAAAAGGGGAAGTTCCCAAGTCAAACTGAGCAGGCACAATCAGTGACTATTCTTAGAAGTGGTAAGGAAATTTATAATAATGTTGAAAATGACTCTGTGAATGCAGGTAAGAAAGAAAACAAGGAGGAAGGAGAACCAAAGAACCAAGGTGCTGGAGAAAGATCAGTGGAGAAGTCCCCTAAAGCAGATCTACATAAAGCAAGCAATCCATACCGGCCACCGGTACCATTCCCCAGCAGGTTGAAGGATGATAAAACAGATAAGCAATTTTCTAACATCTTCAACATGCTGTCTAAGGTAAGTATTAACTTACCCTTACTTGAGGCAATAAAGAACATGCCGGCTTATACCAAGTTCTTCAAGGACCTAATCACCAAGAAAAAAAGGTATGAGATGAATGAAAAGGTGATAGTTTCTGAAGTAGCTAGTGCTGTTCTGCAGCATAAACTACCTCCCAAACTTAAGGATCCTGGTAGCTTTCTAGTTCAAATTGCTATGGGGAATGGAAAAAGGACTGAAGGCATGTGTGATCTAGGAGCTAGTGTGAATTTAATGCCTTACTCTGTGTTTAAAGAATTAGGACTAGGGGAGCTTAAACCGACAAAAATGGTGTTGCAATTAGCTGATAGGTCTTTTCGATTCCGGAAAGGGGTTATAGAAGATGTGTTAGTTAAGGTTGGAGGGTTGATAGTACCTGTAGATTTCATAGTACTTGACATAGAAGGAAGTAACCCTTCACCATCTGCACATACTATTCTGCTGGGTAGGCCTTTCATGGCTACTACCAACACTTTGATAGATGTTAAAAATGGTAAGTTGTCAATGACTGTCTTAGGCCAAACTGTTGAATTTTCTATTTTTAACACTTCTCCTAGTCCTACAACTGCTTTATATGAGGAATGTTCTTTAATTAATTGTGTTGAAGCAGTTGTTTCAGATGCTTTGTTGCAGACAGGTTCCCCAGATAAATTGGAGCTGACACTGACTTTAGAAGAGGGGGCTAAACCAGTGGGGAAAACCCAGAAGTGCCTTAACCCAAAGGCATATGAGGGCTCGAGGAATCACAAGGATCACACTAAGGCAATTCATGACGGATTTATTGTGCGACAGACATTGAGTCCAGGTATGAAAGTTTTACTTTTTAATTATCGACTCTGTCTGTTTCCAGATAAATTCAAGTCAAGATGGAGTGGTCCTTTTGAGGTAACTAAGGTATGTCCTTCTGGTGCCATTGAATTGTTTAACTCTAGAACTAAGAAGACTTTTAAAGCAAATAGACATAGAGTTAAACCATATAAAGAAGGATTTCAAGAATTGAGGATCATTGACAGCACTTTGATCCATAATCCCTAGACCTTGCATGATGTCCAGCTTTATGACATTAAAGAAGCGCTAAATGGGAGGCAACCCATTAGTTTAAATTTCCTTTTTCGTAGTTATAATTTTATATTTTGCAATTTTGATTTTATGTTTAGTTTAAATAAATAGAAACCCTAAAGCTCTCTTGCATTTTGTTTTTGCACATCTATGTTTGAAAGATAGAGTTTTGCCTCACCAGGGTGCAATGGAAAACAGGTTGTCCTTAAACTCTTTTTCTTTATTATTCTTGTTTTCCATTGAGGACAATGGAAATTCTAAAGTGTGGGGTAATCTTTGGCTTTTCTTTAATTTTTGTTTTGTTTCTCTTGTTTTGTTTATTGTTTTTGTTGTGCATGGTATAATTGTTGAAAATTTAGTGATCTTTTCTGTGATTCTAGCATTATAGTTGAGACTTTAATATCAGCATAGAGATTAGCATTTGAATTCATTCAGGATCAATTTTCACATTCTGCGGTTCATGACATATAAATCTTTGAGAACCCACCTTTGTGAGTTTTGAGCCTTATAGATTAAATGATTGATTTTCTTTTCTTAAGTGTGCACCTTCATGATTTTGCATCTCTAGAGTTTGCTTTTGCATACTGATTGAGCTCACATTATGATTTAATCTTAGGTTTTAAAATGATGAAGGCAAAATTAGGTTAGCCCTTTAGCTTAAAAAGACCTCCCTTAATATTGAATTCCTTAGTGAGCCAAGTTGAGCCTTTGACTTTTTCTTGTTTGATCAACACAATTAACAGCTCAATTTTCTCTTATTATCATCATACCTGCATTAAGGAATGGAGTTTTTATGATATGTCAATAGGGTGGTTTATTTCAAAGTGTGGGGTAAGAAAAAGAAAAAAAAAAGAAAAAAAATGGTATTGCTATTTGGGGTTGAAATGCATACTTTGCACATTGTATTAAGAGTTGATTATTCTTTTCCTCTACATTTTAAGCTAGATGTTTCATGCAAGTTTATATTTTGTATATATATATATATATAAAATGAATGATATAAAAAAAGAAAAAGATATATATATATATATATATACAAAATCCATATGTTTTCTAGCTTTAGAGGAATGTTGACTCGTTATTTTTCTTGAAGTATGCAAGTATGTGAAGTATTAATGGATTGTGAGTATGCCATTTGAGGGAGTTATGAATTTCTTAGCAAGAGTATTGTCTAATTTAGATACTCCATTTCTTGATGCTCCAGCTTAAATGTCTTCTCTCACACCTTACCTTAGCCCCATTACATCCAAATGAAAGACCTTCGGATTATTTCTTGAGAAAATCAGTGAGGGAGATTGGATAATGAAGCAAGTTTATGGTAGTATGCAGTTATGAATGGTTTGAGTGATTAACCTTTGAAATCGAGTGAAACACTTAGATGAGAGATAAGATTTGTATGTCTTGATTAATGAATGAGTTAAGAAAATCTTGATTGAAGGAAATTGCAATTATTTATGTCTGAGTCTTAAAGTATTTCATCTTATATGTTGGAATTATAGTTAAGGTTGTGTGAGTTTTTAATTTATGCCATGTGAATTTGCTTGAGGACAAGCAAAGTTGTAAGTGTGGGGTAGTTGTTTTGTTAGTTTTTGTCATAGATTTGTAGTTTGTTTATTATGATAATTATTATTTTATTTAGGTATTTTGTTAGTTTTTAATGGTTTGTTTAGTGTTTTCATTAATTTTGATAGTTTTAGTTTATTTTAGTGTTTATGTTGTTTTTTATTTAGTTTTGAGTATAGTGTTTATGTTTTATTGGTTATTGTTTATTTGCTTGTGTTTAAAGTTTGTTTGATGTTTTGTTTTAGGTTAAAAAGCCAAGGAACCAAGATTGAAGGAAGATTGCACAGTAGCTGACACAGGCAGAGGACACGGCCAAGTCACTGGCCGTGTCTCATATCTAGCTAAAGATGGAAATCAAGCACAGAGAGAGACACACTCAAGGGACACGGCCAAGTCTTGTGGCCGTGTCCCTCCAATGAAGACCCACACGGCCAAGTCATCTTGACTTGGCCGTGTCTCACCAATTCCAAAGGCATAGAAGAGAAGCAATCACAGAGGCAAACACATGCAAGGGACACGGCCAAGTCATGTGGCCGTGTCCCTCCAAAAAGGTGTAACACGGCCAAGTCAAGCTCCACTTGGCCGTGTCACTCAACAAAGAAGAAGGAAAGATCAAAAGCATTCAGTGGTGGACACATGCAAGGGACACAGCCAAGTCACCTGGCCGTGTCCCTCCAAAAGACACTCACACGGCCAAGTCACTTCTGACTTGGCCGTGTCCCTCATGTTCCAAGCCCGCGTCGGATTTTTAACGCGTACGATTCATATAAAAGGAAAAGAAAGTTAGGGTTTGAGGGATCGACGATTTGGAGCAGATTTTGAGCCGTCAAGAGAGTGAACTTAGGGTTTTAGTTTTGTTTTCTTGATTTTGATTTCACTTTGGATTAAAACTAGTTTAGATTAAATTGTTCTAGCCATCAAGACATCCTGCTTGCAAGATTGAACAAGAGATTCTTCAAAAGCTTCAAGGAGTTTGTAACTTGGTTTTGTTCTTGAACTTATTCTCTTTATTTTCATTGAATGGATATTATCATGTCTATTTTGATTTCTTTGAACATTAATAAGATGAATATGTTTGATTGCATTATGAACTAATTTGATCTAGTCTAGGGTTTGTATGGATCTGCTATGATTGTATGAATTGGTTATTCTCTTAGCTAATAATTTCTTTAGCCTTGATTGAATGGAATATTGTTAATATATAATTGATTGATCACCAATTATGTGTTTTAAGGTATTAGATGATGGATCAAGAGATGAAATTTAATACTTGAACAATTCAATTAAGGACTTAGGTGAATTAGAGATATAACCTATTAAAAAGATTATTTCACTTATAACAAGATTAGTTAAAAGAGGTTTGAATGCGAGAGCTTATTTCCTTGACTCGATTAGTTGAGTTATTTGAGATTTAATCTTTGAAATTGAATTAGTTAAGAGGAATAACCGATTCATACATATAAGTAGTAGAGAAGTGCAAACCCTAGACCATTCTATCAAGTGAATCAAAACACAGCTCAATTTACTTTTATTGTTTTAAACTTTAATCAATCTTCTTCATTATTTAGCAATTTATAAATCTCTTTATTACTTGTTAAACATAATCTGATAAGCAATTAACCACTTTAGCTTCCTTGAGAGAATGACCTTGGGGCGATCACCTTTGCTACAGCTACCTCGTATACTTGCGAGTGATGCTTTGTGGTAGAGTTAATTTGAGCGTAACAAATGCTCCTCCAACCATTCTATCTTTTCTAAAACAGGTTCAGAACTAGACTTTTTGAAACTACTATGCACCTTTGGGTCATCTAAGTCTAGTATTACTATGGGCTCTTCAGGACAAGTAGAAGGTCTAGGATTAGTTTGAGCTCTACCCACTTGTGCTCCTTGTGGTGCTCCTTGAAGGGGTTGGAAAGCGTAGATATTTTTAGCTGGATGGGTACCACTACTTGGTCCAACATTCACTAGCCTATATGGTGGGATGAAACTTGGCGGATACGCAGGATCCCCTATGGCCCTTGTAAAGGGGCGGGCTATTGGTGTTCCTGATCCTGAGGCATTAGGTACAATTTTCATAGGGTTCTTACCTTTGAGTAATTTTATGAGTTGTGCCAGTTGATTTCTCATCTCTGAAATTTCTTTTAACCTATCTTTTATTTGGTCAATGTATCACTTCATTTCCTCTTGGGCTTGATCCTCCATGAGTCTAGTTTTTTATCGAGTTTCATAATAGTGAGTCAAGTTAGATTTATTTTTCGAAAGTAGGACTATGTTGACATTTTTGATGGTATATTTATTTTACATTAGAAAATGTTTCTTATTTTCCATTCTTTATTTGAATGAAATCATGATGTAACAATCATGGAAACTCATGTTAAAAAATGAAGAAGAAAACAAATAACATAAGTAATTAATAATTTTTTAACACATAAAAAACAAATATTTTGCTTATCAAATTATAAAAAGGATTCAAATCCTGTTAACTCTTTGTGATCCTCATTTAAATCTTCCGTAATAGGAAAAGTCTCGATATATCTTTTCTAGCAAATTATAAAGCTCTTGTCGATGTTTTCCCACTGACATATAAATTATCTTCATGCATTTTACCTCTTGGGCTATGCAGCTTGCTTGTTGAGATAAAACTTTTAACTTTTTGGTGAGATGATCATCTTGTGTGCATACTCTTACAAAATTATCCTAATAAAAGATACAATCTTCCTTGTATGCTCTCATATGGGTTATCATGTCATTCTTCTCTACCAAAATTTACTCTATGGAAGCAGTCAATTGATCAGTCTTATCTCAATATGCTTGGATTTCCTATAACAAATATTGGACCTCAGTTTGTTGCTGGCATGATTCTTCAATTAGGTCTTCTATATCATTCTTCATGCTTCTTTCCCTTTCTTTATATCCCTTTAACAACTCTTGAAGTCTGCACGTCTCTTCCTTTAACTTGTTATTTTCTTGCTCTAGTTCAAAACTTTCCTTTCGACTTCCATGGTTGTGGACTTTCTTTTCATTGTGCTAGACTATTTCAATTGCATTTGAATTTTTTCTATTTCATATTTAAGCTTTTCATTCTCTTCTCGCAGTTTAAAAGCCCTTTTTTAGCCTTTATAGTCTCCTTAATCCAATGAGCTATGTCTCTATTATTTATGGGAGCCATTTTTAAATTAACGAGTTCAGTAACAAGAATGTGCTCACTTGATGTAAAGGGTCCTTTGTGCATCTTCACTACTAGAGGGATATATCCTTTTATTCATTTTCGGTGTCATTCTTAGTAACCCTGAGTCTCTAAATCCCTGTAAATTCCAAGTAATATCTTTCTCACTATCTGCCATGCATCCAAGATTATGCCAATCTTAACAGATGTCACTTTACCCCCATAATCAAACTCCATCTGGTTTAATCCTGTTGTGAGGAATAAATTGAAGTGACCCAAGTTGTCTTCTCACCATTGTAGGTGCATATGTAGTGACTCCCCATATTCCTAATAAAGGCACCCATGAGAGATCCCCATAACGAAATATTGATGATTCTCTATCTTTCCAGAAAGCCAACCAAGATATGTCTTCTTTTATCTGTTGCAGGAATCTCAACCATTACTTCTTATTAGGAGTTTTTCAGGCCATTTTGCTGATCCAAATTTTGCCACATGATTCTTCGTTACATTGTCCCTTAGTTCATACTCTATTTTGAAAAACTGAAAATGAGGAGGGCATCTAAAATGAGTCACGACCCATATACTTAAAAGAGCAGCATAACCTACAAATCACCCATTTTCTTGTCGCCTACAATAATCTAATGATCTTATTGTTTCTGCTAGTATACTGATTATTGGATCTATTCCTCTTATTACACTAGTAAAGAAGGTAATAACCTTGGGATCCACAGAGTCCAATTCCTTTGGGAATAAGACCATTCCATAAATAAGTAATGCAAAAACTTGAAACCCTTCTTTTTGATGCAAATTGCTCTTTACGAATTATAGCAGAGGCTCCACTCGAACACTTTTAGATTGTGGATTCTCCTATTCCTCTATAGTCTTTTCTTGCACACCTATGATTTTAGCTAGTTGTCTTCTTCTGAATGCCCTCTTATCATGTGCATATGGTTTGATTTCACTCTCTTTTTTGATATGTTAGTCATGAACCGATATTCCTCTATAGTAGGGGTCAAGTCCAATCATCCGAAGGTGAAATATTGATAACATAGGTTCTAACAGTTTAGCATGGCTTTTAACATAGGTAAGAAGACTAGGATATACATCAGGTATGCAATCCAACTGAACTACTCATTGAACTGGATTTTTTGTTGTGGCCTCAAATTATCCTAAACTTCCTTTAGAGCTCTCAAGTCATTTTGCTAGAAGTCTATGTGCTTTAATGTGGGGCACTGAAGAAAAACCCCTGTCTGAACACAGTCTCCCTCTTATCTTTGTTTCACTTCTAAATGTGATAGAACTTCTACCTTAGATGTATCCATTACCGTCCTATTATGGGGATTCATGTTGGACAATCACAAGAGCATGAAGAGATTCATGATGTAAAAGAGATAACAAAATATGCTTTATCAGTTATAAATGTCAGAATGTAATGCGAAATTGCAATGATATGTGATGTGAAATTACAATTACATGTAATTCAAAATTACACAATATTTATAAAGAAGGCGATTTATCATTGATCATGGGAAAAATTTACAAACCCTTATGTCTTACAGTCTAGATACTACAAGATACGAGTGCACACCCCATCAAAATATTATCTAAATTATCCTAATCTCACCGATAGTGTAACACCCCGATACCCTATATAAGTACTGTACATATACCTAGTATTCATACAGTAAGTATATAAAGTATAAGGATGCCACTTGTTGTTACCTTTTAAAACCTGCAACAGAGTTCAAACCATATTACGTTAATTTAAATATCATTTTACAAAATCATTGTCTTAATTAAAACTTCATTTATACATATAAATACTCTCTCATCAGAAATACATCATAATTAAAATTAAACATGTATGCATTACCCTCTAGTTGGTCTCGACAAACTCTTACTCTTCTCGTGGCATAACGAAAGACTTCACATCTTCCACCAAGCTACCTGCGCGATTACACATCCGCGCTAAGCTCGAGAGCTTAGTAGTACAAATAAATATTAAAATATACTATACAAAAGAATCGTACCTTATATTTTTAGTATCATGTTTTATTGTTTTCTTATCCTGTTTTTCCTTTCTTATTGTATTCTTCATGTACTCCCACTAATCTCATAGATTATATACATATTCACATAGAACATTATACTTCCAGAATCAGATATTTTCAACATACCTTCTCAAAATCAAATCTCTTTTCAATAACTCATTTATACAATATTATCATGCCATACTACATAACCTTACATCTCATTACACCATTCAATTAAATCATTATCCACAATTCAATATTCATGAATCACATTTTCAACAAAGGCAATCATTACATCATTCAATTGCATCATTATCCGCAATCCATCATTAATACTCACAATTAGTATATCAATATACACATTACACATTACACATCATACTTCATAACATTGTTTAATTCACAATTCACCAACCATAATACATTAATAACACTCACAATTAACATATCAATACACACATTACACAACATACTTCATAGCATTATTTTGTTTACAATTCACCAATCATAAGTCACATTGCCAACAAAGTCAACCATAGATCTCATTACTCATTTATTTCAACATTAGTATATCATATTGACAACAAAGACAGACTCGGGCCCAACAACCGCTACTATTCCATTCAATTTTCAGAGTTAATGCTTTGGTTTTGTTATCACATTTATCATTATCATAATCCCAACTAGGCTTCAAGGATTAGGTTCAACCAAGCTTCAAGGGGAGCAAAGCATGCTAAGCATCAACCCAACTTGGCTTCAAGAACCAATCCAGCCTAGCTTCAAGGGTTGTAACATCTCAATTAGGCTTCAAGGATTTGACCCAACCAAGCTTCAAGGGGAGTAAAACATGTTAAACTTCAACCCAACTTGGCTTCAAGGATCAATCCAACCTAACTTCAAGAGAATTGTTACTAATATTAGGCATGCCACCAACAACAAACTCTGAAAATGGAATAACACATTAGCCACACAATTCATTCATTATTTCATTAGCACTTTCATTCTCAATTCTCATCATCATTTAGGCAAACATGCCTCATTTATCTCAATTGAAACGTCATAACACAATGGCTTCACATCACATTTGAATCATCATAGCCAAACACAATGGCTTCATATCACCTTTCATCTCAATCCACCTTATACACTTTATCATCCAAGCATACATAATCAATTACATGGCATATGTATCTTAGATTCATTGTCATATAAACCATATGTCCATTTATTTCATTTTGATCATTATTATCAACCATGATAATATCACATTACATCATTTCTCAAGGCACATTTACACCAAGCATTATTAAAACATTTATCACAACAAATCACATTGCACATACCTTTTTGAATCATCATTATAACTTTCACACTATCCAATTGACAACTTTAATCACATTGTATTAACAATAATATAATTTACTTAACATTGTTTTAAGTTTCAAAATCATATAAAAGAATGCTTCTAGGTAAATTTGTACTTACCTCAAGAGCTACTCCCATCAAGCTATACATAATCAATTACCTCATCATATCCTTCACATTTTACCTATAGCATCATTGGTGTAACATTACAAAATACATTATTCATATACACATTACCATTCACAAGATTCACAATGCACATAATACATAACCTTGTTCATATAGTAGCATATGCATTACTAAATGTAAGTTCAAACTCAACCATGTAAGAGGAGCAAGGAAAAATCACAGTAGCCAACACACTTAAGGGACACGGCCAAGCTTGTGGCCGTGTCTCTCAACACCAATTCAAGCCGAGGCAGACACGGGCAGGGGACACGGCCGTGTCTCTCAACCAACATCAGGCAGTGGCAAACACGGGCAAGGGACACGGCCAAGCCAGTGGCCGTGTCTCTCCCTAAGCTCATCCAACACGGCCAAACTTCCCTCAACTTGGCCGTGTCACCCAAAAATATTAAGTCTTGGCCGTGTCTCTTCTTTGATTTGGCCGTGTCTCACATGAACAAAAACCCTAAAATGGCCAAAACTCTTCCAACTGCATTTAAACACATACCATCTCAAAACCCTAAACCAACATCATTCTTATTCTTTCAATTTCAATATCCACTCAACTTACCATTTCCAAACCAAAACCAACACCTATTTAACTTATAATCACTTTCACCACTTATAAACACATCTTAACCACACCAAATCAAAATCCCAACAAGTCAAAATTCACTTCAAACAAAACTTCAACAACAACAAAAGAAAACAAGAAAATACTTACTTGAATATCTTGACAAATCTTCAATCTCTATCTTCAATTCTCTTAAAACCCTAAGGTTTTAATGAAGATCATCACCTCTCTATCATCCTTCTCTCTCTTTCTCGTGCAAGAACCAAAAGGAGAAGAAGAAGAAAGAAAATATCCTTTTCTCTTCTCACGTTAGCCACATATACATATATATAATAATAATAATAATAATAATAATTACCAAAAATCCTCCACCACACCTTTCTCTTCTCTTGACTATCTTTTGACCAACTTATATGTTTAATATATTAACATATATACAACATATACATTTCATTAACACAATCATTTCCTTTGTAAAAACATATATACCTTTAATTCAAATTCACACAACAATTGTATTAAAACTTCTAGGTCATATATTGGGATATTACAGATAGTCCTTCCAAAAAAACACTTTCATATTTCCAATTTTATGAGCCTTTGAAGCTTTCTTCTATCCTTCATCCCTTGTCACATCATCATTTAGGATCTCTATTATGCTTCTTGGTCATCTGAGAGTAACTCTTCTATGGATTGTTTCTCATTTATGGCGTCGCCTTCATGATGCGGTGGCTCTTCCACTACTTCAGCAACTGGCATGGGACCTTCTTCTAGTAACTCATTCTCGTCTCCTGGATCTTCATCATCATAACATATTTCTTCTTCCTCCATCTCACCTTCATCTTCTAACCAGAACAATTGAACTGGCCCGTTATAATAATTAGCAACAACTGTCTTATAATATAGGATAGCACCAAGAGGTAAACTGTTCAAATCTCATTTCAATCTTCAATCAAAATGGTATGCCTCAGGATTCAAGAGGCCTGGAGGTACTTCATAAGCTTATACTTGATTGGCTTAATAAAGAATTTCCTCAACCGCATACCAATCAGACCTGTGTTTACAGGGGTCCACTAAAGGATTTTCATCAAAGACCTCTGTTATCTCTATCGCAAATATATCTCTGTAAACTAATTCAGCTAGTTTGTTCATCTGTATTCGCTTCGAATCTTGAATATAGCTAGGCAGTAGTTCTTCATATTTTATTATTGCAAAGTCAAGAGCCATTTATCAATATCCATATATGAAATTAACCATATGAAACAGTAAGAGTTCTGTTCTAGCTCAAACTCTCAATCCTCAAAGCATTCCAATAACCAAGATTTATCTAATATTATTCCAATCACGTATGCTTTTGCCAAGTACCATAGAAGACATAATGATTCCCCTAGGAAAGTTCAAACATCTTCCATGGGCACATAAAAATAATTCATAAAAGGGAATGATGGGTGCCAGTCAAGAAATTTAATGTACGTGTAATGTAGACCATATTTTCCTAACAACAAACTTTGGAATCTCTTGACCATCTCAAAGTCTCTCTCATAGAACATCATTTTTACCGTTTTCAAAGCCAGGTTAGGTGGTAAGAGTTTAGCTACATGCTCAATTGGAGGGGTATTTTTGTGCTCCATGACCTAATGCCTTTTGTATAATAATGTGTAATTTTGTATGAGAGACATGTCATGTACATGCATAAAAGAAAATAAGAAAAAAAAACACACCATGACTTGAGAAATAATGAGTGGATAGAGGAGTATGAATATAAATTGTTTAATCCTAAACGAGGTTGGAAGAGCTGAGGGTAGATTTTTCTAAAGGTATGAATAGTTGATTTTTATTCCTAATGGTATAGGTCCACCTTAATTCACCAAATTGTGAGGTTCTCAGACTCTGAGTTCTCCCACTGTCGCCCACAACCTGGACTAACGGGTTCTCTCAGCCAATACCTGGTTAAAAGACAAAATGAGTGAGGTTTTTTCGGAGGCCCTACATGATTTCTCACAGAGACAACCCTACTTCATCCTCATACTAAGTCTATTAGGGTAATGAATCACTTCCTAACCTTTAAGTTAGTGTGTGATAAGAGACTTGTCAGTTGATATATGTGAATAATAATATAGACATAATTAAATATTTTTGAAATATACAAAAGAATAACACTAAATAAATCTCAAAACACAATCAACAAAACATAAACAACACAATAACATATATAGCTTAACCCCTCTATTTAGTAACTTACTAGTTTCCCTGTGGAGTTGCACGCGGGGCGACAGGTGGCCAGCGGTTAAAAGTAAATTTAATTGATTTTAGTCGGCTTATATTTCATTGCTATTTTTTTTATATGTATTAGGAGTCACCACTAGTCCATTATAAGATTTTATTGGACACCTAGTTTTGATCTGCGTTTCTAGGTTTGAGGGGTTGATTACGTGTAAGAAAGAAAAAGCACCCTACAATGCTCAAAATTGGTATTATAATTATTGTGATATTTGAATATTTATTATTTTTAAAAAAATTATTATCATTATAGGTATAAATTTTATTTTCGCTAATTTATGACTTATCCTCCACATTCACTTTCTGAATATAGGAGTTTTATACTTTAATATTTGTTAAATTTATTCTTACGATTATTTTGAATAATGTTCACTTCCTGAACATTACTCTTTATATTACTATTTTAATCCCATGATTTTTTTATTATTTTTTAATAATTTTATTACTCTTGTATTTATATATTTCATTTATTAGCTAATTATTTAATTTTTACACTCACTATCCGAATATAAGGATTTTACGACTTAATATTTATTAAATTTATGATTATTATTTTTTAAAAAAAAATTATGCCCACTCCCTAAACACAATTGTTCTAATTTCATATTTTTATTAAATATTTTTTTATCTTTTATTTTATTATCCACTAATTAATACATACTTATTATTTTTTAGAGAATATTATTTTTTTTATTGAGGTGGATTTGAATTGAAAATTTAATTTTAAATGCCTATATATTCGTTTGATGAAATTAAAGTCGTCGTAGTTCGACCATTTTTTTACTATTACTATTATCATTATTATTGTTGCTATTTTTGTTCTTAAATACAATCTTTCTATTTATAATTACTCTTATTTTATAATCATCATTTAGTTTTTTTTTTTTTGATATTAGTGAATTTATTTTTTAATATGCCATTTTATTTTGTTATTATTATTATTATTTTAATAATCATATTCAGTGTCTAAATATAATTATTGAATTTATCTTATTAATGTTATTTTACATGCATGTTCCTATATTATATTTTTAAATAATTTTTACTATTTAATTTTAATGCGATATTCATATTACAGCAAGTGAATAGCCAAATAGATAAAATACACAATAGGTAAAATATTTTATATAAAAAAAATAAAAAATAAGTAAAAAAGTGAATGATGTCATGATTATTTTATTCGTGTTCAACTTGCTTTTTATCATTGTTCTTTATTTTTTTAAGGTAATAATAACTACATAAATAAATGAATGAATTATAGAGGGTGAGAAGTAAAATATTTAAAACTAAATGAATTAGCCCGCAGTGTATGTACAAGCACGACCACATCTATATATATATATATATATAAGTGAAGGCAATGTCAGCCATGTATTGAGCCACTCAAAAGTCCTTGAGGAAATGCTTTAGTCAGGCTTTCACACTGCCCCACCGTACGAATAGCTAATCAACAGTTTTTTTTTTTTTTACATAAGACTAATTTGCTTGTTTTTTTCTTATTAGAGTTTGTTTATATTTAATTCTGAAAAGAAATTTCCTGCCAGAAGAAAACAGATCTGCTTCTCTCATATATGTCTTATGTTCTCTAATACTCTTCCATTTTATCCTTTTTTTTTTCGTTAACCACTTCAACCCATTCTTTGCTTTCTCTTTTAATACTTTCTATTTTCTTTTCTTTTTTTTTTTTGCTTATTCTTATATGAGGAAAAAAAATCCCCATTTACACAGTTGCACATTCCTTTTAGCTCAAATCTCCTACTTCCAATACTCATTTCATGCGTTTGGATTTCATTATTGATGAGCAAATAAGGTAAAATCTCAGAACTTGACTTCCTTATTATTATTATTATTATTTTTATCCTCTCCTTTTTTAATTTATGATGGATCTAATTTATTTTCTCTTTTTTTACTAAAGGAGGATTTTGCATCCACTCGGTCTTTTCTCACCTTATCTTTTATGTTAAATCTATCTCCATTTCATGTGTTTGATTTGTGTATTTTTTTTTTAAAAAAAAAGAAATTTCATATTTCCCCCAAAAGTATTATTGCTTGTTGAATTCCTAGTGTGAACATGTTATTAAGTTTAATTTTTTATTATGTTATTCTTTAAAAAATACTTAAATATATTCATCATTGTATTATTTTTCTCTATAAAAAATTTACCTTTATTTTCCAATTTTTCACTTTATTGTCCTCGCTGAATTCAAATTTTTATGTAATGTTTTCATTTTATTTTTTATTTTTTCAAACTTTGTATTTGCTTGTATAGTCTTTTACCATGGTGACAATTGGTTTGCATGTGTATGTATATATTCCATTAGTGTCAAGTCTGGATATTTGTGAGTATATGGATGAATCTAGAATCCTTGTATGTATCTGTATGTTTCTTTTGCATGCTTTTTGTAGAATATGAGTTATTTATTCAATGCAATCACTTCTTGATCGCATTTACTTGAAAATTACATATTCCTATTTATAATTGCAGGAAAAGTAAATAAATGCTCAAAAAAAATTGCAACAAGAAATTAAATAAACATTGAAGAATTTTACCTTTGTGGGCTTAAACTTATGAAATATTGTACGCCAGATTATTATTTTTTTTTCAATTTGTTAAACGCACTCCTTGAATTAACAAAATTTAAATCTCCCTAGTTTCCTTGCCAGGAAACCAACTTTGGTTTTCTCTCCTCTTTTTATGTTGTGTTTGTTTTTTTATTGGCGTTAAATCCATGTTGGTGGTTGAAGATTTTTGTGCTTGCGTTTGTGCTTATTATTCCATTCTACAATTTATTTCATTTATATATAATATTGCAGTCACGACCAAACTGTGTTTTTCTCTTAAAAAATCATATGCAACTTTACCAATTATTTCATTTATATAATTCAGTAATTCCTGAATGTCCCTTTTTTTTTTCTTAAAGATTACATGCATATCAAAAGTCATAATGTATTTAAAATCAGTACTGAGATCGCAATATAAAAATAAGGCTCATAGTATATTTATCTGATTGTGTGACTCTCTTTATTTATTGCTTTAGTCTCCAGTAGTTTGTTAAAAACACTTCTTGTATTTAACAAATTTTTAAATTTTCTCTACCAGAGAATTCTAAAATTCTTGCTCTCAACTCTCTTTTTTTTTTTTGCTTCTCTATATATCGTTTTTCTCAGAGGTTATTTGTTTTTGTTTTGTTGTCCCCACACTTGTAGATTTCTTCCTCTATTTATAGTGGAAGTAATTGTCCATTTCCTATGTTTATATTTTTCCAAGCCTCTAATATTCCTTTTTTTTTTTTTGTATGTTTTTGCATGAGCATGCATGCTACTCTAAAAAATCTGACATGCATTACTTTTTTGTTACTTTCAATTATTTGGAATACGTTACTGTAGGAATATTGTATTTTGATTAATTAAATTTTTTTTATTATTAATTTATTTGAATGTTATCTTCATTTGTGTAAAAAGTTGATTTACTACAAATACCCTTCCTGTGTCTTCTCATGCTTGTCAACACCTTCATCCCAGTTATCTTCATAGGATCCTTGGATAGCATTCAACTCCTCCAATCAATCCATTGCTTTGTTGAATGAGATGCATCTGCTTCATCATTTTGCAATTCTTGAAAACCACGTGGGTTAACACCGTTTATTTTCACAGTAACCTCTGCTTCATCAATACCACTGTTACTAGCCTTACAAAACTTCAATGGTTCGATTTTTCCAACTATTTAGTTTTATAAGAATATTACATAACATATACAATCTCATTACGTGAAGTATAAGCTACAAAGATTAAAAGGGTACACTTGGTGTTATTGGCAGTAACCCTCAAAACCTTTTCTACAGCAATCCTGACATGTTCACTCAAAAGTTTCAAATTACCTATAAAATATGCCCTGATTCCATATCCCTTCACAATGCTCTCTTCCTTGAGCAACTCCTTAGTCTTCTCTAGCATCATATCCATCAGGTCCTTAACCTCGTCCGGCCGCCTCTTGAAATTATCGCTGCTGAAGGCATAAATAGTTGCATACTTCACTTTCAATTGATAGCAGTACATAGGTATACATATAAGAGATAAATATCCAGCTCGGTGGCCAGGCCCTTTATTTAAGTCTTCCTTCTTAGCATGCCTCCGGATTCCAACCATTATGAAAGCAAAATGATTGAGGATGGGTCCCACGGATAAAACACAATATAAAAATATTCTTAAAAAACCACCTAAATTTCCAAATAGCTCACTCACTCTGCTGCTGAAGTATTTAGTCATTTCATTGAAACCCATATCGCAAGTGTCAAACAAACCTATTTAAGAAAAAGAAAATGAAACTGGTGGAGTCAGGTCCTAAAGTTCCAGTTGAGAAATAATAAAAAAAAACTTATAAATGTACCCGGTGGCGGAACTAGCGACTTATCAAGGGAGGGCAAAATTTTCACCATTGCAGTGGCTGTACAACCAAGGAGGGCTCTGTTACAGCGGACGGCCAGAGGAGGGGTCGTGCTTCCGACTTACATATGCTAGCGACTTACATATACTTTCGGCCAGCCAGGGAGGGTCATGCGATTTCACACGGTCTTATTTGATTCCGCCACTGAATGTACCTCGTATAAAAATATGACAGTCAGACGTAGTTATGACAGAGTATTAGTCAAATGAAAAAATTACTAAATGTAGAAGTGCATGGAAGTACAGAAGAAGTTAAATCACAACAAAGTGAATCATAGGTGTTGTTCACTTGCTCTCTAAATCACAACAAAATGAATTTCTACCCAAACCACTTGGGTCACACAAAATGTATTTACAAGTTCTCCAAGTCCCACTAGCCCATTATTTTGAAGGAATCAAATCCAAACTTTTTGGCAATATGTCAAAGTCACTAGGTCAAAATAGTATTAGCCAATGTATCGAACATTGAACAGTGGAGATTATGGATAGATCACTTAGGAAAGGTCAACCAAAGTAATTAACTACAACAATGTACCAGATACTACAGTAGCAATCATGTGATGATGACCTAAATAACAAAACCCTCGAAGCTCTATCTATCTAAAGCTATATTACTATTTAAATTTAAAAATTCTGCCAATATATTGCAATGGATAAGCTATCAGAGGTGATCAAGAAACATAAAAAATTACAATATGTTCTTGGTCTTTTTAATAAAAGAAAATAGCCAACCTTGATAAATGATAAGCCAAATTTTCAATGCATTAAATAAGTAATGCATGTGAACAGTGGATGAACTATAAAAGTGATAAATTAATTACAATTCAACTGAATCTTTTTATGTTCTTGGTTTGTTAAAATAAAAAAAAGAAAGAAAAAAGGCCATCTTGATAAGTGTTAAGCCAAATGTCAATGCAATTAACAAGTAATACATGTAGAAAATAAAAGAACAATTTGGAATTAGCTTTATCTTCAAAACAAATATAAGAAAGAATAATGTTAATCACAAATAATGTTCATAGACATGAACAAATTGAAATAGCAATAAGATCAAAGTAAAGTCAAAAGAGTATACACGTATTACCTCTTATCTCCCTAAATTAAAGCAACGAGTGAAGAATCACCAATCTCTACCAAATGGACTTCAAAAGCTGTGGATTTCATCAAACATCCAACACAAATTGGTTTGTTCAGTCACATCGATTGATAATCTCAGAGAGCTTATAGATAAAAAAAAAAAAGGAACAACATAAAAAAGAAGAGAGAAATGATGATAGAGAACGGTAACCATTCAAAATGATTGAAGTTGAGGCTATGAAAGTTATTTATGATATTCAATTTTTTATGTTTATTTAATCAAATAAGCATAAATAAAAATTTAATACTAATATAATTCTATTAAAATCAATGGTTACAAAACATTAAGCTTACAAGACTTCACAAAATCATATTCTTTTCATATTCAATTTTTTATCAAACTTGAAAAAAAAAATAAGACTTAATATTTATAACAAATTTAAAATAAAAAGCAACATAAATAAATAAATAATAAAATAAAACAAAGAAAAAATATGCCAGCAACCCCACCAAGCTCAACGGTAGCGATTTGTTGATGGTGAGAGGTTGGCTTGAAGATGATGATCAGTGGCTAGGTTTACGTATAAACATGATGGCCAGCAGGTTGGGTTGGCGATGGTGCTGACTAGTGAAAGGCTGGCGATTAAGATGATGGTGAGTGAAAGAGGCAGAGTTTGGATCAGTGAATGAAGACATCGAGGGCCAGCTAGAAACATCATTTTTCAATTTAAGGTTCTGATTAAGGCTATAATAATTAGAACAAAAAAAAAAGTGTTTAAAATTAAATAAATAGATTAAATATTTATGCTTTTATTTTATCTATTTTATAATTTTTTATTTTGTTATTCTTAGTTTATTGAAATCTTTAAATAAAATTATATTGGAGTCAAATTGAGTAATAATTATTTATTTGGTTTTATAAGTACAATTTATATAAGGAAATTAATATATTTACTTTGATAATCAAAGCACATGTATAGTTAGAGAATGAATAAAAGATAAATATATGAGATTAATGAATTTTGTAGTTTGAGAAACAAGGTAAGGAGAATGAAAAGGAGAAACGAATAAAGAACGTGAAAGGCATGACAAGAATGTGATGTGAGAAACAAGATCGAATAAATAATGAATTATTATTGATTTAAAATAGATTGGAAAATAGGTTAAGAGAAGTTGAGAAGAGATTGATGTGATTAATTTAGCAATGGAAATAAGTGTGGTACAGGTATATAAATCTTATATCTTGCATAAAATTGACAATATCGTTTGATAATTTGAGACAACTCAATGATTGTATACAAAAGTGTTTAAAGAGTTGAATTTATACAAATTGGTGATAACAAAACAAAAAAATATAATAAGAACTAAGATTAGTATAGTATTTCATTATTAAAGTTGAGTGAAATGACCCTTTGAGGATTAAGTTATGTGTATATGTTATATATAATGAACATACCATATATTCGTATATATACTTTTAAGTGAAATAATAGTTTGTGAGTTTATAATATTTAAGAAAGGAACTAAATAAGTACGAGTGAAAATCTATTTAGATTTCATTATTACAATGAAAATGTGAGAGTGATTTGTAAAAATAAAGATTGATAAATAAATATGATAAAGAGATACATATATTCTTATGATAAATGTATTTGGAATAATTACTTGTATCATATAAATTCACAGTAATAAACGAATAATTTAAAAAAAGGAATTCTTCTACACAAGAAAATATTATGATTAAAAATAATTTAAAACAGCAAAATAAATGTATTGCCCGATTATACTGATGTTAAATCTAGTTTTCAGATTAGTTAAAGGGTAAATATTTAAAGTGAAAATGGGCATTTTATGCCATAGTAACATTAGGCATTTTATACTATAATGACAGTGGGCACTCTGTGTCATAAAGGGCACATTTTATGTCCCAGTGATATTGGCTTTTATGCCAACAGTAGATGCTTTGCGTCATAGAGGATCTTTGATTCCATTATCATTACAGTGGACATTCGTGTCATAATGGGCCTTTGGCCATATTTATACAATGGACATTTATTTGCCATCAGTGACCCACTATCCAAAACTAGGATTTAAAGTTCAATACATAAAGGGAAGAAAGATATAGATATAGATATATATATATATATATAACAGTGGAATGTAATGATATACACTGTATTGAACAGAAGAATCATTAAAGTGTTATTTTAATTGATTATGCAAATATTGAAAGAGTATTAAATAAAGTAATTTGTAATAAATTGAAATTAGGTTTACAGTACTTCAATATATGACTAATCAAGAATGTTATACTGAATTAAGACATCAAAGTGATAAATTAAAATTTCTTAAAAAAATTCTAAACATAATTAAAAGTAATTGCTAAATTGAGCATGAATAGTATAAATGTGTAGAGTTGTATCTTTTGTAGTTTTATAATAATATTACTCTGAAAGTGTTACAATGAGTGATATCAAACATAAGGGAGAGTTGAGATCGAGGTCAATGTTAATGGAATTTAGTTATTATGATAGATAATTTTGAGGACGAAATTATTTGAGGGGAGAGAGAATTGTAATATTTTAATTTTTGATGTACTTTGGAACAGTAGTTATGGGAGAAAATATATATGGTGAGTAGAGAATATAATAAGAGATAGATGTGTATGATGAATGTAATATATATATATATATATATTATATGTATTTGAAATATATGAAAAATATAAATAGAATATATAAGACATCTATATATACCTAAGATATGCACCGCATATATATTGTGTATAATTAGTTGTAGATAATAATAATAATAATAATAATAATAATAATAATAATAAAGAGAAGATAAAGTCAAAAGATGGAAGAAGATGATTGGTGGGTTGTTAATTAATTAATTAATATATATTATATTATATATATATAATGATAGAATTAAAAAGAAGAGATGTAATATCCCCATGTGTGCTCTAGAAGTTTTAATTCAATTGTTGTTTGATTTGAATTAAATGTACATATGTTTTAGCAAAGGAAATGATTGTGTTAATAGAATGTATATGTTGTATATATATTAATATATATAACATATATGTTGGTCAAGTGTAAAGTCAAGGGAAGAAGATATTTTTATTTGGGATGAGTGAAATTACTTAAGAGGGCAAGAGTTTTAAAGGAAGTGTGAACAAATAGAAAAGGGCATTTAAGTAATTGTGTTGATGGAATTGCTTGGTGGATATTTAAAGAAGAAAAGAATTGAATTAAAATTTCTAGGGTACACATGGGGATATTACAAGAGATATATTTCTTCTTCCTTCTTTTCTTCCTCTTTAAACGTGAGATTGAAAGAGAGTGAGGAGAGCTTGATTTTATTTATACACATACCAAATTCATAAAAGTTTTAAGAGGTTTAAAGGTGGATAAATTCATAAAAGTTTTAAGAGGTTTAAAGGTGGATATTGAAGGTTTGGCAAAAAATTCAAGTAAGTCCCCTTTCCCTTGAGCTTGTTTTTATGGATTTTAAGTATTTATATTTAATAAGGTTAGTAAGGGAAAATGATGATTAATTGAATAAGATAATAACTATGATATGTTAGAGTTGTATATGTATTGAGTTGATGGATAAATCATGGGTATGAACTCAAGTGATGAATTAGAGTTTTGGTTGTTGAGCATGGATAGTAAGGGTGATATGGAAAAGAATAAGGATTTTGCAGAAATAAGTTAGGAATTGAGTGAATTAATATATAGATGATTGTATAAATGAATTATATGATGATTGTTGTTATGATTTTATATTTAGGTTAAGTGGGATCAAGTGGAGAAGAGTGAGTTTGAAAGTGGCCAAGGCTTATACATATAATCTCTTTAGTTTGTACATATGATCTTGAGTTTGTACATATTTGATTTAATATGATTTTGAGTTGCTCATGTGATGTGTATGTATTATATTGATAAAAAAAATAATTAAATCGTGAAATGAAATTCCAACAGAGATGTGCATGACCATGCGGATGGTCATGCATCTACCTGTACACATTTCTATGTTTTAAAACCTTAAAAATAAATTCTAGCAGTGATATGCATGATCACTTGCATGATCATGCAATTGCCTATGTAAATTTTTTGCCCTTCAAATTCTAAAAAGATATTTCAGTAGTGATATGCATTATCATTCACATGGTCATGTGTTTGCCCATGCATATTTCTATCTCCTTGTACCTTCATAAGATAAGGTTAAATGTTGAAAATGAGGTTGGTAAAATGAAGTTTGAATAAGATAGTAAGTAATGAATTTAGATCATTTAATGGGATTTTGACGAGAATTGTATATATAATGGAAATTTAATATACATTGAGTATGTAAGTAACGTTAAATAGATAATGTTGTTTATTACTGAACTATATATGTGTAGGTTAAAGTGATAAGAGAGGTGAAGTTTAAGGTTTGACTTGGGAAGAAGAAAGAGGTCAACATGTTTAAAGAGATATCTTGATATTAGTTAATTTAAGCTTGAATCTATAGTAAGTGATAAAGATGAGATGATTCTAATAGTATTGTCAGCTTAAAGCTTAATTTATGTTTGATTAGAGAAGGAATTCAAAAGGTATTGAGTTAAGTGTTGTGAGTTGAGAAGAAAAAGATGATTTAAGTTGAATAATTGAGATTTGTGAAATGATGATTCCAATAACTTGTGTATCCATATCTTAATTAGGAAATCAAGTTATGAAGAGTTTGAGAAAGAGAAGATTTGAGGAGTTTGGACTTAAATTGACTACTAGATGTAAGTACATATAAGTATATACTTATACCTTGATTAGTATGTTTTATTAATTGAATTAATAAAACATGCTAAGAAAACATTGAAATATTGCATTCATGAGAAAATGATATCCTTTATTAACATTTTGTTATGAAATATGCATGTATGAAATGTTGTGCTAAATGAATGAGCCATAGAATTATGACAAGTAACAAAGTTATATATAAATTGTGAAAATGTGTGATGTGTATTGTGAAATTGAATGAGAATTGAATAAACAGTGTGAAAAATGAGATTAATTGAATGAATGATGATATGATAGCATAATGCATTTTAAGTGAATTATGTATTGTTTTATTTATTATTTATGTGTACCACTAAGCTTTCAAGCTTAACGTGGTTGTGTGAATTGTGCAAGTTTGTAGATTGCTGCTTAGAAGGTGAGTTGATTGTTGCTGCAAGGAGAATTGAAGTATTATGAGACCAACTTAAAATATGTTGCATTCATGTATTAATTTGATGATCAATATTTTGAGTATATGTAAATATGTATAAAGTATAATAATTTTTGATAATGTTATATTTCATTCAAAATCTTATATTAATGTATAGATAATATCTTTTATTAACTATTTAACTATTTGATAGTTGATAGTTGAATGAAAGAATTGTTAATTAAATTATAACGTGATATTCTTATAGACTATATATATGATGTATGCACTTGAGATATGTGTGCAATATTTATATAGGTTATAAGGGTGTTACAGAGAAAGCTATATCTGGTCTTATATAGTTAACTAAATATATTAATGCATCAACTGCATTAAGATATGATACTTCAAGATGAGTGAGCTTCACTCATATTAAATTGTTTTAACCCTTTTTTTTATAAGTTGATTGATGGACAAAAATTTCATTTGATAAATGTTTGACTTATAAATTAAGACAAAATTTTATTTTTCCAAGATTTTTTTATTTCAAATTCTTCTTTAAAAGTGTTACAGTTTCTTCAAGCTCTTCATGAGTCCCAATAATATTTAAATCATCGACATACATAAGAATAATGGCAAATCCATATTTTTATTTTTTAATAAAAAATACATGGGCTAATAGGATTATTTATATATCTTTACTTTAACAAATACTTACTGAGACAATTATATCATATTTGTCCATATTGTTTTAACCCATATAAATATCTTTGCAACTTAATTGAGTATTTTTTCCGAGATAATCAATTAAATACTTCAGATATTTTTAGTCCTTCGGAGACTTTTATGTAAATATCACTATTAAGTGATCCATATAAATAAGTTGTTACAACATCCATAAGATAAATGTGAAATCCTTTAGAAGTCTCAAACTTACTAAAAATCTAAGAGTTATTGCATCTACTAAAGGAGAATATATTTCTTTTATAATTAATTCTAGGTCTTTGTGAAAAACTTTGAGCTATAAGTCATGTCTTTTAGTTATTGTAACTTACAAGGTTTTCTTAGCCATCTGTGGATTGATAAACGAACTCGGTACAATCCATTTAACTAAAATGACGTAGTTTTTATACAATTTAAAATTATATTATTTTATTATTATTTGCTCTAAAATAATAAAATAAGTGTTATATATTTATTATATTATTATAATTTTATTATTATATGATGTATTATCATTTATTTAGAAATAATTTATTTAATTTTAATTATTCTTATTAAAAATTTATTAATTTTATCTAACTGCTAAATTTTTTTAATTTTTTTTATTAATTTAATTATTAATTAATTTAGACTTAATTCTTTATGAATTTTAGAAATTATTTTTCTAGATCAAATGTTAAAAATTAAACAATTTTTATGATTTCAATAATCTAATATTATATAATTTATATTAAATATAATACACATTCATCATTTATTTCATATTAATTGTGTTATATATTTTATTTTATATATATATTTTTAATAAATTTTTAATACTTTTGTATTTAAAAATTATTTTAATCATAATTTTTTATGTGAATAATATTTTAATTAATTATTTAAGAATATATAATTATTTTAAATTAAAAATATTTTATGTGTTAAACGGATCGTATCGGATCAAGTGACCAATATATAACCCACTTAAGTAAATATATTATAAGTATCGTATTCATATAATTCATATATTATATTTGTATTAACATGATTAATAAATAAATTATATTCATATTAATCTTAATTATACTATTAGAATGAATTAATCCGATCCGGACATTATCCGCTAATCTATTTTGATGCCTTTAATTTTAGGTCTTATGATTGCTTTTTATCAATGGTCGTTATGTATGGGAATGACTATATGTCTTTCATAGTCATGAATATACCATTATACTTTTCTTTTATATTCTCTCGAGCTTGCTTAGTGCCTCAAAGAGGCCTAAAATGCTTGGTTATATCCAAGTCTTTTGTGATATTAACGAAACTTTTATTGATAAAAAAATGTCAAAAGATAAATCATAAATGGTCTAATTTCCACGACAAACAAAGAAAAAACCCAACTTGTTGGATGGTCTTGTGGACGAGGAGATCCTATAATTGCAGAATTCAAAGAAGCTTCGAATCTGCGATTCGATGCTTGTTTTGCCCGTTTTCCGTTTCCATTGAAAATCCATTTCTTTCTATCATCTATGAAGCTTTATATTATCGCCATTAACTTGTTCCTTCAGTGCTTGATATGAAACTCCGTCTTTTTCATCTTCTCTGCTTGGTTTTACCGTTCATTTATGGGTTTTCGATCTCATATGGCGACGGATTGAACTTTGAAAGTACGGAGATTGTACCTTCGAGTCCCCAATGGGTTAATTTCAAAGCCCCTACTCGCGCTGGAGCCCGGTCTCTCAAGTCATCCTCGTGAGTTTTGGCCCTTTGTTTTCATGTTTGCTTTAAGTTTTAAAGTAGTCTGGTTTAGGATTTATATATTTGTATTGGATGTCCTGAATTCTTTTCTATGTTGTAATCAAAATGTTTTCTTTTGCGGTTTTGTAATGGGTACTAGAAATTTGAACTGCCCCCTTGTTTCTGTACAAGTTTTTCATGTTCTATTTTTGTGGTTGTGGGTCTTTTGTAGATTTTCATATTGTTCGTTTTGATGTAATTGGAGAGAAATCGTTTGGATGTTTAATTGATAAGAGAAATATAATTTCTAAAATAATTTTTCACCTAAACGGTGGGAAAAGAGGGAAAATTGTAAAATTATACTTTGCATATCTATTTATTTTTTTTAAATTATAGAGGAGAAATCTTATTTTCTTTATTATTCAATTAAGATTATCAAACACATTAAAAGAAATTAAATTTCTTTTCTACTCATTTCCTTCATTAAAGTAAATTTAATTTCTCTTATTAACAACCAAACAAAGCATTTGATAATTCACTTTAATTGCGACTAATTTCTTAACTTTAACGAATTGCGAGTTGTATATTCTGTTTCTTGTGGAACTGTGGGCCTTACTGCATCTTATTGTTTGTTGAGCTGTGTGCTTATCAGATTGTATATTAGTATTAAACCTGCTTTAGGGATGTTCTGATGGTGAAATTTGTATATGCTTGCCATAAGATAATTCAAGGTATGCTAACCCTGAGATGAAAATATGATATCCTTTTTCCTGATTGATTTCCACTGATGTTCCCATACTTTCATATTATTTGGCATTTTCGGGTTGAATTGTTTTGTGAAATTTGCCTTCATTTTGGCTGTTTTGATATTTGTATTAGCTATTCAGACTGTCTGATATGTTTCCTGTTTTATTTAGACAATTTGAAGATTCTACAGAATTAGTTGCTCTCCTAAATGGAACAATATATTTTGAAGATACTACTTCTGGAAGAGTGCTCTGGTCATTTTCATCTGGAGCACCAATACACTCATCGTATCAAGCTCCCTTCAATGAAGATAGTGACAAAGCAGATACCTCTGGACCAAGTAATGGGTTCTTTGTAGATTATGGAGATGATTGGCAACTGTATGCACATGGGAAATACTCTAGTGGAATGGTATGGCCAAAAAGCTGGTTCACATAACGAACATTTTTCTTAGGATTGTCTATTGGAGTTCTTCTTTCTAATGAATATTTCTTCCTGTTTTCTGACTTTTTCTAAAATTTATCTTTTTCCATGATTAGTTGTGTACTACTGTACGTCTTAATTATTGATTAACTGTTGTATTAACAGAAACTTTCCATGAATGTTGAAGACTTCATGAAAATTACACCACACATATCAGAAGATGGAACCGTTATACTCGGTTCTAAGACAACTACAGTGTTTGTGGTTGAGGCCAAGACTGGAAGACTTGTCCACACGTATGCACTTGATTCTCCTTCTGCATTGCAAAGAGATAAAGAAGGGAGTGCTTTGCATAATGACAACAAAAATAATAAGGATCTTGTAATGTCTGGCTCTGCTGCTCAAGTCATTTACATCACAAGGACAGATTATGTACTGCAAACTTTTGGTCCAAATTCAGATAAAGTTTCTTGGAATATGAAAGTGGCCATGATTGAGGCTGCCTTTCTTTGTAAAGATGTGGAGAGTGCAGCAGCTGCACTGAATTCTACCTATGACCTTGGCTCCGAATTTGGAAGTGATTATGATTTGTCTTTATCATGCCAATCTAGAAGAATGACAGTTCGAAGGCATGGTAAGCCACAGTCCTCTTCTGGGGCTTCTCATGTTGATCAGAAGCTTCCATTGCCTGCTTCAAATGTAGTTCCTTCACAGCCCAATGAAAGAAGGATGCTTTCAGGGTCTGCTTCAAATCCTATGCTTCCATTGGAAAACAAAGTTAACGAACTTTCAAATTTTCATCGTGATGATGATGATAGTGAAAGAATGCTTACATTGCCTAATGATTCTGGGACAGTTGATGTGCCTGACGTGATATTGCCATATGAAGATTTGATGAACATGGTCATTCAGCAATCAACAAAATTGTCATTCATTTTCTTTATTGTAATCATTTTGTTGGGCTTTATCTTTCATCCCCACAATCTCATGGGTAAAGAAAAGGTTGTTTCTGAGGGGCTGTCCAGTGGTGGTAGTTTAAAGGCTTCACCTTCCAAAAGGAAGAAAAGCAGGAAATCAGGAAAGAAAGATGGCAAGGACGCAGATGTGACATCTGAAAATAGGGACGGACCTGCACTTAGTGAAGGTGATGATAAAATGTTGATGGACCTTGCTAAACTTGTTGATGGTGGTGTTGGTGGACGTAGAATTGGTAAATTATTTGTATCGAATGCAGAAATTGCTAAGGGAAGCAATGGTACCATTGTCCTTGAAGGTATATATGAAGGTCGACTGGTTGCTGTGAAACGCCTTGTTCAATCTCATCATGATGTTGCTTTCAAAGAAATTCAAAATCTCATTGCATCAGACAGACATCCAAATATCGTTCGATGGTATGGGGTGGAGTATGATAAAGATTTTGTTTACCTTTCTTTGGAGCGTTGCGCATGCAGCTTAGATGATTTGGTTCAGATATACTCTGATTCCTTGTTAAACCGAACCTTTGGTGAGGACCAAGCTACTGGAGCTGCAATTGAGTATAAACTTCGCTTGGATAAGGTGAAGCTTATAATGCAGGGCCTTAATTTGTGGAAAGCAAATGGCCATCCATCATCTCTTCTATTAGTATTGATGAGGTACGTAAAAAATGTTCCTAATTTAAAAAAAAAACTGCAATCTCCTGATTAACATGATTCCTATCTTATTATAGTTATTTTAATCTTTTGGTCAACTGGTGGGAGTTTTTGCGCCTATACCTGATAATCTTAGCACCATAAACGTTAGTTATTTTTGTGCTTTGGTATGGATTAAGTACTTTTTATTTAGTTAAATTTAGGAATTTTTTTTTCTTTCTTTCCAACAAGTCACTAATCTCTCTGGCAATGGACAAGATTGGATAGAGTTACTCTTGTTCTCATTCCATGCAGTTTACTGGAATTATAAAAATGATTTCTTATTCAATTAGGAAATGTTATGAAATCAGTACAAATATAGTTGTCCGAGTTTGTTGCATTTTATGTTAGTTTGAATCTCGTGTTGCCCGACATGCTTTAAATTGTATGTTTGATGATTAAGTTGATGAAATATCCATAGAATAGAATATATATGTCTCAATGCTTCAAGTTATGACTCTTCGATCCAACTGTGACCTATGTGAAAATAAATCAAGACAAGGTTCCTGTGTTAAATTTTAATGTAGAATCGATTGACAAAACCTTCTTGCTGTGTTTCTTGTTGGCATTGGTGGCGGATCTAGTTTTCAGACAGGTGAGGTCTGAGACATTATATGTAATTAGTGAAAGTAGAAAGAAGGGGAGCCTTGGCGCAATGGTAAGTGTTGTCGTCGTGTGATCTAAGATCACGGGTTCGAGTTGTGGAAACGGCCTCTTGCAATTGCAAAGGAAGGCCGAGTACAAAGACCCAATAGGTCCGACCCTTCCCCGGACTCGCTCATTGCAGGAGCATTAATGCACCAGGTTGCTCTTTTTTTAGTGTAAGTAGAAAACTGCAACTTTTGAAAAGTGATGTAATCTTTTTTTTAACATTTTTTAATTTGTTTAAATTAATTTCTCATTAAATTAAAATTTTTAATTTTTATTATTGTAGAATTTTTCAGTCTTCAAATTGGAAAGTTTATTGATTTAACAACATACGGATAAAAATATAGACTCCATTGATAAAACTCAAAAGGTTTTGGTGCTTGAAATGAGTTTTTTCTTTTTTAATAAATACAAAAGTATTTTTCAATATAGTACAATCAAGCATTATAACAGAATAACTTCATGTTAAAAGTTGCAGTTAAACATATCTAAGTTTTAAGTGGGGGCAAGAAAAATTTTTTAGCGGGATCAATAATATAAAATTTTACCACAATTGACACGGGGTTCTTTATTTCATATTTTTTGTTCATCTCACTGAATTTCACAGAGATCCATTTCTCAAATGTAGTGGGGCCAAGGTAAATTTTCCATTGGGATCAGAAATATAAATTCTTAGAAGTTTATATAATTTTATGAATTTTTTAAAGGGTTGCTCCCTACTCGCACTTGAGCCTATGTGGTTTATTGCAAGATAGTTTGCCTTCTGAGTTTTTCTTTGCCTTTTCCCCCTCTTTTAATGGTAATGGAGTTCCTTGAAAGAAGTTTTACCAAATAGTCTAAAAATTTGGACAAGCTGATGTTAAAATGATTTCCATTTTACAACAATGATATTTTTCTTTCAGTGTCGCAAATACACGGTTTATTTTTTAGGATAGATCTTTACAGATTGGGATGGAAAAAGTACCAGCAAACCAAGATGGTATAGTTTAAAAAAAGTCGCTAACTTGGAAACAAATCTAGGCATTAAAATACAATTATGATTTACTCTTTCAAGTTTAATGCACCTTAGTAGTGTTTTTAGTTGCTCAAGCATGTTGTCCCGAGATGGCAACCAAGAGGGGGTAAATTAGTTGTTTTGAAGAAATGATAACAAATTAAAAATTAAAAACAAGATGAAGAAAAGAGTAGAGTAGATAATAACAAACACAAAGAATTTATAGTGGTTCGGATTGCCTCAATCCTACGTCGACTTCCTTAACAACTTGTTAAGGTTTTACTAATCTTGAGTTTTTGCAAGCTCAACTCTAATTTGGTGTTTTCACAAGCTCTTACCAAATTTTTATAATGGTTTGAGTAATATTCTCACAACCCTGCAAGATTTTTCCCAGGTTCACTTTAAAACTTAAGTGTTTTAAAGCTCACACTCAAACTTATAATAGTGTTTAATGCTTACACCCAACACTCAAATAATACTGTTAGAAATTTTAATGTAAAGTAATGAAAGATATTTATCTTGGCTATTACAATCACAATTATTATTAAAAATGATGTTTCTTGGGGGTATTTATAGCTTTCAAGTCTTCATATAGCCGTTTAAAGTGGATGCCAACATGTTTAAATCTTGTTTCCTACTTAAATCGTTGTTGAGTCATGTATAGCGGTCACTATAGCCTTTGTGCTTTCGCCATATAGGTTGTGCGGGCGCTCTTAAACTTGTGTGATCGCACAATTTAAATTTTCTACAACGGCTATTGCCAACGGTTGACACAAGTTGCCCGACAGGAGCGTTGGTCTCATACCTTGCCAGCCTGTCATGTATTGCGGTTGCACAATGAGCTTGTGGGGGCGCACAAAGCTCAAGTAGTTGTTTGAACAATAATTCTTCTTCCACATGTCTGTTCATTATTTATCCATGTTATTTGCCTTTAAAATTCAAATTCTTTGATATTGTGCGGTCGCACAAATCTGATTTCTCATTGTGCAACCTCACCGCTACATGTACTCTGTTGATTTGTCATTCTGTCTTACCAATTGTGCGGTCGCACACAACTTTGAGCGGTTGCTCAAATCTTTGGGCGGTCAGCATTATACTGCACATCAAAACCGTTCTCTTATGTGAGATTCATGTTTTTATCCTTCATGTTGCGAGGTCGCATTGAATTATTGAACGGTCGCTCGATGTATAACGGTAAGTTGACACCGTGCTAGAGATCGTGATTTCTTCTGTGCTTCGAGTGGTTTCTCTTCTTTTGCCATTGTGCGGTCGCACAAGTGCTGGATAATTTTCTTATAAGTAAAAACTTGTTGAACTCATTAGTATTTATCAATTTGATTGTCAATAATAAAAATAGAGTTTGTTTATTTGGCTAACCAAGCATCTTCTTGATCTTTTGCATATCTAATCTGTAAGCAGGGATGTGGTTTCTGGGCTTGTGCATTTGCATGAACTTGGTATAATTCATCGAGACTTGAAGCCTCAAAATGTATTAATTCTTAAAGAAAGATCTTTATGTGCAAAACTTTCTGATATGGGAATTAGCAAGCGCCTTCTTGGGGATATGTCTTCATTGGGTTATCATGCTACTGGTAAGCGATGTTAATTAATTTATTTTTTGAACTGATTAGTTAATTACCATCCCTATTAGAAGTTAATTACATGATGTGGAGTTGGGCCGGTCACCTTAATCTTGTCGAAAGTTTTCCTTGTCACTGCCTAGGTTCTACAGCCTCTTGGGTTGATTCAAATAATTAAGTTGAGTCATGATAGAAATGGGTGGTCAGAGGGTAGGTGGCTAGGAATGCAAACGTCTTTTTTCACACTGTATTGTTGTTTTCAGAAAACCTAAGTGGCCAATTTTTTTGTTATACCCTGATATTTGACGACTTCATTTGCAGGTTGTGGCAGTTCTGGTTGGCAAGCACCAGAGCAGCTTCTCAATAGACGCCAAACACGGGCAGTTGATTTATTTAGTTTAGGTTGTGTCCTCTTTTTTTGTATTACTGGCGGTAGGCATCCATTTGGTGATCGTCTTGAACGCGATATCAATATTGTTAAAAACAAAATGGATATATTTTTGGTGCAAGGTATTCCGGAAGCTGAGGACCTTATTTCCCATCTATTACATCCTGATCCTGAATTAAGGTAAAATAGTTATTTTATTTTCAAACTGCCCCTGGTGATATTTGAAGCATATAGTGATCATTGCAGCCAGCCTGCCATAAAAATTTTCATGTTGAGACTCTCTAGCATGAGAAGTTAGATCCCCTATAATTATTTGGAAGTATTTGCTGATATTATCTCTTTGATGTGTTGTAAGGCCAAAAGCATCAGAAGTGCTGCACCACCCAATGTTTTGGAGTTCTGAAATGAGATTGTCATTTCTTCGTGACTCTAGTGACAGAGTAGAATTAGAAGATAGGGACTCTGGTTCTGAGCTCTTGAAGACATTAGAGAGCACTGCACCAATCGCACTTGGTGGAAAATGGGATGAAAAGATGGAACCTGCATTTATCACTAACATCGGTCATTACAGGCGTTACAAGTTCAATAGTGTTCGAGATCTGTTGCGAGTCTTGCGAAACAAGTTGAATCACTATAGAGAGCTTCCCAAAGAAATTCAGGTTTGTTTCTCAAAACCAACAAACACATTAAAATATAAGTTGCTTGGGCAAGTTTTTCTTGGATTGAGTGAACATAATTATTAGGCAAGCAAACTCAACATGATAAATTATCTAACAAAAGGTAAAATGGGTGATGGACCTCCTTGATGTAATCTCATTTGAAACCCACCTTGTTATGGGAATGAACCATTTTTAAACCCTTGATTCAATTTGACACCTCACTAATAAAAGTATAATAATCCTGTATGATTTGCCTTTTTCTCTTGTGGTGCAAATTGAATATATAATCTTCATTTCAGCTGTCTTTTTTTCTAGGCGACTTCGAACTCTATATATTTAGTTTATTATAAAGGATGGTTCTGGGGCAGGGTGCTCATGTGGCTGTGCATTTGAATTCTTTTTGTTATTCACTCTTTTAAACTTATGTACAAATATAGCTAATAAGAAGTTCTATATTTTGGGTGGATACTGAAGGAGCTTGTTGGATCAGTCCCAGAAGGATATGATGGCTATTTTGCAAGTCGATTCCCAAGGCTGTTAATCGAAGTATACAAAGTTGTGCACAGATTCTGTGGGGAAGAGGTTTGCTTTCAGAAGTATTTCAAAAGCAGTATTTAAAGATTCTAGCCCCCTTATGATGTCCTAACAATGATGGATGCAATTGACGCTATGTATAATTGTAAATAAATTTAACTTAAAAAAAGGCACAATGTTAATACTGCTGTAATCCTGCTGTAATCTTATAATTTATAATACAAAGTGTAATAAGAACTCATTATTCTCTTGAAATAGCCCCGTAGCACATGTTATTTTGCACACTAAGATGTGTGGATAAATGTGTTAAATTTCCACCTATTAAAAGGATTCCAAGGATGTCTTTTTTCCAGCATCCTGGATAATATGACTCTTGCAGCTGTCTATTATATACCTGTTACAGAATCAAAAGCTGATGCCAAGTGCAAAATATGTTATCTATTTTGGTTTTTTGGGTTTTTCTCGTATGTAACAAAAGACCTCAGCTTGCAAAGGTCCAACTGTAAACAGGCTTTTGTAATCCTACATGAAAAAGAAATACTGCATCACCGATCCTGTACTTCATTACCAGCATCAGTACCTCTGTTTGAAGACATTTCAGAATGCATTCTCTTGGAACTTGAACTGTCCATGGATTTATCTTCACCTCTATTTGATATCCCTTCCAGGTGCCTTCTCTTGGATCTGTGTTTCACTTCCTCTTCCTTTTCATCAGCAAATGTAAGAAATGTTTGGAGACGCACAGACGTTGAGCTTTGACTTGGAGATGCTAATTCTTCAGGGCAATGCCTGCTGAACTGCCTTAACATCCTCATAAAATATAAAAATAGAGCAAGCAAACAAGCTAATCCGCATATCAAAAAGAGGCCCCAGAAGCTTCTGAGTCGTAGCCTATCTACTTCTAACTTTGTGCCTGTTGAACTACAAGCACTTCTCAGTAGCCATTTGTCATGAATCCTCTGAAGATCCCCATTCTCCGATAATTTCAAAATGGCAGTCGACATGTCAATCGCTAACGGTGAGTCCCTGGGAAAGGCCTGATGAATTATGAAAAAGAAAATAAATAAATAAACATTTATCATCATCAATAAATCTGCATAATGGTCTATAGAGAGACAACATAATTATGCCGTTCATAAACATCTCTGATGTCTTGCAGAGCAACAATAGAAGTGTCCATTTGGTTAGCGGTTGTGCTACTAATCATTGATTTGGAAAGCTTTGATAAATGTGATGGCTAGAGCAATGTTTTAATGCCTTAACCATAATTACATCAGTAGTTCAAAATTATAGTTAAAATATTGAAAACTACTATTTCTAGTTATTTTCCAATTGCTAGTATTTAACCCATCAGTACTTTGACTGTTGACTGCTAAATCAAACAAGCAAAGGAAATAGGGAAGAAGGTGCACTTACAAATCCCCATCCATTCTTGGTGAACTCTTGACCTACAATACTGAATTCACATCTAGTTGAGAGGAAGAGCTCTATATATGCACGCTCATCAACCACACTAGCCACACCACCTTTCCGGGGACCATCTTTCAAGGCTTTAGCATACTCTTCCGGGGTGACAAGTGGAATAAGTCTGGACTCATCAATTCCAAGTTCAGCAATTAGATATTCTCGTGTGAATGAACCCTGCTGGTAGCCAATGGGATCCTTGCTTGACTTTAAAGTTTCAATTCCTTTAATATGAGAAGAAAGCTGCTGCACTGTGAGGATTGACGTCAGGCTCGCTGTGTAACTAGAGTTGATAATAAACACCACAAACAGCCATATGACTAGCACGATCCGACCAAGGGTGCTGATAGTATTTTCTCCTGCAAAAAATAGGAAAATGCATTTTGTCAACTCAAGTTAAATTTAAATTGCTTCAGGCCTAATGCTGTTAAGAGAGACCCTTGAAACAAATTTTATTTGAACTTACTATGGGCAAAGAACCATGTTGAAAAGGTAAACCTGCAAAAGGAAAATACAAATTTAATTCTATGCACAGTCAACTCAGAAATAAGCAGAAATAGAAAAAGAACCATAAAAAAAAGGTGCAGAAATTTGTTCTTGGGAGTAAAGCATTTATGTTTTCTCCCCATAAGAATATGAGATGCTTCTTGGTCACTTGCCATAAAATAGTGATGCATTGTCTTCTTGGGGAACCTCTGAATTCATCATTCAATCTATGCTCCAAAACCCAAACCACAACCCCCACAATCAGGAAAAAGCTAGCAGTCACACCCCACATACTCCTAGAAAATGGCCTCAAAAATGCCCAAGCGTCAGAATTCTCTGTTTTAACTGGAGCCACAACTACTAACCCAGACTCGACATACGGCTGTGTAAAGTCTGCCATCCTTGTTCGGTTAGTAGTGATTGCAATGTCACCTACTGCTGCATCAAAGACCTATATAGAAGATAAAAAAGAAAAAAAATTACTAAATGATAATTGATCCGTTCCATTTCCAAAAAATTTCTGTATTGTAATACTCACACCAGCCGTGATCATGCGTACAAGCTCAGTATCACTTGGATTTTTTATACCATCCCCAAACGGAATTAATTTATAAGGGACAGCATATGGCAACAAGTTAGCAGCAGCAGTAAAAACATCAATGCAGTAACCAGCAAACATTTCACTGCCAGGTACTTGGGAGACAAATTCACGATAACTGGCACGATTTGGAACTCCAATTCTCAAATGTCTTCCATTGTTTGGGAACACCCACCCACGAGGTGTCTGTATTGTTCGTCCAGGCCAAATGACACTGTATAGTTTCTGACTTGAGCTGGAATGACTAGGAGGCCTTGAGTAAAGTGTTTCAGGAGGTACAATTGACAAACCAGAATAATTAGACCAATAGCCAATCAGACTATACCCTGTGCCAATCACATTGATGATATCATATGCAGGATAAATGAGGTTCCTATCAGAATTGAACTTGATTGGACCTGTTACACCTGCCATATCAACCTGCAAAATGTTTTTAAGCAACTGTTTTCCTCCATTGAAGATGCTCATTGCCTCAAGATGCAAATGCCCTCTACGTAGTTTGGTCAGACTTGAATATTTAGAAAATGAAATGTTCCCTCCTTGATCAAAAAATGCATCAAGTGCGCGAGCAAGCATCCAGACTGTGTCATAGGCAAATAGACCGTAAGTACTCAACCCAATAGGGCCATGAACTCTTATTCCACTCGTCAATTTCTTCCACCTAGAAACAAATTTCCCTTTTAGTTCTGAATCTGGTGTGTGCATACGCAATGTAATAACGCCTTGAATATTACTAACTGTATCTTCAGGGAGAGGAGAATAAGTTTCTAGCATAGTAGACAACCAATTAGTAGCTATCCACACATATCCAGGTCCCATCATGCCTAGATATTGAGCCACACTGAACACAATTGGAGACCAAAGGGACAAAGTATGAACAATTAGAATTCTAGACTCAGTCAAAGCCACCTTAACTAGTGCATCTGTGATTTCTTCCCTGGTTGAATTAGGGCTTAAAGGTGCTTTATATGAGATTTTACATCTTTTTTCTGCAAGCTTATCGCCTAATGCAGCTATCCCATTTCTTCCATAGTCATCATCACTAAAAATTGCTATCACCTCTCTCCATCCGTAATGTTGGACAATTTCAGCTACTGCAGCCATTTGATACAGATCATTCTGCGATGTCCTAATAAAGAATGGGAATTGAAGCGGAGTAAGAGTAGGATCTGTAGCTGAATATGACAACAGAGGGACTTGAAGCTCATTTGCAATAAAGGATATTACATGGGCTGTCAATGAGGACTGGGGACCAACTATGGCCACTGTATCACCTTCCATGAACTTTAAAGCTGCAATTAGCAGTACAATGGAAGGATAAAGAATCATAATCCATCCACGATAAGTAATTATTCAAAACAAGCAAAAAAGAAGAAGAAGAAGAAGATGTAGCAAAGAATGTACATTCTATAATGCCCAGAAATCCACTATCATTGACGTCCTGCATTTGAATTCTTAGCTTAGTTCCAGCAAGAATGGATGGATCAGAATTCACATCATCCACAGCTGCTTGTATTGCAATTCTTGCAACTTTGCCGATAGTACTATTAAAGGTCAGAATAGCTCCAATTTTCACAAATTTAGGCCTTGTTTTAATATTTGGAGTAACCCCATTTAGAAAAAAACCATTACTAAGAACTATCAAAACCAGAATCCAAAACACTTTCATGGTGACTTTTCCTGGGCCAGTCACCCTTTATTTAACTTGCTCTGCATAGAAAACAAGAAAAAATGTGAACACCCAAGCTCCAAGCCCTTAATTATCTAAGAAATAGGGAACTAATTTGGGGGAATATCCATATCTAAACACTAACAGATTCAAGAGAATATACTGGAATTCGTTGTTTTGGATTAAATAGTGAAAACATTTCAGAGACAAAAGAAGATTATGAAAGCAAGCAATATGTATAATACTGGTCAGCCAGTCCATAATCAAACAAAATATAAAAAAACCAGAAAAAAAAAACTCAAAAACCAGAAATCATTTTTCAAAACTGAAAAGCAAGAAAATTTTAAGCTTTAATAATTTGACCCCACCAATATCCACAAACAAAAGAACACTCTTAGGCACAAATAAACACTTTTAAGCACAAATAAAAAAATGGAATTGCCTGAAACAAGTACCACAACCATTAAAATTAATTTGAACTTTAGAAGGAGGTGGTTAGGTGTGAAAAGTGGAAATCCTCGAAAGAAAAATTATAAAGTATCAAGCAAAGTTCACATTTAAAGCGAAAAAGAAACAAAAAAAAAAAAGAATTTGGGATCTAATACATAAAGAAAAAGAATGAGAAAAAAGCGAACTTGAGAATCATTTATGTCATATGTGAGAATAGTACTCACAGTGGTAGTTGCAGAGAACAGTAGCTGAGCAGGCTTAGCAAGAATCAAAGGCGGCTTTGTATTGGAGGGAAAAAGAAACTGTTAACTGTGATTCAATGACCATATTAATATTGTGCTAAAATGAACATATTAATAAAAAAATTTAAAAAAAAAAACAACCAATAAGCTTACAGAATAATGTGATTATATTCATAAGTATAAATAGTTAAACAAAAGTGTCATTTTCTTGTCTCTCAGTGACCAGAGGGAATTCTTACATTTATTAGTATTATTATACGTATGGTGAAGGGAATTCGTAATGATATTTGATAAATGTTCCTTTCACTAGGTGAAATGGTAAGTGGCCATGGTGGACCTGCAAATTATTCCCCCACAATTATCATGCGCAATAAAATAAAAGGCTTTGGCTTCAGAATGGTAGTGAGGCAAGTAAATTGGACTGTAGTCAAAAGTTTTTCACGCTCAGTACTGACGTTTATAAGATATTTTATTAATTTATGGATGTTATTTTTCCCCAAATATTTAATTAATTATATTTAATAAATAAATAAAAAGCCTGACCACATGATCTCCTAAAAGTTGAGTTGGCAGTTATACATATACATATATAAATATATATTTTAAAATTATATTATTTTATTTATATCTTATAATATATTTTTTAATTTATTAATAAATTTTTTTTGAAAGAATTATTAATAAAAATTTATTTTATGTTAAAAAATAAAAATTAATCTAATTATACCAAAAAGTTAATTGAACTAGTTTAACAAAATATTTAGACATTACAAATCTAAATCTAAAGATATATATTTTTTATATCGAAAAATAATTGGATATGTGAAATTATAGAAAAAATCTTACTAAATTTTTCTTAAAAAATATATTGATCTAGAGAAAAAAAAATCAAATTGACTAAGATTTGAAATCTTATATTAATTAAAATTAATCTAATTATAACAAAAAGTAATAGAATTAGGTTAATAAAATATTTAGAGATTAAAAATCTAAGTCCAAAAGTACACATTATTTGTATGGAAAATAATTTGATAGGTGAAATTACAGGGAAAAACTATATTGAAAAATAATTAGATAATTAGATAGTACACAGTATTTGTATGAAAACTATATTGAAAAATAATTAGATAGATTAAATTATAGGAAAAATTCGGTCGAAATTTTTTTAAAAATATAGTTGACTAATTTTAATACTTTAAAATATTATTTGCATAAAATTTATTATGAAAAATGTGATTTAAATCGTTGAACTATTAAGCTAACTGTTATATGTATAGACATGGATAGGCATCCAGGCAAAGTACTTTCCTGTGTGGGAATATATAGTAATAGTTCCGACATAGGATATCCAACGTATGGATCTGTTGGGAATAAGTATATTGGAGAGCACTCTTCTACGCTATGGATATCATCCCATTGGTTATTGTCCTGCCATCAGAGACTGCTGCTTCAACCTCAATGGATACACTGTCGATTTCAACTTCAGCTCCATCTACCATCATTATACCTTCTATTGAAGTAGATTCAGTAGGTGTTGATGCTAGTACAGTATCTTCAATTTTGAACCTGTGACAATCCATTTAGGTCACTGTTCGAGCACGAAAGTAAATAAATTTTAAATTTTCTAATTTTTTAGAATAATAAATTTTAATAATTAAGTCGTAATTAACGAATTCTTTCGTTAATTAAAGCAAGAAACCACATGGTACATGCTCATAAAAGATTAGGAAGATAATGCAAGAAAGGTTGAAGGGGACAAGAATTAATTGGAAGTGGATCTCTAGATAAACCAAAAATTGGTATTTTGAGGAATTTAAAGTAGGAGAAGTTTTTAAAATAATTATAATTTAATAGGAATAAATTTAATGATTTAATTATTTTTTCACGTGGCAGTATAACAAATTATGAGCATGTTCATTGCTTGGTAAGTGTAATTTACTTTTTTTAATTTTTTTGCTAAAATATATTAAATGATTTTTCATGTATTTACTAGAAGGAGCAGATAAGGCGGTCCTCCACTGAGTATAAGTTGTTCGTCCATACTTACACTAAAAATCACGATGGATAAAATTTTATTGATCATCATATTTTATATCTATTGTATTAATATATTCGTCCATACGTTGGATAGAATTTTATTGATCATCATATGTTCGTCCATAAATTTTTAAAATTCACTTTTAAGTAAATTTTCTACATATTATATCTATTGTATTAATATGATTTTTTTATAAGAATGTTTTGTAGTATCTTGAGACCAATAATTTCAGATATGTAAGCTTATTGATGAAACTCAACTGTTTATTAAAACTGCTAATGAAAAGAGAAAGAGGAGAATATATGGCTAGAATCCCAGAATATCTCTGAGGCTAGCTCCTCATCTTTAACTTTCCATTCAACACTGCATCAAGAAGTGAAACAATTTATGGTAACCCTTCAGGAGCAACTCATGAATCAAGAATGATCATATGGAGCAGCTTCAAGCATAACACAGAGAGCTAGAAGCATAAGCACGTGAGTGGAAGCTTGTATTGCCAGAGCATATGTGGAGTGCTATCCAAGCAAGATTGATTTCTGGCCTCCACCTCTCAATCTTTAGCTGCTCCACCTTCACCTCCACCTGTGCTTCCATTTCCTCCTCCTCATTAGTTTTTCTTTACATTATTTATATATTTTATTTATATATATTATTTCTACATTTTATTATTTTATTATTGTTATAATGTCATTTTATTTATATGTATAATTTTTTTTATATGTGTATTTTTATATTATAATTTTATTTATATGTATTATTTATTTATTGATTTGGAATTTTCATTTATTTTTATTTATATATATTTTTAGTAAAATTAAAAATATAATAATTAATAATAAAATATTTTAATGTATAATAGAATATAATAAAATTAATAATATAATAATTTAAAATATCTTTTTTTAAGAAAATATTTTTTAAAAATTTATCGATAGATTACTGATAAATTAACAAAATATTAATTACTGACCAATAGAATTACTGATAAATGCCAAAAATATAATTTATGAATTAAATACTAACAGAAAATTTATAGATAAAGAAAAGTTATAGACATATTACCAACTAGCTATTGAGTTTAGAAAATATTATCTTAAATATTTATCAAGAAATTTGAAAATTTTTAAAATAATATTAAAATAAATTATCGACATTTTATCAAATACCTAAACTTAGTGCTAACGTCAAATTTAATAACAGTCATTTGGTCAACAAGTACTGCCGAAGCGTCGAATCACTTGGTAAAGTGGAAACTTTTCAAAACCAAATTTATTGTCGGTAATCTCTCAATAACAACCGACGAAAATTTTTTTTCTCTTAATAAATTTATTGCTGATAAGATAATCACAGTTTATCAACATATTTTTAAGAGTTATCAATGAAAAAATTTATTGGTAATCCGTATATTTCTTATAGTGTAAGAAATTTAAAAATTTCCAACCATCCTAAAATATTGTTCTAATGCCAAATGAAGACAGTATAAGTATTTATCAATATTAATCAATAAAATGCGGAAGGTGAAAATACATTCCTTTAGCTGTAGTATTCAGATTTAACTTTTATTTAATCTATACAAAACTTAATTCTAGTTGAATAATGGATTAATGAAATATTAATAAAATAATTTGGATAAACAAAACTTAAAAGGCTTTTTACAAAATTACCTACAAAACCAAAATTTTTTTAAAAAATATGGTTAATATAGACAATTTTCAAAAATACTTTAAAAATTATAAAATTACAAAAACAATGTTCATTATTATATTTTAACCATTTGCATATGTTATAAAATTCTTCAAAAAAAAAATTAAATTTATTTTGGATATTATTTTATAAAATATTACCTTTAAGAGAAAATAACATAATTTTATAAAAAGTTCTTAAAAAATTTTAAAAATATTATTTTGTAATATAATTTTATATATTTTAGATATATTGTATATATGTTGCAGATATATCGTATATATGCTATGCATATATTATGTTTTGACATTTATATATTATACAATCTTTATATATTGCTTACTTATAGTATATATTTTATAGATATATGTCTTTTATTTTTTATATTTTAGTTAATTATAGTGTATATCTTATTGTTATAAATATATTACGGATATATTATATATTTGTTCTGGATATATTTTTTTTTATTTTATGTGTATTATGTTTATGTTATATATATGTTTTTTTTTTTGTGTATAATGAGAATATAATAATAAAAAATTATTTATGAATAAAAATAAATATATAAGTATAAATTAAAAATTAAAAAAAAAGAAAAAAATAGCATAAAAAAGTAAAAAAAAATGAAAAAAAAATCGTAAGTTGTACAATTGAAAAAAAAAAAATATGGCCACCGTATATTTGAAAATGTAAACTGTAAACATGGTAGTTATAATTTTCCCAAACTTAAATCTAGTTCCAATCATATTTTATTTCAAAAATAAAATATTGTTAACCACAATTATGAAGAAAAGTTCAGTGCCATAATAATTAGACAACTAAAGTACAATGTTTATTAGTAGAGTGAGCTGCATATTTAAACTGATGGCTCCATTTGAAAGGTTGAGTTAGTACTCATGAATGACACATTCCTTGAAGCATTTCCATCAATGACTCTATTTGAGGCCCTCCAATCCATTCGCCTTTTCTTTGAAGAGCTTTTTCTTTCCTCCACTTTCTTGTCCATAAATGAAAGAAATGTTTGGAACTTTGTAATTTGTGAGTTCTGACTTGAAGATGCCCCATGATTATCCGAATAATGCTTCACAAACAGCCTAACTATCTTTATAACGTATAGAAGGAGGGCTACAAAGAAAGTTAAACCACAAATGAGAAAGAGACCCCAAAAACTAGTGAGATGCAGCCGGTTAGCATCTTCTTTAGCACCTTCTAATCTGCAAGCACTTCCCAGAAGCCACTTATCATGCATTCTTTGCAGGTCTCCAGTCTCTGATAGTTTCAATATTGCAGTTGACATGTCTAGTGCTAGTGGTGAATCTCTTGGAAAAGCCTGGTGACAGTTGAAAAACATTACGACATTGTCAATATAGAGATTATATGTGAGTGCATTAGGAAAGAATCTACAGAGAGTCTCATCTAGTGACAGATAAGTTGGATGAAAGAAAAATAAATCTTTCTTGGAATATGTCTGAATGAAAGGATAAAATATAAATTGGATGCACGTACAAATCCCCATCCATTTTTGCTGAATTCTTGACCAACAATGCTGAATTCACATTGGGATGAGAGGAAGAGTTCTATATATGCTCTTTCATCAACCACAGCGGCAACACCACCTTTCTGGGGACCATCTTTTAAGGCTTTGGCACAATCCTCTACAGAGTTGAGAGCAACAAGTCTAGACTTACTTATTTGGTATTCACCGATCAAGTAACGTCCAGCAAATGAACCACGCTGGTAACCAATAGGATCATTGCTAGATACCAAGCTTTCAATCCCCTTAATGGGCGAAGAAAGTTGTTCTACTGTGAGAATTGAGGTCAAACTTGCCATATAGCTTGAATTAAGAATAAGAACAACAAATAGCCAGATGATTAGCACGAAACGACCAAGGGTGCTCATGGTCTTTTCTTCTGCAAATATATAATACATATAAAAAAAAAACCATAATTAACATCCAATAATCTGCATTGGTTTCTATGACAACCAGAAAAGACTGTCAAACCATGTCACTTACTATGGGCAAAAAACAAGGTAGAAAAGCTAAACCTGCAACATATTTGCATAAATGTTAGCTACCAAAATATTTGGATATGGAGGATATTTGAAAATTTACAAGACTTTTTTGGTGGAATATTATGTTGATCATAATCACTTGCTAACAAACGAATGGAGCCAGGAAACTTCAAACAATAGAACTCTGATTAATGCACCTACTATTTTCTGTTGATATGCCAGATGAAGTATGAGCTAACTACTCCAAAGTTAAAATGTACTGCATATTAGTAGAACATCAAAAAAATATTAACTTATTAGTTACTCACCAGAGAATTGTCACAACTTGTTTTTTAGGAGTGCCTCGAAAGTCATCATTAACCCTGTGCTCCAAAATCCATACCACCACTCCCGTAACAAGGAAGAAAACTGCTGTAACTAGCCACATCATTGGAGTAAATGGTCTCAAGAATGCCCAAGCACTAGAGTTTAACTTCCTAACTGGGGCCACTACAACTAGGCCTGATTCAATATATGGCTGTGTGAAATCCACCATCCTCGTTCGCTCAGTTGTGATGGAAATGTCACCTACTGCAACATCAAAGACCTAAATAGTGTAGGAAAAAATTAATCACTCAGGAAAGGAAGTATACAACTTGCTACCAGAATTTGAAAAGAACTAATTAGTTTCATACTTACACCAGTTGAGACCAATCGCAAAAGCTCGGTGGTATTTGGGTTTGTATGTCCATCACCAAATGATACAAAATCATATGACAAAGCATAGGGCAATATGTTCATGGCAGCAATGAACACATCAATGCAGTAGCCAGCAACTTCATTTGTGCCTTTTACTGACACAAACTCATGATAAAAGACTCGATTCGGGACTCCAACTCTTAAGCGCCTTCCATTGTTAGAAAAAACCCACCCGCGGGGCTTCAATACTGTTTGTCCAGGCCAGATAACACTATATAATTGTTTACCTAAACTTGAATGATTAGTTGAATTTGTATAAAGCTTTTCTGGAGGATCTACTGATAAGCCAGAATAATTAGACCAATAACCAATCCTCCTAAATCCTGTGCCAATCACATTGATCACTTCATATGCAGGATGAATAAGGTTTCTATCAGAAAACTTGGTTGGTCCTGTTGAACCAGTGAAATTAACCTGTAAAATGGTTTGAAGTAATAAATTTCCTCCATCGAAGATTTTTAATGCATCTGCTTGTAGATTCTCCCTTTGTAGGTTCGATAACCTTGAATCATGTGAAAATGAGATATTTCCTCCTTGAGCAAGAAATGAATCAATTGCATAAGCAAGCAGCCAGACTGTGTCATAAGCATATAGACCATAAGTATTTAAATGAAACATCTCACTAGGTTCCTTTCCAACAGTCGAATTGTTCCACTTAGAAACAAAATTCTTTTTCTTTTCTGAATCAGATGTGTGCATTCTCAATGTGAGTACTCCTTGAATATCATCCATTCTTTGTGAAGGGAGAGGAGAATAAGTGTCTATATAGGTAGAAAGCCAATCAGTAGCTATCCACACATACCCAGGTGCCATCACCCCAAAAGTTCGTGCCAAATCAAACACTTGCAGACCCCAATCTGAGTAAGCAAGAAGAACAATAATCCTAGATTCCATTAAGGCCACCTTGACCAATACCTTTGTGATCTCGTTTGATCGATTTCCTTTTGGACTCAAAGCAGCTTTATATGACATCTTGCATCGTCTTTCAGCTAGTTTGTCTCCTAATGCTGCAACTCCATTCCTCCCATAATCATCATCTACATAGATTGCTACAACTGATCTCCATTCATAATAATCTATAATTTCTGCAATTGCAGCCATTTGGAATATATCACTCTGTGTTGTCCTAACAAAAAAAGGGTACTGAAGGGAAGATAGTGTGGGGTCTGTTGCTGCAAATGATAATAACGGTACTCGAAGCTCATCAGCAATATGGGATATCACATGAGCAGTAGTAGAAAACTGGGGGCCAATTATGGCCACTACCTCACTCCCAATCAAGCTTAAAGCTGTTGTATACATTGTGAAGAATGACAAATCAGAAATCATGATACAAGAATCTAGAAAATTTTTATAAATAGAACTAACAATTTAAACAAATCCAGAAAATGATGCTATTTCCTCCTACTTAAAAAGGGTTTACCTTCAAGCGTGTCCAAGTATCCACTATTATTGGTATCCAGCATTGTGAGTTGCAACTTAGTATTACCAAGAACAGATGCATTCTTATTCACTTCTTCTACTGCAGCTCTTATTGCAACTCCAGCAACTTTGCCAATAGTAGAATTAAAAGACAAAAGAGCCCCAATTTTCACATGTTTTGGTCGTGCATCAGCATCAACATTCAACGAGAACCCATTACAGGAAACTATTAAAACCATAAGGAAAAACTTATGCTTCCTATGTTTGCCAATGTCAAACCCCATAATCTCACTGATCTGCGAGTAAAAATACCAACTTTTTAAGTCAAAAATGAAAGAAATTGCAGGAATAAACTATTAAATAACAATATCAAGCAAATTACAATATACAAGGAAAAAAAAAAGAAAAGAAAGAAAATTGAAAATATGAAGCCAAAATGAGCTCAGAACTAGATGAGCCATATTCAAAAAATAAAAATCCAGAAAAAAAAAAAGCAAGAAATAACTAGAATTCAAATGAAAATATGGGTACAACAACTTAACTAATAATCAATGGAAAAACATGAGAAAATGTCAATTTATAGGAAAATTATGAGTGATAAAAAAAAAGTTGATATTGAAAAAAAAAAGAAAGAAAGCAAAATGAAGTGTCTTTCTACACTTGCTAAACCTTCCCAAGTTCTCATGGTAACAATCAAAATGGTGATTTTCATTCTGGGGAAGAAACAAGGCAGAGCTGCAAAAGCAGCTTTCTTAAAAACTTGATTCCTTAATGTTAATGTCTTTAGGTCAATAATCGGTCTGTCACATTAGTTATTTCATCTCAATTTCTCCAACACCATCATAATCTCCGTCAAGCATTGAACTAATATTTGAAGGTAGAGGAGAGGAAGAGAGACTTAAGATTATATTTATATTTTGAAGCAGTAGATATCAAATAGAGTGAAAAGTGAACTAGAAATGTTGAACTTACGGAATTAATATCGTACATTTATTTATTTATTTTCATTTTAGTAAGGTTTTAATCCTTTATAAATTTTTAAAAGTCATTTTCTAAATCAAATAAAAATATAAAATATTTTTTTATGATGTATATAATATAATCTTTTATATTTTATACCAAATAACCTTTTTAATTTGAAATTTAGAATAAAATTTATAAAAAGAAAATAGAATATAAAAAAATAAAAAGTAAAGTAAATTCTTTAAAAGATTTTCTTGTAAAATTTAATAGACACCTAAAAAGAGAATGGAGAAAGTTTTAGTATTTAAAAGAATATACAAGATTTTTAGATTCTTAAATTAAAAAAAAAAAAAAAAGATGTGGATTTTTTAATCGTCAAACACTATTAAATTAAACTCGCTTGTTGAACTGTGTATTGTTGACATTTTGGTCTTATTTCATTATAATATTATTTTATTAAATTTAAATATTATTTTTTTAAAGTAATTTCAAGTATTAATAGAAATAAATATATAAAGAAATTTATCGTAATGATGTAATTCAAAAGTAATAAAAAATAATATATATATATATTATTTATATAAATTGTATTTAAACAATAACATAAAAAATTAATAAAACAATTTGATATAAAATTTATTTTTAAAAAAATAAATTTAGCATATAGTTTAAAAATTATTTAAAAATATTATTTAATATAAAATTATAAAAATATTATTTTATATGTAATATATACCGACGTTTATTAATATATACTATTATATATGTTGTATATATCAGATGATTTAAAAAAGAAATATGAAAATATAAAGTGTGATATGCTGTTTATATGTCTATATATATAATATATATCAAAATATAAAAATAATTTAGAGAATAAACATCAAGATACAAAGTGTGATACGCTAATATATATTATATATAACAAAACATATCAGTTAATTTGTAATAAAATATCAATATACAAACTAATATACATTGTTATATATTTATATATATTATATATAACAACACATATCAGTTAATTTGCAATAAAATATCAATATACAAACTAATATACATTGTTATATGTTTATATATATTATATATAATAACATATATTAGTTGATTTGCAAAAGAAATGTCAATATACAACTGATATATGTTGATATATGTAATAAAATATCAATATACAAATCAATATATATTAATATAAGTTATAGATAATAATATATATTAGTTGATTTATAATAAAATAATAATATACAAACTAATACATAAAATATATTGATATATATTATATATAATAATATATAATATTTGATTTACAATAAAATATTAATATATAAACTAATATATGTTGATATATGTTACATATAATCATATATACTATATATACTTACAATATAAATAAAACATAATTTATATATTATTATATGATTAAAACATAACTTATGTATAATTATAATAAAATTTTATATAATTAAAAAATAATTAATTAATTGACTTAAAATATAATTTATGTTAACTAATTTTAAATTATATTATATACACCTTTATATTAAAAAATAAAAATAAAATATAATAATAATTTATTATTCAGAATTAATATTACATAAAAATATTTCAAAAAATAAATATTTATATGGTTGCATAAAAATACAAATATAAAGGTGCATGGAAAAAAAAAAGACAAAAGAAACAATATAAAAATAAATAAAAAAGAAACAAAAAAATTTACACTCAAAAGAAGGCAAAATGAGTATATTATCAATATTACCGTATAAACAAAAAAGAAAAAAAATAAATACTGTATATATGAAAAGTCAAAAGCATGAAAATGAAATATATATATATATATATATGCATATATAAATAAAAATAAAAAAAAAAACGAAATTCCGTATTCAGTGTAAAATAATTTTTTTATTAATTTTATGTGGAGCAGAAAAGTTTGACTGCCAAACAACGCCATGTTGGTTAACTATCTAAACAACAGTTACCATGTCCATGAATATACCAACCATGACCCATTCCACACAAAGAAGGAAAGAGTCGTATTTAAGCACGATTTTTATTTTAAAGTAATAAAAATAAAATAAAATTTTCCTTTTAAAAGTAATAAACACGACCAAAATATTTATTTACAAGTGCCAGATAAAAATAAACAATAATACTAACAGTAATTAATAATAATGATACTCACAGATGTATCAGATGCTATAGTGCGTGACTGAGGAAAATCAACAAAAACGAAAGGCAGGTATGGATCTGAAAGCAAATAATTAAGGAAACTGTGAAGATGAACAACAAAAAAAGGAAAAAAAATAAATTGTATAAATAAAAGCTAATGATTTTTTGTTTTTTTTTTTTAAAAAGCTCGACTCCCGAAATACGGTTTTATGGGGATCGAACCCCTGCCCTCTCAATTGAGAGTAACAACAGTTGGTCAGCTGAGCTACCCCAACTGGTTAGCTAATAATTTTTTATGTAAATAATTATATTAATAGATATATCTACAAAAAAAAAAAGGTGAAATTCTCACCTATAAATATAAACTATAGATATTGTTGTGGCATTTATGAGAAGTACATGATATCGAAGAAGAGAATTGTTTATGTTGTAATTGGTTTGGGAATATCATTTTTCTCTCTTATAATGGTGACTCGAAGTGGCTGGCGTGCAAGTGCACCATTATCATCCCCAACAATGCAGAAAGACTTTGACTCTCTGTAAACTCACACTTCCCCTCGTGTTTTCACAAGATATATATAAAGAAAGAAATATTTTTAGATTTTTTAGCATTAATGGTTCTTCTTCGCATTTGGTGAGTGAGTCTTTTTTTTTTCTTTTTTGTAAATTTCTTCATCATATGTTGTTTGAATTTCGAACTAAATTATATATATATATATATATATATTGCAAGAAAAAGTAATTTAGTAGCTCATATCATAAACAAGAAAAGTGACTCACAAGTCACAACCCATAAAATTAAAAAATAATTTTTATTAATAAAAAGTTTTCAACTAATTAGCATCAATGAGAATTCTTTTTTGCAGTGACAATACTAATTGCATTATTTATTGAGGATAAGGTTTAGTTGTAATTAAATTAGTAACAATCCAAAAAACTGAAAAGCTTGGAGCTATATTTTCAAATTCTGAGAATTTGAAAAAATCATTATGAAAAATACAAATTTTTAGCTGCAAAATCTAGCAGGATTCAATGTCAGAATTAGTACTCGAATTAAATGAACTATTCCTTAATACATTTCCATTTGATGCCTTGTTATCCATTGGCCTTGTCTTAGACTGGCCTTTTCTTTGAAGAAGTGGAGAAATTTCTGAACATGTACCGAGAGTGACTTTCGTTGAAAAAACTCTTGAATGGTGCTTGAAAAATTTCCTGACTATTTGTATTAGATATGCGAGCAGGGTTAGTGAGCAAGCTAAACCACAAATAAATAAGAGACCCCAAAAGCTTGTTAGACAAAGCCTGTCTGCTTTTTCTAATCGACCTTCTGATCTGCAAGAACTTATGAGAAGCCATTTGTCCTGTATTCTTTGCAAGTCTCCAGCCTATGATAGATTCAGGATTGCAGTTGACATGTCTACTGCTAATGGAGAATCCTTAGGGAAGGCCTAATAATGAGAATTGATTGACATAAGAAGAATCCTTTTAAGTTCAAGGATTTAAACTGAGAAAGGTAAAAAGGTAAAAAAACTTTCTTCCTATATATATATATATATATATATATATTCTCCGTGAAAGGATAAAATATAAGCTGAGTACACTTACAAATCCCCACCCATTTTTTTCTGAATTCTTGACCAACAGTGTTAAATTCACAATGTGAAGAGAGGAAAAGATCCATGTATGCTGTTTCATCAACTACTGCAGCAACACCACCTTTCGCAAGACCATCTTTCAAGGCTTTAGCATAATCTTCTTCTGAGTTGAGAGCAACAAGTCTACACTTGTCTATGTTGTATTCATTGGTTAAGCAAATTTCAGCAAATGAACCATAGTGATAGCCAATAGGGTCATTGACATACACCGAACTTTCAAGTCCTTTTAACAGATGATGAAAGTTGTTCTACTGTGAGAATTGAGGTCAAACTAGCAGTGTAGCTTGAATTCAGAATAAGAATTACAAATAGCCAAACGATCTGCACCAAAGGAGTAAGGGTTCCTTTGATTTTCTTCTGCAAATATCAAGATAAGAAAAAAAAAATGCACACTTAATTTCCAAGGCGGGCACCTGTGTCAATTACAGAAGACTACTAAACCAAGTTACTTACTGTGGGCAAAAACCAAAATAGAAAAGCTGAACCTGCAGAACATGTGAATAAATATTATTCACTAATGAAAATGTAACTAATTTACCACAAAGAAGAGTTGTTCTTAACCAATGAACTTTGATGGCAATGGGGTTGATCTCAAGGCTATGAGATTACAAATGGACCAACTTAACGTGAAAAAAAAGGGAAGGTGTCTTACCACTGATAGTAATAATTTGTTTGCCAGCAGAGCCTCGGAAGTCATTATTGGTCCTATGCACCTAAGTCTATACCACCGCTCCCATAATAATGAAGCAAATTGAGGTTACTAACCACATCATTAGGTGGATGGTCTCAAAAATGCCCAAGCATTATATTTTAATTTCTTGATTGGAGCTTCAGAGAAAGAATATGTAAGATAAAATGTACGGTTAGTTATAAAGGGATACTCATAGAAGAAGAGGATTGACTACAATGAAGCTTTTTCACCGGTAATTAGATATATAACTATATATCAGAGTATTGTTGGCATTAACAGACTTAGAGTTGGAGCAGTTAGATGTCAAGACAACTTTTCTTCAGGTGAATTGGAGGAGCATATTTATATGAAACAATTAGAATGGTTTGAGAAGCAACGTAATGAGCATCTATTATGCAAGCTTTAGAAATCTCTCTGTGGGTTGAAGCAGTCTCCAAGACAATGGTACAAGCGATTCAATTATTATATGATAAGTATTGGTTTTACCTTTTGTGAGTATGATTGTTATTTATATCTTGAGTCTTTGAAAAATGGATCTTTCATCTACTTATTGAATTATGTTGATGATATGCTAATTGCTACGAAAGACATAAAAGATGTATGTAACATTAAATTCTTGTTAAATTAAGAGTTTGACATGAAAGACATAGGTGCTGCAAAGAAATTCTTGGCATGGAGGTGAACAGGGAGATGAGAAATAGGAAGCCATGGCTCTCACAAAAGAATTACAATGAAATAGTATTGGAGAGATTTAGTATGGACAAAGCAAAATCAGTTACTACTCTTCTGGCTAATCACTTCAAGTTATCAAGCCATCAGTGTCCGGGAATAGAACAAGAACCGCAGTACATGGCTAAGGTTTCATATGCTAGTACGCTAAGAAGTTTAATGTATGTAATGGTGTGTACAAGACTAGACTTAACATAAACAGTTAGTATAATTAGCAAGTTTATGGCTAATCTAGGCAAGAAACACAGCATGCTATAAAGTGGATTCTCCGATATTTGAGAAATACCTTTGACCATGAGATTTGTTATGGTGCAGTAAATGATTTAATCTCCGTTACTGGATATATTGATTCAGACTACATTGGAGATATAGATGATAGAAAGTATACTACAAACTACATTTTCATACTTGCAAATGGTCCAATAAGTTATAGGTCAACTTTACAGAGTGTGATTTCTTTATCTAATACTGAGGCATAATACATGACAATAATGGAAGCAGCTAAAAAATCGTGATTGAAAGGATTTGTCTCAAAATTAGGCATTAAGCAAGTTTATGGTTAATCTAGGCAAGGAACACTACAGGCTGTAAAGTGGATTCTCCGATACTTGAGAGATACCTTTGACTATGAGATTTGCTATGGTGCAGTAAATGATTTGATCTCCGTTATTGGATATATTGATTCAGACAACATTGAAAATATAGTTGGTAGAAAGTATACTACAGACTATATTTTCACACTTGCAAATGATTCAATCAGTTATAGGTCAACTTTATCGAGTGTGATTGCTTTATCTAATACAGAGGCAGAATACATGTCAATAATGGAAGCAGATAAAAAAAATTGTGATTGAAAGGATTTGTCTCAAAATTAGGCATTAAGCAAGTTTATGGCTAATCTAGGCAAGGAACACTGCAAGCTGTAAAGTGGATTCTCCGATACTTGAGAGATACCTTTGACCATAGGATTTGTTATGGTGCAATAAATGATTTGATCTCTATTATTGGATATATTGATTCAGGCTACATTGGATATATAGATGATAGAAAGTATACTACAGACTATATTTTCACACTTGCAAATAGTCTAATCAGTTATAGGTCAACTTTATAGAGTGTGATTGCTTTATCTAATATAGAGGCAGAATACATGACAATAATGAAAGCAGCTAAAAAAATTGTGATTGAAAGGATTTGTCTCAAAATTAGGCATTAAGCAGCATGCTCTCGGTATATATTACGATAGTCAAAGTGCCATGAAGTTATTCAAAAATCAAGTATACCATGCTAAATAATATCGATGTGAGATATCACAAAATTATAGATCATGTGAGATTCTGTACATGAGGGTACATAAAAGAAAATGCATTAGATATGTTGATAAAAATGCTATTCGGAGAAGTTCAAACATATTTTGGATTTGTTCCAAGTCACAAATTGAGAATTTGTGAAGATGTTAGAACTCCAGATGTAGGTACAAATTTTTTTAAGGTTGAGCAAGTCTTCTAAAGGGTGATTATTTGTCAAGATAGAGATTGTTAAATAATAACTTTTAATCAAAATCAGTTTTGTACTAGCTAGGAGTCCTAACAAAGAAGAGGTTTATCAGTTTTATATTAGAGTTTGAATAGGAAAAAGATTTTCTCGTATATCTAAGATAAAATAAACACTATATATAGAATATCCTAGGTGCTAAACATTAGATTATGAGAAAAAAAAATCCTAGTTATATTCTCTCTCTAATTAATAAAGTGAGAAACCTTCCGTTAACATACACAAATTATCAAATTATGTAAATATTTTTGTCTTATGTGATTATTTCTTTTATTATTCTTCTTAATTTTTTTTTCATAGATTGATCCTTTATTTTGTAAGTTATAAAAATACAAAATTTTCTAAAAGTTCTTACCAACTCTAATTCCTTATTGAGTTAGAGGAACGGATCTATGTTGTTTTCTAGACCCAAAGATGATTTGTACCAAGAGATGTCTTAAGACAATGATGCTTTATTCCCATTAATGGAGTTATTTTTCTAATGGATTTTCTTTGAAGGATCCTAGACCTTGGGGCCATCCATCAGCTAGTAAATGGAATTGGAGGTGTTGAGCTAAACACTTAAGGATATGGATTGCTTTATTATTGGGTTTGTAGCCTGCATAAGCAAGACAAGGGAAGAGAACAAGTTAGAAAAATAAGTCTAAGACCTAATGAGTTTAATGATATGTTACCACCGCTTTCAAAGTTTTTTTTAGTAGGAATGCTTGGCATTAGACCTTGTTTGGCTAACCTCTTTCTGTATGGAAGGGGGGCAGGGGTTCTTTTGTTGGATTTCTTTATACATCAATTTCTTTTAAGGTGAAGGAAAGATAGTATTTATGTTATTTCCCACTTTAGTACTTGGAGCGAGTTGGTTGTGTGACTGTTAGTGATTGAAGGGTCTTGTATACATAACTCTGTAGTTGGATAGAGTAACTAGTGGCTGTCGAGTGAGGAACTTTCTATTGACATGATACAAATTTTTTCTTAGGAATATGAATTATTATCAGAGAAGTTTGGAAAGAGGTGTAGGAATGAACTCTGTTTGTAACTTGAGTGGATATTTGTAGGTGAGGAAAAACTTTATCAGAGTGAGATACTTGATACCTTAAATGATGGTAGGGACGAGGTAATAGTACCTTGTGTTTATGAGACCTTCGTCTTAATTGTTGAGACTTGCTGTATGGAGTGCTTGGACTTAATTGGAATAATCGATTTTGATATATCCAAGTTTACTATTCATCAAAATTTTTTTTTGAAAAAAATTGATATTAAATTATCAATATATATAATCTTTAAATTTTGAGAACTTAAATTAAAAAAATAAACTAAAGTTAATTCGACTTCATAACTTACAAATTCAATTGATAATGATAATTTGCTAAATTATCTAAGTTTAATGTTTGAAAGATAAAAATCGGAAAAAAAAAAAGAAAGAAAAAGAAAATGAGATATCTATTATTTGAAAATTTAATAAATTTGAAAAAGAATATGAGATTAATAATTTTTTTCAAGATTTTTATTTATTTTCTTCAAAACTGAATTAATAAGAAATATCAGTTTAATTAAATTTTTATAGATTAATAAGAAATGTCAATTTAATTAAAATTTTTAATAATATTTATTCATAATATATATGCAACTCTTGTACTTATTTATTTTTACCATTTTATTTTTTATATTTATGTTTGTTATATTATCTCTGTATTTATCTATTTTATTTTAATGAACACTTAAATAATTACATATTGATCATTCTGTCTTTAATATTTATTTATTTTATATTCAACAAATAACTAGATAAAAATAGTATTATATATGTTTGTAAGTATCTATTTGATAAAAAATATATAAATATAAAAGACAAATTGATCCATATATGATCATATAAATATTTATTATAATAAAATAGATAAGTATATGAGACAATATGATAGATGCATAAATATAAAGAGATAAAATAATTAAAATAAATAAGTACATAGGACTATAAATATATTGTGTCATATATATAAATTAAACTGAGAGTTTAATTTTAAATTGAAATATATAAATTAAATTGAGAAATTGTAATAAATTTAAAATTTAACTCAACTTTTAAATGTAAAAGTAATATTTATTCTTAATATTTTTATTACATCAGAAATTATTTATTAGTAACTTACTAATGTTGATTTGAGCTAAGATATAATAAAGATTAAAATTTTAAATTAAGATATAATTAACAAAATATATAAATATAATTAACAAAATATATAAAATATAATGAAAAAATATGGAAAAATGTATCTGTTAAGGGCTTTTTTTAAAATAAATTTGAAAAATAGTGTATATAAGTGCTTTACTGCTAGATCAGTTCAGATTTGCAACTATACTGAAAAAAAAAATCTGGAAAACGAGAAAAAAAAAATGGTTAAAATCAAACGACTACTTAAATGGAATATGATGTGTAACCAGAGCAAAAAATGGGGCATGGTCATGGAGAACCATTAACTGAAATACAACAGCAGTACCACGTGTCAATACCCCATCCGCTGTTCGATCCCTGCAATCTCCTGTTCGATCCCTGCCATGGCGACCGGAAAACCTGGAATCACCATTCACCCCACCACAAACTATAAAATTTCTCTTTCCTCTCTACAGCCCTGTTTCCCTACTTCTATGCAAATCTTTTCATCTTTAAGCCTCTTCTCTCCTCTTTTTCCACATCCATTTACGGTAAACACGTTCTTAAAATTTTCCCATAAAATCAAGAATACAAGAAATGGATTGCTGTAAATTTTTCTTTGTTGGAAAAGAATTAGATTAGAGTTCATTTGAAAAAAAAAAAATCTCGGATCCACTGTTTGGCTTGCAACAGGTCTTGGCAGCTAGTTTTTAGCTGTCTGGGACCTTGGGATTAATCTGAAAATGTCTTGTCTTGAAGCCATGGCTGTGTCCAGCTAAGTGCAATTGTTTCTGTTTATCGATATTTTTTTTTTAAAATTTGGGGGGATTTTGTATTATTGAGAATGGATTAAACTTGGGAAATGGCTTCAGGGACTGATGTTTCACCTCAGATACCAAGATGGGAAGGTGGATGTGCTGCTAATAATGGCAGTTTGTGTCGTGGAAATTGAGTTTTTTCCACCGAATTATAAAAAATAATTTGTGAATTACTGTGATAAAAACTACACCACCAGGTAAATTTTTAGGAAAGTGGAGGAGTCACAAGCGGTCTCACTTAAAACCCACTTTCCTTAGACTTACGCGTCGTTTGACAGAATTTACCTAGACATGTAATCCCTTTTCACAATAACCACCAAAACAGAGTTTTGCCCAACAAATAGCTATTAAATAAATAAAAGAGAGACACCAAAATTTAACGAGGTTCGGCCAATTATGCCTACGTCCTCGGACACTACCAAATTATATTTCACTAAAGAAATATTACAAAAGAGAGAGAAGAGAAAACTTGTCGAATATACAAATTCAGGACAAGTTGGGACGAATTGAAACCTAAGGAATTGGCCTTAATTTATAACAAAAAACTTAAGCTCAATTCCTATAAATTTTCGATGTGGGATTTGTAAACAAATCTAACAAATTAATTTTTAATTTCAAGCCACCATTTTAGCCATAATTTTTGACAATTTAGGTGGAAATGAGCCACCATTTTTTACAATCTCCACCTTGGCGAAAATTCCACAAATACAAATTTCTATTCTCTCTGGCAGCATTGTAGTGTCTCCAAATGCGTTTCGCAGCGCCAGCTTCAAATTTGGACAATATTAATCAAGTCTAAACAATGTTTGAACTTAACAGCTGTCACCACCTTTGTCAACATATCAGCAGGATTCTCAGCGGTCTGAATCTTCTGGAGCTTTAACTGATCTTCCTCCAGAATTTCTCTAACAAAATGTAATCGAACATCGATATGCTTCGTCCTTGCATGATAAACTTGGTTCTTTGCCAAATGAATAGCACTCTGGCTATCACAATGTACAACAATGTTGTTTTGCTTTATTCCCAATTCATCAAGCAACCCTTGAAGCCAAATTGCCTCCTTAACAGCTTCAGTAACTGCCATATATTCCGCCTCTGTCGTAGAGAGCGCCACTGTTGACTGTAAAGTATACTTCCAACTAACTGGTGCTTTTGCAAGTGTGAACACATAACCAGTAGTTGATCGACGTTTATCCAAATCACCTGCATAATCAGAATCACAATATCCGACTACACGTTGACCATTCTCCTTATCCTGCTCAAAAACTAATCCAACATCCACGGTGTTTAGAAGATACCGTAGAATCCATTTCACAGCTTGCCAATGCTCCTTGCCAGGATCATGCATGTACCTGCTCACAACTCCAACTGCCTGTGAAATGTCAGGCCTCGTACACACCATAGCATACATCAAGCTACCAACAGCATTTGCATAAGGAACCTTTGACATGTATTCCCGTTCTGTATCATTCTTTGGTGACTGAGCTGCACTGAGTTTGAAATGAGGAGCAAGAGGTGTACTAACAGGTTTGGTCTTGTCATCCATACCAAAACGCTTTAGTACCTTTCTCAGATATTGTTTCTGAGACAGACAAAGTCTTCCCAATTTCCTATCTCTGAATATCTCCATGCCGAGAATCTTCTTTGCTTCGCCAAGATCTTTCATTTCAAATTCTTGATTCAATTGATTCTTCAACTTCTCAATTTCTCCTTTATTCTTTGAAGCTATCAGCATATCATCAACATAAAGAAGAAGATAAATGAAAGAGTCATCTTGTAGCTTGTGTAAATACACACAATGATCATATTTGCTCCTTATGTACTTCTGCCCTTGCATAAACTTATCAAATCGCTTGTACCACTGTCTCGGAGACTGCTTCAATCCATAAAGCGATTTTTTAAGTTTGCATACCATATTTTCCTTTCCAGCAACTTTGAATCCCTCCGGCTGAGTCATAGATTTTCTCTTCTAGATCTCCATGTAAAAATGCAGTTTTTACATCTAATTGAACTAGTTCCAAATCAAACTGTGCTACCAAGGCTAACAAAATTCGAATGGAGGAATGTTTTATAACTGGAGAAAACACTTCATTATAGTCAATTCCCTCCGTCTGAGCGTAGCCCTTAGCTACCAACCTTGCTTTGTAGTGAACAATATCTCTATCAGGAAATCCATCTTTCTTTGTATATACCCATTTGCATCCAATCGCATTCTTTTCCTTCGGCAGAATTGCTAGCTTCCATGTTTGATTCTTGTGAAGGGACTGCATTTCATTATCCATAGCTTTCCTCCACTTTACTTCTTCTGAACTTTGGACAACTTCTTTAAAAGTGGACGGAATGTTATCATCTGCAATTGAGAATGCATAGGCCACCATATCATCATAACGAGCAGGTTTTCTTATAGCTCTTCGTGGCCTATCAACTGCAATTGATTCATGTTGCTGTGGAGGTTCTTGGATTTGACCCTCATCTTCATCTGACTCTCCTTCTACCTCAGGAGTGTCTGCAGTTTTAACATCTGCTGCTGGGATTTTTCTGTCAAACTCCACATGTTTTGGAGTATTCTCCACCTGTTGTGGAGTACCATCTGACTGCTCTATTGTCACTTTTTTTAATAAGGTAGATTCATCAAAAGTGACATCTCTGCTAAAGATTATTTTCTTCATTTCTGGACACCATAGCCGATATCCTTTAACACCTGAGCTTATCCCCATGAAAATGGCTTCCTTAGCTCTTGGATCTAGCTTTGATTCCTTAACGTGATAATATGCAGTGAAACCAAATACACGTAAGGAATCATAATCTTTAGCAGGTTTTCCCGACCATGCTTCCATAGGCGTTTTACCACCAATAGCAGTTGATGGAAGTCGATTAATGAGATGACATGCATATGTCAAAGCCTCAGCCCAAAATCTCATGTCCAACCCAGCATTGGACAACATACACCGAACTTTCTCCAGTAACATTCGGTTCATGAGTTCTGCCACCCTATTCTGTTGTGGTGTATGTCTAACTGTGAAGTGTCGAACAATGCTTTCATTTTCGCAGACTTTCATAAATGGATCATTCTTATATTCTCCTCCATTGTCTGTTCTGAGACATTTGATTCGTCTACTAGTTTGAGTTTCCACCAATTTCTTCCATTTGAGGAAAACTCCTAACACTTCATCTTTTGCCTTCAAAGTATACACCCATACCCTTCTAGAGAAATCACCCATACCCTTCTAGAGAAATCGTTAACAAATGTTACATAATAGTGCTTGCCTCCTAAAGAAGGAGTTTTAGAAGGCCCCCACACATCTGAGTGAACATAGTCCAGAATACCCTTGGTATCATGGATTGCAGTACCAAATTTCACTCTTGTCTGCTTTCCTTTGATGCAATGCTCACAGAAATCTATCTTGCAGGTTTTCACATTCTTCAATAATCCTTGATCAACCAAACTTTTCAAGAATTTTTCACCTGCATGTCCCAAGCGCATGTGCCATAATCTGGTTGCTTCCAGATCTTTGTCATCACCAGAAACTGTTGCTGCTGTTGTTTCTATAATTGCATTACCTTCATAGTAATACAAATTATTCCTTCTCCGTAATCCTTTCATCATCACAAGTGCACCAGAAATGACCCTCATAACCCCATTTTTTGCAATAATTTTGAGCCCTTTTGATTCAAGGTCTCCGACTGAAATGAGGTTCTTCGTCAAACAAGGTACATACCGAACATCAGTCAGGATCCTGATTGACCCATCATGATTCCTCAAGCGGATTGAACCAATCCCTTCAGTGAAACAAGGATTGTCATTTTCTGTATAGACAACTTCATGATCAAGTTCTTTGAAATAAAAAAAACCATTCCCGAGTGGGACTCATATGATGGCTGCATCCGGAATCTAACAGCCATGCATTAGAAGAACTTGTCGAACATGCTGCAGGAGTGTCTACGGATGTCATGACTACTAATGAGAAGGTTGATTCTGAATCATCACACTCAGCTACATTTGAATCAACAATAGCTTTGCCCTTGCCTTTAAGCTTTGGACAATCTTTCTTCCAGTGACCTTTTTCATGACAAAAGGCACACTCATCTTTTTCTACTCTGACTTTTGAACGGGATTTGCTTTTCTTCCCTCCTTTCTTTTGGCCTTGTGTACGGCCTCTAACCACCAAAGCTTCTGCTTCACTTGTCCTCTCTTTTTCTTTCTTTCTCAATTCATGACTATATAGATCAACACATACATCACTTAAAGTCACTTCCTTATTCCCGTGGAGTAGAGTCGTTGTAAGAAACTCAAACTTGTTAGGGAGAGATGCCAACAACAGCAGTGCCAAATCTTCATCTTCAAAGATCACATCCAAATTAAACAGATCAGCCACCAACTGATTAAAATTTGTGATGTGTTCATTCATCGTGATACCGGGAACATAATTTAAGAGAAACAGTCTCTTCTTCATAAAGAGTTTGTTCTGATTGTTTTTCTTCAAAAATTTCTCCTCCAATGCCTTCCACAATTTGTTTGCCGAAGTTTCTTTCGAGAAAGCATATTTTTGCTCTCTAGAAAGACAAGAACGAATTATACCACATGCCAGACGATTGACAGTTTTCCACTCCGTCTCCTCCATTTCTTGGGGTTTCTCCTCTTCAATAGCAACATCTAGACCTTGCTGAAAAAGAGCATGTAGAAGTTCGCTTTGCCACATGCCGAAATGACCAGTGCCATCGAAAATCTCCACTGCAAATCTTGCATTTGTAACAGCATTCCTTACTAAAGTTGACGAGGACGATGCTGCAGTAACATGTGTGGTATTTTTCTTGTTGTCTGTCATTTCTGCTACAAATATTTATTTAATAGCTACCAAAAAAAATTTTCAAACAATGCGGAAACAAAACCAAGGATCCTTTTTTTATGTGGAAGATCAGACTTAGCTGCAACCACAGTGAATACTTCAAACCCTCGGCTCTGATACCAATTGTTGTGAAAATTGGGTTTTTTCCACCGAATTAAAAAAAATAATTTGTGAATTACTGTGATAAAAACTACACCAGGAAAGTGGAGGAGTCACAAGCGGTCTCACTTAAAACCCACTTTCCTTAGACTTACGCGTCGTTTGACAGAATTTACTTAGACATGTAATCCCTTTTCACAATAACCACCAAAACAGAGTTTTGCCTAACAAATAGCTATTAAATAAATAAAAGAGAGACACCAAAATTTAACGAGGTTCGGCCAATTATGCCTACGTCCTCGGACACTACCAAATTATATTTCACTAAAGAAATATTACAAAAGAGAGAGAAGAGAAAACTTGTCGAATATACAAATTCAGGACAAGTTGGGACGAATTGAAACCTAAGGAATTGGCCTTAATTTATAGCAAAAAACTTAAGCTCAATTCCTATAAATTTCCGATGTGAGATTTGTAAACAAATCTAACAAATTAATTTTTAATTTCAAGCCACCATTTTAGCCATAATTTTTGACAATTTAGGTGAAAATGAGCCACCATTTTTGACAGTTTGCCTGTCATGGAGGATGGAAATGATGATACTAGTGAAAATTTGAGCCAATCCAGAACAGGAAAACCTCCAAGAAACCTCTCTTGTATGAGGCATTGTAACAGCACTGCTTTTTTTTTTTTATTGATCCTGTGAGTTAATCCCTTTCTTTTTTGTGTTCTTTTTCAATGAGCCTTCCTTATTAGATCACCGCATTTTGCCTTGTTCTTCATTTATTAAGATCTTAGACTTGATAAATTCGCCTAAGGAGAATAACTACATAGTGTTTGTGTTCTTCTAATAAGTTTGAATATAATTTTTGCAAGTATGATATTAATTCCGTCCTGTATTTAATGTGTCTCCTTCAAAATTATGATTATTCCTCTAATCTATAATTCTACTTCTAGAATCCCAATTTCCCAAAAGCATCATAGTTCTGTAGCTGTGAATCTAACTTCTATCAAACACTTATAGGCACAAAAAATTGCGTTCATTATTTCATTTTCCATTGAACCAATATTGGAAACCCTTTCCCAATAATAGGGAGATCATTCATTCTTTTTTTTTACTAAGGTCCTGCTAAGATCATGTTATATGCAGGTCTTTTGTAACTCAACTGATGTAACAAGACAGTGAAAAGACCATTCTCACAGCAAGTTGCTTCAATTAATAATTGCCACAGAGGAGCCATGATTTCTCTAAGTTATACCTTATTTATGATTAATTTTGAGGAGCTTACATATCTTCAGCCTCTTATCAAAGTTTTATTCGTGTTTGTCTGTTTTATGCTTCCACATGGTGATATCTTTGCCTAGGTAGAAAATATAATTTCTAGTGCTTACTGGTGCAAGGTTTTGATTAATTGATTGAATGTTGTCATGTAACCCATAACAGAAAAATTAAATTTCAGCTAATCATCTGCTATTGTTATTGGTATAGGAATTAGACGTTGGAATTATTGGCTTGAAGTCTCCATCAACTGAGAATTCCGGATTTCTACCTATATTTCGCTCTGGAAGCTGTTCTGAGAAAGGACCGAAGCAGTGCATGGAGGATGAGTACCTATGTGTTGACAACCTGGATCAACATGTTGCTACAACTGCAAAGTGCCCAGCCCCTGCAGCATTTTATGGGGTGTGTAAGTTGCCAGTAATTTAGGATGCTTCAATTATTCAAAAAATTGCCAGTAATTTAGGATACTCCAATTATTCAAAAAAATATCTTGATTTTCTTGGAGAAGTTTCATAATTGGAGTTCATTATTTGAAAGACATGTATACATCCTTGGGAATGGTCTGAAGAATTTTCCCACTTACGACATTAGCCATTCTACTTTGGCTGTTGCTTCATTGACCTACTATATGTACCTTACTCAAATGTAAATTGTTCGAACCTGCATGGAACCAGGTGTCAACAATCATCAATAAATAATTCCTTAAAATCATTGTGACTTGAATGATTCATTCATTTGAGTGGTTTACTGAATTCTTGTTTTGTTTCTTCAGGTGTTTGATGGACATGGTGGCATTGATGCAGCAACATTTACCAAAAAGAATATTCTTAATTTTATTGTTGAAGACTTCCAATTTCCATCTGGCACAAAAAATGCAATTAAGAGTGCCTTCAAGAGGGTTGACCATGCACTTGCTGATTGTAAATCTGTTGATAGTTCTTCTGGCACTACTGCTGTAACTGCACTTATCTTGGGAAGGTGAGAAACTATACTGCATTTTGTTTGCAACTAGTGCTACCCTTGGTTTAGCTGATGGTGATATTGGTGATCATTGAAGCCTGCACTAATAACTTTTTTATTTTTTTTTTGTCTGTGCTGTTGTAGGACTATGCTTATTGCTAATGCTGGTGATTCTAGAGCTGTATTGGGCAAACGAGGAAGAGCAGTTGAGTTATCAAAAGACCACAAACCGAGCTGCACCTCTGAGAGACTAATAATTGAAAGACTAGGAGGAGTGATATATGATGGTTACCTTAATGGTCAATTATCTGTGGCTCGTGCCCTTGGAGATTTGCACATTAAAGGCTCTAAAGGTTCTAAAAGCCCCTTGAGCGCTGAGCCTGAGTTAGAGAAAATTAACCTTACAAAAGAAGATGAATTCTTGATAATAGGCTGTGATGGCTTGTGGGATGTGATGAGCGGTCAATGTTCAGTTACAATGGTGAGGAAGGAACTTGTGATACATAACGATCCTGAAAGGTGCTCAAAAGCACTTGTCAAGAAGGCACTCCAACGCAATTCCTGCCATAATCTGACAGTTATAGTGGTTTGTTTCTCTCCAGATCCACCACCTAAGATTGAAATGCCAAGATCACATAAAAGGAGAAGTATATCAGCTGAAGGTCTGGATCGTCTCAAGGGTGTCTTGGATAATGTTATATGAGCAAGAACTATTTACATCATGTATCAAAATAGTTAGAATTCCCATGGTTGCTGGAGGGATTTTTCGAGCCCGTTGCTGCTAGTCTGCTAGGCTGTAGCTGGAAACTGCTGATTTCTTCAATCTAAACATCCTGTATATTTTGAGATAATTTGCGTGAGGCTGAATTTTGAAGTGTTAATTAGTATCCTTTAATTTTTCTTTTACTGCTTAAGTTTTTGGTGTTGTGTGACTTGAGCTTATGAGTTACCATGCAATCCACAAGAATACAAATAATTTGTGAGAGTAACAATGTGTAGTGGTGTATGTTTCTCTCCAAATTCAAATATTTTCATGTCAGTGTTGAAAGGGAAATGGAAACGCAGTTAAAATGTGTTCGTACAAATAATGGTGGAGAATACAAAGGTCCATTTGAGATGTATTGCAAGGAGCATGACATTCGCTTGAAAAAGATAATTTCAAAAATACCTCAGCAAAATGGAGTTGCTGAGAGAATGAACAGAACCATCGTAGAAAAAATTTGGTGTATGCTCTCTCATGCTAAACTCCCTAAGTCCTTTTGGGGTGAAGCAATGAGAACTGCAGTCGACCTGATTAACTTTTCTTCTTCAGTTCTTCTTAATGAAGATATTCTGAAATGAGTATAGAAAAGGAAAGATATTTCATATGATCATCTACAAGTTTTTGGATGCAAAACATATTGATGTGAAATATCATTGGATTCAGGCCGCACTAGAGATAAAGTAATTTCAACTTGAAAAGATTTATACAAATAATGGATTGGTGACATTGAACCTTTTTAAAAAGAAGTTAAAAGTGTGTTTCCAAGCACCATCAATCGGATCCCTTTTTAACAGCAGTTAAACGCATGTTTTCAAGCACTGTCAATTGAATCCCTTTTTTACAGAAGTTAAACGCGTGTTTTCAAGAGCTGTCAATCGAAGAGCTCAATGTCATTAAATAAAAGTTTAAAGACTTAATATGCAAAACATATAAAGTTCAGGGGGCCAAAAATATATTTCTTCTTCATATATATATATGAACTAATATATGTTTGTTTTTAATATATGCTTATCTCTCATTATATTTTTATAACTTAAAACATACATACATGCATACATATATATATGTGTATGTGTGTGTGATTATATTGATATATAAATAAACTAATATACATTTATCTCTTATTGTATTTTTATAATTTAATATATGCAAATGTATTTATGCATGCATGTGTTTATGTATAAATATGTGTAAGCGTATTTCACTAGTGTCATATTTCTATTTTTTTAAGAATTGTCGTGTTGATATATATTTGTATTATATTGTGTTCGTATCCCATGTTTGTGTCCGTGCTTCATAATATATGCATTCAATGTCGGAGCCACTCTTTGATAGCCTATGAATTAATTTGAGCTAATAAATATTAATTTTTTCCATATTTTTTCAAAAATTAACTCTAAATAAGAGACTAAAAAATCATTAGTTACTGGAGGATGGAACGTTTTCACATAAGCCAATATCTAGATATTGAATTCAATTTTTGTTACATCACTCTCTTTCCGCAAAAGACAAATATTACTGAATGAAGTATCTTTATTTTGCAAAGCTCATGATGTTGATAACGGATGACAAGTTTCTAACCAAAGGGCGATCAGGGGACAAAGTTAAGAGATCACCAATTTGCATCATTATCGCATTGATTTACTTTATATCATTGTGGATAAACAACTTCAGGAGCTCAATGATCATTTTACTTAGACAAACACAAAATTACTTCTTTGCTTAGCATGCTTAGGTCTCAATAACTCTTTCTTTTTTTTTTCTTTTTTTTTTTTTTGCATTTGACAAGTATAAGTTGATTCAATTTACTAAATTCTACCCATATAATTCCTCAATCACTAATTTGATGGTCCTTGATAATCAATTAGAGACATATATTATCAATATGCAAGTAGTGAAGGTTTTTTCTTCTTTAAAGGGAATTGGTGACTGTTCACAGAAGTTTGTTGAAATTAGAAAGCATATTGTTTATCATTTAATGTATTCACTTATTGAATTGGCATTAGTTTTATCTATTGTTACAACGAATCTAGAGAGAGCATTTTCTGCAACGAAGATTGTAAAGAATCGATTGTGTAATTGAGTAGGAGATGCTTAGCTGAATGATTATTTAGTCACTTATGTAGAAAGAGATTATTTAATAGTATTTATAATGAGCTGATTATTCAACGATTTCGAAATGTGAAATCATGTCATGAACAATTGTAAAAAGATACTTTTCTTAATTTATAATTATTATATTGATAAATTTTTATAATATAATTTATTTTTATATTAAAAAAATTATACAAATATGTGCTCGTGAGGTCTTCATTCTGCCACTACATGCATTAATATTTTATAAATGCATTAATAAAATAAGATTTATTAATTTATGCAGGAATTTTACATTTATTGTTTATAGATCACTAAAGTGGTCAATGTATAAGGATGACACACATAAATAAATAATCAATTACTTATAGTATTTGGTGAAATTAGAAATTGTAAGAAATAGGATATTAGCAAAAATTATTGTAATGGAATTTGAATTCGTTTAACTTAAAATTATACGAATTCGTCTTAAACCCGATTATAATTATATTTTTATTTCTATTTACTATTTGAACCCGTTTAATTACCTACTTAAATATAACAGTACAAAAATATTATAAAATATAAAATATAAAATATAGAATATAATTTTTAATTAAATAATTATAAATAAAATTTAATACTATCATAATTTTATTAAAATAATTTCATACCACATAATTTTATAATTAAAATAAAATAAAATAAATATATAATTAAAATTTAATAAAATATAATTATTATATATAACAGGGTTTGGATAACAGATACTTAGAAATAAATATCCGAACTCATCACAAATAGTAAAAATATTATTTATATATGTCTAAATTTATTTATAAATTACACATACTCTATATAAACGAATTATATATTTAAAAAGACATGACTCGTTGTCATTCCTAGGTGAAATGCTTATGAATATGTAAAATTGATGAATTGATGTTTACTACCTTATAATTCATTGTGAGTTAATACCTTATGATCCATCGTGAGTTAATTATTTTATGAAAGAGTCTCTCTCTCTCTCTCTCTCTCTATATATATATATATATATGTATATATATCCAAGATGACATATGTGTTTGATTGGCAACACTAATTTTTCTTATAATTGACTATCATTGAGACTTAAATTATGATAATGCGTTCTAGTATCTACCAAAGAGGAAGTATGGTATAAATTTAATTGTTTATTTTTTAATCAATTCAGTGTAACAAAGTTGATAAATGATTACTGTTAAAATCATCACATAAATTTAAATCTTTATATTATTTTTAGTGATAAAAATTTAGTACTATACAAATTGTCAATATAGTCTCATAACAAAATGTACGAGATGAAATTTATTTTCATTATTGTAAATTTAAGTTTTGATTAAAAAACACATTATTATTATAAATTATGTCAGCTTCAGTGATGCTAATAAAAACATATTATTATTATAAGTTATGTCAGCTTCAGTGATGCTAATATCGCCATATAACTTTTATAAGTATTATTTTGTTTTGTGAATTTGTCAATCATGGTTAAAATCCAGCCGTTGAACACCTCTAGAAAGGTCGTAATGATTACTTATCAGAATTTAAAGAAAATTTCTATAATGTAGATGTGATTTCATCATAAAGTTTTAAGCCCCTTAAAAGTAAATTTATAGTTCTGAACACAAAATTTCTACACTTAATTTGACATAATTTATAAATTGATCAAATTAATTAATAAGTTCTAAATTTAAATCCATATATATTTATTGAATAATTTTATAAATATATAAATTTAGCTTATAAGTTAAAAAAATAAATTATAAAAAATCAACTAATTATATTGATACTTATAAATACTTTGCTCTAGTTCGACTAATTAAATAATTTATTATAATATTCATATTTATTTTAATAGATATCATTAGTAATATAATTTTATATCATTTTTAGTTATAGTCATTTATAAATACTTAAAATAAACTTGTTTAAAATTTTTATAAAAAAAATATGTTATGTAAATAACTTCTTAATACGTTACTATTCTACTCTTTATATGAGATGACAAAATGATATTTACACTTATTTTTAACTTTTGTTTAAAAAAAATAAATTATTCATTTGGTATTGAGATGTATCATTATTTTGAAATATGAAAACATAAAAATTTATATATATTTTTTTTCTTTTTATGATGGAATTCCGAGGCTAAGGATTTTCCATATGCAGAGTGTACCTTCCCAGCTAGCTCCTACACCACTTTACCAATTACCATTAATGGATGACTTGTGGAATCAAAAGTTACAGTAAATATCACAGTGAGGATGATGATTATAAAACAAAGACGCGAGAGGGACTCGCAACTGCGATAATGGTTAAGGACCACTATAAAAACACTTCCTCCCCAACTTAAGTTATAAAAAGTTTGCAATGGTAAGTTTGGAACGCCCATATTGTACTGGTGATAAAGAAACACAATCGCAAAATGATTAAAAGCCAGAATGGACCAAGTCATAGTAGCTATTGTAGTGAGCCTTGCCATCGCCTAAAGTTATAGGAGAAGAAGCTTGCAACCATTACATTCATTGCGATCATAACTTGATTAAAAGGCAAAATGAACTAAGTCATTGTGGCCATATATCATGGTTTAGCTCGCCTATACAGATGTGAGATATAGCTCACAACCACCATGTGGATCATGACGATGGCCTTCAGGTGGTTGTTGAGAAAGTGTAATGGTCAATTGGTTAACCAACCAAGGAATGCCACATAGAAGTAGCCATATATTCAAGCATAGTTAGACCTTGATAGCTAGCGTAATCAAAACCAAATATTTCAATGGCAACCATGATGCCCTCTTTGTGACCACGAAAGGCTTCATGACAATGAATGCCCTCTGATAGTGCATTTAATGCCAGAGATTTGGTGTGTGGGAAACAATCTTCCTCAATCAAATATGCAATGAAATTTCCGAGCATGGGGGCTATAAATACCCCCTTTATAACATCATAAATAACTTAAGGCTTTCATTGTAACTGAGCTCTTGCTAATTCATTTCTCGAGTTTATTTCCTTGTATTATTCATTAGTTGTGTGAGCTGAGCATCAAATGCTCTGGTAAGATTAAAGTGTTATATATAAACACTTGAAAAAAGTTTGGTGTGAACTAGAAACACAGGTTGAGTGTGAGTCTTGAAAACACTTTGTGATGTTTTAAGAGTGTGCCTATTGAAAAAGTCTTGGTGCTAGCCCGTAAAACACTAATTTGCAAGTTGACTTGCAAAACTCCAACTGATAGTGGAACACCCAATAACTTTGTTGGGAAGTGGAAATTGGGATTATTTTGCTTGAAACACATTAAAATTCTTATATTCTTTGTTTCCTTCTCTTTCTCTTTTATTAAACTGAAAAAAGTGTTTATACACTCTCCAATCACTTATTCAACCCACTTCCAAGTGAATAAGGGATAAGTTTTAAGCCTAGTTATAATACTGAAACACTCAGGCTTTTTTTTGGGAGCATTTTTATTGTGGTTATGTATGGGTTAACATGGTATGGTTTAAAATCAAATCATATTTGGGAGGATTTTTAACTTATTTTGATAGTTTGTTACGGTTCAATGATGGTTTGACAATGACAATTTTAGGGCATTTTATTAAATCATGAATTTAGTGTGTTATGATGGTTTGACTTTTTTGTTACTAAAATTACCCTCAATCAAATTTAAAAAACCCCAATCCTATTCTAATATAATTTAAATTGGGATTTTGATTAAAATAAATTTAACAATAAAAATATTTGCAAAAATCTCTACTTTTTTTATTTTTTTTTAAAAAATAATTTTCAATTTTTAATTTTAAAATTTTTTATTTTGGATGATGTTATGGATAATATTTACGATATTGAATAATATTTTATGATTTTAATAAATTAATTATATGAATGTTTTATAAATTATTAGTTTAATTGAATTTTATTAATATTTTTTATTTTTTTTATTGGTATGATATTTAAATTTATTATAAAATTTAATTAATTTTATTTTTTTAAATAAAATATGTACTTGCTAAAAATCTTCTTAGTTTTTAGATGAAGTTAATTAGTTTTATTATTACAACTTAAATAAATTTATTTTAATATGCATTATATAAAATATTATATTAGAAGACATTCTGATCATTTTATAAGTCAAACTATTAAATTACTTAATAATATTATGTTATCTTTTTCAAACGTGGTACACTGTTAATACCATATCATACCATATTATATTTATAACATTATATATTATTAAACCATGCTGAAAAATGCTTCCAATCAAGCCCTTAATTTTTACGAGGTCTCCAAAAGTTCTTTTTATAATATTTGTGTAACCTCGTGTGCTGCTTATATTCTTTTACTAGGTGGTACACTTTACATGATTTAATTAGCCAGAGATGTAAATATTAGATCTTGTTCGTTAATGGTTTGTTTGGGTTAATTATTTTTTGTCTTTCAATAACAAACAATTAAGGCTAAAAAAAGTGGCATTCATATATTGGCAGAATCAGATGGGGTCGTGTGGGATCGTACGACTCTCTGGCTGACCGGCCGAAAATAAATAGAAGGAAAAACTAATCAGAAAAGCTTTGCACTGTCGATGATCTCTTACCCAGAGCTCCTCTTCCGGCATCTGCGGTGAAAATTTTACCTTCTTAATTGGCCACTAATTCCGTCACTGCATTCATGGAACCATTGTTGATAAATTGGTAATTACAAAAAAGGATATTATATTACATTCCTGAATTTGGGTTTTGATTTTTAAAGTTACAGCGTAATTTTTTTTTTTAATTTTGTTAACGCTCGTGAACGTTTTTTCATTTTTACTTTTTGTAATGTTTTTTCCTTGTTTTATTTATTTATTTATTTATTTTTATACTTTTATTTAAAAATAATTTTTTTGATCATATTCTCAGTTTATATACAATATATATATATATACACATAATATATATGCATAATACATAACATATATAAAAATACACAAATAATAAATAATAACATATATACAAAATATACCAATCATCTACTATATCTATCAAATATCAATCAAATGTTTACTAAACATCAATCAAATATCTACTAAATATTTATCAAACATCTATAAAATATTTTTAATATTTTCTTAACTTTATTTTTTAATTTTATATTCATACAACATACAAACAACATCCACACAATATTTATATAAAATACATACAACATACATAAATAAATACATAACAAACATATAATATTTATCAAATATCTACAACATCTATCAAAAATCTACTAGACATATCAAATATCTAGCAAATATCTATATAATATCTACATAATAAATTTAATATTTTTAAAAAAAATTTATGTATATAATTTGTAAAATTTATTTAAAAATAAATTTAATAATTTTTATTAATATAGTTTTATATACTTTTGCTTTTTTTATTTTTTGTAAGTGTTATTTATTTTTAAAATTAAAATTAAATTTTTTTTATAAAAATTAATAATTTTTATATGTTGAAAAAATAATTTAAAATATTTATTTTTATTATTTTATTAGAATATTTTTATTTAATAATGAAGTTTGAAAAAAAAAAAAAAGACAGAGTGTTGGAGAGATGAAAGATGAACTTATTATTCTGAAGTATCAGTGGTAATATGTAAAGTGTGTTGGAAATCTGGGTTAGGAAATGAATTTAGACTTACTGGGCATTGTGGATACCAAAATTTTTTTCAGCCGATTTATCAATCATGAGACAATTTGGGGTAATTGAGATTTTGGCTTCAAGGAGGTGGAACCTCAGTATAGTTTGGGTGGGATTATAATCTAAGCACTGATGATACGTTTCCCATTCTTTGAATTGAAAATTCCAGCAGCTATCTTGGTTACCGATATGCTATGTTGAGTCCATCTTTGTTGTGTTCTGGAATTTTTCTGGTTTAGTTATGGCAACGCATCTGTTGTGATTAGGATAAGCATATGTGAGATGAGGTTGGTGGTTAACTATTTTGTTATAAATTGCATTCAAGTTTGAAAATGGTATGGTGATATTTGTGATGGAGTAGGGGGTTCTTTGTGTTAGAACAGTTAATACGGTTTCTCCTTTCTAATTTGCTCGAAAAGTTAGAACAATGACGAAGAATATCGATCTGAAGGTGCGGTGCTTTTGTTGTTTCTCCCTCTCCGTTGCTGATGCGCCATTGTGTAGTTTGGTGTTAACTCTTCTACCCCTTACTGTTGTACCAATATGCAATTCTGAATTGTTACAAAGGTCAAAGGGTAATCATTCTGCTACTGCTAATCTTTTCTTAGGCCTAACTCTGTATCGCTACGGCCATTCTTCAATCTTGGACTTCTTTTGTATATTTTCAGTTTCTTCAATCCATATTGGCAACTCATGGTCTAATAATAAGTTCTTGTTGGTAGTATGATATTGTCTGTTTTGGTCTGGTTCGCCATATTTGAACAATTTCAGTTGTAAGGCAGGTGTTCAAGTAGCGGAATGTTTGTGTTATGCTCATAATATTCACCAAGTTAAGTTTTCGAGATCCCAATATGCAGGTAATGATAACTGCAGTTTTAAAGAGTGGGATGTGGATCTTCTAATTCTTCGTTGGCTTCTTCAAGTGGTTATCGATCAGTTTATGGCTATATTTTGATTCGGGCATATTGTTATTCGTGTTCATTCGTCCAGCGGAGTAACAAGGGGATTTAGATTTGTTTAGTTACCTTGGAACCTATTGGGTACGCAATATCCCATAGAGCTTCTACACGAATACTATGGTGGTTTATGAAGCTACTGCAGTAAACCTTTTAGCATTTGGAATTCTAAACGCTTCAGCCTTGGTGTGCAGTATACTTGTCCTAATAGAAGCACACTACATCTCGAAGAAACAAGTCAAATCGGGTAGATTGAATATTAAATCATCAGCAGTGATCTCCTTTTCTAGGCCCTTTGGTATCCTTCTGTTATATCAACTTGTATTTTCAATGGTCTGTCAGCGTACATATGTATCTATCTGGATTTCTTGAGGTTTTTTCACATGTAATGGTGAAGTTTTAGTTTTGGGTATAAGGAGAAGGCCTATTGGCATGTTTTTTTCCATTCCTAATAATAATATTAAATCTACATTTTTATATAAAAAAAATAAAAATTAAAGTAAATTATTAATTACAGGGAGATAATATTTATTTTTGAAAAAAGAATTATTAGCGAGGAGTGAGAAATTTTTAAAAATTTGCTCTCATCTTTTAAAAAAAATGTAAATATTTTTATTTTTTTAGTATTTTTTAAAATAAAAATTATTTTTTAAGTTAGTTTTGTAAAGTGACATGTTCATGTGAAGATAGTGACATGTTTTTCTATTGCACTTACTAAAAATGAAATTGAAAATGATATTTAGAACATTTCATGCAATTCGCAGTTGTAATTTAGTCCTCTGCAAATGAATTGATGATCGGTGTTGGTAGTGGATAAATTAATGGTGCCTCAAGAAAATTATATGAATACTCATTCAAAATCTCTTATGAGATTCCACTATGAAAGTCATAATTAGTTCTCAAGTCAGTTATAGTTAGCCAATCTTCTTCTTCTGCTTCTTTCTATCTCTTTCAATCTGACAATCTCTTTGAAATTAATAAGTTTTGGTTTAATCGAAATTAGAGACTTCAATTTTAGAAATTTTCTAGCTCCTTCATAAAAACGAAATCAAAGAAAAAATTATCTAAACCCATACCAACGTCGATCAAAAGACAAAACGCAGGTGCTATTTTGTGCGTGTATAACTAAAGCTTCTAAAAATGGCGACTATTAACCATATTTCTTCTAGAATGTGCACAAAAGATCATCATCTCTTTTTCAAAAAGAGGATTTCAATCTAATCAATTTCAAAGAAAGAAATTTTTTAGACTAGAAAGAAATCAGGTAACAATTTTGCGAGACACAGTAAAATTTTGAAGAAAAAAGCTCCGAGGAGCTCAACAATTAGCTTCCTGTGCAAAATATATAGAGAAATTTTGACAAAAACTTCAAAAGAACCCAACAAAGCAAGACAGAGATTACTAAAGATCAAAACTTGGGTAGGGAAAGAAAATAAGGCAGCAAAAGCAATCCAAAAATATGAAAAATAGAGAGAGTTTAGTGGTGAATGGGTTTGGATTGCAGGTTACATATATGGTCTAATGTGCCGTTTGATATTTTAAATTCAAACAACCAATAGACAATCAAATCAATTTCTTCTCCTTTAAAAAAATTTAAAGGAATAAGGGCATTTTAATCAACTAACAATATATAATCTAACGTGGCAAAATTTTAAATAAAAATCAGACCTACAGTTATCAATTAATGTACCATCTAAGATAAAATGAATCGAAGCAATCAATTTATTACTAATAAATGAAATTTAGATACCAAAGTTATAATAAAAAAAAGCTAGACCCCAAAATAGTAAAAATGAAAGAATTAAAACACTAATTGATTTTTTTTCCAAGTATGAAATGTTAGTTTTAACTCTCAAGTATTCAGCATTATTTTAACTTTTAGCTAAATTATTGTCCAGTTGCTTGCAAGTCTTATATGTTCTATGGCCAAAACTCGACCGTTAGTGCCCGCCATTTTAACACTAACCTACTCCTTCAATTTCAATCCCATGCCCAAACTCTTCCCTCTCTCAAAACTCGTATCAATTTCCACTACTTGCCCTCACAAATTACTTCACATTTTCAAATCCAAACGCTGCTTTTCTTCCTCCTCATCAACCCCTTCTCATCAACACATAACCCGTCTAATTTTAGACCAAAAATCTGCGTCTCAAGATCTCCAAACCTTCAAATGGGCAACAAATATCTCCAACTTCACCCATTCACAGACCACCTATCGAGCTTTAATTCACAAGCTTTGTATTTTCTGTCGATTTGACATTGTCAAGCTCGACGAAATGCCCCAATCAATAGGGTCTCCCCCAGATGAAGACATTTTTATCACTATAGTTCTGGGCCTTGGCCGGGTTCGAATGATTCGTGATGTTATCAAAGTACCTGATTTGGTTTCTAAGTTTGGCAAGAACCCAACTTTGAAAATATTTAATTCAATACTTGATGTTCTTGTTAAGGACGATATTGATTTGGCTAGGGAGTTCTATAGGAAGAAAATGATGAGGATTGCTGTTCAAGGTGATGATTATACTTTTGGGATTTTAATGAAGGGTCTTTGCTTAACTAATAGAATTGCAGATGGTTTCAAGCTCTTGCAGGTTATGAAGTCCAATGGCGTAAGCCAAATGTTGTTGTTTATAATACTCTGCTTCATTTGCTCTGCAAGAATGGGAAAGTTGGGAGAGCAAGGAGCTTGATGGATGAGATTGACGAGCCTAATGATGTGACTGTCAATATTTTGATATCTGGCTACTGTAAAGAAGGAAATTTAGTTCAAGCTCTTGTATTGCTAGAGAAGAGTTTCAGTTTTGGCTTTGTGCCTGATGTCGTTACAGTAACCAAGGTGATGGAAATTCTTTGCAATGCGGGCCGTGTGGCAGAAGCAGTTGAGACTTCAGAGAGAGTTGAGAGCAAGGGAGGTGCTGTTGATATTGTGGCTTACAGCACCCTTATAAAAGGCTTTTGTGGATTAGGAAAAGTGAAAGTTGGGCATCATTTCTTGAAAGAAATGGAGAGGGAAGGATGCCTTCCTAACATAGACACTTACAATATATTGATTTCTGGTTTCTGTGAGTCTGGGATGCTGGACATGGCTCTTGACATTTTTAATGTAATGAAAACAGATGGGATCAGTTGGAATTTCAATACATATGATACATTAATAAAGGGCTTGTTTTCTGGGGGGAGGATAGAAGATGGATTTAAGATCCTAGAACTGATGGAGAAGTCTAAGGGAGGTTCTGGGGATCATATTAGTCCTTATAATAGTGTACTATGTGGTCTTTATAAGAAAAATATGTGGGATGAGGCACTTGAGTTTCTAATTAAAATGGAAAAATTATTTCCTAGAGCTGTAGCTAGGAATTTGAGGTTGCTAGAATTCTGTGAGAAGGGTGCCATTTCAAATGCCAAGATGGTTTTTGATAAGATGACTAATGAAGGCGGAATTCCAAATGTTCTTGTTTACGACTGCTTAATTCATGGATTTTGTCAAGAAGGGTGTCTTCGGTAAGCATTTGAACTGATGAATAAGATGGTTGGCCATGGCTATTTTCCTGTTGCATCAGCATTTAATGCTCTTATTAGTGGATTTTGTGGGCAAGAAAAGGGGGGGAGTGCCTTGAAGCTTCTTGATGACATGGTTGGGGGAGGTTACTTGCCCAATATAGGAAGTTATAATCCTCAAATCAATGCTCTTTGCAGGAAAGGGAATTTTCAAAAGGCTGTAAGTCTTTTCTTACAAATGGTAGAAACTAGTATAACTACTGATTATTTGACGTGGAATTCGTTGCTTCTTTGTCTTAGTCAAGAAATAATATGGTTAGAGAACCAGAATATGCTCCATGTAAATAACCAAGTAGAATGGATCATCAAGACTTGAATTTTTTTATTAATGGCAATTGCTTTTACAATGAGATGTTTGAATTACTTTTCTTGAAAATCATATTAGAATTATCAACATGATAATAGCTTAATTTTCTTGAAAACCCAAAAAGCCTGAACTTTTATGCTTGAAATTTATCCCGAGGAAGTAATGTGTGAATTTGCTGCAATGCACTATCAAATAAGTTGGAGTTTACTGGTAAAATTGAATATCACATGGAGTTTTTAATAACAATTTCAATTGTGGTATATATTAACTTCTTGACTCTTTACTTAATATATTAGTAATGTTCAAACCATTGGTGGAGCTCTCTGGTAATGAGCATAGCAAATAAGAAATTAGAAGTTTAGAAAGACTGGACCAGGATTGTACTGTATGTTAATATGTTTGTTTGCTGCTGATAAAAGAATAAGGTATACATTCTATGTTTTGTTTAGTTTATTTATTTCTTGTATGAAATGAGGAAAATCCTTGAGACAAACAATGCTAGAGAATAAGATGTTTAAGGTTGAAGACACTAGAAAAAAAAAATGTAAATCTGTAGTCTTTTTTCGATGATTTTCTTTGTTAGTTGCTTCTTGTTTGGACATGCCTAGTCGTAAATGATAAGGATGATGAAAAATCTAAAAAAAAGGATAAGGTGTTTTGATCATGAGGGAAACCTAATGAGTCAAAAGTATGGAAGGTGATGGGCAAACAACGGCTATATATGGCCATACCATCATTATTTTCATGAATGCACCTTTATTGTGTTTCCCTCTATATTTTCAAGATAGGTGGGGTTGAGTCATTGATAAAGAATCCCACATCGACTTGAGATTTGAATGTTGGCATGTGAATGCATTTTTAATGTTTCCAGCAGTCCCAATTTCTAGGCTGTTATTTCTATTAAGATTATTAGTTAAATCATTTTTATACAATGGGAAGATCTCATAGTCCAAAGTGAAGAGCACCTAATTTTATTAGAAATTATTGATTTTTTTTTTGTATCACGAATATTTTTTTTCTAGTAATATCACTAATATCTTCATAATTCAATTTTCTTTTTTTAAATATCTGGCTTCTTCCTTTCCATTGAAATCCTTGGCTCCGATTTGAAAGCCAAATCGAAAAAAGAAAATTTTTTTACATATAATTTTAATGGAAAGAAATTAAAGTTAAAGGATTTTATGGAGATAAATTGCAATTTGAAATATTAGTGATATAAATAAAAAAAAAATTTTGGGGACGATTAGGAAATTAATTCTCAAAGTAAATATAATATTTGCATAGTTTATTTATCATACCTTTTCGGCGGCAAATGCATACTAAGATAAATGGGGCTAGCTAGAAGCCATTACATTAGTTAATGCTGTTCCTTTTTTGGTAGTGAGGGATGATAGATCCTAAATTCACTTGTAATGAGGAAATCGTAGTATAAGGAATTAAAAATTTTTAACTTTTGACGATTATTTTGAATAGGAGTATGGAAATAAATTCAAAATTTGTGGCATGGTAATATTACAGGATCAATAGTAATTAAATAAAATCACGAGCACAATAAAAATAATTAACAAAAGAAACACTAATATTTAACCAGATTTGCTTTTTTATTTGAGCTCCAATCATGGGTCAAATTATGAAAATAATTTCTTCTAATAACTAGTAGGCTTATAAGAAAGAAACTTTTTTAAAGAGTGTCTAAAAATACAACACTCATAATTGAGATGAACCCAAAATAGTGATAAGTGTTTTTCAAATACTTCAGAATAAAATTTTACTATTTTAAGACTCAAATATATGTATATATATATATATATCTCACATTAATTTTTTCCTTTTTCACTTTTTGACAAATTCTCTCTAATTTCTTTTGTCTTTATTCTTCTTCTTCTAATTTTAAATTGAAAATAAGCATTTCCCTTCAACTTGCAAATGCACGTGTTATTACTTGCAAATGCAAGATGTAACACAATTTGTATTTGCAAGTTGTTTTTATTTTTATTTAAATGGCCACAAGTAGCAGTACCCCATGTAGGAGGTACTATCTTACAACTCTCCCCCTACCAACTATATGGGGTTAATTGTCATTCCTGCAGTTAATTGACAAAGCTTAAACTTTTCTCGTGTAAGAATTTCTATCAACATGTCTATGTCATTATCTTCATATGAATCTTTTTCAAGCTGTAAAAGTTTCTTTTGTAATACATTTCCGATCAAATCGTATTTCACATCAATATGTTTTGATCTGGAATAGAAAGAGAAATTTTTTCCGAGATAAATGCCGCTCTGACTATTACAGCAAAGTGAATATCTATCTTGTTGAAATCCAAGTTCATCTAAGAATTTTGTCATCCACAGGAGTATTTTGCATGCTTCAGTTGCAGTAATGAATTCTGCTTCGGTTGTTGATAGAGCAAAATATTTTTTGTAGCCTTGACTGTTATAACACAACTTCCCCTGCAAATGAAATCTAAAGTGATTAGCAAGAGGACAACTAATCTCTTTAGCCTTATCCATATTAAAGTTTCGAAGTACTTTCTCAATGTTCTTATTCCTGTGACAATAATAATTTTTTTTGGTGTCTTTATCTCTGATTATTTTCATAATAAGAATTTATCTTGCTGGCTCCAAGTCTTTCATAACAAAGGACCTGCTCAACTGCTTCTTTAGACTGTTGATTATGGAAATGTTCTAGCCAACGATTAGAATGTCATCCATATAGAGTAATAGAATAATAAAATCATTATCAAAGAATTTCTTTAAAAACACGCAGTGATTTGAAGTGGTCTTCTTGTAACCCTACTCCCCCATTACTGACTCAAACTTCTTGTACCGCTGTCTTGGTGCATGTTTCAAACTTTGTAAGCTTTTTCTTTAACTTGTAAACATAGTCATCTTTATCTTTTTATTCAAAATCCTCTGGCTATTTCATGTATATCTCTTTATCCTAGTCATCATGAAGGACGGTAGTCTTTACATTTATCTGCTCGATCTCCAAGTCGAGACTTACAACTAATTCTAGTACTGTACGAATGTATGTCATCTTCATTATTGGTGAAAAGATCCCATCAAAGTCAATCCCTTTCCTTTGGTTGAATTCCTTAACAACTAATCTGACTATGAATCATGGTTGGGAACTATGTTCTTCACGATTTATCCTGAACACCCATTTATTCTTCAAAGCCCTCTTGCCTTTCGGTAACTTCACCAGCTCAAAAGTTTTATTCTCATACAAAGACTTTAGCTCATCTTGCATGGCTTCAATCCATTTCTTCTTATTCTCATCTACCATAGCTTTTTGGTAATCCTTAGGCTCTCCCTCATCAATAAGCAACACATACTGATCACTAAAGTATCCAGTAGAATGTTGTCTTACTCTAATAGATCTTCTCAATGGTTCTTGAGTTGTATCTGGTACCGGTGGCTGACTTTGAACATCTTCTTCATTAAAATCTTCATTTAGTTGATTCTGGATGGGAGCATCATCATCATCAATATTCTGCTAGCCATCTTCAATTTCATCTTCAATCTGTCTCGGCATCGCTTTTGGAGGAACTAACTCAATATTTGTTGAACTACTATCGGATCTATAAATATTTTTTTAGGCCTTCTCAATATCTTAGATGGCTTCATTTGCAACAAATACCGCATCACGGCTTCTAACAAGATTTTTCTAAACTGAATCATAAAATTGATAGCTAAGCTCATCTTGACCATAATTAATAAATACAAATTGTTGTATTTTAGCATCCAACTTTGATTGCTCATCTTTTGGTATGTGCACAAATTTTTTGCACCCAAAAACGCTTAAGTGATCATAAGAGACATCTTTTCTAGACCATACCCTTTCTGGAATGTCAAACTTTAAAAGAATACATAGTGAAAGATTCAAAACATGAATCATGATATTCAACCCTTTGGCCCAAAATGACTTTGTTAGCTTTGCATGTGATAGTAGACATCAAATTCTCTCTATGAGAGTCCTATTCATTCTCTAAGCTACATCATTCAACTAAAGAGTTTTGGGGGGTATCAACTTGTGTCAAATGTCCCGCTCCTTGCAATATCTCTAAAGTGATCCATTATACTCACCCACATTATCTAACTTAATATACTTCAATTTCTTCCTAGTTTCTCTCTCAACTGGGCCTTAAACTGTTTATATACCTGTACAACTTGATGTTTATTCTTCAAGGTATAAATCAACAGCTTTGTTGAACAATCATCAATGAAAGTCATGAAATAGAAAGAGCCACTAAGTAATCTGGTTTTTAAAGAACTACAGACATGAGAGTGTACTAACTGTAAAATCTCTAACTTCTTCTTATAATGGGCAGAATCTATGAAAGCAACCCTATTTTTCTTTCCTACTAGGCAATCAACACATCTGCTTAAGTGTACACTGCTCAAAATGGATATATTCTTCTTCCTGACCACTATTGACATTCCTTTTTTACTTATGTAATCAAGCCTTTTATGTCATATCTCAGTTATATCATCTCTATATTACATTAACTATGCTCTTGGAGATTTTTAGCTTGCATCAGATTAAGAGTAGAGAATTTCTTACCTCGAGCCAGAATGAGAGAACCTTTGGTGAGTTTCCATTGGCCATTTTAAAAGATATTGCAGTATTCTTCATCATCAAGCTTCCCAGCAAAAATCAAATTAAGTCTAATATCAGGAACATGCACAACAATGAGTGCCATTATTAGTCTCTAAGTGAATATCACTAACACCAATAATTTTAGTATTATCATCATTATCCATTTTAACTATCCATTATTATCATTATCCATTTTAACTGTCCCAAAGTTACCTAGTGTATAAGTAGCAAAGAACTCCTTCTCGGTTATAGTATGAATAAAGGTACTAGTATCAATCATCTAACTAGTCTCATGATCAACAATGTTGACCACATTATCATTGTAAATGAGGAGAAAATCATGTTCAGTTATAGCGGAAATTCTCTCATCATCATTATCATAATTCTTCTTATCATTTCCTTTCTCCTTTTTTCATTTTCGGCAATATTTATTGATATACCCCTTTTTATGACAATGATGACATTCAACATTAGCAAATTTATTGGACTTGTCTCGACTAGCATCTCTACTTTTTATCTCCATTATTTGAGCCCCTATTCTGACTTCTCCACCTGGTGGTTATAGCTAGAATATCTTATTGTGAAGGAGAAACACCTTGTGAACGCATTCTCATCTCTTCATTTAAGACGTCACTTTTCACTAATTCCATTTTAATAATGCCATTTGGAGCAGAATTTATTAATGAAATATTTAAAATCTCCCAAAACTCTAGCAATGAAGCGAGTTCCATCAAAGCAAGCACCTCATTATCAAAAGTGACACCCATGCCCGACAACTGATCCACAGTTCCATAAAATTCATTCAAGTGATATACAATAGAATTGCTCTCTCTGTATCTCAATTGTATTAACTTTGTGAGATAAAATAATTTATTATTATCAGTCTTTGAAGCATATAATTCTTTAAATTTATTCCATAATGATCTTGTATAAGTCTCATCACATATATAACTATAAACATTATCTTCAACAAATTGTCAGATAAAATCACATACTTGCTAGTGCTTGAATTCTTATTCTTCATCTATTTTATCTTTGGGCTTACTCATACTAAACACTGGTAATGCATCTTCATCTCAAACAGGAGATCATCTTGGATTTCCAAATGTTGTAATTTGTGCCATTTAAATTGGTCATTTTGCTCGTCTTTATCTCCATCTCTTTGAACCAAACTCTGATACCAATTGAAGAGGAATATGAAAATCAATCCCAAATGTGTGGCACAATGAGATTGGTGGATCAATAGTAATTAAATAAAATCAGGAGAAAAATAAAAATAATCAATAAAAGAGACACCGATATTTAACGTGATTCACCATTTTATTTAGGCTACATCCACTGGCCAGACTTCGAAAATAATTTCTTCCACTAATAATTAGCAGGCTTACAAAAGAGAGATTTTTCTAGAAAATATTTTAAAAGCACAATACTCATAATCGAAATAAACCTAAAATAGTGATAAGTATTTTCCAAACACCTTAAAATAAAATATCACTATTTTGTGACTAAAAAAACCTCACATTAATTTTTCTCTCACTTTTAACAAATTCTCTCTAATTTTTCTTCTTCTTCTTCTTCTTCTTCTTCTCATTTTAAATTAGAAACTAGAAATTTCCCTTCACATGCAAATGCACGTGTTACAACTTGCATTTGCTAGTTGTGTTACAACTTGCACAACTTGCAAATGCAAATTGTAATACAACTTGTATTTGCAAATTGTAAATCCTTATTTTTATTTTTATTTTTATTTTTATTTGGGATTGGTTAAATGGCCACAAGTGGTAGTACCCCATGTAGGAGGTATTGTCTTACATATTTTCTTTTAAGAATTTATAATAAAAAAAACAAAAGAATTATTAGGAAAAAAAAAAGCTACCTTTATATAAGATTGAAGTCCAACACCAAATCTTGGCTCGGTGGTGAGGAATGTTATTATTCCTACTTAGTTTTTTGGGTTCAAGTTCTAAGTACTCCTCCTCTCCATAAATAATTAATAAAAAATGAAATATGTTTATTACAATCTATCAATAAAGGCAATAGCACAAATTTGGAATTTATTGAAGTAGGTGTTGAATTTTTCTGTAGGTATTATAATTAAATAAGACTGATAAGTTTTTTCTGGAGCAATCTAAAAATTTTCCCTTTTTGTCTATGCATAAGAAATCGTCAAATGAGAAAGTTCAAATTCCAGACACATTGGAAATGCTTTTTTATATTGATTATTTAGTGCTATGGATGCAAAATACTATTTTCTCCCTACTTGTCTGTTTATATATTTTTGTATAGTTAGTTATTCATACAATAGCATTTAAACTCGATACACATAAATTGTTTCCAATATGATTTCAATATACATAAATTGTTTGTGTCAAACCAAAATTATAACTTTCGATTTTGATACATTAAATTTTTTTAGTTTAGTAAAATCGAAAGTAAGACTTTTAGTTTCACTAAATGCATATTCTCAAGTCATTCCCGGCGTAGGAATCCCCCAAAGTGGAGGGACGTCCTCTGATATTTAAAGTGCTGAGAGAATATCTCTCTGCAATTGTTTTTATTATTTTTCATTTTTTAAAATGTTTTACTAACGTTAAAGTTTTATTTTTTTATTTTTTTAATCTTTATATTTAAAACAACCCAACCCAACCTTTTCTTTTTCTCATTTTTCCATTATTCACACCACACTAAACCCTAAACACTCTGTTTTTCTTATCTTCTTCTTATTCTTCTTCTTTATATAAAACTCTTTCATTCTCATCTTTTTGCACTCTCTTTTATTATCTTTCTTTACCTATCTTTTATAATCCCCAACTATGTATAATTCTTAGGTAAAAATTACAAAAATACTAAATATATTTTTATATTCTCAAGAAACTTTTTTTGCACATTATATTTGTAAATGATTGATGAATATTTTTTTTTTGTAGATTTATCATTTTTTGGTAAATTTTGGAAACTCTATTATAAAATATGCGTATTATTTTATAATTGCATGTCTAATTGTTAATATAGTTTGAAAAGTTAGTTATTGTTATATGTGTGTAATTTTTTCCATTGATATATTTATTAATTATATTGAAATAATTTTATTATTTAGAGGAAAAAAAATTAGCTGTAGTTATATTTGTTCAATTTTTTTCTTGCGATAATAATTAATTATATGAATAAAAAATATATATATTTTGAAATATACATATATTGAAATACTTTCATTATTTTATTAGCATAAAAAAATATTTAGTTTTAGTTATATATATATCTAATTTTTTTCTTGCCATATTCATTAATTACATGAATAATGGAGAGATATAAATTTTGAAATATATTTATATTCAAATAATTTTATTATTTATTAGGGTTAGAAAAAATTTGAGTTGTAGTTATACGTGTGTATTTTTTTTTCTAAATTCATTAATTATACAAATAATAAAGGAATATAAATATATATATATATTAAAATAATTTTATTATTTGTAAGGATTAAAAAAAATTTGAGTTGTAATTATACGTGTGCAATTATTTTTTTGACAAATTCATTAATTACTTGAATAATGATGAAATATAAAATTTGAACATATATATTGAAATAATTTTATTATTTATTTGGATAAAAAATAATTTTAGTTGTATTTATATGTATGTTTAGAGTTTTAGGTGTTGCGACTCACGCAATAATTGTATGAATTAATAAAGTCAAACTCGCATAAAAATATCAATCACAAGTAAAAAATAATAAACTACAATAGCAAATAAAGAACACAAGAATTTAATATTGAAAACCCTCCAGTGTAGAGGGAAAAAAACCATAGGTCATGCTTCAAAGTAAAATCCACTATTAAGAAAAATTAGTATAATTACTCTCAAGTTTAATCACACTTGATATCTCCAAATCAGAAAATATCCAAGTTACTTCTCTAGTCAATATCCTCTACAATTCTCCTTATCTCTAGATTAAATTAGAAAAATAACCCTTCAAAATATTTTTGACTTTTAAAAATAGCAATTTAACTTGATAGTAACCAAAAACAAATAAAGTGGATCAAAAAGATGAGGAAAGACTAAAGGAAAAAAACTCACCAATTAAATTTTCCTTTTCTTTCTTCTCTCTGCCGCAACACACAACACACACATTCACTTTTTTTTTTTTTAATTTTCGGTGATTGCCTCTCAACTAACACAGAACTTTTTTTTTCATTTTTATATGTGTTACTTTAGGGTTGGACAAATGGGCCTAATGGGCCAACAATCTCCCCCTCCAACTCATAGGGAGAATGTTCGCTCCTCAATATTACATGGAGCTCAATCCCGCCTTCTTGGTGCAGAACTGGTGTTTATCTCGCATCAGCACTTTGGTCAATGTGCCAACTGCATTCTTATCATTGTGAATTTTCTTTAACAAAATTTCTATTGTATTCACCACATCTTGAAGGCAATGGTATCTCACATCAATATATTTTGTGTGGTAGTGGTATGTAGCATTCATGCTTAACCCAAAGTACTCTTTCTGTCACAGTTAACTGCATACTATGATTATCACAGTTAACTACATATTTTTTTGGAGAAAATCTTTTCAACCAAAGTAATCCCTTGCAAGCTTTTGTTGCTGCAATATACTCTGCTTCCATTGTAGATAAGGAAACACACTTCTACATTTTGGACTGCCATGACACAGCTCCCCCTGTAAAAGTAAACACATACCCTGAAGTAGACTTTCTACCATCAATATCACATGCAATATCTGCATCTATATAGCCCTCTAGAATTGGTCTTGAACCACCAAATTACAAACACATTTTAGAGCTACCTCTCAAGTATCTAAAGATCCACTTTACTACTTCCCAATGTTCGTTCCTTGGATTGGAAAGAAATTTGTTTGCTAAATCAACTGCATGTGCAATATCTGATCAAGTACAAACCATAGCATATATCAAACTTCCAACTATGGAGGAGTAAGGAATAACTGTCATTTCTTTCTTTTCTGCTAGAGTAGAAGGATAACTTTTCTTGTTAAGCTTAAAGTGATTAGCTAAGGGTGTGCCAACAAACTTAGCATTCTTCATATTAAATCTGTTTAGGAATCGCTCAATATATTTTTCTTGTAATAACCATAACTGTCTTGCTTTTCTATCACAAACAATCTACATTTGTGCTTAACCTAGATCTTTCATGTCAAAAGAACTAAATAGTTCCTTTTTCAAACCATTGATCACCGTAGCATCATGTCCTACTATTAGCATATCATCCACATAGAGCACAAGGATAATAAACTTACCATCAAGAAATAACCTAACATACATACAATGATCTGCATCTGTCCTGGTATGGCCATAAGTCACCATGAATGAATTAAACTTCTTATACCACTGCCTATAGCTTATTTTAGTAGCTCTTCTTCAATTTGCAAAACAAGTGTTCCTTTCCCTTCGCTTCAAATCCTTCTGGCTGAACCATGTAGATTTTTTCTTATAGATCACCATGGAGGAATGCAGTTTTCATATCTAATTGTTTAAGCTCAAGATCCATACCAGCTGCTAATCTAAGAATCACCCTAATAGAATTCATCTTAACAACTGGAGAGAAGATCTCATCAAAATCAATTCCCTTCTTCTGATTAAAACCCTTCACAACTAGGCAAGCTTTATATTTGAGAAGTTTATCACCATCTTTCTTTAGCTTGAACACCCACTTATTCTTTAGTGGCTTCTTATCTTTAGGGAGTTCAAAAAACTCATAAGTATTATTCTTCTTCAAAGAATTTATCTCTTTTTGCATTGCTTTTATCCAATAAACTCTTTCCTTATGAGTTTGAACTATTTGGAAGTTTTTTGGCTCCCCCTCTTTAACAAGAACAATATAATCTGAATTGGGATATCTGATAGATGGATAGTGCCCTCTAGATGATCTTCTAAGTTGTGGCTCCTTAACTTGAGGTGGAGGGGGCTGCTCCCCAAGCGCAACACCCTCTATTTGTGCATCATCAACATCAACTGGTATTGGTTCATTATCTATCCCATATTCTTCAATCAATTCTTCTCTTGTGTCATATGTAGTTGAAGGAGATTCTAGTAAAGGAACAAATGCTACACTCGTGATTGTATTCTTATTTGCCTCCAATTCTAACATAATGTCATTTTCATGAAATACAACATCTCTAGATCTGACAATATTCTTCTTCTCTAGATCTCATAGTTTGTACCCAAACTTTGCATCTCCATAACCCAGAAAATTAAAGGAGTGGCCTTATCATCAAGTTTTTGTCTCTACTCCTTAGGTATATGCATCGAAGCTTTGCAACCAAACACCTTTAAATGAGAGTAATTGATATCCTTTCCAGTCCATACTCTCTCAGAAATATCATAATCCAAAGGAGCTGATGGAGATAGGTCCAATAAGAAGTAGGCAGTAAGTAGAGCTTCTCCCCAAAATGGCTTAGGCATATTAGCCAACTTGAGCATACATCTAACCTTCTCAACAATAGTTCTGTTCATCCTTTCAGCTACACCATTGTGTTATGGGGTGCCAAGAACTGTCTTCTCATGTCTGATGTCATGTTCTGAACAATAGACTTCAAACTCTTTTGATGTGTATTCACCTCCATGTTAGGCTACAAACTTTAGACGAGGCTTATTAATGTTGGGCTACAAACTTTCACCCACTTTTAGATCGTAATTACTAGCCCATTGCAAATGAAGATCCTTTGGTTCCCAATCCAGATTGGATGCGAAAGAAGGGCTAACCAAGAACATCTCAAATACGTAATGAGATAGAATAGTAAAATGAACCCACAAAAATATGTGTTGTAGAAAATGTAGTCAAATAGAACATATCATTAAGTATTGTTCTGCATAAATTGTATTAAAGGTTGTAGCATGTAGCAATATTTCATAAATATATTTTAAGTTGAAATATGTAAGTAAATTTTATCGTATGTATATTGATTTATATCGATTCATATTATTCAGGGATACGTAACGAAAAGGCAACGAAGTATATTAAAAATATAGATAAGACAACCATAACATACAAATTCAGCTACATGTGTAACATAGTTGATAGTTATAAAGATCACAGTGGCAATATTTGGTATTGGGGAAAAGACCTTTTAAAATGGCTCCTATCTATTCTTGCCTTGACCAACTTCATACAAATCAAATTTTCATTGGCATGCATACTAGAAATTTTCATGAGGTAATTGACAATGCAATTGTTAGCACTCAGTCGAAGTAGGGAGGATTATAGAAAGTAAGATGTGAAATGGAAGCATATTGTAGATACCATGATCTATTAATTCCAAAGACTCATTCTGCTAATTTACTAAGGGATTCAACTAAAGAGGTGTAGATAGTAATACAACAATTACTTAAAGAGATCAACATTATACGACATTGACTGGACAAATTCCATGCCAAAAATGGCATATATAGCATGTCTCAGCATGGAGTCATAGGATTTAGTGAAACGTATGATGATGACATGTAACACCCCCATACTCTATATAAGTACTATACATATACCTTGTATACATGCAGTACGTATATAAAGTATAAGAATGTCACTTTTCATTTCAGATTAAAAACTTTTACTTTAGTTTCAAACAATAATACATTTTATTTAAAGAACATTTACAAACTCATTATACTTTTGATGATATTACATATATATAATGATCTTGTCTTTACCAAAATTCATTTATACATATGAATACATTTTTATCAAAATACAACATAATTAAATTGTACATGTATGCACCACCTTCTAGTTGGTCTCGAAATACTCTTACCCTTCACGTGGCATAACGATTTGACTTCAGATCAACCACCTACTCACCTGCGCGATTTACACAACCGCACTAAGCTCGAAAGCTTAGTAGTACAAATAAATATTATAAACATACATTACAGAAAATCATACTCATATACTAAATTCATGTATCATTATTTTTTTTATCATGTTTTCCCCATTTCAATTACACTTTTTATATGTTTCTACTAATCACATAATTATATACATATATACATATATCATTAACATAAACCACAATTCCATAACTTATTAGAATATTCATAAAATAATACTCACCATGTCCAAATCCATATACATTTTACATGTCATATTATACTTTCAGAATCTCATCTTTCAACATAGCTTCTCAGGCCATATTTCTTTTCAATAATTTACTTATGTATTGTAACCATAACATACTTCATAACATTACATTCCATTACTTTATTCAATTGTTTCACCATTCATAAATCACATTGAAACAAAGACAAGCATGGGCCCAAAAGACACTAATATGCCATTCAACTTTCAGAGTTAATGTTTTGGTTCAATTATCACATTTATCATTATCATTATCCCAACTAGGCTTCAAGGATTAGGCTCAACCAAGCTTCAAGGGGAACAAAGCATGCTAAGTATCAACCTAACATGGCTTCAAGAACCAAACCCAACCTAGCTTCAAGGGTTGTAACATCTCAACTAGGCTTCAAGGACTAAACCCAACCAAGCTTCAAGGGGAGTTAAGCATGCTAAACTTCAACTCAACTTGGCTTCAAGGATCAAATCCAACCTAGCTTTAAGAGATTGTTACTATTAGGCATGCCACCAACAACAAAACTCTGAAAATGGAATAACACATTAGACACACAATTTATTCATTAATTCATTATCAATTTCATTCTCATTTTCTCATCATCATTTAGGCAACCATGCCTCAATCATCTCATTTGCATTATTATAGCCAACAACAATGGCTTCACATCTCATCATTAGGGTATACACAACCAATTACATTGTACATATAATTTGAATGATCATCATATCTTTCACATTTCACCTTTATATCCATTTATAATAGTTTCATATTTCATCATTGAGATATACATAGCAAATTACATTATTCATATATTTAGAATCTTCAACATACATTCCAGATAGTACACATAATACACATCATAACACATTTCTCACACATCAACAATACAATAAATAACTTAACACATTTTTCAATCAAATGTGTTAAGTCCCATAGTCATGCAAATACATATAAACATATAGGGTTTGTACTTACCTCAAGAGAAACTCACACCAATCTAAACTCCTCTTCTAAGAATCCTCCAACACTTGGATTAGGGCAACCCAATCTCTTCAAAACCTAATAAAAAAAAGTGATCATACACACTAACTCAGAGATACACATGAGATAATAAGACTAAGAACCAACTAGGGCAAACTCTACACATGACACGCTCAACAACACGAGCGTGTCCCTGATCGTGCCCTAAACCAACAATACTGAAGTTTTGACACGCTCAGTAACACGGGCATGTCACTGGACGTGTCACTCATTCTGCCTTACAGAAACATTGACACGCCCAACAACACGAGCGTGTTCATGGCCGTGTCAATTACTTTATCTCTCAACAGCTATGACACGCTCAGTAACATGGCCGTGTTAATGGTCGTGTCACAAACGTCAAACTCAGTACCGTTGACACGCCCAACGATATGGCCGTGTCACTGGCCGTGTTAGGCAAGAATTATACATTCCGAACTCTCATCCATGAAAACACAATCACTCCAAAATCCATACTACAACACCCTTAATCAACATCTTAGTTTATATACACATAAATCACCTATTAATTTAACACTTATATAACTTCAACATATCATAATAATAATCATTATATACATCATCCATATCTCAATTACTCAATTTCCCAACTCATTTATATTAAACTCTTACTAAACAATTTCAACAATCCATCATCATCCTCACAAATAACCATATTATCATCTTCTAAATACCAATTCAACATATCTATATGCATCAATCTTTCATTATCATCATCTTCACACACTAACCATATCAAATATAAGCTCAATCAATAGAAATCAATACAAGGAAATGAATAGTTACTTGAATATTTTGCCAAATCTTCAATATCCACTTTCACTTCTCTTAAAGCCCTTAAGAATTTGATGTGTATGTAAATAAAATCACATCTCTCTCTCTCTCTCCACATTCAAGAGCAAGAAGAAGAAGAAGAAGAAGAAAGAAAATCTTCTTTCTTTGTTCAAGCTTATCTTATATATATATATAATAATATAATAAAATATCCCAAAAATCCTCCACCACAATTTAACCTTCCCTTTGACTTTCTTTTCTTCTTTTTCTCTTGTCATTATTATTATTATTATTATTATTATTATTATTATTATTATTATTATTATTATTATTATTATTATTATTATTATTATTATTATTAATTAATTAATTAATTATATACACTTACTTTTCCTACACCAATATATACATCATGTATATGTGATGTATATGTTGATATATGTATATGTCTTATATATTGCTTTTATATTTCCCATATTTTTTTCAAATACCATATATACATATCATCCTTCATATACATCTATCTCTTATAATATTTCCTTTTAATTACTTATCTTCTTTTCTCTTTCCATTAAACATATACATTAAATCCAAATACAACAATAATTCCAAAACTTTTAGGGTATACTTTGGGATATTACAATTCTCTCCCCCCTTAAATAATTTCATCCTCGAAATTATCCAGTACAGTAACAATCCATTCTTAATAAAATACCATCTTAACTTTCATATGAAGTTAATTATTTTATTAAGTTATTATGTCATCAGATCACATAACTTCTACTCTCCCTCTTAGAGTCAATCATCTTCTCTAAATTTCATAACTCATCATTATATATATTTATATATCTTATTACTTTCTTAACCAAGTATTTAAAATAACTCATTACATTCCCAATTAATTTATCTTTATACAAGAATCAAATCATCTTATAATATCCATATACTTCGTCCATCTATTACATTCAAGATATTTTATCACTTCATCTCTTTATAAATACTCTCTTAACTTTAACCTTAAAAATCATTGATTTATATCTTCATATTGATTATCCCGTCACTACAATCACTTTCAAAATAGACATTTATCAAATCTTAATTTTATAACAATATTCTTATTTTTCATACATTTAATTCCTTCTTTAACATGTCTCTCACTTAACATAAATATTAATACAATGCCTTTAAACTTACTTTACAGGTAATCAATATTTTCCCTTTTATCATCATTTACAATTGATATAGCTCAATTCATTCATGTCCATTCATATATAAGAATATTACATCATATACATTATCAATTATATCTTATACTCTTAGTACAACTATACATATTAAAGCTCAACAATAATTCACAATCTTAGCGAAATCTGAATCAATTGATCTATCTGTCACAATATACCCACGTTTCAATCTTGTTTGATTCAAACTAACAATTAACTTATTTAAACTTATCATTAGATTTCACAATATATATGACCTAATTCCATTAGGTCAAACTTATATTCAAATTCTAATCTCTTCGGATCCATTTTTCAGCTTTTTGAAATTATGATTATTAATAACAAATCACTTCAAATTATCTTTCAATATACACATAGTTTATTTTCTATTATCTTAGTACAATTTCCACAAAATTCTCATGATTATCTCATACCATATTTATTACCCATAGTTCACTCACTTAAACCTTAAGTCCATCCACTTATTCACTTTATACCATAAACATATTCAGTATAAATTTCAATCACATTTTGTAATTTCTCCCATTTAACATCTCCTCACATTTCATACCATTACTATTTTTACAATAATTACCTTTCTATCACATTATCCATAACTCAAAACATTTTCACAGTTCTCTTGTCTTCCATACTTTCTATAATTATAAACAAATTTCTAATATAAAATGATAAGGTACAACTTTACCAATCATAACTCTTGATCATGTTTCTAGAAACATAATTATCAATCTCACCAAAATTATACTACGGTCATGTCATCTCAGGCTCAAATCTGTGGATAATAAAACTAACCAGCCAAAATACTAAACCAGACATATGGTCACAGTATTTTAATGGTCACGCCTAAGGCTTATTATTCAATACTGCCCTTCTATTATTCTTTTTCAAACATTTCCAATTACAATGCTAATTTTGTATTGCAATTATTACATATTCATTCTCTAAACTTTTGCTATACCAAGAGTTAACACACTACAACTTCATGTCAAAAACAATTTGCTCTTGATCATTTGATCATCATTAGCCTAACTCATGTTCAACAATATTATCTTTAATATTTCTTATGCACAACATTCGATCATATGAAAATTTTACACAATTTCCATTTATTACTCCATTTCTAATCTATTTCTAAAAAAAAAAAATTTCATACATTATACTTCCTCTTTTTCCTTACAATCTCTTATTATATACATATACATGGAACCTTTCCACATGTAGATACTTTGGGACTCAAAACATTATATGATCATCAAGTTCAGTGATTACAATAAAAATTTCATGGTCCAGTATTACTCGAGTCCATTCTCACTCTCAATTTCGTCACATAGTCTAGCTCTGCGCAGGTCAAGACCTAATCTCTCTTAGGTCCGCTAATACATGCAATATCATTCTCAATACCATTAGACATGTAATTGTATAAGATAATAAACATACAATAACATTTTTTTTTCCATACACATTCATAATGTGACTTACTTTCCACATTTCTTACATAATACAATTACATTCATATCGAAAAACTCATCTCACATATCCTGTACATGTATACACATAATTATGCAATTTTATTTAATTTCTCTTTTGCATATAATCTATACAAATTTAATGTTTATTACTTTTCATTGAACATTATCATTCTCATTCTTTTAACATGACTTAAGTTATTCATAAACTCAACAAATATATACACTCTAACCATAATAACACTTCACATAAATCGTAGTCACTTTTCTAATGTGACATCTCTCTCACATATGTTTTTTAAAAGCATTTAGTATACCCTTCATATCCATTTTCATCATTTCCAGTCAAATTACTTAAAGTAACTCATTTTCCTTTTATTTCAAAATAAATTTCCGTATTATCAATCATATTACCCACTTCATAATACTTTCATGTGCAATAATAGTCATTCCACATAGCTCATATGTTTAATATACATTAAACTATCAATATCTAAATAATCCTCATCAAAATTTTATTAAAACTCTAAACTCTCAACTTGCTACTTTATCTAAACTTCAAATTACTAATCTCGTTTTCTTAATATCAACTTTAAAAACATTATATATATACCATCATGTAATATCAAAACATCTCATTTTCACAATTATTAAAGCTCATTTCAAAAATTCAAATTTCACATATTACTACCATTAATATGAGCTTTAACAACACTTAAGCATATCATATTTCTAACATTAAAATCACAATGTTTGCATTAAAACAACAATACAAACAACACCATTATATCTCCTTACGTTAACCAACATCATCCCTTGTTTTAAAAAAAAACCTTAACTTTGCATACCCAAACCTTAAATTGTCACACTTTGTCTATACCGATCAACTCACTTAATAGTCCACCATACTTTCTTTAATTTAATATTATATCTATCCTTTTTAACAATCGAACAATATTTTCACTTTCTAGCAATCCAAATAATAAAGAGATCCAAATTTTAGAGAAAATAGTACTTAATTAATTCTTAATAATTTTTTTTTTACTCATTTCCAACATTATTCTCCTATTCATTTCTTTATAATCTATTTCACAAGCACACTTTATTAACCAAAAATTTCGAAATTTGCTTTACTTAAGTAAACTCCCATTCTTTAGTTTATCAATTAAACTTATACAAATTTCCCCATATCATTTGTTTTTTTTTTCTAATTTTATTTTCATGCAAAACCTCATTCGCACACTATCATCCATCTCATATAATTCAAATACATTACAAATCACATAATGCCACATCCGAGACCAACCTAGGTGTTAATGCATATACATGTATCACAATTTCATTTTTTTTATTTTCCTCTTTTCGTTTTAAATTTACTTAGGCCGAGAATCTCAAACCTAAGCTCTGATACCAAAATAATTGTAACACCCCCATACTCTATATAAGTACTATACATATACCTTGTATACATGCAGTACGTATATAAAGTATAAGAATGTCACTTTTCATTTCAGATTAAAAACCTTTACTTTAGTTTCAAACAATAATACATTTTATTTAAAGAACATTTTCAAACTCATTATACTTTTGATGATATTACATATATATAATGATCTTGTCTTTAACAAAATTCATTTATACATATGAATACATTTTTATCAAAATACAACATAATTAAATTGTACATGTATGCACCACCTTCTAGTTGGTCTCGAAATACTCTTACCCTTCACGTGACATAACGATTTGACTTCAGATCAACCACCTACTCACCTGCGCGATTTACACAACCGCGCTAAGCTCGAAAGCTTAGTAGTACAAATAAATATTATAAACATACATTACAGAAAATCATACTCATATACTAAATTCATGTATCATTATTTTCTTATCATGTTTTCCCCATTTCAATTACACTTTTTATATGTTTCTACTAATCTCATAATTATATACATATATCATTAACATAAACCACAATTCCATAACTTATTAGAATATTCATAAAATAATACTCACAATGTCCACATCCATATACATTTTACATGTCATATTATACTTTCAGAATCTCATCTTTCAACATAGCTTCTCAGGCCATATTTCTTTTCAATAATTTACTTATGTATTGTAACCATAACATACTTCATAACATTACATTCCATTACTTTATTCAATTGTTTCACCATTCATAAATCACATTGAAACAAAGACAAGCATGGGCCCAAAAGACACTAATATGCCATTCAACTTTCAGAGTTAATGTTTTGGTTCAATTATCACATTTATCATTATCATTATCCCAACTAGGCTTCAAGGATTAGGCTCAACCAAGCTTCAAGGGGAACAAAGCATGCTAAGTATCAACCCAACTTGGCTTCAAGAACCAAACCCAACCTAGCTTCAAGGGTTGTAACATCTCAACTAGGCTTCAAGGACTAGACCCAACCAAGCTTCAAGGGGAGTTAAGCATGCTAAACTTCAACCCAACTTGGCTTCAAGGATCAAATCCAACCTAGCTTCAAGAGATTGTTACTATTAGGCATGCCACCGACAATAAAACTCTTAAAATGGAATAACACATTAGACACACAATTTATTCATTAATTCATTATCAATTTCATTCTCATTTTCTCATCATCATTTAGGCAACCATGCCTCAATCATCTCATTTGCATCATTATAGCCAACAACAATGGCTTCACATCTCATCATTAGGGTATACACAACCAATTACATTGTACATATAATTTGAATGATCATCATATCTTTCACATTTCACCTTTATATCCATTTATAATAGTTTCATATTTCATCATTGAGATATACATAGCAAATTACATTATTCATATATTTAGAATCTTCAACATACATTCCAGATAGTACACATAATACACATCATAGCACATTTCTCACACATCAACAATACAATAAATAACTTAACACATTTTCCAATCAAATGCGTTAAGTCCCATAGTCATGCAAATACATATAATCATATAGGGTTTGTACTTACCTCAAGAGAAACTCACACCAATCTAAACTCCTCTTCTAAGAATCCTCCAACACTTGGATTAGGGCAACCCAATCTCTTCAAAACCTAATAAAAAAAAGTGATCATACACACTAACTCAGAGATACACATGAGATAATAAGACTAAGAACCAACTAGGGCAAACTCTACACATGACACGCTCAACAACACGAGCGTGTCCCTGATCGTGCCCTAAAATAATAACACAGAAGCTTTGACACGCTCAGTAACACGGGCGTGTCACTCATTCTGCCTTACAGAAACATTGACACGCCCAACAACACGGGCGTGTTCATGGTCGTGTCAATTACTTTATCTCTCAGCAGCTATGACACGCTCAGTAACATGGCCGTGTTAATGGTCATGTCACAAACGTCAAACTCAGTACCGTTGACACGCCCAACGACATGGCCGTGTCAGGCAAGAATTATACATTCTGAACTATCATCCATGAAAACACAATCACTCCAAAATCCATACTACAACACCCTTAATCAACATCTTGGTTTATATACACATAAATCACCTATTAATTTAACACTTATATAACTTCAACATATCATAATAATAATCATTATATACATCATCCATATCTCAATTACTCAATTCCCCAACTCATTTATATTAAATTCTTACTAAACAATTTCAACAATCCATCATCATCCTTACAAATAACCATATTATCATCATCTAAATACCAATTCAACATATCTATATACTTCAATCTTTCATTATCATCATCTTCACACACTAACCATATCAAATATAAGCTCAATCAATAGAAATCAATACAAGAAAATGAATACTTACTTGAATATTTTGCCAAATCTTCAATATCCACTTTCAATTCTCTTAAAGCCCTTAAGAATTTGATGTGTATGTAAATAAAATCACATCTCTCTCTCTCTCTCTCTCTCTCTCTCTCTCTCTCTCCACGTTCAAGAGCAAGAAGAAGAAGAAGAAGAAGAAGAAGAAGAAGAAGAAGAAAGAAAATCTTCTTTCTTTATTCAAACTTATCTTATATATATATATATAATATAATATAATATCCCAAAAATCCTCCACCACAATTTATTCTTCCCTTTGACTTTCTTTTCTTCTTTTTCTCTGGTCATTATTATTATTATTATTATTGTTGTTGTTGTTGTTGTTGTTGTTGTTGTTGTTGTTGTTGTTGTTGTTGTTGTTGTTGTTATTAATTAATTATATACACTTATTTTTCCTACACCAATATATACATCATGTATATGTGATGTATATGTTGATATATGTATATGTCTTATATATTGCTTTTATATTTCCCATATTTTTTTCAAATACCATATATACATATCATCCTTCATATACATCTATCTCTTATAATATTTCCTTTTAATTACTTCTTTTCTTTTCTCTTTCCATTAAACATATACATTAAATCCAAATACAATAATAATTCCAAAACTTTTAGGGTATACTTTGGGATATTACATGACATATTCAATTACAATGACATAAATGATAATAATTTTATAAAATATTTGCCATTTTTCTTTCCTAAATGTTGTTATTAAAAATGTCCTTATATATTGTTATTAATGATTATAGTTGTTGTCAAAATATTGTATTGCATTTAACATCTTCATGTATTTTGCAATTTGTTGTAAATGGAAAACATGTCAATAAGGTACACTCTTGGTGATATTTTTTGGGTTACTGGACATCATTAGGTACTGGATGATGAATTTATCTATCCTTTAAATCTTAACATACACGATGTCGAAGTTATTTATAATCAGCTGAGGAATGAGTGCTCTTTTCGCCTGCAACAGTCATGAGTATTTTGTGAAGAAGCATATGAAGTTCATATATAAGTTCCTCATGATTATGCAATTAATATATCATGTTCAAATACGAATGAGTTGCAGACATCCTTATATCATATTCGTGAGGAAAAATATTGTATTAAGATTAGACTTAATCAAGAGTTTTTTTGATAGCATGCGAAAGAGCTCCATGATGACAATGATGAATATCGATCTGTAATTTTCAATAATATTGCAAATTCACACGAATATGTGAGGTCTCACCCAAGAACCGATCTGGCCCACTAAGAATGGGGAGCAAAATGCTTATTTGGGTCCAAACTCACACAACACCACCGTGTACAGTCTCTACTCAGTTTGGTAAGCAAGGATTTTAAAAAAAGATATTTTTACTTTGAAAAGATTTATTCTTTTATTTCCAAAAGAACAATCTCCTTTTATTTTGTAAAAGAGAAAATTACTTTATTTTGAAAGCTAATTGGAGAGTCGCCACCTAGAACTATTTTGATTTGAAAAATTCAAGGAAAATCCCATTTTATTGACTCCATGAAAAAATAATCAATTTTAACTCAAAAAAGGCACTAATCCAAAATTAATCATGATAGGTTCCAGGCTAGATTTTTAAATTTTAAATAATGAAATATTTTCCTTTAGTAAAATCTTAAATTTTTGAGAAAAAATGATTTTTATGCGATGATATAAATAGTGTGAATGATAAAAATATTATGCATGAACAAAATAATATATGACATCCATATGCAATAAAAATAAAGGTTACAACCCAAAAATATACATAGTGAAATTTTGACTCTAGCCCTTATGAGTACTAAGAAAAATACAAATCTCCAACTAAATTAAGTGTTACAACTCCAAGGATACATACACAGAGGAGCATTAGCTCATCATTTGTAGGTATAGCTAAGTACAAATCCTCAAAAGTAATTAATTTAATTAAATAATAAATTAAAATCAATATAATTTAAAATAAACATTAATTAAGCAAGTTCATTAAATAAATTAAAATTAAAGACAAAATAATTTAAAGAAAGAAAAAAACCAGTTTCGTGGCTTTTAAAGGGCTCACTACTTGAGAGAAATTTTAAATATGCCTACTTATCTTGTTTTTATGATAATTAGAGCAATAAATAGTTTGCGCCTTTAATTGCAAAGAGTGTGGTTTTAATTAAGGTTTACTTATGTTTACCGAATTGAAAGAGATGAGTTTAAGAAAAAAAATACATGTGTGGATCTTTTCTTGACTGGCTTGATATATGGTTGAAGAGCTTTTCCACTTCATCATTCAATCACTTGAAGTGTTCTAATTGAGTACTTGAAACAAAAATGAACAAGAAAGAACAAGAAAAAAATTAAATTGATTAATTAATTTTTAACAATTTTAGAATTTTTTTAGAGTGAATTTGAGAGCAACTTGCTTCAGAAAATTGACCATTTTTTTGAAAAGATAACCCCTATTTATAGTTAAAAATTTTAGGTAAAAAATAAGACTAGTAGAGGGTCCAGGTAGCGCATGCATCAGCTTGTCTAGGTGTATGCGGACAACAAGCTACGCATGCATGGTCGAGCCACGCATGGCGCTGCTTGTCCATGAGCCATGCAACTTTGAGTTTTTTTAATAAATAAATATTTAAACAAACAAATTAATTAAAATAATTTCTTATTATTTTTTAAGATATTTCATTTTACCCAATTTTAAATCAAAATTACCTAATTTTAATTAGGTGATAAATAATGTCTCATAGTTATTGGCTTAAGTGATAAGGAATAAGCGTGATTAAAGTTTATATATACATTTTGTTTAAAAAAAATATTTGCGTCATAATCCAAATTATAAATAATAATGTAAATTTAATTCAAAATCAAAAAATAAGTGGTGTACATCCTATCATTCATGCAAATTCATAGCATGTTAATCCCACAGTAATTTATTATGTACAAATATTTAAGTTCCATATCCTCGTGGGCAGTTGTATGCGTTGTGGTCATGTACCTCTAAATGCAGTACCATGTAGTTGATGCTGTGAAGGCTCAAGTTCTTCATCATCCTCCAAATCAAATGCTTCTTGGCGAATAGATTGAGAAACAAGATGAGTATCTCCAACATATCCACTATAGAGAAGTTCAGAAAATGTGGTGCACTTATGTAACAAAAATAATTATCTAATTTTTTATAGATGTTCATTTGCATTTTCAACAATACATTGCATTATAGTTAAATTTAGATAGTCAAGACAATTAAATTATAAAATTTTTGGGATCTAAATACTTTTGGTACAAAGAGTGTGACTCAACCATTTATATTTTTTATAAAGTACAATTCAGTTAAGAAATTTAGAATTTCTTAAATATGAACTTCTGATTTAAATTTGTAAAGTTAATACATAAAAATTTAATATCTTTATCACTTTATTTACTATTGGATAGCCATTGCGATGTATTCTTTAAAACTTAGTAAATTTATTTGCAATCTATGTGAATACAATGAATCATTAATATATAATTTTGTTCAAATTCAGAATATAAGGTGAACTCTTCTGGAGCCTTTAACCGCATTTGCAAGACCAGATATAGTATTAATATTAATTTCAGCTAATGTTAACTGTAATGAATATTTTTTTATTATGAAGAATTATGAGAGTTGTAATAATATATATCTTTTAGCACTTTTTCTTTTAAAATTGATAAAAAAAAAATTCCACCATGATCTTTTTATCAAGATCTTGTTCGAGATCTTAAAAAAAATATATTATATTCACTCCAGGGAATGATGTTAAGCTAGTTAGATGAGTTTGATGATTTTTTATCAAAAATTAAAAATTTTATTTAGTTATAAGTAAACAAGAAATCAATTTAGAATATTTTATAAATCCATGCTCTCAATATTGCTACTGGAGCACGTTTGATACATGAAAATTTTAATATTCTCCAAAAAGGAGATAATAAATCCTTAAAAATAAGATAATCAGCCTTCAATTTCTTATATAAAAAATCAAAAGAAAAATCATTACTTTTAAGCAATCATGCGAGGATGCTTGATTTCATTTTCATAATATCTCTAAGATTTACAATATCAAGATAAATCTTATTATCAAGTATCCATACTATATAGTTTTTTTTAATAAATATCAATGATAATAAATTTAAATTTTATGAGATTTAACATTGTAAATATATCAAATTTAAATAAAAATAATAAATTAGATAGATTACAGAGCTATCAAACAAATAAAAATTAAAAATTATAATTAGAGTTTAAATATCATTAACTCTAAATTCTAAATGATCATATCAAATCATAGTAAATATTAATTTATTTATTAACTTTATTCAATACACAAATATTTACTCATAAATTTTTATTTTCTTTATTTTCATATACTAGATGTTTAATTTTTTACTTTGGATAGTAACCATAAATAAATAATTTAATAACCTAAACTATAATTAGACAAAATGATTAGATTGTCATGTAAAAAACTTTAGAAAATAAATTGTATGAATTGACAAAACTAAAACTTTAGGGTCAAAACTGTATTTTATTTTCAAAAATCACATCTTCCCTAAGATTTTCCCTTTTTTTGTTTGTTAAAAAAATTATTTCTTAAAATTGTGAGTTTTAAACTTGTTTATTCATAGAAACTTAAAAAAAAATCATGGTTACTATATTAAAAATAATTAAATAATTATTAAAATACATACATTGATTCATGATGATTCTTTAGAAATAGAATAAAAATTCTCTTATAGATTGAAAAAATTAAATCTTTCTCCCTTTACTATTATAAAATAGAAAATTATCGTGCTGATAACGTATTTTAAATACAAAGCAATAGGTAAAGATATGAAAAAGAAATAGGTAGAAGAATATGATTTTTATTTCTTATAAGTTATGCCATACACACCACCTATGATAGGTTTATATGGTCAACTATAATCCGGATAAGATAAAGTTAATCATAATCTAGATAAGATAAAGTTAATCATAATTTAGATACGATAAAATTAATCCAATTAAATATTCATCCACGTATTTTTTAAATATATATATATATTACTTTTTTTAAGAAAAAGTTTGAGGAGAGGATAGCTCTGGTTGGCTATTAGGTAGCCAATCAGAGGCTATCTTTGGGAGGAGAGAGATAAGGACAAATTAGCGCGCGTACACACACACACGGAGAGAGAAGGCAGTAGGTGTTGATTCAACCACCTTCAGTTAATGACAGTTAACACCACCACTACCACCAAGACCACTAGCTCCCAGAGATCTCAAGTGAATCAATAATGGTGCAAACAAATAGATAATAATGCTGCATGTGTAGGTAGCAGTGGTTCAATTATTGACACCATTATATTCCAATTTCAGCTAATTTCAATGATCATTTTGGGGGGTCTTGGTGTCGCCGAAAAGCTCTATTTCACGGATATTGGTTTGAAACTAACCTAACCAATATGAATGGTCAGTGAAAACAAAATCAAATGGCAAATCAAAATGACTACCAAAACTTTTGGGCTTCAATTTTGGCAACAGGCAGTGGCACAAGATCACCACTAATAATGGACTCATAGGGATGAGACTTTAGAGCATATCCTCTTCAATCTCAAAAGTCACTAATAATGGCAACATGTGGAACCTAGCTCCCGCAGCTCTGTTTTAACTTCCTAATGTATTTTACAACTCTAATTCAATCAAAATTTCCTTTAGTAAGTTTGAACTCTCAAATTTCACTTTGATGCTTTTTTTTTTGGATTGTTTAATGCTACACACACACACACATATGGAATATATTCATGAAACTATGTGCAAGTATATATGCTTGACAAATTGACAAATTAGATATTTTTATAATTATGATTATGTATGATCAAATAATTGTGAGAGTTAGATTGACATTCGAGTTTTAAGGCCCAAAAGGGCAATTAAATTATTGTTGATTGTTATGAGCCTTTAAGGTTATTTCATAAGTGTTTATTCCTTTTTGTTTCAGTAGGAAAAATATTTTAGTTATAAAGGAGATTCTGCTAAAATTTTAACAAAATCTTTAGAGTTGTTAGTGGTTAAGTTAGATTTTTTGTATACTCTTATATTCTTCATACATTTATTTATTTTAGGCATCTTCTTAGCCACCAATAATAAGCACTCCAATGAGAACTAGTTTGGTTTTCATCAATTTTGTCAATGATAATAAAATATTATATTTGATTTCTAATGTATTTGCATGAAGACATCCTGGCACTTGATTTTGAATGTTAAATTATGAATTGTATTGCATATTGCCTGCAGATGTTGGATGGAATTGGAATGACATATGACTATATAGGATTATGATTCTGACTATAATACGAATTTTGAGAAACGATGAGCTTATGACTAGCATAATGGCAGGAATTTGCTATCATTTGGCACTGCTCGATAATGGTTGTGATGATAAAACTCTATATATTAGATTTTAAGAGAAATACTTGAATTAGAGAGTCAGGTTAAGGTAATCGACTTCCCATATTGAGGTTTGTTCATATGATTTATGTGGATTAATTTTCATTCTTAAATAATTATATGATTCTTTGTATGTGTGGCATGATATATAGGCATTTTCCATTATGAGAATGATTATATAACACCATATTTATATATTAGTTAATATCATTCATTGAATAGAGTGATTTATCCCTGCATTCTTATCTTTTTAGATTGCAAGTTGAGCTTAAAGAAGCAATTTTAATCAAGTTATTCCTTTCTTTCATTCTCTAGCAATGCAATTACGTAAACAATCATGTATTATTTTGTGCTGTCAAATTTATAAACTTTTCATTTTATTCATGTTATAACTAATTTTGTATTTATAGTTGAATTTTATGATTTTAAAAGATAGCTAGCTTTCTCATTATGGAAAATTTGACAAACATTTTGTTAAGCAAGAGGTTGATAATAATGATATTGAAATGATTAAGATGCTGGCTTTAAGTAGTATACAAATCTATTTAATTGGTTGCCCATAGCCCTGGTTTTATAATAGTTACAACTGTCGAAATATAATTCGATCGTTTAAGAGATAGTCAAAATTATTACAGATCTTGCAGGCCTCAAATTTCATCATTCTAATGTCATTTACATGTTAGTTCAAAAAAAAAAAAAACGTCATTTACATGCCCCTATTATTAGGTCATGACAAAATTGTAATATTGATTTTTTATTCTAGCAAGTAATTAATTTTAAAATTTTCTCAAAATTTTAAATTTTAAGACCCTAATACTATAAAGTAAAAATAGTTAAACAAATTTTAGAAGTATAATATAATATAATGTAATGTAATTATATTAAAATGTTGGAATTGATATCCTGTAAAAAAACTCCATAATGAACAAAATTTTGATAATAAATTATTTCAAAATAGATTAACAGTTAATATATACATTATTAAAAATTCAATTCAATTTTTATTTAATAATAAATTTAATATTATTATTTTATTTTTTAAAATTAATTTTAAATAATGTCGAATATGATCCGGTCAAATTTAAAAAAAAAATTTAATATATGCTGTTAAATGTTAAATGTAACTTGATTTAATTTTCAATTCTTTCACAATTAAATCAATTTAAATTTTAATAAAAAAAAATAACATCTTTCATTATATTTTTTAAATTTTTTATTTTTTTATAAAAAATATTTTAATTATTTTATTATAAACTAATTATAATATTATTATAAATTATATAAAATTTATAAATTCATAATAAACTTATGATGATAATTTATTATAAATTAATAAATATTTAATATTTTAATAAATATTTTATAAATTTTAATATTTTAATAAATATTTTATATATATAATAAATTTAAAATTATTTTTTAATTTTTCTTATATTTTTATGGGATTCACATTAGATTTTTAGCTTGATATGGGATGGAGGTCTCAGATAAAGCAAAAAATTGTCGATCTACCTACACCAACCCATTACGTAAGAGTCGTAAAGTGTACGGTCTATGGATAATGAAACATCTTTATCACATGGGACAATATAATAATAAATATATTTTTGGCAGATAGCAAATTTAAAAGGGCAACGAATAATGGGCAAACCGACAAATTTCATGAATGCAATTCCCTTCTTGATATTTTTTAGATATAATTAATTAAGCAATTTCCACCATTCATAAAATAAAATTTTCCACCTCTACCAGATAATCTTTAAGTGTGAATGAAAATTTATTTTCTTTCTAGAGTTGACAAATTTTTTATTAAATTACTATGTTATCCATGAAATCGTAATTTTAATTTTAATTTTTCTATTTGAAATTGAAAAATATTATATTTTGAAAAATTAAAGTATTTTATAATATAATAATTGAATGATTAAAGTGCATTTTATCTTTTAAAATTTTAAGGACCAAAATATTAAATAAGTTAAAATATTAAGAATTAAATTTTAATAACTTTTTTTTTAATTTTATAAAGAAACGATATTAAAAATTTATAATGTGATTCCATTTTTTTTAATTATGGTCTGAATTTTTTTTTACAAATAAACTATTTATTTTATACTGTTAACAGTTCAAGATTTTGCATTCTAAGTTTCTAACATCAGTAGTGTCAACTCACATTGAACATTGATTAAAAAAATATAATTTTGCATATTTTAATTATTACAGTAGGATATATTTTTAACTAAAAAATATTTTTAAAAAATTTAATCAATGTGTAATAAAAGTTTTAATTTTTATTTAAATAAAAAATTAAAAGAATCAAAATTATTGAGTTTATATTGGATAAGTAAGATTAGAGGCAAGGGTTCATGCTCGTCACTATTGGATTCATTTCTCATTTAGAGCATGCACGATGCTTGGTTTGCATATTCTAATTTTTATATTCTTTCAATAACTTACATTTTAATAATAAGTTTTATGTTCATTTTAATAATTTATTTAAAATTTTAGGAGAAAAAATTACAATATTCACCTTTTCCACATGAAATTCTAGAGCAGATTTATGTATACAAGTTAGATAAATAATTTGTGAACCAGAGATCCAAGACAATATATGTAAGTCATTAAATTTTATCCACTGCAATTCTTATGTGTTTGTGTTGTTGAGTGTTATAGACTTAGAAAATATATATTAATGCTTGATTGTGATGTTTACCTCTCAATTGCTTGTGTAATGAAGTATTGTAGATTATAATGTTTGGAATATAGCCTATTTGATTTGCAAGGATTTTATATATGTCATGTAATAAGATCTGACATGCTCTAATTAAGTCAGAATACTACTAAATTTTTTTATTTGGTAAATAAAACTAATTTTATTATAATAAATGCAATTTATATAAGTTATCGTTAACTTTCATCCATTTGTATTTTAGTGTTATCAAATCTTTGCTAGGCTCCAAACTCAGTCTAGACTAATGGATGAAACTAATAGTCCTCAATCTATAAATGCTACTAAAGTTTATCTAGATTGGATTAGCAGTGTTAAAAAACAGCATGTGTACGACCTTATTTTTGTTGCTTCTTATTACCAGGATCGAATTGTACCTCTGCTTCAGTCACCTCATAGCTTTCATAATTTATACTACTGTAGAGAGAGGATGATTTTAAAGAGGCCATGAAGAGAAGAATTGAGTAAATGAGGGGAGAGATTAAACAAAAGGTGAGGCAAGAGATCAAGGAATTGTTTAAGCATCAATTTGATGAATTGTAGAGCCGCCTATATGATTCGTTTTCTGGACCTTCTATAGTCGGTATGCCTCCCCCAATTAATCCGTCTGATATGTGAGATTTGATTTTTTATTTGTATTACTAACATTTATATTCATGTACTTTATATTTATGATATGGATATGTTTGAGAATACTATTATTTTCAATTTCATATTTTATTTATGGTATGGATATATTTAAGAATACTGATATTTTCAGTTTTATATTTTATTATTCCAAATTTGTATGAGTATATTGACATTTTAATTTTTATATTTTATTTTTATTATTCATATAAATTGGGTTTATATGTAATTTTTAAAAATTTAAGCTTATTTATATATAGCCCTATTGAATCAAATAGAATAAAAAATTTAATAAAATATAAATATTTGTAATGGATTTACAATGGATGTTCTGCTGCAAACATTTTAGAAAAGTTATGAATTTGCAACAGATTTTTTCTTTACAAAATTTAACTATTGCAACTGCAATCGAATTTGTCACGAAATTTGCAATGGATTTTTTTGCAACTGAAGTTTTCCATTGCAAAATATGTTGCAAAGTTTTTACAATGGAACTTTTTCCATTGCAATCCATTTTACGTCGCCACTTTTGTTTATGGACTATTTCCATTGCAAATCCTTTGCAACGGATTTTATCATTTTTTTGTAACGAATTTTTCTATTACAAAATTGATATTTTTCCTTCTTTTTTTTTTTTTTTGCAGTGAGAAGACATATCTCAATGTCTACTTCCATTAGTCATGATAGCCAGCAAAATTAGAATTGAACATCCAACCATTTCTAAATGATCAAATTGCCTATATGTAAATTTGTAGTCCTTAGTTCCTCAAAGATAAAAATGGCTTTCCTTGAAGGTACCTAACTACTTCTAGGTGACCAAATCGTGTACATGTAAGCTTGTAATTCTTAGTTCTTTGAAAATATCACATGAATTTCTTTGCAGTTCTCCAATGGTCTAAAGCTGGGTTACTTGGATATTTGCCAACATTCTAACTGCATATGCAATATTAGATTTTGTGCAAATATGTGCGTACATAAAACTCCCAACTGCAGAAGTATTAACAATGTTTTTTAGTTATTCTCTCTCTAAATTATTCCTTGGATATTTTTCAATTTGAATTTATCACATTTAAAAATGAGTGCAACACTAGGTGAACAATTTTCATACAGAATCTCTCTAGAACTTTATTGATATAAGTTTTTTGAGACAATCCTAATGCCCATTAAGGTCAGTCCCTTTCAATATTTATCCCTATAATATAGATATTTCTCATATCTTTCATATCAAAATGTTTTAAGAGAAGTTTCTTAAATTCATAAAGTAAACCTAAATCTTTTGAAGAAAGCAAAATATTATCTAAATATAGAACTAAGAAAATTATTTTGCTCCCATTGATCTTGTAGTGTATGCATTGATCTATAATATTTCCTCAAATCCAAATGAAGAAATAATATTATGAAATTTCAAATACCGTTGAAAAGAGACGTGTTTTAGCCTATATACAGATTTCTTAAGCTTGAATACCAAATGATTATTCCTCTAAGATGAAGCCTTCATGTTGATTCATGTAAACATCTTCCTTATTTCTCAATTAAAGAACATTATTTTCACATTCATTTGATGTAGCTTCATATCAAAATGAGCCATCAATGTCATGATTATTCGAAATGAATACTTGTAACATCCCCTGACAATTCTCATTAGAACTATCAGACAATGTTACTCGATATACTGTCAGTACTCAAATCAATTCATTTACAAAGTTCTCTTTCAACTAACAAAATTTTCAAATAATAATACAATCTGTATAATACAACACTTATAAGTCCAACATTTAGACCAATCTCCAATAATCCAAATACTAATTATAAACCAAATAACTATCATAAGTTTGTCAAATCAAATGAATATATAATACATTTCTTTATTTGATAATCATTCACTAGAATCTCAAACTTCGTCTTCTAAATACATATATTCATTTCATATTTACAAATTTGTACAATCTCTCAAATAGCAAAACTAAATTCTATATATATATATTTCATAACTTATGAGTACAATATACAAAAGATCTCTATATGTACTGTAGGTAATTCTCTAAGATTCTTAATTTCACTTCTTAACTTGCTCCGATGTCCGGATACTTGCGTGTCAGAAAATAATTCTAACACACTAAGCAAAGCTTAGTGGTGCTTGTATAAACATATTTTGTCACTTAATATTAAAGAAAAATACTTATGGAAATATAGTAATAACACTTAATTTTAAGAAATATTTCAATGTATTAACTATTTTCAATAACAAATCAACATAATATTTTGATTACACAAAATAATAACTTTAACTTTATAAAAGTCATCAGGCTATACTATACTTTCGGTATTACAACTTTTCTCTTTACGAATAATTTTATTTAAGACTTGTTTTCTCATTTGTTAACATTGCTCACAATATGCTTATTTTATTTTTCAGTAAGTCTTACTTTTCAGTTTTACATATAAGATAATTCCATTTAATCTATAATTTTCAGCACTTTGCATCTTATATCATTATATACACTTTCAATCATTACAACACTTATAAAGTTATTGATTAATTCAATAACTTGAGCATAATATTTCTATTCCGTGCATTAGAACTTCACTTGTAAACATTAATATATACATTACCAATCACTTTCACATTTTGACACAGTAAGTCGATTTTAAGTAATTGACTTATATTATTATTTTACATTTCTTCCATTATTCATAACATTATATTCACATATATTTTTAATTTAGATAACTTCATTAAATATGCCCATACATACTGAACTCAGGTCATAGGTTTGGATAACAGGTTAGTGTAGCAATTTTAATGCCAAGTCTCAAGAATATATATATAATGGCAATTAAGTCCACTGTCACTAATGACACAATGTGTCCATTAATGGCACGAGATGCCTACTATCACTATGGCTATCCTTCCTATAGTTAGCCATTCAATCAAAAGCTAGATCTAAAATCAGTATGATTTGGGCAATTCATTAGATTTGATTAACACTGAATTATGTATATCATTTCAATGGTATAACACTTTTATCAACATTTAGTATTATATATATTTGTCACATATCCAAAGTTTATCAGTCTTTTCCATACTTTTAACACATACACATGAATTCTCAATACAAAAGTAAGAAACATAAACATATTAGCCTCATACTAGGCCCGTATATCACAAAATACAAGCTAAAAACATCATCCAAGTACCCCACGGCCGTGGCATCTCAACCCCATGCCCGCGGGATATAAAATGAAGCTGTCAATTGCATTTGTAGACGGCATTCAAAACGGCTCTGTTTTATTAAAATTTTTAAAGAAATAGCCGCACTCTCAACCCCACGGTCGTGGCACTCAATTGCCACGCCAGTGGCATTGGTTTTGGGTATATTTTTGGAGTAATTATTCCTCCAACAGTCCCAACTTCGATACCAAGCCCATGGCACGTTTAAGCCACGCTCGTGGCATCCCAAAATCATGTATTTTCCACTTTTAACTTCATTAAACACAAATATATTGAAGATCTAAGTTAAAAATGTATAAAAACCAAATTTTTGACATAAAAAGAGTTCATATCAAATAATTTACTAAAATTTCACTTAATCAAACTTTCAACCATCTCATATGGATAAAAACAACATCAAACCACCCAATTCTCATAAGGGTTGAATTAAGAATCAAATTCATCACATAAAAGTTATTTTTCACTCATCAATCTATTTAATTAATACTTTCAAGAAATATTTATTTATAAATAACTCAATCAATCAATTCATACATTAAAACTCATAAAAATTCTTATATTTGCAAATTATAATACAAAAACACATACCTCTTTAAAATTCCTCTTTCTCTTTCTTTTTCTCTCTTTCCCTTTGATTACTTATTCATAATCTTGCCTTTTCTAGCTTATCCTTCTAAAAATCTATACCTATATGTGATTTTCTCTTAATCCTTGATTAACTTGATAAAAGGAAGAAGAAAATAGAGAAGATGGTGATGGTGGAGGAAAATGGCATGGGAGATGGAAGAAGAAATGGGAAGTTTCCACACACACACACACATGTGCACACACACACACACATGTATATATAGTTTAATCAAGTGAGAAAATGCTCATAATAACTATGGTGCACCCTCATTCTTAACTGTTGATTCTAAATCGAGTTTTAGTCCAGTAAAACCGTAAAAATAATTTTTTCAATAAATTTTGAGATATACTATTCACTATTCTCTGCTTATAGCATTTATCCACATTACTTTTATCACTATATATTATCAATTATCAATATTAGTTAAAAAGTTTCATGTTTAAAATCTTGACCATTACAATTCTCCCCCACTAAAGAAATTTCGTCCTCAAAATTTACATGCTATGGCAATAAGCCATTTAATTTATAACTAATCTCAAATCTCACATAAAATCAATTATTTTATTAATTTACATAACTTTTATTTTTGTCTGATATCAATCAATGTAACACTTTCAGAATAATCTTATTATAGAACTGCAGAAGATTCAGCTCTATACACTTATACTTTTCAAGTTCAATTTAGTAATTGTCTTTAATTCTCTTTAGAAAATTTTTTTTATATAATTTCTATCATCACATTCCACTGTTATAGATATATATTTCTTTTTTTTCCTCATATGATGAACTTTAAATCCTAGTTCCGGATAGCGAGTTACTGATGGCAAGTAAATGCCCGCTATATAAATATGGCCAAAGGCCTACTATGACACGAATGCCCATTGTATATGATGACACAGAGTATCCACTAAGAGAAAGGGACCAAAGGTCCTCTATGACGCAAAGCGTCCACTGATAGCATAGATGTCAATATCACTGGGACATATATAAAAAACAAATGTCCTATATGGCACAAAGTGCCCAATTTCAATATGGGACATATGTGTCCTCTACGGCACAGATTGCTCACTTTCAATATGGCATAAAATGCCCACTATCACTTTGAACATTTGCCCTTTAGCTAATCCGAAAACTAGATTTAACATCAGTATAATCGATCAATACATTTATTTCATTGTTACAAATTATTGTCAATTATAATATCTTTTGGAATATAATACTTTCTCTTTGAAGTGTTTGTTTATTACTGTGAATTTATAAGATATGAGCAATTATTTCAAACGCATTTACAATATGAACATATATACACATTATATTTGTTTCCGATTAGTTCGACTAATTTTATTTATTCATCAATCTTTATCTTTTCAAATCATTTCCATGTTTCCACTATAATAATGAAATCTAAAAAGATTTTCACTCTTACTTGTTTAATTATTTTCATAATATTTTAAGAATTCACAGTTATTTTTTTCACTTTAAAAGTATATGTACATATAATGTATTCACTATGTTTAACACACTCACACACACACACACACACACACACACACACACACACACACACACACATATATATATATATATATTTCTAACTCGATCCATAGTACATCATTTCACTAGAAGGGTTAAACTATCTATAAATCTCACTACATTCTTTCCTTTTCACATTATCAATTCCTTTCTTTCTATTGTAATCAATTAGTATCAGTTAACTTTTTAATACTTCTATATATAATCTATAACTTGTCTTCAATCACCAAATAATGTTACTATCATGTATTCCATAATTACACAATATGTAAATCTCACATTCGTACTTTCATTACTCAATCAATTCGAATATACACCTCTTTGTTTTCTTTATCTTGCTCTTCAAACTATCATTCTTCTCACCTTGCTTCGTAAATTATCTTATTTCTTCATGAATAATGTTAAATCCACTAATCAATTATAATCATCTTTTATCTTTTCTCTAACCTTACACTTATTTCAAATATCCAATTACATTTATCCATACTTTCCTTAAGTTTTCTTCACATCTAAGTTCATTATTTAATGGATTGATTTCATTTCAATCTTATAAGCAATCTTTTGTCAATTATAACTGTTTCCAAGATGTATTCAATAATTCACTACTAATTCCACTCATAAATTCTACTTTGTGAAGGTATAAGAAGGTAAAAATATGCATGAGCAAATGCATGATCGTACAAGTGATCATACACATCACTGTTGGGATTTATTTTCAAAGTTTGAAGAATAAAAATTTGCACAAACATACGCATAACTATACAAATGATCATGCATATCTCTACTAGAATTTCGTTTCATGATTTAATCAATAAGTTATCAATAATTCAACTCAAACAAATTGAGGAAACAAGATCCAACTCTTCAAAGCATAATCAAATTCAAATCTAAACTTCCATAACCCTAAAATCTTTCAAAATCTTATTTTCTTTCACAACCTTATATCAACTCATAAATGATTCAATGATAGATTTAATTATTGCTTCAGTTAATAATATATAAATACACATTTACATATTACAAGAACAACTTTACTATCATAGACGTAAAGTTTTATACTCATATTTTTTACAATTATTTAGTACACAATATCTTTCATAAGTAATGGTGTTTTATCAATTCACAAATCTCTTTTCACAATAAAAATCAATATCAATTCAATAAATAGCAAAATAAGTATTATATAAGCACCAATCTCTTTAAAAATACTCTTCCATCACTTTTCCTTTCAATATTTTGTTTTGATGATGTTTTAGAAGACAATAGAAGACACTAGAAATCTTTAAATAGATTTTAGGACTTTTATCCAATATATTCACTTATACAATACTTTCATGCGTTCACTTTCTTTAATTAACTATTACTTCAATTTTTAACGCCAAAATATTATAAAAACAATTACTTTAGACACTTTAAAATTCCATTATCCATATTTCATATCTAAATTACAGCTGGAATTCATTTCGAGCTATAAGGGTATTTTCATAATTTCTTACCTCTTCGAAATCTTTTCCCAAAAATACAGATATTATCCATACTCGGATTTAATGTTACTCTTATTAAGGCTTATTTAACATTATCACTATCAGTTCCAAATGCTCAAGCTACAAATAATATCACAATCAATCCAATTTACACTCGTATATTCACTTAATACAGAATATCAATACTTAAAATTTTAAAGCATGACAATTCTCATTCTCGTAAGAAATTTCATTCTCAAAATTTATCTATCTGTCATAATTCATTCCTCAGATTTTAATAAATTATTACACTTTTACTATGTTACTTTGATATATCTCTTTAACTACTCATATCTTATTTTCTTTTCACATTTTTCTTTTTCACAAATAGGTCTAGTGCACTCCAAATAATACACTATGAATTCACAATCAATTTTTAGAAAATATTATACTACCATAAACATATGAAATATCAATTGTATCAAAAAAACATATTCACTTATTCGATTCACATAACTTAGACAATTGTATTTTACTTCTCCCATAATTCCACATGCCAGAAATGTCTAAACCATGCTCTGATACCACTATATGTAACATCCCCTGACAATTCTCATTAGAACTATCAGACAATGTTACTCAATATACTGTCAGTACTCAAATCAATTCATTTACAAAGTTCTCTTCCAACTAACAAAAATTTTCTAATAATAATACAATATGTATAATACAACACTTATAAGTCCAACATTTAGACCAATCTCCAATAATCCAAATACTAATTATAAACCAAATAACTATCATAAGTTTGTCAAATCAAATGAATATATAATACGTTTCTTTATTTGATAATCATTCACTAGAATCTCAAACTTCGTCCTCTAAATACATATATTCCTTTCATATTTATAAATTTGTACAATCTCTCAAATAGCAAAACTAAATTGTATATATACATTACATAACTTATGAGTACAATATACAAAAGATCTCTATATGTACTGTAGGTAATTTTCTGAAATTCTTAATTTCACTTCTTAACTTGCTTCGATGTCGAGATACCTGTGTGTCAGAAAATAATTCTAACATGCTTAGCAAAGCTTAGTGGTGCTTGTATAAACATATTTTGTCACTTAATATTAAAGAAAAATACTTATGAAAATATAGTAATAACATTTAGTTTTAAGAAATATTTCAATATATTAACTATTTTCAATAACAGGTCAACATAATATTTTGATTACACAAAATAATAACTTTAACTTTATAAAAGTCATAAGGATATACTATACTTTCGGTATTGCAACTTTTCTCTTTATGAATCATTTTATTTAAGACTTGCTTTCTCATTTGTTAGCTTTACTCATAATACGCTTATTTTCTTTTCAGTAAGTCTTACTTTTTAGTTTTACATATAAGATAATTTCATTCAATCTATAATTTTCAGCACTTAAATTTAGTACTTTACTTTGAGGCACTTTGCATCTTATATCATTATATACACTTTCAATCATTACAACACTTATAAAGTTATTGATTAATTCAATAACTTGAGCATAATATTTCTATTTCATGCATTAGAACTTTCACCTGTAAACATTAATATATACATTAACAATCACTTTCACATTGTAACACAGTAAGTCGATTTTAAGTAATTGACTTATATTATTATTTTGCATTTCTTCCATTATTCATAACATAATATTTACATATATTTTCAATTTGGACAACTTCATTAAATACGCCCATACATACTAAACTCAGATCATAGTTTTGGATAACAGGTTAGTGTAGCAATTTTAATGCCAAGTCTCAAGAATATATGTATAATGGCAATTATGCCCACTATCACTGATAACACAATGTGTATATTAATGGCACGAGATGCCCACTATCACTATGGCTATCCTTCCTCTGGTTAGCCATTCAATCCAAAGCTAGATCTAAAATCAATATGATTTGGACAATTCATTAGTTTTGATTAACACCAAATTGTGTATATCATTTGAATGGTATAATACTTTTATCAACATTTAGTATTATATATATTTGTCACATATCCAAAGTTTATCACTCTTTTACATACTTTTAACACATACACATGAATTCTCAATACAAAAGTAAGAAATACAAACATATTAGCCTCATACTAGGCCCGTATACCACAAAATACAAGCCAAAAACATCATCCAGGTACCCCACGGCCGTGGCATCTTAACCCCATGCCTGCATGATACAAAATGAAGCTGTCAATTGCATTTGTAGACCCTCGCGGTCGTGGACTTCAAGGGCCACGGCCGTGGCATTCAGAACGACTCTGTTTTATCAAATTTTTTAAAGAAATAACTTCACTCTCAACCCCACAGTCGTGGCACTCAATTGCCACACCTGTGGCATTGGTTTTATGTCTATTTTTGGAGTAATTCTTCCTCCAATAGTCCTGACTTTGATACCACGCCCATGGCACCTTTAAGCCACGCTGGCATCCTAAAATCATGTATTTTGTACTTTTAATTTCATTAAACACAAATATATTGAAGATCTAAGTTAAAAATGTATCAAAACTAAAATTTTGACATAAAAAGAGTTCATATCAAATAATTTGCTAAAACTTCACTTAATTAAACTTTCAACCATCTAATATGGATAAAAATAACATTAAAACACCCAATTCTCATAAGGGTTGAATTAAGAATCAAACTCATCACATAAAAGTTATTTCTCATCAATCTATTTAATCAATACTTTCAAGAAATATTTCATTATAAATAACTCAATCAATCAATTCATACATTAAAACTCATAAAAATTCTTATATTTGTAAATTATAATACAAAAGCACATACCTCTTTAAAATTCCTCTTTCTATTTCTTTTTCTCTCTTTTTCTTTGATTACTTATTGATAATCTTGCCTTTTCTAGCTTATTCTTCTAAAAATCTATACCTATATGTGATTTTTCTCTTAATCCTTGATTCACTTGATAAAAGAAAGAAGAAAATAGAGAAGATGGTGATGGTGGAGGAAAATGGCGTGGGAGATGGAAGAAGAAATGAGAAATTTTCACACACACACACACACATATATATAGTTTAATCAAGTGAGAGAATGCTCATAATAACTATGGTGCATCCTCATTCTTAACCGTTGATTCTAAATTGAGTTTTAGTCCCGTAAAACCGTAAAAATAATTTTTTCAGTAAATTTTGAGATATACTATTCACTATTATCTGCGTGTAGCATTTATCCACATTACTTTCATCACTATACATTATCAATTATCAATATTAGTTAAAAAGTTTTGTGTTTAAAATCTTGACCATTACAATCCTTCTTTGAAAAAGGAGAAAGGCCATCATGCATTCCTTCTTGTTGATTAAATTTTTTTTTTTTGAGTTGAATCTTGTTGAATAAATTCTGTGGATATAAATTTTTTTTTGTGCAATTCCAATAATATTTTTATGGTGTACTTGTTTTTATGGGATTTAACCTAAAATGTACCCCCTTATATTATGTTAATATATTCTAGACTCTATTAATCTTAAATAGACTATAATTTATCATAATACCCTTAAAACTAAAAAAAACTTTACTTTTTTCTTCCTCTCTCTCTCTTCCTTCCTTTTCTCTTTCTTTCTTCTTTCTCCCATCGTAGATATCCTCCCTGCTTTGTTCCCTTTGATCGTAAAATTCAAAACTCCACTCATCTATAACTTCAACTCCATTGTTATCTCATTCATCATGTTTTTCCCTCGATTGTAACATCCAAAACACTATATTTGAAGCTTCTCCAATATATTAGGGATTTGATATTGTGGTAAGTTAATTTTTTTTGTTAAACTCAAGTTTGTTAAGGAAATGAGAGATTGTAAAAACTGAATGCATGTATGTTTTGAATATTTTCTATAGTTGATTTATTTTATTTCTTCATGGGTTTGAATCTACTCTTTTATTTAGTCTTTCATTTTAATTTCTGGATTAATGAAAAGTTAAATAAAGTGTTATGTATTTGATGTGAAGCAATAATGTGTATTATTGGAGGCTAGTATGGGTTGTTAGTATTATATTAGGGTCTGATATGGTATGACAGGGAGCTGTAATAGGTTATTAGGGGCTATAATGCAGTGTTATAGACTTTATGTGTAGTAATACTGCATAGTATTTTAGTCTGGTATGTGGTGTTAAGGGCCTTTAGGTATGTTAGGGGCTGATATGGGCTACTAGACACTGTTAGGGGCTGATAGAGGGTTATTAAAGGCTGTTAGAGGATGATAGGGACTGTTAGAGGATGTTAGTGGCTATTAAGGGGTGTTAGTCTGCCAGCCTCTAATAGCCTCTAACAGCCCCTACCAGCCCATAATATCCCCTAACATCCCTTTAAACAGCCTCTATCATCCCCTATTAGTCTCTAAAAGCCCCTAACACACCTAAAGGCCCTTAACATCCCATAACTACACAGTGTTGATATACATAAAGTCCATAGCATTGTATTATAGCCCCCTAACAACCTATTACAGCACCTATCAGACCATATTAGCCTATAACAATCTACTAACAGCCCATACTAGCCTCCAATAATACACATTATTACTTCACATCAAATCCATAACACTTTATTCAAAATCATTTAGAAATAAAAAAAAATAAGCAACCATAAAAAATATTTAAAAATAATTAAGACGTATGTAATTATAGGTTGTTATGGTTTATATGAATTATGATGTGAGTATAATTTATTATTATACTTATAGGATATTAATGGATGGATTCAAACTAATCGGTGGACGAATTCATTTAATGGAAGAAATTATAATTCTCATCCAATATGGGAGGAAATTTGATGTAAACATTGGCAAGTATGTTGGTGGAGGTGCTGAATATGTTTTCTTGAGTAGAATGATTGATTTTAATGAACTTAAAAAATCACTATTCGAAGCACTCCATATTAACAGTACATCAAAAGTTGAATTCAAATTTGTTGCTAGTCATGATGAACATCCGCTATATGATATCGTAGATGATAGGTCACTTAGGATATTCATGGGCATTGCTATGGAGGATAGACTTAAACATTCATTGATTGTAGTGTTGAAGAAGGTGCATATAAATCTGAACATAATAGTAATGATCCTCAGGGTGTGCAAAATATTGTCCAAGTGGAAGTACAGGGTGATAATTTAATACCAGAAGATGTAGATGTAAGGTTTACACCGGTGATTGAATCTTTTCATGTAGGCACATAATATAATGATAATGAACATGATGTGCCAAATTCATATACTGAGGAACGGGCAAAACATAATGATGTCATTCCGGAAGAGCGTAATGTCGGAGCAGAACCTATTAATGATGATGATGCAAAATTTCAGCATGCTACATACAATTATCACAGTAATGTCATTGCTTTTGATTGTAGTAATATGGCAGAACATACTACAGATAATGAAGAAACTGTAACAGACTTATTTGCATTCATGAGCAATCCAGAGTTATTAGGTGAAAGTTATATATCTAAAATAATTTAGAAGGGAAAAATATTTAAATCAAGGAATAATATTAAGACAAACGTGTTGCTCATTGCAATTAGGGAGAAGTTCCAGTTTAAGGTCTTCAAGGCCAATACCTCTGTCTTCGTCGTGCATTGTATTAATAAAACTTGTACATAGAGATTGCGAGCAAAAAGTCTTGGAGACCCAAAGAGTTGTTGGATGGTGACAAAATATGTGATACAACATACATGTCCAACTAATTTTGAACAGACTAGACACAAACAAACAACTAGTTGGGTTGTCTCTGAATGTGTTAAGAAGAGATTCATAAATCCTGGGAGGGTTTTCAAACCAAAGGATGTGATTGATGACATGCATAATAAATTTGGTGTTGAGATTAGTTATTCTGTCTCATAGAGGGGACGAAAATATGCATATGAGAATATCATATTGGGTACTCCAAAATAATCTTTTTCAATTATGCCTTCATATTTGCACGTGCTAGGTGAAACAAATCCCGGTTCGGTTATACGTCTACAATATGGTGATGATAATAGATTTTTGTATCTTTTATTCGCTTTTAATACTTCAATTAAAAGATTCAAACATTATAGATCTGTAGTTACTATTGATGGCACTCATTTGAAAGGAAAGTATCGAGGTGTGCCTTTTACTGCCGTTTGTCATGATGCAAACCAACAGATATTCCCTTTGGCTTTCGGGATTAGTGATTCAGAAAATTACACATCATGGGCATGGTTTCTAATAAGGTTGAAGGAAGCTTTCGGTGAAAGACCGGATCATGTTATTATTTTCGATAGACACCAAAACATCCAGAAGGATGTAGCAGATATTTTTCCAAATGCATTCCATGGAATTTTCATGTATCACTTGTTAGGCAACTTAAAGTGCAAATTTAAACATATAATGAAAGATCTTAAGAAGCACTACTACAAAATAGCTAAAGCCTACAAAATAAGTGATTTCACCACTGTTTGGTAGTTTTTGCATTTTCATCCCCGGTGCTAAATAATATCTAGAAGATGTTGGGCTTGATAGGTGTACGTGATCTCATATGCCTAGAAGATGGTGTAACATCATAATGACTAACATTTCTGAATTAGTTAATGTTGCGCTTATAAATGCTCAAGATCTTTCAATTACTACATTTGTTGACGAGGTCAAAAAGATGTGTCAAAGATAATTTTGTGATCTTCAAAAGAAAGCAGAGGAGTCCACGGATAAAATGACAACAAATGTTGAAAACAAATTGAGAAAAAGAATGATGATAACACAAAAAATGAGTGTAAGTTCTTTATTTTTTCAATGTGAAATTTCTTTATTTATTATTCGTCATTTGTCATTATTTATGATATTCTCATATATCCTTGTTAATGATATTTTGTAGATGGAGCCTTCGAGCAACAACAAATACGATATTAAAGAAGCAAAAAAAATAATATTGTTGATATGTCTCTGAGCAGTTATTGTTGCAGGAAGTTCCAATTAGATCAACTCCCGTGTGAGCATGCTCTTGTGGTTGTTAGAAATAGCACCCATAACGCATATGAGTTGTATTCTCCATATTATTCACATGAGTCTTGGTATGAAACATACAAAGAAATCATAAATTCAATTCCTTATATTACTGATTGGTTTATTCCGGAGCATATACACAATGTCATTTTGCTGCCACCAGATGTGCGCACATCAACTGGCAGGCAAAAAAAACATAAGATTCCTTCTTTGGGCGAGAAAAAATCTCATCCTAAGTGCAGTCATTGCTGGAAGCGTTGCAATAATAGATCTACTTGTCAAAATTTCATCTCTTTGCACACCATGTCAGGATCAACAAGTGTTAAAGAATAAAATAATATGTTGTATTATTTATTGTATTCATAAACTATTTAATTATTAATTATTGAATGTTTTTAGCATAATTGACAGGTTGTTAAATTGTTACATAAAATGTGCCTTTTTTGCCAAATTGTCATGAGAGGTTGTTGAACTATTAATATGAGTTGATACCGAGTGATAATTTTATCTCGTGATAAATATTTCATTATTGTTGTTCAATATGATTTTTCGTCGCATTCATTCTTTATTGTTATTGTGTTGTTATAATATGGTAAGTGAATTATATTAGTGAAGTGTAAAGTGTTGTTATGGACTGACAGGGATGATAATGTCTGTTAGGGTATGATAGTGGTTGTTATGACTTGTTAGTAGTTGTTAAGGGCTCATACCCTCAAATAGTGTATGCTCATATAAGCCCTAACAGCTAATAACAACAATCAACCAAACCTGATAAGGCCCATATCATTGAATATAAAAAAAAATTAAGGATTGTTATAGGCTGTTAGGAGTCGTTAGGGGTTGTTAAGGGGCGCATACCCATACATATCATATCAGCCCATATTATCCCCTATTAGCTTATAACAACAATCAACCATCAGCACCAGACCTGATAAGGCATATAACAGCAATCAAACATTGTCCACAAACTAAGTAACAATGAATACAAACCAAAATATTCAAAAAATATTAGAAAATTTCATCAACACCACATGTTTCATAATTCAAGTACCAGTGGACATCATACCTGAATAGCATTAAAATGATTATAAACCATAACTAAATAATCAAATTATCTTTCAATAATTAACTTAAACGAAACTTATATGTAGACATAAAAAGTATGTACATTAAAATTAAATTGTAATGTTAGCATCAAAAAATCATCATTTGCCATTGCTACACCAAGAGCCCATGTTCTTGTTGGCAGTATGGTACCACAAGCTAACTGCTGTGTTATATCTCATATCAACCATGCGATCTTGTGTGCAGTTCCAAATATCAAGTCCATCAATCATAAAAAACTCTATGAACTTGGCAACAAAGTAACCACAATTCATACTATAAACCAAAAATATTAGCAATTAAAATGTTATCAATGAGACCATATCATATATATTTAATATGAATTAAACACCATTAACAAAGATTACCTATTTTGTTGTGGACATTTGTGAGGGTCGTAGATGATTTTAAATTTTTTATTCTTTTTCTTCTCCAGTTCTGGCCTATGGTTGAAGAAGCCAACATAGTCAATCGCTGCTGGAAGCATTTTAGTAATTGGGACCATGCATTATTATCTTGTGTCTTTTTGGTTCGGAGAATAATATGAGTCAATAACATTAATAATTAACAGTGTGAGCTGAATTTTAGTAAAAAACCAGTGCGCATTATGTTATTTTACTGGGTGATAAATAGTATCTACATTGTGCATCGACTTCCATATCGCAGATCCCCTCTTAAAAACTTTAAGATATTGTGTAAAGGTTCCCAATTACATTTGTTCTCCATTTTCCCCTTAAATGCAACATATTCAGACATAAAATAATAATTACATAAACAGTCACCGCACGTCTTACGCTGGTCAAAGGCATCTTTAATATAATGTTGCTTTTGCCTTATGTAATATAATATAATATTGATATACTAAAATAAAATTTCATATAACAATTATATTATATAAAGCAATATACTAATATTGTGAGTTGAAATAGTATTATGATTAATTAGATGTTGATTCTTACATCACTTGTTAGCCAAATGACGGTTGTCTGCATATGATACCAAAAATCTTTAGTTGCGACTTTATGAACGGTAAAGTCGTATGTCTCACCTCCAGGCAGAAATTGTTCGATATCTTTATCATTGCATTTAATGTATTAATAATATTAATACAATAGTATTACTCATTTGGTGTATAGAGCTTAATAGGATCTCACTATTTGTAATCTTTGAAATTATTTGTCCATGATTCTTCAAAACATGTGATTTCAGTTGGAGAAGGAGATTGCAGTGGGTCCACCCGAAGCACAGGAGTATAAGATTTGTCATTTTCTATCCTTTGCAAGACTATTTGAGAATTTGCACATCTCTTTCTTTTTCTACCATCGGGCGTCCAAGGACCTCCTATATATTTTAGATTGGGAATTGTCTTTCTCTTCTGTGCAACACCCACTTCAAAGGCGATTTTACTTACAGTCATAAGTAAGTAATGTTTTATTAGTTTTTGTTATAGATTTGTGTCTTTTTTATTATAATAATTATTATTTTATTTAGGTATTTTGTTAGTTTTAATCTGTTTATTTAGTGTTTTCGTTAATTTTGGTAGTTTTAGTTTATTTCAGTGTTTATGTCGTTTTTGTCCTAGTTTTTAGTGTGTGTTTATGTTTTGTTGGTTAATGTTCATTTAATTGTTGTTTAAAGATTGTTTCAAGTCTTGTTTTAGGTTAAAAAGCCAAGGAACCAAAAAGAAGAAAAATGGACAGTAGCTGACACATGCAGAGGACACGGCCAAGTCACTGGCCGTGTCCCATATCAAGTTAAAAAGGAAGATTAAGACACAGAGAGGGACACACTCAAGGGACAAGGCCAAGTCAGTGGCCGTGTCCCTCCAAAAATGCTCCAACACGGCCAAGTTGCTCTAACTTGGTCGTGTCTCACCAAAATCCAAAGCAAAGAAGAGCAAATTCTCACAGAAGCAAACACAGGCAAGGGACACGGCCAAGTCACTGGCCGTGTCCCTCCAAAAAGGTCCAACACGGCCGTGTCACTTAACCAAAGAAGAAAATATCAAAAGCAAGCAGTAGCGAACACAAGCAAGGGACACGGCCAAGTCACTGGCCGTGTCCCTCCAATGCACTCCAACACGGCCAAGTCTCTTCTAACTTGGCCGTGTCTCTCATGGACCAAAGGCAACGCGGATTTTTAAAAGCGGGGATTCGTATAAATATGGATTTAGGGTTTTCTTAAGGGGTGTGGAGATTTTGGGAGCTGAGATTGAGCCGTCAAAGAGAAGAACTTAGGGTTTTACATTTGTTTTCTCTAATTTTGATTACACTTTGATTAAACTAGCTAGATTAGATTGTTCATGCCATTGATACATCCTTCTTGCAAGATTTGAACAAGAGATTCTTCAGAAGCTTCAAGGAGTTTGTAATTTGGTTTTGTTCTTGAACTTTATCTCTTTATTTTCATTGGAATTGTATTTATGGATATTATCATGTATAAATTGATTTCTTTGATTATTAATGAGATGAGTATGTTTGATAGCATTATGAACTAATTTGATCTAGTCTAGGGTTTGTATGGATTTGCTATGACTGTATGAATTGGTTATTACTCTTAACTCAATTATTTCTTTAAGCCTTTATTGAATGAAATATTGTTAATATATAATTGATTGGCCATCAATTATGTGTTTTAGGTATTAGATGATGAATTGAGAGATGAAGTCTAATGCTGGAACAATTCAATTAAGGACTTAGGTGAATTAGAGATATAACCTAGGAAAAGATGATTTCAATTGGAACAAGATTATTTGAGGGTGGTTTGAATGCGAGAGCTTATTTCCTTTATTCAATTAATTAAGTTGCTTGAGATTTAATCTTTGAAATTAAATTGGTTAAGAGGAATAACCGTTCATACATATAAGTAGTAGAGAAGTGCAAACCCTAGACCTTTCTATTAAGTGAATCAAAACATCAGTTTAGTTTACTTTTATTTGTTTTAAACTTCAATCAATCTTCTTCATTAGTTAGTGATTTAAATTTATTCATTACTTGTTATTTATAATCTGATAATCAATTAGCCACTTTAGCTTCCTTGTGAGACGACCTTGGGGCGATCACCTTTGCTACAGCTACCTCGTATACTTGCGAGTGACGCTTTGTGGTAGAGTTAATTCGAGCGCAACAAGTTTTTGGCGCCGCTGCCGGGGAGGCTAATTGGCATAATTGTTTATTAGTTTTAGAAATTTTAGATTATTTTTCATTGTTTACTTTTGATTTTATTTTTCTTTTGTTTTTAATAATTTCCTTTTCTAGAAAATTCTGTTTATGCAAGGCAGGAGATCACTCGAAGGAGAGCTACATCCATTTATTCCAGAAATTCAGAGAATGAAAAGGAGCAGAGAAGAGTTTGAGCTCTACACCGGATTTGATACAAAGGAGGACACTTCTGAATTTGAGTCAGATACTGCACAATCAATTAACATGGGAGAAGAAAGACAAAGAACCATGAGAGATTTTGCTAGACCTATCATTGGGACTTCCACATCTTGTATAAGGTTGACAGATGCAGCAAGAAACTATGAGTTGAAGAACATTCATTACAACATGCTGCCATCATTTTATGGAGTTCCAAATGAAGATCCTTTGAACTTTATTCGGGATTTCTACTCCACCATCAACACTTTTCCATTGGGAGGATTAACAGAGGATCAGTTGAGGATGAGGTGTTTCCCATATACTTTGAATGATAGGGCAAAGAGCTGGCTTATGATGTTGCCCGAAAACTCTTTGACAACTTGGGAGCAAGTTTATAACAAGTTCATGGGCAAGTTTTACTCTCATCAAAAGACAGCTGAATTGAGAGGGAAGATTGCTACATTCTCTCAATTTGAAGGAGAACCATTTCATGAGGCTTGGGACAGATTCAAGATGTTATTGATCCAGTGTCCACATCATCACTACCCACTTCAACTTCTTAATCAGTTTTTCTACGATGGTCTAACCCAGCAATTTTAGAACACTGTTTATAATGCAGCTGGGGGAGCTATGGGAGAAAAGACAACTGATGAAACTTATGAGATCTTTGAGATGTTGGGAGCTAATTCTCAACAGAAAAGTGTAAGGGGAAGAAGTAAAGGGGTGAATCAATTGAAAGCCAATAGTGAGATGGTCAATCAGATTGCTGAGTTGACAAGGCAAGTGCAGATGCTAAATATGAAAAACAATTCTCCTTCATCCATTCAAGAAATTTGTGGAATCTGTGGGACATTCGGGCATGGAGCAAATTTATGCCCCTCTGCATATGAGTCTTTTGGTAATGAAGCTGAGCAAGTCAATGCTATGGGGGGATTTCAACCAAGGGCCCGGAATGATCCTTACTCCAATTCTTATAATCATGGTTGGAGGAATCACCCAAATTTTTCTTGGGCAACAAATAATTCTCAGCAGCCTTTCCATTTGCTCCAGAGACAGAACCAACAACAAGGCCAATCCTCAAATCAAGGGTAGTCTAAGATAGAGAGTTTATATGAAAGTTTACAAGCTTTTATCCAAGTCAGTGCTAAAAATCAAGAGATGACCAATAAGAGGCTGGATTCCTTAGAAGCATCTTTTAAGAAAGTGGAGACTCAAGTAGGGCAACTTGCACAACAGATGCAGATTCAACAAAAGGGGAAATTTCCAAGTCAACCTGAGCAGGCACAATCAGTGACTGTTTTTAGAAGTGGTAAGGAAATTAACAATAATGTTGAAAATGATTTTGTGAATGCAGGTGACCAAGAGAACAAGGAGGAAGGAGAACCAGAGAACAAAGGTGCTGGAGATGGATCAATGAAGAAGTCCCTTTCAGCAGATTTACACAAGGCAAGCAATCCATACCGGCCACTTATACCATTCCCCAGCAGGTTGAAGGATGACAAACAAGATAAGCAATTTTCTAACATCTTCAACATGCTGTCTAAGGTAAGTATTAACTTACCCTTACTGGAAGCAATAAAGAACATAACGGCTTATGCCAAGTTCTTCAAAGACCTGATCACCAAGAAAAAGAGGTATGAGCCAAATGAAAAGGTGATAGTTTCAGAGGTAGATAGTGCTGTTATGCAGCATAAACTACCTCCCAAACTAAAGGATCCCGGAAGCTTTATAATTCAAATTACTGTCGGGAATGGAAAGGGGACTGATGGCAGGTGTGATCTAGGAGCTAGTGTGAATTTGATGCCTTATTCTGTTTATAAAGAATTAGAACTAGGGGAACTTAAACCGACAAAAAGGGTGTTGCAATTAGCTGATAGGTCTTTTAGATTCCCGAAAGGGGTTATAGAAGATGTGTTAGTTAAGGTTGGAAGGTTGATAGTACCTGTAGATTTCATAGTTCTTGACATGGAAGGGAGTAACCCTGCACCATCAGCACTTGCTGGGTAGGCCTTTCATGGCTACTACCAACACCTTAATAGATGTTAAAAATGGTAAGTTGTCAATGACTGTCTTAGGACAAACTGTTGAATTTTCTATTTTTAACATTTCTACTATTCCTACAACTGCTTTATATGAGGAATGTTCTTTAATTAATTGTGTTGAAGAAGTTGTTTCAGATGATTTCTTGCATACAGATTCCTCAGATAAATTGGAGCTGAAACTGACCTTAGAAGAGGGGGCGAAACCAGTGAGGGAGACCCGAAGATGCCTTAACCCAAAGGCATATGAGAGCTCGAGGAATTATAAGGATCACACTAAAGCACTTCATGACAGATTTATTGGGCAACAGACATTGAGTCCAGGTATGAAAGTTTTACTTTTTAATTCTCGACTCCGTCTATTTTCAGGTAAACTCAAATCTCGATGGAGTGGTCCTTTCGAGGTAACTAAGGTATGTCCTTCTGGTGCCATTGAATTGCTTAACTCTAGAACCAATAAGACTTTTAAAGCAAATAGACTTAGAGTTAAACCATATAAAGAAGGATTTCATGAAGTGAGGATCATTGACAGTACTTTGATCCACGATTCCTAGTCTTGCATGATGTCCAGCTTTATGACATTAAAGAAGCGCTAAATGGGAGGCAACCCATTAGTTTGAATTTCTTTTTCATAGTGTAATTTTAAATTTAGCAAATTTTGATTTTATGTTTGTTTAAATAAATGGAATGGGTGCTTTGATCGGTTTTTATTTTTCTAATGTGTTTCAGGGCTGATCGGAGAAGAGGTTTGCAATTTCTTTGATATTTGGTGTTATAAAATTAAGATTTCAAATTACAAATAAAAAAATAAAAAAAATATTAAAAGTAGTAGCAGGAGACACGGCCAAAGGACTTGGCCGTGTCCCTTGGCCGTGTCACATGGGACACGGCCAAGTCTCACCAATTTATTATTTTTGCATTTTGTCACAGTGAGTGACACGGCTAAAGGACTTGGCCGTGTCCCTTGGCCGTGTCACATGGGACACGGCCAAGACTTCACCAAAATTGTTCTTGATTTTATTTTGCACCTCTTCTTCCAGTAGCAGACACGCCCACGGGACACGGCCAAGTCACTGGCCGTGTCCCTCAACACACACAAGACACGGCCGTGTTAACCCTAACTTGGCCGTGTCTCTCACTTTTTCACTTTAAAAAAGCACGATTCTTTCACCTTTTTCCTCATTTAGTCCCTAGTTTCCTGTTTGTTCATCTTCTCGCTCTCTCGTTCTCTCTCTCTCGCAATCTCCATTCTTTGTGATTCCAAGCTCCAAATCCTCCATTAAACCTCAAATTTCTTCACCAAAACTAGAAATAGTCAATTAAAACTTCTTCTTTGCTCATAAAAGTTTGATTTAATCAAGTTTTGGTGTTAAATTTTTCAGATTTCTCAAGATACCAAGAACAAAGATAGTCTCACACTGCAAGAAGAAGAGGCCTACAACCGAAGGAGCTTCTTCCTCTTCATCAATTTCATCTTTGAAGAGAGCAAATCTTTTGGCTCGGGGTTTTTTCCCGATGAGGTATGTTAATGATGAATCTCTTGATGCTCTGCAAATTAGGACTAATTTTTATCATTATGTGCAAATTCTTGGGTGGGAGAATTTAGTCTCCTTGCGACCTTTGCAGTTTGAGGAGCTGACTTTGGAATTTCTGACATCTCTTAAGGTTGAAAGAGATGATAAAAAAAATCTGCACTAGAATGAGTTTTAAATTGCTTGGTAAATCATTTATGCTTAATATTGAACAGTTGAATGCTATATATGGTTTCCATCAGCATGGGGAAAGGTCGGTACCTAAAGAATTTAAACAACAATTTGCTTGGGGAGCATTAGGCCCGGGGACCTATATGGCCAAATCGGCCAAGGCATCTAAATTAAGAAATTCTGCTTTGAGATATTTGCATCGTTTCATGTCTTGCGAATTCTTTGCTCGGAAAGAGAGCCCGGGTGTGGTGGAATTGAGTGAGCTATTTTTCCTGGATTGTGCTTGTAATGCAATGCCTATTAGTGCCGGCTATTGGTTAGCCGATATTTTTGATACTGTGGCTAATAAAAGGAAGGAGGCAATTTGTGTTGGAGGGTTGATTACCACATTAGTAGTAGCCCTTGTTGAGGATTTTGACCCAAGTACTAGTCGCATGACTAGAATTTCGGGCAATGACTCTTTGGATTTAGCTACACTAGAGAAGATGCACATGGTGGTGCACAGAAAAGGGGCTTATATGATGGCTTCAGCTGAGCCAGAAGCACCGGAGGACAGGCAGAAGAGAGCACGAGTTCAAGAAGATTCTGACTCAGATTCACTTGATCTAGATGAGGATGCTTCGGTCTCGGAAAGTCAAGAGGTACTTATTAGGATTGAGGCCCTGGAGGGAAAGGTAGATAGACTAGAGGGCAAGGTGGACCGTAACCATGCTGAGGTTTTGCAACAGTTGGATCAGATTAACAGCAACCTTGCCAAGATCTTGAGTCTTCATCCCTCGGCTGCATCATCTTCACGCCCGCCTTTTCCATAGATTTTGAGTTCCTTGCTTTATTTTGTTTAGTGTATTTTTGTTATTATTTCTCGTTTTTGTTTTTCATGTTAACATTTTATATTTGGATATTTTATTTTCATATATTGTACTTTTATTTTTGAACTTTTGTGTTTGTGTTGAAAAGTTAGGGTTTTGCCTCACCAGGGTACGATGGAAGACAGGTTGTCCTTTAACTCTTTTTCTTTATTATTCTTGTTTCCATTAAGGACAATGTAAATTCTAAAGTGTGGGGTAATCTTTAAGCTTTTCTTTAATTTTTGTCTTGTTTTGTTTATTGTGTTTGTTGTGCATGGCATAATTGTTGAAAATATTATTGATCTTTTCTGTGATTTTAGCATTATAGTTGAGACTTTAGTATCAGCATTGAGATTAGCATTTGAATTCATTCAGGATCAATTTTCACATTCTGCAATTTATGACATATAAATCTTTGAGAACCCACTTGTTTGAGTTTTGAGCCTCATAATTTGATATTATTATCAGTTGATTTTCTTTTCTTAAGTGTGTACCTTCATGATTTTGCATCTCTAGAGTTTGCTTTTGCATACTAATTGAACTCACATTATGATTTAATCTCAAGTTTTAAAATGATGAAGGCAAATTAAGTTAGCCCTTTAGCTTAAAAAGTCCTCCCTTAATATTAAATTCCTTAGTGAGCCAAGTTGAGCCTTTGACCTTTTCTTGTTTGATCAACACAATTCTCAACTTAGCATTCTATTATTATCATCATACCTGCATTAAGGAATGGAGTTTTGTGATATGACAATAGGGTGGTTTATTTCAAAGTGTGGGGTAAGCAAGTAAAAAAAATATATAAAAAAAATAGTATTGTTATTTGGGGTTGAATGCATACTTTGCACATTGTATTTGATTAAGAGTCGATTATTCTTTTCCTCTACATTTTAAGCTAGATGTTCCAAGCAATTCTATATTTTGTATATATATGTATTAAAAAAATTTTGAAAATAAAAATAAAAAGAAAAGAGAGAGAATAAAAGAAAAGTTATACATATATACAAAATTCATATATGTTCTAGCATTGGTTATCAAAAGAAGAATGTCGACTCATGTATTTTTCTTGAAGTGTGCAAGTATGTGAAAGTATCAAGGGATTGGTGAGTATGTCATTTGAGGGAGTTATGAGTTTAAGAGCAAGAGTATTGTCTAATCTAGATACTCCATTTCTTGATGCTCTAGCTTAAATGTCTTTTCTCACACCTTTACCTTAGCCCCATTACATCCAAATGAAAGACCTTCGGATTATTTCTTGAGAAAATCAGTGAGAGAGATTGGATAATTAAGCAAGTTTATAGTAGTATGCAGTCATGAGTGGTTTGAGTGATTAACCTTTTAAATTGAGTGAAACACTTAGATGAGAGATAAGATTTGTATGTCTGGATTAATGAATGAGTTAAGAAAATCGTTGATTGAAGTAAGATGCAAATATTTATGGCTGAGTCTTGAAGGATTTCATCTTATATGCTGGAATTTTAGTTAAGGTTGTTTGAGTTTTTAATTTATGCCATGTGAATTTGCTTGAGGACAAGCAAAGTTGTAAGTGTGGGGTAGTTGTTTTATTAGTTTTTGTTATAGATTTGTGTCTTGTTTATTATAATAATTATTGTTTTATTTAGGTATTTTGTTAGTTTTAATATGTTTATTTAGTGTTTTCGTTAATTTTGGTAGTTTTAGTTTATTTCAGTGTTTATGTCGTTTTTGTCCTAGTTTTTAGTGTGTGTTTATGTTTTGTTGGTTAATGTTCATTTAATTGTTGTTTAAAGATTGTTTCAAGTCTTGTTTTATGTTAAAAAGCCAAGGAACCAAAAAGAAGAAAAATGGACAGTAGCTGACACATGCAGAGGACACGGCCAAGTCACTGGCCGTGTCCCATATCAAGTTAAAAAGGAAGATCAAGACACAGAGAGGGACACACTCAAGGGACACAGCCAAGTCAGTGGCCGTGTCCCTCCAAAAATGCTCCACACGGTCAAGTTGCTCTAACTTGGCCGTGTCTCACCAAAATCCAAAGCAAAGAAGAGCAAATTCTCACATAAGCAAACACAGGCAAGGGACATGGCCAAGTCACTGGTCGTGTCCCTCCAAAAAGGTCCAACACGGCCGTGTCTTCTTCAAGACTTGGCCGTGTCACTCAACCAAAGAAGAAAAGATCAAAAGTAAGCAGTAGCGAACACAAGCAAGGGACACGGCCAAGTCACTGGCCGTGTCCCTCCAATGCACTCCAACACGGCCAAGTCTCTTCTAACTTGGCCGTGTCTCTCATGGACCAAAGGCAACGCGGATTTTTAAAAGCGGGGATTCATATAAATATGGATTTAGGGTTTTCTTAAGGGGTGTGGAGATTTTGGGAGCTGAGATTGAGCCGTCAAAGAGAAGAACTTAGGGTTTTACATTTGTTTTCTCTAATTTTGATTACACTTTGATTAAACTAGCTAGATTAGATTGTTCATGCCATTGATACATCCTTCTTGCAAGATTTGAACAAGAGATTCTTCAGAAGCTTCAAGGAGTTTGTAATTTGGTTTTGTTCTTGAACTTTATCTCTTTATTTTCATTGGAATTGTATTTATGGATATTATCATGTCTAAATTGATTTCTTTGATTATTAATGAGATGAGTATGTTTGATAGCATTATGAACTAATTTGATCTAGTCTAGGGTTTGTATGGATTTGCTATGACTATATGAATTGGTTATTACTCTTAACTCAATTATTTCTTTAAGCCTTTATTGAATGAAATATTGTTAATATATAATTGATTGGCAATCAATTATGTGTTTTAGGTATTAGATGATGAATTGAGAGATGAAGTCTAATGCTGGAACAATTTAATTAAGGACTTAGGTGAATTAGAGATATAACCTAGGAAAAGATTATTTCAATTGGAACAAGATTATTTGAGGGAGGTTTGAATGCGAGAGCTTATTTCCTTTATTCAATTAATTAAGTTGCTTGAGATTTAATTTTTGAAATTAAATTGGTTAAGAGGAATAACCGTTCATACATATAAGTAGCAGAGAAGTGCAAACCCTAGACCTTTCTATTAAGTGAATCAAAACATCAGTTTAGTTTACTTTTATTTGTTTTAAACTTCAATCAATCTTCTTCATTAGTTAGCGATTTAAATTTATTCATTACTTGTTATTTATAATCTGATAATCAATTAGCCACTTTAGCTTCCTTGTGAGATGACCTTGGGGCGATCACCTTTGCTATAGCTACCTCGTAAACTTGCGAGTGACGCTTTGTGGTAGAGTTAATTCGAGCGCAACAAGTAAGCAGGTGCATCACCATCGCCGCCAGAATCTGTGTTGTCCTTTCTGCAATATTTTATATATTTATAAAATCTGAATTGAATATATATATATATAAAAAGGTGGAGTAGATGTATTAATACATATGGAGCTTACGGTGTCTCATGAGGTGTACTCTGGTGAGAAAGATCATGACGCGGACCCTTAGCAATGATGGCAGCAAACCCAACGTATAACAATGGTAGAGAACTCCTTGAAACTTGATAATCACCTCCTAAGGAACCCAACGCCTATAAAGAGACGCAAACTCACTATGATTGAAGGATTTAGTTGGTAAGAAGAAGGAAAACGCCACAACTCTTGTTGATAAGTAAACCTAATTCTTGATGCAAAGAAAGAATTAAAGAATCCACTCTAATCTCTCACACAAAAATTCACAAGAAGAACTTGTAGAAGAATTCGAAAATTTTTATTAATTGTTGTATATGAAATTCGGCCTAATAGTGCCCTTAAATAAGGGTTACAAAATTCCTAATTGCATATGGAAAATTAAGACTAAAACATTCCTAATTGCATAAGGAAAACATTCCTAATTGCATAAGGAAAACATTAAGTATGGAAACAAAATCCTAATCCACTAAGGAAAATATAAAGTATGGAAACAACCAAACTAATCCCTTCAACATAAGAAACGCCCCACACTATTTGGGCTGTCCATGGGCCTTAAATTACTTCCCAAGGCTTTATATGAACCCCCATGGACCTTTCTTGCACGTTGGACCTTTCTTTAGCTAGCCTTTAGCTTCCACACTAAGCATCATAATCAGCTTTGGTGTGCCTTCTTCAAGCTCTATCTCCATCTTCTTGAATGATAATTCTTGAAGCTCTTTGGAAATCTCTTCTTGAATATGCAAAGCCATACTAGCTTGATATCTTTTTGCCTTGCTCCTAGTGATTGGTCCACTTGCTAGCTTCAAGGGATCCTTTCTTGCATCATTCTCCCCCTCTTCAAAAAGATTTGTCCTCAAATCTGCTTCATCAAAAGGAGAAAGATCACTTACATTGAAAGTAGCACTAACATTATACATACCTGGTAAGTCGATCTTGTAGGCATTATCATTAATCTTCTCCAGCACTTGGAATGGGCCATCTCCCCTTGCTTGCAACTTGTTCTTCCTTTGGTTAGGAAACCTCTCTTTTCGAAAATGCACCCAAACCCAATCTCCTACTTGAAACTTAATCTCACGTCTCCCTCTATTTGCAGAATCAGCATATCTCTTGTTCCTTTTCTCAATATTCGCCCTTGCTTTCTCATGCATCTCTTTCACCAATTTAGCTTTCTTCTCACCATCTAAACTAACAAGCTCATGAGAAGGTAAAGAAACAAGATCCAAAACTGTTAGTGGGTTAAAACCATAAACAAGCTCAAAAGGTGAATATCCTATAGAAGAATGAATAGCACGATTATAAGCAAACTCAAAAAATGGCAAAAAATCTTCCCAAGAACTCAAATTCTTACCCACTAAAGCTCTCAACATGGTACCTAAAGTTCTGTTTACTACTTCTGTTTGTCCATCCGTTTGAGGATGACAAGTGGTGGAAAATAACAACTTGGTACCTAACTTTCCCCAAAGCACACGCCAAAAGTGAGACAAAAACTTGGTGTCTCTATCAGAAACTATGGAATTTGGTATCCTATGAATTCGAACCACCTCCCTAAAGAAGAGTTCGGCCACTAAACTAGCATCATCACTCTTATGACATGGGATAAAGTGTGCCATCTTACTAAACCTATCAACAACCACAAATATGCTATCTCTCTCCCCTCTTAGTCCTTGGTAATCCTAAAACAAAGTCCATACTAATGTCCATCCAAGGAGAACTAGGAACGGGTAATGGCATATACAAACCATGAGGCATAGACTTAGACTTAGCTTGCCTACAAGCCAAACAAGCCTTACAAATCCGAATTACATCCCTTTTCATATTCAGCCAATAAAAGTGTTCATTCAGCATGTCTAAAGTCTTATCAACTCCAAAATGCCCCATCAAACCCCCACAATGTGATTCTAATACTAGCAAATCTCTCATAGAACATCTAGGCATGCATAATTTCGAACCCTTAAATAAAAACCCATCATGTCTATAGAAAGAATTAAAAGCACCATGCTCACAAGCATCATAAACATTGCCGAAATCAAAATCACCAACATATAAGTCCTTTATACATTCAAATCCAAGCAATTTAGTACTCAAAACATTAAGTAAAGCGTACCTCCTTGAAAGTGCATTTGCCACTACATTGTCTTTACCTTGCTTGTATTTAATCACATAAGGAAACTTCTCAATCTTCATAACCAATTTTGCATGTCTTTTATTCAACTTGCCTTGCCCTCTTAAATGCTTCAATGATTCATGGTCTGAATGGATCACAAATTCCTTGGGCAGCAAATAATGCTCCCATACTTCCAATGCTCTCACCAAAGCATATAGCTCCTTGTCATAAGTTGAATAATTCAACTTTGCTCCATTAAGCTTTTCACTAAAGTATGCAATGGGCTTCTTCTCTTGCATCAAAAGAGCTCCAATACCTACACCAGAAGCATCACATTCAATTTCAAAAGTAGAATCAAAGTTAGGTAAAGCTAAAACGGGTGTAGTAGAAAGCTTCTCTTTCAACGCATCAAATGCTTCTTGTTGCTCCTTGCCCCAAACGAATCCCACTTCTTTCTTGATTATGCTAGTCAAGGGGGCTGCCAATGTAGAGAAATTAGGGACAAATCTCCTATAGAAGCTTGCCAATCCGTGAAAACTCCTCACTTCCGTCACACTTGAAGGATTCGGCCACTCTTGGATAGCTTTCACCTTCTCTTGATCAACTTCAATTCCCTGCATACTTGCAACAAAACCAAGAAAAACAACCCTATCTAGACAAAAAGAACACTTCTTAAGCTTAGCATAAAGGTTTTGCTCCCTAAGGATTTCAAACACTTTCTTAACATGTTCAACATGTTCTTCCTCAGTTTTGCTATAAATCAGAATATCATCAAAGTAAACTACCACAAACTTACCTAAATAAGCTCTCAAAACATTGTTCATTAATCTCATGAAAGTACTAGGTGCATTAGATAAACCAAAAGGCATAACTAACCATTCATACAAATCATATTTCATTTTGAAGGCAGTCTTCCATTCATCTCCAGGCTTCATGCGAATTTGATGATAACCACTCATAAGATCAATCTTTGTGAAATATTTCGCCCCATGCAATTCGTCCAACATGTCATCAAGTCTATGAATGAGATGTCTATACTTCACAGTAATCTTGTTCACTGCCCTACGATCAACACACATCCTCCAAGAATCATCTTTCTTAGGTACTAATAAGATTGGAATGGCACAAGGACTAAGGCTCTCGCGAACCAAGCCTTTCTCCAAAAGCTCTTCAACTTGTCTTTGCATCTCTTCTGTCGCCATAGGATTGCTCCTATATGCTGGCCGGTTTGGAATTGTAGAACCGGGTATGAAATCAATTTGATGTTCAATCCCTCTTAATGGCGGCAAACCATTAGGAAGGTCTTCAGGAAACACATCCTTAAAATCCTGCAACAAAGACACAAAACTAGAAGGTAAAGAATCAAGAGATTCTTCACTGTCAGCAAGTAACAATTCTTTATACATAATAATGTGTACAGGCTGCCCTACATCTATCTCTCTTGCTCTTGCATAAAAAATATGTTTTGCTTTTTCTCCTTGCTTATTTTCTCTCACCAATGGGCCATTTATTTGTTTGCTTACTTTCTTTTGACTCTCGGCCTCTTTTCCCTTTCTGCACTCGCTCACTTTATTATTTTCTCTCTTCCTACCCTTAGAATTACCCTTGGGTGTTGAAGAAACATCATTGGCCGAATTTGAACCCCCTTGGTTCATGTTGGCCGAAACTTCTTTCTCCCTCTCTAGCATCCTCTTCTGATCTTCATACACCTCTTGAGGTGATAATGGTGCTAGAACAACCTTCTTTCCTTCATAAGTAAAGGTATACTTATTAGAAAAGCCATCATGTTGTGCCCTTCTATCATTCTGCCATGGTCTTCCTAATAGCAAGTGTCCAGCTTGCATTGGCACTACATCACACAAAACCTCATCTTTATACCACCCAATGGAGAATGGTACCTTGACTTGCTTCAACACTTTTACTTCCCCAACGTCATTGAACCATTGCAACTTGTAAGGATTGGGATGTTTAAAACAAGCTAATCCCAATTTATCTACCATTGTAGTACTAGCAGCATTGGTACAACTTCCACCATCAATGATAAGTGTACAAACCTTACCATTCACCAAACACCTAGAGTGGAAAAGATTCTCCCTTTGATCCAAGCCTTCTTCCTTGACTTGAATATTCAAGGCTCTTCTAGTAACAAGTATCTCTCCATGTTCAGCATTCAAGACTTGATTCTCCCAAGCCTCTTCATCATATTCGGCCCTATCACCACATTCGGCCTCCTCTTCTTCTTCATGTTCAGATTCTGATTCAATTTCCCCTTCATGAGTTGCAATCATCACCCTCTTATTCGGACATTGAGAAGCAATGTGTCCACTTTCCAAACACTTGTAGCATTTAATTTCCCTACTTGGAGTAGGTCTAGAAAGTGTTTCCTTGGCTGTTTTTGCATTCCCATCATTCGGCTTCTTGAAATTAGGATTGTAGGAAGAATTCTTTTGGAAAGAACCCTTGTAATCCCCTTTGTAGGAACCTCCACTCGAACTTGAACCCTTGAAGTTTGAAAAATTTCCACTAGCTTTAGAGTAGCTAGTTCTCGAAATAGCTTTATTCTTCAATCTTCTCTCTATCTTCATGGCCTTTTGAACTAACTCTTCCATTGTGTTGAATTCATACATCTCCAATTCATTGGCTATGTTCAAATTCAATCCCCCAAGAAATCGTGACTTCTTCTTGTCTTCATCTTCATCAATATTTGCCCTAGCCATGATCATCTCCATCTCTTTGTGGTACTCTTCCACACTTCTTCCACCTTGAACTAGTCTTGCTAGTTGATTGTACAAATCCCGAATGTAGTGAGATGGTACAAATCGGCTTCTCATTAGTTCTTTCAAGGTTGACCATTCAGGAACAGGCCTCATACCTTTCCCTCTTCTATTAGCTTTCAATTGATCCCACCAAAAGGTAGCATACCCCTTGAACTCTACGGCTGCCAAAATTGATTTCTTCTCTTCGGTGTAGTTATGGCATTCGAAAATCTGCTCAACTTTCCTCTCCCATTCTATGAACTCTTCTGCATTGTTCTTCCCTTCAAAGGAAGGAATCTTCATCTTGATAGAAGTAAGGTCACCATCAGTGGTAGGTTGATTTCCACCTTCATCTTCATCTTCTACCCTTTCGGCTGCTTCTAGGGCTTCAAGATTTCCTTGCCCTTCTCTCCTAAGCACTCTTCTAGCTTGCATTATGGGATTTGGATGTGCGGCTGGCTGCCCTTGTTGCACTTGCTGAATTTGTTGTGCTTGTCGTGCTGCATTCTCTTGCAATCTAGTATCCATCATCTCTATTTGACCAAGCATTGCTCCCAAAGTTTCATTAATCCTAGCCAAGCTTTCGGCCATAGCTCCTTCTTTGCTAGTCTCTTCTCCTTTTCCAGCCATGTTAACAAACAAACAAACTCAAAGAAACAAGATTAGTAATAATCGAAATTCACTCAATTGTTTAGAATTACCTCACTTTTCTTGTCTTCCTTGATTGCACTTCAGAACCAAGCTCACCAACCACCAATTGTCAAGTTGTTCAAGAAACTAGAACCTAAATCCTAGAACTAGATAGAAAACAAGACAAGTATCCGGAGGCAATGCAAGGTAATTTGCACTACACGATATAAAACCAAGTATCGACACAAGCAAATGATACTTAGCAATGTAATGGAATTAAAAGCTAGATAAAGAAATCAGAAATAATGAAGACAATAAACAAGACAAATTTGGATATAATGAATCAAAAACAACCCACACTTGGCAAGCTGCTTTATGGACCTAATCAATTCTACCCAAAACGCTAGCTTCTAGACTCTAATTCCCACCTATAACACTTAAATAACATGAATATTAAGGTCTGATTTTCGAATTCCAAAAGCCCCTCAAAAGGTGAAATTTTTCACCCAATAATTTTATTACTTCTCACCCTCCTAGATCTGATCCTTAGCACCCAAATAGCAAGAATATCAAACAATTTTTGTTGAGGTGGTTTTGTACTCTTTTTTTCTTTTTTGCTTCCTCTCACTATCCCCTTGATTCGGGACTTAATTTACTCCCAAGGACTTTTCGAAATCTGGACTTAATTCGCAACCCCAGATTCACTCAAGACCAAATCGAAATCAAACTTGAACACAAACTCTAGCTTTTGCTTTCTTTCAAGAACCCTAATTCTTGGTTTCGAAATTCTCCAAGAATCCTTTCCTAGGTTTCGTTTTCACCCTAAGAATACCCTCCTTCAATTCGGCCTTGATCATAATTAAAGACTATAACTCTTTTTCGAAAATTAAAGACTAGACTCTCTAGGAACCCTAAAACGCAGAAATTTAAAAGACCTAAATTAACAAACCCTAGAAAGACAAAGTAGATAAAAATTACCTTGTAGCAAGGCTCTGATACCAAATGACGCGGACCCGTAGCAATGATGGCAGCAAACCCAACGTATAACAATGGTAAAGAACTCCTTGAAACTTGATAATCACCTCCTAAGGAACCCAACGCCTATAAAGAGACACGAACTCACTATGATTGAAGGATTTAGTTGGTAAGAAGAAGGAAAATGCCACAACTGTTATTGATAAGTAAACCTAATTCTTGATGCAAAGAAAGAATTAAAGAATCCACTCTAATCTCTCTCACATGAAAAATCACAAGAAGAACTTGTAGAAGAATTCGAAAATTTTTATTAATTGTTGTATATGAAATTCGGCCTAATAGTGCCCTTAAATAAGGGTTACAAAATTCCTAATTGCATATGGAAAATTAAGACTAAAACATTCCTAATTGCATAAGGAAAACATTCCTAATTGCATAAGGAAAACATTAAGTATGGAAACAAAATCCTAATCCACTAAGGAAAATATAAAGTATGGAAATAAAATCCTAATCCACTAAGGAAAATATAAAGTATGGAAACAACCAAACTAATCCCTTCAACATAAGAAACGCCCCACACTATTTGGGCTGTTCATGGGCCTTAAATTACTTCCCAAGGCTTTATATGAACCCCCATGGACCTTTCTTGCACGTTGGACCTTTCTTTAGCTAGCCTTTAGCTTCCACACTAAGCATCATAATCAGCTTTGGTGTGCCTTCTTCAAGCTCTATCTCCATCTTCTTGAATGATAATTCTTGAAGCTCTTTGGAAATCTCTTCTTGAATATGCAAAGCCATACTAGTTTGATATCTCTTTGCCTTGCTCCTAGTGATTGGTACACTTGCTAGCTTCAAGGGATCCTTTCTTGCATCAGATCATGTGTGAAAATTACATTTTCATTCTTTTTAATTTTACCTTCCATATTCTTCATTCTCACCATTAAAGACTTCATCTTTGTAAGGATCTCTTGATTTTGATCATGTAAGCATGTATGAAATTCATCATTTTTCTGTCTCGGTACTTCATTTTCTTTCAAAAGTACTTTATTATCATCTTCCATTGCTTTGCATCGTGCCTCAAGAAGAGTAATTCGGTCAAGAATTTTACTCACATCAGAGGCAAGAATGCTCAAATTTCCAATAATATGTACCATTATTCTCTACTTTTGGGTCACATCCACCTTTTCATCAGGTGAACTAACACTATAAGAAAAATAAAAATTAACAATGGATAAAATCCATCACTAATTCTCAAAATCCGTCGCTAATCACCATTAGCGACGGATTAACGACATATCACCATCTGTTGTTATATCAACTATCGCTAAAACTTTCACAACGAATTTACACTTCTGACGCTTATTGGCGATGATAATCTCTGTCGCTAATGACAAAAGCTCCGTCGCTGATTTTTTAGTTGTCTTTTTGGAGACATATTTTGCGACGAAAATTTCATCGCTAAATCCGTCGCAAAATTTATATTATTTAAAAAAATATAAATTATTTTAGAAAATAAAATAAATTATTTTAAATAAACAAAATAAATTATTTATTTATTTAAAATATTTTATTTTATTTTTTAAAATTATTAACTTTATCAAATAACTACTAAAATAAATTATTTTCATAATTTATTTATTCTATTAAATAATTTATATATTAAAAAATTATTTAACAAATAATTTCTTTAAAAAATATTTCTCCAACAATTTTTTTAAAATAAATTATTCTACAATATAATTTCTAAAAATTATATATTCAATAAATAATTTATTTATTTTAAAAATTATTATTGTAATAAATAATTTATTTATTATAAAAATAAATTATTTAAATAAATATTTTCTAAAAAAAGATAAAGAAGAAAAAAAATAAGAGAGAGAGAGGATAAAGAACAAAGAAAAATGAGAAATAAGAAGGAGAAAGAAGAGAAAGAAGAAGAAGGAGAAAGAAAATGAAAATGAAAGAAAAATGAAAAAAGAATAAATAAAGAAGGAGAAAGAAGAAAAAAGAAAGAAAGAAAATGAAAAAGAAGAAAGAAAAAATAAAAGAAGAAAGAAAGAAAAATGAAAAAGATGAAAAGGAAAAAAATGAAAGAAAGAAGAAAGAAAAATAAAATACAAGATTGAAAGAAAGAGAAAGAGAGAAAATAGAAATATAGAAAGAGAGAAAAAAGAGATGTAGAAAGAAATAAGAGAGAAGAAAGAAATAGAAAGAATAAATGTTGATTGTAGAGTTTTAAAATAAATTTTTGGATTTTAGCGACGGATTGGAGATGGAATAGCGACAGATTTAGTTCTTTTGCTAAAAATAAATTTAGTTCTTTTTGCTAAAAAAAATCGCGTAAAAAGTCTACCTTTTTTTTTCAAAATTTTCATTATTAGTGACGGAAAGTAATCCGTCGCTAAAAGCCGTCCATAAATCCCGCCTATAATATTAGAATATTCAATATTAGCGATGACTAGTACCCGTCGCTATTTTTCTTTATTAGTTAATTTATAATTATTTTTTTAGCTTTAAAATTAAATCATTTAATTTATTAATGATAGTTTTTTTCTGTAGCTATTTTTTAGTGACAAGAATTTTAAATCTATCGCTAAATTTTTGGTGCCAACACTTATTGTCATCATTAGTGATAGATTTAGAGATGAATATTTCTTATCCGTCACTAATTAAAGGCGCCAATTATTGGCTTTAGATTTAGTGATGGATTTAACTACAAATTTATTTTGTCGCTAAATTTGTCGCTAATCTGTTGCTATTTCGTCGTTAATATATTTTTGTCGTAAATTCATCACTATTTACCGATGAAATGTAATCCGTCGCTAATTAACATTATTTTATAGTGTAACATCCTCACTCAAAGGTAATCCAGCTAATTTTGGATTAGTCGCTTCTTTGGTAGACATATGCATTGGAGTAGTCATTAAATCCTATCCAAACAAAAAATATTATTAAGTTTAATAATATAATACAATAGGTACACAACACATATTTATATAAATAGTACCTAAGATACTTGATCTATAAGCTTAGCTTCAATATTTTGATACGGCGTCTTTTTGGTTAAATATATTCTCCAATTCAGCATCCTTGGAGACCCATTGGATATTCTCTTTGCACCAACTTGTTCAAATGCTGGAAGAACCTCGAGCGCAAAAATTGATATTGCATCGAAGAACCCACTCAACAAGAATCCTTTAGTTTTTTTCGCCTTCAACTTCTTTAAAACATCTTTCCAATTAGAGCACATGAACTTCTAACTAAGTTTCCTCCATGCAACATTGTTGAATGCTTCCACATCATCAACAAGTGATAAAATGGTTGGATCAACCTTTGAACCCCTATATTTTCCAATTATCAAAAGCTCCAATAGACAGGCAACACCTAGTTTGACTTGAAGATCTTTATCTCGTGCCTTATGGAATGCATCCAATAATCTTTTTCTTATAAATATCCCATATTGTTATACTAGGAGTGTGTTGGCTGCCTCCATCTCATATATCCTAATATAGGGTAAGCCAGTTATTAAGCAGTATTCTCCGACTCCCATTTACAACACATCATTGCTATTTTAAACCATAACTTGTTGGTCACTGGATGGTGCACTTGACATAAGAATATATATGTGATTAAGCCAGGCCAATGAACAAATCTATGTTTATCTATGTTGAGAAAGTCTCTAACTTTTTATTTATGAAATGATGTTAACTGCACAAAATTAAAGCAGACCAAATGAATAATCAGATATTTAAGGACAACACAACATGTGACTATAATTTCAAACCAGTACAGTATAATATATCTTCTGCTCATCCTTGCCAATAACATTATGTATATTATAGATAATATTCAAATCTATTGACACAGAATTAGCTGGGTGGTGCTTCCAATCAGACTGAGGGATGACATATTCTAAATCCTGCAAAATATAAGGCATTTGTAAATTACTTATGAACTCAGAATGATTCATTTCATCATTAACTAAATTTAAACTTATATCCTTCACACCCATCTTATCCACATTTTCTTCACCAGCTGTAAGTTTGTCATCATCGTCAATATTATCACTATCTTCATCATGTAATTCCAATCTTGTAAACTTTTTTTTCTTATTATTCTCCTCTTCCAGTGGGCCCTCAATATTTCTCCGCTTAAGCATTATATGCCTTACGGTAGTGGATAACGCTCCTGTTGTAACACCCTTATATCCTATATATGTACAATACATACACCAAGCACATGTATTATATGCATATACAATATAAAAATATCACAACTCATTTTCTATAAATAAAAAAATCCTTACTTTTCGAATCTGTAAAATCTTAAATAATTTAAAGGATATATTTAAATAACAAATAAAATATTATTTATCAATAACACATACAAAACTCCCATTATAAAATTCTTATCAAAAATATTTTTTATAATTTACAATATATATATTAAACATTATATAATATATATGATGTCAAAATGTACGAAAATATAAAATATGTACATGCTGACAGTGTGTCTCTTATCTTAACATCTAACAATAAACTCTACACTCAAGATCTCAAATCTAGAACTGGCTTGGTCTAGACAAACTCTCTAACTCTACCGAATCTACCACGTTACATGCGCGATGAATTACAATCGCGCTAAGCCAAAAGCTTAGCGATACAAACTTTGATAACAATAAAGTTGAAATGTAATGCCAATGCACAATACATGTGAATATCATATCTCAAATCATTTCATTTTAACATATTTCTCAATTATTTCACAATTCACAATTCATATAAAAACAAACACAAGCATGGGCCCAAAGGATCTAATATGCTATTTAAATCTTAGAGTTATTATTTTGGTCCATATTAAACCCAATGTCTAGCCCGAAGGCAAGTGACGCCCAGCGTCTAGCCTGAAGACAAATCTTAGTAATGTCCAACATCTAGCCCAAAGGCAAGTGACATCCAACGTCTAGTCCGAAAGCGAATCATAGTGATGCTCAACATCTAGCCGGAAGGCAAATAATGAGGATAATCTTATAGGCATGCCGCCAAATATAGAAATCTAAAAATTGAATAACATACTAGTCACACAATTAATTCATTTTCCATCATCAATCTCTTTCTCATTTTCTCATAATTCATTAGGCACGCTGCCTCTTTTCTCATTTATTTCATTGTCATATCATTTCAACTAATCATTTCTCATATATTGTATCACATTTTACGCAATCAAGCTATCAACAATGGCTTTTCACAATATCTTTAATGCATACACATAAAACCACAATACCCAAACACTTTGGGTCATTTTCACATATTGCACATATTTTACTTTTTACTTAATTTAGCCATTATCAATGGCTTTTCACAATACATTTAATGCATTTATTACATTATACAAGTCATAGCATATTATTCATACATGTTCCATGTATCAAGTAGTTTAACACATTTTTTTCCAATCCAAAATATGTTAAGCCCAATGTAATGCAAATATAACTAATTCATTCAAAGTTTGTACATACCTCTAATGTCAACGAAAAGCAAAATCAAACACCAGCTTCAACCTTCTCTTCAAAGATATCCTTCAACACTTGGATTGGACAAATCCAATCTCCTCAAAGCCTAAACCAAATATGATTATAAATAACCACTTAGTATCACTTTTTAATATATATACATGGTCTTTCTACACAAAGATAAGAACCACAAAGGAAAAATAAGAAAAAGAGCTATCTTGGGCAAAATCTACAAATGACACGCTCAACGATATGGGCATGTCCATAACAGTACCCTATGTCCACCTTACAGAAGCTTTGACATGCTCAGGGATATGGGCGTGTCACTGCCCATGCTAAACATATTGCATCACAATAGCTTTGACACACTCAGTGACATGGGCGTGTCACTGCACGTGTCACTACTATTGCATTACAAAAACTTTGATACGCTCAGTGACATGGATGTGTCACTGAAGTGTCACTAATACTAAAAATAGAATCGTCGACACACCCAATAACATGGCCGTGTCACTAGGCGTGTCAGGCCAAAATCATGATATCAACATAAAATAGTCGCATATCCAAAGTTATCATTATTTCCCATACTTTGAACAATATTTTTTTTCCCCTTTTAAGGCTCTAAATCACCACTTCCATTCTTAAACTCTATCCAACACAGTCAAATCCATCATTTCACTTTTAAATATTTGTTTATGCATCAAAATAACTCAATTTAAATCAAATTACACAATTCAAAACTATGGATTCACAACTCAAAAGTTACATGACCCTAACTCTCTCTCTCTCTCTCTCTACACCAAACTCAACTCAAACTTAATCATTTTTTCAATCCAACCTTAACTTTATGGTTAACTACACAAAACAACTTTATACATATTAATTCTAACCATTAAAACATACTACCATAATTAGTCAACTTCAAATCTTAAGAAAATTCAAGAAAAAACAAGTAAGAAACTTACCAACTCAAGTGAAAATCACCAAATCTTCATTTGAAACCTTGAAAATCTTTCACCATGAGTAGTATGGAAGAAGCAAATCCTTCCTTTCCTTTAATGGAGAAAACTGGGCTTCAATGGAGAAAGAAGAAGAAAATGACCCACAAGTCATCTCTATCCAACCACTTCACTCTCAACCATATATTTTTCACTTCTAATTTTAGCCAAGTATATATATTATTATTTAATTATAACATCAAATATCATCTTCCACTAACAATATAATTTACTTTTTAATTATTAAAATAAACTTTGACTTTTAAAAATTGATTTGTATATATTATGTATATTTACATATATATCACATATACATTTTACTTTTTTCACTTAAAATCTTTTCATTTTTCACTTAAAATTATTTATTTAATTTATCTAATTAACTTATAATTTATTGTATTAAATTTTCAAAAATTAAAATTTTTCAAAAATTTAGAATATTACACCTGGACTTATAATTTTAATATCTACTTTTTCTTTTACAGCAATGGGAGATTGTTCAATTTGGTCACTGCTAGAAGGAGAATTCAAAGCCATGTAATATGAAAAAAAAAATTATATAAATTTGTAAAAAGTAAACTAATAATGATAAGCTTGATAGAGACTGTGAGGAGTTGATAAGGGGCTGTTAAGGTTTGTTACTCGACAACTGTCCTAACGGCCCCTAATAGCCTATAACAACTTATGCTAATATTTGCAAACATCATGTAAAAGATTATTGGTTATTGTTAAGGGATGATGTGGGTTGATAGAGGATGTTAAGCTATTACCCTACAACTCTTTAACAGCCCCTATCATCCCATAAGAGCCTTTGACAGCCTATACAAATCATTTAAATGATGATTACAGATATAAGTATAGGTTGTTATATGCTGTTAGGGGATTGTTAAGGGCTGTTAGGGGATGATAGGGGCTATTAAGGATTGCTAGGGTAGCAGTCCGTAATAACCCCTAACAATAACCAACAATCCTTCAAATAATATTTGCATATGTTATTATAAGTTGGTATGGGATATTAGGGGTTGATAAATGCAGTTATGGACTGTTAGGGTAACAGATCCTAACAAATTCTAACAAAATATAACATCTTTTAATAGCCTCGAACATCCTATAATAAGTCATAATATTATCCCTTAAATTACTTTATCAATATCAACTATCAATACCATTCACAATACTTACTGCATTTATTAAAAAAATCTATTTTTAACACAAGATATATGTGTAATAATTAAATAAAAAAATCAACACATTACAGAAGACACACAATTGCCAATAAAAAAATCTTATTGATCACCAAGTACTTGTAGATTATTTTGTACCTATAACACATATCATAATTAATAAGAAAAATAACATATCATTTCTCATTCAAGTAATTAAAAAGTACTTAGCTGATATAACAATTGATAATAAATTCTCAATTTCATAATAATAAAAAAAATTTCTTCTGAAATATAGATATTGTCAAGTCTCAACAAATAACAAAATATTTTGGATTTTAATACAGATAGATGACTGAGTTCTCTGTAAAGATAAGGATTTGGAGGCTGCAACAGAGACAGTAGTGACCGGAAGAGAGAATTCAGACGATGAAAAAAAATTAAAAATGGAAAATAAGTCAAAGAAATTGCAATAATAAACCCTTTTTAACATACTCTTGTTCTCTGATTGTTATGTATTTTTTTTTCTATTTTTGTATTACTTTGTTGCCTACACCTTTCTATCTCTCTTTTCTCATAATCACCATCATCAACTTCACTTCTTCTCCTCTTCTTCTCCTCCTTCTCTTATATTATTTTTCTTTCTTTTATCTCTTTAGAGTAGAAACACAATCACATACTTACTCTGCTGCAAAAGTTCTTACTATGGATTTTATCAAGCCATGCTAATTAGCCTAGTTATGTCGCTTGAAAAGTTCTTGCTACGGATTTTAGCAAGCCTAAACTACAAAGGGTCATTACAGAAAAATCAAATTCCTATCTAGACTACTAAATTAGCTTTCCAAGAGAAAGAAAAAGGAAAAGAATGATAACAATTTAAAAAGAATAATAAGAGGAACTCCCCTAAATCTTAACATGTTATTTTTTGTTTATATTAAGCAAAATAAAACTAGTATGCCTAGACAGTTGCTTACAATTGAAAAATAGTTACCCCCTTCCTTCAACAGAAGGCAACTCTATATTGAACTTAAAACCTACATGAATTGCAACCGACCTTATCCATCTAATTCAACTCAGTTCTCCATAGACAAATTTCACATTATTGGTGGAAGTTTTCGTGATACCAACTCATCATTAGTAGAACTCAGTTCCTTCATCGTAACTTAAATTTTTTCACCAACATTTTCCACATTACTACTGAAACTCATTATTAAACCACTAATTACTCAAATTCATAACTAATCAGCTAAATAATAATAATAATAATAATAATAATAATAATAATAATAATAATAATAATAATAATAAACACTTTACAAAATGTATTCACAACTAAAACAAAATTACCTTAAGTTTATCCTTCAATCAATGAACTTTAGAAACTAAAGTCAACTTATATGACTCCAAATTCTCTCTGGGCAAAGACGAAGCCGTAGTTGAAATATATGTTCCTTCGGCCTAAACGATGATGATAAATTTAGCTTTCTCTGTTTAAATCAATTAACCCAAAGAGCCTCTTTCAAATCGATGAGTTTTGCTTTCAAATCGATGAGCTTTGTTTCCAAATCGATAAATTTTTTTGATTTCATATAGTTAGGGTTTTAGGAAGAAGTAATCGGAGAAGAAAGAAGAAACTCTCAATTTGAAACGTCCGATATTTCTAGCAAGACAATAAGCGGATATTTAATTTTAGATGGTATTTTTATAAAAAAAAGTCTAATTAAAATTAAAAAGGTCTAAAATTTCTTAATGATTTATTTAGAGGTATTTTTTTTTTGGGTTAAATCCCTGTTTTTATTGAGTATGCTTTTTAACTTTTTATTATCATATAACAAAATATAATAATTTTCTTTATTAAATATCAAATTTATAATAAATTAAAAAAAATTAAAACTAGGAGCATGTTTGGATAGAGATAGGAGAAAGTTTAATAAAGTATTATAAGATTAATATGGTGTTTAAAAGGAGTTACTTAGAGATTTTATAAAATATAAGAAGGTTTTTGGAGATTTTAAAAGTGTTAATTTTAAATGATTTTTTTTCTCTCATATTGAACCAAATTAAAATAGAGATTTTTGAAGATATTTAACCTTTCTTTCCAAACACAATATAAATTAATTTTTTATTTTATTTTACTATATCCTATTATACTTTATTAAACATTATAATACCTTTATCCAAACACCATAAAGCGTTGTGTTTCACTATTTTATGGAAATGACAGACTTATTTTCTTTATTAAATATCAATTTATAGCAAACTTGAAAAAAATTGAACTGTAAACGTGTTCCACTATTAATTTTATGAAAATGTCAGATTCTTATTTATTTTATTAAATATGGAATTTATCACAAATTAAAAAAAGGTAAAACTGTAATAAAACAAATGATAGTAAAAGCCTGTATTCCAGTATTTTATGAAAATGACAGATACTTATCATTTTACAATGAATCTCTTTCTGTATCTATCATATCAATGGTATCGTATTTTATAATCAAATTTTAGGTGAAAAATGATAAAAGTGATGCTTGCTTTTAATAAGTTCTGATGGAAACTAATGGTCAAGGTTTTTTTTTTTTTTTTTAAAATAAAAATATCACTCTCAATGGCCAAATAAATATCAATTTGCATTTGGCTTGTTTAAATTGTTCTTTTACAACTTTTTATTCCAAGTTAAGCCTGATTGAAACTCAAAGGCCATTGCAGTCTGATTACCTTATATTTTAATCATATTTTCCCTTCTGTCTCTGATCATTCAACAAAAAAAGCTGGACACAAATACTTTGTTGCCCGGATCTCGTATTCTCAATTTCTTCTGTTTCCTTCGAAAAGTATCGCTGAAATTGATCAAACTCAATCTCTGAATTCTATCGAAATTATGGGATTTGATAAAGAAGCAAGCTCATCTTCTCATGTTCTTCAAGTCCCATCTTTACCAACAGAAGACACCCCACTTCTTGGCAAGAAAAATCCACTTTCCTCTAAATTCAAGACCTTCGCTAATATTTTCATAGCCATAGTTGGAGCAGGGGTTCTTGGCCTTCCTTATACCTTCAAGAAAACAGGATGGATCATGGGTTCTCTTATGCTTTTCTCTGTTGCTTTCCTCACCTACTTCTGTATGATGCTTCTTGTCCATACTCGCCGAAAGCTTGAATCTTTTCAAGGTTTCTCCAAGATCTCTTCTTTTGGCGATCTGGGTTTTGCTGTTTGTGGTCCTATTGGTCGTTTTGCTGTTGATTCCATGATTGTTCTTGCACAAGCTGGGTTTTGTGTTAGCTATCTTATTTTTATTGCTAACACTTTAACTTACGTTTTTAATCAACAATCAAATGAAAAAATTATGGGGTTTTTGAGTCCTAAAGCTTTGTATATATGGAGTTGTTTTCCTTTCCAGTTGGGGTTGAATTCAATTCCCACATTAACCCATCTAGCTCCACTAAGTATTTTTGCTGATGTGGTTGATCTTGGAGCTATGGGTATAGTGATGGTGGAGGATGTGATTTCCTTCTTGAAAAATAAGCCTGTTTTAGAGGCTTTTGGTGGGTTATCAATTTTCTTTTATGGATTAGGTGTGGCTGTTTATTCCTTTGAAGGGATCGGTATGGTGTTGCCATTAGAATCTGAGGCAAAAGACAAAGACAAGTTTGGAAAAGTTTTGGGATTGTGTATGGCATTGATTTCTTTATTATATGGAGGATTTGGGATTTTGGGTTACTTTGCTTTTGGTGAAGAAACCAAAGACATAATCACTACCAATTTAGGGCCTGGATTAATGAGCAATTTGGTTCAATTTGGTTTATGTGTGAATCTGTTCTTCTCTTTCCCATTGATGATGAACCCAGTTTATGAGGTGGTGGAGAGGCGATTATGCAATTCTAGATACTGTTTGTGGGTGAGATGGGTGGTGGTTTTGGTAGTAAGCTCGGTGGCTCTATTGGTGCCTAATTTTGCAGATTTCTTGTCTCTTGTTGGGAGCAGTGTTTGCTGTGCTCTTGGGTTTGTGTTGCCTGCTCTGTTTCACTTACTGGTGTTCAAAGAAGAATTGGGGATGAATGGCTTGATTATTGATTCAGCCATAGTAGTTTTTGGGGTGGTCATTGCAGTGACTGGAACATGGTCTTCTTTATTGGAGATAATTGCTTCCAAGTCTTCCTAAGTGAGTCTTTTTCTTTTCTTCTTTTTCAATTTAGATAGTTGGATTTCTTATTACCTATATTCTTTGTTGAAAAACATTAATGATTGTATAATTTAGAAACTGGTGTTAAGCAAAAGCAACATCTTTTATTTCCATGATTTGAAGTCTTGACCATATGAATGGCAAAATGCAGAGCTGAACACCCAAACATGACACACTTTATATGAGTGAAAATAAAAAAAAATTGGAATAATAGAATCTAACGTAAGGACCTATTTTTAAAGATTGACGAGAGAAAAGTAACATGGCTTAGTATTTTACTGATGATATATTGATGCATTTTATTATTTGATTCAAATTTAATGATATATTGATGCATTTTATCATTTGATTCAAATTTATGGTGCAATATTTACATAAATAAGTTGATAAAGATGCATTTACAAGATGCCAAAGCAATTCAGCTAATATATGACTCTCAAGTAGCTCTCAACTTATCCATGCCATAAAAGCAAATGAGCTCAACTTAGCTAATCTCTATTCCTTCTTTAGTGCCTAAATGGATTCTATTGATTTTTTTATTAATTACACATGGATAAGAAAAAATGCCTAAACTCGCTTAAGCAGAGCAACACATGCACTGGCCACCAGATTACAAGTGGTTTAAATGGATCTTGGTATTGAAAAAAAAAATAATTAAAATCAATATTTTATATATCATCACAACTACTGGAGAATAAAAAATTTTAAAAGGAAGAAACTTTTTTTTAATTTTTTAAAATATTATATATATATTTCTAAAAGAAATCTATCTTTGATGTTATATTTCTTTTATTTTCAAAATTAAAAGTTGAAGTAAATATTTGAAAAATAGATATTTTTAAAAATATTTTATTTTTAAAAATATTTTAAAAGAAATTTCGAAAGAAGGGGCAATTTTTTCCCCCTAAATGTTCTTTAATTTATAGGATAAAATTTAACAGTGCATATCACACAAAAAAGTATGTAACGAATTTTGCATTTCCATATCTGTTCAAGGAAAATAAAAAGAATTAGAAGATTTACCGTTTTTCAAATTTTGTTTTGAAAATACCTTTTTTATTTGTAACTGTTTTTTATTTTTATTTTTATTTTTCATCATTTAGTTTTCTCTTCCTTTTTTTTTGCATTTCTCCTGTGTTTCTTACATTTTCATTCTCTTTCCCACAATCGCTGTCTTCCTCAATTTTAGTACCATATCCTCCACCATCAGATTCATCGCTATGGCGTTGGATTCATTGTTATTTTCCCTTTTTTTTTTTTTTTCCCTATTGAGCATCTCTCCATCTCTCTCTCTCTCTCTCTCTCTCTCTCTCTGTGTGTTTGTGGTTAATGTTTGCTTCCTTTTTTTATATGATTTTACACTTTATTTAGAGATCTGGCTTAATTTAATTTATTTAGAGTTTTGATTTATATTTGTAATTATAATTATTTTGTATATTTTGTTTTGATTTTTTATTCTTCAATTATAATTATAGATTTTTTTATTCTTTAACTGTAATATACTTTACAAGTTTGATAAAATATTTTAAAGAAGAATTTTTTTTTATTTTGTAAGTTTTTTATTATTCTTTTTAATTTATATTTGATGAGCGTGTATATGCCTTTTTTTTTAAGTTGTATTTGTTTAATTTTTGATTGATTTATATTTATACTATTTGAATTTTGAGAATGGAAGAGTGAAAAAGAAATAATTTTTTTTGGTATTTTACAATATATACAATATATAAATAACATATAAACAAACATATAAATATCACATATAACATATAAACATATAAAACATATAAATAATATAGAATTAATACATAAATAAATATTTTTACTTATTCAAAAGGTTCTATTAGCCTTTTTTACTTTGCGGACATCTTATTACACACATGTCAAGATTAAAAATAGCATTAATATGTCATTTGCACAGTTTTTTTTTTTTTTTCTCATCTCTTGGGCATTTATTACATACATATAATTTCACTTTTCAATTGATTTTTTTTAATTTGCTGTATATTCTAAATCCAATTTTCTCTAATAACTAAAACCCATTTTCCTTCTATGCCAAATTCATTATCTATTCTCATTGAAACTTTAATTTTCACAAGCATAAACCTAAATAATCATAAGCTCACATGAGAAGCTTGCAACACCAACACAATTTAAGAAAATTGCAGATTGTATTTATGCAGCAATACAACTATAAATCTACAGCAAAAAAATTATGATACCAATATTATTGTTAAAAATCATAAACACAAACAATAGAATCAATGAAAAAGCAAGAAACTTTGCAGCATCAGTATAGCTTGAGAAAAAAAATGACATTGAAACCGAAATTTCATAAATATATGTAACAATTTATACAAAATTAAAGCAAGTAACAAGAAGAAAAAAACACAAACATTTTTATTAAGTTCAATGGCCATCTAAAAAGATAATCAATTGCAGAAAATTATAAAAGAACAATGAAAATAGAGATTAATGATGGGGTGAACTCCAGGAACTACTCGGACTCAGGTTTGGAGAATTTCATTTCCTACAAGAACAAAGATAGGGATGGATGGGGCTCCATGAGAGGAGGCTCCGATGCTAAAGTCAGAGATAGGTTTATGTGAGCTTCAAAGGAGTAAAGTAGAGTGAAAAGAGAGAGTTATACCTATGGGAGCCTACTCCTTTATATAATCGGTGCATGGGGATAATACCTGCATGTATCAGTGAATATTGGAATATCAAGATGGTGCGCCTGTCACGTTGGGAATGTGCGCCTATCGTGTCAGGAATGTGCGCCTGCCGTGTCGGGAATGTGCACTTGCCATGTCAAGAATGTGCACTTGCCGTGTCAGAAACTTATCTGCTGAACATCAAAAAGTTTGAGGCTCGGTGATGAGTTTTGGAAATATTAGATCGGAGGATGAAGATCGTGCTCTAGTAAGAGTAGGTGTTACCACCGGTCCCTCCCCAGAAGTCTAACATTTATGTCAGGAGTACACGTGTTGATACAAGGGGTTGGGTTAATACGTGTCGCACGGGGGGGAGGGCAACGCTTTGAGAACCGAAGAAAAAAGAGCGAGAAACGAAAAAATGTGTTCCTGTGCATGGCATTCAATGCTCTAGTATCTATAAAAAGGGCTTTGGACGGCTGCTAGCCTCCTCCTAAATGAAGTGTGGGAGCTCGGTTTGTTTGTAAGATTCAAGATTTTTGTTAGTTTTTGAGAGAATAAGCTCATCAGTGGTGGTTTGGTGCTCTGCTATCACTCAAGGTCTCGGATTGTGATAGGTGATTACTCATAACAATTTTTTAAAGCATATTATTTTTGTTAATTTAAATAAAAATGAGTTCGGGGAGTGAAAGTGTATCAATAGATGAGGTGAGAGTAAGCGAGTGGTACATACAACATAGTGACACCACCCAAACGGAGAGCAACAATGATACTAAGAGCTCTTCGCCTACGGTCAAATCAGTAAAAGGTGGGGAGGTGGGCTCTCGTATGGTCAGGGGGACTAGGCCAGCAACCGCTATATGCCCGACCTTGATAGATGAAGAGGAAGAAGAGGAGGGTGGGGCAAGGTTTCCTGCAGACTGGGCACTGGTTAAAGATATACCAAGTGCCTTAACAGCTATAAGCCTGCAAGCGATCCAGGGGAAATACAAAATTCTCGAAGAGTATCGAATGGTTCTGCTGGGAAAGGATGTCAGGGGCCACGATACTTTATAGGTAGATCGGTTCATCGTGTATGAGGAAGATTTTTGAGCAAGTGTTCGGTTTCCACTATTGCCATTCCTGGCGCAATTTTTGCAGATAAACAATATAACTCCTGGGCAACTGAGCCCGAATGCGTGGCGAACTGTGGTAGGGTTTGAATTGTTGTGTAAGTTACTCAGGGTTGAGCCCTCCTCCAAGGTCCTTGTAGTGTTCTGCCTAATAAAGAACTGACCTAGAGCAGATGAAGACTTTTATTCCTTCAGGCTTGTGCCGAACTGGGCCTTTTTATCGGGAAGCCCAATTTGGTGAAAGGATAGAAAAATCAAATTTTCATCTTAGAAACGATGGGGGATTTCGAGTGTTTGACCTAATGGAGCTGAGGTAGTACATGGCTCATTCTGAAATAGGGGAATTTAGAATCTACTGAGAAAAAAAAGTGTTCTATGTCATTGTTGATGACATCCAAAAAGAGAAGTTAAATGTGTTGGATTTAATAAAAAGACATTTTCCTCTCAGAAAAGATCCCGCTGACCCGAGTCCGGAGGACCAGGCTAGTAATAACCTTTCCTCTTAACAAACTTATTGCTGCTCGATAATAATTATCCTAATTTTTATTTTTTATCCAGAGATGGAGAGAGGCAATCTTTCGATCTTGAAGGACAAGGTAAGGAAAGCCAGAAAGGAGAAAGCATGCAGGGCAGAGGAAAAAGCTCAAAAGAGGGAGTGAGAATCTGGCAAAAAAAAAGTGGGTGATGGCTCGGTGAGTGATAAACCGATGAAGTTCCCCTAAAATGGAAGAGGAAAGGTAAGGAAGCCGGGAGGCCCGCCGAGGCTGACGAAAATTCATTTTGAGCAACTGAAGTGTTGGGGGTCGAGGTAGTAGGCTAGACCGAGGCAGGGGAGTAGCCTCTGGTTGAGATTGCTGCAAAGGAAGCAAAAATTCTAAAAGTCAAGGGCCCGTGCTCAAGCTGGTCGATTTCCAAGTGGCTCTCCGTCATGAGTTCAGAGCTCGTTATGGTGAGAACTACTTAGTGAATGCACCCGAGGTCAGGTTGTTCATCCGAGATATTTTGAGAGGGGTACCTCATGAGAATCATGAGTACCTGAAGATGAGCACCAATACGTTGCTAGAAAAATTCAAAGTTGACTCTACTCAGGTACTTTCATTGTAGGATCTCAATTAGGCATGCGTTGTTGTTATGTGAATTTAACCCTTCTCTGAATGACACAGTACGCACTTATCTACCAACATATTAGGGATCGGCTCAATGGGGCGACCTCCAGCTATAAAAACGCAAAGCAAAATGTTGCTACTCTAAAGGAAAAATTGAAAGAGATGGAGGGACGAGAAAAACTAGCCGAGTGGTACGCGGCTCAAACTGCTGATGCCGAGCTTCGAGCGATAAGTGGCTCGAAGTGTTGATGCCGAGCTTTGAGTGGCTCAAGCACAAAAGGAAGTTATCGAAGCTAAAATGAATCTTGAGCTTGCTGAGAAGAAAGTGGTTGAGATAAGGAGGCATCCAGAGGATGCTGAACAGTAGCTCGCCATTGTGATGGTGGACCTCGACCAAATGCAAAGAATGCTTACTACTAAGCAAGAATCTCTGCTCTCCCTCCAAGACAAGTAGACTGACAAGATAGCTCAAGATATCATTAGATACCAAGACCAAGTCATGGAGGCACTGAAGTAAAAATACCTTGATGCTGAATGGGATTGTGTTCAAGAGCTCGATCCCATAGAAGAGGGTGAAGAAGGGGACGAGGTGCAAGATAGAGGGGACGAAGTGTAGACCGAGCTATCCTACCTTCAAATTTTGTTAAGTCGATTAGGGAAAATTCATTTATGTATTTATGTATTTATTTTTATTTTTATTTTTTTATTATTTAACTAGACCTGTGTAGAGCTCAGCTCATTCGTAAGAAGCTCAGTATAAAGCTGAAAGATTTTTATTTTTGTAAGGGTTCTTATGCCGACATGATTTTTATATGAACTAGACACATGTGAGAGATTTTGAAATGAAATACATTGTTTCCCCCCCCCCCTTTTAGTTTGGTGTATGATAACAATGCTCGTATTTAGTGATTCGATACACAGGTGGAGCTTTGCACTACACATTATTAAAATCTTATCATTTGAGGTTGTTAGTAGCTCAGTGTGCTCCAAGGGCGTCGGGGTTTGCACAATTATGTACTAAGCTTAGAGCGCGGCTAGGGCGCTTGTAATTGCACGATTGAGTGCTGATAACCCAATGCATAACTAGGGCACTTGTAAAGGCAAGATTAGAATGCAGATAGCTCAGTGCGCGACTAGGGTGCCTGTAATGGTACGATTAGTGCTGATAGCTCGGTACACGACTAGGGTGCTTGTAATGGCATGATTAGTGCAGATAGCTTGATGCGCGACTAGAACACTTGTAATGGCACGATTAGAGTGCAGATAGCTCGGTGCACAACTAAGGCACTTGTAATGGCATGATTATAGTACAGATAACTCAATGCGCGACTAGGGCGCTTGTAATGGCACGATTAGAGTGCAGATAGCTCGGCGAGCTTGGTAATTCGCTAGTCGATATCTTATGAAATGTTTGTGTGCTTCGTATAAGTGCACTAGCTTGACAAAGGTTATCTCTAGAAGGGCACTGTTTATAGTAATGTATGTATACAAATACAACATGTGTATGTGGATGATATAGAAAAGACAAAATACATTAAAATAGTGTACTACCATTATTGAAAGTATTTCTTTAAATATTTAACATTCTAGGTTCTAAGGATCTCCTTACCTCCTATTGTGCGGAGCTTATAGGCACTGTTCTTGCATATTTCTGCCACCTGGTATGGTCCCTCCCAGTTGGCTCTAAGTTTCCCAGGACCTGCTGATCCGTGAGTAGATATGACTCTTCTGAGGGCCAGATCTCCTTTTTTCGAACTGCTTTGGGGGTTCTCTTCTATTGTGAAAGTTAGCTATGCAGGTTTTATAGGCCTCTACACTGATGCTCGCTTGGTCTCGCCTGAATTCCAACATGTCCGAGTTATATCTGTAATGTTCTAAAATTTTAAATAGATAACTTTTTAACTAATATTGATAATTAATAGTGTATAGTGATAAAAGTAATGTGGATAAATGCTATAAGTAGAGAATAGTGAATAATATATCTCAAAAATTTACTGAAGAAATTATTTTTACTGTTTTATGAGACTAAAAATTGAATTATAATCAAAGGTTAAGAGTGAGGGTGCACCATAGCTAAGATGAGATTGGCCATACTAAATTAAGCTATATATATATAAGTGTATGGACTGGTGTATTTATGTAGAAGTTTTTTTCTTCTTCTTCCTTCTTCCTCCTTCATCCACGTTCATCATCATCAACACAACCAAAACTTCTTCTTTCTTCCTTCTTTTCAAGAACTTTAGCCAGAATTTGAGAGGAAATCACATCTAGTTATAGGTTTTTAAAAGAATAAGCTAGAAAATGTGATATTATCAACAAGTGATAAAAAAAAAGATGAATAAGAGAGAATAAGAGAGATTTTGAAAGAGGTATGTACTTATGTATTTTAATGTGTAAATATTTGAATTTCTATTAGTTTTAATGTTTGAATTGATTGATTGAGTCATTTATAATGAATTATTTCTTAAAAATATTGATTAAATGGATTGATGAGTGAAAAATTAATTAAAAAAATTTATGGGTGGTGAGTATGATTCTTAATTCAATTTTTATAAGAATTAGAAAGTTTGATGTTGTTTTAGCCATAAGTGATGATTGAAGACTTGATTAATTGAAGTGTGATTAAAGCATTTGATATAGACTATGTCTATGTTAAAGAAACTAGTTTTGATCCATTGTTATCATGTATTTGGATATATGGAGTTTAAGTTGATAAGTGTTCGAAATACAGAACTTTGCTTGACACAACCAGTGACACGACCATGTCACTAGGCGTGTCAACGTTGCTGTATTTTGGTGTTGATGACATGACCAGGAAGATGCCCGTGTTATTAGGCGTGTCATAGCTACTGTGATAAAAATTAAATGGCACAACCAGTAACACGCCCATGTCATTGGGCGTGTCATAGCTATTGTGATGAAAGATAAATGACACGACCAGTTACACGCCCATGTTGTTGAGCATGTCGTAGCTACTGTAATGCAAGTTAAGGGACACGGGTAGTGACACGCCCATGTCATTGGGCGTATCAAAGCTTTTGTAAAATGAGTAAGTGACACGGTCATTGACACGTCCATGTCGTTGGGCGTGTCATTTGAAGAATATGCCTAAAGTAGTTTTTTTCCTTATCTTTCATCTGTGATTTCAGCCTAAATGACTATAAGGTCTTAAAATATAAAAGATTTTTTAAATCAACCCTAACAAGTAGTGCAATAAGTTTTGAATATATGATAAATATGTGTAATACCAAGTATTGATCAAAGAATTATTCCATTAAAGTGATATACATAATTCAATATTAATCAAAACTAATGAATTGCCCGAACAATATTGATTTTAGATCTAGCTTTGGATTGAATGGCTAGCCAGAGGGAGGATAGCCATAGTGATAGTGGGTACCTCGTGCCATTAATGAACACATTGTGCCATCAGTGATAGTGAGCATAATTGCCATTATATATTATTGAGATTTGGCATTAAAATTGCTACACTAACCTGTTATCTAAACCTATGATCTAAGTTCAGTATGTATGGGCATATTTAATGAAGTTATCTAAATTGAAAATATATGTGAATATGATATTATGAATAAAGGAAGAAATGCAAAATAATAATATAAGTCAATTGCTAAAATTGACTTACTGTATTACAATGTGAAAGTGATTGTTAATGTATATATTAATGTTTCCAAGTGAAAGTTCTAATGCACGGAATAAAAATGTTATGCTCAAGTTATTGAATTGATCAATAACTTTCTAAGTGTTATAATGATTGAAAGTGTATATAATGATATAAGATACAAAGTGCTCCAAAGTATAGTAATAAATTTAAGTGCCAAAAATTATAAATTGAATGAAATTAACCTATATGTGAAACTGAAAAGTAAGACTTACTGAAAAATAAAATAAGCATAGTATGAGCAATATTAACAAATGAAAAAGTAAGTCTTAAATAAAATGATTCACAAAGAGAAAAGTTGCAATACCGAAAGTATAGTATAACATGATGACTTTTATAAAGTTAAAGTTATTATTTTGTGTAATCAAAATATTATGTTGGTTTGTTATTAAAAATAGTTAATATATTGAAATATTTCGTACAACTGAGTGTTATTACTATATTTTCATAAGTATGTTTTTTAATATTAAATGACAAAATATGTTTATACAAGCATTACTAAGCTTTGCTTAGCGTGTGAGAATTATTTTTTGACACGTAGATATCATGTCATCGGAGCAAGTTAAGCACTGAAATTAAGAATATCGAAAATTATCTACAGTACATATAGAGATCTTTTGTATATTGTACTCATAAGTTATGAAATGTATATATACAATTTAATTTGGCTATTTGAAAGATTGTATAAATTTATAAATATGAAAGGAATATATGTATTTAGAGAACGAAGTTTGAGATTCTAGTAAATGATTATTAAATAAAATAAAGTATTATATATTTATTTGATTTTACAAACTTATGATGGTTATCTGATTTATAATTAGTATTTGGATTATTGGAGATATTGGAGATTGGTATAAATGTTGGATTTATAAGTGTTATATTATACAGATTGTATTATTATTTAAAATTTTTGTTAGTAACAATTTGAAAGGAAACTTTGCCGATGAAATGATTAGAGTACTGACAGTATATTGAGTAACATTATATGATAGTTCTAATGAGAATTGTCAGGGGATGTTACAATATCTGTAGTCTGACTCCTAGTCATCTGAGAAGTTAAGGGTTATGGCTGATGGGAGTCTAATCTCTATAGGAATCACCGCTTCAGTGCCATAAGCCAGTGCAAAGGGGCTCTCTCTAGTGGCCATTCTTGGGGAAGTGCGGTATGGCCATAACACATTATACAATTCATCCACCCACCAACCATTAACATCATCGAGCCTCTTTCTCAACCTGGCTGAAATTATTCGGTTGGTGACTTTGGTTTGACCCTTAGACTGGGGGTGGTAGACTGATGCAAAACCGAAGATCGATGTTAAGCAATAGTCTCTAAATTGTCTGCAATCAAATTGCTTGACATTATCAGTGATAATTGTGTGAGGAATACCGAACCTTGTGATGACATCTTTTTTGAAGAATTTTATTAATGCAGCCAGGGTGATAGAAGCAAGGGGCTCTTCCTCCACCCACTTAGTAAAGTGATCCACAGCTACCACTAAAAATTTCTTTTGATATGTAGTTTGAGGGAAAGGGCCGAGGATATCCATTCCCCACTATGTAAAGGGCCACGAGCTTCTAATTGGGCTCTGGTTTTTGGTGGGCTTGTGTGGTAGGTTGGCATGCTTTTGACATTTATCACACTTCTCGACTAACTCCTTTACATTAGAGCCCAGAGAAGGCCAAAAATATCCCTACAACAATGCCTTCCTCGTAATTGCTTAGGCTCCCTCATGAGCTCTGCATATCTCCTCATGAATTTTCCTCAACAAATAATTCCCTTGTTCCTCGGACATGCATCTGCTTCATAGATGAGAAAATGATCTTCTAAAAAGGAGCCCACCATAAATAGAGTATAAGTTGGATTTTCTTACAATCTTCTTAGCTTCTATCGGGTCTACTGGCACTTTGCCTGAATCAAGGTAACTGTAGATTTGAAGCCTCCAGCCGTCCAAAGGCTCGGCCACCATTCCAACTGAAGTCTCGTAGCTCAGGCATCAGATAATCTCTAAGAGAACTCCATGCTTTTAAGTCCCCTCCTTGATGGTAGCGGCTTTAGCCAGTCTGTTGGCCTATTCATTCTCCCCTCTGACTTCTTGGTGAATCTCCCAGGAACCACCATTTTTCTCCAAAGCGGCCAAAAGCTCAGCTATGTGCTCCCTGTAACGCATCATGGTGGGTTCCCTGGTCTCATACTTTCTAGTTAGTTGGCTGATTACCAACTGGGAATCTAAGAAACATGCAATTGTTCAGGCTGGACCTTCAAAGCTAATTTCAACTACATACTGATGGCTTTGTATTCCGCTACATTGTTAAAGGCTGCAAATTCAAGTCTGGCTACATAGCTATTATGGATCTTACCCGAGCCTCGGAGGACTACACCAACACCAGCCCCTCAACACACAATGCTCCATTTACATGCAAAGTTCAAGCTTCCTTGGGAACGGTATGGGAAGGCTTGTCATATAGCTCAGTGAAAAAATATGCTAAAATCTGGGCCTTCATGGCTCGTCTAGGTTCATACCTAATATCAAATCTTCTGGGTCTTGCTACACATTCTGCTAGATGGTTGGAGGTTTTTGGTATATGAAGAATTTTCCTCAAGCATGAGTTAGTGCGTACAATGATGGTGTGTGTATCAAAGTATGATAAAAGTCTTTCTGATGCCATATGAAGTGTTATGGCCAATTTCTCCAAGGAGGGGTATTGAGTTCAAGACCTTTTAAGACATGACTAGTATAATAAATAGGATATTACTGGCTATCCTGCTCTCATATTAGTACAGAGCCCATCACTGTGGGTGAAGCTGAGAGGTACAAATAGAGAGTCTCGCCTTAAATAGATCGGTTGAGTAGGGGTAGCAAACTGAGGAACTGCTTGAATATAGGGAATGCTTGCTGGCACTGTTCCATCCACTGAACGTACTTAAGATCCTCTAAGAGCTTATAGAATGGTACCGCCTGGCTGAGCATGAAATAAATCATCCTAGAGCAGTAATTCTCCCATTCAACTTCTGCACTTTCTTGATGTTTCCAGGTGGCTCCATTTCCATCACAACCCGTATCTTCTCAAGATTGGCTTCAATACCCCCTTTTCAATATCATAAAACCCAAGAATTTCCCAGATGAACTCTAAATGCACACTTCTCCTTCTCTCTGAGGATTTCAAAGACCTTTGTTAAATCTTGAGGGTGTTCCGTCGAAGTTTTAGATTTGATAATCATGTCATTTACATACACTTCAACAATTTGGCCACTCTGAAGCTGGAAGAGTTTGTTGACTAGCTGCTGGTATGTAGCACCCACATTTTTCAAATCGAACTGCAGAACCTGGTAACAATAAGTACCTTTTTATGTTATAAAGCTAGTTTTGCTTTGGTCCTTCTCTTTTAAAGGAATTTGGTGATAACCCAAAGAAGCATCGATGAAGTTGTATTCTTCATAGCCAGCTGTTGAATTTACAAATTGATCAATGTTCAGAAGTGGGTAGAAATCTTTTGGGCACACCTTGCTAAGATTGGTGAAATCTACACACATTCTCCACTTCCCGTTGGACTTTTTCACTAAACCCACATTTGCCAGCCATTCTGAAAATAAGATCTACTTAATGAAGCCTGCTTTTTTAACAACTTTTCCACCTCCTCATCCACATATAACTGCTTCTCTAACTCGAGGTTCCTTCTTTTTTCTTAACTGGGTTGGCTGCAGGGTGCACATGAAGCTCATGGACATAAGTTCAGATGAGATGCTTGTAACATCGGTAGGACTTTAGGCAAAGATATCTTGATATTGAGCCAAGGTCTGGGTTAAGGCGAGCTCCTTATCAGGACTACTAGAGCTCTTGATTTTCAACTTCCTGTCAGCCGCTAACTGTATGTCTTTCAGCATATCAACAGGTTTGGCTTGGGATTGTGATTTATCAAGAACATCAAGGGTATTAACGAGGAGGACCATATTCGCATCCTTGAGAAGGACAACGTAAGATTCAAGAGCTACTTGTTGGTTTTCGTTGAGGATTGCCACTCCGTGTGGGTTTGGGGTCTTCATAATGAAGCTTTTCATGGAAATGCAGGCATCTACACCCACCAGTAGAGGCTGGCCAAAGATTGCGTTATACACAAAGTTTATATCAACCACCATGAAGCAAATTCATAACTCTTCACAACATAATAATCTCCAAACTGAACATTTATCATAACCGAACCCAATACTGGAACACTGTGGCCAGAAAGTCCTACCAAGGGTACCGAGACTGGCCTCAAGAGGTTCTAAGATAACTTGAGCTTCTTGTAAACATCAAGTGTTAAAAGGTTAATGGCATTGCCAGTATCTAACAAGATGTGCTGCATTAAATAGTCCTGAATGAGTGCTTGGACCACCAAGGTATTATTATGTGGTTTAATCACTTGACCAGACTCCTCTGTGTGGAAGGTAATGATTGGGCTGTTCCACCGGGGCACTTTTTTCACTGAGAAGACCTCCTTCACCCTTCATTTTTATGAATCTTCTGCTTTGTCGTAATGCTCTTCTCCTGTGATAATATGTATAAGTCATGTGGGAGCCTTCCTAATAGTTTGGGCCAGCTCGGAGTTCGACCCTCATTTATTTTCATCACTCGAAGCAGCAACAAATTGTCTTAGATAACCTTCCTGGATTAACCTTTCAATTTCCCTCTTCAACCTACCACAGTAGTTGGTTTTGTGGTCGTTACCCCTATGAAATATGCAGTATAGCCCCTCTCTGGTTGGGTCTTCCTTCCTTGGCCTAGGCCAGTTTACGCCTTTGTTATGTTTGAGCCATTGCAATATACTTGCCCTTGAGGCAGTCAAAGGGGTAAAGTGCTTAGGAGCCTCTGAGATGGGATAAGCCTTGTTTGAGGTTGAATGGTTCGACTGCCTCAGCGAAGTGTAACTATAGCCTCTCCATGACGGATTCGGCTTGCTTGGTCTAGGGATGTCTTGTTTTTAGGAGCTCTATTTTGGAGTTTCAGGCTTCTGGTATTCACAAGGGCCTTGGATGCTTTGGTCTAGTTCTTACAGTTATTGTGGAGCTCGTCCCAGAGTCTGTCATTCTCATCTGCACGGATGTACTTATGGCATCAAGCCATTATCTCTATGAAATCCTAGGGGGGTTCTTGCTCAAGGAACGAGATAATTCCTGACATTCAGTGTTGTTGACCAGTGCTTCCACAGCTATTTCAAAATTCATCTTTAGGATTTTGCCCGCTATTTTAGTGAATCTGTCTACATACTGCTCATCGGGCTTTGGCACAACTTTGAATAGGTCAGCCGAGGTACAGATGGGGTTAATAGAGGCCACAAACATGTTGATGAAAAGTTTAGTGAATTGGCTAAAGTTAAAGATCGAGTGCGATTCTAAGTTCTTGTACTAGATTTGGGCATTCCCAGCCAGAGTCTTCGAGAAAAGCTTACATAGAGTGGAGTCTGAGGTTGTCTAAAGAAGAGCAGTGTTGAAAATACCATCTATATGAGTTCTGGGATTAGTAATTCTGTCGTACTCCTTCAACTTTGGTACAAAATAATTTGGATGGACCTCTCTCAATACCTCCTTAGATAAGGGGGACTAGAAGGTAGCATCATACTGCAAGGTTGTCCCTCTAAGCATCCGTTTGATTTTATCATATACTAGAGCATTGATGTCTTCTGCCGTCATTATCACTTCTTTCTGCTTAGAATGCTCCCAACTAAGGTTGAAGGGACAAACGTCTGGGAGGTATAACACTCAGGAGAATGCAGCCTCCTTCTAACTCTGTTATCTGGCTTGAAAGAAAGTTCATTGATTTGATATGATCAGTTAGATCTACGCCTCGGCTGTAGGCAGCTGTGTATTGACTTGTGCAGCTCTACACAGTAGGTTGGTGGTGGAGTGGGTTATAGTTGGTGGTCTGGAGATAGTGTTCAGACTCGATCTCTCTCCAGATGTTTTGGGTTGCTTTTCTAGTGGGTTCTTATCAATTTGCTATCCGAAGACTCTTATGAAGTCTCTAAGGGTGGCCGTAAGTTCCCTCACTGATCAATCTAACAGGCTTAGAGACTATGCCACATTTGAGGCTAGTTGTACTAATGGGGTAAGAGAGGTTGAGGGTATTGCAAAAGTTAAGGATGGATTGGTTCTTGATGGGGCAATGGAAGATCGGTTGGGTCACTGTTTGTGTGTGTATGGTGGTAATTTATTGCTCGGAGTGGGAATGCAATTTTTTTTATCTTAGAGTCACATCTTGAGTTCTGTTGTCCATCATTTGGGGATTAGCTAGTCCACGCTCACCACACCACTGATGGCGAGGTGGAATCCAGGGACTGCTTGAACTCAGGTCTGGAGAATTTCATTTCCTATAAAAAACAGAGATAGGGATGGATCGGGCTCCACGAGGAGAGGCTCTGATGCCAAAGTCAGATGTCAATTTATGTGAGCTTTAAAGGAGTAAAGTAGAGTGAAAAGAGAGAGTCATACCTGTGGGAACCTACTCCTTTATATAGTGAGTTCATGGGGATAATACCTACATGTGTCAGCGAATATTGGAATATCAAGATGGTGCACCTGTCATGTCGCGAATGTGTGCCTGTTGTATCAAGAATGTGCTCCTGCCGTGTCGGGAATGTGCGCTTGCCGTGTCAGGAATGTGCACTTGCCATGTCAAAAGCTTGTCTGTTGAACATCGAAAAGTTCGGGGCTCGATGACGAGGTTTGGAAATATTAGATCGGACGGTCGAAGACTGAGCTCCGGTAAGAGTGTGTGTTGCCTGAGATAAAATTTTATCATTCCCGTCAAAAACATAAACCACCATATAACTGATTAAAAATCTGAATAGAATTTTAAAAATACCTAAAAAAAAATTTCAAGAATAGATCAGAAGAAGATGGGTATGCATTCTAAGACAAATGGGTATGTATTCTAAGACACATAAATAAAAATAAATCAAAAAACCCAAAAACATAAATGAGTTTAGATTGGAAATAATCATAATAGAAAGAATGAAAGAAGAGATTCAATTCCTTACCAACTCAATAGTTTTCATCTTGATAGCTAGATTTCTTAACTGAAAGGAATGTTACATATGTGAAAAAAAGATTTTTGAAATCTAATTAGTAGCGCAAACTTGATCGACGATGAGTTGAGGCAAAATAGAAACTAAAATGAAAGGAAGGGAAAGACGGAAAACAAAGAAGAATTGGTAGCATAAACTTAATCGGCGATGAGTTGAGGAAGAGAGACTGAAAACAAATAAGAATTTCAATCTTAAATGGGAAAAAATTTACTTCACTTGTATAGAAAATTTTTATATTTCACGCTTTAAATCCAGCTCAGTAAGGTGTCCTATTTTAAGCATGTAGAGGGTGTGTTATAGGACGAACGCAAAGTATAAAAGGGTTAATAGTTTTCTTTTTCTTTTTTTAACAAATATGAGTATTCATTTATGTATTAAGCCAACAATATATAAAAGAATACAAATAATGTATAGAATATATAAACAACACATAAAACATATAATCAACATATGGACAAACATGTAATTAATATATACAACATATATGCAATATATAAATAAATATATAATCAAAATACATGGCATATAATCCACATATAAATGAACATATAGTTAGCACATACAACATATAATCAATATATTATAGTTACATAAATTGAATATAAAATTTGAAAAAATAAATTATGATAGAATTATATCATATATCGATTATATGTTATATATTTTGATATATATGGTGGATACCAAATGAAAAAAATATATACATCTTTTATATTTCATGTATATGTTATATATATTTTGATATATATGCTTGACTTCAAATAAGAAAATATATAACTTTTTTATAAGTTGTTTATATATTGATTATATACCTTAAATGTTTTATATGTTATTTATATATTGATTATATGTCTTATACATCGATTATAAATTATTTAATATATACACAATATATAAAATTCAAAGGAGGAAGAGCAATATTTTATTAATATATATGCATTTTTATAATTAACTAGAAAAGAATCCCGTGATGTTGTGGATATTTTTATTTTTTTTTAATTTTATGATAATTTTAAATCAATAATTATTTATTCACAACTATAAATAAAGAAATATATTAATATATTAATAAATTTAAGCATATAATTTATAATTATTAAATTATAAAACGGAGAATAATCGCATTTATCTCTTAAAAATTCACTACCATCCTTTTGTTTTAAGCTATTTATCATATTTTATTTGTTTATTTTTTTTATATTTTATTGTAATTAAATAATAATCAATTATAATTAATATTAAATATAATATCATAATTTCATTCAATTAGCTAAGAAAAGAAAAAATTTTATCCATAATTAATCTATTCAGTTAGTTTGTTATCTTATGTTATATTATTAAGAAAAATTATGTTATTTTTTGTGATGGTAAAATAAAAATAAATGAAGAAAATAAATAATAAACAAAACTATATATAAGAAAAAATCAAAAAATAAAAATAAAAAATATGATTTGATATCCTTAATTGCAATTATGATTCATCAATAGTTGAAAAATAGAGTTGTCAACGCCAATATCTTTTGCATCTCATCCAAATTCAGCAAAACTTCCACAGAGTTAATTCACACTATTCATGCATTTTTTTGAATATAGATTCTATGTATTTGAAGCTTTCTATCACAAAATTTTAACATTTTTGGTCATTTATTGCCTTGTAGAACCATGTTGCTCCCCAAATCAATTCATCTTGCACATATATCTACAAAATACTTAATTCATTATTACTGATTAGAAATTAAATAGATTCAATATCAATCTCAGAGTTTTTCAATTACTTAAGCGTGTGTGTCTCGTAATAATTGAAATCACAGTAAAATAGACAAATTATTTTTCTAATACTGAAATTAAAAGATTATGGGTACTTATTTGTAAAGTTAAAGACCTAATAATTATTATCATAAAAAAACAAATGGTTAATCTTAAATAAAAATAAAAAGAATTTTTCATATATTTCGAGCAAAATAATTTTATATATTTAATCACGTTCAAAAAAAAAAGTTAACAAATTATGACTTGAATGATTAGTTTTACTTATTTTTATTTTTTAGTATTAATATATTGAACGAATGGAATCATTATTCATCCAATACATGCTAATAATTAGTTTTTTAAAATTTTCAAATATTAAATAATAAAAACAAATATATTATCATAATAATTTTTTTATATATAATAAGGAAATAAAATTAAAAAATCAACGGCAACAATTTAATATTTCAAAATTTTTAATTTGAAATTTAATATAGTTATTTTTAATTTAATATAAAAAATTAAATTATTTTATTAAATGATAACTAATTATTATCAATATCAAATGAAATATTCTAATTATATATGAACTCTCCAAATATATATAAATAATAATAAATTATTTATTTTAATAAATAATAGTAAATATAATATTTAAATATATCTAAAAAATGAGAGTGAGACAGATATATTATCATAATAAATTTATAGTTGTCCAATTACTTAAATCCGTATACCTCATAACTGTTAAAATCATAGTAAAATGGGCAAACCGTTTTTCCAATACTAAAATTATAAGATTCTCGGTATTTAGTTGCAAAGTTAAAGACATAACAAATATTATCATAACGTTAATCTTAAAATAAAAATAAAAAGAATTTTTCATAAATTTTGAGCAAAATAATTTTATATACTTAGTCACGTGAAAAAAATAATATTTAACAAATTATGACTTTAATTATTAGTTTTGCTTTTTTTATTTATTAGTATTAATATATTGAACAAATTTATTCGTTATTTATCCAATATATGCTAAGAATTAGTTTTTTATATTTTTCAAATATTAAATAATAAAAACAAATATATTATCATAATAAATTGTTTTATATAATAAGGAAATAAAATTAAAAAATCAACGGCAACAATAAAATCAAATGATTTTTTTAATTGATTATTTATTCTAATAAATAACAAATTTAATATTTTATAAAATTTAATTTAAAATTTAATATAGTTATTTTTAGTTTAATATAAAAAATAATTATATTATTAGATAATAACTAATTATTATTAATATAAAATCGGATATTTTAATCTTATTTGAACTCTCCAAAATATTTTTATAATAATTATTTATTTATTTTTTTCAACAAATAATAATAAATTAAATATTTTAATATATTTAAAAAATGAGAGCGAGACATGTATATTATCATAATAATTTTATATTTTTCATGATAAGGAAATAAAATTAAAAAATCAATAGCAACAATAAAATCAAATGATTTTTAATTGATTATTTATTCCAATAAATAATAAATTTAATATTTCATAAATATAATTTGAAATTTAATAAATTATTCTAATTTAATATTAAACTTTTATTATTAAATAATAAATAATTATTATCAATATCAAAATGGATATTCTAATCCTATTTCAACTCTCCAAATAAATATTTATAATAAATAAATTAATTATCTATTATAATAAATAATAAATTTAATATTTTGATATATTTAAAAAAATTGAAAGCAATATATATAGTATAATATTGTATTAATATTATATGTCTTATTATTATATATAGAATATTGCACTTTCATATTTTTAAAAATTTTTCAAAGTCACTGTACTTTTGTGAATTTTGATAAAAAAAAAAAAAAAAAAAAAAGAAGGAAAGACCATATTATTGTAACCTAGTCTTTGCTTTCAAGTCTCAGTTCCTTTCATTTTTAGAGCTGAAGTTCGAACTTCATAAAAAAAATAGCAATTGTGCAAAAAAAAAAATGATTTGATAACATTTCTTTCATGACACTTACTAGGAACTTAAAAAAAAAAAACAAATTCAGTTTCATTTAATTAAAAAAAAACAAAAAAAAAACAAAAATAACCTTAAATTATTCAGGTATCTCATTTTGGATTCTAAGTTTTTTTTTTTTTTAATCTATTTGTAACTTTTTTTAAAATAAAAAATGGAGCAAATTAGACCATCATTTAATAAAAATTAAGATTTTGGTATATTTTTTATGACATGATATTATATGAGATCCACTATTTAATAGGAATGAATAAAATTATTTGAACTTGATTGATCTAACTGCAGCCCAATTGATCATGCCAGTTTAAGCTTATTGAATTAGTCAATTTTAACTTATATATTTACTAATAAATCTGACTTAATCCAACAAAAATTAATTGAATCTAATTGAATTTGACCGAAATAATTTATAATTGTCGATTTTTAAATATGATTTTTTTATCGATTAATAATGGTTGAATTGGCCGACCACTAAAACTCGATAACCGGACCATTGAACATTCCTACTATTTAAATATTTTAAATAAAAAATTAAATATGACAATAAGACCTTATTTGTTTCATAATTTGTCTTAGTATGGTATAGTATAGTATAGTGTAGTTTAATTCTTATTTGTATTAACTTTTATATTTTATGATATAATTTTCTATAATAATATCATGGTTTGAAAATCATAAATTTTTAAACAACCAAATTTATAATTTTTCATGGTTTTACAATTTTATCTTTTTAAAATATCAAAAATAAAATTTTTAAATACCAAAAATGTATTAATAAATAATTTTTCATTTTCATAACATATTAAATTTTTAAAAATATTATTAAATTAAATAAAAATATTTTTACTTAACCATACTATATCATACTATCTTTTCAAATATAATAAATATTATTTTCAATATCATACTATACAATATTCATACTATACTATATTAGTGATTTTCAAATCTCAAATTGAATCTCATAACTTTTATGATGAATTATTCTAAATATATATATATATATATGATATTATTATCAATATTTTTAAATTAATATAAATTCTTACATCACCAATCACAATATTCATAAAAAAGACAAAAAAAAAATTTTTAAAAAGTAAAATATATCAAAATTCATTTATCTATTTATTTATATTATAATATTAGTTATTTAATTTATTCACATAAAGTTATAATGAATTTTTAACATAATATTATCAATATTTTAAACTATTACAAATATTTAAATAATCAACTATAATATTTAATAATAAAAAGATAAGAAAATTTAAAAAAATAAATAAATTTATTTAATTATTTATGTATTGTATAATGTTAATTCTTTATTTAATTTATTCACATTAATATATTAAAAAGAAAATTTTTAAAATTATTTACATCACTTACGAATCTATTTATAATTTCTATGAATTTTCAAAATTTTTATATAAAAATTAATTATTACAACATAAATTAAAATTAATATGATTTAATGACTTTACATGAATAAATTGAAAAAAATATATTATAAAATAAATAAATAGATAAATAAATGAATATTAATATATTTTACTTTCTTTTAATTTTTCTCTTTTTTTATTATTAAATATTGTGGTTGGTGATTTAAGTATTTATATTAGTTTAAAAATATAATAATAATATCGCATATATATTTTTAGAATAATTTATTATAAATATTTTAAGATTCAATTCGAGATCTAAAAAATATTTTAAGTTCATATTTGATTTTTTTGTTTTAAATATTTAAATAGTGGGTCTCATAAAATATCATATCATAAAAAATAATTACAAAACTTAACTTTCGTTGAGTGAGAGCCCAATTTGCTCCGTTTTTGTTTTAAAAAAATCAGAAATTTATAAAAATAATTTAGAATTTAAAATGAGATATTCCAAATAGTTCAAAGTTATTTTTATACCTTTTCACAAAAAAATAATAAATAGAGAGAAAATTATTTTTTTTATCATAGCCGCTTTTTTTTTTGAGTTCTCATAAATTTTCTTTTTTTAAAAAAAAATTTGAGATTAAAACTACCGTCAATTTATTAACAGATGATCCTTATCCATTTTTCTTTATCTTTCATTTAAATATGTTACTTGATATTTGTATTATTTTTTCTTTAAGTTTTTTTTTTGTTTATTATTTATCTTCAAAATAATTTTTAGATCAATATAAATTTAAAAATTAATATTTGTTATTATTGTTATACTTTTTATCTTTTAGAATAAAACTGAATACAATTTAAATTTTTATTATAAATTTTTATTTTTTTATTTAAAAATTATGTATCTTCTTTAAATTAAAATTTATTATTTTTAAATGGAGATTATTTATCCTTCTTAATTGGAAGTATCATTCTTATATGAAAGGTGGTTGATTTTTTTTTTTTGAAATGACAAATAAAGTTAATATTTTGCTGAAAATTAGATTGCCTATGATATATTACAATTATTCATCATTTGCATCAAATAAGTTCAGATAAATCTAATAACTTCATTCATTAATTACACTTTAAAATTATATAACTTTATTTGTACCTTACTGATGTATTTTTTTATTTATTAATAAAAAATTATTTTGCATTAAATGATACTCTCTCCATACCGGTAAAATTATCACTTTTATAAAAAAAAATCCATTAAAATTATCACTTTGTATAATAAAAAAATAAATTAATATTTTTCAATTATACTCTTATTATTAATGAGGTAATTATTAATAAAGTGAAAATATAACAATTCTAATATTACTGAGCTAATATAGTGCATTTTAATTATTTATTCAAAATAATTTCAATTATCACTGTAACATACACTTGCAGATATTTAAACATCAGAAACTTCTGTGAGCATAGGAACACCCTCAGGTGGTATCAGAGCCTATAGACTGTAGATGAATCGGTATGAATAGTAGTAAAAGAAGAAAAATTACTTAATCATGTTCAACACCAACTCAGATCTTGTTTCTCATACTTCTCTTCTTATTCCCTCTTCTTGTACTTCTGAAATGACTAATATAATAAATCACCTTGTAGAAATTGCCCTTATCCAGAAGATTCTAAAGTTAATTCTTCTCAGCTCTATGTTCGTAATTCTTTTGTTGTATTTAAGAAAATAATTATATAAAGAAGATCACTCACTTGATCTCTCCCAGAACTCTCCCTGTCAAAGAATATGTATAGTCAACTCGACTGAACCAATGTTCTCTGACCTCTTTTTCAACAGAATAATAAGTTATTCTGGAGATCCCTCCAGTATTCATTTCTCATTGGAAGAAGCAAGGCTATTCTCATCTTCATCTTGGAGCTGTGACAATTGTTCTCTCTTATCATAGAAGAAAATGTTTACCTGTTACAACAAGATTATCTATGCTTGATACTAGATATGTTCATTTTGAAGATATTATGATAAGAACAATTATGACAACACTTAATGCTTGAAGTATTGTGCTGACCTTTTTTCCTTAATATAATATATCTCTTGAAGATCTCCATCTGTCTACAAGCCTGAAAGTTCAAGTCTAAATTATAGGAGCTAGATAAATTGATGGATCTTTATTTGATACTCTTTATCACGAGATAGTTTACAGATTGCAAAATCATGCAATTAATCTATTTGCTCCAAGAGTATCCATAGATGCTCTTTATATTATGCAAATACTTATTCTACTCTTACAATTGTTCAAACACCTAGATAACTTCCTAGAGATGAATTGATTAAGCTCACTCCTTTGGAATGGGTTACAAGTTATGAAAATTTGAAACAAAACTCTAAGCATGTTCAGATTTAGGAACCCAGGTTCCTCAGATAGAAAGATGAAACAGTAAAGACAGTTTTTACTGCTCCTAGTGAAGCCAGCACAAGTCAGACTCCAGCTATTTTCCATAGTTGTATGACAGTTCTAGTTTCTTGTACAATGGAAAAATCTATTCCAGTTCACAGTTTTAATGGTAGTGGTGAAAATATTTATGTTGCAAAGATCAGAGGCCATTTTATTTGGAATCTTTCAGGATCTGGAGAATGTGAACCTGATTGTACTTGTCATGAAGATTTAGGGGAAGCTAATTACCCTAAAAGACTTACTGGTCCCAAGAGATTTTACTCTTCTTGCAGTTTGCAGTTTTCTTCTCATAAGAAACCACCACCAAATTTTGATTCAGATCCATGGATTGGAATTCATATAGATATTCAAAATAAGGAGTATCCGCTTCCTCTTGAAATTTATAATGATGCTTTTAAGGTCTTAGAAAAAGAAAATTTATTAACTGTTCCACCATTACCATAAATTCCTAAACCAAAAAAACTCCAAGCTCAAAGATGTACCACACTGGTCCAAACACCTCAACCCTGCATGATGTTTTCTCCACCATCACCTGAAGATTTTTCTCTATTAGAGAAACAAACTCATCCATAAACCAAGTGCTCGACCATATGTTTAACCTACTACAGTTGATCCTTCTAGTCAGCTGAAGGAACCAGCCCAAGAAAATAGGTCCTCAATTGGCAGACTCAGAATCAAGTTCAGAATAATTACCTTAAGGTGATTGATTTTAATTTGGATAAGTTATCTAATAAAACTAACCAATTGTCTGTCAAAACTAATAAAATATCATTAATTCTTAATTCTATGCCTACTGAAATTAAGCAATATCATAATTTTCTTCTTCTAAGAATTAATCAGTTAGATACAAAGTTAAGGTTGATGATTCAACACCAGACATATGGACCATCCTTTTCTGAAAAAACTAAGAAAATCAAAATCCTTAAAATCAAACAACAGAGAATGGAAACTGATTTGCTCTCTAAGCAACAACCCACACCCACACCTATTTCAGACCCTTATTTTCTGTTAGCCTTTTATCCCTCAACTTCGTTTACCAAACCTACATTTAAAATGGTACATGAATTATTTCCACATGTAAAGCCATATAAAATATATGTATTATCATCTTTTGTGCCTCCAGCAACAAAATCACAAAAGACTACCACTCCTTCAACTCCAATTTCTACAACTCCTCCACTTGTAACTGTCCAGCCTATTACATAAACTTTTCCTTCTCAAACTTCTCAGAAAAAGAAATCATTTCAACAACAGATGTCTCTAGATGTAGTCTCTGATTTATCAGATTTTGATATTCTATTAGAATATATTTCTAAAGACTCAGAAAATTAGCAAGCTGATATTACTCAGCTTTTAATGGTAGATCTAGTAATGGCAGATCTAGTAAACGAAGTTCGTATAGTAGATGATGATTCTCCAAATCCACCATATAATGTTAATCTTAGACACTAGCAGTTTTAGTAGTTTCAAAAACCTGCTAATGGTCTTTGGTTTACTTTTGATGATGTGCCTCCCTAAAAATGAGAGAGACTTCTTGAGTTCAATGCATGACTTGATCTCCAAATGACAAGAGAAGGAGCTTCTCTTCCTAATGTTCTTCATGAATTTGTTTCTAGATTCACTGGATTCATGAGAGAATGGTTTTTCTCTATGGATGAATATACAAGGCTTACTTTTTTCACAAAGTCAATATCTCAAGCCTTATTACAAGTTCATATGGAATTTATTAGAGATTATTCTCTTCTTGCTAAAAGAGAAAAACAAGAATTCTTTGAAATGAAGTGTTGTTCTTTAAAAAAAGAAAGATATTGATTTTCATTTCAAAAGAATGTCTACAAAATTTTATGCTCTTGGAGGATATGGTGATTCCAGTATGAAGCATGCTTATATTGCTTCTCTTCCTGATGAACTTCAACCAAAACTAAAGAGGATGATTCAGCAAACCAATAAGCCAAGTACTTAAATTTCTTTAGGAGAAATTCACCAGATGACTCATACTACCTTAGCAAAATTATGTGAACAAATGAAAGTTTTTAATCAATTTCTGGGAAAAGACTCTCCTAATTTGAAGTTTGCTTGTCGCTAGCCTTCTCTGAAGATTAAATGCTTAAAAAAAAAACTTGCTTTTGCACATAAAAAAGAACTATACTCATAAGTTCTCTTCTTTCAGACCTGGAAAGCAGAAACGGTTTAAGCACAGAAAAAAGTTCATATTTTTCAGGAAAAAGTCTCCTTATACCAGAAAAAAGAATAGTGGAGACAGATGCTATATTTATGGTCAAAAAGGTCATTTTGCAAAGAAATATCCTAAAAACCCAATCAAAGTAGCAAAACTCATTCAACAAATGCAATAGATTTCAATTCCAGTTCCTAATGATGTTGGAATTGAATCTCTTCTTTCTGAACAAGATGAGGCTGATCAGGAAACATTATTTGCTATTCGAGTTGATGATGACGACGTCTTTTTTTATTCAAGTTCATATGATTCAAAAGAAGACTATCCTACAGTTTTCCATCTTCAACCATCTATCCCAAATGCTTGCTCTGTTGATAATCCATTGCTTACTCCTTTGGTCCAAATTTTTGTACTTCCAACAAAGTATAATAAAGCTATTCCTTTAATAGCTTTCATGGATACTGGAGCATACAAATCCATGATGAATCCAGCTGTTCTACCTAATACTTATTGGAAGTCTCATACAAAATATTTTTAATCAGCAGATGGAAAGGTGTTTTCTACACACCTTATTACTAAAAAGAAGATTGGTATACAGCTCTTTTCTGACTGTATTATCTGGACTCATATTCGTGGTTCTACTCTTCCAAACAAAGATTTGTTGTTTAATAAAATGCAAAGGATTTACAAATCCTTCCTACAGGAATCAAACACAAAATTTTTCAAGTCTTACATTGAAATCCTAAGAATGTTTTCTTTGGTAGAAGTTCCTATTGTCTTTGAAAATATTAAGGCTTCTCTTCTTCCTTCTTGTGCTGATAGTCATGTATATTTCAAACACTCTCATCCATTGTGAAAAAAATCCAGATTTCTTTATTTCTCTTCCCTTCAAAAAGAATGAAGATGTTAATCCAATAAAAAGCTTCACATCTTGGCATATCTCTTACATATCTTGCTTTAGCTAGGCAAAAATGTGAGTCTTTACTTCAACAAGGACTCATTGAACGAACTAAGTCTAACTGGACTTGTCAAGCATTTTATGTTGAAAAGAGATAAGAAATTATCAGACAAAAGAAAAGACTTGTTATTAATTATAAGCCTTTAAATTTGTTCCTTCAAGATGACAAGTTTCCTCTTTCAAAGATCTCTACAGTTATGATTCATCTTAAAAAGGCAAAAATATTTTCAAAATTTGATTTGAAAGCAGGACTTTGGCAACTTGGAATTAAACCAGAAGATCGGCCCAAAACAACATTTTTGTATTTAAAATGCTCAATACCAGTGGACTGTGATGTCATTTGGTTTGAAGGTGGCACCCTCATTGTTTCAAAAGGTTATGATCAGGATATTCCATCCCATTCTCTATTTAGCCTTAATCTATATTGATGATATCTTATTTATTTCACCTACAGTAGAAGCCCATCATTAATTACAGCAGGTCACTACCATTGTTCATAAATATGGGATTATGCTTTCTAAGAAAAAAAGTACTCTGGGTCAGGCTACTATTGATTTTTTTGTCTTACATTTTGAAGATGGTTGTTATACTCCAAGCCCACATATAGCAGAAGAATTGCTTAAGTTCCCTGATTCAAATTTCTCTATTAAGTAAATTCAATAGTTTTGTGGGTATTATTAATTATATTCAAAACGTTTTTTCCTGCTATAGCCCAGTTTATCAGCCAACCTTCCAAACTCCTCAAAACGAATCCTCCTTCCTGATATGAAACACAAACAAAAGCTGTTAAGAAAATATAATAGCTTGCCTCTCAACCAGTCCCACTTCACATTCCTTCTACAGGTCTCAGAGTCTCATAGACTGATGCAAGTGATGAATATTGGGGAGCAATTCTTTTGGAACGTCTAGCTGGTAAAACCCATTACTGTGGTCATGCAAGTGGACAATATAAAGATAGTAAAAAATATTACCCTTTCACTTACAAAGAAATCCTAGCAGTCAAATATGGAATTAAGAAATTTGAATTTCATCTTATAGGACATCATTTCCTTGTTGTTCTAGACAATAGTTCTTTTCCAAAAGCTCTTGCATTTAAGCAAAACACTCCTCCTCCTCAACAGCTTTTAAGACTGCAAGAATGTCTTTCTACATATGACTACTCTATTGAACATATTAAAGGTGATAAAAATTTGATACCAGATCTTTTATCCAGACCAGCTAAACATATTCCTCTTGTTACAGCTACTCAAACCATACCATTAATTATGATGTATCAAAGAGATCAAAGACCAAGACATCCTTTCCACTCAAAACTTGGAGTTCCCGCCAAGATTCCATCCAAACACTCATTTTGAAATACAACAATATGCCATAACACATATCATTGTTTTTCTTGAACATATTCATAATCATTTTCATGTGGACCCTGAATGTGATATATTTTACCCAGAATACCCTTGATTACTTGTCTACCATCTTTCTTCAAACAATCCTCAATTTTCAGCTGAGTTATGTTTTTTATAGTGTTTATCTACTCTTTATTATCATGCTCTGGAAAATCTTGTTATGAAGATTATCCATTTCTTTCACATTGAGGAAAATTCAGATAAACTGCTATGGAAGTTTTTGAAATGGTATTATCTTATCTCTTGGTGGAGAAGACAACTGTTACAAATTGCCAGAAGACATAGGTCATGGGATAAACCTTCTGAAGAAACACAAATATTTCATTCTGTTTTCATATTTCATAGAACCTATTCAATGATTCCTCAAATAGGAGTTCTCTGGTCAAGAAATCAGGTTAACCATTGGAAGACTTACTCTGGTCAGATTTCTGCTCAAGACTAGTTACAAATGGAATTAAAAATTTACTTTTGCAAAATTAATAATTCCTCTTTGTATGTCAACAATTCCTTTATATGTACATCCATGGTTCTAGACAGAAATTGGACTCAACATGATCAGATACATGCTGAAACCACTACAAAGTTGCCTTTCCAGCTCACTGATGAATTATTCCAAGATAGTTGACTGTTTCATTCATTTGAAGTTGGATCCAGCTCTAAAGCAGCAGAAAGAGATTCTCAATTATATCTTCCAACTCAGAATAATCCACATGTCCGGACATTTCAGGACCCAGCCAACTCATCAACAATGAGAAATGCAGATGGTACTTTGACAACTCATTAAGATATTGATGACTTTTTAGCATCAGCCAGATAGTCAGCAGCTACTTTTGACTCTATTGCTTATAAATAGAATCCACTTCTTTGTGCTTTTTATGACTCAGAAAGTGAAGATTATCATAATATGAATATTTCACTGCCCCACTCTTACTAAGTGGATACATTGTATTTATCTTTATAAACTGTTTGTATTACTGTTTGTAATAATCAGACTCTACTCAGTCTTAGTGGATGTCCTTTGTTTCTGTAAGTGTGTAATGAAGTCATCCATAATGACTTTTTTTTTTTGTTGTATCTTTATCCATTTCTCTATATGAGGGATCAGTTTGTAACTCCGAGGGATATAGTTTTCCAAACTAATCCTCTCTCTTAATAAACATATGGCTTTTTAATTTCCTTATATTTTTCTTCCTGCATTTATTTTCTGCTTATTCATCCAACAGTCTAAATCCTTTGATATGAAGTAATCTATTTATAACAGAGATAAGTTAGTCAAAAGGACATCCAATTGAATGCCTAAGAGGACGCTTATTGTGGACTATGCGTGAAATTGATGTCTTTATGAACCTCAGACAAATCTTCACCTGTGTTCATAAAATTAATATGCTTTGTTCAAAGATCTAATCATATATATTGGTATATAAGCTAAAAACCTCTTAGCTACTGACTGTGAGCATATTTTAATGCATGCCTTAAAAAGTATAACAATATATTATACCATATACTTACAGAGATTTAAACACCATAATCTTCAATAAGCATAACAACACCCCAATACGCTAGAATCCCATGCTGGGCTCAATGCTCATCATTTCATCAAATCATAAACCATCAGATCTCGAAAAAGAAAAAGAAAAACATCCCAAGTATTAAACTAACATAAAAACCAGCCTGCCGTACCTATAGGATCAAATCAGGCATAAAAATGCAATTCGATTTGACTTCCATACCACAAGAAATGTTTACTGAGTAAATATATGAAAAAATTACATATAATTATTGGGTCCTCGTAAAAAAAATTACAACACAAAACTAACATGAAAATATTTTACTTTTAGAGAAAAAAAAAACTGCAAAATCAAACAAGGGCTAACTCCACAAGGCACACAACCAATAATTCAACATCACCATCACACTATTTACTTATGGAAGAACCGGGACACCGTACCTACAGGATCAAATCTCACAAAAAAAAAAAAAGAGGCAGAGAGCTTTGTATGGAAGGAAAGCAAATAGTGATAGTAAGTGCCCACAATTACTAAAAGGCTTTCCAGTTATCAGAGCTCTTCCTAGGAGTTCCACTCTCCATCGATGTCGAAAATGGCCCAGAAGAGCCAAATGGATCACTGTCATCAAATGATGAGAACCGATTAATTTTATCAGTGCCTCTAGAGCCATGTGCAGAATCAAACGTTCCAAAGGAATTGCCAGAGGATTGGAAGAATCCATTATCGTTGGTATTAAAAGAATCGAGCCTTGAGAAACCCCGACTATGATCAGAATCTCTAGTTTCTCTAAATGAATCAAAACTTGAAGGAAAAGCATGACTGGTATCACTCTCTCTAAATGAATCCAACCTTGATGGGAACCCATGACTATTGTCAGTCTCTCTAAATGAATCAAACCGTGAGAATCCTTGAGTCTGATCAGAGTCTCGAAAAGAATCAAACCTTGAGAATCCATGACTTTGATCAGTGTCTCTGGATTCCCTAAATGAATCAAACCTTGATGGGAACCCATAACCTTGATCAGAGTCCCTAGTGCTGCTCATGGAATCAAATCTTGAAAGAGAATGGCTTGAAGATTGAAATAACCCGCTGTCATGCATATTAAATGAATCAAATCTAGAGAAGCTGTCAAAGGAATGGTCATCTAAACCTTCATTAAACTTTCGTGGAGAACTCCCAAAATTATAGGCAGGGGTGCCAGGAACTGATTCAGCAAATCCAAATGAGCTCTTCCCCTGGTTATAGGCTGGGGTGCCAGGAACAGACTCCGCAAACCCAAAAGAACTCCTTCCCTGGTTGTAGGCTGGAGTGCTTGGAACAGAATCTGCAAATGCATATGTGCTCTTCCCCTGGTTATATGCAGGGGTGCTAGAAACAGAGTCAAACAGGCTTTTACCCTGGTTATATGTAGATGAGGGTGTGCTTGGAACAGAATCTGCAAAAAAAGATGTGCTCTTCCCTTGGTTGAAGCTATCTGAATATGAGGATCCTGTTTTTATTGGATTCAGAGAAAATCCACTCATACCAAATAGAGAACTTTCACTTTGCCTATCATGATCCAAATCCTACAAGAGAAATTTTAGTGTAATTCAGCCAATACATTGAAGGCAAGGTCAACAAGAAGTAATCTAGAAATAAAACTGAAATTGAAACCACGATGCCAACTCATGAAAAATGAAAGATATGTTTTCCAATAATGACAATTCCAGAAACCAATAAAAATGCCATAACTTGAATGTGTATTTTTATATGAGCAGAAAGGAGAGATCCAATCTCCCTGGCTTAAAATAGCATATTTAGAAATTCTTAAATAGTAGCGACCAATGATTTCTGTTTTTGACATCTAATTAAAGGGCAGAACAAGTTCACATACCTTGCCACTAACAGAATCAAAGCCCCAAAGAGATTCTGTGTCATAATGAGTGTCAAATGTTCCCCATCCAGGTTCATCACCACTTTTATCCCCAGATAGTACAGATTCAGTACCACCCATATCACTGCATAATAATGACACTGGTAAAATCAGGCATCTAAATGAAGCATTAAAAGCAGAATTGTTTGGAAGTTGACACTAAATAAAGAAAATCAAGTAAAAAGTAAAAAAGTAAAAAAAAAAATGAATGAAAAAAAACCTATGGATTTCTCTAGCATGTGGTGAATCATCAGCTCCAGCACCATCTCGGAATTCATGTGACTGGTTCTCTGTTGCACTCTTTCCAGCAGGACTGTCAGAGGGACTTACAGCTGTACCATTCTCACTATGATCATGAGTTGTCACTTCCTTCTCTGACTTCTCCTCCTTTGAAGGGGAACCATTTATAGCCTCATTAATAGGAGTTGTTTCTTTTTGAACTGAAGATTTCTGTTTTGGACAGGCTACCACATTTTGCACGTCCAGAGTGAGCTCTTTGACAAATGTGAAACCTGGAAGTGGTAAAAGCTGGTTACTTTTCACAAATGCAGTTAACATATTTTCTGAAAAGAACGCATAACGAGCACTTGACATGAAAATAACCAATTCTTCATGCACAAGCATATACAGGTCCATCACCGGATTGAAAATGGATCTAACCCAACAACCCGCAGGATAACCATTTTACCATACCTTCATCCTCAAATTTATCCCAATCTTCATCCCAGTCAGCTGCTCCTTCTTGAATTCCAGGTTGCCAGCCTTGAAAAAGATTGCAGAAAATAAAATTAACAATTAACAGAGGGAAAAAAAAACATGAGCATTCTTATTCCAAAATAACCAAAAACACAATCATGCAAAGTATCTTGCAGAATAAAAACTATATAAGCAAAACACAATTATGCAGATGTTTTACAGAAAATAAAAACTGAATGAACCATATACAATTCTTTCAAGTGCTCGGAGGAAACCATATGACATTTCCTCAATTTAATATGTTGTTTACCATGAAACAAAAACTATTACCAAATAAACAGCCAGATAAAATTTGTCAACACATGGCAACCAGCATTTTAGATTTTGCCAACTGTGTAATCATCTAAACAATAGACATCACTTCAACATTCCATATCTTTATCCAGAAAACTGACATTGACTCTTAAGGCCACAATCCCATGCATTGAAAAGTTCCTAGAAGACAGTAATATATTAAACAACAGGGAATGGAAATCTTTCCCAATAAATTTATACCAGGATACAGTCTATGGATTCTTCATTATCAACATATGCCTTGTTTGACTTTCTACAAAAAGGAAAAATGACCCTCTTCACCTAGTTACTCGTTTTGGCCAGAAGTTTTAGTTTAATGTTTCATCATTCAGTAGTCCTAATTACTGACAAGTTAATGAACCATATTGGACTCGTACACAAGTTAAAAGTTGCTCCGGCTACTCCACATAGAAACTTGAGAATAATGCATGTCATATAGGTGTGGGCCACTATCTTCTAAGTGAAGTTTTCACCATAGTCATATCTTACTGGCCAGAATTTTCACAGTAGGAAAATGGCTTGAATGATTCAAGAGCTATTTCTAAATTGTTATGGAAACAGAATAATGTATATATAGGAAGTAAATATTTAGATTTCTCCTTCCTAAATTAGTCTCTAGTTTCTTGTATATATATATAGGGTTGTGTATTGAATTGATTAAGATATACAGAATTATTTTGCATATTGATTACATGGTATCAGAGCCATTAAATCCTTTGTTTTTCTTCTTCTCCTATTCGGTTTCGTGAGTTTTTTTTGGAGAGGTTTTACTGTTTCAAGAGCAGTAGGTCTAGGTCATCTACCTAGACCGTTTGTTTTGTGTCACAGCCACCTTAGGGAGGAGCCTTGGCCGCCGACCGGCCTGCCTCTGGAGTCCGGCCGCCTGAAGGTCTGCGCGTGAGGCTCACGCGCCGCTTGAGGAGTCTGTGTCCTGCTTCACGCGCCGGCGCGTATGGGAGCGTGGGAGGTTTCCGGTGACCTTCCGGTGATCGTCTTTCCTTTTCTGGTCTCGTTTTGCTTCCTGCTCTTCACTCCAGCAGTCACTTTTGGCATTCCAAGAGGTCAGTTTATATCAGTGTGTTGCTCCCCTTCGCTTTGTTCCCTGTTCTTCATTCCAGTCATTGTTTTTGACACTCCAAAGGTCAGCTTGTGTCAGTTTGTTGGCTCCCTTTTATTTGACAGTTTATTCGTTTCAGTTATTGCATCATGCCTGATACTAAGACTGTTGTTAGTGATATTATTCCGGTGGTTAATAGAATTACAGAACATAAGCTGAATGAAAATAACTTTTTAGATTGGAGTAAGACCATTAGAATTTATTTGAGAAGTGTTGATAAAGATGATCATTTGACTAATGATCCACCTACTGGTGAAGCGGGAAAGATTTGGGTGAGGGAAGATGCAAGATTGTTTTTACAGATAAAAAATTGTATTGGTAGTGATGTGGTTGGTTTCATAGGTCATTGTGAGTTTGTCAAAGATTTAATGGAGTATCTTGAATTTTTGTATTCAGGCAAAGGTTGAACAGGGTGTATGATGCGTGTAAGGCGTTATATCGTGTTGAGCAGCAAGATAGGCCTCTTAAAGTGTATTTTTCGGAGGTAAAAAAGATTTATGAAGAACTTAATATCCTTATGCCTTTCAGTTCTGACATTAAGGTTCAACAAACCCAGCGTGAACAAATGGTGGTCATGAGTTTTCTTGCAGAATTATCCCCAACATTTGACACTGCCAAATCACAAATTCTTTCTGGTAGTGAAGTTCCTAATCTGACGAAGGCTTTCTCTCGAGTACTACGTAATGAAAGTTCTAATCCGGGTACCTCCCTACATTCTATTCAGAGAGCTCTTGTAAGTCGTGATTCGGGACAACACGGAAATTAGGGTAAATGAGGCAATAATCGTGGTAGTACTAATCGGGATTCAGGTATTATTTGCTATTACTGTCATGAACCAGGTCATACTAAACGATTTTGCAAGAAGCTGTTGAACAAACAACAGAGAGCAAATATGGCTAGTCAGGAGACAGTGATCGCTCCTTCAAATAATACCGTGACTATTTCTGCTGCGGAATATGCTGAATTGTCTCAACACCGTTCATCTAAGTCTGTTGATTCTTCTGTTGTAGCTGCTGCTGCCAATACAGGTACATCTAACACATGTCTTATGTTTGCCTCATCAAAATGGGTCACTGATTCTGATTGCACAGATCACATGACAGGTACTTCTAATCTCCTATCCTCTTTAAAATAACCTGATAAGTTTCGTAGGAATGTTACATTAGCTGATAGATCTAAAACTCTTGTTACTAGTATTGGTACTGCTAATCCCACTCCTTCCCTCCCTTTAGATAAAGTTTTATGTTTGCCTAAATTTTCGTTTAATCTTTTGTCCGTCAGCAAAATCACTCAAACATTAAATTGTTGTGTCTCATTCTTTCCTTTTCATTGTATATTTCAGGATCTTTTGATGAAGCGGATTATTGGTAGAGGACGTGAGTCAGATGGACTATATCTTTTGGATGACCAGATCTCCACGTCTCTAGCATGTGCTGGTGTTATCTCTCCATTTGAAATCCATTGTCGCCTTGGTCACCCCTCCTTATCTTCCTTAAAGAAGTTATATCCACAATTTCAATCTTTGTCTGTTTTAAATTGTGAGTCATGTCAGTTTGCTAAACATCATCGTTCACATTTAGTTTCTCGTGTCAATAAGCAGGCTTCGTCCCCTTTTGAGATTGTTCATTCAGATGTTTGGGGTCCTTGTCCTATTACTTCTCAAACTGGTTTTAAGTATTTTGTAACTTTTGTGGATGATGATTATTCTCGTGTTACTTGGCTTTTCTTAATGAAAAATCGTTCGAAGATATATTCTATATTTTGTTGTTTTTGTGCTGAAATTAAAACTCAGTTTCAGAAGTCTATTCGTATTTTACAAAGTGACAATGCAAAGGAATATTTGTCTAGCTTATTTCAATTGTATATGTCACAAAATGAAGGGGAGCCTTGGCGCAACGGTAAGTGTCGTCGCCGTGTGACCTGAGGTCACGGGTTAGAGTCGTGGAAACGGCCTCTTGCAATTAATTGCAAGGGAAGGCCGCGTACAAAGACCCAATGGGTCCGACCCTTCCCCGGACCCCGCTCATTGTGGGAGCATTCGTGCACCGGGCTGTCCTTTTTTTTTATATGTCACAAAATGGCATCATTCATCAAACTTATTGTGTCGATACACCCTCTCAAAATGGGGTTGCAGAACGAAAAAATAGGCATCTCCTTGAGATTTCTAGAGCACTTCTCTTCCAAATGAAGGTACCTAAACATTTTGGGCTGATGCTGTTTCTACTGCATATTTTCTTATTAATCGTATGCCTTCCGCTGTTCTTAATGGTGCAATTCCATATCAGTGTTTGTTTCCTTCTAAAGCTTTGTTTCTCATTAGTCCTCGTATATTTGGGTGCACTTGTTTTGTGCGGGATGTTTGTCCCCAGGTTACCAAATTAGATCCCAAATCCCTTCGTTGTGTCTTTCTTGGATATTCTCGTCACCAAAAAGGATACCGGTGCTTCTCTCCTGATTTAAACCGCTACCTTGTCTCTATAGATGTTACCTTTTTCGAACAAACCCCATTCTTTTCTTCTCCTTCTACATATGCAGGTCAGGGGGAGAAAAATGATCTTTTAGTTTATGTCATGCACTAGCATCTTGAGTCTACTCCTACACCTGCTCCAGTTTCAGATTCCGCTCCTACTTTTGTTCCCTCACCAGCACCTTCTCATCCTCGTTTTGACCAGGTTTATTCTAGAAGATTGGTTGTTACTGACTCTCATCCTCCACCAGCCACTTCGGCAAAAGTTCCAACATCTCCACAAGAGTCTACTATGTCTAATCTTGATCTTCCTATTGCTGCCCGGAAAGGTAAACGTTCATGTACTTATCTTATTTCTTCTTGTGTAAGTTATGATCATTTGTCTTCTTCCTCTCGTTTTGTGAGTAATCTAGATTCAGTTTCAATCCCTACCACTGTTACCCAAGCTTTATCTCATTCTGGTTGGCAAGCAGCTATGGCAGAAGAAATGGCAGCCTTGGATGCCAATGGTACTTGGGATTTTGTGCATCTTCCTATAGGTAAAATGGCTATTGGTTGTAAATGGGTGTTCACTGTTAAGGTTAACCCTGATGGGTCTATTGCTCGGCTTAAGGCCTGATTAGTTGCCAAGGGATATGCTCAGGTTTATGAGATTGATTATTCTGACACTTTCTCCCCTGTAGCCAAATTGTCTTCTGTTCGACTGTTTATTTCCCTTACCGCTACTTTGACTGGCCTTTACACCAATTGGATGTTAAGAATGCCTTCCATCATGGAGATCTTCAAGAAGAGGTTTATATGGAGCAACCGCCTGGTTTTGTTGCTCAGGGGGAGAAGGGTAAAGTTTGCAAACTTCGCAAGTCTCTTTATGGCCTAAAGCAAAGTCCTCGAGCGTGGTTTGGAAGGTTTTGTGATGTAATCCAAAAGTTTGGCATGAGGAAGAGTATCTTTGATCATTCTGTGTTTTTAGAAGTTCAGATGCTGGGATGGTTTTGCTTGTTGTGTATGTTGATGATATTGATATTATAGGGAGTGACTCAACCGATATATCTTCACTTAAGTCATATCTTCAGTCACAGTTCCAGACAAAAGATTTGGGTTTGTTGAAGTATTTTTTGGGCATTGAAGTATCTAGATGTAAGCAAGGAATATTTCTGTCACAAAGGAAATATATTCTTGATCTTTTAAAGGAAACTGGTAAGTTGGGTGTTAAGCCTTGTAATGCTCCAATGATTCCCAACATACAGCTCACTACTGAAGGGGAGTTATTTTCTGATCCTGAGATGTATAGAAGGTTAATTGGCAAGTTGAACTACTTGACAGTAAAACGTCCAGATATTGCTTACTCAGTGAGTGTTTTAAGCCAGTTCTTGTCTTCTCCTACTGTTTCTCACTGGGAAGCGTTAGGACAAATCCTATGCTACTTAAAAGGTGCTCCAGGGCGTGGTCTTCTCTACAGTAACCAAGGACATGTGAACATTGAGTGTTTTTCTGATGCAGATTGGGCAGGTTCAAAGGTTGATAGAAGGTCGACTACAGGTTATTGCGTTTTTATGGGAGGAAACTTGATATCATGGAAAAGTAAGAAGCAAAGTGTCGTATCTCGTTCTAGTGCTGAAGTTGAATATCGAGCTATGGCTCAATGCACTTGTGAAATTATTTGGGTTCGTCAGCTATTAGAAGAGATCGGTTTCAAGACATCTTCTCCGGCAAGGTTATGGTGCGATAATCAAGCTGCTCTGCATATCGCTTCAAATCCAGTGTTTCATGTGCGCACCAAACATATTGAGGTAGATTGTCATTTTATTCGAGAAAAATTACAACAGGGTGTTATATCTACCGAGTACGTCAAGACAGGCGAGCAACTTGGGGATATTTTCACCAAAGCTCTTAATAGTTCTCGGGTTGACTATCTATTTAACAAGTTGGGCATGATAGATATATATGCTCCAACTTGAGGGGGAGTGTTATGAAAACAGAATAATGTATATATAGGAAGTAAATATTTAGATTTCTCCTTCCTAAATTAGTCTCTAATTTCTTGTATATATATATATATAGGGTTGTGTATTGAATTGATTAAGATATACAAAATTATTTTGCATATTGATTACATAAATGAATCATGCATTTGGGCACCAGATGGATCGATAATATAATCAGAGTTTCTCTATAATCTAAGATCAAGTTATGGGATGGAGACAATTTATTTGAATTTCTTTTTTCAATTTTAAGAGAAATAGTTAACCGTTTAAAGTTATGTTGCTTGTTTAAAAGTGTAAAGTGATATTAAAATAATGACAACATCGTGTTTCACTAAAAATACCAACCGACAAATTGACGTATGAAATATCAAAATGGAAAAGTCTAGCATAACTCCCAGAAAGAAAATTTTTTTGCATTAGACAAACTAACAGAAAAATGCAAAATAAACCAAAACAGTGTTTATATGAGATATGTGATAGCTAAGTCAGAGAATCAATAAGGTCACGAAGATACCAAAGGGAAGCTCAACTAGAGAAGTTGGCTTAGCACGCAAGCCATATTGTTTACAGCGTTCATTCACACTTTTTATTAGTTCCTCAAGACTTGACTGGATACGCTCAGCACGCTCCTGCAAAGGGCAGAGAAAAATACTTACAAATAAGTTTTAATTTTTCTCCAGAAACTAACTATATTATAGTATACCTTAAGAACACCATCTGCAGTGCTTCCTTCTCCCATTTTAACAATTGCCCTATATAATTCCATTTTCTTTTCCTGCAACCAGTCAATACCTATTTAGTTTAATTGCAACAATAAACTTTTTCTTATGGAAAAGGTGACAAAAAATTTGATAGAAACAATTCAAACCCAAAGCAATCAGTCAATGGTATTCAATCAAGTAAACGCAATAAAAACACAAGTTTGATGGAACTCCACCGAAGTTTACAAATACCTGAAGATCACGAAAGGTGGCCTCTTCAATAGTTAATTTAGAGGCTACATCCCCGATCTGTTTGTATTTCTCCTCATATTTCTTAGCTAGTGCCTCAGCCTGACATCAGTTGCTCGTGTTAATCTCTTAGGCAGCAAATTTTGAAATGTAAAACATATGCAATCTGCACAAAAGATGGAGATACCTCACGTTTATCAGCAGCCACCCTTTCTGTTACCTCATTAAGCCGATTGTCACACTTACTTTTGTACAAAATCTGCCACCAATAGCAAAACAACAACACAGAATATCAGTAACAAATCACATATAAGGCTCAACTCAACTAAACCAAGATCAAATAACAAAGATGAGATATCACAAGAATAAAGATCAACCACAAACATTTCAATAAGCATTTTTTTTAAGACAAGATAATTGAATCACCACAAGGGGATTCTTAAATATGAGAAGACTAAAAGAAAGTGAGAGCAGACTTACAAGTTCCTGCATCTTAACACGATAAAACTCAATTTTCTGTCTAGAATCAGCTATTTCCTTTTCCAATTCTTCAACCTTCAATCAAAATGAGGGAAAAAAGTCAACACATATAAATATTTACTAAAACTGTCCCTATTATTTCAAGTCATAAAGGAGCATTAAGCAGGCTAACTTGATCCATTTCAAAAGGTTTAAATAGCAGTAACAATTGAACATCCTCAAACAAACAAAATATAGAAAACAGAACCATAACAAGTTTGAAAAATCAAAGTTGCACAAAAAAAAATAAGAAGTGCCTTTTTATCCGCCTGGGATGCCTCTTCAAACTTTGAGCGCAGAGAATCCTGCTCCTCCTGGCTAAGTTGATCAACGAGATGCTTTTCCAACATAGGAACCTTGGGCTTCTGCTGAGTGGGCTGTTTTTCCTCAGTGTGATGAACAGTAGGATGCCTTGGTGGCCTTGCTGCAGCAGCAGGAAATGCCCGTGGACCAGACATAACTTGCGGCGGTCGTGAACCTATGAAATTTCATTTTCCTCTTTAAAAAGTGAAAACACAATGAAAGTACGTTGAACAAACCAACTTTGATAGCCTATGTGATAAGGATACAATACCAGAAACAGGTCCCCAGGTTCCACTGCCATATGAAGTGGCAGGGTGGCTTGTGGCAGACAACAGATTCTCATCAGAAATGACAGAACTTGGAAGTGCTGTAGGAAGAGGACGGCCTTCTCTGTACCGTTCCATCAAATAGAGAGCAGTACAGAACTCTCTCAAAGAAAGCATACTGTCGCTATCTTGATCAGATAAGTCCCAAACTTGCTTTAAGACATCTGAAACACCAAGGACATATGTGATTGGCATGTAATATGAGAATGCATTGGTTTCCATTAAATAAATTATTAACATAAATGCAGTCATAATTTGTGGAAACAACCGGTAAAGCTGCGAGCTGCATTATTGGAAAAAAAAAAGCTATAGATTTTAGAGAAAATACTCAGTAAAACACTCAATAACTATTTTATTCTATGCCAGATAATTTCTTTAAGAGTGCTGGCATCACCTCTATTAATCCCAATAAATAGCGAAACTGAAGTTTATTTACTGGCAAGCTATTCTAATGCTAACCTATTATGCTTCACCTTGCACTACTCTTCAGCTTAAGTTCTTAATTCAGACCAAATAATGTACACTTTCAGAATTGTTAATAATACACAAGCTCCATCATCAGGAGTAGAAAATCTTACGCTGACAACAAGCAGCAACAAGGAAAATTCCAGATAACTATTCTCATAAAGGTTGTAAATTTTGCTTCTGTCATCTATCTTAGACGATATCTTATTCATCCATGAACTCATCTTGAAGCTACATAGTTGAACTTCTATGAAATGGAAGAAAGGAATTGCAGTCTACCTCTTGGCAGCCTCCAACTTAGGAAGAGATTGCGTGCTTGTTCGCCAGTAATTTTTCCATCTCTATCTGTGTCTACCTGCACAAAAACTTTCATATACTTCTGAATATCAGATTGAGACATCTTAGGCCATGGAGGCTGGGATTGACTGGAAGCAGAATTCCCAACTCCAACAGGAAGCCCAGATGGAGTGACAGTAGAACTTGGAGCTGTAACAAGCTGGTTTTGTCTTCCTGTTGCCTGACCAGCAACAGGTTGCTGAGAAAATGTACTCTGCAAAGTGTCAACAGAGCTTGGCTTAACTGAAGGCTGGGGAGCAGAAGAGGATGGAATGGTTGCTGAAGAGACAGGTACACTTTGCGTAGATGATGCAGCCGAGGAGGAACTTTGTGTTGGTTGAGCAGGAGTTACAGAAAATACATCTCCAAAAATTGAATTGGAGGCAAATCCATTCCCTGAGACTTTAGAGTCCTTAGCTGCTGATTGGTTGGAGTCAACAACTGCATCTTGAGGTTTTGGAAGAGGAGTTTGTCCAGCATTCACCTGTGGTCTAGGTTGAGCAGAGGGCATCAAACCAGATGCCGTCAACCCAAATCCATCCTGAGCTGGAGGACTAATTGCCCTGGTCTGATTCTGGGTAGTTGGAAAACCCATACTCCCACTAGGAGGAGCAGCAGCTATCGTAATGCCCCTGGGCACTCCTTGGTTTGCAAGCGCTTGTTGCAGATGAGACACAGAGCTGGGAGGTGGCCTCATAAACTGATTTTGCTGAGATGGGAAATACTGCTGGTTTGAATTTGCATTTCCAGGCACTTGTGGTGGTCTGATGCCAATGTTTTGTGATGCCAAAGGTGCAGTACCGGCCATTTGAGGAACAGGTGCCGGAGCTCTAGAAGCAGGTGTGGCTGCAAGGTTTATCTTAGGAGCGGGAATTTTAGCTGAAGCAGGTCCATATAACGCTGCCTTCACCATGTCTGGGGTCAGTTCCAGTTTGCTTTGTGCCACTGTTACAAGCTTAAGAGCATTATAGAACTCTTGTCTACCAAGGAAGCCAGCTTTTCTCTGATCAGCATGCGACCAAACCTAAATAGAAAAGAAATGGAGGCAAACTGTGAGTTAAAACAGCAAGATTCAATCCGCAATAAAAAGGGAATTGCAAAACCAAAAGCAAAGGAGAATATCAATTGTGAGGGGGGGAAAAAAAAAAGAAAAGATGCATTATTTCTTTGAAACAGAAGTTAAAATTTCCATCAAAACAGGTACAAGATATCAAATATATTCAACTCAACTCAACAAAGCCTTAATTCCAAGTCAATTTGAGTCAACCATATGAATTCTTTTTTTCCACTCAGTACGATTTAGGATTATCTCTTCTGATAGATATAATATCATAATATCATTTTGAACCACTTTTAACCAAATCATTTTAGGCCTACCTCTACCCCCCTCTAAGCTGTATCTACTCTAATTTATTCTATTTTTCTAAAAGACGTATCGTTAGATCTTCATTTCACATTGCCAAAACAAGATATCAAGTATACACAACAAAAACCAAATATACAAAAGAAGGTACACAACAAAGATATCAGGTGAGACACAAAAACTGAGCAGAGAGTAAATTTAAAGTTATATGAAAAAGAAATAAAAACAGATGAAGCTAATAAGTTAACAAATTCCATTCTAAACTCAAACAGGAAAACACATTACAAACTTCAAGACAACATGATAAATACCATCATGACTCCATTCACCTCTAAGTTTTCCAAATTGGAGAGTCAAATTCAATTCATTGTTAGAAGCAACAAAGTACTACCAGCTAGCATTTATTGAAGGTGACAATCCATATTGCATTTCAAACCATCTAAGTTATGGATAGAAGCACACAAAAATCCTAAAACCGTTGTCTAAACACAAAAACAAAGTTGTTTGCATTGGGATCCTATCTTTATCTAATATAAGAGAAATGAAAAACTAAAGAAGAAGAGATTTCACTAAGGCAACATCGAAAAAGTTTTTTAAAAAATCAGAATTATGCATCACTAGTAATTTTCTAGGGATTAATCGCTGAAATTAAAACCATAAACTGAATCCGACCTAAAAATAAATAATAATATGATCTACAGCATTAAACCTAAAATTTAAAAAGGAAACAGGAGAATTAAGAAATGGAAGAAGAGTACCTGAGCAAGAACTTGTTTGGGCAAACCAGAACCTTGAAAGAAACCAACGGCTTCAGCTCCACTGATCTGACCATCGCCATCTAAATCTGCTCTCTTGAAATATGCATCGAACAGATCTGTTGTATTCGCCATTTTCAATCCAAATCCAAAATCCAAACCTCAATTGCTGAAATTTCAGACTTTAAATGATCGCTCTAGCTCAACTTTTTATTAATTAATAATAATAATTAAGGATATTAATATATGAAAAATGGATCGCCCCAACTCCTGACGATAAAACAGATATACAGAGAGAGAGTTCACAGACGGAAAAGGCAAGAAAAAAACTCGAGCCCCACCACCGGGCCATCTTTGCTCTTCCATGCGTGGCTCAAACTCATTGGATCGATAATTCACAACGTTGTCGCTTTATCTTCGCTAAGAAACAATTATTTGCGACAAATATAAAAACGACGTCGCATTGACAGCTCAACCAACCATAGTCAAATTATTTTCCCTTCTAAGTCCACATCGCAATTCACAAAATCACTGGTAATAGCTACGAGTGTTCACAGACCGGCTCGAGCCGAGTTTCACCCAGTCTGAAGTTCAACTCAAAAAATATTTGAACTGTAAATTATAGCTCGTGGTCTAACTCTAAATTTAGTCAGGCCGGGTCACTTCAGGTCGGGCCGGACCTGCCTGTTTTTTTTTAATTTAAAAATTAAAAGGATGATTTTTTTAAAAAAAATTAATAAAATTAATCCATAAATATTACTTTAAAATTTATTATGTCAAATTATATCTAATAATATATAAATTATTATATCAATATTTATAATAACTAAATTATTTAATTATTTAGTTATTTAATTATTTATTTCATTATTCAAGTAAAAAATATATAAAAATTAATTTTTATGGATTAAATATTAAAAGTCTCAAATATCATAAAATACATACAATATTTTAAAATTTTAAAATATTTTTATATGAAATTTAAATTATCAAAATATATATTTTTAAAAATATATATATAAAATTATCGTGGGTCGAGCCGGGTAAGCCCGAAAATTTTTAACCTCAACCCGAAGCCCGATCCGAGTATATTTCAAATTTTAATTTAGAACTCAGAGCCCGACCCAACGATGAATTCGGGTCAGCCCAACAAGGCCCGAATCCTTTGAGCTGGGCCTGATTTTTTGGGCCACGGACCCTAATAATAGCCGAAAGATTATTTCTTTAAAACAAAAAAAAGACCTTTGAATTGGGAAAGAAGCCATAGCTTAAATAGTAATCCCACAGTAATTTTTGTATTTGTTGGAATTATAATTTATTTATTATTTTAATAAATTAATTAACATGTAATATCTAAAATTTTTAAATATAATTAAATAATTTATATAGAGGATTAATTAATGTGTTGGAAAGAGATATATAGTATAAACATAAAGAATACATGATACATATATAAAATATACATGATATATATATACATACACACACATATATATATATATATATTTGTTCTAGAAAAGTAAAAAGAAAATAATTAATTAAAAAGTCAATGTAAGATGAAAAATAATTTATAGTGGGAAATTAAAGTGGAAATATATAATATTATATTTAATTAATAAATTAATTAAGGGTATTTAAAAGGGATATAGATAGAAAAAATCAAATAAAAGTCTTCTTCTTCTTTCTCACTCAACCATGGCCAAATTTTTTAAGGAATAAGGGGAGATTTTCTTCATCTAACACACCAAATTTCACAAGAATTGCAAAGGTTTTAAAGTGGTTTTGAAGATTAGGCAAAGATTCAACTAAATTTTCTTCTTTCTAAGCTTGTTTTTCCTAGTTTTAGATTATGTGATGATATGGTTGATGAAATGATTAGTTTTAATTGCAAAAGTAGATGATTATGAAGTTATTAGGATGAGTATATGTTTATTTAGAGGTTATTTGTTAAAAGTGAGCTTGTTTGGTGAATATGGGTTTATGGGTGAATATATGAATTTTTAATGAATGTGTTTATAATTTTTATAATGGGTTGTTTTAATGTTATTTTGGTGTATATGCTATGATTTTATGGTTGGATGGTAGAAATAACTTTGGTTGAATGGAGTTTGAGAAAGATAGTGAGGAAAAATTAGGATTTTTATTGGAAGTTTGATATAATTTGGGTAGTTAATGATAGTTTGATATAAATTAAGTATGAAAGTGATTTAATGGAATAATTTTATTTATTGTGTGGTTCGTGTAATGTTTAAAATTTTAAACAGTGAACTTTTAACTAATATTGATAATTGATAGTGTATAATGATAAAGGTAACTAGGATAAATGCTATAAGTAGAAAATAGTAAATAGTAAATTTTAAATTTTATTGAAAAAAAATTATTTTTATAATTTTACGGGATTAAAACTCTATTTAGAATTAAAAGGTTTAGAGTGAGAATACACCATAGTTATTATAGACATGCCCTCACTTCAGTAACCTATAGATATATATATGTGTGTGTGTGTGTGTGTGTGTGTATTGTGTGTAGAAATTTCTTTTCTCTTCCTTCTCCAGCATTCACGCCAATCACCACCATTAACACTAAAACTTATCTTTTCTTCATCTTGTCAATGATTTAGCTAAGAAATTAAGAGGAAATCATATATAGGTATAGATTTTTAGAAGCAAAAACTAGAGAAAGCACGATTATTAACAAGTGATCAAAGAAAAAGAGGGAAAAAGAAAGAGAAAGATGAATTTTTAAAAAGGTATGTGCTTATGTATTTTAATTTGTAAATATTTGCTTTTCTTTGAGATTTAAGGTTTAAATTAGTTGATTGAGTTATCTAAAATGAGTTATTTCTTAAATATTGGATAAATGACTGGTTGTGTAATATATATAAGAATTAAAGTTGTTGATGTTGTTTTTCTTAATTTTGAATGATGATTGTGAAAGTTTTGATTAGATCAATTTTTAAAGACTTGATTAATTGAAGTTTTAGTACAGTATTAGATATGAATTCACGTATATGTGTTAAAAGTATGAAAAAGAGTGAAAAACTTTGGATATGTCACAAATATGTATTGATAAAAAAAATAGATACATAATTCGCACTTTAGTTCAGATTTTATTTTTTTAGAGATTTAGCCTGACACGCCCAGTGACATGGCCATATCTCTGGGTGTGTCGATGATGCTATTTTTTCAATGTTAATGACAGGTACAGTGACACGATCATGTTACTGGGCGTGTCAAAGCTTCTGTAAAGTGGGTAAATAACATGGCAATTAACACGCCCATGTCGTTGGGCGTGTCACTTGAAGAATTTGTCCAAAATAGCTCTTTTTCTTGTCTTTCATCCGTGATTTCGACCTACATGACCATAAGACCTCAAAGTGTAAAAATATCATTAATTATACACTCATCAAATACTAAATGTTGAGCAAAGTATTGCTCTATTAAAGTGATATACACAATTTAGTGTTAACTATAAACTAATAAATTGTCATAATCATACTGATTTTAGATCTAGCTTGGGATTGAAAGGCTAGCCAGAGAATGAATATCCATAGTGATAGTGGGCACATCGTACCATTTATATACACATTGTGTTTCCAGTGACAGTGGACATATTTGTCATTATTGAGCCTTTGGCCATATTATTGAGATTGGACATTAAATTGCCAACAGTGACTCGTTATCCAAACCTATGATTTGAGTTCAGTGTGTACGAGCAAATTTAAAAAGATTATCTATATTGAAAATAATATGTTATGTAGTTATTATTAAACTAACCAAATGCTGAATCAAATCATGTTTAATGTTTTACATTTAAATGAATTTATCAATTTTCTTAAATAATGTTTTAAAGTGATAATTTCTATTGTTTGTAAATTTGTCTATGTATAGTCTCTTTTCTTTCAATTTCTTGCATATTATGAATACATAAGCACCACTAAACCTTGCTTAGTATGTTAGAATTATTTTCTAACGCGCAGATCAAACCACAAGAGCTGAGATTGCAGAGTGAGAGAGATACGTTCTTGATCAACTGCATCACAAAGGTTCAACAAGTAATATTATAAATATTATAGTCTGTATGGTTCACATAGCAATACTTTATAATTTTGTATAACAGTTGTAAATTTGAGAGTAGTAGAAGAATTATAATAATGCTATGATAGAAAGGCTTTTGGGATGTTAAGAGAAGATTATAAATTGAACAAATATATGTATGTATTACATGTATGGTAAATAATAATATCATATGAATGTATTTTGGGATTTATTACATAAATTATCCTTATAGATTAGTTATGCGTTCATGTGACATCTCTTATGTAGTTAAATATGTGGACTATGTAGGGGGTGTTACAGTTTGTATGTATTTAGGCTAAAGTGGCCTAAGTGGAAGCATTTAGAGATTATGGAAAAGTAAGGCTTGGAGGGAGCTTTTAGTTTGATTCTATAGTTATATAGGGTTAATACATACTTTTGATGATTGTTGTTTTAATTACATTAGGTGTGGCATAACACATTGTGAAATTATCAATGTGTTATGTTACTTTAAAAATAAATTTCATATGTGATGCACATTATGTATGAGTGTGATTAAATAATATTATGTAATATAATAGAAAGGGTGATGAATGAAAATGGTTTATTTAATGTATGATGTAATATGATTAAAAAAATGGACTTGATTGATGTTGTGTAATGTGATGGAAATAATGGAAAAAATGGTGGGGATGAGAACATGGGAGATATGATGCAATGCAATCTATGTATGTCTTATATAATTACATATTTCAGAATATTGAGGTTGGTGATGTTAAGAGAAGGCGGCCTTCGGCTGATAATATATGACACATAGCCTCTAATGTTGAGAGAGAGCTACCTTCAGATGATATTTGACACTTTTCCTTTGGTATCGAGAGGGGACGGCCTTCGGGTGATGAGTTACACTTTGTCCCCAATGTTATAATAATTCAAATTATATTTCTGAAACATGGATGTTGTATAAGGATTTTTAGGCCTAATGTATGTGTATTTGTGAAATATTTAAATATATATATATACAATGTGTGAAAAATAGTTTTTCCAAAGGATTTGCATTAAATATTGTAGAAGATAAAGAAATGTGAAAATAAATGTTGATTGTGTTGGTTGCATAGTATTTTGAAACATGAAAGTTATATTGGTTTTTAAATGGCAATGTTATCAAAAATATGTACAACTAAGCTTTCAGGCTTAGCGTGGTTAGTTGTATGTAATGACCTAAAAAAATTAATTATATATAAAATAATAATATGAATATATATATTATAATAAAATATTAAATAAATAAATAAAATATTATAATATATATATATGTAAAAGAAGGAAAGAGAAAAAAGGAAAGAAGAAAGAAAAGAAAGATAAGAGAGAGAGAGAGAGAGCGGACAAAGAGGGGGATAGGGTGAGGGAACAGAGGGGTAGAATTGAAATTGTCTTCGATCTGCCACCCTTCGGGCACATCCAAGTGACATCACCTAGACCAACGTGAAGAGCAGCGTCCGACGATTCAGATGATCGAAGGACGACCGAAAAAGACGTCGGACAGCGGCGCACCCGCTGTCCAAAGGCCACACCGGCGAGAGTTTTAGTCAGCTTGCTGTCCAAAGGCCACACCGGCGAGAGTTTTAGTCAGCTTTTTCGATTATGTTTGGTATCTTTTTTCGACGAGTAAGGTACAGTTGGAACCCTCTCTTCACGAGCTTTGATTTAACATATTATTTGCAAATTATGGACAAGATTGAAAAAAAATACATATATATTAAATATTAAAATAAAATAATAATTATTATTATAATAAATTGAATTTCAATACAATTGAATTGTTATTAAATTATATTAATTAATTTTAATTAATTAAGATTTAGAAATTTGAATTGAATTTAGAAATAACATTAGAATTAATTAATTAGTTAGTTGTGATTAAAATAAATTGAATATTTAAATTATAAATTTGTTAGTAATTTGTAAAATAAATTATTTATATTTAAAAATATATATATGTGTGCATGGAATTAGTTAATTAATTGAAAGGAAAAGAATTAATAGTTGGTTAATTAAGATATAATTATTATTTATTAAAAAAATTAATTAAATGATAATTAGTATTTTTTTTCAAATTTATAAAATATATAATTGTAAATTATTATTATTACTATAGTGATTAAAAATTTATAATAAAAGATTTTTTGAAATTAAAATAAAGTATTATTAAAGTTAAAGTAAATAAATTATTTAGTATTTAATTTTAATTATAAGTATTTAGAAAATTTTCTTTTAAAAAATATCATGTATATTGAGTTATGATTTGTTCAAAATATAAAGTAATTATTTTAGAAATTAAATAAATAATATCAAGGTAATTTTAATAAATTCATTTTTTTAATATCATTAATATTATAAATTATTATTTATGGAAGTAAAGTAAATGATAAATGTATATATATGTCCTAAAATTTGCAACAATGAATAAAAAGAGTCAAATAACCTTGAATAGATAATAAGTTAAGAAATAACATAATAATACAGTACATGTGTAAATGTGAATGTAGGTTAAGAGTTATCATAGAACCAATTCATTATTATCAGAAACTAAGAGTAATCAAAATTTCAAGTTAAGGTGAGTTATAGTGTTATCTCTTCTTTTGTTATTTTGAAATTCTTTGATGAAATTTGAGCCATTATTGATATTTAAACCATTTGATATCATCTGTTGTTTATAATTTTGCATTTATGAATTATGAAATCTAATGTGGCATCTTAGCCTATGTGATTCATATCAAGTCATTTAATTAGCCAATATGACAAAATTTCAACTTGATGGAGGTTGTATATCATCATTCTATGTGCACATAGAGATTTGTGATTAGTAGGATAGAAGCTACTACCCTTATATATATATGATGTGTGATGACACTTTAGTGATATTGCTATATGTTATCTGTCATATTATTTGATTTATTTTATGATATTGGTCCAGTTATTGTGGACCCTTCTTGTGAAATGAATTTTGTTATATTCCTTTATTGTGCAACCACCTTATGTAATCATTATTATTAAGAATATTAAAATATCCTTATTGTATGTTTCACCTTTGTATCACTATAATCTTACTGAGTTGATGACTCACCCAATCATCTGTGTGGCTTCAGGTGAGAAATATTCAAATCAATCAGTTGTTAGATTTCTTCTTTTTAGTAAGGAGTCTGAGGATAGTGTGTTAAGCCAATAGCTGTTTTAGGTAATTAATGTATTAAATTTGTATAAAATTTTAGTTGCTTCTTAATATTATTTAGAATGATTTAGTTATGATTTAAAGGTTAAATATAAAGTAAGTAATATGATGTATGTAAGAGTATATTTATTGACTTTGGTTCTACGTGGTGCTTGGTAGCCTTAAATCTACCTGGACCCTAGGACCGTCATATTTTTGGATTCGGGATGTGACATTGTATCGCGCGGGTAAGAAGGTTGCCAATCAGTATATATCAGATGAGATTGAGTTTTGGGAGATTTAGTGTGCCATGAGACCAACTAGAAGGGTGTTGCATATATCTATAAATTTTGCTAATATGTACTATGGATTGTGTATATGTAAGTCTCATCATAAGTATATTAATTATGTTATGAGGATTATTATATATGTATATATATACACACTTATTATGAATGTTTATTTAAATTATGAAACTTTTGGATGTAAACTGAGGAGACGGAGATGGTTTTGGAATGAAAGAGGGTTTTTATATTGGGAGTGTATTTTTTCTACTGCAGGTTATGTTTTTTATAATATGAAATTAATTGAAATTACAGACAAAACTCTAGTGAATTTTTTTCAGAGATTTTCTAATTATTTCCATTATTTTGTATGTTAATATTTATGAATTTCTAATAATTATATTTTTATAAGTTATATTGGGTTTTAATATTAAACTATTGGATTTGTTATTGATGTACTGTAGCATTCTTGTATTCTATATATGTATTTTACATATATAGAGTGTATGTATTATATTTATATAGGGTATAAGGGTGTTACATTTATTTTGGTATCAAAGCCTAGATTTGAGATTCTTAACCTAGATAGGTTTTATGAGAAAGAAGTGGGGGATTTCAAAATGAGATTTGAGTTGTAATACATGCATAAGTATTAGCATTTGTATTAGTCTTTGATGTGGTAATATTTGTGTTGTAACAAATATAAATTGAGATGGTCTTCGGGATGCATAAATTAGAGTGGCGCAGTGAAAGCATAGATTTGAGTGTTCTTTTATATTAGTTTGGAGATTTATGAGAATAATATCATAATGGTACAGTTATATGTTAGTCTAATGTTGTTTGAGTAAATTAGAGAAGTACAGAGAGAGAATTGAAATTTTAGAAGATGATTAAGGAAGTTCCTAGAAGGGAGAGTAGAAATTACTTTGTTAGAGTTGATGATTGGTTTTAGAAGGAGTTGAGATTAGTGTTGGATTTTGATGGAGTTTGTTCACTATAGTAGATAATTTTTAAGACGAAATTATTTAAGAGGAAGAGAGTTATGATATTCGTAATTTTTAAATATAATTAAATAATTTATATAGAGAGTTGGTTAATGTGTTGGGAGAGAGATACATAGTATAAACACAAAGAATACATAATATATGTATAAAATATACATGATATATACACATATACATATATACATATTTGTTGTTGGAAAAGTAATCAATAAATAAATAAAAAGTGAATGTAAGATGAAAAATAATTTATGGTGGGAAATTAAAGTGGAAATATATAATATTATATTTAATTAATAAATTAATTAAGGGTATTTAAAAGCGATAAAGAGGAAAAAAAAACAAATAAAAGTCTTATTCTTCTTCCTCACTCAACAATGGCCGAATTTTTAAAGGAATAGGAGGAGATTTTCTTCATTGAACACACCAAATTCCATAAGAATTGCAAAGGTTTTGAAGTGGTTTTGAAGATTAGGCAAAGATTCAAGTAAGTTTTCTTTCTTTTAAGCTTGTTTTTCCTAGTTTTAGATTATGTGATGATATGATTGGTGAAATGATTAGTTTTAATTGCAAAAGTGGATGATTATGAAGTTATTAGGATGAGTATATATTTACTTAGAGGTTATTTGTTGAAAGTGAGCTTGTTTGGTTAAGAAGGATTTATGGGTGAACATGTGAATCTTGTGTTTTTGATGGAGGTGTTTATAGTTTTTGTAATGGGTTATTTTGATGTTATTTTAGTGTGTATGTTATAGTTTTATAATTGGATGATGAAAATGGCTTTGGTTTAGTGGAGTTTGAGAAAGATAGTGAAGGGAAAATTAGGATTTTCATTAGAAGTTTGATAAAATTTGGGTAGTTAATGATAGTTTGATATAAATTAAGCATGAAAATAATTTTAATAGAATAATTTTGATTATTGTGTGGTTTGTATGTGTTTAGGCCAAAGTGGCCTAAGTGGAAGCATTTGGAGGTTGTGGAAAGTAAGTCTTGGAGGGAGCTTTTGGCTTGATTCTAGAGTTATATAAGGTTAATACATACTTTAATAATTGTTGTTTTAATTATATTGGGTATGGCATAACATATTGTGAAATTATCAATGTGTTATATTATTACTTTAAAGGTAATTTTCATTTGTGATGCTCATTATGTATGAGTGTGATTAAATAATATTATGTGATGTGATAGAAAGGGTGATGAATGAAAATGGTTTACATAATGTATGATGTAATATGATTAAAAATATGGACTTGATTGATGTTGTGTAATGTGAGGTAAATATTGGAAAAAAAATGATGGGGATGAGAACATGGAATATGTGATGCAATGTGATGTATGTATGCCTTATACAATTACATGTTCCAGAATATTTTGATTGGTGATGTTAAGAGGAAACGACCTTCGGGCGATAATATATGACACTTAGCCTCCGGTGTTAAGAGAGGACATCCTTCAAGTGATATTTAACACTTTGCCTTTGGTTTCGAGAGGGGATGACCTTCAGGTGATGAGAGACACTTTGTCCCTGGCATCATGATAATTTAAATCAATATTTCTAGAATATGGATATTGTGTAAGGACTTTTGGGTCCAATGTGTATGTGTTTGTGAAATGTTTAAATATATATATAATGTGTGAAAAATAGTTATTCTAAGACATTGGCATTAAATAGCATAAAAGGTAAAAAATGTGAAAATAAATATTGCTTGTGTTGGTCGCATAGTATTTTGTGAAACATGAAAGTTGCATTGGTTTTTAAATGGTAATGTTATCGAAATATATGTCATTAAGCTTTCGGACTTACCGCGTTTAGTTGTATCGCGCAGGTAAGAAGATTATCATTCGGTGTATGTAAGATGAGATTGAGTTTTGAGAGATTTAGTGTATCACAAGACCAGTTATAAGGGTATTGCATGCATGTATAAATTTTGCTAATATGTACTTTGGATTGTGTATATGTAAGTCTCGTCATATGTATATTAATTATGTTATGGGGATTATTATATATGTATATATATACACTTATTATAGATGTTTATTTAAATTATGAAACTTTTAGATGTAAACTGAGGAGAGGGAGATGGTTTTAGATTGAAAGAGGGTTTTTTATATTGGGAGTATATTTTTTCTACTGCAGATTGTGTTTTTGAAAATACGAAATTTATTAAAGTTATAGATAAAACTCCAACAAATTTTTTTTCAGAAATTTTCTGATTATTTATATTATTTTGTATGTTAATATTTATTAATTTCTAATAATTATATTTTTATAAGTTATATTGATTTTTAAAATTAAATTACTGGATTTATTATCGATATTACTGTAGCATTCTTATATTCTATATATGTATTTTATATATAGAGAGTGTATGTATTATATGTATATAGGGTATGCGGGTGTTACATAACATGTTAGATTTTATATATTTAATATATTTATTAAAGATATTCATATTAAAATAAGAAAAATAGTAAGAAAATACATGTAAATTTATATTTACAATAAAAATATTTTCCTTAATTTTTTTTAAATATACAATATATATCAAAGGAAAATTACATAATTAACCTTAAAGTCCAAAACTATTTTCAAAAATATAGAAATAAACAACTTTATTTTCTTCCTCCGTGGATCTATTTTAAAAAATGTCTAAAATAAGTTTTCTTTTTGACCATCAATCTTCATAAAAGCTTTCTTCTTCTTTCACAATCTTTTTATACACGAAACATTGCTCAAAAACTAATCACTGAATTAAAATAACTGATCAAAAATAGAAAATTGAAGAATAAAAAAAATAAAAAAATAAAAAATAAGATCCAGATTATAGCTTTCTATCATTTTCTTCAAAAACAAATTTAGATATAAAACAAATTAGCATTAAAAATACTATTAAATAATATTTTTATACTAAAACTTAAAGAAATACATTATAATAGCATTATGACAATATAATGTATTGATTAATAATATTAAATATTTTGTGACTATACTCTGTATATCTCATGGATATGTTGAGTTTAACCTAAAATATATGAACTGTTTTTATATCTTCCTCAAATATAGTGTGTATGTTATATAAATATTATCCATATATTTAATTTCAAGTAAGAATATATGCACAAAAATTAATATACTATAAATATGTTGTACAAGTTATATATATATTATGTGTATATGAAATTTTAGCTAAAAATATATGAACTACATTTATATCTTCTTTAAATATGGTGTATATGTCATTGACATGATGTCCATATGTTAAATTCCATATTTCCAAGTAAAAATATATACACTACTAATAGTAGCATAAATGTATTGTATATATTGTAAATATGCTTTTTATATATTGTGTATATGTTTTATATATGTTGCATATTTTTATAATTATTATTTTTAAAATATTACTTGAAAGTATATTTTTTAATTTTTTAATTATTTACAAATATATTTCTTAATTATTTAAAAAATATAAAATGTATAAGTGGGTCTTATAGTATGTAAAACCCTAATAATCTCTATATATAAAATATATGCATAGAATATTAGAGTACGACAAAGATCCAATTATAATTCTTCTTTTAAAATCTTAGTATCAAAACATATTTACTTTCCAAAGATTTAGCATATTTTAAGTTTATAAATATACAATATTTAAATAAAACAAATTAAAATATACATATTAATAAATTCTATAAAAGATAATTTTCTGCAAAAATTTCGCCAAAGTTTCATTTAAAAATTTAGTAATCCCTAAAACACAAAATTACATAACTGTAAAAGAGAACACTCCCAAAATTTTCATTTTCTCCAAATTCAACTCTACATCAATTCACATCCAACATTTTAACAACTAGAAATAGTGTACGATATAAATATATATATATACACACATAACATTCTAAAACTTACTTGTTATTCATACATTATGATTATAATATACAAAACCAAACTATATAGAAAATAAAGTTATACATATATGCAACACTAACTAGTTTGGTCTCGTGACAAGAATTCTAACTTCAAATATCAACCTTAAGTTCTAGATCTGCTCAGGTTTATCAGGGTTCATCTGCGCAATAAAATTAAATCGCACTAAGCTAGCAGTTTAGTTACTTTGATAATATAAAATATTTAAAAACCAATATATATTTTTCATGGAATAGAATGCATTTAGTTACCATGGCAATGCAATACTCATTGACATTCATTAACTCTAAAATTTTATAAACATATCACAATCATACACATTGGCCCAATAAATTCCTATACAATATTAAGATTTCAGAAAGATTGATTTAGGCTATTACGACCCAAAGTTCTTACATTGGATATCTAAGTGTCTCGTGATATCGGCGTATCACTATCACTCGAAGGTCGTCTCCTTGACACAAAGTGTCTAATATCAGCGTATCTCATTCAAAGGAGTAATAATAGATTTGATATCAGTGTATCTCGCCCAGAGACATATAAAACGTCATTACGTATTGGTAGCATACCAATTCGATAATAGCAAACTCAAAATTCTAGAAAAAATAATTGTACAGGGCTAACAATCACACAATGTTCTATCCTATTTTCATATTCTCATTTCAATTCATCATTTTCCACAAAGTCCACATTTTATCACATTCCATAATCATTTTTACATTGCACTTTACACTATATATCAATAATGTGCTTCATCCAAGACATGTCCAATTACCATATCACATTGGTCTAATGCTCAATGTAACATTCACATCACATTTGTGGTAACATTCACATCACATTTATGAAGTAATGGATATGTTTTTTTTATTTTATGAAATGCATATTTATTATTAATATTACTGAAAGAGGAAAAACATGAGTTGAATAAGCAATCTACCCAAGCCAATAGGCTTACCCCATACACTTAAACTAAAAACTCAACAACTTATGTCAAAAGATCCCAAATCCAGATTTTGTACAAAAGAAGTGTTAATAGTGAGAAAAAAACCATTACAGGGAGACATTGTAGAAGAAATTATATCAGATCAAGAGTTAATCCACCTGTGATAAGAAAATAATAGAGTAGCAAGCCATATGTTAAGGTAATAAAGAATTGGTAATAGTTGTGTGGAGTATTATAAAAGCTTTGATTTTGAATTGGGCTTTCGAGGCTGCATCACTGATCTTCAAGGATTTTGCAATTCTCCAATGGGTCTTCTTGTGCCTAAAAGTCCCTCATCCGCAGCAATGATTTTGCTATCAGTCTTCAAACAGATGCAAAATTGCAGGTTGACTCTGCATCACTGCATAACCAACTACTCCATGCTCTTACAACTACTCCTAGAGTTGCAGCAGGTGGTAGTGTCCTAGTCCGATGAGCAGACACCTCAAGCAACCCTCTAACACCCTTTAACACTTCAAGCGACCCTTTATAGAGTCAAAATATAGGTTAAAGTCAGAGAGTTAAACATAGGATATATGAATAACCTCACTTTTAAGCAAAACAACAAACTTTTATAATAATAATATGATTATTCCAAATACGAACATTTAAAATATATGTTGTCAAAGTATATACAACCTCCCTTTGCTCTAAAATCAATCCAAAATCACTTTCCAAGCTTTACTTTCAAGAAACCCTAAGCTTCTCAACTTGGATTACTTTGGCCTAGACACTCTTACTCGAAACAACAAGTTCAATTCTTCAATTAAAAATATATTCATACTTAATTTACTCAAAATAACTACTAACTGTACTAATCTTAGCCAAACCCTATCAAAGCCCTAACTTCCAAAACTTTCATATAACATTCTCTGATAATTCACTTAGAGAGTTACTAGAAGATACTACTTAATACACTAAATATTTTTATACTAATATGATATACAGTTCACAATATATTTTAATAATGATCCAATTGATTTTCTTTACAACATCGCAAACTTTAAAATAACATTTCTAACTTCAATAGTCAAACCAAGCTCTTATATTTCTAATAAATCCCTTATCAATCATACACCAAAGTAATTATGACAAATCTATCTACACATAGATATAAAACTATATTACAATACTAAAATTTCAAACTCTAAATCCATATTTTCTTTCCATGATTATAAATTTTGTACAATCTCCAACCAAATCAAGTAAATAAACTTTACAAAATGTGTACCACAACTTTCATTTACTTTGTGCATGCAGAATGTCATATGTATTACAGCTATTTTCCGAAACCTTCACTCTCCAATTATTTACTTTATTTTGACTCTTCATACATGCATGTCAGAAAGTTCTAACATGCTAAGCTTATAGCTTAGTGGTACTTGTATATAAATAATTTGCCATTTAACATTGAAGAAAATATCAAACAAAATAGTAATAAATAATCAATGAAATAAAAGCATCTTAATAAATCACATATTTCATTATCATTTTAATGAAAATATTTGTATATAAAAAATGACACTTAACCGTTGAGTTCACATTGCATTATACTACACTTTTAGTATTGGAATTGTTCTCTTCCACATTATTTTATTTAAATTATACTTAGAATACTTATATTTTTCACTCTCAAGTCATTCTATCATTTAAATGCTATTAATCATCTTTCAATATTGTTTGTATTACACTCTTTGTATTTTCATTAAGTTCCACCTATCAATATTAGTTTATAGAATACTTCCATTTCAATTTATTACTTTGATGCCTTAGTTTGATATAACATTCTAACACTAGATTCCTAAAGGCCATTATAATTCTTTTCAATTATTGTAGCATTTAGAAAATTATCAATTAATTCACTATTTTGAACATAATCATTCTATTCAGTGCTTTAACACTTTGGCTTGAATACTATTGTAAACATTCACACATTAAAACACTGTAAGTCAAATTTCAAATCATAAACAATAACTTTGTTTAGCACTCTTTCAGTATTTTATATAATCAATTAAAGTAATGCTTTAATAATTCTTCCTTTCAATTCAATTTACATCATTACATTCCATTGTTATATATGTATATATTGTCACTGATAGTAAATAAATGCCCACTGTAGGGATATGGCCAAAGGCTCACTGTAAAGAATGGGACCAAAGGTCTTCTATGACGCTAAGAGTCCATTGATGGCTTAAATGCCAATATCACTGAGATACAAAGGTGTCCTCTATGGAACAGAGTGCTCATTGTCACTATAAACGTCCACCCTTTAACTAGCCATTCAACCCAAAAACTAGATTTAATTGAACTATGTATTTACTTTACTGTTTCAAGCTAATTCCTTAATTATAATATCTATTATTATAGAACACTTTCTCTTTGAATTGTTTGCTTATCACTGTAAATTTATAGGATATGATCAATTATTTCAAATACATTTAACATATAAATATATATATCATATATGTTTCCAATTAATTTGACTAATCTTATTTATTCATCAATGTTTACCTTCCTAGTCACTTTCACGTTTATACTCTAATAATAAAATCTAAATAAATTTTAACTCTTACTTATTTAGTTCTTTCCTTAAAATATTAGGAATCCGCAAACTAGTATTACACTTTAAGAGTATGAATACATATATATAATTTAGTCACTATGTTTAACACACATACACATGTATATATATAAACATGTATTTATATTTATAAATACATTTCACTAGCGGTACATTTTCATGTTATAAACTTTTATTAATTCCTTGTAACATAACTTTTACTTTCTTATATATATATATATATATCTAACTTGATCCTTGAGATATTATTTCATTAGAAGGATTAAACTACTTTCTAATCTCACTAGATTCTTTCTTTTTCACATTATCAATTCCTTTCTTTCTATTATCATTAATTAGTATTTATCAACTCTTTAACATTTCTATATACACTCTATAACTCGTCTTTAGTCGCTAAATAATATTACAATCAAGTATATGATGAATATACGATATTTATATTTCATACTCTTGTTTCCATCATTCAATCAATTCTTACAGATACTTCTTACTTTCCTTATCTCATTCTTCACACCATCTGAAAACATCAGTGATATATCAATCTATATAATTTAACTCTCTAAACACTTTTATATACAATCAATGAATTGTCTTAAATTATCAAATGATATTATTTTCAATTATACATAAGATATTTGATATGCATACCTCCATCACATTTATTTCCGTTACTAAACTAATTACTTCAGTCTCTTCGTAGTTTCCTTTAACTTGCCCTTCAAGCCATTATAAATCAATAATAATCCACTATTTTGTATTACTTCATATCTTTTTTCTTAAATTATCTTATTTATTTATATATAATGCAAAACCCACTAATCCCATACAGTTATCTTTTATCCATTCTCTAACTACATACTTGTTTTGATTATCAAAGAACATATATTAATTTCCTCGAGTAAATTTCACTTAGTAAACCAAATAAATAATATCAAAATCTCTCCAAGTACAAAACTAAATTCAAGCTTTGATTATCAATCAATAACAATTTCATTCCCTCTTACCTTTTATCATCTTATTTTTGTATAATTTAATTATATAATGCTATAAACACTTTTGAGTCTAACTTTAAATATAACTTACTTAACTCAAAGTTATTCTCTAATGGGATAACCATTTAACTTCACATACACTTTCTATTAATAAACAAATGGTTCAATACTCCAATTTTCTAAGTAGTATACTTTAAATAATTATTTGACTCTAAAAATATAAATCACTTCCAAACCAAATAATTAATACTTCAATAACTCTAGGTATCATAAACATAATTTTATTTTCAAGATATCAAATTCCTTATAAGTCTTACAAAACCTTATACCCTCCAAATCCATTTTCTATTAGAAATACATTTTCTTAACGTATTATAAATAATCATTTTTCCTCCAATCTCTGCACTCTTTCTCAAACCCTCACTTTCCAAATTGTTAATCTTGCATATTTATGAGATAAACATGTGTTATAATGATTAATACTAAGAAAATTGCATTAAAGAAAAGAAATAAAGTGTTTTAGGGTTAAAAGAGAGGAAAACATAAGAAACAGAACATACATGGGCATGTCTAATAAATTCACACGCCTGTGTATACAAAATTCGTACTGGAAGTGAAATTTCAAAAGCTGAAAAATCCACACTCCCAAGCGAAAAATATCCACATGCTGACGCAGAACGAATTTAAAGAATAGGGAATAAGAACGTTTATACTCCGTTCAGGAGTTTAATCAATATCGTTTGATTGGATAGTAATAAAAATAAGAACGTTAAACGATCTTGAACGAAAGGCAGAAGCCAAATTCATATTCAAAAATATATTGAATAAAGTCCTTAACAAAGCAGAAATAAATCCTATTTATAATTGCCAAAAACCCTAATCTGAATCCTAACATACTTAGAAAAAAAATTGAAAATCACAAAATAGTCCTTAAAATACTAAAAACGCAAATTTGAGCCCTTAAACAGTGGAATTTGGGCCCTGAAGTTTGCAAATAGGCCTAAGGCCTAAGTTGCAATTTCTAAAGTTGTCTGTTTCGCGAAATTCTTTTCGAAAAGCTATCATAGGCCATGAACGGACATCATATGTAAAAGTTAGGCCCTTTTCTGCATCATGCCGCAAGCCTTGCTGCGATCAAGATCCTCCTCAAAATTCAAAGCAAGCTGGTCCGCATCACATGCCCATGTATTTCAAAACCATGCTGGAAGTCAAATTTCAAAAGTCGAAAAATCCATACACCCATGCTGAAAATATCTGCATGCCCATGTGTTTCAAAATCTTGCTGGAATAAAAAATTACATGATTTGAAAAATTCACACACATATGTGTTTGCCAGACTCCTCCAAACCTAAAAATTCACCTTTTAATAAACTAAAAGCCACTCCAACTTTCACTTTAAGTAAAAATTAATATCAACACACTTATACAACCTTCACTTTAAGTAAAAATCAATATCAACACACTTTTACATAGTTAAAATGAACTAGAAAGCCAATTCTTCTTATAAAAGGTTCCAAATACATCATTTTTGCACAAAATCACAGTCAAGCAATTCTTTAGCAAATAATTCAATTACAATAGTTTAACTATTTTATATTAATATTAAAATTCAAAGAAAATCAAATAATTGCATATTATCAATACACAAGCACATACCTCTTTCAAAGAATTCCTCTCTTTCCTTTTAACTCATTTCTCCCTCAATTAATCGATGTTAATCTTTTCTATTATAGCTAATTCTTCTAAAACTTGCAACTAGATGTGAATTCCCCTTGATTCTTGCTCAATTTTATGAAAGGGAAATGAAAAAGAATGAAATTTGATTTTGGGTAAGGAAAGTGGTGTGGATAAAGATGATGGAAAATAGAGGAGGCTTGTAGACTTTCCTTAAATAATATCTAACGTTTGATTCGGGGAAGGCATGTCCATTATTGCTATAATGCACCCTCACTTTTTATTCTTATTTCTAATCAAATTTTTGGTTCTGTAAAATCATAAAAATAATTTTTTTAAATTAATTCAAAGTCTCACTATCCATAATTTATATCCTAATTCAGTAAATTTTAACTCTAGAACCACATGGACATTTTTGTAAATTCTTATCACTTCGGGATTCCTCTTCAGAGACACTGATTTCGTTCACACCTGGCTTAAATTTTTAACTTTTAATACTTAACCCATCCTATTACCCTACTCATTTCAAGTTTTCAAGTTACTTTCATCACTATAAACCATCCAATATCAATATTAATTAGAAAAGCACTGTTTAGAATTTCAAATATTACATTCCATAAACTCTAACTTCATAAGTCAAGTTCACTTTAACCATTTAATCACTAATTCAACATATACACATCATAATCACTTCATAACTATCATCTTTCTTAATTAAAAATAAATTTCTCTTTCTAACCATTTTATATATAATCTTAAAAATTAATAAGAACAAGCTTAAAGATTGAAAACTTGATTCTTTGTTTAATATTCAAAATTCACTTAAATCACTTAGATTTTTTTTATAAAATTTTGTATGTTTAAGTAAGAAGAATATTTCCCCTTCCTCACTCTAGAATTCAGCTATGGTGTAGAAAAGAAGAAGATTATATTTTTTTCCTCTTTCCCAACCATAATTAATTAATTAATTAATTATTCTATAAATATTATTTATTTTATTTCCCTAAATTACCATCCATAAATATCCTTTCTTACTTTTTGACTTATATTTTATTTATATTTATTTGTTTTAATTTTTAACCTATATTTTAGGTATATGTCATGTATACATTATATATTTAATATACATATTATGTATATCTAGTATATACATTAAGTATATATTGTGCATATCTATCTACGAACACAGTAATTAACCCTCCATATTAATTATTTAATTGCATATAATAAAAATGTGGATGTTACAAATTCTCTCTCCCTTAAAGAGTTTCATCCTCAAAATTACTTGTTGTTCAACTCTGATAAAGTTGTGAATACTGGCTCCACATAATCTCTTCACTTTCCTATGTTGCTTATTCTGTAGAAAGGTTTCTTCACAACACTTTATCCAAAGGAACCTTTTTATTCCTCAACCTTTTCATTTTCTTGCCAAAATAGCTACCGGTTCCTCTTCATAAGTCAGACTCAGATTCACTTCTACTAATTCAATTGACAATACTTGTGATGGATTTAATATATACCTTTGGAGCATAGAAACATGAAAAACATTATGAATCTTCTCCAACTAAGAAAGCAAAGCCAGTTTGTAAGCAAAATGTCCAATTCTCTCTAAGATCTCATATGGCCAGATGAATAATATATAATTAATTGTTTTAATTATAAATATATAATTAATTATTCTATAAATAATATTTATTTTATTTCCCTAAATTACCATCCATAAATATCCTTTCTTACTTTTGACTTATATTTTATTTATATTTATTTGTTTTAATTTTTAACCTATATATTAGGTATATGTCATGTATACATTATATATTTAAAATACATATTATGTATATCTAGTATATACATTAGGTATATATTGTGCATATCTATCTTCGAACACACTAATTAACCCTCCATATTAATTATTTAATTGCATATAATAGAAATGTGGATATTACAAATTCTCTCTCCCTTAAAGAGTTTCATCCTCAAAATTACTTGTTGTTCAACTCTGATAAAGTTGTGAATACTGACTCCGCATAATCTCTTCACTTACCTATGTTGCTTCTTCTGTAGAAAGGTTTCTTCACAACACTTTATCCAAAGGAACCTTCTTATTCCTCAACTTTTTCTCTTTTCTAGCCAAAATAGTCACCGGTTCCTCTTCATAAGTCAGATCCAGATTCACTTCCACTAATTCACCGGACTAGTGGGACCCACTTCATTGATACATTGGCAACTTGCCTTTTACTCTAGCTTTCTCTACCAATCCCTTTCTTCTCAAACCTTCAAAGCACTAGTTATTCGCTAAGAAATAATGCGTAAGAAAATTGCAAGAGCTATTGATCTATAAATCTACACTCATTTAATTTGAACTAATGACAATTTAAATAGAAATTTTTATCAAGCAATTTAACAAATTAGTAAATACTAGACACTTCAATTTTTGAATCAAAATGTTTCTTGTATTAACAAAACTTTCCTCAGTACACCAAAAACCCATCAAAACCCAACACTTAATTCTCTTTATCTACCACCATTCTTCATTTTTAATCTTCGATTTTAATTTTTTTCCCAATTTTTATTAACTAATTCATATACACACATACACATATTTATGCTAAAGGGTCCATTAAGCTCAAATGGCATCCAATCATTCAACCATAGGCATTTTCACAATCACCTGCTAGGCATGAATTTCCTATAGGGTGGGCAATGGGGGGGGGGGGGGGGGGGGGGCATTCACCGTCCCTGCTCCCGCCCCACCACACAAAACGGGGGCAAATCAGCCCCCGTCCCTGCCTATCGTGGGGATCCCTATGAAAAATTTATCATCTTTTAATTTTTTAATTAAAATTTAATAATTCAAAAGCTAATAATGCATAATAATTATACATTTAATAACTTAATAATCTATCAATTGTATATAATAAAAGTTAAAAAATTACAACATAAAATACATCAACTTGAATTAATTCCACATTCCTAAATAACTAAAATAAACATACAAACTTCATTATTTTCTTCCTCCAGACTTGATAAGATCAAAACTTCAATATCTCAATTGTGTTTATCTCCATAACAATATGCAACCTTCATAAATAAAACAACAAATCAAATGTAAATAGAAAAGAAAGATATATATATATAATAATAATAATAATAATAATTTATTATGCAAAACTATACAATTCAACTCAAGAGTATAAGTTAGTTAAATAAATTGATTTACCTCTTCGTCAGTATCAATATCTTCATAAAATGTGCTACATTCAAAATGAACAGTTGAACAAGTAGCTAAATAAATAAAATATAAGTACATACTAATTATAATTAACCAAGAACAAAAACTAAATAATACTTTTAATTAAAAATTATAATATTTATAATACCTTTGATTTCAGCCCATTACTAATCTTGTGCACACATTAAAGCTTCTAAAGTATGGGGATGAAGCATGTTTTGATGTGGACTTACAAACCATTCACTTGTGCTAAAAGCTGATTCAAAAGCTTCTAAAGTATTACAAAAACATCTCTAGCAATTAATTACAAAGTAGGATACTTGATAGCATTTTTCCACTAACTTAAAATGTCAAAATCAACTTTCCTAGGTATCACATGTTCCTCTAAATAATTATCTAACTCTATTTTGATATTATCATTATCAGATTTAGATGCAACAAACATGTCAAAATTGCTCATAGTATTCACTTCATCAAAACCAATAGTCAAGGAATGGGAGTCCACATGAGAAGGAGAAGGCTCACTTGTCCTACACTTGGATGCATATTCAACTACTAAATTAACACAAATTTTTTGGATCCTTTCGATTTTAATTTTTGCTAATTCATCACCACAAAGTAAACTAAAATAATAATACATCAATTTAAGCTGATACCTAGGATCAAAAATAGTTGTTACACCCATAATACCATGAATTTTAGACCAATACTTGTCAAATTTTTCTATCATTTTTAATGCCATAGTCTCAATGCATTGATTCCCACAACAAAACCATCAGTTCAAAGAAAGTCTAATCTCATAAATTTTTGAAAAATAAAGATTAGTAGTGGGATAATCAGTCCCTGAAAATAACTCAGTCACATTATAAAATAACTTTAATTTCTCCCAAATTTCTTTTGCTTTTTCCCAATTTTCCTCTAAAGGAAGAGATTTATAAAGGGGCTCCCGTTGTTTCAAGCAAGTAAAAACATTCTTATAACCAATATCAACATTTAGCATCACATATGTGGATTTCCCACCTTGTCTTGCAATCTAAGATTAATTTTTTAGCATGTGGAATTTCAATTGTTCAGCTGCTTGCTCAAACCTCTCATATCTTTTAGGTGTGGCTAGCCAAAACGCAACACTATCAAGTATTTTTTCAATGCCATCTCCTATAACATCTAAACCATATCTAACAATCAAATTCAAGATATGAGCACAACACCTCATATGTAACAATGACCCATCCAAACAAAGTGAGTTTCTAGATAATTTTCTTAAAATCAAATTAATCAATGCATCATTGGTTGAACAATTATCTACTGTCAAGGTGGATAATTTGTAATCAAGATTCCAATTCATCAAACAATTAATAAGAACTTCACAAATTACTTTCAGACATATGTGGGCATGGCATATAGATGAACCTAAAAATATAAAGAATGACAAATTATAATTACAATTCAATATCTATATGTAAAGCTAAAAATGCAAATTTTAAATATTGTAAACTAACCTGATTATTCGACTTTGAAGAATCCTAGATTCATCAACAAAATGTGTCATGATAGCCATAAATCCTTTCTTTTGATTGCTTGATTTCCACATGTCAATTGTGATGGAAAATCAACTTCTATTTTTACTAAGCAACTTCATGGTTTTTGACCTTTCAAACTCATAAATCTTTAATATGTCACTATTAATTGTGTTTTTAGACATCACTTTAAATAGTGGTTGTATAACAATTACAAATGATCGAAACCCATAATGCTTAACCATGTTTAAGGGATACTCATGCAAGATGATCATATTAGCTAATTCTTTTCTTGCAATTTCTTCATCAAATGTGTATGCCCCAATAGCAACTTTCCCCTCACTATCTTTTTGATGCCTCAAATGTGTTTGCTTTATTCCCCTTGTTTTCTTAATGGACATATTGCAACGTGATCATGTAATTGCTTGGTCCTATTCTTCGTATCCCCTCCAAGTTATTTTTGACAATAATTACATATACCCTTCCATTTATCACAAATCTTTTGCCTCTTATAATGATTCCAAACAACTGATTTTAAACCTCTTTTAGAAACCAATGATAACACTTCTTCACTTTGTTCTATGTCATTTATTTGCCTTGAATCAACTAGCATAGAGGACAGTTGAGAGCTACCAACTGGGGTATTAGGTTGTGTAGTATCACCATCATGTTGTGTAGTATTTTCATTGAGAGAGTTAGAAGATACCATCATTCACTAAATATTAGAAAAAAAAAACAACAATGACAAATACATGTTAAAAAAGCTAAAAGTTTAAATTTATATGTATTTTCATTGAAGGGTGTAATTGGACCTTATCCCTTTCTTTAATTAACTCATGACCCACTAGTTTTCCTTCTTCAACTTTATCTCAACGCAAAGGTATTCTATATTTTCTGTCATACAATGTCTCATAAGATTACATCCCTATGCTGGACTATTGCTATAGGCAAATTCAACCAAAGGTAAATACCACTCCTAGCTCCTAGTAAAATCAATCACATAACTCCTCAATATATCCTCCAACACCTATATCACCCTCTTTGGCTATCCATATGTTTGTGGATAAAAAGCAATATTGAAATGTAATCTGGTACCTAAGGCATCTTGCAAATTTTTTCAAAATCTCAATGTAAACCGTGGATCTCGGTCTGATACTAGAAAAACTAGAACACCATGCAATCTTACAATCTCATTAACATATAGCTCAATCAACCTGTCAAGAGAATATTTTATCCTAACTGGAAGAAAATATGTTGACTTTGTCATCCTGTCCACTATCAGTCAAATTACATCGTGTCTTCTATAGGTAAGAGATACTCTAGATATAAAATCCATAATCACACACTCCTATTTCCACTCAAGAACTGATGATGTCTATAACAAACTTAAAGGAACTTGGTGTTCAGCCTTAACCCGCTGATAAGTGAGGCCTCTGGATACAAACTCTGTTATGTCTCTATTCATTCTCAACCACCAATAATATCTTTTCAAATCTTGATATATCTTGTTACTTTTAGAATGTATAGCATAAAGAGATTGATGTGCTTCTTTCAAAATCTTCTTTTTCAACTCAGAATCACCAAGAACATACACCCAATCTTGATACCACAAACTGCTATCATCTTTAATATGAAAATCTCTACTCTCTCCCTCATGACTCTCCTCAACAATTTTATAAAGTTTCAAATCTCATTTCTGTACTTCTTTAATTTGATCAAGTTGCATTGGATTAACTTGCAATTGCACCATAATAGCACCATCATCCCAGATATCCAAGATAGTATGCAAAAGCCCTCAGCTTTACCAGCAACAATAGAGACTAAGCAGTCAACCCTGTCATGAACATTTGACTCTGGGTATTAGCAATGACATTTGCCTTGCTCGAGTGGTAATCAATTAAATAATCATAATTTTTAATCAACTCTAACTACCCTCCCTATCTAAGATTCTGCTCCTTTTGAATATCTAGATACTTCAAACTCTTATAATCTATGCAGATGAAATATTTCTCTCTATACAAATAGTATCGCCTAATCTTCAATGCAAAATACTATAACTGCCAATTCCAAATAATGAGTCAGGTTGTTCAATTCATGAGGTTTTAGTTGTTTGGAAGCATAGGCAATAACTTTACCCTCCTGCATCAAAACACGCCTTAAACCATTATACGAAGCATTATTATAAATCACATATAGTTTATCTTCTATGTGTAAAATAAGAATAAGAGCTTGAGTCAACATCTCTTTCAACTGATCAAAACTTGATTGACATTGATCCATTCATACAAATTTCACATCTTTACGAAGTAATATGATAAGTGGCATAACTATCATCGAAAACCCTTTCACAAACTGACGATAATAACTAACCAAACCCAAGAAACTTCTGACTTCTATTACATTCTTTGGTGGACTCTAATTCAAGACTATCTCTAGCTTACTCGGATAAATTCTAATACCATATGCTGAAAATCACATGTCCAAGAAAGCAACTTTATCTAGCCAGAATTCACACTTAGAGATAATTTAGCATACAACTATTTCTCCCTCAAAGTTTATAGTACAATCCGTAGGTGCCTATCATGATCACCCTGATTACGTAAAAAAACTAACATATCATTAATAAACACTATCACGAACTGATACAAGTATGGTTTGAAAATCTAGTTCATCAAATTTATAATAGTTACTGCTACATTAGTTAACTCAAATGGCATCACTAAGAACTTATACTAATCATTCCTCGTGTGAAAAACAATCTTAGGTATATCTGCCTCTTTAACCCCAACTAGTAGTATTCTAATCTCAAATCAGTTTTAGAGAACACAGTTCTACCTTTTAACTGATCAAAGAGATTACCAATGCAAGGCGGTGGGTACTTATTTTTGATAGTCACATTATTCAACTAGCAGTAATCAATACATAACTACAAGGTAGAATCCTTCATCTTGACAAACAGAATAGGTGCTCCCTAAGATGACATACTAGGGTGAATAAAACCTTTATCAAGTAACTCCTACAACTGTACCTTTAAATCTTTCAATTTCTGCAGGTGTTATATGATAAGGAGTAATAGAAATGGAGGTAGTGTTTGGTATCACATCAATACCAAACTCTACTTCTCTTATAGAAGGTAGCCCTGGCAACTCATCTGGGCAAAATACCATCAAGATTAGGCCTTATGGCCTTAATATCTATCACATAGGCCAAATAAGCTTTACGCCCCCTTTCAAATTATCTTTCTAGCTAAAATAGTTGAAATAAAAGTAGATAAGAGGTGTCTTTGCTCACTTGATACCTCAACATCCTTCCCATCTTGGGATTTTAGAGTAATATGCTTTCGCTGACAATCTACAACAGCCTGATATCTAGATAGCCAATTCATCCTCAAAATGAGATCATAATATTTAAATGACATGTCAATCAAGTCACATAGGAACTCCTCATCATGCACCAACACCAGACAACTAACAACTATACTGTGCCCTAAAGGATTAGTGACTAGCACATAATACTCTAAAGACTTAGGATGCATGTCACCAATAGGCATAACAAATGCACTAATATATGAATGAGTCGATCTAGGGGCAACTACATCTGTAGCATTCTACTTCCTTTGCATCATATAAACCCTCTGTGAAGTCCTGGTCTCCTCCGATCTGCCCACTAATACAAAATCCCCTCTTTGATTAGACCTACTATGCCACCTTTGCCTCCTTTGACACTAAGACTAAACACAATGGTCTCTGTCTATCTGAGCTCTGGTGGCTCTAGGCAATCTCTAACATAGTGGTCTTTGGATCTACATCTAAAATAACCCACTGAACCGGCCTTATATCAAATACCCCTGTGTGCCTTATCACACTGAGTATATATAGGTGGAATAGATCTCTGAAAAGAAGGTGTAATGGCATTAGCACAATAGCAGCTGACGTTGTGGGCCTCTGCCTTGATTGAAATGACCTACCTGATTACCCCTGACTCTTACCAAATATCTGTGGAGGATACCCTCGACCTCTCTTGTAGGATGATGACTCCATCTCAAACTGAGGTCTTCTACCCTTATTGTCTTCCACAACTATAGGAGCTGCAACCTCTTGAGCCTTCTTCACCCTCCTAGCTACTAATACCTATCTAAAGAAAACTTCATATTGTACTGCTGCTACTTGACATCTAATAATAAGCTTCAACCCTTTTTCAAATCTCTTGCACTTGTCCCTCTTATCTAAAATAATTCCACCAGCATATTTACTCAATCGCAGGAACTCTTTCTCATACTCTGTCATAAATCTCACCCCTTGCTTAAGATTAAAAAACTCCCTCTTCTTCTCATCCTTGTAATCCTTAGGCGTGTATTTTCTCTTCAAACTTTGCTAGAAAATCATCATAGGTCAACAATGGTAATCTATCCAAACTATGTGGAACAGTCTTCCATAATTATAGGCATCAGCCTACAGTAAAGACATAACATAAATAAATTTCTCTTCTATTGTAGCCTCTATCTGCACAAAGACTCGTTCCATCCTATCCAACCACTGCTCTACTTTAGTTGGATAAGTGGTACCAATAAAATTTATGACTCCATATTTTCTAAGGTTGTCATACTTTCTACTCTGCTGAGGTGTTGGAACATGACGAAAATATTCAACCATTTGTTGCATCTACACTAGAGGAGGATCTTGTGTCACTGGTCTAGCTAACAATGAAGCCTCTCCAACACCCACTACACTAGCTCCCAAACTAGCCTAACTTTTCCTTCACCTAGAGTATTACTCTCAGCACTCTCCTTCTTTGATCTAAGCATCCCAGATGTAATATCAACCTATATCTATTATAATATATAAATATTACTATATTAGAGACCAACATAGATGCTAATGCATATACATGTATCACAACTTAAATCATAATTTAAAATCCTTTTTTTTAAAACCCATCTAGATATAGAATCTCAAACTTAGACTCTGATACCCAAATAAATATAATATTCTAATATTTTCTATATATAAAATATATTAATAGAATACCAGAGTGATACAGAGATCCAACTATGAAAATTCTTCTTTTAAAATCTCAGTACCAAAACAAATTTGCTTTCCAAAGATTTAGTATATTTTAAGTTTATGAATATATATAGTATTTAAATAAAATGAATTAAATATAGATATTAATAAATCTCATAAAAGATAATTTTCTGCAAAAATTTCGTCAGAGTTCTATTTAAAAATTCAATAATCACAAAATCCAAAATTACACAACATGTAAAAGAGAACACTCCAAAAAATTACATTTTCTTTAAATTCACCTCTACATTTATTCACATCTAAAATTTTAATAACTAGAAATAGTGTACGACATGGATATATGTATGTACATAACATTCCAAAACTTGTTATTCATATATTATGATTATAATATACAAAACCAAACTATATAGAAAACAAAGTTATACATGTATGCAACACCAGCTGGTTCAGTCTCATGGTAAGAATTCTAATTCATCATAACGTATCATTAGCATGTCAACTCGATAGTACTAAACTCAAAATTCTAGAACAAATTATTATGCAGGGCTAACAATCGCACAATGTTATATCATATTTTCATATTCTCATTTTAATTCATCATTTTTCCAAAATTTTCACATTTTATCATATTTCATAATCATTTCCACATTGCATATTACGTTACATATCAATAATATGCTTCATTCAAGACATGTCCAATCACCATATCACAATGGTCTAATGCTCAATGCAACATTCACATCACATTTATGAAGCAATGCATATGTTATATGAATAACCTCACATTTAAGCAAATAATAAAATTTTACAATTTTAATGTGATTATACCAAATATGAACATTTAAAATATATATTGTCAAAGTATGAACTAACCTCCCTTTACTCCAAAATCACTTTCTAAGCTTTACTTCAAGAAAACCTAAGCTTCTCCACTTGGATTACTTTCATTTAAATAGTCCTAATCCAAACAACAAGTTCAATTCTTCAATTAAAAATATATTCATACTTATTTTACTTAGAATAACTACTAACTCTACTAATCTTAGCCGAATCCCATCAAAACCCTAACTTCAAAAACTTTCGTAAACCCTAACTCCATAATTCAAGTTCATTTCAACTATTTAATCACTTTTTTTTAAAGGAGAATATTTTTATTTATAACGAATATAAGGTGAACCCATACAGTCTGACAATAAAATGCCCTTTAGGCATTTAGGCAAAGAAGCAAAAGAACGAAAAATGCATGAAATCAAATTGTATCTACTATAGGAAGCAAAGAGAACTGCAGCTTGGTTCCCTTCTCTGAAGATGTGCTGAATAGACATAGTGGAGGATCGAAGAAGATGTTTAATATGATCAACTGAAAGATTTGAAACATTGGCAGAAGCTGGGGCGTTGCAAGGAATCGGATTCATCAGAAAATCAGTCACCATTTTGCAGTCACATTCTACTTGGAGAGGAGTATTATAATGTTGGAAATACCAGTCCACGCTATAAATGATAGCCTTAAGTTCAGCTAGAAAAGAGTTGTTAGTTGAAAGAAGGAAGCAAAAACCTGCCATAAATGTACCATTGTTGTCCCGGAGAACCGCGCCTCCTGCGGCAGTTGTGGAGGTGAAGGATGCATCGATGTTCAGTTTGAACACCTCTTGAGGAGACTTTAACCAATACACCAAAGAAGGTTTCAATCTACTCTTCCCAAAGTTGATCGGCAAAAGATCAAAAAAGGATGGAAAAGGCTTTGCAAATTTTTCAGCAGAATTAGAGATACCCTAGTTGTAGAGTGAACTGAATATCTTCCGGTGGAGCTCTGGGAAGAAAACTTGTTCATTTCCCTAAACCAAGCAGCAATAAACAGTCCAAACTGAATGAATGATCAGAAGAGAAGTGAATTTGGCAAGACGACTAGCAGCAGACTTTTGAGAAAACTGTAACCACCAGCACATCAGTTCCTCCCTCAAGGTGTTTTTTGCCGAAATATCAGATATGAAATAAGCTTTATAATACTGCCATATTTTCATAACCGGAGAGCAAAAATAAAATATGTGATTCACCATGCCTTTCGCGGACAAACAAAAAGGGCAAACTGAAGCAAGCTCAATACCCATTTTTTGAAGACTGGAGGGAAGAAGGATTGAACCACGTAAGAGTCTCCAAGCAAAAATAGATAATTTGAGAGGAACTGCAATATCCCAATCATACCATTGGATAGTGTAGAGGACTTGTGACTCCTACAAGCATCATAAGCCGAGGCAAGAGAGAATTGACCCGAAGTAGTATCATTCCAAGAAATCGAATCCTCTTTAATAGTCATAAGATCAATGGCCAAAGTGTGGATTTTGCAAATTCTCTTCCATGTGCATGAATTGATTTACTGAAAAGTCATAAGACCCTATCTGAGATATTTCTAATGCATATATTTAGACTAAAGAGAAGTCCCAGAAAAATAATTCCACCAATTTTTAATAGAATAAGCTTGTTGCAGGGAATTTAAGGATCTAATACCAAGACCTCCTTCCTCCATCGGAAAATACATAGTATCATATTTAATCCAGTGATAGCGGTGCTTAGAATTGTCAGAACCCCAGAAAAAAGAAGTAAACTTTCTTTCCAGATCATTAATAATTTTCTACGGCAGAAGCATTGCCCCTATAATATGAATAGGGATTGAGTTCAAGACATGCTTAATTAAAATAAGCCTACCTCCTGGGGAGAGCAACTTTTTGGTCCAACCTTGGAGATTGCTATCAACTTTTTTGAGGAGATGACTGCAGTAATCGGCTCGATTACTACCCTTGTAAATTGGAGCTCCGAGATACATGAAGGGAAGAGACTTGTGCTTAATATCCAAAATGCTCTCCATGTTGTTGATAAAAGCCGAACTAGCTTTCTTGGAGCAGTAAAAAGAGCTCTTATCAAAGTTGATAAGCTGACCCAAAATCCCTTGATAAGAAAGGAGAAATTGTTTGAAATTTTGCACACTTCTAATAGTCCCAATGATGAAAAATAACAGGTCATCCGCAAATGCCAAATGGGAAATAATGTCACAACCTCTAGCAATTTTATAAGGAGAAATTTTACCTCCATTAATTTGGGAAAAATTCCCCTTGAAAAGATTTCTGAGGCAATGATGAACAGATAAGGAGAAAGAGGGTCACCTTGCTTCATTCCTCTACCTGGACTGAAAAAATCATAATTGACTCCATTAATGATGACTGAAAAATGAGTGGCGGAAAGATTAGCCATAATTAAAGAGACAATACGATTAGAGAAATTAATTTTAAGAAGAATTATCTCTAGATAATCCCAAGATACACTGTCAAAAGCCTTAGCCATATCTAGCTTTATAGCAATATTGTGTCCCCTAGTTTTTCTATCTAAGTCACGGATTAGCTCATTTGCAAGCAAAATTTGATCATGTATAGAACGCCCTTTCATGAACCCCACTTGCTCTTTAAAGATGATAATATCCAGCATAGGAGCCATCCTGTTAGCTAAGAGGTGGGTACAAACTTTACTAGTAGAAGAAGCTAAACAAATTGGACTAAACTAATTGAAGTAGCAGGGATTATCCACTTTTGGGAGAAGAACATTTTGGACGCTACTGAGGGCTCTAGGAATTGGAACACCCAAAAAGAACTCCTTAACAGCACTACAAACATCCCAAGAAACAATATCCTAGCAGGCTCTGAAGAAAGTTCCATCAAAACCATCCAGTCCCGGAGCGCTGTAAGGATCAAGTTGCCAAACTGCCTCTTTAATTTCTGAATCAGTAGGAATTGCTTCCAGCCGCTCATTATGAGATGGAAGAACAACAGGGGGAATTAAATCAAGCATCGCTTCTGCTTCATGAGATGTGTCTCTACTAAAAAGAGCCGAGAAGTTTTTAACTGCTTCTTCCCTAATTTTCGATTGATCCGTCAGCCAAATCCCCTTAGAATTTTTAATTGTTGAAATTCTGTGAAGTTTCCTTGACATTTTAACATAATTGTGGAAAAACTTCGTGTTGGTGTCACCATCATGTAACCATTTCACATGAGCTTTTTACTTCCAGAAAATTTCTTCCAGCTTCAACTTTTGAGTGAGAATTTCTTGCTTAAGCTACATTGAGACCTTAGGGTAGGTGAGCGGTTTGCAAGATACTGAATTTCAGCATCCTCCGCCTCTTTTTCAACCAAGGAGATATCATTAAAAATATGACGAAAATGGGACCGATTCCAAGTGCGAATTGCCCGCTTGAGAGATTTCAACTTATTGAACAAACCATTCATGCAGCCACCATGAAAAGAGGAAAGCCAATGCTCCCTGACCATTGGAATAAATGAAGGACTGGATAACCACATGTGCTGGAATTTAAAGGGCTTAGGAACATTGAGATTCGACTGATTACAAGTTAACAAAATTGAAGCATGGTCCGAGGAAGTTTTACCCAAGTGACGAGCGTAAACATCATTGAAAGCATCAAAGAAAGGAACATTAGCCATAAATCTATCAAGACATTCCCACACTTTACCATTCAAACGAACTCCAGTCCATGTATAACCACAACCGTGATAAGGAACATCCACCAAGCTACAATCATCTGAGCAATTAATAAAGTCTTGCATACTCATTTGATAAGGAGAGGAACCTCCCTTGTATTTTGTAAGACTCTTTATAATATTAAAATCACTACCAACCAGCCATGGTCCAGAAATATTCAAAGAAACAGATATTAACTTCTCCCATAAACTGTTTCGAGCCACCCTTAAATGGTATTCATAAACTGTCAATAGAGAAATTTTAGTGATAAAGAATGGCACATTACAGAAGACGTGACAACTTGTGGGACCTGATCAAAATTAGATAGAGATACAAACTCTGATTTCCATAGTAACCAGACCTTATTATCATGAGAAGAGAAAACATTAGAGAAACCAAGCTTGGATGCAGAGAAAGATTTTTTGTATTGGAAATCATTGGTTCTATAATTATTAAAAGATGAATGTGATGCTCAACACAAAGCTTAAGCAACCTGTTAAAAGATGAGGCAAGACCTCTTACATTCCAATGCATAACATTCATTGAGCTGGTTTGGAAAGAAGAGCTTGAGAGTGAGAAACTTGCCTAGTAACTTTGTTTTGTCTATTCTTAAGCCTGGCACTTTTGCGATTAACTACTGTGAACTCCACATCATGGCCATCCCCTAAAGCTTGAGCTTCTTCAGCAGTTTGCAATTTCTTGATAATAAATTCCCGTGATATTTTCCAATCCTCCTTGGTTTGCACTGCCGAAAGTGAAGGCAAATTAGTATCCGAATCATGCTAAAAGCGTGAATCTTTCGAGCTGCAATTAAATTCAATATCGAAATAAAATTCCTTGTTAAGTGATGATTTTTCAACTGCAAAAGAAACATATTTCTTTGCCCTTTTATGATCAGGAATGTTCTGCTCAATATTTGCACTTGGAACTTCCAAAACATTGTCCTTGATGATCTATTTATGAGTATTCGGTTCAATAACAGGTGAAGAATCTGTATCAGTCACCGAAACATCATTATTAGAGGTAAAAGCCTTGGTAGTATCAGAATTGAGGGCCTGTTTATTCTCTTTGACAACCCAACATTTAACAATCTGTGGGTTTTCTGGTTCCTTAGCTTCATTTTGTTTATGGAAATTTTGACGAGCAATTGGTTTATTACCATTACAGGACGACAGTTCATGACCCAGTTTGCAACAATCACAACAATAATAGGGGAAGCTTTCATACGAGACTGATTGAAAGAAACCAAAATCACCATCATCAATCCAGATTTTAGAGGGGAAATCTTTTGTTAATTCCAATTCAATACACACACGAGCAGCTGATGGCCTAGAAAGCATGGCAGTCGCGACATCAACTTTTAAGGGTTTGCCAATAAGATTTGCAATAGCAAATAGGGCTGACTTGTCAAAATAATGAATTGGTAGTCCTTCAAATATAATCCAAGCCTGAATAATGGGGCTATCAATGTTAGAATGAAATTGCTTCATCCATTTTGATACACGCATTGCAAAGCCATGGAAGTACCAAGCCTGCCTCATCCAACAACGCAGATAATCCTCTTCAAGTGCAAATCTAATCAACACATTATTGGAATCAAGCAAACCAAGAGAAAAATCTCCATTGAAACCAACAATGTCCAAAGCTTCTTTGAGAGCTTTCATATTTGGCCTACCTGAATTAAAAGAGTCGGCTAAAGCAAATTGGAAAGGCTGAATAAGTTTTTGAATTTAATCCTTCGTGAAAGAGATTGCAGGAGCCCCCTTATACATACCCTGTTTTCTATTCGGCAAAGACAGAGTCAACTCCCGGATTGGAGCAAAAGATTTATTAATATTCATAGTCAAAGAACCTTGCTTAATCACATCTACAAAGGAACAGGAAGGAGCAGAACCAATTCTAGAAGATTGAATAGCATGAGAAGTCAAAGATGAAGGAGCGATAGGCTCTGGAGGAGCAGCCACCGGAGGTAGCGCCGCCGGAGTAAAAACTTTCTTTTATGTTCGATGAGTCAGTGAGGTGAGAGAGATATTTCAAGTGAAACAAAGAAACCAACTATTTAATCACTAATTCAACACATACATATCATAATTATTTCATAACTATCATCTTTCTCAATTAAAATTTAATTTCTCTGTCTAACCATTTTATACATAATCTTAAAAATTAATAAAAATAAACTTAAAGATTGAAAACTTACTTGATTCCTTGTTTAATCTTCAAAATTCACTTAAATCACTTAGAATTTTTTTTTTATGAAATTTAATGTGTTTAAGGAAGAGGAATCTCTTGCCTTTCTGACTCTAGAATTCAGCCATCGTGTTGGAAAGAAGAAGAAGATGATATTTTTTTTCCTTCTTTCCCAACCATAAATATATAATTAATTAATTAATTAATTATTATATAAATATTATTTGTTTTATTTTCCTAAATTACCATCCATAAATATCCTTTCATACTTTTTGACTTATATTTTATTTATTTTTATTTTTTTTAACTTTTAACCTAACATTTTTTTATATGAAAGTGTATATATTAGGTATACACCATGTATACATTATGTATATAATATTCATATTATTTATATCTAGTATATACATTAAGTATATATTGTGCATATCCTTCTTTCAACACATTAATTAGCCCTTCATATTAATTATTTAATTGCATATAATAGAAATGTGGATGCTACATAATATCAACTCATTATTTTTAACATCAAATTAACTTTTTCTAATAGTAAGGGTCTAAATAACCTATTTTTAAGGAAAAAAAAGGTGCATATTTAGTTTAAAAAAACATTAAAGGCTAAGTTGAAACAATAATAACATTTCAAAAGCTTATTCAAATCTTTGGCCATTTTGGTTATGATATGAGTTTTGAGATATGACGAATTTATAACAATCATGATATTAGAGTTTACTCATCACTCGATTCTATTGTCAATCATATTGATGTTGTTAGCATTGACTATGATAATAGAACTATAATATTGGATTCTAAGAGAAATGTTTGAATAAGAGAGCTAGATCTGGGGAATCAGCTCCTTAAATTAAGGTTTAGTATGGTTTCTATAAACTAAATCATGTTCTTGGATATTTCTCAGTGTGTTGTACGTGTTAAGCATAATTTATGAACATATTCATTAGCAGCAAATGATTAGAATACTAATTTTTTTATATTAGTCAGTTTCATTTACCAAGTTAACTATGCCTATACATGAGTTTCTCGTGTGTAGCCGGTCCCAAGCCCAGATAAAGGAGGAGGGTTGCGGTAGGTGACAACCAGCGTTAAACTTTTATCACAGCTCATGATATGGATTCTAATGATAATTTTGTTGGAGCATCCGCTAATTATAATGCGCTACATTAGAGCCCGGGTGTAGCGAGAAATAAGCAAGGGTGTAAGGCATTCCCCGAATGCGACGCACCATGTCTGTGCCTGGATGTGGTGCCAAATAAGCTAGGGTTCCCACATTAAGGATATATGTGGGTAAAGAAGTTAGTCCAAAATACGAATGTTGTGAGAACTATATGTTCAGATAATGGTAAAGTCTTCTATATGAAGAGACTTATGAAAGAACATGTGGAAGGTAAGATTAGAATAGGAACTTGGAATATTGGATCTCTCACAGGTAAACTGAGAGAACTTGTTGATACTATAGAGAGAAGAAAAATCAGTATTACTTGCATTTAAGAGACTAAATGGGTTGGAGAGAAGGGTAAAGAAGTTAAGAATACATGATATAAAGTATGACACACAGGAACATAGAGAAATAAGAATGGAGTTGGTATAATTTTGGATCAAAATCTAAAGTAGATTGTTGTTACAGTGAAAAGAATAGGGGATAGGATCATTTTAGTAAAACTTATGCTACATAAAGAGACCATTAATATAATTAGTGCATATGCCCCTCAAGTTGGATTGGATGGGGAAAGCAAGCAAAAAATTTGAGAGGATATGGATGAACTTATGCAAGAGATTCCGAATGATGAGAATATATTTATAGGAGGAAAATTAAATGGACATGTAGGAAAAGACAAAGTAGGTTTTGAGAATGTACATGGAGGTTTTGGTTTTGGTTTTAGAAATGAAGAAGGCAAGACTATCCTTGATTTTGCCATAGCCTATGATTAATTTTGGCAAATACATATTTTATGAAAAGGGAATCCCATCTAGTAACTTTTAAAAGTGGGCAAAATAGAAGCCAGATTGACTACATTCTCATTAGAAAAGCCAATCAAACTCGATGCAAGGATTGTAAGGTGATGAGAGTGATTTTATACTAGTTTTTAGTATGATTTTAATGTGTTTTTAGTTAATGTTTCATTTGATTTTTGTTTAAAGTTTGTTTTAAGTGTTTGTTTTAGGTTAAAGTGAAAATATTCCCTTGGATGATCAAAACATGCAAGAAAGAGAATGAATCAAGCAAGACATGGCCAAGCCAAATTAAGCTTGGCCGTGTCCCTCAAGAAAATTGAATGGCAGTACCCGACACAGGCAAGTGACATGGCCAAGCCAGTGGCCATGTCACATCACACGGCCACAAGCTTGGCCGTGTCCCATCCCTAGCCAAAGAACCAAACAAGAAAGGAAAGAAAAGAGAAGCAGTAGCTGACACACCCAGGTGACACGCCCAAGCTCACAGCCAAGCCACTGGCCGTGTCACATGACATGGCCAGAAGGTTGGCCGTGTCACCTAGAGGAAAAGAAGGAAAGAATGGGGGCAGAAGGCTTGGCCGTGTCCCAAAGCAAAACATGAAACACGGCCAAGCCACTCTTAGCTTGGCCATGTCACCCTATAAAAAGATGATTCTTCTGCTCGAGTTTGAGGAACAAGTGGGGGACAACCAATTACTTTTGCCAAAAGAAATACAAAACAAATAGAATGTGGGGAACAAGGGAGAGTGGTGTGAGCTGGTGTGAGTTGGAAGGCATAGGCTTGAGCTTTGGAGGGAAAATAAGAAGAGAAGAAGAGGGCTGGAGAGCTTGTGCAGAGGGGGCTGGAGGTTTTGTGCAGAAAACAGAGAACAAAGGCAGAGAAGAGAGGTTTGAGAGGAGGAGACTGGGCATACACGTTTTGGGCAAGGAGGTAGTGACACTTTCCTTGACTCTTCATCTTCATCCTCCATTTCCATCCTCTCCAGCATCTCCATCTTCCATTGGCAGCTCCTGGAGATTGAAGAAGCTACATTGAAAGGGGTTTTTCTATTTTCTCCTTTTATGTATTTTAATGTTATTGTTGTTGTTGTTGTATTAAGTGTATTGAACATGAACTAAATCATTCTCTATCTAGGTGTTAATGAACCCTAGCCTATTTGTATGATTGGATACTTTTAATTGATTGAGTTGTTTTATTCTTATGATGCTTAATGATTATTATCAATTGATGACAGCATGCGTATTGATTGGTTGCCATTTTCATATTATTGACTTGAAAAAGCTTGATATGAATTGATTACTCATAAGGGTTGAGGATTGATTGGGGTGCTAGAGATAGACCTATAAGATCCTTTGGTTTATAGTTCCTTGTTCTTAATGCAAGATCTATTTAATTGTGTTTGAGAAGAGATTCCGGCACTCTACTTAGTGATTAGGGATTAATTCACTCGAGAGAGGTTTTAGTCTAAGTTAGAGGAATGCCAATTCAACTCTATCATGTAATGTAATTGAGGCTAGGGGGATTCAATATCTAGATAGTATCTTTATCATCAAACCTTTTTACACAACATACAATTTATCTTTACTTGCATTTATTTAAGTTAATTGTCTTTAATTACAAAACATTACAAAAATATTAATTTGCTAAACAACAGTTAAGATTTGCACTAGTGCTTGTCGTTGTCCTCAGTGGAACGATAACTGACTCACTACTTTATTACTTGGGCGACCCATGCACTTGCGGTATTGTAATTGCGCACTAAGCGGAACGCACCAAGTTTTTGGCGCGCTGCCGGGGACAATGGTTTCAATACTAGTAATATAATTAAGACTGTTGATTTAGTTTTATTTTTATCAAGAATGTATGTTTATTTTCTGTGAATTGTTTGTGTATTTTTCTTTGAATTGTTTGTTTTCTGTAAATTTGTTTGTTTGTTGTGCTTAAATGTGTTTATTTGTTTGTTTTTTTTAAATTGCTGAGTGCCTTTTGTAAAGATGCAGTTTTCAAGGCACGGGGGAGTTTATGATAGGGACTATAATTCTAATATGGTATGTTCAGCAAGTGGCAATGCAGAACATAGGGCCAATACATGTTCATTTGGTTTCGAACGATACCAAGATTGGCAAGAGGAAGAATATGACTACCAAAATTTCCAGCAATACCAAAATTTCCAGCAGATTGGTGGTAATGACCCATATTCCAATTCTTATAATCCAAGCTGGGAAAGCCACCAAAATTTTTCTTGGAAAAACCAGCAGTACATTCCACCTCAACAATTTTTTCAGCCTTGCCAAAGAAGTTCTTACTTTCAAGAACAATTTTCAAACCAAGACCACCTTAAGGAACCTACATTAGAGGATAAGTTAAATGCCTATATTCAAAGACACACGCTGAATCAAGATCACCTTAAGGAACCCACTTTGGAGGAAAGATTGAATACATTCATTCAAAAAAACCCCCAAAATGTAGATCAACCTAAGAAACTTACTTTGGAGGAGAGAGTGAATGCCTTCATTCAAGATACCGAAAATTTTCAATGTGATCAATCCATAGTGGAAGATAAGTTGAGGTCTGAATCTTTGCAAGAAACAGAAGAGGTTGGACGCTCTAACTGGGCAGCTGGCACATCAACTCCAAGCACATCAAAAGGAAGAATTTCCTAGCCAATTGGAGCAAATTGAGGTAATCACAAATTTGAGAAATGAACAGGTAATATATAATAATTTTTGTGATTTCTTTGATGCAGAGACTAATCAGGAAGACAATGGCGAGGACCCAACACGGAGGAGCCAAGCCAATCAATGGAGGAGGAAATTTTGGAGGCATCAACCTCACCCAAGTTGCATGAAACCTCTGATCCTTATAGGCCATCAGGTCCATTTCCAAGTAACCTGAAGGATGAGAAGCAAGGTATACAACTTTCTGACATCTATGACATGCACTCCCAAGGAGATATTGAAAATAAGTTTGAGATGGGTATGCCCTTAGAAGAAGAACATGAAATGCCCAATTTAGAACTTGAGGAGTATAAGTTAATTTTAGATGCCCTACATATCGCATATGGGAGCGGTGGAAATCAGGTTTCATCTAAACTCTCTTTTAGTTTATGCATGCTCACATTGAGGTGCATATTGTGTTTTGTGTTTTTAATTTTGTGTTTTGTGTGTTTAATTTTAATTTATTTTTGTGTTAGTTTAGTTAATGTTTTTCATGTTTTCTTTGAATAAATGAGTTTTGGAAAGTTCAATTGTTATAAATATTGTTGATTGATGACCTTTGAATTTTTGAAGCATGAATTTGAGAATTGAGTAGAATTGGTGCTTATTGTCAATTTTGTTGGTTTTTCTTTGCATTACCATCAACCTAGTAAGGAATTGAGCCATCAACTGATTATTCTTGTTGTGTGTGGACATCTTTGATTGATGACTTGCTAGAACTTGCTTTGACATACATTTTAAGACTATATAAAAATTTCAATTTGGCATCAAGATGATTAAGGCAATTAGGTAAACCCACTTTGGCTTAAAAAGACCAACCCTATTTTTAACCTTAGCCAATTTTGAGCCTATTTCATTTCTCATTTTCTTTATTTTTCGCAACACTACCAGCCTTGAACTTGAACTTGACAAAATTTTTGTGTTTAGTTTGTTTTGATTTTAGCCTTGCTTGGGGACAAGCAAGGATTTCAGTGTGGGGTATTTGATGAGAGTGATTTTATACTAGTTTTTAGTATGATTTTAATGTGTTTTTAGTTAATGTTTCATTTGATTTTTGTTTAAAGTTTGTTTTAAGTGTTTATTTTAGGTTAAAGTGAAAACATTCCCTTGGATGATCAAAACAAGCAAGAAAGAGCATGAATCAAGCAAGACATGGCCAAGTCAAATCAAGCTTGGCCGTGTCCCTCAAGAAAATTGAATGGCAATACCTGACACAGGCAAGTGACACGGCCAAGCCAGTGGCCGTGTCATGGCCGTGTCACATGACACGGCCACAAGCTTGGCCGTGTCCCATCCCTAGCCAATGAACCAAGCAAGAAAGGAAAGAAAAGAGAAGCAGTAGCTGACACACCCAGGTGACACGCCCAAGCCAGTGGTCGTGTCACCCATTGGAAGCAAAGAGAAGAGTTGGCAAAATGAAGAAACAGAAAGGGACACACCCACATGACACGGCCAAGCCACTGGTCGTGTCACATGACACGGCCAGAAGCTTGGCCGTGTCACCTAGAGGAAAAGAAGGAAAGAATGGGGTAGAAGGTGACACAGCCAACAAGCTTGGCCATGTCCCAAAGCAAAACATGAGACACGGCCAAGCCACTCTTAGCTTGGCCGTGTCACCCTATAAAAAGATGATTCTTCTGCTCGAGTTTGAGGAATAAGTGGGGGACAACCAATTACTTTTGCCAAAAGAAATACAAAACAAATAGAATGTGGGGAACAAGGGAGAGTGGTGTGAGCTGGTGTGAGTTGGAAGGCATAGGCTTGAGCTTTGGAGGGAAAATAAGAAGAGAAGAAGAGGGCTGGAGAGCTTGTGCAGAGGGGGCTGGAGGTTTTATGCAGAAAACAGAGAACAGAGGCAGAGAAGAGAGGTTTGAGAGGAGGAGACTGGGCATACACGTTTTGGGCAAGGAGGTAGTGACACTTTCCTTGACTCTTCATCTTCATCCTCCATTTCCATCCTCTCCAGCATCTCCATCTTCCATTGGCAGCTCCTGGAGATTGAAGAAGCTACATTGAAAGGGGTTTTTCTATTTTCTCCTTTTATGTATTTTAATGTTATTGTTGTTGTTGTTGTATTAAGTGTATTGAACATGAACTAAATCATTCTCTATCTAGGTGTTAATGAACCCTAGCCTATTTGTATGATTGGATACTTTTAATTGATTGAGTTGTTTTATTCTTATGATGCTTAATGATTATTGTCAATTGATGATAGCATGCGTATTGATTGGTTGCATTTTTCATATTATTGACTTGAGAAAGCTTGATATGAATTGATTACTCATAAGGGTTGAGGATTGATTGGGGTGCTAGAGATAGACCTACAAGATCCTTTGGTTTATAGTTCCTTGTTCTTAATGCAAGATCTATTTAATTGTGTTTGAGAAGAGATTCCGGCACTCTACTTAGTGATTAGGGATTAATTCACTCGAGAGAGGTTTTAGTCTAAGTTAGAGGAATACCAATTCAACTCTATCATGTAATGTAATTGAGGCTAGGGGGATTCAATATCTAGATAGTATCTTTATCATCAAACCTTTTTACACAACATACAATTTATCTTTACTTGCATTTATTTAAGTTAATTGTCTTTAATTACAAAACATCACAAAAATATTAATTTGCTAAACAACAGTTAAGATTTGCATTAGTGCTTGTCATTGTCCTCAATGGAACGATAACTCACTCACTCACTACTTTATTACTTGGGTGACCCGTGCACTTGCGGTATTGCAATCGCGCACTAAGCGGCACGTACCATAAGGTTATCCCAGGTGAGGCTTTGACCACTCAGCATAGGTTAATAATTTTGGATGTTACATTTAAGAGGTAGACAAGTAGGCTAAAGAGAAATAAAAGTCCCAAAATTAGGTGGTGAATTTTAAAAGGTGGAAAACAATTGATGTTTAAAAATGAGTTGGTCAAAGCTAAGGATTGGGAGGCGAATGGGAATATGTCAGCAAATGATATATGGGTGAACATGTCTACAACAATTAAAGGAGTGGCTAAAAAGGTACTTGGAGAATCTAAAAAATGTGGACATCCTTCGAAGGAGTCTTGGTGGTGGATTAAGGAAGTACAAAAAGTGGTAAAAGTAAAAGAGAATGGTATAAGAATTTACCAAAGTGTAGTGACAATCATGCTTTTGAACAGTATAAACAAGCAAAAAAGGCAGTTAGTCAAGCAAAAGCACATTTTTTGGAGAGTTTGTGTGAGAAACTTGGAACAAAAGAAGAAGAAAAAACTATCTATAAATTAGCTAAAATAAGGAAAAAGAAATATCGAGATTTAAACCAAGTACATCAAAGACGAAGGGAATAAAGTTTTGGTACAAGAAGAGGATATCAAAAAAAGATGGAGAAGTTATTTTGATGATCTTCTTAATGGTAATCATAGTTGATACATTGATGGTCTGGATGAAAAAACTAAGAAAAATATGAAGCACACTAGACAAATTAAGTTCTCTGAAATTAAGGAAGCTTTGAAGAAAATGAAAGTTGGTAAAGAATGTGGACTGGATGAAATACCAATTGAAGTTTGGAAATATTTAGGAGATGTAAGAGTTATGTGGTTGACAACTTTATTTAATAAGATCCTAAGTACAAAGAAAATGTCTGATGAATGGAGATGAAGTTATTTGGTACCTATTTTCAAGAACAAAGGATATATCCAAAATTGCTCAAATTACAGATGTATAAAGCTTATGAGTTACATTATTAAACTGTGGGAGAGAGTTGTGAAACACCTTTAGCGTTTGGACACTTGTATCTCCCCAAATCAATTTGATTTTATGCCTAGTCTATCCACTATGGAAGCTATTTTTTATTAGAAATTTGATGAAAAAGTATAGAGATATGAAGAAGGATTTGCATATGGTTTTCATTGACTTAGAAAAAGCTTATGATAGGATTCCTAGAGAAATTTTATGGTGGGTCCTAGAGTGTAAGGGGCTATCTATAAGATATATTCAAGTCTTGAAGGATATGTATGATGAAGTTATCACTAGTGTTCATACTGTTGAAGGGGATACTAAGGATTTTTCAGTTTCTATTGGGTTACATCAAGGTTCAGCTTTGAGCCCTTACCTCTTTGCCTTGATCATGGATGAGATAACGAGACATATAAAGGATGATATTCCTTGGTGTATAATATTTGCAGATGATATTGTGCTAATAGATGAGACTTGAGTAGGGGTAAATCAAAAGTTGGATTTATGGAGAAGTACTTTGGAATCTAAAGGTTTTAAGCTAAGTAGAATTAGGACATAGTATATGCATTGTAGATTTGAGAATGTGAATTAAGGAGAAAGCGAAGTTATTTTAGAAGGAGTGGCAGTACCTCGTAGTAATCTTTTTAAGTATCTTGGGTCTATTCTCTAAGAGGATAGAGGGTGTAAAGAAGATGTAAGTTATAGGATTAAAGCTGGTTGGATGAAGTGGAGAGCCGCTACAGGAGTTCTATGTGACTGAAAGATGTCACTTAAATTGAAAGGAAAGTTCTATCGCACTGTTATAGGACCTGCGATGATGTATTGTAGTGAATGTTTGGCAGTAAAAGGATAACACATGAGTAAGATACATGTTGCAGAAATAAAAATGATAAAATGAATGTGTGGACACACTAGGATGGATAGAATCCGCAATGAATGTATTCAAGAAAAAGTGGGCGTAGCGCCTATTGAAGATAAAATAAGAAAGCATAGATTAAAATGGTTTGGTCATGTGAAGTGAAGATCTAGTGATGCGACGATTATAAAGATCAAACAGGTCAAGGTAGATATAGCTAAGAGAGGCAGAGGTATACCAAAGCTAACCTGGACAAAAGTGGTCCAAAATGATCTTACTTTGTTACATTTATCGGAAGAGATAGAGCTCTAAATCGAACTGAGCGAAAAAAAAAGAATCCATATAGCAGACCCCAAAGTAACTTGAGATAAAGGTTTTGTTGTTGTCGTTGTTATTATTGTATCATTTACTAAGTTGAGACGCTTACCCTAGTATCATTCACTAAGTTGAGATGCTCACCTTAGTCTCTTTTTTTTTTTGTAGGTTGAGTTTGAGAAGTGAATTCAATTAAGTTACTGGAAACATAATACATATGATATCGATATATAGTTTAAAGACCCATTTTTCAATGTAATAACAATCTTTCCTTATCCTAAAACTGAAATTTTGTGGCTATCACCAAGTTTTACTAAAGAGCAAAAGGATTGGATTAGTTCAGAAAATTTTTTTTCCCTATTTTCACTTAAAATGATTACTGTAATTTAAGTATAAAAATCATTGGCTATAACTACTGTTATTGGTTTCATATTAACAAGGTTTCTAGATTATTAATTAATTTAAGAAATTCTAGCATTATTCTCTAAGTTTTAATTTTCTACATGAATATTCTTTACTATAATGACCTTAGTTTTTATATTTACAGTATGAAATATGAAATTTGCATCCAGATTGATAGTGACTATTTTTTTTTTTACATTTATACCGTTGGATATTATATTTGCTTTGGGAAGATTCATTACCATTTGCTTTTGATTGGAAGTGGTTCTAAAATTTTTGCCTCCTGTACATGCCTATGAAGTTTGAACCTATTTTATTTTGACCTGCTTTTTTTTTTTGCAGGGATGGAAATTTGGTCGGTCAGTTTGATTAACCAACTGAATTTAATCTCAATCGAATTTTTCGAAGACTAAATTTATTAATTGAACAAACCAATTTTTATTTTTAGTCGATTCATTCAATTATCCGAATTATCTTCAACCGATTCAGGTAATTGACCTAAAATATCAAAAATAAAAATAATTTTAATTATAAATTAGTTTTAAATATTTTTAAATTATTGGACTTAATCACTAAAATTCTAACTATAATAAATAAATAAAATGATTCGTTGCATACATTTTATTATATCTAGATACTAATCTAATAATTTTAAAACACTAATTATATAATCTAAACTCATTCTTGCTCTAATATATATTATTCTAGAAGTGGTATATATATGAATCATAGATCTTTTCTCAAACATTAGAAAACAAAAATATTGGTTTCAGCAAAAACTAGAGGATCTTACAGGGGATAAAGTAATTTAAAAAGATTTAAGCAAAACAATAAACAATCAGGCAAAAGCCCCACACTTAGATCTAAACAGAATGTAAAAGACTATAAAATAAATTAAAGAAATAAATTAAAAACATATATTAAAAACATATAAAGAATAACTATAATCTTTTTTAAAGGGTACGGCGGCGTTGTTTCACCTGGTGCATAGGAGGGCTTCAGACAAGTGCAAGTCTGACGTTGCTCCAATTTATATTTAGGTTTCCAGCCTTATATACCTCTTTAAAGATTATAATTAAAACTTTAAATAAATATATAAATTAAATAAATAATTTTAATTTTTAATTTATTTTAGTATAATTAGACGATGTGTTTTTCTTCGTATAATATACTGCATAGAGATATAGAGATAGAAGAGGAAGAAAAAGATAGAATATGGAAGTCCTTTTCAACCTGGTAAGTAATGCATAATATTTCTGATGTTTCAATTCCAAATCGAGCTCAACTTGCACGCTTTTTGCTCGCAATAAATGAAACAGAGCATACTTATAAATGATGCTTTAATGAAAGACTATATTAAAAACATAAATGAAACTTGAACCTTTATAACAAAGCTTTAAAGAAAATACAATAATTTTCTGATGCACTGGATCAACTTTCGTTGCAAGTGCAGAGCATACTTATATAGAATAAAACTTTAAATATAAAATAAAAATTATAACTTACAAGAGAATCAATAGAGGAAGGGGTTACAGATATTGAAGAAATATAGGTGAAGGAGGAAAGGGAAGAGAGAAACTAAAACTAAAGCTTAAGGTCTCTTATGTCTTCTGTGTGAGAGAGAGTGATTTCGGATCCCCTCTAGCTTCAGAAAGAGCTTCAATATATAGACAAAGGCTTTAATTCTTCACTGTTCTTGTCACATGTCTGGCACTGTGGATGAATAGTAACCTGTCATTACTATTTGCTTTTACTGTACCTTCACGCGTCTTAAACTGTAGAAGAATAGTACCTTGTCGGAGGTACTGTTTGCTTTACTGTGGAGAACTATGGATGAACAGTTCTTCTATCTTTACTGTTGGATTTCCTCTGGTAAATACTGTTGATGAACAGTATTCTGTCAGTGGGCACCGCCTTTAATGACTATAATGAAGAAATAAGGTTTCTTCTGCCTTTATTCAGTTGTATCTAAGTCAAATTAAACTTTCTTTTTATTTTTTTTTCTTTCTTTACTTTTTCTTTATTTTTCTTTTCTTTTTCTAATTCTTTTTCTTTTCTTTTTTCTTTTACTTCTTCTCTTTTCTTTTCCTTTTCTTTTTTCTTTATTTTTTCTTTTTTACTTTTTACTTTAATGGGAGACGATATACCATAGCAGTCATCTTCATTACTAGGGCAGTAACCTGAGTCAGATGTCTCAGTGGAAGATGATGTCATGGATGAGGTGGAGGTATCCGAAGAAGTTGAAGGAGATTTTCTTCTTCTGGAAGGAACTTTAGAAATTTTAGATTGGGCTTTATTTGATGATCCAACAGAGCAAGTTCTGCTGGGCTTAATGGGCTCAGAGATCGAAGGAAGAGATTCAACCATCTGTTCCATTAAGGCTTTATATTCTTCTGCAGTATTTGCAGCTGCAAGAAGGGCAATATTTTGGGCTCTTTGAGCTCCAAAAGAGACTTATAGCCTTGGATCAAGACCATTGTGGTTTCTCTTTAAGAGCCATTGCTTTACTGTTTCTTCAGTGGTAGAATTGCGAAAGGCAGTCCACCACTTGACTTTAGACTTTCTCAATATAATAGAGATATTGGTACCTGACTGAAGAGAGGAGTCAAAATACCATTGATATACCCAAGGTATATTGAAGGTTAGACAAAAGAGAAGAAGAGGAGGAAAATTCTTCTCATAAGGTGTAGGGTTCAGGTGAGCTTTATAATACTGGTAGGCTAATTGTACATCATGTGGTAGACAACGATCATCATTACCACAGTAATACCACCAATTAACAAACAAGGAATGGAGGTTATTAATCTTTATATTGGTTTCACAATAGATAAGCTAGGAATGGGGTTTTTTTAGGGTTTTGGAAAAATAAAGCTTTAGTCCAGGCATCTATATAGTCTCAATAGTTATATGAAGAACAATGGGTTATAGAAGGAAAAGCTTTAAATTGCACAAAAATGTGCAAAGGTTTTTCCCATTCAAAAGGATGGAGAATTTTCTTTATTTTGAATGAGGAATAGGCTATGACAGCCTTATCTTGTTGATTATAGTTGTGCTTTAAAAACAGAGAACCATAATCCACAAGAATATTACGATAATACTCTTAGGCTTTAGAAAACTCTGTTGGTTTGAAAAACCATCCTTTAAGATATACAGAATCAATAATAGACCATGGGTTTTGCTGAGTAGGCCCAAAATCAATAATCAATTCTGTAGACCAAAAATTTTTATTATGCCAAAAAGATTTTGACTTTAATGGAAAATTTGAAGAAACAATTTGAGTTGAATAGCTTGAAACATTCAACTTATTTTTAGAAACATTTTGAGCTAGGTTTTTTGAAGATTGGCCTAACTCAGTTTTAAAAGGGATAATAGAATTATTACCTGGGGCTTCAAGAGGCGGGAAACCCATTTTTGCAAGATCTTTAAGGATCTCTGGAGATTGGGCCAACTGGGAGACCCAAAGATCCATTTTGGCTTTATCATCTTCTTCTTGGACAGCATCAGCCCAAGACTTTATTGGTTTAGGGTTTGCAATACTATCTGAATGATCAGATAGGGCTTTAAGAGAATCATCATTTAGGGTTTCTTTGGCCTTATTGGCCATCTTCTTTATGTTTTTCCCCCTGATTCCTGAGAAGGAATTCACGAGTGAGAAAATCAGGTAAACTATTATTCTTTCCTTTAATAAATTCAATATCAAAATCAAATATACTTAAAATAGCTTGCCATCTAGCAAAAATTTGTTTTGAGGCAAGGTTTTTAACATCTTTTTGCAAAACATCTTTAGCACTTTTACAATCGATTCTAAGTAAAAACTTTTGATTTAATAAATCTGATTGAAATTTTGAAATGCATAAAACAATACTCAAAATTTTTTTCTTTATGGTAGAATAGTTTAATTAGGTTGGACTCCAATGTCCTGAATAAAACTGGACTATGACTTCTTTATCCTCTTTAACTTGTTTTAAAATCCCACCAAAATCTATATCTGATGCATCAGTTTCTACAATCTTGGAAGCTAATGGATCAGCTATGTGTATGCAATGAATAGTCTTTACTAGGGTTTTAACCTGCCTAACTATATCAAAATGGACTTCAGTCCATGGACCTGGGTTTTTCTTTAGTCTATCATGTAAAGGTTTTATAGTCGTATTTAGGTTAGGAAAGAATTCTATAACATAATTTAGACAACCTAAAAATCTCTATAATTGAGCTTTATTAATAATCTGATTAGGAAACTTATCCCCAAAGGCTAAGTTTCTTTCTATAGGTTCTATAATTCTCTGTTCTATATAATGTCCTAAGAACCTAATCTTAGTCTAAAACAGAGACATCTTAGTTTTACTTAATACTAATCCATTATGTTTAATTACCATAAAAAATGCCTTTAAGTGTTTAAAATGTTCATCTATAGTTGTGGAGTAAATTAATACATCATCAATGTATACAATATAAAATTTAGTATATGGGTTAAAAATATCATTCATCACTCTCTAAAACTCAGAGGGTGCATTTTTTAAAACCAAAAGGCATAACATTCCATTCATACTGTCCAAATGGAACAGTAAATGCAGTCTTATACCTATCTTTAGGATTAATCTGGATTTGCCAAAATTCTAATTTCATATCAAATTTACTAAAAATATTAGCTTTATATAATCTTCCTAACAAATCTTTTTTATTTGGAATAGGATACATAATCCATTTTAGAGCTTTATTTAAAGGTTTATAGTTTATTACTAATCCAGGTGCTCCTCTTTCTATTTCAGAGGCCTTGTTTACATAAAATGCAGTACAAGACCAATGGCTTCTAGATTTTGTAATTAATCCTTTATTTTCTAAATCATTTATTTATTTTTTTACAAAATTAATCAAATCAGGCGCCATTTGAATGGGCCGAGCTTTAGTTGTAATAGACTTTTCATCAAAGCCTATCTCATATGGTAGATCAACCATATGTTGCTTTCTATTCCAAAATGCATTTGGAATATCAGGACATAAGTCTTTTTCTATTTGTGATTTTAATCTATCAATTTTATCTTGTATAAATTTATTTTTTTAATTGTTCATTTATTTTCTGTAGATGATAATTATTCTTTAAATTACAAAGTTGTTTAGACTTTGCCTTTATGAGAGCATTTATTTGTAATTCATTTATTGAATGTGCCTTTAAAAGATTTAAATTTCTCTTTTTTGGTTTTTCCAAAAATGGAAAAATTATCTTTTGATTTTTAATTTTAAAACTTACACTATCATCATTTACAGAATAAGGTGTTATCAAATTCATAAATGGTGTTCCTAAGATTACCATATGATGAATATTGGTTAAAATAAATATATTTTTTATTTCTAAGTTTTTATCTATTATTGATGTTTCTGCTTTACCAAATATACTTAATTTAGACTTATTAGCTGCAGATAAGCTTTCTTTAGTTTCTTACCAAAATCTTTTAGGAACTAAACTAGGTTTAATGCAATTTAGGTCAGCTCCTGTGTAAAATAAAACTATAGTCTTTATATTATAATTATTTGAAAATTTTAGCTTTACTTTTATTAAATATTTTCTTGATGTTATTTCATGTAACATAAAAATTAAATTATCAGAAATTTTTTTTTACTTATTAAACTAATTTCATTATTATTATTATTAGTTTCCTCTTTACTTATTATCTGTTCAATATCTTCTTCTCCTTCTTTATCAGAAAAAGTTGAATTTAATAGAGACTTTATTATTTGTGAATCATGTTCTTGTTTATTTTTTAATTCTTTTAATTCTAATTTTATTTCTTTAATTTTTTTTGTAAATCATTTATAGTTGGTTTCTTTAGTTAGTTTGTAGTGAGATCATATGTTTATTTATTAGTACTAGATAATAGTGATTGTTTAGGTTTATCATTATCTCCTAATATTTTATTTAAAAATTTCTCTTGTATTTTAGGATCACTAATATATTTTATTGCTTCTAATATAGATTCATGTTCTTTAGTTAATACATTTAATGATTTACTACTATTTTCAGAACTAGTTTCTGTTCCTATATCATCTATTTGATTTATCTCTTCAGAATCTGAATAATCTTCAGAATCTTCAGAATCTAAATATAATTCATGAATTTTATTTATTACCGATTCTTCTAAATTTAATTCTTGTAATTTTTTTATCAAATTTACAAAATCTTGCTAGTATCAGAGCCCTCTTCTTTTAGGGGTGATAGTAGATAGATTTAGAACTGTTTCCATAGTTAAATTTTTTATTTATAGTTCTAGAAGTGGACTTAGTGTTATCTAGAAATTGGATATGCAGTAAGACCCGTGTTAGCCGAAGGACAGGCGTTTAGAGCAGTAAGTCATTTGTCGCTTCCAAAACCAACATTAATAAACTTTAAAAAACTATTTTTCAAATATATAAAAATGGAACCATTTTTATGTAAATCTGTTAGTACAACTAAATCAGATAGTTCTGAGTCATCAGAAGTTAAAAAGGTTGTAAACAGGAATGAAGTAATTTTAGAAGACTTTAATAAAGCAATTGACAACTGGGTAATACCTAATATAGATAAAGAACAAATTTATAAAATACCTAAATTAAATATATTTAAAAATGATTATATAATTAAAACTGAAGAAAGGGATGTAAAATTAAGTAAACCCTTTGAAAAAATAACTTTACTTTTGCAGAATCAATAAAGCATCATAAAAATAAAAAAATATAAATATATACATATAGGGCTAGTACAAATAGCTATAAAACCTTTAACTAGAGAATGATTAAATACTAGTATCTTGGCAGTAGTCAGAGACGCTAGGTTTGTAAATTTTAATGACTCACTATTAGAAACTATAGAAACCAGATTGAGTAGTGGACCTATCTCATTTGACTGTTTCCCTAATATAACAATATCTTTAAATGATCCAAATATATTAAAAAGTGTAGTATTAGAAATTAAAACACATAATTATAAAATGCTTGAAGGATCTATTCCTGTAGTATTAATGTATAAAATAAAGTATAAAGCAATGATATCTGCCTTTGCTACGAAGTATATAATGCAACCTAAATTAGGAGAAACTAAATTTTTACAAACAGATTTAAGTAAAGCTAATACAGTAATCCCTAGGACTATTCAGTGGAAAGATATTAGTCTCCCTGATGAATGGGTCTTAGAGGACGCTGTTCCTCTTCCTGAACAAAAGAACATAGTAAAACCCAATATAGAACTTAGTAAAATAGAACAGTATGAAGACGGTAAAGTTAAATTAAAATTTAGTAGACATAGTATAAGCAGTAAGTATTCAGACTCTTCTTCCTCTGTTTCAACAGTAGATATAGGTAGAGCCTCACAGTTACCTTCTGTAATATGCTTCATATAAAGAAAATGAACCTAAACCTGTTTTGCAAACAGTAGTAAAACCTAGGTATTCTACATCAGATATACCTGAGTCAAGTAATAAATTGAAAAGTGTAGACTATAATACAACAATACCACACTTATATTATAATCCAACAGGAACCATGAACCCTTTAGAGCCAAACCCTAATTATAATCAACCTCAGAATATAGAACAGTCTCCTTCTCCACCTATGTCAGCTACAGCTTCTTTTATGACAGAAAATGTAGCAAGCATAGATAGAGAACTAAATGTAATTAATAAAGAATTTGTTTTTAATTATGATAAATAAATAAATAATTAACATCAGTAAAAAATAAAGATAAATTAGAAAATATAATAAATAAGGTAAAAGACTTAGAATTAGTTAAAGAAGAATATATTAGTTTTATAAAATATTATGAAGTTAATATGAAATTTTTTGATTGGTTTAAAAGAATTTATAGAGAAAAACTTAAAGCAGAAAAAATAATAAATCCAGTAACTATTAGAAATAAAGAAATAGAATGGAAAGTAAATGAAAAAACTATACAAAGTGAACATCCACCTAAAGCATCAAGTATATTTTTATATGGAGATAGAGAAATACAAATAGCACCATTTAAAACAGTATCAGAAAATGATCCTAATAAAAAAATATTAGAACAAAATAATTTTAGTAATGCACATTTATTAAGTATAGGACAACAATTAAATAGAATAGAAGGTTCAATTAAAGAAAGTAAAATAGTAAAGGTTGAAAAAGATATTAAAGATAAAAAAACTTAAGTCTCATGTTTTTAAACCTTTCGAAGTTTCTAAAACAGGACAAAAAAAAGTCAAATCTAAGGACTCTGACTTTGTAAAAGCAATTAAAGAACAATTGAGTAAAATTGACTCTTTTTTGGGTCAAAACAGGTAGTACAAGAAACACCTCAATCTAAAGTTTATAAAACCATTAGTATAGTCACCCAAGAACAAGAATCAGAATCAGTTGAGGATTCTCAACCTGAATCTGAAGATATTGAAACCTTTAGTAAAGCCTTAGAACCACAAATAAATCGTATAACATATAATCAGTCTATAGTATCTAGGATGTCTGCCCCAGACTTAGGTATTACAGATAGACCTAATATCTTAACAAAGTATAAATATAATGCCTCTTCAGTATATGAATGGAACATTGATAGCCTATCAGAATACAATATTCTGAGTCTTCTACAGCAGATGACAATGGCTACCAATGCTTATAGAACCCAAACTGAAACTTCAGATAAAACTATAGCTGAACTCCTTATAGCTGGCTTTATTGGCCAACTTGAAGGTTGGTGGGATAATCATCTCGCTGATGAATAACATTTAGAGATTTTAAATGCTATAAAAACTTATGAAGATGGTATACCTATATTAAATGAATATGGTGATATTATTCAAGATGCAGTGGCAACACTAATCTTGACTATATCACTTCATTTTATAGGTGATCCTACTCATTTAAAGTATAAAAATGCTAAATTACTAAGTAATCTTAGGTGTAAGAAATTTAGTGATTTTCAGTTTTATAAAACAACTTTCCTAACTAGGATAATGCTTAGAGAAGATTCTAACCAGGCTTTCTGAAAGAAAAAAAATCTTAGCAGGACTACCCTTTTTCCTAGGAGAGAAAGTTAAAAACCATATAAAACAGGAATATGGAAATCCTATTCCTTATGACCTATTGACCTATGGACAATTGTTTAGTATAGTTGAAAAAGAAGGATTAAAACTTTGTCAAGACATAAAGCTTACGAAATCATTAAAATATGAAATGAGAAAAACTAAACAAGAACTAAGTTCTTTCTGTAAACAATTTGATTATAGCATAACAGAAAAACATAAAGATTGTGGTAGACAGTGTTCTGCTATAAAATATAAAAAACCTTATAGAAAATATCATAAAAAGAATTATAAGAGAAAATTTGATAAAAATGATTATTATAAGAAACAGAAACCTTATAAACCTTATAAATATAGAAAACCTAGTAGAAAGACATATAAACAAAAAGATAAAAAATTTACATCATATAAAGATCTAACATGTTATAAATGTGGAAGAAAAGGTCACACATCAAGATTTTGTAAATTTGATAAAAAAAAATTACAAGAATTAAATTTAGAAGAATCGGTAATAAATAAAATTCATGAATTATATTTAGATTATTCAGATTCTGAAGATTATTCAGATTCTGAAGAGATAAATCAAATAGATGATATAGGAACAGAAACTAATTCTGAAAATAGTAGTAAATCATTAAATGTATTAACTAAAGAATAAGAATCTATATTAGAAGCAATAAAATATATTAGTGATCCTAAAATACAAGAGAAATTTTTAAATAAAATATTAGGAGATAGTGATAAACCTAAATAATCACTATTACCTAGTACTAGTAAACAAACATATGATCTCACTACAATATTAAATAAAAATAAGACATTAAAGAATAAACCAACTATAAATGATTTTAAAAAGAAATTAAAGAAATAAAATTAGAATTAAAAGAATTAAAAAATAAACAAGAACATGATTCACAAATAATAAAGTCTCTATTAAATTCAACTTCTTCTGATGAAGAAGGAGAAGAAGATATTGAATAGATAATGAATAAAGAGGAAACTAATAATAATAATAATGAAATTAGTTTAATAAATAAAGAAAAAATTTCTGATAATTTAATTTTTATGTTATATGAAATAACATCAAGAAAATATTTAATAAAGGTAAAGCTAAAATTTTCAAATAATTATAATATGGAGATTATAGCTTTATTTGATACAGGAGCTGACCTAAATTGCATTAAACCTAGTTTAGTACCTAAAAGATTTTGGCAAGAAACTAAAGAAAGCTTATATGCAGCTAATAAGTCTAAATTAAGTATACTTGGTAAAGCAGAAACATCAATAATAGATAAAAACTTAGAAATAAAAAATATATTTATTTTAACAAATATTCATTATATGGTAATCTTAGGAACACCATTTATGAATTTGATAACACCTTATTCTGTAAATGATGATAGTGTAAGTTTTAAAATTAAAAATCAAAAGATAATTTTTCCATTTTTGGAAAAACCAAAAAAGAGAAATTTAAATCTTTAAAAGGCACATTCAATACATGAATTACAAATAAATGCTCTCATAAAGGCAAAGTCTGAACAACTTTGTAATTTAAAGAATAATTATCATCTACAGAAAATAAATGAACAATTAAAAAAAAAGTTTATACAAGATAAAATTGATAGATTAAAATCACAAATAGAAAAAGACTTATGTGCTAATATTCCAAATGCATTTTGGAATAGAAAGCAACATATGGTTGATCTACCATATGAGATAGACTTTGATGAAAAGTCTATTACAACTAAAGCTCGGCCCATTTAAATGGCACCTGATTTGATTGAATTTTGTAAAAAAGAAATAAATGATTTAGAAAATAAATGATTAATTACAAAATCTAGAAGCCCTTGGTCTTGTGCTGCATTTTATGTAAACAAGGCCTCTGAAATAGAAAGAGAAGCACCTAGATTAATAATAAACTATAAACCTTTAAATAAAGCTCTAAAATGGATTAGGTATCCTATTCCAAATAAAAAAGATTTGTTAGGAAGATTATATAAAGCTAATATTTTTAGTAAATTTGATATGAAATCAGGATTTTGGCAAATCTAGATTAACCCTAAAGATAGGTATAAGACTGCATTCACTGTTCCATTTAGGCAGTATGAATGGAATGTTATGCCTTTTGGTTTAAAAAATGCACCCTCTGAGTTTCAGAGAGTGATGAATGATATTTTTAACCCATATACTAAATTTTGTATTGTATACATTGATGATGTATTAATTTACTCCATAGCAATAATGAACATTTTAAATACTTAAAGACATGTTTTATGGTAATTAAACATAATGGATTAGTATTAAGTAAAACAAAGATGTATCTATTTCAGACTAAGATTAGGTCCTTAGGACATTATATAGAACAGGGAATTATAGAATATATAGAAAGAAATTAGCCTTTGGGGATAAGTTTCTTGATCAGATTATTAATAAAGCTCAATTACAGAGATTTTTAGGTTGTCTAAATTATGTTATAGAATTCTTTCCTAACCTAAATAGGACTATAAAACCTTTACATGATAGACTAAAGAAAAACCCAGGTCCATGGACTGAAGTCCATTCTCATATAGTAAGGCAGGCTAAAACCCTAGTCAAGACTATTCCTTGCCTACACATAGCTGATCCATTAGCTTCCAAGATTGTAGAAACTGATGCATCAGATATAGGTTTGGGTGAGATTTTAAATCAAGTTAAAGAGGGTAAAGAAGCCATAGTCCAGTTTTATTCAGGACATTGGAGTCTAACCCAATTAAACTATTCTACCATAAAGAAAGAAATTTTGAGTATTGTTTTATGCATTTCAAAATTTCAATCAGATTTATTAAATTAAAAGTTTTTACTTAGAATTGATTGTAAAAGTACTAAAGATGTTTTGCAAAAAGATGTTAAAAATCTTGCCTCAAAATAAATTTTTGCTAGATGGCAAGCTATTTTAAGTATATTTGATTTTGATATTGAATTTATTTAAGGAGAGAATAATAGTTTACCTAATTTTCTCACTCGTGAATTCCTTCTCAGGAATCATGGGGAAAAACAGAAAGAAGATGGCCAATAAGGCCAAAGAAACCCTAAATGATGATTCTCCTAAAGTCCTATCTGATCATTCAAATAGTATTGCAAACCCTAAACCAATAAAGTCTTGGGCTGATGCTGTCTATGAAGAAGATGATAAAGCCAAAATAGATCTTTGGGTCTCCCAGCTGGCCCAATCTCCAGAGATCCTTAAAGCTCTTGCAAAAATGGGCTTCCCGCCTCCTGAAGCCCCGGGTAATAATTCTATTATCCCTTTTAAAACTGAGTTAGGCCAATCTTCAAAAACCCTAGCTCAAAATGTTTCTAAAAATGAGTTGAATGTTTCAAGCTCTTCAACTCAAATTGTTTCTTCAAATTTTCCATTAAAGTCAATATCTTTTTAGCATAATAAAAATTTTTGTTCTACAGAATTGATTATTGATTTTAGGCCTGCTCAGCAGAACCCATGGTCTATTATTGATTCTGTATATCCTAAAGGATGGTTTTTCAAACCAACAAAGTTTTCTAAAGCCTAAGAGTATTATCTTAATATTCTTGTGGATTCTTGTTCTCTGTTTTTAAAGCACAACTATAATCAACAGGATAAGACTGTCATAGCCTATTCCTCATTCAAAATTAAAAAAATTCTCCATTCTTCTGAATGGGGAAAACCTTTGCACATTCCTGTGCAATTTAAAGCTCTTCCTTCTATAACCAATTGTTCTTCATATAACTTTTGGGATTATATAGATGTATGGACTAAAGCTTTATTTTTCCAAAACCTTGAAAAAATCCATTCCTGGCTTATCTATTGTGAAACCAATATAAAGATTAATAACCTCCCTTCCTGGTTTGTTAATTGGTGCTATTACTGTGGTAATGATGATCGTTGTCTACCACATGATGTATAATAGCCTACCAGTATTATAAAGCTCACCTAAACCCTACACCTTATGAGAAGAATTTTCCTCCTCTTCTTCTCTTTTGTCTAACCTTCAATATACCTTGGGTATATCAATGGTATTTTGACTCCTCTCTTCAGTCAGGTACCAATATCCTTGTTATATTGACAAAGTCTAGAGTCAAGTGGTAGACTGCCTTTCACAATTCTACCACTGAAGAAACAGTAAAGGAATGACTCTTAAAGAGAAACCATAATGGTCTTGATCCAAGGCTATCAATCTCTTTTGGAGCTCAAAGAGCCCAAAATATTGCCCTTCCTGCAGCTGCAAAGACTGTAGAAGAATATAAAGTCTTAATGGAACAGATGGTTGAATCTCTTCCTTCGACCTCTGAGCCCATTAAGCCCAGCAGAACCTGCTCTGCTGGATCATCAAATAAGACCCAATCTAAAATTTCTAAAGTTCCTTCCAGAAGAAGAAAATCTCCTTCATCTTCTTCGGATACCTCCACCTCATCCATGACATCATCTTCCACTGAGACATCTGACTCAGATTACTGCCCCAGTAATGAAGATGACTGCTATGGTATATTGTCTCCCATTAAAGTAAAAAGTAAAAAAGAAAAAATAAAGAAAAAAGAAAAGAAAAAGAAAAGAGAAAAAGAAAAAGAAAAAAGAAAAAGAAAAAGAAAAAAGAAAAGAAAAAGCAAAATAAAGAAAAAGTAAAGAAAGAAAAGAAAAATAAAAAGAAAGTTGAATCTGACTCAGATACAACTAAATAAAGGCAGAAGAAACCTTATTTATTCATTATAGTCATTAAAGGCAGTGCCCACTGACAGAATATTGTTCATCAATAGTATTTACCAGAGGAAATCCAACAGTAAAGACAGAAGAACTGTTCATCCACAGTTCTCCACAGTAAAACAAACAGTACCTTCTACAAGGTACTATTCTTCTACAGTTCCAGACGCGTGAATGTACAATAAAAGCAAATAGTAATGACAGGTTACTATTCATCCACGGTGCCAGACATGTGACAAGAACAGTGAAGAATTAAAGCCTTTGTCTATATATTGAAGCTCTTTCTGAAGCTAGAGGGGATCCGAAATCACTCTCTCTCACACAGAAGACATAAGAGACCTTAAGCTTTAGTTTTAGTTTCTCTCTTCCCTTTCCTCCTTCACTTATATTTCTTCCATATCTGTAACCCTTTTCTCTATTAATTCTCTTGTAAGTTATAATTTTTATTTTATATTTAAAGTTTTATTCTGTATAAGTATGCTCTGCACTTGCAACAAAAGTTGATCCAGTGCATCAGAAAATTATTGTATTTTCTTTAAAGCTTTGTTATAAAGGTTCAAGTTTCATTTATATGTTTTTAATATAGTCTTTCATTAAAGCATCATTTATAAGTATGCTCTGTTTCATTTCTAGCGCGCAAAAAGTGTGCAAGTTGAGCTCGATCTGGAATTGAAACATCAGTAATATTATGCATTACTTATCAGGTTGAAAAGGACTTCCATATTCTATCTTTTTCTTCCTCTTCTCTCTCTATATCTCTATGCAGTATATTATACGAAGAAAAACACATCGTATAATTATACTAAAATAAATTAAAAATTAAAAATATTTATTTAATTTATATATTTATTTAAAGTTTTAATTATAATCTTTAAAAAGGTATATAAGGCTGAAAACTTAAATATAAATTGGAGCAACGTCAGACTTGCATTTGTTTGAAGCACTCCTTTGCACCAGGTGAAACAACGCCGCAGTACCCTTTAAAAAAGTTTATAGTTATTCTTTATATGTTTTTAATATATACTTTTAATTTATTTCTTTAATTTATTATATAGTATTTTACATTCTGTGTAGATCTAAGTGTGAGACTTTTGCCTGATTGTTTATTGTTTTGCTTAAAGCTTTTTAAATTACTTTATCCCCTGTAAGATCCTCTAGTTTTTGCTGGTATCAGAGCCCTCTTTTTTTAAGGGTGGTAGTAGATAGATATCAGAGCCCTCTAGTTATTACATATATGTGTATATATATATATAAGAACTATTTTCACTCTATAAATATAATATAAATTTTTATGGACTAACTATAATTATTGAAATAAAAGAGTTTAGAATATTGTTTTGGTGTTTCACTGGAATGAAATAATGATAATATATATATATATTTATTAATAATTATATATTTATTTTGTTTAAAGATAAAAAAGTAGTTATAAATAGTATGAAAAATACTTATTTGATTCACAATTAATCAATTCGATTAATCATCAATCAACTAAAAAAATTTTAATACTATATTTACTAAATCGATCAAATAATTTTTATAATTAATTAATTTAATTTAATTTAATTCGATCAAATTATGTCCATCCACATCTTCTCGTAGTAATTTCCTTTTTCATTTCTTAAATTTACTTGAGTTTTTTTAGTGCTTGTTACATCGTTATTGATTAGTTTTCATTCGTCCACGTTTCCGGTGACTCTAATGAAACTCATAGAAAATTAAGAATCATAGTGTCAATATCAAGATCTTTGTACTCTTTAATTGTTGCCAAAACATAATTGAGCTTGCTTTATTTATTTATTTATTTATTTATTTATTATTATTATTATTATTATTATTATTATTATTATTATTATTATTATTATTATTATTATTATTATTATTATTATTATTACTTTCATCAATGCCAATGTTACTCCTCGGATATAAACTCCATCAAGTATTTCTAGGTTTGAAAATTATGTTTTTTTATGGAACTTGAAACTTGCAAACGACACCTATTAAATTTGTTGTACTCTTGTGCTTGAATTTGAAGCTATTTCATTATAACTAAACTTTCATGCTAGATATTGGAAATTAAATATAATATGGTTGTCAAAAAAACAATATGGATTTTAAATAATTCAAACAATGGAACAAACACTCAAAAAATAATTTATTAATTAAAAAACAAACTCACAATTCACAAATACAAAATGCTATATTCACACACCCATTCAACTTTCAAGACAACTCGTTAGAGCTAACAAACACTCAAATTAACTCTCAAACTTTTCTTCCTTCAAAATACACAATTTTTAATTATTATGAAAAATAAAGATTATTCTTATTCTTATTATAATATAATATAATAAATTTAATTCAACATTTTACATGAGTTAGCTATAATTATAAATTTCAAAAATTTTAATAAAGTTAAAATGTAAATAATCTATTATATTAAATTGGTTTAACTCAATTATATGTATCATTGCCTATATTATTAAATAGACACCTACTAGTTTTAATATTATTATACAATGAGTGGACAATTTTATGATAAGGCAATTCAATGTGAATAATAAAAAGAAAAAAAAATACAAAAAAAAAAGAAGGGCCATTAATTATAGAAAATATAGGCAAGTATATCAGTGTATATATGCATGAGGCAAGTATATCAAACTTTTTACTTTAGCTCAACTAACTAGCTAATTAGTTATAAGAGAGAGAAAGTGAGAATTGGTTAACAACCGAAGCTTATGGATGTTTATATACGTGATAATTTGTGGGATCAGCTCCTCAAATTAAGGTTTAGTATAGTTTCTATAGACTAAATCTTGTTCTTGGATATTTCTATAGTGTGTTGTATGTTTAAGCATAATGTATGAATATATTTATTAGTAGAATATGATTAGAATACCATATTTTTATATGAGTCAATATCATTCATTAAGTTGAGACGCTCACTCTAATATTATTTACTTAGTTAAAACGCATACTCCAGTCACTCTTTCGTTTATTTTTATTTTTGTTTTTTTTTTGTTAGTTGAGTTTGAGAAGTGAATTCAATTAAGTTACTGGATACATAATACATATGATATCAATATATAGTTTGAAGACCCATTTTTCAATGTAATAACAATCTTTCCTTATCCTAAAACTGAAACTTTGTAGCTATCACTAAGTTTTACTAAAGGACAAAATGATTGGAATAGCTTAGAAAAAAAAAATTCTCTATTTTCAACTTAAAATGATTACTGCAATTTAAGTATAAAAATCATTAAACAACAAGGTGTAGGTGGCAAAGAACATACGTTGCTTTTATCTAAATTTTAAGTTCGAGTCTCCTAAGTATTCCTCCTATATATAATTAATAAAAAAAAGTATAAAAATCATTGGCTATAACTACTGTTACTGATTTCATATCAACAAGGATTCTAGATTATTAATTAATTTAAGAAATTCTAGCATTGTTCTCCAAGTTTTAATCTTCGTACAATGACCTTATTTTTCATATGTACAATACTACAAATGCAATTTGCATTCAGATTGGCAGTGATCGTGCTTTTTTACATTTATATCATTGGATACTATGTTTGCTTTGGGAAGATTCATTACCATTTGCTTTTGATTGGAAGCCGTTCTAAAATTTTTGCCTCCTCTTGCATGCCTAATGAAGTTTGAGCCTATTTTATTTTAACATGCTCTTCTTGTAGTAATTTCCTTTTCATTTCTTAAATTTACTTTAGTTTTTTTTTAATGCTTGTCATTGATTAGCTTTCATTCGTCCACGTCTTCGGTGAATGTAATGAAACTCATACATAATTAAAAATCATAGTATCAATATCAAGATCTTTGAACTCTTTAATTGTTGCAGTACATAATCGAGCTTGCTTCATTTATTATTATTATTATTATTATTATTATTATTATTATTATTATTATTATTATTATCAAAGCCAATATTACTCGTCGGATATAACTCCATTAAGTATTTCTAGGTTTGAAAATTATGTTTTTTTATGGAACTGAAAACTCGCTAACGACACTTATTAAATTTGTTGAACTCTTGTGCTTGAATTTGAAGCTATTTCATTATATATATTTTTATTTTATTTTAAGTTTTGTATAAGAACAGTATATAAAAATTAAAAAAATAATTAGTAATTATAAATTTTATAAAAAATTTATTGTAATTTATTTAAATAGTATCCTTTTTCATGTTTCTTATTTTATTTATTCTCTCTCATTAAATAGAGAGCTTAATTTAGGATAATATTAAAATTTTTTAATTAATATTCTCTTAAAATTTTAAAAGTGATATTTAAAATAAAATAAAATAAAATTTTCATATGACACTTAAAATAAAATAGAGAAAATAATTAAAGTTTGATGCTAGATATTGAAAATTAAATATAATATAGTTGTCTAAAAAATAATATGCATTTTAAAGAATTCAAACAATGAAACAAACACTCAAAAAATAATTTATTAATTAAAAAACAAACTATAATACAAATTTTTAATTATTGTAAAAAATAAAGATTATCCTTATTATTATAATAATTTTAATTCAACATTTCACATGAGTTAGCTTTGACTAGTTATAAATTTCAAAATTTTTAATAATGTTTAAAATGTAAATAATCTATTATATTAAGTTGGTTTTAACTCAGTTATAGCTATCATTGCCTATATATTATTAAATAGACACCTACTAGTTATACTATTATTATTAAATGAGTGGAAAATTTTTATGACAAGGCAATTCAATGTGAATAATAAAAAGAAAAAAAATACAAAAAAAAGATGGGCCATTAATTATAGAAAAACTCCAATCATGAAATCATGAAGAAGCAAAATAGAAAAAGAAAATTAGCCTTGGCAATTGGCAAAAATGACCAAACTAGTAATAATGAGGCAGGTGGCTAAGACACATCAAAGCTAAATGGAAATTTTCTCGATGAAATTAAAAAAAAAAATTATTTGATAAGTTTTTTTTTGCCAATAATTATTTGATAAGTTCGGTCCACCTAAAATCCTAAGTTTCTTTTTTTTTTTAACAACTATATCAATTTTTTATTAATTCCATTTTATTGTTTAAAAAATAAATTAACTAAAAAGTCAAAAATGTAATTAATTTTTAAACTTAGCATATAATTATCAGTTTAACATTTATTAATTTCATATAAATTTATAAAATTCATTCTGAATTTTTCTTTTTTTTAAAAAAAATTTATATTTGATGCATAAAATTATTTATTTCAGTTTTAAGAATTTAATTTTATAAAAATACATATAAGTAAACAAATCTTATTAAAAGATTGATCAAATTATCAAATGAATTTTACAAAAACTATAAGATAATTATTTTCAATAAAATACCATTTTTGTTTGAGAAATGTATAAAAATAACTTAAAAAGAAAAATTATAAAAGTATTATGTAAACAATAAATTTATAGAAATATTGTGTGAACAAAAACTTTACAAAAATACAATGTATGTTGGATATATACTGAAAATAAACTAAATATATATTACAAAAAGAAAACAATGCTTGTAATTTTCCTCCTTTGTTTTTTTCTCATGTGGTTTACTTTCATGTTCCATTTACTACATTTTATCTCTCATCTTTTGCTACTCTCCCTCTAAATATTATTTGTTTCAAAATTTGATTGAATTTTATATTTTAAATTATATTTTTTAAAAAATATAAAAACTCATTAATATTTATGAGTCATTTGTTTTAGTTTTTAAATTTTGATGAACATTAATTAAATTATTTAATTTTATAAGTTTAATTAATTAATTCGTTAATTTAGTGTGTATTCATTTCGTTGTAGTTTTTTATTTTTATTTTTTTTAAATCAAAAACTATTTTTAGTTTTTGTTTTATATATTTTAAAATTATATTTTGTATTTTTAAAAACTATATATCATAATTATTAAAATTTTAATTATTAAAAATAAAAATAAAAATTCAATAAAAATAATATTAAAAACTAATTTTTGCTTTAAAAAAGAGTTTTATTAATAGAAAATGTCTTATATTAAAGAAAAATTTTTATTGTTACACAATGTTGTTTTGATCATTTGTGTATTTATTTTTAGTGTAATTTTATTGAATTTTGATTATTTTTTCTTTTAATTTGTATTTAAAGTTTGTTTGAAGTATTTGATCTAGGATGAAAAATAAAACAATAGAGTTTTAATTCAATTTGATGGATTATTAAGGTGGAAAAACATGGGACACGACCAAGACAATTCTTGGCTTGGCCGTGTCTCTCATCCAAGGGAAGAGACAAAAAATTTAGCAGAGACAGACACACCTAAGAGACACGGCTAAGTCACTGGCCGTGTCACATGACACAGCCAAGGCCTTGGCCGTGTCTTACCAAAGAACAAAATAAAGAAAAACCAAAGAAGCAAAAGCAGAAGTGAGCACACCCAAGAGACACGGCCAAGCCATTGGTCGTGTCCCATCTAAAGAGCAAAGCAAGGATAGAGGCAGTGAAGAACACACTCAAGAGACGCGGCCAAGCCACTGGCTGTGTCACATGACACGGCAGGGCCTTGGTCGTGTCTCACTTAAAAAATAAAGAAGAAATTGGGGCAACCATGGACATGGCCACATGGCTTGTCCATGTCTATAAGAAAATGAGTAACACGGCCAAGTCACTCATGACTTGGGACTTGGCCATGTCTTGTGAAATTTTTTTCAATCATTTTACACAAAATGGAGGACAAAATGGGGGACAACAAGTGATATCTTTTAAAAATAATAAAAAAATAAAAAAAGGTTGCCTAATTTATGGGAAGAAATATAAAATAAAGAATAAGTGGGAGACAAAGTGGAGTGTGTGAGTTGGCAAGACATGCTTTGTGTCTTAAGAAATTAAAAAAAAAAAAGAAGAAAGAATGAAAGGAGGAGTATATACACGTTGGAGGCTTCTTTGGAGGGGATCTTGTTCCTTAGTTCATCTTCTTGTTCTTGGTCTTGAGAGAGACCATGCACATTACCTTCATCTTCATCTTTCATTTCTCCCATAAACAAGATTCTTAACATTTTTAGGAATAAAATTGGGTGAGCAAGCTCTTATGAAAGTTAGGGTTTGAAGAAAGCTTGATTGAGGAGTTGGGGGTTTGAGAGAGTGACCATTCCATCTTTCAAGAGGAGAACCATTGATTGAAGAAGGCTTGTTAGTTCTTCATCATATTCAAGGTGGAGCTAGAAAGAAGACTAGAAGTTCAACTCTTAGCATCTTCAAAGAGGTTTTTATATTATCTCTTTTAATTTATTTCTAGATTATTATTGTTTGTTAAGAATATTAATATTTCAATGTACAATTGTGATTTGATTTATATTGAGATGAATATTTATTTTAAATTGATGATGATGAGCTAAATTACTCATGCCTAGGGTCTGTAGTAGATTTGATATTTTATTAATATACCTTGTTGTTGGTTGATTGCATTGGATTGAATGTTAGGTTGATAGATTAACTACTTATTGACCTCTAGATATTGGATGAAGGATCAAGAGGTGAAATTTGATATTGAAATTATGCAATCAACTACCCTAATAATGAATTAGAAATATAAGTTCTAGGGTTTATTAATTTGCAATTTCAAAACAATTGGTTGTTATTAATTCATGAATGTGAAAACTAATGAATTGGTAATTACTAATTAAGCTCAAGGAAAAAATTAAAATAAAAGGCATGTTAATGGATAATTTAAGAAATAAGCTTTGATTAAATTGATCTACAATCCTAGGCACCATTCTTAGAATTGTATTAGTCTTGTGCAACCATTACACATATTACTTTTAGATTTAAATTATTTTTCACCATTCCAATACATCACACTCTTGCTTTTAAATTTACTTGTCAATCAAACTATTGTAAAATAATTTCTTCCTTGTGAGACGACCTTGGGACGATCACCGTTGCTACAACTACCTCGTATACTTGCGAGTGTCACTTGTTGTAGTAATTAGTCGAGCACAATAAGTTTTTAGCACCGTTGCCGGGGATGACAATTGTTATTAGTAGTTTGATTTTTTTTATTTAAATTATTTAATTGTTTTAAGTATTTCATTTTGAATTACTAAGTGTTTATTGTAAGAATGCAGTTTTCAAGGCACGAGAGAGTTTATGATGTGAATGCTAATTCTGAAATAGCATGGTATTTAGCAGAATTAACAAGTCAACTTAAGATGCTAAATGGAAGAGGAAGAGCACTTATGTCTAGTCAAGAAGTATGTCCAGCATGTGGCATTGCAGGACATAATACAAACATGTGTTCATTTAGTTTTGAATAAGACCAAAAGAGGCGAGAGGAAGAATATGCCTTTGAAAGTTTCTAGCCAAGGGGTAGAAATGACCCATATTCCGATCCTTATAATTCAAGTTGGAGAAACTACCCAAATTTTTCTTAGGAAAACCAATAACAAATTTCACGTCAACAATTTTTTCAACCTTACCAAAGAAGTTCTTACTTTCAAGGATAATTTTTAAATCAAGATCAACTTCAGAAACCCACACTGGAAGATAATTTGAATGCCTTTATTCAAATTAGCACACAAAATCAAGAACAATTCAAGAAACCCACAATGGAAGATAATTTGAATGCTTTCATTCAAATTAGAGCACAAAATCAGGAAGGGAGCAATAAGAGATTTGATTCTTTGGAGGTATCATTAAATAAGGTGAAAACTCAAGTTGGGCAACTGGCAAATCAACTTCAAGTACACTAAAAAGCGAAATTTTTAAGCCAATTAGAGCAGCTCAATGCAATCACAATTTTGAGGAGTGAACATGCGATATATAACAAATTTTGTGATTCCCTTGATGCATGTACTAATCAAGAAGAAAATGGAAAGGAGACATAACCCAACATAGAGGAACCAAGTCAATCAAAGAAGGTGGAGAATTTGGAAGCATCAACTTCATCAAAATTGCATGAGCCTCCAAATCCTCATATGCCACCAATTTTATTCCTAAGTAGATTGAAGGATGAGAAGCAAGGTATGCCACTTTCTGAAATCTATGACATGCCCTCCAAAGAAGATAGTGTAGATAAGCTTGAGATGGCCATGACCTTGAAAGTAGAGCCTGAAATCTCCAATACAAAAATTGAGGAGCGCAAGTTAATCTTAAATGATGAGATTATTAAGAGGGGACTTCATATTGGTAAAGTGGATTAGAACGAGATTCAACTAAACTTGGTTGACCTGACAAAGACCCCAAAACTTTTGAAATATGCTTTGATTAGGGAGAATAATATGTAATTAATGATCATCTCTTCCACTTTTGGTGGTGAGAAAGAGCAAAAAACGTATATAACCATGTTGCAGAATGAAAATTTTTTTTACCAAGTTCCTATAGCATTGAAGGATCAGCCTAAGACAACCTTCACATGTTTTCTTTGGACACTTGCTCTTCAAAGGATGCTATTTAGGTTTTGCTATATACTGAGTACCTTCCAGAGTTGCATGCTATTCATCTTTTGAAACATAGACAACAATTTCAATAAGGACAGAATGAGCACTTCATATCGCATATGGGAACGATGAAAATTAGGTTTCATCTGAACTCTGCTATTTTAATTTATGCATGCTCACATTGGGGACAATGTGAATCTTTAAGTGTGGGGTGCAGTTTGTATTTTTACTTTTAACTTATCTTTATTGAAGTTTAGTTAATGTTTTTCTTTGAATAAATGAATTTAAAAAGTTCAGGGTGCAATTTGTGTTTTTACTTTTAACTTATCTTTGTTTAAGTTTAGTTAATGTGTTTTCTTTGAATAAATGAATTTTAAAAAGTTCATTTGTTATAAGATTGTTGATAGATGATCTTTGAATTTTTGAAGTATGAATTTAAAAATTGATTATAATTGGTACTTATAGTTAATTTTGATGGTTATTCTTACATCACCTTTAAACTAGTAAGAAATTAAGCCTATTAAATTGGATATCAACTTATTATTTTTTATTATGTGTAAACATCTATGATTGATGAATTGCTAGAACTTGCTTTGATATGCATTTTAAGACTACATAAAAATTTTAATTAGGCATCGATATGATTAAGGTAATTAGGTGAACCCATTTTGGCTTAAAAAGATCAACCTTATATACGACCTTAGCTAGCCAATTTTGAGCTTATTTTTTTTTCTTTCTTTTTCACAACACCATTAGCTTAAACCTTATTGTTTTAACTATTATCCTTGCATTAGGCCAATAGCATTTTAAGAGTATTTATGATTAAGTGTTGTATTAAATAAAGTATGTAATTAAATTTAGTGGACTCAAAATTACAAGTTATTATCTTCTTTAGTTGCAAACCCTATTTAAAAAAAATAAAAATATAGATATATTTATATAAGGAGAGAGATTAAAATGAAAACAATAGAAGAAGTTGTTGTTTTTTGTAGAGTTGGAATAAGTTTGGAAATGATCATTGTAAAATTTAATAAGTGAGTTCTCTTGAAAAGCTCCTTAATGTCAAGTGGTAGGTGAGAGAAAGGTGTTTTGGGATTGTTGGGTTATACATATGATCAGTTACTTCATTATTGAAGTGCTCTTGAACTTAATGAATAAGCTCACATTTTCTAAATGTCATGCCTTTACCTTAGCCCCATTACAACCCAATGAAAGACCTTATGATTGATGCTTGATTGTAATTAGGTGGTGAAAATTTGATTGATAAGCAAGTCTATAGAGATAATCTTTCATTGAATTTTAACAGCTTAAACACTACCTGATTAAATACATAAGAGGTTTTGTGAGGGAGTGATAATTTTTGGTATGTATGGATTGGCCATTAAATTGCTTGAGTATTCATTGTTCTTGATTTGATAATAATTGTGGATTTAATAAAATGAGAGTCTTGATACATTATTATAACTCTTGAACTTTACTAAATTTATCTTGTTTAGTTTGTTATAATTTTAACTTTTCTTGAGGACAGGCAAAGAATTAAATGTGGAGTAGTTGTTTTAATCATTTATATAGTTATTTTTAGTGTACTTTTATTGGCTTTTGATTGATTTTTTTTAATTTATGTTTACAGTTTGTTTGAAGTATTTGATCCAAGATGAAAAATAAAATAATGGAGCTTTAATTCAATTTGATAGATTATTAAGGTGTAAAAACATGAGACACGGCCAAGACACTTCTTGGCTTAGCCATGTCTCTTATCCAAGGAAAGAGACAGAAAAATTTGGCAGAGACAGACACATCCAAGAGACAGACCCAAGCCCTTGGCCGTGTCTCACCAAAAGAATAAAATAAAGAAAAACCAAAGAAGCAAAGGCAGAAGTGAACACACCTAAGAGACACGCCTAAGTCATTGGCCGTGTCACATGACATGGCCAAGGCCTTGGCTGTGTTCCATCTAAAGAGCAAAGCAAGGACAGAGGCAGTGGAGAACACACTCAAGAAACACGGCCAAGCCACTAGCCATGTCACATGACACGGCCAGGGCCTTGGCCGTGTCTCACTTAGAAAAGAAAGAAGAAATTGGGGATGGACATGGCCACAGCCACATGGCTTGGCCATGTTCATAAGAAAATGAGTGACATGACCAAGTCACTCATGACTTGGCCGTGTCTTGTGAAGATTCTTTCAATCATTTTACATGAAATGGGGGACAAAATGGGGGACAATAAGTGATATCTTTTAAAAAAATAATAAAAGAACAAAAGATTGCCTAATTTATGGGAAGAAATATAAAATAAAGAATAAGTGGGAGACAAAGTAGAGTGTGTGAGTTGGAAAAACATGCTTTGTGTCTTAAGAAATTAAAAAAAAAAGAATGAATGAAAGGAGGAGTATATACACTTTGGAGGCTTCTTTGGAGGGGATCTTGTTCCTTAGTTCATCTTCTTGCTCTTAGTCTTGAGAGAGACCATGAACATCACCTTCATCTTCATCTTCCATTTCTCCCATAAACAAGATTTATAACATTTTTGGGAATAAAATTGGGTGAGCAAGCTCTTGTGAAGGTTAGGGTTTGAAGAAAGATTGATTAAGGAGTTGGGGGCTTGGGAGAGTGACCATTTCATCTTTTAAGAGGTGAGCCATTGATTGAAGAAGGCTTGTTAGTTCTTCATCATATTCAAGGTGGAGATAGGAGGAAGACTAGAAGTTCAACTCTTAGCATCTTCAAAGGGGTTTTTATATTTTCTCTTTTAATTCATTTCTAGATTGTTATTGTTTGTTAAGAACATTAATATTTCAATGTACAATTGTGATTTGATTTATATTGAGATGAATATTTATTTTAAATTGATGATTATGAGCTAAATTACTCATGCCTAGGGTTTGTAGTAGATTTGATTGAATGACTTGATTTGATATTTTCATTAATATACCTTGTTGTTGGTTGATTATATTAGATTGAATGTTAGGTTGATAGATTAGCTACCTATTGATCTCTAGATATTAAATGAAGGACCGAGAGGTGAAATTTGATATTGAAATTATGCAATCAACTACCCTAATAATGAATTAGAAATATAAGTTCTAGGGTTTATTAATTTGCAATTTCAAAACAATTGGTTGTTGTTAATTCATGAATGTGAAAACTAATAAATTGATAATTACTAATTAAACTCAAGGAAAAAATTAAAATACAAGATCATGTTAATGAATAATTTAAGAATTAAACTTTGATTAAATTGATCTACAGCCCTAGGCACCATTCCTAGAATTGTATTAATCTTATACAAACATTACACATATTACTTTTAGTTTTAAATTAATTTTCACCATTCCAACACATCAGACTCTTGCTTTTAAATTTACTTGTCAATCAAACTATTGCAAAATAATTCCTTCCTTGTGAGATGACCTTAGAGCGATCACCGTTGCTACAACTACCTCGTATACTTGCGAGTGTCGCTTATAGTAGTAATTAGTTGAGCGCAACAAATGTCATCTTCAAACTAAAATTTTCAAAATTATATTTTATAAATTACATATTTTATCTACAATAATTTAAAATTTAAAATTTTAATAATATTAATGAGCACATTTTAGTTTTTTTTAAAACTGAAAAATAAAAACAATCTCAACTATACCTTTAGCTATTGGTAGTGTTTTTCTAAATTTACAAAGTTAGATAATATACATATTATTTTGAATGAAGATAATATAATTAATAAGTTGAAAAAAATTAAATTTACAAAATATTATGATTAGTTTTTTAGTTTAATTGTAAAGCAAAATTATACTATGAAAATATTATGATTAGTTTTGTTGTAAATAAAGAAGATAGAAGATAGATAATGAGAAAATATAAGAAATCTTTATATTTCTAATTGTTATATGAACCATTTATAATGAGATATTTATAATAGTGTAAGTAGAATAAAAAATTATAACTAAATTAAATTTTAATTTGAATATGATAAGACTAATCATAATTTTGATAGGATAAAATTAATTAATATAGTAGTTATCCGCATATTAATTTTTTTAGTTTAATTGTAAAGCAAAATTATACTTAAAATGTAAAATTAAGAAAAAAGAGATTTATCTATAAAATGAAAAAAATAAAAATAAAAAGAGCAAAATAGTAAATTAAAATGTAAGAATTAAAAAAAGGCAACAAATTTACAAAGAAAGGCGACCCACAAGAGGCCACAACACAACACACCAAAGACACGAAAGTGGAAAGAAAAAGAGAAAAAGGTGGAGAAACGCTACTCCACAGACTCTCCTTCTCCTCCTTCTTCTCTCCTCCTCTTCTCTTCTCTTACCTGCAATTTACTCTTTTCTTCATTCTTTCTTGATTTTTCTTTCTTTCTTTTCTTTCTAATCAAAAATCAAGAATCAAGAAAGGGACAAAGACTAACAGTTAATTTCATTCAATAATACAGATCAAATCATTTTGATTAATTGACACTCGATCGCCGGTTTTTTCTTTACATTTTGATTAATATAATTATATTATAAAACGATGTCGTGTTCGTCTTCGTCCGGGTCTGAGTCCGAGGACGATGAGGGAATCGACTCTTATAGAAAAGGTGGATATCATGCAGTTAGAGTCGGCGATCAGTTTGCTGCCGGACGTTATATTGCTCAGAGGAAGCTAGGTTGGGGCCAGTTCTCTACCGTCTGGCTTGCTTATGACACTCAATCCTATGTACGTCACCGTTTTTTTGGTTAATTCATTTTGATCTGTGTTTTTATTATTGATCATTAACTTCTTCTGGACCTTTTTTTTTAAATTATTATTATTTTACTTTAGAAATATTTTGTCGTTTATTAATTTCTGGTTTCGGATAGTTTTTGTTTTTGTTCGATGAGATCAGTGTAAATTTTAATGTTATTTTGAATTATATGTATGTGTAAGGACAAATGATCTATCTTTGGATTTCACATAGAACTTTTTAAAATTTAGCTGATTTTCTTCATATTGTAGATGTGGAATTACAGTAGATCATTTTAGGTTATATTTGGATATTTTGTCATTTGAAATTTGATATCATACCTGTTTTATGCGATGATTATTTATTCAAATGGACCCTTGTGTATTTGGGAATTTCGACCCATTTATTTGTTATCACAAAAATATGAATTCTGATTCAGAACGGGATTTTTAGGAAATGCTTTTCTGGTACAACTGTTTTTAAGGTAATATATTTTCTATATAAGGCAGTTCTTGTATTGTTTCTCTTTCCTTTTTGTGCAAGATGGTTGACTGTGCTCTTTGTATTGATCTCTTTGTGATTTTTAATAATCGTTAAACTCGATTATGTTTAGAGTTTAACAAAACCCATCGTCTTAAATAAATAAATGTAATAAATATTAATGATTATGGAGGTGTTGTTTATTTGCTAGAGAGAAATTTTAGATGGGGCAATGTTGGAATCCACATACGTCTGGCTTTTGCTGCTATCTATGCAAATCTTATTGTTATTCACTATAAAAGACTTCTTTTTTGCAGTGCTTTATGCTTTTCAAGAATGAATTAAAAATTTCTAGAGATTTTCTTTTTATTGCTTTTTTATATTCTGTTTCTTTTCAATTTCCAGAATTATGTTGCTCTTAAAATCCAGAAAAGCGCAGCACAATTTGCTCATGCTGCTCTTCATGAAATTGAAGTCCTTTCAGCTATAGCTAATGGTGATCCCTCTAATTCCAAGTGTGTTGTGCGGCTGATTGACCATTTCAAGCACACAGGACCAAATGGGCAGCATTACTGCATGGTTCTTGAATTTCTTGGCGATAGCTTACTCCGGTTAATCAGGCATAGTCATTACAAAGGTCTTCCTTTGAATAAAGTTAGAGAGATATGCAAATGCATTTTGATAGGCCTGGATTACTTGCATAGAGAACTTGGATTGATCCATACTGACCTAAAACCTGAAAATATTCTTCTCTTTTCTACCATTGATCCTGCCAAAGATCCAAATAGATCTGGGCTCACACCAATTCTTGAAAGGCCTGAAGGTAGCCTTAATGGTGGAGCTACAATGAATCTCATTGAGAAGAAACTGAAAAGAAGAGCAAAAAGGGCAGTTGCGAAGATATCCGAAAGAAGAACTTCAATGGGAGGAGCTGTGAAAAAGCCAGAGAAATGCTTGGATGGGATTGACGTGAGGTGCAAGGTTGTTGATTTTGGAAATGCATGTTGGGCTCATAAGCAGTTTGCGGAAGAGATACAAACGAGACAGTATAGAGCTCCTGAAGTCGTTATGCGGGCAGGTTATTCCTTCTTTGTTGATATGTGGTCATTTGCTTGCACTGCTTTTGAGCTTGCTACAGGTGACATGATGTTTGCTCCCAAGGGCGCACAAGGATATAGTGAGGATGAGGTAAGATTCATTACCATAGTCAGAAATCATTACTATGATTATCATAGTCTATGTTTAACTTTATATGTTTAAATGCAATTTATATGGAGATATGTTTGGGAGTAGAAAATAGCAAATATATGAAGACTGGTGAAGAATGGTGGGAGGAAGGAAGACAGAGAATATAATTATTACTTTGTAGATGTTAATATGGTATACTTTTGTCTACTTGATCTTGCTTTGCATTGCTCGTTTTGACCATCATTGCAGCAACTTGACAAATCCTATGCATCCCTTCATATTGAATGGTTTTTGTGGTGAAACAAGCAGACATATGATTGATGGGAAGATAAGATGCACCTGATTTAGCTTTGCTATGTTGTCTATGACCTATTAAATGAAAGAGATATTTCTGAATTCCATTTGACTCGTCTAGGTAGAGCACATTGCATGGAGACCTGTTTGTGTACTAGTATACCATAAGATTTTTTTCTTTTAAAATTCTGACGCTGGTTGGCAATTACTTTCACCTTTAATGATGTCTGAATTATATCAAAAAAAAAACATATGAAATTTTAGTTTTTATTATGGATCAAATTTGATTCTTGACTTGACTGGCTAAAGTCATTGCCCTTAGTATGCCAATTGCTTGTCGCTTAACTATGTTGATGTGGTGATCTAATATTGCTGAGCTTGCATTTAGATGGTAATAATGGAAGTGACTGGTGGTTTCAGGATCACCTTGCTCTAATGATGGAACTGCTTGGAAAGATGCCTCGCAAGGTATGCTCATAGTTTTCTAATTGCTCCTTGCATTTATTTCATCGATTATCACTCATTCATTTCTTAATTCTTGCATGAGCTGCAGATAGCTGGTGCTGGAGTTCGATCCAAGGATTTCTTCGATAGGTACGGAGATCTGAAAAGGATTAGAAGGCTGAAGTTTTGGCCACTTGATCGCTTGCTGGTTGATAAATATAAGTTTTCTGAGAATGATGCTCGGGAGTTTGCAGAATTTCTGAGTCCCCTTCTCGATTTTACACCAGAGAAGCGGCCCACTGCTCGGCAGTGCTTGGAACACCCTTGGCTCAATCGCAATAGTTCTTGTGAGATAGGGATGAAAAATGAAGCTGACGTAGAAAAATTACATGTTGGGATGAGCAACCTTCAACTTAAGGCGAGTAAGTGAAGAAGGGAATGATGGTGTTTGCCATCACCTATATGGATATTGATTGTATTTTTTTTCTTGGGCTTTGTTACAATTTTAATAAGATTTTATTATTTTTATTATTGATTAACTAAAATGTAAATTAGTAATTGATTATTGTGAGGAAGGAACATGAGGGAGAGAGAATTAACTGATATTCAGAGCAATGCAAATGCTTTCCACATTTAATTGATTTTTGACATTCATATTAGTGAAGAATGTGTTGCCCCATAAAGGGCATTCCCCCTTTTTGAGAACTGTACCGATGATTGATGTTTTTATGGATTAATGTCATTTGAACATCTAGAGGAGATATTTAACATTTACATACATCATGAGATAGTTTTCCATTTTACCATTTTTATATGATTTTGATACTAATTTGTTTTCTGTTACTGCTCCCAAAACTGTAATTCTTTAGATGAGATATTAGATATTGAAAATCAACCAATCAATTTCTCCTGCAGAAGAAAATTGCGATGAGGAGAAAAGAACGTGGGCCATTTCTGGTTATAACAAAGGATAGGTTGTTTTAGTTACCATCGAATATGCATATTGTAACGGGAAAATTATATTTTCATTTATGTAACTTTTTTGACTTTTTTAAAATTTAGTTACAAAGGTACTAGATGTAAAATGGTATTTTTTGGCACAACAAAGGTTTTTTTTTTTTTTTTTTCTGGACAATAGACACTATCGATTTTCTTTTCCCTAATATATAATATTTAAAAAAAATCTAAAAATTGAGTCATTTCAAACAAATAAAAAAATGATATTGTTGAAAATATTTTTATTTTCTGAGATATTTCTTTAAAAATCCCGATTGTAATTGCAGGTGAAAATTATATAATATACTAAAACATCCCTATAGTAGATTTCCAATTAAACCATACTTATTTCTTAACTTTTTCATTTTACCCCTTTTATTATTATTATTATTATTTTGCTTTTATTTGTTTGCTTGTTTTTTTTTTATTTTTATTTTACCTCCCTTTTTTAACCTATTTTGATTTTTATTGTTTTTGGTTACTTCAAAAAATCAAGGCAATGGTATTATTTCTTATTTAATTTAATTGATTTCCACTCAAATAACTATTAAACAATAATTTGAATAATTAATTTAATAAATTAAAATTATTATTTAATAGTATAATAATAATTACTATATTATAACATATATTAAATGCTAAATTAATATAATAAATTTAATAATTGACTTTTAATTTTTATAAAAAATTTATTAAAGATTAATTCACAGTAATATTAATTATTTGTATAAAATATAAATAAAAATATCAAAATTTTCCATGATAACTTGAGAAATATATTTCAATAAAAAATATGTAATATTTAAATTTAATTTATAAGATAAAATATGTTAATAAATAATAAATTAACACATATATCTAGGATTAATTTTATTAAGCAAAAATAAATATAAATTAAAATAGATAGTAAAAAATCATATATCAAATATAATTGTATTTAAATTACGGTGATATTTTTAAATAAAAATTAATTAAAAAAGTATATGACTAAAATTAAAACATAAAAATTGAATATTATAATTATAATTATTAGATAATTTATAGATTTCTTATAATATAATATAATTATATAAGATAAGTATAATTATTTAAAAATTTTAATCTGAAATAATCAAAATAAGTCATAATTTTTAATCAATATAATATATAAATAATTTAAATTATGAAATATACATTGGACTTGAATTTAAATAAAAACGATATACAAAAAACTTAGTAAACCTTTAAAATTTAATTGATTCAAAGTTAGATGAAAAATAATATTCTATTATTATTTGATTGATCAAAGTAAAATTATTATTATTATTATTATTATTATTATTATTATTATTATTCTCAATAAGTCAGAGTAACTTTTTAAACTTTTTATATTATTATTATTATTTTAATTTTTAATGAAATTTGTGAATTATAATTTTTAGAATAATGAATTTTCAGATTTTTTTATTATTTTATTTTAACTTTTACATTGATAATATATATTTTAACTGTAGTCATTCTTAGTTATTTTATAGCGAAATCTTTTCCCTTTATATTATTTTACTTCTTTCTTGTTTTCTTTTATGAATTTATTTTCTTTTTACAATTTTACTTCCTAATTTTTATTTTAACGTTTAATATATTGTGTGAGTAATAATTTCAAAAGTCTTTGTATTCTAAAAATAATTTATAAAAAACATATTATTAATTATATTTAGATTAAAATTTAATATTTTTTTAATATTTATTTTCAAATTTAAGTAAAATTCTATATTTGAACCCAATAATAATTTAAACTTATTTAAAAATAAATATTATAATTTAAATATTAAATTTTTTAATCTTAATGCTCGAAAAAATTAAAATTATATTTTATAATACGAATTTTTCAAAATTATAATTTAATTAATTAAATAGCATGAATTTTAATTTTCAATCTTTTGATTAGCACAAATAATCTCAAGATTAATTTTTTTTAATTTAATAGCCTTAATATATATTAAAAAGTTTTTGGTTTAATAATAAAAAATAAAATTGAGAATTTAAAAAATTACAAATTTAATTATTTATTTTCTTCTTATATTAGACAATATTTTTACTAATTGCATATATAGTATATAGTATATATGATATTTCGAAAGTAAAACATGATTTAATTTTAATTAAAATCACTTTTGTTTTATTTTTTAAATAAATTATTGATGTTTATTTTTACATTTTGTGTTTAATGTATTATTCATGAATTTTTAAATATATATTTTTTAAATATGTTGTACTTTACATATTTTGTATGCATATAAATATTTTATATATTATTATATATTTCATATGTTTAATATGTAAATAAATATTTTTATATTTTTATGTATTATATATATATATTATTTTTTAATATATTATTAATTATTTTTTATTATTCATATAATAATATTAATTTCCGCAATAAGGTGCGGGCTGTGATTTAGCTTGTCAATACCTAAAATAGAGACGAGTCTGAAAAATTCAGAAATTAAGAGATAGGAGAGTGAAAGCGTTGGATGAGCTAAGAAGAAATTCATTTTCAATCCTACTGTCTACATTCTACATATTTATTTGTTTTGTTGATATAGCAAAATTTTTCAAAGCCAATCTATCAAATGAATTAATGCAAAGATAGTGATGGATCTAAAAAGATTATATAATTTAGTCTTAATATATTCATCACTCCTTATATTTGACACGATTAGTTATTTTCTCATATATTTTTTACTAGATACTCTTATACTTGTCAATTTCTTAACAATTTACTTTTATATTTGTCAATTTCTTAATAATTTAATCTTTAGTTGTTGATGTAATAAGATGTATGTAGTTCACTTTTCTAATAGTGTGTGAATATAACTAAAACTGTTGATATATATTATAAAAATCTCAAAAATACTCTTCAATTAGTTAAAATATTAAAAATTTATACTACAGTTAAAATATTACTTTAAAAATGTATACTATTTATTAAAAATTAATTATATTAAAATTTATTTATAATATTATATTAAATTATTTGTGAAATTAATTTAATTATTTTTAATTTAAATTTGTGTAACCCATATTAAAAATTAAAAAATAATTAAACAAGTGAAAATTTAATTAAAAATTAACTCACTTCTCTATTAATCTAAAAGCTAATAGTGAGTACTGTACTTTAAAGACGACACTAGTCATTATTGAAGATATTAGATATGACTTCTGTTTTTATTAATTGATGAAGCTTGAGATAATTCAATGAAGGATCAAATGGTTGTGGTATTAAGATATGTTAATAAGTTTGGACAAGTGTTAGAGCAATTTATTAGAGTAGTATATATGAGTGAAACGTCCGCTTGGTCTTTGAAAAATGTACTTGATGATTTTTTTTTTCAAAACATGAGTTATCATTAAGTAGAGTTAGAAGTTAAAGATATAATGTGACTTTTAATATGCGAAACGAATTCAGTGGGTTAAAAACTTTCATTTTAAATGAAAATCCGAAAGTAAAATATATTCATTATTTTCGTCATCAACTTCAATTAGTGCTTGTTGTAGCAGTAAAGAGTAATAGATATGTGAGCAATTTTTTATAAATATATTTTAATTATTGTGAATATGTTTGAAACTTCACGTAAAAGGAGGGATGCTCCCTATTCAAAACAATATGATGAAGTAGTTCAATGTTTGAAAAGAGGTGATATTAGGACTAAAAGAAACTAGCATCAGGAAATAAATGAAGTTTGACATGGTGAAACGCATTGGGATTCACATTACAATTGCTTGTCTTCTCTTTACGTAGTTAGCAATGAAAGAGATTTTTGAAAACATAATAGATAATTGTGCTGAACGAAGAAATCAAGAGACAATTATAAACTTGATTAATAAAATGAAAAGTTATGAATTGTCTTACAATGAAAGAATTAAAATATTGACAATGCTTTGATAGCAATCGCTAAATAAGAATTTCAAAAGTTCAGGGGGAATGGATGAGATGAATTATTGAAAGTTGTTAACAATTTTTTTTTTAAATTGACGATGATATTATAGTGCCTAATATGAAATATAATATTCCAAGTCACTTGCGTTTTAAGTGTGTTGATTTTTCGATTATTTATTACCACTACTTTCAAGCATAAATATTTTATCAAGTATTTTTTTTTCATATTATAATATTCAACTATTTATGTGTACTATAATCTAATTTTCTTTCATTCAATATTAGGTTGTTAATTTTATTGCCCAAGAAATGAAAACTCATTTTACATAATTAAGTATGGAGTTACTTGTGTATATTGTTTATCTTTCTCCTATAAACTCATTATCTAATTTCAATCTATCAGATTACTTCATCTTGCTAAACTATATCTAGATAATTTCTCTTACATTGATTAAATAGTACTTGAAGATCAACTTACGACCTACATTATTGATGTAAAAAAGAATATAATTTTCTCTGCTCTCTGTAATATTGAAGCTCTTGCTTATAAAATGATTGAGATAGAATATGATATTGTGTTTTCTTTAGCATATCTGTTTATCAAGTTATCATTAGTCTTACCCATTGCAACTGCTATTATTAAAAGATTTTTTCAGCAATGAATATTATTAAGACATATTTATTTTATAAAATAAGAGATGATTTTCTCACAGACTGTTTAGAATATTATATCGAGAAAGATATTTTTATAAAAAAATAAAAACAAAACTATTATGCAATATTTTAAAATATGCAGAGTCATAGAATACAATTATCACCTCTCAATTATAGTCAATATAAGCATAAATTAGTTGTTGTACTACTATAATATTAAATATTTAATTTTATATTTAATTCATCTATAATTTTTTTGTTTTAAAATTTTGATCAATTTATCTAAATCATGGTTCCGGCGCTACATTCAACATCAAAACTGAGTAAATTACTACAATTCAAACATTGATAGATACAGAGTTTATATATTGATTCATGAAGAATTAAACAGAAAAAAGACAAGCTAAGCCAAGGCACATACAGTATAAGAAGAGCATAAAAGCCATGACAATCAACAGATAAAAGAACTCGCGAAGGAAAGCAAAATTTGAAATAGGAATGAAGTTTTCGCAAACTGCATATAAATTTATAATGATAGCCAAATTCTCTATAGTAAATTTATTGAATGAATTAAACGTAGAGATAGCCAGATAGGTATATAATAATAATGAATCTTCGAAGATCATATCATATAATTTGATGGGATTTTCTAACGAATGCCCCAAAAGCACTGGTTAAAAAATAATAATTCGAAAAGAGTTAAATGAATAAATAAATATTCCAATAAATTAGATAAGTGAAGATGGGGCTTTTTACATGTCATTTGGAATGACAATAATTATAATTAAATATAACTCTATCAAGATATCATTTTTTCAATCAATTTATTTTTAAATTAAATTAATTTTATTATTAAAAAATGCTTCTTAATATGTATGAAATGATTACTTACTAATAAGATTTTATATGAAACAATTACTTCCTTAAATTAATTTAACTATTTTTGTTTGAAATTATTGCATCTTAAAATGACTTGTCTGAAATAACAGAAATAATTTGGTTCAAAAAATAACCGAAATAGTTACGTTTAACGAATGATGTTAGGCTACTTATTAGAAAAAAGTTAATTAATAGTGAACATTCTATGCAATATTTTTTTAAAAAATAAATTATGATGAATAAATAAGTGCGAAAATAATAAATAAAATAAATATTGAGATATGATATTTTTCTTTTTTCTTTTACTCATATATTTTCTTTAAATAAAAGTCCGTAAATACTTCAAAATTCATCTTCTAAATTCCCTAAATTTTTATAATTTTAAAATTTATTTTCAAAATTTTAACACTCTTAATAAGGTACTTTTAAGTTGCATTTTCAAAAATAATCACTTTCATGTTAATGTGGTTGCACATATAGTATAATTTAGTGACAAATGTATATTTTTTGAATAGATCTATATTTGATTTTCCCTCCACATATTGTAATACTCAGAAAAAAAAAAAAAACCTTTCATAATATGGTTGTGATAAGGATTAAATTTAGGAGTTTTAGAGGGTATTTGACTCAAGTGCTTATAAGCTAACATGAGCTTATAATTATTTAAAATTTCATGCAGTTATGTATTTATTTTTAATGCTTATAAATAGCTGATAAATACCTAATATATTTAATAAAAAATAGTTTATAAATATATTTATTGTTAAAATGATAAAAAAATAATATAAAGTTAATAAAATCAAATGCATCTATTAAAATAAATAAGGATAATATTATAATTTATTTGATTAAATTAACTTATAAGTTAAGTATTTATAAGCATCAAAATGATAAGTTGTTGCCCATACTTATTTTTTTAGCTTATAAACTGAACCTATAAGCTCACACAATTATCAAAATAAGTTTGTCAACTTAAATTTAAAAGTTATAAGATGGTTTGATCAGATTATAAATTAAACCAAGCACCTTCTTAATTGGACAATCAAAATCAAGCCAAGTGATAACTAGAATGAATTGCTATTTAAGAAAAATAGAAGAAAATAATTAAGTTAAATAAATGATTTAGAAAATGTGATTAAATATGTGTAAAATGTGAAAAATGATAAAATATATTTAAAGTTGTGAAAATAGACTATACAATATGTAATGTAATTGATAATACAAAGATTAATTATGAAATAATGTGAGAATGTATTGAAAATGAGAAAAATGGCTACATTATAAATGTGATTAGGAATAAAATTCAATGAGATTATGATATGTGAAATAATTATGTAATATGTGTATGTTTATATAAATGTAAAAATTTAGAAAATTAATAAAATATAATAATAAAATAAAATATATAAATATATAAAAATTAAAAATTTAATATAGCATATTACAATTATTGGAATTAATTTATATGATCTTAATCAATACCAAGCCAAGTGATAACTACAAATAACATGTCTTATATATCTAAAAGTCTAGGCTCAAGCTATTGATGACCAAAAGGCCTAAGACACTACTACTAGGCCTACTCGTGTCTTGTCATTTAGCAATTATCTTTATTATTTTTTTTATCATAAAAAGAGTAAAATTCATTAAACATCACCAGAGTCATACAAAAGAGTAGAAGATGGTTCATCAACAAATCCGAGTTCAGAATAGATTTATAAATTGCCGAAGAAATCCAATAAGCAACCTTTTTATACTTTCTGGAAGCATGAGAAGCAAAACAAATATTAAACTTGCTAGCTTCCTTTTTAATGTTTAAGATTAGAGTTTTGATTTCCTATGGGCAAGAATCTAGGTCATTAACAGCTTTAATTAAAAGAAGACAATATGATTCAAAGCAACAAGAGGATAATTTTAGAGCAAAAGCCCTTTGGACTATAATTTATAAGGCTTGAGCATCATTTTTAATAGCAAAGGCTGAATTTATAAGACAAGCCACTCCATCTAAAATCTTCCCTTCATAGGTTCTAATAATCATTATTGCTCCTGCTAATCTATTTAGTTGGGAATAAGGGGGTGTCAGTATTGATTTTGAATATCCCTGATGGAGGCCTTTTCCATCTATTTGGAAAGGAATCATATGGATAAGTGCTTCAGCTTCAAAATAGGTTGATGAGATACGAGATTTGTTCCAAAATCTACCATTAATTATTAAATATGAAACTTTAGACAAATTAGAATTATGAGGTTTAGAAGAGGAAATTTTAAAATCGCAAAGGCTAGGAACCCATGGATCTCTGTGATGGGAAAGGAACCGGGATAAGTTTTTTCCTACTTGAATGAATCTATGAGGAGTGACTAAGTAAAATTCAGCAAGCATTTATCACATACTCTGCCCCAAGATGCACAAAACCATTCACACATAAACACAAGAATTTTTAACGTGAAAAACCCCTTCAATGTGAAGGATAAAAATCACGGAACCTCTTTTATTCCAAGTAAAAGAGCTCCATTATCAAAATCAATGTTTATAGCAACTACAAGCTACTACAATAACCCTCAAGTAAAGTAGCAACACCAAATCAACCAAACATCAAGAAATAAACAAGAAAATGGAGAAAAATCACCTAAAATAGCTACTGTTTATGCCAATGGATGAGCTCCGGTTGTTCAAATCTGATCTCCACCGTCAGACTAAAGAACAATCAATTCTAAACGTGCTCACCAAAATTCAGCTAAATCCAACCACAAATGACTGTCCGATTGTTGGAGAAAGGCAAACTGGTCGAAGTTACAAAACTGCATGTGAACAGTACACTTCGAGCCACAAATTCTGGAAACCCAATAGTCAAAAACAGATCTTCACCGTTCACAATGAAGAACAGTGAATTCTCTAACTGCTGTCCATATTTCAGCCAGATCGGAGCACGGATGGCTGTCATATCGTCGAAAAATCAAAACTGCTCTGTTGAGAATTTCCAGTAGAAATTTCTCTCTTTCTTTTCTCTCCCTTTTCTCTCTCTCTCTCACTCTTTTCTCTTTTGGTGGCTGATAAAAATGACACTCACACACACTTGTAACTTAGGGTAATATTAGTATATAAATATGCTAAACATTAATAGCCTAATGGGCTAAAATAAGTGGGTTCAAGATATTGATTTTTCACATAGGAGGGAAACCAAAAACCTAACAATTCTCCCCCTTCCCGACTATGTGAAGGAGTTTGCCAAACCGGTAACTCTACAACATGCCTCAAACTTTTCTCTTGGTAAAGTCTTTGTGCACATATCAGAACCATTATCATCAGTGTGTATCTTCTCAAGTTCAAGTTGCTTAGAATCCAAAACATCACGAATCAAATGATACCTCATATCTATATGTTTGGATTACCATGAAAATTAGGATTCTTATCGAGATAAATAGTGCTCTGACTGTCACAAAATAAGACATATCTCTTTTGTATAAAGTTAAGCTCATTCACAAACTTCTTCATCCAAAGCAATTCTTTACATGCTTCAGTTGCTGCAATGAATTCGGCTTCTATAGTAGACAATGCAATGCATTTTTGCAATCTAGATTGCCATGCCACAGCTCCCCCTGCAAAAGTGATCAGATATCCAGAAGTAGACTTTCTTGAATCTGCATTCCCTGCCAAATTAGAATCTGTATAACCACTGAGAATAGGTTTCCCAGTCCCAAAACACGACTTCAAACTAGCAGTGCCACGGAGATATCTCAAAATCCACTTCACAGCATCCCAATGCTCTTTTCTTGGATTAGACAAAAATCTACTAACAGTACCAACTGCATGAGCTATGTCTTGCCTAGTGCAAACCATAGCATACATCAAGCTACCTACTGCAGATGCATAAGAAACTTTATGTATATGTTCTTTCTCTTGCTCACTAGAAGGAGATTGTTTGACATTCAATTTGAAAGACATGGCAAGATGGGTACTTACAGGTTTAGCTTTAGCCATATTAAATTGATGTAATACTTTCTCAATATACTTTTCTTGAGATAGCCACATCTTCTTGCATTTCCTATCATGAATGATCCTCAAGCCAAGAATCTGCCTTGCTGGCCCTAAATCTTTCATTGCAAAGGACTTGCTCAACTCTTTCTTCAAGCTATCAATTCTTGAAGAACTAGAACCCACAATGAGCATATCATCAACATATAGCAACAGGATGATTAAATCACTATTAGAAAATCTTTGCACAAAAACACAATGATCAGAAGTAGTCTTTTTGTAGCCTTATTGAACCATAACTGACTCAAACTTCTTATACCATTGCCTAGGTGCTTATTTCAGCCCATACAAACTCTTTTTCAGTTTGTAAACATAATTTTCTTTTCCTTTTACCACAAAACCCTCAGGTTGTTCCATGTAGATTTCCTCCTCTAAGTCACCATGAAGGAAGGCTATTTTAACATCCATTTGCTCAACCTCTAAATCAAGAGTAGCAACTAATCCCAAAATAACACGAATTGACGACATCTTGACCACTGGTGAGAAAATCTCCTCAAAGTCAACTCTTTTTTTCTAACTAAAGCCCATGATAACTAATCTAGCTTTATATCGTGGAGATGATGAATTCTCTTCTTGCTTTATTTTATAGATCCACCTATTCTTCAAGGCTTTTCTATCTTTAGGAAGCTTCACCAATTCAAAGGTGTAATTATCAGCTAAAGACTGCATTTCATCTTTTATAGCTACAATCCATTCTGCTTTTTGCTCACTCTCAATAGCCTCTTCATAGCATTCAGGTTCTTCTCCATCTGTCAAGAGTATATACTCATTAGGCGAATATCTGGTAGAATGCGGTCGCTCTCTGGTAGACCTCCTAAGTGGAGCTTCAGGTTCCTCAACATGTGCCTCTTGTGGATCATCAACTGCTTCATATTCAGGAGCACCAACCTCATTTGTATTCTGATTATTATTTTGTACATCACTATGATTCTGAACCTCAACTGCATCAGGCGTATGAGTTGTAGGAGATAAGTTTAGGTCAATCAAACCACCAGTCTCAGGCTTTGATTTCTCCACCTTGTTGATATCTTCAATAGTTTGATCTTCTACAAATACTACATCACGACTTTTGACAAGTTTCTTCTGAATTGGATCATAGCATCTGTAACCAAACTCATCTTGCCTATAGTCAATGAAGATACACTATCTAGTCTTGGCATCTATCTTGGACCTCTCATCTTTGGGAACATGAACAAAACATTTGCAACCAAACACTTGTAGGTGGTTGTAAGAAACATCCTTACCATACCAGAACCTATTTGGAACATCATTTTCCAATACAATAGTGGGAGTTAGATTAATCACATATGCAACAGTGTACAAAGCTTCACCCCAAAAAGAGTTAGGCAATTTAGCCTCTGAAAGCACACATCTGACTCTCTCCATCAATGCTCTATTCATCCTTTCTGCCAAACCATTCAGCTGAGGAGTCTTAGGAGGTGTCTTATGATGTCTGATACCCTGTTCTCTACAATATGCATCAAAAGGCCCACAATACTCACCATCATTATCAGTGCGAATACATTTTAACTTCTTTTCAGTTTCTCTCTCAGCAGAAGCTTGAAATTCTTTAAATGCACTAAGAACTTGATCTTTGGACTTTAAGGTACGAACCCTAAGTCTCCTAGAATGATCATCAATAAAGGTCACAAAGTAAATTGCACCACCAAATGACTTTTCCTTCAAAGGACCACATACACCTGAATGTACCAGCTCAAGCAAATCATTTTTCTTGGAAGGAGAATGATTTTTGAAAGAAACTCTCTTCTGTTTTCTAGCCAAGTAATGAACACACCTGTCTAACTTTGCACCTTTCAACCAAGAAAGTAAATTCCTTTTAGCTAGACAATCAAGTCCCTTCTCACTAATGTGACTCAACCTCTTATGCCATAATTCTGAAGAGCTATCACTTTCAACTTCATTAACAATATCTGTAGAGATTGAAGCTTGCAGCCAATACAAACCCGAAGCCTTCTTTCCTCTACCCACAACTAAGGAACCTTTGCTGAGTTTGCATTTTTCATCATCAAAAGTGCTACAATAACCATCATCATCAAGCTTCCTAGTAGAGATCAAATGCAACCTAATGTCAGGTGCATGTCTAACATTCTTCAGCTCTAACTTTGTTCCATTTTGGGTCTCTAAATAAATAGTGCCAATGCCTATCACCTTTGACACTCCATCATTACCCATCTTCAAAACTCCAAAATCACCTGGAGTATAAGATGTGAAGAACTCCTTTCTTGATGTAACATGAAAGCATGCACCACTGTCAAGAACCCAAGCAGTATCATCATAAGCTATATTGACCATATTCTCTTGATAAATTATATCCAAATTATCATCTGAAGTAGTAGTGGCAACATGATCATTATTATTATCATTGCCTCTCCTTTCTTGCTTCTCTTTGTCTGCCTTGTTCTCTTTCTTTCACTTGAAATAATATTTTTTGATATGTCCAGTTTACCACAGTAATGACATCCAAGGTTCTTATACCTTGATTTTGTTTTACTCTTGCTCTTGCCTCTATTCTGATCTTGACTCCTGCTTTTACTTCTCCCCATTTTTTCAGTAACCAAAATTTCTAACTGTGAACTAGATGCCTCCTGATTTCTTCTTCTCATCTCTTAATTCAAAATACCAGTCTTTGCATATGACATGGTTACACCACTTTTAGGAGCAGAATTAGTCAAAGATACACGAAAGTTTTCCCATGAGTCAGGAAGTGTATTCAACAACCAAAGTCCAATAATTTCTTCATCAAATTTGACACCCATACCAGATAATTGATCAAAGATACCTTGAAATTTAGTCACATGATCAAGTATAGAGTTGCCTTCTCTATATTGCAAGCGCATAGCTTGTTTAAGCAAAAATAACTCATTATTACCAGTCTTTGAAGCATACAAAGTTTCAAGTTTTTCCCATAAGGTCTTGGCATTTGTTTCATTAGCAATATGATTTAATACATTATCTTCTACCAATTGCCTAATAAAACCACATACTTGAAAATGCTCAAATTCCTAATCTTCATTAGATTTAGACTTAGGTTTTTAAGAAGCAAATACATGTAAATGCAATCTTTTCACAATAAGAAAATCTTTCATTTTTCCTTTCCACTTGTGGTAATTTGTGCCATCCAAACAAACCATTTTACTCACATTCACCTCCATCATTCAAACAAGCAAACAACCAATGAACTAAAGAACTAGCTCTGGTACCACTTTGATGGGAAAGGAATCGGGATAAGTTTTTTCCTACTTGAATGAATCTATGAGAAGTGACTAAGTAAAATTCAGCAAGCATATATCACATACTCTGCCCCAAGGTGCATAAAACCATTCACACATAAACACAAGAATTTTTAACGTGGAAAACCCCTTCAATGTGAAGGATAAAAACCACGGAACCTCTCTTGATCCAAGTAAAAGAGCTCCACTATCAAAATCAATGTTTACAGCAACTACAAGCTACTACAACAACCCTCAATTAAAGTAGCAGTACCAAATCAACCAAACATCAAGAAATAAACAAGAGAATGGAGAAAAATCACCCAAAATAGATACTGTTCATGCCAATGGATGAGCTCCGGTTGTTCAAATCTGATCTCCACTGTCAAGACTAAAGAAAAATTAATTCTAAACGTGCTCACCAAAATTCAGCCAAATTCGACCACAAATGACCTCCGATCGTCAGAGAAAGGCAAACTGGTCGCTGTTGCAGAACTGTATGTGAACAGTACACTTCGAGCCACAAATTCTGGAAATCCAATAGTCAAAAATAGATCTTCACCGTTCAGAATGAAGAACGATGAGTTCTCTAACTGCTGTCCACATTTCAGCTAGATCGGAGCACGGATGACTGTCAGATCGTCGAAAAATCAAAACTGTTCTGTTGAGAATTTCCAGCAGAAATTTCTCTCTTTCTTTTCTCTCCCTTTTCTCTCTCTCTCTCACTCTTTTCTCTTTTGGTGGCTGATAAAAATGACACTCACACATACTTGTAACTTAGGGTAATATTAGTATATAAATATGCTAAACATTAATAGCCTAATGGGCTAAAATAAATGGGCTCAAGATATTGGTTTTTCACATAGGAGAAAACCCAAAAACCTAACACTCTGCAGATATTAATGTCTCTCCCACTTCTAACCTACCATTTGATACCTTCCATAATAAGATCCCTTACTTTCAATAAGCTCCTCCAACCCCATGATGAATTTTTTTCCCAATTTAGCATCAAGAAAGGGAGCATCTGAGAAATAAATAGATTTTAATAACCTTCTCCAAACACAATTAGATCCCACTATAAGCTTCCAACAAAGCTTGGCAAACAAGGAAATATTAAAAATCCCAAATTATTTGAAACCCAATGCTCCTTAAATTTTGATCTTGCTAGGTTGTCCCATTTTCTCCATATTAAGCACTTCTCTTTATTAAATTGATTCCACCAAAATCTAGAAAGGATCATGTTTAATTTTAATAATTTTTTTTAGTAGAAGAAAGCAAAACATAATATGAGAAGGAATATATGTTAAGATTGCTTTAATCAGAATTTCCCTACTAGAAAAGATAAGAATTTATATTTCCATAGCTGCACCTTAGATATAATTCTATCTTTGAGAAAATTTAAGGTATTAGTCTTTAATCTCCCCTAGCACAATAAGACTCCTAAATATTTCTTGCTTCTTATAATTTCTTTGATCCCCAGCCAATTACAAATGGCATCCTTAATATCTTAGTTTAAGCTCTTACTAAAAGCAACATTAGATATTTAAAGAATAATGAGTTATCCAGATGCACCATAATATAATGATACTATATTCATCAAAGATGTTACCTCATGAGTGTTTGCTTGTCCACAAAGTAGGATATCATTTAAAAAGAGGAGTCATTTTGGGGTGAATCCCAAGACATTTGAAAACTAGGAAGAATTCTGGTTTGACTCGCCGACCTAACTTTTTAGATTTGGGAACTTTAAGAGCATTAAAAAGTTCACATGCAATCAGAACATTTCATTCATGATCCTTACCTGCCGTAAAGGCACCTTAATTTGGGTGGACCCAAGAATGTCGATGATGTTTCACTATAAGAACTAGGATTTTTAAAATGATCTTATAAGCAAAGTTGTATAAACTTATAAGTTTAAATTAAGTCAGGGACTTAAGGGTAATTTTGAGGATCAGAGTAATGTTTGTCTTGTTCAAAGATCTAATCATCTTCCCATTTCATAAAAATTGTTGAATTATACATAAGATCATATTTAATATCTTCCCCAGAATTTATTAAAAAAATATACTTAGAAAACTATTTGGGCCAAGCGTCTTAAGAGCTCCAAACTGAAGGTAGCGTTCCTAATCTCGTTAAATTCTGGAGTGAATATAGAAAGAATGGAACTTGCTTCATAATCCTAATAGAAGCATGACCTATGAAGAAGATCTTAAAATAGAAGTCTACAATCATCTTTTGAAGACTTATTTCATCCTCAACCTGGCAACCATATTCATCTTTAAGCTTCATTATGTAATTTGTCTAGTGCCTCTAAATGGTTGTTGCATGAAAAACTCTTATATTATTGTCACCCTCCAAGAGCCATTTATTTTGGATTGCAGGGACTAGTATTTTTCTTTCATTTTCCAATATTATTTAGCTCCTCTAATAGACCAGTCTCCTTCTTATGCAAATTTCCTAAATGAGGACCAGAGTATCAATTTTCTAGTTCAGTTTTGTTGGTGTCAATCCTCTTTCTTCCATTCTGATTATCCTTTCACGAATCTCTAATTTTACACATATATCAAATTTCATGTGACCATAGTTCCAACAAAGCTGGAATCGTGCAAATTAGGAATCAGATAGGCCCAAACAGGCCCAGACCAGCCCATTCTGAGCCTAAAAACCTTCGATTTTAGATATGAGAAAATTTTGCTCTTAAATGAAAGCTCATATGATAATGAATCCATCGCAATTTGAATTGTACAAATCGGAGGTCAAACGGGCCTCAAACAGTAAGCCACGGTGCTCTCAGACCATCGGCATGGCCTGTCATATCCGTAATTTTAGAAAAATTAAATAAGTATTTGGAGGTATAAAAGTTGTATATACCCAATATACATACCTAATGTATATATAACATGTACATATTATATATCAATTGTATATGTTGGATATATATATTACATAATTGATATACTTAATACACATATAAGATATATTTGATGTGTATGTATGATACACATTATTTATGTATATAGGTATTTATATTCATTAAATATATATTACATATATATAGTATATACATTACATAAATATGTACATAATGGTATATGTGAAATATAAGTAACATATATAAGATATATACATATACATAAAATATAAATTACATATATATGAGGTATAATTTGGTGTTAAAAAAGTGGATGATGAAAATAATAATAATAATAATAATAATAAAATAATAAATAAAAATGAATAAAATAAATCAAAAATAAAAATAATATTAGATAGTGGAAGAAGAGGGAAAAATGTGATATTTTGTATTATTAATTAATTAATTAATAAGTAAATAAAAATAATTCAATATTAATTTATTTTTGGGTGGTGGAAGATTAAATATATTTATTAATAATTATATATATATATAAGGCTAGGAATTAAAAAAAATTAAAAAGATAAAAACATTAATTTTCTTCTTCTTCTTCTTCTTCTTATTCTTTCTAATATGAACATGTTCCTCCATGAATGAAGAGAAAAGCTTTTACTTCTTCTAAATACCCAAGTTTTTATCAAATTTTCATGGAGCAAAGGTGATTTTAGAAGATTTGCAAGTGATAGGTAAGCTTTCTTGAGAATTTAAGAAGCTTTATTGAAATTTTGAATTATGTGAAATTTTTTTTTTGATGGAAGATATTATAAATGTTTAAATATGGTTCAATAATGTTATTTTTGGTGCGAAAGTAAAGATTTTATGGTTAGTTGATGGATTAATTTGGTTTTGGTTAGAGTTTAAAAGAAGAAGAATGAGATTTAATGTTTCGATGGAAAGTTTATAAAGAATGGGTGTTTGTTGAATTAATTGATTAAATTGTATTATAGTATGATTCTAAATACATAAATGAGCTTAAAACTCAATTTGAAAGTGGTTAGAATAAATTTCTAAAATTAAAGTGTATTAGGGCAAAAATTAAAAATTAGGTAAACTTATGAAATTTGAAATATGAATAGTTAAAATGTGAAGAATTATGTTTCTAATAGAATGTGTAAACATATAATTTGATTAGGCATTGAGTAGAGTAGACTTGCTTAATTAAAGAAGTGAAGCGCATTGATAAAAGTTGGTGTTGGAAGGAGAATTGGCTTAGATTTTGGCATATTCTTAGGTAAGTACATACTTTAGTTTTGTATAACTCATTTGTATTTGATTTGACTTAGTATATTTTGATGTTAAGAATGTGCTAAGCTGCTTTAATATTGATTCTTATATATAAGTGCATTGATGTTGTAGAAAAATGTGTATAAAGTATTAATTACATTATGTTAAGCCATTATAAATGGCTAAAATATCTAATATGTGCCAAATAAGAAAAATGTGAAAAATGCTCAAAGTATTTGAGTAATATAGTCACATTGTAAATGTGACATACATTATTAAAAATATAGTGAATTATATTGAATTAAGAGAATTATGCATGATTATGAAAAAGTATAATGTTTTATGGATTAAGTCATGAAATTGTGGCTAGTATTAATGTTGTGTATAAATTGGGAAATAATGAGATAACTAGTAGGTTTGAAATAAATATTTATATTGCAATGATGTTTAAGTAATATGTAATATAATGTGAATTATGTATATGATTATGAATTGTGGAAAGAATGTGGGAATGATCGTTGAGAATGTGGAAATGTGAAAGTGATCATAATAAGGTTGATCACTTGAAAACTGTGGAAAAATATTAAGATTAAATGAGTATTGTGTTATGAAAGTATGATTGAATATGTTGAAATGAGATAATATGACATAATGGAAATGAGAAATGATGAAAATGGTTATGTAAAATGAGAATGTAATGAATGTGTAGTTACCTTATATAGTATCTTGTTCTAGAGAATTGTTTTTAGTGCTATTGATATGATTTGCCTTTGGGCTAGACGCTGAGCGTCACTATTATTTATCTTCGGGCTAGATGCTAAGAATCACTATTATTTGCCTTCGGACTAGACACTGTGTGTCATTGTTATTTGCCTTCATGGCTAGACACAGATGTGTTAACAGGGGATAGATGCGACACTTAGATCCCCAATGTCGCGATAGACCATAACAATATCTCTGAAATCGGAATACTCTACAAGGTTTTTGGACCCAATATGTGTGTTTGTGATGTGTTTATATATATGTATATATATGTGTGTGTGTATGTGTTGTGCTATGAATAATGATATATAATGATTTGATTGTGATAAGATAAAGTATGTGAGATAAATTGATGAATAATATATGGTAATAGATTGTGACTAACTTATGAGAATAATAATGCACATGTTATAGGCCTGAGCAGAGTTGAGTCTAAAAACTAAGATGACCTGAGTAGAGTTGGGTCATAAAATTGATAATATGTGCACTGATCGCCTACGGTCATCTCACAAGGAAGGAATTAATTTGCAATAGTTTGATTAACAAATAAATTGAAAAGCAAGAGTGTGATATGTTGGAATGGTGAAAAGCAATTTAAATTTAAAAGTATTGTGTGTAATGGTTGCACAAGATTAATTCAAATTCTTAGAATGGTGCTTAGGGTTGTAGATCAATTTAATCAAAGTTTAATTCTCAAATTTTCCATTAATATAACCTTATATTTTAATTTGTTCCTTGAGTTTAATTAGTAATTACCAATTCATTAGTTTTCACATTCATAAATTAACAACAACCAATTATTTTAAAATTACAAATTAAAAGAACCCTAGAACTTATATCTATAATTCATTCTTAGGGTCGTTGAACGCATAATTCCAATATTAAATTTCACCTTTTGGTCCTTCATTCAATATTTAGATATCAATATGTAGCTAATCTATGAACCTAACATTCAATCCAATACAATCAACTAATAAAAGGTATATTAATGGAAATATCAAATCAAGTCATTTAATCAAATCTACTACAACCCAAGGCATGAGTAAATTAGCTCATCATCAATTTAAAATAAATATCCATCTCAATATTCATCAAATTAAAATTATACATTATAATATTAATGTTCACAATAAAACAACAATAATCTAGAAATGAATTAAAAGAGAGAATAAGAAAAAACCTATTTGAAGATGCTAAGAGTTGAACTTCTAGTCTCCCTCCTAGATCCACTTTGAATATGATAAAGAACTAACAAGCCTTCTTCAATCAATGGTTCTCCTCTTGAAAGATGGAATGATAACTCTCTCAAGCCCCCAACTCCTCAATCAAGCTTTTTTCAAACCCTAACCTTCACAAGAGCTTGCTTACCCAATTTTATCCCCAAAAATGTTAAGAGTCTTGTCTATGGGAGAAATAGAAATGAAGGTGAAAGTGAAGTTCATGGTCTCTCTCAAGACCAAGAACAAGAAGATGAACTATGAACAAGATGATAAAAATGGATAATGAATGGTCTTTTAATGTTTCCAACGTGTGCCCCCATCACTCTCTCTTCCAATCATATATTTTTTTAACTGGAAATTGCTTTTCCAACTCACCTCACTCCCATTTGTCCCCTCCTTTTTTCTTTTTTAAATCATTCATTCCATAAAATAAGTCACCTATTACATCTTTTATTATTTCTTTCCAAAAGAAAATGCATGTTGTCTCCTACTTGTCCCTTAACTCGTGCAAAATAATTCAAAGCTATCACATGAGACACGACCAAGTCATGAGTGACTTGGCCGCATCACTCATTCCTCTTGGGACATGGCCAAGCCTTGAGGCTGTGTCCATGGCTGTCCAATATTTCTTCTTCTTTTCCAGGTGTGACACGACCAAGTCATTGGCCGTGTTATGTGACACGGCCAGTGGCTTGGCTGTGTCTTCTGCTTGTGTTCACCTCTGTCATTTTCTTTCTCTTTTCTTATTTTGTTCAATTAGTGAGACACGGCCAAGGTCTTGGCCGTGTCATGTGACACGGTCAGTGACTTGGCTGTGTCTCTTAAACGTGTTCTCTCCTGTCTCTCTTCTTTCTCTTCTCTTTGCTTTGTTCTTCAAGTGAGACACGGCCAAGACTTTGGCTGTGTCATGGGACACGATCAATAGTTTGGCTGTGTCTTTTGAATGTGTCAGTCTCTGCCCAAATTCTCTTAGGAACACGGCCAAGCCAATTTGACTTGGCTGTGTCTTGTGAGTGTGTCATGCTTCATTGTCTTGGATGAAGGGACACGACCAAGCCATGAAGTGTCTTGGCCGTGTTTAATGCTTTCCACTTCATTAATACATCAAATTGAATTAAAGCTCCATTGTTTTGTTCTTCAACCCGGATCAAATACTTCAAAAAAACTTAAGCATAAATTTAAAGAAACATCAATCAAAAACCAATAAAATTACCCTAAAAATGCATACACAAATGATCAAAATATGCACTAGACTTGGTAATTGAATAGGAAAATTGAGCCAATGAGTATGTGAAAGTGTGTATTTTAGGAACAAAAATTTTATAAAAATATTGTAAAGCTATAATTTGAGAAAAAAGATTAATAAATATGGGTGTAATTTGTATTGTTATTTTATAAAAGAAAATATAAATATCACTAAGCTTTCAAGCTTAGCACGGTAATATGTATCATGCAAATATTAGAGGTACAGACAAGGGTGAGTCGATGAGTGATTGAGACTTGAAGATGTGAGTGCCACGAGATCAATATTAATAGTGTTGCCATAATGTATTTATTTGTGAACTGTGGAGTTTGGATTTTGTATAATAATCATGTTTGAAAATAATGTTATATATGCAAATGTACATTGTAAGATGTTATAAGTATATTTTGTAACTACGCTTTTGTAAAAATATTATATAAGTATTTAAAGTGTTTTGCATATATGATTGTAAAATTTGTTGATGTTATTGGTTGGAAGAATGAAAATGGATGAATAATAGTTTTGGAGGGTTTTTAAACTGCAGGTTGAGTATTTGATATTTGAAAAATACTAAAATTACAGACTGAACTTTAGAGAAATTTTTTTCTAGAGATTTTCATTAATAATTATTATTTTAAATATTTAATTATTAATGTGTATGTTGGTTTACTTAATAAAATTATGATTTAAGAATTATATTATTTTTCTGGCAACTTTAGTAAAATTTCGAATGACTATATGCATGACATTCTTGTATTCTATGTATGTATTTTATATATACAGAGTGTATATATTATCCGCATATAGGGTATAATGGTGTTACATTTATTTTAGTATCGGAGCCTCGATTTGAGATTCTCGACCTAAGTGAGTTTTGAAAATGAGAAAGGGAAATTTTAAAATAGTGATTTGTATTTTAATACATGAATATGCATTGACATCTGTGTTGGTCTCTGATGTTGCAATGTCCATTTGATGTCATAGATACAAATTAAGATGGCATCTGAGACGTATATATCATAGTAGAGCAGTAAAAGCGTCATTTTGGACATTATAGATTAAAAATTTTTAGAAATTTTATTTGAAATTAAGATTTATGTCGATTCAATTGATGGATAAGTGAAATTAAGAAAAATAATCTAGGATATCAAATAAAAAAGCATGAGAGATGAGTATTATCGTCGCTAGAAATTCTACAAATGTGCTGCGAAGTGATTTTGTCTAAATTTTTAGACTTATCTAGAGATGTTAAATGAGCTTGCAAATTTAATGGAAAGTTTTTATATATGTTAGAATATAATGTATAAAATTTTATAATTTTAGAATATAATGTATAAAATTTTATAATTTTTAAAGATGAATTATTATTTAAGAAAATAGAAGAACGAAAATTGTTGAAGTAGTTCCAGCAACTCAGAATCTATAGAATTTGAGAAACATATTTAAAAACTATTGCAAACCAACCCAGAAAAATTTGAACTTTTAAATAACGTATCATATCTATTCCTACAATATATGATAAAATTTCATTAATTTTTATTAACGTTTGATACTTGAAACAAATGCATAGCCAAGTGCTGCCAGGGAAATTATTAAAGAGACAAATTCTGTGAGTTTAGAAGACTTAATTTTTAAAATTAGTAAATCAGCCGAGAAAAATCTAACATTTTAAATGCAAGTCCATATATATTTCAAGTGCATATGGTTAAAATTTTATAATCTTTAGTGAAGCTTTGGTGATGAATAAAAACTTAAAAATTGAGATTGACATGAAAGTTAGGAAGTTATGCAGATTTATGAAATTGAGTAACAAATTAATTTTATGTGAAATAATTGAAAAAATTATGAAAATTTACATATGGATTGATAGCTATATGAAAAATAAATGTGGAGTTTTTAATAAATTGTAACAAAAAGTTCAAAATTAAAATTTCAGGGAGAATTAGTATATATCAGTAAATCTATAAATAGTTTACTAAATGTGAAATAATTAAAATTAGAATTATGGAAGTATAAATAGTTGATGGGAAGTAGTTATGAGATAGTGCAAGAGAGTTATTCTGTGAGTGGAAGAAATTCAAAAAAAAAAAACTTGAGGCAATTATTGATTAATGTAAGTGAAGGATCAAAATGAATGTATAGTTAATGTATGGATAGATGATGAGTGGATATGATTAGTAAATATTAAGATATGGTTGAAGGAAAAGATGAGTGCTATCAAATGGGAATTGAAAGGGGAAAAATTAATTAACATGAGTAGGAGAGATTAACATGTAATTGATTAAAATTTAATATAAATATATTGACATAAATTTATTGGGTTGTCTAAGAAAAATTAAGTTTAAAATTGATTATATTCTTGAGGTATTAGATATTATTTGATTGATGAAGGATGATATAAACATGTTGAGAAAATCTTGGGAGTACTTGTAGATATTGATGGATTGTTTCTAAGATTGGAATGAAATCAAATTTTTATAGGATAAACTTAAAAGATGTGAACTTATGGAGGAAGTGTTGATATATGATTTTGTATAATCAATTGAGTATGTAATTAGAGAAAGATAAATGATGGAGATATATATAATTAATAAATTATGATTTTTTTTAAAAACAATGATAATAATAAAGCAATTTGAAAATTAAAGAAAAGCGATGAATGGAATAATAAATTATCAGTAATTTAGAATGGTATAGAAAAAAGGATAAAGGAAATAAAGATGAAAATAGTAAAAACTATGATGGAAGTATTTGAGAATTTAAAATAATCGATTGAGTAAACATAAAAAGTGTGGATAAGCTAAATCATATCAATGATAAATGATTGAAAAAAAAGAATTACTATTATCATAGAAAATATGATGAAAGTTAACTTTTAATGTGTGGTGTTGATGTTGGTAATCAGAAAAATGTATTTTGAGAATTGAATTAGGGATATGAAAGCTAAAAAGTATGCTTAAAGGAAATAATAAAGTTATAATGAAAAATGTGTATATGAAATATGTTACTTGGTGATTGGAGTTATATTTTGCAATATTAAAAATATTTATCTATAAATGTAGAGTGAAACTAATTAAATAGAGGCATAAATTTTAAAGGAGACTTTGATAAATTAGTATTTACTTTTAAAGATAATTTGATATTCCTTAATTTTTATGGTTATATAATCATTTAGATCAAAGAGAAAAGTTTGCACTAGTGAATAGATAAGAATAGACTAGAATATTGCAGCTGGTTTACATAATTTTAAAGAATCAGAAAATTTCAAGTGTGTGTATTGGTAAATTCTTTTACATTTGATATAATTAGTTATATATAAGATAATTATCTTCTTTGGAATGGATTATTAATTTTATATTGATACTATTGGAATTAAGAAAATTTAGGTGTTAATGAGAAGATTTGCAAAGGTGATAATATAATAATATAGTAATAAGTTGATTTAGTATTATTTGATCATATAATAGTAGTGAAAGAGGAGAAATTGAAATCTCACAAAAATGGTTAAAAGTATCTATAAGGGGAAGAGTAAAAAATTATATGGTTTGTAATGATGATAAATAGTGATAATAATTTGGTCGTTAATTATGCAGAAAGTAAAAATTAGTGTTTAATTATAATGAAGTTAATTACTACAGTAAATAATTTTGATGATGAAATTATTTAAGAGGGAGAGAATTGTCATATCCGTAATTTTGGAGAAATTAAATAAGTATTTGGAGAAATAAAAGTTATATATACCTAGTGTATATATAACATATACATATTATATATTAATTATATATGTTAGATATATATATTACATACTTGATATATTTAATACACTTATAATGTATATTTGATGTGTATATAGGATATATATTATTTGTGCATATGAGTATTTATATTCATTAAATATATATTACATATACATAGTATATACATTACATAAATATGTACATAATGGTAAATGTGAAATATAAATAACATATATAAGATATATACATAAAATATACATTATATATATATGAGGTATAATTTGGTGTTGAAAAAGTAGATTATGAAAATAATAATAATAAAAAAATAATAAATAAAAATGAATAAAATAAATAAAAAATAAAAATAATATTAAATAGTAGAATATGATTGAAAAGTATGATATTTTGTAATTATTAATTAATTAATTAATTAATAATATGTAAATAAAAATAATTCAATATTAATTTATTTTTAGGAGGTGGAAGATTAAATATATTTATTAATAATTAATTAATTAAACAAATATATATATATATATATATATATAAGGCTAGGAATTAAAGAAGGAAGAAATTAAAAAGATAAGAACATCATTTTTCTTCTTCTTCTTCTTCTTCTTCTTTCTAATATGAATGTGTTCCTCCATGGATGAAGAGGAAAGCTTTTACTTCTTCTAAATACCCAAGTTTTCATCAAATTTTCAAGGAGCAAGGTGATTTTGGAAGATTTGCAAGTGATAGGTAAGCTTTCTTGAGAATTTAAGAAGTTTTATTGAAATTTTAAATTTTGTGAAAATTTTAATTTTTGATGAAAGATGTTATAAATGTTCAAATGGGGTTCAATAATGCTATTTTGGTGCGAAAGTAAAGATTTTATGGTTAGTTGATGGATTTATTTGGTTTTGTTAGAGTTTGAAAGAAGAAGAATGAGATTTAAGGTTTTGATGGAAAGTTTGTAAAGAATGAGTGTTTGTTGAATTAATTGCTTAAATTGTATTATAGTATGATTATAAATACATAAATGAGCTTAAAACTCACTTTCAGAAGTGGTTAAAATAGTTTTCTAAAAATTAAAGTGTATTGGGACAAAAATTAAAAATTAGGTAAAATTATGAAATTTAAAGTATAAATAGTTAAAATGTGAAGAATTATGTTTCTAATGGATTGTATAAACATATAATTTGATTAGGCATTGAGTATAGTGGACTTGCTTAATTAAAGAAGTGAAGAGCATTGATAAAAGTTGGAGTTGGAAGGAGAATTGTCTTGGATTTTGGCATATTCTTAGGTAAGTATATACTTTGGTTTTGTATAACTCATTTGCATTTGATTTGGCTTAGTACATTTTGATGTTAAGAATGTGCTAAGCTACTTTAATATTGAGTCTTGTATGTAAGTGCATTGATATTATAGAAAAATATTTATAAAGTATTAATTACATTATGTTAAGCCATTATAAATGGCTAAAATAGCTAATATGTGCTAAATAAGAAAAATGTGAAAAATGCCAAAGTATTTGAGTAATGTAGTCACATTGTAAATGTGACATACATTAGTAAAAATATAGTGAATTATATTGAATTAAGAGAATTATGCATGATTTGGAAAAGTGTAATATTTTATGGATGTGATATTAAGTCATGGAATTATAGCTAGTATTAATGTTGTGTATAAATTGGAAAATTATGAGATAACTAGTAGTAATGAAATAAATATTCATATTGCAATGGTGTATAAGTAATATGTAATATATTGTGAATTATGCATATGATTATGAATTGTGAAAAGAATGTGGGAATGATCATTGAGAATGTGAAAATGTGAAAGTGATCATGATAACATTGATCACTTTGAAACTGTGAAAAAATATTTAGATTAAATGAGTATTGTGTTATGTAAGTATGATTGAATATGTTGAATGAGATAATATGACATAATGGAAATGAGAAATGATGAAAATGGTTATGTAAAATGAGAACGTAATTAAATGTGTGATAATCTTATATAGTATTTTGTTCCAGAGAATTATTTTTGGAGCTCTTGATATAATTTGCCTTCGGACTAGATACTGGGAGTCACTATTATTTGCCTTCGGGCTAGACACTGGGTGTCATTGTTATTTGCCTTCAGAGCTAGATACAGATGTGTCCACAGAGGACGAATGTGACACTTAGATCCCCGGTGTCGCGATAGGCCATAATAATATCTTTGAAATAGAAATACTTTACAAGATTGTTTGGGCGCAATGTGTGTGTTTGTAATGTATTTATGTGTATATGTATGTGTTGTGCTGTGTATAATGGTATATAATGATTTTGTTATGATAAGATAAAATATGTAAGATAAATTGATGAACAATGTATGGTAATATATTGTGACTAAGTTATGAGAATAATAATGCACATGCTGATAGGCCTGAGCATAGCTGGGTCTAAAAACTATGATGACCTGAGCAGAGTTGGATCATGAAATTAATAATATGTACACTAGATTTGGTGATTGAATAGGAAAAATGAGTCAATGAGTATGTGAAAATACTATATTTGAGGAATTGATGATATGATTTATATATTAGTTATGAAATAAAAGTTAACAAAAGTTTTATAAAAATATTATAAAGCTATAATTTGAGAAAAAATAATAATAAATGTGAGTGTAATTTGTATTGATATTTTATAAAAGAAAAAAATATATATACCACTAAGCTTTCGAGCTTAGCGCGGTAGTGTGTATTACACATGTATTAGAGGTGCAAACAAGGGTGAGCCGGTGAGTGATTGAGACTTGAATATATGGGTATCACGAGACCAACATTAATAGTATTGCATTCATGCATTTATTTGTGAACTATGGAGTTTGGATTTGTTATAACAATCACGTTTGAAAATAATGTTATATATCCAAATGTACATTTTAATATGTTATAAATATATTTTGTAACTATGCTTTTGTAAAAGTATTATATAAGTATTTAAAGTATTTTATATATATGATTGTGAAATTTGTTGATGTTATTGGTTGGAAGAATGAAAATGGATGAATAATATTTTTAAAAGTGTTTTTCAAGCTACAAGTTGAGTTTTTGATATTTGAAAAATACTAAAATTATAGACAGAACTCTGACGAAATTTTTTACAAAGATTTTTATTAATAATTATTATTTTAAATATTTAATTATTAATGTATATGTTGGTTTACTCAATAAAATTATGAATTAAGAATTAAATTATTTTTTTGGTAATTTTGGTAAAATTTTTAATGACTATATTTGTGACATTCTTATATTCTATATACGTATTTTATATATACGGAGTGTATATATTATATGTATGTAGGGTATAAGGGTGTTACACGGCCCGTGGTAGCTTTGTGGCCCCTTAAATGCATTGTGACCAGCGGCTGTCCACTCGGAATGAGAACGGGCAGTAGCTCGCGCATCCCATTCTACGTGCACATGGATCGTTCAATGCGTGTGCAGCCTAGGGTTATTTTGGTCCGATTTTTTTTTCATACTTTTCATTATAAATTGAGGATTTCTTCTTCAAAATGAGGGACCAACAATTTACATTTTGAAACTTTGTCGAAATCATTTTCGACACCAAAATACAACAAAACTCATCTTAGGTCAATTTAATAAGTTAAATTCAATTCTCTTATAATTTTTGGACTCAAAGTCATTTTGACATCTTCTTTTTTTAAGCTCTCCAAGCGGAGCTATTTCAACTGCATATTTAAAGGAAACGGCAACCTAAGGTATAAATTTCCTCACTTTTCTCTTGTCAATTTGGTAAATAATTAGCTATAAAATTAGTTAATTAAAAATCATTTACAATCAAAGGTTTTTAACTACTTATAGCTCTGATTTTCATTCAAACAAGATAAGTAGACACACTCAGAATGTTACTCTAAGTGGCGAGTCCAAACTTTAATAATCAACCGGTCCATTTTATTTTAATTTATTATTATTATTATTATTATTATTATTATTATTATTATTATTATTATTATTATTATCTCCCTTTTGAATCATGAAATTTTGAGGCTCCATTTGCAAATTTAGTAAGTTTTGCAATAGATGCCCTGTGATTATGTTTGTTCTTTTTTTTCTTTTTTCTTGAGTTTATTTACTAATTGGGAATTTATACTCAATCTAGAACCCATAAGGGCTAGAGTTGAAGCTTTCCTAAAATCATTATTTTGGTAGATGTCATTATTATTTTGAAGCTTCCCTAAATTTTTTTATACTATATTTGTAGATGTCATTATTATTAAATGTTCATGCATTATAATACTGTCATTTATAATTAATTATGGCATAATCCATAAAAATTATATTTTTTAAATCATTCTAAGGAAAAGATAAAATCAATCCAAGAAAAATCCTTTCCTAAAATTGATTTAGAAAATTTAGCTCGGGACCCATCGTGATTGGTTTTAAACTAGTGTCTTTTGGATATAAAGTGGTAAATTTTAATGGAGTCAACAAAATGAGTTTTTTTTCTTATTTTTTTCAAATCAAATAAACTAAGGTGACGACTCTCCAATCTTTGCCTTTTTAAAATAAAAGTTTCACATCTCTTTTCAAAATAAAAGGAGAGTTTCTTTTTAATAATAAAAGAAAATAAATCTTTTCAAAATAAAAGATCATTTTTAAACCCACACTTACCAAACCAACTGGAGACCGTATGTGATGGTATCATTTGAGACTAAGTCCAAATGAGCATTTCTGACTCCCTTATTATGTGTAGGGCTCCGGTGCTTGAGTGAAGCCTCACAGCTGACGACTCCACTAGGGAGTCTTAAAATTTTCAAAATAAAAAACTATTTTCTTGGATTGATATTCTCCTTTCTCATGAATAAGGTTTCCTTACCTTTTATTTTTAGAAAGTCCGGGTAGCAAGTAGTATCCACTTGGCAACATACTTTAGGTGTGTTAGGAGATAGTAAAAGCACCTAACCCACGATTAATCCTCAATCATTTTGAGGTGTAATGAACATGTACGTATTGCTGGACCCACTCCAGATTTATTATCTGTCATGTAGTTAGGTATATCACTATCCTAGTGTGATGAGACCTTTTGAACTAAACCACCATTTGTATGTAAAGGCCAAGACCCTACCCTTAAGAGGTATGCACCATAATCCTGAATCATTCACATAAAATATTTTCATTTATGCATACATGTATGCATTTCATCTACACTATCCCTATAATTTTAAAGTAATATTCCCTTAAAACTCAATCCAAGCTAAGCGGTAGACTTAAAACTACATTAAAAATTAGCATAAACCTAAGCTTCATTAGCTTATGCCCTAAGCATAAATATAAACCACATTGGTTTACCTCATGATCCTAGGTCACATTGACCTAACTATCACATATAAACCTAAGCCACATTGGCTTGTCCTATAAGCATGAAACCAAACCACAAAGGCTTAACCATCTAGCATTAACCAAGTCACATTGGCTTCAGCCTCCCCCCAAAGCTTCAAATTTAGCCCCATCGGCTTAATCCTTCAAACCAAATCCATAATTGGCTTGACCATCAATCACCAAGAATAAGCCACATTGGCTTAACCACAAAACTAAGGGTCATAGGATTAGCCCACACCACAGAGTTGTAATGGCATGAACATTTGCCATAATGGCTTTATCTTTAGGTATGAACCTTAGCCTCCATGGCTTAACCCAAGAAACATAAACCTAAACCCCATATGGTAACCCATGATCATCAATCCAAGCCATAAGGTGGCTTAGCTTTCAAACACAATAAGCTTGAAACCTTATGAGCCTTAGTCGTAATAGCTAGGAACCCTGCAAACCTTGGCCACAATGGGCTTCTAACCTTATGAGCCTTAGCCACAAGGGTACAAACTTTCAAAACCTCATGGGCCCTAGTCACAATGGCTAGAAACTCTAAGAACCTCGGCTACAATAGCCTGCGACTTTTCCTAACCAATTCACCATGGCCATTAAGAATTTCAGCCACATGGCTTGACTCTTAGCTCATTCGCATGGACCTAAGAAATAGAGATGACCATATTTGTAACACCCCCTACATAGACCATACACTTACCTATATAGGAGATGCCACCTAACATTGACAATTGTACTAAATATATGTTTATGTATGTACTAAAGAAATAAAATCATAAAACCTGTTTACAATAATGCCACTGTTAAGGTCTCTATATTACACACAGATAAAGACTATTTTTCATTCAACAATCCATTTAATCAATATTTTCAAGAAATATATCACTATAAAGAATAAATCATTAAAACTCATAAAAATTCATATATTTGCAAATTATAAATCCAAAAGCACATACCTCTTCTTTTTCTCTAAATAAGTGTTAATAATCTCAACTTTCTATCTTAATCTTCTCAAAACTTATAACTAAACCTTATTTTCTCTTTGTTTTGATCAAACTCTTAGAAAGAAGGAAACAAGAAGGAGTTTTGATGGTGAGAAAGGTGGTGAACGTGGGAAGAAGAAGAGGAAAGAAGGAAAGAAATGCTTCTCAACATCACACCTGTCCACACACCTACACACACTTATATATATATATATAGTAATTTGGTGTAGCCAATCTCATCTTAGTTATGGTGTACCCTCTTTCTTATCCGTTGATTCTAATTCGATTGTAAATCTCATAAAACAGTAAAAATAAATATTTACTTCGGTAAATTTTTGAGATCCACTATTTACATCGCTTATCCTTATCTCTTATATCACAATTCAATATTAATTATCACTATTAATTTAAAAGTTTAGTATCTAAAATTTTAAATATTACAATATTGAACCCTACCTATCCACATGGAAACTCTTAGGGACTATACTGTATCTAACCATATGGCTTAACCTTTAGGGACCATACCCTACATAGACTCACTGAGCCACAATGGCTTAAACCATTGAAAACTATATCCAACCTTAGTAAGCCACATATCTTTAGCAATTTAAATCATATCCCAGCCATACGACTTACCTTTTGGGAACATACCCAACTAAATTGGCCATGAGAGTTCACCTTCATAAACCTTAGCCATATGTCTTAACACTTTAAATCAAACTCATCCATATGGACCTTACCCATAAGAGTTAAACCCATCCTCATGGATCTTAGCCACAAAAGTCAACCCTATAGAATCTTAGCCATAAGAGCTGGCCCATCCTACCTTGCCTCAATACGCTCAACATCCAACCTTGCCACAATCGCTTACCATCCAACTTATCCCCAATAAGTGCAAAATCTAATAGCTTACCATCTAATATAGGCCGATGGAGTACTTTTTGAAAACACACCCATCCAGCTTATTTCACCATATTACCTGGCCACATGGCTCACCTTATGGGAACACACTCATCCAATATATCTAATCATACCAAACTATATAGGTTACCTTTTGGAACACACCCATCCAATTCACTCATAACAACCCACCGTTCAACCCAGCTATATGGCACACCTCTTAGGACCATCTAACCTAGCCACAATAACTCCCCATATACCAAACCACCTGACTACATAAGTCATACCTATATGAACCACCTTAAGCTATAACCCATGCATCATTTGACCACATGAACCATATCCATGTGAACCATCTCAAGCCATTGACCATAGCCCATCCGTATGACCACTTGGCCACATAGACCAAACCCTTTACAACTAAGCATTCATTTATATCCCTAACTATCTTGTCTCAAAAAGCTAAACATCATAACCATAATATATAAATAATGCACCAGATGTCTAACTATCTTGACACATAAACCATGACCCATCAAATGACAGTTTGACCATTCCCAAAACAACATCTACCTTGGTCTACATATGGGCCATTAACTATGAACCACTCATCACTAATGCCTTGCCAACTAGTCCCATTTATGCAAATCTTTAAGCATCATCTATACCCACTTTTGCCCCTATTGAGTAATCAACCTAGCCCTCTCATATGAAGATGCCCATGGCTTAACAATGAGACAATATCGAGATGCCCCGTTATCTTAAAGCTTTCCTCAAGAAATAAGAAGACGACTTTCAAATGGCTTTTAATGCCTAGCAAGATCACTTTACCAACTTCCTTAAGAAACAAGAGGATGATTTTCAATCGGTCATTGCAGCTCATCAAGCTTATTCTATCAGTCTCCTTAAAGAGTAACGGGAGAATTTTCATGCAATGTTGATCACACAAAAGGCTTATTTTGTTGAGCTGATTAAGAAGTTGGCAAAATATATCCAACATGCTAATTTCAAGAATATCCTAATTGATTATTTGGAGGCTCAATAATGGTCCTCAAATAATTCAGATTGAGCTGATGCAATAACTGATCCGGCACCCACCCAAAAGGCTCCCTAGGCCAACATTAACTTTTCTCCTTCCTTGAATCATTTTTAAGGTAAGGAAAACAACTCCAACCTTCAGGAGCTCATAAGGTATGACACAACAGTAATAGATCCTACAAGATGTGCAAGCATTTTAAGAAGAGCAAAACCATAAGAAAATTTACAGACTTGGGGATGCCTCTAGGCCTGGTCTATATGAAAGCTTTGGAGGCCCATCTAATGATACCTTTGGAATAAGCAAGCCACCTTACCCCTTACCTAAAAGTTAAAAGATCAGTGAATGTTATGCATACCATCAAGGGGGCAGGCATAGAACTAATGAATGCAGAAGCTTGAGGCACATAATTCATGACCTCATTGATCATAGGATAATCATTCCACCTAAGGCAATTAGTATTGGTAATCCTTCCTAGCCATAATTAAGGTTAGACTAAATATGCCTTAATTAGACAAACCTTCCCATATCTATCAAAATGCAAAATGCATTTCCTATTAATACCTTTCATGCCTAGCATTCAGAAACCCTTTGACAAATGGTACTATAAGAAGGTTGTGTACTAACTTAGTCTAAGCCTGTGTCAGATACTAAGCCAAAATAAAAAATAGTGTCCAAGCTCATATCAAATATCGAGCCAAATCGAATCTCGTATCAGATACCAAGCAAAAGTCATGTTTAAGTCTCAAGAAATTAAGTCAAAGCTCAAACCAATCAAATTGAAAGTCAGAGTCTGATCAGAATCTTTAAGTCTAAGTCTGCCAATGTCAAGTCATATCTCGAGTCAATCAAAAGTTAAAATTGATGTATTGTCAGAATATCAATAGTTTGAGTCCACCTACGTTAAGTCAAAACTTGAGTCAATTCAAGTCAAAGTCCAAGCCTAATCCTAGTCTAAGTCTATGTCAAACATTGAGGATGCAAGTGTCAATTTCTTTTGTAAAAGCCCATTTATTAATAAAATACACAATTTCATTCTCATAATCTTCTATGCATTTAAAATAATAATAAAAAAAGGAAAAAGAAGAAGAAGAAAATAATAATAAATAATGACCCTGACATTACATTGTGGCCCAATAACAAACAAGGACCAATTCTATGCAAGAATTTTAAGATCATGAAGATTTTCTTACCTTTGAAGCCCATATGGGATCCAAAATAAAAAGAGAGAGAGAGAGAGAGAGAGAGAGAGAGAGGGAATTCATCATACCTTAGTATAAGAGTTGCAAGGCCATCACATTAGCATTTTAAAAAAGAAGAAGAAGAAGAAGAAAAGGTCACTTCACAAGAGAAGTCAAAGATTTAGCACCACCAATGGCGAAACGTTCAAACCCATCAAGTAACCCTAGCAAAAAGGAGGGTTGGCAATAACTCTAGTTAGCTTGAATGCTCAACCTTCGCATTCCCGGGTTAGAGGAACTCCACACCAACATCTTATTCCATAGATGGAAACCATCCCACTAATCCATACATAAATATGAGAAAAGGCTATAAATAGAAATTAACCCAACACTTCAACATAAAGGTTACCCAATAATCCTTAAGGCAAGCATATAACAATCATTGCTTTCTCAAACAAACATCTATTCAACAAAGCTACCATCTTTGCAGACTTAGATGAGATCTAAACAAGAACTATATAGACCTGAATCTCTTGCAAATGCAATTGATACGTAGGCAGCTCCTATTAGGCTTGGTCTCATTTGTTCCAAACTTAGTCTAAGTTAGTCCAAGTAATGCAAAATCTTTTCATTCTAAGGTCATATACAAAAAAAGCTCGCTAAGTTGAAAACCTGAAAAGGCAGCCTAGGCAAAAATTAGGGCGAGCTCGTCAAGTTGAAAACCCGCAAGGGAGACTCAAGAAAAAAATAGAGCTAAAAAAAATATTTTACTCAAGTCAGGGCTTGCTAAATTTAAGCCTCAAATAAAAGAGTCAAAATTTCAAAGTCATATCTCTCAGGGGGCATACCCCAAAGTTATCATTAAACCTTAGGTGTAAGTGCAGTCAACTCCTTAATGTCTTCCTCTAGTCCAGTCACCAAGGTTCAGTAGTTATGCCCTCTCATAGGACCATGAACTAAACACATACAACCATACAAGTTGTTATGCCTTCAAACCTCTTCACCGAATAAAATCGCCAATTACTTTTCGCTTGAGCTAAAGTCTCAGAAAGTTCATCTCATGAATGAATAAGATCATATCACCACCCTCCAGCAGAAAAAGCATTTAATAAATAATGGTTAAATTACTAACATCATTTCCCTATGTTTCAAACCAAACAAGATGAATTACCTAAGGTTAGCTATGAGCTCATTGCTCCAGTAACTATTCATCATAGGCAGAAATTATCAAAGAGAAACCAGCTTTCCATACAAGATGAGTTCTATAAGAATCAGGGTCAAACCCTCTTCACAAGCACAAACTAATTTGTTGAACCATTAGACTTACACCATACTTGGATAAGTCCAAGTAGCCTCTCCGTCTTACTGCTCATGATCCAAACCATCTTCATAAACAAAGAACAAAATCAGTCTACTAGATCATCAACTTTAAGCCACTGGACAACCCAAGAAGTCTCCCTACCTTATTATCCATATTCTTTAGGGGCAAAGCCCATGACCAAGATAATCATGATTCACAAGACCGTCAAAAGTTTCCTCAGCTACTCTTGGAAAGCCTAAGTTTGCAATCTCTAAAAAAAGTCTTTCACAACACCAACCATTAGGCCTTCATTTAAACCCATAAAACCCATTAGGGCATGAATAAGCCTTCATTCTAACCCAGCAACCCATTTTTGGCACATACCAATATGGTTGAACTTGATTATAGTCTTCTCCAAAAATCTTGGTCCATACTAAACCAATGCTAAAGCCCTAACAATCAAACTAATTAATTTAAGACTAAATAAGATATTTTCCAAAAGAAAAAGCTAGACTCCATCCTTCATATCCTAAACATTTTTCTAAGATAGTCACCCATAACTAAAAGAACCAAAGGTCAAATTTGATCTAAGTCATCAAAGCCAAGCATCCCTTAAACCAAAGCTTGATGAGAGCCCATCCGAAAAAAAGTTACATACTTCCTAAATCAGTACACTACAGTCCATCTAAGCCAAGTAGACTACAAGTTGTTTGCTTAAAGCTATATAATGAACCCAAGGCCAAGCCCTCCAAAATAAGCCAAGCCACCATAACAAAGCACATTTAAGTCCAAGTCCTCCAAAATTACATCTAAGGATTAATCCTTTAAAAAGAGTCAAGCCTGAGGCCAAGCCTTCAAGATAAGCAAATTTGATGACAAGCATTCTAAAGCAATTCAAACCTAACATGAGGCCAAGCCTCCTGAAACCAAGTTAAGCTTAAGGCCAAGCCCTCTTAAACAAGTCAACCCTGAGGTTAAGCCCTCTAAGAATAGTCAAAGCTAGATAGAAAGGGCTCAGACTAATTCAAAATCGTCCCAAAAATCCTTGATTTTGGATATGAGAAAAAATCCTCAATTTCACCCTTAAATGAAAGCCCACATGATAAAAAAATCCAATGTATTTTAAATCGCATAAATCGGAGGTCAAACAGGCCCAAAATGGCAAAAATGGCCTACGACGCCTACAGTAGGCCGTGGTGCACTTGGAACTTCCGTGTTGCCTGATGTTGTGAATGGCCGTATGACCAGCGGCTGTCAATGTGGCACACGAACGGGCCATAGCTCACGCGGCCCATCAGATGCGTGTGAGGCCCAGGGTAATTTTGGTTTGATTTTTTTTCTACTTTTTATTATAAATTGAGGTTTTCTTCTTCAAAATTGGGGACCGACAATTTTACATACTGAAACGTTGCTGAAATTATTTTCAACACCAAAATACAACAAAACTCATTTTGGGTCAATTTAATCAAATTAAATTTGATTCTATTATAATTTTTGAACTCAAAGTCATTTTGACATATTCTTTTTTTAGGCTCTCCAAGTGGGACTATTTCAACAACAAATCTAAAGGAAACGGCTGCCTAAGGTACAAATTTTCTCATCTTTCTCTTGTCAATTTAGTAAATAATTATCTATAAAATTGGTTAATTAAAAATCTTTTATAATCAAAGGTTTCAAACTACTTACGACTCTAATTCTCATTCAAACGGGATAAGCAGGCACACTTGGTATATTACTTCGAGTGGCAAGCTCACATTTTAACAACCAACTGGTCCATTTTATTTTAATTTTTGTATTATTTTTATTTATTATTTTTATTATTTTCTCCCTCTTGAATCTTGATATCCTGTATGCTCCATTTGCAAATTCGATAAGTTTTGCAATAGAAGCCCTGTGATTATATCTGCTCTTTTTTTTTCTTGAGTTTATTTATTAATTGAATATTTGTGCTCAACCTTGAACCCATAAGGGGTAGAGTTGAAACTCCTCTAAAATTATTATTTTGATGGAGTTGTAATATTTTATTTTTTCAGCACTTTATTTATGGATGTCATTATTATTGAATATTTTTGTATTATAATATTGTTATTTATAATTAATTATGACATAATCCATAAAAATCACATTTTTTTAAAATCATTCTAAGGAAAAGATAAAATCAATCCAAGGAAAATCTTTTACTAAAATTATTTTAAAAAAATTTAGCCCAGGATCTATCATGATTGGTTTTGGGCCAGTATCTTTTGGGTACAAAATGGTACATTTTCATGGAGTCAATAAAATGGATTTTTTCCCTTAATTTTTCCAAATTAAATAAACTAAGATGGTGGCTCTTTAATCTTTGCTTTTTAAAATAAAAGTCATCCATCCATTTTCAAAATAAAAGGAGAAATTCTTTTTAATAATAAAAGTGAAACCAATCTTTTCAAAATAAAAGATCATTTTTAAACCCGCACTTACCAAATTGACTAGAGACCGTATGCGGTGGTATCGTGTGAGACTAAGTCCAAACGAGCATTTATGACTCCCTCATTGTGGGTTGGACTCCGGTGCTCGAGCGAGACGTCACATCTTCTTATTTTAATCGTTTAAAAGCTAGCTCATTTATTTTAGTTTATCAATGAAAATTTTGAGGTTTTTCTTACCCAAGGCATGATTCCTAGACTTTAGTCAATTCCTTTATGCATGTAATCAGATTTAAGTTTCATAAATAAAGGTCTATGGTCTAGACCGAATAGGAGTCCATGAATGATGATGGTTTTGTTGATCAATCTCCACTCTGCATTAGTTGGCCCTCTATCTAATCTTTGTTGGATATAACTATTCCTCTCTTGTTTGTTTAACCAAACAAATTGAGCATACTTAAAGCCCAAATCAATCAACTATAAATCTTCAATCCAATTTGCAAATAATAACTAAAAATTTATAGGTGACTCTAATTTTCTCATGAGAGAATAGAATCTAGTTAAATTCAGTTGTATACAACCAAGGAATGTTGGATCCAACCAATTATTTCCATCTATCAAAAACCTCTTTTTTGCTTGATTTTTTTAGATTATCATACAAAAAATAACAATAAAAAAATTGCATTCAAGATCATACAAGGGAACATACATATAATTAAAGTTTAGATTAAGAGCTTGGATTAGCCAATTACCCTTCCACCACAGATAGAGTCAATCGGCTATATTTCTTGGCTTCACATATTTTACAAAATCAAAACCCAAACTTCTTCTATATTTTACATAAATGAGCTTTAGTGTTTCATTTCTAAAAGGAAGACAAGACCTAGTCGATGGAGATTGATAGAGTCTTTGAGTCATCTCTCCATCATTATTCAACTGAACCCTTAGTAATTCCAAATCAAACAACTCATGATAGATAATAATAGAATAACTACATCCAATCATCAAAATACTAGTACCTATAGGGCTTCAAAAAGAAAATTATAGCCAAATATTCCAAAACCAACCAATTGTGAAAGATCAGTGTCTACTTCAAGAATAAAGAAGCAACTCTTATGGCCAAGGCTCTTAAAACCAACCGCAAAGACTAGAGAATCTCTAGTAAAAGGTGGATTATGGACCGGAAGGAGCAAAAAGGAAAGGCCCTACCAAAATGTATATAAAGATATATAAGGATTTCCAGCAGGAAAATGCCATATTTTGTGAGATTAGTGCCAAAGAACCATCCATTCTGTCAAAGAAATCCTCTAACAAAGTGAAGGAAACATGAAAAAAGAGCTCAGAGTTCAAATCTAATTATTATTCACAAACAAGTCAAATAAGCTCCACTCGGAGAGCAGAGGGATGCAAATCCTTAAGACATTAACTCTTTAAGAATTCTCCCATCATTTAGCAATCATCTTGATAACAAGTATCTTGCTCAAAATTAATTTGCCTTAGGAATGTTCTACTTCATCATCATATGGTACATGAGGAGAGTATAATCCATTACCTCCTTTAAGTTTCTCACATGCATAGGTATGTAATTCTTCACACCTCTAAGAGATGGGATTCAAGTCAAATCAGCAAAAGACTTCAAGATTAATAATCAAACCTATAGTAGTATCATCCCACTATTCATCTATAAGTCAAGAACTCAATTTAAATACATTCATTCCTTTCCTTGCAATGAGAAAAGGTAAGTAGTCATAAAACATTATGAGTGCAAATACGACATGCAAAATACATAAAATTAATGGGTTGAGATTGAGTTTTAGCTAGTTAGTATCATATACGGATTGACACAAGTCATGTAATAGGTTAACACACGAACCTACTACAACTCATAGTTAAAATGAAACTAAAATCCAAAATTATATCATTTTATTATTATTTGACCTAAAATAATAAAAATAAGTTTTATACTTATGTTTTAAAAGATTGTCTTGCAAAACTTATTTTGACAGCCTGCCATTATCTTATTTAATATATTCTATTACTAAATTCTAATGTCAAAATTTAAAATACACCATTATCTCCTGCATATCAACTTACATCTTTTATTTTTATATATTTTCAAAAATATTTTTTGAATATATTTGTATTTTAATATTAATTTCATCATAATTGTATTTTATGAATAATGTTTCAATTGATTTTATAAAAGAACAAATGTCTAATTTAGCCATTAAATACAATGAGAAGTCCAAATTGGGCTCTTAAAATTGTTTTTAGATCAAATTAATATTTTTCCTTTTAAATTTGCTCTAAATTACCCTTTTAATGAAATTGTTAAATAATTAATAGTACGGATCAATTTGGACAAAAATTAAATATCAGAAGGCCAAATCGTGCTTTTAAAAAATATTAGTATAATTATTTTTTAAAACATTATTTATTAATTAATATTTTTAATATTAATAATTTATAATATAAATAAATATTTTTATAATTTTATAATTTATAAAATTTAATAATTTATGATTTAAAAAATAATTAAAAATATTAAATAATTTATATTATATAGTATTTTTATAATATTTTTAAATATAATATTAATTATAATATTATAAAATTAATATTACAATATTAATAAATAATTTATATTAAAAATATTATAATTTATAATTTTAAAATAATTTTATAATTTATAATATTAACAAATATTAATAATTTTAGTTTTCAATATATTTTGTACTTTTTAATAATTATTTTATTTTAACATTATAATTATTTATTAATTAATAATTTCAATATTAATAATTTATAATATTAATAAATATTTTTATAACTTTATAATTCATAATATTTTAATAATTTATAATTTAAAAATAATAAATATTTAATAATCTGTATATAATTTTAAAATCATAATTTTTAGTTTTTTTAAACAAAAAGATTTAGAAATTTTAATTTAAAAAAAAAATTCAATCAGCAAGAAAGAAAATAAAGAAAGAATCACGTATTATATGCTCTTATAATGTATTAGATGGTCTTGAATTAGAAAAAAATAATGTAATTTTATCTCATACTATTTATCCAATAGAATTGAAGGCATAGAACTAAAATAGATAATCATTATAAACTATAAAATTATAAAAAATATTTATTAGTATTATAAATTATTGATATTAAAAATATTAATTAATAAATAATTTATAATATTAAAAATTAATTTTTAAAAATATGAAATCTATTAAAAAATTATTTTTTTAATATTAAATTTTTTAATATTACAAATTATAATATTTTTAATATAAATTTGTAACATCTACAATTTTGGACATAATTAAATATTTATGTGGAGGTATTAATTAATATATTAGATGTAACACCCTTATATCCTATATATGTACAATATATACACTCGGTATATATAAAATACTTATACAAAAGACAATAATATTAATATCTTTATCAATTGAAATATTTTCCACAATTATAAGAAAATGTTTTAATCCTTAAAATATACTTTAATAAATATATAATTGTAAACATAAGTAATATAAATATCAAAAAGACTGATTTAAAAAAAATCTCTGAAAAAAATTGTCAGAGTTTTGTTTGTATTTTTAATAAATTTCAAACAACAAACAACCCAACCTGCAAATAAAATTATTACACTCCCTATATTTATAAATACCATCTCCAATAAAATTTTCAACTTCTTGAGAGTTAATAAATATTCATTGTGTTATTAAAAATACTGAAATATTCTCAAACATAGCTAATATACGTTACAAATTTACATTTTACTCAATAATACTTATCATAAGTACTCAAATATATATATATAATATTTTCGCAGAACATGTTGATACAAGACCCAAATTATTCAATGCTCAAATAATACATGAATGCAACATCATCTAAGTTGGTCTCACGGCATACTTTATCTCCAATCCCAATTATTCTGGTCTACACTTTTAATATTTGCGTGATACAAACTGCCACACTAAGCATATAGCTTAGTGGTACATATATTTTAATAACAACAAATATTTAAATCATGACACTTAGTTCACAATGAAACATGTATTACCTAAATATTATATTCTTTATCTTACAACAATCACCAACACATCAACATTATATTGTTGGTCTTAGTTATACTTTAATGGCATATAACATATTATGTCATCTCACAACACTCCATATATTTACTCAGCTATAAATGTGACTCTCAATAATACTCATGGTTTAAGAAACTATAGAAGCATAACACAACCACAATAACTCACACATATTCACACACACATCCATACGTTGGGCCCAACTAGCTCTTGCATAATACTTAAATTTCAGAAATAACAATTCAATCCATCTCGATTCTGGGGTAACTATCATATAAATCATCCGAAGGCAGCACCTATGAACACCGAGGCTAGTGTCATATAATTACCTATAGACCGCCTCTATTGACACCGAGACTAGTGTCATATAATCATCCGTAGGCCGTCTCTATTGACACTGAGAGCAAGTATCATATAAATCACCCGTAGACCGCCCTTTCTATATATTGGAGGTAAGTGTCACATAATGCACCCGAAGGCCGACTCCTATCGACACCGGAGACAGAGTGTCTATCATCACCCAAAAGTCATCTCCTTAGCATTAATATTCTCAGCACCAATATCTCTCGCCTGAAGGCATAAACAAATAATATGGTATACCGTTGGGAAGCCAACTCGACTATGCCAACACTATTCTTTCATAAACATTCCACAATACACATTAAATGCATTAACATTTCACATTCACATCACATAATCATGAGTCATATCCATAATGTGACTCATTTCCACGCATTTTATCACATATCTCAAACATATCCATTTTCACTTAATTACACATATGTATGTATATAAAGCATTTCATAAGCACAAACACATACACATTATCACACATCTATTACATATCCTCATTCCATTATCACATTTTAACACATTTCACAATTTTCACACTGCATATACATATACATATCACGCATCACATTACATAAGGCATATCCATATCACAATTCATTTCTACAGCACATTGCATAAAATATTACCATTTTATCCATGTTCATCACATTGCCATAGTCATGCTATCATTCCTCATTCTTATCATCTTATTTATGTCTTTTCCACAATTTCACATTTTTTCATGTTCTTTATTCAATTTTCATATTTTTTTCATATTTCCAATACATTTTTCATACTTTTCACAATTTGCTCCAAACATATAAATTTCTTATATTTTACAATCATATTTAAGGAAAATACATCATTTTCATAATTTCCAATAGATTGAACAGTTCATTAACATTTACCATTACACATTAGTTTTTAATTTCAATACAAGGCACAAATCACCATTTTAATATAACTATACACAATATCACTGTAAAGAATATTATTATTCTTTAAAGTATACCAAAATGAGATACACCAATTATGAATTTTCAATATAAATATAACCAATATATGTACTAACATCTTTTTGCTCCAAAATCTCTTTCCAAGCTTTACTTCAAACAAATCCTACATTTCACCACTTACACCAATTTGGCCTAAACACATACAACTCATACAATAAACATAATTATTCAAATAATATTACTTCCATGCTTAATTTATAACAAACCATCATTATTTATGCAATTTCTACCAAAATCTCAACAAAACTCTATTTTTACCCTTTTCTACTTTATTTAAACTTCATCCAACCTAATTCATATCCAACATTTAACCTTAAAATCACTACTTATATATCAAAACAACATCAAAATACTTCAATTCAATAATTATAAACATTTCCTTCACTAATCCTAATTTCACATACACTTTCCATAAACCCTAACTCCACCAAAGATTAGTCATATTTAATTTCAACCATAAAATCATCATATATATATATATATATATATATTAAAACAACATTAAATCACTTCATTATGACAATTAAATCTACCCATACCAAAACTCCAATTTGAATATAACCTTCTCATAACCCTAAATTTACCAACTTGTCTATGTCAATCAATCTACTATCAATTTATCACGTAATCATCATATATCCACCATATTAACTCTAATTATATCAATTTAACAATTTTAAATCAACTTTCTCTCACTAACTCATCGAACATAATCTTAAAATGGAAGAAAACTAAGCTTAAATAATGGAAAATTTACTTAATTTCTTGATTTTTCTTCAAAATCTCCTTAAAACCTTTGAAATCTCCATGAAATTTGGTGTTTTGGATGAGAAAAGTATCTTAATTTCTCTCTATAATTTCGTTCCCCATGGTTAGAAGAAGATAATGATTGAGCTTTTTTTCATTTTCTTCTTTCATTTTCATCCATATATATTAACTATTTAATTATTTATTTAAATATTTAAATATTTTTAAGCTTTTTTTCCATCCACATATTTATTCTCTTTTTTTTTTACTTTTTATTTATTTATTTATTTATTATTCCATCTTTCACCCATAAATATGTATATGTATATGTCTTTTATATATCATGTATATGTATATGTCATTTATACCTTAGATATATGTTTTGTATATTTATATGTAATATGTAATTTATGTATACATCATGTATATATTATGGGTATTTCATATATATATATACATATATATATTATGAATTCAATATATGTAATAAGTATATGTAAGGTATATATATTAAATATATACTAGGCATACATTAGGTATATATAATACATACACCTTTCCCTATTTTTTTAATTAACCTTCAAATATTTATTTAACTTATCAAAAACTACGGATGTTACATTAGAAGATGAATATACAAAATATATAATTAATATATATGCAAGATATACATAAAGTATAATTCACTAAAAGACAAAGATTAAAAGTAAAAGTTAAGAAGTCAAAAGTTAAAAAGTTAAAAAATAAATTATTATTAAAATTAAATTAAATTAATTATGGATGGAAGAAGATATTTTACATATTTAAAATTAAAAATTAATTATATATATATGGATGGAAAAATAATAATGAAAAATCAAAAAGTCTTCTCTTCTCCATCTTCCTTCTTTGGCTGAAATTTTTAAAAGTGATATGGGAGATTTTTGTTTCATCTTATACACCAAATCTCACAAAGATTTCAAAGGATTCAATGTACTTTTGAAGAATAATCAAGTACTAGGTAAGTATTTACTAAGTTTAAGAAATTTTTCTTTCAGTTTATAAATATGTGTAATTTGGAATTTTGATGGAAGTATCTATAATTGTTAAAATAAATTGATTTGAAGTTACCTTGATATGTATATAATGACTTTATAGTTGGAAGTTGGATATGAGTTGGTTATGGTAGAATTAGGGTTTGTGGGATGAGTATGTGAAATTAGGGTTTTTGATGGTAATGATTATAATTATTGTAATGGATTATTTTGATATTATTTTAATGTATAAATGATGATTTTATGATTGCCTGATGAAAATGACTACAATTGAGTGGGGTTTGAGAAAGGTAGTGATGGAAAATTTTGAATTTTTTTTTATTAGAAGCTCTATAGAAATCATGTAATTAGTAGTAGTTTGATATAAATTAAGCATAAAAATGATTTTAATTGAATAATCTTGATGATTGTATGGATTATGTGTGTGTAGGCCAAATCAGTGCAAGTGGTGAAACTTAGAGTTTTTGGATTTGAGGCTTGGAAAAAGGTTTTGAGTTGATTTGAAAGCAAATTAAAGTTAGTACATACTTTGATGATATGTGTTTTCATTAAATATAATTTGGCATATTGTATGTTGTCCTTGAAAAGTGGTTTTTCACATAATCTATGCAATGTTGCATAGTTATATGACAAGTATTGGTATGACCATTTGTCTATTATAGAACGGTGTTTAAATATGATTTAATATGGTATATTAATAAAATGTAATGTGATGTGTGATATGTATATGTTTGTGAAATGTGCCTAAATGTGAAAATTAGTTACGCTGTGAATGTGACTCGTGAGTTTGTATTATGACTGAAAAAAATGTGTTTAATGCATTTGAAATGTGATATTAGGCCAGATTGTAAATGTAGCTAAGAAATATGTTTTATATGATTGGAAAGTGTGGATATTGTGAAAAAGACACAAAAAAATGTGATCAAATGTGAGGTGATCATGGAAAGTGTTGGTCACTTGGAAAGTGTGAAAAATATAAAGAGATATTGTGTGTTTGTAACCCTATATAATTACATGTCTAGAAAGTTGATATTAGTAATATATATGTTGATAGACTTGAGCAGAGCTAGGTTTAGAGATTGAACTTGAGGATAGACCTGAGCAGGGCTCGGTCTTAAGATTGGACTTGGTAATTGTATAGGGGCTATTGAGCCTAATGTGTGCGTATGAGAAATATTATATGTATATATACATATATGTGTGTGTGTGTGTTAATGGACGTAAAATTGTTATTTTATAGCAATGGAGTTAAATATTTTGTAAAATAAAGAATGTGTATCATAAAGGCATGCATTGAGTTTTTAAATGGTAAATATTATCAAAGTATATACCACTAGGCTTTCGGACTTAGCACATCTATATATATCACACAGGTGATAGGATTGTGAGTCAGAGAGCTCTGGACTGTGGTTGATATTTGGACACTGAGTGTGCCACGAGATGAATTAGGAAGGTGTTGCATATATGTATATTTTTTGTTATTTTGTACTTTAGTTTTTGTACATTTAAATCACATCATATGTATATTAAATGGATTTTGGGTATGCTATGTATATAAGTATAATTAAGATGAGTAATATTTTAATGTGAAATCTTGGGATGTAAATTAACAAAGAACGAAGTTTGGGATGAAAGGTGATTTTGGAAGTGTAATTTTCATTGCAGGTTGTGTTTTTTTTTTAATTTAAAATTTACTGAAATTACAGACAAAACTCTAGCGAATTTTTTTTAGAAATTTTCTTATAAAGATTTATTTTATAAATGTATTTATCTATTAAATTGGTCTTTTGAAGGTAAATTTTATTTTTAGTATCAAGAATATGAGATTTCTATAGTAATTACTGTAACATTCTTATATTCTATATATGTACTTTAAATATATGGAGTATAAATATTGTACTTATACAGGGTATAAGAGTATTACAAAATTATTTATTAATATTTTTATTATTAATTTCATAATATTATAATTAATATTATATTAAAAATATTATAAAAATCCTATTAATACTATCCCTAGCACCAGGCTCATTGCTCAAGCCTGATGCTCCTTTAGCTCAAGACCGAGCTCTCAATAAGCGATGAGCCTTGATACCAAACTCTAAGAGATTGATCGAACTCTCAGTATCTGAGAGACAGATGCTTGACACAACCATCATACGATATTTTGATTTCCTAAAAATCCACTGCCATCCTTAGATCTTGTCCTTTACTCCTCAACTATAAATAGGAGTGAATCCATATATATAACTCTTTTTCTCACTTTTCTGCTCTCTTATCTGTAGAGTAACTGAACTAACCTAGACAAAAAAGTCTTCCCACTAGAGTCTGATCCCTTCTCCTTATCTTGCAAGTAGGTGAGCTAAATCCTAGTGCTTGTGCCTGAGCTCCTGAGTCCACTGAGGTCCATCTACCATCAATGATGCAGTGAGCGTAGACAAGCTAATACCTAAAAAAAGATAATAGGACTTAAGACATGACACATGAAACACAAAACAACACTCATACACCAAGCAACAGACTACCCCTGCCACTATACACACTCTAATACCGCAGTACTACCCAAAACACCCTACTTAACTGAAACAATTACCATCTAGCTGGACCCTTAATAGTTGCACCATCCATAACTAATCTAACTCCAGCCTTTCACTTCATATTTTCATTTGCCTAGATGACCTCAATAGTCTTTCAGTCACCGGGCCTCACTGAATAGGTAACCCAAGAGCTGATAACCACCCTCAAGGACTTTATAGTTGTCTTCAAGCAACAGGTTGCCAAAGCCCCGATACTATCACCACTACCACAACTTGCAAGCCCAACATACCAACAAATATAAACACCTCCACCCCCATACTACCATACACCACTGCCTCAACTAGCTTATTATTAACCTCCTCCTTCACCTAAATTTGACCCTCATTACCAACTAAGAGACACCTCTACCAAAATATAGAATGAAACTAGAAGGAGACTCTTTATATCTAAAGCCTTCATGCACCCTCCCCCCACCCCCCCAAAATAGGAAAAGGATATCTTGATCTCATAAGAGGACCTTAACACTCTTGTTGATGAGCATATTAAGAGGATATGCAGGGGAACAATACTACAATATGATGCAACATTCCTCTCTCCCTTGTCTGAGGAGATCCTTAACAATGTATACCCAAGCTTTCATATGCCAAAATTCAAAAAGTAGAATGGATCATATGATGCCCAAGCACATGTGGAAAACTTCTTTAACACTGCCCTAGTATACGCTAACTCAAACTTTGCATTATGCAAACTTTTTCCCAAGACTCTAATAGGCAATGACTATATCCGGTATAAAAACCTGGAATCCCATTCCATCCATAACCTTAAGTTTTTCACCGAGTTATTCATTAACAAATTCATGGCCTCAATCGACCTTGGTCATACCTCTACAAATTTGCTCAAAATCGTTCAGAAGCCAAAAGAGATCTTCCAAGAATACATTGATCAGTTCAATAATACAATAGCCAAGATCTTAAAGGTGAACTTTAAGTTGGCCCTAGAGGCTATGATAAGAAACACTAGATGAGATAAATTCTCATATTCCTTGAGTAAAATGCCATTAGAAAACTTTGTCAAGCTCATGGCCAAAGCTCACAAGTATTAATGCAGGGATGAAAACATATATGTGAGGGAAGAGCTCTAGGCTCTATGACAGGGTCAGACTTTAAATGCTTCTACTGAAACCTCCAAATCATATCCTTCCAAGTTAGATCCTTCTATATCTTACTCCTCTAGATCCTTCAGACTAGGCTCTTTATGGAGAAATTATATATAAAACTCAGGCAAACCACCCAGCCACCTGAACTCTAATAGAACCTACCCCATTTCAGATGCCCCCAAAGAGTTCACCCCGCTTATTGCATGACGATGCTAACTCAAAGCGAAATAGAAGTCAATTGGCCCAAACCAATGAAGGATGATCCTAACAGGGATTAATCCAAGTATTGTAGCTTCCACAAGGGTTGACCACAGGACCGAGGTATGTGGTAAGTTGAAGAGGGAGATTGAAAGACCGATCTGGGTGGTGCACTAAAACAATTTGCGGTCGTATCTCAGCCTAATGATGAATCTCGACTAAGCTCTGAATCCTCTGAGACAAGTTTCAAAAGGGCCTCCGCTGGGTTAATTCATGTTATTTCTTAATTTTTAATTTTTACTTTTAAATAATATTTAAATAACTTTATTTTTTAAATACTTTTGTATAAAAATATAATTGCGTAAATAATTTTATAATCTAAATATTTATATATATTTTTTAAATCATATTTAAACAATATTTTTAAATAAAAGAAAAAAATTTAAATTATTATAAAATCAACCTAAAAGTATTTTCAAATTTCAAAGTATAACATCAACAAATAAAATAAATGAACTCGAATAAAATAACCTATATCAAAATGGTGAAAGTTAAAAATTAAAAAAAAAACAAAAAAAAAACGTTGTTTTAAATGAAGTGGGAAATAAATGCTAAATATTTTAAAATTTCGTATTTTTCATTTATAAAACAACTAAAAATAGTTTTTTAAAACTCAATTATTAACTAATAAATATAAAAAATTATTTTCTAATTTTTCATATAGGAAATATTTTTAACTAAACAACAAAATCTATTTTTAATTTTCATTTAGAAAATTTTCTAAAAAATTACTTATTTTCCACAAACTAAACCCCTGTATTTTCACTTTTTCCCCTTAATTTTCTTGATTTAATTTAACTCACATGGTGTATTTTCTTTTTTATTTTTTTTAATTATTGTTTTCAGTTCTTTTGACATGAGTATAATGTTTTGCTTCTTCTTTTTATTTTTTTAGAATAAACTCTATTTTTTTTTTTAGAAACTTTTAAGTCTATTTAATTATGGAAAATAAGTCTTGTTTTTCAAAAAAAATATAAAGAATAATAAAAAATAAAATTCATTGTCTAGTTAGGAATATTTTTTGTATAAAAATTAGAAAATAATTTTTTATATTTATTAGCTAATAGTTAAATTTAAAAATATATATATATACTTTTATTTACTTTCTAAATAAAAAATAAAAATTTCTAAAAAAAATTCAGCATTTATCTCTTGCTTTGATACTGCATTTGTCTTCTACTTTAAAATAGCTTCTTTTTTTTTATTTGGATTAATATATTTTAATTGTTTATGTTATATTTTGAAAATTTGAGAATATTTTTAGATTAATTTTATAATAATCAATTAAAAAATTTTCTTTTGATTAAAAATATTATTTAATTATTATTTGATTTTTATATATGCATATTTAGATTATGAAATTGTCTATGTAATTATATTTTTATACAAAAATATTTAAGAAATAAAGTTATTTAAATATTATAAAAAATAAAAAAATTGAAATTGAAAAATAAGATTAAATAAAACATAGTTTTTTAATTTTTTTTCATTTAGAAAATAGTTAAAAATGACAATCTGAAAAATTAAAACAACTAAAAAAATAAATAAAAAATATTTTCTACAATTAAATAACTCCAATATTTTAATTACTATTTGATGCATAAATGACTATAATTATAATTTTCCACGCAAATTACATAGTTGTAAATCTCTAAGTGATTATGTTATCCTTTTTATTTTGTTATTTTTTAAAATTTTTCCTCTCATTATATATATATATATATATATATATAACTTACTGTAAATTGTTGGTTGGATTAGGGCACTATTTTATCATTAAATATTTCAAATATTATTAGTTTATTAATCCTTGAACTTTTTTAGAGATTTTTTTATATGTAATTGTAGAATAAGCCTACTCTTTATAAATTTTATTCTCTCCAGTAAGTAGTCCACAATAATTTTTTTTATTGAATAAGCACATTGATTTATCACATTATAATATAGAAAGTATAAATCTCAAAATATTTAGTGATGATAATACTTTAGTTTCATTAATATAGCATTTAAATTATATTATTATATTTTAGTCTAAATACTAAATGCATAAACTCTCTCTCTTTCTAGGAAAACCTCGCTCCATGAGTTTGCGTTTTAAATATCTGCCATCCCAAACGATGAAAGATGACTGATCAAGGAAAAAACGAAGGTGTGAAACGAAGATGATAGATAACACCGTCTCAGAGGTTGTGTCCTTTAGAGACAAATTGTTGATGGATGTAGACAATAACCTAGACCCCTTTCCAGATCCTAATGATATTATTCTGGATGACGAGGAGCTGGAATCTCAATGGAAGACGCAAAACTGTCGGAAAAGATATTTGAAATGCCTTTGGAACTTTTTACTAGACCCTGAAACACCATGGTTATTTGCAAATTGCTGGGCAAAACCATAGGATATAAGGTCTTGAGTGGTAGATTGTCTGCATTGTGGAATAATGTGGGAACCTTTGAACCAATTGACTTGGATAATAACTATTATATCATTTAGTTTCAAGCCACAGCAGATCATGATTATATTATGACTAACAGACCGTGGATGATGATGGGCCATTATTTGACCTTATGAATATGGAACCTAACTTTAACTATTATATGGATAAAGCCTCATTGGTGGTGGCCTAGATCAGACTAGCTGAACTACCTCTGCATCTATATCACAAAAAGGTGATATGTACCATTTATAGTATTATTAGGAGGGTTATTAGAATAGATTATAATACACAGGCTTTAAAAAGATGACAGTTTGCAAGAATAGCAGTGGAATTGGATTTGAATAAACCTTTGGTATCTAAAATATTGGTGAGGGGTCAGTTACAGTTAATATAGCATGAAAGGTTGCTTAGAATACATTTTACGTGTGAAATGTATGGACATCTGGCTATTGGGTGTCCATCCAAGATGGGAGAAGAGACAAATGTTAAGTTAGGAACTAGGAAGAAGGGGGGGGGGGGGGGGGGGGGGGGGGGGGGGTGTAGGCGGCTGCAAAGAAAGACATGGAGCAAGAGTTTGGACCCTATATGGTAGTGTCAAGAAAGGGAAGAAGAAATAATATGAAGAACACAGAAAACCAACAAAGCGAAATAGAAATAAGTATGGCTTAGGGATTCATACCAATCATGGAAAGTAACATTGGGGAAGAGTCAAAGTTCACTGCATTGATTAGTGGAGATGATATAAAACAACATGAACCAATTGTCATAAGTCAAGAGGCAGCTGACACTGGCATTCAACAAAAAGAGACACTAGGCACTAAAAAATATAACAGTAGTGAAAGGAGGCAGAACAAGGAAACTAAAAAATGTCATCAAGTTTTGGGCCAAGGCCTAATAGGGAATCCAACTTAACAAGTACCAACACCATGTTGGGCAAGGAAAATCAAATGTCAGTTATGTTGAATGTGAACTGTAAGCTTGCTTCATTCCCACAAAGTGTTTTCTTCATGACCCCCAATGTCTCAACTCTCAACTAGAAAAAACATAATGTTGTAACGATTGAGGACTATTACCAAGCAATGGATCCTCCTCAATTATATGGTTTATGTTAAAAGAGGCTAGACAAATTGGAAACGGAGCTTACTAAAGACTCAAGGGTTTTAGAGAAGGATGATCCACCAGATAATCGATCAAGCCTAATGAAGTAGTGAGAGAAAATAAGGATAAGATTAGTGAGACTAGGACAATCAGAATTGATGAGCTCTATAAAGGAGGGGAGGTCTCATCCAAGAGTGCCTGAACTTTTTGGGTATAGAATTATTCATATATTTTTTAATCTTTATGGATTTGAATATTTGTGTTTGGAATTGTCAAGGGGCAGCTTCCAAAGCTTTTAATCGCCAAACCAGAAGTATGGTTGCTCTGCACTGAGTGCATTTACTTATGTTGCTAGAGCCAAGGATAAGTGGGACTAGTGCATATAAAGTGATTAAGAAACTGGGGTTCCATAGATCCTTTCGAGTTGAAGCCAGTGGATTCTCATGAGATATATGGTTGATGTGGAAGAGTAAAGTTAAAGTCTCTATCCTTCAAATCAATACCTAATTTTTTCATGCATTTATGCAAGGAAATAATGGACTGTGCTTTGTGTTTACTGCCATTTATGCAAACCCCAGTTTAGTGCATAGAAAATTCATAAGGCTGGAACTTGATAAAATGGCTGACAATATCACAAGTCCTTGGATACTCGCAGGAGACTTAACGTGATCTTAAATAGTGATGAAAGAAGCAGTGAATATGTTCCAAAATGGAGGAGGATGTCAACTCTTTACTGAATGGTTTCTCAATAGTAATCTTATAGACCTGGGTATGCAAGGAAAAAAGTTTACCTAAGGGGTCTGAAGCAAGACCAAGCTTTGTACAACAATTAATAAAGCAAGGCATTTACTGACTCTACTGTGCTTAATCTACTTAGAATTGGCTCGAACCATTCTCCACTTCTTATCAAATTCCAAGGATACAAAGGAAGTGTGGGTAACAAGTCTTTCAAGTTTCTAGCTCCTTGGATGTTGCATTAAGATTTTGATAGAATAGTGAAGGAGGCATGGAAGGCATGTAGGGAATTTATTTCATTAATAAGTTCAGTAGTGGATAAGTTGGTCAGCTGGAATAAGTCTATCTTTGGTAGTTTAAATAAGCAAAAACAGGCCATTCTTCATATATTAAAAGGTGTTTAGAGGGCTTTAGAATGGGTGAATTCTAATAAAAAAGGCAGCCCGGTGCACGAATGCTCCTACAATGAGCGGGGTCCGGGGAAAGGTCGGGCCCATTAGGTCTTTGTACGTAGCCTTCTCTTGCAATTGCAAGAGGCCGTTTCAAACAACTCGAACCCGTGACCTCAGGTCACACGGCGACAACACTTACTGTTGCGCCAAGGCTCCCTTCTAATAACTTGAGAAAAATTGTCTAAATTAAAGAATGAGTTAGACTTAGTTCTTGAGCAAAAAGAATAACTGTGGTTTTAAAGGCAAAGTGTAGAATGGATTAATGATGGGGATAGAAACACTATCTTTTACCATTGTTATACCATTCAAAGGAAAAGAAGCAACAAAGTGGACATGCTTAGAAATGAGAATGGCAGCTAGTGCCATGATTAAGAAGTACTGCGAAATATAGTTGTTCATCACTTTAAATAGCTATTATATTGAGGATGGGGAGGAAGTATACCCTAATAATGCTCCCACTCGATTTTCCTTTATTCCAAGTGGCCTACTAAGAAAGCTGAGTGATATTGTTAATTATGAGGAGATTTACAGTGCTTTGATGGAGATGAAGCCTTTCGAGGCACCTAAGCCAAATGGAGTGCTGGCATTATTCTACCAAAAAAAATAGAGTGTGGTAGGCAAATCTGTGTGTGATCTACTATTTCAGATTGGGAAAAGTGCCAGAAGAACTTAATCAAAGTTGGCTTGTGCTAATTCCTAAAATTCAGAGACCAGAATATATCAACCAGTTTAGGCCAATAAGTATTTGTAACATGGTCCTTAAGCTAGTATCCAAAACTCTCGTGAATTATTTGAAGTCAGTGATGCCTAGTTGGATAAGCCCAAGTCAGTCCAACTTTGTGCCTCACAATAGAGTGTGGTAGGCAAATCTGTGAGTGATCTACTATTTTAGATGTGAAAAAGTACGAAAGAGCTTAATCAAACTTGGATTATGCTAATTCCCAAAATTCAGAGACCATAATATATCAACCAGTTTAGGCCAATAAGTCTTTGTAACATGGTCCTTAAGCTAGTGTCCAAAACTCTTGTGAATCATTTGAAGTCAGTGATTCCTAGTTGGATAAGCCCAAGTCAGTCCAACTTTGTGCTAGGTATGCACATTACAAATATCATAGTTATCACTCAGGAGGTTATCCATTCTATGAGATTTATGAATGGCAGAAAGTGTTACATGGCCATCAAAATTGACCAGGAGAAGACATATGACAAATTGAAATGGAGCTTTATCCATAAATCACTATTAAACATTGAGATCCCCTAATAGATGTGCCAAACTATTATAAGTATCATATCATCCGGCTCAACGAAGATCCTCAGGAATGGCAGAGCTTCTAGAAACTTCAAGCCTTCTAGGGGTATCAAACAAGAAGACCACATATCTCTCCCATTATGTATTTGTATTATGTGTGGAAAGCTTAGGCCAACTCATTTCTGAAAACGTCCATAACAAGGAATGAAAACTTATCAAGCTAAGCAGTAAGGGATGTTTTATTAGTTTTTGTCCTCAAATTGCTATTTATTTATTATGATAATTATTGTTTTCTTCATGCATTTTGGTAGTTTTAATATGTTTATTTAGTGATTTCAGCATTTTCAGGCTGTGTACTCCTCTGCTTTAATTTATCCCAGTGTTTAGATCATTTTTGTACTAGTTTTTAGTATGATATTTATGTGTTTTTAGTTAAAGTTTCATTTGATTTTTGTTTAAAGTTCGTTTTAAGTGTTTGTTTTAGGTTAAAGTGCAAAAACTCCCTTGGAAGATCAAAACAAATAAAGAAGAGCATGAATCAAGCAAAACATGACCAAGCCAAATTAAGCTTGGCCGTGTCACCTCAAAGAAAACGAAGGCAGAGCTTGACAAGGCCAGGAGACGCGGCCAAGCCACTGGCCGTGTCTCACCTAAAGACCAAAACCAAAGAAACCAAAGAAAGAAAAGAAAAGAAGGAAAGAAATGGCAGCAAGTGACCTCTCATCTCCAAAGAATAAAGAAGAGCAAAGAGCGAAACAGAAGGTGACACACTCAAGTGACACGGCCAAGCCACTGGCCGTGTCACATTCAGCAAACTTGGTCGTGTCCCATCTCATGCCAAAGAAAAAGACAAGCAAACTAGAGAAGCAGAAGGTGATACACCCACATGATAAGGCCAAGCTTGTGACCATGTCACATCCAGAACCCAAATACGAGCTTGCGCAAATTTTTAGCCAAGGAATTTGTATAAATAGATAAGATTAGGGCAAGAGAAATACTTTTTTAGCCGTTCTTTATTTTTTCTGGAGAATTTTTCTCTGAAACAAGAAAACTATCGAAGATTGATTTCACTTTCATTCAAGCACTCTAGATCAAATTAGTTCTAGCCATTACGTTATTCTTTTAGCAAAAATCTGAGCAAGAGATTCTTCAGAAGCCAAAGGAAAATTGTAATTGGGTTTTGTTCTTCAACTCTATTTCTTAAGTTTTATTGAAATTTTATTTATGAATTCTTTAATGTCTAAATTAATTTCTTTGAATTTTAATGAGATGAATTTATTTGATAGTATTACAATGAACTAATTTTGATCTAGTCTAGGGTTTGTATGAATCTATTATGATTGTATGAACTGGTTATTTCTCTTAATTGATTTATTTCTTTTATCCTTAATTGAATGGATTAATGCTAATATATAATTGATTGGCCACCAATTATGTGTTTTAGGTATTTAGATAAAGGATTGAGAAATGAAATCTAATACTGTAATAATTTAATTAGGGACTTAGGTAAATTAGAAATATAAACCTAAGGAAAAGATCATTTTGATTGTAGTAAGATTAATTAAAAAATGTTTGAATGCGAGAGCTTATTTCCTTAATTTGATTAATTAAGTTGCTTGAAATCTGATCTTTGAAATTAAATCAGTTGAGAGGAATAGTCGTTCATACATATAAATTAGTAGAGAAGTGCAAACCCTAGGCTCTTCTATTAAGTAAATCAATATATTTATTCAGTTTTCTTTCATTGTTATAAATTCAATTCCTTTCTGTTTTCGTTAGTTGTTCAGCAATTTAATTTTATAAATCAAAGACTATTAATTGATAATTTGTTATTTACGATTTGATAAATAATTAGCTTATCTAGCTTCCTTGTGAGACGACCTTGAGGTGTTCACCGAAATACTACAGCAGACTCGTATACTTGCGAGTGTAGCTTTAGTGGTGTTTATTAGAGCGCAACAAGTTTTTGGCGCCTCCAATATCACATTTATTTTATGCAGATTATATTTTCCTTTTTGTTGAGGCAGCATTTGATTAAGTATCTGTCATTGGGAAGGCGTTGGATAAACTTTTGTGTAGTATCATGAGAGAAAGTTAATAAGAATAAGACTAAAATTTATTTCTCTAAGAATGTATCTATTGAGATGAGGAGTTAGCTAGTCAGTAGCTAGGGTTTAAAGCCAGTGAAGATTTAGGAATTTATCTAAGGGTCCCCCTTCATCACAGCAGAGTTATAAAAAGTACATATGGACATATTGTTGATAAGGTTCGAAGTAAACCAGTAAACTGAAACTTTAGACACTTATCCTTAGTAGGAAGAGTTACTATGCTAATCACTTGTTGATATTATCCCTTCCTATACTATGTAGACAACAGCCATCCCAAAAGTGATTAGTTACAAGATAGAACATATTTGTAGAGCTTTCATTTAGGGAGAAATGAGGAAGCAAAAGCACCGAAGCCTCGTCAAGTGGTCAGATGCCTGCCAGCCCAAGGATAGGGGTGGGTTAGGTGTTAGAATCTAATTGCTATGAACTCAACCTTCATAATGAAGTTAGGATGGAGTATGTTACTTGATAGAAGCCAACTTTGGGCTCAAGTTTTGATGGCTAAATTTGTTAATAGTTCTGATGAAGTGCCTGAAACATTGAAGCCAATAGGAAGTAGCCTTTGAAGAGCCCTAGGAAAATTTTAGTCCAAGTTGCTAGAAGGTATCCAGCGGATGGTGAATAATGGTAGGACTGTCAAGCTTTGGAAGGGAAATTAGGTTGATGGTGTCTAGCCTCTAAAAAAAACATGGTTGTGAGGCCTATTCCTCCAGGAACTAAAAATTGGATAGTAAGGGATATGCTCTCTAAAGATGGACGGTGGAGATGAGATATATTTAAAGACTGCCTTCCCAATGACATCATACTTACCTTAACAGCTTATCCTCCCTCAGGGAGCTCTATTGAGAATGATGAAGTTTACTAGGGTGAGTTCCAGTCGTGTCATTACAGTGAAGTAGCATACAGAGCAATATGGAAATATTCTTGGCATGAAGAGAGCAAGGAATGAAAGATAATATGGAAATAGCCTAGGCAATTTTGAATATGCATATTTCTCTGGCTGGCTGGCTTACAAGTGCAGGTTAATGACTAATCAAGAGAGGTTAAGAAGACATCTAATTGTAGATGGAAATTGTTGCAAATGCAGCCACAATGCAGAGCCTATTGTCAATGTATTGAACAATTACACGTTCTCTAAACATATGTGGACCAATGTAATAGGCTTAAGCTAGAATGATCCTTTCTTTGATCTAGAACTAAAGGAATGGCTGCTAACCAACCTTATGAGCAAGAAACTAGGCAAAGTTCAGGAGATTGGAAATATTGTTATTGGAATTACTTGCTGGACTCCGTAGACAGTAAGAAATGAAATTATTTTTTTTGAATGTTCACAGGAACCTATGGGAGGTAGCTACTGATATTCAAAGAAAGATGATTGCAACAATAGAGGCAAGAGGGAGTAAAGACACTTTTAGCCTTAGTCAGAAGAGAAGAGAGGTGATTCAAGTGGGCTGGACTTTACCTCGTGTAGGTTAGATCAAATTGAATAACAATGAGGCATTCAAAGCTTCATCGAGCATAGCTTATACAGGTGGTGTCCTAAGAAATGATATGGGCACATGGTTGATTAGTTTTGTAGAAACATTGGGTTCCGCATTATCGCTCGAGCTGAGCTCTGGGGAGTGTATCAGAGTCTGTGTTTGGCATGGAATAATGGATTCAGAAAAATCAAGGTTGAGGTGAACCGCAAGTGTGTAGCAGGCATGATTCTTGGATGAAAAAAGGCTAGAGGATTGAATTATGTACTGGTGCAGAAAATCAAGAGCTTTTCCACCATGATTGGGAGATTAATATGAAAGGGGGAGAAAATCTGATTCCCCTAAATGAAAGGGGAAGAAAACTTAATTCCCCTAAAACCTAAAATATGCATAGATTACTAGATTATTCAAATTAAATTGCAAAGGGCAGAATTGCATACCTGACATCATCGTATGTTGATGCTGAAGACGATTCTGGGGTTTGTCGCCTTCCAGGGGATACACATTTTAGGTTATGCGGAAGCACTACTGAAGGAACGTAATGTTCTCTAAAATTGTTATGTTTCCCTAGAGACCACGACCCCTTATTTATAACTGATGATGATGATTTCTATTTTGGTCCTTCAACAAAACAGAAATTCATATATGTCTCTACACTTATAATCCTATTACGAGTATGACACATCAATAGTCAACAATCCTAATTTGATCACAACTTTAATTTGACTATCTTAATTTGACTGCAATACACATTTAAATATTAAATATATTTAGCCCACATTTAGAATTAATTTTAATCAATATAAAATTAATTCTAACAATCTCCCACTTGGGCTAACATATATTAAATGTAAATGTATATACCTTAATGAGCTCATAAAAGCAGTCATACTGAAGGTGCCTCAAACAATCTCGTCCATTGATTATATCGATAAAGGACTGAAGGGCCAGTCGCCACATTCATCGTGACTCAAACCACCATCAATTACATTACCAATACTCTTAAATGACATAGATCAATAATAGGAGTGTAGCATGGAAACTGCATGTAATGTGATCTAATCATGCCTGTTTCTAACTGATCAATCTTAAGTGAGATCAAACATAAATATAATACAGAGTGTAAATAAAATGAAAGAAAAACTCATTTTTCTGCAGAAACTGAATGTACTTTATAAAATATATCCAATGTCAAAGAGAGCATACATAAAACTTAATGCAAACTTAATGAACAAACTCCCACTGAAACTAAATAGTCTCAAATAATGTGACACCCATATGAGCAGTGTGCTCATGAAAAACTTTCGGTATCACAGCCTTAGTGAGCAGATCTGCAATCATGGAGTTCGTTCCAATATGCTATATGGATATCTGTCCACTCTGTACTCTCTCCCTCACAGCCAGAAACTTTATCCCAATGTGTCTCGATCGAGAAGAGCTTCTGTTGATGTTGGAGAATAAGACTGCTGAGTTATTATCACAATATAACTTTAATGGCCTTTCAATGCCATTCACAATGCGCAGCCCTGTGACAAAGTTCCTCAGCCAGATTGCCTGATTGGATGCCTCATAACTTGCTACAAACTCTGCTTTCATGGTGGAGGTAGCTACTAAAGTTTGTTTCACACTCTTCCAAGAAATAGCACCACCAGCCAAGAGATATATGTAGCCTGATGTGGATTTTCTACTGTCTTGGCATCCTGCGAAATCAGAATCAGTATACCCAATGATCTCAAGCTGATCTGATCGCCTGTACGTGAGCATATGTCCCTTAGTTCTCTGAAGATACCTCAAGACTCTTTTGGCTGCTTTCCAATGATCCATTCCTGGATTGCTGAGATATCGCCCTAACATGCCAACTATGAATGAAATATCTGGACGAGTGCAAACTTGAACATACATCAGACTCCCAACTGCTGACGCATAAGGAATCTTCTGCATCTCTTGAATCTCAAGTTCACCCTTTGGACACTGATCAACACTGAATTTATCTCCTTTAGCAACTAGGGTATCAATTGGTCTACTGTTGTGAATACTAAATCTCTTGAGCACTTTCTCAATATAGCCCTTTTGTGATAATCCAAGAATACCTCGAGTACGGTCTCGATGTATTTGAATCCCTAATACAAAAGAGGCTTCACCTAAATCTTTCATCTCAAAGTGTTTTGAAAGAAAGACTTTGGTCTCGTGCAGCAAGTCCTTACAGTTAGTAGCAAGCAATATGTCATCCACATATAAGACCAAAAAGATAAACCTACTCCCACTGAACTTGTGATACACACAATCTTCCACGGCATTTGTCTCAAAACCGAAAGAAACAACTACTTCATGGAACTTGAAGTACCACTAACGAGAAGCCTGCTTGAGTCCATAAATGAATTTCTTTAATCTGCATACCAGTCGCTTTGGGTCTCTAGACACAAAGTTTTCTGGCTGCACCATATAGATGGTTTCATCAATGTCTCCATTGAGAAACGCAGTCTTCACATCCATTTGATGAAGCTCAAGATCAAAATGAGCAACTAGAGCCATGATTGTCCTAAAAGAGTCCTTCGATGAAACCGGAGAGAATGTCTCTTTATAGTCAATCCCTTCCTTCTGAGTGAAGCCCTTAGCTACAAGACGTGCCTTATATCTTTCCACATTACCTTTAGAATCCCTCTTGGTTTTAAATATCCATTTGCAACCAATGGGTTTCATTCTTTCACGTAATGGAACAAGATCCCAAACTTGATTGTCTTGCATTGACTTAAATTCTTCACCCATTGCCTCAATCCACTTCTGAGAGTTGGAATCCTGCATGGCATGATGAAAGCTGATAGGATCATCTTCCACCATGTCTACAGTGTCCTCATGTTCCTGAAGATATACTACATAGTCATCCGGAATAGCATTTCTTCTCTCTCTAGTAGACCTTCTTAAAGGCACAGGTTCTGGCTCAAATTCTTGAGGTTGTTGAGCTTGTACTTGAGGAAGAACAACTTCTTCATCCTGATGGGGAAGTTGATCAACATTGTCTTGTATTGGATCCGGAATTGCTTCTGGGATATTAACGATTCTAGGAACCTGAACAGTCCCAGGAGCAAATATATGAATCGACACTGAGTGTTCCTGACTCGATCCCTCCTCAAAGACAATGTTTCTAACCTTATTTCTCCCCCCCAAACTCAACATCCTCAAAGAATGTTGCAATTTCCGTCTCAAAAATAGATCTGGAAGTAGGATTATAAAACTTAAAACCCCGAAATCTCTCATAATAACCAACAAAGTAGCTACTAATAGTTTTGGAGTCCAATTTTGTTTCATTAGGCCTATAAGGCCTAGCCTCAGCAGGACATCCCCAAACATGAAGGTGTTTTAGACTGGGCTTGCGTCCAGTCCAAAGCTCATAAGGTGTTTTTGTAGCTGCTTTAGTTGGTACTCTGTTAAGAAGATAGACTGCTGTCTTTAATGCTTCTCCCCACAGAGACTCAAGTAAAGAAGAATGACTAATCATACTTCTAACCATATCCATAAGAGTCCTGTTACGTCTCTCAGATACACCATTCATGCTGGGTGTACCAGGCATGGTGTATTGAGGGACTATACCACAATCCTGTATGAAAATAGTAAATGGTCCTGGACGTTGTTCACCTGAACCGTCATATCTGCCATAGTACTCACCTCCACGGTCAGATCTAACAGATTTAATCTTCTTTCCTAGTTGGTTTTCAACTTCGGCCTTATAAGATTTGAAAACGTCCAGAGACTCAGATTTCTCATGAATGAGATATAGGTACCCATAACGTGAGTAATCGTCTATGAATGATATAAAATATCTTTGACCATTCCTAGTTGCTGTAGGGAATGGGCCACAGATGTCCGTATGTATCAACTCTAAGACGTTTGATGACCTATTGGCACCTAATCTCTTTTGTTTAGTCTGTTTACCTTTAATACACTCAACACAGGAGTCCAAATCTGTGAAATCAAGTGTATTTATGATACCATCTGACACAAGACGCTCTATTCTAGATTTGGATATGTGACCCAAACGTCTGTGCCATAGAGCAGCTGAGTTATCCATATTCAGCTTCCTTTTGGTACCTATAGTACTAACTTGCAGGGTCTCATTATAAGAGGCATCGATATCTAACATATATAGATTATGAAGTGCATACAAGAAAATAGTACCTAAAATTTTTGAATCCATAGATAAAGTAACTTTATTGTTTCCAAATGAACAAGTAAAACCAGATTTGTCCAAATGGGAAACAGAAATTAAATTCCGCCTAAAAGACGGAATAACAAAGGTATCTACTAGATCCAAAAAAATTTCAGTTCTTAAACGCAATCTAAAATGTCCTATCGCCTCTACTTCTACCGGTTCGCCAGTTCCCATGTCAGTTGGCTTTCGGTAGTTCAGGCAACCCTGCAATGAAACACTTATGTGACTAGTAGCACCAGAATCTATCCACCAAGTGTTTCTAGGTACCGAAGTTAAATTAACTTCAGAACAGACTAAAACCAAATATTTTTCCTTATCAGCAGTCTTATTATTAGTATTTTCATTCATAGGGACAAAGTTGGGATTATACGGCATGCTAGCTGAATTCAGAGAAAATAAATAATTGGTTTAAATATTGGAACAAATCACAGAAGTAGAGTTTAAATATTGGAAACAAGATACCTGACACAACATTAATATTCTTATCTTTGGACATAAAATATTAACTGTAATTGGTATCTCAACGCAGTAATGAAATATTGACAATTCAGTCCTGTCAAATAATAAACCTTCCTTTGGGCCGATTTATTATCCACATGGATGAATGCATAATAATTATCACATATTTATTACCGCAATGTATTCTCAATTCAGCCATATAGCAACCTTCCTTTGGGCCGGTTTACTACCCGCAATGAATTTTAATACATCTATCTAATATCCTAAATAAATTAATTTACACAATAGAGGTCACTTTGGTAACTTTTTGCTTCAATTAATTTATTAAAAATATTAAACACAATCAGGACTAAAATACCAAAATTTAAACTCAATTGAATTAAATTTTAAATTGAAATTTTAAAATTAAATGAATTTTTTTTAATAAAAAAATAATAAAAAAAATTTAAAAAAAATCTCGAAGCATAGCTCCATAAGCATAAGAATCGAAGTTTCGAAGTGGGAAACATGTCGAGATGTTTCTTTTACAAAAACTTATGGAGCTAGTTTTGATCATGCACCCGCCTTAGCTTTGATTTCCACTTACAAAAATATTTAAGCTAGTTGAAACTGAAAACCACCGTTTTTAATTTTTTTTTAATCTTTAATTAATTAATTAACCAAAAAATTAATTAATTCCGAAAAAATCACAAACCCAAAATTCAAGTCCAGAAATTCGATTTTTTCAGTATTAATTAAATAATCTCAGTAATTTAATCTAAAAAACAAATCAAACCAAAATTGATTTCAGATTACTAAATTCGATTCCAAATTAATTCTAGAAAATTACAATCACCGAATTAATTTTCTAGAATCAAAACAATAATCAATTTAATCGGAAAATTTAGCAACCTAGTACAGGGCTCTAATACCAATTGAAAGGGGGAGAAAACCTGATTCCCCTAAATGAAAGGGAAAGAAAACTTAATTCCCCTAAAACCTAAAATATGCATAGATTACTAGATTATTCAAATTAAATTGCAAAGAGCAGAATTGCGTACCTGACATCATCGTATGTTGATGCTGAAGACGATTCTAGGGTTTGTCGCCTTCCAGGGGATACACATTTTAGGTTATGCGGAAGCACTACTGAAGGAACGTAATGTTCTCTAAAATTGTTATGTTCCCCTGGAGACTACGACCCCTTATTTATAACTGATGATGATGATTTCTATTTTGGTCCTTCAACAAAACAGAAATTCATATATGTCTCTACACTTATAATCCTATTACGAGTATGACACCTCAATAGTCAACAATCCTAATTTGATCACAACTTTAATTTGACTATCTTAATTTGACTGCAATACACATTTAAATATTAAATATATTTAGCCCACATTTAGAATTAATTTTAATCAATATAAAATTAATTCTAACATTAATATATATCATATATGCAGAGAGGCAAATCAAATTGCAAATTTTCTAGCATCTTATACTATTAGTTTTCCAGCTGGATCTCATGAGCTGATGTATACTCCATCTGAAGTTGTTCGTTGGCTCTCCCATGATATTTTGGGTATTGTTTATCCAAGATCAGTTTAAGTTTAAATTTTTTAAGAATTATGTTCCTTTTCTCTTAATTAAAAAAATGTACAAACGTTTTGATTCTGTTACTCGTACAAAAAAAACTAATTTTAATGAATTATTTGTAGAATTTTCATTATAAAAAAAATTAAATTAGCAAACTAATATAAATTATGTAATAAATTTTATAATGCTACTTCATTTTTCATTTAGATCTTAATTTTATTTATTCCTTTAATAACTCATTGAATAACTTACTAAATCAGTACTTAATTAATATTTTTCTAAATTATTCTTCTCCTTTACTTATATAAAATATTATAAGATTAGATAAAATAATTTATTTTTTGCGATTTGGAACTCCTAAAAACCAAAGAATTAACATTAGTTAAACAGCTTTCAACGATTTATTTGTTGAAAATCGAAATAGCAAACTGAGTTAATTGTCTGAATATCAGTAAGAGTACATTAGCAAGAATAAAGAAGGGTTTGAGAGTACAAACTCAAAAAGCAACTCTTAAACCTTAGACTGTCAGCTGAGACTATCCTTTTTTTTTTTTTCTTTAACTGTATATATTAGGGTTTATAGCTAAGATTTTTCTAATAAAGAAAAAAGCAAAGATTAAACGAAAATAAAAGGAAAAAAGAAAAAAAGAAATAATGGTTTCTCTGCTCATTAGGAAAATGGGCTTTAACAATTGCTCAGAGCCTCATAATCCGAAAAGGCTATACAACATTTGTTGCAGGCACAGATTTTGATTCTTTCAGTTCAAACAATTTTTTTTTTTTTAACTCCCTAATTGCCAGAAAGAGATTGAACTTTTAAAATATACATTTTTTTCTTAATTAATTCAACTTCATTACAAAACCAAAAGCTGAACAAAAAAAAGATAAATCAAATAAAGCCGTTTCTGTTAAAAAAACATCAAGAAAGAATCCTACCTCAGCTATCATCTTCTATGGCAATCACAACCTGTTACTGGAAGGATTTGACTATTATGACTAAATGACTTTATTCTGTTTGACACATGCTGGTGCCTTGAACTCCTGGCATTTTCGCATTGGTGCAACATCAATTGGCATCAGATTATCAGAAGGCGGCTCCATAGAAAACAAAGGTTTGTTGCTAGTAGTAGGATTGCCCATGTTCTTATCACTTAATGGGGAACTTCTGGGAAAAAAATCATCCTTAGGGTTTGCTTGATCCCTAGAGCTACAAATGCTCAATGGCAATTTCTTTAGTTTCAGTCTTCCCCTCTTTTTACCTGGGGAACTTGAATCTCCCCATGTTTTCTCCTTTGATTGACTTGATTCTTCTTCCCCATTATCCATCTCTAATTGGGCTGCTTTTTCATATTTTGATGTCTTTTCACCTGCCATACTTGTGCATACCTCACCAATCGAGTCTTCAGAATCCAATTCACCTGCTATAGCATGTCCATTGCAAATAGAAGATGGGTTTTCTCCAAACAATACACTTCCATTAGAAGCACGAGTTCTCTCAGAAGTTGGTGAGCTTTTAGGCTTCTTATTTTTATGGCCCTTCCAACCAGAACTAGAAGAGTTCTTTGAAATTCTCGGGGAGCTGTTGATAACTCTATGCAACTTTCGGGCTAACTCTTCATCATCCCTATAATTCTCAATAGGCTGGTGCTTTTTGTACAAAAGTTGAACTTGCACATGCTTCTTCAGCTTATTCTTTTTTAAGTACCTCTCCTTATTGGCTGCCTCTTCAGGGAAAGATGCAACTAAAGCCAATGCACTTTTAGCAGCGGTAACAGCTTTTGCTGCAATAATAGCCTTCTCCTGTGCTGCAACTTTTGCCGCTTCTGCTGCCTTAGCAGCAGCATCAGCTGTTGATTTCGAAGCCTCTACAATCTGCTCAGGCGAAAGATTATGGTTATTATTAAAATGGGAACTCAACAGATTGTTAAGCCGGGATTGAAATTCACTTGAAGAGGAAGAACAAGGAGTTGGAGAAGGGGGAGATAGAGATGGAGGAGATAGAGATGGAGTAGGAGGGGAAGGAGACGAAGGAGAAGCTGAGGATGAGGAGGAAGCAACTGCAGATGGGGCCAACACAGCATCGACATCAGAACTCTGTTTCTTGAATCCAGCAAGGAGGCGTTTCCGAGGAGGCAAAAGGACATCAGCATCCAAGTGATTCATATCACATATATTAGCCTCCATTACTCTTCTTCTAAATTCAACTATTCACCGTAAATGAACTTAGATTATGCACCTGTATGATGCGATTTCACCAACTACATTCAATCTAAAACAACAAAAAAAAGATTAAAAATCAGTATCAAAACCCATATCACCAAACCCTAACTAAAATTTACGAATAAATCAGTTAAACCAAATTTTAGAATCAGATCATAATTAATTGAACTAAATGAACCAATTAATTTTTCAATCAAAATTGACACTATAAAATTGAATCAACCTACCCTAAATATATTCCTATCATCAAAAGAAGTAAAATAAAACAATCAACTGACAGCTCGATTATTCAAGTGCGCTCGACAAAAGAGCACAATCAAACACACAATGCCAAAAAAACAAAAAAAAAACCTGTAAAGGAAAGTGGTTTCAATTCTAGTCTTTATCGAGAACCAAACAGAGCCTATCATTGAAATTGAATTGACAAAACAAGACAAAACGACATCAAAACCAAAATTAAAAACAATCAACATAGAGAAAAAAAAAACAAACATAAAATATAATAATATAACTCTAAGAAATTATTTTCAGCTAAGAGAAATGAATTGTCTAGTTTGTATAGGAATCAAGATCGAAAACAAAGAATTAAAGCAAGAAAAAGCATCAATCAAGAATGCTAAAAGTTCGATTCATTTGAATTATACAAATCTAACAGAGGTAGAAGCCAATTTACGTAGTATTCAAAAGCTGGGCATGTAAAAGATACGGAAAAAGAGATAGATTATTAGAGTTGAATTTGAATCGAATTTCTAAGTACCTGATCACTTCATTATACGCTGAAATAGAGAAACGGCGACTTTGAATTAGGGTTTTTTTTATTTTAATTTTTTTTTAGGTTGCAGAGAAGAGAGGTAGAGGAAGAAGAAATCCAGGTAGAAAGGAAAATCAGAAAATGGTGTTTATATATTTTAATTAAATAAATAAATAATATAAATATAAAATATAAATATCAGATTGGCGTTTTTCCATTGGTTCTAATTCTAAGAACTCATAGACGCAAATCTCCTAACTTATATTCTAAGAACTCCTAAATTTATTAGGCTTAAATTGAGAAATTAGGCTTACATTAAGGGCAATTATAAGTGTAAATATTTGCTATTAATTTTTTTATATTAGAAGATTTCTTGTCATATTAATTTATGAGTTTACCATGATTAGGAATTTACCTTCTTTAGGAATACGTTGTATATACGTTAAGTAAGAAAAATGAATAGAGACAGAAACATTTTCTCCCATTTTTTCTCTATTTTTTTATGGTATCAGAGCTATGACGAAAGAAGGGAAAAAGCTCTCAAATCCTTACTCTCTTAATTCGAATGACAATCCTGGTAATATAATTATTCAGGTTCAATTGAGAGGAGAAAACTATGATGAATGGGCACAGGCCATGCAAACTGCACTTCGTGCCAAGAAGAAATATGGATTTGTTGATGAAACGATTAAACAACCAGCTGAGAATGCCCCTGAAATCGAAGACTAGTGGACAGTTAATTCGATGTTGGTTTCTTGGGTGTTTAATACTATATTCAAACTTCGATCAACCATCTCACACAAGGAGATTGTGAAAGATCTGTGGGATGATATCAAGGAGAGATTTTCAATTGAAAATGGGCCATGAGTGCAACAGTTGAGATCAGATTTAGCAAATTGTAAACAGAATGAGCAGGCCATTGTGACTTATTATGGTCAGCTCAAATTGATCTAGGATGAATTGAATAACTATGACAAGATACCGGTATGTAATTGCGCAGGATGTATGTGCAATCTGACGATTGTCTTGGAAAGAAAACGAGAAGAAGAAAGGGTGCATCAATTCCTGATGGGACTGGATGAAGAAGGTTATGGTACAGTGAGATCGAATATTCTTAGCACTGAACCCTTGCCAAATTTGAATCGAGCTTATTCCATGATCATGCAACAAGAAAGAATGAGAACAATGACTCATACAAAGGAAGAAAGAGGGAATCCAGTAAGCTTTGCCATGCGAGTAGGGAATCAAAATTCAGGGGGTGAAGCAAAAGATAGAAACGTGGTGCACAAATTCTAAACTTGAAGGACATGATGCAGAGACTTGTTTTCAACTGATTGGGTACCTAGAATGGTGGGGTAATAGACCAAGAACAAACGGTGTTGGAAGAGGAAGTAGACGTAAACGCGGAGCCACAGGAGGGGATGATAAAGGGGGACTGCTCGGGCAAATGCAGCTCAAATGATTAGTGGGGCAGATAGAGGTCTAAATGATGAACAGTGGGCATCTTTGATGGAAATGTTGAATGCTAATAAAATTAGTACTAATGAGAGGTTAATGGGTAAGAAAAATTAATTAACCTGGTTCATTGATTCAGGAGCTTCCAATCATATGACTAGTGTGTATTCATGCATGAGAAATGTACGAGACATTACACCATGCCCGGTGGGGTTGCCAGATGGAGTGGGGATTATAGCATTGAAAGAAGGGATTGTTTATCTTGGAGAAAGATTGAAATTACAGAATGTCCTTTTTGTGCCAAATTTGAAATGCAATTTGATATCTGTCTCTCAACTTCTTAGAGATTCAGCTTTGATGATTATACTAACTGACAAATTTTGTGTTATATAGGACCAAAATTCGAGGAAGATGATTGGAGTGGGTGAGCAACGTGAGGGGCTTTATTTTCTCAAAGGAGCAGCTCCTAGTCAATCCTGCAAGATGAAAGCCTTCAAGATGAGTGGAGTTAATTCTTTTAAGCTTTGGCATAGGAGAATGGGACATCCTTCTTCTAAAGTCTTAGAATTGATTCCTGAAGTAGTGCATAAAAATGAAATAATAATAATGTTTATGATGTTTATTTTAGAGCTAAGCAAACAAGAGAAATATTTTCTTCTAGTGAGAATAAAGCCAAAGAATATTTTAATTTAATTCATTGTGATTTATGGGGACCCTATAGAGTTTCAACTTCTTGTGGAGCAAAATATTTTTTGACCATAGTGGATAATTGCTCTCGTGCTGTATGGATATATTTGTTGAATGGAAAATTTGAAGTAGGTTCTGTTCTTAAGAAATTCATGGCAGTGATTCAAAGATAATTTCAAAAAAAAAGTCAAAATTGTGCGAAGCGACAATGGTTGTGAGTTTGTGTGTCTGAAAGAATATTTTGTTGAAACTGGGATCATACATCAAACTTCATGTGGACTCCTCAACAGAATGGGAGAGTGGAAAGGAAACATCACCATATCCTGAATGTGGCACGAGATTTATGATTTCAAGCAAATTTACCACTTGAATTTTGGGATGAATGTATTCTCACAACAGGTTATTTAATAAATAGAACTCCATCTATAATATTGAATGGTAAAAGTCCTTATGAAGTTTTATTTGGACAGGAGCCATCTTATCAGAGTACTCGAATATTTGGATGTTTGTGTTATAATCACAATTTGAATCGAGACAAGGATAAGTTTGCTAGCCGAAGTAAAAAATGTATCTTTGTTGGGTATCCGTTTGATAAGAAAGGTTGGAAATTATATGACTTAGATACTAGAGAATATTTTATTTCTCGTGATGTGGTGTTCGTTGAAACTGAATTTCCATTTGCTGATAAGCAAGTTACTAATGATGATTCGAATGATTATAGAGCACATGATTGGAGAGCTGGTATTGAGGTGCATTGTGATGATGGGGAGAACAACATTGCAGGTGGTATTATTGAAGCAGCAGATACAGAAAATGATGTTGTCGAGGAAAATAATATAGAGGAATCTCTTGGAAGAAGACAACGAGCTAAAGTGTCATCCATTCGGTTGAAGGACTATGTGACTCATATGGTTAAATCAAGCCCCTCTGTCTGCTCACCACTTCAATCGCATTCCTCAGGTACTGTCTATCCTATAGCAAATTATGTCAATTATGATAAATTATCTTCGTTGCATCGGTCTTTTTTGGCAAGTGTTAGTGCAAGACATGAACCAACTACATATGCAGAATCGGCAAAGAAAGATTGTTGGAGAGATGCAATGAGCAAAGAAATTCAAGCTCTTGAGGATAATGGAACTTAGATCGTGGTTGATCTACCACCTGGGAAGGAAGCAATTGGAAGCAAATGGGTTTATAAGATAAAATATCATTCTGACGGCAGTGTTGAACGTTACAAGGAGAGATTGGTGATCCTTGGCAATCATCAAGTAGAAGGAATCGATTATCATGAGACTTTTGCTCCCACAGTCAAGATGGTTACAGTACGCACCTTTCTTGCGGTTGCAATCGCCAAGAACTGGAAGTTATATCAAATGGACGTTCAAAATGCATTTTTGCATGGCGATTTGAATGAAGAAATGTACATGAAAATGCCTCCTGATTTCACTTCCAGTTCCTCCGAGAAGGTGTGTAAATTACAAAAGTCCTTATATGGTTTGCATCAAACACCTAGGTGTTGGCTTGCAAAGCTGGCAGATTCTTTGATAAAGTTTGGCTTTCAACAATCAAGCTTTGATCACTCTCTCTTTACTTTTCGAGAAGGAATGGGTCAGATGAATATACTGGTCTATGTTGATGATCTTATTATTTCGGGCAATAATGATGTGATGGTTCAATGATTTAAGGATTATTTAAATCACTGCTTTCATATGAAAGACTTGGGCACGTTGAAGTATTTTCTGGGTATTGAGGTGGCTCAAAATTCTGCAGGTATGTTCTTATGTCAATGAAAATATGCCTTGGATATAATTTCTGAAACTGGATTTTTGGGAGCTAAGCCGTCCAAGACTCCTTTGGAGCAGAATCATAAACTATCACTTTCAACGAGTGCGGTTTTAAAAGATCTAGCCAGGTATAGGCGGTTGGTGGGCAGACTTATTTATTTGACCATCACTCGTCCTGAGTTGTCTTATTGTGTTCATATTCTAGCTCAGTTCATGCAGCAACCAAAGCAAGATCATTTCGATGCAGCTCTGCATGTTGTTCTTTACTTGAAAGGCAATCCAGGATAAGGGATATTTCTAAGTGCCGATTGTGATATGCAGCTGTATGGTTATTGTGACTCTGATTGGGCTAGTTGTCCTTTGACTCGCCGATCTTTGATAGGATATTTTGTTTTCTTAGGCAATTCTCTGATTTCTTGGAAAACTAAGAAGTAACCAACTGTATCTCGCTCATCTGCTGAAGCAAAAGTATCGAACTATGGCTACTGTTACTTGTGAATTGAAGTGGTTAAAAGGCTTGCTGAGTTCTCTTGGTGTTGAGCATTCTAGACCTATGACTATTTACTGTGATAGTCAGTCAGCATTGCAAATTGCTGCTAATCTAGTATATCACGAACATACGAAGCATATTGAGGTTGATTGTCATTTTATTCGTGATAAAATCAGCTCCGGCCATATTGTCACCAAATATGTTCATACTTCAATACAACTTGCTGATATCTTGACAAAGGCTTTGGATAAGGATACATTTGTAGCTCTTCTACGCAAGTTGGGCATTCTGGATATTCATGCTCCAACTTGAGGGGGGGGGGGGTATTAGGCTTAAATTCAGGGATTAGACTTACATTAAGGGCTATCATAAGTGTAAATATTTGCTGTTAATATTTTCTTACATTAGGAGATTTCTTATCGTACTAATTTAGGAGTTTACCATAATTAAGAGTTTACCTTCTTTAGGAATTTATTGTATATAAGTTAAGCAAGAAAAATGAATCGAGACAGAAGCCTTTTATCTCATTTCTTCTCTATTCTTTCAACATTTTAATTTTGATTTGTATTTCTTTTTATTATTATTATTATTATTATTATTACACTATTAAAATGGATGCTCGTCTTCTCTTGTGTGAGTAATTACATTGTTTTTGCTTTTATATCACGTTATTACCCCCCACCAACATTTTTAATTTATTTATTTTCTTAAAATCAAAGGATTTTTTTTTATTTTTTGCTTGCTGTAATGATACTTCAAAATTATTTTTTAAATACTATTTCTATTTATTTAATTAAAATAATTAAGATGGTGTTTGATAATATTATTTAACATTTAAAATTAAAACGTTATTATTTGATTTTTTAAATTATTCAGTAATAATTTATTAAAATTTTAATTAAAATGAAATTATTTATATGAAATTTTAAACTTAAAATATGAGTATATTATTTTTTTTATGGAAATATGAGCATATTATAAATTTAAAAATTACATCACTTATTTTATTCATCATTTAACATTTCAATTTTACAAAACACCATCTAAACTATATAAGTTATAATACTTATATTTATAGTTACATAATATATATATATATATATATTTAATGGACATTTAATTTATTATATTTAATAACAATCAATTTTCAGCTAAATGACCAATAATTAACGGTTGCTACAAATATCTAAACAAAATAGAAGTTTAGTCTATTAAACTATGATTGCAAATACAAATGATTTTAGCAACTGAATATATATGTGTTGCATTATGAAATAGTAATATTATAATAAAATAAAGTAAAATCAAATAACAAATTAAAGAAATTTGTAACAATTTCCTACTCAATTATATTTTTTTAAATATATATTGAAGGCCAAATTTAATTTGTTATTTTCATTTTGTTATTTTTATTTTAAATTCAAACAAGAACTAGATGTATGAACTCAGAAAATTATATATTATTTACATATAACAGGTGTATAAATACAGGTATAGCAGTGGCGTATAGGAAAGGAATCCTAGCCACATGTGGTTTCCTAATTACAATATATCACTACAGCCATATGTCTATCGTCCCCCCGCAAGTTGTAGGGAGCAAACCTGCAACTTGTCCCTTAAAGTTTGAAACCGGGTTCTGGACAGTGGCTTCGTAAGCACATCAGAAACTTGATCAGTTGTATTAATGTACCGAACAACCAATTCTTTGGATGAGACTTTGTCTCGAACAAAATAAAAATCTATCTCCAAATGTTTTGTTCGAGTGTGGAAAACTGGGTTTGCCGTGAGATAGGTGGCAGACAGATTATCACACCAAATTGTGGGCACACCTTGTAACTGAAAGTTTATCTCACGAAGCAATGATTGTATCCAAAGAACTTCAGAGGCAGCTGTAGCTAAAGAGCGATATTCAGCTTTCGTTGAAGAACGGGAAACTGTTCGTTGCTTCTTGGAGCACCAGGAAACAATATTTTCACCAAGAAACACAGAATATCCACTCGTGGATTTGCGATCATCAATTGAGCCTCCCCAATCAGCATCACTAAAGGCAGATAACTGAAAGAACTTACTACACTTGATTAAAATACCATGATCTCGTGTTTGCTGGAGATAACATACAATACATTTAACTGCTGCCCAGTGAGAAAGTGTGGGACTATGCATGAATTGAGAGACCTTATTGACTGCAAAAGCAATATCCGGCCGGGTAAAAGTGAGATACTGTAAACCACCAACAACACTTCGATATAAAGTAGGATCATCAAAGAATTCTCCACTGGTTTTGGATAATTTTTTCGTGGCACAAGCAGGTGTAGAAATGCCTGCACAAGTGTCCATTTTTGCTTTATGAAGTATAGCCTTGATATGCTTGCTTTGAGTTAAAAGAGCTCCTGCTTTAGACCAATTAACCTCTATGCCAAGAAAATAGTGAAGCCTTCCTAGATTGCGAATTGAAAAACAACCTTGTAGATATTTAATCATAGCATCAAGTGCTTTTTGATCATTTCCAGTGACAACTAAATCATCAACATAAACAAGGCAGAAAAGTCGAATAGACCCATAAGAAAAATAGAAAAGTGAAGTATCAGCCTTAGAACCTTGAAACCCATATTTAAGTAAGGCATCTGAAAGACATTTATTCCACACTCATGGAGCCTATTTCAAGCCATAGAGAGATTTTCGAAGACGACAAACATAATCTGGTCATTGAGAGTCTTGAAACCCATGAGGTTGTACCATATAAACGGTCTCTTCGAGATTGCCATGCAAGAATGCATTGGACACATCCAACTGAATACATTGCCATCCCAATGACACTGCAATAGAGAGAATTGTATGAATAGTAACCGGTTTGACGACCGGACTAAGTGTGTCTTGAAAATCTACTCCAGGTCGCTGATGAAATCCCTTAGCCACTAGACGAGCTTTGTAATGTTCTAAAGTTCCATCGGGATTGAGTTTTTGCTTGAAGACCCACTTACAACCAACTAAATTCTGAGCAGAATGTGGTGGAACCAAGTCCCATGTTCCATTTGCAAGAAGTGCATTAAATTCAGCTGCCATAGCTGCACGCCATTCAGGATATTTGGCTGCCTCAGAGTATGTCTTTGGAGAGGCTGGTGTGTGCCGATGAAGATGATATGATTTTGGTTTCAAACTGCCAGTCTTGGATCGAGTGACCATTGGGTGAACTAAAGTAGTGGCGGTTCTAGCTGGTGGTGGAGCCTGAATTTGAAGAGGTTCAGATGCTGGAACCGCTGTGGATATGTCTGCACTTGGAGAAGCATAAACCGAATTCGCTACTGAAGATAATGGATCCAGTGTAGACAATGGTAAATTTGCAGCTGGAACAGTATAGGTAATTGGTGTAGCTTCGGGTTGTTGAACTGGAAGTGTTTTTTGTTGAAATGGGAATACCTGCTCATCAAAAGTAACATGACGTGAGACATATATTTTTGCAGATTCAGGATCCAAACATTTATAACCTTTGTGAATGGTACCATATCCTAGAAAAACACATGGTTTAGATCTTGGTTCCAATTTAGATTTTGAATAAGGACGAAGCCATGGAAAACATAGATAACCAAAGATACGAAGATGTTCATAATCTGGTATTTTACGAAACAAAAGCTCATATGGAGAATGATTCTGAAGAGTGACAGAAGGAATACGATTACTAATATAGATTGCAGTATGAAAAGCATATGGCCAATAGTTGTGTGGAATTTTTGCATGATATAACAAGGCACGACCAATCTCAGTGACATGACGATGCTTCCATTCAGCACATCCATTTTGCTCTGGTGTATGCGGACAAGAGCTACGTTGAACAATGCCATTATCTCTTAAATAACTAGTTAATGCCTGATATTCACCTCCCCAATCAGCCTGGAATTGTCGAATGCATCGACCAAAAAATTTCTCTACCATAGCTTTAAAACGAATAAAAACATGCAAGACTTCTGACTTAAATCGCACAAAATAGATCCAACAAAACTTGCTAAAGTGATCATAAAAAAGCACATAATACAAAGAACCATCAGCACCCACAGTACTAGCAGGACCCCATAAGTCCGAACATATCAAATCCAAAGGCCCTGTTGCTTGATATGTTGAAGGAATAAAAGAATGTTTGTGACTCTTACTAACAGAACAAGAGGTACACAAATTAGGAAAGGAAAAATCACTAGCTGAAATGTGCTTTTGTCTTATTAATCTTCGAACAGTGGAGATGGCTGCAAGCCCAAGTCGATTATGCCAAGTCTGGAGTGTTGTGTGATGAATTGTGGGCGAGCCTTGACATGGACCGGCACTACTCAGTAGATACAAGCCTTGTTTATTCGGCCCTTGTGACAAGATGGTCTTCGTCCCCAAATCCTTGATGTCAAAATGATCAGCAAAAAATTCCACAGACACAGGATTATGATTAGTTAAAGCACTCACAGAAACAAGGTTAGTTGTGGCAATTGGAACACAAAGAACATCAGAAAGATGATAATTATTAGAATCAACAGATATAGTAGAAGAACCAACATGAGAAATTGGGAGTTTAGAGCCATTACCAACAACAACTTCATCTGGACCAATATATTCTGAGTGAAGAGCAAGATTTCCCAAATCATTTGTCAAATTATGTGTACTTCCAGAATCAACAACCCAAGGCTTTGAACCTGAACCATTAACAAGATTGATAGTAGGAGAACTCTTTTCCTGTATTGGAGATGGGCACACACGGTTAACATGGCCTTTACCACCACAGTTATAACAAGTAACCACTGAAGAAGATCCACGCCCGTGACTGTGAGAGGAGTGATTGTAGTCGCGTCCGCGACCTGATCCTTGTGTACCACTACCTCGCCCACTCCCACGAGGTGTATAATTCTGTTAGGCTACATATTGGGCAATAGGCGAAGGTAAGAGACCATCACCAATTTGATTGTCAAATCGTAAATTCCGTTCTTCACTCAATAATAATCCGATCAAATCATCAAATTTAGTGGCTTCAATTTTGGATTCCAGATTTCTAGTAAAAGGTCTATAGGCTGAACCAAGCCCTTGTAGAACAAATTCAACCAGATCATCGTCAGGAACCATATGACCCAAAACTGAAAGTTAATCACTGATGGATTTTGCCTGTTGAATATAAACAGAGATACTGTCCTTCCCTCGTCGTAAATTAAATAGCTGTGATCGTAATTCATGAATGTGAGATCGAGACGTACTGGCATAAGCGGTAACCAGTTTAGAATATGCTTCATGTGCAGTTTTGGCTAAAACGATTTGAGGTAAAACTGCCTCTGTAACAGAAGAAAGAATCCAGTTGAGCACCATCTGATCGCGAGAAAACCAAACAGAATAATCGGGGTTTAGAGAATCATTTGACAAGGTTTGAGGTGAAGCAATAGGAGTCCCCTCAATATGCTTAGCAAGAGAACAACCTCGCACCATTGACATAAATTGTGCGTTCCATAGAATAAAATTAGTAGAAGAAAGCTTGATAGAAATTTGATGAGAAATATTGGGATTCATATTTGCTGGAACAACAGAAGAAGTAGCACCAGTAGAAGAAGACACAAGATCGGTAGTAGTACTCATCGTTGAGGAACATAAAAGTAGAGAAGAATCAAAGAATCAAAGAATTAGGGATTAAGAGGGCTCTGATACCATGTATGAACTCAGAAAATTATCTATTATTTACATATAACAGGTGTATAAATACAGGTATAGCAGTGGCATATAGGAAATGAATCCTAGCCACATGTGGTTTCCTAATTACGATATATCACTACAGCTATATGTCTATCACTAGATACAGAATAACGAGTGTTGCCTATTATAAATTTATTATAGGTGGAAAGTAAAATTGTCATTTAAAAAGATATAATATAATGGACTAATGGTTAATTAACACACAATTAATATAGATAAAAATTAAAGAATTAATATAAAAACGCATTAAATATAAGTAAAAAAATTTAATTTATTAAAAGTGATTGCATATTCTTTTAAATAATGAATTAGAATATTTATTATTTACAATTTATTAATTATTTATTTTTATATGAATTTATCTTTATTAATAAATAATTACTAAAATTTGTTAAATGGGTGATGCTAAGAGAAATCACTAATATAGTACAGATGTATGAAGAGAATAATCAGAAATGCTAAATAATGTTTAATTACTTAAGAAAAATTGTATTGGAATATTTGGACATATCTGTAATTTTACCTAATTTGATCTTCTTTTTTTTGTAAATTATTTTTTTAAGAATTAAACTAATAGAATCACGCGAGCGGTAAAACTCTTTTTATTGAATTTTAATACCATTATATATTTAAAACTTAAATTCAAAATTTTTATTTAAACGAAAATAGTCTCTTAATATTTTCAATAGCCACGTAGAATTTCTATTATGAAAATTATTTCAAAATTGATTGATGATATTATTAATCATTAAAAAGTTAAAAAATTTATGTATCAAATTGTCAAACTAAAGTTCTTAATATATAGAAGTTTAAATTAACTTAAAAATATAATATTATTTTACAAAATTCACATTTTTTTTTGTCAATAAATAAGAGAATGTATATATATCAAGGAAGGTCTTTCTGTGAAAAATTCAAAAAGAATATAATCCAACGTCAAATCCCGCCACAAGCTCTACTTCACAATGCATTAACATTACTTCAAATAAAATAAAATAAGTTTGTATGAATATCTTACATTACTTGTATATAATTTTTTTTAATATTACATTACTGCAGAGGGCAATTAATCTCAGATCTATTGTTTAATGAAGATACACTTTATCATTAATTTATGGCTCAATATACTACTTGTATGTAAATTTTAAATAGAAGTAAATCAAGTTATTATTTAAATCTTAGGCGCTCCAAATTAACTGATTTATCAATGGAAGTTTTCTATTCATAAATAAAATAATATCAACAAAATTATTTGTGACATGATATGAATAAAAAAAATTATACTCGCAAGGTTCTTATTCATAAATAATTTACAAAAAAAAATCAATATTTATCAATGAATTTGGGAACAGTAAAAAACTATGAATAATAATAATAATTAGAAAGTGAGTAAAACTTAATCAAATTTTATAATAATAATAATAATTAATCTATGTTAATTTAGTAATTATATTTGAATAAAACATAATTAAATTAAATTAAATTAAAATTCAAGTTAAGTTGTATGATTTAAAAATATCTTTTATCCTAGAATTATAGAATTACTGATAACATACAAGTTAATTTTACAACACTTAGAACTGAAATGTATACGCAATTACATGTGTAATTTTTTTTTTCACAATTTCTCTGTGTAGGAAAATTTTATTTGTTGTACCATGTATAATAATGTATTAGATGACTATAAAAATAATAATATTTTATAAATAATATTTTTTTAGAAATTAACCAAATAAATACCCCATCCACATATCACTAATAAAATTTAGACTCTATTTACCTTAACTAGACTTATTTTGATAAAATTACACTTTAATTTTAAAAAAATTACAGTAAGCTTTTTTTTTTGTTCTCTCTCTCTCTCTCTCTCTTTCTGTTTCTTTTCTTTTTTCCCTCAGATCATGTCTGCCAGCATTTGTTTCTTCTCATATCGTGTTCCTCGGCCCGCAACCCATTTCTTTCTCTCCATTTTCACATATGATTTCAAGTTTTCTTTGTTTTATTTGACATACCGATTGAAGTATTTATCTCGTTTTTTGCTCTCATCTTGTCTTACGTAATTATCTCTTCTTTCTTTTGTGGCTACTTGATCTGCATTTTCATTAATTGAAATCGGTAAACTTTACTTTTTTAGCTATGCATATGTTTTTATTTAGTGAATAAAAATCTGATTTGAGCAAATATGATAAAATTTAAAAAATGCATGTATGTTTATTTTCTGGGGTTTTGAAAATGACATTATATTAAACTTAAAGAGAACTGGTTTTATTTTATTTTATTATTACAATATTATAACTGTTAAATCATCATATTCCTTTATTCTTCCTTTCCTTCTTTATTTTAATGTATGAAGTCTTGAAAAGTTTAAATAGATATAGTTGGATTACTATGAGCTGTTAGGGCTGTTCACCCAACCCGAGGCCAAAAAAACCCGGCCCGGCCTGAACCCATACTAGGGTCGGGCCACAGGCTTCAAAATCCAACCCGAGCTATGCTCGGGTCGGGATAAAAATTCTCGGGCCGGCCCGACCCGGCCCGAGATATTAATTTTTTTATATTTTTTAATTTTTTTTAAATTTATATTTTGGTAATTTATTTTTTAAAAAAAAATTAAAATATTATATATAAATAATGATATAATAATTTATATATTATCAGATATAATTTAGTATAATAAAATTTTAAAGTAATATTTATAGGTAAATTTTATTAAAATTTAAAAAAAATTATTTTTTTTAATTTTTAAAAAATCGAGCCTGGCCCGGCCCGGCCGGGCTTCGAGTCGAGCCAGTTTGCAGCCCGAAAAAATCTTAGGCCGGGGTCAAACCCGGTCCGTGTACACCCCTATGAGTTGTCATGTTTTGTTATAGAATAATATAGATTGTTATAGATTAATAGTGTGTATGTGTATATTGATATGGATTTAAATGTGAGTCAAGTTTTTTGCTCTTTATATAGTTTAAGTGTTTTTCTTTTTCTTTTTTTAAATGAGATTTTAGGTGTCTTAAACCTTTAAGAAGTATGTAATTGTAGGTTGATATGTGTTGATGTAGATTGATATGTGATTATTTAAGATTGAATCTTTTTTTTTGTATGTTGTTTAAATGTTAAACATTTATTGAGTCTATATTTGTAGATTAATATGCATTGATATGTATTGATATAGGCTAATATGTGTTGATATAGATTGATATAAGCTGTTTTGAGTTTGTTATAGTTTCTATGGATTACGACGTGAGTATAATTTATTATTGTAATTGTAGGATATTAATGGATGTATTCAAATTAATCAGCGGAAATCATTTAATGGACAAAATAATAATTCTCATCTAATATAGGAGAAAATATGATGTAAACATCTGCAAATATATTGGCGAGGGTGCTGAATATATATATATATATATAATAGAATTATTGATTTCAATGAACTTGAGAAATCAGTATCTAAAACTCTTCATATTGACAACACATCAAAAATTGAATTTAAAATTGTTACTGGTCATGACACACATCCTCTTTATGATGTCATAGATGATAAGTTACTTAGGATATTCATGGCATTGCTATGGATGATAGGCTTAAATATCCATTGACTGTTAACGGTGAAGCATATATGCATATAAATCCGGACATGATAGTAATGATCCTTATGGTGTGAAAAAAAAGTGTCTAAGTAGAGGTACCAGGCAAATGGAAGGTTTTCACTAATTACTGAATCTATCCATGTAGGGCCGAAATATTATGAAAATGAACATGATTTTCCTAATTCATATGATGAGGAATGGGCATAACATAATAATGAGAATCTTGTATATTGTAATATTTGGGCAGAACTTATTAATGATGATTAAGTAGAATTTCATCAGACTGGCATGGAACACAATAATGACATTGATTTTGATTATAATAATGAGGTAGACCATATCACTACTGACAGTGAAGAAAATGTGACATTATTTGCATCAAGGAGCAATCCAGAGTTGTTAGGCAAAAGTTCTATATCTGAAAAGATTGAGGAGGAAAAAATATTTAATTCAAGGGATGATATTAAGACAATTATATCCCTCATTACAATTACGGAGAAATTTCAGTTTAAGGTCTTCAAGTCCAATACTTTTTTTTTTCTGGTCGTGCACTGTATTAATAAAACTTGTACGTGGAGATTGAGAGTGAAAAGTCTTGAAGAGCCAAAGGATTATCGGATGGTAACAAAATATATGACCTAACATAGATGTCCGACTGATTTTGATCAGACTAGACACAGACAAGAAACTAATTGAGTTGTCGCTGAATGTGTTAAGAAGCTGTGAGCTGGGATTTTCACCCCCACTCCCAGTGGAATGGTTCTTGCAACTTTAGCATTGTTTAGGCTCAGGACCTTAGAGAACACGGGTCTAAGCCCGGAGAAAATGGAGTCAACACTCAGACAGGCCGAAAAAAAAGAAAGGGGTGGATGACTCGACTCTTAAGGAATCCCCAACCCCTAATGGGTTCGAAAAGTTGGGTATGTGTGGGGAATGTGAGAAATGGCCCAGCACCCCCACAACGCCCGGTTCATTGGAACCGGCCTCATTTTCAGGTCTTAATATTATAAAATTCTTAAATATAATGATATTATCCATACTACATGCGATCATAAGAATAAATAAATACTTTATTAAAATCACAACAATGTCCAAACAAAATAAATAAATGGACACCCATCCAAGGATGGAAACATGTCCTTACATCATCCATATCTAAAATTAAATAGGACACCCACCAAAAGGTGAAAACGTGTCGTTTACATTAATTCCAAAATATGAAAATAATCTAAATTACATAAAGATTAAATAATGAGGTACCCAATCATGGAAACATACCTCTTGCAATTTTTAATACCAAAATAAAAATAATAAAGAAATCATTCATCCATGATAAACAAATCAAATATCGAAATTAAATAAATCAATCATCAAAATATATAATAAACTACATAATTAAATTTAAAATTAAATAAAGTAATAAATGTATAAATTTAGGGTTTTAGAATTTTAATAACCAAATTAGGGTTTTTAAATAAAGGGAGTTAAACACAAAGGCTTATAATACATAAATAAATATTGACCCCTTCTACGAGCCCATACGGTGATCCCTCTATCCGATTAGAGGACGGGGTCAAGGGGCAGAAAATATTTTAGGGTTGTAGGTTTTGGTGTTGAAAATTAAGATTTTAGGGTTTAAGATTTAGAAAATAAGGTTTCAAAATTATAAGAAACAAGCTACAGTAAATCTTAGAAAAATAAAATTGATTATGGTTTTGAGAAAACAGATTATTGTTTTGTAGTTTTAGAAAAATGTAATTAGGTTTTTAGATTTCAAAAATTAGTTTTACGGGTATTAAGGTATTAGGGTCTTAGAAAATAATTTTTAGAATTTTAAATAAAGTCTATATGGTAAACAGAATAATTAATCAAATAACAAAAAAAATCATCTATTGTATGTTTAAACAATTGATCAATTTGAATGATGAAGCTACTGTAAACATAAATAAAGCAATAGAAACTCAAACCTCTATTGTTGGCTCCACCACAATTTGAATTCTGGTTGAACAATAACAAAGACAAAATATGCTGTCTTTGATGGATTCCTTGTTGCTTGCTGACTGCCTCTTGCTTTTTTCAAGTCCAAGGTTCTAAATTGATTCCTTCAATAATTGTGCCGTCCAAGATTGCTAAGAAAAAGTCCCTAAAAAATTCAGATCCCAAAAGTCCGATCCTCTCTCTGGTCGAAATAAAATTCTCATCCTCTCTTTTTGTGTCTTTAATGTGGTATTTATAAGAAAAAATAAAAAACATAATACTAATTGGTTAAGAAAATAAAAACCGTTTAGGAAATAAAATTAAAAACCAAGTAGAATAGGTTTTCAGAAAAATTACGCTGGCAAAAATTGCGCTAGCGAAAATTGATGCAGGGCGCTGCTGGTTGGGTGCACAGACCGAGCGCGTTTCTGCTGCAATTTTGCTTACGGCAAAATTGGCCTCCAGCCAATTCGCCACAAGCAAAACTTGCGACGAATTGGCTTGAGGCTACTTCGCCGCAGGTTTTGGCCTGTGGCCAATTCGTCGCCAGCGATGAAAAATTTCATCGTCGATTTTGTCCGTCGCCAATTTTTATTTTTTATTTATTTTTATTTTTATTTTTATCATTAAAAATAAATATTATAAGTAATAAATATTATTAAATATTATTTAATTAAAATACCACATAAATTATTTTGGACTGTTTAAAAATATCATGTTGGACTGGGTAAAAAATTAAGGGTCTACAGTTTGTCCCTTGCTTGAACTATCTGAGACTTTCAGTAGAAGAGAGTAAAAAACAACATGACTTTGAGCAGATTTTGGATGAGGATGGATTCTTGACCTAAGGTTAAAGTTGGTTTGGGTTCTGGACTTGAAAAAGATTTGGGTACTTGGACCTGTGATTGAATTGGGTACTTGGACCTGAGATTGAATTGGATTTGACTAACCTTTTATCAATTGAGAATTTTAATTGTTTCATTCTTTAATGGATTGTGGGTCTTCACCCTCAAAATGCATCTTCATCCTTGGACCTTGGATCTTCATCCTTGGAATTGGGTCTTCACCCTTGAAAATGGATCTTCATCCTTGGAAATTAGGTCTTCACAGTTGAAATTAGATCTTCATCCTTTAAGCTGGATCTTTATCCTTGGCATCGGGTCTTCACCCTTAAAAATAGATCTTCATCCTTGGCATCGGGTCTCCACCCTTAAAAATGGATCTTTATCCTTTAGACTTCGAGTCTTCACCCTTTAAAGTGGATCTTCATCGTCGGCATCAGGTCTTCACCCTTGAAAACGGATCTTCATCCTTGGAAATTGGGTCTTTACCCTTGAAAGTGGATTTTCATCCTTGGCATCGGGTCTTCACCCTTCAAAGTGGATCTTCATCCTTGAAAATCTGTCCTATATTGGCTTCAGCTCTTCTAGTTAGACTGATATTTTAAGTTTTACATCTTCATTCTTTTGATAGTTTTATTGTTCCATTCTTTTGCACTTTTGCAAAAAATTCAACCATTTTTAGTTGGCCCCTTATGCCTTCTCCTTACCCCCAATGATTTTTCGGGTAGGCTCTGATTGATGTTTGTATTTTATCTGGTTTCTTGTATAAGCATGCATCTCTTCTTTCTTTTGCAAAATGACTAGAGCTTCCTTAAGTAATAGGCCTTCCATGCCCTCTGATTTCATATCTTCTTTTGATTCTTTACTTCACAGGGTGTTTGCTGTTCACTTTTGACAAAGAATAGACAATACAACACAAGAAAATGCAATGTGATATGCTCAAGTATACATGATATTCATGAATAATACTTATAGTGGTTCCATCGACTCACAGACCGAGGTGATCAGCATAAGTGTTCTCATTGCTTCCTTCTAGATGCTTATTCAGGTCTTGCATTAGAATGACAGAAGGTTTTGCATTTATGATTTTTATCTTTGAGATATCAAAAACATGAATAATAGAGGCCCCAAGCAGTAGAGATATATCCATTTCAAATTATGATTCAGCACGTCAATTGGTAGCTTCTTCACAACCTTGCAAATAATTCTTTACTTTGCCCAGTGTGTCTTTTGAGGTTCAACTGTTCAACATATTTCCCTTAACTTGAAGGCTTTATAATTTTTTTTTCTTTTTTGATTTTTGAATTTTGAAATCAAAAGTTGGCTTTGCCAAATCAATGTCAATTTACCTCAGGACTTGATTTTCTAAATTAACATATCTATAACATGACAACCCTTATTACCATACTAAACTCGGGAATTATTTTTATTTAAATAAGAATTATTGCACTTCAGATAAGCACATACACATTACTTGATCAAAGGTCTTATTGAGTTTGAATATTGTAACACCCCGATACCCTATATAAGTACTATACATATACCTAGTATACATACAGTAAGTATATAAAGTATAAGGATGTCACTTTCGTTACCTTTTAAAAACCTGTAACAGATTTCAAACCATAATACGTTAATTCAAATAACAATTACAAAATCATTATCTTTATCAAAACTTCATTTATATATATAAATACTCTCTCGTCAGAAATACATCATAATTAAAAGTTATACATGTATGCATTACCCTCTAGTTGGTCTCGACAAACTTACTCTTCTCGTGGCATAACGAAAGACTTCATATCTTCCAACAAGCTACCTGCGCAATTACACATCCGCGCTAAGCCCAAAAGCTTAGTAGTACAAATATAAAATATAAACATACATTATAGAAGTTCTAACATATAATGATATATCAATTCAATGTACCATTAGTTCTTATCATGTTTTCCTTTTTAATTACACCTTCCATATATCTCGACTAATTTCATATATTATGTACATATATACATAACATTATCACCAACTACCATCCATCACTAATATTCACAATCAATATTTCAATACACACATTACATATCATACCAATCATGAATCACATTTCCAATGAAGACAATCATTATCACCAACCACAATTCATTAATAGTATCCACAATCAATATATCAATGCACACATTACATATCATACTTCATAACAATATTTTATTCACAATTCACCAATCATGATTCATTACTAATACTCACAATCAATATTTCAATACACACATTACATATCATACCAATCATGAATCACATTTCCAAAGAAGTCAACCATAGATCTCATTACTCATTTCTTTCAACACTTGTATATCACATTGACAACAAAGACAGACTCGGGCCCAAAAGACACTAATATATTATACAAAGTTCATCATTATAACCAACAACCATAGCGTCACTGCCAACCAGGTCGGTTGCCCACTGGGCCTCAGGCCACTGCCAATCCCAGGGGTCCGCAGGAGGCAGATAAGCACGTATAAAATTACCAGTAACGAACCTTCCCCCAACCAGGTCGGTAGTCCAAGTTCGGTTGCCCAACCACAGGGTCCGCATGGTTCCGCAGGAGGCAGATAGGAACGTATAAGACTATCAGTAACGTACTTTCCCCCAACCAGGTTGGTAGTCCAAGTTCGGTTGCCCAACCACAGGGTCCGCATGGTTCCGCAGGAGGCAGATAGGTTCGCTCATTTATATCTTTTAACATTACCTTCTCAATTCATTTTCATCATTATTAAATAGGCAAACATGCCTCAACAATTTCATTTGTATAATCATAGTCATTCATAATGGCTTATCATCACATTTAAATCATCATGTCTCAATCCACATTATAATACTTCCTCTTTCACCTATTCATAATCAATTACATTGACTAAACCAACATATCATTATTCAACCATACCATCTAGGTATGTTTCAATCATATTATTCACATCATTATAATATACATTAACATCAAAGCAATTCCTCATTATATTCAACAATCTTAGATTCACATCACATCAAGAGCGTATATTTCATTAAATAATCATAACCAATCGCAATGGTTTTATCTCTTCTCATTCCTCAACTCACATTAAAACAACTCATCAATAGTTTATACATAATATATTTTGGATTCCTCAATGACGTATTTATCTTAACAAATCACATAGCACATACCTTTATGAGCGATCATCATATCTTTCACACTATACAAATCATAATATTAGTCACATTGTATTAGCAATATAATAAATTACTTAACACATTTATAACTAAATAGGTTAGGTCTCACAATCTTGTAAAAGAATGCATTCATATAAGTTTGTACTTACCTCAAGAGCTATTCCCATCAATCTACACATTTCCTCTTCCAAGAATTCTCAATATTTAGGTTAATGCAACACAATCTCTTCAAAACCTAATCCAAAGATAATTATACCCATAAGAAAATAAGAATGATAATTAACTAGGGCAATCTCAACACACGACATGCTCACCAACACGGGCGTGTTCATTAATTATTTTTCTCACAGTAGCTAACACACTCAAGGGACACGGCCAAGCTTGTGGCCGTGTCTCCCAACACAAGCTCCAACACGGCCAAGACTTCCCTAGCTTGGCCGTGTCTCTCAACCAACATCAGGCAGTGGCAGACACGGGCAATGGACACGGCCAAGCCAATGGCCGTGTCTCTCCAAATTGTTCCAACACGGCCGTGTCTCCTATCATCCTGGCCGTGTCTCTCATAAGATAAGGATTTCAAACACGGCAAAAATCATGTATTCTATACATTTCAACTTCATTAAACACAACATACATCAATTAGTCAATTCTCTCACTCATAGATTAAATCTTTACTAACCAATTTCAATAATCCATCATCATCCTCACAATTAACCTTATTAACATCATCTAACTATCAATTCAACATATTTATAACTTTCATCTTTCATTAACATCACCATCACACACCAACCCTATCAAATCCAAACTCAAACAATAGAAATCAACACAAGAAATTGAATACTTACTTGAATATCTCGTCAAATCTTCAATCTCTACCTTCAATTCTCTTAAAACCCTAAGATTTTGATGAAGATCATCACATCTTTCTATCTCTCTCTTTCTCTCTCTCTCTCTCTCTCGTACAAGAACCAAAAGGAGAAGAAGAAGAAAGAAAATATCTTTTCTTTTTCCTCTTCTCACGCCAACCATATATATAATAATAATAATAATAATAATAATTACTTATTTCCAAAAATCCTCCACCAAGCACTTCTAACAATGCAATTATCTAAATGCCCTCCTCCATTTAACTTAACTCTTGTCACTTATATGCCCATTTAAGTAATTTCACATATCACAAATAAATATCCTCTTCCATTGACCACCCATTTTGACCAACATATACACTTTCTCTCTACACATTACTTTCCTTTTTAAACAATACATAAACATTCTCTTTTCAATTTCTTTTCTTATCAACATAACATATACACATAATTCAAACAAACAACAATTATAACCAAACTTCTAGGGCACACATTGGGATATTACAAATATTGTTTATCTCATATGCATGCTTATTCAACTATCTTTACAAATAGACTCTACCTACCAAGAGAGATCAACAGGTCTTTGATAGGCTTGAAATGGAGTCTTTAGGGGACACAAGTTAAATGAAAGCCATTTTGAGATTAGAGCTGATGTGACACAATGGACAAACCCTCACACTACAAATTTCTTGCTTGAACTTTAGGCAGTTGGGAGAAGGAATAAGATAGAGCTTTGAATTTTCCCCCATCTTCTTGGCATTAATCTGGATCTTGATTTGGATAGTCTTTGCCTTTGCAAAAAGTTTGGTACCCATATTCATTTTTTTTCTAAGACAACTCTTTTAGAGCTAGAACAAAAAAAAAGAAGAAAAAAAAAAGAAAAAAAAAAGAAAAAAAAAGAAAAAAAAAGAGACAAAAGAAACAAAAGAAAAAGAAAAGATACTAAAACCCAAAACGGTTCAGAAAGCCAACTTGGGTTTCTAATAATGGATGAGTGGAGTGACATAAATATTCTTTAACAGGGATAAATCATTTGTTACTCTGATGTTATCTTGATAGATTGGAGATATTAGGTGAACTTCAACTACCCTTATGGTCTTGAGAACATTAACTATCCTTACAGTCTTGGCTATGCATTCCTTTCTTTGATCTTCTTGCCTCTTCACCTTAGTGATCATAAGACTTGTCAAAAGTATAACAACAGCTCAAGGTGGGTCATCAGGCTTATAAGTCAATAAAGAGAAGGTTGAAATCTTATGAAGGCTCAAAGGGACAACTAGGGATTGATATTTAATTGGGTGGATACTAGTTGTTGGCTAACCAAACAATGCCTAGATCATCTCTCCCTTAAATAAGCAGAGTTCAATTTTGCCTTGAAAGTTTGTCAAAGCATATTCTAAGACTGACTAGGACCTAGACAAAGGTCATTATGTAGGAGCCCTTTCTAAGCATACACAACTCAATGCTATAGAGCAATTCCCTCACCTAGTAAAGTCATTCGAATCATGATTCATTGATACGCTAATTTATAAATATCAAGTTAAATTCATCATTGGTTGAGTACCATAATGTACAAAGACCATGGAAAATTTGATGAAAATAATTAATTCAAACAAACATAATTTGAAAAATGTAATTGTTCCAACTAAGTACTAATGAAAGCAAAATAAAAAGAGCAACGCTCCAAGCTAAGATAAGTTTGTTAAATAAAATTTCTCCTTATTCCAAATCTTCAATACCCTCATCTTGAAAAGAGGATAAGACAAAATCTTCCTACAATCCTCTTCCCACCATGAAGGTTGCCGGTGGAAGTACTCTTCCAAATTTAGGCAAAGGATTATTCTTGGTTTTGGGATGTCCGGCTCAGGTAGCTTACCACTATCGGTTAGATCTTGGATCTTATGCTTTAATAGGATACATATATCGGTCTCATGTCCTTGAGTCTGATGAAATTGACAAAAAGCCTTAGTATCAAATTTTGTGGGTAAAGGATTTGGCAAAAGTCGAGGGGCCAATGGCTGTAATAGTCCCTCCTTTTGTAGCTTGTTGAAAATTTAAGAAAGAGGTTTCCCCAACTCTGAGAACTATCTTTTATTGTCTTGACCAGTCTCATTAATATCAACTTCCTTTTGTGTGCTTTAATTACCCGACTGGTAGTTCCCTTTCTCATTTCTTCTTACTGAAAAGCGATTCTTCTCCCTTTTTCATTCTTTGATTTGCAGGCCAGCTTGGAGAAGATCTTTAAAATCCCTGATGAGTCTATGAGACATCCTTTCATGAAGACTAGGCAACGCCCCTCTCACAATAATCCTTATTTGATCAGTTTTATCGAGCCTCTTCCTGAGCAATGCAGCTTTATTCCTCCACCTTTTCACGTAGTCCACGAAATTCTCATTTGGTCATTGCCTAATGGCTTCCACCTCCATCAAGGTAACTTCCAGCTCGACATTATACCCATACTGCTGAATGAAAGACTTGTACAACATGTCCCAATCTTTTTGAGTATTTTCTTTTAAGGTGTTGAACCAGTTTTGGACAATAGGGTCCAATGAGAGCATGAAATATCTTAGATTTTGAGCCTTAGTGGCTCGGGCAAACTGTATAGCAGTGATGTACTACTTCACATGGAGATGAGGATTTTCAGTACCATTGTACCTAACGAAAGAAGGCATTTTGAATTTATAAGGGACCTCCTCATCTTGTTTAAATAGTTTGTCAATCTCAGACATCTCTTCTGTTTTCAACTTCTTCTCGAATTTCTTCTCCAAATCAACATTCAGCTTCTCAACATCAGAAGTTTTAGTTTTCTCCACAACTGATTTTTCCACAATCCTCGGCTCTTTCTTCTTATCTTAAGGATCTTGGAAGTATTGGGCCCGGTCATCATCATCATCCATAATCATCTTATCATCATCAAAGACTACTTCACCAACTTTAGCCTTTCCCTTGTCTTTCTTCGTGCTTGCGGATGTTTCAGCAGTGTTCCCAAACATTGCAGCCATCTGACCTTTCATGATCTCAGCTAGCGCCCCCTTTAGTTCTTCCATCTTGACTTCAAGAGCATCATCTAACATCTTTTGAATCTGCTCAGGTTCCATTGCTTTTGGTGAGAAGCTAACTAAGTTGTTGTTGGATTCTTCGTCACCCGGCGTAGGTTAAATTGTCGTAGGCTTTTGAACTGTTGTAATCCAGGGCTGTGAGCCAGAGAGGATCAATGATATGAGATGCAAATGTATGTATGCATGTATGCATGTATGCACAAACAATAAACAAAGATAGGTAGAACGTCCCTTCCAACCTTATAACTTCCACACACGAATGACAAGTCTCTTTTCCTAGTTTTATGGTCAACAAAATACCAATATGGGATATTTTATTTTCGAAAGAGTTCCCTCGGACGGTTCAACCATTAATTGATTTTCAAAAATGGAAATCAGTTCATGATAATTCCTATTAATTAGTTTTTAATCCATCCAATCAACTAAAGTAGCTTTTATGCTACATTGGATTAAAACTAAATTAAGAGGTTTATTATAAATAAATTTCTCACTTGAAAAAATAACTAATGATTCATGCCAAAAATAAGCCCATGATTATTAATTCTTAGTACAAACTAGGCTCACAATTAATTTTTGGTATTTCCACAATTGACTTAAATATTCGTAAGCTCTTTCAAAAGGTTATGAAAATAATTTTGTTTCTAAGCACATTGTAAAACGATTTTAGAAAAAATGGATTTTGGGCTTTGTATTTGGGCCATGAGAAAAGAATTTTTATTTTTTTAGAAAAAATTTATGTCTAAAGACCATCTTGAAAAGTTTTGAAGATAGCTTTGGTCTTTTGGATTTAGAGGAAAAAAATTACTTGAGCTCACAATGTAATTAGGTCATATTAGAAAAAGAACAAATCAAATAAGTCATGATTTAAGCCAAGATAAATTAACCATAGTCAAACAACAAGCATTTGGGGTAAAAATTTAAGAAAAGTAACTAGGTCAATTACATGAGCTTTAGTCTTTGGGTTGAAAAGGCTTAGGTTCCCATAGCAAGTATATACCAAAAGGTACAAAGCTATGAGTGGTTATGCTATGCTCGATCTCCATACCTTGAGTGAAAGTATGGTATCCCTCACATAACACAACACGGATAACACGGACATCCTAACTCATGTACACAATGCAATCTAACATGATGCAATGGATAATATCATGATAAGAAAGAATATAATAATATAAAGACCAACGGAATCAACTTCTCTTATCTCCAGTGGAGTCGCCACTATGAGCGGAAATTTTTTCCCCCGCTCCCGGTGGAATGGTTCTTGCGATTTTGGCACTGTTTAGGCTCAGGGCCTTAGAGAACACGGGTCTAAGCCCGGAGAAAATGGAGTCGCCACCCGAACGGGCTGGGAAAAAGGAAGGCGTGGATGACTCGATTCTTAAGGAATCTCCAACCCCCTAATGGGTATTGCCCCGCAACAATTTTTACCAGCTCAAATTTTCCAAAATCCTATTCTACTTGGTTTTTAATTTTATTTCTTAAATGATTTTTATTTTCTTAACCAATTAGTATTAGGTTTTTATTTTTTTCTTATAAATACCACATTAAAGACACAAGAAGAGAAAATGAGAATTTTATTTTGGCCAAAGAGAGGATCGGACTTTTGTGATATGGATTTTTTGGAGATTTTTTCTTAGCAACCTTGGATGGCACAATTATTGAAGGAATTGATTCAGAATCTTGGACTTCAAAAAAGCAAGAGGCAGTCAGCAAGCAACAAGGAATCCATCAAAGGCAGCATACTCTGCCTTTGTTATTGTTCAACCAGAATTCAAATTGTGGCGGAACCAACAATGGAGGTTTGAGTTTCTATTGGCTTATTTATGTTTACAGTAGCTTCATCATTCAAATTGATCAATTGTTTAAACATACAATAGATGATATTTTTTTGTTATTTGACCAATTATTATGTTTACCATATAGAATTTATTTAAAACCCTAAAAATTATTTTCCAAGACCCTAATATCTTAATACCCGTAAAATTAACTTTTCAAATCTAAAACCCTAATTATACTTTTCTAAAACTACAAAACAATAATATGTTTTCTCAAAACCATAATCAATTCTATTTTTCTAAGATTTACAGTAGCTTGCTTCTTTCAATTTTGAAATCCTATTTTCTAAATCTTAAACCCTAAAATCTTAATTTTCAACACCAAAACCTACAACCCTAAAATATTTTTTGCCCCTTGACCCCGTCCACTAACCGGCTAATGGGGCTGCCATATGGGCTCATCGAAGGGGTCAATATTTATTTGTGTATTATAAGCCTTTGTGTTGAACTCCCTTTATTTAAAAACCCTAATTTGGTTATTAAAATTCTAAAACCCGAAATTTATACATTTATTACTTTATTTAATTTTAAATTTGATTATATAGTTTATTATATATTTTGATGGTTGATTTATTTAATTTCGATACTTGATTTGTTTATCATGGATGGATAATTTCTTTATTATTTTTATTTTGGTATTAAAAACTATAAGAGACATGTTTCCATGATTGGGTACCTCATTATTTAATCTTTATGTAATTTAGATTATTTTTATATTTTGGAATTAATATAAAGGACACGTTTTCACCTTTTGGTGGGTGTCCTAATTAGTTTTAGATATGGATGATGTAAGGACATGTTTCCATCTTTGGATGGGTGTCCATTTATTTATTTTATTTGGACATTATTGTGATGATGATTATGAGCCCAAGAAGGAAGAGTGAACCTAGTTTGAACCCAAAGAAGACAAAATTATAAACACTTGATCTGGTAAGCCTTATGCAAGGCCACCACTAAAAGAAGTAGAAGCTAATAAGGGGAAGGATGTTAAAGCTAGGAACAAAGAAGAGGAAGATGATATTGTTCTTAAGCAATTAAAAAGAACTCAAGCTAGTATTAGTATTTGGGACTTACTAGCAACATCTAAAAAGCATCGAGAGACTATGGCAAAAGCTATGGATAGCAAGCCAATTTCTACTTCTATAACACCTGAGGAGCTGATTAATTTTGTGAGAGTTGAAGGAGTGATGAAGTGTGAGGAGGATCAAAAGAAGAACAAGATTGATGTAGAGATGGTATCATTCTCGAATGCTGATTTGCTAGAAGAGGAAAGGGACCACATCCGCCCGCATTTTATCAAGGTAGAAGTCAAAGGGAAATGGACTACGTGTGTAATGGTTGATGATGGATTCGCCATAAATGTCTGCCCACTCAAAATCCTACCTAAGCTAGCCATGTCAATGAGAGATTTAAGCTCGATCGAGTTAACAATTAGGGCATATAATAATACCAAGAGGCAAGCTGAAGGAACCTTTAAAGTTGTTGTGAAGGTTGGTCCCATCGAATCCATGGTTGAATTTGTGGTCTTGGATATCTCTGTCACTTTTGTACTACTATTAGGATGACCCTGGTTTCATCCACTTGGTGGAGTTCCTTCTACACTCCATCAGAAGATCAAGTTTCCAAATAAGGATGAGATAGTGGTTATCGAGGCCGAGGATAATGAAGTGGTGAACACTCTAATGATTGAGAGACCTCTCAATAGTTTTCAAGTAGTTGTAATTTCTGATAATGAAATGGTAGACCCCAAGGTCTTGACTATGATAAAAAAAAACATGAACTACATGCCTGGTGTTGGTCTTGGAAAGGGTAAGACAGGTGTGACGGAGCTTTCAGACTTCACGACTCAGACTACCAAGAAAGGGTTGAGATATAATGAAGCTAATAAAAATGTTCAACCTAAGAAGAATGAAAAGATGTGTTTCCTACCACTCGAGGAGGTTCTTATCAAAGCTCCAGACATGGGACCACTCCAAAGGAAGCCCAAGCTAGTTATGTTCATAGGAAAGGGTTTTGAGATTTTTGATGATGTTGCTGAACTAGTTGAACAGATGAAGAAAGAGCTCATCCTTCTAGTTGACAAGAAGCCTAATCCAAAAGAAAAGAAAGGAGTTGTCCTGAAAGTCCAGAAGCTCCAAAAGAAATTACTACTATAGTTGAAGAGAAGTTTGAAGATGTTCTAGTTCATGATTTTAAGAACAATAATTTTGATTTTGATTTTAATTTGTTTGCTTTGTATGAGGATAATAATGTTTTCTTTTCCAAAATGAATGCATTAAAGTTTGATTTTGTTTACTTGTGTGATGTTTTTCCTGATGGTTGCATACATTCATGTAGTGATTACATAAGTATTTTTAATATTAACTCTATTGACACATAATTATTAAATTTGGGAGCAACCAACAATCCTAAAAATATTAGCATAGCATTTGACCTTACTCCTGAAGAGAGAGAGAGAGAGAGAGAGAGATTTGAAAAAAAAATATTTGAAAAATATGAAGAAGTCTTTGATTGGTCTTATGATGATATGCATGGGATTGATCAAGATATAGCTGAACACTTGATTCTTACCTACATTCACATGAAACCTGTCAAACAAAAGCTTAGACGATTAAGGTCGGAATGGAAAATTTGGTCAAAGAAGAAGTCACTAAACAGATACAAGTCAAATTTCTTAAAGTGATAGATTACCCGAACTGGTTAGCAAACATAGTTCCCGTGCCAAAGAAAGACGAAAGAATTAGGGTTTGTGTGGACTATAGGGACTTGAACAAAGCTTCACCCAAAGATAATTTTTCTTTATCTCATATAGATGCCCTTATTGATAGTGCAGCCTCTAGCGTGCTACACTGATTCGTAGATAGATTTTCTGAATACAATCATGTGTTAATGGCCCAAGAGGATAAAGCCAAAAGTGCCTTTGTTACTACATGGGGTATATTTTGCAATAGGGTGATGTTGTTTGGATTAAAGAATGCTGGAGCAATCTACCAAAGGGTGGCTACTACTTTATTTCATGACGTGATGCATAAAGAAGTCGAGGTCTACGTTGATGGCATGATGATAAAATCAGATATGAGAGAGCAACATTTCCATAATTTAGAGTTATTCTTTGAAAGGGCAGTAAAGTACAAGCTAAGGTTGAACTCGAAGAAGTGCATGTTTGGAGTTACTTCAGGTAAGTTGTTGGGACCTGTGATCTGACCAAATGGCATTGAGATTGACCTTGATAAAGTTAAGGGAATCCAGGATATGCTAGCCCCTAAGACGGAGAAGGAAGTTTGAGGGTTTATTGGCAGGTTACAGTACATTAGTAGATTTATAGCAAGGCTTACCATGATCTGTGAATCGATCTTCAAATTGCTTAAAAAGAATCGGCCAGTCAAGTGGAATGATGAATGTTAAAAGGCTTTTAAGCATATTAAAGAATATTTGTTGAATCCACCTATTTTAAAGCTACCTAAGCTCAGTAGACCTTTGTTACTATACTTAGCAGTAGAGGAAGAGTCGATAGGAGCAATACTCACCCAAGCAGATGAATTGGGAGATGAGTATGCAGTTTACTAATAAAGTAGAAAGCTCATACCTTATGAAATTAAATATAGTACATCAAGAAGACATGCATAGCCGTGGTTTGGTCGTCTAAGAAATTGCGATATTACTTTCAGTCTTATAGTGTATAAGCAATTTCCCAGATGGATACAGTAAAGTATTTGAGGGAAACACCTTTGTTGATTAGGAAATATGACAGATGGTTGATAGTTTTAGAAGAGTTTGAGATTGAGTATATAACTAGGAAAACCATCAAAGGTAGAGCAGTAGCAGAATTCCTGGCCCAACATCCATTGCTGGATAGTGAGGAGGTGGTTTTAGAATTTCCCGATGAACATTTAGGGGCCATACAAGATTGGAAGATGTACTTTAATGAAGCAGTAAACAAAAAAGGTGTTGGTCTGGAGATAATTTTGGAATCGCCCGAAGGGAAGCTCATCTCTCTAGCCAAGAAGTTGAAGTTTAAGGCAACCAACAATATGGTGGAGTACAAAGCTTATATTTTTGGGCTAGAAACTCTGATGATCATGAAGGTGGATAAGATACAGGTCTTTAGTGATTCATTGTTAGTGGTATCCTATGTAAATGGTGAATGGAAGTTGAAGGAAGAGAAGTTAAAGCTCTACCATGATTAACTGACCATGATGAAGAAGAATTTCAAAGAGTATAAATTTATACACCTGCCAAGGGAGGAAGAACAGATGGCTGATGCGCTAGCCACATTGGCTTCGGTATGGGAAGATCTATTAAGTTATTTCTTAAGTCTCTGGTTTTGACCAATTCATCGATTCCTTATTATGAATATGAAACAATTATGGAAATTGATATGGACCATGATGCGTGGTACGACACCATTAGATGGTTTTTGGAAAGAAGAGAGTACCCATAAGATGCAACAAAAGAAGAGAGAAGAGCTATAAGGCAATAGTCTTTGCGGTACATTACCTTTCATGGGGAGTTATATTGAAGATGGCCCGATGGAGTGCATTTATGATGCTTAAGGAAGTCTAAAGTCGAGCAGATTATGTCTAAAATACATGCCAAAAGTTGCGGATCCCATATAAACGGGTTAGCCGTGGTTAAGAAGATAATCTGACAAGGCTACTATTGGTTGACCATGGAAAGGGACTATATTGATTTTGTGAGAAGGTGCCAACAGTGTCAGATACAAGGAAATTTGAATCACATGCCTCCCAAAGAATTACATTCTATGTCTTCACCCTGGCCTTTCCAAACTTAGGGAATCGACATTATTAGAGATATACATCCGACGGCTTCAAAAGGTCACCGATTCATTATAGTAGCAGTTGATTATTTTTTAAAATGGGTTGAAGCCGAGTCTTTCAATAAAATGGGGTAAGGCAAATGGCTAGGTTTATTGAAAAGAATCTTATTTGCAGATATGGAGTGCCACACAGTATGATATCGGACAATGGGATGCAGTTCCAAGGAGCAGTTAAGAATTTATTCTTAAGGTACTAGATCCATTATCACCAATCTTTCCCTTATAGACCAAAGGCTAATGGTGCAGTAGAAGCAACGAATAAGACAATTAAGCAAATTCTATCCAAGGTGACCAAGACGTATAGGGATTGGTCAGAAATGTTGCCTTTTGCTTTATGGGGGTATAGGACCAGTGTGCAAACCCCGACTAGAATGATGCCTTTTTCCTTGGTTTATGGGATGGAACCTGTGTTGTCGATTGAGATTGAGATTAAATCACTATAGGTGGTACTTGAAGTTGAATTACCTAAGCCAGAATTAGTAGCAAGCAGATATACACAACCGGCTTTATTAGAAGAAAGAAGGTTGAAGTCATTGTATCATCACCAGCTATATCAAAGAAAAATAGCTCGGGCCTACAATAGAAGGGTTATGGTTAGAAGACTTAAAGTTGGTGATTTAGTGTTGAAATAATGCAAACCTAATGTCCCTGATCCAAGAGAAAAGTTTAGACCTAGCTGGGAAGGGTCGTATGTTGTGAAGCAAGTCATGAGCAAGGGCACAGTCAAGTTGTCAGAAATGGATGGGAACAAGTTTAGTGAGCCAGTGAACATGGACAGGTTGAAGAGGTTCTATTTTTTAGATAAAAGAAGAAAAAAAAAAGCTCACTAGGTTGAAAATCCAAAAGGACGGCCTAGGCAAAAGTTAGAGCAGTCTGCTAGTTTTGAAAATCCAAAAGGGCAGACTAAGGTAACAATTAGGGCTAAATGAGTGAAAATTATCAATTAGAAAGCCCGAAAGGGCTGGTTGGCTATAAGAGTGATCTTGTATATGCTGGATTTATGTTTTTGGTTGTTCCCCAACTTAATAAATAGAGTTGATTTTAAAATTATTCTATGTGCACTATTTTGAATTATTTAACCATTTGGGTAAGATAAATACCATAATAGAAAATGGTGATGACAAATTATAAAAGGAAAGAAAACATCTTTTATTAATCATTATTGTTCATCCTAACATTATTTATTCTGAAAATTGATAAATGTAACATCTATGGAAAACAATAAGTGCAGCGTATAGGCCAGCTTTACTTCAGTCGATCTAAGAAGGCTTCAGTCAAACAAGGCATGTCCAAATCAGAAGTAAATTTAGAACCTTGAGGCTCGACTCCATACTAGAGATCAAGTCAATGAGGATCATAGCAAGTACCTCGACAAAGAGCAGTAAGAGGTACATACAACAAATACATTCGAATGGTAGCATAGGTAATCTTTCACCAAGATACCAACCAACGAACAGCTTGTGAGTGAATCTAGTTGATCCAGTCAGCATATGAGAAAGCAGGACAGAGTAATTTTCTAGCAAAATAATGTCATGTAGATATTTGGTGAAGTCTACAGAAGGGGTGTCAAGTAAGCAGAGGTGCTCCTGTAGCCAGATATGTAAAAAGGATAGTCATACTCTTAAAAAAAAAAAAGAAGAGCTCATCAGGTTGAAAACCTGCAAGGGCGGCCTAAGCAAAAATTAGGGCAGTTAGCTAATTCCAAAAACCTGCAAGGGCGGTCTAGGCAAAAGTTAGAACAAAAAAATTCCACTAGGTTGAAAACCCATAATTGCGGCCTAGGCAAAAATTAGGACAGCTCGCTAGTTTTGAAAACCTGTAAGGGCGGGCTAGAAAAAAATTAGAGCAATTAAAAATAAAAGACTAAATTAAAAGCCCACAAGGGCAATTTAGGTAATTACCTGAAGCAATATCAGACTCCCAGTCAATCTCCTCAAAGATTTTGATTTAAATTGGTCCAATCCAACTAGGGTCTCGGCCAAGATCATGGGTATCGGCAACAAGCCTTCTTCAATTTGATCCATGATATCTAAAACTCGTGGATCAATGTCGCCGCCAGCAGAAACAAGTAAAAATTGGCCAAGCAAATATAGATAAAATATGCATCCCCAAGCTTTGGTCAAAGCCAAATGAGAAGTGCAAAATTTGATTAAGGGACCGAGCAAAATTTTCTCACCTCTAGTCAATTGCAGAACTTTGGGTTTTGAAAGTTGAAGCAGCATCTGCATCTTTTATTGAGTTTTAGAAGTCGGTATGGGTAACTCCATTGGTTGATTGCCTGGATATCCAAGAATAGCTTCAAATTCTTCAATCATAGGACAAATCTCAAAATTATTTTATCTTGAAACTCCTAGTTTTCACATCCCAAAAAAAAAGCCATGACATGTAAGAATGGTTGGTCTAATTTGACATTTTGAAAGCACTTTAAGATATTGAGTTGAGACCATGATATTTTCTCCCAATGTGTTGCCCTGATGCTTTTAAATAAATTCTTAATCTTTTTCAAATTATGCTCAGTCATTGTGGGAGCGTGATAATTACCATTAATTTTATAAAGAGAAATTGGGGATGGCAGAAGCTGAATTATGGATTCGAGTTTATGCGAGATGAAATTATCATGGAGTGTTACTGCCTTGGATGTCGAAGAAAAGAGAGTGATTTAATGATTTATATAACTGCTAGCCAAAGCCCAAATTGCTTAAGGAAAGGGAAATCCATGTCGAATTAGGTTTAAAATTTCAATCCATGTCAAAGTAAGTTTTGGGCATACTGAGTTCATTGTGAAGTGGGAGATTTTAAAGCTTAATCCGCATGGATACTGGAATTGTTAAGTTTAATTAATCAATGTCGAATTCATTTTAAATAAATTCAACATTGCCACTCTATATATATGTATATATGTGAAAAGAAAAGGAAAAAGTCAAAGTGAAATTCAAAAAAAAAGGTCCATTTTTTTTAAAAAAAAAGTTTGAAAAGTCAAACTATCTTATTTTAATATGATATGTATATTAAGATTATTACAGTGTACTATTTAATACAATTTGTTTAATTTATGAGTCTTTATTTATTTATGTATAATGAAGTTTCATACAAGATTTTAATATAAATTGGTCACTGTGAGGGAGGTGGTGGTCTATAATTGAATAATTCTCTGAGAAAGTGAGAAAGTTGTTGCCCTTTGGAGGCGCGTGGCATATTGTCTGTCTAGTTTCCCCCTGAAGAAGCATCCTAATCTTGATTATGCCGAACATCACCATCATCCCCTGTAAAAGTAGATGGCACATCATGGTCATCGGTCCAGGGCCTCCTTAATAAAGACGCACCAGGATCCCTATAGCCCTGGAATCTAAAGTCTCAAAAAATTCATTCAGGATGGTTAGCATACTAATGGCTGGTGGCCAATTATTCCTGCAACTTCATGTTCTTTTCTTCAAGCATGTGCTGTGAGCCATAAATGGAAAAAACTATATTCATACATTTTTCATGCATACATTCATCATATATGAATATGAAACATGGGTTACAAACCAGATAGCTGAAATCGAAGCCCTAAGGCCCAGATGATGGCTCAGTATAAGGAAATGGTTGAGGTGGAGCTGCACTTCTTGGACCGACTTCACAATGCTCATCAATATCTGAGTGATCAACCGCCTGCAAAAATTCATAAGAGTTAGCCAAATGCAAGGTCAAAATTAACAAGAAAGAATGTCTAACCAACCTGGGAGGAGACAATCATAGCATCATCCCGAGAAGTATAATCTCTTGTACCTTCATTCTCTTCATCCTCCTCTCCCTCTTCTTCATCCTCATTATCCCCCTCACCATCATCATTCTCCTTACCATTACCCTCATTCTCATCACCTTCCTCATCCATGTCTTCATCAACCTCCTCCTCTTCTTCTTCTCCCTCATCATCTCCTTGTCCCTCCGAAGTTACAACACCATCAGGGGAGACTTCAAAGTGCAAAATCTGATCCCATACAAACTAAGTGTAAGACAAGTCCAGTTGAAGTAAATGTACATCAATATTGAATCCGTTTTGCGCATGCCTCCAGGAATTCTTGGACATAGATTTGCAAGTCAACATTGATGCTAAAACATTGGCTGGCACTCGCCTCTAGTCAGGGCTAAGAAACCATTTGTGTACTCTCTCACCTAGAAACCAGCCACTTGAAATCGGCCCAATAATGACTTGACGGGAATTTTGTAGGAGTAATGTATTGATCATGGTAGTAGTCTAGTTTGCCCTAGCATCTTCTCTCCACCAATCGACATTCACCTATAACACAACACTATCGGTAAGTCATTTTTTTTCATTAAATTCCATGATATTACGACTTTTGTCTTTTACCGGATCCCAGGTCAGCCGACACAACTGATAACGCCAGGATGCACATGATGGCCTCCAGGCACTTCTCTGTAACTTGAAAACCAAAAGCTCAAGCTCAGGTATCCCACCTATCTGCTAGAAATACGAGGCATTTTCAAGAGATTATATTTGTAGGCCCACACCTATCATGGGTGAAAAGGGATAAATTTCGATCATAAAATATTATTTCAATTGACAAAAAGGAAGAACTCATACATCGGCAATGGCCATTAGGCCTATAAACAATATCTTTATTCCTACTAATCTTATCAAAACCATGATAGAGAGAGGCAAGACAAACCTCTCCCCAAGCATAAAAAGGGATAAGATCAAAATCTGTCAGAGCACGCAAAATTGACAGGTTAATTGTTGCCTCAGTATTGCATGAGATTGTTATAGCTAACAAGTACAACAAAAATCCACTGGTGTATCTTTTCGCCCATCTGCCAAGCAATACTCTCAAATGTATTAATACTATATTTTCCATGCTCCCCTATATTTGGGACAAAGACCAATTAATTTGCAAATTTTATCCTCAGTCAGTATATTGTTGGTCAACAGGATAGGGATTCTGTCGCATTTCATGCCTGTTATTGTAGTAAAATCCACCAAGCCAATCCCCATTTCCCCAACAAGCAAGTAAAAGATGTGAGTGGTGTCCATCCATCGCTCGACAGGCCCATGTATTACACTCCTGTCAATTTGGTATCCCTTGGCAGGTAGTTGCAACACAAATTCCTTAAATCCACACTCATAGATCATCCTCCAGACTGTAGGCATTACTTGATCATACCACTCACGGGCTTTATGGATGTTCCCGTAGCCATGAATCACACAGTTATCAAACTGCTACGATAAAGGTAAGTCCAACCAAGTAAGTACATCAATCCCAATAATTATTCTTAAAAAATTATAAAAATAAGAAAAAAACTATAAATTGACACGAAAAAATTATTTTCAGCACCTTAAGAATTTTATTATCTCCCCGCATTTATTTTTTCTTATTTTTTGGTATTTTTTCACAACAAGACTAATTTTCCTAACTAATTTTCTAATTTTAATTTTTTATTCAATAATAATATACTTTTTTCTAACTAATTTTCTGTTATAGATTTGTGTTTTAATTCTAATTATATGTGTAAGTCATTATTTTTAGAACTAGTTAGCTTATTTTTCTACTATAAATAATAATTTAGCAGTAAAAATACATAAAAAATACATAAAATGCATAAAAATCATAAAAAATTTAATTAATTAAAATTAAAAAAAATATACCTTGTAGAAAATAATAAATATCTGTGTTTTCTCTTGTAAACTTCTGTGGAGGTGCATCCCCACTAGAATTGAAATTCGGTCCAACATGCTATCTCTAAGGTAAGCTCGCATTTTAAGATTCATGCATGGTCCAGTCCTAGATGCATGTTGAGGTACTGCCATTTTCTTCTTCTTTAAAAAGCTTGAAAAAATTTTGAAAACTAAACGAAGAGCTTGAATTTATGAGATTTGGCAAAGGTATGATAGAAAGAAATGAGTGATTTTCATTTCAATTTATAGAAGAATAGAGAGTCTACAGGATATTTTTTTTTATTAAAAAAAAGTTAAAAGTTAAAAATATAATTATGTGATTCCAAGTCAAAGCCAAAACATTTCTCCTGCCACTTTTTAATTATTCATGTTTCCTATCAATAATTCATTCTGCAATTTACTTTCTCAATAATTTTTATTTTCAGACACAACATACGAATACACAGTAATAGATATTTATTATGGGTCTATATTATTTTTGTGTGTCTAAAAAATATATTTATACTCATAAAATATTTTTTCTACGCAGGGAGCAAGAGTATATAGGTATCCAGATAAAGTAAAAAATAGCTAAATTTTTTACAAAATGCTTTACTGACTATAATTAATTTTTGCAAGTACCTCAGGTCTAAAACCAAAAATATTTTTTAGTCCAGAAATTAATCCAGGTTCAGAACCCAAATCAACTTGGGTTTAGAACCCAAATTATTTTTTAGTCCAGAATTCAAACTGGGTCCAGAACCCAAGCCAATCGAGTCCATAACTCAAACCGGGTCTAGAACTCAAACTACCTCAGGCCTAAGACCCAAAATATTTTTTAGTCTAGAACTCAAACCGAGTTTAGAATCTAAACTAATTCGAGTTAGCTCAGGTCCAAAATCCAAATCATTTTTTAGTCCAGAATCCAAACCAACTCGGGTCCATAACCCAAATTATTTTTCGAGTCAAGAACTCAAACCTAGTTTAGAACCCAAGAAAACTTAGGTCCTGAACCCAAAATATTTTTGAGTTCAGAACTCAAACCGGGTCTAGAACCAATATCAATTCTTTAAAACCCAAATTATTTTCGAGTTCAGAACTCAAACTGGATCTAGAATCCAAACCACCTCAGGTCTAGAACCCAAAATATTTTTGAGTTCAAAACTCAAACTGCACCTAAAATCTAAACCAATCTGGGTTAAGAATCCAAATCAGCTTAGGTGCAAAACCCAAAACATTTTTGAATCCATAACTCAATCTGGGTCCAGAATCCATCCGCGTCCAAAATCAGCTCATATTCATGTTGCTTTTTTACTCTCTGAATAAATTCAAGATCATTCTAAGCAGGGGACAAACTGTAGACCCTTGATTTTGGCCCTAAGCTAGTTCAATCCTAATTAAATATGGGCTAAGTACTTATTGGTCCATTTCTTAATGGCTTAAACCTATTTTAAGCTTTTATTTTGATTGGTTTGATTTTTATAAGGCCTAAATGAGTCTGGTTTAGTTTTTAAAACTTTAAAATGGTCCAAAAGTGGGTTTTAAAACATAAAAAATAGACTGGAAGCCATTTTGGTCGAATAGGATCTGTTTAGTTCGATATGGACCTTGTCCATATCAAACTGGGACAAACTAGTTCGATATGGGCATCCATATCAAACTGGAACATGTCCAGTTTGATATGGACATGTCCATAGCGAACTGGCAGTTACACAGTTCGATATGGACATGTCCATGTCAAACTGGAAATTTCTCAATTTGATATGGACATCCATATCGAACTAGGGCTTAGACATGTCCATATCAACCTAGGCAAGCCCCAGTTCGATATGGACTTGTTTTGGCTTCAAATTCTGTTTGAGATGGTCACGTTTTATCACGAATTTAAATTATTTTAAGTCAATATGTCTCAGATAAAACCGTAGCTAATTAGGAAACTAAGACGGATTTATGAAGTTTAACCTAAAATTCTCTTATAAATAGAGAATGAAAGCAAGCAGCAGAGGACGGCAACAAACAACAACTGTCAAGGAAGTAGGAACCAAAATAGCAAGCATTAGACTTAGTAGTGCCAAATGTTGAGTGAGCAGAAGCATTAAGCCATCAAACCAGAAGGCAGGGATACGTCTGTCTTCATATCGTTCAATCAAGATTTTACAAGTTTGATTAACGTGAAATATTGGTGAAACCAATGACAGAGGTTTACAATCCTTTATCTAATTTTTTTAAGCTTACAGTAATTCATTCATCTTATTTTATTGTTCTATTTTTGTTCTTGTTTCATTGCCTCATTTTTTACACTTTTATAAACATCCAGTAGCATTAGTTGAAGCATGATTCAATAATCCATATAGTTAAACATGGTTCATGCAATTGTTAATTGATTTTTTGTGTTTCTCATCCATTAAACTACATTAAAATATTTTCAAAACAATTTGTTTAGACCAGTTTTAAAGTCATAGTAGCCCTAAAATCAAATTTCAATACCTTTAAGTTCTAAAACAGTTTTTGAACCATAAAACTCTAAAACAGTTTCCAATATCAAAACCAATCCTAAAACAATTTTTAATACTAAACCCTAAAATCAGTTTCTAAATTCCAATATCAAAACCAATCCAAAATCAGTTTTTAAATCCTAAAAACCCCCTAAACTTCGATTTCTCAACCCAACTCATCCCAAGACAGTAACTCTGTTTTCCTAAAAAACCAAAACCCTAATCATATTTTAAAACCCTAATTCCTTAAAACTTCAATATCCAAAACCTTAATTCCTTAAAACCCTAATTCCATTTTTCTAAAAACTCTAAACCCTAATTTTGTAAAAAACCCTAATCCATATTAATGAAACCCTAGTTTGAATTAGTTATTATTTAATATAATGTAGGTTTGGTTATTAATACGTGTTATAGATGTTTTATTGTATTTTATATTTGATATTTTTATTTTATTGCTTGAATAATTTAATTAATTGTTTATTTAGATTTTAAGATTATAAAAGGCACGTTTCCACTTCGTGGGTGCCTCAGTTTTTATTATATAATTTAATTTATTATTTAAAGTTTGGATTAATATAAATGACATGTTTCCACCTTTTTGGTGGGTGTCCTATATAGTTTTATTTTAATTTTAAATTTACACTTTGATCATAGTTGTAAGAGCATGTTTCAATCTTATATGGGTGTCTGTTTATTATTTTGTTTGAACATTATTTTGATTTTAATATAATGATATTTTTAGTTTAATTATAGTATGTAATATAGATAATATTATAATAATTAAGAGTTTTATAATATCTAGACCTAAAAAGGAGGTCAGTTCCAATAAACCGAGCATTGTGGGAGTACTGGATCATTCTTACATTTCTCACGTGTACCCAACCTTTTGAATCTATTAGAGGGATGGGGATTCCTTAGGAATCAAGTCATCCACCTCTTTTTATTTTTTCGGCTCATCCGGGTGGCAACTCTATTTTCTCCGGGTTTAGGCCCGTGTTTTCTAAGGTCCTGAGCCTAACAATGTCGAAGTAGCAAGAATCATTCCACGTGGGAGTGGGAACGAAAATCCCCACTTACAAAACTGCTATAAATAAATAAAGTTCAAAAATTTGAAATAAAAAATTTGGGCTTTTCCCTTGTTACCTGATTTCCAAATCAAACACAGCAATGCTAGAGAGAGAGAGAGATAGAGAGAAAGAGAGCAGAACTATACTAAAGAAGGACTTAAGTAATGACAGATTCAACCAGTTTACGATCGGTGGCTTGAGCAACAGCGATGCAACAATGGTGGAGAAGCTTTGGAAGAAAAAGAGAGGGAGGGATTTCGATCGGGCAAATGAGAAAGGAATTTTGAGCATTTTGAAATCAACTGAATAGTGGCGTGTTTTTAGGAGCTAGAATGAGTGAGCATTTTTCATTAAAGGGTAGTTTTGTCAAAATAGGTATAGTTAAGGTGAGTGGAGTCTAAAATTTAATAGTGATATGTATAGGGAAATTGTTTTTATTAAATCCCTTTTTGCTTTGGCAAAAAGGAAACATGGTGTTATGGTATTTACTTCCAATATGGATTTCTCTAAAAATAATGGTTAACCCATTTATAAAAGGTAGTGAAAAAAGGGCAGTGATTTCATTACTTACGGGTCATATAAATATCTCACAATTAAAGGAATAGCTTATCGTTTGAAATTGTTTAATAGGGACAAAGTGTAAAAATATTCCTAAAATTTATACAAAGAGATGGATTAATTTTTAATTTTGTAATTTATTTATATACTTAAAATTTACGTAAATATATAGATTAACTCTTAAAGTTTTAAAATATTGATAAATTAGCTCTTCTTTTAAACTAAAATTAACTATTGTTAACTGTATCTTTAGTTTTGTTAAAAGGTATAAATATGATTCTTAAATTTGCATAAACATATGGGTTGACACTTAATTATTTTTTGCTCTATTATATTGTAAAATAATGTTTTTGCTTTTTTATAAATAAATCAAATATATTTAAGATTACTTTATGCTATATAATATTTTAATTAAAATTATTATTTAATACTTCTTCTAATGATTTTTTAAAATTATTAATTTATATTATGTATATTGCATTAGAGTATTATATCATTAAGATGATATATCTAAGAGATTTTTTAAAAAATATATAAAAATATTTTGAAAATATTCAATTTTTTTAATTTGCTCATAATTTTCAATTGAAGTGAATTTTTTATTTTAAAATTATTAAATTTTAATTAGTTTTAAAAATATACTTTATAATTAATCAATTGAAATTATTTTTAATTTCGAAATTAAAAATTAAAAGCAAATTTAAAAAAAATTGATAATTAAAAAAATGCTCTTAAATATATTTGATTCATTTATAAATAGGTAAAATATAATTTTATTACATAATCAAGCAAAAAAAAAATTAGTCTCAATTTGTATTTTTACACAAATTTAAGGGGCATATTGACACATTTCAGTAGAAAGCTAAACACACAGTTCATGATAGTTTAGTCTGCCATTAAATAATGGGCTAATTTATCAGTTTTTTAAAATTTTAAAGATCAATTTGTATATTCGCACAAACTTTAAGTGTCTAAATAAGGTAAAAAAAATTTAAAGGCTAATTTGTGCATTTGCGCAAACTTCGGAGACACTTTTCACATTTTTCCCTTGTTAATATGGGAAAATAATCATACTTAAAATAAAAGAAAATTATTATTTTAGATAAGTTCTTAAAAAACATAATCTATACTTATGCTATCGATCTTGAAAAGCAATCGTCAAAGGAGAAAAAAAATCTTTAATTGCTACAGTTTAAAAATCAATCCTAGCCTCACAATTGCATTTAAAATATTCACAAAAATTAGTTTAGGAAAGAGAATAAGAAAAAAAAAATAGAGAGAAAGCATAACAAACTACATTAGTTTTTCTTATATCAACTTTTAAGTTGTGTTCCGTGTGGCTTTTGATTTTTAGTTTTAAATTTTTTTAGGGAAGAAAGCAAAACTCATTGAGTAATATTATTAAATTTTAAAATTTTCTGATTAAATAAAACTTTTTTATATCAGCAAAGTCTTTTTTTTAATATAAGACATTTTATATAAATAAAACTTTTTTCTTTACTATAAAAATCAATTTTTGATAATTTTTAATTTATTTATTTTCAATAATTAGAAATTTAATAATTATGATATAATTTTTAAAAATATAAATAATTTTTAAAAAAATATAAAACAAAAGATAAAAATAGTTTTTAGTTTTAAAAAATTAAAAATCTACAACCTAATCAAATATATCCTTACTTAACTAATCATCTTTTATTTTATTTAGATAATATTTTAACTAAAACTAAATTCAAATGAGATATCCTAAATCTATATGAACTCTCTAATTTAAAATATCCTAATTAACTAATAATTATATTCAGATATAAATATTAGTTACTCTTGAATCCATGAGTTCACCCACAAGTTATATGCGGACCTAACTCAGAAACTAACATCTTCTACTGCCATATAAGAAGACAAATGATATTCGAGACAAATTGTTTAGATAGCTCATAACAAACTAGTAGATCAGATGACTGGCATATTATGAGAGTTTTGAGTTATACACCTAAGAATATATATAGTCTTGTTTAAAAAATGATTTTAGAATTAATAAACTATACATTACCCTGTATCGCTTATCACCTTTCTGATCTCAGGATAATTTTCTTTTACAATCATGTTAGTTTATAAACATAATTAGTTAACTTGTGAATGTATATAGAAATTGATTAACAAGTAATATTCTTTTCTAGTTCAATTTCCTCAATCATGACTTTAGAAATGTCCTATTAGATCAAATCAATCATAATCATATGATAATATCCCAAGGTAGCAAACATCTAACTACATCTCAAGAAACAATCAAAAGTTATAAGGGTAATTTTGAGAGCCAAAATTCTCGAGGGTCTCACATCGACAAAAGTTGAGATCATCAGCTTTTATCCGCCTTATAGTTGAAAGTTTGCACATGTAGTGTGACTCACATGTCATGGTATCAGTCCCTTCCCTTAAAGCACATATCTTCCATAAACTCATTCTAGTTTCCTGTTAGGACTCAAGCCTAGCTGTATGCAAGTGCATAAAGTCATATCAAGTAAAAAAATGATAAGTAAAGTATCATTCCCACGAGGAGGGTTGTTCTAAGTACTAAATAATTAAACTGGTTATTATTTAGATGACAAAATTTGATTTGTAATTAAACTTAAACTTAAAATTGAATTTCTTTGAAATTAAATCTAATGATATAAAGCTTAGGGTTTAGTCACCTTTATTGATTTATTATGAATTTTCTAAAGTATTGATTTACTTTAGTTTTTCTTTCAATTAATAGTTGAATTCTCCTTAGTTAAGACTTAGTCTCTCTCAAGTACTAAAACTAATATCAATTTAATCCTTATATCTACTATCGTGATTATAAGTAATTAAATCAATTCTTTAGGTTTTGTGAATCTTGAATCAACCTCTTAAGGGTTTAAACTTATCTCTAAGTGAAAAACTTCCTTAAGATTCTTATCTTCATGGACAAATGGTATGCTTCCACTCTAGCTCCATATAATATCTTAATTCAATTAATTATTGGCTAAATAATCAAAGCATTAAAAATCAAAGATAATAAAATAATCAAAGGTAGAAGTTAACTAAATTAAACAGACATATGTTATTCCATAGTAAACTTAATATAAGGGACCAACCCTAAATAAAGTCTAGTTTCTCATAATTGAAATGAAAATAAAATGTTGGCCTAATTAATCTATTTTTGATCTTAGGTAATCAAATTGAATTAATATAATACTTGTATCAAGTTACATTTTGTAGGAACTTATTATTTTTTTTGAAGAAAATCTCAAAAGTCTGATCGAACCACACAAAATACTAACCAGACCTTTAATGCCAAGTTGAGAAAATTTACTCAGAAGGTTTCACGGTCTGAGGTATGCTCAAAATCTCACCATACCTTGAACATTCCGACCGTACCACCAATTAGTACGATCGGACTATTGGGTGAAAAAGTTATAAAATATCCAGAGAGATTCATGGTTGAAAGTACTCTCAAAATTTTACCGTACCAAGCAAAGTCCAACCAGACCTAATGATATTCTGACTGGACTTACTAGAAAAATTTTCTTAAAATCATCCAGTAGAGTTTTAGACCAAAAGCAAGCTCAGTTTTTGGCCGGACCACCATTATTCCAACCGGACCTTGATGTGGTCCGACAGAGAAGTTTAAATTATTCACAAGTCAAAATCCTTTGAACCTCAACTCAATTAGTGGAAGCCACATGGACAAACCGTTGGAAGAATATTAAGTAAAAGTTCAAAAATTCTGATCGGACTATAGTGTTTCCCGACCAGTATCAAGTAATCTCGATTGGACCTCACCTAGTTCGACCATGAAATTACTCCGGCCAAAGAATTAGTGGATGATAAGAATCAAACATGTTGGACTACTCCTCAAATGGCTAATTTATGACTTGAAGGCTATAAATACCATATGTAACTTCATTTTTTATAGTGGTTGTGATTATAATAGCCTACTTGAATATAATTACTTTCTTTGCATCAAAATTATATTTTGTATTGATTGATTGTTGTGTATGAGCATTAAACACCATTCTAAGTTTGAGAGTGAGCTTGGAAACACTTAGGTTGTGAGAGCAAGCCTGGGAAAAACTCTTGTAAGTGTTGTGAGGTGTGTGATCTCAAACCATTGTAAAGTTTGGTGTGAGCTTGTGAAAACACCAAGTTAGAGTTAAGCTTGTGAAAACTCAAGACTAGTGAAACCTTAACAAGTTGTTAAGGAAGTGGATGTAGGATCAAGGTAAATCTGAACCACTATAAATCTTTGTGTTCATTATTCCATCTTCTACTTAACTTTCTTCTACATCTTTTACATTTCTTGTTCTTGCTTGTTTGAATTTTTAATTTGCCATCATTCATCAAACCAACCAATTCACCCCTCTCTTGGTTTCCATCTTTGAAACAACAATTGGTATCAGAGCTTAAAACTTTTTTAAACTTAATTGTGAAATTTGATCAACAATGACAACTTCTTCTTCTTCTACCTCAACCTCTCATGAAAACCTTAACTCTATCCTTAGACCCTATTTTGATGGAACGAATTATTCTTATTGGAAACACAAAATGTATTTGTTCCTTGATAGTGAAGGGATTGAGCTATGGGATTTTATAGAAAGTGAGTAAAAACCTCCTACTCAAGAGGTTGAAGGTGTTCAAGTTCTTTTTCCCAAAGCATAATGGTCAAGTGCCAATGTGAAAGACCGGTTCAAGAACAATAGAGCCGCCTCCATCTTGATGAATTCCATTTCAAGAGAAGAAAGTGGAAGAGTTCAACATTTAACTTATGCACATTGCATTAGGAAGACACTTGAGAACTATCATGAGGGCACTACCCAAATGAGGTTCACTAAGAAGCAAATGCATGTTCATGAGTATGAGCTATTCAAGATGAAACCAAATAAAAATGTCACCGCCATGACAAATCGCTTGTTTGTTATTGTCAATGAACTAAAGAAGTATGGCAAGGTGTATGACCAAAGTAATGTAAATAGTAAAATCTTGAGAGCTCTAAGAGCAAGAAAGAGCTTTGAATCAAAGTCTCCTCCATTGAAGAAGCTCATGATCTTAGCACTTTGAGAACCGATGAGCTTGTGGGAAAGTGTAAAAATATAAAATATTGTTTCAATGCACATATTGTATGAAATTTGGTCATAAAAACACTTTTTGCTATGTTAGAAAGGCTCATCTCAAGTTAGAAGATCCTTCTATTGCTAACCCCCAAGGACCCAACTTTATTTGGGTACCTAGAAAAGATGAACATTATTGCTTTATAGGTATGCCTAAAATCTACTATCAATGAAAGCACATGGCTTGTGGACAGTGGATACTTAAGGCATATAACAGGAAATGCAAAGCTCTTTACAAGTCTTACTTAAAAGCTTGGAGGTAATGTCACCTTTGGAAATAATGCTAAAGGTAAGATTATTGGCATTGGTTCTATTGGAATACTTAGTAAAAACTTGATTGAAAATGTATGGCTTGTTGATGGTTTGAAACATAACTTGTTAAGTGCAAGTCAATTGTGTGATGAAGGATATAATGTAAATTTTTAATTCAAAAGGATGCACGGTTATTAATTCAAATGGTGAAATTGCATTCAAAGGAGCTAGAATTAGCAGCACATATAAAATTGTCATACATTCCAATAATGCATTTGAATGTTTGATTTCCATTAATAATGATGCTTGGTTATGGCATAGAAGACTAAGATATGCTAGTATAGATCAGTTGAAATTCATTAGTAATGAAGAACTAGTTGATGGTCTCCCTAAAATAAAATTTGACAAAGATAGAACATGTGAACCTTGTCAACTTTGTAAGCAACATAAAAGTTCATTTAAATCTAAAAATGTTGTTAGTACTTTTAGACCCTTAGAACTTATTCATTTGGATTTGTTTGGAGCAAATAGAGTCGCTAGCCTAGGTGGCAAGTTATATGCATTTGTTCTTGTTGATGATTATTCTAGATTTACATGGGTTAATTTCTTAGCTCAAAAGAATGAAGCTTTTAATCATTTTAAAATATTTGCAAAAAGAGTTCTAAATAAGGAAGGCTATGTAATCACATCTATTAGAAGTGATCATGGAAAAGAATTTTAAAATGAAAATTTTAAAAACTTTTGTAATGAATTTGGTATTTCACATAATTTTTCGGCTCCTAGAACATCACAACAAAATGGTGTGGTTGAAAGAAAAAATAGAACCTTGGTTGAAATGGCTGGAACAATGCTCAATGAATATGATTTACCATCTTATTTTTGGGCGGAAGTCGTTAATACCGCTTGTTACATAGCAAATCATGTTTACAAAAGGCCTTTGATAAATAAAATTTCTTATGAGCTATGGAATGGAAGAATACCCAAAATCTCATATCTTAGAGTATTTGGATGCAAATGCTTTATATTGAACACCAAGGATAATCTTAGAAAATTCTTATTCAAATCAGATGAAGGCATATTTTTAGGATACTCATCATCTAGCAAAGCATATAGAGTCTTTAATAAGAAAACTCTAGTGGTTGAAGAATCAATGCATGTTGTTTTTGATGAATCCTCTAAAAATGATCAAAGGAAATGTAGTACTCTTGATGATTTTATAGGTACTCAAGAAACAATTGATGTTCCAAGGAAAAATCATGATGAACTAGAAGAAGAGACTCAAGAACTACCCAAGGATTGGCAATACAAAACGGATCATCCAAAAGAGCTTATCATTGGTGAAACATCAAAGGGAGTAATTACTAGATCCAAAATTAAACATTTAGATTTTAATTTTTCTTTTATTTCTCAAATTGAGCCAAGGACTATTGAGGAAGCTCTTAATGATGATTGTTGGGTGATCGCAATGCAAGATGAACTCAACTAATTTGAAAAAAATAATATATGGGAACTTATTTCTAGACCTAAAGATCATCCGATTATAGGATGCAAATGGGTCTATAGGAATAAGCTTGATGAAAATGATCTCATTACTAGGAATAAAACTAGATTGGTAGCCAAAGGCTAAAACAAAGAGGAAGGCATTGACTATGATGAGACATTTGCTCCCGTAGCTAGATTAGAAACTATTAGAATTCTACTTGGTTTTGCAAGTCATATGAATTTTAAACTCTTTCAAATGGATGTTAAAAGTGCATTTCTAAATGGATTTATAAATGAGGAAGTTTATGTTGAACAACCTCCGGGTTTTGAAAACTATAAATTTTCAAATCATGTTTTCAAACTTACCAAAGCTTTATATGGATTAAAACAAGCACCAAGAGCATGGTATAATAGACTTAGTTCATATTTGCTTCAAAATGATTTTTTAAAAGGCAAAGTAGATAGAACTCTCTTTGTTAAAAAGAATAAGCATAACATCTTGATTGTGCAAATTTATGTTGATGATATAATATTTGGGGCTACTAATAAGTCTTTGTGCAAAGAATTTACTTCTTGTATGACTAGAGAATTTGAAATAAGCATGATGGGTAAACTCAAATTATTCCTTGGACTACAAATCAAGCAATGCAAAGATGGGATCATCATCAACCAATCCAAATACACAAAAGAACTCATCAAGAAATTAGGAATGGATGGCTGCAAGGCTAGCAAAACTCCTATGAGTACATCCTTGAAATTAGACAAAGATGAAAATGGTAAAGTAGTAGATGAGAAAAAAATATCGAGGTATTATCAGATCCCTACTTTACTTAACTGCTTCTAGACCCGATATTATATATAATGTATGCTTATGTGCAAGATTTCAATCATGCCCTAAAGAATCACATTTGAATGCAACTAAAAGAATTTTGAAGTACTTGAATGGCACATTGCATTTAGGACTTTGGTATCCTAGAAACACATCATTTGATATTTTAGATTTTTCGAATGTGAACTATGCCCGTAGTCTCTTAGATATAAAAAGCACAGTCGGGGCTTGTGATTTTCTTGTTGAATGTCTAGTTTTTTGGTTTAGCAAGAAATAAGTATCGGTTGCTTTATCTACGGCCGAAGCTGAATATGTTGTCACATGTTTTTGTTGTACTCAAGTCCTATGGATGAAATAACAAATGTTTGATTATGAAAAATCTTTTGCTCATATTCCCATTTTAATTCAAAATATTTCACTAGTGCCATAAATCTTTCAAAAAATCCAATTCAACACTCTAGGTCATAAATCTTATAGACATTAGGCACCATTTCCATAGGGATAATGTCCAAAACCCAAATATTGTATTTGAATTCATTGATACATAAAACCAACTTGCTAACATTTTCACTAAACCCTTGAATGAAGAGAGAATGAATTTCATAAAATAACATTTGGGAGTGTTGGATGAAAGCACAATTTCATGGACTTAAAATCACATGAAAATCAAGTTTGATTTTACAAAATCCTTACCTTGATATCTATTTTTGATCAAATCTTCAAGTCTTAAATGAAAAGCACTTGTTTTCTCAAAATTTCTAAACTTTTGATTATTTCCCGATCAGACCCATTATAAGTCCAACTGCACTTTTTGAAAAATTCTTAATTTTAAATTTTTTCTTAAAAGTACGACCATACCTTTCAAGGTACGACCATAATTTTTTAACTTTTTGTGACCGTTGTGCCTAAAACAAGATTCCCATTTGGACTTCACACAGTCCGACTGGACTTCTTAAATTTTTTCAAATATCACGACCGAACTCATTAAAGTTTGACTGTACTTTCACTCTGAATTCAAAATTTTCTAACCATTGGAACTCAATCAAAATGTGCATATCTAGTTTCCAACAGCCATAAATGGCTAATTCCCACCTTAAATACTATAAATACCCCCCCCCCCCCCCCCCAAATCAGTATTTACATCTTTGTTATCAAACTCTAAGCATCTAAACTCATAAAGTACTCAAATTCAAACTCTCTCTTCATCTTTTCTCTTAATATACTTGATGGATCCTACAGAACACAAGAAGAAGGCTTCAAGAACTGAAAAAGGGAAGGGAATTGCTGCCCTATCTCAACAAGAAGAACCTCTAAGAAGAAGCCACAAAGTAAGGTTTAAAGAAGAGGAGGAAAGAAAAAGGTATGAAATTATCAAAGAAAAAAATCATAGAACCTAACTGTCTCTTCTTTACCCTTACTCTAGAATCCCTAGGTATTGAGAATGATCTTTGGGTTATGAGAAATTTATTTTCTTAGAACATGATGATATGATTTGGGAAAGTTTGACTAAAGAATTTCTCACCCAAAATAAGAAGAGCACTAATCTATTAGGGTACTATAAAATCTCTTTTAGGTTATTCAACCAAGAATATGGCCTAACCTTTGAGGATTTCTCTTTTAATGCATTCATTTTTCTAAACATTGTTGTAAAAAATCCCATTAAAGAATTATTTTAAATAAAATATAAATAATGTTAAATAAATATAAATAAATTAATATAATGAATTGTGTAAGAAAAAAACATTTTTTTATAAAATTATACCTCATTATAATCATCAATATAATTTATATTTTTCATTCATTGAATTAATTTTTAGATTTATATTTTTGTGTAATAGTATCCTTAGAAAACTATGTATGAGAATATCTATGTATGAGGCTTCTTTGTTATATATTTATGATATTAAGCAATATAAAAATAACGCAACTAAAATTAATTTTTTTTATTTCTATAATTCATGAAAATGAATAGATAATTAATAATTAGATTATTTGAGATTTTTATTTTTTATAACTTTAAAAAGGATAGAAGAGGAAAAAAAATCAACTCATAATATTTTTGTATGAGATTTGATGTTCCTCATTGCATTAATGGAATAAAATCTCATTGTATATTAAAAAATTAAAGAAAATATTAAAAAGAAACTATTTTTTATTGAAGAAAAAAGTTAAACTCATAAGGTAATAATGTGCTCATCTCCTTTTACAATTTATTGAAATAATTTTCTGAAAATGATATTATTTTCTAAAATTTTAATATTTGACTTATTTTCAATATATAGATCTATTTTATTATAAATATTTTTATAGTATGTAAATATGAAATGTTTTAATATTTATGTATATTTATATGTATAATACTATTTATATGTTAATTATGTTAATACATAAATTATTTTTTTACTTAAAATAATATAAATATTATAATTGCAAATGGCGATATTAATTAGTTGTTGGTTGATAATTAATTAAAATAATTAAATTATATAAATTTAATTTTAAATATTGAATAAAATCAAAACCTATGTATATCTATTAGAATTAAATTTAAATTCATCTAAATTTGTATTGTATCTTATTGCTGAAATGGATCATACGACTCGCAAGACACAAGGACCATAAAAAAAAGCCCAGGGTTGATTAATGATTATCAAATTATTTCAGAGCTACACGTGTCACCAATGCCTGAAAACAAACGCTATACATGTGACTCTATCAACGCCCATTCACTTTCAACATGCCTCGTCACTTCCGGTGGTTAAGGTTAAGGCTAAAATTTAGCCCCACCGCAAGTTAGAACAAGTCAGTATAGCTTATAATAGACACCGACTCAGGGACCCGCCTTTTTTTGTTTCCTCGTCAGATTTTAAAAATAAGCGAAGCTGAGTTTGTGCTGTTTCTGGCAGAACCTCGAAGTTTTCTGGCAAACGCCTAATGAAATTCAAATTTTCAGGCAAGAAATGAATATCAGTTTTGATATTCTTATGCATTTTCAGCTAAAATTTGTTGAATAATCAAATTAATTAAGCATTTTATTGCTAAATTTACAGTAATTGCTTAATTGTTTAGTCTTTAATGGAGACAATTAAGCCCTTGCCGGAGGCAGTCAGTAATTCGATGCGTTCTGGGATTATATTGTTTGATTTAACAAGGGTCGTGGAGGAGCTGGTTTTCAACAGCGTAGATGCTGGTGCTACTAAGGTAACATGGAGTTTAATGTAATATGCATTTCTTTTTTTTCGTCCTTAATATTTGGATTTTGCAGGTAATTATTTACTTATTTTAAATGAGAATTATGATTATGTGTTGTTTCAGGTGTCTGTCTACGTGGGTGTTGAAAGCTGCTATGTAAAAGTGGTGGATGATGGTCAGTTAGTGAATGGTGATTTATTTTCTAGTGTATGTCCAAAGGTAGGTAGTTAGTAAATGGCGTGACTTTGTGCTTGCAGGATGTGGTATCTCTCGGGATGGATTGGTCTTGTTGGGAGAAAGATATGGTACTTTATATTATCATTCACTTCTTATTTCATTTGATTTATCAGTGTTTGTGCTTATTGTTTCATGTCAATTATGTTCCAAATACTTATTTTGGTGATTGTGGAATGTGGTGTTCAACCTTTTAATCTGTAATGGCAATTTTAGAAATTAAATTTAGGAAAATATGTTTAATTATTGGAAGAACTATGAATATGATTTCTGCAAATTATACTTGTAAAGAAACATGGTTACCTTACACTTATATTTGTTGCAAGAAATTTATATTGTTTTCACAGGATTATCTGTATATAACATTAAACATTATTTGTTTTTATTTTTATATAACCTTAATACAAAAATTTCAGTTGGAAAGTATTAACTACTTTGTTTCATTCAATCAAAACCTTATATAATAATAAATAAAAAAATGTAATGCCAGGCTATATCCAGGTAAAAGGATATGAAAAATTTAAAGACTCGAATATTCAAAGCTTTTTAATGTAGAAATAATGTGGAACATTGGCTTTTTGAGTGGTTTTTTGGCAGCTTTGCATCTGAAGTACATGCAGTTGCCAGTTTCAAAAGATATCCATTGGTGGAAGAAACATACATGTATAACCTCTGGATGCATTTTTGTTTAAATCGTATTTTATTAGTTAGCCATGTAATATTGCTGGCCTGCTTGTAATATGTGAACAGTGACATCAAAGCTTCGTCATCTGGCTGATGCGGAAGCTGCTAATGAGAGCTTTGGATTCCGAGGAGAAGTATTGGCTTCTATTGCTGATGTTTCCTTGTTAGAGATTGTTACAAAAGCTCGCACGAGGCCAAATGGATATTGCAAAGTCCTGAAGGTCAGTTTGGTTCAGCACTTTTTCTGTTTTCACTAATTAATTTCATAATTTAGAGTTTTTCATGCTGTTGATATATGCATGTTAAAGTGATTTACTTGGACTCTTTTCAGGGGTCAAAGTGTTTGTATTTTGGAGTCAATGATGATAGGAAAGATGTTGGTACAACAGGTAGTATACTCTTCTGGTCAGTATTGTTTTAGTTCTCATGGAACCTAGGTGTATAGATCTCTTTAAGCATTTAACTGGAATCTCTCTGTTTCTCTCCCTGGCCAACATCTTTATGTATTTGTCAGTTGTTGTTCGTGATTTATTTTACAACCAACCTGTTCGAAGAAAGTATATGAAATCAAGGTTTCTTACTGTCTCACTTCAGTTCTATTGCGGTTTACATTGTTGTTTCATTAATACATTCTGTTGCTCTATGCTGACTTGATGCTTTTTTCATTGCTTTTTCTGAATTGGAAGTCTCAAAAAGGTTTTGGACTCAGTCAAAAAATGTGTATTTCAAATTTCACTTGTGCATCCAAAGGTTTCCTTCAAAGTAGTTGACACTAAAAGGTATTTCTGATCACAGAAGCAAGTTGGAGCTTATATGGTTGTCATTTGTTTGTTGACATCATTTTTTTTCTTTAGTGAGGACGAGCTTCTCTGCACACGCCCTTCTTCTTCATCATCACTGTTGATGAGTGGCTTTGGAATTGAGGATTCCAGCTTTCTTCATGAATTAAATGTTAACAACGGTTCATTAAAGCTTTCTGGATACATATCTGGTCCATGTGATTGTTTAAACTTCAAGGTGCAATTTTATCAATGTAATCACTGAATTGCTTCCTTTCATGCGCTGTTCAGTCCAGTGGTTTCTAACTAGAAGATGTTCTCTTTTGCAGGCTTTCCAATGTGATTGTATCCTTGAGTCATTATGTATATACCAGTTTTCTGGGTTATATCATCCGTGGTCAGAGATAGTTAAATGGCATTTTCATTTTGTTTTAGACCTTAAAAGTTACAGATATCAACTCAAGGTTTGTCTGCAAAGGTCAAATACACAAATTGCTAAATCAGTTGGCCACTAGGTTTGAGAGTCTGGATCCTTGGAAAGCTAATAGCATGTCTCAAAAAGGAAAGAGATGTAAACCTCAAGCATGTCCAGCCTATATTCTAAATCTAAGTTGCCATTCAGCTCTCTATGATTTAACTTTTGAGCCTTCAAAGACGCATGTTGAATTTAAGGTACTTCCATGTCTGGTTATTGATGCTATGTCTCAATATAAGATTGACTGAATAAATAAATTCAAATGTCACATCCTGCAGTGGCTTAATTTATACAGATATTTTATGGCTCTTCTCTTGTTGAATGTTTTTCTGGAGTGCAATTGAGGTTAGGTGCAAATGTTTCCACATTGGAAAATAAGTGCCAGCGTTGCCCTTCTTTCACATTCCGTCCCTAATATTTCAAAATTAATATTTTTAGTCTCCGAAATCTTTTTAATGACAAATACTTTAGTGCTTCTTTGTAAAATTATGAAATTATTACTAATACTAATACTTGATATTTTTAGTTTATACAACACTTTTGTCCTTGAATCTTAAAATATATATTATGAATATTTTGTTCTTTATTTATTATATTATACTATAGAATACTTTAATCTCTCAAAAATGTAACAATTTTCCAATCATTATATTATGAATTTTTTGTCCTTAAATTATTACATAATAGAACACTTTGTTCCCTCAAAATCTGAAATTTTTCAATAGAATTAGTTTATAAACTAAAAGTTTTAATTGTGAGAAATTTCAGAGGGCTTATAGTAGTTTACCCTCTCCCCGTAAATTAAAGACTACATGTACAATCAAATTCCTTAAGCAAGCAGCAGCTTCTGTAGAATATATAATTACATGAGAGATGATGCTGATTTTCTTTCCAGTTGCATAGGATAATCTTGGTTTGGTGATAAAACTTGGTTAAGTATGCATCCGAGGTGAAACATGAGCAAGACAGTTTGTTTAAATACTTTTGAGAGAAGAGGGTTTTATTGATTAGCTAATTCTGAAAGATGCATATAAATTGCATTTAGAATTTTCGCTTTCTGTTTTTTCCCATGTTCTGCAGTTGAATAGTTATAATTAATTTCCGCTTATGCATTTCAGGTTGAAATATTGCTACATAGTAAATTTCAAATTTTCACTGTCATATTTTCCAAAACTCGAGTCCTGTCAGGATGAATTTATTTTTTATCTTAAGCCTGATGAACTACTAGAGAATTTATTTTTATTTCCCCTAAGATAAACCGATTGTACATACATATAGGCAGAAATTATGATTTTGTTCTACAGTTATATTTGTGTTATGCAAATATGCTAATATCACAATGGACATTGTCATTTTGTGTCCCATTACATTTTGTTGCCAAAGATAATGCTAAATATATGCAACTGTGTGTGTATTTTTCTGGTTCTGTAGTGCTGGAAGCATTTCTATTTTCATGTACATAATGCTACTAAAAATTTCGTCTATAACTGGGTACCATCCTTTGACTTGTTACCTGGAAGTTACTGTCATAATCAATTGTTGTATGTCATTGCTATGAAATTCTTGTCCAAGAAATTGATTACTCTTTTTTGCAATGCTGAGCTTCCCCACCGCATTTTTTCCAGGATTGGATTCCTATACTTAAATTTATTGAAAACTCCATAGAACAGTTTTGGAAGGAAAATGTGACCTATGGTATGCTCTCAGATTTGTGCTGTTTTATTACTTATATTTTTCAGATATGTTGGTTTCTGATTTTTTCCCCTCAATTTTATAGCGGAATCCTCAGGCCATGCAGCTGGTATATGTTGGAAAGATGAAATATGGAAGGAAGGTTGTTATCATATCGATTTTCCTTGCTTTATCTTGCTATTTAGACTAGATATGCTTTCCTTTCTGCACAAAACCTTTATTTTTGCCTTTGATATGTATACTTCATGCTTCATGAATTATGAGGGACACTTGAAGAGCTTTTTTATTCCTACATTCTTTTGCTGCAGATTTGTCTCAGAATCCTGAATTTGCAGCACAGAAGTGTGAAATTTTAAAAAACATGTCCTCTGATTGCTTGGATTCTTCATATTTCAAGACGCAAACCGAAGAGATTGGCCATAATTTGAGTGGGGGAACTGACAAAGTTCCATTTCGAGAATCTTGCATGAATATTTTTGAATTCAGAGGACAAGAAACTGATATGGATTTTTTGTGTCATAGTGACTACACTTTGCAATCATGGAATGACTCCCTTCCTAAGTATGTGACATCTGATGGTAATTCTTTATACCCGATGATTATTTCTTGGAAGATCGATTCACTTCTGGAGGAAGATCCAATAATCATGAGCAAGATGATATCTTGGGCTTAGAGTGGCAAAAGGAGTCCCCTAAAATCACACCTGCTGGAAAAATTGAATCTTCTGGGACTGCACTTTCTTTGGATTGCCACAAATTTGGCGATGAATTAGATATTAGCAAGAACAATGAAAAACCTTTCCTACAGGGTTGCTCCTCACGAAGAAGTCTTCCATTTGGTTGGTCATTGTTTTCAGGTGAGGTAGGTGAAGAATTTCCAATTGATGGCTTCAAGGTCAAAAGAAGACGGATTTGCTCTGATGAATATGTTGGCATCCTAGAGACTGACAGCAGTGATCACAGATTTGCTGTCTATCCAGGGGCCTTGCAGCAGCATGAATTAACATGCTCTTTGAAGTTTCCTGCACATAGCATGGGAGTTGAGATGCCTGGTTATTTTGATAGTCTGTCAGGCACTTGTGTAAAGTCATTTTCATTGCATGAAAACATTTTTGCTGAAGAGAATCATTGTGGTTGTGATTCATTTGGCTCCAACAAACAGTCCATAAATTCGGAATGGTGTTCTCTTACTTCAGATGTCTTATTTCATGACACAAGTTGGACCATTGAACATTTTACAGATGATAATTCTCTTGAATGGAGTGCAAGATTGGGTAAAAGGGATGATCATTGGAATTCTATAGATGGTCAGGAAAGGGAGAACAAATATTGGTACAAAATGTCACTAAAGAGACCTAGCGAAGATAATTTCATTTCAAGTCGTACAAATACTATGTCCACATTTAAGGATCATTCTGCAGCTGCAAAAGACATCAGAAAATTATTCCGAGGATACAATGTAAAAAGTGAATTATCTTCAGAACATTCTGGCATATTATCTTGTGAGACTGACTGGTTATGCTTAGATTTGCATTCTAGAGGTTGTAAAAATGGTGTTGAATATGAAAATAGAGAAAATCAATCCAGATTGCAAGATTGGAAACAAGATAATTTTCCTAAAGAACGATGCACTAGAAGTCGATCAGCTCCACCATTTTACAGACATAAGAGGAGGTTTATTTCCTTGAGCCATCATTCTATGATGAAAGAGGGAAATGCTCAGTTGTTCCATGGTGACCTTACGTCTCCAGGTATTCTTATATTGTACTTTGTCTTGGTATAATGATAAGAGTCATCTAATAGCATGTACTACACACTTATGTAGAAATTAATGGCTTGAAGCATCTACAGCAACCAAATTATGCAGAGGGTTTATTTATCTGTACTAGGTATTATAATTTTCTTCTCCTTTTACTCATGCTTGTTTGATCCCCCAAAATATAACCAAGTCTCGTTCTGAGGCTTGCTTTCAGCCCCAACAGGAAGAATGTGCAAGAACTGATTCTGGACATGAAAAAGATTAAAGGAAGTGAAAATTGCAAGCATTCTCTATCTCTCCGATCTCATGATTCCCCAGTTGGAAGTAACTCCACCTTCTTAAGAAGAAGTTAAGGTTGTTGGTTTAAGGGCTTAGTATGGAGTGAGAATACATTCAATTCTCAAGGAAGAGGTCAATGTATCGTAGCAATGAGAATATTAAAAGTCATAAAAACTCTGGCAATTCTATTAATATGTAAATTGAATATTGTATAAACCTTAACTGTCCATATAATTTCAAACTGCATTGGGTTATTTTATTGCTTAATAAGAAATTGCATTATACAATGTCTTTTTCATGTTCAACCTTTCACAGGCCTGATTAGGTTTCTCCTTTTTTCTCCACAGATTACATATAATTTATATGATCAACAGTGTCTAACACATAAATAGAATTACAATAACATATTTATCTGTGGGTGAATCTGTGATGCCTGTATTTCTGTATTCATAGGTAAAAGCATACACGCAAAACATATTTGTGCTACGTTGTTGGTAATTGTTTGTGGGCCAGACATTGTTCCAAAGGAAATTCAGTACTCCACCAGTTATGGGACCAAATGCGGAATGGTTGTCAAGAAGTTGCAGTTGAGTAGTTTTGCAACTTTTGAAGGATTTCTCTAATTTCTTTCTTGGATTCGCAAGCTAAATTCTGATCAATAATAAATCTTTTGTTCTCTTTTATGCAGAACAGCAATACATCATTCAACATTGACAATCAGAATAATATCCTTAATATCTCTTCAGGGTTTTTGCATCTTTGTGGCAATTTGTTAGTACCAGAATCTTTTCATAAGAATTCCCTTGAGGATGCCAAAGTTCTTCAGCAGGTGGACAAGAAATTCATCCCAATTGTGGCTGGTGGTACACTTGCTGTTATAGACCAGGTTAATTGCTGTTATATGCAGGATCCATTCCATCTTAGTTCTTTACATGTTGTTTTTCACTTCTTTGGGTGTCAAGGAGGGTGAAACTTCAAGCAATGGTAAGGTTGCCACTTTCTGATTTTGGCATTGCAGTTTCAAGTAATAAAAACAGCCTCCTTGAAATTGGGGAAGCCTTGCTCATTGTACACCTCATTATTTCTATAAAACAATCTTCTTCTCTAGAAGGGTGGAAAAAACTATATTTACTGATAAAGATGATGGATTCTTAACGAACATCTTTTCAATGATAGGCCATGATTCTGCCAATTTTTTATGCATGTAATTCCACCTGTAGAAACATACAAGGTTGATGTCTACATATACATCTGGATTTACACTTCCATAAATATGGACATGAGAAGAAACAATGTTCTGTATATTTGGCATTGTTCATGACTTCAACAGTTGCTCTATTTTACAGCACGCTGCAGATGAAAGGATTCGACTAGATGAACTTCGTCAAAATGTAAAAAGAAAAAGAAAATTAATTCTGATATGATTGATTTTTTTTTTTTTTTGAGAATTTATAGACTTCCCTAATGCTTAGGTAATATCTGGGGAGGCAAAGATGGTTACCTATTTGGATGCTGAAGAAGAGCTGGTATGCTGCCTTTTTCCCATGCTATGCTAGATTCTGCAATGTTCTGATGTTAATGAGAGTTTTCTCATGTGTTTGAGATAACTACGACTTCTATAACAACAGATCCTTCCAGAGATGGGGTATTAGCTGCTTCACAGTTATGCTGAACAAATAAGAGATTGGGGATGGATCTGCAACATTGACGTTCAAGGTTCTGGTAGCTTTAAGAAGTAATGTCGATGTCTCCTTGCAGCAAAAGTTTCATACTATTATGTAGAAAATTGAGTCCACTGATTTCATATGCAAATTAACCTAAGTCATTCATTGGTTGAAAATGAACTGGAACCCAAGTGTCATGGCTGAGCGTGGAGTCAATGCACTTCTTCATATATTTTAGGCTCTCAAAGATGTTAAAAGGCTAAGGCCTTTTTATCAGCTTTACCTCTCATCATTCACCTATTATCTTAACTGATTTCAGGTTCTGTTCCTGCAGGAATTTGAAAATTCTCCACCAGCAACCAACTGTGGTCACACTTCTAGCGGTGAAGCATAAGAATACTTCTCTTTTAATTTTACATGTTTAATCATTTGGCCTATTGAGAGCATGTTGGAAGAACACTTCTTTTCACTTTTATCATTTCTTGAAGTGTGATCAGCATCTCTTATTAATTTATTTTGGATTGGCATTTGCTTATTAGAGGTTCAGTTCCTTTCGTGCCCTGTGCATTTTAATTCTGCCATAATTATTTTGTATGAATGACATTCAGGTACCCAGCATTTTGGGTGTAAATTTATCTGATGGTGACCTGTTAGAATTTCTTCAGCAGGTAATAGGGACTTCTGCCATTTGGAATGCCCTCACTTCCCCCCTCCCCCAACCCCCCCCCCCCCCCCCCCCCCCTTTACCTGCTGCCCAGTCCTACCTTTTTCTGTTCGAAACAAATTGGATTTTTTGTAATTTGCATTCATATTGCAATATGCAGCTTGCTGATACAGATGGCTCTTCTACAATGCCACCATCTGTACTTCGTGTCCTAAATTTTAAATCATGCAGGAGTAAGTGAATTTCTTTTTTCTATTTAATGGTTATGTTTTATTTAGATACTAGAACTGGTCTTTTGAGGAAATTTTCCTTCATTTCATGAACTTTGCTTGTAATTTCATTATTCAGTCGCAATCATGTTTGGAGATTCTTTGCTACAGTCAGAATGTTCCCTACTCGTTGAAGAGCTAAAGAAAACTTCACTTTGTTTTCAAGTAATAATGTCTAGATGCATAATTCATAGAAATTTGAGAGTGAAATTATTATATTTTATAATGTGTGTTTGTTTTAATAGTTTGAGAGAGCTCATTTTTGAATCATCAATTGACTTTTTTTTCCCCTACTCAAGTGTGCTCACGGGCGACCAACAACTGTCCCTCTTGTCAACTTGGAGGAACTTCATAAGCAGATGGCTAAACCTAGATGATGGTTCGAGTGAGTTGTGGCATGGGCTACGTCATCAGGAGCTCAGTTTTGAACGTGCAGCACAGCGTCTAAGCAAAGCTAGAGGTTAGTGTTGATCAGAAATCAATTACTGTTTTTAGCAGAATAATTGCAGTGCAATTGTGCTTGCTGCTATAGTTTAAGATGCATTCATTGTAAAGTCGATTCTTTGATGACTAGTGTGTATACCTCAGTTGTATTAGTCGTATAAAGAATGTCGACAGATCCCACTGTTGTATATTGAAAAGATGAAAAACCTGGCTTACCGATTCTATATAACATGCATTCACATGTAATGCATCTAAAACCTGTCTCCTTTTATTTTTCTCTTGAATTTTCCTTTTTTTCCTTTTTGTTTTTTTGGTTCAAAGCAAAAATGGATGCTTTGTGACAATCAAATTTCTGGTAATGGGAACGCTATGTAATCCACGATGTGATGTGATATTATCCTAGAGGGATCATAATTGGAGATACAAATGGAGGTGCTATGGTTTCCGATACAAAAGGGAAATGTGAAATGTCTCGTCCAGTCGTCCTTAAGTGCAGTTCAAGTATTGGAATTATTGTTTACCTGGTTGGAAGTGAACAGTTAGGTTTATGAAGAAAAATATGAAACGTCATTAATTTAATTTTAATTGTAAATGAAAATTTTATCATGGATGTAGTTTATGTCTCTATTCATGACAAAGCTAATTAGAAATTCTAATTTAAATTATAATATTTTAAAAATTAATTTTTATTTTTAAATCACACTTACTAATTGGCTTATTCCATGATTGAGGGTGTAGATTTGGTTCATGTTAGAATTTTTCATATTACTATACCACTATGGGATGAATCTCAAACAGAACGTAAATATAAGCCACTTGTATGTGTATATTTTCATAAATAATTGGGTTATTTGCTTTTTTTTTTAAATACAAAATAAATTTTTATTAATAAATTAAAGAGTACAATAAAATATAAGTAAAATTGTATAATTTTAAAATGTACAAAAGACGCATAATTAATGAAATTATTGATTTTCTTTTCTTCAATGCAAATAATAGATAATAATTATGTCTTAAGCAGTTTGATTTTTAGAGGGATATTTGTTTATTTGTTATCTGTAATCATTTTTCATACAAGAAAGAGATCTTCATTATAAGTGATAAGTGTTTATTAATTTTATATTTTCTATCAGATTATGTATGTAATTAACTTGAATTAATCTATTCTAAACTTATTTATGTATTTCTATTTTATTATTCTTGAATTATGTTTAATTTAAATTAATTTCTTGTAATTGTGTATAAATTGAAAATTTTGACATAATTAGACCTTCAGAGTTTCAAAAGCAATTTTGGTGGTTGTAAAGCGTAAATTTAAAAAAGTGGTCTTTATGAAGTAACTTTCTAAAGAGGTCTGGCTTATCAAATTCCGAGTTCGTTTGAGCTTCCAACCTTAAAGTTGAAGTTGAGCTAAAATTTTAGAAACAGAAATTCAGTCTGAGACACTGAGAGTAATTTGGCTATAACTGGGGCATCTGAAGTTCGAATGAGGTGATTCAAAAGCCTAACATTATCTACTCTTCTAGATATACAACTTTGTTGAAGGAGTTAATTGGAGATAAGAAAGATATCTGATAGAAAATTGAATTTGAAGTTTGAATTCGAATTTGAGAACAGAATGTGTAGGAGTGGGAGTCTAGTTGAGGGAGTTAGGAGAGACAACTTGGGGGACGTAAACAGTAACGTGAGGAGCATCGGGAGTCAATTTTTCTATTATACTTTTTCATCTTTCAAAAGGAAATTAGTTTTTCAGCATTGGATATTAAAGAAAGAAAAAATTTGGACTTGAGGACAACTTCATCATCTCTACAAGACTATTCATCATCTAGTTTGAACTATCTATTTTGTTTTATGTTTTATTTTATGTCTTTGTTCTATTATTGATTTGAACTTTAGAATAATGAATATTATGTTTAGTTTCTTAATTTTTATATTTATTATATTTAATTTAGTTATAAGCAACTAATCCCTTTTGTGGAATTAAATGGATTTGAATGTTTAAACTATGAGTTTAATTATAATTTATTATTATACATAAATTTATTTTCTTTTATTCTTGATTTGATAATTTTTTGTTTAATTGATTAGTAATTATTTGGCCATTAATTGTTAAAACTAAAGAATCATATAAAATACAAGAGTTGAATGTGATTTTTGATGTGGAATAATTAATCATAAGTAATTGGTTTAGAAATAAATTAATTGTTTAGAAATTTAGAATTGATATCTTGATTTAATTGAATTAGATATTAATTATTTGACATGAGAATAGTAATTTAATAATTGTTCAATTATATTCTCCTTGTTTGAAAGAGAATATGATGAATTGAGTGATATTGGATATATTGAATTTAAAAATTAAACTTTAATGCTTAATTAATTAGACGTATAATAAAAACTCCATTGATATTTAATTCTACTATTTATCATTGATTGTTTTAACACATAGTTTAGAGTAATTAATTAAATTAGACTTAAAATCAATAGGATAAATTTAATTGTTATAAATTTTTAATTTTTAAACAATAGTTACATTGAATTTAGATTAATCAAATATATATTCCCTACCATTTTACTATAAAAAAATAATACTATACACTTACCATATAGTCATAATGGTAAATATTCAATATGGGGTATATAAAATCATCAATTTAAAAAAGAAAAAATTTTATAATAAAATTTAAATATATAAAAATAAAAATAATTTAAAATAAGAATAAAATATTAAATTTTATATTTATATTAATCTAAAAATTATTTTAATAATAAATCATACAAAAAAAAATCACAAAAAAAGGTACAATTAAATAATAGCTTATAAAAAATTAAGACAAAAAAAAAAAGGATTAATGGGGCTGTCCCGCGTCAAAATAAAGTAATTGGGTTGCATTGTTTCTCAAGAATGCGTTAATGGACATCGTTCTTTGACTTAGGTCTGCAATCACTGGCATTATCTTATCGTGCACATGAAAGTCTGTCTATTTTTAGTTTAAAAAACATTAACGTTGATTACGCGCCACATTAGACATATTAACTTAATTTGTTTTTGCCACTTTGTTCAAAAAAAAAATCCCTTAATTTGTTTTTGCCATATCAGAATTTAAGCTATGTTCGTTTACGTCCTAAATTTTTAGTTTTTTTATTTTAAAAAATTAAAAATTATTTTTAGTTTTTGTTTTATTTTTTTAAAACATATATCGTAATTTTTTACTATTCATAAATAAACATAGATTTTATTCACATATTAAAAAATTATATTTTTTTATTCTAGTAATACATCATAAAATTAATTAGATATTATAGATAATTATTAAAATAAAATATAATATAAATTAAAAATATATATAAATCTCTCATTTTATAATTAAATTTATAAAAAAAATGCAAAAAAAATGCAAAAAAATAAAAATAATAGAGAAAAAGAAAATTTACTGATATATATCTTTTTAAAATTTAAATCTTAAAAATCATATTTTATGAATTACATATTTATTCAAAATTATTTTTTTATCTAATAAATTATATTATTGACATTTTTATTTTTTTATTTTTAAAAAAGCTAAGACTAAAAAAATAAAAACTATTGGAGCACGCCCTTAAATTTTTTTATAATAAACTAATTGTAATGGTCCTTAGCATTAAGAGACCAAGTCCATTACATTAAAAATCATGTAATTGCATCACGGATTTCATAGATCCTGAAAGAGAATAACTAAAATTTCATTATCTTGTGATTTTTGGGATATTCTGTTTTTGAATTTCGCCATTAGTTGGCCTAAACATTTACATTTTATTTTTCTTGTGGATGCTTAAAATATTAGTAAATTTTCAAAACTACCAAAAAAAATTTATTTCAAAATACTATAAGAAATAAAAAATAATTACACTTCTAGAAAAAAAAATTAGAACAAATTTTTGAAAATAAAAAATAGTTACACTTTTAGAAAAAATTAGAAAATTTTTAAAAATACCTCACTTCTCAATAAAATAACTTTTTTAAAAATATATATATTTTCTCTCACTACAATTAATAATTTACTTCAATTTTATCTTTTTTTCTTTTCTAACTTCAATATTAAAAAAATTCTAATAAAATAATAAAAATTAATATTTTAAGTTATTTTTTCAGTATAAAAAAATTTATTATTTTTTATAAAAATAATTTAATTTTAATTACAAAAAATAAATAATACTCAAAAAAATAAAAAAAAAAACAAAATATATTAATATATTAATAAAAATGATCAAATTTACTTTTAATCAAATTTTACATATTATATACATAAAAAATTTAAAAAATATATATTAATTTTGTTATATAGATGTTATGTAGATATTATATATATTTGGTGTATTTTTTGTGGATCTTGCAGATATTTAGTAGATGCTATATGAAAGTTATATATTTATTTGTGTATATTTTATGTATTTTATCTAAATATTATATGTATGATATATGGATATAAAATTAAAAAAATAAAGTTAAAACAATATTAAAAATATTCTGTAAATATTTGGTAAATATTTGATAGATGTTTGGTAAATATTTGATAGATATTTGATAAATGCTTAATATATAATGTATATATATTATTATTTGTTATTTTTGTATATGTTATACATATGTTGTGTTTATATTATATATATTTATTTTTTGTGTGTATATTAAAAATACAACCTTAAAAAATTATTTATGAATAAACAAATATAAATAAATAATAAAAATAATAAAATCAGAAAAAAAAAACAACAATTTTAAAAATGAAAACAAAAGAGAAAAAAATGTCTAGCCATGTTTTTGAAAAGGAAAAAGACGAGATAAATCCTATAATTTCCTCTAAAATTTTATTTGGTATGCATGTAAATATGGTATATGTTTTAAAATGAAAAGTGGCTTTCGGGCACAGTCTTATTTTCTTTTTAGAATTTGCAAACACCTTGTGAATCTCAAGCCATTATTTGGTCTGCATACAAATTGCATTTTTCAAATAGTTCTTACATTTTGGGTTGATACTTTTCAGTTAATAGCCCTCTTATGTGGTTCCCCTTCACAATATGAATCTCACAATTTTAAATTTTTTAAAATTCATTTACACTCCAATTCTTAAAAACATTATGTTACAAATAATCTATTTTAATTCCTCAAATCTTTTATTTTTTCAAAACCCTTTAGGACTAGAATGTAAATCGAGATAAATCTTTTTAAAGTAAACTTAACCTTAGCAATTTAGCATATTTGAAGTTCATTTCCACTAACAAATAGAAAAACATTCCGAAAGTAAATCTATTAATCACAAACCAAATGAGAAGATTATATTGCAGTACAGGACTAACCATTCTCCATCTCACAACCATCATCAAAGCTATAACCAGCTACACTTTAGGTATGGTATAATCTCATAAAGCGAGTGAATTGTCTTCTGTTCTCAATGTTAAGAGAACAACCTTCCCTGTTATAAAACCATGCCCATGATTTCTAATTAAGAAATGAGTATATGTCAAACAAATTAGCATCAACAGGCAGAAATTGGGTATCATCCTCCCATGCCATAGTCGTCTGCCTGATCATAAAGATTGTAGCTTCCTGGCATTCCCATCTTTCCAGTTATAGTTAAATGGTCATCTCCTGCATCAATTTGGAAAGCAAGAGCATTTATATTCCAATCTCATGGTTACCAATTTTGCACCCAGACAAAGATGAAGCAACAGATGATCAAAGCAGTAACATTCAGAAAGCCAGAAACTCAGAGAATCTCTCTGCATTTCTACAAGTAAAAATACATCATTAATCAAACCTAGTCTAATTGTGAAAATATGCATAACTATTGCATCTATGATTAGTCCTCGAACATTCATGAAAAAGCATACACACATAACAAGCAATTCCAATATGGAAAGGATGCTAAAACAGTAAGAAAAAGAACCTGCAGGACTAAAGCAGGACATGGGGGCAGACTATCCATGATTTACAGAAGAAGGATAATCTACAAAGCAAGATAATATTCCAAAAGATCCTGACTACACTGGCCTTAAGTTGTTTTAAAATGGAAATTTAGAACTCGTTATGGTATTCAGATAATCATTCATTGTGTATGATAGGAGTGTGCCTAATTTCATGGTGAGGAATCAGGGAATTGGAAGTGTTCTGAAACTGCTAACTTTCATCATTTTATTTGTTACAGTTTTGTTTATTGTTTGATCCGTCTCGATTACCATGCCTGCTCTATATTGTGCTACAAAATTAAAATAGGGTTTCTAGGTCACATGGATGGTCAATAAATGAAACAAATTGAAAATCTACATACTTTGATTTGGTAACACACCCAAAAAATGCAGTTCAGAGCTTATCTCAGGGCTCTGGAAGCACAGATCTTCAGCCCTTGGAGGGTTTTGTTGAGAGAGAAATATTTCAGGCTTTGTTTTCTTTTCATTCAGCGAGTCAACTTCTGTTTCCACTTCTGATTCACCATTGTTAGAAGAAGCAACCAATTGTTTTCTTTTTGATCGGGCACGCCTATTTTGGAACCAATTATACACATTTGTTTCAGAAATTTGCCCGTGCTGGCTAAGTTCAGAGGTTATATCTTTAATCGTTTGCTTGCTAGGAGTTCCATTCCCCTGATCAAAGATACGCTCCAAAATTTGAAGCTGCACAGGTGTAGGCGTCCACCGCTGTCTTGCAGTAATTTTGTGCCCACCCGAAGCCATTAATGGATCACAATACAGGTTTCCCAGCCTGCCTCCTGCAGTATCAATGACAATTAACTTTGTTCAGTATCAATGGAGGTTGAATTTTGTAAAAAGTTGCCTATTTACCTTCCACATGAAAAAGATTAAATATTTGTATTCTTGCATGAAAAGAATTCCGCAAAAAGAATAAAATTAAATTGTTTCTCTTTCAGTGGCCAAATCAAGCATAAGAATTAAGAGGTAAAAGAAAGCTAGAACCTTTTCACCAAAATAAGACCAGAACTTGTTAGAAAATTGTATGAACCACAACATTCAATCTGATCTTTCACCAAAATTTAATTAACGTGAGTGAATTTCACAACTAAACATTGAAACTGGAACTCAACTCTCATCACAAGAGATGAAATCAAATTTAACAAAATAAAAAGTCCAAATATGAGTAGAACAGCAGCTCAGATGTCAATTCTAACTAAATTAATGACAAATCCCTGCAAATGGAGGCAAATAGACTAAGAAGAAGGAACCTCAGATAGTTTCAGGTCTAATTGAACCCAATTGTCCCATAAATGAAGCAAAAAAATCAAAGAGACAACATCAGAGGTTTCAATTACAAACAGAAAAGTAAAGTTAAATGAAAGCCTAAACGTAGACAAAAATAAAATGACAGAAAGCCCTTTCACGAAAAACCAATAAATGAGCCAAAGAAAACTGATCAGTCTTAAATCCCTCAACAGAGAAAGCACATGAATTTATAGAACAAAATTGACGTTCATAGCAGAAAGAAATAGAAGAGGTTAAAAAAGAAAGACCTGCAAGATCTTGCTGAGCAGAGAGAGTTTTATGCATCTCAACAAGCTGTTCACAAATGGTAGCATAAACAGCAATTTGTTTCCTAAGAGTTTCAAGTTGCTCATCAGTCATGACTTTTACATACAACATTCCCCCATTTCCATTTCCATTCCCATTAACACCATTATTATTTCCATTTTCTCCTCCTCCTCCTCTTTCATTTTGGTTTTCTTGATTTTCTTGATTATTATTTTCCCACTCCATCATTCCTTCTTTCTTTCACACTCACACCATTAACATCTTGTTCTTCTCTTCTATTCTTTCTCTGCGGACTCCATAGACAGACGGACAGGGGAAAATGATCAGCGAAGATAAATTAAAGAAAAGAAAAGAAACGGACAAAAGAGAGACGGTAAGTAAAAGAAAGAAAAGTGAATTCTTGGTCTTGATTTGGTGTAATATACTCCGCAGCGTATTTTAGCAACTCCGTGCATCTCGTGTCTTTTGTTCTTTCATTTTCTCTGCTCACGATAAATTAGTGTAGCTGTTAGGGCGATAATTATGTAATTGATTTTCTTTTTTTCCTCAAAATGTTGAATTAGTTAATATTTAAATATTTAAATCACTCAACTCATAATAATAAATAAATAAAGAAAAATATTCAACTGTTCTTCAAAGCTGACGCGTCCTATTTCTTGTCCTACAGGGCTGCCTATTTGATTTAGCTACTGTTTATTACAAATCTAATTATTAGAAAAAAAAAATTGATTTATTGTTATAATATTAGAATTATTCCTTGATCATATTTTAAACTTTTAAAGGAAATTAATAATATGATCAACTAAATTAATTTTTATAAAAATTTAATTTCTTTTAAACGTATAAATTGACAGGTGTAATAATACAGGTCAAATAAATTAATCAGTAAAGTCTCTGCTTATATTTCACTTACAAATACTCAAATTATATATAAAATAGCTTAATTATCAAATGAATTTACTTTTTGTTTCAAAGTAGATTTTGATTAAATTTAAATTCACATATGATTTTCATAATATTAAACTTAGAGAGTGTTTCTTAAAACTGGAGCTTTTCAGCTTATTGTGAATAAGTGATTTTTAGATTATAATCAGATTAAAAATAAGCAGTTAAGCGTTTCTGTAAACCAGTTAATAATCAGCCGATAATCAGTTTATAATCAGTTAAGTGTTTCTGTAAAATCAGCTTATAATCAGTTTTTTATTGCAGAAACTGTCAAAATAACCAAACTGTCCCTGAATTTATTTATTGTATAAAAATAATTTTTTAAATGTCAATTCAAAATTTATTTTGCAATAATAATAATAAAAAAATTTATTTAAGAAGAAGCGTAAAAAAAATTTGATAGGAGCTAAAGTATATAGGGTGGGCAAATTTGAAATGTTGAAGATTAGGTAGGGATAGTATGGTCTTTTACTTGGTCAAAACTGCTTAAAAAATAAGTGCTTAAAAAAAGTAGCAAAACTCAACTTTTAAAAAACTGATTAAAATCATATTATAATCTACTATTTAAGTTTTCAGAAACACTTAAATAAACAACTTATAATCTAAAAACTACTTATAATCAATTTTGACCAACTTTTAAGTTTTGAGAAACACCCTCTTAAGCTTTGTTTTGTTTTTTCTACTAGTAGGCAATAAGATGGGCACTTCCTATATTATATTAAATTTATCTTTTTTTTATTGGGCTAAAAAATAAACTAATCATTTTAGAAATAAAAAAAAATCTCATTTAGAATGTGATTTAAAAAAAAATAATTTATTATTTATAAAAAAAAAAAGTGAACTCAAACATTTATAAATTACGTTAAAAAAATGTATAATCTGATTTAAAATCTATTTTAAAATAAATTTGATTAATGTTTAAATCTATAATTCGACTTGAAATGTTAATCTCAAATTAAATTTAGGTTGATTTTTGAATCAAATTGTTGAGATTAATTTTTTTTTTGTTCAAACTGCTTAATTACTCATAAAATTGATTCAAATTTTAGTGAAATATTAAATTTTAACATATATCATAGTTTAATTGAATCAGGTTGCCCATAAGTGTTCTAGAGCAGCTGATTTTATGACTGGTTTTAATTGGGGATATGGCCATTCAGTTTTTTATATGAAATTTTGATGGTTAATTTTAATAATATGCGTTAGAAACGCCGAGCCAAAATTTAAAAAAAAAATCAGAAAAATCCAAACGAATTGAGTATAGCCATAGATTACCGTTAGAGATGTAATAAAAGAAAGGGTTAGGCGGTTGGGATAGTAACGGCAGTAGTTTAATTAATGAGCACATAGTCTGGACACCAAAACCTCAAAACAAAGTAAACATTCTGTAGCAGCGCCGTGCTCCCTCTGCCACTCCCACACTACGAGGTTTTGGACTTCCCCAAATGTTTATGTTTTGCTTTGGCCCTAGAATTTTTATTTTTAATTTTTAAAATTAAAAAAAATTATTTTTAATTTTTATTATATATTTTTAAACATTTGTTTTTATATTGTTAAAAATTATATATCATAATTATTAAAATTTTAATTATTAAAAATAAAAAAAATCAAAAATTTTAAAAAATAATTAAAAAATAATTTTTACTATAAAAAATAGAGTTTTATTGATATAAAATGTTTTATAGAAAAAAAAGAGTTGTATTAATATATAATATTTTTTTAAAATTAAAATTCTAAAAATCATATTTTATGTATTATGTATTTAATCTGAAATAATTTTTATTTAATAATAAATTTAAAATTTGATGATATTTTTAAATATATTTTGATTTTTTTAGTATTATTAAATATATTTTGATTTTTGTTTCTAAAAAAACCGTAAAAACAAAAAAAAACAAAAACTATTCCAAATACTCATTTTATTATATGTATACTAGGTTTTTATATGTAATCCAGGTGTCATTCTATGATTAGTAAACTTCAAGTTAGGTCACCATCCACCTAGATAAGTGAAAGTGCTTACCAAATTTGATTTATTTTTGTAACAATTTTCATTCCACCATTATTATGAAAATTAAGTTTTATGAAAGAAAAATATTTTTTATATAATCCAAAATATTCATATTTTTTAAAGTTAATTACTTTATAAACAATTGATTGATCTCTTAAAAAAAATTATGAGATTTTTTCAAAGGGAATTTATTAAGTTTTACTTGTTATCTATTTTGTGCTTAAGCTTAACAATGCATGTGATCCCATGTGTAATAGCACAATACAATATAAAATGTAAAACCACATTCGATCCATGACTTTGGTGGTCTTGTCTATCTAATATAATTCTTTTTCAATTAGATTTAACATTTTATTAGTTGAAGACAAAAAAAATTGATTTAAAATTAATTTTAGTTCAATTTTAATTTAAATAACAAAAATATTTATTCTTATTTTAAATAATAAAATATTATTTCAATATCATAAATTAAGATGAGGGTAATTCTCATTACTTCTAATTATTAGCTCATTTTCTCACTCTTTCAATCTAGAACATTTAATAAATTTACAGGTTAATAAGTTAATTGTGATTTAGTTTTTTTAAATTTTCAATTTTAACCTTTTATCTTATAAATAAATTTCAATTTTTTTAAAAAAAAAATTAAACAAATATTAGCATTATTGGTAAGAGAGACAAGATAATTTACATTTATTTTATTAATTAGTATACATTTTTTATTTTATATGCTAATACACGGAGATAATAATACTGAAATTATATTTTTAAATTTATTTAAATTAAAAAAAAATTTAATTTAATTTAATGCATATGTAACTTCAAAAAAAAAACTCCATAATAAAGGGATATGGCATTGACAATGTGCAACTTAGTCTTGACTGTTGGGTCAAATATGTAAGGCAGGCACCAACCTCAACCTATTTCACTAGTTACATTCAATTGGTTAGAAGACTTAAAAAATATACCTTTTTATTTTTTATTTTTTTTAAAAAAAATTCATCTCTGTATTTGGCTTTTACTGCAATACTTCAACGTTAGAAAAATAAAACATTCGAAGAAAAAAAAATTTCAAGTCTAATTAAACAGAAAGGAAAAAAGGAAAAAAAAGTTTCATAAGCAATTGCATGAGAATGATTTAAAGAAAACTTTGAAGCTAATACTAAATCAATCAAGCCACTAATGGTGGCAGTTGGTGCATACTTAAGCACCATTTCAAAGGTAGCAATACAAGATTATATTTATTATAATCACTAATAGTGTTAGTGTTCGATGTGGGACCAATATCTACCTGCCACAAACAGTTCTTTCTTTCCAACTTGCCATAAGGCTGCACTTTTCTTATTAGTTTTATATGTTTTGCAAAGTTTAATGATTGCATATCAACCCATGATTGGCCTTGTTGGATACATTTTATATTCCTTTTTAATCCTACTTGATTTTTCATTTGAAAATTAATTTATTTATTTGATTGCAATTATGAATGGGTTATTTTTCTTATCTCTCCGTATGGGCCAACCGCTCTAACTTCAAACCTATTCTACCTAAGGATGAAGGTTGCACTTAAAGTCTTTTCAAAAAAAGGATGCACTTAAAAAATGGTAAATATTTTGTATTTAAAATTTGAGTGTGAAACTTGAAATAATTTTTTTTGAATGTAATATATATATAAATTTTAAAATATTTTTATTTTTAACTTTTTTTGAAGAAATTTATATTTTGAATCTGACCATAATTTAAAATAACCCACTTGAATTTTTGTAAATAATATAGTGACTAGAACCATTCTTGATAATCTAGTAAAGTTGTTCATTCCAGATCCAATTTATGTAATTTGGGCCAAGTTTGGCCGAGATTAAGAAATAATGCAACATGCTTCGATAGAAAAATGAAACTTAGTTTATATTAAGATTCAGGTAAGGTTCGTGATACCACCCCTTTTTATCAAACCATGTGGCACCAACATGGTCGCTTGGTGTTCTGCCCCACGTAACACCAATCGAGCTCTCTTGCTAGTTTATAGCCTTGGTATTAGGCCAGGGGAACCCACGTCTGAGTAATATACCCTGGCGAACTACTCGCCGTCTTAGGATAGTCTTTTAACACACCTATATTTTCTGCTCTGACACTGCTCAAAGCATAGTCTTGACATGGCTAGAAGATGTTCCCCTTTACTATTTATAAATAGGGGTCAATTCCCACATGTAAAATATCTGTACATACCTTCTCTAAGTTCTTTCTTTACATTAGAGCGACCAGTCTCTAACTTAAGCATCAGAGCTTCCCCTTTCAGAGCCCAGTCTTGTCACTTTGTCTTACAGATACTCCAAACTCGATCTTTCAGGAGTAGTCCTGTAACACTCAAATTTTAATTAAAATGAAATTAAATAAATAATATAGAGGGTTAATTAATGTGTTGGAAGATGAAAATTATAAAATGTATATATAAAATATATGTTGAATATATATAACAAATAAAGTCAAATGATAAATACTAAAAGTCAAAGTGTGAATGATAAAAGTTAAAAAGCTAATTTTTTTAAAAAAATAAGAAAATTAATTAAAAATTAACTAAAATTAAATTAATTTTGGCTGGAAGATTAAAAATATCAAAATTAATAATTAATTATATATATATATAATTGGTTAGGAAGATGAAAAAGTCAAAAGTCTATCATTTTCTTCTTCTTCTTCTTCTTCCTTCTCCCATGTTTTGGCCGAATTTTGAAGGTTTTCAAGGGAGAATTTGCTCTTCAATACACCAAATTCTTCAAGTTTCTTCAAGGAATTAAAGAGATTTTAAGAAAATTGCAAGAAAGAGGTAAGTTTACCTTGCATTTAGGTTGAGATCTTTAGAATTTCAATTATGTGAAAATTGGGTTTTTGGAAGAGGCTTGGATAATTATTTAAATGGGTATGTAAGATGTTATTTTGGTGTATAAATAAAGATTTTAAGGTTAGATGATGAATTTATTTAGGTTTGGTGTAAGTTTGGAAGAAGAAGAAGGTAATTTAGGGTTTGGAAGGAAAATTCATAAAGAATTTATGTTAATTGGATTTAATTATTTAAAACATGTTATAATATGGTTATAATGGTGGAAATAAACTTAAAATGCACTTAGGAATTGATTGGCATGGTTTTCTAGGATTAAAATATATTAGGGCAAAAAATTGAAAATTGGATAGAATTGTAGAATTTAAAGTTTGAATTGTTAAAATGAGTAGAATTATGATTTTAATAATAAAAATTAACTTAGAATGTAATTTGTAATTGGTTAATGTGGAATTCTAATATTAAAGTGCATAAGGGCAAGAAAATGAAAATTTAACGGAAATGAGATAAATTGATGTTTATTAGTTAAAGTAAGTAGAAATGTGGTTTTAATACCTTATATATACTTATATTTTGGTTAGGTGTTGAGTAGATAATATTTTCCCAAACCAAGTAGTGAATGACACATTGGAAGAGTGAAGGAAAAGGTGTGCTTTTTGGCTTGGAAGTTGATTAAGTAAAGGTTTGTGCATACTTTGAATTTATATGTTTGAATTGCATTTGGTTTAGCTTAGCACATTGTGGATTTGGAAATGTGCTAAGCTAATTTGTTCATGAAATCCATATGTTGAGTGCATTGTTTAGTATAATAAAGTGAGAAATGCATAAATGGTAATATGTTAAGCCATTGAATTATGGCAATAGTACATGTTATGAGAAAGTTGTGAAAAGTGTAATAAATGCATAATAAATGTGGAAAACAATGTCACATTGTTAATGTGACTAGAAGTATAAGAGATGTGATTGATTGTGATGAAATTTATACATGATTATGTTAATATATGGAAACATAATGAAATGGTGGAAAAGTATAAGAAAAAAAGAAAAAAGATTTGTGCTCGCCTTGTATAGTATCTTATTTCAAATAATTATTTTTGGTTCTATTAATATGATTTGCCTTTGGGCTAGACAATGGGTGTCACAATGATATGATGTGCCTTCGAGCTAAATACCGGGTGTTAATTCTGATTGTTATTTGCCTTCGAGACTAGACACAGAGGTGTCAATAGGAGATATATGCGACACTTAGATCACCAGTGTTGTAATAAATCATGACAATATCTCTGGAACCAGAATATTGTATAGGTTATATGGGCCTACTGCATGTGTTTGCAGTGTTTTGATGAAATCTAAGTAAATGTATGTGTATAAAGACATTACTTATGTTATATTTAAAAGAGGTCCATATTGTATTATTTTAAGTTGTTTTTATCACCAAAGTATGTACCACTAGGCTGTTAGCTTAGCTCAATTTTTTTATCGAACATGTGACAGAGTTTAGATAGAGAGCCCTGCTAGACCAGAACAGGTCTAGGGTTTTCGGGTTTACTAGAAGAATTTGTACAGCCACTAGACCAGAGCCAGTTATTATCATGTAAATATTTATTTTATTAAAACATGATATGTTATGCGCATTGTGTAGTTATATATGAATTTGATGTAAATTTTAAAGCTTTTAGTTAAATGTTGTAAACTTAGAGTATTTTTGTATATAAATATATATTTGCATATATTTGAGTATTTTAGAGAATTGGATGATTGAATATTTTTGCATGTGTAAAATCTTTTGTAGGTTGTGTTGTTTGAATTTTTGGGAACGTTTGAAAAATAGATAAAAATCTGACAAATTTTTCTTAGAGATTTTTCTTTAAAACATGTGTTTTTAGTAACTAATTTATTTATGTACATTTTCATTTATATATTAAAGTATATTTTAAGGATTTAAAATAATTTCTTATAATTATGGAAATTTGTAAATGAGGAAAATTGTGACATTCTTGTATTTTGTATGCATATTTTATATATATGGGATGTATATATTATATGTATACAGAATATAAGAGTGTTACAAGTCCCTAGGTTCAAGACTTCATCAATTCTTTTGATTTTCTTTTTGGTTGTCTTTTTCTCATTTTTTTTAAATTTTTTATTTTTTAAAATTTAAAATTCTTATCATTCTTTTTCCCTCTCCATTGTGTGCAAAATCACCCTCAGCAACTCTCGCACCTCAGATAAGGCTTTTATATATATATATATTTTCCTTTTTAATTTTTCAATGTTTTTTTAAATTTTTGCATTTTTCTTAAACTCTAGATTTCTACCAATATTTTTCCCTCTCCAGTGTGACGCAGAGCATAATACTCGACCTCTAATCCCCTATTTTGTGTAGATAGATAATTGCACTAAGTGAGGTTAATATGTGACGATGGTTACATCATTCCTATCATATGATTTCATAGTTTTTTTTAATGTTCAAATAGTGAGTTGCATTTAGGATTTTCATTTTCATTTAGCATTTTGAATATTATGAAGAACATTTTTCTTTTTGTGTCCATTAACATAGATAAGGATATGGAATTGGCAATGCATTGATACATGTGATCAATGGAATTATGCATCTTTTTTGTTTTTTTTATTTTTATTTTTGTTTTAGAAAATTTTGTGATTGGAGAATGCACGAGTGTATAATTTAATGATAGTATCAAAAAAATAAAAAATAAAATAAACTTAGGTTGATTTGAAATTGCGCCAACCAACCTGAGTGGCATGACAACACTCTCGAGTCACTTAGGGCATGGCTTAGGGCAAACTTAGCCAGCCTGGCCGAAGTTCATCCCTGTGATCTAAATATCTTTAAAGAACATAATGAATTTATTTTCTTTTTTGAGTGGGCTTAGAGTAAAAGTGTTTCCTTGGATTGAAAAATAAACCAATAAGCATCCAAAGACCAAGCCACATTTCTATGGGACTTTTACTAAAGTATGAGAGCATCCCACATATTTACTATAATATGGGACTTGCAGCCATATTTACTAAATAATGGGAGTCAAAAGTTTAAATTGAAACTCAAAGTTTCAGTTTAAAGTTTTGCTGAATTTTTTATTTTATTTATCAAATAAAATTTAAAGTTTCAGTTTGATGAAAAACTTTATATTTTTATTTTTTTAATTTATGAAACCGAAACTTATAATTGTGGTTTCATAAATTTTGATTTTTTTAAAATACATAAAACTGAAACTATAAGTTTAATAAATAAGTTTCAATTTCATACATTTCTGGCGAGATTCCCATACCGAGAATCTCTACTAGCTAACAGAGATTCCCCTCAGTTCAATTATTTTTTTTAATTTTTTAAAACACTCTAAACCCATCTCATCTCTCTCTCTCTCTCTCTCTCTCTCTCTCTCTCTCTCTCTCTCTTTTTCTATAATCCACCATAAACCTCCAAAAATTTTCTCTCTTTTTTTTTTCATCTAAACCCATCTCTCTTATTTTCTCTCATTCTCTCTTCATCTTTCTTCACTTAAAATCAATTTTTCCTTTCTTTATAAGGTAAAAAAAAATTAAAATTCATATATACTTTGTCATCTCTAACTATAATTATAAGGTAAAATAAAAATAAAAATATTAGAGTAGTCCCATATTTATCAAATTATGGAAGTCAAAATTTCAAACTGAAACTCAAATTTTCAGTTTTAACTTTTGCTGAATTTTTTATTTTATTTATCAAATTGAAACTTAAAGTTTTTGTTTGATGACAAATTGAAACTTAAAGTTTTTGTTTATATTTTTATTTTTGTTCATAATGATACAAATGCAGGTACTATATTGCCAATTAATGGGATGCCACCAATATTATCAATTCAACATTTCGTTCCTAGGTTATTTACTCCCATATTTGAATATATGAATATTGATATTGTTTCTTTATGACCGAATCCCAGTGCTACAAGTTATTAGAATTTGTTATGGGATATTTCTAAACAGTTTTGTAAGAATATGACATTTGATTCAAAGGATGATGTAAAGACAGCTTCTAAAGAGTACTCCATTAGACATAATTGCAAATTCAAAACAGAGGAGTCTAAAAGTAACTCTCTTGCGTTCAAATTCAAACATAATGAAGATAGGTGCAATTGGATACTGTACACGACTAAAAAAAAGGATAAACAACTTTATAATGATACTCACATTTGTAGCTTTCTAATAAAAACTTGGATTCTAATTTCATCTCGAGTTGCATTGAAGAAGTGATTAAATTAGATTCTAGGATTTAGGTCGCATTAATCATTGCACACATAAAGGAAAAATTTCATGTCACAATAAATTATAAGAAAGCATGGATTACAAAACAGAAGTCGCTACATTGTTTGGGGATTGGGATGAGTCATACAAGTTGCTAAGGGCATGAATATTTGCTATAATTTATTCTAATCTACGTTTTAGGTATGAAATTCAAGATCAAGAAGTTGTAAAGAATAATAGACTTGTTTTGGTTGTCAGGCAATTTGAGCAAATGTTTTGGGCATTCAAGCCATGTATCAAAGGATTTACGCATTATGCTCCAATGTCAGTAGTTGATGGGGCTTTTTTAAATGAAAAAATAAAAGTGTATGCTTCTTATAGCATAATCCTTCGATGGTGATGGAAATATAATTCCAATTGCCTATGCAATGGTCTAGAAGGAAAGCAAGAGTAATTGGGAATTCTTTATAAGATGCATCTAAGACTATGTTTGACTAAGAACGCATGAGATTTGTGTAATATCTTATAGGTATGTTAGAATTAAACATGTTATGAATGACCCAATGTGGAGGGACTCCACATATCAATATTGCATTTGCCATGTTGTTAGTAATTGTAACACAAAATTCAAGAAAATTGCCATGGAAACTTTCATAGAAAAAGCATGTACAACATACAAAGTGATGCAATATTAATTTTGAGTGTTGATTGTGAATATAATTTTGGAATAAATATCAATACTTGATTGTAGCTACAGAAAATCACGTGTAAGTTTAAGAAGCATATGGAAAAAAATAAGGCTAGACAACTAGAAATGTATGCATGGTTTAAGAAAATTCTTAAGCAAAAGTGGGCTTTATACTATTATTGTGGCCATCATTATAGGCACATGACAATGAATATGACATAATTGATGAATGCAATATGTCTCAAAATTCAAGCAATGCTAATACCTACCTTAGTCGAAATGATTTTCTATAAACTGGTGGATATGATTGATTAATGTCGCATTCCATTTGTCGTACTCAATATGCTAAAGAAATCAGTGACAACTACAGGTACACTCAGACTTGCATTTTTATGTTAAGAAGTAATTAGGAAAGGCAAATCAAAATTTGAGATTCTAAGACTTGACAATGATAAAGGCATATTCTCGATAAAGACTGTAATACCCTTATACCATATATACGTATAATATATATTTTCAGTATATGTAAAATATATATATGCGGTATAAAAATGTCACAGACCGGTTTAATAAAAAATTTTATATTTTATATTTAAAATTTCAAATACTAAATATATAAAATTAAATAGTATATAAATATTCTTTACTTGTTATAGGAACCCAAAATAAACATTATATATGAAAATCTCTGGAAAAAATTTGTCAGAATTTTATCTGTAATTTAGACATCCCAAAATTTATCAATTACACAACATGTATCAGAAAACACTCTCAAATAATTTTAAATCACCATTTCACCCATACTCCTCAATTTCACCAAGTTTCTCAAACATTTTTATATATATATATATAATTTAGAACACATTTAAACTCTCATTTTAAATAACTTAACCCAAACATTCTTTATAGTTTACAATACATAAAATCTAAAACATGATATAATATGCATAATACTCAAAATATATAATAACATAAAATATATATATGCTGCTGATAGTGTTACTGATCTTGATATCAACTCTACAAGCACAACCACAAGTCTAGACCCGACCTGGTCTAGAAGAACTCTCCGGCTCAGCCGAATCTACCCTGTCACCTACGCAATATAAACAATCGCGCTAAGCCAAAAGCCTAATAATACAAACTTGATAGCAATAAAACTCAAATGCAATGCCAATGCGCAATGCATATGGATATCACATCATTCCATTTTCTCATACTTTTTAAATATTTCACAATCCACAATTCACATAAAAATAAACACAAACATGGGCCCAAAAATAACTAATATGCTATTCAAATTTCAGAGTTACTATTTTGGTCTATAATGACACCATGTGTCTAACCCCGTAGACAAAATATTAATGTAATAGTCCAACTAGGTCAAAGCTTACGACCCGGCCATTTCACCCAGCCCAGCTTTAAGGACTTGTTTTTGAGGCTTACGACTCGGTCATTTCACCTCAAAAATATTTTCACAGTGACGCACAACATCTAGCCCGTAGGCAAATCATAGGCATGCCGCCAAATACAGAACTCTGAAAATTGAATAACATACTAGACACACAATTTATTCATATTTCTCATTTATATCGATATCAATTCATTTCATTATATTTCCACATATCTCATTACATTATACCACATTTTTGCATTTACAATACATTACCCAGTTACTTTAGTATTTCCACATAATTCACTTATTAATCACATTTAATGTAATCTAGCCAATACCAATGGCTTTTTAACAATGCACTTAATGCATACACAATAAATGGCATTACCCAAACACTTTGGATCATTTTCACATAATACACATATTTCATATTTTACACATATTAGCCATTATCAATGGCTTTTTACAATGCATTTAACACATATATGACATTACAAATGTCATAGCACATTATTCATATATAACCAATGTATCAAGTAGCTTAACACATTTTCCAACCAAAATGTGTTAAGTCCAAATGTCATGCAAACATAACCAATGTATTCAAAGTTTGTACTTACCTCAAATAGTAACCAAAATAAGTTTAAAACAACCTCCAATCCTATCCTTCCAACTTGCCCTTCACCACTTAGATGAAGCAAATCAACCTCCCTCAATGTCTAAACCAAATGTGATAGTAAATAATCATTTAGTATCACATTTAATGGCATTTTCAATATTAAACCATAATTAAATCTCATCCAAGCAAAAATAAAAAATTTAAGGCTAACTTCACTTTAACTTTGAATTCTTATACTAGGCTATTCATTTTAATATATTAAGTTTATTTATATTATTAGAAATATATTTTTAATACATTTAAACCATTTACATTACAAAAACACACTCCTATACATAAAATTCTAAAATGACATAACCTTCCCCCATTGAAGGTTTTCCATTCCATCACAATCCATTAATCATTTTAAGCTTATATTCATCACTTATATCACCAAACAACAAGATTAAACTAATAAAATTATATAATTCAACAACTTTGGAAAAATTATTTTTCAAAACCCAAAATCACACTTCCATTCTCAAACTCCAACCAAACACAACTAAATCCAATATTTGACTTAAAAATTCTTGTTTAAAAACCAAAATAACTCATTTAGAACCAATTTTCATAATTAAAACCCATGATTTCTCAAACCTAAAAGTCCATAACCCTAAATTCTTTCTCCTCACCATATCATTAATAACTACCCATAACTTTATACACACCAATTCCAACAATTATAACATACTACTTCAAAAATTCAAAACTCACATATTCAAAAATTCTATGAAAATCCAAAGAAAAAGCTAATTAAGAACTTACTTTTTCAAGTGAAAATCACTAAAAATCCTCTTTGAACTTTTGAAATCATTTAATTCTTGGAAGCTTGGAAGATCAAAATCCTCTCTTGGTATCCATGGAGATTTCAGCCCTTGATGGAGAAGAAGAAGATGAAAAAAAACTTTTATTTTCTCTTTCCTTTCATCTTTTATTAATAACCATATGAATATATTATTTAATATTTTAATAATTAATTATTTAATTATTTATTTAATAAATTAAAAGTTCAAAAATCCCTCTTCCATTAAAAAATTATTTATTTTTGAATTAATTTAATAATTTTAAATTTTTAAGATTTAATTACCAAAATTTCTTTTTTACTTTGACTTTTGACTTTTTTTTTAAAAAAAAGTGTTGACTTTTATATGTTATGTATATTTTACATATATTTCACTTTTTCATTTAAAATCTCTTCATTTTTCATTTAAAGCCATTAATTTAATTTATCTTATTAAATTATAATTTATTTTATCAAATTTCTAAAATTAAAAATTTTTAAAAAAAATTTAGGATATTACAAAGACGACTCATAACAACTTAAGAAATAAAAGAGGTATTAGGCATATTGTTATATGAGAAATCTTGTACTTGTGGTAAATTTCAAAACATTCATATTCCATGCTTTTACATACCATTACCGGTTGTCTCAAACATACCTTGGATCACACAACTTACAGTATGCCAATTTACACTTTAGATGAGACATATAGATGTTGGGCAACAAACTTTCAGTCACTTCCATATCATAATTATTAGCCAAATCCTGAGGAGGATTCTTTGGTGCCTAATTCAAATTGGATGCAAAAGAAGAGCTGACCAAGAACATCTCGAATACGTAATGAGATAGATTGGTAAAATGACCAAAAATATATATGCTGTAGAAAATGTGATCAAATAGAACATAATACTATGTTTAATTCTACATGAATTATATTAAAGGTTGTAGCATATAGCACTATTACATAAATATATTTTAGGTTGAAATATTTTTCACATTTTAATATGTAAATTGATTATATATCGATTCATATTGTTCAATTATGAATAAAGAAACAATAAAGAACTACATGAAAAATTATGAATAAAGATAAGGCTGCTACAACTTCAACAGTCGACTACATATATAACATGGTTAATAGTTATGAAGATCTAGTAGCAATATTTGGTATGCCAGGAAAAGGCCTTTTAAAATGGCTCTTATATATTCTTACTTTGACTAAGGTCACACAAATTGTATTTTCATTGGCAAGCATACAAGAAACTTTTTGAGGTCATCAATAACATAGTTTTTAGCACTACCAGAGTGGGGAAGATTGTGGGAAGTAGGGTGTGAAATGGAAATTTATTATGGATACCATGATTTACCAAATTCAAAGGCTCATTCTGCTGATTTGACTAAGGGATTCAATTGAAGAGGTGCAAATAATGATATAATGCTTACTTAAAGAGATCAACATTATGCGTTATTGATCAGACAAAAAATTTCATGCCAAAAATTACCTGAATACTGCATGTTGGGGGTACGGAGTCATCTTTAGGAATTAATGAAACATATAAGGATGACATATTCGATTACAGCGACAAAGAAGATAATGATTTTGTAAAATATTTGCTTGCCTATACATTGTTAATTAAAAATGTGCCTAGATGTAGTCATTTATAATTATTGTTACTAAAATAATGTACTGAATTTAACATCTTTAAGTATTATGCCCTTTTTTTGTTAAATAGGTGACATGTCATGAAGTTACACTCTCGATAATATTTTCAAGTTATTGAATGTCATCGGGCACTAGATGATAATTTTATCTATCCTTTAGATACCAACATACACTATGCCAAATTCATTTATATTCAATTGTGGAATGAGTGGGCTTTTTACTGCAATAGTCATTATTACTTCATGAGGAAGCATGTGAAGTTCATATATGAGTTTCGCGTGCATATACATTTTATATGCCATGTTCAAATATGAACGAGTAAAAGACAACCTTATATCATATTCATGAAGAGAACAAACACATTAAGGTCAAACTTAACTAAGAGTTTTTTCAAAGGTGTGCGAAAGAGTTTCATGATGAGGATGATGAAGATCAAGCTACAATTTCAAAAATATTGCAAATTTGCACAAATGTCTCTCAGATATTAACTTAAGTGATGATGAAGAAGTGTGATTAAAGTTTATATATACCATTTGTTAAAAAAATTACTCACTTCATAATCCAACTAGTCAACAATAATTTAAAAGTTATTCAAAAATCATACAATAAGTGGAATACATATTAATATACATGGGTCTTCATCAAACATTTCATAACCAGATGCATAGTGATTATCATTAAGGACATTTCATAATTAGATTTTGTCTCTACCTCCTTCTATGATTTCTTGAAAAAGCAATAGTAGAGTATTATGTCAAAATAATTTTTAAACTCCACATCCTTTCAGCCTTCAATTCCACTGTGGTTGTGCATTTCTAAATGTAATGCACTGCAACTGATGTTGTGGAGGCTAAAGTTGTTGATCGTCTTGTAAATCATATGCTTCTAGGGAAATTGACCTAGAAACAAGAGGTGAACCTCTAGCATATACACTATGGAGAAGTTTAGTAAATGTGTTGCGCTGAGTGAATATAGAACTAGATGACTGTGAAGAATGATGCAAAAATATTGGCACTATAATGCTGATGGTGTATGTATATGTTGACCATGAGAGTACTACCATGGGAACAATGTAGAGTGCGATTGAGACCTCATACGATATGGTGTTCCTTGCCACGAAGAAAATTTTAATAATGGTTCATGCGTGCAACATAGGAAGCACTCTGAAGCAGGTATATTATATGAGGATGGATTTCCTGCTAAGGTACTCCACTGCTTATATCCTGAAACTATTGAAGTGCCAACATCTACATTTTGAGTTGCAGATAGAGCTTCACCTGAAGACCCTACAAGCTCGGGACTATGGCCATCATGATTTTGGTGATGGAAGGAGGAGACAAGAGGTGGTACCATTTCAGAGCTTTCTAAAGAATGAGGGGGAACATTAACTCTTATATACCTATCAGCCATAGTTCTTTGTCGATGATGACGTTTAATATTTTTAGGTTGAATATTCTCACATCATCAAGTTGATGACATGGTAATAACGTTGGATGTGACACTTGATATATGATCAAACGATGCTCATGATTAGGTGCTCCTTTCATCGAAAGCATAATATGAGTTATAGCATCAGGTACATTATCCTCAAATGTTACTCATGCAATTCCATTAGCCTACAATATTATAATGAAAATTTAGTAAAAATTTTATAATGCATTATATAAATATGAGAATAATGAGATTTTAATGTTAGTGTATGTGCCCTAGGCCATTTATTTGGATCTTAATGTTATACATTCATTATTAATATATGAGGTTTTATTATCATTATTGTTTGTTTGCATGTTACACAATTTTGATATTTGTCCCTGGTTTATTATTGTTATAGAGATAAAAAAATAATTTTTAACTAGTATGAACATTGATTTGATAATCATCAGATGGTTATGTGTATAGTGATACAAATCAATTTCATAGATACTTGTTAGAGAACAATGTATTGGATAAACCCATCATGAGATTACTACATGGGTTAGTGTCATAAGTAAATCTCATGATAGTTATGTATTAATTCTTTGACTTGAGATTGTCATAGTTTCCAATATAAGCACTATTATATTTTGACATGATCAAACATTATCCGTAACTGGATAGTAATAAAGGTTATGATCATATATGATAGAAATTATGTAGAGGATAATGAACAATCAAGATAGAATTTGTCCCTCTCTTTGAGAGAGATATCTTTTGGGCCCCTCGATAAGTGAGACTGTGAAATGCATGGCCGTACTCAAATGAATTGATAGTGTGATCAATTTTATTTGTTTTTATCAGTCTACTTGGAGATCAAGTAATCATAAGTTTGGACAATATAAGTATGACGTTGACCATGACTTATGTTCAAGCTAGATATCGTGTGACAAAGGGATTAATGCATGTACTATTATTAGGCAAATTGGACATTCCTTATATTAATTGGGTAGTTGTAACGCCTTGCTAGAGGCAAATTATGACTTGTTGGTTTAATAGAGATTAAATTGACTGCCAATTAATATGGGCCTATCGGGTCACACACAAGAATGCGCTTTGGGCTAGATATAATATTAATAATATTAATATTAGATATTAATATTTATTATTATTATTATTTTCGTTATATATATATTATTAGATAATTTATTTAGAATCCTAATTAGATTTGGATTCTGAATTTGACTTACCTTATCCAATTATATATATTATTAGATAATATATTCAGAATCCTAAGTAGATTTGGATTCTGAATTTAACTTACCTTATCCAATTTCGAATTGGATTCTGGAGTGATTATATTCACTCCAGACGTTAAGTCTTCTTATAGGTAACATTAGAAAATAAAAAGAGAACGAAAAAGAAACCCTAATACGTTTTAGAGAAAACGTTTTTCAGCCTTCGCCGTTGCAGAGAGCTAGCACTCTAGACGGTAGCATTTGTGTGGATACGCGATAGAGGGTGTTTCGCGATCGAGGCATCTCTTCCAAACTGTGATTTCGAATCATCAACAGGTTAGTTATTTGTACACTTTCGTCGAATTAAACGAATAGCATGGATCCTGGTGGGAAATCAGAGATCAAAAATTTTTCCACTGCGTGTTTTTTGTTTGCAGTGATCTCCTTGATTTCCTAACATTTAATTAGTTGAGAAACTTTACCACTGCTCTAGTAGAACCAATAGTATGGGAAATCTAACGATGGGTAATGCTCCTATACCATTCTAAATACTCAGAATGATAACAAAGTGGACCATCTGATGGTACACCTATAATGATATAGGCATTCCTGTCATTGCATATCGCAACTCATCTTTGATGGTATATAGTCCAATCCTTGTCCATGCACAATGATGTCACATGTAGAGTATTAGTTTTCCTCGATACGTGAGGGATAGGTTGTTAAAGTATGAATTGACACATTACTCTATTGGGCTGGTGTCACTCCAAAATATGAATACAAATGAGTGAAATAACAACTCGCTAAATGTGTTGGCCTTGGAGACAATAATTAGAAAACATATGGAGAATATCAACATTGTATAGCTCTCAAATAATCTACAAAGAATTCAAATAATTATATAATGAATCTATATATGTAATTGCATTATGCTAAATAATTATGTGATTACATGTACCTCATCATCATTCATGCAGTCAAAGTTATACCAAATATGAATAAGTGTATGAGTCAAAATGCATGGAATAATTCTAACTATAGTCCATCTACAAATATTAAATGCAACCATGAAATATTTGAGAAAATTAATTGCATTTTGGTTTAACCATAATAAAACTTACCTTTAGCCAAGTGCTGCACCTAAGTGAATATGTGGGTTTCTAATTATGGGTGCGATGAATGGAAACCTGTCCCATGCCCATAGTTATAACAAAAATAAAGGGCCACAAATCTTTGTTGCAACTAGATTTATTGCATTACATAATTCTCAATGTAAAAATGCTAAACATGCGGCCCCTAGTTATATTGTTTAATGATATAAAATTCTTCAAGATAAGCTAAATATGATAAATTCACTTGCCCCATATTCTTATCACTAAATAAGTCCCCTCTTATAATATGTAGTATAAGAGCACGAGTGTGGCATACAATAGTGTACTTATTTTCACCATCAAGGATGTCTGTAAAATGATCTCACAACCAAGTTAGCTTCATATATGAATCTCTTCTTGCATTTGCTGGAGTAATTATTCCAAGAAGTATATCACAAATATCATCCCATTTATCATCAATGAAGCCAATAAGTGCATCACCATCTATTAGTAATCCATTTTGCAATTTTCTGATAAATATATGGAATTGCTCCCATATTTTAATAAATGCCTTATATTTTTATATTTTTTTTACCTTATAATCATACTTGGAGATGATTAAAGAAAAAAATGGATTTTAAGTGAAGAATAAGAAGAGAGAATGAGAGAAAATAAGAGAGATGGGGTTTAGATGAAGAAGAAGAAGAAGAAGAAGAAGAGAGAAATTTTTGAAGGTTTGGGGTAGATTTATAGGAAAGATAAAAGATGGGATGAGTTTAAAGTATTTTAAATAAAAAATTAAAAAAAATTAACTGAGCTGGGGGGATGACTTGCCTCATAGGATAAGTTATATAAATTAAAAAAAAAAGAAATATCCCTCAGATTTGTAGAGATTCTCCCAATATAAATCTTTTCGGCCGGCAGAGATTCCCAGCTTAAAAAACTTGCTCAGAGTATATTAAATCAAAGCTTATAGTTTCAATTACATATATCTAATAAAAATTCAAAATTTAAGAAACCAAAACTTTTAGTTTTGGTTTTATAAACTAAAAAAATAAAAATACAAATAAAAACTTAAAGTTTTGGTTTGTTATTAAACTAACATTTTAAATTTTGGTTTGATAAGAAAATAAAAAAAAAATCAATAGAAGTTTAAATCGAAGCTTTGGGTTTTGATTTAAACTTTTGAATTCCAAAATTTAGTACATATGAAAGCAAGTCCCATATTTTGGTAAATATATGGGACTGTTCCCACATTTTGGTAAAAACCTCATTATTTTTGCATATTTTATCTTATGATTATAGTTGAAGATGATAAAACATAAATGAGTTTTAATTTTTTTACCTTATAGGAAAAGAAAAAAAGAATTGAATTTTAAGTGAAGAAGATGAAGGCAGAATGAGAAAGAGAGAGAGAGAGAGAGAGAGAGAGAGAGAGAGAGAGATGTGTTTAGATGAAGAAGAAAAGCCTTTTCTTTCCTATAATCCATCTCAAACTTGTAAAAATTTTGGAAAAAATAACAAGGCTGAGGAGATGACTTATCCCCTCAGCTCAATTAAAAAAAATAAAATAACTGAGCTGAAGCGACTTATCTCCTCAGTTGTGCAGAGATTCTCAGCCGAGATTCTCATATGGAATACATGAAAAATGAAACTTATTGTTTTTGTTTCATACATTTAAGAAAATTTAAAATTTATAAATTTGAAAGTATAAGTTTCAGTTTCATAAATTAAAAAAATAAAAAGATAACCCGAAACTTAAATTTCTATTTGATTAATAAATAAAAAAAAATTAAGTAAAAGTTCAATTAGAAACGTTAATTTTTTATTTAATTTTTGACTCTCATAATTTTGGCAAATATGAAAGCAAATTTCATATTCTAATACCAATATGAGACTATTCTCATATTTTAGAATATTGGGCAAAGATTCTCAGTGTGAGAATCTCACTTTCAGTTTTATAAATTAATAATAATAATAATAATAATAATAATAATAATGATAATGACACTGAAACTTAAATTTTTGATTTCTCATCAAATTGAAACTTAAAGTTTCAGTTTGGTAAATAAAATAAAAAAAATCAACAAAAGTTCAAACTGAAACTTTTGAATATGGGAGCAAGTCCCATATTCTGATAAATATACAGGAATGTTCCATATTTTAGTAAAATCCTTATAGTTTTTCTATTTTTTTACCTTATAATTATAGTTGGAGGTGAAATATTTTAGATGAATCTTATTTTTTTACCTTTTGTGGAAAGAAAAAAAAATTAAATTTTAAGTGAAAATGATGAAAAGAGAATGAGAGAAAATAAGAGAGATTGGTTTAGATGAAGAAGAAGAAGAAGAGAGAAAATTTTCAGAGATTGAAGAAGAAGAGAGAAATTTTCAGATTTGTGATGGATTAAAGAAAGAACAGAGATAGGATGAGTTTGTGGTATTTTAAAAAAAATAAAAAAAAATTAATTGAGTTGAATGAATTACTTATCCACTCTGCTAAGTTAAAAAAATTAAAAAATAAAAGGAAAAAAAATAATTGCCCCCTCAGCTTTGAAGAGATTCCCACACTAGGAATCTCAGCCGTCTGGAAGAGATTCTGGGCATGGAAATCTCTCCTGGAAAGTATGAAGCCAAAACTATAGTTTTGGTTTCACATATTTAAAAAATTTAAAATTTATGAAATAGGAACTATAAGTTTCAGTTTCATAAATTAAAAAAATATAAATATAAATTGAAATTAAAGTTTCAATTTGATGACAAACTAAATTTTAAGTTTCAATTTGATAAATAAATTTACAAAATTTAATAAAAGTTCAGACCGAAACTTTAAGTTTTGGTTTAAACTTTTGACTCTCATAATTTGATAAATATGATAGCAAATCTCATATTACGATAAAGGACACTGCTGAAAGGATCAACTTACGACAAATCGAAAGGGATATTTATGTTGGTAATACAGTTATAAAATAAATTAGTTGGTAATTCCAATAAAATAAAGTCTTGCAAATTTTGTCAGTGTCGGCAACACAGTTGTCAACAGATAATGTAATATGTCGGTAAACAAATATATATTTTTAAAATTTAATTATTTTTAATTTTTAAAATATATATTTTTAATTTTTTTTATTTTTATAATGTATAAAATGTATGAATGAATTGAATATTAAAAAGAATAAGTATAAAAAATAAAATTTATATTTAAATAAAAATTAATATAATAAATGAGCAGTTATAAAATAATTGTACATATAAGCAATAAAATGTATATAAAAAGTATAAAATTAAAATATAAAGTAAATAAAGAAAAAAGCAAAAATCAAGTAGAAGTATAAGGTGGTGGAGGTGGAGGAGAACCACCCGATGAAAACTACCATGATGGATCGAAAGTCCATCACATAAAGTTGGTAATAAACTCATTAAGCTGTTGTTGGATCAATCTCTGCACCTCAGTTTGATTTGCTCCTGCATTCGGGTCTAGACCTGCACCTGTACTTAGGCCTATATATGATCCTGGATCTGCTGCTGAACAGATTGATCATGCTCTGCTAACAGCTCCTTCAAGTGCTCAATCTCTGTCGTAAAGCAGATGAACTAGAAGATAAAGAAGAAGAAGTTGTGTTGACATACTGCGAGTCGAGTCCACACAGCTCCTTCTTCTTCTCTCTGCCCATAACAACTCTAAATAAGCTATCATCGTCAACAGGTGTGCCAGACTGAGAGGCCTCCTCCTGAGATGCAATGAAAAGATCATGTATAATGTAAAAAAGATTTTTAACTTTACATTTTAAATTTAAATTTTAAAATAAAAAACTTATAAAATTACTTACATTTACATCTTGGGATCGATGATCCATAAATGAATACTCGTTGTACCCCCCTGGTGTGCGTATAGACAAACATCTCATAGCTACTCAGTGGCCGACCCATGGTAGACTTCTATATAATTAAAAAAAATATTAGTTTGATAACACAAAAAAATGAATTAAAATATTTTAAAAAATAATTATACTTATGAGTATACATGCATGATCATAATATGATATGTTGCTTCCAGTACGTGTGGATTGACTTGCATCATCCACAACACTGGACATCCTATTTCGAGAGGCAACGAGAGAATGTGTTTGCCCCTCGAGAGAGCTCCATCGGGCCTGCAGGTTGGCCCAAAACTGATCATCAATAAATGAAGGCTGCTTCCCTGCAGCCTTCATCTTACTCAGCATATCACTATAGCGAATAGCTGCCTTCTTCATGAAAGCATTCCAAACTAGTTATCAATAGCCCAGTCCCAGTAAAAATATTTCTACAAAAAAAATCAAGATAATTAGTATCTAATAATTGTAAATTTTTAACTTTTACATATTTATTAAATATTAAAATTTAGTTATATTTTTTTACCTTAAACTCATTAAACCAAAAGTTTTTCATCTCTGGAGAGACGACATTCTAGAAAACTTCTGTAGGGTTCATCTTTTGTATCATGATCTTTCGGATGCATCTCGTGGAAGACCCAACTATATCTATCATGTAGGTGCAAAATGAACAAAAAGTACTTAATTAAAAAAATCCACCAATTAAACTTTTTTAATTTAATATAAGTAATGGAAATTATTAAAATACTTACTCCAACTACTAAACAGTCAGATGTTGTATCGTGCTATCAAGATCTCAGTTGATGCTGCAATACTAGCATCACCCATAGGGGCATCTGTAGGGGCCAGGTGAGAAGAAGAACCAGGATCCTCTATCGGTGCCTGATGAGGAGAAGAAGGATCCTCTATGCACATATCTAAAAAATAACTTTAAGAATAAATGATTTGAATAATACACTAAATATAGAAATAAATCCAGTAATAGTTATAGCCTAATTATACATACTTATTACTCTTATTCATCGCTTTAATCTGATTGGGTCAACTCAGATTCAAGTAATAATTCATCCGATTTATATTCTACATCCATAGCATCAATATCCATGAGTTGTCCAGTTGGATCATTTAAAAGACTTGGATCAACATCATTTGTCCTATCAACAATTTGTACATTTTTAGGACCATCTTCTTGAAATACAGTATCCGACTCTTTATTATTGATAGATTCTTTGGGTAGATCAATTCATAATCTAGCTTTTATTGTATAAATCGCTAACCAATCAGAAGCGTCTCTCCTTGTGCTAGGGTAAGAAACGTAGTACACTTTGGCAGCTTGACTGACGAGAATGAATGGTTCATATTTTGCATATGTTCTTTTTCTACTCACATCCACTAAATTATATAGTGGATGGACTTTTGTTTTATTTATGGGATCATACCAGCCACATTTAAATAACATCACCCTTTTAATTGGCAATGACGGATATTCAATCTCTACAATATCTACTAATCAACCATAGAAATCAAACGAGTTTTTATTATAGTTTGACCCCTCTATACAAACACCATTATTTGTAGTTGCTCTCAATATACAGTGAAATTCAGTGTGAAATTTACGACCATAGACAAAATATACCTTATAACATCTAATAACTGGTATCAGACCCTGGGCTAGATTCTTTAAACATTTATCAAGAATCGTATGCCTATTTTCAGTTGCCTAAATTAATAAGAAAAAATATGCATAAGTTCAAATTATAGAAAATTGAACAAATGATAAAGATTTAGAAAATTTTACTAGCAACGAATTAGAACTTATATATTTTTAGAATCATAAGGGAAAATTACTCTTGACCTTAACATCAACTTGTGAACTCATTATATTTTCATCCAAATCTCGTAAGTGTTTAATGAATATGGTGAAATAGATTATAAAAATATCATTATCGTTCAAAATTTGAAGATTTTTTGTTATATGTAAATTTAAACTTTTTTTACTTTAGATTTGCTAAATTATTTGAGATAAGATGTAACTTCATCATAATTCAATAATATGTAAGCTGAGCTACAAAATACTCTCTCTATTCCAATCTTCGCTTAGTTGGTTTGCCGCATGGTCGACCCAGATGTTTGAAAATAGATAGAAGACCTTCAAATTAGTCTTATATACCTCCATCATCATTCCCTGAAACTTCACGCAATTTTGCTATTATATGAGGCTTGAAATAATAGGAATAAAAAGCCGATGTCTCTTCAACTATAAAGGCATTATAAATTGATGCTTCTACTTTTGTTTTATTTTTAATATTTTTCTCTAGATGTCACAGATATCTTTTAAAAGAGCACATCCAATGATACTGTACCAGTCTTGTAATTTTGGCTTCATATGGCAAATAAACTGGTAAATGTTTCATCGAATAAAAAAACTCGGAGGAAATATTTGCTCCAATTTACAAAGAATAATTGAAATTTCTTCATGTAAACACTCAACCTGGAAAATTTTTAGAGATGTTGCAATAAATTTTTTAAAAAATAAGCTTAACTCCATTAGAGCTTCCCAAACTTTTTTTTGCCAATAACTCCCTAAATGCAATGGGTAATAGTCTCTCCATAAATACGTGACAATCATGACTCTTTATCCCGAACAATTTATATTTCCTCATATCAACACACTTCAATAAATTCAAGACATATTTATCTGAAAAATTCAAATTTTTTATCCATTGACATATTAATTATTTTTTATTATGGTCCAAGGTGTAATTAGCTTTAGAATATCTCCTGATCTTTTCATCTTGTTCCAACTCCGGCCTTCAATAAAATATCCTCAAGTCTTCTTTTGACTTTGCATTATCTTTTATTTTACCCGAAACATCCATGACCATATTAAATACATTCTTAAAAATATATTTTTTAATGTGCATGACATCTAGATTATATTTTATAAGATTTAAACTCCAATAAGACAAATCCCAAAAGATTTTTCATTATGACATACGCTACTATTGGAATTTTCATTATATTCAGTTACCTTTTGAAACCTCAGTTGCTCGATCTGAAACAACAAATCATCCATATTCAATATAGGAGTAGCATCTCTCCTTACTATAATGTTTTCTTTGAAACATTTTTTAGTCCTTCTGAATGGATGATCCACCTTTAAAAACATTATGTGATTATCAAACTAACTTGTTTTGCCCCATTTAAAAGAGTAAATGCTTCATAATCAATCATGTAGTAAGGGCATGCTAATCTTCCTGCAATACTCCATCCAAATAACATTGCATATGCAGAAAAATCAATTATAGTCCACATACGTTCCGCTTTCAAACAAAAGTTCTATTTTTTTCAAATAATCATAAGTCACAATGCCATCATTCCATAAGTGTTTCAACTCTACTATCAACAGCTGAAGAAATACATCAATTTGATATTTTGGGTTATTTGGACTAGGTATGAGTACAGATAAGAATAAATATTGTTATTTAATACACATACATGGTGACAAATTATAAAAAGTGATTATTACCGGCCAGCAAAAGTATTGTAGTCCTGATTACCCAAAAGGTTGAAAACCATCTATACACAAACCCAACCTAACATTACGATATTCAACTATAAAATCAGGATGCAGTTGGTTGAAATACTTCCATGCCTTAGAATCCAAGGGATGACACATGACTCCATCTTCTTGCTTATGCTCATAATGACATCTCATGTGTTCTGTTATAACATGTGAAACATATAATCTTTGAAGTCTATGTTTGAGTGGAAAATAATACATTCTTTTAAAAGGCACAAACTTTTATCTGCCTGTAACATGACTCTGTTTGAATCTCATTTCTTCACAAAACCTACATATTATGTCTTCTTCATAATTACCCTAACATAACATACACACATTTTTCCAGCAGTCAATAGTTTTTACTGGTAGTCTAAGTGCTTGAACAATTTTTTTTTGTTTGATAGAAACTATCAAACATTTCATTATCTTTAGGTATTATCTCTTTAATAAATTGGATTCTGTGAACCTCGGTTTTCCGCCCGAAAAGGATCCGGGCGAAAGTTCACTTGTTGTCAGGAGTCGCCACTCAGTTTATTTTGTTCGAAGGGAAAAACTAAGAAAACCCTTGTTTGACTCCAATAATGCATCCAATGTAAAGGCTTATAGTCTGCGAACCCAAGGAGGATTCGGGGACTATGTCATGCATTTGACTAACTTGCAAAAAGTACAAATCTAAAAGGAATGAAGAAAAGAAGAGACAGATTGTTAGTAAATTGTGGACTTGCTATTTGGGGTGAATCCCAAATATGCCTACATACTCCCGTTTGAATGGGAGATCAAAGCCCATGTAGTTCGGAAAAGCCTATTTAAAGGCGATGAAATTTATGCTTCATGCATGTGTGTGTGTATGCTTCGTGCATTTTTCAGGCATTTTGCCAGAGTTGTGAGTTTTAGCACTTAGTGCTAAATGGTGAAATTTAGGTACTTTGTACCAAAGGAGTGCAATTTAGGCTTCATGCCAAATATGAGATTTTGAGCACTTAGTGCTTCGTGCTGGTGTCGGGCTTAATGCCAAGTATTGATCGGACTTTTTGCCAAATTTGTGAAATTTAGCACTTAGTGCTAAATGGTGCAATCTTAGGTACTTTGTACCAAAAGAATGCAATTTTTAGGCCTTAGGCCTGCATTGTCGGGCTTTTTGCCAAAGATGTGAGTTTTAGCACTTAGTGCTAAATTGTGAAATTTTAGGTACTTTGTACCAAAATGGTGTAATTTAGGCTCCGTGCCAAAAGGTTGATTTTAATTGTAAAATTTAGGTACTTTGTACCAAAGGGATTCAATTTAGGCTTCGTGCCAAAGAGGCTGATTGATTAGTCCATTAGGCCTTAGACCTAAAAGGATTAGGTCTTTGACCGAGAAGAAATTAAGAAGAAGATTGAATGCTTATGAGATGCTTAAATTGACAAATGATGGATTAGAATATTACCTTGCTTAGGATTTTCCTGCTTCGAAGTTCCAGATCTCGTTTTCTTGGACTTTCGATTATGATTTTTGATTACGGATTAAATTCGTCAGCATGAGGCCCGGAGTCTCCAAAAGCCAACCTCTTTTTCTGAACACTTGAAGGCAATTTATAGGCAAAATCGGGCTGGACGGCGGCCGGGCAGCCGTCCATGGCGGCTGAACCACCGGTCTCGGCGGCCGGGCCGCCGTGGATGTGACAAGCCCAAAAGACGGAAAGTTTTGGCGGCTCGGCGGCTGGGCCGCCGGTTTTATCCGATTTTCGCTCAAACTGATTTTTCGGGAGCTAGAGACCTCCAAAAATTATTCCGGGACCATATCCGTGATCCTCACGTCGTTCTGGACATTTCAAGTACCATATTGATATATTTTCGGTGAACTTTACCGTGGACCTCTGGTCCGGCTCAGTTGTCTGCGGATTGAGAAAATCAGCTTTCCGAGCCTCAAAATTCGAGTGTTCACAATTGCCCCCCACTGGGGTCCATAAAAATGATTTATGGGGCCCAGTGGCCTTCTGAAGAGCGAATTTTGAGCGAGGGGTACAAGATCCGCATTTTGGCACTTCCGATTGCTTGCAACATTTCTGATTTTTCTGTACCTGCACTTTTGTTAAGCACAAACAGTACATATGTATGCATGATGTCCCCTTCTATTTTTCAAAAAGGTTTTTTTTAACCGTTGTATGCACAACTGGACCAAGAGTCTCCATAAGGTTGAAAGGATCAATATGGAAAGATATGGATTGAAAGTTGTTGCTACTCTTAGAGAGATATTGGTGGATTGGGATTTCTTGCACGCTTGTACCAAATTTTGGGTTCCGCAAGCTCACGTCTTCAGGTTTGGTGCCCGGATGGACGAGATGTGTCCTCTTTTTGAGGAATTCTGCTCAACCATTGGATGTGACTCAAATGCCCCCCCCCCCCCCCCCCCCTTGTAAGGCATGAGGTTCAAATTGGCTATGTGGGGCTTTTCAGAGGCTTTTCAACTTTACAAGGCCTCAAGCTCAAGCTATCAGTAATTATTTCTGGTAAAGAACTTAGAAATAATCCTCTAGGAAGTCCAACTCCATTGGGGCAGGAACTTGAATTTTTCTGAAGTTGCCCCCAAATTATTCCCGGAGTTACCCGAGCTGTTCTTCAAACTTAAGTTAGGGACCATCAGATGATCAGGCTTTTTGCAGAGCCTTCCCTTGTTCAGACTACTCCCGAGTACAGAACTTGGTTTATAGCTGAAGTTTGGCCAATTAAAAAGCCAAGGAGGCTTGCATTGCTGCAGGAGTTGGAGGGAAATGAGGTGGTTCCTCTTAACGAGGAGAAGGCAGACGCTGCAGAGAGTTCCGGAACTAAGGAAGATACCGAAGACTCTGCCCCACGTAGGAGACGCAGGATTTAGACTCTAGGGTTGACTTTTTTTTTTTTAACGTTTTGGACTTGGTGGTTTGACTCTTTTTGATTGGTTTTTGGTACTTTATGAAAGGAATGACCTCTTTTTTTTTTTTTTTTTGGATGAATGACTCCCTTGGGAATGAATGACTCTTCTTGGCATGACTCTTTCTTTTGCTTTCCAAGCATTATCTACTTTATTTACTTGCTCTAATTTTTGCCTAAGCTGTCCTTTCGGATTTTCAACTTAGCGAGCTCCTACCCATTCTTGTCTAAGCCGCCCTTTGTGGGTTTTCGACTTAGCGGGCCCCACTATTGCCTAAGCCGCCCTTTGTGGGTTTTCGACTTAGCGGGATTTTTTTTATGTTGGCACAAGAAAAATGAATCAATGATTTTATTAAAATTTAGACCGTGCTCAAGGAGAGCTGCCTACATATCTCGAATTAATTTGCGAGAATCAGGTCTACTGTAGTTCCTTATGGAATGCATGATCATACATAATATTTCTTTAGTTGATCCAGATTGCATGGGTTTGTGAACTCCAGACCATCCAAATCAGACAAGATGACGGCTCCGCCGGAAAGTATTTTCTTTAAAATGTAGGGTCCCGCCCAATGAGGACGGAACTTCCCACGAGGATCTGTAACAGGTGTTCTGATCTCTTTCAGGACAAAACAACCTTCTTCCAACTTTCGATCTTTGACCTTTTTGTTGAAATGTCTGGCCATTCGCCTCTGATATCCTTGAATCTGATGTAGAGCTTGAAGTCTTTTTTCATCCAAACCCAACAACTGATGATGATAATTGCTGATCCATTCAGCTTCATTTACCTGACTTTCTTGAATTATCCTCGCCGATTGAACTTCCAGTTCAATGGGGAGTGCTGCTTCCATTCCGTACACCAGGGAATACGGGGTTGCCCCAGTAGGAGTTCTAATTGATGTTCTATATCCCCACAGAGCCAGCGGTAACTTCTCATGTCAATGCCTATGTTCTTTGATCATTTTTTGTATGATCACCTTTGTAGACTTGTTTGCTGCTTCTACAGCTCCATTTGTTTGGGGTCTGTAAGGAGAGGATTTATGATGTTGGATCTTCTTATCCTTCAAGAGTTTAGCGAATTCTACTTGGAAATGGGTTCCATTATCAGTGATAATCTCAAATGGTGTTCCGTACCGACAAAGGATGTTGGTTCGGACAAACTGTGCTACCTTTTTGGCGTCTAATTCTGCATAGGAAGCTGCTTCAACCCACTTTGTGAAGTCATCCACTGCTACCGAGATAAACTGATGTCCATTTGATGCTTTTGGATGTATTTTGCCAATTATATCTATTCCCCAAGTAGCGAAGAGCCATAGAGAAGTGATTGGATTCAGGGCAACGGGAGGTTGCTCCTGCAGCTTAGCAAATATCTGACATTGATGACATCCTTGCACAAATGCCACACAGTCTGTGTTCATGGTGGACCAATAATATCCCAAATTGGCCTGATGTTACACCAAAGAGTCACTTTGCAGGATTTAAGCTTCAAATTGTACTTGCGAAGTCTAAGGAAGAACTTCTCAAGTGCTTAGACGTGCTCTTCTGGAGATTTTGACTTGACAATCATATCATCACCATACACTTTTACTTCTTTGTAAATCATGTCATTAAAGATTGTCGTTGCCACCCCGTCTATTAGCAAATTGATGTGTGGTAGCGGGAAATCATCCTTGGGACAAGCTTTATTCAGATATCTGTAGTCAACACACATTCTGACCTTTCCGTCTTTCTTCGGGACCGGTACAATGTTTGCTAACCAGAAAGGGTAGGCAATTGGTTCTATGAACTTATTGTCCAGTTGTTTGGCAACCTCTTTTTTAATCTTCAAAGACCATTCTGGCTTCATTCTGCTCAATTTTTGCTTAACCAGCTTTGCATCGGGGTATAGCGAAATCTTGTGAACTGCTATGGCTGGGTCTATTCCCGTGACATCACTTGTCTTCCACATGAAGCAGTTGGCATACTTTCTGATGCCCTCAAGAACCTGTTCCTTATTCACACAATCACATGCAATGTATGTATGGTCATTTTCTTTGCCAATTATTATCTTTTCATTTATTTCTTTTATTTCATTTATATCATTTTTGCTAGATAATACTTGGAAAGCAAAAGACATAGGGTAACCAAGAATTTGAAGAGTTTCATTGATAATGGTGGAGTCATTCTCCAAGATTACATTAAATGTGACATTTGGGTTCTCTAAATCTGAAGCTATAGAGGACTCAGAACTAGACTCTGGCTTGGTGTTTGACTCAGAATTTGACTCGGTACAAGACTCGGGTTCAAGGTGTGACACTGGACTAGTTTTGTCTACAGCAGCTTATCCCTCCTCGACATACCAGTTCATCAGTGGTCCATCTGTTGTCTTGATCAGCTTTGTGAAGTCCCTTTTGTCTTCGACATTGGTTATCATAGCATCCTCATCAAAGAGACTAAGTTGCATGAAATCTTCCACAGTGATGGCATTGATGGAATGATTGGGCAAGGGGTTAGTGTTAATGTTTGGTTACCTCCTGAGAGGAATGATGTCACCACTATCCACCAAATCCTGGATGCGGTTTTTCAAAGTCCAGCAAGCATCTGTTCTGTGCCCATTTCCTTGGTGGTACTCATAGTACTCATTGGCCCTGTAATTGAAGGGTAATGGGTTTGGAGGAGGCCTTGGGTCCAAAGGCTTCAAATATTTCCCTTCCACGGCCTTTTTAAACACTAGATGAAGGGGCATTCCAATGTCGGTATATTGCCTTCTTGGCTGATTTCTTTGCCCAAGATTGCCCACACGTAAAGGATTCGCAGGGGCAATATTGACCACTTCATTAGCAGCTTGGCCTTGTTTTTTATACTTCGAGATAGCTTCTTCATCTACTATCTTACCCAATTGTATCAGATCTTCTACCTTGGTTGCAGTCGCAATGAGCGATTTAAAAGTAGGTAGGTATTGGGTTTGCAGTTGGGCTTGATATGTAGGCCTTAAATTTCTGATTATGATATCAATCTGCTCTTGTTCTGAAGGGCGATTGATCATTTGGGCGGCTTTTGCTCTCCACCTCGTAAGGAACGAGGAGAAAGGTTCATTGTTGTTTTGTTTGGTAGTCTCAAGTTCTCTTCTAGTGACATCCACCTCAATATTGTAGTGGTATTGAGAGTTGAATGCATTGCAGATGTCTTCCCATGTCTTAATCTTGGAACGATCTAGACTCACAAACCATTTAAGGGCAGCACCAGTCAGGGATTGTTGGAATAACTGAGCAAAGAGCTCATCATTTAAACCCCAAGGACTTAAGGCTCCCACATACATTTTCAGATGGGTTTTAGGGCAAGTGGTCCCATCAAATCTGTCCATCCCCGGCATCTTGAATTTTGGAGGTAATCTGGCTTGGGGAAACAAGGATAAGGAATCCATGTCTACCACCTCTTTGTGAGTTTTCATGGCAGTGATTGACCTCTCAAGCAATTCAAGTTTCTTTTTCAGTTCATCTGTTTCATTCTTGGAGGGTGGATCCTCCAAATTGATGACAGGGGTATTAATCTGAGCAGTCACGGGGGTACTAGTTTGCCCCACAATGGGTTCCTTCCCCAAATTTTCAGGAATAGGGACTGTCTTTGGTGCTCCTTCTAATTCAGCCAGAATAGCTACCCTTTGGGCGGCTAAAGCTTCATCAATTTTTTCTTGCATTCTAGCTTCAATTTCCTTAACCTGACCATCCAGCAAAGCTTTAATCTGTTCAATCGTGGCCATTTCAGTAATTGGAGTAGTTGGTGAAGTTGGGGTAGTAGAACTTGTAGGGGATAGCACAGTTGGTGTTGATGTGTCTGGTGTAGGTGAAGGCACACGGACAGAGGGTACCTGAAAAGGTCAAGGGTAAAAAATCAGGGTGGTGTGTAGGGTAGGAAAACTCTTGGTCCACTTATGTACATCAAAATTTTCCCCCTAAACAATGTTGTTATGTTGCATGAATGCACCTCATCACATCACAATTCATTTTAATGGAATGCGGCACTATCATTGGGTACATACAACCTAAGGGAGGGTTCTATTGTTATGTAAAAATAGAGAATCGGCTTATCATAGGGACCCTTGAGTCTTGAGTAAGATATACCTAACCACATGTGAAACAAGGAGTTTCGCGTGGGTCCAACAGTACGATTACTCATGGGCCACTCCAAAAGGATTGGAATGGTTTGCGACAACAGGGAGGACGCTTTGGCTGTCCGCCGGCATAATCAAGGAGACTTGCCGGTCAGCGCTACTTGCTATCCAGACTCAGAACTTTGAACAGAAAGAGAAGAAATTCATTTGAAAACAATTTTTTATGCAATGGAGGAAAATGATTCCCCCATATATGCAAGAGAAAAAGATTCTCTGAATGACAAAATAAATGCACAAGTAGTCAAACAATAGATCCATCAAAGGAAAAAGATTCCTTTCTTCAATCTTCAGTCCAATATCCTTAAAGGAAGGATATATATTGCTAAGGTACCCTGCAAAACAAATAAACGTACCCTAAAGAAGGGCAAGTTAGTCAAATTAAAAATAGTAGTCTACTAGAGTCCCATAAATTATTTTTTATGGTCCCTAGAAAGATTTCTTTTGTCAACTTTCAATTCCAATATCCTTAAAGAAAGGATAATCATTGCTAAGGTATCCTACAAAATAAATAAAAGCACCATAAAGAATGGCAAGTTAGTCAAATAAACAATTGTAGTCCACTAAGATCCCATAAATCATTTTTATGGTCCCCAGTGGAGTCGCCAAATTGTGAACCTCGGTTTTCCGCCCGAAAAGGATCCGGGCGAAAGTTCACTTGTTGTCAGGAGTCGCCACTCAGTTTATTTTGTTCGAAGGGAAAAACTAAGAAAACCCTTATTTGACTCCAATAATGCATCCAATGTAAAGGCTTCTAGTCTGCGAACCCAAGGAGGATTCGGGGACTATGTCATGCATTTGACTAACTTGCAAAAAGAACAAATCTAAAAGGAATGAAGAAAAGAAGAGACAGATTGTTAGTAAATTGTGGACTTGCTATTTGGGGTGAATTCCAAATATGCCTACATACTCCCGTTTGAATGGGAGATCAAAGCTCATGTAGTTCGGAAAAGCCTATTTAAAGGCGATGAAATTTATGCTTCATGCATGTGTGTGTATGCTTCGTGCATTTTTCAGGCATTTTGCCAGAGTTGTGAGTTTTAGCACTTAGTGCTAAATGGTGAAATTTAGGTACTTTGTACCAAAGGAGTGCAATTTAGGCTTCATTCCAAATGTGAGATTTTGAGCACTTAGTGCTTCGTGCTGGTGTCGGGCTTAATGCCAAGTATTGATCGGACTTTTTGCCAAATTTGTGAAATTTAGCACTTAGTGCTAAATGGTGCAATCTTAGGTACTTTGTACCAAAAGAATGCAATTTTTAGGCCTTAGGCCTGCATTGTCAGGCTTTTTGCCAAAGATGTGAGTTTTAGCACTTAGTGCTAAATTGTGAAATTTTAGGTACTTTGTACCAAAATGGTGTAATTTAGGCTCCGTGCCAAAAGGTTGATTTTAATTGTAAAATTTAGGTACTTTGTACCAAAGGGATTCAATTTAGGCTTCGTGCCAAAGAGGCTGATTGATTAGTCCATTAGGCCTTAGACCTAAAAGGATTAGGTCTTTGACCGAGAAGAAATTAAGAAGAAGATTGAATGCTTATGAGATGCTTAAATTGACAAATGATGGATTAGAATATTACCTTGCTTAGGATTTTCCTGCTTCGAAGTTCCAGATCTCGTTTTCTTGGACTTTCGATTATGATTTTTGATTACGGATTAAATTCGTCAGCATGAGGCCCGGAGTCTCCAAAAGCCAACCTCTTTTTCTAAACACTTGAAGGCAATTTATAGGCAAAATCGGGCTGGACGGCGGCCGGGCCGCCGTGGATGTGACAAACCGAAAAGACGGAAAGTTTTGGCGGCTGAGCCGCCGGAATTACGGCGGCTGGGCCACCGGTTTTATCCGGTTTTCGCTCAAACTGATTTTTCGGGAGCTAGAGACCTCCAAAAATTATTCCGGGACCATATCCGTGATCCTCACATCGTTCCGGACATTTCAAGTACCATATTGATATATTTCCGGTGAACTTTATCGTGGACCTCCGGTCCGGCTCAGTTGTCTGCGGTTTGAGAAAATCGGCTTTCCGAGCCTCAAAATTCGAGTGTTCACAGATTCATTGATCAAAAGAAATTTCAGTCGTATGTTACTCAGACTTCATATTAAAATAGCCAACCATGGCAGATAGCTTAGTATATTTTTGACACCCGAGCCACACCTCTGTATCCAATGAATTCAACAAACTGTAGAATCATTGAGCTTCCAAGTTAGGAGCCTCATCAACTAGTTCATATTGTACCTCACTAGTTCTAGCTACACCAATATTTGACATACCCTAATCAAACACATTAAGCCCAACAATATTATATACTATTTGTTGGTCTGGATTTTTAAACACAGACTCAACTGTACTATATTATTATCGAGTCGATTTGTCGATTATATTTTCTTGACCATGCCTATTCCAAATGAAATAATCTTGTACAAAATTTCATTTGACACCATGGTATTTCACTTCATCTACTTTCCAAAATCTATGATGATGACATTTTATGTCCCTTTGACTAGATGCAAAAGCAACAAACTCTTCTACTCCATTGACAAATATCATATTAAGAGTGTGATCTGGATTGAGTCGTTCATACATCCAAGCATATATTGTATTTATTTTTCCTATGTATACAAAAGGATAAGTAATTAAATACTATAAATTAAATTTCCTTATTTCTTATTCCTAAAGGGTTGGGCCCTAACCCATTCAGAAATAAAATATATATCTTAATTAGCATAATGTAAGACTTTATACAAATTATGAAGAAAATTTGAAAATATTTTTTCAGGTTCTTTAAGTACACTACATCAATTAAATAATAAATATTCAAAAAAATTTAAATTTTGAATAGTTATGATGTTTGGTATGCACTCAGAGAACAAAATGAGAGAAATACTATAAGTTTTCTATAAAATTTGATACTAATATGTCTCACATTAATGTTAATTAAAATAGATATATTGTTATTTATAAACTATCCAAATGAAATAATTCAGTAAATTCTCATTTTACAAAAAAAAAAAAAAAGAGTAACTAAAGTTTGTTTTATATTATGTAGATTTAAAGCAAATGTCTTATCAATCGATATTTAAATAGTGCACCCTTACATATGCTCTTTAGATATTTTTAATTATTATTTATTATATATTATGAAATTTCATAGGCCTAAATATATGTTCTTTGATATTTTAAATTATTATTTATTATATATTATTATATTTCATACTCCTAATATTTGCTCTTTAGATTTCATAAAAAATATATTAGAATTTATCATTAATTATTAATTTACTAATTTATTTATTATTTACTCAAATATATGTGAAAATTAATTTAATATATTCACATATTCAATTAATGAATAATTTAATACATTATATATTTAAGAAATTATTAATTCAATAGACATACATGAGCGTATAACCAAATTTAATTTATATATAGTACAAAATTGATTGGTTAATTCATTTCTTACATAGTCTAATTTTTTAATCTAATTTTTAAAACTACTATTTTTTAAAAACTTTATGAATTGATATTATAAGTTCGTAATAAAAATTATTTTAATTATTTTAATTTTAAAAAATAAAAATAAGAATAAATTATTATTTTTGATTATTTTTGTAAGTAAAAATTTTTTAAATTCGGGATAAAACAACATTGTTTTCATTACATCTCTATTAATTATCGTGTTCAAACTATATCGATCTTAATTTTTACTCAAGTTCTAAAAATACATATATGTATTTAAATCCCTAACATTAAACTAAAAAGCATATATAACAAAAAAACATATATATATATTTAATAACTTAAATAATATGATAAAAATATTAACCCAAAATTCATAAAAATTTCACAATTTAAATTTTCTAGCATACATACAATCAATAATTAATTTTTAAAATATAAACCTAACAATCACTAAAATCACAAAAAAAATTTCTTTTAAATGTTAATTTACTATAAATTAATAAAGTATTTTCTAAATACTTAAATTTTAATAATAATTAAGATAAAATCTATAAATTTACAAAACTCTAAGTTATATTTTTAAAATTAAACACTAAAATTTCAAAAAATCAAAAATTTAATTTAAGTTAAACGTAACAATTACTAAAATAAAAAAGATATTTTTAAACACTAATTTCTTATAAAACCAAAAAATAACAAAGAAATTTTAATTTTTAATAATACTAATTAACAAAAAATATATAAATTAAATAACAAAAAAAAAGAATTTTAAACACCAATTTTATATAAATTAATAACATAACTAAAAATTTTAAATCTTAAAACTAATCCTAAATTATATTTTTTACATTAAATCTAAAATTCTGAAAAACCATAAGCTATAATTTTTTAACTAAAAATATAAAAATTACTAAAATCAAAATCATAAAATACCTAAATAAAATCTAACACTCTAATAATTTTCTAAATACCAAAAAAAATCTAAAAATGTTAGGAAAATTAATAAATTTATCACTAAATTATTCTGATTAATTAAAATTTTTAAAAACTTGTTTATTTTTATAATTAAAATTCTAAAATTTATAAATATTTATCAAATTTACTTACCTAAAGACTTTTAAAAATAGAAAAAAAATACATTAAAAAAATCTAGCATCCTAAAAATTTTTTATTTACCAAAAAATTTCTAAAAATATTCTATTAAATTAAAAAATTAAAAAAATTAGTATTTTATATTTACATTTTTTAAAATTTATAAATATTTATTAAATTAACTAAAATTTTTAAAAAATTAAAAAATACCCCAAAAAAATCTATCAGCTTAAAATTTATCTATTTACTAAAATATTTCTAAAAATATTACAAAGTAATTCAAAAAGTTTCATAAAACATTTTCTGTTAAATTAAAAAATAAAAATTATTTAAATTTTATAACTAAAATTCAGAAATTAAAAAATTAATAAAATTTACCTAAAATTGTTAACCAATCAACAAAATGCCTAAAAAAAGTCTAAGAACTTAAAAAAAATTGAATACCAAAAAATTTTTAAATGTATAATGAAAATTTTAAAATTTTCTAAAAATATATGTATAATTTTTAGATTAATTAAAAAATACAAAATTAGTTTTTTATTTTTTATTCTAAAATTTAAAAATTAATAAAATTAACCTACATTTTTTAAAAAAATGCCCTAAGAAAATTAAATAACCTATAAAAAAATTATAAATACCAAAAAAATTCTAAATTATGGAAATTTTAAATTCTCCTAATAATATATATATAATATTTGGATTAACTAAAAACAGAAAATTATTTTTTTATATTTTTTTCTGAAATTAAAAAATAAAAGTTACCTAAAATTTCTAAAAAAATAAAAAATACAATAAGGCGACAGAAATGGGGGAGGGGAGAAAAGTAATCAAATTTTATATGTTTAAAAATTTACCGACAAATATTAGTATATCTCCATAAATTTACTAACAGAAAAAATTATTTATCAGTAAATTTATTGACAGAAATAAATATATGTTGACAATACAGAGAAAAGAAGGATTTCTCTCGATAATGTGCAATGATTAAGGCGGCATTGTTGCCGCCCACGTTTACCATTTACCGAGAGAAGAGTCAAACTCTCAGTATTATCAACAAATAATTATTTATCTGCAAATGAAAAGTTATTTGTTAAATACCAACATACGGATTTTATCTGTCTGTAATACTAAGAAAATAAAATATCATGTTGATAATATCGACAGAAAAATTATTTCTATCAATAAACAGGTAAACTTCAAGCGAAAATTTTTTCGCCCACGTCTATCCTTATCGACATAAAATTATCTAAATTTATTTGAGTAAATGAAAAGCCCTTTAGTAACGTCCTTAAACATTAGCGTAGCACTTTTTATTTATAAAGAGAAGTCATTTTTCTCTTTTTATTACCAACCGAATATATATTTCTCTCGATATCACCGACAGAAATACATATATATCGATAATACTGATAGATGTTTTCTTCTCTCAGTAAAGGTAAATGTAGAAACAATGCCGCCTCAATCATTGCACATTACTGAAAGATAATTTTTCTCTACAGATAAATATTTTATCGGTAAATTTATCGATAAATAATTTTTTATTGGTAAATTTACTAAGATATAGTGAAATCTCTCAGTAATACCGATAGATTTATTTCTGTCGAAAACTTCTATCACTAAATATTTTCTTTAATAATTCGCTCTAAATATTAATGACTCTTTCTTTTCTGTCGGTAAATTTTGACGGTAATTCTTTGCGACACCATCTGGAATCATTATTCTTGATAAAATATATATCTGTAAATTTTTATGTAGATATTATAGTAATGTGTTGGTGTATTTTCTATTTTTTTTTATTTTCTCTCGATATTTTATCAGTATTGCCAACAAAAAGTTTTTTTGTCAGTAAATTTCTCTCAATAGTCCACTACATGCTTGTAGTGCAACCTGATATTCAATATATGCATAGTAAATTATTGAAGAACATTATGGTTGAGTTATAATGTAATAACAGTTGAATTAGATGATTAAAATTTAGTTAATATGGATTTGTAATGAATTTTAAACCAACACATGTAATCAAATTTGGTAGAGGAGTCATCGACAAAGCCCGCTTTGAAAATAATATGCATTAATTTAACTAACATAGCACAAAAGATTGTATCTTGTTGTTTACAAAAGATTAGAAGAAACATTCGAAACTAACTTAACGAAGACAACATACAAAAGGAAACCCAATCTAACTGGTTAGTCACATTCAATGACTTCTTCTGGACGAGATGTAGATATTAGTGATAGGCAAAAAAGACTTAACATTCAAATCTAAACTGAAAAAGATAACAAAAAAAGCACGATTCATAGTCATGCTAGAGACATATTTAAAAAGGTGAGTAAGATTTCTGAAGTTTTATTGAAGTCTGAAATTTCAATGACTTCTGGTGTATGAGCTTTTTCTTTCATAACAGCAAGGAATGTCTCAAATGCATTGAACAATAACAATCCTAAAGCAAAATCTCTCTAGTTTTTATAGACACAGTGTTGGATATTATTCTTGCCAACAATTGTTTCATTTCTTTTTTTAGTTCATTGACCTCTTGCCTTTTGCTATTGTATAGAGTCTGCAAGGTTGCTGGGAATGTTGGTAGGGTTCTATATGCTAGTTATTGTCTGTTAGGTGTATGAACCATCTATGCAGAGTGAGTAAAAGTGATCCGGAGAAGAGAAGTAGGAAAATATTGGAGTAAACTATTGTTGTTTGCTCAGTTATTGTTCTCTAAGTATGGTGTATTTATATAGGATGTCCCTGACCTTACATCGACTTATATTAGATGTTGGAAGGGTTTCTTCTGTATTTAATGTGGCATGAGTGCATGTTAGGGTAGATGATGTGACTAAAGTGACAACAGTTCTTGTCATTCATTGGAACAACTAGTTAGCATGCTGCATGTTGAGTATGTGAAGTGAGGCTACAATTATGACAAAATTTGGTATGCAAGTAATGGTAGAAGATGTAGGATAGCTGGTAAATGCAAGGTTATTTTCTTATCTATCTATATAGGTTGTTGATTATGTTAATGTGACATGTGAATGTGTATTTGTTACATGACTTATTTCTTTAGTTGTCTATAATGTTATTCCCCTCTAGTATAGTTAGAGTCATACCTCGATGACTCCAATATTGAAATAAGTTATAATTTAGAACTATAATTTGGATGCCTAATGATCAAGATGGATTTAAGTAATTTTAAATAGATATTGTCCATATCAATAGTTCATATCAACAGTTAAGGCAGGTTCATATAAAAAAATCATCCAAGTTTTATCCTAAGAGTATGAAGTTAAGACAGGCTTATACAAGACAGGTTAAGTACCAGCACACAATAACAACAATAGACAGAGTTATAACCTAATGACCTAAAACAAACATGGCAAAAAACTAATTATCAAGCAAAAAAACCAACAATAAGTACATTTTTATTTAATTTTAAACAACTAAAATATGAGCATAATCTTAGCAACCCTAAGCATAAAAATGAAAATTCATTAATTTTGGAAGAAAAATCTCAAAAGCTCTGCAAAAACAATTAAAAAAATTACAATCATCTAGCTTAGGAAGCATATTAGAAGTGTATTCAATTCGATATTCTTCATTCTTTTCAGCAGCATTTACATTTTCATTGGCACCAGCACCCTCATTAGACTCATCTATAACCCCCATAATGTCTTGTAACTGATCAGAGCCATATAATCTATCTCCCTTATCTTATCTCGAATTGCAAAAATACTGCAATACATTTTATGTGGCGGAGTATTCTCAAAATGCATATATGTAAGAGGTCATAATTGAAACCTGCAGAACATCTATTCAACCTATCTTTCCATATAGAAAACGTCTTCCTCCATGTCATGTACAATCTTAACAATCCAGGCATAATCCCTCTAAATGGCAAAACCCCTCGCCGATCCAATTGTAGGATTATAGACAGCAGTAGCAGATCTCAAAACAAATATGTGAGTTCTCGAAAAATAGGCTAAAACAATAAAAAGAAATTATTAAAATTTGTAAAATAAAAAACTAAAGAATTGCACTATAGAATTTGTGAAAATTAACTATCAAACCCTAATAACAACACAACATGTTAGAAATCAAAACATATATTAAAGATTTTGAACAGGTGATATACTAACCAAATACATTCAGTGCCTCAAAAACAGTAATTAAACATGAAGTATGGGTAATTTGGTTGATTTGCCATTGCTGCTTATGTGCACAAGTTTAGAAGAGATTCAAAATTATACAAGAGTAGAATCTGAAGTTATATTTGGTGCCTATGGTTGTTGGTCAAAGTTAATGAATGTTCAGTACCCCAAAATATTAAGATTATAATGAATGTTACAAACTAAAGTATAATCTTTAACTCACACTTAAATTTTGTACATTGATGATCCTCTAACTTGATTATAGTTGATTTTAATTGATTGACTACATCATCTAGATAAAATAATTTTTGGAATAATATATTTTGTTACTAGTTAATTTAATAAGTGGACACTTAATGTATATTTTACTTGGATATAAAACGACACCATTTTCAATTAAACTAAGGTTGATGCTATGAGAACCCAACTTATTTTTCCATTGTTTCATCTCTCAAGGGCATGAATCATGTATCTATTCAAACATGCTGTATTGAACATAACTACTTTTACCAAACCATTTTAGCTTTTAAGGGTGCGAAGAGTTGTCTATTCGGAAATGATTAAAATGACAGTAATTAATGCAAAACCGGCTTGCTCCTTCTTTGCCAGTCTTTGGGAACCAATGCGCTACCTTCTGCTTATAATTATTTCCTTTATATACAGTTGACATAATCATTTCTGGAAGCATCAAACAACTGAAAATAACAAATTTTGCTAAAGAAAAAGAAAAAAACTATAGAATTAAACATGCCTGCGATCATTACTTTCCTATTCGCTTACAAAGTACAAGGCAACAAAGATGCAGTGGTGAATCCTAAATGAATATCTATTCAATTCAGTTTTAAGTTGTTGCATAAACAGTTTTCATATTCATCTTTCATTTTATGAGATTCCTATTTGTTGATCATTTTTTCTTAAGCCAATACCTAAATAATCCATCAAAAACATCAACTTTACTCTGCCTCGGTACATCATACTTAAGGTTTACTAGCTACTAGCTCTATTTTGGAGAGTCGAGATACATAAAGATTCTTAAAAGCATATCTTATACCTGCAAGACAGAATGCAACAAGTAATTAGATGCTTACAACTGCCGCCACTTATGTCTAAGATGGTTTTCAATTATGTATGCTTGAGGAGGGTGATGTACATGAGGATATTCAAGAGAAGCAATATGGAGATTGATTATAGTGAGGACCCTATTATCTCAACATAGATGACGATAATAATAAAGGAGTACAACAAGGTGGTGATGTACATCCACCAAACAAAGAGGATGTACAACTACCATAATAGGCCATGCATCCAGAGAAATAAGCTCTACATCCACAACAACAGGCCTTACATCTATAGTAATAGGATGTCCAACAACAAGAAATCTTGAAAGGATAGAAGGATAATCAACAGATAAAGCACACTCTTTATCTTTTACCTTGACCATGGCATCCTCGATTTATGAAAGAGATGAAAGCTTGTGACTGGAAGTTTAGGGTGGTGACTTAAATTGATCAAATTTTAAAATATCCGTTAGCATAGGTTAATTGTGTTTGAAAGTTACATTGGTTTTGCATTGTGCAATTTGCATTTGTCAATTGGCAAAGTTCTTAGACCAATACATCATTATCAATATAGTAACTCAAAATAACTGTTATCTTGATGTAATTGTGTGCTCTTGGTGTTACATTGTGTATTTTGCATTTGGCATCTGTTACTTCGCAAATTTGAAGTCTCATTATCAATGCAATAACTCAGACTGAGTCTTTCATGCTAATTATGTTTCATTACAATAGAACATTCCTATACAACTAGTGAGGGCACATTTTGGAGATCAAGTGAAAGATGTTTACTTATACGTTGCACCCATAGATAGATGGCGGAGGGTACATTATTTCCCTTATTCTAGGAATGGGATGCTGTAGAGGGAGAGACTAGTACACAATTGGCACACATTTGCTGAAGACACTAAATTGGAGAGTCATGATACACTTAAGTTTATTTTGACCAACAATACACCACAAAGGATCACAATGGTTGTCATCATAATCAAGTTTAGGGGCAAAGATTGATGAATTCAATTACAACTATGTTGATTTTTTTTAATACAGATTAGACCTAAATAGTGTTTGTTTTGAACAAATAGTTTTAACTTTATTTTTACATAGTATTGATGTGTAACTGTTATAACCTTATTTGTGCATAAATCTCATAAGAAGTTATATTATTCTTCTTTCTTCATTTTATAGTGTAAATTAAAACTCAGGATTTCACTTCAGTATCCATTATTTGACTTATTTCAATGCATATCAAGACATAAACATGTCATTTCCATATCAATACTAAACATATCAGTTTTAGCAATTCAAATTAATATTAGTTGTAATAATTTAACAAAACGAAATTACATGAAGAGGAAATCCTTATGCCCAACTAAACTAATGAGTGTTGAAATGTGTTCTGAGTAACTTCAAGTTGAATAGAGTCTTCCACCATTTGATTAACAGATTGTGTTGGACATCAGTCCTAGATGCGTCTGAATCCTTTGGCCTACCCCTCTTGCCACTTCCCCTGGATGTGCCTGAACCCTTGCACTTGCCCCTCCTTCTACTAATCATGCCACCTAATGTCCCTCTTCCAGAAGAGGCAACTATTTCATCATTGTTATTTTGTTGACTCAATCTCCTTTTATTAGTCTCTCCAACATATTTGGATATGTTAACATGTGAACGTCCACAATTGTGAGTAACTTATATATCACGAATTGCTAACCTTGCATTTCTTCATCTGCCATTTCAAATGATGTCAAACCAGCATCAATACTTGTATTCCATTACCTAAAAGCTATCTTTAGTTTCACAAAAATTCTTTTTAGCTTGTGCACCATTGGCATGCTACCCTCATCCAAGTTATAAGCTTTCTGAAATGACTTTTCTACCTCCTTGTATTGTTCAAATTCCTCAGTCATATGTTGATATCCTGTAAGTGAAATTTTTCTCATGTGCCTTCTATGGACATCTCTACTCCATCTGCTTAAAACATATCTCTCATTAATCGATCTAATGTCCTTTATAGTAATAACTTTCAATATATGGCAGCATAAGATACTTTGGATTCAAACTTCTTACAATTTCATTTGAACACAGGATCTTCCTTCTAATACCTAATTGTGTATACAAACTCTTTTTGATACCAATTACTGAGTAATGATCATTCTAGAATTTTAATTTCCTCAACACTCTCATCCTCATTTCTCTCTTCTAATTATACATTTCTTGCCTCCAAATGGCAGTACAACATCCTCATTATTTCTGCATGTACTTGGATAAATATATTATATGTGTAAGTAGTCTGAAACTGCCTCTGCCACTCAAAATTTGTTATACACTTGCTTAGATGATTCTTGGACTTATAATATGCATCTAGTTCTTTTTCAATTTTATTCCTCATAGCAATTTCATACTTCTTCACAAACTACTTAAGCGTACTAGCTAAGTTTATATAGCCATCAAAATAAGTACGCATGCCTTCACTCTTTTGCATTGAGAGCATGCCAACCTAAAATATATTGTTAACATAAACTGGCAACCAATTATGCCTTTCCAAAAATAGCTTCATCAACCACTCATTATTTTCCAAACTATATTTAGTTATGAAATTATGCTAATTTCTATCAAACATGTCATGACTTAGACTATCATAGATCAGTCCTTTGAAATCTAGAACAACAATATCATAATCAGAAGTATACTTAAATTTCTTAGGTACTTTACTAAGGATGTGCTAGAGAAAAAACTTATGGGTAGAGTTTGGTATGATTTCCTTGATTGCCTTAGTCATGCTCACACATTGATTATTTACTATTGCATTTTACAACAGTGCCACCCATTGTTCCCAACCAAGTGTTGAATAACCAATTGAAAGTTTTTACATCCTCATAAGCAACTAGGTCCTAGCAGGATGGACTAATCATGATGATTAACACCAATGATTGTAGCAGAGGGCATCTAGTAACTGTTTACAAGATATGTTGTATCAGTCATTAAATTCTTCATAAGTAGCTCTGCTTCTAGGATGAACCCACATTGCATTAGAGAGCCTCTAATCCATGTTTGTGTCAATTGCATAAGATAATTTTGTCCTTCTTTTGCACCCTTATGAACAAAGTTGCTAATTGTGACAATCCCTAGGGAGACATCTCATGTTCTCAGGTCCTCAAGATTGCACTTCAAGAATTTTAATGCTCTTGCAAGGCTTGATTCCAGCAATTTCATTTGCCTATAGATTCCTCTTAGCATTATTATCCAAAGTCCTATGAATAGCCATGAACCTGCTTTTAGACAGATTTAACTAATGATTATATTTGTTCTCAACTTTTCTAACTTGTCACTTTCCATTGTCTCTTAATATTGCATTTAACCTTGCAGGGTAATTTATCCTCTTAGCCATCTTCGTCCGCATAAATAAGATAGCTTTTAAAAAGGCTTGCTACAAAGTTAAAGCACATTCCAACTTTAGGCCCTTCCATCCCAAGCTTAACTTCATCTTTGTTACCTTTAATTAGAAGATTGGCTTTTTAAAAATCATAGTCTTCATAACTATTATTTGCATCTTCTTAATCGTTGGTACCACTATTGAAAGTTAGTTGCAAATAGACATTTTAAGATATTTCTTAATTTTTCCACTTCTTTCCTTAAGCTCAAGTTGTTTATGAAGGATTGCTTGTAAAAGATTTAAGTTGTTCATTACTGATGTTGTTGAAACTTACCAACAACATTATTAATTTGTCTTGGAAATATAAGAATTAGAATTAGAGGGAAATACAGTAAGGAAAAAGGAACTAAAAATTTCTGCCAAAAAACATAGGAGTTACTTATTAAATTCACTAGCATTAAATAATTATTTAGGCGTCGTCAAAATTTAATGAAATCTCCATTTCATTTGTCACAATTTGATCCCCATAGTATTTTTCTATGGTAAATATATGAGACTGCTGTCATATTTTAATAAAAATCTTATAATTTTTGTATTTTTTTACCTTATAATTATAGTTGAAGATGATAAAGTATAGTTGAATTTGATTTTTTTTTTACCTTAAAAGAAAAGAAAAAAAATTGAATTTTAAGCGAAGAAAGATGAAGAGAAAATAAGAGAGATGGGTTTAGTTGAAAAGAAGAATAAGAGAGAAAATTTTTAAAGGTTTGGGATGGATTATATGAAAGAAGAGATGAGATGAGTTTAGGTTATTTTAAAAAAATTAAATTAGTTGATTTTAGGGTATAACTTGTCCGCTCTACTAAGTTAGAAAAATTAAATAAATAAAATAATTGAGTCCCCTTAGCTCTGAAGAGATTCCTCAACTAAGAATCTCTACCATTTGGATGAGATTTCCGGCGTGGAAATCTCGCCCGGAAAGTGTAAAACTAAAACTGTAGTTTTTTTTAACACATTTAAAAAAAATAAAATTTAAGAAACCAATACTATAAAAAATTAAACTGAAAATATAAGTTTTGGTTTCATAAATTAAAAAAAAAACTGAAACTTAACATTTCGTCATATCATCAAATCAAAACTTTAAGTTTGGTTTGGTAAATTAATTAAAAAAATTCAGCAAAAGTTCAAAGAAAATTTGGGAACAAATCCCATATTATGATAAATATACAAGATTGCTCTCATATTTTTAGTAAAAACCTTATATTTTTATATTTTTTTTACCTTATAATTAAGTTGGAGATGATAAAGTACAGCTGAATTTTAATTTTTTGCCTTATAATAAAAGAAAAAAAATGAATTTTAAGTGAAGAAAGATGAAGAGAACATAAGAGAAAATAAGAGAGATGAGTTTAGTTGAAGAAGAAGAAAAGAGAAAATTTTTGGAGATTTGGGGTGGATTATAGGAAAGAAGAGAGATGAGATGAGTTTTGGATATTTAAAAAAACAAAAAAACTTAACTGAGTCCCCTCAGTGTTTTGATCAACTATGTATACATGTTTAGGTTATTTTTATTGGCTTTAAGTTAATTTTTTTAATTTGTGTTTAATGTTTGCTTGAAGTGTTTGATTTAGATGGAAGTGCAAAAGAATGGATTGATGGATCAAAATAGTGAAAAAACATGAGACACGGCCAAGACACTTCATGGCTTGGTCGTGTCCCTCATCCAAGGCAACCACTCACACGACACAGGCTAAGTCAATAAGGCTTGGTCGCGTCCTTCAGAACAATTGGGCAGAGGCAAACACTGGCAAAAGACACGGCCAAGCCACTGGCCGTGTCACATGCAACAGCCAAGGCCTTGGTCGTGTCCCACTTGATGAAATCAAAGAGCAAGCGAATGGCAGTAGAGAATACAGTCAAGAGACACGGCCAAGCCACTGGCTGTTTCATACGACACGGCCAGGGCCTTGGCCATGTCTCACTTGGAAAATGAAGATATTGAGGCAGCCATGGATAAGGCTTCAAGGCTTGGCCTTGTCCCAAGAAGAATGAGTGACATGGCCAAGTCACTCAAGGCTTGGTCGTATCTCATATGGTCCCTTGAATTATTTTGCATGAAGTGAGGGACAATTGTGGAAGAAAAGGCTCTTTCTTTTTAAAAAAGAATTATTAAAAATGAGTAAAAGTTTGATGGATTTATGAGAAGAAATATAAAACAAAGAAAAAGAGGAAGACAAGGTGTGGTGTGTGAGTTGGCAAGACATGGTTGGTGTATTAAAAATGAAAAGAAATTGGAAGTGGAGGATGAAATGACATACACGTTTGGGGGCTTCTTGGAGGAGCTATCTATCTTATTCTTAGTTTTGGTTCTTGAAGGGAAGAGGGAGATACACCATTCTCTCTTCATCTTCAATATTCATTCATCTTTCATTTCTTTTATAAACAAGATTTAATCAAGTTTGGGGATAAAATTAAGTGAGCAAGTTCTTTAGAAGATTAGGGTTCAAAGAAAGCTTGATTGGAGTTGTAAGCTTGAGAGAGTTACCATTCCATTTTTTAAGAGGAGAGACATTGATTGAACAAGGTTTGAAAGTTGTTCATCATACATCAAGGTGGAAGCTAGGAGGAAGACAAGTAGTTCAACTCTTGGAGTCTATAAGGAATTTTTCATACTCTCTATTTTAATTCATTCTAGATTATTATTGTTTTATTATGAACATTAATATTACAATGTATAATTTTGATTTGATGGATATTGAGATGGATATTTATTTTAAATTGATGATGAGCTAATTTACTCATGCCTTGGGTTGTAGCAGATTTGATTAAATGATTTGATTTGATAATTTCATTAGTATACCTTGTTATTGGTTGATTGTATTGGACTTAAAGTTAGTTTGATAGATTGGACACCTATTAATCACTTAATATTGAACGATGGACAGAGAGGTGAAATTTGATATCGGAACTATGTAATCAACCACCCTAAGAATGAATTAGAAATATAAGTTCTAGAATTTATTTAATTTGCAATTTTAAAACAATTGGTTGTTGTTAATTCAAGAATGTGAAAACTAATGAATTGATAATTGCTAATTAAACTCAATGAACAAATTAAAATACAAGGTTATACTAATGGATAATTTGAGAATCAAGATTTAATTAAATTGACCTACAACCCTAGGCACTATTCCTAGCATTGAATTAATCTTATGCACTACTACTCATTTTTACTTTCAAATTTTAATTACAACTCACCAATTCAACAACACACACTCAATTTTAATTTATTTCTTAATCAAACTATTGCAAAACAATTTCTTCCTTGTGAGACGACCTTGGGGCTGTCACCGTTGCTACAATTACCTCATATACTTGCAAGTGTCACTTTGTAGTAATAATTAATCGAGCGCAATAAGTTTTTGGTGCTACTGCCAGGGAAGGCAATTATTGTTAATAGTTTATTCTTTTATTTAATTGTTTAATTATTTAAAGTGTTCCTTTTTAAATTGCCTAGGTGATTTAAGAAAGGACGAATATCTCAAGGAAACGAACTTGTTCCATATCTAGACGATATTCATAGACTCCTAAGAACCGAAGGACTAGATCCCTTAGGACAAGAAGGAGAAGAAACCGATGAGCAATTTGAGGAGGACAAATAAGTAGAAATGGGTGACGTAGAGGAATCCCCTATGAAGGAGTTTGCCCGACCGAAATGGAGTAAACCACATCGTGTATCCGGTTGAGCAACGCAGCAAGAAATTATGAACTCAAAAATACTCATTATAGTATGTTGTCATCCTTCCATGGATTGCCGAATGAAGATCCTCTCAACTTAATTTGAGATTTTTACACAACATTGCATACTTTCCCTTTGCAAGCATTAACAAAGGATGAACTCAAAATGAGATGTTTCCCATATAGTTTGAAAGATAGGGCAAAAACGTGGTTGATGACCTTACCGAAGAACTCCTTGACCACATGGACCGAAGTGTATAACAAATTTATGAGAAAATTTTATCCACATCAAAAGACAAAGGAGCTTAGGAGGGTATTACAACTTTCACCCAATTTGATGGGGAACCATTTCATGAGGCGTGGGATCACTTCAAATCTTTATTGCTTCAATGTCCTCATCATTATTATCCACAATAATTGCTCAATCAGTTCTTCTATGATGGACTAACTCAACAATGTTAAAACACAGTGGATAATGCTGCAGGAGGGGCAATGGGTGAAAGAATAGATGCTGAAACGGGTTTCATTATTTAAAATGTTGGAAGCAAATTCTCAACAAAAGAGTATTAGTGAAAGGAGAAGATGAGCATATGAGCTTAATACAAACTCAGAAATAACAAGGCAAATTGCCGAGTTGACAAGGCAAGTTAAATTGTTGAATGTTAGAGGAAACTTACCGGTGTCAAGCCAAGAATCATGTGCATCATATGGTGTGGTAGGCCATAATGCAAATGTATATCCTTCAAACTTTGACCAATTCCAACAAGGGAAAGAGCAAGCTTTTGCTTTTGAAGGGTTCCAACAAAGGAGAAGGAATAACCCGTACTTAAATTCTTACAACCCCGATTGGAGAAATCACCCTAATTTTTTATGGAAGAACCAACAACAAGTTCCACCTCAACATTCATTCCAACCTTATCAAAGGGGACTCCAATTTCAAGGGCAAAGTTCAAATCATGAGCAAGTCAATAAATCTTTACTTGAAGACAATTTGAATGCTTTCATTCAAATAAGCACTCAAAATCAAGAGGTGAGCAACAAACGATTCGACTATTTAGAAGCCTCACTTAAGAAGATAGAAACTCAAGTGGGTCAATTGACTAATCAACTGCAAGCTAATCAAAAAGAAAGATTTTCAAGTTAACCGGAGCAAGACAAAGCAATCACGGTCTTAAGAAGTGGTAAGATACTTGATAATAAAATCGGTGATAATAACATTAATGATTCATTGGATGCAGGAACATTTGAAGAGAATGACAAGGAAATAAAAAAAGGCAAAGCTCAATCAATTGAGCCAAGGAAGATAGTGAGGAGTCATCGATTGCACCAAAGCTACACAAATCTCCAAATCCATACAGATATCCAATTCCTTTTTCAAGCAAGTTAAAAAAATAAGGAGCATGATAAGCAATTTTCTAAAATTTATAACATGCTCTCTAAGGTAAGCATTAACCTCCCTTTACTTGAGGTGAATAAAAACATGTCATCATATGCCAAATTCTTTAAGGAGCTTAATACAAAAAAGAAAAAGAATGAATTGAATGAGAAGGTGATAGTCTCGGAAGTAACAAGTGCTGTTTTACAACACAGGTTACCTCCAAAACTAAAGGATCCTGGAAGCTTTATAGTTAACATCTCTATGGGGAATGGAAAAGAAACTATTGGTATGTGTGATTTAGGAGCAAGTATTAATTTGATGTTTTACTCTGTTTACTTGAAATTAGACCTAGGAGAACTCAAACCAACTAAAATGATTTTGCAACTTGCAGATAGAACTCTTAAATACCCTAAGGGAATTGTAGAAGATGTTCTAGTTAAGGTAAGTGGTTTGATTGTACCCATTGATTTCATTGTCTTAGATATGAGGGAGGAAATTTCTAGAGATGCTAAACATACAATTTTGTTAGGAAAACATTTTATGACCACAACTAACACATTAATTAATGTTAAAAATGAAAATTTGACCATGACTATTTTAGGTCAAACTATAGAATTTCTAATTTTTAACACTTCCCCTATTCCCACTACTGCTTTATATGAGGACTGCTCTTTCATTGATTTTACTGATAATGTTGTTGAAGAAGTTCTCTTGCAGGAGAGTGGTGAAGACAAGTTAGAAAAGGCTCTAAATTTAGAGGAAGAAGTTGAGGGTTCAAATGAGGATATTCAACCAAAATGGGTTGAACTTAAAGAACTTTCAAAGCACTTAAAGCATGTTTTTCTTGGGGCCAGTGATAATTTTTGCAACTCTTAGTAGTGAGAAGGAAGATAAACTTGTGAGAATGTTGAAAAAATTCAAGAGAGCTATTGGTTGGGGATTGAGTGATATCAAGGGTATTAGTCCTCTATGTGCATGCACAAAATAGTTTTAGAGGAAGGGGCTAAACCGGTAAGAGAAGCTCAAAGGAGGCTTAACCCTAATATGAGCGAAGTAGTGAAAAAAGAGGTTCTAAAATTACTTGATGAAGGGGTAATCTACCCCATTGTTGATAGTGAATGGATTAGTCCCGTACATATCATACCAAAGAAGGCAGGTTTGACTGTGGTCCAGAATGAGAAAGAAGAGTTGGTACCTATACGAACACAAATCGGGTGGCGAATGTGCATAGATTATAGAAAATTAAATAATGTCACCAAGAAAGATCATTTTTCTTTATCATTTATTGATCAAATGCTTGATAGGTTATCTGAACACGCTTTTTACTATTTTTTTATGGTCTTTCAGGTTACTACCAAGTCTCGATATCACCGGAAGATCAACCAAAGATAACTTTTACTTGTCCCTTTGGGATATTTTTCTTTTGGAGGATGCCATTTGGACTTTGTAATGCACCGGGTATATTTCAAAGATGTACGCTTTCAATTTTTTTCGATATATTGGACAAATGCATTGAGGTATTTATGGATGACTTCTCCATTTTGGTAATTCTTTTGATGATTGTTTGCAAAAGTTGACTCTCGTGCTTGAAAGATGTATTGAATGTAATCTTACCTTGAGTTGAGAAAAGAGTCACTTCATAGTTGATCATGGGATTATTTTGGGTCATGTTCTTTCTCACAAAGGGATTAAGGTAGACAAGACTAAGGTTGAATTAATCATGAATCTACCTTCACCTACATCTGGTAAGGGGATTAAAAATTTTTTAGGACATGCTGGATTTTATAGGAGGTTCATAAAAGATTTTTTAAAAATTTCACGTCCTTTGTGTCATTTGCTAGGAAAAGATGTCCCATTTGTTTTTTATGACAAGTTCTTAGAAGCTTTTGAAATTTTAAAAGAAAAATTAACTTTTGCTCCTATAATTATTGCCCCAAATTGGGATTTGTCATTTGAAATCATGTGTGATGCATCGAATTATGTCATTGGAGCTGTTTTGGGCCAAAGAATGAATACATTGATGTGTGTAATTTATTATGCAAGTTTATCTTTAAATAATGCACAAGTGAATTACACAACCACTAAAAGAAAAATATTAGTTGTGGTATTTGCACAAGACAAATTTAGATCTTACTTGATAGGTTCTAAAGTCATAGTATTTTCGGACCATACGGCCTTGAAATATCTATTAACCAAACCACAAGCTAAACCTAGGCTCATTAGGTGGGTATTGATGTTGAAAGAATTCGATGTTGAAATCAAAGATCGGAAGGGAAGTGAGAATGTAGTAGCCGACTATCTTTCTAGATTGAACTCTCATGATAATGATGCAGGAATTGCTTGTGAAAATACTTTTGAAAAATTTTCGGATAAACACTTATTTTCTTTAACTCAAGCACCTTGGTATGCAGATATTGATAACTATCTTTCTTATGGTGTTGTGAGAAAGGATTTGAATTTCCAAGCAAAGAAGAGATTCCTGCATTCATGTAAGTACTATTTTTGGGATGAGCCATATTTATTTAGAATTTGCATGAATGAAATCATAAGAAGATGTGTATCGGAGGAAGAACAAAAACAAGTGCTGTAATTTTGCCACAACAAGTATTGTGGAGGGCATTTTGGAGAAAAGAAGACCATCGAGAAAGTTCTTCAAAGCGGTTCGGAACCCCAAAGGAGATAGTGAGTGATGAAGGAAGCCACTTTTACAACAAATGGTTAGAGAAGTTGATGTCCAAGATGGGCTTTCGACACAAAGTGGCAACTCCATACCACCCTCAAACATCCGGACAAGCTATGATTTTCAACAAGTAAATTAAGGGGATCTTGGAAAAGATAGTGAGCACAACGAGAAAGGATTGGTCAATCCGACTCCCAGAAGTATTATGGACTTATAGGACTGATTTCAAAATACCATTAGGAATGAGTCCATATAGGTTGGTCTTTGGCAAGGCTTGCCACCTACCTGTGGAATTCGAGCATAAGACTTATTGGGCAATAAAGACCATAAATATGGACTTAGAAGGAGCAAGGAAGCAAAGAATGTTGCAAATTTTTTAGCTTGATGAGCTTAGGAATGAGGCCTATGAGAGTTCAAGAATCTATAAGAAAAAGACAAAATCTATGCATGACAAGATCCTTCGAAGGACTTTTAAACCGGGAATTAAAGTCCTCCTATTCAATTCCAGAATGCGATTATTTCCAGGGAAATTGAAGTCCTGTTGGAGCGGACCATTTCAAATAATTCAAACATTTTCATATAAGGTTGTTGAGTTACTCAATTTGAAAACCAACGAGATATTTAAGGTAAATGGACAAAGGATGAAGCCCTACTTTGAAAAAATCGATGTTGCAAAAACTATTGAAAGTTTGGTATTTATCGACAAATGATAGAACAATATCCAACTACGCGACATTAAAAAGCGCTCAATGAGAGGCAACCCATCGATTTGTATTTTTTTCATAGTTAAATTTTTTCGTGTTTTGCAATTTAAATTTCATTTTTGGTTTTAAGAGAATAGAATGGGTGCTTTGATCGATTTTTAGTTTTGATGGAGTTTTAGGATGAAGCCAAGAAGAAAAGTTTATGTATTAGATTTGGGTGACACATTTGTTTAAAAAAAATGAAAAGGCAAAAATTGGCAGTGAAGGACATTGCCACTTGACATGGCCAAACAACTGGCCGTGTCAATCAAACCTAGAAATCCTAGGCATGGACACAGCCAGAAGGCTTGGCCGTATCCATGTCTGTGTCACCCAGACACGACTAAGCGCCCAGCCCGTGTCCCCATTTCTTTTCCCTGCCAACATCACACAATAGTGGACACATTCACGAGACACTTCCAAGCTACTGGTCGTGTCCCTCCTAAAGACTCAAACACAGTCAAGCCATTCCCAGCTTGGCAGTGTCACCTATTTTAAAAATCCAGATTTTACTGATCGTGTCAATTTCAAAACCCTAGCCTTTGTCTTCCTCTCTTCTTTCTCTTGTCTCTCTCTCTAAAACCTCCATTCTCATCCCTAAAAACCTCAAACTTTCACCAAATCTTTCATTCTTCTTACCTAAAACCTCAATTAAACCCATTCAATCTTCCAATTTTTTAATCAAAACTCCATAAAATCCATCAAAACTTCACTTTTCACCAAAGAATCAAGATGCCTAGAACAAAAATGGTGTCCCGTTACAAGAGGAGGCAACCTTCATCATCCTTTTCATCATCTTCAAAGAGATTGACGCTTCTAGCACGGGATTTCTTTCCAACGAGGTATGTAAGTGAAGAATCCCTCATATTCTCCAAATTAGAGAAAATTTTACTAGATATGTTCGAAACCTTGGATGGGAGAAATTAGTTTCCCTTAAACTTTTGCAATTCCAAGAACTTACTATAGAATTTCTAACCTCTTAAGGTTGAAAGAAATGAAATGAAGATTTGCACTAGGTTTAGCTTTAAATTGCTTGAAAAATCATGTGTTCTTGATATTGAACAATTGAATGCTATTTTTGGTTTCCATCAACAAGGGAAAAAATGTGTGCCTAAAGGTTTTAGACAACAAATCGCAAAGGGAATAATAGGTTCGGGTGGAATGTATGTGGCCAAATTGGCCAAGAAAATAAAATTGATAAATCCCGCCTTGAGATATTTACATAGATTTATGTCATGTAGGTTCTTTGCATGGAAAGAAAGTACGAGTGTGGTGGAACTAAGGGAGCTATTTTTCTTAGATTGTGCTAGCAATGTTATACCCATGAGTACCGACTATTGGTTAGCCGGTGTTTTTTATAGTGTAGCAAATTGAAAAAGAGACACAATTTGTATAGGTGGATTGGTGACACCTTAGCTATGGCACTTATTGATATTTTGACCCGAGTGCTTGCCATATGACTAGAATTTCTAGAAATGATTCATTAGACCTTGCTACCCTTGAGAAGATGCACATGGTTATAAAAAGGAAAGTGGCTTATGTGATGGCTTCAGATGAGCATGTTGTACCAGAGGACTAGCAAAAGCAACCACGAGTTGATGAGTCCGACTCGGATTCACTCGATTTGGATGAAGATGCTCCAGCTCCGGACAATCAAGAGATTATTAGAAGGATTGAAGCATTGAAAAGCAAGGTAGATCATAATCATGTTGAAGTCCTTTTCCAGTTGGAACAAATCAATAGCAACCTTGCCAAGATTCTTAACCTCCACCCTTCAGCAGCATCATTGTCACACCCTCCATCACTATAGAGCATATTAGCTTCTGCCTTTTGAGAAAACTTCTTATTTTTCTTATTTTCAGCTATTGAATATTTTAGTTGCTATTTTTCATTACCGTTGTTTGTTATTAAAACTTTATGTTTTTGGTTATTTTATATTTATTATTTTTTTTAATCTTGAATAATTAATATTTTGTGGATGAAAGGTAGCACTTGCCTCATAAAGAAAATGATGAAAATCAAGTTATACTTTAACTCTTACTTCTTTTAAATTATCCTAGTTTCCATTGAGGACAATGTCAATCTTAAAGTGTAGGGTGCTAAATTTTTCTTCATAAATGCAAGCTTTTGTTTTTTGTAATTTAGTTATTTTTAAGTCATTTTTTTAGTCATTTTTGTTAAGTGTTTTGCCTTAATTTACATATTGTTTTGAGGTATATTTTTTTAAGTTCAATTGTTATAAGTTTCTTGATATATGACTTTTTAATTTTTAAAGCATGAATTGGAGAATTGGATAAAATTGGTGCTTATTGTTGATTTAGTGGATATTTCTTGCATTGCATTTTTAAACTTATGAGAAATTGAGCCTATTAAGTTGGATATCAACTTAATATTTTTTTTTGTGCGAGCATCTTTGATTGATGAATTGCTAGAACTTGCTTTGACATATATACATTTTGAGACTACTTAAAAATTTCAATTAGATATCAATATGATTAAGGAAAATAGGTGAACTCATTTTAGCTTAAAAAGATCAACCTTATATTCAACCTTAGTTATCCAATTTTGAACCTATTTCATTTCTCCTTTTCTTTCTTTTTCATAATACTACTTTCTTTTTTCTTGCATTTCCTTTTTAAACTTGTGAGAAATTGAACCTATTAAGTTAGATATCAGCTTCATATTCTTTTTATGTGCGAGCATCTTTGATTGATGAATTGCTAGAACTTGCTTTGACATGCATTTTAAGACTACTTAAAAATTTCAATTAAACATCAATATGATTAAGGCAATTAGGTGAATCCATTTTAGCTTAAAAAGACCAACCTTATATTCAACCTTAGTTAGCCAATTTTGAGCCTATTTAATTCTCCTTCTCTTTCTTTTTCACAACACTACTAGCTTTGAACCATGCTATTTTGTCTCTTACCCTTTTATTAAGTCGAGCATTTGAAGAGAATTAATGATTGAGAGTTATATTAAATAAGTGTGGGTTAAATTTAGTGGGTTTAAGATTGCAAACAATTATGTTCTTTAGTTGCAAATCATAATTTATAAAAAAAGAGAAGAAAAAATAAATAATAACAATAATAATAATAATAATAATAATAATAATAATAAATTGTTGTTCTTGTTGGAAGGGAATTGAGTTTGGGAATGATATTTACAAATTTAATAAGTGGAGCTCCTAAAAAGTTCTTTAATGTTTAGAACTAAGTGATTGGGAAGTACGTTGGGATTGCTGGTCATAATATGTTGCTTACTTCACTCTTGAAGTCCTCTTGAACTTAGTGGATAAACTCACACTCCCAAATATCATGCCCTTACCTTAGCCCCATTACAACCAAATGAAAGACCTTATGATTGATGAATGATTGGAATTTAGTGGTGGAAGTTTGATTAATAAGCAAGCTTACGGTGATAATCTTTCATTGAATGTTATGAGTGTAAATACTACCTATTTAAACACTTCAAAGAGTTGGTGAGGGAGTGTCAACATTGGTTATGCATGGAGAACTACTAAATTTCATGAGTATTGGTTTTATTTTTTTGATATTGATTGTGGATTTAAGAAATTAAAAGTCTTGATACATTCTTATAACTCTTGAACTGGACTAAATTTTCTTGTTTAGTTTATTTTTAATTTTAACTATGCTTGGGCTTTGATCAAATATGTATACATGTTTAGGTTAATTTTATTGGCTTTATGTTAATTTTTTTAAAATTTTTGTTTGAAGTTTGCTTGAAGTGTTTGATTTAGATGGAAGTGCAATAGAATGGATTGATGGATCAAAATGGTAAAAAAAAAACATGAGACACAACCAAAATACTTCATGGCTTGGCCATGTCCCTCATCCAAGGCAACCAGTCACATGACACGGGCTGAGTCAACAAGGCTTGGTCGTGTCCTTCAGAACAATTGGGCAGAGGCAGATATTGGTAGAAGACACGGCCAAGCAACTGGCTATGTCACATGACACGGCCAAGGCCTTGGCAGTGTCCCACTTGATAAAACCAAAGAGCAAGCAAATGGCTAAGCGAATAGCAATAGAGAACACAGTCAAGAGACATGGCCAAGCCACTGGCTGTGTCACATGGCACGGTCAGGGCCTTGGCCATGTCTCACTTAGAAAAGGAAGAAGACATTGAGGCAGTCATGGACATGACCTCAAGACTTGATCGTGTCCCAAGAAGAATGAGTGACACCGCCAAGTTACTCAAGGCTTGGCCGTGTCTCATATGGTCCCTTAAATTATTTTGCACGAAGTGAGGGACAATTGGGGGGACAAAAGGCTCTTTCTTTTTAAAAAAGAATTATTAAAAAAAAGTAAAAGGTGGATGGATTTATGGGAAGAAATATAAAATAAAGAAAAAGAGGGAGACAAGGTGTGGTGTGTGAGTTGGCAAGACATGGTTGGTGTCTTAAAAATGAAAAGAAATTGGAAGTGGAGGATGGAATGACATACACGTTTGGGGGCTTATTAGAGGAGCTATCTATCTTGTTATTAGTTTTGGTTCTTGAAGGAAGAGGGAGATACCCTATTCTCTCTTCATCTTCAATATTCATTCATCTTTCATTTCTTTCATAAACAAGATTTAATCAAGTTTGGAGATAAAATTGAGTGAGCAGGCTCTTTACAAGATTAGGGTTCAAAGAAAGCTTGATTGAAGTTGTAAGCTTGAGAGAGTTACCATTCCATTTTTCAAGAGGAGAGTCATTGATTGAAGAAGGCTTGGAAGTTGTTCATCATACATCAAGGTGGAAGCTAGGAGGAAGACAAGTAGTTCAACTCTTGGAGTCTACAAAGGGTTTTTCATATTCTCTCTTTTAAGTCATTTCTAAATTGTTATTATTTTATTATGAATATTAATATTACAATGTATAATTTTGATTTGATGAATATTGAGATGGATATTTATTTTAAATTGATGATGAGATAATTTACTCATATCTTGGGTTGTAGTAGATTTGATTAAATGACTTGATTTGATAATTTCATTAGTATACCTTGTTATTGGTTGATTGCATTGGACTTAAAGTTAATTTGATAGATTGGTCACCTATTAATCACTTAATATCAAACAATGGACCGAGAGGTAAAATTCGATAATGCAATCAACCATCCTAAGAATGAATTAGAAATACAAGTTCTAGGGTTTATTTAATTTTCAATTTCAAAATAATTGGTTGTTATTAATTCATGAATATGAAAACTAATGAATTGGTAATTACAAATTAAACTCAAGGAACAAATTAAAATATAAGGTTATACTAATGGATAATTTGAAAATTAAGATTTAATTCAATTGACCTATAACCTTAGGCACCATTCCTAGCATTAAATTAATATTACGCACTGCTACTCGTTTTTACTTTCAAATTTTAATTATAACTCACCAATTCAACAAAACACACTCAATTTTAATTTATTTGTTAATTAAACTATTGCAAAATAATTTCTTCCTTGTGAGACGACCTTGGGGAGATCACCGTTGCTACAATTGCCTCGTATACTTGCGAGTGTCGCTTTGTAGTAGTAATGAATCGAGCGCAACACTCAGCTCTATAGAAATTTCTATGTCGCTAGCAAAGATTTTCAACATGGGAATCTCACTTGAAATTTATGAAGTTTTGATTTTATACATCTAAAAATTTTAAAATTTATGAAATCAAAAAAAATCGAAATTTTTTATTTCATAAATTAATAAAAAAAAATACAAATACAAATGAAACTTAAAATTTTAGTTTGTTGACAAAACGAAACTTTAAGTTACGAATTTATAAATGCAGTGAAAAAAATTCAACAAAAGTTCAAATCGAAACTTTGGAGTTTTGATTTAAACTTTTGACTTTCAGAACTTGGTAAATATAGGAGAAGTCTCATATATTTACCAGAATATATGGGACTTATTCCCATATTTTTGTAAAATCCTTATCATTTTTGCATTTTTTACCTTCCAATTATAATTGGAGATGATAAAAAAATTGACGAATTTTAATTTTTTTTTTATCTTATAAGGAAATAAAAAAAATAAATTTTAAGAGAAGAAGATGAAGAGAGAAGGAGACAAAATAATAGAGATGGGTTTAGATGAAGAAGAAGATGAGGGAAAATTTTCAGAGTTTTGAGGTGGATTATAAGAAATAAGAGAGATGGGATGGGTTTAGGGTTTTTTATTTGAAAAATGAAAAAATACGAAAATAACAGAGCTGAGGGGATAAGTCCCCTCAACTCTGCAGAGATTCTCAGCACTGCAGAGATTCTCATCTGAGAATCTCTCCCAGCTAGCAGAGATTCCCAGCATAGGAATCCTGCCTAAAATGGTTTCAGTTTCATACATTTAAAAAAAATCAAAATTTAAAAAATCAAAACTATATAAATTTAAAAAAAATAAAAATAAATAAAACCAAAACTTAAAGCTTTTGTTTGATAAATAAAATAAAAAAAATTAACAAAGTTCAAACCAAAACTTTGAATCAATTTGAACTTTTCACTCTTATAATTTGGTAAATATGAGAGCAAGTCTTGTATTCTGATAAATATATGAGATTGCTCCTATGTGTTAGTAAAAATCTTATAGTTTTTGTATTTTTTTTATATCTAATTATAGTTGGAGATAATAAAGTATAGATGAATTTTAATTTTTTTAACCTTATGAGAAAAAGTAAAAAAATTTGAATTTTAAGTGAAGATAAAAAGAGAATGAAAGAAAATATGAGAGATTAGTTTAGAAGAAGAAGAAGAAGAGGGAAAATTTTTGGAGATTTGAGGTAGATTACAAAAAATAAAAGAGATGAGATGGATTTAGGACATTTTAAAAAAAATTTAAAAAAAGTAATTGAGCTAAGGGGACTACTTGTTACCTCTACTAAGTAAAAAAAAATTAAAAAAAGAAAAAAATACAAAACAAAACTTGAAGTTTTAGTTTATCACCAAATAAAAACTTTAAGTTTTGGTTTGATAAATAAAATAAAAAAATAAACAAAAGTTTAAATTGAAACTTTAGGTTTCGGTTTGAACTTTTGGCTTCTATAATTGGATAAATATTAGAGCAAGTTCCATATGATTGTAACACCTACAAATTTAAATACCGCTAAACAAATAATTTAGAGGGTTAAATAATGTGTTTAAAGTGAAAAAATATAAAATGTTATAAGTATATGTAACATATAAAATCAAAATAGTAAAGGGAAAATAGTAAAAAGGCAAAAAGAAAAAACTAAAAAGTTAAATAATAATAATAATAATAATAAAGATCAAAATAATTCAAAATTAAAACTATTTTTAAATGGAGGAGGAAAATTAGGATTTTAAATAATTTATTATTTGATACTATTAAATATATATACGAGTGGATGGGAAAAAGAAAGAAATAAAATTGGAAAAATAAAATAACTATCTTCTTCTTCGTGTGGGAGGCTGAACCTTCATATATGATAAGAAGAGGAAAAGTTTTTTCTTTTAAATATTCAAAGTTTCACTAGAAAGAAATTATAACAAATCAAAGAAATTTTGAAGAGAAATCAATAATTCAAGTTTTCCTTAATTTAAATTTGAGTTTTTTTAGTTTTTTTATTATGTGTAACTTCGGTAGAGAGCGAAAGTGATCATAATTGTTAAAATAAATGGTTTTGAAGTTATTTTAATATGTATATGAAGATTTCATTATTGGTTTGTAGAAAAGAATTTATTATGGTAAAGTTAAGATTTATGGCAAAATTATGTAAAATTTTAATTTTTGGAGAACGTTATAATTGTTTAAATGTATGGAATGATGTTATTTTAATGTGTAAACAAAGATTTTAAGGTTGGATGATTAAAATGGTTAGGTTTGATGGTAGTTTGGAAGAAGAAGACAGTGAATTAGGATTTTGATGAATTGTAAAGAATGAATGAAAATTGAATTTAATTATTTAAATCATGTTATAATATGATTCTATTAGTAGAAATAAACTTAAAACTCAATTTGGAATTAATTAGTATGGTTTTCTAGAATTGAAGTATATTTGGGCCAAAATTTAAAATTTGGATAGAATTGTAGAATTTAAAGTTTGAATTGTTAAAATGTGTAGAATTATGAATTTAATGATAGAAATTAACTTAAAATATAATTTAGAATTGGTTAATATGAAATTTCAAAGTTAAAGTGTATTAGGATAAGAAAATGGAAATTTGAATGAAATGTATTAAATTAAATTTTATTAGCCAAAATATATAAAAATGTGATACTAATAAAGTATTTAAATTCAAAATGTGATTAAATGTTAAGTAGATAACAATTGCCCAAAACTAGTAGTAAAAGGACATTTTGAAAGTGAGGGATAAATGGTGAGTTTTAGCTTGGAGTTTGCTTTGAATTGAGACATGTACATATTTTGATGAAATATAATACTTTTGCCTTTTATTTTGCTTAGCACATTTTGATAGTAAAAATGTGCTAAGCTACTCTGTTATATAAGTATTTAAATGCATTATATTGTTGATTGTGAAATAATATAAATGCATTACATGCATCATGTTAAGCCATTGTAAATGGTTAAAATGAGTAATATGTGATAATTGTGGAAAAAGTAAAAAATGTCCAAAGTATATAAGTAATGAAGTCACATTGTAGATGTGGCATATAATGTTGAAAATGTGATGAGTTATGGATAAATTAAAGGAATTATGAATGACTATAGAACAATGTGATAGAATATAGATTATGAAAATGTGAAATGATGTGTGTGTCACCTTGTATAGTATCTTATTCCAGAGAATTATTGTTGGTGTTATTAATGTGATTTGTCTTCGGGCTAGATGTTGGCCGTCACTATTATTTGACTTCTAGCGAGATAATGTGCATCACTATTATTTGTCTCTGGACTAGACACTGGGTGTCACCATTGATAATATTTACCTTCGATGCTAGACATAGAGGTTTCAACAAGGGACAGATGTGATACTTAAATTTCTAGTGTCGCGATAGACTATGACAATATCTCTAGAACCGGAATACTATATAAGGTTATTTAGGTCCAATGCATGTGTTTTGATAAAATATTTGTACATATATGTGCATAAAGACATCCTTTATGTTATGCTGGAAAAGAAATCCATATTGCATTATTTTTAAGTTATTTGTAGTATCAAATTATATACCACCGGCCTGTTGGCTTAGAGTAATTTGTTTATCGCGCATGTAATAGGATTGAGATAGAAAACTCTGCTAGACCTAACCCGGTCTAGGGTTTCTACGATGTACTAGAAAATTTTGTTGCTGCCACAAGACCAAAGCCAGTGTTGTCATGTAATTATTTTATTTTATATAACTTTGTGTAATGCGTTTATATATAAGAAAATGATGTAAACTTTAAAAGTATTTTGACTAAATGTTATATTTTTTTTTATTATTTGTACATTGATGTTTATTGAATATTTTGGAGAATGTAGAGCATTGATTGTGAATATTTGTGAGTGTATTTTATGCAGGTTGGGATTATTTGATAATTTGAAAACATCCAAATTACAGATAAAACTCTAGCGAATTTTTTTATAGAGATTTTTATATAAAATATATATTTTTGGTGCATAAAATTATTAAAGAATATTTTTATTTATTGTTTAAAATACATTCTAAGTCTTTAAATATTTATTTTGAAATTATAAAAAAAATTTAAAGATTGAATTGTGGCATTTTTGTATTCTGTATGCGCATTTACATATGCCGGATATATGTATTATATATATATGGGCTATAAGGATATTACAATGATAGTAACTATATAAAAAACTGCTCCTATATTTTAGTAAAAGCCTTATAATTTTTTTATTTTTTATCTTATAACTATAGTTGGAAATGATAAATTATAGATTACTTTTAATTTTTTTATTTTATAAGGAAAGATAAAAATTTTAATTTAAAATGAAGAAAGATGTAGAGGGAATGAGAGAAAATAAGAGAAATGGGCTTAGATGAAGAAGAAGAAGAGAGAAAATTTTTGAAAGTTTGGGATGGATTATAGGAAAGAATATAGATGGGATGGGTTTGGGATATTTTAAATAAAAAAATTTAAAAAAATAACTGAACTAAGGGGACGACTTTCCCCTAAGTTTAGAAAAAAAAAATTAAAAAAATAACTGAGATGAGGCGACTTGTCCCTTCAGCTCTGCAAATATTCTTATACTGAAAATGTCTATAGCTAACGAAGATACTCGGTATGGGAATCTTGCCTAAAATAGATTCAGTTTCAAATATTTTATAAAAATCAAAATTAATGAAACCAAAATTATAAGTTTCAGTTTCATAAATTAAAAATTAAAAATACAAATCGAAACTTAAATTTTTTGTTTGATAAATAAAATAAAAATAATTTAGTAAATGTTTAAAATAAATCTTTGAGTTTTTATTTGAACTTTTTACTCCCATAATTTGATAAATATGGGAGTAAATCCCATATTCTTGTAAATATATGGGACAACTCTCATATTTTAGTAAAAACCTTATAATCTTTGTATTTTTTTTTATCTTACATCATAGTTGGAGATGATAAAGTATAGATCAATTTTTTTTTTACCTTACAAGAAAAGAAAAAAAAATTTGAATTTTAAATGAAGAAGATCGAGAGAGAATGAGAGAAAATTAAAAATTTTGGTTTAGATAAAGAAAAAGAAGAAAATAAAAAAAATTTCGCAGGTTTTAGGTGGATTATAGAAAAGAAGAAGGATGAGATGAATTTAAGATATTTTAAATAAAAAAATTAACAAAATAGTTGAGCTTAGAGGATGACTTATCCCCTAAGCTAGTCATCCCCTAAGCTCGTTTAAAATAATTAAGAAAAATTTTAAAAAAATCACTGAGTTGTGTGCACTTGTAGAGATTTTTATGCCGAGAATCTCTAGCAATTTTCGACATGGGAATCTCGCCTGAAAAGTATGAAATCAAAACTTATAATTTTGGTTCACACATATAAAATAAAAGTCACACATATAAGTTTCGGTTTCATAAGTTAAAAATAAAATAAAAGTTTCGATTTGTCATTAAATTAAAACTTTAAATCTTGGTTTGATAAATAAATTAAAAATAATCAACAAAAGTTCATACCGAAACTTTGAATTTCTATTTAAACTTTTAATTTCCATAATTTGGTAAATATGAGAATAAGTCTCATATTCCGGTAAATATATGGAACTGCTCTCGTAGTTTAGTAAAAGCCCCCATTTTTGGTACCTAAGTCTATTTGGCTTATTTCTCAAGAATTACGAAGAAAGAAAATAAGTGCCTTATATTTAGTGGGTGAAAGAAGCAAGAAAGTACATAGATGAATCTATCCTTTGGTAGGTGAGAGTGTTAGATATATACTGCTAGTTCTGATTTGTGTAGTTGGCTTGAGACAAATATCTTTATGATAGAGGTTAATGGGGGCACATAGCATTAGAAAATACAAAGAAAGAGCCTACCATGCTAGGCTCATATTGTCTTGCTAATTGAGTCACATGAACGGAATAGTTGCTACATGTAGCATACGATTTTGTTCCATGACTATGAGCCATGGGTATGACTCTCACTTTTAGCAACTTGAACACTACTTAGGGTTTATCCTGTAAAGATCACGAGTCTAAACCCGAAGAATGGAATCCCTAACTCGCAATTGGATTTGAAATGTTAGATATACATGAGGAAGGTAAAAAATAACCTAGCAAATCATACGCCCAGTTCATTGAAACCAATCTCCTCTTAGATTCTACCAGTATTTCATAGCCGATTATTCATAGGTGATTATTAACACATTATTTAAATAAACATAACAACCAAATGGTAATGAAGAACATGAACATTATATATAATGATAAATGTATGGACACATGTATATGTGAATGAAAATAGGTACCTACTTGTGTGAAAATTTAGAACCCAAATGTCCAAAAGAACTAATTACATCAAAAAGAAAAAAAATCAAAACTACAATAGACACACGTACTATGTTAGTTCTAAGAAAAGATAAAGATACATTGATATAACTTACTACAATTGTTCACAGAAAGCGAAATAAGATGCGTATGCTTGGATATATTTTGATGATGTAATAACAGTAATAAAGGTTAAAATATATAGAAATATAAAACAACCATACATGTAATAGTAGTAAAAATAAACCATAAACATCACTAATAACAGTCTAATATAGCATAATAAATTAACAATCAAACTCAATACAACAATGATAAAGATAGTAAACATGACAAGACCAAAGCAGTAACATAGCGGTAAATGCAATAATGGTAAAAAATAGACTTCAACCATTAATACTATATATTATAAATAAAACAGACAACTTAACAACAATAATCACCAAAATATAGTGTAAACACAAAATATTATATCTATCATCCGTTGCTTTTAGGTAGTTTAAACATATTTATTTTTGTCAATTTTTGGTCTTTATAGTATAGGAGTCTAGAGTCTCAAAAGTCTAAGACAACACAATATGTAGCTTTGGTTCTGCATCCACCATTCATTATGGCATGGATGTCATAAAGAGCGGTGATTCCACCATTCCTTCTTCCGTTACCGCTAGAAGGAGTGGCATTACCATCACTCACTCATGCTTCATACAATTTTTTTTATCGAGTCTCCTTCTCCAGCAAGAGTACTAGAGCATCAAGAAACTTCATAGCCAAGGTGAAGGGGTCCTTTGTATAGTCCAAATGATATTCTTCTTGTGAAGGCAGTGTTTTTTGTAGCGTTTAATCATCATAAGTCTTAAAGTTTGCATTTTAGATTTTTACAGATAAAAGGTCATTGTATGTTCATTAATTGTAACCAAGTTTTACTTTTAACAAACCATTTTCTCACATAAGTATAAGGAAAGAAGAATAGAGAGGAGAATCAAGATGAGAAGAAGAAGTTAACATATAATCACAAAAAAAGACTTCAAATAAACATCAAGCATTCAATATAAATAATCACAATAATATAAACGAAGGGATTAGAATATGATACCTTCGTCGTCGGTTCATTCGTTCTCTAAGAGGGAAGAAATGGAAGAAAGGTCCTCTTAAGATCTATCTTATGCCCCTTTGGGCTTCTTCTTCTTCTTTAACAATAGTAGTGATGAGAATATGGCAGGGCTTGTGGTTTTTCTCTTTCTAGAAGCCTAGAAAAACAATGAACGTCTTTGTATTTTTTATAGCTTCTTCTTCTAATTGTAGCAATAGGCTACTGTAAAAGATCTATAAATAGAGTTTAGTTTTTAGTCTCTCTAAATATTCTCTCAAAAGAGATCTTTTTCTCTTATCTCTTTACTGCTCTCTTACCAAGCAACTGTCGAAAAGCTCCTTTCTTTAATGCATGGTCCATTGGAGCTTCCTTACGAAGTTTGGCATTGATTTAAATTTGTGGTGTGGGTTTAAGTTTGTGACATGAAGATATAGGAAAAGACATGACAAGAAGTATGTCATCTAACAACACTTTGGAGCCCATGCTACTAGAGTGACACACGCTATTCCTTCTGGAAGCCACACCATAAGGGGCGGCAGGCATACCATAGAGACTGATGTGGAAGACATCCTACGCCATTTTTCAATGCATTATTATTCAAGCCAAGGCTTTTTTAAAATCCAAAACAGCAATATCTACTTTAACTTGGATATCAATATTTTTTTTTATTGAACTCCTTATAATTTTTCAAGATATCACCCTTGGAATGAAATTAGGATAAAGGACAAGTCTCACTGTCTCACCACTTAATCTCAATTTTATACCACATAAATATAAAATGAGATTCCAAAAAAATAGTGGAATTTAATTCTTCAATAGTAAAGATTAAATCTCACATCACATTTTTTTATATTTATATTATTTATTATTTTATTTTTAATAATTTAATTTTAATTATTAATTTATTTTATAATATAATAATAAAATTATTTAATTATATAAATAATTTATTTAATTAAACTATTTAATTAATTTATTAGTTCTTGTTAAGTTAATATTTAATTATGTAAAATAAAATGATATTTTCATTGCATTAACAAACTACATAATTAAAAATAATATATTAAAAAATTATTATTTTCATTTAAAAAATATTGTTTTTATTAAAAATATTAAAAATATTATTTTTATTAAAAAAATTATTTTTATTTTTCTTTTTTTAATAATGAATATGCCTGTCCTTTACTCATAATATATCAAATGGAATTGTCTCTCCTTAGAAGAACCATTATGGGTAACTCGCGGTCTAGTCCCACTCAAAAAAAAAAAAAAAAAAAACTTAACGTCTAATCCTTCATCAATTTTATTTATGATCAGATTTGATTTGACAATAAACAGTTAAAAAATCTCAAATTTGAAATACATGAATACAAAATGATTCGGTCTGATTTTTCTGGTTGATGTCCATTTGCCCCCTACTTGCCCTAATTTATTAATGTATAAATCATGTATAATTCACTTGTACTTTTCTTTGCTAACCAATCCAATCCGTCTTTTAAGAGAAAAAAAATCTTTAACTCATTTCTGTTCTTGCAATGATCATTATTTGGTGAACTTTTCGCCTAATCTCAGCCGTGCAATGATTCTTTTGTGAATTTTACTTTTCAAAGGGGGAATACAAATGAGGGCTATGCATGTGCTCGTTGACGTGACTCCTCCAATTCTATCTAACTCAAGATTTCCAAATTGCATCGATTTTTTTTTTTTGTCAAGTTAAATTTAAAGATGATAAGGCTGATTCCGAGTCTATAGGAAAGAGATAAATTCTGTTTATAGTTTAACTGATGTATATATTATAGTAGAGTTCTATTGTTGTATGTCACTGTATGTATTTATACAGTATTATAGTTTGTAATCAGATTATCATTCCAATTCTCAAATTACTAAAACCCATTATGGTATCAGAGCTTCTCTATCTCTAACCGAGTTTTTTTTTTCGATCCTATTTCTTCTCTTCAATATGGGTGACGATTTATCAACCAACACTCATGCTATTATTCAATCAACCACCTCTCCTGGCACATCCGGAGATGGATCTGCTCAAATAATATCATTTCATCCTGCATCTCAGCTTCCGATTAAGCTGACTGGTAGCGGCAATTTTCCCACATGGAAAGCACAAGTCTACACACTTATGTGCGGCTATGATCTGCTTGATTTTCTTGAAGGTTCTAACCAAGCACCTGTTGTTTTGTCCAGTGCTTATAAACTGTGGTTTCGCCAAGATAACTTAATTCGCAATGCCTTGATTGCTTCAGCCGATCCAACTATAGCACCAACTATTGCCTCATCCAAGACTTCCAAACAGGCTTGGGATTATCTTCATACCACCTATGCCAATAAATCGCAGACTCGCATCTATACTCTCCGAGATATTCTAGCCAAAATATCAAAAGACGAGAAGTCAGTCACTGATTATCTTCGTGAGATTCGAACTGTTTCTGATGAGTTAGCTACTGCTGGAGCACCTGTTGATACTGCTGAACTGGTTGTCAAAATTTTGAGCGGATTGAGTTCTGATTATAAAGAAATCAGTGCTGCGATACGAGCCAGAGACAATCCAATCAGCTTTGAAGAATTTCAAGATAAGTTGGTTGATCATGAACTTTTCCTCAAGCATGAAGGTGCTAAAAAACCACCGGCGCCTATTACAGTTCAGGTGGCTCAATCATCGGCTGCTGGTTCTTCCAATGGATCGCAAAATGGTACTCGATCTAACAGGCACTGGCAGAATCGTAATGATTCCAGAAATTACAATAATCAGCCACGATTGTCGAAAAATGGTAATTTCAGATCTCCTACTTCTAATTCACAATCTCAATTTTATCAAGGTGTTGTGCAGAATTCACAGGGCTGGAGGCCTTCTTATGGCTATGGGCAGCAATCTTTTTCATCCTCTGGTTCTGGTCGATCTCGTGTTCAGTGTCAGTTATGTGGGCGCTATGGCCATATTGCTGTTGACTGCCGTTCTCGCTCACATAATCACTTTGAGGCCAAAGCCATGTTTGCGGCAAGCCAAGGACAGGAGTTTAATCCATGGGTTGTGGATAGTGGTGCGAATCACCATGTTACAGATAATAGCATGAATCTGTCTACTCCTTCTGAATATACTGGAACTGAAAGCATCACTATGGGTAATGGTAATAATATTCCAATTACTCATACAAGTTCTATATCTTTGTCTCATTATAAGCAGCGATTTCTGTTGAGCGATGTGTTGTGTGCTCCAGATATTAAAAAGAATTTAATTTATGTTTCGAAATTTACTACTCATAATAATGTCTCAATTGAATTCTTTCCTGCTTATTTTCTTGTGAAGGATTTGGAAACGGGGGCTCCACTGTTGCGCGGGATGAATAGACATGGTTTGTATGTGTGGCTAACGACTCTCAACAATCAGGCAAGCATATTTGTTAATTTTGCAGCAAGAACTCCTAGCTTTGAAGTCTGGCATCGGCGATGGGGGCATCCACATGTTCGTGTTTTGCAATCTATTTTAAAGTCTTTTTCGTTGTCTTGTGATAAGGCTAGTACTTTGTCACCATGTAATTCTTGTCTTTCTAATAAAAGTATTCGAATGCCTTTTTCTATTACTACTTTGCAAAGCAGTCGTCCTCTTAAACTTGTGTACACAGATGTCTGGGGTCCCTCACCTGTAGTGTCTATTGATCAAAAACGCTATTATGTGATTTTTGTAGATCATTTCTCTAAATTTACATGGATTTATCCCATATCCAAAAAGAGTGATATCTCTGAAATTTTTCCAGTATTCAAAACCATGGTTGAGAATTTTTTTGCTATTAAAATAAAATCTGTATACTCAGATGGGGGAGGTGAGTTTATTGGGCTTTTGAAATTCCTTGCTTCTGTTGGTATCCAACATCTTCTTTCACCACCATATACTCCTCAAAGAGTAGCACAAGCTGAATGCAAACATAGGCATATAATTGAAACTACTAGAACTTTGATGCATCAAGCTTTCTTACCTTACAATTTATGGTCATATGCTTGTCTTGCTGCTGTTTTTCTTATAAATCGTTTGCCTACAAATGTCTTGAAAAATAAATCTCCTTATCAAACTCTTTTTGGTCATGATCCTTCTTATAGACAGCTTCGTGTGTTTGGGTCACTATGCTACCCCTGGTTAAAACCGTATACATCACATAAATTAGAACCAAAATCGAGACCATGTGTTTATCTTGGTTTCTCTTCTCAATATCATTGTCATCAGTGTCTTGATCCGGTTTCATCCAAATTGTTTCTTGCTAGAGATGTTGTTTTTTTTAGCATATATTTCCTTTTCAGTCGATGTTTGCTACAGTTAAACCACAGATGCCCATTGTTACATGGTATGCTACGGAGAATACAAATTCAGAAATGCCACAATCATCTGCTACTGCTATACTTGATCCGTTGCCGTCGCCAATAAATATTCCAGCCACTGCTATCACAACAAACCATTCTATTCAATCTGCGCCATCAGTAGGGTCACCAATTTCACCTCTATCTCCAGGTATGGTTTCGACACCAAATTTACCCTTGGTTTCTGATGCAGTAAATACTGTTGCTTCATTAAATCAGATCTGGATCCTGCTCCATCTGTTGAACGGCCTGCAAGAATGGTTACTCGATCCCAGAACAACATTTTCAAACCATGGCAAATTTTTGATTTGCTGGCTATCGTTGATCATCAGTCATTGCCTTCTACTGTTCGACAAGCAAAAAAAGATCTTAACTGGCGCAACGCCATGAAAGCAGAGTATGATGCTTTAATACGGAATAAAACGTGGGAGCTTGTGCCTAACACTTCTCATCAGAATGTTGTTGGGTGTAAATGGATTTTTCGCATCAAGTATAAAGTGAATGGTGAACTTGATAAATACAAAGCACGTTTAGTTGCGAAGGGGTTTACACAACGGCCAGGTATTGATTTCAATTCTACCTTTAGTCCAGTTGTTAAACCTGCTACTGTGCGATTGATTTTGTCTATAGCTTGTCAACGGCAATGGGGTTTACATCAATTAGATGTGAATAATGTTTTTCTTCAAGGGCAACTTGAAGATAAAGTTTATATGAAACAGCCTCCGGGGTTTGAAAGTGCTACATACCCGAATTATGTGTGCAAGCTTCGAAAGGTGATTTATGGACTCAAACAGGCTCCGAGAGCATGGTTCTTATCCCTATCTTCTTTTCTGCTCAGCTATGGTTTTCTTGGATCGAAATCAGATTCATCTCTTTTTATATACTCTAAAGCTGGTGTCTTAATGTATTTGCTGGTGTATGTTGACGATATTATTGTCACAGGCAACAACTCTATGGCGGTTAAACGGATGATTGAGGCTTTAGCTGCACGGTTTTCAATTAAAGATATGGGCAGACTGCATTTTTTTCTTGGTGTTGAGGTTGTCCACAAACCAGATGGGCTTGTCCTCACTCAATCGAAATACATCTCTGAAATACTTCAGACACATAATATGCATGAAAGTAAAGGAGTACTATCGCCTATGTCAAGTTCTCTTATGTTGCAAGTTTCTGATGGTTCGGCACCAGCTGATGCTAAACAGTATCACGAGACTCTTGGTAAATTACAGTATCTATCTTTTACTCGGCCCGATATTAGTTTCACAGTAAACAAGTTATCTCAATACATGCATTCTCCGACAACAATGCATTGGCAAGCGGTCAAGCGTCTCTTGCGTTACTTGAAGCATACTGTTAACTATGGGATATTCTTGAGCAGAACTTCATCTTTGTCATTACAAGTGTTTGCCGATGCTGATTGGGCAGGTAATCAGCAAGATAGAACCTCCACTTCCGGTTATATTGCTTATCTTAGTGCCTCTCCTATCAGTTGGTCATCTAAGAAGCAGAAAATTGTTGCTCGGTTCTCCACAGAGGCCGAATATAGATCAGTGGCTGGTGCAGTGGCTGAAGTCAATTGGCTTCAAAATTTGATCAACGAGTTACACATTTCTTTGTCTACAGTGCCCACCGTTTTGTGTGATAATGTGGGAGTTACATATCTTTGTAAAAATCCTGTTTTTCACAGCCGGATGAAGCATATTGCTGTTGATTTTCATTTTGTCAGAGATCAAGTTCAGAGTGGTAGCATTCGGGTAACACATCTTCATTCAGCTGATCAACTCGTAGACATGATGACCAAGGCTCAGACAAAAATTCTGTTTCAGCAACATTTATCCAAGTTAGGTATTGTTGAACTAACACCTAACTTGAGGGGGCATAAAGATGATAAGGCTGATCCCGAGTCTATAGGGAAGAGATTAATTCTGTTTATAGTTTAAATGATGTATATATTATAGTAGAGTTCTATTGTTGTATGTCACTGTATGTATTTATACAGTATTATAGTTTGTAATCAGATTATCATTTCAATTCTCAAATTACTAAAACCCATTAAAATTGAGATTCAAGTTAAATACGCTACATAAATTCATGAATTCCATTTATTAATTCACTTTAATCCAAATATTTAAAGATAAAATTTTGATTCAATTCACCCACATGAAAAATTATATAATATAATAATTTTTTAGTATTATAATATGGGAGTAAAAAATCGAACTTAAATCTATACAAGAAAATGTATTTATCTTAAAATCATGTCTAGTTAAACATTAAATTTAAAACTTATTTAATGAATATAATAATATTTTAATATAATTTTTAATGGCACTAAGCTTTTAAAATTAGAAATTAAAAATTGAAAAACCAATAGAACTCGATTTGACAAACAAAAATTGCAGATAATAAAAAAAATTAAAGAGATGAATTCAATATCTTTATCAAATACCCAAAAAAAAAACATTATATATCAACATACCGACTATAACAGTATAACTCACCTTCATATATAACAAGGAAACATGGAAATGGTCACACACTCAAGAAGAAAGTCAACATAGTAAGTTCAATATTTTAACTTAAATTATTTAGTTATCAGGTCTGGTTTACAGTTGTTAGAACTTGAGTAAAGTCGGTAGCTAGTAAATTAATAAATAATAATAATAACATACAAATTGAACTCATTTATAGGTATGAACTCAAAACTTCTATATCAAACATACACAGAAGAACATATATATATATAAGCATAAACATAAAAAATTCAGGAAAATTCTCCTACTTCAGCACTCACCTACAGAAAATAAAATATATAATCTTAATCCCCAAGCTAGGATTATACCATCTAAACTCATTTGTATACCTTTGCCTCTATATGTACTTCCACTTATCACCACCTTTCATCATCATCACATTTTGTCTACATATATTTATATATGTATGTATATATAAAGTGATCTGCAAACCATAAAAATGGTCACAGTAGTACAAAATGTTCTGATACAAACATAATTACAGTTACAAATGCATAATATCTCTCACAATTTCCTCCATTAAATCTCCAATGATCATGCATTCCATCTCTTTTCCTAAAGAATCTACCTCCTCATTTATCAAGCCAGACCAGGGTGTGAATCCCAGATGCCTGGCCACCAAATTATCAAGTGAGTAATAACATTTATCATCTGGAGGATATAAATATGCACGGATTATCTCCCATACGCATTCCAATAATTTTCGCCCACATAATGGTGGCAACATAGAACAACTTATAATCTTTCTTCTGAATCTAGACATTGTCACAGGCGGTCCCAGTACTATTGAAAGTGCTTCATTCAATAAATCATATAACAATTTGTGATCTCTAGTACTGCAGCTTTCACTATCCTTGGCTAATTTTGTACATGATTCTTCAACATTTTCGAACACTGAGTTGCTGATAGGCTTTGCAATTGGATCCCATCTCAACAAACATTTATGAGAGGATCCATCATACAAACCTGAAGCAATGAGCAAATCCCTTATGTAAGATTCTACTTTGTCTTCCAAATCAACTATTAAGCACTCGTCAGGCTCCTGCTCAGTTGTTGATTCTTCAACCTCATTGGACTCGAGTTGGTTTAGTTGCCTCCGAAGCTCTGCACGGTCAACAAATAAAAAAGGATATCAAGAAGTTACCAAATCGTATTTCGAGTTTTCTTTGTAGTGCTGAGACTTTGAAGCATGGTCATTGTTATTATTATTACAATTTAGCATATGCAGAACGGAAAGATATGAACATTTCAACATAAAAGTCTCTTTTAAATGTCCATTTTTATGAATTAAAATCAGGCAAGCAAATGTTTCTATACCATTCAGATTAGAGCTGATCTCTCTAAAAACCTGTGGCATTGCACTATCATCCACCGGAGTAACATCAGATGTTGATCCTGGACTGAGATAATCTACTGGCCTCCAGAACTCTTCTTGAGCACTGCTGCATACAGATGCAGGGCTTGGAGGCACCTCCGTCGAATTCTCCTAAGACCACATGAGCAAAGGAGTTTTAGAAAATATAGTATAATATATACATACGCACGTATACTTTTATTCAGAAATAATGTGTACCATTATTTGTTTTTCCCCCAAGTTCCTAACAGCTGTCAGTCCACTCATGATATCCTTCACAAAATCCTGTTCAGAACCATGTGATTCAATCATCGATTGAAGCTTTTTTCCAAACAATCTTCCTCTGAGAGTGAAACTGTGCTTAAAATTAGACACTTTTTCTTTGATATTGAATCTATCTTTCTTCCTTTTCTTCAATTCCATTGTCACATTTTCAAGGGCTTCATGCTTCCTCCTGATATGAGCACCTGTTAAAATGTGGCGATCCTCGAGAAGAAGCTTACCAAATGATGTTCCTGATACAGGAGCTGATAAAGAACGAATCAGATTCCTGGGAGATAATTCTCTATGAAGTATTCCACCATCATCTCCATGTCTAAAAGATCTAGTTTGCATTTCATCTTTAACAATCTCCCAATAGCTTGGAACAAATCCAGCTTGCGAAGTATCCCCGATTTCTTTTAGTCTGGTTTTCTCATTATCCAACAAAGATGATCCAGAACTGCTACTCAGAACTAAAGGAAGATCATCAAGAGAATGTGTTTCTCTCTTGAGAACATTCCTTAATCTATCCGACAAGAATCTCCTAGTATCTCTTTTGATAAACTCAGGAGAGTCAGGTCCATTTAGCTGAATCTCACTTCTATATGATCGAGTTGATTCTGATCGAAGTAGGTTCATACCAAGATCTCTTGTAACACTTTCTCTCATATGTTTTGCTATATGCTTAGCGATTTGCTTTGGATCTGATGGCTTTTCACTAAAAGGAGTTTCAATTCCACTTCCTCTAACTACAGAACTCTTTTTAAGTGTTTTCCCTTGCTGTTCACTTTTCAAACGTTCCTTAACTTCCTCGAGGAGATCCTCTATACTACCTCTGTCCTCTAAGGTGCATGAAGGACCAGTCCAAGACTCTCCAGGGTCACAAAATCTATCAGGACCAGGCTTCAAAATCACTATCTTTGTCGAAGCAGAGGACTTATTCAATTTCTGATCATAATTTATCGAGGGGTGCTTGTAATTTTTGTTCATACTTTTATTTCTTGAAGAAAAGGAATCCTTCTGTTCAGCCAGGAATAATTCCAACTTGTGTCTATGATGCAAACTAGCTCTTTCATGGGACCGTGCTTTTAATGCATGACCCTTATGTTCTATAGGCTTCTCACTTATTGGCAATTCATCGAGCAACATGTTTTGCTGGTTGATGTTCTCTCTGGAAACCAACTGTTCAGGATTGCTGCCTAGTTCAACAACCTTTGAACATTCATGAAACCTGGCAGCCTGCCATGCTTCAAATTTTTTCTTGAACCTCTGTAGTTCCTCCTCTTGAGGATGTTCTCGAGGCCTTGGTTTTCCCAACTTTTGGCCATTACCCCATCTATTAACACCCCTTTCTTTCTTATGGTAAACTGAATCAAATTCCATCTGCCTGGATGAACTTAAATTCGAAGACAGATGACTAGCTGAGTTCCTTTCATTTTTCTCCCTTTTTGGATACTTGGTTTCCACACTTCCATTCTTTTTTTCAGCTGGCTTAACTACAGAATTTGTATGTATCGGTAACATGTCTACACCCATTAGCCGAGCTACAATGCTTGGTGCATTCTTTCTGGTGTCAGATTGTTTGGAGATTTCCTCATTAATCAATTTCTTCATTGGACAAGAAGTTTTTGCAACCCAGTCTTCTTCAACCTGACAAGTGTGAAAAAATGTTAGCTAAGGTTATAAAAATACATAAACCAGGAGATTAAGAGATAACAACATGTATGTTAATGAATCTAATGTATGCAATAATTACCATTGCATCTTCTGCAGCACAGCAGCTCTGAGGAGCTTCTATTTGCAGCTCCAGGCTATTTCGAGGAGCTTCCAATCCTGCAATGTAGTTGAATGTACATTACTTTTCAACCTTTAAAACAAAATTAGCAGGCCTAGGTTCCGTTAATTGCTCATTATTTATCCGAGGAATTCATTGTTATTTCTACTTATAATGTAATGTCTAAATCTGTATCAGTATTCAGTGCCAAACCATCATGACTCTCATGTAATGTAATAGTTAAACATAAGATTAGCCCATCAAAGCTGTGCTAGCAATGCAGCCATTATTTCAAAAAATGACCAAAAATGAATCATATAGTTACATTACTCAGATAACAAACTCTATATTGCAATCATAGAGCTCCAATGATCATTTTTAGTCAAAATTCTTTGTTCAATTTGAAAACATACTTCATTATGAACTTGTTATGATCAAAAATTGAAAGACAGTTAACAGATTGGTGTGAGGTTCCAAGATACATACAAGAAACTGATAAATCATATTAATACTTACCATCAACATGCCGCTTACGTGCAAGAATTTTCCTGGCGATGCTGCTGTGATTGAAGTCAAAAAGGTTAAGTAATCCTCCCATGCAGCTAAATGGTCTACCAAAATTCTGTCATTTCCTCAGCAAGGCATCAACTTCAATTTCACCCCATTAAAACCCACAAATATTTTTTTTATTATTATCCAAACTCACTTCTTTTAAAACCTGCAAGGCCATCAAATTTTTCCCAATATCACTAACATATGGATATGCAGATGCAGTAATTAGTCAAGGTTTCTGAAGCCCATAAAACAATAAAATGGTGAAAGTAATTATGAGAAATCCTCTAAGCTAAGATCTATTTAATTATCACTAGCCATGGGTTAATGAATCAAACTAGTGTACCATTATCATGGCTAATATGAAAATATTATGGTAATTAAATATCAAGAAGATCTTGATTTGCAGGAGATACTTTCCATGAGATAAGAAGATGTTGCAGCTATTGGACTTCCAGAAAAATATTAACTCTAGAACCTCAAAGCTCTGATGACATGTGCCTGGTAGTGAAATGTTTAATTTACTTTAAATCAAAATGGGGAAAAATTTTTGAGGGAATATGAAGCCAATGGAGCGTTCGAGTTTCAAAAAGAAATCATAGCAAAAGTAATTTTGACTTCAAACAGCAAAAGATTGAAAGGACTATTATACAATCAAAAGATAATGCGGTCTTTGGTATTAGAATTAACCAATTTAGCGAGCTCAAATTCAATCCTACAAACATTGAACAATCAAAGCACATTCTAGAACATGATTTCAAAAGAAAAAAAAATATTGAAAAAGAAAACGAAGAAGTTTCTCAACTTCCGTATAATGCCCACCAGAAAACAGGGCAAACAGAGGAAACAGAGCACTCTTAGAAAAATTAGTAGTTGAATTTTAGAGTTCTAACTCTTGTATTGGGCAAAGATAATTTTTAAAAAAAAATTGAAAAAAAAGTACTAACTGGACCTTAAAGTATTATAATGGCTCATTTTTAGTCACTTTCAATTATTATTATCTTCACAGCTCATAAAAGGCAACTGACACATAAAAAAAGCACAGAAATATGAAACTTTATTTTCTGTTTTCTTGTACCTTCACAGCTTCCCAGTAACCAAACAGGGCAATTCCCAAAATACCAAAACAAAAAAGAATCATTCTGAACATACCTTTAAGAAAAAAGACAACAACCCAAATGCAGTCTCATCAAGAAAGTTCAGAAACTTCAAATGACTACCTGTGCTTTTAACTGAAAAATTAACAAGAAAAGAAGTGGGGAGGATCTGGGTTCAGGAACAGGAGTAAGAAAAAGAAAATTATAGAATTGGAAATTCAAAGACGGCGTTTGTGTAATGTAAGAGCCTAAAAAAGAAGGTAATAATTAATTATAATAATAATAAGAATATAATTAACAATAATAATAATGATGATACACAGAGAAAACTTACACTTTTTAGCTAGTTAGGAAAAGGCAAATTGCCTGGGAATATATGATCAGACAGTGAACCTTCCAATGTCTTTTTTTCTTTTAACTTTATAATCTTCTGTAATTTTACTTCTCTTTTTTAGTACTACTGCTGCTACCGAAAATAACAATGAGGGATAATAATAATCGTAAATTGTCGTAGATGAATTGATAAAAATTTATTAAAATTTATTAAAAAAATTTAAATTTAAATTGTTGAATATATTAATATCTTAAAATTCAGTAAAAAAATGATATTATTCTTATAATTTTATCCAACTCAAGCTAAATTTTAAATTCTAAAAGAATAATTAATACAAATAATAATAATAATAGGGAGATTTTTATTTGCAATTCCATTTTACAGTGTAATAATTTGATTAGATAGGGATCACATTGGACTAGATGGCTTAGGTTGTCTTAATCTCAATGATGGTGCTACTTTGGGGTTATTGTAATACTTTTAGCATTTAGCAAACATTGGATTTCTTCTTTGTGGGGAATTTTTATTCATTTATTTTTAATTTATAAGAAATTTTTGGAGACTATAAAAATTAAATTTTCTAATCTTAATTTATTTGTCTTTTTTTTTATCTTTAATAGCATTTGGGTTTGATTTTTCTCTAACGTTATTTTTTTTTCCTTTTTTTTCATGCATTTATATAAAAATCTTAAGTGGGTTTTGTTTGATTCAACCAATTTGAGAATATTTTTCTTTGTTTTATCTAATTAAAAACATATTATTTAAAACCCAATGCACTATAATTTTAACCAATATTTAATAAGGTGGGAAAATACTTATTTGTCAATTCAAATTTAATTTATTTATAACAAATAAGATATTTTTTTTGGTCAACTAATATGTCAAATTAAATCACTTTTTCAGATTTTTTTATTTCCTAATATTAGAGAGGAAATTTGAGTCTTAATTTATTATCAAGGAATAATATATGTATTTTACTTTTAAATTATTTTTTAGTGTGTTTTTATAAATGAATTTGAAAGTATTTTCATGCATTGAAAAATTACTCTTTCTTCTTATTGATTAGAGTATAATTTTTTAAATTAGTATTTATGTATAATTTTTTTTAAGGCCTGTGAGTTTAAAATACAATAAACGTTTGATATTTTATAATTTTATAATTTTCTTTTTTAAAGTAGGCTATTATATATATACATTTTCCTTCTAAAGTTGTTCACGATTAGACCTTTTGGTTAAAATTATTTTTTAAAACTTTTTATTTCTTTTAGTGGGACATAAGTTAAAAAAAATAAAAGGTACATTATTATTTAATCTTTTACATTTATTTAATTAATAAGTACAATTTTTAGAAAATAAATCAAATAATCTGTTAATAAAATAGTATTTCCTTTTACAATAAGTAAAATTTTCTGTTACATAAATAAAAAAAAAACACTATATCTTTATACATAGTAAAAGGTTATAAAACCTAATATATCATAATCTCTTTTTTTATTTATTTATTATTTAATTAAAACTCAAACGAAACACAATTTTTTGAATTTTTGATTAATTTTTCTAAAAAATAAATATATTATACTTTATTTTTTAAATAATAGAAATATACTTTCATTATAAATAGCAAAATATTTTACAACATAAATATAACCTTTCGCTTGATAATTTTGAAATGTATATATAATTTTCTACTTGAAATATAATATTTATATGATGAGAATATATAAAGTTTTTAAAAAATATTAATTAATTTGACATTTTCTTTATAATTAAAAATATTTTAGTACTTTTACAATTAAATGTATCCTTAATTGCAATGAATTTTTTTATAAAATAACAATGACTATCTTATTTATAAAAATAAATATTATGCACTATTTAATTAGTTTTTTTAAAAATGAAAGATGAATTTATTAATTAATTAAACTAAATATGAAAAAATAAATAATTATATTTTTTTATATTTTAATCTATATAAAATGGTATAATTAGGAGAAAGAAAAAATATTAATTAATGTAACATTTTTTATCAAGAAATATAATTGTGAAAAATTTTCAAAACTTTAAAATTTCCGAAGGACGGAAGATTTTTTTCAATACGCAAGTGTATTTTAAAATTTGATAAAAGATGATTAACTTCCAACCTCTAGCGGTGTAGAAGTTGACTCAAAAAATTCTTTGACCACATGTATAAAAAAATAATATAATAATAGTGAATAAAAAAATAATAAAAAGCAATGCGGCTTAAACTAAAGAAAGTTAAAACAATTAAAAATAAAAATAAAAAAAGAAATTTAAGAAGTGGTGCGGCGCTCTGTGATTGTAAAGGCAAATTGGCAATAACGAACAGCTCATGACAGTTAGATTCGGCCACCACTTCTCCATTTGGCGCCATAATAAACGGCCATAACAAACAATAAAATAATTTTTTAAATTTTTATTTTTATTTTTAATATTTATGATGATTTTAGAAAATAATTTTTTTAATTTTTTTAATTTTTTTATTATTCAAAATTAGATCCCGCAGTTTCACGTTACCAATGTATAATTTCTGTTATCTAGCAAAATTTATGGTCTAAATTGACATTTACCACTTTTTATTGGCTTTGTAATTTGCTGTTGATAATTTTTTAATATGCAGAGAGAATGTGTCAGAATTCACATTCAGTAATCTTTCTGTTTATATTGGCGCCACTGCTGTCCTCTGTCTTGTTAACCAATTTGCTTTGGGTCCATTCCACCCCAACTACGTCTATATGTATACATATATATACACGCGCGCGCGCATAAATATACACACTATTAAGACAAATGCACCTTAATTTTATTTTTATTAATAATTATACATAATTTTAGATTAATTTTATATGTATACTCTTAGGGGTGCATATTTAATAGTTGATCAACCGAATATTCGATTCAGTTAACTGACTATATTAAATTATGGTTGTTTAATTAAAAAAAATTTGACTAATTTAATTTTTATTTAATTAATTGTTAACGATTTGATTCGATCGGTTAACAATTAACTAAAAATTATTTTAAAAATTAATTTTTATTTAATTTTTTATTTAATTTTATTTAATTTTTTAATTATATTAATTTTTTATATCAAATATAATTTTTTATTATAAAATAAAGTTATTTTTATTTGGTTCTTTATTAATTTTTGTTTAGTTATTTAATTATATTAATTTTTATTATAAATATAATTTTTTAATTATAAAATAAAAAATAATTTGGTTAAATTAATTAACTAAATCGACTAAAATTAAAAATTGATTGGTTCAGTTGAGAAAAAATAACTTGAAAAAATTGATTAAAGTTTAATTTGGTTGGTCAATTAATTGACCGATTAAATATCTACCCCTATATTAATTCTAAAAATAAATTATTTGCATTACTTCAATTTTTAGTGTTTATTTTTTTTTAATATTACATTTTAACGGAGAGGAAAAATTAAATTTGAGCCTATTATCCAAAAAAGATGCACTTATCTACTTTATAAAGATCTTCTTGTGCAATTTTTAGCGATTTTTTAAGTGAAACTAAAAATTTATATGGAGAAAAATATAACTTTCTAACATGGTCTTACATCATTCATGTGAAAAGAATGTCATGAAAAATTTTCATTTTTCATAAGTGATGATGATTTTTCAGTAAAATTCAAGGTTGTATCTCTATCATTATCCCTGTGAAAATTATTAATTTAAGTTAATAATTATATTTTTTTAACTTTAGTTTCTGTATTTATATTTTTCTATGCTTAAAATACAATATTTAAAATTTACACTTATTTTTTTGTTAATTTTATCAAATCTTATGTGAATATTTTATAAGCTAATTGATTAAGCATGTTCCTAATCGAATATAAAAACATATTGACCAAACATTTCATAGTCCATGCATAAAAAAAAGGAATAAAAATAATTAAATAAATAGAATTATTATATTATTATAAGATGTTATGTACCCCAAGAAATCATTCCATTTTCAAACAATTTTTAAAATAAAATTCCCACTTTTAATATTTATGGATTTTGATTTTGAGTATACTTGCAAGAAACACCTTTGCAATCAGAATTATATATATATATATATATATAACAGAATTGGACATTAACTAACAGAATTGGACATTAACTAACATGTAAATGAGCCAAGCTACTCGAGCTCGGCTTGGGTCTCGGCTCGATAAAAGCTCGTTCAGGCTCGAGCTCGAACTGCTCATTTGTTAAATGAGCCAAGCTCAAGCTATGAAATACTCGACTCGTTAGCTCGCGAGCTAGCTCATTTAAAAAGCTCATAAGTTAAGCTCGTGAGCTAGCTCATTTAGCGTATTTGATTAAAAATATATATAATTTAATTTATATATATTAAACTATGTATGTGAATATATTAATTTTTTAACTAACATAATTTATATAATTTATTAATATATGGTATATGTGATAAATAAAGTAAATAATAAACAATATAAAATAGCTTAGTAATTTATAGTAAAATATAAAATTATAATAATATAATATTTTATTTTTGTTAATATATAATTATATTATTCATCTTTCATAAAAATATAAATTTTAGTATATCTTTTATGAAAATTTAGAAAAAATGAATGAAAAATAAAAATTAAAATAAGTTTATTGAGCTCGTTAAACTTATTTAAATTAAGCTCGAGTTTAAGCTCGAGATATATAATATATGAGCTGGCTCGATACAAGCTCGGGCTCGGCTCGGGCTCGATTCGAGTTCGAGTTCGAACTCGACTATTTTCTAATGAACAGAGCTTGAGCTTTGCAAAGCTCGGCTCGGCTCGATTACAGCCCTATCTAAGACATTTAGAATTCAAGCTAACATGAAAGATCTAAAATATATAGCAATTCAAGCTAACTTGATTTCATAATATTAATATTAAAAAATGCACAATGAATTTGCTTATGGTACAGATCTTAATATTAAAAAAAATCCAAAATGTGGAATATTAATTGAAAATTTTTATTTGTAATAAATTAATAGATGGAGGACAATCAACACCATTTTTATGAAGATAGTCCCCTAAAATATTAGTATTTTCTTGATTTAGTTCTTAATGATATTTTTTAATATATATATATATATATTGTCAAAAAAAAAAAGTTATTCAAGTCTTTGCCTTTAGGAGAATGGGTCATTTAGATTCTTACTATTAGGTGAATGACTCAATCTCCTAACGGTAACTGCTTGAATAATCCATTTTCAACTAAAAAAAATGGAATATTTAATTTAAAAAATATCAATAATTGAATCGAGACCATAATAATACTTCAGAATTTATTTAAACTTTTGGTCTAGATATAAACTAAAAATAAATTTAAAAGTTAATTTTGAAATTTTTTCGATATTTTAATTTTGATATCACCACTAAATCAAAGTTCGATGGAGAAAAAATCAAATATATATATATATATGCATGGATGTAAAAGGAAAATGCAGATGGTTTTTTATTAAAATTTGTTAATCGTAATGAAGAAGAAGAAGAAGAAAAGAAGAAAAGGGGAAAAGTGATACAACTCATGAAAATGATGGAGGGGCGCATGTTGTTGGTACGCGCTTTAGTTGTAAAGCGACTCTTTTTTATCTTAATTATGTAAGCAGCCTCTTACCCATGTGCTTCATGCTTTATATTATACCTTCACATCATATATTATATTATCATATTATTCTATTAAATTAATTTACAAATTTCATTTGGTTTCTATTTAAATTAATTTTTTTGAATCAATTTTTTAATTTAATGACGTTGGGCTGTCTTCCATTCAATTTTTATTTGAATTTAAATTTATTAAAAAAATTAAAAATTTTAATTTAATTTTCCTTTCATCCAAAAATATAAATATACTTTTTTTTATTTGTCTTAATTTATAATTTACTTAGCATTTTAATAACTCAGTTATATTTATATATACGGAATGTTATTTATTAAAAATATTTAATAAATATATTTCATATTAAACTAAAGTTGTAATAAGCAATATATGTGAATTTATATTTCTAATAAAAAATAGCTAAAACAAAAAGTTTGTTTATTAATTTAGGATAGAATGGTATTAAAAATAATGTTTAAAATTTTGGGATTTTGTGTTAGAATTTAATAATATAGATTTAAAATATTTACTGTATCTATTAAATATCTATTATATATCTATCTACCATACACAAAATATTTATCAAACTTCTATAAAGTTTACTTAACATTTTTTAATTTTATTTTTTTAATTTTATATTCACACAATATCCGCATAACATTTATATAAAATACACATAACATACACAATAAAAAATTAAAATATACACAACATCTATCAAATATTTATAACATCTATCAAACATCTCTCTAATAAAATTAATATTTTTTTACTTTATTTTGTATTCTTCAAATAAACATAAAATTTCTGCAATGCATTAACACTTTTATTTTATGTTTTTCTTACATAGATAAAATATCTATCATACATCTGCCATATATTAATATTATATCAATATTTTTTATTTTGTATTTTTCTAACATGTATAATATATCAATAATTTTACTTCTGATATAATTTTTTGAGTTTTGATTGATAATTTAAATCTTTTTTTTTTTGAAGAATTTGAAGATTTATTGAAGAAAAAGATAAATATGAAGATTTAAACTAAAATTGAAGATAAAGATTAACTTTTTTCAATCTGCTTATTTTATGATTTTAAGTTTTTGTGTTTGATTCTTCTTTGTTTAAGGTTTTTAAGCATCAAATTGTGATTTTATTTTTAGATTATTATGCATTTGATGTTATGGATAGAGAAATTTACAAAATTAGATTTTTATGAAGATTTGAGTGAAGAAGATAAAAATTTATTGAATAAAAAGATAAATATGAAGATTTTTGTTGAAGAAAAAAAATGAAAATAAATATTTATTAAAAAAGAAAATGAAGATAAAGTTTTGTTGAAGAAGAAAATGAAAATGAACATGAAGAGAAGGTGAAGAACATCAATTCTTATTACAAGCTGAGTGTTTTTTATGTTTTGAAAAAGTTTTTTCTAAATCTATAAATTATTTATTAAAAGTTCCATATTTTTATATTTTTTGTAATTTATATATTTATTTGAGGTAATTATACTATATAGCACACTTTTTAATTTTTTTTTAAAAATAACTTATATTTTTTCTATATTTTTAATATACTAAATGTATATTTAATATTACTTTTGAAAATTAAGTATATTTTTAATATATCAAATATATACCTAGAATATACCTTTAAAAATGGGCATTTTTGAAATTAAAAATTGAAAAAATATATATTTTTGAAATTAAAATTGAAAGGGGTATTTTTGAAACTATTTTTATTTTTTAGGGTATTTTCTAAAAACCCCTATATTTTTAGTAGTTTTGTGCAAAGTCATTTTCTAATTCCTATGCAGATATAGGCTTGGGTTCCTGCTTATGATATGGGCTTACAATGATTGGGCTACACAAGCCCCTTTAAGAATTTATTCTTGTAATTATCTCTTTTTTTTTTTCCTGAAGAACTACCCAGTACATACTATTTTAGTTTCCATTTTCAATACGCCCATACTTTTTTTTTCTAATCTATACTGTACGCGGGATTTATTTTTCAACTTTTCAAAATTTTGGCGGTTTTTTTTAATTTTATTTATTTTTTATTGAGAAATTATTTTTTTAATATTATATTCCCTCAAATATATAATATACATAAAATATATACCTAACATCTCCAATATATATATATAATATCTACTATATATATATATATAAAAAAATCATCTACCAAACATGTATATAACATCTTCTAAATATGTTCATGACTTATTTAATATTTTTTTAATTTTATATTCGCATAATATCAACTGAATATGTATACAATATATACATAATATACAAAAAAATAAATAACACATATATAATATATATTAAACATCTACAACATCTATATAACATACATAAAATATACTCACAACATTTATACAACAACTAAATAATAAAATTAATATTTTTTAATTTATTTTACGTGTATAATATGTGAAATCTATTCAAAAATAAATTTAGATTTTTATTAATATATTTTTACATAATTTTCTTTTTCTTGTGAATGTTTATTTGTTATAAATAATTAAAATTAAAATTTTTCATTTATAATAAATAATATATTTTATATGCTAAAAATATAATTTTATTATTTTATTAGAATATATTTATTTAATAGTGAAGTTTGAAAGAAAAAAAGAATGAAAATTGAAATAAAATATTATTTTTAATGAGAGAAAATATATTTTAAAAATAAATATTATTTTATTGGGAGGTGAGGTATTTTTAAAATTTACTCCAATTAAAAATTTATTCTAATTTTTTTAAAAAGTGTAAATATTTTTTTTATTTTTTGTAGTATTTTAAAATAAAATTTATTATTTTAGGTAGTTTCATAAATATCCCTTTTTTTCTTTTATTCCAAAATAAATTAGTTTCATACAATATAAAATAATATTAGGACTTCAATTTTAAAAAATAATAATAATAAAATCATCTCTACTAACTTATCACAATTTGAGACATTATTTCTATAGACGCATGTTTTACCTAGTAGTTAAAGTTAGGTGAATTATTAAGCATTTAGTTATTTTGAGGGAAATGCATTTTCTCATTTTCTTTATTTAAATAATAATAAGAGAAACAAAAAGAAAAAATAATAGAAATAACTTGCTCTAATTCTCTCTTATTATTCAAAATTTTTTTCCATCAAATTAGAGAGTAAATAAGGGAATTGAAAATAAAAAAATATATATAATTTAAAAAATTACTAATTTATTATTTATCTATTCACACTGAAATGCCCACTTACTTGAGATATATATTTATACGCCTTAGTGAGAAAATATATTTATAAATTTGATATCACACTTCAACCCAAATTTTTAAGACAATGGGTAAATGAGTCTTTTCATTTATATATCACTCATTAATCTCATCTCTTTTCGATATGAAATTTCTCTCACACTTGATAATTTCAACATTATTAACTTAAAATAATGCACGTGTGGCAATAAAAATAAACTTTATAAACTTTATTTTCTTTCACGTTTTAATTAGATAATCAAATAAGGAAAAAATATAAGTTTTTTTTCTCTTTTTTTTTCTTTTCCATTGCACTACTAAAAAAACTAAACAAAGACTAAGATAATATTTTATTGACTTGAAACAAACATATGATCGTGAATTGAGTTATATGGTAGGATTTGGTTTTTCCTAATTACACTCACTAGTATAAAAGTTGGCATATGAAACCTATTATTCCTTCTCCAGAGATTTCATTTCCAATACATGTCTTGGATAGTCATGTGTACATATTTTAAGCAGCAATAGTATTTCCATAGACTTATGAAAATTAATAATCAAAAGAAATAAATTCCACAATGAAAAATTGCATGGCCTTTATTCTCTTTATATACTATCTTGTATTTATAAATTTTATAAAGGGTTGAAAAAGAGGCTGGCCTCGTGCCTATAAAAAATGAGCCAAAAGCTAAATTCAAATGAAAATCTATAAATTTTTCCTCATGCGAGATCCAATATAAACCCATTTTTTATTATTTCTAAAAGGGGAAGAGTGGATAAAGATAAAAAATAATTTTACAAAGCAATGTGTTAGCTGTAGAAAAAAGGATACACCAAAGAGACATACTACAGGCTTGTGGGATAAAAAAATCCCACATATAAACTGACATATAGCCATTTTCTACACCACCAATTAGGGCTGTTCATTGGGCCCGTGGCTCGACCAACCCGGCCCGAACCCATGCTAGGGTCGGGCCACGGGCTTCAAATCCAACCTGAGCCCAGCTCGGGTCGGGCCTCGGGTTGGGATAAAAAAATCTCGGGCCAGCCCGAGATATTAATTTTTTTATTTTTTTTAAATTTATATTTTGATAATTTATTTTTTTTAAATATTATATATAAAAATGACATAATAATTTATATATTATTAGATATAATTTAGTATAATAAATTTTTAAAATAATATTTATAGGTAAATTTTATTAAATTTTTTTTTAAATTTTAAAAAAATCGGGCCGGTCCCACCCGACCGGGCTTCGGGTCGGGCCACAGGCTGCAAACTGCAACCCGAAAAAACTCGGGCCGGGCTTCGGGCTGGGGTCAAACCCGGCCTGACCCGGCCCGTATACACCCCTACCACCAATATTTTAAAAAGTATGATATTCCCTCTCCGATGGAGTTGCTACTATGAATGAGGATGTTTGTGAAATGAATTGGAAGTTTTCACTCAATACAATAGAGAATAGAATGAATTAGCAAAAGTGTTTTAACCTCATTACAGGAATCAATTCATTGATATATGGAGTTCAAGTTTGATGGAAATTTGCTTAAAGAGGAGGAATAACATTCCCATTGCCCCCTCTCTCCCATTTTAAACAAATAAATTGAAATAAAAAAATAAAAATAATGCAACATAAATTTTATAACGAAGAGGTCCATTCAATCATCAAAATTATAGTGATCACATATTATTAATTAAATAATAGTAAAAAAACTTTTATTTTATTTTGTCACTTATTTTCTATCATCGATCTCATAAAAATTTAAAATATCAAAGTAGGTTAAGTGAGAAAATATTCTACGAGTCTTAAAAATATTAGAGACCAATATGGTTCACTAATTTAGAAATTTGTCTTATAGATAAATATATTTTTGTAAGTAATAATAATCAACTATTTAATCCAATTAATTTAGGGATAATACTAATTCTACTTAGTGATATGGATTTGTTTCCTTAATTGTGGAAAAATATTATAGTTAATAAAGATTAAAAAAAAAATATTTGACCTAACCTATTTTTATACTTGTGTGGTAAAACCATTCAACACTAAATTTTTCTAAATTGTACATGTGGCAAACACCTCATTTTTCATGCTTAAATAATGTTGTCTAGAATTAAAAGTATATGACTAATTTCATATTTATATTAATTGCCTTTTAGAATGATTTCTGCTGATTATTATTATTTTTGGAAATGTTAAAAAGAAAATATTGGCCATGTTTATATTAATTATTTCAATAGTCTAACGGCGTTGAAAAAAAAAAAGAAAAAGGAAAAGATTCCAACCACTATGAAAAAAAAAATAAAGCATTAGAAAATTTTAAATAAAAATTCATTTTTGGTACATTTTATATTTCATAATCAGATATGATAATAACACCCGATAGATTTTAGTTGCATTAGTTGTAATTTAAAGTACCAAATCCTTGAAAAGGCATATTATATATATATATAATTATATTTTTTCATTAATTTAAAGTTATTTACTTATTTTTAGAATGAAATAAAAAAAATTGAAAAATAAAACCAGAAGCATTATAAACTTGAAAATCAGAGTATGCTAATTGCTACGTTTCCATATCCAATTTGTCCACATAACATATATATATAATCATTATGATCATATCCAACGGCTATTAAAAAGGAGTTATTGAACGTTTCAATAAAGAGGGTGTTTTTCAAAATTGGAGCTTTTTAGTTTATTGTGAATAAGTGATTTTTAGATTATAATCAGATTAAAAATAAGCAGTTAAGCATTTTTATAAACTAGTTAATAATCAGCTGATGATCAGTTTATAATCAGTTAAGTGTTTCTGTAAAATCAGCTTATAATCAGTTTTTAATTGTAGAAACTGTCAAAATGATCAAACTGTCCCTAGTTTATTTATTGTATAAAAATAATTTTTTAAATATCAATTCAAAATTTATTTTGCAATAATAATAATAATAATAATAATAAAATTTATTTAATAATAATAATAATAAACGTAAAAGAATTTTGATGGGAACTAGAGTGTATAGAGCGGACAAATCTGAAATATTGAAGATTAAGTAGAGATAGTATGGACTTTTACTTGGTCAAAACTGCTTAAAAAATAAGTGTTTAAAAAAAAGTAGCAAAACACAACTTTTAAAAAACTGATTAAAATCATATTATAATCTACTATTTAAGTTTTTAGAAAAACTTAAATAAATAATTTATAATCTAAAAACTACTTATAATCAGTTTTGACCAACTTTTAAGTTTTGAGAAACACTAGCAGTCCTCCAGCAAAATTTCCTATGGCAACGAACCAGAGCGTCGGTCCAAATAATAATTCACAGAAGTGACGTGTCATTATTTAACTTGTCCGATGAAGAGGGTCAACAGTCATAATAAATTAATTCAGAAATCTCTGTTTTAACTGCGTTTTGCATTTCCTCTTTTGTCGTTTTGGACATATAGCTTAATAGTCAACACAATTTCTATTCTTTTTATTATTCTCATCACCAGCCATGAATTTCCAAATAGTTAAGGTTGAAAAGTCTAATAACTATTATCTACTAATTTAAATGGACTAAATTTATCAGTTAAAAAAAAGGATTAAATTTATTTATAATAAAAAGAAATATAACATAAAAACTATCAAATAAATAATTATGATAGATACAACTTAGGGACTAATTTTCTGATAAAAAAACTTATGGAATAATTTTAGTAATCTTTTTTTAATTTTTTCAATTGTTTTATTAATATTTTTAAATTAAATTTATCTTAATAAAAAAATTTATTAAAATCTCTAACTTCATTTTTCTACATATGAACTTCATAAAAAAAATCACGTTAGTATGAAAAGAATTTTTTTTTCTTGAATATAAAAATAATGTGAATTTTTTTAAAAAAAATTTACAAGTAGCTCCACGTGGAATTACCTAAGGTTCTAGTAATTCCACGTTCTAGTTACAAATATTAGGAAATTTTAATAAAAACTAAAATTAAAAAAATTTATTGAAATAAATAAAAATCTGAACATATTAATCACAAAAATGAATTTTTTTAAAAAAAAAATGATAGTACTCATGATTGTAAAAAAAAAAGAAAAAAAAAGTACTCACGAACTATTGAATCAGCTAATCAATGTCCACGTGTCATGATCGCACGACCAGAAACTTGATTGATTATTTTTCTTTTTACTCATTTTGTCTATAAAAAAAACCGCTTATTTGTTTCTCTTTTGTAACAAAACCGCCCCTTTCTCCTCTCTCGCTCTTGTCGTCTGTAATATCAAAGCAGAGTTTTGTTTTGTTTTGTTGGATTTTGTTTTTCTGGTTAATTCAATTTGAGCATTGAGTTTCCCGAATAAGAAGAAGAAGAGATTTTGAGCATGTTTGTGAAGAAACTGGTTAAAAAAGCTTCGAGTACAAAGAAGGTACTTACTAATTACTGATTATATATAATTACTCTCTTCGTGTTTGATTGATCTAGCTATTGATTTGAATTCTAAATTCATGAATTACTTTAAATCTCTGAAATTTTTTATTTTCTTCTCTGCTTTGAACTCTGATTTGCCATTCATTTCCTTTTTCTTAGTTCTTAATTTGATCATTTTTCAGTTTTAAATTACTTCTTTCGTCTGTGGATTTTGGTGCTTATATATGTTCATGGTCAGTATTGTTTGATCACATAATTAGAAGCCAGCATTTGAATTGAATTTATATATACATGCAATAGCTGCTTTTCAAGATTGAACAAGTATCTGTGAAATTAGATAGAATTTAATATTTGGTTTTTGCGTCTGGTAAACTTTACAGTGATCACTGTCATTGATGTTTCTTTTCCATTAGAAAGAGGAAGAAGGTGAAAGAAGAAACTTCAGTTTTAGAAATTTGCAAAATAGGCATTACTATTTTAATCAATTTCTAACTATGCATTTACAGCTTGAAAGTAAAATTAAGGAGAAATCTTTCTGGTGTATACGTTAATCTTACTCAAATATGGAAGCTCTCTCTTTTTAATTACATTCTTCTATAGCAGTTTTTAAGTACATAAAAATCACTAGCTAAAATTTACAAATTTTTAGGACATTAGTAACTGTCAAAATTTAAATTCATTCGTTATTATATTAATTAAAGATATAAAGTGCCTAACAAATGCAAATATAGAATGAGATAAAATTCTTTATTTCAAATCTGAAAAAAAGAATAGAATAATACTCAATACATTTAATATTCTTTTAAAAAATCTCACTTCGCGGCAAATATTACTAGCAAAATTCTTCTATTATTGGTATTGATTATGAAAATTCTTAATAAAATCTTTCATTTAAGTTGCTCTTTTTTTTTTCTTTTAAGAAGTATTTAATTTAAAAATTTATTATTCGTAGTTTAAAGCCTCTCTCAATTTCTTTTAATTTTCCATATATTTAAACGAAAATTTCAAAATTTTGAATCTAACTCTAAACGAAAAATTCAAAATTTTGAATCTAACTCTACATTAGTCACCCAATGTAACATGTAACATGACTTTGATTTTTTATCATGAAAAAATTTTGATTTTTGAACCAATTTATATTCGTGACTGGGATCTAAATATTTTTTTTCCTTTTTTTTCGTTTAAATTATAATATTTTTCACTAATTAGAGGGTCAAAAATAAATTTAGTCACACTTAGTTATTATATAAGGTCAAATGCAGCAGAATTGAGCTTTGATTTAAATTTTTATTTATTTATTTAGATTTGCTGGTTTGGGCTACGGGCGCACGTAGTGTACTCATAGCCCATCCACATTAATCTATCCCAGCGAGGCACTGAAATTTGAAAGCTTTAGACTGTAATTAGTTTATTGCTTTGGAAATTTGATTGTCCTTTTAATTACCGTATAGGAATATTTGAAGGTTTAGCATGTGCTTCGTGGGAAAAAATTAATCTAAATTAAAACATAAAAACAATTTAGATATATAAAAATATTATTATAATAAGAGGATGAAAAAGATAGACAAGCTAGATAGTCTTTCATTATCCAAATGTTGACACTTTAATTAATTTTTTAATAAATACTAATAAAGATTATAAAAACACTGCCACTTCAATTCAATAACTGCCACGTGTACCTCATAAAGTAAAAGAATTCTGTCTCCTCCTAATACATGAAACCAATGGTCAAGAAGTCTTTGGACAGGAAAAATAAAATAGTAGTATTAACTTTAGATAATGTGTTGAATTAAGAATAAACTTTTTAAGTGGGGATTTTCTACTTTGAGTAACATTAATTAAAGAACTTAGTTTGGTTATTCAACCGAAAGTAAATTGGTCACCTATTTGTAACTAAAATAAATTTAGAAAAATTAAAAAAGTCACCCATTTCTTAGCCATAAGAAACTAAAACTATCTTTTATTCTTCTATTAGTTTTACATATATTTTTCGATTTGGAGATTTTAAATGAACTTTCTTTCTTCTTTTTTTTTGTTGTAAATGAGATGAAAGATGAATGAAAATTATTTTCACAATTTTTTGGCAGTTTATTGAGGTTTTGATTAATGAGTTATTAATTTATTAGAATGATAAAATTTATAATCAAAATATCGCTCTTTCGAAATTATCAAATAAATTATTTTTTATAAAAAATTAGTTTCACTATCTAATTTAATCAGAATCTTATTTTTAGTGACCATATTATCCTAACGTGTGACGGAGGAGGAAAAATTAAATAAAACGGCTAATCAACTTATCAATGTGATGGTCGGTGGACTATTTTATTGAACGGGGCTGTATGTGGGCCCATGTATGTCCGATAGGTTAGGGTCGGGTTGATGTTATAGACACAAGGGCCCACAACCATCGCCCTGGTGGCAACGTATCGACTGTCAATCACTTGTTTTTGTTGTCAACGGTCAACTCAATGCCTTCTGCTTTCAGCTGCACGGTGCACTTTACCTACCCGATCAGAGCCTGTGTCTTATGGGATCGTATTCTCCTCCTTCCAGGTTCATTATAATTTTTTAAATCCTAGAGGAAATAAAAATTCATTGGTTTATTAACTTTATTTTGTAGGGATCACGACGAACGCGAATATGCTTTAAACTACAGTAAATGTTTAATAAACTCCCCGAGTAACTCACTAGCACCAAAAGAAGTCAAACCACACAAAACCTAACTACTTTCATGCATGAGCCAATTGGGCGTTTCTGTTGGACATTTTATATTTATTTATTTTTTATTCTTATTATAGTTGTCGATGTATATCACTAAATAATTTGAAATTTCTTGGTGTTACGATAAACTCAGTACCATTATAATACCAGGACAAGTTTCTGGGTTGTTAAACATAAGTTCCAAAATCTTTACAATTCTACTCTTTAAAATTTTCAAGAGGCCAAAACAAAAAAACTTTTGTGGCTATTATTAATTTCTAAATAATACATGCATATTTATATACAAACCACCATTAATTCTAAAATATCTTCATCAAAATATTAGAGCTGCCAAGTAAAAAATGAAAAATGTGCACTGATTTTGTGTTTTGGCCTGTAGCCTGGAGGGAATTCGTTACAAGCCAGTGATGTAGAGCCACGCCTGGAATTTCATTATGGGATACCGTCAGGAGCTAACATGTTGGCTTATGATTCTACTCAAAAGATTCTTGCTATTTCTATCCGGTGAGCCTTACCTTAATTTGAAATTGGCTAAAATATAGAACGTCCTTTTGAAATTAGCTAAAACATGCAACTTACTTCCCTTGATATTTTTCTGAAATATGCAATTTACTTTCCTTAATATATTTCCTTTCTTTTGTCCTTGCAGAGATGGAAGAATCAAATTGTTTGGTAAGCATAACACTCAAGTTCTGCTCGCCTGTCCTGAGGCAGTACCAAGCAAGTTCTTACAGGTTTTTATGTCACTTTCCTTTTTGCTTGCATTTTCGTCTACATATTATTATTTTGTGTTGTCCATAGTCTATCCAATATTTGAAGATTAATATCAGTCATTTTTTTTATTATGTGAATTTTTCAGTTTTTTCAGAATAAAGGCATCCTTCTAAATGTGACTGCCAAGAACCACATCGAGGCAAGTTAATCTATATTTTCTGGTTTTTTATCATTTGTGGGTGTGTGTATTGGTATCTTCACATTGAATTTTTATTTGTGGTATGGGGCTATTGATTTTTCAAAGTAAAATCATAACTTAGGTTTGGGACGTAGAAAAGAAGTTGCTGTCTAATGTGCATGTTTTTAAAGAAGACATTACCTCATTTACAGTTATGCAACCTTGTCTCTACATGTAAGTGGTTTCTCAACTTATTATGGGTGAGAAGAATTACCTGCTTGAATTCGTTTTGTTTAAGTTCTGGTTGTAACTTGTTAGATATCTACTGGCAGCTATGTTGGAGATTCTGTTGGTAATATATCTATTTTGAAGCTTGATGAAGAAACATTCTGTATAGAACAAATGAAATATACTATACCTCACTCCGCTTCTCATGGTAAGATAGATTCTTGTGTCTGTTTTATTGTTGCTGCACTGTAGTTTTTTTTTTTCTTCTTTTTCTCCCCCTTCTTTTGTAATTTACCTCCATTCGAGCTTATCAAAGTCTATAGATGATTTATGTGCTCATCAGGGTCATTGTCATTGCATGTCAAATACTTAAATGACATAAATTATGGTTAGCATGTATAATGAAGCATTCTATAATACTGACTTGGGAGTTCGAGCAATTACAGTATTCTTATATGCTGCTGTTTTTTGCCTGTTGAAGCTGGCCAAGGAACAGTCCAATAGGTATATTAGATGTCTTTTGTTTCAAAGAGCCTTAGAAATGTGTGAACTGAACAAATAAATTATCGTTAATTTTGACTTGACTGTTCCTTTTATGATCTCATCCACCAGGATAAGAAAAGAAGGAAATGCTTACAGCATCATATCAATATTCAATTCCTCCTCCATAACCTAAATTTTAAGTGTGAAGCACGTCCCTATTTGTGGTATATCGTTTGATTTATGGAAAAAGGAAAATTAATTATATTACTTTCTTTGAATTTCACTGAGCATGAGTATTCTTCTTTCCTATATTCTTGACAAAGCGACCAGCTCTGATAATTAACCTGATAAATTCTCACATATAGGGAACCCAACTGAAGTTTCTGCTGATGCTGCTGTCGTGCACATACTACCTCAACCGACAGCTGAAAGTAGGAGGTAGCCTCATTCCCTTGTCAAATTTCTGCTTAACTGGCCTAAGATGGCTGATAGCGATAGTTTTACCCTGCCTATGATGGAGTACTTTTTAAAATGGCAATGTCTGATTGCAAGGTCTCTAGCCTGCTTAACTGCCCTGGCATAATCCTTTTATTTCTTAAAATGGAGAAACATGTTGGCATCTTCCCGGGTAGCAAACTCCAATTAAGAAAATGGGAAATATTTAATGCATAATTTTTTTTTGTTAGACTAGAATACAATGTAAGGAAAAAAATATAATTGAGAAAACTGAGATCGAGAAAAGGAATGTTCAAACTGTACAAAGCTTAGCCTATTTTCGTATACCATACAGTGAATAAGACTGAAACTGGTAGAGGGTAAGACAACTTCATTGTCCATGTGAAAATCTGTGGTTGTGTTAAACTCTGCTGCTTTTTGCTTTTCCATATTACTAAATCAAATAGTTTGGTTTAATTAACCTCAAATGGGACCGAGACATTATTTTCACTTGCCTTTTTCTATAATGTAGGGTTCTTATAGTATTTAGGGATGGCCTAATTACATTGTGGGATATTCGAGAGAGTAGATCCATTTTTACAACAGGTGGAAGTTTGTTGCAGTCGCAACATAATGACATGAAGAAAGTAACTTCTGCATGCTGGGTATGTCCTTTTGGAACTAAAATTGCTGTTGGGTATAGTAATGGAGAGATTTTCATATGGAGCAATCCTTCTACCCCAAATTCAAGAAATGAAATAATATCAGACAGTGGTGGCACTCAGAATGCTCCTATATATAAACTCAATTTGGGATACAAGTTGGATAAAATTCCTATAGGATCTCTAAAATGGCATCACTCTAATGGGAAGGCAAGCCGACTCTATATCATGGGGGTCTCTGACTTTGCTTCTTCCAACTTGTTGCAGGTATCGTGATTTACCATTATATCCATACCATTGAAGCACAGATTTTCAAGTCATTATGTCTAATTCTTTATGATACTTAAATTAAATCCCATCGTTCATAGTTGGTTGCTTTTGACTTCATTAAAAATGAATTATTCCACCTTCCAGTTGACAAACTTTAAGCTTTTTGCTAAATAGTAGATGATAAACATTTTTCTTGATTTTGATGTGAAATTTTACTTGTTTATTCTTGTGTGGCAGATAATTTTATTGAATGATCATACTGAAACTCGTACAATCAAGTTAGGGCTTCATTTGTCTGAGCCTTCCATTGACATGGAGATCATTTCAAACTCTTGTGAGCAAAGCAAACATAAACAGGATTCTTTTCTCCTGCTTGGAAAATCAGGGCATATTTATGTCTATGATGATTGTCAGATTGAAAAGTATCTTCTACAATCCCAATCTAGGGGTTCCCCCTCATTGCCAAAGGAGGTCATGGTGAAGATGCCATTTGCTGACTCGAGCATCACAGTAGCAAAATTTATCACAGATAATCCTTATATGCTGAATTTTGGAGATGAGGTAATGTAATTGTAAGGATTTAAAGCATGGAATTATCTACATCATGGTTGATAAAGTCATCTAACTATATGATTTTTATGGCCATGTAGGACTATCTTCACTTATCCAAAAACATTCCATCTCTCCTTCCTTTTGAAGCAAAGCCTAAAGATGGAACTCACACAAATCCTGTCCCCTTCAGTGGGTTTGCAAAGTTAAAAAACTTGTATATTACTGGACACATTGATGGAGCCATTAATTTTTGGGATGCATCTTGTCCATTTTTTATCCCAATTTTATCATTTAAACAACAGGTAAACTTTATCCCGTTGGTTATTTATTATTATTATTATTATTTTATTTGGTCAGGAGTCACTCTTAGAATTTATGGAACGTTAAGGATAAAGGGGCTTACTTAAATGATTCCATAAACAAATTAAAATCTATAAGCTCTACTTATATCTTTCTTTATTTCCAAAAGAGAAAGGGAGAATTTCTGTTCAAGGCATTCAATAGTGATTCTTTCTTTTTCCTCCCTATTGTACTTACTACACTTAAAAAAATTTCTTTGCAGAGTGAAGATGATTTTTCTTTAAGCGGTATACCGCTAACAGCATTATATTTTGATGGCAATTCTCCGATTCTTGTTTCAGGGGATCAAAGTGGAATGGTGAAATGTTACTTTTGTTGGATGTTACATAAAAACACAGATACACAAACGCATATTTGCTATTACATGTTTGACAGACATATATATATGTATATTTGCAAATACATGTTTTTTCTCTATTGTTTTACTGTATACATGATTTGCAGGTTCGCATTTTTAAATTTAAACCTGAGCCATATGCCACAGAGAACAGTTTTATGTCTTTCCAAGGTATTCCAAATCACATACATGATCCTAGTAAACATGTGGTAGCAGGAATTTTGCTACATGTAGTCAACTTCTCCTCAACAAGGCCGAACCACTTTTAAATTGATATGTCATCATGTCAACTTGCAGAGGCCTGTGGCAAGCCATTTTGTGGAGCTATGACTTCTTTCATGTGTATTTTTCATCTAGCAGTATGTTTCTTACCTATTGCAATTAATTACATTGCCCCTAGTATTTCTGTGTTGTTTCCTTTCCAGGAAGTTTCAGAAAGGGAAACAGCCACATCATCCAGAGTCTAAAGCTTGTGAAGGTGAATGGTTCTGTACTTTCTATGAACATAAGTCACAACTCGGAACATCTTGCTATTGGATCTGATCAAGGACATGTAAGCTTATTCTCCATTCTCATATTGTGGCTCCTTAGTATGTTTTCCATTATTATTCGTCTTCAAATTTTAAGTTATCAATTACTGCTCTGAGTTATGGTGATAATGTCTACAAGTTAAACGTTTCCAATACAGTAGCAACATCTTTTTTTTAAAAAAATTTATTTGATTATGCATTTGTGTGCAGTGCTGTTTATGTTGGAACTTGAAAAAATATAGACTGATACTGTGAAAATAAATTTCAACAGAAAGTAATTACATCAGAGCTTCTATCAATGCAATTACATTTTTGTATGGATACACATGGCACTTATCATAACATAATTAACTTGTGTTAGGACCAACTAACTGGGGTTCAAATTGTTCTAATGAATGTACAGGTTTCATTAATTGATGTAAAAGGACCCACACTACTGTATCAAAAACATATTGCAAGTGAAATTTCCACTGGCATCATCTCTCTGCAGTTTGAAACCTGCAGCCTGCATGGTTTTGAGAAGAATGTTTTAGTTGTTGCAACAAAAGATTCATCAGTTTTGGCTGTTGATGTTAATACTGGAAACATGCTGAGCACTAGCACAGTGCATCCCAAGAAACCTTCCAAAGCTCTGTATATGCAGATTTTGGGTAGGCGCTTGCTTTTTCATGTTTTCCTTCAATAGTTCGAAGAATGTTTAATGCACTACATGAGGGAAACCTAAATATGACGTCTTTGAGGATTAGTCAATATATTTTTGACACCATAGTAGTCAGGCTGAAAGAACTACCATTTCATGTTTTACAGATAGGCAGGACAAGTTAGCTGGAGGATCAAGTGTGTCAAATGGTCTAGACCTGAGCAAAGGGAATCCTGTTGAGAATTCAGCAAAGGAGTCTTCTGTACTAATATGTTCTGAGAAAGCTGTGTATGTCTATTCGTTAAATCATGTTGTTCAGGTAATCACTCTATTCATTAAATCATGTTGTTGAGGTACTCACTGTTTTATTCACATAACAACTCAAATTTTGAGGAATGTTAAACTGATTGCCATTTTCTTTTCTTCTTTTACTTTGTATCAGGGAATCAAGAAGGTTCACTATAAAAAGAAGTTCCACTCTTGTTTTTGTTGCTTGGCTTCAATATTTTGCGGTACATCAGATGTTGGTCTTCTTCTACTTTTTGCCACTGGAAAAATTGAAATAAGGTGGTGATATCCCATTCTCTATTTTGTTGTTTCAATCAATATGATATTGTCAACATGAGAGGGATTTAGTGATGTTCATACCAATTGTACACCACCTTTAGCATATAAACTATAGGATGACCACGAGCACCACAGCAACCCCCTTACTAATACTGTTTTTGATTAGAATGCAAGGATTCTTTTTTTACCTCATCTTGTTCTTGTCTGACAACACTAGTAGTATCAGCTGTAGCTTGTGCTTCCTGTGCAAGGCTGATCCCATAGTACTTGCCACATCATCTTGGCATTTTCAGGCAATATGCTTATATTGAAAATGGAAACTGCTTTTTCTTATCAAGAAAATGACATGATTATGAAGAAATTACTATTTTACATAGGAACATAGTAACAGAATGTACCTTCGCAGGCAAGTTTATGATAGATTTTAGCAGTGGGACTATGGGAATTATGATATTTTGTCTGAACTTCAACAATTATATCCTTATTCGTGACATATTGTACTGTACTCAGAAGAGATCTAATAGATTGCTTTCCAAATGTAAGGTCTTTGCCAGATTTATCCTTAATAAGGGAATCCTCGATAAGAGGCTTCACTTATTCCGCACCAAAGCTGAACTCCTTGTCAGATAGTTCACTATGCTGTTCACGGGATGGAGAACTTGTTATGGTATACCAGCCTGAAGTTTCTCCTTCAACTTGTTGCTTGAGGAGGGAAAAATTTACATCAATTGTACTTTTTTTTTTTGCAGGTGAATGGTGATCAGGAAATGTTTATAGTATCCGTTTTGCTTCGAAAAGCACCCTACAGGTGTGTACCGTAAAAAACAAAAGAATGGGATCTTAATAATGCAATGGGAACTATGGGCATGAGTTGTATATTCCACCTGGAGTATTAATCTCAGGGTCCTAATTATAGAGTGGAACTTAGGAGACCCTTGCGCTTTCTGATGAGAAAAATGCGGATATTTTTAGCTTGTCCTTTCTGTCGCAACAAGCTCATCCTCTCTCTCTAACTTGAAATTCCTCGTCATATTGAATACTTGCTATCTTGTAGTATTTTGGTGATTATATACAAGGAAATTACTTTTTGAAAAATTTTAGACGACCCATTCAAGCATGCTGTGACATTTGGCATTACTGCTTTTTAGGCTATTGGACTGTGTTGGCCAAGTCTACAGGAAAGATCTGATGCCATCACAAGACGGACTTGTCTCTGGAGCTGTGGTTCCAAAGGAAAAGAAAAAGGTATATTGTGGAGTGGAACTCTATGATTTTGGCTGTGACTCGGTACGTAGTGATGAAATTATGCTTTCTTGCTTGGCATACTAGGGCATATTTAGCTCTGTGATTAAGGATATCAAAGGAAGTAAAACAAAGCAAACTTCTGAGGTGGAAACAGAAGATACAAGTGAAAGCATTGAAGAACTTTCAACAATCTTTTCAACTGCCAACTTTGCATGTGATATTGAAAATAGCAATGGCATGGACGCAGACACCGATGGGATTGACTTAGATATAGGTATGCATGGCCTATCCGTTATGTTCTTATTGGCGATTATACATTAATCAGTCAATGTCTTTTTGCATGTTCAGCCCAAGGTGATGCTTCATGGCATCCATTTATGACTTGCATGGGATGTTTGTTTTGCTAAATTGGTAGTTGAGTTCAAAAATTGAAATTATGATAATTAAAAAAAAAAACATTTTAAAAGTAGTTGTAGTTGAGTCTCGATCTACTTCCCTATTTCTTTTATATGGAGCAAACAATCCCACGGCTTGTATTTTTTTTTCGTCTCTCTTGTCTGTGAAGATGATATCGACCTCGAGGATCGTGAAAAGAAACCCAAAGATCAGAATATCTTGGCAGCTATTAACAAGCAAAAATTAGCAAGCAAGTTTCAGGCTTTAACAGGTCAGTGCAAGATGCTATTTGTTTCCTTTAACTTTGTAGGAATTCCATCAAAAAAATTTATTTTCAAATAAAATGTTTTCGTTGTTGTCATATTGGATCTGGTGTGCTTTGATTTTCATTTAAAATCAAATAACTGGGGTTGTATGTTGAATTGATGATTCATTCATTTAAATCTGCAAATTTTAGGCAAAATAAAACAGCAAATGAAGGTCAAAAATGAGAAAAATATCAACAAGGAAGAGGAACATGATGAAAAGTCCGGTGCAGTTGATCAAATCAAGAAGAAATATGGTTTTTCTTCAGCTGGTGTAAGTAGTGTTAATGCATACCTTTTATTATGCAAAACACATGAATCTTCATCATCGGACCAATACAGGAGTATAATAATTTACCACCCGTCTTTGGCTGCAGGAATCAAGTGTAGCTAAAATAGCTGAAAACAAGTTGTATGAGAACGTAAAAAAGTTGCAGGTATACTTAAATAGAAAGTTTGAAGTATTCGATGTTGATTTCGTATTATTAACTGAATTGCGTAATTTGGTAGGGGATTAATCTAACTGGATTGCTTAATTTGGTAGGGGATTAATCTAAGAGCTACAGAGATGCAAGACACAGCCAGGTCTTTCTCTGCTATGGCAAGGGAATTGCTGCGAACTGCAGAAAAGGATAAATGAAGTTCATTAAGCCTAGACTCTGTTGAAATTAACGAAATATAATGATGTCTTTGTCATTGCTTGATTCTTTCTTTCTTTTTTTTTTTAAATTATTTTCCATGTATATTCATTTTGATTAGCCTTCAATTAAGCAGTTGTTTATAGGTTTTTTTTTTTAATGCAATTTAAACAGTAATGTAAATAGTGTGTTTCCTGATATCTTTTTTTTTTCTCTTTGTAAAATAACTACAACACATTACTTTGTAAAAAGCATTTAGAGCTCTTCATCAACTTACAATAAGATGCAATTTGTGAACGTCATTCAGAAAGGGAGGTATATTTTACATTCTGAATCTACCAACTGAGTGTAGATCTGTTCTTTAACAGCATCCCTATCACTTGGGCTTAAGGTGAAAACGTTCGCCCCTGGATGATTCCTCAACCTCGCAACTGCGGCAAGTTAAAACAGTAGCTCATGGATTATAACACTATACAACTTAAACTCAATGGTTTCAGGAATGCGTACCTCCTGGTATATTACGGCCGAATTTTGGAATGGGAATAGAAGCCTAAACTGGGACATTTGACTCCAGAACTTTTAGAACAGCTGGGAAGAATGATGAACTAAACACTCCATTTTTCCAACTTCATCAATGATGAATAGGTCAGTATCTTTTTTTACCTAATGAAGAAAAACAAACGCATCTTAGCCTCATCCAATATGCATTAATTAAATAGACGAAATGCAAACAGTTCGTTTTGGGCTAGGTGCTGCTGCTTCACGAAAAGTTGCTAAAGGATATAACTATATCCGAAGTTAATCAACCTTTTGAGTAACTTGATCATTTGTGGTCAATCTTATGAGGAAAACAACAATTCACATATAAGATATGAAAGTTATTTAGCTACCTACACTAAAATCTGACAAATCTGACCACTTTTTTCATTGCGCGAAGGTTACAATTAGATTTATTTTTTTATCAGATTATACATCATAGTTCCATGAAGAGAAAAGGTAAATCATCTTTAAAAACTGGCTGACCTACAACTCGGGTAATGCCAGTGACTCAAATGATGCTATATCTACTTTATATTTCATGGGCCATCTGAAAGACTCTGGGCTGTAATGATAAAAGATACTTTAGCTGGATATGCCAGATTAAAGCAATAATAAGAAGATAATCTTCTCATTATTTTTGATTTGGAAGAAGATTATCTTCGTTGTTGGTTGAGACAGCAGTGGTTCTTCAATGGATTTTGTATGCGGGTATCTAAGTGGACAGCTGATTTTCGATCTAATGTTGATAATCCCGTGGTTCCAGCTTGGGTTTCTCTTGATGGACTGCCTGTTCACCTTTTCAACAAGTCTGCTCTTCATCCAATAGCTAACTTAATTGGAAAGCCACTCAAAATTGATGCAGCCACTTCCTCTCTTATTCGCCCTTCAGCAGCTCGAATTTGTGTGGAGATAGATTTGACAAAGGAGAAACCAGATCGTGTTTGGATTGGTAATGGCAAAAATGGATTCTTTCAATCAGTCTCGTATGAAAGCCTTCCAGCTTACTGCTCGCATTGTAGTCGATTGGGGCATGATATCTCTAGTTGTGCTGTTATCAACAGTGCAGTTAACTCTTCTAAACTCCCTTCAGAGGTTCCAAACAAGACAACTGAGACCAAACAATGGGTGCCTAAAATCACTACAAACAGATTATCAACTGACGAATCCTCTAAGCATGTCACTACTGATTGTTCTGTTTTAAAGGACAATGATACAGGTTTGTCCATTGCTGATTGTTCTGTTTTTAAAGACTATGATACAGGTTTGTCAACTACAAATCAGCCAGAGCAAAATGTTGCTCCAAATACTGCATCTGTGGATATTGTTGACTGTGAAAAAGCTGGTAATCCATTATCTAATCCTTCCTCTTCAAATGCCTTATTAGACCAAAATGTTGTCATACTGGATCCTGTTGATAATGGGAATATTATTAATCATGCTGTTGTTTCTAATGTGTTTAGAGATTCGGTGATGAAAAGTTCTCATAAAATTAATAAAGTTTCTTTTGCTGAAAATGTTGTTGTTTTGAACTCTTCTTTGAGAACCACTTTTCCAGATTCTCCTTTGATTGATACTGAGGAGCAGAATTTAGAAGATTCTTCTATGCTTTTAGTGTCCAACACTATGAATGAATCCATTAATTTGAACTGTCTCAAAGACTTAGTTACTAATGATGGTCGTAATGCTATCTCGGATGCTTCTGATTCTGATATGGATGCTGTATCTCATGGACCCGATTATTCTTCAAATATGAATTTATCCAAAGTTGATGCTTCTTTAATTTGTGCTCTTAAGGATGTTCCTTCTACTTTAACTAATCCTCAACCTCCGGGCTTTGCTATGACTCTTAGAAAAAATAGAAAACGCAGAGGTTCTTTTGTTTCTAAAACTTTGAAAAATAAAGACTCTCACTCTTTAACTCTTGATTCTCCCTCTCATTAATGCTTATTTTGTGTTGGAATGTTAGAGGGATTTCCTCCTCTTTTAATCGGCTCCACAAGCTTTGTTCAGTCCACCAAATTGGTCTTCTTATCATTATTGAGCCTATGGTAGACGCTGGTAAAAGTAACCACTTATGTATATCTTTGGGTTTTTCTAATATTCAATGTGCTCAGGATTATAAAATTTGGTTCTTATGGAAGGATCAATTGTTTGATATTAATTCTTTTGTTTCTCACCCACAAATTCTCTCATGTCTGGTCACTTCTCATGCTACGGCTTTCAAGTTTCGGCTATCTGCAATATATGGTTATCATTCCCGATCTGCTCGTGTATCTCTTTGGGATAATCTTAGTAATCTTGCAGCTCAAACTACTGTTCCTTGGATTGTTGGAGGAGATTTTAATATTATTAAATCTCCCTCTGAATATAAAGGTAGAGGATATCCTGATTTGAACAGTATTTCAGACTTTGTTGATTGTTCGGTTAATTGTGGCTTGATGGATTTACCTTATTCTAGTAACAGTTTCACTTGGACAGGGGTTAGAAGTAACGGAAGAGTTTGGAAAAGGCTGGATCGTTTTTTGGCCTCAGTTAATTTTTTGAATAGTTTTGATACTGTTAATTGTGTTCATCTTAACAAAACTACTTCAGATCACTCACCTATTTTGATCAAGTGTAATAATGTCAACTTTTCAGCTCCTCGTCCGTTTAAATTCCAACATATGTGGCTGATGCATGATGATTTCCTTCCTATGGTTCGATCCTTTTGGTCTTCTAACTTTTCAGGGGGTGGTATGTCAGGTCTCTTCCGAAATCTGAAATCACTCCGTAAGGTTATTTGTGAATGGAATAATCTGCACTTTGGCAACATTTTTTCTGCAATTCAAGAGGCCGAAAATCAGGTAACCATTGCTGAAGATAATTTTCTTTCTGATCCATCTTCCTCAAATAGATCGGTTTGGCAAGAGAAGCAAGCTATCTTGATTCAAAAACTGCGTTTTGAAGAAGTTTTTTGGAAACAGAAGTCGCATATCAAATGGTTGTCTGAAGGAGAAAATAATTCCAAATTTTTTCATACTTATGTGCAGAGTCTCGTAAGTTTCAGTTTATTGCTTCTATTAATAATGATGATGGTTCAGTGATAACGGATCAGGATAGTATTGGAGAGGCTGCAGTTGATTTTTTCACCAAGCTTTTTCAAGAAGAACCGAGTGTCCATTCTTCTGATTTGCTTGAATTGCTGCCATCTATTATTTCGGATGAAGACAATCTTGGATTGTCTAAGATTCCAGAAGATGATGAGATTAAAGAGGTTGTCTGGCAATTAGATCCAACAAGTGCTCCGGGCCCGGATGGTTTTGATGGTAGATTCTTTCGGACAGGTTGGGATTTTTTAAAATGGGATGTATGTAGTGCAGTGAAGGAATTTTTTCTGGGCCTTCCTATCCCGAGATCTTTTGGCAGTGCTAATATTATTTTAATTCCAAAGGTCCCAAATCCGGAGCATTTTTCTCAGTTTCGTCCCATTTGTCTTGCAACTTTTATTAGTAAAGTTTGTACAAGACTGCTTGCTAATAGATTGGCTCCTTTATTGATAAAAATTATTTCTCCTGAGCAAGCTGGCTTTCTTAAAGGTGGATCCATTCATAATCAAATTTTACTTGCTAATGAGATCATTCAAGACTTAGATAAGAAAATAAGAGGGCATAATCTAGCAATTAAACTGGACATGGCTAAGGCTTTTGACAGAGTTAGTTGGTCTTTTCTTAAACTGGTTCTCTTCCGTTTTGGTTTCTCTACTCAGTTTGTGAATCTTATTATGGGCAACTTGGCTTCAACTCATCTCTCAGTGGTGGTTAATGGTACTAGCCGTGGTTATTTTCAACCTAAGAGGGGTGTAAAACAAGGTGACCCTCTTTCACCTCTTCTGTTCATTATTGCATCAGAATGTTTCTCAAGGAGTCTAAACCATTTAATTCAAGTAGGTAAAATTTTGCCTTATAGTCTTCACCGTAACTGTCCGGTGATATCTCATTTGGCCTTCGCAGATGATTTACTTGTTTTCATCAGAGGGGATCTTCGAAGTATTATAAATTTCAAAGTTTTTCTTTCTTCTTATCAACAATTTTCTGGTCAGCTTGTCAATTTTCACAAAAGCTCTTTTTATTGCTCAAGTAAGTGCCCCTCTTCTGCTGTTCGTCGTATGAATCATCATTTGGGAATTCATCGTAAGAAACTTCCTTTTACTTATCTTGGAGCTCCCATTTTTAAAGGAATTAATAGAGCAGCTTATTGTCACTTCTTATTGGATAAAATTGATCATAAATTGCAAGGCCGGTACAAGAAGTTTCTCTCAATAGGTGGTCGTCTTTTACTTATTAAACATGTACTTAGTTCTATTCCTATGCATGTGATGGGTTCTCTTACTTTGCCTAAATCTGTTATCTCTGCTTTGGAAGCCAAGCTTTGCTCTTTCTTTTGGAGCACTGATTATTCGATTAAAAAACATCATTGGGTAAAGTTCTCTGATATGTGCTTCCCCACTTGTGAAAATGGTCTAGGAATTCGTTCTTTCTCTTCTATTCAAGAGACTTTCTCTATCAAGCTCCTATGGAATTATTTGCTCAACAACTCAGTTTGGTCACAATTCATGCAATCCAAGTATCAATGCAGAGGTGATATGTCATATTTGCAATCTGATTCTTGCTGGTGGAAACAAATTTGTCAAGTTTTCCAGCAATACTCGGATCATTTTATCTTAGATGCTACTCCAGTTGCTTGGAAGGAAACCACTTCGGGTCTGTTCACATTTTCTTCAGCATATGAGCTTGTTAGACAGCATCGGCATTCTTCCTTCTCCTCCTCTTCGGTCTGGGATGCTGTTTTCCCAACAAAATATTCCGTGTTGGCATGGAGAATCTTAAACAATGCTCTCCCTCTCCCAGAGAGGCTTCAAAGGATTGGAATTAATTTAGCAGCAGTTTGCCCTTTTTGTTATCAAGGGAATCCGTCTTTGGATCACATCTTTTATTTATGTAAAGAAATCCTCCCTATTTGGTCTTTCTTTGGTGCATATTTGGTGGAGGATATCTCAGTCAGGCGATCTCTTCGACAGGTACTGATACATTGGTGGCTCTTATCTCCTCTGAAATCACTTATTGGCCGAGTTAGAAGATTGATCTCATTATGTATTCTTTACTCTATTTGGGTTACTTATTGTACCTGCTATTGGGGTGAAAAGTCATTTTACTATCCATCTTTGTTGTCTTCTACTATTAGAAATATTGCTAGTTGGGGGATTGGTCATTCTAATGACTCATTTTCTAAGCCTATTCCAGCTCTTAATGAAATTCTGCCCTCTCGCTTTGGTGCTGCCAAAATAAAGCCTAAACTTATCTCATGGATCAAGTCACCTTCGGGATATCTAAAGCTTAATATTGATGCTACTTTTACCCGGCATGTGGCAGCGGGAGGAGCCATTTTACGTTCTTCTTCTGGTCAGTTTCTAGCAGGTATTTCGTTTATGCTTAATGCTAATGATGCTTTCAATGCTGAACTTATGGCTCTTCAAATTGGTTCAAAATGGTTCATTGAAGCTGGTTATGAGAATTTCCAAGTGGAATGTGACTCTTTATTGGTGGTTGATACACTTATAAATCAACAAGCTCTTCATCCTTCTTCTCTTGCCGGAATCACTAGACATCTGCTGCTCAGTCATTCTTGCCCACTTCGTCATGTTTATAGAGAAGGCAATCAAGCTGCTCATTTTTTGGCCCTTTTTAGTAGATTGAATAGCAAAAATTTTCTTTTTACATCTTTTGATTCATTGCCTCCATTTTTGAGAGGTATTTTGTTGAATGACTCTATGGGCACGCCCTATATCCATTTTCATTAATCTATATAATAATATTTTCTTAAAAAAAAAAGGACTTTTGATAAGAATTTGAATTTTAAAAAAAAAGCAATAATAAGAAATAAAGTGCTAACTAAATCATGTTTAAAAAAAGAAATTCAGTAGTAAATACATTTGAACAGCTACAATAGAGCAAAGGACAACTTACCCAATAGCAAAGAGAAGAAAAGCTACAATGACTCTGACTAGGTTCAATATGTTAATGAATTTTCAACATGAGGACTTAAATATGCATCTCATACAACTCAACTCAACTAAATCTCAATCCCGAGCTAGTTGGGATTGGTTATATTGATTAGTTTTCTTCATCCTACCTAGTTTAGGGCTAGAATCGAGACTAAATAACACTAATATTGCATTCATCACTCTATCACGTTTCTATTATGCGCATTTTTTTTTCACAAAGAAAAAAATCCATAGCATTTAGTATTCACGAAAGTACTTGTGAATGCTATACATAAATTAACAGTGATTGGATTTCTAGGAGAATGAACTAGTTTATACTTTCCATTTCCCATCCACATGGGCATATCTGATGCAAGCTTGTAATGCAGAGACATTGCCAAATTAAACAAACAAGAAAATTTACCATTGCTACGATCTACACTAGAATAATCAAGCTAATATTTTCAGTCCAATTAATGCAAAATCTTGTTAACATACTCAACAATTGACAAAGCTAAAAAAGGGCAAAAAAAGGGGGTGAAAAGAGAGTTACGCAGAGATGGTAGTGGAGGCTAGTGGAGCTTTTTGACCGTCCAAGGTGACAACTTCGAAGCCAACCCTTTCAGTTCCTTCCCTAATCTCACCTAAATTCAATAAAACCGTTCTTCTTCATCATCAATAATTCACCATATATATATATATATATTTTAATCAAGAAGCTGTAATTTTTATAGATAAATTATTTGTAACGGATATATGGAGAACCCATATTATCCGAGTTTACAATGCACTTAAGAAAATTTGGCAAAAAATTAAAAGACAAATAGATAGCAGGCTTCATTCTCATTCTACAGTCTATGGCAAGGAAATTTGCGGCTTGATTACCCTCCCTGAATGTATGTAATATAGCCGAGTTTGAACTGTCAATGAAGCTTTTAATGTGGCTGGCCATTGTTGATGTAGAAATTCGGGAGGATGTGATTTGATGATGAACCCATGCTGAGTCAGTCTCTATTTCCAGCGGCAAGTAATGTTTCTGAATACACCATTGAATTCCTTCAAAAGCAGCTTGCAATTCAGCTTGATTGGGATTAGAAGCCTATAAGAAAAAACTGAGACCTGCTATAAAGCATCCATTGCAATCCCTGACAATAGCTCCACCGGTCGCCATATTCATAGTTACCGAAGTGTCGACATTAAGCTTGAATCTTGGTGAAACTGGTTTACGCCAATATACGAGAGTTGGCTTTAATTTGCACCTTTTGCCAAATTGTTCTGGCAAGAATTCTTGAAATAAAGCCATGGACTTTGCAAATTTGGCAGAGGAATTAGCTACTCCCCAATTAAAAATCGAGGTGAGGATGGACCTGATAATGCTTGGACTATATACCTCCTCGCCACCCCATGTAATTTTACAAAAGGCTAGCCATATGTGATAGAGAATCACCTGAGGAATGAAGGCCATGACTTTGCCCGCCAGCGAGTTAGGAGAGAATTGGGACCACCACAACATGAATTCTTGTTTAATTGTGCGCTGGACCGAGGCATTGTATTGCAAAGAATGTTTGAAAAACTGCCAGATTTTCATGGTTTCTGCACAGAGGTAGAACATGTGAGATGTAGTAGCTGCAGCAGATAAGCAAAATGGACAACAGGTGGCCATTTGAATCCCCATCATTTGAAGTCTTTCCGGCAACGGAAGGGCATTGTGTCATAATCTCCACGCAAGTATTGAATACTTGATGGGAATTAATGAATTCCAAGTCATCCTGTATGATAGTAGCTCGCTTTTCCTTTCTCTCACAGCATCATAAATTTCTGCCAAGACAAAGGACTTGAAGTTTGTCTTGTTACTAACCCAATCACCATTCTCTTGCTGCGTAAAAAGAGAAGAAACAGTGGTCAAGATCTTGCAAATTCTCTTCCATGTAGGGGAGTCAGTTTGCAAAAATTTCATATGACTAGCTCTACCATATTTTTTTTCTCATAATCCTTGCCCAAGGAGTATCTCCCTTTTGATAGTTTAACCAAAGCTTTATTGAGTAGGCTTTTTGCAAAGATACAAGCGATCGGACTCCCATACCACCTTCAAAAGTGGGGTAGCAGAATTTTTCGAACCTGGCCCAATGATAGCGCCGTTCAACACCTGAATGCCAGAAAAAAGAAACAAATTTGCGTTCCAAAGCATCAATAATTTGTTTCGGCAGTTGCATAGCCCCCAAAGTATGAATTGGAATTGAACTCAAGACATGTTTAATGAGCAGAAGACGACCACCAGTTGACAGCAACTTTTTCATCCAACCATGAAGTTTTGCATCCACTTTTTGTAAAAGATATTGACAGTAAGTGGAACGGTTGATCCCTTGATATATAGGGGCCCCTAAGTACATGAAGGGAAGTGAATGTCACTTGATGTCAAGAATCTGAGCTATCTTGTCTATAAAACCATGGCTGGCTTTTTTAGAACAATAGAAAAAATACTTCCCAAAGTTGATGGCTTGACCGGATCCTTGTTGATATGCTGTGAGAAAAGCTCTGAATTGCTTAGCACTTTTAACATCACCATTCAAAAATATGAGCAGATCATCAGCGAAAGCAAGAGGAGACATCACCTCACATCCTCTAGCAGTCTTATATGGAGTTATCTTTCCCTCCCTAATAAGTTTGTTTAGCCCTCTTGAGAAACATTCTGCCGCTATAATGAACAAATGCGGAGAGAGAGGGTCTCCTTGCTTGACGCCACGCTTAGGATTGAAAAACCAACAGCTGACTCCATTCACCATAATCGATAATCTTGTAACTTTGAGATTAGACATTATCAGATTAACAATCTTGCTTGAAAACCTGAATTTAAGAAGAACCGACTCAAGGAAGCACCATGAGACTCTGTCAAAGGCCTTAGCCATGTCAAGTTTGATTGCTAAGTTATGTCCCCTAGTCTTCTTGTCCATATCATGAACTAGCTCATTTGCTAATAGAATTTGCTCGTAAATTGAATGTCCCTTTAAGAAACATGCCTGTTCTTGGGAGATTATAAGAGTAAGTAATGGAGCTATTCTATTAGCAATTATTCGGGTACATACTTTGCTAACAAATGTAGCCAAACAAATGGGGCGGAATTGGCTGAAGCCCAATCGATGTTGAACCTTCGGCAAAAGAACAATCTGAGCTGCACTAAGTGACTGTGGAATTGGCAGACCAAGGAAAAATTCCTTGACTGCACTGCAAACATCCCAAGCAATGATATCCCAGCATTGCCTAAAGAATGTTCCGTCGAAACCATCCGGACTAGGGGCACTATTAGGATCAAGTTGCCAAACAGCTTCTTTAATTTCCTTGTCGTCTGGGATTCGCTCTAAAGCTGCGTTATGAGCTTCTGTGATTACCATGGGAATTACCTCAATGAGAGAGTCGAAAGATCCATGGTTTTCATCACCAAATTGCTTCTAAAAAAATGATACAGCTTCGTTGCTTATCTCTGCTTGATCTGTTATTCATTTTCCTTCTGAATTTTTTATTATTGATATCCGCTGCAATTTCCTGGATATCTTTACATATTGATGATAAAACTTGGAGTTAGAATCTCCCTCTGTATATATATATATATATATTCAAAGAGAGAGAGAGATTCAAAGAGAGAGAGAGAGAGCATACGAGTGTAGAAACACTGAATCTTCAAGTTAGGGTTTGAGACTTTGAGATTTTCAAAAACTCTCATGATCAAAGTGGTTTTACCCACACCCTGCAATTTTTTAAGCCTTTTATTCTACAATTCAAATTGAAATTCATAAACATAGAAAGAAGAAGAAGAAGTGTAATTCAATGCAACTCACAGGAGGGCCCGTGACCAGCAGCAAGCATTTGCCAGGAGCAGACATTTCTCTTACACTGAGGCAAAGGGAAGAGGAGGGAAGGGAAGGAAAAGGAAGTTTATTTTTACTTATATAATAATCAAAATCATTGTTTAATTAAACAATGGTTAAAGTATAATTTTTTTTATTTTTAGAATATTATTATTATTATTATTAATTATTACTATTATTTCATGTTATTATTTATTCTCAATGCATACGAACAATTAAAAATACTAAATGGAATTGATTAATGCATATATGTTTTTAGAGTATCTACTAAATTAATTTATAAGTTAAATGCTTATAAATATTAAAATAATAAGTTGGTACCTTTCGATTTATTTTTTTTAATTTATAAACTGAATTTATAAGCTCATAAAATTATATAAATAAATACGTCGACTTAAATTTAGAGTTTATAAATTAGTTTGATCCATTTATAAGGTGATCCAAATATTTTTTTAATAATCATAATCAAGATTTAATTTTAAACTAAAATCGCCAATCAAAATCGAAATTATGGTCAAATTAGAATATGAATCATAATATATATTTTGATTAGATTCTTAACTTTTATAAATTGTTGAACTGTCTATTCCGAATTAGAATTGGAATTGGCAATTCAAACCATTCATTTAAAGTATCGTATAATTTATTTATTGTGAATTTAATATTTTTATTAATATCTATGTTATATATAATATTTTTTTTTTGAAAAAATGGAAAAATATTAAAGATTAAAATATTTTATAATTTATTTTAAGTGAATTTAATATTTATAATTAACATCTATATTATATATAATATTTTTTGAAAAATTACAAATGTTAAAAGATTAAAATATTTATAATATATTTTACAATATTTAAAATAAAATTATTTTATTTTTACAATTAAATAGAAAAATCTCAAAAATAACATCAAAATTTAATAATAAAAAATTTCTATATAACAAATTAATATTAAAAAATAATAAATTAATCATGCATTTATATATATCTAAATAAAATATATATTGATGTACAAAAAATAAAACATGCTGATAGATAGATTACCTTTAATTATATTATTATTAATTTTTAAATTATTCCACCGAACTTTTTCTATTTATACATTAATTTTATTCCATTTCACATGTGATAGATAAACATACGAAAGAATCATGCTTGTTTTGATTCCTCATCGAAACTGTAGAGAATATGGAGATAGCTTAATTTTTTTAAAAATAAATAAATTCAAATTTTATTATTATTTTTTTATAAATTAATTTCAATTTTTTTATTTTTTACTAATTTTATTAAATGTATATATTTTTTGTAATTCTTTAATTAAAACTATGTAAATTGGCTATTGGCGTCCACGAGTAAAAATGGAATCGATTGTTCTTGATCCGCCATTCAAGTAGTTTGATTCAAATTCAAAAACTTTTTGAACTTAAACCGACAATTGTTGAACGATGATCATGCCTATACTCACTCAACCATTACTAGACTACTAAGTTGATGTAATTTGGTTGATACCACATGAAATTATTTGACATTATTTAAATGACTGACAACATAATATAATAGTATATAGTATTGTATGATAAAATACACAATATTTATCATGTTTAAAAATATAATATAATATAATATAATCAAATAAGATTATTTTTATTTAATTTAATAATATTTTAAAATTTTTATTATATTATGAATGTAAAAAATTATTTAATATTTAAAAAAATTAATTTAAATATTTTTGAATAAAATTATAAAAATCATAAAAAATCACTAAATTGATGATTTAAAATTTCATAATTTTTAAACTATAAGATTACCATAAAAAACCATATCATAAAGAATGAAAATCAAAATAAACAAGAATTAAACCATATTATGTAATGTAAAATCATAATAAACCGTGAAATAAACAAGGACTTACTCTCAACCACTAGACTAGTCAATGTGAACTATCTAAATATCGTCACAACATTTATGCAACAACACAACGGATGGTTTCCAACCACGCACATTTAGCATAAAGCGCGGGGTTTATATGAAAATAACGAGTATAATCCCACAACAAAAGAGTGCATAAATGAACTCATCCAGCAACATCAACCATATTCTATAATCTTAAATATGCTACAAGGATAAAAGATATTACTTTGGATACCATATTATTACTATGGTAAACAAGTTCAAAAGTACAACGAAAAACTCCTCATAAGCAGAATGATGTTTCTCAACCAAAAAAAAAATGCTCAACCTAGTAAAAGAACCCAAGAACCTTGCCACCAACATTCTTTCTTCTAGCCTCTTCATGGTCCATAATGCCAGCAGAAGTTGTCAACACAATATAACCAAACTGCAAATTCAAATCAATGCAGATGTCAAGACCAGAAGCCTTATGTATTTAACTAACTGCTTCACATCAAAAGATGCATATACATGCATAATCTCAGGGAAAAACTCACTGTAACTTCAGATAAAAACATGTAACTGTATATCAAGAAGAAGCCTAAATGAGTTTACTGGCTTGTGCTTACTTGCTAATCATTGCTCAATATTCATGGTAAATGACAAATTCTTTCTAACAAATTGAATTTAGACCATTTTTTAGCTTACTTGTCTGGAGGGGAGCAACCTTGCGGTCCACCCTTCAATCTCCTTGACACTGACATCGAAACGAGGACTGATAACCCCACACTTGTTCAAGCGGCCATTCAATTCAACCACGATTTTACCAGCTCTATGATCATCAACGTACTCAAACTCACCAATATATCCTTCATAGCAAAACCAAAGGTGAAGATCATAAATAAGCATAAATTAACTTTTCAAAGAACAGAGAAAGAGATTGAATCCAGGTGGAAATGAATAGATACCATGCTTCTGCATCACCAGCAGAAATTTTATGATCACCTTCGAGGAAGGCCTGATCATGACTTGCCGCTTCCCACGCTTTTCAGCATTGTACATGCTCTTCAAAGCATCATTCAAAACACTGACCCTCACCATTGTTGCTGATACACATTTTTCAAGAAATGATTTTAGAACATAACAGATTCAAGAAGGGTGATAAATATTAATATTTTACAAAAAAAAAATTAATTTTTCAGTGTCCCAATTTAACTAAACAATGTTAATGCCAATTTTTTTTTAGGAATATAATAACAGAGCATAAAACTCCATTATACCATGCTCTGAGCCCAATCCTTAATCTATTTACACATATACTTCTAAAAACATAGTGATCTCTGAAACCCTTGGAATTGCAATTGTAACCAATAATCAATATAAACACATATATCATAGTGAAGAAACACTTAATAGACCCTAGAAAATCCGCAAATCGAGCATTGAGCAATAATGGATCCAATAGGGCTCTCAATATTTTCGTTTCCTTCTCTTTTTTGCAGAAACCAAACAGGAAAAAGAAAAAGGGAAAAACAAAACTTCTTCTCTTTCCTAGAAACCAAACAGAAATAAAAACAAAAATACAAGAACCTATTGTTATACGTAATTGAACAAAATGCAGAGAAAAATGGCCGCCCGCCTCCAAGAGCGCGAGAGTAAAACAGATTGCTAGGGTTTTTCAAAAAAGCACAGAGATGGCAACTTAAGCGCTATGTGGTAGGGTTTATTGCATATGTCAAAACCCTGGGCTGTCCCTGAATATAAGCCCAACCAAAGCCTGCATATAAGCCCAACCAAAGCCTGTCGAACTTTTTTTATTATTTTTCTAACCCTCGCCACAATTCTTAATTCTTATGGTAGGAAATTACATAAAATGCCTTTTTTTTTCAAAATTTCATTTTTTTTTGTACGTTTTCTTTTTAAAAAACTTTATAATTTTGAATTTATAACTTTTTTTTTACATTTTTTGAAAAATATATCAAATATCTATTTTGACATATACTAAAAATATATCAAAAATAAACCGTCTTTTTGTAAAATTTTTTATTTGTATAAGATATTTATAATTTTTTTTATTTACATAGTGTATTTGCAATTTTCTCTTTTTAAGATATTTTTCAATATTTACCATCTTATAATCTATAAAAAGTAAAATTACAAGACAAGACAAAAAAAAAAATTAGGGAGCAAACTCGAACAAGACAAGACAAAAAAAAATTATAGAAAGTAGAGTAGATAAGAGAAAAATATTTTTTATTCTTATTATTTCAAAACAACATTACAAGTCTCTGTTTATAGGCTCATATAATTTGTAGGTTACAAAAATAAAGAATTATACATGTAGGAGTAGTTGGAGCTCTCCTTTCTAGTGAAATTTTCTCTCAATCTCTCATTATGAGTTATTTTTGATCTTATGATTTTTTTTTTATTTTAGCTTTTTTATGAGATAAGAAATGATTTTGAATAAATATAAAATCGACAAAATATGGTTTTTACAATTTTTGTTTTGAGAATAGATAAATATCAGTAAAAAATTTTTCTTTATTATTATTTTTTATTTTTTGGCATATATATTTTTTTGCTCTTTTTTATTTTTTTATTTTTGCACATCTAAATATAAAATGAGAAGTTTGTCTCTCTTTTTTTAATTTTTATTTTCTTTATTTTTAATAATTTTATTTTATTTTTATAATTATCTATAATATCTAATTAATATTATAATGTATTATTAAAATAAACAATATAATTTTTCTAATAGGTGAATAAAATGTCCAACCTTTTTTGTTTTGTGATTCATGAATACCAACATCTCTTTACACATGCTCATTTAGTGTGGTAAGCCTTATGGCTGCTATGGAGATATCTTTCTTTGCCTCATTTTTCTGAAGCTGTGATGATATTGATTCACTTTTTAGAAGTTTAAGTCTACAAAAGGAAGCTCTTCTCATTCACTCTTCAATACTCATTGTTAAAATATTTAAGGATTATTGGGACCTAAACTTTAACATCATTTTATGTATTGTATGTGTTTTTTCTTATCTGCAGATGTATTTCTTTTCTGTTTCATCTATTTGCTTGTTAGGTTTGTTTATTTTCTCTATCTCGGCCTTTACTTATGGGGTGTTGTCTCTGTGATCAACAGTGCAGATTTTTCATTGTAAAGATTGTTAAGTTTTTGATAGGGGGGAACAGGGGTCGATTTGGACGAGTTAAGGAGTATTTTTTTCGACTGAATCCAATCAAATATTAAAAATATTAAACCAATATCAACCAAATTTTCTATATTTTTTATTAATTCGAGTTAATTTTGGATTTAGTCAAATCAAGTTAAATTTAAACAGATTAGTCTTAAACATTAGAGTTTTATTTTTGGGTTTGTTTTTATATTGTTGGGTTGGGTTAGATGGTAAAATAAAACAAAAATAATATTGTTTAATATATGTAAAATAAAATAAAAATAACATTGTTCAGTCAGGTCAGATGTGCCATTTAAGGCTTCTATGTAACACTCTTTGATTTTAATGAAATTCTCTTTTGATGACAAAAAAAATAAAAAAATAAATAAAGAATTACAATTACAAAAGAGAGTTACAATAAATATAGAAATATAATTTAAATATCTCTTTTAGTTACAAATAATTGATTTGACGGAGAACTATCAAAAAATATTTTTTTTTCTAAGCTATAATTTTTATTGATAAACTATTTGTAACGAATATACGGAGAATTCATATTATCCGAATTTATAATGTACTTAAGAAAATTTGACAAAAAATTAAAACACAAATAAACTTTTACAGTCTATGGCAAGAAAATTTGCGATAATTTTTTTTTTTTTTATAAAGATGATAAATACTTCAAATCTCCAAGAGAGATTGGCTGCCGAAGGCGTCTGTTTTGTAGCGCGTCCAACTATCAAAAAAAAAAAATATATATATATATATTAATGCATCAAAATATATATTTATATCAACACCAAATTCGTAAAAGCATAGTAAACTTACAGTAACTCTTAAACAAAGAGTTCAAGTTATTGTTTTGATGAGGTTCAAAACTTAAAAGACCGAATGCAATGAATAGGTGCAGAGAGATCCTTCGGTTAGTTAGTTGCTTTCATTTCTATTTTATTGATATCTGATTTTTAATGTTTTTATTATAGACAGAAACCATACCAAACATCTGATTTTCATTCATTTCACCAGCATTCATTATCTACGCTCCAATAATACAACTTGGCCCATTACATTGACTTCTAGAGTGAGAACATCACTGGGAAGGTGAAATGCTAACCATACTACATATAAGCTTTTAAAATTCAATTATCAACAATCCAAAATTGTAACTACAAAAATTAAAACAAATTTCTAATCATTAAACTGTAATAATTGCTAGAAATAATACATTACTAAAATTAGGATAATTTTAGTATTGAAAGATTGCAAATTTCAACTCCAATCGAAACACACACAGACAGATTCTAGCTTTTTCTGTGTTATTTCCAGATAAAATTTGCCAAACCAAAAAAGCCTCAACCATATATCCACAAGCAATGATCCAATGAGTGAGTCGAACACATTCAACAAAGAAAAAGCAAACATGATTATCTTCCAGCAGCAAGTGCACAAACACTTGTCCATTTTCAGCCCACAAACAAAATGACAAGAAACGGGGGCAAACAATCATGAGGATTGAGGACTAAATGCAAATACGAGGGCTTCTTTCTTCCCATTCGAAATGCCAAAATACATAATGATACAACATATCCACTGCAAGATATACAACCATATCATTATGATTCATTCAAATGCTACCAAATACCAATACCAGGTAGTGGTTCAAACCCTCCTCAAGTCATTGCATATTATGAAATTACACAACTTCTACAGATCTTGATAGACTGATTACCCATACAACCCAAAGTATCATAAGCAATAAACAACCAATACTCGCAGACAAAACACAGAAAGGGATAAATTTAAACAGAAAAGCATATATATTAAACTTATGGAGAGAAGTTACATAGCCATTTGAGCTCCAGGCAGATCCTTAAACAAATCCATGTTTTCACCCTAAATCAATCTAAACAAGTACAAAAGGGAACAATATAATCCTAAAAATGCAACTCAATATACTCTGAGCAAGCAAATCCTTCACTAATTCCTTGTCCCTCTCTTCGCATCCTTGATCACTCCACCTAATAAAATTACTCAACATCCTCTTCTTCCTACAAAGAAAAGGCAACCATTTAGTTAAGATTAACTACAATAAAACCAATCTAATCCAACTTAAGATAATATTAGAAGAAATTTAAATGAATAGCAACCTCTTCACTATCTTCATCATTAACTTCAGATTTAGACTTGTCAGATTCTTCATCACCATTTCCTCCACCAGTCTACTCCCACAGTAAGCAATCAATCATCATTTCAACAAAATTCAATAACCGCAAAAATAAAGAATTAAATGTTATTGAAAACAAGAAAAATACCATTCTTTTATTGTAAGCTGCCATGTTTTTGTTGTATTCGGTCTTCCTTTTCTCTGCTTTTGCTACAAAAGGAGCTTTCTCCTAAACAATGGTAAAAATAACAATAAATACATATCTCATTATTCAAGAATCAATGATATAAAATTCAACCAACTCACAGCATCTGACATGGATTTCCACTTATCTCCGCCAGCCTTACCAACCTGATTCATTATTTGACACAAATAATGTTTTTTTTTTTTTTGCAATTAAACTTAACAAAATAAAATTGTTTTCAGCATAAAGATTGAAACTTTATTGATCTATTCAGCTAAAAATACTCACAGTAGCTACAGATTTATTGTTAGGATGCTTCTCCTTAAATTGCTGCCTAAATTCCTCCCTTTTTTTAAAAAAAAATAATAAATTAATAAAAATAGCAAAAAGAAAATACACATAATACTTCAATAAATAAAATCTAGCATACATGAAAACAAAGAAAGCGCTTGCAGGCCTCTTCGGCTTGTTAGGATCCTTTGCGGATTTCTTTGAAGCTTTCACCTTTAACCTACATAAATTTCAAATTTCAAAAATCCAAAAAAAAAAAGATGCAGATCGGGATCGGTATAATATTAATTCAGAAAAAATCAAAAGTACTCACTTAGCATCTGATATTTTGGTTTCAGCTTTGGATCTCCCGCCTTTCATGGCTAAACCTGCAAAGAAACGAAGAAAACCGGTGAGAATCGGTTGAAAACGAGATGAACCAGTCTAACCCAGCACCGCAGATGGAAATTTACCTGTGTATTTGGATAGGGTTTTTTGGGGAAAAGAAGAGAAGGAAGATAAATTTGAGAAAGGGAAAGAAAAGAGAGGCTTAAAGATAAGGGAAGAAAGGGTTTTTTGGGGAAGCAAAAGATAAGTTAGAAACGAGAATTTCAATTCCTAGGGTTTGCGCGGGATTTCAAAATATCTTTTGCCATGTCACCCATCCATGTAATCTATTTCTACTGGTTGTTTCGTTAAACTTTTATGTGTAGTATGTGGAAACGTGTATTTCTTAATGTTTAAAATGACGAAATTAGACTTGGACGTGAAGTTTCACGGTAGAAAGGGCATTATTGATATAGCTGATGTGTTGTCAATTCATTTGACTGGATTGACATTTATGGGAAGAAGGTTAAATTTGTAAAATCACTGCTTACCTAGATATTTTTGTATTTTAGACTCTTCCTATATGCCACGTACGATTTTTTTTAATTAAAAAAAATCTGAAAATTTAAGTAAAAGAAGAGAAATACATAAACATTAATATATTTAAAATTTTAAATTAGTCAATGTAATTTGAACTTTTGATTACTTGCCCATAATTAGCAATTAAGCGTTCTAATTATTAACTCTATATCTATCTTATAATCTTAAACAACTTTTTTTTTTATCATTATATGAGTTTTTCATAATTTTAAGTTTTATGTATAATTATAATTATATTAAGCATGGATTTTAGTTTTTCTTTATATGTTAAATTTATAACAAAGAGTTTTTTCTTTTGAAGAAAGATTAATAATCTTAATTCAAATCAGAAGCCAGTATTGATAAAAAAAAAATTGGAGATAACATCCCAGATAATGATACTAGAATTAGAATTAGTTGATCTAGCAAGAGAATGAGCAGCTAGTGTAATATCCCAAAGTATACCCTAAAAGTTTTGGCATTATTGTTGTATTTGGATTTAAAGTATATGTTTTATGGAAAGAGATAAGAAGTAAAGAGAGAGTGTATATGTTGTATATATAGTGATATATACAACATATACAAAGTCAAAGTGTGGAAGTCAAAAGAAGAGTAATTAATGATTTTAAGTTAATTAAATTAATTAAAAGGAAATTAAGTTAGTGGAAGAGGATATTTTATAATAATATTTTAATATTATATTGCTTGGTGGAGGTTTAAAGAGAAGAGTTGACTTGGTTATTTGCCATTCATTTTGTTCTTTGGTTTCTTTTCTTTTTGGGTTGGCCGGCCATCAAAGAAGCAAGAGAGAAAGAGAGTTTTGTTTTCCAAGCTCAAAATTGAAGGAAGATTCAAGTGATTAATTTGGAAATTTGAGAAGTTTCATCAACTTTGATAAGTTTTCACTTGATTTCCTTGTTTTATTTTGAGTTGTATTTGAATTTGATGATTGATTGTGGATAGTATGAGTATGTTTGATTGTGGTGTGTTTGAGAGTGTTGGTTTTAATTGATTGTGATTTTGGAGTTGAATGGAAGAGTAAGAGTTGTGTTTGTGTTATGGTTTTGAATTGGTAATTGATGCAAATATTGAGTTTGATCAATTATTTTTGGTAGATCTTCAAGATGTTTGTGTTTAATAAAGTTTAAAGCATAGAATACATGAGTTTGATGGAAACAGAAGCATATTGGATGCCACGACCGTGGCCCTTGGATGCCACGACCGTGGGGGTGTTAGGCAAATTGGATAGGTTCGTTTGCTAACTCACGACCGTGGAGGTTGTGAGGCCACGACCGTGGGGATATAGATAGTGGTTTTGGCTTGTATGTGTGATCTATGGATCTAGTATGAGACTAATAGGTGAATAAGTGTATTGGAATTCATGTGTATTTTTATTAAGTGTGTATTATTCCTTTTGGATTAGGTTGTGAAGAGGCTGAATTGCCCTAATCTTAGTGTTGAGAATTCTTGGAAGAAGAAGTGTATAGATTGGTGTGAGTTGTTCTTGATGTAAGTACAAACCCTACATTATTGCATACATTTACATGACATTGGGACTTAACACATTTGGTTGTAAATGTGTTAAGTAATCTATTATATTGTTAATACAATTTGATTAATGTTATGATTGGTATAATGTGAAAGATATGATGATCATTCAAAATGTATGTATAATGCAATTGGTTATGATGAATACTTTAATCATGAATTGCTTTAATGTGAATTGAGATATGATGAGATGTGATGCAATTATAGTTGGCTATAATGATTTGAATGAAATAAGTGGGGCATGTTTGCCTAGATGATGATGTCCAATGCAATTGGTGATGTATACTCTATTGATGAGATGTGAAGCCATTGTTGTTGGCTATAATGATACAAATGAGATAATTGAGGCATGGTTTCCTAAATGATTATGAGAAGATGAGAATGGAATTGATAATGAAATAATGAATGAATTGTGTGTCTAATGTGTTATTCCATTTTCAGAGTTTTATTATTGGTGGCATGCCTAATAGTAACAATCTCTTGAAGCTAGGTTGAGCTTGATCCTTAAAGCCAAGTTGGGTTGAAGTTTAGCATGCTTAACTCCCCTTGAAGCTTGGTTGGGTCTAGTCCTTGAAGTCTAGTTGAGATGTTACAAACCCTTGAAGCTAGGTTGGGTTTGGTTCTTGAAGCCAAGTTGGGTTGATACTTAGCATGCTTTGTTCCCCTTGAAGCTTGGTTGAGCCTAATCCTTGAAGCCTAGTTGGGATAATGATAATTATAAATGTGATAATTGAACCAAAACATTAACTCTGAAAGTTGAATGGCATATTAGTGTCTTTTGAGCCAATGCTTGTCTTTGTTTAAATGTGATTCATGAATGGTGAAACAAATGAATAATGAGATTCAATGTAAGACTTTGAAATGTGATATTCTTATGTATTGTTTATAATGTTTGAACATATGACATTGGCATTGCATTGAAACATATTCTTATTGTGGTTTGTACCACTAAGCCGTTGGCTTAGCGCGATTGTGGTTCGTCGCGCAGGTGACAGGGTAGAGCCAGAGAGTTCATCTAGACCGAGTCGAGTCTAGATTTTGAAGTGTTGATAGTGGGCTTAAAGATCAAAGACTGACTGCCAAACATGTATAAACTTTATGTTTTGTAAATATGGATTTTAATGTATGTATATATGTAAACACCACTACATTTTTCGCTGCATAATGAAGAACTACATTTTCCGCTGCATAATGAAGAAATGTTTTATCTATAGTGTTTTATAATGTAATTTGAATGTTTTATAATATAACTTAAATAAGTTAAATTTGTTCATATTATTGTATAAAGGAAAGATTGGTTTGCTTATTATCAGCCGTGGCACTCCTATATTCGGTATACGTATATTACAAGTGTAGTAGTATGTAGTGTGCGTATACGGGGTATAGGGGTGTTACAGCTAGATTTACTTGTCTTGGAGCCCACCTAACTTATACTTCAAGTAAATCATTCAATAGAGAGAAACAATCCAAAATAACAAGACCTGCTTCTAAAAAATCCAATTCCTTAGAGGTTAAAAGCATGGACTACCATTTGTGCATCCAATTCAATGATACTCACACCTCTATAGCTTTCTTAAAGCCATACCAATGTGGATCTCAAGGCTATTGTCTCTGCACCTTTAGTTGTTGAAGCACCTAATAGTGGCCCTGATTTAGCAGCAACAAAAGCGCCATTCGAGTCACGAATCACAACACCAAAACTTGCCTGACAGTTGGCATAGACAAAAGTGGCATCCATATTACATTTCCATATGCCTATTGGAGGTGGCTACCATCTTCGCTGCATTTGGGATTGTGTATTATCATTCAAAGGATTTTGCAACTGCAGACGCACTTGTGCATCATGCTAGGACTCAATAAAACTCAGAGCACCATGGACTACCTCCAAGCCTGACATGATCTGTCCTTTCCACAATAACTCGTTCCTAGCAGACCATAACCGCCAAAGCAGACAATAGAACATCTCAACCTGCACTGGAGGATAATTGTCTAGCCACCAGGTAAGAACTAGACCCAAGTCGTCAAACCTGCTTCCAAATCTAGTACTCTGTATAGTCTAGGAATCCCAACAATCCTTAGCTCGAGCACAACCAAAAAACACATGAGCAATATCCTCAAGATCTCCACACACAGTACAACACTCATCCATGTCACTCCATGTTGAATCAGATGAGCCTTGGTAGGCAATATGTTATGAATCACCCTCCACATAAAAATGTTGACCTTACTCGGCAAATTTAATTTTCATAGTTTGTCCCATTTCATCCTACGCCACTGTCCAAAAGAATACCGTGTATTTGACATCCATTCCAAGAGATAACTGGACTTCACTTTATAGATACCATTTGGTTCATAGTGCCGCAAAAATTGGTCTCCAGCAACACGACAACTGGTCGGAATTCTTCTAATTAACTCGACCTCATCATCATCAAATATCTTATGAATTTTATCCATATTCCAGCAATTAGTACCATCCCTAAATAGATCCTTCACTAAGTAACAACCAACTCCCTCGATACAGGGACTAGAAACATTAAAATCGCCCTTCCATGGAAGCCAAGGATCCCCCCAAATTCTAATAGAATTACCTGAACCAACTCACCATCAAACTCCCTTTCGTAGCAGCACTTGCGAAGCAACTAGCCCCCACCAAATACAACTCAGATTATGACTTAATTGAGCTTCTAAAAAGTCCCTGTGAGGAAAATATTTTGCTTTGAGAATATTACTAAGAAGGCATTGAGGAGTAGACAAAACTCTCCATCCTTGCTTTGCAAGCATAACTAAATTAAAAGAGTGTAAATGACGAAAATTCATACCTCCAAATTCCTTGGCAACACACATCCTCTCCCAACTAAGCCAATGAGTAGAACGTTTGCCATTAACTCGCGAACCCTACCAAAAAGAGTTCATCCTCCTCTAAAGCTCCTCACATAAGGACACCAGAATTAAAAACACTCCCACATAATAAGAAGCCATATTTTGTGCAACTGATTTAATGAGCACTTCCTTACCTACAGAGGAGAGAAGCTTCCCTTACCACCCTTGGATTCTTCGAGTCAGTCTATCTTTTAAAAAAGCAAACACCCTTTTCCTATCTTTACTAATCAAAGAAGGAAGCCTAAGATAATGGCTCATGTCAAGTTGGTTGGACACCTCCAAGGATTGAGAAACAACTGCCCTCACATCGGGCTGTACATTTGCACTATAGAAGATCCCTGATTTTTGGAAATTAATGGCTTGACCTGGAGCTCTTTAATATGTCAACAAAATATTCTTAACATTTTTGGCCTTCCTCTCGTTTACTTGAAAAAAGAAAAAAGAGTCATCTGCAAAGAGGAGGTGTGACACTGTTGGAGCACGCCTAAACACCTTACACCCATGAATATTGCCATCCCTCTCTGCTCTTTTAAATAAAGTTTATAAACCCCTCTTCCTGGAACAATAGGTCCAATCTCCGAACCATTCACATCAACTGAATACCGAACTGATTTAACACACATTAAGAGAAGATTGACCTAGTTCTGAGCAAACCTTAATCTCAATAGCATTAGCTCCAAGAACCTCCAATCTACTCTATCATTTGCTTTGCTAATATCAATCTTCATTGCCACATCACTTGTTTTACTAGACATTTTAATCTTCATTGTATGTATTAGCTCAAAAGCAACCACAATATTATCTGATATTAACCTGCCTGGAATAAAAGTAGATTGGGATTCTAAAATAATCTATGGTAAAACATTCTTAATTCTGTTCGCAAGGACTTTAACAATTATTTTATAGAGTACATTACACATTGAAATAGGGCATAGATTTCTCACATTAGATGGTTCTGATTTTTTGGGCATCAGAACTATAATAGTATTAAAGAGAGAATCAGGTAAGGTATCATTACGCAACTAGTCCACACAACTTCGAAACACATCATGCCCAATAACATCCCAGAATTTCTGATAAAAAGTAGGATTTAGACCATCAGGTCCAGGGGCCTTATCAGGCTGATCTGAAAAACTGCGTCTTTAAATTCCTAAAATTAAAAAGATTGCAAGAGAGATGCATTGTGTTGAGCTGTAACCTTAGGCTGAATTAAGTTTATCACTTCATCATATTCCCCACCTTGCCATGTAAATAATCATGAAAAATAATCTTCAACCAACGCCTGTAATCCACGGTCAGTAGTTACCCAATGACCCTCATCATCTTTTATCTTTGTTATCCTATTTTTCTTCCTTCTTTCAGAGGCTTGTGCATGGAAAAATTTTGAGTTACTATCCCCATATTTTAACCAAAATTTTTTTTAATGTTGCTTCCAATAACATTCCTCTTCCAAAAGAGATAAATCATACCGTCTTTTTAATTCAGATAAGGAAGTTGAAGTATTGGAACCCTCTCTACAATGAGACATGTCATGTAGAAGCCTCTGCTTTGTTGATGACTACCCACCACCACCCTGTTCCAATGTTCCAGGGACATCACAAAAACAAGAGAGCTTATTTAACAAAGAATCATTATGAACAGTAGCCCAAGCATCGTTCACTACCCATCGAATACAATAATGCAACAACCAAAATTTTTCAAACCAAAACTTCTTGCGTCTACATGTGACATCATCATCCTTCAAAATTAATAATAGGGGAGAATGATCTGAATATGAAGCTACCAAACTGGATAGTTTATTATTAGGAAATTGAGCAAACCAATCAACAGTAGCTACTCCCCGATCCAACTTCTCTCTCCAACCCATAATTGTGTTCCCAAGTGAATTGGTATCCATGAAACGTAACTTCATGCAAGTTGCACTCCATCAAAGTATTCTCGAAACCATCTAGTAGGAAGCTAGGATGAGGCACGCCTCCTTGTTTTTCACACGAGGCTAGCATATCATTAAAAGTCCCTTAATACAAGCCATGGGAGAGAATTTGACGAGGACAAGTGCTTTAAGATATTCTAGGACACGCTATGATTATGTCTTTTTAGACAACCATAGAAGCCTGTAAAACCCCATGTACCACCCAAAGAATCATGGATTAAAGAATCAATAAAATTCCTGGAAAAACTAACAATGTAACACCCCCGTACCCCATATACGCACACTACATACAACCACATCTGTAATATACGCATATCAGATACAGGAGTGTCACGGTTTATATTAGACAACCCAAATCTTTTCAATTTAACAACAATATAAGAAAACTTAAAACATTCAAATTATATTATAAAATGTAATTGATAAAACATTTATTTATTAGGCAGCGGAAAATGTAGCGGTATTTACATATACATTTACATCAAAATCAATATTTACAAAATATATAGAGTTTATACATGTTTGGCAGTTCGTCTATGATCTTTAAGCCCACAATAAATACTTCTCAAGCCTAGACTCGACTCGTTCTAGCTGAACTCTCCAGTTCTACCCTGTCACCTGCGCGATGAACCATAATCGCGCTAAGCCATAGGCTTAGTGGTACAAACCACAATAACAATATGCTTCAATGCAATGCCAATGTCATACGTTCAAACATTATAAACAATACATAAGAATATCATATTACCAAAACCTTACATTAAATCTTATTATTCATTTGTTTCACTATTCATAATTCACATTGAAGCAAAGACAAGCAAGGGCCCAAAAGAAACTAATATGCCATTCAACTTTCAGAGTTAATATTTTGGTTCAATTATCACATTTATCATTATCCCAACTAGGCTTTAAGGATTAGGCCCAACCAAGCTTCAAGGGGAGCAAAGAATGCTAAGCATCAACCCAACTTGGCTTCAAGGACCAAACCCAACCTAGCTTTAGACCCAACCAAGCTTCAAGGGGAGTTAAGCATGCTAAACTTCAACCCAATTTGACTTCAAGGATCAAGCCCAACCCAGCTTCAAGAGATTGTTACTATTAGGCATGCCACTAACAACAAAACTCTGAAAATTGAAAAACACATTAGACACACAATTATTTCATTATTTCATTATCAATTCCATTCTCATTTCCTCATAATCATCTAGGCAAACATGCCCCAATTATTTCATTTGCATCATTATAGCCAACAACAATGGCTTCACATCTCATTATTAGAGTATACATAACCAATTGCATTGGACATACATTTTAAATGATCATCATATCTTTCACATTATGCAAATCATAACATTAATCAAATGTATCAACAATGTAATAGATTTCTTAACACATTTACAACCAAATGTGTTAATTCCTAATGTCATGTAAATGTATGCAATAATGTAGGGTTTGTGCTTACCTCAAGAGCAACTCACACTACACCAAACTCCTCTTCCAAGAATCCTTCAACACTTGAATTAGGGCAACTCAATCTCTTCAAAATCTAATCCAAAAGGGATGATACACGCTCACTTAGAGATACACATGAGATAATATGGATAAGAGCCAACTAGGACAAACTCTACACATGACACGCTCAACAACACGGGCGTGTCCCTGACCGTGCCCTAAATCCACAACATAGAAGCTTTGACACGCTTAGCAACACAGGCGTGTCACTGGATATGTCATTCATTCTGTCTCACAGAAATATTGACACGTCCAATAACATGGGCGTGTTCATGGCCGTGTCAATTCTTTCTCAACACAGTAGTTATGACACACTCAGTGACATGGACGTGTCACTGGCCGTGTCAATGCTACTTCAACACAGAAGCTATGACACGCTCAGTGACATGGGCGTATCACTGCTCGTGTCACTCATCCAGAAAACAGAACCATTGACATGCCTAAAAACCTGGCCGTGCTCATGGGCGTGTCAGGCCAAAAATCCTGATTCTGGCAACAACAACATCACATCCAACAAACCTCTTACTTCCACCATTTTCCACTTCAAACAAACTTAACTAAACACACCCATAAACCATAATAACTTGCAAAAACACCAAAACAATTCAAAACATACATCAAACACCAATTCACAACTATCACATACACACAACTCAAACACAACACTTGCTCTTCCAACACCAAACTTAACTCTATCTCTTCAATAAAACTCCAAAATCAAAATCAATTAAACCAAACACTCTCAAATACACCATAACCAAATATACACATACTATCAACAATCAATCACCAAACTCAATACACCAATTTAGAAGAAAACCAAAGAATCAAGTGAAAAACTTACCAAAAGTGATGAAAATCTTTAGAATTCCAACTTCATCACTAGAAGCACCTTCAAATCTTGAGTTTGGAAAGACAAAATCTCACTTTCTCTCTTGCTATGGAGTTAGCCGGCCAAGGAGAAAAGAAAAGAAGAAGAAGAAGAATAGAACACAAGTCAACTCTCTCTTAACCACTCAAACTTCTCTTTAATTCTCAACCAAGCAATTTTATTAATATAATATTCATAAAAATCTTCATCCACTTACTAATTTCCATTTCAATTAATTTAAAAAAAAATAAATAAATCTTCTTTTGATCTTCCATTTCTTTGACTTGTATATGTTGTATATATCTCTATATATACAACATATACACTCTTCTCTTTACCTCTTTTCTCTCTCCACTTAAATATATACACTTATAACACTTAATCCAAATATAACAATAAGTATTCCAAAACTTTTAGGGTCTACTTTGGGATATTACAAACAACCTGAACGGAAACAGCCTCATTCCATAGTAAAGCAAGCCCTCCACCATTTCCAAATCTATCTACAATAAAATATGACATAAAATTAGGTAAACATCTTATTTCTTCAATGGGAGTAAAAGTAACTAAAGTTTCCATTAAGAAAACTAAAGACGACTTATTTTTTTGGCAAAGATCTCGGAGAACTTTAACTGATCGAGGGTTGCCAAGCCCTCGAGAGTTCCAACTGATTAAACTCATGGCAACCGGTGAGCTTATTGGATAAGGCCCTAGAATTGCAGTTTAGTACCTCTATAGAAAAAGAAGCATCGGGTATGATAGTAGGCTTTATACTATTAGAGCCACTGGACCTTGGTTTTTTTTATTTTCATTCAGTAAGATTAGGCTTTCCTCACCATCTAAACCACTACGGCCCAATACTACATCGTGTTCCATCTCATCCACATTATCAGACTCCCTTCCCTTATCTACTCCTTGATCAACAATAGACTTACCATTTAAATTTGAATTAATGGTAAAGCCCGAAGATCTCTCTACTCCTTTGATTTCCACCGAAACATTAGATAGCAACATCCCATTCCTGTCTCGTAGCCAACTACTCACCGGCGATTGGTTACATCATAGATCAGCCTTGAGGGAGATATCCCACTCCAACTTCAGCTCAGTCAAGCCCTACGTCACTCGTAACCTATAGAAGCTCTCAGTATGGCCAAGACGATCGCACAAAAAACAAAAAGACGTAAGCCTTTCATACTTAAAATCAACATAAGCTATTTTTCTATCACGTAACAGAAGCTTCTTGCGCCTTGCTAGGGGTTTCCTCGCATCCAAACTTGCTCTAAGTCGCATATATGCACCATTACCAGTCATTCGTAGAGCCATATCATACTCAACAAAGGTTCCTATAAAGTTGCCAATATTTCGATCAATAAGCTCAAAATAGCAGCCTACTGGAAGGTGATGTACCTAAACCCAGAAACCACACATGAACAACTCTATTGTTGTAGGATGCTCCCCTGGATGTAGGCAATGCAAAATTAATAAGTGTCGGTTAAAGGTCTAAGGACCTCCCGAAAAAACTATATCCACGTCAACGCCATGAAAAACCTGAACAAAAACCTTTTCTCTCCAAGATCACTAATATTGACCCCTCCAATCGGATGCCATAAATCAGCCAATATATTCCTCATCGACTTAAACTTAACCACGCTGTTTAAGGAAACGTGCCACTAAACAATGCTCAAAAGATTCCTTCTGGTCCCCAATCCTCAGATTCCACAGGCAACCCTTCATCTTCTCTAGCATATTGTAAAGAGAGATTAGAAAACTCCCCATCCATAATACGAAGAAGAGCAAAGCAAAGGAAAACAGAACCTATGTGCTATGAAAGCAGACAAAAAGAACAAAAACCCTAACGTGCTATGAAAGCAGAATCTAAATTTATGATAAAGAGTTTTTGCATAATTTTAAGTTTTATGTATAATATAATTAATTGAGTATGAATTTTTAGTTTTTTCTTTGTGTTGTTAAATTTATGATGAAACTATAATAAGTTTATAAAGTAACGATTTTTTTTGCAAGTAATAATTATCCGCAAACGAAATATTTGAAACTCCTTTTTAATATCAAAAAAATTAATATGGTTACTTTTTAATACCAAAAAATTAATATGGTTTGTAACTACTTTTTAATATCAAAAAAATTAATATGGTTTATACTTTTTTATTTAAATTTATTCCTATGTTATTAAGGAATTATAAAACACAAATTCAACTAATATTGTATCATTATATTTAAATATTAATTTATTGTATTAATTGAATCAATTTTTTATAAAATAATTATTCTATGTGATTGACTAATTTGAAATCCAGTTAAGGGGGGTGTATTGGATTTTAACAGACTTTAAAAATCTAATAGTATTCAATTCATATTTATTTGGAATCTCATAAAATTTGATAGTATTTAATAATGACTTAAAGTTCATTAAAATTTAATAGCATTCAAACAATTATTAATTTAGATGAATTTTATAAATTTTTAAATTTCATTAAATTTTTTTATACTAGGTATAAATAAAAAAATTTATAAATCCAGCCTCCTTTCCAAATATCTCATTACAGTGGAAAAAAAGGCATGTCATCTTCTTCTATATAGCCTTATTTGGTTTGTAAAACTCACCCTCACATCGTCTCTTTTAGGTCAAAGCATTTAGCTGAATTATACATACTTCTACTTTTGAATTATAGTGATATGTGTGATTAAAGCAAAAAATTCAATTATTATTAACAGAATGAGAATTTGCCTAGAAATTTGTTTTTCAATTTCTGGGTTTTGCCTTATTTATTAGAGTTTTATGAATTTTTATGTATGCTAAAAGGGGTTAAAATTTCAATAGAGGTTTTGTGAAACCTACCTGATATTTTAAACTGTTTCATTGCTTGGCTTGGGGCTCGAAAATTCAAGAAAATTTGACTCATATATATTTTTAATAAATCTGAATTTTCTTAGGAAATTTCATGGGAAAAAAAAAATTCTATGCTAGAAGCAACTGAGGATAAATATTATCACATATGCTGCATAACATAGGAAAGCTCATTAGCAAACTCTATTTTATGCTATATCTAAAGTCATTACATCAAGAGAAAAGCAGCATATGCTATTTATAAATATTACCTTGTATCTAAATAACACATCTTAATATGTATCATATCTAAATATTTTCACATATTCTGCACAACATAGGAAAGCTCATTAGCAAACTCTATTTTATGCTATATCTTAAGTCATTACATCAAGAAAAAAGAAGCATATGCTATCTATAAATATTACCTTGTATCTAAACAATGCATCTTCATATGTTTCATACAGACTTACTGTTACATCAAGCTTCGAATCCTACACAAGAAAGCAAATATAATACTCATCAGAATTTCTATTAGATACAAATCATTCTATACTACCTTCATATGCATAATTTTTGAACAAGTAAAGAAAAATAATACATGAACTGAGAAGTAAGTCGTGGTTTCCATCCATTCTTCGATAAACTTTTTACCACTTAAATACCCTAATTATTTTTTATTGTGAATGAAATATACTTGAAAAAAGGGTAGTCTTGTTGCATGCTCCATAAATTCTGATAAAACGTGTGTATATATATATTTACCTAAATATGAGAGTGAGTTCTATATTTTACTAAAATATGGGGTTTGCTTCCATATTTACAGATATATTAGTCAAATGCTTAAACTGAAACTCAACGTTTCAGTTTGAGTATTTATATATATGTATATATATTTTAACAAAGTTAGAACTATGAGATTCCATGTGTTAAAAAAATTTTAAAATTTTTAATTTATTATAGTATATATATTATTTTCATTAAATTTTTTAATTTTGGTTAAATGTCTTTGTTTAAAGTTAAACTCATTATTATAATTATATTTACAAAATTTTTTATTTCATTAGGTAAAGTATATATATTATTTAAATTATTTAATTTTTTTAAAAAAAATTTGGATATTATTTTAAATTTTCTTAGCTTTATATTGAGGGTTTAGGAAAAAAGAAACTCTAAAACTTGGTTTGTCTAAAAATTTTTGTTTAATCCTAATAAATAATACAATTATTTTTAATCCTAATAAATAATATAATATTCAATGTATATATTCAAAATTTAAACTTCTTAATTATTCATGTAATTATTGTCTTAATTAAAAAATTAGACATGTATAACTAAATTTTTTTAACCCTAATGAATAATAAAATTATTCTAATATATACATATATATATATATATCAAAATTTAAAATTTTTTTATTCATGTAATTAATGAATATCAAAAGAAAAAGCTTACACACGTACAACTAAACCACTATAAAAAAACAGCAATCTGCGACACAATCTGCGACACCATTAACGACAAAATCAACGACCAAAATACGATAGCGACAATATCAGCGACGAACAGCGAGAAAAATCGAGCGGACGGTAATGTTCTGGTCGCTAAAAAATCAACGACAAATCAGCGACCAATTGTACGTGTCGTTGATTAGTGACAAATTAGCGACAAAACAGAGACAAATTCAACAACATTTTCATTTTTGGCGGGAATTATTTATTCTGCGACACATCAGTGACAAATTTAGCTTTGGTCGTTGAATTCATCGCTATTTGAGTCGTTAATTTAGTCGCTGAATTTGTCGCTAATTTGCTCGCTAAATTTTGTCGCTGATGTGTCGCAGAATATGTCGCAATATTTTTCTCGTTGTTTTAGTTGTTGATTTGTCGCAGAATTCAATATTTTATTTGTCACCTTTGGTCGCTGATTTTGTCGCAATTTTGTAATTGTTTGGCTATATTTTTCTAGTATTCCATTTTTTTTTCTACACATTTTCAAGAACCTATTGAATTTCAAATATAATAACCAAACTTGTTTATAAAATAGTCATTCATTACAATAATAATCAAATAACACAACATTCATAATTAAGTTATTAGTGGCAATAAGTATACATAAACAATTTTATATAGTACAAATTTTTTGTTTCTCTAGTGACTTTAGACCATGAAGATCCCTCAAGACTTGGCAACCTCCGAAAAATCTTCCACACGGCATTAGCTACTAATTTGGAATCCATGCACCTGAATAAAAAATGAATTCAGTAAGGTGCACTTGTATAATCATCCAATCATACAATTTGGATCTACTTTTAACAATGGTATAAACAAATGAACCCTCAAATATTTTGTGAACATGTCCAACATTAAATCTCATTACAGCAAATCTTTGTGGTTGAATGTTAAATGTAAATCAACAAAAGCAGTTTTGATTTTTGGGTTTTATTTTAAGGTGAGATACAAACTTCAGAATAGGTAGAATGGAAAAAAAAATAAATAAAAAAAATAAAAAAATTGTTTTCTGCTGCAATAAACTAATATTTCTGCAATAAACTAATATTTCTGTATTTGCTTCATTAGGTTTAAGGAAACTAATGAAGCAAATATAGAATTAAATCTCATTAGCCCTTTTCTTTTGGTCCTTGAGAGCTTGATAATGGAAACCTATCGTTCAAACTGGATGAAAAAAAAAACATTTCAGAAATAATAACCTCAAAATAAGAAATATGAATTATTATTGTTATAACAGTCAAGAATTTGTGTTCCAATCGCAAAGAATTCAATATATATAAGGTTACAAACAGGGAAAAGTTAGAGAGAATTTTATTCTCTATAACCATCCCAATAGTAACAATTCAAATTGATCCGAATTCTCTTCTTTCCTTCCATTAAAAATCTAAGTTGAAATTGAACATTAAAGCAAAAGTAATAAAGCAAAAGGAGAAGAAAGAGCCGCACCAGTGTTTGAGGCAATCAAAATGAATCTTTTTAATGTTATCTTTCAATGGGTTGTAACCTTGGATCTCTTCTTTGCCTCGCTGTAAAGCACCACACCCATGATTGTAACCGCAAATCCTGTCATTCCCATCACTGTCACCGGATTCCTGAAGATCAAGACTGAAACAACTGCAGCCACGGTAGCCTTGGCATTCCCTAGCACTTGCAGAGTCAGGGCACTCGTGTGCTTGGTCACCAAAAAATTTGTTAAATTCACCAAATAAGCTACCGTTGCATTCCCAATCAACAAGAACACAATAAAAGTATCCCCTTTCGCTTTCTCCATTGTAATTGCTGCCACATTTCCTTCTATGTAAAGGGTAAACGGTAACAAAATCATAGCAGCCATTGGCACATGAGCACTATTCTCTGCCAGTGCATTTATGCACTTTCCTAGTGCACTAAGTGAGAGATTGATGGACTTAGCTTCTTCTAACATATGCCCCTCGCTTCCTGCCAAAAAGAAGGAAAGAAGAGAAGTTCACAATACTTGTAAATGCTAACTCCAAAAACACCAAGACAAAATCAGGAAAATCTTGATCACCAAAAACACATCATACATCGTAAATCTCTAATCTTGTAGAATGAAAATGTATACAAAAATGAAAATCAATATCCTAAAATAAAACATTTGGTTTCCAGTAAGACATCCGCTTATTTTCTTCATTAATTGGCACATTGAACAAGCAATCATATTCAGAGATAATCCAAGGCACGAGATAATCCAAAAGCAGTTGAATAGAAGTACTGTCGCCGGATCTCAAATGGAAACAAGAATGGACATGCTCTTGTTAACTGGTAACACCATGAGGGAAGACTTCCACTGCATAATGCAAGAGCATCCTGAATCTGCCGAGCTAATTTGGGAGTGAGCTTACTGTTAATAAATTCTTCAGCAGTAACCCTTCCTGCAGTAGCATTCAGTTCATCCAAACTTGAGATTTTCCCCTCAGCAAAATTGTCTGAAACTAACTGGGCTCTTAGACGTGGTGCCAACTGAAACCCTATCAGCTTGGTTATCTGCCCTCTGGTAAGTGATGGTATATATTGACTCCAAAGCCTGCTACCATCACTAGCTATGAAATCACTGCCAGCATACCTGTCATCGTCATCCTCATCCAGCATAAGCTGCCGCTGGATTGCCTGATATATTGTCAAATGCCTATTTAGCTGCTTCCCACAAGCAGTGAAGATCAATTTTGGAGAATCATTAGAACCACCAAATAGTGGACGTCCTTGTCTATCTCTTCCTCCTCTAATACCTCTACCATTAGCAGCTCCAAGACCAGCCATGGCAGCAGCAACAAATGACATAGCACCCCTAGAGCCATAAGAGCTACCACCCCTAAAAATCAGTAGAATCTGAACCCCTAGCAGCAGCTGCTCTGCTGCTAGAACCAGAAGCGGGATTTGTTTGGCTATCACTTGTTGCTGGTGCACCACTACTCTCCTCAGGTGCATCACCCAACTTCACATCATGTACTTCTTCAGGCATACAAACAGGTATGGAATCTCTTAGCACCTGAGAAAAGAAATAATAAGCATATAAACAAGTCAGGGAAAGTTGAAAAATGAACAACATAATTGGCCTTAACATTTAAAAGTGGTGGTGCTAACTTCATAGAGAAATCAAAAATATGATAGATGAAACAACACTAAGAAAATTAGAATAAATGATATAACAAGACAATGTTCACGTGGACCTGCATAGAAATATCCATTAAATACCTATCCAGTGATTCAGTTGCCATCTACACCTAGCCCATCAGTTATTCACATCACCTATTCTTCAATTATCAGATAACATATGGCATACTTCGCACACAATCCTTAATGATATTCAATTGATGGATATGTATGCCATCAATAATTAACAAAAAACTCATTATAAAATCCATTAAGAAATTTACTTGATTATAATCAACTTCATTTAGTCACACAATTTATTTGTCATAACATAAATAGATTTTTTTGTTGAAGCCTCTCAATATTGCCAATAAAAGAGTATACTTTGCAAGCAATCCTTAATGATATTCAATTCATGAACATGCATGCCATCGATAATTAACTAAAAACTTTTATAAACTCCCTAAGAAACTAAACTTTTATAAACTCCCTAAGAAACTAACTTACTAATCAAATGTAATAAAAAAAGGACCTCATTTAGTCACATAATATCATTGCCATAACATAAATAGTTTTCTGGTTTTGTAAAGCCTTTCATTCAACATTGCTATGAGAGAGGAAATCATATCTTGTTCACACACACACACACACAGAGAAAAAGAGGAGAAAGAGAAAGGGGGAAGTGAGAAGTGGGAGGGGAAAATATAGAAAACCAAAAGGAACAAAAAAGACTTGAGTATATATTTTAACAAGTGATTCAGAGGATTACATCTTCACGGTCATCATCTTCATCATCAGAGATATCGTCATCTTCAATCACAAACGCATCATCAATTTCAACAGGAGATATATCCAATTCCTCATCCTGCCATAAAAGCAGAAGCATGAAAATGCAACCCCACCAAGTTTATTAAAACCCATAATGCTAAAACTGCAATTTATAGTGGCTAATTGTGTTATTCCACATTTTCTAAAAAAAAAGAATTCCAACCACGAAGAATTTAAAATCTGTAGCCTTACAACTAATATTTGTCTCTCTGTCAAACCAATAATTCGCAAATGTTAACCTAAACAAAAATAAATGCACCAGAGCAGAACTGATATACACCACCTTCCATATACACTCCTCTTTATTTGTTTATTTCTGTATAGAGGATACAGAACATCAATCTTCTCTTTAGCCCACATATTAGAAATCAAAGATATCAAGATAGTTAACATCTCATCATTCCTTAGAAAGCAATGATAATAGCAAAAGGAATAAATTGTTTTCCCCACTTATTATGCCTTTTAATTGTATCACATGGAGCAAAATAAAATGTATCATACTAGTAAAACAATACATAGATTTGGCAAGTTAACACAGCTCTGAGTATTATTGTGACTATAATATTTTAATAGTCCAGATTAATATCCATACCTCAGAACTAGAATCCCCATTCACTGATTTCATCTGTGCATCTTTATCCAGGGCTGCTCTTCTACGAGCAGCGTTTCTAGTTTGAGGTCCTTTTGCCTCCTCCTGCGCAGGCTTCAGAACAGCTTTCCCCTTTCCCTTTGATGAGCTTGTGCTTTTCTCTTGTACTGGTTCCTTTCTAGCTGCATCACCTATATTAACAGATGATCTGGATCTTGAGAAATGACGACGAGTGTTTGTTGGAGTGGAGGTAGAAGGAGATGACCCCCCAGCTCCAGTAGGGGTGGGGAGGGAGAAGCAGATAGAGAGAAACTGTGAGAAAGAGAGAGACTAAATCCACTCGATTAAAAAAGCTAAAGAAGATTTTAGGGCTTCAAGGCTTGGAGATTAAAAAGCCTCACTTCATACTTCTTTCCCTCGCGTGCAATTGGAAAGGCGCCTTCCAAAATTTTATTTCAGCGCCTAAATTGTTGAATCTCCTGCTCGCCCGCCTAAATCATATTCAGAGAAAATTTTACGCGCCTCAAGAAATCCTTTTCTAATTTTATTTTTTTTTGTTGCCCCATTAGCTTAGAGGTGGTTTAAAAAACTGCATCTTTAAATTCGCTCCTAAAATCTATTATTTTTGTAGTGTGTGTGTGTATATATATATATATATAAGAAAAATAAATAAATAAAATTAATTGGAAAAAAGGACAGATATATGATACTAAATAATATTTTTCTTTTAGCAATAAAATTTACAATTAATTTTATTTTCTATTTTAAAGTAATTGGTCGCTAATTTCTCGCTAATCCGTCGCTATATTCTCGTAAATTAGCGACTAATCTGCGACTAACTATTTTTCTCGCAAATCAGCGAGCCATTCAGCGACTAATTAGCGACCAATTACTTTAAAATAGAAAATGAAATTAATTTCTCGCTAATCTGTCGCTATATTCTCGCAAATTAGCGACTAATCTGCGACTAACTATTTTTCTCGCAAATCAGCGAGCCATTCAGCGACTAATTAGCGACCAATTACTTTAAAATAGAAAATGAAATTAATTTCTCGCTAATACGTCGCTATATTCTCGCAAATTAGCGACTAATCTGCGACTAACTATTTTTCTCGCAAATCAGCGAGCCATTCAGCGACTAATTAGCGACCAATTACTTTAAAATAGAAAATGAAATTAATTTCTCGCTAATCCGTCGCTATATTCTCGCAAATTAGCGACTAATCTGCGACTAACTATTTTTCTCGCAAATCAGCGAGCCATTCAGCGACTAATTAGCGACAAAAAACTTTAAAATAGAAAATGAAATTAATTTCTCGCTAAACCGTCGCTATATTCTCGCAAATTAGCGACTAATCTTTGACTAACTATTTTTCTCGCAAATCAGCGAGCCATTCAGCGACTAATTAGCGACAAAAAACTTTAAAATAGAAAATGAAATTAATTTCTCGCTAAACCGTCGCTATATTCTCGCAAATTAGTGACTAATCTGCGACTAACTATTTTTCTCGCAAATCAGCGAGCCATTCAGCGACTAATTAGCGACCAATTACTTTATAATAGAAAATGAAATTAATTTCTCTCTAATCTGTCGCTATATTCTCGCAAATTAGTGACTAATCTGCGACTAACTATTTTTCTCGCAAATCAGCGAGCCATTCAGCGACTAATTAGCGACAAAAAACTTTAAAATAGAAAATGAAATTAATTTCTCGCTAAACCGTCGCTATATTCTCGCAAATTAGCGACTAATCTGCGACTAACTATTTTTCTCGCAAATCAGCGAGCCATTCAGCGACTAATTAGCGACCAATTACTTTAAAATAGAAAATGAAATTAATTTCTAGCTAATCCGTCGCTATATTCTCGCAAATTAGCTACTAATCTGCGACTAACTATTTTTCTCGCAAATCAGCGAGCCATTTAGCGACTAATTAGCGACAAAAAACTTTCCAATAAAAAATAAACACATTCTTTGCTAATTTGTCGTAAATTAGTCATAACGTCGTCGCTGATTGTCGGCGCCAAAATTTGGCGCAAAATTCAGCGACACATTCAGCGAGAAACGACCTTTTATCGCTATTCAGCGATAGATTCTACGACTATTTTTTTTGTCGTTAATCAGCGACACATTTAGCGACCCATTCAGCGACGGAATGTTAGAAAGATGCTTATCTTGATTCTTTGTCGTAAAGTTGTCGTTGATAAAGTCGCTAATCAGCGACGAAATAAGAGTTGTCGCAGAATGCGTCGCTGATTGCGCTTTTTTTTTGTAGTGAACCTAGTATTTTTTTATCCTAATAAATAATAAAATTATTTCATTATATATATAATAAAATTTATTTTTTTCATTATTTTAAAATCAAACAAAAAATTTATTTAAATTTTAAAGAAAATAAATTGTTTATAAATGTAAAAATAAATTTAATTTATTATAGTCTGGGTTTAGTTTTTTTTAAAATTATTTTAAAAAAATTAAATAAATTTTTAGTTTAAATTTAAAAAATAAAATGCATAAACAATATATTAAAAAATAATACAAAAGTTATAACAAATAAATTTACAATTTATTGAACATAACAAATATCTTATTTACTTCAAAAGATGCAAAACATTTGCACAAAATAAATAATACTAACAATAAATGAAAAATACATGAAAAAATTATGTGGTATAAATATTAAGATAATTTAAATAATACCAAAAAATTTCAAATAATGAAAATAATTTAAATAATATATATATTTAACCAATGAAATAAAAAATTTAGTTAATTTATAAATAGTTTGCAAACTACTAAAGCTAATGCATTTCAATACTATGAAATATTAAAAATAATAATAAAATTTTAATTATGAGTTTAATTTTTTTTAAGCTAAAACATTTAACCAAAATAAAAAATTTAATGAAAAATACAAAATATACTATAATAAATTAAAAAATTAAAATTAATACACAATATAATATAATAAATTAAAAAAAAACTTTAACACATCAAATCTCATAGTTCTAATTTTTTTAAATATATTTTTAAAAAAAAATTAGAACTATGAACTAAAATATTTAATAAAAAAATTAGAACTATGAACTAAAATATTTAATAAAAAATAGCATATACTATAATAAATTAAAAATTTTAAAAATTTTAAATACGACGTGTTTAAAAATTTGAAATATACATTTAAATATGATATAAATTAAAAAATATTTAAAAGTTTAAATATGAGATTTTAAAAAAATTAAAATAATAAAAAAAATTCTGCTAGTTGAGGGGATATCCCTTAGCTTGCAAATTGCTTTTAGCAATTTAAAATCACAAAATTTATACTTTTGATGTGATAAATTAAAAAAATAATAATAACCGAAACTTTAAGTTTCGATTTAACTTAATCTGAAACTTAAAATTTTGGTTTGTTATAAATATTATGACATATTATGCACAACATAAAATAGCTCATTAGCAAACTCTATTTTATGTTATATCTTAAGTCATTACATCAAGAGAAAAGAAGCATATGCTATCTATAAATATTGCCTTGTATTTAAATAATGCATCTTCATATGTTTTATACAAACTTGCAGTTACATCAAGCTCTGAATCCTACACAAGAAAGCAAATATAATACTCATCAGAATTTCTATTAGATATAAATCATTCTATACTATCTTCATATGCATCATTTTTTGAACAAGGAAAGAAAAATAATACATGAACTGAGAAGGAAGTCATAGTTTCCATCCATTATTCAATAAACTTTTTACAACTTAAATAACCTAATTATTTTTTACTGTGAATGAAATATACTTGAGAAAAGGGTGGTCTTGCTACATGCTCCATAAATTCTGATAAAACATGTGTGTATATATATATATAATATTTCAGAGAAGGTGATATTTATTAATTGAGAATTAAGTGTATATATATACACCTCTTGTACAATATATGATAAGTATTGTGATAATAGAAATACAACTGAAAGTATAACAATAGATAAAGTTTACAGCTAAGAGGTTTATCGTATCACTAATATGCCCCCTCAAGTTGAGCTATCGGTGTGGTGAGATAGTCAACTTGTCTCTTAGGAAGATAAACTGACCTTTTGTTAATGGCTTTGTGAGTATATCCGCAATTTGATCCTTAGTAGACAAATATCGCACTTGCAGTCCTTTATTGGAGACTTTGTCTCGAACAAAGTGAACATCTATTTGAACGTGCTTCATCCGACTATGATAAACAAGATTAACAGTCAAGGAGGTGGCTCCAAGATTGTCACACCATAACAAAGGCATCAACACTGGAATTCCTAGTTCAACCAATAATTGTTTAATCCATATCAATTCAGATGTAGTATTGGCAATAGCTTTATATTCCGCTTTCGTCGATGAGCGAGACACACTTTTCTGTTTGCGAGAGCTCCATCAAACCAAGTTTTGACCAAAATAAATAGCATATCCTGTTGTGGACTTTCTATCTTCAACAGACTCTGCCCAGTCAGCATCACTATAAGCAATTAATCAAAAATTAGAAACTGGATGAATATGCAAGCCATAAGAAGCGGTGCCCTTAAGATACCGCAAAATCCTCTTTACATCTTGCCAATTCCGAACTGTTGGAGCCTGCATATATTGTGCTAATTTATTAACAGAATACGCAATCTCAGGTCGTGTGAAAGACAAGTATTGCAGTCCACCTATCGTACTCCGATACAACGTCGGATCTTCAAAAACCGTAGAATCATTAGTTGTAACTGAACTGGAAACAGAGGCAGGGGTAGCTACTGATTTGGCTTCACTCATCTTAACACGATTCAACAAATCAGTAATATACTTTGTTTGAGTAAAAAAAAGAGTACCTTTGTTCCAAGCAGCCTGTATACCCAAAAAATAATGAACAACCCCAAGATTTTTAAGAAGAAATTTATCCCGAAGCTTCGGTTCTACAGATGCAATTAATTTCACATTATTCCCTGTCAAGAGAAGATCATCAACATATGTTAAGCAATACAAAACAGAGTCCCCTTGCCGTAGTATGAATAAAGAAGAATCCATCTTAGATTGTAAAAAACCACAAGTCACCAATGCATCTTTTAAGCAATTGTGCCATTGTCGTGGTGCCTGCTTGAGCCCATACAATGATCGACGCAATTTACACACAAAATTGAGTTTAGAAGAATCAACATAACCCGGTGGTTGAGCCATATATATCATCTCATCTAACATACCATGAAGAAATTCATTGGAAACTGTTTAGACCATTTTTGTACTAGTTTTTAGTATGATTTTGTGTGTGTGTTTAGTTAATGTTTTGATTAATTGTTGTTTTAAGTGTGTTTAAAGTGTTGTTTTTAGGTTTAGGTACAAAAACACCCTTGGAAGATCAAAACAAGAGCAAATCAAAGAACAAGCCAAAGAAGAGAAGGAAAAGAAGGAAAATGAGCAACAGAGAGAGACACACCCAAGGGACACGGCCAAGCTTGTGGCCGTGTCCCTCCAAAATTGTCCAACACGGCCAAGTTGTTTAAGCTTGGCCGTGTCACACTCAAGTCCAAAGCAAAAGAAAGATGAAAATCAAGCAGTAGATGACACCTTCAGGGGACACGACCAAGCTTGTGGCCGTGTCCCTCCAAACATGTCAAACACGGCCAAGCCAACCTTGGCTTGGCCGTGTCACCTCCTTGAAAAGAAAGAAAAGAAAGAAAGAGAAGAAAAGAAGCCAGTGAGGGACACGGCCAACTGGCTTGGCTGTGTCCCATGGAAATCAAGAGACACGGCCAAGCCAACCTTGGCTTGGCCGTGTCACCTAAAGGAAAGCAAGGAAAAGGCCAAGAGACATGGCCAAGCTCACCCAGGCTTGGCCGTGTCACCTTAATTTCTATAAATTCTTTCGCACGACAAAAAGAGGAGGACGACTAGGGTTTTGAGGAAACAGAGAAAATAAAAGAGAGGAGGGGGCAAACACCAATTTGGGATGAGGAGAGAGTGACACTCTCCTTGTCCCTCATCTCCATCCTGCATCTTCATCTTTTCCATCTTCCATTGATAAGATCTTTGAGGTTCTTTGGGATCAAGTGGGTTGACAAGCTCTCAAAGGTTGAAGAAGCTTCATTGAAAGGATTGGTGACTTGAGAAAGCTCCTTTCTATCTTCTAAAGGCACAATCAATTGAAGGATTGGTGACTTGAGAAAGCTCCATTCCATATTGCAAAAGGGAAATCAACCATTGAAGAGGGCTTGAGTTCTTCATCATACATCAAAGTGGAGCTAGGAGGAAGATTAATAATCCTACTCTTGGCATCTTCACAAGGGGTTTTTCTATTCTCTCTTTTAATTCATTTCAATATTATTTTTGTTATATTAAGAGAATTGATATTGCAATTGAACAATTTGTATTTGATTTATATTGAGTTGAATGAATGTTTTAAATTGATGATGTTGAGCTAAATACCCATGCTTAGGGTTTGTAGTATATTTTATTGAATGCTTTGATTTGATATTTCCATTGATGTACCTTGTTATTGGTTGATTGCATTGGATTGTATGCTAAGTTAATAGATTAGCTACCTATTGATCTCTAGATATTGAATGAAGGACCGAGAGATGAAATTTGATATCGGAATTATGCAATCGACTACCCTATGAATGAATTAGAAATATAAGTTCTAGGGTTTCATTAATTTGATAATGTGAAATAATTGGTTATTGCTAATTCATGAATGTGAGAACTAATGGATTGGTAATTGACTAATTAACCTTAAGAAACAAATTAATTACAAGAGTATGTTAATAGATAATTGAGAATTGAGCTTTAATTGAATGGACCTATAACCCTAGGCATATTCCCAAGAATCGATTTGATCTTGTACAACCTTCATACATAAACCCTACACTCCTTAATCTAAGATTTAAATTGTTCTTTTACAATTCCAAACAACAAACTTTCTCTTTTAAATAATTTGTCAATCAAGCTATTCCGAACCACACCTTCTTGGAGAAACGACCTTGGGGCGATCACCTTTGCTACAGCTACCTCGTATACTTGCAAGTGCCGCTTGTAGTAGTACTTAAATCGAGCGCAACAAGTTTTTAGCGCCGTTGCCGGGGAAGGCTGTCGCAGTAGTAATAGTTTGATTTTTCTTTTCATTGTTTGTTTATTTTCTGTGACTTGTTTGTTTGTTTTGTTTTTCTTTCAATTTAATTATTTGTTTGTTTTCTTTAAGTTGCTAAGTGCCTTGTGTAAATATGCAATTTTCAAGGTACTCAGGGGTTTATGATGATAACCCAGACTCTGACATGGCATGGCAATTAGCAGAATTAACGAACCAACTTAAGATCCTAAATGCCAGAGGAAGAACACATATGCCTACTCGTGAAATATGTTCAGCATGTGGCATTGCAGGACATAGCGCAAACATGTGTTCATTTGGTTATGGACAATATCAAGAGAGGCAAGAGGAAGAATATGCCTATGAAAGTTTCCAGCAAATGGGTGGAAATGACTCATGCCCCAGACCTTATAATTCAAGATGGGGAAGCCACCCAAATTTTTCTTGGGAAAATCAGCAGCACATTCCACCTCCAAATTTTTTTCGACCTTACCAAAGAAGTTCTTACTTTCAAGAACAATATTCAAATCAAGAGTACCTTAAGCCACCCACATTAGAAGATAGTTTGAATGCCTTCATTCAAATTAGCGCGCAAAATCAAAGTAAACTTAAGGAACCCACTTTGGAAGATAGTTTGAATGCCTTCATTCAAATTAGCACACAGAACCAAGATCAATTTGAGAAATCCACAGTGGAAGATGATTTGAATGCTTACCTTCAAATTAGCATAGAAAATCAGGAAGAAATCAATGAGAGGTTTGATTCTTTGGAGAAATCATTGAAGAAGGTGGAAATACAACTTGGGCAACTGGCACATCAACTCCAAGCACACCAAGAGAAGGAATTTCCTAGCCAATTGGAGCAAATAGAGGTAATCACAAATTTTAAGAATGAACAGGTGATATATAACAATTTTTGTGATTCCTTTGATGCAGGAACTAACAGTGAAGTAGATGGCGAGGAAATGTAATCAAACATAGAGGAGTTAATTCAATCAAAGGAGGAGGAGAATTTGGAAGCATCGACTTCGACAAAATTGCATGAACCTCCAAATCCTTGTATGCCACCAATCCCATTCCCAAGTAAGCTGAATGCAGAGAAACAAGGTATGTAACTTTCTGAACTCCATGACATGCCCTATAGTGAAGATAGTGTAGATAAGCTTGAGGTGGCTATGACCATAGAAGTAGAGCCTAATTCTTCCAATTTAGAAATTGATGAGAGCAATTTACTAGTGAATAATGAGATTGTTGAGAGAGAACTTCAAATTGCTAAAGAGAATGTAGAACACATTCAACCAAACTTGGTTGAACTTAAAAAGACCCTAGAAATTTTGAAAGATGTTTTGGTTGGGGAATACAGTATGCAACAAATTATCATCTCTCCCACTCTTGGTGGTGAGAAAGAGCAAAAACCATATAAAACCATGTTGCAAACTGAAACAGGTTCTTACTACGTCCCTATAGCATTAAAAAATCAAGCTAAGACAACTCTCACATGTTCTTTTTGGACAATTGCTCCCTTAAGAATGCTACCTAGGCTTTTCAATACATTGGGCACTTTTCAAAGTTGCATGGTGTTCATCCTCTCAGTCATGGGCTCCAATTGCATTATGAGTGGAAGGAGCCCCACACATCGTATATGAGAATGATGGAAATCAGGTATCATCTAAACTCTCTCTGCAGTATGCATGCTCACATTGAGGACAATGTGAATTTTTAAGTGTGGGGTGCATTTGGTGTTTTATGTTTTTACTTTTAATTGCATTTTGTTTAAGTTTTAGTTAATGTTCTTAATGTTTTTCTTTGAATAAATGAATTTTGAAAAGTTCAATTGTTATAAAATTGTTGATTGATAACCTTTGAATTTTTGAAGCATGAATTTGAGAATTGAGTAGAATTGGTGCTTATTGTCAATTTTTTTTTTGGTTTTTCCTTGCATTACCATTAACCTAGTGAGAAATTGAGCCATCAACTTATCATTCTTGTTGTGGGTGAACATCTTTGATTGATGAATTGCTAGAACTTGCTTTGAAATACATTTTAAGATTACATAAAAATTTCAATTTGGCATCAAGATGATTAAGGCAATTAGGTGAACCCACTTTGGCTTAAAAGACCAACCCTATATTCAACCTTAGTTAGCCAATTTTGAGCCTATTTTATTTTTCCTTTTCTTTCTTTTGCACAACACCATTAGCTTGGACCTTGTTGTTTAACTCTTATCCTTTCATTAGGTCAAGAGCATTTTAAGAGCGTTTATGACCGAGTGTTGTGTTGAATTAAGTGTGGGGTTAAATTTAGTAGGTTTAAGATTGCAAAGCAAAATAAAAACTTGTACAAAAACTTGTGTACAAGAAAAAGAAAAAATAAAAAAACAGAAAAAGAAAAAGAAAAAGAAAAAGAAAAAAAAATATATATATATAATAATAAGAATAATTATTATTCTTGGTGAAAGGGTTGGAATGTATCATTACAAGATTTAATAAGTGAGTTCCCTTGAAAAGCTCTTTAATGTCAAGGGGTAGATGAGAGGAAGGTGTTTTGGGATTGTTGGGTTATGTATATGATTGGGTACTTCATTCTTAAAGTGCTCTTGAACTTAATGATTAAGCTTACATTTCCTAAATATCATGCCTTTACCTTAGCCCATTACAACCCAATAAAGACCTTTTGATTGATGCTTGATTGTTATTTGTGGTGGAGATTTGATTGATAAGCAAGCCTATGGTAATAATCTTTCATTGATTGTTATGAGTGTAAACACCACCATGATCAAACACTTGTAAGAGTTGGTGAAGGAGCGACAACATAGGTTATGCATGGAAGACCATTTAATTGCATGGGTGTTGATTTTGTTTGATTCGATATTGATTGTGGATTTAGGGATAAAGAAGTCTTGATACATCTTTATAACTCTTGAACTTATCAAAATTCATCTGGTTAGTGTATTTTGATTTTAGCATTGCTTGGGGACAAACAAGGATTTAAGTGTGGGGTAGTTGTTTAGACCATTTTTGTACTAGTTTTTAGTATGATTTTATGTGTGTTTTAGTTAGTGTTTTGATTAATTGTTGTTTTAAGTGTGTTTAAAGTGTTGTTTTTAGGTTTATGTACAAAAACACCATTGGAAGATCAAAACAAGAGCAAATCAAAGAACAAGCCAAAGAAGAGAAGGAAAAGAAGGAAAATGAGCAACAGAGAGAGACACACCCAAGGGACACGACCAAGCTTATGGCCGTGTCCCTCCAAAATTGTCCAACACGGCCAAGTTGTTTAAGCTTGGCCGTGTCACACTCAAGTCCAAAGCAAAAGAAAGATGAAAATCAAGCAGTAGATGACACCTTCAGGGGACACGGCCAAGCTTGTGGTCGTGTCCCTCCAAAAATGTCAAACACGGCCAAGCCAACCTTGGCTTGGCCGTGTCACCTCCTTGAAAAGAAAGAAAAGAAAGAAAGAGAAGAAAAGAAGCCAGTGAGGGACACGGCCAACTGGCTTGGCTGTGTCCCATGGAAATCAAGAGACACGGCCAAGCTAACCTTGGCTTGGCCGTGTCACCTAAAGGAAAGCAAGGAAAAGGCCAAGAGACACGGCCAAGCTCACCCAGGCTTGGCCGTGTCACCTTAATTTCTATAAATTCTTTCTCACGACAAAGAGAAGAGGACGGCTAGGGTTTTGAGGAAACAGAGAAAAGAAAAGAGAGGAGGGGGCAAACACCAATTTGGGATGAGGAGAGAGTGACACTCTCCTTGTCCCTCATCGCCATCCTCCATCTTCATCTTCTCCATCTTTCATTGATAAGATCTTTGAGGTTCTTTGGGATCAAGTGGGTTGATAAGCTCTCAAAGGTTGAAGAAGCTTCATTGAAAGGATTGGTGACTTGAGAAAGCTCCTTTCTATCTTCCAAAGGCACAATCAATTGAAGGATTGGTGACTTGAGAAAGCTCCATTCCATATTGCAAAAGGGAAATCAACCATTGAAGAGGGCTTGAGTTCTTCATCATACATCAAAGTGGAGCTAGGAGGAAGATTAGTAATCCTACTCTTGGCATCTTCACAAGGGGTTTTTCTATTCTCTCTTTTAATTCATTTCAATATTATTTTTGTTATATTAAGAGAATTGATATTGCAATTGAACAATTTGTATTTGATTTATATTAAGTTGAATGAATGTTTTAAATTGATGATGTTGAGCTAAATACCCATGCTTAGGGTTTGTAGTATATTTTATTGAATGCTTTGATTTGATATTTCCATTGATGTACCTTGTTGTTGGTTGATTGCATTGGATTGTATGCTAGGTTAATAGATTAGCTACCTATTGATCTCTAGATATTGAATGAAGGACCGAGAGGTGAAATTTGATATCGGAATTATGCAATCGACTACCCTATGAATGAATTAGAAATATAAGTTCTAGGGTTTCATTAATTTGATAATGTGAAATAATTGGTTATTGCTAATTCATGAATGTGAGAACTAATTGATTGGTAATTGACTAATTAACCTTAAGAAACAAATTAATTACAAGAGTATGTTAATAGATAATTGAGAATTGAGCTTTGATTGAATGGACCTATAACCCTAGGCATATTCCCAAGAATCGATTTGATCTTGTACAACCTTCATACATAAACCCTACACTCCTTAATCTAAGATTTAAATTGTTCTTTTACAATTCCAAACAACAAACTTTCTCTTTTAAATAATTTGTCAATCAAGCTATTCCGAACCACACCTTCTTGGAGAAACGACCTTGGGGTGATCACCTTTGCTACAGCTACCTCGTATACTTGCGAGTGCCGCTTGTAGTAGTACTTAATTCAAGCGCAATAAGTTTTTGGCGCCGTTGCCGGGGAAGGCTGTCGCAGTAGTAATAGTTTGATTTTTCTTTTCATTGTTTGTTTATTTTCTGTGACTTGTTTGTTTGTTTTGTTTTTCTTTCAATTTAATTATTTGTTTGTTTTCTTTAAGTTGCTAAGTGCCTTGTGTAAATATGCAATTTTCAAGGTACTCAGGGGTTTATAAGCATATATAGGATAAAGAATTATACCAAAACAACATAATTATAACATTTAGTCATATAAACATGTAAGCAAGAATGATGTCATATATAACCTATACCAATAAGTTTCTTTTAATATTTTATTTTAGACTCTTTTGCAATTACTCTAACTAATTCAAATTGCAATGTTGTTATTAGTAAAAGAAACTTGACCTACTATACCAATGTTATTATTAGTTCCAGGTCATCCTTGAGAAACATTTAGTTATACTACTCAACTTATTCATTCATTATCAAAAAATAAACTCAGCAACAAATTTTAAAATTACTAGCACTAACTAGCTTGATCAAATTTTCATTTGCTCTTTCTTAACCAATAGGGTATGTGTGCAAAATGCTTAATATTTACACTTCACTAATACACAACACTGGCATATTCAATTCATTGTTGTGGAACCTTTTTCCCTAAAAAAGCTATAGCTAAAAAAATAATAAACCAATAATTTTAAATGTTCTTCATGCCAATTACCAGAAAATTAGAACAAAAAGAAAAATGGATGTCCTACATAAGTATACCAACATCTAAATATCCCTTTTTACTTGTGTCACTAAAGTTTAAATACATACATGTGATGCGGATAAGTTAGAGATTTGTTTATCTTGTGAAGAAGCAGAAATCCTCATGTTTGCCACTTCTCCTATTGTTTGAGCTGAAATCAATCTTTTTGATATTGTTTATTTTATCCTCAAGATTAGAAATATATTGTACTATCCTCTCATTGTCTTTCTTCATCTCCTTATGATCTTTCTTTAAGTGCTCATATCTCTCCTCATGATCTTTCTTGAAGCTTTCATGTTCTTTTAGCATATTTTCAAGTTTAGACTTTGATAATTTAACTTCGTTTCCATCACTTGATCCCGCATTAGATTGGGATGTAGAAAGTTTCTTTGCTATCACTCAAGTCCATATACCCTTAATTGACTAAATTTATCTAATCCAAAATCTTATCATACACTTTTTGCTCAACTGCTATAGTATTTAAAGATTCTGAAGTACTCGAGAGTATAATAACACGAGCTATTGTAAAATCCTACAAACATGATACCAAATTGTAAAATTAAATTTGCAAGGATAATAGTAATGTACAAAACTATTAGCATGAATTTCAATTGTAATAAAAAATTACAAACCATAAGTTGGGACATATCATTAACAAAAGTCCCATCCTTGTGCTTATGAGTAATGAAGAAAAACTCGATTAGCCCAAGCTCTTTTCCATTTGTCTCTTCCTACCATTATAAATTATAATCATATCATCTTGATATAAAGTGTGTTTAAAGCACAAATAATAACCACATGAAATAAATACAAATAAAATAATATTTAACTTGTATATTCATTTTTACTTTTTCCAAAACTTTTGGAACCAATTATATGTTGAGTACATTGATGAGATCTTGCAACCTTTTATCATTTAGAATGTTTCCACATATGTAACAATTATATTACAAATCATAAGATTTCAGCTAGAAATTTAATAATTTAAAAATTGTGTATACCTTGCAATCATCAATAAACTAAAAATCCACAAGTGTTTTCTATTATGCACTTAATCTAATTCCAGAAGGAGTATTTTTTATTATCCCTTCAATTGTGCTTCCAGACAAAATGTATTTACATTTTACACTATGCTTGTACTCTTTTCACTTTTTGCAAATTGAATCTAAGACCCATTACTTGATTTAAGGATCATTTGGAAATATAAATTTGCTAAACACAAACATAAGTGCAAATTCCTTTACATTAATCATTGTAGCAAGAACATTTATTTATCATTTAGAAAGCATATTGGTTCATCATTTTGGTTGAAAAATATAATTCTTAGATGTAATTACCAAAGTTTTCCAAATACTTAACATAATAGAAGACTTATAGGTACTTTCCTCTAATCAAAATAATTGATTGAACATAATTCTACTTTTCTAGCTAGTGTAACTAAAAATCCATTCAACATTCCTCCTCCTTTTCAATTGTTTGAGCTATTTTATTAAAGTGAATTATGATTTTATGATCTTCAGGTAAACCCCATACATTTTAGCATGTGTTGTATCTATTCTATTTTTTTTATACGTTGTCTTGGTTACCTACAAAAAAGATTAAGAAAATAATGCATCAACTTTTTAAAACACCAAACATCAATATAATTATAAAGGCAACAACTACAAAAAAAAACTACAAGTCATCAATAAAATTTATTACCTATTACATCCAAATCATCAAAGCATGCTTCTTTGAGATTTTCTACTAAGACTTAGTGTTCTTCATCATTAAATAATTCTTCCTTATTGGAGTTTAGTGATTAATATTCCTCTATTGATGGATGTATAGGTGACTAGAGGTTAGAATGAGATGTTGGTAGTTTTGCAGAATGATAATTAGATTATAGAGGTGGCACCTTTGATAATTAATTTTCAGAATTATTAAACAATGGTTGCTCTCTTTTAGGATGGATTTCAGGCTAAATTTGTGCATCATCATTTATAGTTTGGCTGTTGAATTGAATTGATTGTGACAAATTTAGTGTTTAAACCAGTGACTTCTTTGTGATGTGGACATCAGACTAAACTGGTAAGATCTTTATTGGGCTTTACGTGTTAGAATTAGCCACTCTTATTGTTGCTTACATGATGAAAGTCTAGTATTGACTAATTTATGCGCAATGTTCTTCATTTATTAGAGTGTAGCTCATGATATGTACTTAGTCTTGACTTTTCCAACACATCTTGAGCCATGGATTTGTCACATTGTGGTCTTATACCTCCTTCACCATCTAAATTTATGTGTTGTAATCCATTATTGCTTGGAATATCAAAGTCTAACTTTTTAAATGCCTTCTAGTATTCATTGTAAAACCTATACAAATATCAAAATAATAAGCTTGATTGATCAAATTATAACTTTCCATCTTTTATGTTGTTCTCAAACCAATCAATTCTACAAACCCAAAGTTACATAGCAATATGATTCCGGAGAATTGATTGAACTCATAGAAAGGTGAATTTCAAAAATTAAAAATCAGAAATACACCTCCACATGCAGGGTAGAAAAATAATAGTAAATGTCTATATAAATATTGAAATATCACCATAAGCATAGAAGATGAATAATGAAAAAAAGAAATGATGAAAAATATCAAGTTAAAATAATTTAGTATTTAAATATAAACAAAGTAATAAGTAAGCTATAAACACAAGTTTAATTCTCTTATCATTAAAAAAATTAGTAGATAAAAACAATATATCAATTATTGCTTTGTTCCTCAATTTTAGTCTGGACCAAGTTTCTGTAATTATTCATTGAATTAAAAATCATAATGTCAGAAGCCATGTATCCGATATAGGCATCGATATCTTCTTCTTCACATGATTCCCCCATATCATATAAATCTCTGAGTTTTATTAAAATCACATTAGCCCATCCATTGTTTCGAGGATCACCTACATAAAAGACTTACTTTACTTAGGAAGACAATATGAAAGTGTCATCCTTTAAATTATAATCAGTGTGTATCAATTTAGAAAAATTAACTAATATTGACCTATTTTCTTTATGCCATAACCCTCTCGATGATTTGACATCTACCCAATCACAATAAAATAATATAACTTTGCACTTCTTATAATAATCCAATTCATATATATTTGCGAGTGCACCATAATACGTTTCCCCTTTACTTCAACCATAACTCCAAAATTTTGTGATTTTCTAAATCTTTCACATTTTCATGTATGAAATCTAAAACCATTAATAGTGTAACCACTATATCTCTTAATTACTTTGTTCAACCCTCAAGCCATATATATAAGTTTATTTGGACACTTGTCTTCAATCATGTTTGGCTCCTATAGTAATACATAAAAAAAAATAAAAAATAGACATTTAATTGTTTATAGAATTGCTATTCAAAATATTTTTTATAGCAAAATTCACCTCAGATAGTAACCAATCTTGAAAATTTTCTATCATCTGCTTATGCTCAATTGTTTGGTTAGCTCTAGAGAGTCGGATTAACTACTTTTGTCAGCCAAAAATTCACTGCACATTTATATATTCAACTTGATTAGTTAATAAAGCTTAATTACATAAAATTTAATACATCATGTAATTTTACTAACTTATGATATTTTGAAATCTAATCATAATTTAGTAAGACATAGCGATGAGCTTATGCTAGTGTCATCATTAGAAATGGTAATTTCAACTTTTCTAAAAAAAAATATTGTATAAGTGAAGAACAAATAATTTGCATCATTTCCAACATTATTAAGATTCCTAAACCGTCTCCACATGTTTTATGTATCTTGAACAAAATGTTATATAAGCAATATAACCTTCTACGATCAATCCCTTTAGATGTGCTTTATTATGCACATTAGATTTGAAATCAACTAATACCTATTAAAGAAGTGCATGAAAGGCTTAAGATAGTTAAAATTCAAGATAATTGTCCTTCTTACTATAATTATCAATGGTGAATTGAAAAAAAGGATAATTATACATCTCAATAAGATACATCCATTTATATTGTACAGGTCCACCAAGTTTGGCTTATGTAACTAGATGAATGACAAAGTGAACCATTATAGAAAAGAAACTTAGGAGAAATTTTCTCCATGCAACAAATTATTTTCATAATATAAGACTCCAACTGATCAAGCTCCACTGAATCAAGAAATTTAAAGCATAATGATTTAGAAAATGATGATAATTTAAAGAGAACTCCTACAATTTCATGAGTCTTTAATGCTTTTAAAGTAATGGTAAGAATATCTTGGATCAATATATGATCATAATGATGCATTAGGCCATAGATTTTCTCTCATTTATATTCACACATCTTGATATATTTGAAGTATATCCATTCGGGACCCTAATATTTTTCAAAACAATTAAGAAATATATCTTAACAATTAAGAAACATATCTTTCTTTTTAGATGTAAACATATCTTTCTTTTTAGATGTGAGAGTGTATAATACTAGAGCATAACTTTATCTATTATTAGCTTCCAATTTAGGATGAAGCTCTTCCTTAAATTCATATCTCCTAAATCAATTATGCTTTTAAATTTTCTTTACTCTTCCCCTCAAGGTTCAACAATGTTTCTGTAATATTTAAAATTTTAAATAGTGATTTTCTAACTAATAGTAATACTTGATTGTGTATAGTGATAAGAGTGACTTGAAAACTTAAAATAAGTGAGAAAATAGAAGGAAATCAGTATTTCCGAAATAGAATCATAAAGTGATAGAAAATTTATGAAAATGCCTTTGTGATGTTAGAATTAAATTTTATTGAATTAGAATATGACATACGGATAGTGAGGCTTTAAATTAGTCAGAAAAATTATTTTTATGATTTTACGGGACTAAAATCGAATTAAAATAAAAAAATTAAGAGAGAAGGTGCATAATAGTTATGGTTACCTAATCCAACTTAAGATATTATATAAAATACAACTAGAAGCTTCTTCCATCTTCCTCCATCATCATCTTTCACGCCATCTTTCAAACTCAACACCATCTTCCATTTTTCTTCTTCTTTTCATGAAATTGAGCAAGAATCAAGGGAGATTCACCTTTACTGGTAAATTTCTAATAGAATTAGTTAGAGGAGACAAGATTAACAATTAAGAATTAAAGGGAAAGAGAGAAAAGAGGAAGAGGAGAACTCTTTAAGGAGGTATGTGCTTATATATTAATAATTTGCAATTATTTGATTTTCCTTGGATTTTGATGTTTGAATAAGTTAATTGAATCATTTAAATGAGCTATTTGTTAAAGTATTGAACAAATAAGTATTGTGTAAAAAGTTTGTTGAGGAACCCTTTATAAGAAGGTTTGGTCTTTTCTTCTATTTTGTAAAAGTTAAGTGTATTGGTATGGGTTTTTAGCCAAGAGTGATGCTTAGGAAGTTTTACTAACCAATTTAATTGTTAAGGGTTGATCCAATTGAATGTTTGAGTAAAGTATTGAGTATGGATTCTTTTAGTTGAAAAAAACTTGGTTTTTGGTTCATTTTCACTATATTTATTAAATGTGTTTTTGAGTTTAGGCTTAAAGTGTAAGTTGGAACAACTTTGGCTCATAAAAAGGTGCATTTTGAAGTTTGGAAGATGCTGGGAGAAACACAGAGGCATGTGGATTATTCCACATGGCGATGTGAACTTTTCATCATCTATAACTTTTGTTCCAACATACAGGTGTGATGGATTTTCACACAGGCATGTGGATTTTTTTGCTTTTGCAATTGCACTTCCAGCAAGGTTTTTAAATAAACGGGCATGTGAATTTATTGAACCCACCTACATCTACTCCGTAAATCAAATTTTCTTCTTTTTCAACCCTAAAACACTTTGTTTCTTTCTTCAATGTAAATTTTCTTTTTAATTAACATTTTTAATATAAGTTGCTCTCAAAAGAGTGTAAGATTAGAATGAATCAACATTGCAAGTGTTGAATATTGATTTTGATAATGTTTACTAAAATTTACTAAAATGAAGTGCATCTAAATACTTAATTATGAATGATTAAATGACCGAATCATAATGGGATTAAACCTATTTTTGGATTGAATGGCTAGCCAGAGGGTAGATATCTATAGTGATAGTAGACACATTGTGTCATTAGTGATAGTAGGCATACGTGCCAAAAGTGTATACATTGTATTGACAATGGGCCATTGACCATATTCTTAATAATGTCCATTAATTTGCCATCAGTGACCCATTTTCCGACTATGAGGTTACTATTATCCGGCTATGAGGTTTAAAATCAGTGTGTGTGGACAAAAGTAAGAAAAGCTACTAAGACTAGAAACTTGTGTTGAATGTTTAAAGTTACCTTGATACCTATAACCTTGTGTTTTCCAATTGTGTGATTGATTAATTTATAAATATGTTAAATTTCATATGGTGATAAGATTTTATAGCATTATTTCATTTTCTTTTTGAGTATCTGCTCAACAAATATTTCTGTTTTGATATATTCTTTACAAATTGTGAATACATAAGCACCACTAAGCTTTGCTTAGCGTGTTAGACTATTTCTTACGTGCAGATCAAGAGAGATGAGAAGAGTGCTAATTTAGATTCATAAAGGTCTAGATCAACTGCATCACAAAAAGATCTTTTGAAAAGTATTTTATATACCAAATTTTAAATAGCCCATATAACAAAGTTACCTTATTTTGCATGACAGTTGTATACATTTATAGGGAGTGAGAAATGTGTATTTAAATCCTATAATTTTCTATAATTAAGACATTTTTGTATAATATATATATCAAGTGTAAGCATGTGTTATCTTTAGTTGAAAATATTGGTTAAACTTTATATTGTTTAGAATGATTGTTGAATGGATTTAAAGATTGATTGATGAGAGTTGTTATTATGAGATTTTCTTTGGAAGGTAGTGGCAACATGTAACACATGGGCATTCAACCTTGTTTGACACGAGCATGTTTAGGTTTTAAAAAAAATTATTTCCAAGTTCTATTAAGTTAAGTGTCTAGTAGCATCTCTTCATAAATAAGTGTATAGGCCATGGAAAGGTATCACATTTAGTGATATCCGAGCCTAGGTCTAGGTAGTTCTAAGATGTGGGTTGTAGAAATGGATTAAGGGAACTGTAAAATACAATTGTCATTATTATGTGAACTCATTACTAATGTGAACTATATAAGTAAATGTGTAATTAATGTAGTTGATCTCTAAATATTTATAGGTATTGATGGCCTCTGGATCAAGTGAAGTTATAGAGGAACGTGCTACATCCTCACATAGTCAGGCTAGTGTGGGGAATCAACAACTATCGAAACCTTCTGCAGAACGAATTCCGTTGGATCCCTAGTTCGTGAGAAACATGGGAGAAGTTCTTAGGTAAATTGTAGGAGTTGTTCCTCCTGCACAACCACCACCACTAGTGCCCCAAAGAACCCCTTTAGAGAGAATTAGGAAGTTAGGAGCAGAGGACTTTAAAGCTCGTGATACTGATGAGTCTTCAGTAACAGAGTATTAGTTAGAAAAGATTGTGAAAGTCTTTGACCGTCTACATTGCACTGATGAAGAGAGATTAGACTTGTTGTATTATATATGAATGAGATAGTCAGACTTCATGGAGTGCCTGTGTCTATTATTTCAGATCAAATTCCGCGCTTTAGATCAAGATTTTGAGAAAGTTTTCAAAAAGCATTAGGTTCTCGACTTCATTTCAGTACTGCATTTCATTTGCAAACTGAAGGTCAATAAGAAAGGGTGATACAAGTGCTTAAAGATGTGCTTAGAAGTTGTGTGATTCAATTTAAAGGTAGTTGAGATAGATATTTTCCTTTAATGGAATTTGCTTATAACAGTAGTTATGAGGTGAGTATTAGAATGGCTCCGTATGAAGCGTTATATTGAAGGAAGTGTAAAACTCCACTTTATTGGACATAATTGAGTGAGAACAAATTTGTGGGACCTAATCTCATTAGGCAAATTGAGGATAAAGTAAATCTCATAAAGGATAGATTAAAGGTTGCAATGGATAAGCAAAAATCCTATACATATTTGAAGCGACGGGTCATAGAATACAATATAGGAAATAATGTGTTTTTAAAAGTGTCGCCATGGAAGAAAGTTCTTCGTTTTGGGAAGAAAGGAAAGCTAAGTCCTATGTTTATTGGACCGTATAAAATATTTGAACGTGTGGGTCCAGTAGCGTATGGATTAGCTTTGCCTCCAGAACTAGCTAAGATTCATAATGTATTTTATGTGTCGATGCTTAGACGTTACACGTAGGATCCTACACATGTGATACGAGTAGAGTCTATTGAAATTCAACCAGATTTAAGTTATGAAGAAGAACCAGTATGTAATATCCTGATTTTTAATGTACTTTGAAATAATAATTATGGAAGATTATATTAGTGTAATAGGTAGAGAAAATATGAGATGGATGTGTATGATGGATGCTATATATATAATATTTGTACTTGAAATATATGTAAGATATAACTAGAATATATAAGACATTTACATATACACCACATATATATGAGGTATACATTAGTGTAGGGAAAATTAATTTTAATTAATTAATTAATTAATAATAATAATACTAATGATAATCATAACAAGAAGAAGTGGAAAGTTTAAAGATGGAAGGAAATGATTGGTGGTGGTTAAATTAATTATTAACATATATATTATTATTATATATATATATATATATATATATATTAAAGATAAGGATGGAAATTTAGAGCCTTCTTTCTTCTTCTTCCTCTTTGAACGTGAGAATTGAGAGAGAGTGAGGAGAGCTTGATTTTGTTCATATACAATTCATAAGAGTTTTAAGAGATTTGAAGGTGGATATTGAAGATTTGACAAAGAATTTAAGTAAGTGCTCTTTTCCTTGAGCTGATTTTTATGGATTTTAATTATATATATGTGTGTGATATGATTAGTGAGAGAAAGTGATTATTAATTGCATAAGATGATAACTATGGCATGTGTAATATATATATGTTGAATTGATATATAGGTGAAGTGAATATGGTTAGATGTTGAGGATGATGATGGGTAATTGGAATTGTGGAAAGGAGTAAGGGTTTTGTGGCAATGAGTTATGAATTGAGTGAATTGATATATGGATGATTGTATGAATGAATTTTATGATGATTATTGTTATGATTTTATGTTTAGGCTAATGGGGACCAAGAGAAGAAGAGTGAGCTTGGATTAACTAAGGTTTATACATATAATTTTTTTTGTTTGTACATATAATCTTTTGATTGGTACATATGATTTGAGTAAGTATATACTTAGATTATGCTCTTGATTTTTGTTTGCATCATTCTAAGTTGATAGGTGTGTGTTTTATTGATAAATATGGTATGAAAAAGTGGTTTTGAGATGTTATGGGTATGGCTATTGGGTGCCTAATTCGTACTTCAGTTCAGATTTTATACCTAGAAAATTAGCCTGACAGGGGTAGTGACATGCTCATGTCAATGGGCATGTCAAAGCTTCTATAAAGTGAATAAATGACATGGTCAGTGACACAACTATGTCACTGGGCATGTCAAAGCTTCTATAAAGTGGATAAATGACATGGTCAGTGATACGCTTATGTCACTAGGCATGTCAAAGCTTCTGTAAAGTGGATAAATGACACGATCAGTGATACGCCCATGTCTTTGGGCATGTCAATTAAATAATTTTGCCCAAAATAGTTCTTTTCTTTATCTTTCATCTGTGATTCATGGCTTGCATAGCTATATCTTTATATATATTGAATTAAAAATGTATATGTGATTATAAAGTGAATAAATATTAATAAAATATGTTGATTATGCAAAATGTTGGTATGTTGATGAGTCATATGGTGAGTGTGGCTCATGATTGCATGATGAAAATATGAAATGAGAAATGTGGAAGTAATATTTGTTAAAGATATGAGAAGTGCAATTTGTGCACTAAAATGTGGATGTAATCCACATTGGCATTATATATGATGATGGTTGATGGAAACCATGATATGAGTTGAGATGTGAGAATATGTTAAAAAATAAATGTATATTGTGTGTACCATATACAATATCTAGTTGCCAGAAGATTATATTTGGTAGTTGGTATGCTATACATGATGGAGCAAGACATTGGGTGTCATGGATATTGCTACATCCATTAGCGAGACACATTTAGTGGCATTGTGATGAAATAGGCTAAAACAATGGTTTTGAAACTTGTTTATTGTATAAGGATAATTGGGCCCAATATATGTGTTTGTGTTAGATAAGAATGACATTATGAATTGTGAAAGATATATAAATATATATTTAAGTATAAACATAAAGCTAATAATAATAAAGAAAATACAAAGAATATGTTGATAAATGATGTTAGTGTTATGAGTGTGATTTTCTGTAATGTATGCATAGTTGTTTATATGTACCACTAAGCTTTTGAGCTTAGCGCAGTTGTGTGAATCACGTAGGTGAGTAGATTATTGATCTTAAAGTTAAACAGTTGTGTCACGAGAAGAGTAAGAGTATTTCGAGACCAACTAGAAGGTGGTGCATGCATGTAAAATTTTATTATGTTGTATTTTGATCATATGTATATATATATAAGTGAATTTTGGAAAGACAATGTGTAATTATATATATGTATTCGAATGAAAATTTTAATGATTTTGGAAATGTTATTTATTAAATATGTGATTTGATAATTTAAAATATTCTTTAATTAAATATTTAATTGGTATGAAATTAAGGTAAGGGTTTAAACAACATTGTAATGTGACATCATTATATTTTATATGCGTATTGTACATATTCAGGGTATATGTATGGTATATATATAGGATATATGTGTGTTACAATTTTTGGTATCAGAGCTTAGGTTTGAGATTCTCAGCCTAAGTGAGTTTTTAAAAAGAAAGTGGAAATTTTGAAATGTGAATGAGTGGTAATACATGCATGTGCATTAACACCTAAGTTGGTCTCGAATGTGCCAATATGTGGTTTATGATTTGATCTGCTTGAATTATATCGGTTAGATGATAGTATGAAAAATGAAATTCCACATGAGAGTAAAGTTAGATAAGGAAATGATATCTCAAGGCCTAAGTTAATGATATGTATATATATATATATATATATTTAAGAAAGTAAACATTATGTTGCAAGAAATTAATCAAAGTTTATAACATGGAAATGCATTACTATTGAAATATATATGTATATATATAGAAATATGCATATAATGATCTATGAGTGTACATGCATTAAACGTAGTGAATACATTATACATATGTATACAAAATCTTAAAGTGAAATAAGAGTTTATAGATTTTTACTATGTTAAAGAAAAATTAAACAAATAGAAGTAGAAATTTATGTAGATTTCATTATTATAGTGAAAACATAAAAGTGAATTGAAAAAAAAAGATTGAGGAAGTATTATAAACCAAAAGATATTATGATTAAAAATAATTTGCAATAATGAAATAAATGTATTGCCCAATTATACTGATGTTAAATCTAGTTTCCAGATTAGCTAAAGAGTAAATGATCAAAGTGACAGTGTGCATTTTATGCTATAGTGAAAGTGGACACTCTGTGCCATAGAGGATATTTTTTTTATATATGTCCCAATGATATTGGCTTTTATGCCAACAGTGGATGCTCTGCGTCATAGAGGATCTTTGATCCCATTCATTACAGTGAGCATTCATGCCATAGTGAGCCTTTGGCCATATAATTATAGTAGACATTCGTGCCATAGTGGATCTTTGGCTATATTTATACAATGGGCATTTATTTTCCATCAGTGACCTGCTATCTAGAACTAAGATTTAAAGTTTAGTATAGAAGGGAAGGATATATATATGCAACATTGGAATGTAATGATATAAATTATATTGAAAAGAATAATCATTAAAGTATTACTTTAATAGATTATACAATTATTGAAAGAGTGTTAAACAAAGTAATTGGTAATAAATTAAAATTATGTTTACAGTACTTCAATGTAGGACTAAAAAAATGTTATATCAAATTAAAAAATGTAAAGTGATGTTATATATATGTATTCTATATAATTACTTGTCCAGTTGTATTGAGATTGATTGGATATGCATGAGAGATACTGAGCATAGCTAGGACTAGAGATGCATATATTGATAGACCTAAGCAGGGCTAGGTCTTAACCTGAACAGTGTTAGGTCATGTGATTGGGATCAGTGATGGTTCCGAGCAGAGTTAGACCATGATATTGTATTAACTGGACATGAGAATTGTATAGAAGTGTTAGTGTCTATAGTGTATTTGTATATGTGTATGTTATATATATATAAGTATGTAATGTGATGATTAATGAGATATTTGATGGTGATCATAGTGTGACATGATCACATGAGTTTTAAAGAATGTGATTTACTAATCACATTGTGATTATGGCTAAAAATATGATGAATTGAATATGATATGATTAAAGATATATGATTTATAATGCATATGTTGATGACCTAAGCAGATTTTGGTCATGAAATTGATATTATGTGTAATAGAAAATAAAGAGATAATAAAAAAGAAATGAAAAAAAAATTAATTTGAAATGATGTATATTGGTTGTATACAATCATTAACTCCAATAAGTCGAAATGAGTATTACTGGAGATGGACTCGAAGAAAATTGGAATTTGAAAATAAGTTTGACCTAATAGAGTTAGGTCATGAATTAAGATAGAATGATGAGTTTAAACAAGTTAAAAGTTGACTAGAAGAAAATAAGGTTGTGATGATGATATTGTGATAGTTAGATCAATTGAACTGGAATGTGGCAAGGGTTACGAGTAATTATTGAGATTCAATATGTATAGTTGTATTAAAAATATGAGAGATATGTGATAGCAAGTATGATGCAATGTCCTAATATGTGTATGGACATAAAGTGAGTTAAGGTATATCAGTTTAAATAATAAGAGAACTGCTTAAGAGAATGGTGGTTAATTTGAGAAAGATGCCAGTTATGTGTGATTGGAATGCATTAACATGTTGGCTTGATGAATAAATTATGAGAATGGATTTTAATGATGGAAATAAGATTTTATAGTATTATATTTTGATTGTATTGAAATAGTGTGTGATAATTGTATAAAGGATAAAATCATGGTGGGGATGCATAAATTATCGCAATGAGACCAGTTACATAGGGATTAAAAATTGTTATCATTTATGGTTTTACAAATACCTATTTGCAGATATAGGAAAGAGATGGATGAACAAAGATACAATCCTGAAAATGTGGTGACTGATAGTCAGTGTGAAGATATAATTCAAGAACCTTTAAATTAAGGTTAAGAAAGTATATTTATAAAATGATGAAGTGATAAAATATCTTGAGTATAATAGATGTGTGAGGCATATATATAATGAAATGAATTGATTTTTGTCTAATGACAATTTGATTGGTGATGTAATGATTTATCATGATTGTTTTGCTTAAAAAAAGGATAGTAATGAATTATGAAATTGGGAGAAGATGACTGACCCTAAAGGGGAGAGTAGAGGTTATGCAATTTGATGAAATAATAATTTGATGACATGATTAATTTCATATGAAAATTTAAGATGATATTTTGTTATGGATGGATTATTATCGTACTAGATAATTTCGAGGATGAAATTATTTAAGGGGGAGAGAATTGTAATACCCTAATTTTTGATGTACTTTGGAATAATAATTATGGGATAGTATATTGGTATAATAGGTAAAGAAAATATGAGATGGATGTGTATGATGGATGTTATATATATAATATTTGTATTTGAAATATATGTGAGATATAACTAGAATATATAAGACATGTACATATACACCACATATACATGAGGTATACATTAGTGTAGGGAAAGTTGATTTTAATTAATTAATTAATTAATAATAATAATAATAATAATAATAATAATAATAATAATAATAATAATAATAATAATAATAATAATACTAATGATAATCATGACAAGAAGAAGTGGAAAGTTTAAGGATGGAAGGAGATGATTGGTGGTGGTTAAATTAATTATTAACATATATATTATTTTTTATATATATATTACAGATAAGGATGGAGATTTAAAGAAAAGAGCCTTCTTTCTTCTTCTTCCTCTTTGAACGTGAGAATTGTGAGAGAGTGAGGAGAGCTTGATTTTGTTTATATACACACCAAATTCATAAGATTTTAAGAGATTTGAAGGTGGATATTGAAGATTTGACAAAGAATTCAAGTAAGTACTCTTTTTCTTGAGCTGATTTTTATGGATTTTAAGTATATATATGTGTGTGATATAATTAGTGAGAGAAAGTGATTATTAATTGAATAAGATGATAATTATGGTATATGGAAAGTGATTTTAAGTATATATATGTGTGTGATATGTTGAATTGATGTATAGATGAAGTGAATATGGTTAGATGTTGAGGGTGATGGTGGCTAGTTGGAATTGAGGAAAAGAGTAAGGGCTTTTGTAGAAATGAGTTGTGAATTGAGTGAATTGATATATGGATGATTGTATGAATGAATTATATGATGATTATTGTTATGATTTTGTGTTTAGGCTAAGGGGGATCAAGAGAAGAAGAGTAAGCTTGGATTAACTAAGGTTTGTACATATAATTTTTTTGGTTTGTATATATAATCTTTTGATTGGTACATATGATTTAAGTAAGTATATACTTGGATTATACTCTTGATTTTAGTTTGCATCATTCTAACTTGATAGGTGTGTGTTTTGTTGATAAATATGTTATGGAAAAGTTGTTTTTAGATGCCATGGGTATGGCTATTGGGTGCCTAATTCGTACTTCATTTCAGATTTTATACCCAGAAAATTAGCCTGACAGGGGGCAGTGACACACCTGACACACCCATATCACTGAGCGTATCAAAGCTTCTGTAAAGTGAATAAATGGCATGGTTAGTAACACGCTCATATCACTGGGCGTGTCAAAGCTTCTATAAAGTAGATAAATGACACGGTCAATAACACGCCTATATCACTAGGCGTGTCAAAGCTTCTGTAAAGTGGATAAATGATACGGTCAGTGACACGCCTATATCTTTGGGCGTGTCAAATAAAGAATTTTGCCTAAAATAGTTTTTTCCTTGTCTTTCATCTGTGATTCATGGCTTGCATAGCTATATCTTTATATATATTGAATTAAAAATGTATATGTAATTATAAAGTGAATAAATATTAATAAAATATGTTGATTATGCAAAATATTGGTGTGTTGATGAGTCATATGGTGAGTGTGGCTCATAATTGTATAATGAAAATATGAAATGAGAAATTTGGATGTGATATTTGTTAAAGATATGGGAAGTGCAATTTGTGCACTAAAATATGGATGTAAGCCACATTGGCATTATATATGACGATGATTGATGGAAACCATAGTATAAGTTGAGATGTGAGAATATGTTAAAAAAATAAATGTGTATTTTGTATAATATTGTATTTAGTAGTTGGTATGTTATACATGATAGAGCAAGACACTGGGTGTCACAGATATTGCTACGTCCATTAGCAAGACACATTTAGTGTCATTGTAATCAAATATGCCAAAATAATGGTTCTAGAACTAGTTTATTGTATAAGGATAATTGGGCCCAGTATATGTGTTTGTGATAGACAAGAATGACATTATGAATTGTGAAAGATATATAAATATATATTTAAGTATAAACATAAAGCTAATAATAATAAAAAAAAATACAAAGAATATGTTGATAAATGATGTTAGTGTTATATGTTGTTTTTCTGTAATGTATTTATATGCTGTTTATATGTACCACTAAGCTTTTGAGCTTAGTGCGATTGTGTGAATCGCGCAGGTGAGTAGATTGCTGATATGAAGGTCAAACAGTTATGCCACGAGAAGAGTAAGAGTTTTTCGAGACCAACTAAAAGGTGGTGCATGCATGTACAATTTTGTTATGTTGTATTTTGATCATATGTATATGTATACAAGTGAATTTTGGAAAGACAATGTATAATTATATATATATGTAATCAAATGAAAAGTTTAATGCTTTTGAAAATGTTATTTATTAAATATGAGATTTGATAATTTAAAATATTTTTTAATTAAATATTTAATTAGCGTGAAATTAAGGTAAGGGTTTAATTGGTGTAACATCCTTATATTTTATATGCGTATTGTATGTATATAGGGTATATGTATGGTACATATATAGGGTATAAAAGTGTTATACAGTGGCTATCTTAGCTAGTAAAATAAAGGAGTTACGGTATAAACGCATCCCTTTAGTGAAGGTATTGTGAAGGAATCATTCAATTGAGAAATCTACCAGGGAAAGTGAGGAAATAATGAGACAACAACAATTATATCACTAAGGTTGGTCACCAATTTGATTTCATCCAATACATACTAATAGATCCACTTTGAACATTTATGATAAATGAAACATATGTATGTATATAACCATCACAATTCTTGATTGATAATCTATGAACCATTTGTGATCAAAATAATGTAGTAATATTAACATTTACATAGGTCCATCCTCAACCATATATACAACACTATCCGCTTTTACCTAAACTCAACACAATCAATTACACTCACCACAATACACAATCATTTAAAAAAAAGAAAGAATTCCATATAACAGTTGACTTAGTAACCTCCAATCACAACAAACAATCAAAATAAAGATATAATACTAGACAACGGAATTAATCACACAAGTTCTTTATTAGTGAAATAGATGTTATTTTTTTTTGTATTTGATGTTTTCTTTTGTTTTTGTTTTAAATTTTCTATTTTTGTATACAATATACCACTGACTTTACTATTTGTGATCACAAACTTGAATAATAATAACATCATATCGCTGGCTTGGCTGAATTCAATGTAAATCTAGTTGGATTTATTAATAATACTTCAAAATATTCTTTTCATTAAGCATGGAAGTTCTACAAGGCATTCTTTCTCAAAATTCTCTTTCATGAATCATATTAAAATTTTTTTTTTGTTATATATATATGAAATTTATTAAAATTAAATTGTTTATTATGCAATGAAATAGTTAAAATATGAAAATATTAGTTAACTATTTTTATAATTAATTTTGAATTAATTTTTTAAATGAAAATCAAAAATTCAAATTTTAACCTAATTAAATTATAAGAGGCAAAAATAAGACGAAATAATGGATAAAGCTAAAAATTGCTCAATTTGTTTTACATGTTTAATTATATTTATAACTAGAAAAATTTCCGTGCGTTGCTACAGATAAACAATATTTGATAACGATATTTACAATATATTACACGATATTTTTTATAAAACCAAGTTTTACATAGTTTAGTTTTTTGATGCAAAAATTAAAGTTCAGTGCATTATATACATTGGTATGTAATATTTCATAATATCCAAACCAAAATGAGACATTTGAAGTGGCGAGATAGTTGTAGCAAAACCATTTTTGTTTTTGTTCATCAATCTTCCTTTTCTTTTGAGTTATCATCATCAAACCTATAGTTGATAATATCAAAATTTAATGAACATTGTGTTATGTAGTTATTATTTAAAAGATAGACATAAAAATAAAATTATTATCTTAGACATTGTTTCTTGACCGGTAATGTCTCATATAATAAATTGGCCATAGTTTCTTTATGGCAAGGCTCAAAGTGTAGGAATCTAGATACTTTACTTTCATTTGAACTTGAACTTGATGTCGATGAAGAAGCACAATCTGTTTTTAGCGACTTAGGGGAAGCAGAAGCAGAAGACATTTTCATTGTGGGGCTTTCAAGTAGAAGCTGGGTACAAATTGGAGGCAGAGGAGTTTGCATATCAACATTGGAAGTTGGCTTCACATCTTTAAAATGTATGTAACTTTAAAATTTGTTTTACCCGAATCAGTTGATCGTTTAGTTACTACAATTTGGAAAAGATGCTCAAAACCATAAATTTTGTTCATCAATGTTGGCACTATTGACCATCTTAATCCATTTATGCACTATAGCAATTTTTGAACGTTGAAATCATTTAACTCAAACTCTTTAACCAATATTGTGGCATAAAATAGTCAGTCCCATAGCAACTCGTTCAATGCTAACATCTCTCTTATGTTTCAATAGACCCATCAATTTCAACCTCACATATATTCCTAAATACATGTGGCACCATATGAAATCCTTCAAAACATCTAGTTGGATTTCTTAATAATACTTTAGAATATTCTTTTCATTAAGCATCAAAGTTCTACAAGGCATTCTTTCTAGAAATTATCTTTCATGAAGCATCAAATATCTAATTATAAATAAATCGTACATATCATCATCTTCATCACTACTAGAAGTAGCTATATATATTATGACTTGAATATGATATAAATTTTGCTCTATATATCCTGCATGAAATTTATAATAAAAATAAATATGATAATAATTTTCATAACAAGATATTCTTTTATACCAAATTAAAAAGAAATCATAAAGATATTAAATTCATAAATAAAGCAATCTAAAACAATACTTTCATATGTGATAAAAAATCAATATTAGAATGATAATAATAGCAACAAATAAAATTATGTTAAACCTTTAATTCAAGCTTTTCTTCTATTTACATGCATCAAGACAAATATCCTTCTCCAATCCTAATTCATAAATTTTTCAAGTGCCTTTATTTTATGAATCATTAGAAACATCTTCCATTTCTTCCAAAATTTCCATAAATGCTTTTATAGAGTATGGATTAGATTTAACACTCGTTATTTTGTTGCTTTAGATTTGTATTTTTGGACCTTAGCTAAGTCATTTTCTCTTCATGCACTTAGAGAAGATGCTCACATTTCTAAACATGAATCCAACTTTTGAAATTTCAATTCTTTCTTTATCCTATTAGAAATAGAATTATAATAATTAGAAATTTGCTTCCCTTTAAAACTACCAATTCCAAATTTTTCACCATCAGATATATGCATGTCCCTATTAAGAAATGATGGTGTTTAGTAATCGTAGATTTACTAAAAACTTGACATAGTAGATTATAATGTTTACACCCATTTTCTTAAATGTTTTCAATCATAAGTTACTATAGTATAATCTAATAATTTAGAAAGCTATCGCTACTTTAGTTGAAGATAATTGTATTTTCCCTTCAATTATTTGTGCCTGCTAATGTTACTTGACATTTACTTGTTAATTACTTCATCCAATCTATCTCTAAATGTGCTTTAACTTAAAGTTTCTGGATATATGTATAAATAATAATTGTCAATAAGTGATATTGGTTTTGATGTGTGTTTACAACATGGTCTCCTAATTTTTTGTCATGTGCAATATCCTAATTAATGACAACTCTGCTTACTTCAGTGTACCATTGTAAGAATTCTTTGAAATTCATACAACCATTTTAAACTCCATCAAAATGCAAGGCATTCCATTTGGTATAAGTTGTCTTCATTTTAATCTATTCTTATCTGCTATATCTCACTAAGTCAGCAAGATTATTTGTAATCTAGTTTTGCAAGTAATTGATTGATTGTACAAGCTCCATGGCATAGCAAGGAAGAATGATGATATACTAAAGTAAAGCGATCATAAGTCAGGATCATGTAGGGTAAAAGGAGAGAGAATGTTTAATGTGTGAGTTTGTAATACTTGTGTAGGATAAAAATAGTTGCAATGGGCAATAGTGGGAATGTGATAACACTTCTTGAGAGATATGTACTATTATTTTCCTTAATGATTAGCTATTTAAATGGGCTCATCGAAGCACTTAGCTTGTTATATAATCTAAGTTATATTTTATGTGCAAAGTTGATTAAGAAAGATCTTAGAAATTTTAGGTAAGGTTCCTATGGGGCCTTAAGCCTATCTAGACCCTAGGATCGTTATGACTCCGTGAGCAGGGCGTGACTTACTTCAAAATACCAAAAGAACAGTTGATGATAAAGTCCATAAGTTTGTGATGAAATACTATATATATATATAACTATATGAACATCATAAATAATATTACTAGGAAAAATGACACCAACTCCAAATTTTAAAAATTACAAAGTGAGAAACAAACATACCTAGATTATTATCAAATGTTTAATCACTGCATAAGTAACTAAATAAATATAGATAAATAGGCCATCTGAAAAATTATTAAATATAAAGTAAAATATGTTATTTACATATCAAAGGACAACATCCGCCGCTAAAAGCACATGCTACCCACAAACTTGCTCTTTATTGCAAACCTTATGTTTTTAAACAAAGCTTATCAAAGGTAAGCAAGGAGGTGTCTATGCTATATTTTTACTTAACCTTAATAAAGCATTTATGGAATAATAAATGTGAAATTAGGGTTTCTTTCTCAAATATAGATAGTTAAATTTTCTAGGTGAATTTTATTTCATTATTAAATAATTAGCACTGCCATAAGCTAAATAATATAATTACTTACTATTTTTCTATTTAAGGATAAAATATTTAAAATTGTGCCTGTATTTTTGGTTTTACTACAATTTTATTATTTATATATTTTTTAGTATATTAGGTCATTTCATTAATTGATTTAGCTAAAATATAAGTTTTTCAATATTTGTATCATTTACATAGACATAATGTATGAAAGTTGGATTGGAAAACTAATAAATATGCAATCTTATTTAGAAGGAATTTCAAACTTTATTAAACTTACCACTAGAGGAGAAGAAGATAAAGAAAAAAAAATTATTGTTCATATGTGAAATGTGTCAACAGGTTCTTATTGAGTGTTAAGGATGTCAAAGAACATATGGTATGGAATAGATTTTTACTGGGTTATATAGCATGGATGTTTCATGGAGAATCATTTGACAATATTAGTGACACCCTTTGCTTTCAACATAATTCTTCATGTTTAGTGGCTTCTAATGCCACATCTAGTATGGTTGAAGAAGATGACATTAGAGGATTGATTTATGATGCTACTAGGATTAGAACAACAAGACAAAATAGTGATACTTTGAATGAATATGCTTATCTTAGAGATTTAGGTGATAATGGTAATAATGAAGGAGTGGATGAGGTAGATGATGAGCCTCCTAGTTGTGAGAGTAAATATCATAATTTGATGAATGATTATGATCAAGAACTATATCTCGGTTAAACCAGGTTTTTGAGGTTGTCATTTACTTTGCATTTGTACGATCTTAAATGTGTTGTTGGATGGTTTGCAAATTCTTTTATAATATTACTTGAATTATTAAATTATGCATTTCTAAAGGGAAATTCTTTGCCACGATCTTATTATAAGGCAAAGAAAAGCATGAAGTATTTTGATCTTGGATATGAAAATATTATGTGGTCCTAATGATTATATGCTTTAATGGGAGAATGGAGCTATTGATAAAATTTGCAAAATTTTTGGATCTTTTCAGTGCATGGACAATAAAGAAAGTCATGATATAATTCGAGATGAAGGGGAACCAATGTCTGTGTCACGCCCACTAAATTCCTTACGATGTTATTTTTTTTAAAAAAAAATTATGATTTAATTTTAGAATTAATTATAAAAGATTAATGTCGGATCCACAATGACAAATGTTTGATTTGTGGAGATAAAAATAATAGTAATAATAATAATGATGATGATGATGATAATGATAATGATTCTACCTAAAATAAATAGAAGCAACATAAACACAATTGTTAGCCAAAACCTTGGCCAAGTCAAATTTACTCTATTTTGATCTTAGACAATCAAATTGAATATGACTAATGTTTGTACCAAGCTACATGTGTGCAGGAAACAAAATTCAACTATAGTTTGCCTGGACCTCTATTAAGCACGACCAGACTGGCCTAGATTAGAGTAAAAAAGAGCTGAAGCATTAGCATGAGCTGAACAAGAAGAGCTAGGAATTGAGCATTGAAGCGCTCGGAACCAAGCACTAAAGCAAGCTCGAGCTCTTAACCAATAGGACTAAACATTTGACAACCAAGCTTTAATATCATGGACCAAGCCTCAGTTTTCAGGAACTAGATCAAAGGAAGACATGAGACCAAACGCCTACAACTTAGACTGAACCCTAGCTATCAAGGAACAGCACAAGCAAATTAGTCCAAAGCTACTAGGAACGAGCTCAAAATAGGACTTAAGACTGAACACCTGTAGCTCGGACTGAGCCCTAGCTGCTAGGGATGAGCCGAAACTGATAGATCCAAACTTGAGTCCAAATTCATCAGAATGCCCAGAGACACTCAAGGCCAGTGGTACTCCAAAAACTTCAGCATATCAAGTCTAGACTGACATGACTAGAAATAGTCTGACCATACCGAGCCGAGTTAAATGATCCAAAAACATCCAGTAGAGCTCACGGTCTATAGTACTTTGAAAAGATCAGCATGCTATATAAGGACTAATCGGACTATGCTATAGCCCACCCATACTAAGGTTAAGCTAAATCCTCAAAACTTGCAGTAGAGATCATGGTTAGTTGTGCTCCAAAAATTTCAGCATACCTCAAGAACATCGACTGGGCTATGGAAAAAACTTTTAAAGATTGTAGCTATTACTTATCCATTCAGTTAATGTATGCCACATGTACTAGCCATTGAAGAACTTTTGTCAGAAATTCAAGCTTCACAACTAGACCAAAGCTCATCTAACTCAGCTGAAGCCGAGCCAACCAGACTGCTTGGAGTCTGCTCATGATTTTGCTTGACACATTAATAATAGTGGGAGACAAAGTCTAAACATGTAGGCACCCATTTCAAACGGTTAATTCAAGTCTTGAAGGCTATAAATACATCAAGAAACTTTATTTTTGGGAGAGAAAATAATTGTAATAACCAAGATAAACATATTTTATTTCCTTGCATCAAAATTTACATTTACATTCATTGAGTATTTGGTGTAAGCATTAAACACCATTGTAAGTTGAGTGTTAACTTTGAAATACTTGGGTTTTAGAGTGAGCCCTGGAAAAACTCTTGTTGGATTGTGAGGATAATACTCAAACCTTGTAAAAGTTTGGTCTGAACTTGTGAAAACACCAAGTTAGAGTCGAGCTTGTAAAAACTCAAGATTAGTGGAACCTTAACAAGTTATTGAGGAAGTGGATGTAAGATTGAGGTAATCTGAACTACTATAAATTCCTTGTGTTCATTCTTCTCTACTCTATTCCTTCTTCATCTTTTTGTTCTTATTGTTTCAAATTTTTATTTGACATCACTTCTTCAAGAATCAATTCACCTCCCTCTTGATTGCCATCTTGGGACAACAACAATGATAAAAAAAAATGGTGAGTAGGAATTGTAATAAAAATAACAGAAACAACTGAATAAAATGTATGTTAGCCAAGGGTCCAATAACCCAAAGATGATATCAAATATGTAGTTTTACCTAAATGAAAGAAGAGATGGAGAGAACTTTTATTCATTTTCACCTTTTCCTTTCTCTTTCGGTGCCTAGAAATAAATAAGAGAAAATAAAAACTAGATTTCTCTTATTCTTAGCATTTTCTTCTTACCCAAAACCATAAACAAATAAGGATTCAAATAGAGGTTCATTATGGCTGCACATGAAGAAGAGAAAAGAAAGGACGCTGGAGATAGGAGAACATTTTCCTTCCCTTTCTATTATGATTTGAGAGGCAAAATCATTGGAGGAGGACAAGGGGAATGAAATCAAAGCAAAAATGTAGAGGATATCCTAGGTTAGAGCTTGAAAGTTTAGTGCATGTATAATTGAGTTGATCTAATATGAAAATTTTATCCTTCCTTTTGCATGAAATTTTGTTAATGAATGAGTTAATAATGGGAATTCAAATTTGTTCTTATTTTGTTAGGTTTCTTGAATGGAAATAGTCACGTCTCTTATAGGATGAATTACAATGGTTTATTTGGTTTTGATTTGCTTTTTGTGTGTTGGAGTTGCTGTTAAATTAATGAAAAGAAGAAGAGGTGCAAGTTGTCCTTTGAGCATGAAAATCATTTTGTTGTGTTTTATTGGTGTTTATGTAAATTAAGGGAAGAATAGGCAATGGGTCGTGAATTATTTGGATTTATATATGAGGGGTTTATATTTTTGCCTGAAATGGCTCCTGAATTATTTAGATTTATAGATTAGCTAAATCTAATACATTATGTTTTATCAAATTAAACATGCAAGGTTAAACTAGGTCTGTTTGTTGTTGTTCATGCAAATTGCGTATGCAATGAATTGGCTTGAATGATGAATGGTTTAGAAAAATGGTGGTTTTATTTTAATAGAAAATACATTTTGAGTAAGTTGTAACATTTGTTATATGTAAAAGGAGAATGTATCATGAACATGCAATTTGTGAATGTTGTATTTTTATTGTTGGTAATAAGGAAAATGCAACTTGAACATGTAATATGTTAACGTTGTATTATTGTTATATATGAAAGGAATAGGCATCCTTAACATATTATGTGAGGATGTTGTATTGCATACTGCTTATGAAAAGATAGGCATTCAAGACATATAATCTAGGTAAGTTGCTGCTTGTGGTTTTGTTAAATGAATTACACGAGAGAGATGGATTAATTTTTTGGTCCAATCTAATAAAACTAGAAATTATGTAATGTTTGAGCTTCCTTATTGAGTTACAAGATAAAATCGTTTTTTTAATTTAATATTTATGGGCTTTGTGTAACACTAGAGCTATAATATCAAGTCACAAGTTCAATATGCTTTCCTAAATTAAAAAATGTGGTTTATAAGGAATTTATATTGTGCTTTAGATGGTATATTCTATCAACTATATAAAACTTGTTAATAGAATCATGCAAATGGCGATATGAAGTACTAATGGTATGTAATCATATGTGAGTATTTGAGACTCTCTTTTTATGCATGAATGAAAAGTAAAGTGTCTAATTCTATGGTTGAATTAATCAATTTGTAACTACATTCCATTTTTAGATGATGAGATGTGTAATTATGCATTATTTATGAATGTCTCAATTTACAGTTGTACAATTCAGATATAAGATGAAATCAAATTGGTGACCAACCTTAGTGATATAATTGTTGTTGTCTCATTATTTCCTCACTTTTCCAGGTAGCTTCCTTAATTGAATGATTCCTCTACAATACCTTCACTAAAGGGATGTGTTTATGTCATAACTCCTTTATTTCATGAGCTAAGATAGCCACTGTTTCTTCATACCTTAAATCTGGCTAAATTTCAATAGACTCTACTTATATCACATGTGTAGGATCTGACCTGTATCATCTAAGCATCGACACATGAAATATATTATGAATCTTAGCTAGTTCTGAAGGCAAAGCTAATCGATAGGCTACTGGACCCACACATTCAAGTATTTTATAGGTCCAATAAACCTATGACTTAGCTTTCATTTCTTCCTAAAATGAAGAACTTTCTTCCATGGTGGCACTTTTAAAAACATCTTATCTCCTACTTTGTATTCAATGTCTCATCGCTTCAAATCTGCATAGGATTTTTACCTATCCATTGTAACCTTATCTATCCTTTATGAGCTTTACTTTATCCTCAGTTTGCCTAATGAGATCAGGCCCCATAAGTTTTCTCTCACTCAATTATGTCCAACTAAGTGAAGTTCTACACTTCCTTCCATATAACGCTTCATAAGGAGCCATTCCAATACTCACCTGATAACTATTGTTATAAGCAAATTTCACTAAAGGAAAATATCTATCCCAACTACCTTTAAATTCAATCACACAGCTTCCAAGCATATCTTCGAGCACTTGTATCACCTTTTTCGATTAACCATCAGTTTGCGAATGAAATGCGGTACTAAAATGAAGTCGAGAACCCAAAACTTTCTTAAAACTTTTCCAAAATCTTGAAGTAAAGTGCTGGTCTCGATCTAAAATAATAGACACAGGCACTCCATGAAGTCTGACTATTTCATTACTATATAATTCAGCGAGTCCAATCTCTCTTTATCAATGCAATGCAGAAGGTCAAAGACTCACAATCCTTTCCAACTAATACTCTGCTACTGAAGACTCATCAGTATCATGAGCTATAAAGTCCTCTACTCCCAACTTTCTAATTCTCTCTAAAGGTTCTTTGGGGCACTGGTGGTGATGGCTGTGTAGGAGGAACAACTCTTACAATTTTCCTAAGAACTTCCCCTATGTTTCTCATGAATTGGGGGTCCAATGAAGGTTCCAAAGGTTGTTGATTCCCCACACTAGCATGATTGTGTGAGGATGCAGCACATTCCTCTGCACCTTCACTTGATCCAGAGGCCATTTATACCTATAAACATTTAGAGATCAACTGCATCAATTACACATTTACTTATATAGTTCACATAGCAATGACAATTGTATTCACAGTTCCCTTAATCCATTTCTATAACCCATATCTTAGAACTGCCTAAACCTAGGCTCTGATACCACTAAATATAATACCTCTCCATAGCCTGTACACTTGTCTATGAAGAGATGCTACAAGACACTCGACTTGATAGAATTTGGAAAGAATTTTTTTTAAAACCTGAACATACCCAATAATCCCAAAATCAGTGTCTTCCATCAAAATTTTCTCTCAAATTCCTAACAAGTAAATTTCTTAAATTGTTATTTTTCTTTATTTTTTTTGCTTTCCTTATTGCGAAGAAGAAGAAGAAGAAGGAAGGCCAAACAATCAATTAGGTTTTCAAATTTGTTTTGTTTTTTTTGTTTTTTTTTGTTCTCAAGTGAATTGGTGTTTATTTTTTGCTTCAATCTTGACGTTTGTGTTGTTGTGAAAATTCTTGGGCTTTTATTGAATGCTTTTAATTGTGTTATTTATTTTTTAATGTTTTTCAAATATAACCATGAAAAGGCTTTCAATTATAATAATAACTAAGTTAAAGAATTATTGTTATTGTGGCTGATGTGTATAATACTAAATGATTTGTTATTGGCTCCACTATGCTATTGATATTGGTTACTTTTGTTTTGGTTTGCCATATAATTGAAGGGTTTGATGGTATGTATTAAAGGGATAAAGTCTACTTTTATTGTGGTACTAAGGATGTTTGCTTTGCTACGTATTTGTGATTGTTACATGTAATTACTGATGCACTGCTACATATATTATAAATATTTAAAGAAATTAACTATATGTTGGAATTTAAGGCATTACCAAATGTAGATCATGAGAGGAAACGTAATTTGAAAGTTGAATTAATTAGTTTAACTAATAAACATTCAAGATTTGTGGACTAGTTATAGAGAGCTTGTAAACTTTACACTTGGAAGTGATTTAGTTAATGGTCTTAAAAAGAAAATTTAGAAAAAAAAAAACATAAAAGTAGGCTATTGAAATTAATGAATTTCTTACCTTTTGTGTCATAGTCTAATAAATGGAAGAGAAATACTCATAAAGAGAAATCTTATATGAATTTATGATTTGAACTAAGATAATTTAAGAGAAAGAGATATTTTGGACATTAGCTATTGTAGTTGTTGGAATTCTAACACAGAAAGGGACCAGATTTAAATGAAAAAAAATTTTGATTAATAAGAATATAGCCTATAAAATTAAGTGATGGACGAAGACTAACAACTTACTTGGCCTTGTTAAGAATTTAAAATTACATGGATTTATGTGTAGGGGTAACCTAATAAAAGTACGAGACCTAAGATAATAATTTGATATAGTTCTTGGAATGTAAAAGCAGAGTAGGGAAAGGTATCAACAAATTAGAAATTGAGGTATAATTATATGTAGTATTCAAAAATAAATTGTATGAGATAAAAGTATCAACATATATAACCTTATTAAAAGTTCAAATTTATAAATTTTTAGAAATTCATGCCTAAGAGTAATGCAAATATATGTAATTCCATGCATCCATGTAGATATATATAAATGTACTTATTAAATAAAAGTGCATGTGTTTGTAAATATGGAGATAAAATTTAGGTTAGAACATATACGAAGATAAACATAGGTAAGATAAGTTATTAATGAAATATATTAATAAGAGAAAACAGAAATTTGGAGTAAGAGTAGCCTATGCACATTTGTAAAGTGCAATAAAAAAACAATAAATTGTATATACAAATATTGTCTTCTTTTCCTCATTTTCTAAGCAATTAAATGGAAATTCTATATGCAATGTTTTCTAGCTTATGTTACTTTGATTCTACTCAAATTTAGTTCATTATGTTGATGTAGTTGGGTCTTTGTCTTTAATACATAGTTTCATCTTTCTATTTTTTCAAGAACTATGGTGTGAGAAAATTAGAAGCAATTTTTAGCATCAACTCATTATTACATGTTGTTTTATGCCTTGTAAGCTTAATTTTCAAGTAAAGTATATTTAGTATCATCAAAAAATATAATGCTAACTTTTAATGTAAATAATATTTTACTTTAATGAAGTCATAGTTCAAGTTGTTGCCTCTTAAAAAATAAATAAAAAGTCAAGAGAAATTATAAATTTATAAAAGGTTTAATTGCATTTTATGGATGAAAAGATATAAATCCACTACCATTAACTCTCACCATATTTGGAAGCTTTACTATTGAAAGATCAAATATTAATTGAAAGATAATTTTGTTGGATAGCAGAAGTAGTTTTTTTTTAGCATTTTTATGTATTTCTTGGTGTATTTTGCTAATATATTTTTTTAGAATATGGTTGAAACACGTTCATCGTCATCTACACCAATAAAATCTATTAGTCAAATTATGAGGAAGTTAAAGAAGTCTAAAAGAAAGCAAAAATGTAAAAGTGTGAGGAAGAAATTTGATGTTGGAGTTAAGATGAATAAGAAATCTGTACCAATTTCTTATAAATATTTTGTCCAGTTCTGACACTCCAAATAACTTAAAATTTATACACAAATTTTGATTGGCTAGCATCTACCAGTTTCCTCATATGCTCTTATGCTTCATCACTTTGTTTTGGCCGCCATCATTGAAAAGAAGCTTATGATTCATCTTAATTTCATTCGATGATTACCATATGACAATTAAAATAGACAAAAATTAATATTATGCTTCCAAACATATAGCTAGTAAACAATAGAAAACTTCAAAAGTATAACCATGTGTGGCAGCCATGGAATGATAAAAACTTGTATTTATTAATTAGAATAATATTTATATTGAATTTAAAAACAAGAAAAGCAAACCTATCTTAAAAAAATTAGCTTTATAACAGAATTTTTGTTGAGTAATATTAGTATATGTGAAGTTTAACAAATAAGCAATCATGAATTCAATTTTTTTTAGAAAATTAATGATTTTTTTTGGAAGATTTATACATGTCATTCGATTGTGTCTATATTGTTCACATTTGACACACTTAGTTTGAACTTTGATCTCCCATGTTGCTTTAATTCTTCTTTTTTTAGGTCTTCTAGATTTTGTTCTTCCAATTTGTTGTAATAGAACTTCTTTTCCAACATCATTGGATATATTTCATGTGTCATCCTTTAGTACTAGATATAATATTCTTTGATAAGTTTCCATCATTGTATATTTGATGTAGTAAGATGATCAATATTCATAAGGGTCTATGTGCATCTTATTTATTATTTCTACTGCATGTGGACATGATAATTTATTAATTTGAAACCTATAGCGAGTGTATAATCTTTCTTTCATGTTCACTATGTAAATTTTTTCATGTTGAAGGATGGTAAAGATATCACTATTGGCTGGTTTCACATGCAATATATTATTATTATTATTCATTTTTGGGTCACTTCTCATGTTATAATTTCTCATTTCTAAATATTAAATCAATTAGCGCACCATGCCTAATAGCTTAACTAATTGATATTTTTTATTTAGTATTATTATTTAATGTGACACTAATGAAAAGCCTCTTTATGTAATAGAAACCAAGTGCAAAAAATATTTTATTTTTAAAGAAAAAACAACACTTGTAAAACTAACATATCATAACCAATATAATAAAGGGCTTAATTCTTAGGAACAGTAACATTTTAATTAATTTTGACTTAAGTAAAAAGCTAGTCTTACCCTTGAAGTTATTTAAAGTATTTTACTTTTCTTTTTTTGATCAATGGAAAGAAAGTTTCATTACTAAAAGGTAAAAGATACAAGAAAAAACTATGACCAGAGACAGTAGAGCAAAAGCCCAAGGAATACAAGCAAACTAAAACAAAACGAATAACAAAACTTACCAATTCAAACAGATACAATAACAACTATAAGCAATAAAACAAAAAGGAAGCATCCATATAAACCATAAGCAATAACTTTTCCAACAGAAAAGGGGCAAATTAATTTGGTGATCTCTGAAGCAAAAAAGTCCAAAGTGTGAACCATCTTCCTCCAAAGTCCCAAAGTCCTAGAGCAAAAGAAGAAAATTCCTGATAAAAGAGGCCAACAAATATTCAAGACATGGCCACCACCAACAGCAATAAGCATAGCCTTAAAGTGGCTTTCAAGCATATCCAGACTGTCATAATAGAAGATAAAGATTTTGATAGACCATAAACCCTAGACATCCTCAGATATGTGGTGAGTTGAGGGAAAGGAAGAAACAAACATCCATAAAGGTGTTAAAAAAGGGAGCATCTCGGAAAAACCAGAGGGAATGAGCTATGAATTAGAGGTCACTGGAAACATCAAGTAACCATCTCCCTCAATTGAAAATTGAAACACAATACAACTAGTAATCAAAGCTCTTACAGACTTGTTGGGAAAGCTGGAGGTAAATTATTCTCCATATAGGGGGAATGATTGAATCTTGGCGTGCCCAAAAGGTTTGTGAGGAGCAACTGTGAAAGTGAAATGCCATCTTTTCCAAATAATTAAATCTGGTCACGAACTCAAATTTGACCTCTAGATGATCCAGATTTGGATCCATCCTCCTAGGCTAAAATCAAATAGCCACAAGCTCCAAATAAAAAATTGGACCTCAAAAAAATAAACCCTTAGGCTAGCATCTTTCCGACTACTCCTAATCGGGGTTCGGTTGGAGCCGTGACCAATCCAAAGAGATGTGCACATCTCAAATCAACATTGAGAGCTTGGAGGATATTTTGAACCAACTGAGACCAACGACAACAAGTAGAGAGTTAAAGGAGCGAAGGAAGGTATTTTGAGGTTTTGGGTTTAAAGATGCAGAAAATGGATGGGAACACTGTCTCCACGATGACGGAGAAAAGAGAAAGATTGGCTGATATTATAAACCTGTCAAAGAAACTCATATCTAAAAGCCACAAGGGGCAGCGATAACCACTAGGGTTAGAAGACCTCTAGATCGAGCTATTAATCTACTCGAGCACTTCACTTCAGGGAAACTTATGTTATGTTTTTTTTTTCCTTTGGTCATTATATATCTTAAAGTGTTTTACTTTGTAGACGACTTTTCAGTCTTTTAAAACTTAATGGGATCTACTGATAATTGAAAAAAATAGTCTTGCCCTTTATATTTTTTATGCATAGTGCTTTAATATAAGATGACTTTTTGGTCTTTATAAGATAGACAAGTCCACTTATAATTAATTAAACTTGAAATTACTTATTTGAGTTTCTCTTTTTCTAAAATTCAATGCAAAAACGATGTAGTTTTAATTTTTTGAGGGTTAATATTATCATTACACATTTTTATGTATTATATTGACTAAAAATAATATGTTCAATAAATTTGGGACTCAATCCACATCACATCCATGTAATTAATACATATCATATAACCATTTAGTAAATATTTTAGCAGAGGTGAAATCTATAATTACAAACTATATAATTTCAATCAAGGAAAAAAATTTTATTTGTTTATATATATATTATTTTATAATTTTATAAATTAAATTTTTTATCCTAACTGAAATTTCATAATTTTAAAAATTATTTGGATATCAGTAAATAAAATATTCACCAATTATTTATATTTTTCAAAAAATATTTACTAAATTTTATTTAGCCATAATTCATATGAAACATATAAATAACAAATTTAATTTTTTAAAATACCCTATTTCATTTATATTAAATACCCTATTTAAAATTTAAAATACCTTATTTAATACTTTTTATATTTCCTACTAAAAAACGTAATTGTAATTAGTTTTTTTTTAATTTTTAATTAAAAATATTATAAAATAATAATATTAAATTCATAAAATGAATATATAACTATATTCTTTAAATTTGAAGGTAAAAACAACTATTACACGAGAAAAAAAATATTTTGATATAAGTATTTTGAAGTGATATTTTGAATAAAATGATTTTAAAATTCTTTATATATAGCTATAATAAATAAAATCAAAACTTACAAAAATTAAAATGATGCTCAACAGTAGAATTTAATACAAACTTATTACATTAAATTATTGAAATAATATTTATTTTAAAAATCTTAATTAAATTAAAAATTACTTAAAATGATAATTAAAAAGAAAACAAAAAATTTAAAGTCTTTTTCAATTTGAAAATATTTTAAAACAAATTTATTATTTACTTATTAGATTAATTAAATTCAAGCATTTAATTAGACAACAAGTAAAAATATAAAAATTTATTATATAATTTGATTTGTTTATTAAGAGAATTCTTTCAGTTTAAATAACAAATTTGTAGTTTAATAATCTTTATGATTTTATATTTATATTTTTTTTGTTATTTACATGAAATAAAGCAAATAGTTTTTTTTTTGTGGAAAGAAAATGGTTTTTTAATAAAAGATAAAATAACATATAATAATAATAATAAAAGTTTTATATGCATTTGACATAAATATCAATTAAAGAAAATTTTAATTATTAATTTAATTAAAAATATAATTTTGAGAATCTTAATATTTTTACATAAAGAAAAATATTATTTTCTTTAAGGGTTAATAGTATTTATATGTTATAGTACTCCTAATATAATTATAATTTTAAGCTCTCGAGTCTTCAAAATATTAACTGTTTTTAATAAGTAAATTTTAAAATTTAAAATATCCAATAAATTAAGCTGGATATGTATTTTTTTTTTTTTGCCAATTTTAAACTATCACGTATAGTATAATTATGATAACAATTAAATTGTCAAGAATTAAAAATAAAATAATTAAAATATTTATTTTCTAATAGAAAACTCTTTATTCTATTAAATTTTCATAGAAAATAAATATAAATAATTTTAATTTATATTTCTAAAAGAATCAATTTTAATGACAATTTCTATTGCTTAAAATAATATGTGAAAAGTTATTTTATATTTATTTATTTGTCAATTATTTCTTTAATTTAATTTATGGCAAAATACTTCAAATTATAATTAAAAAATAAAAAATTAAATTATTAAAATTGATCAAACTAAATTAAAAATTAAAATTAAATAAACCTATAGTTTAAATTTATATATATTTTTTAATTTTTAACAATTTTAGTTTTTGATTTCGAATTCATTAACATAAATAATTTTATTCAATTAATCAAATTGAACGATTTTTATATGATAAGTAAATATATATATTATAAATTATATATATTATAAATTATATATTAAATTATTTTAATATGATTATATTTATATTTGAAATCTTTATTTTTTATATTAATTTTTATTTGTACTAAAATTCTTTATTGCAATGAGTCATGTTTAAAATGTTTTATTATATATATACATATATATATATATATGAAATTTATTAAAATTATATATTTTTTATTGTGCAATGAAATAGTTAAAATTTATAAATATTAGTTAACTATTTTTATAATTAATTTTGAATTAATTTTTTTAAATGAAAATAAAAAATTCAATTTTTAACCTAATTAAATTGTAAGAGACAAAAGTAAGATGAAATAATGGATAAATATAAAAATTGCACAATTTTTTTTACATATTTAATTATATTTATTTATAATGTTTCAATTATTTATAAATCTATCATAAAAAATTAAATCAAATCAATCACATCAATATAATTAATAATTAATAATAGATAGTGATGATGATCACCTTGTTGTGGCATCCTCGTCAACACCATCATCATTTTAGGAAACCTTGAGGCAAGCCCAACAAATCCTAGAACTAAGGCAACTCATCTTAGAGGAAACAAATTATATGTACATATTTGATTATATTTATGTAATTTTTTCTTTAAACTATATATATATATATATATTTGTGTAACTTTACATAAAAATATTTTATGTGATTTTTTCATATATATATATATATATATATAGCTGCCTTCTTATTATTTGTAGATTTTCTATATTTATATATATTTTGACTGCCACGCTGCTATGTATAATGTTAGGGTAATATTAATAGCACTTTTAAATAGAAAGAGAAAGTCTTATTCAACTGTAATTTCCTTTTATACTTGATTGATTATGTTAAAGATTTTTCTTTTTTCTTTCCTCGATCAATATGAAAGTAATACTCTGATGTAATTTGTTATTATATTTAATTTCTAAAAAAAACTTGATATTTGATAACTATATGTAAATTATAAATGCAAATTGTGACTGATTATTTTAGTATTTATGATTTAAATTCGCGATCAAATATGCTTTTGTCTCTCTTAATATAAAAAAAATGTATAATAAATGATATATTGGAAAAAATAAGTCCAAATTAAAAATTTTTATTTACAACCAGTTTTATTAGTTTATTAGACTCAAATATTGTGAACTTTTAAAATTATTAATTTAAAATCATAAACCTTATCACAAGTTCTGTTTTAGATTTTCTTTTCTTTTCATATAAAATATTTATTGCAATAAAAATTAAAGTGGGGTGATTAGAATTGTTAGTTGAAATATTTAACATTAGTATCCCTTTCTCTGCATTCTCTCACTTCTGTTTTTCCTTACTTAAGTAAATAAAAAAAATCATTAAGCAATGGTTAAAATATTTAATTAGTACCATTTCACAGTTAAATTATAATATTGATAAGAACTATGTTTACCAATTCTTAAAAGAACTATGTATACATTGGCGGAGCCGGTCTCTCTAGAAAAAGAGAGTTAAAAGAGAAAAAAAGAGGGCTGAGGGTTAAAACTGAGGGGGTTGAAGATGAAGGGGATTGAGGGGTTGAGGGTTAAATATATGTCTGGTGATCGATAGTAAAAGTCATCAGCCCTCATCCAACCCCACCTGTCATCGCCACTTACACTAATTGCAAAATCTAAATTTTAACAAATAAAAAAAAAAACATAACGGTGGTTTTATTAGCTCCTAAAAGCAAATACACAATATTTAAAAATAATAAATGAAGAAGAAGAGAAAATCTAAGAGAAAGAGAGAGAATTGATAAAAACAAATAAAATAAAATCCACTGAGAATATTAACATTAAAATTAAAATTTTTATCATAGATCTGCAAAAGGTGGAAGGGGATCAGAATAGAAACTTTGAATAACAAAATAATAATAAAACTCAGAACTTGATGAAAAATGAGAGAATATTATACAGAGAGAGTTTTTTTAAACAAAAAAGAAACATAGAAAGAAAGATAATTGATAGCTGCATAATGGTGGCTGAAGAAGGAGAAGGCATGTTGAAAAATTGAAAAGCATCAGTGAACCTGCACAAGAAAGGGATAAAAAACGTTAAATATTAATTCTTTAAAAATTGAATTACCAAAATAACCCTGAACGACATCGTTTTGGCTATGAACTCTGAAAAAAAAACTATGACGGTAATTTTAATTGCATTCATTGTAAGTGGACCCAGCCCAATGTACAAAGAGGTAATACACCAATTCATTAAATAATACAAAATAACATATTATAATGATGATAACGTTATTTATTTTAAATAATTATTAACAGTTTTTTTTAAAAAAAAAAGTAAAAAAATTAATATAATTAATTTTATAGAACATATAATTTTTAGTGCTAAGTTTTTAAACAAATTTTAATTGATAGTGTTTAATATTTGTAGAATAAGAAAAATGAAAGCAATGTTATTTTTAAAAAATTAGACATATTTTTTTACGCTACCAATTTTATTTGTCGTATGCTATTTCATATATATTAACATTCTGTAAGATTGTAGTGATGTCTTCATGTCTTTAGTTATTTTTACATATATTTTAATTCTTTATATTTTAAAAAATGATTCTATATACAAAAAGCAATAGTCAGATGAAATAAATGAAGCTAAACTAAAACCCATACTATTGAATATTAAAGCTTGCTTCATATATAATAAAAAGAAAAATCTAAATTCTCACAAAATGTCCAAATTAAAAAAATAATAACAGAATCAATTTTAGCATATGGGTAAACATCCTGCCTACTAAAAATACAAAATAAATATTGAATGCATCTGCGGTAAGTGAGATACTCCACCAATTGAAGACTTAACTTTTTTTATCATTCTCTTTAACTTTCATCATTTTTTGTTAAACAATGACACTCAACAGGAAGCTTTTCACATGCAGATTTCAAGAGTCCTATATCTTGCTTTTAAAGCACCTTACAATTAAATTTATACATAATCATATTTCTATGATTATAATCAACAATTTCTAAGTAAAAAACAGAACCTAAATGATCCAAGGCAACACAAATAACAATATTTTTGGCATCTTTAGGAGATGTAAGGCTAAAATTCACCATATAAGTAAGACACCTATTACCTAAACTATCAAAACATGCGTATAAGCAGTACAAAAGTAATTATTTTTCTTATTTATTTGTTCATCATATTATGTAATAGGCAATTCTAATTATTGTAAGACATTATCCAAAATGATATTCGTAAGGATTTTCATAGTTATCATATGTAAAAAGATTAAAAAAATTAGCATAATTATAGTTTAATAATGTCTAATGAACATGTAAGTAAAACATAAAAATAAAAGTGATCCAAAAATTTACTAATAAAATCTACAAACATATTAAACATATCAACATTATTATTTTCAAATTAAAAAAATTGAAAAATGGAACTGTCAAAACTGCAGTCTTCAAAATGTATTAAAATCAATTTTAACTAAAATAATAATTATTCCTAAAAAAATATATATATATCAACATTAAAAATTACTATGCATATACATATAAATTATACAACATAATTTATTTGTTTAGAGTAATAAAATGACAACAAATATGATACATTAAAAAAAATTAATAAATCATAAATGAACAAACATTATACAATAAAAAGGAATATCATTAATAAATTATAAATGAACATTGCTTAAAGAAAGTCATTAATAACAACAATAAAGAAAAATGCCAAATAAATGATAAAGAAGGAAATATCATTAATAACAACAATAAGAAAAATATAAAATAAATGATAAAGAAGGAAAATAACCTTTAAGAAAGCCAAGAAGCAGATCGCATAAACTAAAAGAGCAAATTGCATTAGCTCGTATCAAAAGGCTCTATTTATTACGACACTACCTGAGGAAAGAAAAAGAGTAGGTAAAAAGCAATAAATTTAACCAATAAGTAAAGCAAACATTGAATGTTTGGAGAAAGTATATATATGAAAAGATTTGATTTTAAAATATTTAAAATAATTAACTTCAAATACACATTAAAAAATAATTTAGAACAAATTAAATTAAAAAAGTGTTAAAGTAATTGATTAAAATCATATTAAAGAAAAATTAAAATAATATTGAGAGTTATGGTGCAGGAATGGAGTGACTTTCTAATCATTGTGTATACAAAGAAAAATATTTTTTAAAAAAAACTTAACTTCCAAATTATTGTACATATATATAATCATGAAGTGGAGAGGAGAAGGAATGCAGTTATAGATCTCAATAAATGTAGAAATATAATACTATTTTTTTTTTTGTTGAAACTGAAGCAATGAAAAATCACAACTACATAACTTTAAAAAATTTAAAAGTCCAGCAACTAATAAAAAATGTTGAAATATAAAACGTTTATGAATGTTGCACTTCCTAAATAACTCTTATAAATATTGGATGTTAGGCATAAAAACAAAATATTTTAAAAACCAAAATAAATGCAAAAGATATTTTTTTTTTCAAAATTCTTCATTTTAGCATATTAAATTAAATTTTTTGCACTTCAACAATCTAAAGAAAATAAAACGTTTTTCAATTTAACCCACAGACTTGTACTTTTATGGTGGGGATATGAACATTATTGTAAAATCAAATTGTGATGATACATTACTTATAATACTATAAATAAATATTTGTTTATGAATAATGGCTTTGTACTTAAAATCTTTATAAAAAAAAACTCATTTATCACTAAGGATTAAGACATCCATGTACAAATTTTTAAAAAACAAATAGATTTCACATATACTCCAAATATCAATATAGACATAATAACAAAGCAAAATTTCATTCAAGATTATACATTAAAAAAGCATTAAACTGAAGACTAAGACCATAGGTTTAAAAAAATGTTAAAGAAGCATTAAACTTATTTAGAACTCAAAAAGTTCAAACACATTTCAAGTGCTGTTCAATCTTATAAAAGCACTGTTATTTATTTACTTTCTAGGATCTATGATGATGCAAAACTTGACGGCAAATATCTATATTCATCAGAGAAAGATGAGCTTAAAGATAAAAAAAAACAAAGGTTCAAATTGCGCGCTTATGTAAAGAAAAAAGAAATAGGGTAATGTATAAAATAAAATTATAGCTCTGGTAAAAGAATTAATAGTCGGCCTAGACTCTCTTTCTACCCATATCTTTTTTCCTCTCTATCTCTCTCTCTCTCTAAACATTACCAAAGCTTTGCACTTTGCCTCATTCTAGTATAAGTATATGCATGAACAATTTGCCAAAAAAAATAGACATGAAGAATTCAATTATTAGTTAAACATAATTTCTGTCGTATAATTAAGAAAAATTCATATATTAATGAAAGTAACAATAATATACTATACACAACAAGAGTGCAATTAATTATCATATATAATTGCTAACGTATTATATTTAAAAAATCATATATTAATCAAAGTAAATTTGCAATATTAATATAATAAATTGTAAATGAAAAATATTTTAGTTTTTATAGTTTTAAATTTAACCTTCATTTTTAAAGATGCAATGTAGTTATCACTGAGCATATCTTTATGCTTTTTAGCCAACTTTGTGAATATTGAGTTTGCTATATTCGTGTTAATGTAACTCCAGTATTGTATCAAACCATGCAAATAGTCAAGTAAAAATATTATTGGTAAGTCTCTAGATACTTTGTTTGTTGAATTCATTGACTATACAATGTTTGATGTCATGGTTCAACCTTTGTTTATAGAATTTAATCTTGATCATTTTTCATATCTAATATTGGTCAAATATTGTCTAATGCAAACATTATTTTATCAAGCTCACCCATATTATAATTGAAATCTTCTTGTACGTATGATCTTACAGCTGTAAAGAAAAAATCTTTAATTTTCTTTAGACTTTTCTTAAATTTTGTCTTCAAATTATTTAACAAATGGAACATGCATACGCAATGGTTAACTTGCTGCTTCAAAACTTTCATACCTATCTAAAATTATGCACAGTCCTAGTCTTATATCATATGTCTCTTTGAATTTCATTATAAACCACTCCCATGAAGCATCATTTTCAAAATCAATAATAAAAAAGCAAGGGGAAAAATCTTACCAGTTGCATCTTGTGTGCATGCAGTAATTAGTGTCCCTTCGTGTGTTGCTTTTAGAAAAGTTTCATCTACAACTACGGTTGGCCTATAGTATCTCTACCCTTTTATACATGCATCTAGAGCTATGAAGACATATAGAAATAACTCATCTTCTTTTATTTTTAGCTCAATAATATATCCCGAAGTTGTTGTCTTCAAAATATACAAGTAACTTGGCAACAAGGAGTATGATTTTGCTGGTTTTCCTCTAATAATCTCAAGAGCTTTTTTCATTTGATCTCCAAAGTTTTACATAATTTATAGTTACTCCATAATCATCTTTCATGTCTTAAATTATATATGCTGCCGTGTATACTATTTTTATGTTAAGGTACATTATCTTGATGAGATCTCCAATAATATTTGGTGTTGCTTGTCTTTAATTGCTCATTCTCACCTTCAAAGGGCAAGTGTGTGATAATGAAGATTTTTATATTGCCCTTTCTTGATGCCTTTAACTATAACTGCACTTCTCATCCAAGCAAATAAAAAATACTTCTCTATGTATTATTTACACACCTTATAGTAGAAGTGGTTGTTGATTGCATAAATGGTCAATGTTGCTTTTAGGATTTACTTTTTTTTTTTAAACTTGTCCAACTATAATATCTGAATTATTTACATTAGATATACTTGTCAATTCAATTAGTTCCAAGTCTTCTCTCCCTTCTTCATTATTGTTGTTGTACATATTCTCTATAGTGTTTTTGCTCATGTTGCTTAGGTACTCCATCATATCATAAATTGTTTCTAATAAGTTTACAATCCATAAATGTTCAATTGGTTAGACTATTTTGACGATCATATAACAGTGCACTTAATCTTGTTTTATCAATTTTTATTATTGAACATGAATTTGCTACAATGTTGGAGTATGCCTTTATCTCTTGTTTCTCTTTGAATGTAATGCATAACGGATATGCTGTAAAATTTGATTCCTTCCTCTTCAATTCCAAATAAAATAATATAATCATATCATTAATAATTCTAAATGCTGGATGATGACAAGGTGGAATCAAGGGACTCTGGTTCAAGTTTAGGTTCTACTATAATTAGCTCTTCTACCTATAAGACAAGAGAGAGACCAGACTCTAGTGGGGAGATTTCGATGTCTAAGTCAGTGTTCGATTTATCTGCAAATAGGCGAGCTAAGAAATTAGAAAAAAGATACCATACCTGTGAGGATCCACCCCTATTTATAGTTAAGAGGCAGGAGACAAACTCTACACACATCAGCAGATCTTCAGAATGTATCAGTATCATATACCTACTATATCAGGATCTGTTTGCTGGGTACCAATGGAGTTGAGTAGAGATGATAAGATCTGAATTCCAAAAAGAGTTTGACCACAGTATTTGTAACACCCCATCTTAGCCTACGTTTATAGACCAAGATGGACTGTTATCTCATGGTGGTTGTGTCTTAATATTTTACTTAGCCAATTTTAAGTACAGATTTAAAATTTTTTTTGCCAGAGTTTCCCCTATATTTGGTGGTCCCAAGTGTCGACAAAACTGATTTTTCTTATTTTTGAAAAATATTTTATTTCACAATTCAATACAAGCACACTCCCAATAATCCACCCTTATAACCTCAACTACAAATCCTGCAAGAAGAATTCACACTTCTATATTCGCAACCCAACTCAATTCAAAACCATACAGTTATTATACATTACTAGATTTACATGTACATCAAGTTATCTCTTTGTATTGTTCAAATAAGTACATGCCAGTTTCTAATACCAAAATACAAAATGAAGAGCACCACTTAAGTTTGTTAATGACCAGCAGATCGCAGGACTCTTCTGCTCGCTACTGGCTCCTTGTTAATAACCTACGAGTTTAGAAGAAACTAAACTCGCTAAGCATTGCTTAGTGGGTACTTTAACTAATTACGAAAAATAAATATTAAAAACATAATGCACTTTTAAAAGCAATGAACATGTCATATATTCAGTTATTATCATTTTATCATTTCGCTCCACAAGGTAATTACGAATACACCGATCTTGAAATGAGGCCTCGTATAGAGTTACGCGTGGTCTTGACCTCACACGACTAATTGCCATGGTCTTGGTCTCACACGATATGGAATATACAATATAACTGCGTGGTCTTGGTCTCACACGACTAGTTGCCATGATCTTGACCTCACACGATATAACCTCGTGGTCTTGGTCTCACACGACTAGTCGCCATGATCTTGACCTCACACGATATAACCCCCATTCCAGACCGGTTTTACTCATTTACCGAGTAGAGCATATATAACATTTCATATATTCCCAATCACTTCATATATATACCACATATTCTCCATGTATATACAATATATACTTACACAAATACCACATATATGTATCATATGTATTCACATATATAACATATACACACATATATATATATACCATATGAACAAAAAATTGTAAGAAAATAAAATTTCTTTTATGTTAAAGTACCAAACCTTGCTTTTCCTTAGTCCTTATTCTATATCACTTCCTTTCCTTCATTGTCTCCTTGATTTCCTTATAATCTTGTTTGTCACCAAACTTTTTAAATCAAAAGCCTTAAACTTAGGAAAAATACCTCCTTCTTCCTTCTCTTATGGTTTGGACGAATTCATCATGCAAGAGGGGCTTTTATACTTTCTTTCCTTAGCTTATTTTGATCCAAATTGCAGCCATAAGTGGTGAATAGATGTTGACTTCCAATTGGTACACCTTATAGCAAAAATGGCCACTTTTAATTGGTCCACTTGCCTTCTTCTTTTAATAAATGCTAATTATGATCCACTTTTGGGGTGGATGAATGCCTTAGGGCCATTTGTCCATCTCTTTTTCTTTTCTTCTTTTAATAAATGCTATATGGCTAATTATGATCCACTTTTGGAGTGGATGAATGCCTTAGGGCCATTTGTCCATCTCTTTTTCTTTTCTTCTTTTAATAAATGCTAAATGGCTACTTATGATTGGCCCACTTGCCTCCTTCTTTTATCTTATTTATTTGGAAAGCCCTTAGGCTTCCTTTTATTCATATTTTGACCCCCCTCAACTTTCTTGTGCTGTAATTTTATAGTCTAGGGTGTGAAAATATCAAAATACCCTCCAACGATTAATCGATTGTAACTTTTAAACCGTGCGTTTTCGGGAAAAATTGAAACCCACGGTTATGACCCGATTAATCTCGAGAATATTCTTTTGGGGTCAGATATGGGCACTATTAAGAACTTCCGACACTTAATTTTTAAGTTTACATAGTTGCCCCTAACTTTTGAGAAATTTCCACTTAGGTCCTTTTGATATCCCTTCCTAACCTTGCTGTCTTTCTTTATTAATATCGTTTCACTCACAACTCCAAATTAAGTAATTCTTATTCCCACTGAAACTAGACATCCGGTGCTACATTGTGTCAAAATTTAAGGTCTATCCGAGCTATATCTGATTTTTGACGGTCCTTTGAATTCAAGCCTACTATGTTGTCCTGAGGCAGCTTGCACATTGTCTACTAAATCCATCATATCTTATTCTGTACAACTCCAAATTGCGTAATTTTAAGTTATACATCTAGCTAAGACACAAATAAACAATTAAGTCTTCTTTGAGACTCTCTAATTCTGTCATTAACATGGATGAAATTCGAGCTCAAGTTATAGGTCATGTTCTAAACTCCTTTATTCTAAGCCTAAATCATATCCTCTATGTCTATTTCTTACCAATCTGGAATTCGGAATGTTACAATTCTATCCCCCTTAATTTAAGTTTCGCCTCGAAACTTACTTATTCATGCATGATTCGTACGTATAATTACACATCATCAATATAACAAATAATCATCACATATTGCGACGAATCTAGGGACATCCTGCATTGACATAATTACCTATCTGCTTAGTTCATCAACATATAACTCGATTATCAATTCCTATCTGACATGTACATCTACCTATTTATCATATAACTTTCTCCGTACTTTATCATACATGGCACACATAGTTATTTACTTACTACCTATCTCCCAAAATCGACTAAACCTATGCTCTGATAACAATAAATGTAACACCCCATCTTAGCCTACGTTTATAGACCAAGATGGACTGTTATCCCATGGTGGTTGTGTCTTAATATTTTACTTAGCCAATTTTAAGTACAGATTTAAAATTTTTTTTGCCAGAGTTTCCCCTATATTTGGTGGTCCCAAGTGTCGACAAAACTGATTTTTCTTATTTTTGAAAAATATTTTATTTCACAATTCAATACAAGCACACTCCCAATAGTCCACCCTTATAACCTCAACTACAAATCCTGCAAGAAGAATTCACACTTCTATATTCGCAACCCAACTCAATTCAAAACCATACAGTTATTATACATTACTAGATTTACATGTACATCAAGTTATCTCTTTGTATTGTTCAAATAAGTACATGCCAGTTTCTAATACCAAAAATACAAAATGAAGAGCACCACTTAAGTTTGTTAATGACCAGCAGATCGCAGGACTCTTCTGCTCGCTACTGGCTCCTTGTTAATAACCTACGAGTTTAGAAGAAACTAAACTCGCTAAGCATTGCTTAGTGGGTACTTTAACTAATTACGAAAAATAAATATTAAAAACATAATGCACTTTTAAAAGCAATGAACATGTCATATATTCAGTTATTATCATTTTATCATTTCGCTCCACAAGGTAATTACGAATACACTGATCTTGAAATGAGGCCTCGTATAGAGTTATGCGTGGTCTTGACCTCACACGACTAATTGCCATGGTCTTGGTCTCACACGATATGGAATATACAATATAACTGCGTGGTCTTGGTCTCACACGACTAGTTGCCATGATCTTGACCTCACACGATATAACCTCGTGGTCTTGGTCTCACACGACTAGTCGCCATGATCTTGACCTCACACGATATAACCTCGTGGTCTTGGTCTCACACGACTAGTCGCCATGATCTTGACCTCACACGATATAACCACCATTCCAGACCGGTTTTACTCATTTACCGAGTAGAGCATATATAACATTTTATATATTCCCAATCACTTCATATATATACCACATATTCTCCATGTATATACAATATATACTTACACAAATACCACATATATGTATCATATGTATTCACATATATAACATATACACACATATATATATACCATATGAACAAAAATTTGTAAGAAAATAAAATTTCTTTTATGTTAAAGTACCAAACCTTGCTTTTCCTTAGTCCTTATTCTATATCACTTCCTTTCCTTCCTTGTCTCCTTGATTTCCTTATAATCTTGTTTGTCACCAAACTTTTTAAATCAAAAGCCTTAAACTTAGGAAAAATACCTCCTTCTTCCTTCTCTTATGGTTTGGACGAATTCATCATGCAAGAGGGGCTCTTATACTTTCTTTCCTTAGCTTATTTTGATCCAAATGGCAGCCATAAGTGGTGAATAGATGTTGACTTCCAATTGGTACACCTTATAGCAAAAATGGCCACTTTTAATTGGTCCACTTGCCTTCTTCTTTTAATAAATGCTAATTATGATCCACTTTTGGGGTGGATGAATGCCTTAGGGCCATTTGTCCATCTTTTTTTCTTTTTTTCTTTTAATAAATGCTATATGGCTAATTATGATCCACTTTTGGAGTGAATGAATGCCTTAGGGCCATTTGTCCATCTCCTTTTCTTTTCTTCTTTTAATAAATGCTAAATGGCTACTTATGATTGGCCCACTTGCCTCCTTCTTTTATCTTATTTATTTGGCAAGCCCTTAGGCTTCCTTTTATTCATATTTTGACCCCCTCAACTTTCTTGTGCTGTAATTTTATAGTCTAGGGTGTGAAAATATCAAAATACCCTCCAACGATTAATCGATTGTAACTTTTAAACCGTGCGTTTTCGGGAAAAATTGAAACCCACAGTTATGACCCGATTAATCTCGAGAATATTCTTCCAGGGTCAGATATGGGCACTATTAAGAACTTCCGACACTTAATTTTTAAGTTTACATAGTTGCCCCTAACTTTTGAGAAATTTTCACTTAGGTCATGTTCTAAACTCCTTTGTTCTAAGCCTAAATCATATCCTCTATGTCTGTTTCTTACCAATCTGGAATTCGGGATGTTACAGTATTGTGGGGGCAAAGAGCTCGGTAAATATGATTAATACCACTAGTCCCCTAGTCATCTGACATTAATGTTAGAGGGACAAGTATTAACAGTGGAGCTTGGTGGCGTACATGTCACTCCAGGGGTGGTGGATGATTTAATTTTTGCAGTATGAAAAAGGCAAAAAAGCTGTAGTAGGTTCCTGCGTAAGGCATTCAATGTCCCTCTGCTTATAAATATGGGTTTGGGTAGTGGGCAAATTTCACATTAGCGAAGCGTGAGAGTTCGATCAGTCTAAAAAACTTAGTATTTATTATTTTTGCAAGGAATAATTTCAGAAGTAGTAGCTCGAGGTTTCCCTGTTATTTGAAGTCTCAAGTTATTGTTGGTTGCTATCGGTGAGCACCTGTTACAATCTTTTAAATTTATTATTTTTTTACTCATTTCAATAAAATGAGTTCGGAGAGTGAAAATGTGTCCAGAGACAAGGTGAGGGTAAGTGGACGATACATACAATATAGTGATGTTGCATGCTCTCAAATCAATAACGATGTTAAGAGTTCCTCACCAATTGGAGGGTCGGTGGGACGAGGTGTGTCAGATGTTAATGTGACTAAAGAAAGAGGGACAATGGCCTCTATCAGTCCAGATTTGGTAGATGAAGATGAAGGGGATTAGAGATATACCATGCAGTCTAAAAAAGGAAGATTTGAAGGGTATCTAGGAAAATTACAAGATGCCTAATGAGTATCAGATGATCTTACTGGAGTTGGGTATCTGGGGTAACGATACTTTAGGAGCAAATAAACTTATAATATATGAAGAAGATTTCAGGGCGGGAGTCTAGTTTCCCCTTCATCCATTTTTGAAACTATTTTTATCAGAGAGTGAAATTTGACTTAGCAATGAAGCCCGAATGCATAGAGAACTGTTGTAGGGTTCACATTGTTAAGCAAATTACTGGGTGTGGAATCTTTACCTAGGGTTCTGGTGATGCTTTGCCTCATTTACCTAGGGTCCTGGTGATGCTTTGCCTCATTAAGGCCCATCCTAAGGCTAACGAAGATTTTTTATTCCTCCAAGCTTGTCTAGGACTTGGCCTCTTTTTTTGAGAAGCCAGACTCGATGAAAGGTTCAAAAGATAGGTTTTTTTATATTGGAAAAGGCGGGGGGCTTCGGGTGTTTAACTCGATGGAGTAGGGTGGGAGTTGGCATGTCTTAAAAAAAGGGAATCTAGAACCTGCTGAAAAAGAAATTTTTGATATTATTGAGTGGGATATTCAAAAAAGAAAATTGAAAGTTGTGAATTTGATAGAAAGATACTTTCCACTTTAGAAGGATCCGATCGACTTAAGCCCAAAAGATCGGGCTGGTAATAACTTTTCCACTATATTGTTACAATTGCCTGATAGTAATTTTTTATGAGTTTTTATTTTTGTGCATACATGGATAAAGACAAAGGCAAAGGGCTAAGTTTGAAGGATAAGTTAAGGAGAGTGAGAGAGGAGAAGGCTCAAAGAGCCAAGCAGTAAACTGACAAGCGGAAAGCCATTAACGCCTCTATTAGTGAGAGAATAGAAGAAATTGCCTCAAAGAGGAAAAGGAAAGGAAAGGAGCCGAGGTTTTGATTGAGGTCTGTGAGGTTCTGATTGGTCTGGTTGTAACAAAGTAAGGTGAAGTGCAGGACCAAGCTGTAGTCCTAGATGATGCCACTGCTGGTGAAAGCATGATTCCTATGGATGCTAGAGGTAGCAAGAATTTGAAGAGTCATGGACCCGTACTAAAGTTGCCCGATGTGCAAGAACCTTTTCACCACTAGTTCAGAGCTCGTTATGGCGACAATTTTTCTATAGGGGATCTCGATGCAAGGCTGTTTCTTCGAGACCTTCTAAAGAGACTTTCACATGAGAACCAAACATATTTGAATTTGAGTAATAATTGAAACACCATAGGTAAATCCCTGTTGAGCCCGTCCAAGGGATGAAGGTACTGTAGTACTATTCATCTTAGGCAAATCTCACATCGACTACGCACAAGGATTGGAGGCAGTACATAAGTTGGGGTGTGCTTTGGTCAGTAATAACGCATTTTGAGCCTGGAGGTAAGTATGAGCCTGAATACAAAGCCGTGTATGACTAGCCCAAAGTGAACAATATTGTTGCTAGATTGGGTCATTTCACTAATGCTCTATTAGAGAAGTTTCAAGCTGATTCTACACAGGTATTGTGATACTCGATTTATGTGAGTGTACCATGAAGTTTATTATTTTACTAATCTATTTTTTCAATAGTACACGCTTCTCCATCAACATATTAGGGATTATCTCAATGGGACGTATTATAGCTACAAGACTATAAAGCAAGACACTATTGCTTTAAACAAAAGTTTAACAAAGATGGAAGGCCGAGTTGAAGTTGCTAAGCGGTAAGCTGCCCAAACCACTGATGTTGAGCTTCGTGCTGCTCAATCAAATAAAGAAGTAACTGAGGCTAAATTGTAGTTAGAGGTTGCTGAGAAATGGGCTATGGAGGTGAAGCAGCGAGTGAAAGATGCTAAGAAAAAGCTTGTCATGGTAACAACTGACCTTATTCAGAGTCAAAAAATTCTTGCTGAGGAATAGAAAGCTTTGCTTTCTCTCCAGTACAAATAAGGAGACAAAATAGCTTAAGGTATTATAAGGTATTAAGAGCAAGTTGCGGAGGAACTAAAAAGATGATACCCTGAGGCTGATTGGGACTAGGTCCAGTAACTTGACCTAGTAGAAGAGGAAGAGGAAGAGGAAGAGGAAGAAAGATCTTAAGATGATGCATAGATCGTAGTCATCAGCCTTGCAATTTGTTTTTCCTTTTTTTTTTGGTTTATTGTAGTAGTAGCTTAGTGGAGAGTTCGGTGAGCTCATTAGAGAGCTTGGTTAGCTTGGTACAGAGCTTAGAAACTTTTATTTTTTTTTGGCATATCTTTTCATAAATATGAAAAGTTATATCAATGGAAGTATGAAATTAGTGTAAAGACTGGCATCTTCTAAACATATAATTTAAAAAAAAACTAAATGGAATGAATTGAATGGAATGAAAATTTTCTTTGGATTTCTTAATTTATATGCATCTTAATTTGTATATAGTGACTTGTTGTGAGTTTGGTACATGATGATAATTTGCCTTTTGATTAGTACATAGAGTTCGATGTGCGACGAGGGCATTGGGAGATGCATGATTAAAGTGCTCAGATTTTAGTGTGCGATGAGGGTGCTGGAAGATGCATGATTAGCACTTAGACTTCAGTGCACGACGAGGGCACTGGGAAATGCATGAATAAAGTGCTCAAAGATTGGCATGCGACTAGGGTGCTGAAAGGTGCACGATTAGTTCTTAGAGTTCAGTATGTGATGAGAGCACTAGATATGCATGATTAATGCTTAGAGTTTGATGCATGACTAAGGTTTTTGTGGTTTAAGGCTCAAAGAGGGCGCTTATGATTTAATAATTAATGCTTGATGAGGCTAAGTGCCCATCTTATGACTGAAATTTGGTGTTTGTATGCTCATACATGTGCACTTGCTTTAGTTTAAGAATTAAAAGGTTATGCTATGTGGGCACTCTATTTGTGCCCATTTCTCTTTCTTATTTTATGTATAAACAGGTACACTTTTGTATACAGCGAGTACAAGAAAGGGAAAAATTCAAAAAATTTATAGCGAAAGATTAATTCTCGGAGGAGAGCTTTTGAAAGTACCTGTTTAAATTATTGGTGTTCCAGGCTCTCGGGATCTCCTTGCCTTCTATTATGTGAAGCTTATAAGCACCGCCTTTAAACAGGTCCTAAATGGTCCTTCCTCATTAGCACCGAGCTTCTCAGGTCCGATCGATCCATGAGTGGAGATGACCTTTCTGAGAACCAAGTCTCCCTTGTTAAGTTGATTGGAGCATACTCTCTTATTGTAGAAATTGGCCACTCGAGCTTTGTAATTTGTTGCTCTAGTACTTGCTTGATTTCATTTAAATTCCAGCATATCCAGGTTATACCCAAAATCTACTTATTGCTTTTCTGAAAAGTTAAGGGTTCTGGCTAATGGGAGCCCAATTTTTATAGGAATAACTGCTTTGGTACTATAAGTCTATGCAAAAGGAGCTTCTCTTGTAGTTGTCCTTGAGGAGGTGTGGTATGCCCATAACATATTATACAACTCTTCTACCTATAGACCTTTAGCTTCATCTAGCCTCTTCTTTAAGCCCGTTAGAATTATTTAGTTGGTGACTTCGATTTGACCATTAGACTGATGATGGTAAAGTGAGATAAATCAGAGATCAATTTTGAGCTTGGCATGGTATTCTCTAAATGGCCTACAATCAAATTGCTGGCCGTTGTCAGTGATAATAGTATGAGGAATACTGAACCCTGTAATAACTACTCCATTGAAAAACTTGATAAGTAAGGTTGGGATGATGGAAACAAGGGTCTTGGCCTTCGTCCACTTGGTGAAATGATCCATTGCCACTACTAAGAACTTTTTCTAAGTTGTAGATTGGGGAAAAGGACCTAAAACATCAATTCCTTACTGAGCAAAAGGCCATGGGCTTTTAATAGTTTTTTAATTTGTGGCAGGCTGATGTTTTAAATTAGCATGCTTTTGACATTTTTGACACTTTTTAACTAAGTCCTTTGCATCTTCATCCATAAAAGGCAAAAAATTTCCCTGCAATAGTGCTTTTCGAGCCATCGCTTGGGCTCCTTCATGAGCTATGAATATCCCCTCATGAATCTCCATTAAAAAGTAGTTATCTTCTTCCTCGGATACAAATCTACTCATGGGTGGGAAAATGATTTTCTATACAAAAGCCCATCATAAATGGAGTGTAAGCTAGATTTCTTCACAATCTTTTTAGCCTCAGTTGGGTCTTTTGGTAGTTCACTAGAGTTCAGGAATTTATAGATTTGAAGCCTCCACCCTTTTATTGGTTCTGCTACCATTATGATCGGAGTTTCATAGCTCGAATTTTAAATGATCTCAGTGAGAATTCCATGCTCCGGGGTCCCTCCTTCATCATAGTGGCTTTAGCCAGCCTTCAACCTATTCATTCTCAACCTAAACAATCTTATGAATTTCCAAAGAATAACCATTTTTCTCCAAGGTGGATAGGAACTTGTCTATATACTCTTTATATCATACAATATTTGGTCCTCTAGCTTCATATTTCCCGATTAGCTGACTAACTACTAATTAAAAATCTAAACGTATCCGGAGAAGCTCAGGCCGGACTTTTAGGGTGAGTCTTAGCCCTAAGCAAATGGCTTCATACTCTGTTGCATTATTAAAGGCTATAAAGTTAAGCCTTGTTGAGTATCTGATGGATAATTTACCCAGACCTATGAGGATTACTCCAACACTAGCCCTATCGACACATGATGCTCCATCAATATTAAGAATCCAAGCTCTTTTAGGATAAGTCTCAGAGCATTGCTCATACAATTTTGTCACGAAGTCTATTAAGATTTGTGCCTTCATAACCCGTTTAGGTTCATATCTAACATCAAATCTTCCTAATCTTGCTATCCACTCTATAAGTAGCTTGGAGCTTTCTTACCATTAAAGGATTTTCTTCAAATATGAATTGTTGCATACAATGATGGTATATGCTTCAAAGTATGGAAGAACTCTCTCTAAAGTAGTTTGGAGTGCTAAGGCTAACTTTTCTGAAGGAGTATTTCTAAGTTCAATTCCTTTCAGGACATGGCTGGTATAGTATATTGGGTACTATTAGCTATCTTCTTCCTTGGCCAAACCTGAACCTACTATCACAAGCAAGACTGAAAAGATACAAATAGAGTGCTTCTCCTTAGATGGGTTAGCTGAAAAGAGGAGGAGAGCTTAGGAATTATTTTAGTTAAGTGAAAGCTTGCTGACATTCTTCTATCCATTGAAACTATTTCAAGTTCTTTAAAAGCTTAGACAATGGCAAACACCTTCTAGCTAAACATGAGATAAACCTTCCTAGGGCTATAATCCTGCCATTCACTTGTTGTACTTTTTGATGTTTTTGGGTGGCTCTATTTCCATGACAGCTTGCATTTTCTTAGGATTAGCTTTTATACCTCTCTTATATATCATAAAGCCTAGGAATTTTTTAGACTGGACCCAAAATGCACATTTTTTTGGATTGAGCTTTATATATGCCCGTATAGGGATCTCGAAGACCTTTACAAGGTCCTGATTTTAACTAGATTTTTAATTTAATAAGCATATCATCCACATAAACTTCAATAGTTTTGGCCTATCTAATGTTGGAAAAATTTGTTAACAAGCCTTTGATATGTGGCTCTCGCATTCTTCAAGCTGAACGGTATAACTTGATAGCAGTACGTCTTCAGCTTTCAATGGGATGTGGTGATAGCCATAGGAGGCACTAATGAAGACGTACTATACATAACCTGCTGTTGAATCAACCAGATGATCAATGTTTAGGTAGGAGTAGGAGTCCTTAAGGGATACTTTGTTTAGGTCGGTAAAATCAACACACATCCTCCATTTTCCATTAGGCTTCTTCACTAACACTACATTGGCTATCCAGTCAAAAAATAGAATTTATTTAATGATACTTGCCTTTAGGAGTTTTTTAACTTTTTATTCTGCAACCAGCTGCCTTTCTAATCCCAATTTCTCTTCTTTTGTCTCACTGGGGTAGCATCAAGGTCCACATGGAGCTTGTGGATCATAACTTTGAGTGAGATGCCCCTAACATCAGTAACACTCTATGCGAAAATATCTTGGTATTACTTCAGTATTTGTATTAGAGCGAGCTCTTTCTTAGGGCTGCTAGAGCTTGTACTTTTCAGGATTTTGTCTGTCCCAACCTTTATATCCTTTAGCATGTCAACTGGCTTGGCTTTGGCTTTTAAACTATCAATTACATCCAAAAAATCTATGAGGAGCACCATATTGGCATTTCTAAGGAGAACGACATAAAAATCTCATGCTATCTATTGGTTTTCCCTCAGTATGGCTACTCTATAGTATGTGGGGACCTTCATGATTAGACTCTTCATAAAGATATAGGTGTCTAATCCTACCAACATTGGGCACCCAAAATTGCATTGTAAGTAAAGTTTATGTCCACTACTATGAAATAAGCCTAACAATTCCTCACAATAGAATCATCTCCTAGCTGCACGTTAAGCATTAATGAGCTAAGTACTGGGATGCTGTACCCAGATAAACTGACCAGGGGTGTCGAGATGGTCTTTGAAATATTTTGAGACATATCAAGCTTCTTATAGGCATCAATTGTTAGAAGCTTAATTGCACTGCCTGTGTCTACTAAAATACGTTGCACTAGGTATTCTTGAATTACTGCCTCAACCACTAGCATCAGTGTGTGGTCCAATGACCTGATGAGATTCTTCTAGGTAAAAGGTGATAACAAGGCTTTTCGAGGTGGGAATCTTTGCCACTAAAAAACCTCCTTTGGCTTGTGCTTTAGATAATCGTCTATGACATCATAATGGTCTCTTCCTGCTATAACATATATGACTCCTATTGGTCCTTTTTTTAAAGAGTTGGGATGGCTCAAAGCTAGGTCTAGGTTGTTCGTCACCTTTGGAGGTGGCTACAAATTGCTTCAGTTGGCCTTCTTGAATCAGTCTCTCCATTTCTCAACTCAACTTACTACAATCATTAGTTTTGTGACCGTGGCCTCCTGTGAAAGCTGTAATAAAGCCCTTGGTCTTTGTTAGGGTCTACCCTCATTGGCCGAGGTCGATTCTCTCTTTAAGCTAGTGTAAGACATTAGTTGGAGAAGTTGTAAGAGGGCTAAATTGTTTTAGAGTTTTTGATACATGGTATGCCCTCATAGAGCTTTGGTGGGTGGGCGGTTTCCTACACCATGACTGTAAGTTCCCCATAAAGAGCCTGGTCTAGGAGGCCGGGAAGGATCCATTTTCAATGGCTCTGCCATAGTACTGGCAGGCTGAAGATTCTTCTAAAGAGTGTCCAAGGTTTGTTCTTGACGAGAGGCTCTGATTTCCTTACGTGTCTTGGTATTCTCATTCAAACGAATGCATTTTTGGGCATAAGCTATTAGCTCTGGGAAGTCTTATGGTGGATTCTTGCTCAAGGAATTTGAAAATTCAATGTATTTTGTATTTTTCTGATTAGTGCCTCTAAAGCGAGTTCAAAGTTAACTTGTGAAACTTTACCCACCATGTTATTGAATCTTGTCATATACTCCCTTAATATTTCTTTTGGTTTTTGAACCACCTTAAATAAGTTCGATGATGTTCACCCGGGATCAATCAAAGATGCAAATTTATTAATGAAGAGCTCAATGAGTTGCTTGAAATTGGTAATGGAATGTGGCTTGAGATTCTTATACCATAATTGTGAGTTACCGGTCAAGGTTTTGGGGAATAGCTTACATAAAGGCAAAATCTGACTTGGTGTAGATTAGAGCAGTGTTGAAGAAAGATTTCACATATGTTTGGGGATCAGACAACCCGTTATACTCTGCCAATTTGGGAATATGAAAGCTCAGGTAAACATCTTCGAGAATTTCCTTTGACAAAGGAGAGTTGAAGGTAGCTTCATATTGCAGTGTGGGTCCTCTACATATCTTCTTGGTTTTCTCTTCAACCAAGGCATTAATGTCATCTTCAGTCATCATAACACTTTTCCTCTTAGGTTCTAGCAAGATTGTAGTCAAATGAGGTGGTGATTGGGGTTCGGAGTGCTTGGGTGAATAGAGTCTCCTCCTGGTGTGATTTTATAGTTCTTGAGAGTTTTCTCTTGGCTAGTATGGGTGATTAAATTTAGGCGGAGGGTCGGTAGGCAATAGCCTTGTGGTGGTTTGTTGGTTTTTAGGGCATGCTAGTTATGGATGTATAGGTGATGGAGTTCCACTCATTTGTTGTTTAAAGGTCAACCTCTCTAAGGGAAACTATGAGGTCCTGGGCTATTTACTCTGTTAAGTCTAGAGACTGTAATATTTCTGATGTTATCTAGGCTAACAAGGCAAATGGGGTAAATGGTCTAGCCAGGGTTGCTTCTGTTATAGGAGAGGTTATCAAAGGCCTTGGAGTACATGATTCGATTGGGAAGTGGTTGGTTAGACTGGTGAAAGTATTTTGAGCTATTTGGTACTAGGGTATATATGGTGGTTGGGGGGAGTATGTTATTTGGAGTACGGGTTCCATCATCTATTTCATGGGTTATATTGAGAGTCCTATCATCCATGATTCGAGAATTAACTAGTCCACGCTCACCACAAACTCAAGGGACTCTGGTTCGGGTTCGAAATATACTATAATAAGCTTTTCTACTTGTAAGACAAGAGAGGGTCCGAACTCCAGTAGGGAGACTCCGATGCTTAAGTTAGTTATCGATTTGTCTATAAGTAGACGAGCTAAAAATTAGAAAAAAGATCTATTACCTGTGGGGATTCACCGCTATTCATAGTTGAGGGGTAGGGGACAAACTCTGTGCATGTCAATGGATCTTCAGGATGTGTCAGCATTGTACACCTATTGTGACAGGAATTTGTTTGCAATGTACCAATGGAGCTCTATAGAGATGAAAAGATCTGAATTCCAAAAAGAGTTCGGTCACAATGTTGTGGGGGGCAAATAGCTCGATTGAAGAGCTCAGTAAATAGGGGTAATACCACTAGATAACCATTTTTAGCTTGATATCTTATATCCAATATGGTATAATCTATGATGATCTTCAACTGATTTGATAATGCACTCACTAAGTATTCAAAGTTACATGTTGATGGAATTAGTATTCTACCAACTTCAAAATCTCCAAAAGTTCTATCATCATTCCAAATTCCTTTGTGTTAGATTAAAATTGGTATATTTTCCACTAATATCTACATGAAAAATCTAAATGTTTATTAGAATAAACTAATGACAAGAATTAAACAAATTATAATTAAATTTATGACAAGAAATATAATTAAAATATCCCACGTCAAACTCTAACTCTTTTAGGTGATGAAGTTTTATTGCTTGATTCACATATACAACAAACATGTTGATGGAAACTTGAAGACGATGACGATGGAGGAAAATCTCCTATTTGACTACCAGCACCACTAGTAAATCAATCTTTTGTATTATTAAGTGAATGTAGTATCCCATCCAAAAATATATGAATGGTTGCTCTTAAAAATTTGATCATCAACAATATTCAACCATAAGAAGAAGGGAAAATGCATTTTTTGGCCCATAAATTTTATATGAGTTGCATATTAGGCTCTTAAACTTTGGATATGTGACATTGAACCCTTCAATTATATATACAGATTGATGATTTGGAGCCCTTTTTTGATAGTGGTTAAATACGCGCTGAATACTTATTGTTAAAAGTCATGTGTTTGAGAAAAAAATATCATGTGATGGAGGTATGATACTAGAAATAGATTTGAAATAACCAAATTGCAAATTATAGAATAATAAAATAACAAACGTGTCCCTACTCCTTTAAACGTATCATATTCTCTCTTATTTATCTACTATTTATCCTTTTCTCTTTCTCTTCTCTCCGGTTGGGTGTGTTATAGTTGTTGAAAGAAAAAACCATGAAACTTTATGCGTTTTATAGGTTTCTTTCTTTTTATATATAATATGGATGCAAATTTTTATTTAAATTCATGAAACCAAAAAATTATAATTTTGTTTAAATTCATAAATCCAAACACAACATATTTATTTTTTTTTCCTTTAAATTTAAAAACAAAAGAAATGGAGAAATTACGTCTAAACAATTTAATGGTGGTTGTTAAGGGTCAAAATTGGAAAAGGAATCTTCATTATTATCAGCTTGTAAAATCTTGCTACCAAGTATAATATCGAAAAAATATTATTAAAAAAATATGAGTGTTGTTGGTTGATCTCGGTGGCGATGGCAATGAATACAGAGGAAGAAAGGTCATCATTATTGTTGATAGACTTAGGATTAGGGGAAAGGGTCTGATTGAGAAGGTATAAGAGGAGATGAGAAGGGTTTTGATGAGTGAGAAAAAAATTTTATAAATATGTTTGAGAAGGGGCTGATTTTTATAATTTTTGTTTTATTGATGTTATTGATTGATCAGAAAGTCCGATTGAGGTAAAAATTGAAAGAAGTGAAATGAGGATTAAGAGAAAAAAGAAGAATCTTTGGGCTAGAAGAAGAGAAGAAATTTTATAGAGATGCGGTCAGCCATACAATTTTAACGGTAAGTGTTGAGCACTTTAACCACTTAAAAAAGGGGTCTAAATCACTAATTTATAGAGTCGAGGGGCTCAATGTTATCTATCCAAAGTTTAAGGGTCTAAAGTACAACTCACATAAAGTTAAATGATAAAAAAAATTAATTTTTCTAAGAAGAAAAGATTCCATTACTAGAATTCATATCCTATTGTCCTCATCCCCAAGAAAGAAAAAAAAGAAAAAGATACTTTTCCCATATGAAATTCTCCTTCCATGTGTTACATGGACAATTTAGTATTCATTTTGTGTATGAACCACATAGAGTTCCCTAAAATTACAATTATACAATTTCATGTACCAATAATAAATAAGAATAATGATTTTAGATAATCAATAAAGATATTAACAGTAGTGAACATATTCTTAATTACATATAGAAGCACAATGAAATTGAGAATTTCAATAATAAATAAGCCTAGCATCTAAATCAACAACTTGATTTCAAATAACAAGTATCTAAGTTAAGAAAAGAATTTTAGTTAATTAATTTGTTACGTTGAATTTCTCTCTGGGTAAATTGCTAATGGCCAAAGAATTACAAATGAAATATTAGATAATTCAATGTAAAGAAATAACAACTTTAATTTTAAAAAAAATATAGTAATTTAATTCTTATTTTGATCGGGCATATGATGAAATCGATGCTTGTATCAATGCTGATGAAAATAATTTGAAATTTGCATATTTTAGAAGAAGATTGAAACAATTTTGGATTTAAACATGATTGAGAATTTGATGCAACAAAAATTCAAAATTTTTAAATTATTCACATACAATTTTAAGAATTGCTTACTTATTCGACTCCAACTACAAGAAATTGTCGCAAATAGTATTCAATCATCGTTCAACCTTGGTCGCAAATAGTATTCAATCATCGTTCAACCTTGGTTAGGTGAGATAGTGCAGCGAGTAAGAGTTGTTTTTCTTTTCTTTTTTTTTAATTTTATTTTTTCAGTTCAATGACTATATCGGGTATTTTAGGAAAAACCACTTTAGTTTTTTTTTTTGTTACTTTTGAAAGGATAAAAACTCACATGTTGTTTTTTTATTAGAAAGAAGATAATATTAATTAAAAAGCAAAGTTATATGAATCCAATAGAGAACACAGAAACAACGCTACACAACACTAAATCAAAGAGAAATCATAAATACAGAAAAGTAAAATCACAAAAGAGAAATCACGGTAAACGCAGTGTAAGAACAGTTCTCAAAAGGAAGCAGAACAAATACAAACCAATGCAACCAATATACAAAAAAAAAAAAAGAAAGTTGATCTTCACCCATCTCTTCATAGTAAGGCGCATAAGAAGCACCTTGAGGGAACCCTCCAAGAACGGCTGTAGAATCTGAGTAAAGGCCGAGAATTGATAACAGGTGCAGAGCCAAAGACTTACTAGACCACCAACATCGATCAAATAGATTGATAGAAAAAATCAAAGCATCTTTGCAGCCCCAAACATCATCGAGTGTAGAATCAGTTGAGGAAAATAAAAGGACCAGCTATCCTAAAATGGGGCCAAAGAGGAAGCTAAAAAACCTTCTAGTTCAGAACAAAATTGGATAAAGGCTTTACCTGTACTCTTAGGCCATCTCCAACCATCGCACTAAAATAAAGCAGCTTCAACTTTAAAATAAAGTAAACAGTATATTATTATCTTCAACCATTTACACTATTTTTATCTTTAAAAAGTATATTCTTTCTAAAAATAGAATATTCTTTATATCATTTTTATTTATTTATAAAATAATAAATAATCATAAATTTTAATCATTTATATAAATAATAATTATTAATGTAGCATAAATAAAATAAAATAATTAAAAATAATTAAGTGTGTGTTGTATTTTTAAGTTGTTTAAAATTTAATTAAGTGTGTGTTGTATTTTGAAGTTGTTTAAATTTTAATTAAGTATGTGTTGTATTGTTTAATTTATAATTTATATTTTTATAATTTTAATATTATCAAAAAATTATTAAAATTTATTTTAAAATTTTATATTTTTTTATTAATTAAAATAAAAAATTAAATAAATTAATGAAATATATAAATAAATAAAAATTAATATTTATAAATTAATAATAATTAATAAATACATAACAAATTATATTTATTATATTAATTAAAAAAATTTATAATATTTAATTAATAATAATTAAAAAAATTATTCAACTATTATATTTTCCTTTCTTCCTTTCTCTGCGTCTCTTTCTTTCTTCATTTCCTTTTCTTTTCTTTGTTCTCTGTGTCTCTTTCTTTCCTTTTTCATCTTCGTTTTCCTGCTTTTCTTTCTTCTTTTAACATAGCGCAGCTAGAGTGCTGCGCTATGTTTGGCGCAGCACTGTAGCATCCATTCAATTTGACGCAATGAATAGCGAATGATTGGAGTGAATTTTAAAGAAAAATTGTTCTATAATAACGTTTTAAAGCTGCTGTTGGAGATGGCCTTAAAGGAGCAACAACCAAAATCAGTATTCTTTGTAAAAAAATCTTTTAGTTTTTTGGGCTTTTTTTGAACAAAGCTCTTTTTTTTTTGTATATAACTAATTATAATTTTTTATATTATATATTAACTTTAGAAGCTTTAGAAATAATTTTTTATTTTTTCATAAATAATTTTATGTTATAATTCTTCCATAGTTTTTTTTAATTTCCTTTAAATATATATTTTCTAATTTTTTTAAATAAAAAAATATTTTTCACCTTTATCAAATAAATAATTTTTTCAGTTTTTCATTTTTACTAAGTGAATACTTTTTCTAAGTTTTTTTTTCCAGAAAATAAATATTTTATTTTTAAAAAAAATTAAAAGTAAAAAACAAAAAACAAAAAATTATTTTCTATGAATAAACACACCAACCTTTTAAAAATAATAAAATATTATTAGACTTGCAATTAAGGACAACTTACAGGGTTAAAATGCAATTTTATGAAAATGGGAAACAAAATAAAAAACAAATTCGGGGTACACCAGAAGAAAATAATAATCGGGGTCCTCAAACCCACCAGCTAGGTTCCATTTTTTTTCTATTTTCTCCATTTCTCGATCTGCGAGCGAGCGACGGATTCGTTAGGGTTTTGAAATTTGGGCATATATAAGCTCAATTTCTCATCTGAGTTTCAAGTCTTTCTAATTTCCTTAAGAGATTTCGAACAAGATTGATAGCGAAACCATGTTTGGATCGAGAGGGTAAGTATATAAAATTTGTTGTTTTTGATTTGTTTTTAATTTTCTGCAAATTTTGTTGCTGCTTTCTGCTGCTGTCATGTGTGTTTCTGAAATTATAATCGTATGATAATTGATACTTAGCATTTGTGAAACGAAACTGAGACTTTTCATTTGTGAATTGGTTTTCTTCTCTTCCTTTTAGTTAATGATTTGTGACATTTGATTTTATCTTGGTTTGTTTTATTGTAGTTTTACACAGGAACATAAAATTGAAGGATAGAACTTTCCTGTGATTGTTATTTTGTTTATGCATATTTCTGGGTTAAATGAAAATGAAGAAAGAAAGAAGAAAAAAAAAATATTGTGATTATTGAGAAAATATTTTTCCTATAAAGAAAGATAATAACTGTCCACAAACTCCGGAGATTGAATGGGTATCAGATTATTATGGCAAACTTGTGTTTTAAGACAAAAGCAACAATTAAATATTTGATAGGATGTTGCAAAATTTTTTTGAGTATCCAAGATTCACAATTGTATGAATATATGACCTTTGAAACAACTTGTTTATTTGTCACATTGTGTGTGTGAATGAAAAAGGAGTAATTCTTGTAGGGAAAGCATATTCTCTATATGTTCAAAGTATGGAGACTGATTTTGGATCTGTATTTCTAGTTTATTTTGCAAAATCGCTGTGCCTTGTCGTATTGTCTTGTGGAATTGCAATGTGTTTGAGGGAAATTGCTCTCTTGTCCTTGATATGCATCTCATATATGGCATGTCACTTGTGTTATTGGATTTGTGATTGGTTATATAGTGTTATTCATATTTCATGCCCCATGGATGAAAAAAATCAAGTCTGCAGAATCAATTGTGCATGCTTATGATTTGTAGATGATACCGTATATTTTGTCATCATTTGTTATATTTTTTCTTGCTATTGCCTTTGGTGATTGTATGTTATGCTTTTGTCTGATTTGCATTTGGGGTTTATCTATAGTTTATTTTAGGAGGTTGTTAAATATGATACCTCCTTTTTCTTTAATAGAAAAAACTGTAGGAATATTAGATGTCAGGGAAGTGTGGGTTGGGTTTGGTTTTATTAACAGGTTGAGTGGGGATTTTTCTTTCTTTTGGGTATGGATAAATGAAGGGCAATGTTGGGAAGCGGGGGGGTTTCGGATGGGTACGAGGTCGGCTCAAAGAGACAAAGAATGATGGAATCAAATCCCTACTTCGCAGTGAGCAGTGGTCCGAGTGGTTTTCAGCCCTACAGCTACGGTGGTGGATTTCAGCCCCCTCCCTTTCCTGTGGTTCGCTTAAGGGGGCTTCCTTTCAACTGCACTGACATCGACATCTTCAAGTTCTTTGCTGGTCTGGACATTGTGGATGTGCTGCTGGTCAATAAGAATGGACGGTTCACTGGAGAAGCCTTTGTTGTCTTCGCAGGGTCCATGCAGGTCGAGTTTGCTTTACAGAGAGATCGACAGAACATGGGACGTAGATATGTGGAAGTTTTTAGATGTAAGAGGCAGGATTATTACAATGCTGTTGCTTCTGAGGTGAATTATGAAGGAATCTATGACACTGATTACCATGGAAGTCCACCGCCATCTAAAGCCAAGAGGTTCAGTGATAAGGATCACTTGGAATACACTGAGATTTTGAAGATGCGGGGGCTACCATTCTCTGTAAAAAAACCTGAAATAATTGAATTTTTTAAAGAATTCAAGCTTGTTGAAGAGAGGATACACATTGCATGCCGCCCTGATGGTAAAGCTACAGGAGAGGCATATGTAGAATTTGTTTCTGCTGATGAAGCTAAAAAGGCAATGAGCAAGGATAAGATGACAATAGGCACAAGGTATGTGGAATTGTTTCCTTCAACACCAGATGAAGCTAGAAGAGCTGAATCGAGATCAAGGCAGTGAAGAGGTGATAATTGCTGAGAAATAGTCTGCTTCTGACTTGTGGTATATATTTTTAAGTTCCAGGCAGCCAGCCATGGTCGACTTCCATCTTTACAAGAATCAGTATGATGCTTAAGCTTTACTCTTTCTAGGTTGTATGCTTAGAATATTCACATACTTGTTTTTTGAATGTTGGATTTGAGTTCTAAAAATATGGGGACAAGTGACATTATTGCTATGTTTTTGCATACTTAATCCTACAAGCTCGTGGTTTGCTAGTTAAATGCGTAGTTCAAGTACTAATTTTAGAATTCTAGATTGCTACATAACTAATGTTTTAAACCGTGGCAACATTGACTTGCACCCAGGTCTGTCCTGTTTCCACTTAATTTTGATGATATGTTAATGTAGTACCCTGTCATGCCATTGTGATACTATAGAAATAAATTACTAATTTCTAAACAAAATCAGTATATATATGTTAAACTAATAAAATTAAAAACGGAGGTCAAAATTAATAAATATATCATGTTCTAAATTAACAAAGATAGATTATGTTGGTGTTGTGTCAAGCAAAATATACTCTGTTTTATTTGATAAGATTATCTTTCTAATTAATTCTCTTAATAATTTTTGTACTTGTAAAACTTCGTATCAACTATAAATTTCATTAATGTATTTTTAAAAAAGAGAACTTTCAAATCTTATCAATAAAAAAAGGGGCAGTCGGGCAAAACTCATTAAGTGGCTTTCGTATTTTAGTGATTTTTTTTTTCAATCGAGCTCTTGTATTTGAACATTGATTTATTGAGTTTCTGTGCTTATTTATTTTATTCTTAGTTAGTTTTTTTAATAGATTTTTTTTGCAATAAAATTGACTGAACACCGTTTAATATATTAATATTTAATTAGTTAATATAATTTTATTAATAGAAAAAAATTATAAATAAAAAAAAATTAACTCTAAAATAAATATATAAGCATATTTGTTTATATTTTTGTTGTGTATTACATTATCCTCATTCATAAATTCTTTAAATCCATCACCGACCCAACCTTTCCTTCCTTTCCTTTTTCTTTCCTTCTTTCTTATTTCTAGTATCAGATAAAGTTTTGTTTGACGACCGCCACGAATTTGAAAGGAGAAATTAGTTTTTTTTTTTTTGAAAAAAAAGGAGAAATTAGTTTAAACACGGCGAAGCCATAACTGCAGCACAATATTTTAAAATAATAATTTATAAATAAATAATTTATATGTATTATGAAATTTTCTACTAACTAAAATTATTTGTTCTCGCATTTTTTTTTTCAAAAAATGTGTTCTAATAATAAATTAAAATTTTATTGGACTAATAGAAATTTAACTAGATCTTTATGTAAATTATTAAATATAATGTTATTTAATTAAATTATATGAACCAGCTATAAAAACTAATACCATAATCTATTTAATAAATCTATATAATCCATTAACTTATTTTTGTTTTAAACTCTTATTAACATTTTTAACAAAACTCATGATACAACGGAAAAAATATTCTGAAAAATATTTTAATTCATTAGAGAATGCAAGATATGAAAAAATATTTTCATTTTTTTAAAATGCAATAAGTATTTTTTAAGTAAAATTCATTCATTCATTAGACTTATCCCTATTTACACATAAGTATCCTTAAATTTTAATTTGAAACTTAAAATTAAAACAATATACATTAATTAAGATGTATAACAATAATATCATCCAAAATTATTCTCTCTGCAGTATGCAATGCAAATAACAAAATGAATAGTTTTTTCATAGATTTCTGATATGCAGAATCCTCTAAGAATAGACATAAAGCTTAGAGCATAATTTGTAACTTAAGAATTGGCAAAGAAAATTTAAAGCTAAACAAATTTATTTTAGAGTTAATTTTTTTTATTATTGAATTTCTACTATTAACAAAATTCCATTAACTAATAAAATATTAATATATTCAACGGTGTTAAGTCAATTTTGCTGCAAAAAAAAAAAAAAAATCTATTAAAAACGGCTAACTCAAAATTAAACAAATGAGTATAAGAACTCAATAGGATAAAAAGTTAAAGGGCTAACTCAAAATCAAACAAATGAGCATTTAAAGTTAATGAACTCTAAATATTTGATAAAATTATTCAATTCAATATAAGAGATATTTAATGTGTTTTGCACCCCAAAAAAAATTGAAGTATGTCTTTCTCTAATCTTAACAATTCAAGTACTCATAGTAATGTCATCTTAAGTGAGTATAGATTAGATTTGGGAAAAAAATGTTAAATTAATACAATTCATGCATGTTCTGAGCTATTTTGAAGATCTGAAAACTGGGAAAATATTCAAGGGTGTAAAGTGAGTTGTAATAGCACTTACTTAGTGTTTCTTATTTGTTTCAGTAGCGAAAGAAGAATCTAATCCTAGTTTTATTTGGAAAAGTATTTTGAAAGCCAAGAATTTGCTTAGATTCGGTCTATGATGAAAAATAGGAGATGAGACTTCTATTAAGGTCTGAGGGGATCCGTGGATTGTGAATTACTTTTATGTGTTTGTCTGATGAGGGATGGGCTTGACAACATGGGTGTTACTAATCTATTATTACCAAATCAAGTTTGGTGAGATTTGAACATTGCACTATATTCTTGGGAAAATTACAAAAATAACTTTTAAAAAATTTATTTTCAAAAATACTATAAAAAAATGCTAAAAAAATATTTTTAGACAAGATTTTTTTTTTAAATATGGTGGACTTAAACATTAAAAATATATGAAAACTATATATTATAAAAATACCATTTTATACTGATATATATTGGCATATATCGATATATACATATGCATATACTTACATATATGGACATATATTCATATATACATAACATATATTATTATTATTTTATAATATATATCTACGTATATCTAATTATACGAAACATATAATAATACATGACTAAACATATAAAATAATTTTATTCTGTTATTCTTTTTAAAATTAATATATATATCTAATTATATATAATATATATCCACCTATAATTAAACATAGAAAAACAGTTAAATTTAATGAAAAGCTAAAAAGTAAAAAAAAAAAAAATTCTTTGAATCATTTTATCAAGCATTTAGAGTGCGCTTCATTAAAAAAAATCTTCAATCAATACATTAAAAATCAAAAATTAAATCAAAACAAAAAAAAAATACAAACAAGAAACAAAAATCTAAATAAAAACCATCATTTTCTTTAGATTAATTGATAAGCAATTTCCTTAAGGACCTAATAACGGTGTATAGAATCGTTGAAGATTTTTCGTATGCCGGGTTATAATACCATTGTTTTCTTTTTTAACTATTTTCAGACTCTCAGCACGTTGGCTCTTGTTTTTGCACATCACCATTATAAAGCTTACGCAACTGTATATAATGGATGAAATTGACGCTGTTTTGGGTCGTGAAAATGGTGCTTGATATGCACGAGGAATTTGTAAAATGAATCAAAGTATATATGATACAACATCCTGATCACTTCTATTGTACAGGCCTAATTTGCACATTGCAAAGGAAGAAAAAAAACTTAAAAAAGAAGAATAAGAAAAGAAAGAAAAACCAAAACTCAAAGATACCATAATTTTTTTTAAAAAAAAAAAGATCTTAAAACATAGGTAAAGTTGAAAAATAAAAAAGTGGAAAGTGGAAAAAAAAAAGAGCTGTAAGATTGAAAATGAAAGTTAAAACGTAGTAGATGGTGTAATTTTCCTTGTATTCTTTCTCCTATTGATATAGTTAGAATTGAAAGAAGATTGTTAGGTTTGGAATTTCTCAAAGGATGGTATTTATTCAGTAAAGTCAGGATATACAGTTGTGACTGATAGCTTCACTAATTTTGATACATATGGGGTGGGTGGCAATTGGGTGAAGCCATGGAACTTCCAAATTCCGTCAAAGATACAAGTTTCTTTTTTTTTTTTTTTTTTTTTTTTTTTGTATGGAGGGCTATGTGAAATCTTTTGCTTACAAATTTTGCTCTTAATGATCCAGGCATTTATGTTTCCATTCTTATTTACTTTTTGGTGAGATCGAGGATATAAATCATGTTTTTCTTTGGTGTCCTAAGGCACATAGCTATTGGAGTTTCTTGTATAGTAACTTCTCAAACTGGTCTTTCGAATCTTTTGTTGCATGTATTCTTTAAGAAATGGACAAGTTCAAAGTGGGCATGACGTTATCGATTGCATGGAGCATATGATATCATTGTAATCTCTATAAACTCCTTTCCAATGTTCGCCAAGCTATTTCAAGTTTTCAGGAATAGAAAATGGTTCAGTTAACTGCATTTTTAGATCTTGTTATAAGTAGTAACTTGTCATTTGATGTAAGGTGGACTAAAATGAGAAAGGCTGGCTTAAATGCAATATTAATGTAGCTATTTACACTGAAAGTTATACTGCTTTTGCTATTATTTTCTTGACTTCAAAGGTTAATTTGTGAAAGGTATGTCTGGTTTCATTAATGGGGTGGTGACACCTGTTTTGGTTAAGACTTTGACAGTTAGAGAAACCTTTCCTGGCTTTGCAATTCTAGTTATGATAATACTGAGGTTAAAATGGATTGTCATGAGGTTTGCCAGGCTTTATTGTATTCTCTGCCTATATCTCGAAGCTTTATGGGATCATACAAGACCATTTTAAAGTTATAAAATGGTTTTTCTAATTTATGTTTTCAATGTATTAATTATCTTGCTAATTTAGTTGCTCATGCATTGACCAGAGAGGTAAAATTTTATGCGAGATTTTATTTAGTTGGCTCATAGACTGGGGGTAAGGGAGAGATAGATCGGGACTTGCAATTGAGAAATTTTAATATGAAACCTTAATTATATGTAGGACTATTATTTGGTACCAGTCAATGTGATATGAACATGTGGCAGTTTTTTAAAATAATTAAATAATTTTTCTCTTTAATAATGTCACGGCTTATGAATTAAATTATCAAAAATAAATGAAAAAATAAAACTGTTAAAAAAAAACTGTAAAATATTATAACATGTTCATATCACATAAGCTTGTTGTACCAACTAATAATCCAATATGGAATCACGAATTCATAATAAAATTTCTCCTTGCAATTGATCTTAATTTCGAGAAATTATACTATGTCACCGCTATTCCACAAAGGATTAGTAGCTGGAATGACAATCCAATAACACATTAATATCTGGCAATTTTTTAATAATTAAAATTTAATTTTTAATTTTTTTTTGAAATTTATTGAAAATAGACCCTCATTAAAACTCTGATAATTTTTAAACTCTCTTTATCTTATATGACTTAAAAATTATAAAAATACCATTAAACATAATAAATAACCTTTTTTTTTCATTTTAAAATGCCGCCAACGACTATATCTTCATCTTCTCAAATTTTCTTTCTCTTACACTAATATACTACAATCTTTATCACCATTTTTTTTTATTAAAACTTTATATTTCTTTTTTATTATTTACAATACAACATCCAATGATACATTAAATCGGTAAGTTAGAATTTTTTTTTCAAATCAATCTATAAAAAAATAAGATTATATTTTTAACTATATATGCGTATTTGAGTTATTATAATTGTGATATTTTATATGAAACTTATTGATTTTATTCTGTTTAATCTTAATCCCTATTTATTTCTTTTCTATTTTTTTCTATCTTCTTTCATTTTAATTTCTGATCTGTCAAAAAATTAAATAAAGTAGTATGAAAGTTACTGGATTGTGTTTGAAGTAATGTTGTATAATTATAGAGGCTTTTAGAGCTTGTTATTATATTATAATGTGCAATTACTTTTTAATGTTGTATAAATTAAATTATGGATTATTAAGGATAGCTAGGGCGTGTTCTATAAGTTAAAAAGTATTAGCCCTAACTATCTTTAACTTGTCCTAACTCATATTAAATTACTTTTAATTGGCATTGAAAATTATCTATTATATAACCTAAGCCAATCAGTATGCTTTTATATTTAAACAAAATCCGTTAGATTTATTTTGATTTTTAAAGAAAAAAAAAGGCTAAAAGAATTGTCATAACTTGTCATAACTTGTCATAACTCGCATCAAATTAATTCTAACTGGCTTTAAAAAATCTTCATTATACCTCTAAAATAATATGCATACTTTTATCTGAAAATAAAATATATCTCATTTATTTTTATTTTTAAAGAGAAAAAAAAATTTACAGACATGTCTTAACTCCCTCTAACTTGCCCTAACTCATATCAAATTACTTCTAATTGGTATTGAAAATTATCTATATATAACCTAAGCCAATCTATATGTTTTTATGTTTAAACAAAATCTTTCGGATTTATTTTAATTTTTAAAGAAAAAAAAGCTAAAAGAACTAACATAACTCGTCGTAATTAATCATAACTGACACCAAATCACTTCTAACTGATATGAAAAAATCTTTATTATATCTCTAAAATAATATGCATACTTTTATCTAAAAATAAAATATATCTCACTTATATTTATTTTTAAAGAGAAAAAAAAAGTTTGCAGACGTGCCCCAACTCCTTTAACTTGCCCTAACTCATATCAAATTATTTCTAATTAGCATTGAAAATTATCTATTATATAACTTAAGCCAATCTATATGCTTTTATATTTAAACAGAATCTGGCAGATTTATTTTAATTTTTAAAGAAAAAAAGCTAAAAGAACTGCCCTAACTCGCCATAATTTGCCCTAACTGATATCAAATCGCTTCTAACTTATATCAAAAAATCTTTATTATATCTTTAAAATAATATTTATACTTTTATATGAAAATAAAATATGTCACACTTATTTTTATTTTTAAAGAGGAAAAAAAGATTTACAAGCATACCCTAACTTGCCTTAACTTATATCAAATTACTTCTAATTAACATTAAAAATTATTCATTATATAATTTAAGACAATCTACATATTTTTATGTTTAAACATAATCTGTCAGATTTATTTTAATTTTTTTAAAAAAAGACTAAAAAACTGACCTAACTCACCATAACTCATTATAACTGACATCAAATCGCTTCTAACTAACATTAAAAAATCTTCATTATACCTCTAAAATAATTTTTATATATATTTTTGAAAATAATATATATCTCATTTATTTTAATTTTTAAAGAGAAAAAAAATTTACAGATATGCCTTAACTTTCTCTAACTTATATCAAATTACTTCTAATTAGCATTAAAAATTATCCATTATATAATATAAGATAATCTATATACATTTATGTTTAAATGAAATCTATCATATTTAGTTCGATTTTTAAAGAAAAAAAACTAAAAGAACTACCCTAACTCGTCATAACTTGTCATAACTCACATCAAATCATTTTTAACTGGCATAAAAAAATCTCCATTACACCTCTAAGATAATCTGTATACTTTTATCTAAAAATAAAATATATCCAATTTATTTTAATTTTTTTTAAAAAAAAGGGCTAAAAGGACCATCTTAACTCATCATAACTTGTCATAATTTATATTAAATTACTTCTAACTAGCATCAAAAATTCTTTATTATAATTTCTAAAATTATCTACATGCTTTTGTTTGAAAAATAAATATTTTTAATAAAATTTATCTAATTTATTTTAACTTTAGTAATAATTTTACTAATACTTTTGATAACAGATGCAACATGCTAGTAAAATGAGGTAAGCCATATAGCCATTGTTGGGAACGAAGCCATAATAGATCACATGTCAAAATTTGATATCACTTCATCATGCTTCATAAGCTACAATTACTTAGACTACTCAGAAATAAAGTATTATATTTTTTTATTTATAATAAACATTATAAGGTGTTTGATATGTAATTTATAAATTGTTATATTGTTGTATAATTGTGGTGAAGACATATCATATAATTTATGTTATTGGCTAATAAATTTTTTGTTATGACTAGTTCGTGACTTGTTTTAGGTTTGTGCATAAAGATAGAGTTAAAACATTTTTAACTTGTCCTAACTTATGGATACTGTTTATTTATTATCTTCACTAAAATTTAAAATTGAAATAAAAATGAGACGAGTGTGTCGATCAGATTAAGTTTAGGCATGTCAGAGTATATAAAAATGGAGTTAGGACAAGTTAGGTAGAGTTAGGACATTTTTGAATCACACCAAAATAATATTAAATTAAATTATTTGCAATAACTTGAAATACTAACAATTTACAATTAAAAAGACAATGCAACTTTAGTTCAAATGTTTAAATATACATAATTACATCATGTATATTTATATACATATATATCATATACTATTTATTTATACCATATAGTAAATTGTTCACGTCTCATCATCACTGTGATATAAATCAATATATTTTTATGCTGCATTGTCTCATAAATATTATGTAGTGGTATATCACATCTGTTTTATATTTTTCTAAATGCACTGCTAGATATCACAATGTAAAGACATGAATAATTTAATAAATTTAGCAATAAACATCTCACGATCTGACCTGTTAATATAATAGAAATTCAGTATTCATATCATAATCAATATAATTTAAGAATGACAAATTATTATTAAAGTAAGTTTCTTACTCATTCTATTGCAGATATCTCAAATTTTCAATTAGAAGTAAAATGATGCTAGTTAAAAGCAATTTGATGTGAGTTAGGGTAAATTATGGCGAATTAGGACAGTTCTTTTAGTATATTTTTTTTTAAAAAATAAAAATAAATATGATAAATTTTGTTTAAATATAAAAGCATGCAGCTTATCTTAGATTATATAATGGATAATTTTTACTGCCAATTAGAAGTAATTTGATATGAGTTAGGACAAGTCAGGGGTAGTTAGGGCATGTTTGTAAATTTTTTTTCTTTTTAAAAATTAAAATAAATGCGACATATTTTATTTTTAGATAAAAATATACAGATTATCTTAGAGGTATAATGAATATTTTTTTATGCCAGTTAGAAGCGATTTGATGCGAGTTAGGGCAGTTCTTTTAGTCTTTTTTTTCTTTAAAAATTAAAATAAATCTGACATTTTCTATTTAAATATAAAAGTATATAGATTGGCTTAGGTTGTATAATAAATAATTTTCAATGACAATTAAACATAATTTAATATGAGTTACGGCAAGTTAAAAGTAGTTAAGACATATCTGTAAACTTTTTTTCTCTTTAAAAATTAAAATAAATAAGACATTTTATTTTCAGATAAAATTATGCAGTTTATTTTAGAAGTATAATGAAGATTTTTTTGATGCCAGTTAGAAGCAATTTGATTTGAGTCAAGGCAAGTTATGGTAAGTTAGAGCAGTTTTTTAAGCTTTTTTTTTCTTTAAAAATTAAAATAAATCTGACAGATTCTGTTTAAACATAAAAGTATACATATTGGCTTAGGTTGTATAATAAATAATTTTTAATGCCAATTAACAGTATTTTAATATGAGTTAGGGCAAGTTAGAGATAGTTAGGGTTAACACTTTTTAACTTATATTACTCGCTCTAACTATCCCTAATAATCTCTAACTGCACAATATAATCTATTAACAAGTCCTAAAAGCATTCATAATTATACAACATTACTTCAAATATAATTCAGTAACCTCCATACTATTTTATTTAATTTTTTAATAGTCCAAAAATTAAAATGAAAGAAGAAAATGAAAAAAAAAATAGAAAAGATATGGGAATTATGATTAAACACAATAAGTTTTTTATAAAATATCACAATTATAACAACTCAAATATGCATACATAGTTAAAAATACAATATTTATTTTTTTATAGCTTGATTTAAAAAAATACTAACTTACCAATTTAATGTATCAGTGGATGTCGTATTGTAAATAATAAAGAAGAAATATAAAGTTTTGATAAAAAATAGAGATGAAAATTGTAAAATATTAGTAAAAGGAAAAGAAAATTTGAGAAAATGAAGATACAGTAATTAGCGCTCCTTTAAAATAAAAAAATGGTTGTTTATTAAGTTTAAGCATATTTTTATAATTTTTAAGTAATCTAAAATAAAGAGAGTCTAAAAAATATTAAATATTGAGAGTCTATTCTTGGTGAATTCTCTTTTCTTTTTACAGCCTTAATGAATAAAAAAATTTTAAAATGTTATCTGCCTTTATCCTCTTCCCCACCCTTCTTATCTCAATCTCAAAACCGTTACCCATTTTGGATATAGTCTCCTCTCTTTTTTTTCTTTATATCGTCTGCAGCAATTGCAGACAATTTTTTTCTTCTCATTTTGTTTGTTCATGGTTGGAACTTCTTTTTTTATTAGTTGCTTTGAAATCAATGCAATCCATCGATGGGAACCTTGACGCTTTATGGGGGCAGGAGCAAAAATTGTTGTAGATCATTGATTGGGGTTAGATAATTGCATTCTTTCCAATAGCCATGGAATTACTTTTTAAGTAAACTGAGAGATATACAATTAAAAGAAAATGAAATTAAAGGAAGGAATGAAATTAATTAAAGTGTTGCAGTATTAAAAATATATAGACAGCAGACCTATTCATTGTAACTCTAATTTCAAAATGGCTGCCTTTGAGAGTTTTAACATTCAACTTCATCTCAGTGATTGAGGAGAGAGAAAGATAAAAATGAAACAAAGAAGCAATGGCGTACTGTAGAGGATGTTATATTGAGAACTAATTTTTAATATTTAAGTATTAAAAAAGTATTATTATCACATGTGTAAAAAAAATTAAAAAATAATTTTAATCATCAAAAATTGCTAGGTGTGAACGTATTATTATTATTATAATTTTAAAGTTTAGTTTTTTTAATAATAAAATTGCAGTTTTAAAAAAATAGAAGTTTGAAATTAAAAAAATAAAGTTAAAAAATAGGAAATTCAAATTAAGAAACATATAAAATTCATGATGTATAAAATTAATAGCTAAACGGATAAGGGTAGGAATACATGTGGATAAACAAAAAAAATCAATAGCTAAAAAATTAAATTGTATTTGTTGTTTTAAATATAATTGTTTGGGATTTATTATGATATTTTAATGTTTAAGATAAGGAATTTAATTTTAATATTATTTTAAAAAAAAGTATTATTCAATGTAATTGTTGCATTAATTATTTTACTTACAGGTGCAGTGTATCTTTTTAAAATTTTTTTACTTACAAATGAAATACTTTTCCTAAAAGAAAATACATTGAACAAATAAACAATAATAAATTTGCTAATAGTTCACAACTTATTTTTAAAATAAGTTTATAGAATTAAATATTTTATTAATAATTTGCTAAAACAGTAATAATCAATTAGTAATTTTTTAATATCTTTTAGTATGAAAGTGTGAATACTTTTGTGATCATTATAAGAAAACTTTTATTAATAAGAGCATAAACAATACAAATAATTTTTAAAATTAGAGTTAATAAACATTTCAGCAATTCCAGATAGAACATAAGAGGCTATTCTAAGGCAACATAGGTATATACAATATAAATATAAGCATTGAAACACTTCAGAAAAAAACTCTCAAAATCCACACTTCAGAAAAGGCAATGTTTGTTGTTGTGTGCCTATAACCACCAACTGAGTTTGAAAACTCAGATAATGAAGGGACAATGATAAGAATTTCTGCTTGTTAATCCTTCAAATCACTTTCTCAAATTCATCATTCATGTGAGGTAACATTATAAGTAGAGAAAACTCACCTTTAAAGAAGAATTTTCGCTTCATACACGACCCCTGTGTATACCAAAAAACTATCTTGAAGGTGCAGCACAAAAAGACCTCTAAAATGGTCAAATCTAAAAAGATGTAAAAAAATGAACTACAAATAATCTAAGATAAAGAAAGAAAAAACAAAGGAGAAAAGAACTTTAGAGCTTTCGCCGGTCAAAAAATCTGGTGAAGAAGGATTGAGAAATGAAGGGTTCGGTGTAGGCAATGACGACAAAGATAAAGATATGTTTTCTTTGACAATGCTTGAAAATGCACGAATTTATTTTTCTTTCATATTATTATTTAAAATATAAGATAGTTTATATTTTAATTTATATTTTAAATTTTTTATTTTATTTAATATATAAATTAAATTTTATTTCATTATTTACTGAAATAAATTATTTTTTTGGTCTATTTTATTTTTTATATAAAAATATTTGTGTGTATATATTATATTTAATTATATATGTAACATGCATTATATATTCTTTTATATTATAATTACATAATAATAAATTATTAATATATTTAAAATAATTTTTAATTATTTTATTATATATATAGTTATTTTTCGTCTTATTACATTTATTATTAATCACACTTTAATTCTAGTGATAAATCAATTTATTGAACTCTTAGATTGAATTATTTTTAGCGTTTAATTAATTTGAAATCTTTAAATACTTGAAGCACATGTTTATTTTTTATTATATTGTTTATATATTATCTAAAATTTATCTAATTATTTATTAAAATATCAGTCTCGTATCATTTTAATTATATTTTAAAGTTACATATATATATATATAATATGATATAAGTGCTTTAGTTACTTAATATATCAATATAATGTTTGTAAGGTATTATTGGTTCTAACATGCACATTCTTTTATCGTTTATTTAATTTTATTAAAATTATTTTTTATTATTTTCATAATATATATATTTCATATAGATGGAATATATATATTTAAATTACTTGTTAATATCTTTTTGTAATAAATTACTTGTACACATTCAAAATTTACATGAATAAAAATAAAATTTTTAAATAAATAATTTTCTTTCACATAATTAATCAAACTTATATATATACATAATTAATTAAAATTAAATTTTCAAACTTAAATAAGATTATTATTTGTTTAAATAATCTATTATATATACTTTATGTGTATGTAAGTAAATAAATTATTAAAATCTTTTATATTATATATATATATATATAACTAAGGCTGCCACATAATCGAAGAAAAAAATATAAATTATAAAATTTTTATAATTTCTTATTATAAAAATTATGATTTAAATAAATCAAGAATTTTAAAAGACAAAATTAGAATTAAAAAATTAAGAATTTAAAAAGATAATAAATAATTAAATATTATTTATTGTCATTTAAAGAATGTTATTAACTAAGAAATTAATAATTAATAGGTAAAAATTTTAAGAGTGAAGAACTTTTGATTATAAATATAGAAATCTAAATAACAATTTTTTAACTTAAAAAATTACAAATACAATAGTAACTAGTTTGAATTAAAAAAAAAATGTTTGCACTTTTTTTTTTAATTTTTTTGTTGTGGTAGTGGTTTATTCTACCCATTCTACTTTTATTAAAGTGGTGTGGATTTTTTTTAGGGGAGAAGGGGGCCAAATGAGAGATTTATGTATAATAGACAAGTGATAGAAATTAAATCTACACAATTTACTAATATCATTAGGATTTCTATATATATTATATGATAGTGAGCAATTATTTCTTTTATAGTTTAATTTATTGTATTTAATTTGTGTAGATTGATACGCACCCATGATAGAGTCCACCCAATTAATTTAAATTAATTAAAAATAAAAAAGAGGAGTGGTAACTGCCTTAGCAGTTACCATAACCCAACTATAGACAGACACCAAGTGATATTTGTCTGGATAAAAAAGAAAAATATAAAGAATAAAAATTCACTAGTTTTTTATGAGCGTAATAAAAGAGAACAAATTCTCTTATCTCAAAAAATTGAATAGCATCTCTTAATTCATTCTAAGTGTTTTTTGACAGAAACTTGAGAATCTGCAAGAGGTATTTATAATGTGATTTTAATAATTATAGTTCATTATTTTATATGATGTGATTACAATTTGAGTATGCATATCTATAATCTTGAAAATTAAATACTTAAAATCTTTGTGATTTCTTATTTATATTCTCTAATATTGGTATTAGAGCCTTTAGTTTTGTAATGCATGCTCAATTTTGTATTTTCACATTTTTATGAGAATTGATTTTTTTGTTTAATTCGTATGGCTTATTTTATGAATAAATAATTTTCAACTATATATTTTTTTATTCAAATAAATAATTTTTTTATTTATGTGTATGTCATATAATACATATATATATAAATATTGAGTTTATTTATTTGTTAAATAAATATGTGTTCGTCACACACATATATATATATTTATTTATTTCTGAATAATTTTTTTAATTAAGAACAAATTTTTTTGTATTTGTTATAGAAAATCATACTTACAATTATAAAAACTCCTATACTCGTTAGAACTCAAGCCGCATGGGAAAGAGTTAATAGAATGATAAAAGACCTAGAAGATACCAAATTTAATCCAAATGAAAAATTAAACAAGTTGGATCTTCTAGTGAAACATTTTATTGAGATAAATAAACAAATACAAAGAATATTAAGAAAGGAGGTTTATTGTATGAATATAAAAGATACATGGTTTTGAGATCAACTCTTAACAATCCGAACTTGGAAGGTCTCCTTGATTCAGTTTGGAATAAAATAGGAAACAAAGATTATAGAGTGTTGTAAAGGAATTTCATAACTAAATATGCAAGTTGTGTTACTAAGAAAATGGTTGAAGCCTTGATTGGAGTCTTTAGTTGGGTTACTAAGAAAATGACTGAAGCCTCGATTGGAGTCTTTACTCGTAAAGGACACCATAAGATAATAGGGAATTCTTTACCTAAAGTTTCTTATGAACTAAATAATAAACTTCGACATAAACTATATTTCTTATTCCCTGTTTTGAGGAGTATAATTAGATACTAGTTCTTTTCTTTAAATTTCATGCTGAATATTTAAACTAGTTAGTTTCTTGTAAAGATATATTTCATTTTATGCAATGAAAACTTGTATTATTTGTTTCTTAAATATATGCTTCATTGCATTTGTGATTACTATATGAATTTATATATATATATATATATTCATTAAATACAAATTAATTTTTTCTTATTTAATTAATCATGTTAATAATAATTAAGTATTAGTGTTTTAGATGATGATTATTGATAATAAGTGAGCTTTTGACTCTAAACCTAATATAAGACTATTATTAATGTCATTAATTAGTATTAAGAAAACATATGTTATGAACATTAAATGACTTGTGCCATATCTTTGTAAATGTATTTAGAAATGACATTTGCTTCTAAAAATATTATTGCCGAACTCAATGAGAGAGAGAAATTGAATGGCAATAATTATGAGATTTGAAGCATGAAAATACAATATGTATTGGAGGAGGAAGAGGCTTTTAAGCCTCTTAATGAATTCATGACCGAGCTTGAGGATGGAAACACAGCTCAATATAGGAGAGACTGTGCAGTTATGAGGCTTGGAAGAAAAAGAATTCTCTTGCTCGTATTACTTTGTTGAGCAATATGGACAATGACATAATGAGAGAGTTTAGGAAGTATGAGATAACAAAGGATATGTGGTCCACACTTACGGAGAGGTTAGGAAGTACGTCTATAACCAAACTTTGATCTCTTACTATTAAGTTTGACACTTAAAAAAAGGCATGACTATACAATGAAACAACATTTAAAGCATATGTCAAACATGATAACTGAGCTAAAAGATGCAGGTCATGTCCTAACGGATGAACAAGAGGTTTAAGTTGTTATCCGCTCTCTGCCCTATAGTTAGGAACATATGAAGATTCACCTAACCTACAATGAAGGCATCAAAACTTTAAAAGATGCCATGAGACATTTGGAGCTAGAAGAGGATCACCTCAATGCTAATAAGCTTAATACTGATGTGTATATGGCTGGTTCTAGCTCATAAGGTAGGAGAGGACGTAAATGCAAATTCTAAGTTGAATACCAATAAGGGGAGAACAAAGGAAGTGATCAGGCTAACAAAAGAAGAAAGTTCTACCAACATGAAAAAGAAAAAATGTCCTATCAAAAAGAAAAATATAGTAAAAGTCAAGTGCTATAATTGTGAAAAAAAGGGACACTTTGTCTGCGATTGCAGCTAGCCAAAGTAGGTAACACACATTTTTGTATAAGAGTGTACAATTAATGTTTCTAGTTCTATTTTTCTAATTGAATCTCATCCTTTGTAGACTGTAGACTCAGCAACCACAGACCATACAGCGAAGGACAAGAGTGCCTTTATGGAATTTCGACGAATTCCATATGGAGTAAGATGGATATATGTAGGAAACAACTCGAGAGTTGATGTCAAATGGATTGGAACATGCAAGTTAGTCATGCATGGAGGACGAATCCTATTTTTACATAATGTGTTATATGCTCTAGATATTCATCGAAATTTAGTTTCTATGTTAGTATTAATTAAGTTAGGGTTTAATATGAATTTTACTAAAAATGGTGCTAACTTATCTTTGGGAATAAGTTACTTTGGACATGGATATTTTCTTGATGGTTTAATTATGCTTGATGTGGATTATTATTCTAGTAATGTATATTTTTCCTTATTTACATCTTCTAATGTTAATGAAAATAATGTGAATACATGGCATGCTAGACTTGGCCACATTGGCCAATAACGTATGAACATACTAGCAAGAGAAGGCTTGTTAGGACAATTAGAAAAAGTAGTGTTGTATACTTGTGATCATTGCCTAGCCAAAAAAAAATAGCTTGAAAACCATTTGGAAAAGCATTAAGAGCTAAAGTTCTATTGCAGTTAACCCACTTTGACATTTATGGTCCAATGAACGTAAGGGCTACATATGGAGCTATTTATTTCATCACATTTATAGATGATTACACACGATATGGCTATATTTTTTTGATTTCTCATAAATCTGAAGCTTTGAGTTATTTTCAGAAGTACAAAATTCTTGTTGATAATCAATTAGATAAGAAAATAAAAGTTTTAAGAACTGATAGAGGTTGTGAATATCTATCTGATTATTTCAAAAGATTTTGTGATGAAATGGGAATAGAATGCCAATTGACTATTCTAGCAATACCACAACATATTGGTGTTGCCAAAAGAAGAAATCAAACCCTACTTGAAATGGTGAGATTAATAATGGCACAAGCAAAATTACCTTTTACTTTTTGGCATAAGCAAAAGATTTTGTTGTGAATATTGTTATACTTAAGAAAAATTCATAAGTATAACAATCTTATCCATATTACATGCAACAATTAAAATAAAGCATCGTTATATTAAAATCAAAGCAATGTTCAAGCAAAATAAATAAATGGACACCCATTCTAGGATGGAAACATGCCCTTACATCACCCATGTCTAAACTAATAGGACACCCACCAAAAGGTAGAAACATGTCATTTACATTAGTTTAAAATATAAAAGTAATTAAATTACATAGAACTTAATTAATGAGGTACCCACAAAGTGGAAACATACCTCTTACAACATTTGAAAATCAAAATAAATCGATAAAGGTAAATAACCATTCATCATAAATAAATCATTCACCAAAAATATTAAACATCAATCAAAATAGAAAGTAAACATCCATCCATGATAAACTAAATAAATTAAGCATTGAAATTAAATAAATCAACAAAGCATTGAAAATAAATTAAAGCATATAATAGACTACATAATCAAATATAAATTAAATAAAGCAAGTAAAGATTCAAGTTAGGGCTACTGTTTCTATTTAAGATTCTTTATTCAATGTTTAGGGTTTTGGAATTTATTGGTTTAAGCTACTGTAAGTTTTAAGAGAATTAAAATGGATCAAGGTTTTATGATTTAAGGGATTGATAAGGTTCTTTGACTAACCAAATTAGGGTTTGAGGGGTAAAATTATAAAATTAGGGTTTGGATATTAAAACATTAGGTTTATGATTTACGGTTACTGGATTATTATTTTGGATTTACTATATTGGGTTTGAATGCTTAGGTTTATAAGATTTTAAGGTTTTAAGGGGATTAGGGTTTTAGAAAATTAGGGTTTAAGGTTAACTAGTTTGGGGTTACTGTCTTGGTTTTGAAGTTGAACAAGGGTTTTTAGTGTTTCAGAGAATGTATTTGATTTTAGAATTTGGAAAAACAATTTATAGTTTTATGAAGCTTAATGTGATTTTTAGAAACCATAAAGTGAGTTTGAGTTTGGATATTTAACAAAACATTTGGAATTTTGGAAAAGAATTAGAAGAAAACTAGTTTAGAGTTTTATGGTGTTTTTTGAAAATAAACAAAATGATTTAAAGTTTATAGAAACAGAAAAGATATTTTTTAGGATTTTTGGAAAGAATAGGATTCAATTTAGGGTTTTGGAAAATTGGAAAGCAGATTAGGATTTTGGTAAATTAATTAAACGATTTAAGGTTTTGAAAAGCTGGAAAGTAGATTAGGGTTTTAAGATTTTGAAGAAACAGAAACAATGATTTTAAGATTTTTGAAAAACAAAGAAACGAATTAAGGTTTTTAGAATCAAAAGAAACAATTGGATGATTGAAGCTACTGTAGGGAAAAAAGAGATTAGATATTCATACCTTCGTTTGTTGGTCCACCAAAAATTGCTTCTTGGATGAACAAGAACAAAGGCAAGATGGTTGCCTTTGATGGATTGAATTGCTTGTTTGCTTCTTCTTCTCTAAAAAGTTTGATCATTTTCCTTGCCAAAAAGTTTTAAAGTCCAATCTCTTTTTCTAAGTTTTTCCTTCACTCGATTGTCCTCCTAGTTTTTGTTCCAAAAAGTCCCCTTCTGTATTGTTTTTGGTCTTATTTATAAAAAGTTTCGATGATTAATTCAACTTGTTTATGGAAACTAACATTAATTAAGAAAAGAAAACCGAAACCAAATAAAATTTAGTTTTGAAAAAAATTGCGTCGAAAAAATTTTGCTGGCGAAAAAAAACTGCTGGCGAAAAAAATTGCTGCAGGCTGCTGCGAGCGCTGGCAAAAAAAAATTGCGGGGTGGGGCTGCGGGCCATTTCGTCCGACCTTTTCGGCGACGAAATTTTTCATCTCTGATTTTTCGTCGTCGATTTTTATTTATATTTATTTGTTTATCATTATTTTTTATTTTTTATTAATTACTAAAATAAATATTATTTAATTAAAATAATAATAAAAATATTTTGGACTAATTAAAATATATTGGACCGGACTGGATCAAAAATTAAGGGTCTACAATGTGTTATGTCTAAATGCCATACAAATATAAGCAATTATTCCAAGATTGTACTTACCTTATGAAACACTCCAAAATAAGCTTTAAAACTTCCTCTAACCTTCTCTTCCAAGTTGCCTTTTAACACTAAGATTGGGCAAACTACTCTCTCTCAATGCCTATACCAAATGTGATCATAAACAACCATTTAATATCACATTCTAAGGCATTCTTAACTTTCAAATCATTTAAATAGGAATTACAAATCAAAAACAACAAAAATAGTTATCCTCAAGTGACACGCACAACAATACGGGCGTGTTGATGACCGTGTCATTAACTCATTCATACAGAAGCATTGACACGTCCAATGACATGGGCGTGTCACTACCCGTGTCATTCATTTTGCCTCACAAAAACTTTGACACGCCAAATAATACGGGCATGTTCATGGACGTGTCAATTATCTTATCTCACAGTAGCGTGTCAGGCAAAAGTTCAGCATTTTGAACTCTCAACCATATGAACACAATCATTCCAAAATCAATACTACAACACCCTTAATCATCATCTTAGTTTATATTCATAATTCACCCATCAATTCAACACTTATATAACTCCAACATATCATAATAATAATAATCATTATATAATTCATTTATACAATCATCCATGTATCAATTTACTCAATTCCCAACTATTTATACTAAACCCTTACTCTTTTTCTTATCACCCTTATTCCTCAATTTCAACAACTCATCATCATTCTCACAAAAACAAAACTCTGACTTGAATATACTAAGGCTATAGGGTTGTGTTGCCTATGTACTTGAAACTCCCTATAAATATGGAAAATTAAGTCCAAGGGGGATATGTGAACAATCAAAAGGATATATGTTCATAGGTGAACAAGAAAGTAGTAGCATCACTAAATTTGAATCATGAGATATCACATTCTTAGAGAATGATTTTCTAAAGAAGGGTGAGATATGTAAGGACTTATCTCTATATGACACTCAGGACCATATTGCTTCCTCTAATAGAGATCAATTAGATATACTACATTCGAGTATGAGTGATATGAGAATAAATAAATCCGTTTCAAATACTCAAATGTTACCTATAGTAGATCCAATTTTAAAAGTTGGTTCGAGTGGGAGTAACTTCGATCAATCTCAAATACGCCGAACAAATAGGAAAAGTGTTCTAGGTTGTCCTTTGAGATTGAAGGGGGAATTTTCTTAGTTACCTCGCAAGATGAAGAAGAGCTTAAAAATGTGAATGAAGTTCTTAAATGCCCTACAAAGGAAAAATGGATTAAAACCATGGAAGAAGAGATGGATTCTATGAAGTCAAACCAAGTTTAGGATTTGGTTGATTTGCCAAAAGGATGTAAAGCTATTAGGAACAAATAGGTTCTCAAAATCAAACGTAAAGCTGATGGTAGTGTTGAATGCTATAAGGCTCGTTTAGTCTCAAAAGGGTATATACAATAAGAAGGAATTGATTACGAAGAAACCTTATCACCTGTTATGAGATTTACTTCAATTTGACTAATTCTAGCTATAGTTGCAAGCATGGATCTTGAGTTACATCAAATAGATGTAAAGATTGCTTTTCTCAATAGAGAGTTAGAAGAAGAATTCTATATGGAACGACCAATAGGTTTCATTAATAAAGGCCAAGAGCATAAGGTATGTAGACTTTTGAAGTCAATATATGGACTTAAGCAGTCTTCTAGGCAGTAGTATATTCAATTTCATAATAAAATAGTGTCGTATGATTTTAAAATGATTGATGAAGACACTATGTATACACGAAGAGATCTAATGAGAAATTTGTAATATTATCATTTTATGTGGATGATACACTTATAGCTGAAAATAATAAAGGGTTTGTGAATGAGATCAAAGATTGGTTATCATCTCATTTTGAAATGAAAGATATGGGTGAAGTTGCATATATTCTTGGAGTTAAGATTACAAGAGATCATTCAAGAAAATTAGTGTCTCTTTTACAAGAGCCATATATCAAGAAAATTCTTGAATGATTTCATTTATAAGACCTTAAACCAAGCCTTATGTCCAAAGACTCCATATGAAAGGAACAAATGAGTAAGGTTCCTTATTCTAGTGCTATTGGAAGTCTCATGTATGTCATGATGTGCACAAGACCTGATATTTGATATGTTGTTGGGTTGATGAGCAAATATCAGTTGAAACCAAGACAACACATTGGCAAGCAATAAAGAGAATATTGAGATATCTAAAAGGAACAACTGATTACTCACTAAGTTATCAAGGAAGTGAGTTACATTTGAGAGGCTACATAGATACTGATTAGGAAGGAGATTTGGATGAAAGAAAGTCTACCTCTAGATATACTTTCTTACTAAATGGCGAAGCCATATCTTGGAGTAGTAAGAAATAATCATGCATATCATTGTCCATAATGGAGGCCGAGTTTGTAGCATTTTTCAGCTACAGTGTAAGAAGCCATTTGGTTGAAAAGGTTCATGAATCATTTGGGAGTGATTAATGGTGCTATTGAACCAGTAAAAGTATATTGTGATAGTCAAGCAGCAATAACATATACTAAATATCCCAAATATTAAGGAAAAGTGAAGCACTTAAATATCAAATATAATTTTGTGCGGGATATGGTGGAAAAGAATGAACTGAACATGAAGTACATATCTACGCATGATATGGTTGTAGATCCATTTACAAAACCCATACTGAGAGATACATATTATAAGCATGTTAAAGCATTAGGCTTGCGTAGATGTTGATTGTACTTGTAAATAAGTTATATGAACAATCTTTACATATGTTTTATCATTATTAATTGATGATATTTCTTTTAATGCTCAAGTTTCATTTAATATGGAATATGCATAAATAAGTGTATATTTGTTTTGTACATATATACATTCTTGTTTGAAAGCATGCCGGACATATATAAGATTGGCCTTCTCTCACAGACAATCATCTTTATTACTCTGTAGTAATAGAGATAAGATGATTTTAAGCCTATTATCTAGGTGATAATAGAGAACCAAGCTTGAAATACTTTATGTCACCATTTAAGTAACAAAGGAAGAAAGTCATAATGTGTGTGATATATACTTATGATAATAAGCAATGAATTACTAAAATTCATAAAATTATCTATTTTTTCTACCAGATTAGAGTTCTTATGAATTTAAAAGTATGAAAGTGAACTCATATTAGATATTATATATGTCTTGAAATCTGTATGACATTTATATGAAGTAAAAGACATGCTCTCCATTTGAAAGGAGGATATTGTCATAACATGTGATTCATACCACATATGCAAAATTTTTTGACCACATAGGTAATGAAGGTTTTGATCTCAACTTTAACATTATGTGAGACCCTAGATTTTATGAAGTGAAATCTCAAAGAATACCCTCAATACTCTTATCTGTTTTTCAAAATTTTGTCTAATGATTGCTATCTTAGAATGTTGTCAAAAGATTATAAATGATTCAGTCTAATGGGACATTTCTAGAAAAGTAAGTTAAATAAAATTGTGAGAATCAAGAAAAGAGGAAGATCATGTTTAAGTTATCACATTATTATTGTATATTCATTGGTCGACCAATTATGTTTGTCTTTTATGTAAAGAAAAATATAATTATGAATACAATAATATTTATTTATATGAATGAGATCATTGGAGATGAAATGTGGTAAATGATTTAGGGTATTGCATACTATATTTGACCTAAGTTTCGATTTTTGAGATGCTATAAACTCCTAACAAATATATAACTATAGTACTCTCGAAGTATGTATGGTCACATGATATATTTACTAAAGTATGAATTTTATAGAAATAGAAAAGCGATGATCCCATCATATATGAGTAGGAGATGCAGATTGGTAGGCACTCATTATGGGACTCACCCAATTAGTTTATTTTAATTATAAATAAATTTAAATTAATTAAAAATAAAAAAAAGGGAATGGTAACTGCTAAGGCAGTTACCACAATCCAACTACAGATAGTTGCCAGATAAAAAGAAAAACACAGAGAATCAAAATTCACTAGTTTTTTTATGAACGTAAGAAAAGAGAATAGATTCTCTTATCTCACAAAATTGAATAACATCTTTTTGTTCATTCTAAGTGTTTTTTGAAGAAAACTTGAGTGTAGACCCTTAATTTTGACCCCAATTTGATATAGTCCTAATTAAAGGATGCCAAAATAAATTTGATCTGACTTTAAATATTTAAACCTAGTTTATAATTTTTAAAGGAGTCGGTTCGGATTAAAGAGACATATATTTGATTGTAAAACCCTAAAATAGTGGAATTGGCCCAAATTAAAATTTTTCGGTCTATAAGTTAAAAAAGGCCAGAATAATTTAAGTGAGGCCGGCCTAAGAGATATTAACATGCTTCATGTCGACCTTGGCAGTCCAAGATCGACATGAGCATGCCTCATGTCGACTTGGGCAAGCTAGGTCGACATGAGCATGCTTCATGTCGACCTTGGGAGGCTAGGTTGACATGAGCATGCTTCATGTCGACCTTGGCAGCCCAAGATCGACATGAGAATGCCTCATGTCGACTTGGGCAGCCTAAGTTCAATACGTTTCCTAATTCAACTAGAATTTGTTTTATGGACTGATTTATATTAGGTTAAGGATTATGAGTGAGGTTCGGCTATAAATATTAACGTTTTAGAATTCAAAAGAAGGGGACAAAAGATTAACAAGAGAAAAACATTAAGAGGGGACGGCAAGGAACATTAATAAGATAGCAAGGAACATTAAAGAGAGACGGCAACAAACAGAAAAGATTAGCAGCAAATATTCATCAGTAATCAATCCATCAAAGACAACAATGCTATCTTTGTTAATTGTTCATCCAGAAGTTAATTGTGAAGGAACCAACGAGCGGAGGTTTGATATTTAATCATGAATTATTTATGTTTACAGTAGTTTCGTTTCTTTGATTAATAAGAACATGCATGCATGCAATAACTTGATCTTTGAACACATAGTATCTTGATCTTTGAACATGTAGTAAATTGGTTTTTGTTTTAATAACTTTAATCGTTTGCTTTGGCTTTTGTTTTAATAACTTTAATCGTTTGCTTTAATTATCACATTGATCAATTGATATTCGTAATCCCACTGCATATTTCATTAAACATAAAACTATCCAGTAGTCAACAATTAATTGTTAAAATCTATCTTGTTTACTTTAACTTCAAGAACCGTATGTTATTTCATTAAAACTCAAAACCATAAACTATTTTTAACAAAAAGCCTAAACTATTTCATTATTAAACTCCAAAGTATTGATTATTTTTCCAAAACTTAATTTATTTTTTCAAATCCAAAATTGTGTTTTTTTTAGGCAGTGAGTCAATTCCAAAAACCCTAATTATCCAAAACCCTAATTCCAAAACCCTAGTTTTAAAAACCCTAATTCAAAAACCCTAGCTTTAAAAAATCCTAATTCCAAAACCCTAGTTTTAAAAACCATAACTATCCAAAACCCTAATTCCATAACCCTAACTATCCAAAACCCTAATTCCATAACCCTAATTCCAAAACCCTAGTTTTAAAAACCCTAATTCCAAGACCCTAGTTTTAAAAACCCTAATTCTAAAACCCTAGTTTCCAAAACCTTAGTTTTAAAAATCCTAAAAATCCTAATTTCAAAACCCTAATTATAAAACTTTAGTTTCTAAAACCCTAAGTTCCGAAACCCTAAATTTATATATTTATTGCTTTATTTAATTTTAAATTTGATTATATAGTTTATTATATTTTTTTATGGTTGATTTATTTAATTTCAATACTTAATTTATTTAATTTATCATGGATGAATGTTTATTATATATTTTGATTGATTTTTAATATCTTTGATGAATGATTTATTTATTATGAATGGTTATTTACTTTTATCAATTTATTTTGATTTCCAAATGATGTAAGAGGTATGTTTCCACTTTGTGGGTACCTCATTAATTAAGTTCTATGTAATTTAAATTGCTTTTATATTTTAGACCAATGTAAAGGACATGTTTCTACCTCATGGTGGGTGTCCTATTTAGTTTAGACATGGATGATGTAAGGGCATGTTTCCATCTTCGGATGGGTGTCCATTTATTTATTTTGCTTGGACTTTATTTTAATTTTTAATATAACGATGCTTTATTTCAATTGTTGCATGTAATATGGACAATATTATTATATTTAAGAATTTTATAATATTAAGATCTGTAAAGGAGGCCGGTTCCAATGAACCGGGCGTTGTGGGGGTGCTGGGCCATTTCTCACCTTCCCCACAAGTACCCAACTTTCTGAACCCATTAGGGGGTTGGGGATTCCTTAGGAATCGAGTCATCTACCCCTTTATTTTTCCCGGCCCGTCCGGGTGGCAACTCCATTTTCTTCGAACTTAGGTCCATGTTCTCTAAGGTCCCGAGCCTAAACAGTGCCGAAGTCGCAAGAACCATTCCACCGGGAGTGGGGTCAAAAATCCCTGCTCACAGTGACAACTCCACTGGGGATAAGAGAAGTTGGTTCCATTGGAATCTATATTATTCTATTCTTTCTTATAATGATATTATCCATTACATCATATTAGTTTGCATCGTGTGCGTGAGTTAGGACGCCAATGTTACCCGTGTTGTGTTATGTAAGGGATACCATACTTTCACTCAAGGTATGGAGATCGAGCATGGCATAACCACTCATAGCCTCGTACCATTTGGTATATACTTGCTATGGGAACCTAAGACTTTTTACCCAAAGACTAAAGCTCATGTAATTGGCCTAGTTACTTTCCTTAGGTTTTACCCCAAATGCATGTTGTTTGACTATGGTTAATTTATCTTGGCTTAAATCATGGCTTATTTGGTTTGTTCTTTTTCTAATATGACTTAAGTATATTGTAATCTCAAAATAAATTTTTCTTTAAAATCCAAAAGACCAAAGCTATTTTCAAAATTTTTCAAGATGGTCTTTGGACATAAGACTTTTCTAAATATAAATAAAAAATTATTTTGCTCATAACCCAAATGTAAAGCCCAAAATCCATTTTTTTCTAAAATCCTTTTGCAATGGGCTTATAAACAAAATTATGTTACAAAGAGCTTGCAAATTATTTGGGTCAATTACAAAATACCAAAAATCAATTGTGAGCCTAGTTTATACTAAGAGTAATTAATCATGGGCTTGTTTTTGGCATGAATCATTAGTTACTTTTTCAAGTGAGAAATTTATTTATAATAAACCTCTTAATTTAGTTTTAATCCAATATAGCTTAAAAGCTACTATAGTTGGTTAAATGGATTAAAACCTAATTAAAAGGAATTATTATGAACTGGTCTCCATTTTTGAAAATATAACTATTGGTTGAAACGTTCGAGGAAAATATTCAAAAATAAGGTACCCCATGTTGGTATTTTGTTAACCATATACCTAGAAAAAGAGACTCGCCATTCGTGTGTGGATGTTATAAGGTTGGAAGGAACGTCCTAATTATTTTTCTTTGTTGATTGTTTGTGCATACATGCATACATGCATCACATTAAATATCATTAATCCTTTCTGGCTCATAGACTTGGAGTACGACAATGCAAGTGCTTACAACGATATCATCTACAACATTAGTTTTTGATTCAAGTGCTTCATTGGGAGGATGGATGCAAACCGGCTAAGAGATATAATCGATGAAGTTGTCAAAGCTAGGATGGTCAAGCTACAAGATCAATTGGTTGAAATTATGAAGACCAGTTGATTGAAATTCTAGAGCTCATCAACAATGCTAAGGCAGCATCCGTGGAGAACATGTTCACTAATAGGGATCAAATGAAAAATGAGGGACCAATCCATATTCTACAAGACCAACCGAACCATGTGTTGTCTAAGTGGGGCAATAAGGGCGGCTATCACCCAGTGGAAAAGGTCAAGGGGAAAGACAGAAGAACCATTTGTCTGCAAAATGGAATTATCAGCCTAACTATCAAAATACACAAAAGGAAGCTGATGTTAATGCCACCGGTCAAGGAAGAATGAGGCAGTTTTCGAAATTGGGGAAGCCGCTGTCTTGGGTTCTCAATAAGCTACAAAAGAAGGGATTGTTACAACCCTTGACTCCTCAATCTTTGCCAAATCCTTTACCCCCAAAATTTAATACTAAGGCTTTTTGTCAATTTCATCAGACTCAAGGACTTGAAACTGATAGATGTACCCAATTGAAGCATGAGATCCAAAATCTAATCGACAGTGGTAAGCTGCCTAAGCCTAATAAGCACAACACTAAGAATAATTCTCTACCTAAATTTGGAAGGATGCCACCGCTTGCAACCTTCATGAAGAGTTTTATCTTGTCATCTCATCATGATATGGATAGAGAAGCTGCTAAAGAGGATGTACTACTAAACAAGCTTGGGCTAACAGTGGATGATGAAGCGATGACTTTTGATGATGAAAAAAATCCTTGCCTTTGATATGTCTAAATAAATGAATTATCTTCGACGCCAACTCAACGAACCTTCCTTAACTTGAATGTTGCCTTTCAATTTTACTTTCTTTAATATTAAATTGGAACAATCTTGTTTTTCAAATTTAAAGTTGCTTGAAATAAATTATTTTTTTCAAAATTTTTATTGGTCTTTGTTCATTTTGGTGCTCAACCGATGAGGAATCTAGCTTGATAATTCGTGAATTAATATATTTATACATTATGACTTGAATGACTTTACTAGGTGAGAGAAATACTCTATAGCATTGAGTTGTGTATGCTTACTTAGAGAGGGCTCCTGCATAATTACCTTTGTCTAGGTCCTAGTCAGTCATAGAACATGCTTTAACAAACTTCGAGGTGAAATTGCAACTCTGCTTATTTAAGGGAGAGATGATCTTGGCATTGTTTAGTTAGCCAACAACTAGTATTCACCCTATTAAATATCAATCCCCAGTTGTCCCTTTGAGCCTTCATAAAATTTTAGCTTTTTTTTCATTGGCTTACAAACCCCAACAACCTAACCTGAGTTGTTGTAACACTTTTGACCAGTCTTATGATCACTAAGGTAAAGAGGCAAGAAGATCAAAGAAAGGAATGAATAGTCAAGATCATAAGGATAGTTGATGTTCACCTAGTATCTCCAATCTATCAAGACAACATCAGAGTAACAAATGATTTATCCTTATTAAAGAAGTTTATGTCACTCCACTCATCCAATATTGGAAACCCAAGTTGGTACAAACAAAACAACTCTTTTAGAGCTAGAACTAAAAAAAAGAAGAAAAAAGAAGAAGAGGAAAAAAAGAAGAAAAAAGAAGAAGAAAAAAAAGAAGAAAAGAAAAAAAGAAGAAAAAAAGAGAAAGATAAAACCTAAAAAGGCGGTTCAGAAAGCCAACTGAGTTCTCTTTTACCTAAAGCAGCAAAAGGGTTCCATTTGGTTTATGAGGATATTTTGACTTGAATTGGTCCAACCCAACTAAAGATTCAATCAAAATTGGGAAAAAAAAGGAGAAAGACCATTCTAGTTATTGAAAGTTCTATACTTGACAGTCCTACAAGAAAGAAGGACAAAATGATAAAATGCTCAAAGAAAAGGAAGAGTAAGAAAAAAAAGAAAAGAAAAGGGAGAAAAAGAAAAGGAACAAATTTGGGTAATAAACTTTTTACAAGGACTGTCCTTTGGAGTCTAGCAAGATTGCTCCCAACTGCCTAAAGTTCCAACAAGCAGTTTGTAGTGTAAAGGTTTGTCCATTGTGTCACATCACCTCCTATCTCAAAATGGCCTTCATTTAAACCCGTGTCCCTTATAGACCCCATTTCAAGCCTATCAAAGACCTGTTGATCTCTCTTAGTATGTAGAATCTATTAGTGGAAATAGTTTGAATAAGCATGCATGTAAGATAGACAATATTCAAACTCAAATGAGACCTTTGGCCAAGTAATGTGTATGTGTCTATTTGAAGTGCAACAGTTCTTGCTTAAATAGAATAATTCCCGAGTTTAGTATGGTAACTAGGGTTGTGATGTTATAGATATGTTAATTTAAAAAGTCGAGTCCTGAGGTGCTATGGCACTGATTTGACAAAGCCACTATATCTAATTAAAAAAAAGAACAAGAGTAAAAAAAAGTGTACAAAATAAAAATTATTATTGCTAATTTTGGCTTAATTACAAGTTTTGTTAAAAGTTTTTATTACAAGTTTTATATTTTTGTCACTGCGAGGAAGGAGGCGGTTCATAATCAGACAAAGCCCTAAAAAAATCATCACTCGTTGGAGGAGGGGCATATTATCTATCCCATATCCTCTTTAAGAAGGAATATCTAAACCTCTAGGACTTTGAAAGTTGGTTCTATCATCGCCTAAATAGGGAGGTGGTATATCATGGACATCAGTTCGGGATCCTCTTGATGAAGATGCATTTGGTTCCCTCATGCCCTGAAATCGAAAGTATCGAAAGTCCCGTGCCTTTTATTGATACATTTCCTCAAAATGTGCCGCATGTCGACGACTCGCATCTAATTCCTCCTGAAGCTTCCTATTTTGCTCCTTAAGCATCCGCTGTGAGCCAGAAAAGGAAAGGGTAAGTCCATACATTTTCATGCATACATGCAAGCATACATCATTATAGGATAAGAATGACTAACCAGGTAACTCAGACCAAAGCTCTGCGAATCAGATGGCACATCTAAATGAGAAGGGGAAAATGGGGAAAATTGTCGCTGTATCGGAGTATCATACAGAGGGACAGCCCCATAGTCAGAGGAACTAGCAGCCTATAGTGATTATATAAATAATCAGAATAGATAAACAAAGAGACAGTTGTAATGACAAAGTGATAGCTACCTGGGAAGTGCCAGCCCCGGAATTGCCATGGATTTGAGAAGAAAACTCCTCCTCATCTTCTTCCTCATCCTCACCCTCACCCTCTTCCTCATCTTCTTCATCTTCTCCTTGCTCCGCTTCTATTTCTTCTTCACCTCCAGACAGCCCACGAACACCAACAGGTGACACTTCAAAACTTAGCAGATAATCCTGGATAAATTGAGCATATGACACGTCCGGTGAGAGTAGGAAGTCATGAACATCGAAACCAATACGGGAACGACTCCAAAAGGGCTCCGGCATTGCATTAATGCTCAGAACATATGATGAAATATCAACTGGTACTCTGCGCCGGTTAGGTCCAAGGAACCAGTCATGTACTCTATCGCCTAGAAACCACCCACTAGAGACCGGGCCAGCCATAATTCGACGAGAGTTGTGCAAAGGCATTGGATCAGTCATGCATCTAATCTAACCATTTTTCTCTTCGGCTCTCCACCAGGCTGTATCCACCTGCAGAAAAGAAAACCGGTAATTTATCTTTTATCATAGGTTTGATATTAATATTAACATTTTTCTTACTTGATCCCAGGTCAGACGACTCAAGTGGTAACGGTGAGAGTGCACATGGTGACTCCCGGACACTTTCCTGCGACCCGACAACCAAACACCCAACCTTGGAAAATTGACTCGTGGGTGTGAAATGTTTGGAACCCTCACTAAGTTATGCTCGTATGCTCAGACCTGTACATAAAAGAGAAAATCAAGCCTATGCACATGCATTGTGTGGATCAATAATTTTAAAGGAAATGGCACCTCAGCAATGGCCGCGAAACCAATAAAGGATCTTTTCTTCCTGCAGAACACATTAAAACCGTGATAAAGACAAGCTAGACCAGCTTCCCCCCATGCATAAGAAGAAACGCGATCCAAGTCAGAAAGGGCGCGCAATACAGATAAGTGAATGGCAGACTCGGTGCTACCCAAAAAGGTTGCCCTCAACAAATACAATAAAAATCCCCGAGTATATTGTTTTGCCCTCTCACCCTGCACGGGTCGAGTGTACTTTACCCAATACTCTGGGATGGGCTCATATCGGATCTTATACGACTTTCTATATCGGGGCTTGACACCAATCAATTGTTGGATTTCTTCTTCTTTCAAAATATTGCAGGTCAAAGGGACAGGGGTACCATCACATCGGAGGCTGGTTATAGCAGCAAAGTTAACCGGACCAATTGTCATCTCTCCAATGGGCAAGTGAAAAGTATGAGTTGTGTCCACCCATCGTTCTACAAGTGCTTGGATCACACTCCGGTCTATTTGATAGCCCCGTGCTGGTAATTGCAAAACGAAGTCCTCAAAACCACTTTCCCGCACCATTCCCTTTACTGCAGGCGGGGCCTGGTCATACTACTTACGGGCCTTGTGAATATTTTCTCCTACTTTGATATCGCAACCATCATGCTGCCCAAATACAAGTAAGTCCAGGTAAGTACACATGTAATTTCACACACACACTTTAAAAAAAAAGTATAACTATAATAATGAATAAATAAAAAGTAAGTAATAGTAATATGAAATAGTAAATAATATAGAATATGTTAAATGTTAAAAAAATTATTAATTAAATTAAATTAAAAATTTTTTGTATAAAGCAATAAATAAATAAATAATAAATAATAATAATAAAATAATAAAAAATTAATTATTAAATTAAAATAAAATAAAATAGTTTTGTAAAGCAATAGTAATGATAAAATAAAATAAAAAAAGAGAAATAATAATAAAAATAAATAAAAGGGGACACAGACAAAAAATTTCTCGCACAACAATTGATGTGTTTCATTCTTACACAATCATTTTTCATGCTTAAATTTTGTCAAATAAATTCTACTACATACTTATTCTTGTATAATCTATATGAACATAATTATACAAACAAATTTTGCAATAAATTACTTATATGTATGGAAAAGTACAACTTACCGGTGTTTTATCTTTGGAACTTCGATGGAGATGCATGCCGGGTAACATCAAAATTTGCACAATTTCATTATCTCGAAGGTAAGAAATCAATTCATTATTTGACCGAGTCCTATGCCTTGAAGAGTGTTGGACGGCTGACATGGTAACTGCTTGAGATTTATGAACCTTATGAACCTTATAATACTGACAGTGTTTAGTTTGAAAGGAAAGATACGAACCCTTTATAAAAAATGAAATGAAGAAATGAGGTGCTTATATAGAGGAACGGCAAAGAAAAAAAATAAAATTCAAAAAAAGTAAATTTTACTATTGATGAATAGTAAATTTTATTATTGATGAATAGTAAGTTACTATTTACAAATAGTAAGTTACTATTTATGGATAGTAATAGTGCATGAACAATGATTACACAGTAAATAAACATTAAATTCAATCATTTAATTTAATCATTCAAAAACTTGCGTGTATATAAATATTTTTTGCACTATTTAAATATTTTTACACGCAGGGGGCAAGGAGAAGATATGTGCATGGTAAAAATTAGCTAATTTTTTTGCAAATTATTTTAGCATACTACTGACTACGAGTATTTTTTTGCAAATAGTTAAATCCCGGGTCCAGAACCCAAATCATCCCAGGTTTAGAACCCAAATTATCCCGAGTCCAGAATTCAAGTCTTTTTCCAGTTCAAAACTCAAACCGGGTCCAAAACCCAAATCATCCTGGGTCAAGAACCCAAACCTTTTTCAAGTCCAAAACTCAAAACATCTCGGGTCCAGAACCCAAATTATCTCTGGTCCAGAACCCAAAACTTTTCCGAGTCCAAAACTCGAACCGGGTCCAGAACCCAAATCATCCCGGTTCCAGAACCCAAGTCTTTTCCGCGTCTAAAACTTAAACCGGGTCTAGAACCCAAAACATCTCGGGTCTAGAACCCAAATCTTTTCCGAGTCCAGAACCCAAACTATCTCGGGTCCAGAACCCAAATCTTTTCCAAGTCCAGAACTCGAACCGCGTCCAGAACCCAAACCATATCGGGTCCAAAACCCAAGTCTTTTTTTAGTCCAGAACTCAAACCGGGTCCAGAACCCAAATCATCTAGGGTCCAGAACCAAATCTTTTTCAAGTCCAGAACTCAAACCGGGTCCAGAACCCAAATCATCTCGGGTTCAGAACCCAAATCTTTTTTTAGTCCATAACTCAAACCGGGTCCAGAACTCAAATCATCCTGGGTCCAAAACCCAAGTCTTTTCCTAGTCCAGAACTCAAACCGGGTCCAGAACCCAAATCATCTCGGGTCCAGAACCCAAATCTTTTTCGAGTCCAGAACTCAAACAGGGTCCAGAATCCAAATCATCCCGGGTCTAGAATCCAAGTCTTTTTTTAGTCTAGAACTCAAACCGGGTCCAGAACCCAAGTCTTTTCTGAATCCAAAACTCAAATCGGATCCAAAACCCAAATCATCTCGGGTTCAGAACTCAAATCATCTCGTGTCCAGAACCCAAATCATCCCGAGTCCAGAACCCAAGTCTTTTCCGAGTCAAGAACTCTAATCGATTCCAGAACCCAAACTATCTCGGGTCTAGAACCCAAGTCTTTTTCAAGTCTAGAAATCGAACTGGGTTCAGAAACTAAAACTAAAGACATCTCAAGAAATTTAAGTCTATTTTTGCCAAAATTAAAAGTCTTGTTGCTTTTCACTCTCTGAATCAATTCAAGATCGTTCAAGCAGGGGGCAAACTGTAGACCCTTAATTTTGAACCCAATTTGATATGGTCCTAACTAAAGGATGCCAAAATAAATTTGATCCGACTTTAAATATTTAAACCTAGTCTATAATTTTTAAAGGAGTCGGTTCGAATTAAAAAGACATATATTTAATTGTAAAACCCTAAAATCAAGTGGAATTGGTCCAAATTAAAATTTTTCGGTCCATAAGTTAAAAAAGGCCAGAATAATTTAAGTGAGGTCGGCCTGGGAGACATTAGCATGCTTCATGTCGACCTTGGTAGCCCAAGATCGACATAAGAATGCCTCATGTCGACCTTGGGAGGCTAGGTCGACATGAGCATGCTTCATGTCGACCTTGGCAGCCCAAGATCGACATGAGCATGCCTCATGTTGACTTAGGCAGCCTAAGGTCGACATGAGGTTGGTCTCATGTCGACCTAGGGCAACCAGGTCGACATGGGTTCAATACGTTTCCTAATTCAACTAGAATTTGTTTTAGGGACTGATTATATTAGGTTAAGGATTATGAGTGAGGTTCGGCTATAAATATTAACGTTTCAGAATTCAAAAGAAGGGGAGAAAAGATTGACAAGAGAAAAACATTAAGAGGGGATGGCAAGGAACATTAACAAGATAGCAAGGAACATTAAAGAAAGACGGCAACAAACAGAAAAGATTAGAAGCAAACATTCATCAGTAATCAATCCATCAAAGACAGCAACGCTGTCTTTGTTAATTGTTCATCCAGAAGTTAATTGTGGAGGAACCAACGAGTGGAGGTTTGATCTTTAATAATGAATTATTTATGTTTACAGTAGTTTCGTTTCTTTGATTAATAAGAACATGCATACATGCAGTAACTTGATCTTTGAACACACAGTTTCTTGATCTTTGAACATGTAGTAAATTGGTTTTTGTTTTAATAACTTTAATTGTTTGCTTTGGTTTTTGTTTTAATAACTTTAGTCGTTTGCTTTAATTATCACATTGATCAATTTGTATTCTTAATCCCACTGGCATATTTCATAAAACATAAAACTATCCAGTAGTCAACAATTAATTATTAAAATCTATCTTGTTTACTTTAACTTCAAGAACCCTATGTTATTTCATTAAAACCCAAAATCTCAAACTATTTTTATCAAAAAGCCTAAACTATTTCATTATTAAACTCCAAAATACTGATTATTTTTTCAAAACCTTAATTTGTTTTTCCAAATCGAAAATTGTGTTTTTTTTAGGCAGTGAATCAATTCCAAAAACCCTAATTATCCAAAACCCTAATTCCAAAACCCTAGTTTTAAAAATCCTAATTCTAAAACCCTAGTTTCCAAAACCTTAGTTTCAAAAACCCTAAAAATCCTAATTTCAAAACCCTAATTATAAAACTTTAGTTTCTAAAACCCTAAGTTCTGAAACCCTAAATTCAATTGATAATTCTTTAAAACCCTAAATTTATATATTTATTGTTTTATTTAATTTTAGATTTGATTATATAGTTTATTATATTTTTTGATGGTTGATTTATTTAATTTCAATACTTGATTTATTTAATTCATCATGCATGAATGTTTATTATATATTTTGATTGATGTTTAATATCTTTGATGAATGATTTATTTATTATGAATGGTTATTTATTTTTATCAATTTATTTTAATTTCCAAATGATGTAAGAGGTATGTTTCCACTTTGTGGGTACCTCATTAATTAAGTTCTATGTAATTTAAATTGCTTTTATATTTTAGATCAATGTAAATGATATGTTTCTACCTCGTGGTGGGTGTCCTATTTAGTTTAGACATTGATGATGTAAGAGCATATTTTCACCTTCGGATGGGTGTCCATTTATTTTTTTTGCTTGGACTTTGTTTTGATTTTTAATATAACGATGCTTTATTTCAATTGTTGCATGTAATATGGATAATATTGTTATATTTAAGAATTTTATAATATTAAAACCTGTAAAGGAGGCCGGTTCCAATGAACCGGGTGTTGTGGGGGTGCTGGGCCATTTCTCACCTTCCCTATGCGTACTCAACTTTTCGAACCCATTAGGGGGTTGGGGATTCCTTAGGAATCGAGTCATCCACCCCTTTCTTTTTCCCGGTCCGTCCGGGTGGCGACTCCATTTTCTCCGGACTTAAGTCCGTATTCTCTAAGGCCCCGAGCCTAAACAGTGCCGAAGTCGCAAGAACCATTCCACCGAGAGTGGGGGCAAAAATCCCCGCTCACATTGAGAATCTATAAGAGGTATTTATACTCTGATTTTAACAATTGTAGTTTATTATTTTATATGATGTGATTACAATTTGAGTATGTATATCTATAATCTTAGAAATTGAATGTGTATGCAAATCTATAATCTTGGGAATTAAATGCTTAAAATATTTGTGATTTCTTGTTTATATTTTCCAATAATTTATGATGAGTTTATTATGAAATATACGGTACAATTATCTTCTTAATTCTTTAATTATTTGTTCTTATAGTTATACATATTTCTTTATTTTTTCAATTTACTAATTTAATTTATTGACTAATTTGTGGTAAAAAAAATATTAATCATGCTCATAATAAAAAAAATCACATTTGTGCATCACTTGAGCTAATAACTAGCATAATTAAGATTTAATTTAATATAATTTTTGAAAATATAATTTTTATTATTGAGCTTTTTATTAATTAAACTCTATAATTTTTGTTAATAATTAATAATATTGTTATGAATAGTTAATTTACTAGTGGATGTCCATAAGTTTTTATTAAATCCTCAATTTAATATATTAGTTTAAACTCACTTATATTTAATATCATAACTTAAGAAGAACTTATTCATGCAACATATAGATTAAAGCCTATACAAGAAGGCTTCATGTATATTATGGAATGAAATATGGAAAAGAATAGAATATTACTCTTTTTTTTTCCTCTAAAATTCTCTTTGAATTATCTTATTTTACTTATCATCATTATAATATTTGAATATTTTATTTATTTTATAACACGTTATTAGCACGATTTTGCTTTACAGTTTGTAATTTAAATTTTTTTTCTTTATTTTATTTTAGTTTAAATTATGTTAAATCTCACCAAACTTGAGTTTGCAGCTCTAGATGTAAGTGAAAAAATTATTTATCATATGTGTTTGATGTTAAAATTCATCTTGATGCTAAAGGTTTTGGAAATACAATTATAGTTGGAAATAGAGCATCCAACCAAGATAAGGCAAAGACAATGATATTTTTATGCCATCATTTATATAAAGGGTTAAAAACTGAATATTTAATAGTGAAAGATCCACTTGAATTGAGAAAAAAATTTAAAGAGTGGTATGACCATCAACAAATGGTAATATTGCCTAAAACTCATTATGATTGGATGGATTTATGGTTTCAAGACTTTAAAATCATAAGTGAATATAATTCTGCTATTTTTAAGATAAGTTCTCAGTTGAAATCATGAAGTGAAAAATATTATTGATGAGGACTTATCAGAAAAAACCTTTTTAACATTTAATACTTCTAATGTACACTAGCAGTAGCAATATCATGAAAAATGTTTTAAGGAGTACTCACAATTATTTTCATGCTTGCTTGTAAATGAGCAAAACAACGAGCTGTTTATAAAAAATTATGAAATTCATCCTACCATATCTACTCCATTCCTTGAAATGAATGTAGCAATAGAAAAGCGTGGTCGTGGTCATAGCCATGCCCATGGTCGAGGATGAAATAGTTGACACAATCATAGAGGTAGTAATAATATTTTCTCCTACTACCGGAAGTGAAATAATATGGAGAAAAAAAAAGATAAAAGTGGTCAAGGTAACCTTAAAAAAAAGATAAAAGTGGTCAAGGTAACCTTAAAGAATATATAAAATTTATGTTATCGATGTAGCATGAAAGGACAATAGCCACGTATCTGTCATATGGTTAATCATCTTGTTAAACTTTATCAAATTTCCAACAAAGAAAAAGAAAAGAATGTTGACATAAATTTTATTGATCAAAATGATGATGTTGAGGCAAACTTGAATGATGATTTTAGTTGCATTACCAATATTAAATATTTGGATTCTTCAAAAAAAAAATTCTAAAAATCATGAAAGAATATTTTTAAAATAAAAGATAAGAATGTTTAATTTTTATATATCTATAATTTAATATTATATTTTTGCTTTATTACTTTTCATGTTCTCATTATTTTCTTATTTGTTTAATATGTTATAAATATTGTCATATTTCTAATTATGTATTTTGTTTTTTTATTTATTTTAATGAAGAAATGGATGCTTTTTATTCTTTAATTTGATCCACACACAATAATAAGGATATATGTCTTATTGGCAGTGCTACAACACATATCATGTTCAAAGATAAAAAGTAATTTGATCGTTTGATAATGAAGGATTTTATTATTAACACTATATAGAGGTAATGAAGGATTATATTATTAACACTATATAGGGGTAGTGCAAAATTAATTGAAGACTTTGGAAGAGCTACTATTTTATTATACAATGGAACAATAATACCATAAATGATAAATTATTTTATTCTAATTCTCTAAAAAATCTATTAAGTTTTAAAGATATACATTCTAATGGATATTATATAGAGACTGATGATGAAGAAAATATTAAATATTTATATATTACAAGTAATGCATCGGAAAAGAAATATGGCTTAGAAAAATTACCTACCTTTTTTAGTGGTTTGTACTATTATAAAAATTAGTACAATTGTGACACATACCATAGTAAACCAGAAGGTTACTGTTTGAAAATTTTATATGACATAATCGGTCATACGGATCAATTATGATGCATAAAATTATTGAGAATTTACATGGACATTCATTAAAAAACCAGAAGATTTTTCAAATTAAAAAATTCTCATGTGCTATTTATTTTTAAGGCAAATTGATTATTAGATCATCACCGGCTAAAATTGGAATTGAATTCTCTATAATTTTAAAATGTATTTGGGGTGATATTTATGGACCTATTTATTCACTATGTAGACCATTCAAATATTTTATAATTTTAATTGATGCATCAATAAGATAGTCACTTATATATTTTTTATCAACTTGCAACCTGACATTTGTGAGATTATTTTCTCAAATAAGAGCATAATTTTCTAATTATATAATTAAATCAATTCGATTTGATATTGTTTTTGAGTTTATGTCTCAGATTTTTAATGATAATTATTATATGTTAGTTAGAATAATAGTTTAAAAGGCTCGTTAGATATGTGCATTAAAGGCTTATTACATATGTGCATACAGAAAATGGTCCAACAGAATTATTTATTAAACACCTCCAATTAATAGTTAGCTCATTACTTATGGGAATAAAACTTCATAATCCTATATGAGGACATACTATTTTACATAAAACAATACTTATTGTAACATCCTCTGATAATTCTCATAGAAAACTATTAGAGAATGTCACATAACATATTATCTATTTTATAACCATTCAAAACTCTTCATTTAAGAAATATCAATAGTAGTTTGATCAAATTATCGATAAAGTTCCTTTTGAAATTGTCACTAAATAAAAATTTTCAAATATGAGATCATAACCTGTCATATAACATTTTATTTGTTTTCTTTTTTTAACATTCAATCCAATTCTAACATCTCCAAATAACATTATCTCCATTCATGTATCAAAGAGTCTATTATAAACTTAATAGTTCACAATACAATATATATCAAATATGATAAAAATTTGAAGTCATTAAGTCTCTATGAATAAATGTTTTAACCATGCTTACAAACTTGTACAATATTCGAATATTATCAATTGCACTAAACAATACATCAATTCTATAAACAATTTGTATGTATAAGAATTATTTATTGCAGTACCATTAGTTCTGAATCTCTTCACTTTAAATCCTCAACTTCTTCATTCCATTATACCTGCGTGCTAGAAACATTCTAGCACGCTAAGCTAGAAGCATAGTGGTGTTTATATAAAAATATTTTATCACTTAATATTAAAGAAAATATTTATAAAATTATAGTAATAAAACTCAATATTAACAAAACATTTCAATAAATCGAATATTCGCAATAACAAACTATCACAATATTTTAATTACATAAAATAATAATTTTTATTTTATAAAATCAATCATGCTAAATTATACTTTCGATATTGCAATTTAACTTTTACTGAGTTATTTCGTTTATTAACATTATTCATATTTCACTTATTGCATTTTTAGTAAATCTCACTTCTCAGATTTACATATAGAATATATACACTCAATTTTATAACTTTAGCACTTTGATTTAGCACTATAGTATGGTACGCTTTATTTCAATCATTACTATATATATATACTTTCAATTAGCATAACACTTAGAAAAATATTCAATAATTCAATATTTGCATATAACCATTTTATTCAATGCTTTAGCAATTTAACTCAAATCATTTATATTCACTATCAATCACTTTCACACTATAACACAATAAGTCAATTTGAATAATTGACTTATAATAATATTTTGCATTTCTTTCAATATTCATAACATCATGTTTACTTAAATTTTCTCACCCTCATTTACTGAATTGTAAATCCTAGGTTTGGATAGTGGGTCACTGATGGTAAATTAATGGCCACTGTAATAATATAGCCAAAGGCCCACTATGGCACGAATGTTCACTGTAAAGAATGGGATCAAAGATCCTCTATGATGCAAAGCGTCCATTGATGGCATAGATGCCAATATCACTGGGACATAAAAGTGTCATCTATGGCATAGAGTGCCCACTGTCAATATGGATATTCACCCTCTTGCTAGCCATACAACTCAGAAACTAGATTTAACATCAGCATAATCGGACTATATATTTACTTCACTATTTCAAGTTAATTCTTTAATTATAATATTTATTCTTATATAACACTTCCACTTTATTTTATTTGCTAATCATTGTAAACTTATAGATTATAAACAATTATAACAATTAGTTCAAACACATTATCATATGAATAATCAAATGTATTTACGTAACATTTGTATCAATTAATTTAGTTAATCTTATTTATTCCTCAATTATTGTTTTTCAATTCACTTTCACATTTCCTCTATTGTGAATGAAATCTAAATAGATTTTTACTTCCATTATTTAGTTCTTTCTTTAACAAAGTAAGAATCTATGAACTATGATTTCACTTCATATTTGTATAAATATATATAATGTATGCACTACATTTAACACATTTGCATATATTGATAGATATATATACACTTCTCTAGCAATGCATTTCCATATTATAAACTTTTTATTAATTTCTTGTAATATAAAAAATACTTTCTTCAATATCAATAGTTATATGTATATATAACTAACTTGACTCTTGACATATCATTTCACTAGAAAGTTATTTTCGAACCTCGCTAGATTCTTTCCTTTCATATTATCAATTCCTTTCTTTCTATTACTATTAAGCAGTATTTATCAACTCTTTAACATTTCTATATACACTCTATGACTTGTCCTCAATCACTAAATAATATTATAATCAAGTATATGATGAATATATAATATGTATATGTCATATTCTTATTTTATCACTCTATCACTTCTCACAGATATTTCTTATTTTCATTGTTTCGTTATCTGCATCATTTGGATTATCAGAGACTTATCAATTTATATAATTTAACTCTCTAAACACTTATGTACATAATCAATGAATCGTCTTAAATTGCCAAATGATATTGCTATCAATTATACACAAGGTATATGACTCGTATACCTTTACCACATGCATTTCCACAAATAAACTAATCACTTTATTCTTTTCTTGTGTTTCCTTAACTTGCTCTCCGAATTATTTAAAATCAATAATACTTCATTATTATATCATTCTTCATATCTTATTTCTCAAATCATCTTATCATCTTGTATAAGTATTATAAAAACCACTAATCTCATACAATTATTTTTTAATCTTTCTCTATTATTCGCTTATTTTAATCAATGAAGATCACTTTGATTGTCAAAGAACATATATCACTTTCCTCATAAAGATTATATTTACCAAACAAAATAAATATTATAACTTTTTCTTCAATTATATAACCAAGTTTAAGTCTTAATTATCAACCAATAACACTTTCATTTCTCATATTCTTTATCATCTTATTTTAGCATAGTTTAACCACATAACTATATAAACACTTTACACATAACTTTCTTAATTCAAAGTTTTCCTTTAGTGGATTAACCATTTAGCTCCACATATACTTTTAATTAATAAACAATTGGTTCATTATTCCAATTTCCTAAGTAGTATACTTTAGATAGTTGTTTGGCTATTAAAGACAAATCACTTCCAACACAAATATTTAAAACTTCAATAAACCAAGTATCATAAACATAACTTTACTTCTAAGATATTAAATCCTTCAGCCCTAAAATCTTCTAAACCTTATATTTTTCAAACCCATCTTCCATTAGAAACATATTTGTTTGACACATTACAAATAATCACTTTCCTTTAATCATTACACTCTTTGTCTAATCTTAACTTTCCATATTTAGCATTGCATATACTTAACCCACACCTGTCATTTTCTACTCTTTTCCACATTTTTAATACACACACACACATATATATATATATATATGAATTCTTAGCACAAGGGTAAGAAATATAAACATATAAGCCTCATATTAGGCCCGTAGATCATAAAATATAAGCTAACAATATTATCCAGGTACCCCATGACCATGGTATCTCAACCCCACGCTCGTGGGATACAAAATAAAGCTATGAAATGCCTTTGTAGATCCCTACGGGAGTGGCCTCCAAGGCCCACGGCCATGGCATTCCAAACGGCTCTGTTTTATTAAAATTTTTAAACATACAATCATTCTTTCAATCCCACGGTCGTGGCACTCAGTTGCTACGTCTGTGGCATTGGTTTTGGATCTGCCTACAGTGAAATTCTTCCTCCAACAATCCCAACTTTGATACCACGCCCATGGCACCTTTAAGCCATGCCCGTGGCATCCCAAAATCATATTTTCTGCACTTTTAACTTCATAAAACACAAACATATTGAAGATCTAAGTTATAAATGTATCAAAATTAAATTTTTGACATAAAAAAAGAGTTTATATTAAATACTTTAAGAAATAACTCATTTTGAGTGACTCATTCAACTAATTCAAACATTTAAACTCAAAAAAATTCAAATATTTGCAAACAAAGATATATAAACACATACCTCTTTTAAAAAAATCCATCTCTTTCTCTTTTTCTTTTGATCACTTGTTGATAATCTCATCTTTTCTAGCTAATTTTCTTAAAAATTTATAATAAAAGATCGATTTCCCTTTATCCTTGATTAATTTGATGAAAGGGAGAAGAAAACAAAGAAGATAGTGATGGTGGTGATGAGAGGCGTGGAGAATGGAAGAAGAAATGAGAAATTTTTATACACTTGCACACATGTACATAAATATATATATATAATTTAATCAAGTGAGAGCATGCTCATAATAACTATGGTGCACCCTCACTTTAAACTTTTGATTCTAGTTTGATTTTTAGTCCCGTAAAACTGTAAAAATGATTTTCTTAGTAAATTTTAAAATCTATCATTCACTATTTTCTACTTATATCATTTATACAATGTACTTAACCTTTCAAACTGAATTTCTAAATTTAATTCAAGACACACGCCAGAGTCTTCTAATTGACATGCCCGTGTGAAATAAATAACTTTTGTCACTTTGGAGAATTCTCTCAAACTAGTCCTAAAACCTATACCACTTTATATATATCAAACACTCTAAACAAATATATAACACTCCAAACAAATCCCACTTATTACATATACATTTATTATAGAAAAATTCATAATTAAAATTTTCAGGGCATTACACTTATGCATATTAGGCCAGCAAATTATCATAAATTCATCCCATTACAATTAACTTTTGGTCAAGAATCCAATTATCTTTCATTTTTAAATTTTTAGTTGTGCAGTATTTGTTCCAATTGTACTACTGCAACACACAAGATGGGTCCTTGAAGGAGGTTGGGAATATAAATTAGATATGAACCTCCTTCTATAATTAAATATTTTAAACCATTAATTGAAGATTTATTTATGACAATATTTGTTGATTGTCATTTTGATGAAATAGTTTTTTCAATATTAGGGAGAGAAAATAAATATCTAGAAAAATGAGATTATATGGATTGTATTATTATAATCTCGTTTAGATTCTCGAATAAAACAATGTGAATTGAAAAGTTTGAAGGATAATATTGTTGCAAAATATTATAAATTAGCTACTAGATGCATTTACTGGTTTAAAAAAACTACTAAATCACATATACTAGATGTAAATGCTTATATTCGACTTGATGTCCTTGTAGGGCAATTTAATAATATAAATACTAGTAATTTATGCCTCAAGCATGATACACCAGTTAGTTCTAAAGATAAAAAATCTCAAAAAAATGAGAAGAATAAATAACCAAGGTAGTCATATTTTGAAGGCGGGTACTCCTGAAGGGACTCAAGACATAACTAATTATACAATTCTATAAAAGGTTCTTGTATCTGAAAATTATGAAAATAATGATATTTTAATATCACTACAAGAAAAATATGGACCCAATAAGATATAATTGTCAATAACATTTTTATATTTATTGTTGTTGTTGATATTTCAAAACAAAATAGTGATCTTAAAACTCACATTTTTTGAAGAATATAAGCATAGAAATGATTAGCCTAAATAAAAAGATGAAATTCAAATACAACTAAATTTGCTTTCAAAGCTTGAAATTTTTAAACTTGTAGTCCAAATACCTAAAGGTGTAATATTGGTGGGTTACAAATATGTATTTGTGCAAAAACAAAATGAGAAAACGAAATTGTGAGATATAAAGCATAATTAGTTGCAAAAGGGTTTTCACAAAAGCATGACATTAACTATGAGGAAACATATTCTCTTGTGATGGACAAAATTACTTTTATATATTTTATTAGTTTAGCAGTATGTGAAAAGCTTGGCATGTGCCTAATAAATATTATTATAGCCTATTTATATGGCTCACTTGATAGTGAAATCCACATAAAAAATTTTAAAGAATTTAAAATGCTTGAAGCACGTAAACATTCCCGAAAAATCTATTCAATAAAATTATAGAATTAATTGTATGGATCAAAACAATCTAGATGAATGTAGCATAATAATCTCAATGAATATTTATTGAAGGAAGGATATAAAAATAGTCTGATTTGTCCATGTATTTTTATAAAAAGGTCTGGATTAAAATTTGTCATAATTGTTATATATATTGATGATTTAAACATTATTGGAATTTCTAAGGAACTTCAAAAGGCAATTAACTTTTTAAAGAAAGAATTTGAAATGAAATATCTTAGAAAAATAAAATTTTATCTCGACCTGCAGATCAAATATTTAAGAAATAGAATTTTTGTTCATAAACTAACTTATACAAGAAAGATCTTAGAGCAATTTTATATGGATAAAGCACATTGATTGAGTATCCCAATGGTTGTGAGATCACTAGAAGTGAATAAAGATTCCTTTCATCCTCAAGAGAATGATAAAGAACTTTTTGGTCTTGAAGTGTCATATTTATATGCTATATGAGCATTAATATATCTTACTAATAATAAAAGACTAGACATAGCATTTGTTGTAAGTCTGTTAGCAAGATTTAGTTCTCATCCAACGTGAAGGCATTGAAATGAAATTAAACATATTTTTATATATCTTTGAGGAATAATTGATATGTGTTTATTTTATTCTAATAAATTTAAATCACAATTAGGTGATTATGCAAATATAGAATATTTATCTAATCCACATAAAGCTCGATCTCAAATGATGTATTTATTCATAAGTTGAGGTACAGTTATATTATGGCATTCTACAAAACAAACCTTAGTTGTTACTTCTTCAAACCGTGCAAAAATAATAGCAATCTATGAAGCAGGTCAAGAATGTACTTGGCCAAAGTCATTAAGCCATCATATCTATAAGATGTGCAGCTTGACATTTTAAGAAAATATTTTAATAATACTATATGAAGATAATGCAACATGCATAGCTCAACTAAAGGAAGGATATATCAAAAGTGATAAAACGAAACATATTTACAAAAAGATTTTTGTAACACCCCATTTTAGCCTATGTTTATAGACCAAGATGGACTGTTAACTCATGGTGGTTGTGTCTTAATATTTTACTTAGCCAATTTTAAGTGCAAAATTTAAAAAAAAAATTTACATAACCTCCCCTAAAAATGGAGGTCCCAAGTGTCGCCAAAACTGATTCCTTAATTTTTTGAAAAACATTTTGTTTCACAATTCAACTCATGCACACTCCCAATATATCCACCCTTATAACCTCAACTACAATCCTGCAAGAAGAATTCACACTTCTATACTTGCATACATAAGTGCTAAACCCAAATAAGATTTATTAGATTACTAGTAGTGTACGTGTTCTAGCTTTTCATTATTATACATTTATTTGCTAGATCATACAAGCTTATGTACATGCCATATTGCTACAATCAATCATATCCAAACTCCTACCCAAAGTAGTAGTCAAGGCCAGCTGCGCAGGACATGCTGAAATCTCGTCTCCTCGTTTAACCTACGAGTTTAGAGAGAAACTAAACTCGCTAAGCAATTGCTTAGTGGGTACTTAAATCATTGCAATAAATAAATAAAATGAAAGAATGATTTGAACATACATTTATATACTTTATATAATTGAAAGGAATAAATACAAAACACAAAAGGTAAAAAGGCTTGACTGAATAATTTGAATTTAAATCATTTTTCTCGCTTTTATCATTTTGGTTGCTCTACTGGTTTAACAGAACTTCAGCGGATAAGGAAGGGTCATGATAAACATATCTCGTCATGATCATATTTCATTATCTTTCATCATAATTCTTGCACATGTGCCAATGGCCATTATCATTGCATCATTGATCATGTCATTGCAATCATCGGCCTTCAGCCGGAATATCATATCATGTCATAAGCAGTACTGCAGTAATAGTATGATGCATCATACCCTTATCTCAAGGGTTCTGTCATAACCAAGTAGAGCATAAATAATTTATTAAATTACTTTGATCATGATATTCAATAAGCCATGATTTGTCCATAATGCATGTATTGTCGGAATAGCTTGTCATGATGCCTTTCTGATCATTTCCAATTCTCCTTCATGTCATTTTATATGATTTAACATCAATCCATATCATAATATTCAATTTTTAACACATTTATAAAAATGACCAAAGGAATAGTAGCGCGGCGTAAAATCGGCAACGCAATGGCGCGCGACAACTAAATGGTAAAATCTGTTTTTACTGCTGAAAATTAGTCAACTTTGGCAACGGTTTTGACCAAGTAAACAAACTTATTTTTGGCTGAATTTTTGCAGGAACACACTTTCATAAGTTAACTAAATGCATGTAAAATTTCGTCGAAAAATTCTTTCGTTTGCCCCTTCAACGGACTGCCCAAAATGAAAGCTGCAGAATGGTGCCCAAAAGGGACCATTCGGCCCAATTTTCCAAACTTGAGGGAAATTCATTTTTTTCTTGCAAAATTGATTTTTAGAATCCTTTTGTGGTACCATTGAAAGACTAAGGGTCCCTCTTCCAAAAATCAAACCAAAGGAGTGATTAAAAACTCATCAAAGTTTATGAATAATTGCATAAATTTAGCTAGTTTGTTTTGTTTTCATTCTTTTCACAATCAATTGATTACAAATGGTTCAAGAGCACTTTCTCACATATTTACCACACATAATAACATCATTTCAAAACCATTTCAAAAGTCTCATAATGCAAAATATGTGAATTAACTGAAAAGGCAATGATTTAAGTACCAAACCTTAATTCTTTTCACTTGTTTCTAGTTCTTTTATGTCTTCTTTGCTTCCTTCTCTCTCACTTCTTGATTTCCTATAATTTTCATAAAATCCATGTCAAGAACATAATAAAATTTAAGTGCTTCATGCCTTCTTTTGCTAACTAAACTACTAGTCATCCTTTTTATCCTTAATCTTATATGTGCAAATCACCTCTTTCACTTTTCTTCAACTTCTTAAATTTTCTATAATCATCATATTTATTCTTTCATTTTTATCTTACAAATACTATAACCAATGAAAGAAATAGAACCATAGATGAATTTCCTTACCTCAAAATCTTATTCTCCACCCAAGTTTGCAATCTCTCTCAATTCTCCAAATTTAGCTACTTGAAAAAAAACAATCTCTCTCTCTTTTCCCTTCCTCCTATTTTCGGCCAAGCAAGAACAAAGAGAGTTCTTGGCTTTATTTTTGTGGTGTTATCTCCTCCAAATGGCAGCCAAGAGAGGTTGATAGGTCATGGTGTAGATGTTGATTTCCCATTGGTACACATATGTGAGAAAATGGCCAATTCTCATTGGTCCAAATGTCTCCTTCTTTAATTTATTTACAACCCAAGCCCTTGGACTTCATCTTAATTATATTTTGGCCCCTCAACCTCATTGTGCTGTAATTTTATGGTCTAAGGTGTGAAAAGACCAAAATACCCTCCGGCGGTTACTCGTTCGTAACTTTTAAACCGCGCACTTTCGCCGAATGCTGTGGTACACTTTTTGACTCAGTTTTTCCTCTACTTTTCATTTTTGAGATCCTTTATTACTTTTGAGACACTTTTAAAAATGACCATGATGCCCCTGGTCAAAATTCCCTATATCTTCCAAACCGTGCTTTTTCGGGAAAAACCGTGTCGCACTGTTACTGTCCAATTTTTCTCTACTTCCCATTTCTGGAGTCTGTTATGTGCACTATTAAGGACATCCGGAACAACTTTTGGTAATTACAGTCACCTCCCCAAAACTTTGTAATCTTTTCAAATAGGTCCTTTCAAATCTATAGAACTTCTCTTCACTTCGCGCTCTTGAGTAGCTTCTCGGGATGGTTCCTCTGACTGTACGCGGATGTACTGTACATGGATATACTGTACATATGTACAAATTGGGTCGTGACATTTCTTCCCCTCTAAAATTTAGGCTTCGTCCCGAAGCCGATCGGGTATAAAATTTAGGCTCCCATCCTCATTATTCCTTCTCTTTCCCAAATTATCTCTTCCATTCTATGGTTCCTTCGCCGCACTTTAACTGGAGGAAATTCTCTTATTTCTTAATCCTTTGACTTTTTGTGCTAAAATTTCTATTGGTTCTTCTTCATAATTTAGGTTAGAATGGACTCTGATGTTTTGTGTCTTTATATCGTGTGTGAAGTTCAACGATATTGCCTTATCATTGAAACGTGAAAAACATTATGTATTTTGTTCAGTTCTGGTAATAGAGTTAACCGATAGGCTATTGATCTATGCATTCAATGATCTCGTATAGTCCAATAAGCCTAAGGCTTAACTTACTTTTCTGCTTAAATCTTAATACCTTCTTTCATGGGCAAGTCTTAAGAAAAACCTTGGCTTCCACTTAGAGTTCTATGTCCCTTCGTTTCGAGTTGGCATATGATTTTGCTTCTACCTACACGCATATGATTTTATCTTGTCTTTACTTAATTTGGTCCAACACTCTGGTGTTCCATGTTTTCTTTCGTATAATTCTTTATAGGGCGTCACCGTATGCTGAATTAATAGTCGTTGTTATATGCATATTCAATTAAACTCAAATACCTATTCTAGCCACCCTTAAATTCTATAACACATACTCTTAATATGTCCTCCAAAATTTTGGATTACTCTTTCAAATCGTCTATCTGTTTACGGGTGAAAGGCAGTGCTATAATTTGTTTGGGTTTTAGAAGCTGTTTGCGACTTCTTCCATAAATTCATGGTGAACTGTGGACCTCTGCCTAAAATGATAGACATTGGAATCTTGTGTGATCGTACAATTTCCTTGGCGTACATTTCCACCAACTTATCTATTGAATAATCCATTTGTAAAAGTAGAAAATGAGCTAACTTAGTTAGGCAGTCAACGATTATCCGAACAACGTCATGCTGGCCTCGTGTCATTGGTAGTTCTATGATAAAATCCATAGTGATATATTCCCATTTCCATACCAGAGTGGGAATTAGTTGTAACAGTCCCTATAGTATTTGATATTTCGCTTTTGCTTGTTGACATATTAAACATTTGGTCATAAAATCAACAATATCTCTCTTCATTCCAGGCTACCATTAAAACTTCTTTAAATATTGATACATTTGTAACTCCTGGATTCATTGCGTAGAGACTACTATATGCTTTTCGAAAAAAAAAATTTCTTTCTTATGTCTCCCATTGTTAGTATCATTACTCTATTGTCATAATACAAACTACTGTTCTTAGAAATTTAGAATTTTATATCCTTTCCTCCTTGCACTTGCTTGATCCATTTTTATATTTGTTCATTTTCCTTTTGCACTTGATGAATTTCTTGAAAAGAAACATAGTTTATAATTGCATTTCTACTACTAGTACTTCCTCTTCCATTGGTCTTAAACTGATCTTTATAGCGCCTAACGCTGGTATCGATTTTCCACCAAGTGCGTCGGCCACCACGTTAGCTTTTCCTAGATGATAATTTATAACTTAGCTGTTATTTCCAAAACTTGGGCTTACTTTCCTTACCATAAATTGAGGTCCTCTTGGGTTGGCGGATATTTTAAACTTTTGCGTCTGTATAAATATAACACTTTTCTCCATATAAATCATATCTCGAAATCTTGAAAGCCAATACGATAACTGTTAATTCCAAACAGTGTGCCGGGTTATTATTATTATTATTTTTTTTTGTATGGTTTAAATCATTAAAAGACTTATGCGACTATTTTATCCTTTTAAATAAGCATATAACTTTAACCGATGTGTGAAGCATCACTATATATCACAAATTCTTTGCTGGACACGGCCGTATGGGTATTGAAGCATTCGTTAACTTTTCCTTTAGTTTCTCAAAGTTCCTCTAACATTTATCAGTCCATTAGAGTTTGGCATTCCTTTGAAACTACCTTATCATTAGGATGATAATAATGGAAAACCCTTTTATAAAACATTAATAGTACCCAGCTAGTCCTAAGAAGATTCTTACTTCTATTACTGTCTTTGGTGTTTTCCATTACAAAATGGCTTTTGTTTTCTTAAGACCTACTTTAATGCCTTATGCTAATATGGTGTGTTCTAATAATGTCACTTTTTCCAATCAAAACTTGCATTTGTCATGTTTGACGTACAACTGCTTCTCTCACAACATTTGCAATACTATGCAAAAGTATCGATCGTATTCTTCTTTGTTCCTTAAATAAATGAAGGTGTCATCTATGAACACCATTTACAAATTGGTCAAAGTATGGATGAAAGATATGATTCATTAAATCCATGAATACTACTAACACATTTGTGGGCTCAAAAGGCATTACAAGGAACTTATAACGTCCGTATTGAGTTCTAGATGTAGTCTTTGGAATGTCTTTTCCTTTGATCCGCAGCTGCTGATATCCCAGTCGGTGATATATATATATATATATATATATTGAAAAGACCTTGGTTCCTTTAAGTTGGTCGAATACATCATCGATGGACGGTAATGGATATTTATCCTTAATCGTAAGCTCATTCAACTACTTATAGTTCACATATGACGTTAAGGATTTATCTTTCTTCTTGACGAAGAGTACTGGCGTGCCCCATGAAGAAACACTTGGCCGTATAAGACCCTTGTCGAGTAGCTCCTATAATTGCATTTTCATTTCTTTACGTTCCGCTGGTACCATTCGGTATGAGGCAACCAACGCCGGTGCAGTTCTCGGATATACATTTATAGTGAATCCTACTTTTCTCTTAGGTGATAATCCGGGTAGCTCGTCTATAGAAACATCGAGAAAATCACACATTGTTGATACCTCTTGAATCTTTATCACATTCTTCTTTACTTCCATAGTGCTTATCAAGTGTGCCTCACATCCATTTGTATGGAATGCCTTGTTGTAACTGCTGTTGTTACGTTGTTTAGGTAATTGGCTCTCTTTCCTACTGCCGTCACTTCCTCATTGTGGGGAGTATGAAGTGTTACTCTCTTTCTTCTTATCATCGACCACTGTTTTATGCCTTGTTAGCCAATCCAATACCAACATTATGTCAAATTCTCGGAATGGTAACTCTATTAAATTTCTGGAAATGCATTTTCATGTAACTCTATAGAACATTCTTTAATCACTTGTGTGTAACTACCTCGTCTCTTAACGGATTTATAACTAATGTTTCAAACTTAACATATCCTACTGGTAATTCTTCTAAATTTTCATTGCATAGGCTCTGGCTGGTGTACTTGAATTGAGCTAGTCAACGGTCTCTGATTGTGCTCTTTGAAAATTCGAATCACTTTCCTTTCCCCTGCTTCATCCTCGGCCAACACCTCTAGCCTTTGAATCAACGAGCTCCAGCAATGTGACGACCTTAATCAATAGGAACCTTTCCAAGAGAAGTGGCCATCCATATACTTCTTAATAATACATTGAGCCCATAGAGCTTCGTAATTATGATATAACCTCCAAGCAAGCTTCCCTAACAATGCATAATTCATAATTGATAGTCTTCTTAAGCCAAGGCCACCATGATCCCTTGTGGATTAAACTATGTCCCAGCTAATCAAATGAACACAATTACTACCATCTCTTCCTTTCCAAAAAAAATCCCTATATAATCTCTCCAGTTCATTACAAAAAGATAGGGAAAAATATTCATCTGCATGCCATAAATAGGAATAGTAGAAAGAAGCGACTGAATTAAAATAGCTCTTCCAGTAAGCGACAGAGAATTAGCTCACCATCCAGCCAGCTGAGCACACATCTTCTTTAAGATGTAATGAAAAATAGATGAGTTCACTTTATCATGAAGGGATGGCACCCTTAAGTATCTTCTTAAGTCATTAGTTAATGGAATCCCTGAGAAACTAGAAATTTCAGCTGCCACCCTTGCATCAAGATTCTTGGATAAAAAATTGAAAGACTTAGCTAGATTGACTTTCTGACCTGAAGCAATAGAAAATTGATTGAAGATGTGAAGAATAACCTGCAATTGGGGAACCGAGGCTTTAGCAAATAATACCATGTCATCATCAAAGAAAAGATGGGAAATTTTGGGCCCTCTACGAGATAAAGATATCGGAATCCATGATATGTTGTCAACCACCTCGTGGATCATAAGGGCAAGGACATCAATGCAGAGCACAAATAAATATGGAGAAATCGCATCACCCTGACAAACACCTTGAGAGGGTTAGAAAGACTCTAATTTTTCCCTATTCCATAAGAGAGACATAAAAGAGGATTGAATACACTTCAGAATATTATCAACCCACTAATATTGAAAACCCGCCTCCTTCATAACCCAAGAGATGAAGTCCCAATTAAGATGATCATATGCTATAACATCCTCTGACAATTCTTATATAAAAACTATCAGAGAATGTTATTCGATATACTTTTCACGCTCCAATCAATTCAGAGAAAACTCTCTTCATAAATAAAGTTTTATTTCAAATAATAATACAATCTGTATATCACAACACTTATAGGTCCAACATTTAGACCAATTTCCAATATCTCCAATAATCCGAATAGAAATTATAAATCAGATAAACTTCATAAGTTCATCAAATTAAATAAATAAACAATACATTTCTTTCATGATACTCATTCACTAGAATCTCAAACTTCATTCTCTAAATACAAATATCCTTTTATGTTTACAAATTTATACAATCTCTCAAATATCCAAACTAAAGTATCTATATACATTTTATAACTTATGAATACAATAAACACAAGATCTTCATCTGTTCTTATCTTGCTCTGATGTCCTGATACCTGTGTGTCAGAAAATAATTCTAACACGCTAAGCAAAGCTTAGTGGTGCTTGTATACACATATTTATCACTTAATATTAAAGAAATATACTTATGAAAATATAGTAATAACACTTAGTTTTAAGAAGTATTTCAATATATTAATTAATTTCGGTAACAAATCAACATACCATGCTTATTATACAAAATAATAGCTATCCCTGCATAAAAGTTATCATATAATACAATACTTTCAGTACTGCAACTTGTCTCGTTAAGAATCATTTTATTTAAGACTTGCTTTCTCATTTGATAACATTGTTCACAATACGCTTATTTTATTTTTCAATAAGTCTTCCTTTTCAAATTCACATATAGGATCATTTTATTCAATCTATACTTTTCAGCACTTACATCTTGTATTATACTTTAGAGCACTTTATATCTCACCGCATTATATACACTTTCAATCATGTGATTAATTCAATACATTGAGCATAACATTTCCATTACGTGTATTAGAAATGTCACTTGTAACTATTAATATATATATTAACACTCACTTTTATACTGTAACACAATACTTCAATTTTAAGTAATTGACTTATATTATTATTTTACATTTCTTTCATTAGTCACAACTATCATGTTTACATATATTTTCTTTAATTATGCCCATATATACAAAACTTAGATCATAGGTTTGGATAACATGTTAGTGTAGCAATCTCAAGAATTTATAATGGCAATTATGCCCACTATCACTGATAACACAATGTGTCCATTAAAGGCACGAGGTGCCCACTATCATTGTGGCTATCCATCCTCTGGTTAGCCATTCAATCCAAAGCTAGATATAAATTTAGTATGATTTGAGCAATTCATTAATTTTGATGAACACTAAATTGTTATTTTATTTCATTGATACTGTACACTTATCAACATTTGGTAAGATATATATGTGTGTCACGTATCTAAAATTTATCACTCGTTTTCATACATTTAACACATTAACACAAAAGTATGGACTATACACATATGAGTCTCATGTCATTGATTACCACTCACTTGTTTATATAAACACTTACTTGTTTATATAAATACTCACTTGTTTATATCAACACTTGTTTATTTCATTTCACTTGTCTATATCATTTCACTTGTTTATATCATGTCATTGGTACATTACTCTTAGAAACATTTAGTATGATATATATATATATATATATTTGTCACTTATCTAAAGTTTCTCACTATTTTTCATACATTTAACACATACACATGAATTCTCAATATAAAAGTATGAATTATTCACATATTAGTCTCATACTAGGCCCGTAGATCACAAAATACAAGCCAAAAATACTATTTAGGTTCCCACGGTCGTGGCATCACAACCCCGCGACCGTAGGATAGCAAACGAGTCTGTCCAATTTTCTTTAATACACCCACGGTCGTGGCCTTTAAGGGCCACGGTCGTAGCATTGAAAATTGTTCTGTTTTATCGAAATTTTTGAAGGCACAGTCACACTTTCAATTCCACGGTCGTGGCCCTCCTTTGCCACGACCATGGCACCCATTTGCCATGACTGTGACATTCATTTTGGGTCTGTTTCTGAGTAAACTCATGTATTCTGCACTTTTAACTTCAATAAGCACAAACATATCGAAGATCTAAGATAATAATGTATCAAACTCAATATTTTGACATAAAAAGAATTCATATCAAATACCTTCACTTAAATAAACTTTTAACCATTTTATATGGATAAAAACATGATCAAACCCTTCACTTCTCATAAATATATCATTATACATAACTCAATCAGTCAATTAAATCATTTAAACTCATAAAAAGTCATATTTTTGTAAAGTATAAATCAAAAGCACATACTTTTTGATAATCACCACTTTTCCAACTTAAATCTTAAGTTTTGATTCAAATCATGGAAAGAAGGAAGAAGAAAGAAGTGAAGATGGTGATGATGGCGTGGAGAGAAGAAGGAAATCAGAAATTTCCACACACTTACACATATACACACACACACACACACATATATATATATATATATTTATTTAATCTAATGAGGGAATGCTCATAATAACTATGGTGCACCTTCATTCTTAACCGTTGATTTTAAATCGAGTTTTAATATCGTAAAACAGTAAAAATACTCTTTTTAGTAACGGTTTAAGATATACAATGTATTATTCTTTACGTATAACATTTATCCACAACATTTTTGTCACTATACACTATGCATTTTTCAATATTTGTTAAAACGTCCCTGTTGAAAATTTTGACCATTACATATGCCTTCTCTAAATCAATTTTAATGGCTATAAAACTATGATCACCATCATATGTTCTCAAAGAGTGAATAATCTCTTGATAGATGATAATATTGTTAATAATCTGCCTACCAGGCACAAAGCTGCATTGTCCAGGCCCAATAAGAGAAGGAATGATTGACTTCAATCTAGTGACCATTGTCTTGGTAATAATCTTATACAACACCTAAGGAATCCAGATTCTCTACTTTTAGGATTAACACTAGAAGAGTATCATTAACCTTTGGGGGGAATAGGAGCTCCATGAAGAACAAAGAGAATAAAATCTGAAATTGAATCCCCTACAACAGGCCACATCCTCTGGTAAAAACCCACAGTAAACCCATCACTATCAAGGGTTTTAAAAGGAGCCATGGATTTTAAGGCTATATAATTCTCTTCCCTTGTAAAGGGACTCGATAACATCTAAGCTTGCTCTGCTAGGATGTGTGGAAATCTTCCCTTCTTCAAACCTGAGACATTTAAAAGGGACTCCCTAATGTATAAATGTTGAAAGAAACCTCTTGTCATTCGTTTAATCACCTCCGAATTTGAAACCCAAGTACCTTTTGCATCCCTCAATTTAGATATAAAAGCACCATTCTTATGAATGGTCATTGCCAGGTGGTAGTAACTGGTACTGCATTCACCGAAAACTATCCAGTCTTCTCTTAATTTTTGAAACCAAAATAATTCCTCGTGATGTAACACCTCCTCTAACTGCTTTTTCAATTTGAATTGCAACCATAGTAAATTGGGTTCAATATGATTTGCCAACCTAACCTAAAGCCTTTTCAGTCTTGCCCAAAGATGATGCTTTCTATAAAAAATATTGCCAAACATTTTTCGATTCCATTTAGCAAGAGACACAGCAATCTGATTCAACGTATTAGGAGTCGGAAGAGAAGTTCTCTAAGACTGCTTAACAACATCCATTAGCCTAGAATGATAAAGCCAGGCTGCTTAAAAATGAAATAAAGAAGGTCGATACTGGCGGTTCCCTTGAAACAAACTATAATAGGAATATGATTATAATGCATTTTAAGAGGATGAGTCACTATAGAATTAGCAAATTTTAATCTCCATGAAGCTGAGCATAAAGCCCAATCCAATATAGCCATCTTATAAGAATCCACATAATTTCCTCGACCCTAAGTAAAGGATGACCCCTCAAACCCCAAATCAATAAGACCTTGTGAGAAATCCAATTACCAACATCATTGGTACCAGTTACATTAAAGGTAGAATAACCCACCTGCTCCTCTAAAGAAATAACTGAATTAAAAATCTCCAACCACCAACCATTCAAGAGAAGGATCAGTGCTCTCCAAATTGAGATTTTCCTATAAGATCTTATGCCACTGCACCTGAGGACTAACATAAATGACCCCCAAATTCCAATGATAACTTATACTCATAGTCACCTAAGTTAAATCTTAACATTGTAACTTGGGAAAACGGCCTTGACTAAAAAAAGCCAAATGCCACCACTGAATCCCAAGGCTTCTATAAGCATCTAATGATCAATACCTAAAGACAAACACACACGATTAGCATTATTGCCACTAGTTCTTAGCTCAAGTAAACATAAGATATTTGAAAACAAACGCCTATACTCCTTGAAAGGACTTTGAAAATGAGGGGGAACAACCCCTTGACAATTCCAAACTAAGATAATCATAAGACAAAAGAACGGGAAAAAGGGGACCCTAAATAAACACCAAAACATTAAGAGAGGGCATTACAGATATTGCCACTCTCCTCAACATATCCCTTCCCACTCACCTCCCTCGGCATTTGCACTATCTTATTAGAAATGGGATTATCTGGCGGAGTCCCCAGAACCATCTCAACATCACCATCATTAGGAGTAGACGGATGGGGAAAGAGCTGTTCATTACCTGAGTCAAAGGATTCGACCATGCCCACCATAGGAGAGATAACTCCTTGACCATGCTCCTTCTGGGAAATTACTATATGAGTTCCCTAACACTATCCTTACCACCAAATACCACAACATGCTCAGTCGCAGTCGCAACTTGTCTAGGCAGAGAACTAGATGGGAGCCTTCCATCATTCGACACCTTAGAAATTGGTATCACTGAGGTGGACTTCATCATATCAGACTTGCCCTTCTTAGTAGACGGTTTGGACACATCTTGGCCCTCATGTTGAACCCCACAACCCATATAAAGCCCATCCAGATAAGGCCCACTTGGGTTTTCTCTAAGCCCATTTGACTCATTGACCTCATCTATCTCAATATATCCATCCTCATCAACACTAATCTTACCCGCTAAAATTTCAAAATGGGAACCCATCCTACCAACACCTTTTCCCTTGTCACTTCAGCTATCACTTCAGTAGGCCTATTGTTCCATTTCTTTATCTTTTTGGCAAGAATCCAATTCCCATACTCCTCCACCATCGTCGGATTAATCAATTGATTCTCCGGAGTTTGACCATTAGTCATAGATAACTCATCCACCGACTGTCCATCACCCATAGCTTTACCATTCATAACTTCCTCAACTAGTCTGTTTACTATAGGATAACTATCCTTAACATGACCATACTTCCCACACTCAAAACACACCATATGAATTCCCTCATACTCCACACAGCGAATTCGTCGACGGAGCCTAAAGTTAGAAATCGAAGGCTTTGTCAGATCAAGCTCCATACACATACGAGCATATTTACCCCGAGTTACCAAACTTGTGTTTGTATCTACCCTTATAGGTTTACTAAGTTTGGAGCCCACTTTCATCAAGAATTCTTTGTCATAATATTCAATTGGAAGACAAGGAAAACAAACCCAAATAGTCAATTGTTTGAAAACTTCTATTTAAGGATCAAACTCAGTGTACCATCAGCAAACAATTAAGTAATGATCAGCTATCATCCACGATTCCTCTAACAAAGCATGATTATAATCATCCAAACTATTAAAGCGCACCAAAAAAAATATTCTCCAAAGCAAGAAGATCAATAGGGGACTTTGGTTTTCATAACTTCTTAACCCTTCTAGACAGATAATTAAAACCAATTGTCCTCCCCAATAGCTTTATAATCAAGGCAAACCTTCAAGGGTGGCGAAGTCTCCTCTTTTCCTCCTTATACAACCGAACAGTTGGACAATTGGACTCCTCATCCTCTTTCAAATCTACATAATCCTCATCATCATATATAGACCCATCCGAATATGATAAAATTTCCATATTAGCATGTTGCACATGGTTTCCATTAGCATATCTTGAAAAAATAGTCCCACATCACTATGCACCCCTATCCAAGACTTTCCTTTAAGGCAACTCCTCCAGTTTACCCACGTGAAAATTCTTTTGCCTCTTATGAGTATTGCATTGAATCAAGTCACCCTCCTCCTCAGAGTGACCATGGCCAGAAGGGGAGGATTTGAATTCGTGACAGGTCATGCTAGGGTTTCACACTCTATATATTTTATTTATTTTATAATAAATATTAAATTTTATTAAATCAATTAGACTTCAATTTAAAATTACTAAAATATTTATATTAAATTTAACTATTTAATTGAATTATTTAATTACAAAATAAGATTATGTGAATCTTCTTCTACTGTATGGGCCGCTGTAACCCACGTATGACGTAACCAAACGTCTTCTTCGCACGCACCGCCATGACTGAACCTACATCGTATCTGCCGATTGATCCAACAACCTTCAAGCTTATCATCATCGGCATCGGCCTATCAGAATCAGTGATTGCCGCCGCAGCTTCCGCTTCTGAAAAATCGGTACTCCACCTCGACCATAACCCATTTTACGGTTCCCACTTTTCCTCTCTTTCCATTTCCGAACTCACCTCTTTCCTCAATTGCAATTCTACTCCACTTCCACTGACCTCCTCGATCGCCGCAACCAGCGACGACAATTTCTCCGTCGTTAATCTGACCGTCCGACCTCTTTATTAATGCGTCGAAATATCTTCATTTTCGGATCAATATTTGGAAGAACACTCTAATAAGTTCATTCTTGATGTGTCAGGACCTAGGCTTTTGTTTTGTGCAGATAAGATTATCGATCTTATAATAAAGTCTGGGGGCAAGTCAATACGTGGAATTCAGGAGCATAGATGTGAGCTTTGTGGGTGATGAGAATGGGAAGACATGGAATGTGCCCGACTCTAGGGCTGCTATATTTAAAGATAAGAGCTTGAGCTTGATGGAGAAGAATCGGTTGATGAGGTTCTTTAAGCTAGTGCAAGGACAGTTGGTGGCTTCTTCAGGAAATGAGAATCACGGAGAAGAAGAATAAGAGAAAGAATCAGAGAGTGCAGCCATTTCAGAGGAGGATTTGGAGTCTCCTTTTATTGAGTTCTTGACTAAAATGAATTTTCCTTCCAAGATTAAATCGTACAGACTGCTTTCATCTATATCTATATGTTACAGAGTTTTTTTTTTTAGTTTCTAAATGAAAGAACGAACTGCAAGTGATGCTTGACTAAATAATACAACTTACAAAACCACGCACCAAAAGGAAATGTTTAGTTTTAGTTTGTACCATTTACTGGGATGCAGACGTAGTTTTCTGTTTGTTTGTTTGTTATTGGTGATACATTGTTCATCTTCACACACCCAAACAATTTACTTGGGATTTCCTTTGTTTTTCTTAGATTAGCTAATTTGTTGTTTTTAGCCATGCGCGTTATACCTTCTAAATATCATAATTCAGTTTGGTGACTTGTATTTTATCACCCTGAACTCTTTGCAGGATTATCCCGTATGCTATAGCCATGGTAGATTATGATCAAGATAACGTAAGGGCTTGTGAAGATCTACTCAAGACAAAAGATGGGATAGATCGCTTGGCAATGTATCAATCATCAGTTGGCAGGTTCATACTCCACAGTGTATCCAAAATCATAGTTGATTTCAGATATCAATGATTTTTAAATTTGAACAGTTTTTGTGTTGCAGCACTTACCACTAGTATACTAATGATGCCAAAAATGCATTTTGTATTACTTCTTCCTATTACATTGCGACCCCATTATTTTGTATTCTAAGAGTATTATAAGATACAGTTAGGGTAGGATACAAACATACACACTGGATATATTATGTAGGCAAGTTAGATAAAATCGCTGCTACTCCTTTTTAACTGTTGTTTTCCTTTTAGGTTTACAAATGCACTTGGGGCTTTTATTTATCCTATTGATGGTGAAGGGGAATTGCCACCAGCCTTTTGTCGTCGCGCTGCTGTCAAAGGCTCTATTTATGTAAGTTCCACGTAATGGTGCTATGACTTTATCCTCCCTTAGTCAAATATGGACTTCAATCTTTGTCCTCAAGCTTGATAGAGATTTTATGCTATAAGATGAATTACAAAAAAGGGAGAAATAAAGGGATTACAAAATAGGAAACACATCTATTAGTTAAATATACAATATCCTCAGCTATTATAATATAAAATTACGCCTAAAATCAGTTATATATTTACACTCCCCCTCAAGTTGGCACATATACATCATAGGCTCCTAGCATCTTATACATATATTCAATCCAAGGTTCTTTAGAGCTTTAGAGAGAATACTAGTCATTTGAATTGACAAAACTAGTATCAATGCAACTTGATTGAATCTTTTGTCTGATAAAGTGAAAATTTATCTGTATATGTTTTGAGGCAATATGTAGTGTTGTTTGATTATCACATATGAATTTCATTAGGCTCATGTTTTCAGATCTTAATACTTGAAGTAATTGTTATAACCAAACGAGTTCACAAGTAACTAAGGTCATGGCTCAATATTCTCTGGTCTTGGTTAATGAGGAGTTTGACTTGGAAGCCCCAAATAATCGAGGGTTCTTTGGGTTTTATGGGTGAGAATGCTTATATTTATAAATTGGCCTAATGCTGGGAATTGGTGAATAAGAGTACTTGTGATACTTGTTTAGTAATGTTGTATCTAGGATTGTTGATTCTACAACAAAGGAAGAAGGGTTTTTAAGCTAGTTACTTGAGTGACAGCAAGTTCATAGTTTTTCGTGTTAGAGCAATAAGAGAAAGAGGAGAGAGGTTTTTGGTTCAATTTTTTCCCTTTTCAACTACTGGTGCGCGTCGCGCTGCGCTATAGTAATACCGCAAGTGCACGGGTCGCCCAAGTAATAAAGTAGTGAGTGAAGTATCGTTCCACTAGGGACAAGGCCAAGTACTAGTGCAAATCTTAACTGTTGTTTAGCAAATCAATATTTTTGTGAAGTTTTGTAATTAAAGACAACTAACTTAAATAAATGAAAGCAAAGATAAATTGATTGTTGTGTAAAAAGGATTGATGATAATGATATTATCCAGATATTGAATCCCCCTAACCACAATTACATCGCATAATAGAGTTGAATTGGCATTCCTCTAACTTAGACTAAAACCTCTCTCGAGTGAATTAATCCCTAATCACTAAGTAGAGTGCCGGAATCTCTTCTCAAACACAATTAAATAGATCTTGCATTAAGAATAAGGAACTATAAACCAAAGGATCTTGTAAGTCTATCTCTAGCACCCCAATCAATCCTCAACCCTTATGAGTAATCAATTTATATCAAGCTTTCTCAAGTCAATAATATGAAAATGGCAACCAATCAATAAGCATGCTATCATCAATTGGCAATAATCACTAAGCATCATAAGGATAAAACAACTCCATCAATTAAAATTATTTAATCGTACAAATAAGCTAGAGTTCTTCAATATCTAGATAGAGAATGATTTAGTTCATGTTCAATACACTTAATACAACAACAACAACAATAACATTAAAATGAATTAAAAGGAGAAAACAGAAAAACCCCTTTCAATGTAGCTTCTTCAATCTCCAGGAGCTGCCAATGGAAGATGGAGATGGTGGAGAGGATGGAAATGGAGGATGAAGATGAAGAGTCAAGGAAAGTGTCACTCCCTCCTTACCCAAAACGTGTATGCCCAGCCTCCTCCTCTCAAACCTCTCTTCTCTGCCTCTGTTCTCTATTTCCTGCACAAACCTCCAGCCCTCTGCAGAAGCTTAACTTCCTCCTCTTCCTCCTCTTCTCTTTTTTTATTTCCCTCTAAAGCTCAAGCTTATGCTTCCAACTTACCCCACTCTCCCTTGTTCCCCACATTCTCTTTGTTTAATATTACTTTTGGCAAGAACAAGACCTTTGTCTCCCACTTTGTCCGCACCTCGTGCAAGAAAATTCAGCTTTTTGTTAGGTGACACGTCCATGTCACTGGGTGTGTCATAGCTACTGTGATTTTGAGTATATGGCACGCCCAGTGACACGCCCATGTCACTGGGCGTGTCACAGCTACTGGAAACATCATAAAATGCACGCTTGGTGACACGTCCATGTCACTGGGCGTGTTAATGCTTCTGTATCTTCATTTTGCTTCTTCCTTGCTTGTCTTTTGGCTTAGGATGGGACACGGCCAAGCTTGCTTTGGCTTGGCCATGTCTTGCTTGATTCATGCTCTTTCTTCATTGTTTTGATAAACCAAGGGAGTATTTCCACTTTAACCTAAAACAAACACTTTAAACAAACTTTAAACAATAATCAAATGAAATATTAACTAAAAACAAATAGAAATCATACTAAAAATAAGTATAAAAATGCTCTTATCAAATACCCCACACTTAATTCCTTGCTTGTCCCCAAGCAAGGCTAAAATAAAAAAGAAACTAAACACAAAAATTTTGTCAAGTTCAAGAGTTATTAAAAATTGTATCAAGACTTCCCTATTGCTAAATCCACAATCAATATCAAATTAAACAAAATCGATACCAATGCAATTAAGTGGCTTTCCATGCATGACCTATATTGTCACTCCCTCACCAACTCTTAGAAAGTGTTTGATCAAGGTGGTGTTTACACTCATAACAATCAATGAAAGATTATTGCCATAGGCTTGCTTATCTATCAAATCTCCACCACTTAACTACAATCAAGCATCAATCAAAAGGTCTTTTATTGGGTTGTAATGGGGTTAGGGTAAAGGCATGGCATTTAGGAAATGTGATCTTAATCATTAAGTTCAAGAGCACTTCAAGAATGAAGTAACCGATCATATGTATAACCCAATGATCTCAAAACACCTTCCTCTTATCTACCCCTTGACATTAAAGAACTTTTCAAGGGAACTCACCTATTACATCATGCAATGATTATTCTAAACATATTCCAACCCTTTCAACAAGAACAATAATTATTCTTATTATTTTTCTTCTTTTTTTACTTGATTTTTTTTATTTTGCAATCTTAAACCTACTAAATTTAACTCCACACTTAATTCAACACAACACTTGGTCATAAACGCTCTTAAAATGCTCTTGACCTAATGAAAAGGTAAAAGTTAAAACAACAATGTTCAAGCTAATGGTGTTGTGAAAAAGAAATAAAGGAAAAATAAAATAAGCTCAAAATTGGCTAGCTAAGGTTGAATGTAGGGTTGGTCTTTTTAAGCCAAAATGGGTTTACCTAATTGCCTTAATCATCTTGATGCCTAATTGAAATTTTTATGTAATCTTAAAATGTATGTCAAAGCAAGTTCTAGCAAGTTATCAATCAAAGATGTCCACACACAAAAAAAAAATAATAATAAGTTGATGACTCAATTTCTCACTAGGTTAAAGGTAGTGCAAGGAAAAACCAACAAAATTGATAATAAGCACAAATTCTACTCAATTCTCAAATTCATGCTTCAAAAATTCAAAGGTCATCAATCAACAATTTATAACAATTTAACTTTCCAAAATTCATTTATTTAAAGAAAAATATTAACTAAACTAACACAAAAAAATAAGTTAAAATTAAAAACACAAAACACAATATGCACCCCACACTTAAAATTTCACATTGTCCTCAATGTGAGCATGCATAAACTAAAAGAGAGTTTAAATGAAACCTGATTTCCACCGCTCCCATATGCGATATGTAGGGCTCCTTCCACCCATAATGCAATTGGAGTTCATGATTGAGAGGATGGATATCATGCAACTTCGAAATATGCCCAATGTGTTGCAAAGCTTAGGTAGCATCCTTGGATGAGTAATTGGCCAATGAGAATATGTGAAAGCTGTCATGGGGTGATCCTCCAATGCTATAGGGACTTGGTAAGAATGTTTTTCAGTATGCAACATAGTTATATTCATTTTTTGTTCTTTCTCGCTCCCGAAAGTGGGAGGGATGATCATTGGTTGCATATTGTTCTCCCCAACTAAAACAAATTCCAAGATTTTTGGGGTCTTTTGAAGTTCAACCAAGTTTGGTTGAATCTCATTCTCATCCTCTTTAGCAATTTGAAGTTTCATCTCAACAACCTCATCCTTTAATAGTAATTTGCTCTCCTCAATTTCTAGATTGGAAATATTAGGCTCTACTTCTAAGGTCGTGGCTACCTCAAGTTTATCTACATTATCTTCACTATGGGGCATGTCATAGAGTTCTGGAATATGCATACCTTATTTCTCTTCCTCCAGCCTAAATGGGAATGAGATCGGTGGCATAAAAGGATTTGGAGGTTCATGCAATTCTATCCAAGTTGATGTTTCCAAATTCTCCTCCTCCTTTGATTGACTTAACTCCTCTATGTTGGGTTGGATCTCCTCGCTATTTTCTTCTTGATTGGTCCCTGTATCAAAGAAATCACAAAAATTGTTATATATTACCTGTTCACTCCTCAAATTTGTGATTACCTGGGTTTGCTCCAATTGGCTAGGAGACTCCTCCTTTTGGTGTGCTTGGGGTTGATGTGCCATCTGCTCAACTAGAGCATCCAATATCCTCTATGTTTCTTGCAAAGATTCAAACCTCAACTTATCCTCCAAAGTGGGTTCCTCAAGGTGATCTTGATTCATTGTGAGTTTTTGAATATAGGCATTTAACTTATCCTCCAATGTGGGTTCCTTAAGGTGGTCTTGGTCTGAAAATTATTCTTGAAAGTAAGAACTTCTTTGGCAAGGCTGAAAATTTTGTTGAGGTGGAATGTACTGCTGATTTTCCCAATAAAAATTTGGGTGGCTTTCCCAGCTTGGATTGTAAGAATTGGAATATGGGTCATTACCACCCATTTGCTGGAAACTTTGGTATTGCTGGCAATTCTGATAGTCATATTCTTCCTTGTGCCATTCTTGGTATCGTTCGAAACCAAATGAACATATATTGGCACTATGTCCTGCATCGCCGCATGCTGCACATATCTCTTGGCTTGGCATAGATTGGTTCGTTAATTCCACGAATTGCCATGCCATGTCAGAATTAAAGTCCCTATCATAAACTCCCCCGTGCCTTGAAAACTGCATCTTTACAAAAGGCACTCAGCAATTTAAAGAAAAACAAACAAACAAATTCAAGCACAACAAACAAACAAATTTACAGAAAACAAACAAATGATTCAAAGAAAAACACATAAACAATTCAAAGAAAACAAACAAACATTCTTGATAAAATAAAACTAAATCAACAGTCTTAATTATATTACTAATATTGAAACCGTTGTCCCCGGCAGCGGGGCCAAAAACTTGGTGCGCGTCGCGCTGCGCTATAGCAATACCGCAAGTGCATGGGTCGCCCAAGTAATAAAGTAGTGAGTGAAGTATTGTTCTACTAGGGACAAGGCCAAGTACTAGTGCAAATCTTAACTGTTGTTTAGCAAATCAATATTTTTGTGAAGTTTTATAATTAAAGACAACTAACTTAAATAAATGAAAGCAAAGATAAATTGATTGTTGTGTAAAAAGGATTGATGATAATGATATTATCCAGATATTGAATCCCCCTAACCACAATCACATCGCATAATAGAGTTGAATTGGCATTCCTCTAACTTAGACTAAAACCTCTCTCGAGTGAATTAATCCATAATCACTAAGTAGAGTGCCGGAATCTCTTCTCAAACACAATTAAATAGATCTTGTATTAAGAATAAGGAACTATAAACCAAAGGATCTTGTAAGTCTATCTCTAGCACCCCAATCAATCCTCAACCCTTATGAGTAATCAATTTATATCAAGCTTTCTTAAGTCAATAATATGAAAATGGCAACCAATCAATAAGCATGCTATCATCAATTGGCAATAATCACTAAGCATCATAAGGATAAAACAACTCCATCAATTAAAATTATTTAATCGTACAAATAAGCTAGGGTTCTTCAATATCTAGATAGAGAATGATTTAGTTCATGTTCAATACACTTAATACAACAACAACAACAATAACATTAAAATGAATTAAAAGGAGAAAACAGAAAAACCCCTTTCAATGTAGCTTCTTCAATCTCTAGGAGCTGCCAATGGAAGATGGAGATGGTGGAGAGGATGGAAATGGAGGATGAAGATGAAGAGTCAAGGAAAGTGTCACTCCCTCCTTACCCAAAACGTGTATGCCCAGCCTCCTCCTCTCAAACCTCTCTTCTCTACCTCTGTTCTCTGTTTCCTGCACAAACCTCCAGCCCTCTGCAGAAGCTTAACTTCCTCCTCTTCCTCCTTTTCTCTTTTTTTATTTCCCTCTAAAGCTCAAGCCCATGCTTCCAACTCACCCCACTCTCCCTTGTTCCCCACATTCTCTTTGTTTAATATTACTTTTGGCAAGAACAAGACCTTTGTCTCCCACTTTGTCCACACCTTGTGCAAGAAAATTCAGCTTTTTGTTAGGTGACACGCCCAGTGACACGCCCATGTCACTGGGTGTGTCACAGCTACTGTGATTTTGAGTATATGGCAAGCCCAGTGACACGTCCATGTCACTGGACGTGTCAATGCTTCTGTATCTTCATTTTGATTCTTCCTTGCTTGTCTTTTGGCTTAGGATGGGACACGGCCAAGCTTGCTTTGGCTTGGCCATGTCTTGCTTGATTCATGCTCTTTCTTCATTATTTTGATCAACCAAGGGAGTATTTCCACTTTAACCTAAAACAAACACTTAAAATAAACTTTAAACAACAATCAAATGAAATATTAACTAAAAACAAATAGAAATCATACTAAAAATAAGTATAAAAATGCTCTTATCAACTACATACTTTCTTGAATGTGTCTTTTTTGCTTGATTGAGAAATTGGTTTGCTTTTGGTTTTCAATTACCCATGTGTATAGATTACAAAAATTAAGAGGTTGTATATGATGTTGGATTTATGGTTAGTAAATATTGGATTTGTGATGGAGTAAAGAAGAGCAGTGCATATTGTAATTGTGAGATTGGTAGAGAGGGAATTTGATGTTCTGTTAGGAGCAAAATTGACAATTTGACATTTCATTACAGTTCAACAGAAGGATTAAAATATTTGACGGATATGCAGGGACCATTGAATTAATTTTTTTAAAAATAGAGGTTCTGGCTAGTGTAATCACTGTGATGTAAGGACTAGAAAATACTTCCCACAAAAACCCTACAATGACACCAAATAAGCCGTTAACTTTGCTGCTCTCTATCTTGTAATTATCTAAGCTGGATGGAAAGAATTTATTGTTTAGTTGAAATTCAAATTTCAATTTTCACTGATGTAACTGTTTTAAGTTGAATTTCACTGATTTGCTTGTATTATACTGATGGTTGAGTATACGCATGGCTCGCTAACTGTTGCTGGTTCCTAGTTTAATCTTCCTTTTGTCAGTGCCTCTAGTAGGTCTGAGGATTCAATCTGCTGTTTTCTATTTACTGGTTGGTTTAATGCTAAATTATTGAGGGTCAACATGACATCATGATGACATGGATCTTTTGAAGCATTCATGATCACTAAATGGATGTTATATAGAGTGTTTGGATATATAAATGTTGCTGAGATCCATGAAGAGGAGATCATAGATATTGAGGCATTCAACTTGATATGTGTTGGACTTTTGATTCCATCTGGTTATATTTCAGGGTCAATTTCATGATCCTATGAGCACCACATGCATGCCAGATGGAAATTTGGACTGTGTTGACATCTTAGATTCAGCTGTTACGGTATTTCTTTTTCTTTTTCACTTTCGTGATGCATATAAGTTATCATTATGTACAATTCTTATTTCAATATGCTACCATTTTAATGTTTTCCCATCAGCAAATTTTCTGAATGTAGTTATGCGATGTTTTAATTATTTGTTGAAGAGAAGAGAACAATGAATGAAAATTACTAAAACCAATAAGTGGTAATTATAAGGATGTTCATAAAATCCTGTTGTGAGAGCAAAAAAAAAATGTTATCCATGTTTACTTGTGCTGACTTGAATTGGATGCTGGTACTTGTATGGTGCAGCTGTTTGAGAAGATGTATCCGAATGAAGATTTTTTCCCAGAGAGTACCTCACCCAGGAATTCTGAGCATGATGATGAACATAGCTTAGAGACTTAGTGCATTAATGAGCTATCCTTGACTGTAACTTTACCTGTATTGTTATGTATTTCTTGAATGTGTGTGAGAAACCCGAGAGAATATTTATTGCTTGCTTTGCAAGTAACTGGAAATTGCACTATCCTTGTCTCAGTTTCTGCTGTAAAGTTTAGAAGAGCTGATCAGGGACTTTCAAAGATATTAAACAGAAAACACAGATAAAATATTAGTTTAGTTTGCTAACATGATTCTTTAATTTTTACTTATGGACTTCTATTGATTTTTTTTTTCCCTATTAGTTTGTGGATTATTTAGATTTTGGATATAGGCAATATGTTCAAATTTCAGCAAGTTTCAGTCTTACCATTCATCCTCCAGACCACTATGATTTTCTTGGACCTGCTTGTGAGTTTGGATTGGAGTTCTTGTTCTTTAACATGGGGCATTAATTTCCAATGAGGAAGTTGGATAATGAGGCAGAAAAATGCATCTTTATTAGTTAGTTTAGAAAATAAAAGGCTATAAATTGTATAATTCAAAGACTCGAAAGGTAAATTATTATTCTAGATGCACATTTGACAAAGATTGTCGGATTAATAAAAAAAAAGTAAAAGAGATCGCTACCAATAAGCAGATGGTAGCAATGATTTAGTTGATGCAACAAATTTTAGAGAATTATAGACGATGTAATTGTATGTATAAGTTGCAAAGTGAATTTTGAGATATAATAATAAAGGTACGTTTGATGGTCATGTTTTTATTGAATTGTTAACGATATAGAGCTTGTTAGTTGGGATGAGTGGAAATTAGTTGACTAATCGTAGAGTTTGGTTAACTGACCGAACATCTTAGTTTAGGGTTGGTAATGAGAGTGGGAAAGCACTCTTCATCCTTATCCCACTGTCCTCCACAAAAGATTTCCATAAAAATTTTATTTATTTTTTTTAAAATTAAAATTTTAAAATATAAAAAATAATAATTTATTATAATTATATACTTAATAAAATAATAATACAATAAATATTAGCAATAAAATTTAAAAAAATAATATAAAATAAAATACATCAAAATTAATTTATTTTGCATGTACAAATAATTAAAATATAATATACATAATATATATAAATAAAATAAAAAATATATATAATATATAATATGTATAGTATAATATAATATATATGTATATTATATGTATATGATGTATATATAATATATATATTATATGTATATTATATATACTTTATCCGGTCCCTGCCGGGACTAAAACAGAAATTCTCACAGGGCAAAAAATATACTTTTCATCCCTATCTCTCCCTGCCCAATAAAGAGACTTTCTCCCAATTTCCATCCTCAGGAAAAAAAAAAGGGAGAATCTTTATCCTGTTTGAGGTAAATTTCTATGGAAAACAAGAATTCTCTGCTTCACTGCTAACCTTAAATTTAGTTAATCGACTGTGTTAAGCAACGGTCGGTTTGGCTGTGAAATTGGAATATTTTAAATTTTAATTTAGTTAATAGTTAAACAAAAATAAATAAAATGATGGGTTTTCAATTTATTTGCCCTTTAAAGGTCCTAAGTGAATCGAGTTGTATTGACTTAATCCATTCCGTCAATTAACTGAATTAATTGAAACATAATATTAATCGGTTCAGCCAGCAAAAAATGTAATCGAAAGAGCTAATTAAATTTTAATTCGGTTGGTCTGCGGGCATATTTTATTACATGCTCACAATATGGAGCTTGTTGGTTATACAATACTAAATGAACCGAAGATATTGAGAAATGGAAAAAAAAAAATCAGATTATGTGATTCACACTTGTTGAGGAGGCGTTTCTTGGTTTTCAAAGAAACAATTAGTAGTTTGCTATATCAACAATAAAAGTAGAACATATAGCAACCACAAAATTGGTTGCGGAAGATGCTTAGTGAATTACAAGACAAGATTAAGAAGATGGTCCTGTGATAATTTTCTGTAATAATAAGTTATTAATTATCTTAACTAAGAATTCAGTGTTTTACGGTTGCAATAAGCATATTTATATTAAACATCACTACATTTGAATTGTAAAAGATAAAGAAATCATGGTTGATCTTTGGTGGCATCCTTACTGATGAAGAAATGGACAATTAGCTTTTAAGATTTACTATCAAATTGTCCCTTAACCATCTCTATTGACTATAAAAAGTGATGAACTTCAGAGTAATATGTGTGATTTTGAGAGAACATAAAGTTTTTAGTTTTTTGTCAGCTCCAGTGAGTTATGTTAAGAGGAAAAGCTCTTGTGAGCTGTGTGGTGGGAACAGAGTATTTTATATTTATGAAACTGGTTTTAAACTAAAAAAAAAATTAGATTTTTATTTTTTAGGTTTTAACTTTTTTTAAATAAAAAAAAAAAAACCTAAAATTTTTTTTAGTTTTTTTAACGTATTTGGTAATATATTAAGTTTTAGCTTTTATCGGGATTCATTGGGAACCTTTATAGCTACTCATGCTTGGCGCATTAATCATTTTATGGCTCCTCAGTTGGCAGAAGCGATGAGTCTAAGAGATGCATTATCAGAGTTGAAAGAGAATAATTTCAATAACATATGTGCTGAGATGAATTGCTTATAACTTTATCAAGCTATCGCAAAGTTAGTCAATAGAGAAATGATGAACGGGCTCCTTTGGCTTCATATTGTTTTGAGATTGGTAGAGGTATTCAAGACTTAACATTCTCATGGGTGCAACGACAAGCAAATAGAGCAGCTCACCTACTGACAAAAATGGCTCTTCAATATGCTGGTCATTAGGTTTGGAGTGTCTCTCCTAGTTTTTTAGTTGATGTTCTTATGTCAGAAAAAATATTAAAAAATTCTAGTTTGGGTGTATTATGGAGGTCTGTTGGCCGGGGTTAGATAATCATCTATTCTTTATCTGTTTGATTTGTTTTTCGTGATAAATATATTTATTCTAAAAAAAATTTAGCTTTTTTTTATTAAATAAAAACTATTTTAGATTAGATATGTAATCTATAAAATATGATTTTTGAATATTTTAGTCTTGAAAAGATACTGTATATCAATAAAACTCTTATTTTTATACAAAAAAATTTATTGTAAAAATTAGTTTTTAACATTATCTTTTTTTAAAATTTTCATTTCTTTATTTTTAATAATTAAAATTTTAATAATTATAATGTATATTTTTAAAAAATATAAAATAAAAACTAAAAATAATTTTTGGTTTAAAAAAAATAAAAACAAAAAAATTTATAATGAAAACAAACACATCCTTAAATGTTTGTTTTTTTATAATTAAACTCCGTTTTGTTTGTAAATCAATTATTTTTTTTAGATTTGCCAACATTTATACCACTATCTCTTGAAATTATAATAATGAAACTAAATAAAAAAAAAGTTTTTTTTTTAAATGAAATTGGATCACTGATGATTGTGATAAACAAGGCTGAATGAAAGCAATTTGGCGTTTTGAATTTATTTTTTATTTGGGTATTCTTGAGTCGGTTTTTAATTAAATTTTTAGTTTTTCAATTTGTTTCATTATTTTAAAATAGCTAACAAAAATAATTTCTTAATTATAATAAAACTCATTATTCTAATATAAAAAAATTAATTGATTTTTTAAAAGAAAAATCATATTCAATTCAACTACGTACACCCAGAAATAATTTACCATCAAGTTCATCTTTACTGAATAAATTCAAGTTCGATTCTTTCTCCTTTTCGTAATACTAAAAAAAATAGTCAATGTTAAAATTAGAAGGAATCTATAAAAATATAATATATATTTAGTATTTTATATATATATATTATAAAAATATAAAAAATAATAATATTTTTATAAACTGAAAAAAATACAATAAAAAATTAAAGCAAAAATTGTAATTTATATAATTTCCTCTAAAACTAGATCTCAAGCTTGTAATTATGAAAGATATTCAAAGTCTAAACAGTTCAAACAATAACGGGACATTTACAACACTATTTAAAATAATAAATTTTATTTTAAAAATACTGTAAAAAATAAAAAATTATATATTTAAAAAATTAGAGTAAATTTTTAAGAATATCTCACTCATCACTAGAATAAATTTTCTTTTCAAAAATACCTTTTATCTAGCTACAATCAATATTTTACTTTAATTTTTTTTAAACTTCACTATTAAAAAAATATTTTAATAAAATAATAAAAATAAAAATTTAAAATTTTTAGTATATAAAAATTATTAATTTCTATAAAAAATTTAATTTTATTAAAAAATAACACTCATAAAAAATATATTAATATATTAATAAAAAACATTAAATTTATTTTTAAATAAATTTTACATATTATTCAAATAAAAAATATTAATTTTATTATGCAAAATGTTTAATACATGTTCTATATTTTTAGTAGATTTTTTTAAAATATTTTAAATGTTTAGCAGATGTTATATGTATTTTATATATGTGTTTATGTATATATTTTATGTATATATTTGTGTAGATATTGTGTGAATATAAAATTTTAAAAAATAAAGTTAAAAATTATTAAAAATATTATATAAATGGTTGATAAATATTTAGTATATAATTAGTAATGTGGTAGATATTTAATAGATGCGTAATGTATGTTGTGTATATATTATTATTTATTATGTGTGTATTTTATATATATTGTGTATCTATTATATAAAGGGCTTTTGACAAAAATATAAAAAAATTAAAAATAATTTCAAATTTATCATATTTATAAAATATTTATCAAAATACTAAAATTTATAAAATATTTATCAAAATATCATATTTTTATTAGTTTACAATGAGTTTACAATGAGTTTATCATGAGTTTATAATAAGTTTATAAATTTTACACAGTTTATAATGAGTTTATTATTAGTTTATAATAAAATGACTAAAATACCCCTAATAAAAAAATAAAATTTTTAAAAATGTGGTGGAGTGTGTCATTTTTTCTTATATAAATATATTTAATTTTTTGTGTATATATTAAAAATATAACATAAAAATATTTTTGAATAAAAAACATATATAAAACCAAATAGAAAAAAAATAACACTTTTAAAATATAGAATTAAAAAAAAAGTGACAGTGCCATAGAAAAAAAATACTAAATAATTATAAAGTTTTTGAGATTTTGCATATTATACTAGTCAGTCTCTGTATTTTCAACATCTAATTTTTACATTTTTGATTTTTAAAAATTAAACTGTTTAGTCCTTCTGTTAATATTTTTATCCTAAAAATATTAGTCAATTACTTTGATATTATAAAATAATTTATTTGTTTGTCCTTTATATATATTTTTCTTTATTATTTATTAGTCATGCTTATTTTTAATTTTATTTATATTTCTTATAAATAATTTATTTTAATTTTATAAATATTATTAAAAATAATTTTAAATAATACGAATAATATCTTTTATTATTTTACAGACAATCTATATATATCATTTATTTTAATTTTATATGTATTATTAAAAAAATAATTTCAAATAATACAAATAATATCTTTTATTATTTTGCAGACGATCTATATATAAAATAAAATTAAAAATAAAATAAACTTAATAAATAACAAAGATAAATATACATAAATGAAGAGCAAATAAGTTATTTTATAATATATTTATCTGTGTAAGAATATATATAAATTAATAATATATTTATCTTTATAAAAATATATATAAATTAAAGTAACTTATTAAAATATTTATAAATTAAAATAAATTATGTGTAAGAAATATAAATAAAATTAAAAATAAGTATGACTTAATAAATAATAAATATATATATATAAAGAAAAAATAAATAAATTATTTTATAATATTAAAGTAATTAACTAATATTTTTAGGATGAAAATATTAACAGAAGAACTAAACAGTTTAATTTTTAAAAATTAAAAAATGTAAAAATTAAATGTTAAAAATGTAAAAATTAACTCGTGTAATATGTAAAATTTGATAGACTTTATAATTATTTAGAAAAAAAAAAAATCCTAGCTCCTCTGCGTAACTGAAAAGGAGGGTAATCATGTAAAATTCCCAACAATAAGTCCAACCTTGAATTTTTCTGGCCCGATCTGAGGGCTGATAGACCAAATCCACCTCTAATGGACATTGAAGTTTTTTTTCTTAGATGGGCTGTGACACTTTAACTTAGGCCCAAACATTTGAGTAGTAATTAATTAAAAGAAAATTATACTAAAATACTAAAAAATCATTATAAAATACTCATTTTTCTATTTTTAATTTCAACAATATCTCCTTTAGAGATATAAATATACTATACATCTAGTCTAGTATAATAAAACGTATTTCTATATTTAACTTATATTTAATATATTAAAACAGTTAAATAATAAAAAAATATTTAAAAAATAAAAAAATGAGGAAAATGAGGTATATATTTAACATATTAAAAATATATTAAAAAGTTAAATAATAAAAAAAATTTAAAAAAAATTGAGAATATCATTTTCCGCTATTAAAATAGGGTTAAAGCAACTGTCGTTTTGTTACAGAAGAAGACGAAAACTGAGAAAAACTAAGAAGCTAAAAAAGAGACATTTCAACAGTCCCAACGGTCAAAGCTCGTCAATCGAGGCAGACCAATGGCATTTCTGTAAATTTTTATAACGTAGGTTTTCCTACTCCTAGTTTTGCCACTTCTCATCCATGGGCTTGAGGTAGTTGTTGAAGCTTTCGTGACCATTTTTCATCTTTCATTTTTCTGACCCAAATGCCCCTCCCCACTTTCTAGTTTCCTACGTAAAATTATTACTTTTGCAAATATATATATATATATATATATATTATTAAAATTATCACCTTATATAATTAAAATTAATTATATTTTTATTATTAATAAATATAATAAAAATATAATAAAAATATAATAATTCTAATATTAATATGTTAATAGAGAGTATTTTATTTCTTTTAAAATAATTTTATTTTAAAAATTTTAATAATTTTTTTAATTTGTGTGCATAAATTAAAAATAATTTCAGTAAAATTAGATAAATATTTATTTATAGTTATTTTTTATATTTAAAATTTATATAAAATTTATGTACAATCTGTTTGATATTACTATTTCAATTGTTATTAAAAAAATTATTTTATTAAAATAAATATAAAATAATGTATTTCTATAATTTTTTATTCTATTATAAATTAATAATTTTTTTATTAATAAATATTGTATTAATATAAATTTTACTAAATATATTTAATAATCCATATTTATAATTTAAATATATAATATATGAATTTTTTTTAAAAAAATTATTGAATTGAATAATTATATGATATTAAAATTATTTATTTTTTATTATTTAATTTATTTATCACATAAAATATATAGTAATAAATTATATAAATTAAATTAATTAAATAATTAATATATTCAAATTACATAACTTTATATATATATTTATATATTAAATTATGCATATTTTTAATACGGTTTAATAAATGTGTTTACCTGTGATTTTAACTTACGAGCTTTTAAATGAGTCAACCTGTAAATTAAACGGATCGAGTATATTTTTATTTAGATTTAATTTATTTAATAAATAAATAATTTAAATTCAAGTTGAATTTATTTTGACAGTATCAAAACTTAAATAGAGCTCGGGTATCTTACTTTATTTATAATAATTGACCTTTAATCTAATTTACAAAAAAATCTAATCCTTTTGAGAAATTAATTAAATCATTTCTACATTTTTATTTTTTCATACTATTTAGTCTTTTCATCACCCTTATCGTTAAAATAGATAGAAAATTAATATTAATATTAATATTAATATTAATAATAAGTTGATAAAATGTATAAAAATGACTACTGTTTAGAATATCTCGATTTTAAAGTTTTTACTGTTATTTATATATATTGTGATTTTTTTAAAAAAAATATAGCAAATTGAACTTCGACTCAAGGAAAATTAAATTATCTGTTTATTTTTTATGACAAAATATTATATGTGACCCACTATTTAAAAATTTTAAATAAAAAATCAAATATAATTTTAAAATATTTTTTTAGATTTCAAATTAGACCTCAAAATTTTTATAATAAATTATTCTGAAAATATATACACATATTATTTTTATTAATATTTTTTAATTAACCACAATATTTAATAATAAAAAAGAGAAAAAATTTAAAAAGAAAATAAATAAAATAATTTATCTATTTATTTATTTATTTTACAATATTATTTTATTTTTTATTTAATTTATTCACATAAAGCATTAACTTATATTTATTTTAAATTTTATTTTAATACTTAATTTTTGTATACAAATTTTATATTATTTATCTTGTTAATTAATTTGTATTTATTTTAAATATTTTTTAAAACTTAATTTTTATATAGAAATTATAAATAGATTGGTGAGTGGTATAGATAATTTTAAAAAAGTATTTATTTTTGATAGATTAATGTTTTTATGTGAATAATTTAAATAAATAATAACATTATAAAATAAATAAATAATTTTGATACATTTTGCTTATTTTTTTAATTTTATTATTTTTATTATTAAATATTGTAATTAGTAATTTAAATATTTATAATAATTTAAAATATTTATAATATTGTATTAAAAATTTATTAATGGATCACATAAATTAAATGAAAAAAAAATAATATTATAAAATAAATAAATAAATCCGAGTAACTACTTTTGTCCTTTTTCTCTTTTTTTGGTCAATAAAATCTTCATTGCCAAAAGGAGGAAATTACGTACAAATTAATCCTCAAATACAAAAGCAGCAAAACTAAAACTCACCAACTCAAACGATAAACAAAACAATAAACCAAAAAAAATTCAATCCAATCTCCACTAGAATGACCAACAGCAAATAACACCAGCACCATTCGAACCAAAAATGGGATCTGAAGCGACGTCGTGCACAGCAGTATGCCAATAGATCTTCACCTGATGAGCTGCGCCATAAGCAAAGACCAAAGTCGACTGAAGCAGCAAACTCTCAGGTACATAGATAATTTAATTTTCTAACATTTTATTTTTATTTTTATTTTTATTTTTATTTTTATTTTTTTGGATTCAAAAGCAAGAAAACGGAGGAATGACCTCTTCAAAACTCAAACCTTTTTTTTTTCAAAATATTAATTCGATGCTTTAAATTCAGATTTTTTTTCTTTCCAATAAGTGTCTTTAACTTTTAATTTTGAAATAATAATTGGATCTGTAGAATAAGAAGTTTGCTAATTGTTTGAATTTCTATGGCAGATGTTAAGATAATTCATAAATTAAATGGTCCTTATTAAACAAGGCATAAAGCTACTCAGAAAAGAAATTTTCTTGTTTTGATTTGGCCCATTTCATAATTCATAGATGCTTGGTGTTATATGATCTTCACAAAATACAAACAGAATTTATTTTTATGTTTTTGACGTTATTTTTTTTTTCTTTTGCTTGTTTTTTTTTAAATCTAGTTATTTAATTTTTTAAAATTTTTAAATTTTTTATTATTTAAAAATATTAAATGAGTTTTTCTTTTTTACTTTAAAAAATTCCATTAATAATATTAGGATTTTTAACGTCTCACATTAAAGAAAATTAGAAATTGAAGCCTTTTACTGGAAAAAAAGTTAATTGGCATTTTTTTCAAACAAAAATCCTATAAAATGAAATTTTCAAAAAAATTCAATTTTTTTCTCTTTCAAAAAATACTAATTTTCAATTTTTAATTTTAAGAATACTCATTTTAAGATGTAAACTTTTGCAATATATTCATATAGTAAAGTTATACTCTATTTTCAGAGATATATATTGGGTATATATTTAATATATTAAAAACAGTGTAACTTTCTCAAGTTAATTTAAGCCCCAAATTCAGCTTTTGGAAATAATTTTTGCCTGGTTGATATACATGGAAATAAATAAATAATATTTATACAACTATAAACATAAATCAACAATATTAAATCAACTTTTCAAAAAATAATAATATAAGAAAACTAATATTAATAGTAATCTTTTGAAATGCTGGAATCAAATTTTCAAAATCAAGAGAGATGGAACTAAATTGAAATTGAGCATATGATCATTTATAGTTGAGATATAAGCCATCACTTCTACCATTTGAATTATAAAGCGATACTAATTATTCCAATTTTCAATTTCTTATCCATCCGGATCTTTGTTTTGTTGGAAGATGTTAACCTTATTAGATGAAGATGCTGACCTTACTTTATGGAAATTGTTAGTCTTGTAAGTAAGAGTGTCGAAACGAATCATAATACGAATATAATATACAAAATATATAAAATTAGAAGATTAGAATTAATCCTTAAAAGATTAGTATTACAAAAAAGTCGATCCCTTTTATGATATGAGTTTAAATGAATCGTGTAACAAATTGATATACAAATTCGCAATAATTTATTTAACTAAAACGTCGTCGTTTGGATATAATTTAAAACTATGATATTTTATTATTATTTATTCTAAGAGAATAAAAATAAGTGTTATATATTTTAATATATTATTATATAATGTATTATTATTTTATTTAGAAGTAATTTATTTAAATTTTTAATTATTTTTATTAAAAATTTATTAATTTTATCCAATTAATAAATTATTTTTAATCATTTTATTAATTTAATTATTAATTAATTTAAATTTAATTTTTTATGAATTAATAGAAATTATTTTTTAAATTAAATGTTAAAAATTAAATAATTTTATAATTTAAATAATCTAATATTTTATATTAAATAACTTTTTAATTTAAAATTTAGAATAAAATTTATGAATAAATCAAAATAAATAGAAATAGAAAATAAAATAAAATTTTCAAAAATTTTATTACAAAATTCATATTGTCAACTATATATTATTTAAATTTTTTTTCTTTATTATTAAATTCCGGTCCTAAAATATAGCAAATTCACATCATTTTATTTTATATTAAGTTATATCTTTTTATTTGTTGTGTATGTTTAAGAAATTTTTTAATATATTTTTATTTTAAAATTATTTTTAATCATAATTTTATTAAATGAGAAATTCATAATTGATTATTTATCAATATAAAATTATTTTAGATTATAAATATTATATGAATTAAATAGATCTTGTTGAGTTATATAATTCATATATAATATTTTTAAAAAATATATATTATATATGTCGTATTCGTATAATTCATTTAATTTTATATTATATTTATATCGATATAATTAATAAATAAATTGTGTTTATATTAACTTTAATCGTATCATTAAAATGGATCAATCCGATATAAATACAACACTTCAACCCCTTTTGATACTCTCATATTGATTTTTTTTTTCAATGGAAGACTAAGAATTTGTCTCCAGAGCTGATTATGATGGATATCGATCAGCTTTGTATAGTAAGCCATGTTAAGCCTATGTTTTGGTGTAGACCCTCTAATAATATAATTGCATGCACAAAGTTGGATAGGCTTGAAAATGGTGCCACTACTTCTCCAAAACCCTCTCACTGACATTTATCAAAAAGGAAAGGAGGCTTTTTTTTTAGTATTACATTCCATGAAGTGACCATTCAAAATGAAAAAGGATAATCTTCCAAGTGATCTAAACTGCTTTTTTCACAAATACCATTTTTAGATTATGTTTAAAAAAAATTTATTTACAAAAAAAAAAGTTGAAATCCTAATAAGCTATCTTATATAATTTTTAAAATATTAGGAAGGAGAATCAAATTGAATTTATTTTATAACTTTTATATAATTAAAGCTTCACAAAATTTATGTTAAAAATATATATATATTTTTTAAAATGCTAAATATAACTTTCAATAATTTCTAATTAATATTTTAACATATTAATTTTTATGCTTAAATAATAATACCAAAAATACCTTAATACTTTGTTATTACTTGGCTGGAGTTTGCCATATGCATGTATGCAAATGTAATTAATTGTTGCAATAAGATCAATTTGATTTATTGCATTTCTTATTAATTCGATTAACGTAAATCCGTTCAGATTCTGTGAAATCAGATTTGGTTTTTTTTTTTTTCCTTTTAGAGGTTTTTTTTATATAATATAATATGAATTTTGATATTGTTTTGGAGATTTTATAAATAAAATAAAATAAAATAAAATTCTTATGTTAAATTATAAAAAATAAAATATATTAAAAGACATGGAAAATGACAGCAATTACGAAATTAGGTTTAATAATTAATTTCTTAAGTGTGATTAAATGAATAAGACAAATACATATGACACTTTACATTTGCTATTATTTAAAATTAAAATATTAATGTAGTTTTTGAATTTTTCTGTTGCTTTTATTTATTTATTTATTTATTGAGATGGCCTTTTATTTTTATAGCTTTACATTATATTAATTTTGGTAAAAATAACAAAATATATGAAGTCCTATGGACACAATAAAATAAATTAGATATAATAAGAATATGCCACCAAGGATATACGTTGGTTGATTCACAAACCAAAGTTATCATTTAAATTTATTGAATGGTTATATGATGGCGAGAATAATCTCCAACGTCGTCCTCCCTTGGTGGAAAATTTTCGTTACTGACTCCGCTGTATAAATGGATAGATTTATTTTTATTTCTATCTCTGTGGGTATTTACACGAGAAATTTTTGTTCTTTTATTTTTTAAAAAAATTAAAAATTTAATAATATAAAAAGTTAATAATCAAGAATAATTATTTATTTTAATAATATAATAATTTAATAATTATATATAATAAAATTTTAAAAATACAATAAGATAAAATATATCTTAAATTTTTTCTATATGTATAAATAACTAAAACACAACCTTCTTATATATAATATATAATATATATTAATATACATATTATATTTTGAGTCCCTGCAAGGGATGAGAACGTTAATCTTTATAAGACGGAAAGAATACTCCTCGTCTGTATCCGTCCCGGTTAACAGGGAGAAAATTTTCTCATCCTTACCTCCACAGAAAAAATTATTAGAAATTTTTATCCTGTTCATAAATTCTTTAGAAAAATAGAGATTCTCTGCTCTATTGTCAATCCTAAATGGTTATATTGATTTTCTCATAAATTTTAAATATTTTTTACTAATTTTTTAAATATACATATACTTTTATAAATAATTATTGGGTAAAAAATGTAAAAAATGTCAACTATATCATTTTATTATGCATTCATTTTAAATTAATAATTATACTTTCGTTAGTTATATTTTTTTTTATCGTGTATTTGTTTTTTTATAGATATTTTATAAATATTTGAAGTTTTAAAATGTTAAGAGATATTTACTAATTATCTTTTTTTAAAATATTTTACTTTTTTTATTTCTCCAATAAATAGTTGTTGTATTTTAATTTCTCAATAGTAAAATAGAAAATAAGATTTTTTATTGCTTTATTTCAACATCAAGATATTTAATATATTTTTATAAAATTTTAAACTATTAATATTTTGAGACAATAATTCAAAACTAATAATTTTATATAACTTCTTCAAAAAAATAATTTTATATAATAGAATTAGCCCCATAAATATCAATCATTATTTATTGTGAATTTCATTAATGAACCTTTGATTAATGGTACCGAAATTAATTGATTCTCAGATGATATTGTTGATTGTAAAGTATCAAATTTAAATTTTAATAGAAGTAAAGTATAAAAAAGGGTTTATAACAAAACTAACAAAAAAAAAACAAAATTAATTATAAAAATAAGGCAATTATCAAAAAAATTATAGAATTATAAAAAAGTTACTTAAAATTACAAAAATATTGCAAAGTTCACGCTATCTTTCATCTTCAACTTATTCAACAAAACTACACCTTTGTATTTTTCTTCAATAAATATTTATATTTATTTTTTCTTTAAATAAAAATCTACATCTCTGTCTTTTTATTTAAAAAAATATTAATTAAAATTATTTTAAAGAGTAATTATTAAATAATATCCATTTATCAGTTAGAAAATATTTATTATATATTTATTTATTAAGAGATATTATAATAAATATTTTTTAATTGACAAGAGAGTGATTATTGAACAGTCAGTCATTTATTTAAAATGATTGTAATTAATATTTTTTTTTATTTAATAAATATTCATCTTCTTCACACAAATCTTTAAACATGTTAAAAATAAAAGAAAAATATAAGAGAAATTATGTAAATTGAAAATAAAAATCAAAACTCAAAACCTGGAAGAAAAATCAAATACAAGAACTAAAAAAAAAAAGTAGATTGAAAAATGTTAATCTTTATCTTCATCCTTTTCTTAAAAAAAAATCATTATTTTCAACTTTTTTTTATAAAATTTTCCCTTCTTAAAAAAAAAATAACAGATCTAAATCATCAAATCGAGACTTAAAAAAAAAGGGGGCCTAATTCCTTATAAAAAATCCCTAGAATACTCATTGAAAAATGTGTACACCCTAAATAAAGTGTATAGATTTGAAAAAGAAATTAAAAATAGAGATAAATGGTGTAATTTTCTTTATAAAAAAAATGTTAACTTGAGTAAAAAATAAATTAATTAAATTATTAAATATAAATATTAAATTAAGTGACCAAATATTAATTAAAGAAATCTATCCTAGAGCGAAATTCAAATTTATTGCACCCGCTGAATATTTATTGTTATTTATTTTAAATTAATAAATCCATTTTTTATTTATTTTAAATTACATTTTATTTATTAATATATTAAAAATTTATTTTCTTAATATTTAATATTTTTTATTAAAATTTTTAATAAATATATTTTACATTAAAATAAAGATATAATAGAGAAAATGTATATAATTTTAATGGGAGTGTATAGAGGGAGTATTTGTTTGAGAATTAATTGAAAAAAAGGCAAAACAAAAATTAATTAAATTTGGGTTGGGTGGGTAAAAATTTAAAAGATCATGCAAACTTGATATCATAAAGAATGTAAAGTGTAGAGCCTAAATTGATTTCAGACTCCTTCAATTCGATGAACTTTATCTACCCATTGAATCTTGTTTATTGCCTTTTCTTCTCTAATTTACTCTAAATCATGATTTTATTCTTCTTCTTCTTTCTAGTCATGGAACACTCTTTTCAAGACAATTCCTTGATAGCTCTATTTGTCTTTGAGAACACAATCAACAAAGGTACCCTCTCTCTCTCTCTCTCTCTCTCAATTTCTTGATTTTTCTTTTTCTTTTCAAAGCATAAATATTTATTCCAAAACTTTTATTGATTCTTCTTCTTCTTCTTTTTGGGTTCTTGCAGAGTTGATTAGAAGTTTACATGTGTACAGATTGAAGGATGGGAAAGAAAAGAAAATTGAAAGAGAGTTTCTTTTCTCTGTTAATGGTCAATATGTTGAAATGGCAGCAAACCCACTTCTCATTTTGGGGAAATTTCCTGTTTTAGAGCTTTTTCAAGGGCAAGTTATTGGATTGTGGTACTGCATTTTTGCATTTCATTCTGACCATCCTCCTAATTTGAGCCATATTCCTTCTTTACTCTCAATTTCTAGGTACCCCATTTTTTCAGTTTCTATTATCTTATATTTTTTCAATCTTTTCCACTTTCCCCTAAATTTCACTTTTTTTTTAGTTTTTGGTTTAGCATGTTCTATAATCTTATTAATTTTATTTAGTAGCTTTGTCTTATAATTTTTTTAATCATGAATATAGGAATTTTCTTTGTTCCATTTAGAAGATGGGATTTATTGATTTGGTTAATGTTTAGTTCTAAATGATGCACTGAAACAAAAATTATAGGCTCATCTACTGCCACTTATTTCATCATCTTGTAGCAAATTTTCTGTTTGCTTCTGGCTCACATGAAAAGAAAGAGACTGGCCTTATTAGAAGCCTCCTTTCTGCTTGTGAAGAGGAAGTTAGAATACCCACAAAACCAATATAAGCTTTCAGCAAAAGCTTGCTTATTTTGTGGGATTTCTTTATATTGTATCTGTAAGAAAGTTGTGGCAAAAATGCACTAGCACCTTTTAGCAATTTAAGGGATTGGAAGTTTGGAGCATTTTCAGTATATTGAAAATCATTCTTTTATTCTCCTTTCATAGCTTATGTGTAAAAGAGCTAATTAGAACATAATATATATAAAAGATCATCCATCCAAGGAAATCCAAACAGTTTGTAAAGATGGTTTTATTATTAATGTTATTATAATAATTTCAATTCCATTCCTCCTTCGTGGTGCTTTTGGCCTTGAAAAAGTTTTAACTTTATTTGGACTGAATTGTTTTCAATCTTAATCCATGTTAGTCCACTTCTAGCAGGAGTGCAAGTTCAGAGTTATTTTACACATTCCTTATATAACGTCTCTACATCTCTAATTATTTTTCCCATGTTCAGAAACCCCAAGCTGAAATCAATCCCTACACTGGCCAATGACCTCCAATTAGTTTTCAAGCTGAGCAGCAGAACAGCAGATGAAGATTCATTGAACTTTTTATCTAAGGAAAAATGCAAAATGGGCAGAGAAGATTGCTACCAGTCTAAGAGAAGTTCTCCTGTACTAGACCAGGATCTAAACTGTCTTCCTTATTCATTTGCGATGTCTGGACTATCAAAGAATCAACAAATTGAACTGGATGCACAAGGTTCATTTTCATTTAAAGCACTTTAGTTTTGGGACAAGAAAAATTACATCAATAACATAGTTCTTCTTTGCATTTGTTTATCTTTGTACTTGTGCCTTTTCATTCAATTATTTTCTAAGTTGTGACAGAATAAACTCCTATTAATTATATCAGAGTTACTTTGTTTGGAAGTACGGCTATATTTTTCTAAGACTTGTCCTTCCTTTCCATAAAGTTCATGAAATTGATTATTTATTAGTTGCAGAGAGTATCTTATATGCTAGGGACAATTGCAGGTGTTGTGAAAATGAGGAAAAAAAGAGCAGCCACTGAAGACATAGCTAGAATTGCTTTAGAAGATCTTGTTAAAAACTTTGATCTTCCAATTGTGGAAGCTTCAAGAAATCTGAAAGTTGGACTTACGGTGCTCAAGAGGAAATGTAGAGAATTTGGTATTCCCCGTTGGCCGCATAGGAAGATCAAATCCCTTGACAGTCTTATCCGTAATCTCCAGGTCATCTCTTAGTTTTCCTTTGTGTTCTACCATATTTAATTTCATTGCATCATATATGAGTTTAGGGTCATTATAATAGTTTGGCCTGATCTCTGATCTCTGAATTTTCTGATCTCTAAAGGTTGTGCACATTAAGTGAGCTACTTACCGCCATCCACAATTTCACTTTGAACTTATCAGAATATTTACTCAGAACATTACAATAACTGAGGACCTATTCTTGCATGTCAACCCTTCTGTTGTAGATCATCCAAATTGTATTTATAATGGTGAGTCACTACAATAATGACATTCTGACACAGCTAATACCATAGTTTTTCTAAATAAATTCATGCTAAGAGTTAACCATGATGTCAAAATGACCGTGGCACATCGACATACCTACCCCTGGGCAAAATTTTTGAAATGATGCCTTCATTTCCATGTATTCCATCTACGTTATCATTCACTTTGATTTTACATTTATGCATGGCTACTACAACTGTGATTTAAACATGTTGGTCATATTCACAATCTTTGTCGATATTGAATGACAAATGTATGTGTACATTCATTTTAGCAGAGACATTTAATTGCTTGTTGATAGAAAAGTTTGTATAGGAAGAGGCAGAGCGGCAAAAGAAAGAGAATGAGGATGCTGTAATGGCTGTGGCAAAGAGGCAAAAGATGCTGGAGAGGGAAAAGGAAACTATAGAGAGGAAACCATTCATCGAAATACAAAGTGAGACCAAGAGATTCAGGCAAGATGTTTTCAAGAGAAGGCACAGAGCTAGATCTCTTACAAACCAAGACCTATGAATCTCTCTCAATCTGGAGGTATTGGGAAGAAATGGATTACAGGAACAGAACTATTTTATTCAAAAATTCAGAACTTTCCATATCATACGTGCAGTTTTGCTTTAAATGCTAAAAAAAGGGCCTTTGAATTGTAATTTGTGGTTCTTCTTTTGCAAGGCTATGTGAAGCATTTGTTTAGACTTTTTATAGCCCAATAGTTTTCTTGGTCATCTGTGCTTGTTGAATGAACCTTGGAGTTGATGTAATATTGGCTTGAGCAGGAAAAGAATTGAGTTGAAACTGATCAAGTATACTCTCAAAGTTGGCCCAGAAAAGTTTGCACATGAATTGTAAGACATTTGAATTTTACTACATCTTATAGAGAATACTATACAATTAACTTTTATGAATGAGTTTGCTGATGCAAAAGAATGGGATTGTGATCTAATAATGATTGAAGATATGTAATTTCAAATAATATGTTCTTCTTTACTCTTTAAGAGAAAGTCTTTCCATTTCCTTTTCCTTTTTTATATTTCAAAGTGGGGCTGTAATCGAGCCAAATCGAGCTTTGAAAAACTGAAGCTCGCTTATTATAAAATAGTCGAGTTCAAACTCGAAATGAACTTGAGTTTATATCGAGCCAGCTCATATATTATATATCTTGAACTTGAACTCGAGCTCGAGTTTTAGTTAAATAAATTTAACGAGTTCAATTAACTTATTTCAATTTTTATTTATCTTTTCTATATTTTTATGGAAGATATACTAAAATTATTATTTTTATAAAATATGAATTATGATATTTTTCGAGCCAAGATCTAAGCCGAGTTTGAGTAGCTTGGCTTATTTTACAACCCTATTTCAAAGGTTTATTTTTAATAGAAAGTTTTTTTTTTTAATTTTTTTAGTTCATTAGTTATTAGTGCAAAACTTGGGTGGGTTTACAGAACAATGTATGAAACTTGAAGCATCTTCTGTTGCCTCCCAACTTACTTGTGTTTTACTTTTTCTGCTCTTTTTTCTCTTCTGAACCCTTTTCTTCTTTCTTTCGGTTTTTTTTTAATTATTCGTTTTTCCATGTTAAGTTGATAAAATTCAATAAGAAGTAGCACTTTAAATGATTTCAAGTGTGAATAAGCTATTGCTATATGGGGTTCTTGTTGACCATCCTTTGTGTGGGTGTGTTTACTTGCATCACATTACAAAAGCACATGGAGAGATGACCAAAAATAAAATAAAATAAAATAAATGTCAAGTTGATCAACAAGTGGTTTTAGTCCCAATGGGCTTTAAGCCTTTAAATAAAAATTTGATAATAATGCACCAACGGGATTGGCCCGAGTGATAAATGACTTGGTATCGCTTAAGCAAGTCGCGAATTTGAGTCTTGAATTTATAATCTTGTGTACATAGCTATTTTCGCCGGATGACTCACCCACCATTGTTAATCCGAATTAATCAGAGAGAAGTCTCGGATATCGGACGGGCACACAATTTTCTTTTTTTTTTTTGATAATAATGCAGGTTTTTTCATTTCTGGTTTTTTCTAAGTTCCCATGTTTATCCCACTCTTTGGAATGTCAACTGTCACTCAAATCTCCAAGCAATCTATCTCCACCAATGTGTGCCACCATCACCCTCTTTTCTGGATAATATCCTTCCCTGACTTTTTTTCCATCATACAAAGAAAAATTCCCACTTTAGTAAAACTTCTTACATGAAAAAAGCCTATTATTATTATTATTATTATTATTATTATTATTATTATTATTATTATTATTATTATTATTATTATTATTATTATTATTATTATTATTATTATTATTATTATTATTATTTTATAAATCATTCTTTTTGAGTTAGAGTTTAATGAAACCACGAGGATGATAATATTTTTCTCAATGAATTTTAATAAGATTGTATATCTAAAATTTAAATTTAAAATTTATGATTAAACTATAATAGTCTCTGAGTAATTGATTTTTGTGCTCGTCTCTTATTATTATTGTGCTTAGACTCTACGTAATTTAGCATATACAGTCGATAATGATAAGTTTTGAGCTACAAAACATTTTATAATTAACTATTGAAATTGATAATAAATATTTAGCAACGTAGCAATTAAAGTTCTAATCAGATTATAAAATGGTTTACAGTAACTGTTGGTTATGAGTATTTTGTAATTTAGCGGTTCAAATGATAATTAAATTATAAAATGACATAGCTATTTACATACTATATATCAATTTTTTTATTTATAAATATTTGTAATATTATAAACGTATTATTAATATATAATAAAAATAACTATACTTTCAAGCACAATTTAAATTCTTTGTGTATATAATTATAAGTAAATAAAAGATAGTTTAATGTTAAAATTATTTCACAATGATGAAATTATTAATTTAATGTTAAAATTTTTATCATTATAATTTTGAGCTAGTTTGTATAGCCATATAAATATATATGAAATTAAAAAAAATCAAAATGTAATATATAAAATAAACTAGTCAATATTTTGTTAATTATTGCAAATTTCAATTATCATATTTTTACATAAACTAATTTTGGAGGATTAAAAGTGATTTTTTTAATAAAAAAAATTCTAAAAGATAGTGATTCACTGATTCTACTGGTAACTTTTATATTTTTTTTATCAAATATTTTAATTCAACGATTGACAATTTAATTATATATATGTTGATTTTAAAAGCCAAATCAAATTGACATCAAATAAGTCAAATGGGTATAGTTTATAAATCCATGGGTTATTAACAAAAATTTAAAAATCTTCAACATGACATAATCTCATCTCATTTCTTAGTAATTTAAACAAATGAGACTATCAATATATATATATATATATATATATGAGCACCATCGGAAATAATACTTATTCTATACCATATTATAAATATATTATTATATATAAAAATTATGAAAAATTAATTAATTTATAGAAAATATAAATTTAGATATAATTTTTAATTATATTATATAAACATATTAACTAATTAAAATGACAAATAAATTTATAATTAAACCAAATGAAAAAGAAAGTGTGCCGATAAATTTATAACGGAATAATAATAATTAATAAGATTAACGTAAAATAGGCTTTTTTTTATTATTATTGTTTAGACTTGGAATTTTTTATAAAAAAAATTATATAAAGATTAATGAGTTTAAATTAGAGTGACAATATTAATTACATATATAACAAAATATATTCTTTAATAAGAAACTACAGAGAAGATGAAAGAGAAAAAGATGAAAAGGATGGGCCAACTACGAAGAAGAAGAAGAAAAAAAGGCAAATTTACACTGCACACGGCAAAAAATTTCGCTTTTCAAAAACACGGATCACTAAATTTGTTTACAAACTGACGATTGTCACGTTCTTTTTACTTTTTTTTTTTGTAATTTTATAATTTTTATTTTTATTTAAAAAATTTTTAATGTAATATTTTTATATATAAAAAATAAATATATATACAATATATACATAACATATATAAAATACAAACTCAACAATACAAATTATATATTCAACACATTTGCGACATAGCTACTATAGATCTATAACACATTTAAATAATTTTTTAGTTTTATTTTTTTAAAATTTTTTATTCCCACAATATCTACACAATATTCATACAATATTTATACAATATTCAACAATTTTTATATAAAATACACACAACTTAAATAACAAAAATATAATATACACACAATATCTATAATATATCTATTATATATCTATATAATAAAATTATATGTATTTTTTATGTGTATAATATGTAAAATTTATTTTAAAATAAATTTCATAATTTTTATTAATATATTTTTATATTTTTTTAATTTTTTAAGTGTTATTTATTTTTTATAATTTAAAATTAAAATTTTTTCTTTATAGAAAATTATAATTTTTATATGATAAAAAATTATTTAAAATATTAATTTTTATTATTTTATTAAAATATTTTTATTTAATAATAAAGTTTAAAAAAATTAAAGTGAAATATTAATTATAGTGAAAAAATAGATATTTTTAAAAAAATTTATTTTAGTGAAGATTATTTTTAAAATTTTGTTCTAATATTGAAAGTATAAATATTTTTAATTTTTATAGTATTTTTTTAAATAAAAGTTATTTTTTAGATAATTATATAAATATCAAAAAAAAACCTAAAGAATTGTATGTATGAAAATGGGTCAAAAAAACCGAGTGCCACGCTCTTTGACCTTCGACTTCAATCGCATCACCATTCACTACGTATATATTAACTAAATGAAAAGCATCAATTCTGCTCGTCATTTTCATGTTTTCAATTCTCTTCCTTTCCACATATGTATTTCCTATTTATAATTATTTCTTAATTAATTAGTTTGATGACTTCATAAAATCCACTCAAGTTTTATTTTTTTTATTTATAAACTTCAATTTTCATATATTTAATTATTTCTATCAAAAGCTTAATATTTTTTTTTAAATATTACATGAATTGAACAAAAAAAATTAATTCAGAGTTTATTATTCAAGAAATATGCACTTATCGTTAAATTAAATCTCGACGTATGAGAGTTAATATTTAAATATTGGTAAATTTGTGTTTAATAGCTTGAATAGTTATATATATAATTTAGCTATTTACTTTAGAATTGAGATGAGGTAGGAGATTTAAAAAAAATTTAAACAGAAAGAGCAAGGATCATTATTATCATTAATTCATTATTAAGAATGGCAAAATTGCAGTGCCATGTTCAAGTGTGTTAACTGTTAAATATGAATTTTATGAATAAGTCTAATCTCACATTTTAAAGGCAGTATTTTATTTTATTTAATTATTTTTTAATAATCTAATCTCCCATTTTAAAGACACTTGCATTAACTCATAGTTAAATTAATATTCATCTCCTAGAATAAACATGAGTTCTATTTTTTAAATTATTTTTTCTTTTCAATTTGACCATAATAATAAGTATTGTATTTAACAATAGTAATTTTAATATTGAAACTAACAATAAATGGCAATTATATATATGTATAAATAACACGTTTAATGTGAAAACTGAACTCATCGAAGAAAAGAAATAGAAACTCTCAGTTGAGAGGTTATACATTGATGAAGAAGAATCAAGAAAAATACAATGTGTCCAGAAGTCTCTGAGAGATTTATATATGTACAATATAAAAATATTAAAATGTCCTTACTAAATTTACATATTTACAAGTAAATAAAATACAAATATACTATACTTTCTATATCCCTCCTTTAAGCTGGAGGTTGGCGAGGAACCAAACCCAGCTTGAATACTAAAAATTGATGAAATCTAGAGCTAAGAGACTTGGTGAGTAAATTTACCAGCTGCATATTTGAAGGAACGTGTACAGTAGCAAGAAAACCAGTTGTGACCTTGTGTCTTACGAAATGACAGTCAATATCCAAGTATTTTGTTCTCTCATGGAATACTGGATTGGCTGCTATATGAAAAGCAGCTTGATTATCACAAAATAATTGAAAAGGAAGATCTAATGATAAACCAAAATCCTGCAACAAGTAAGAAATAAATTGCAGCTCACAAATAGTAATAGACATGCTTCTATATTCTTCCTCTGTTGTGGACCTAGAGACAGTAGGTTGTTTTTTAGTTTTCTATGAGATTAAAGCTGATCTCATGAAAATACAATACCCAGAAAAAGATCTCATTGTAATGGAACAAGCACCCCAATCAGCATCACAAAAAGCAACAAGCTTAAAAGAACAATTAGAAACAGGATAAAACAATTCAGTAGAAGGAGAAGCTTTAAGATACCTAACCAAATGCAGAGTAGCATTCCAATGAACCTCTCTAGGAGAAGTCATGTATTGACTTAATTGTTGAGTATAATAGGAAATATCAAGCCTTGTAAGATTCAAATAAAGCAATCTACCTACCAATCTTCTAAATTTATTAGGATTAATAAGTAGAGGACTAGAATCATCAGCCAATTGGACCCCAGCAGGCAAAGGAATGTTGGCTTGTTTACAAGTACTCAAACCAATATCAGACAATATATCAGTGATATATTTTCTCTGATTAAGATACATACCGGCCTTGGTTCTATGTATCTCTAGACCAAGATAATACTTGGCAGCACCAAGATCCTTAATAGGAAAAGCTTGGTCAAGGGAATGTTTAACAGAGATAATCTCCTTTTCAGAAGTTCCAGTCAACAACAAATCATCAACATAAATGAGAACAATAGTAAAACTAGCAGCAGAAGACTTCACAAACAAACAATGATCATGAACAGATTGAACAAAACCCAGAATAGCCAATTTAGCAGTCAACTCCATATTCCATTGTCTAGATGCCTGTTTAAGACCATATAAAGATCTTTTCAACTTGCAAACCATAGAACCACTACCAATAAAGTCAGTAGGAACAGTATATCCATCAGACAGAGTCATATAAACTTTTTCATCTAAATAACCATGCAAAAAAGCATTATTTATATCAAGTTGATGCAAAGGCCATTGTTTGGCAGTAGCAATAGCCAAAAAATGCCTAATAGTAACTAGTTTAGCCACTGGGAAAAACTATCATGAAAATCAACACTTTCTATTTGATTAAACCCCTTAGCTACTAACCTAGCTTTAAACCAGTCAATAGTACCATCATGTTTTAATTTGACTTTATAGGCCCATTTACACCCAATGGGTTTTTTTCCATTTGGCAAAGAAGTAATAGCCCAAGTATTATTCTGTTCTAAAGCAAGAATTTCTTTATTCATTGCTTCAACCCAATGAGGATCATTTTTAGCTTGATTATATGAAGTAGGTTATTTTATAGTTGAAATATTAGCTACAAAATTCATATAAGATTCTTCTAGGTAAGGATGAACAGATTCAGGCAAGGGATCAAGTGGGTAAGTAGGAAGAGAAGTAGAAGTTGTGGAACAAATAGTAGAAACAAAATTCTGAAGCCATTTAGGTTTTGTTTTGATCCTGGTACTGTGTTTGATTGGTACCAATAGTAAGGAAGATGAAGAAGGAGCATAAAAAAAGGCTGAAATATCATAAGAAACTTGAATAGACTGATTAGCAACTGGTGAAACATTAGGAACAATAAAAGAAACAGAATTAGAAAGATGATGTAAACTGTTAGTAGTAGAATCAACTAAAGACAAATCATGCACATTAGAATAATCAAGAGGAGAAATAAGAGGAAAAACAGAAGCATGAGAGGAAGAAAATGAAGACTTAAAAGGAAAAGAATATTCATGAAAATGTACATCTCTAGAAATCAAAACAGAGTGAGTATCTAATGTATATAGTTTGTAAGCCTTTTGACCAAGTGCATAACCAATGAAAACACACTTAATTGCCCTTGGATCAAATTTATCTCTATGGGGTTTAAGATTGACAACAAAACATAAGCAACCAAAGGTTTTAAGGGAATGATAATCAGGAGTTTTATGATTTAATACTTCATAAGGAGTTTTCCACTTAAGAAGTTTTGTTGGCAATCTATTGATGATGTGAGTGGCAGTTAAAATAAATTCACCCCAGAATTTTTTTTTCAATTTAGCTTGAAACATTAAAGCTCTAGCAGTCTCAATAAGGTGTTTATGTTTTCTTTCAACTATCCTTTTTTTTTAGGTGAATAAGGAGTTGTCTTTTGATGAATAATACCAAACTTATGAAAAAGAGACTGACAAGAATGACTAGTAAATTCATTACCATTATCAGTACGAATATTTTTGACAGAAATAGAAAATTGATTTTGAATCATAAGAAAATAATTCTGTAAATGAGTAAATGTATCAGATTTGAATTTTAGAAGAAAGATCCAAGTGGCTCTACTAAAATCATCAACAATTGTAAAAACATAATGAGCACCAGTCAAAGAAGGAATTTGATAAGGTCCCCAAAGATCTACATGAATTAGATCAAAAGGAAAAGCAGACACAATACTACTGTCAGGAAAAGGTAACATATGTTGTCTAGAGAGAGGACAAGCATCACAAACAGTAGCAGTTGTAGAAGGAATTGTTTGAATATGGATATGATTTATCTTGGTTTTAGAAGTGTGTCCCAATCAGTAATGCAAAAGATCAAAAGAAATACACTCTTTATTACAAGAATTGTATGTACAATTATTAGCAAAACATGAATGATCAATGGAATGATCAGCAGAAAAAACATTCAATACAACAGAAGATTTATTTAGGTAAGTAGAAATGACATTCACATCAAAGCTAGATTTATCAAGAATGTAAAGACCAACTTGAAGCTTGCCCACAACAAATATATCTTCAGTCAAAAGGTCTTGAAAAAAAAATAATGAGTTTTGAAAAAAGTAACTTTGAATGACATGTCTTTAGTAATTTTACTAACAGACAAGAGCTTATACTTGAAAGTTGGGACTAACAAGACATTAGTTAAAGACATTTTTTGATGTAAGGTTATAGTACCAGAATATTCTACATTAATAGTAGACTTATCTGGTAAGATTATAACAGTGGATGGTTTAAGAAAAGAAACAGGTTTCATATGTACAGAAGTAAAACCCATATGATTTGTTGCACCCAAGTCAACAATCCAAAAGCTACCACTATAAACAAGCAAGCCAGAAGAAGTTTGGGTTATACATGCATAAGCCATACAGGCTGTATCAATAGGGGATTTGCTCTCGAAATACTTCTGAACCTCCTTTTCAATCATAGATGCTATGTTAGAAGTCCACTCAGGCTGAGTAGACTGTTCAGTAAAACCACTATTCTCCCTTGCTAGAAAAGCAACCACATGAGCAGCAAACTTTCCTTGATTAGACTCCTTGCTTCTCTGTTTCCACCAGTTAGGATATTCGACTAGTTTGAAACAACTGTCTTTTTCATGACCCTTCTTATGACAATAAGTACAAAACCTATTCAGATTCTTAGCAACTCGACCACCTAAGACAATGTTATCTCCAACATTACTTTTGTACTTCTCCGTATTAGAGTCTAGTTTAACATCCTTCTTAGAAAAACTAGAACTATTTGCTAGCATCACACTAGCACTACCAACAACGGAAAACACCACATTTACTTCATTTTGCTTCTCAACCCTCAAAACCATAAAATATGCCTTATTCACTGCATGCAGAAGTTCAATAAGCAAAATTTGACTCCGGACAAGATGATATTGATCATTAAGTCCCATAAGAAACTGCATCATCTTGAACTTGTTGTTCAAATCTGCACTCTCCTTAGCAGAAGTACAAGAGCACTTTGTAATATTGATCAAACTACCTAACTGATCCCAGAGAGTTTTCAGCTTAGAGTAATAAGCTGTAACAAAAAGATTCTCCTGAGAAACAGAAGATATCTCACATTGAATCTTATACACCAATGGTCCATTACTCTCTCCATACCTACTACACAATTCATCCCACAACTCTTTTGCAGAACTTACATACAGAAAAGACTCAATCAATTCCTGAGAAATATAATTCAATAACCAAGAAACAACCAAACAATCAGTCTTTTTCTACACCTTGAATTCATCTGAATCCTTATTAGGTGGCTAATAGGTTCCATCAATAAACGCTAATTTTGATTTGGCTCCTAAAGCTATCTTAATAGCATGACTCCAGACAAAAAAATTAGTTTTAGTCAAGGGAGTGCTTACCAAAATCATACCAGGATTGTCAGAATTCTGCAAATAGAGGGTACCACCAACACTTTGCTTTGTATTCACTCTTTGCTACATAATCGGCTCATTAATAACAGTTTCTTCAACTTCCACCATGACTGATGAAAGAAACAAAGGCTATTTTGATCAATCCGAATGAACTACAAAAGGAAATAACAAATTCGATCTAAGTTTGTATGAAGATATTAGGGTTCAAAAATAAAAACAGATCGAACAATATTCAGAAATAAAGTTTGGTTTCTGAATCAAAGAACAAAGTGAACATCGATCAAGGGTTAGAGAAAAAAAATTGAGAAAAACTCTAGATCCAAGAATCCAAAAACAGATCTTGATCAAACTGAAAGAAAATAGGATAACAATCTGTAAAAGAACGAAAAAAATACGAAATTAAAGGAGAAGAATAAGAATTTCACAGGCCTAACCTCTCTGATACCATGTGAAAACTAAACACATCGAAGAAAAGAAATAGAAACTCTCAGTAGAGAGGTTATGCATTGATGAAGAAGAATAAAAAAAAAATACAATGTGTCTAGAAGTCTCTGAGAGACTTATATATGTACAATATAAAAATACTAAAATATCCTTACTAGATTTACATATTTACAAGTAAATAAAATACAAATATGCTATACTTTCTACATTTATAATAAGCTCATTAATAAAAATTTGCAATGGAACATTTTAGTAATATATTTGTATTCCATTATTATGATTAGGGGAAAATTATATAAAAATCAAAATGGTTGACTGTACTTCAAAAATTGAAATAAATATTTTTATTTTTTTATTCATAAATAATTCATTTAAATTATTAGATTTTAAATTAATATTTTTATGCAATGAGCCGTGAGATGCCATGCCCTTATTTAAACTCTTATTATAATAATTAAAATGTAGCTAATCAATTTAATTTTTGTTTTGATAGTTTGTAATTATATAACACATAAATTATATGAAAATTAATTTATACGGGCAAATTCGGATTTTTAAAGAATTTAAGTTAAATTTTATTTTATCAATTTTATATTTAAAATAAGATAAATTATAAATTTAATTTAATTTGGTTTTGATAGAGACATTTAATTTGTTTTTCCAAATTTTATGTTCAAATTATTTGTAGTCAACGTGCCAATTAGCAATAATTAACAATTCAATTATTTAAATTATTCCCATGAGACAAACTGCTTTCTTCTTTTTTTTTTTTTTTGACAAATGAGATAATAATTAGGAAAAATTTTTAAAATCTAAAAAAATTAAATTATTTCTATTACCGAGTGTACTTTAATCATAAATAGGACGAGCATGAGTCCATCTCTTCTGGACTAAACAAATAATTAAGCTAAAAGCAGAAATTTCCCTATGTGAAGAAATGTATTTAATTATTTAATTTTTAAAAATATTTTCTATTTTTTAATTGTTGAATTAGACTGTTAAAATTTACTGCTAGTAACAAAATTATGGATAAATAACAAATAATTTTGTATGGTGTTATTTGGTAAAATAAAAAATTAAATGCTAAAAAATTTAGTTAATAAATAATATGAGTGATTAATCTAAAAAACTATGAGTTATATAAAAATTAAAAAAATATTAAAAATATTTGATATGAGTGTAAATTTTAAGTTAAAAATTTGATTTATGATTTAAATAAATTTTAATTTGATTAAAATTTTTAAAATAATTATTATTGAATAATCTATAATAATTAAATACTAAAAATTTTAATTTTATTTGAATTTAACTATTAAAAATTATCATAATCTAGCATCATATTCACGTGCGATATTATTAATGTACCGAAATTCAAATTTTGTCCTTTAGATGTTAAAAAAATTAATTACAAAGAAGCTCCATATTTCATTATATTTCTCCATATTTCATTATATTTTTTACACTTGGAATCTTTTTTCTTTCAAAACATCTTCAACTTTTTAATTTCACCATATTTTAGTGATTTATTATTATTATTATTATTATTATTATTATTATTATTTGTAAATATATTGTGTATATGTTGCAAAAATATTGTGTTTCAACCTTTATTTATTACTTAATTTTAATATGTATTACAAATATATTATTTTTCAATCATATTTGTTGGTTAATAATAGTGGATATATTATATATATTGCAGATATTTTGAGTATATATTATAGATATATTGTATAAATATTACATATATATTGTGTTTCAACTTTTATATTATGTGTATGTTGTAGATATATTACGTATATAATTTTTTCTAGCTTTTATTTGTTATACAATATTTATATTTTGCTTAATTATAATACTTATGTTACAGATATATTTTCTTTCAGCTTTCATATATTGGTAATTATAGTGTATATATTATAGATTTATTATCATATGTTATAGATATGTTATGTTATAGTCTTTGCATACAAACAAATAATATAATTTATAAATTAAAATAAAATAAATATAAGTCAAAAGAGATAATATATCAATTTAAGAAATACAAATTGATAAAAAATAACAAAAAAATTATAAAAAAAATTCTTTGAAATATTTTGTCGAGCACATAAAAATAATATAGTTCAAGAATAAAAAATCCTCTAACATTACCTGTAAATAATACCAAAATAAAAAATTATACATATAAGAAGAAAATGTATAATCTTAATTAGATTTCTCATATATATAAAAATAAATTATGATGGGTATAACTTAATATTCATATATTTTTTTGAGACTATAGGATAGGAAAAGCAATGTAAAATCAAAATGAAAAATGAAGAAGAAAAAATGAACGAGAAAGCAAAAAAATGTAATCCACCGTATTTTTTAAAATTAAATAAAAGTGAACAGTAAAAAAGATATCGACAATATTTTTGAAAATAAAATTTAAAATTAGTAATCTATTATAAAATTAATAATAAAATTGTAGATAATACATAAAAGGAAATGAAGAACAAAAATTAATTAACTTGAGAAGCAATTTAAAAAGGAAGAATTCTTACATTTGTCACTTCTTTTTATATCTACAAAAGCCATACAAATCTCTCCTATTTATATAATTAAATTTAAATAAAATGTTACATAATCATTAATAAGATAATAAAAAAATAAAGAGATAAGATGATTAAAGAGACAATATTATTAAAGAGATAAAATAATTAAAAAATAAAAAAATATCTACTTATTAATATTTTAAATTATTAATAATACTCTCCTTTGAATATTTCTCTATTAAGAATATATCTCATTAAAATCTTACTAGTTAAAAATCATGTGAAAAAAAAAACTAGTAAAGAAAAAATAGTGCAATATTTTTAATACGTATATATGTTGTCTCATTAAAAATTTTATCAAAAAAATCTTGTGGAAAAAAATATTGGCTAAGGAAAAAAAGTATAGAATGTATTTTTTTACTTCCCCTCATAAAAATGTCTATTCAAATCTTTGAGTCTATACATTCTAATACTATATTTTAACTTTTTAAATATTACAGTGGATAAAGTCTTGGTGAATAAATTTAAACGAATTAATAAGATTAATATAAAGTAGAGGCTTTTTTCTTTTTATTGTTAGTCTTGGATTTTTTTCTATATGAAAAAAGTATATAAAGATTAATGAGTTAATGAGAGTGACATTATTAATTACATATATAACACAATATATTCTTTAATAAGAAACTACAAAGAAGAAGAAAGGAAAAGATGAAAAGGATGGGCCTCTCATAAACTACAAAGAAGAAGAAGAAAAAAAACCTCAATAATTGTACGGATGAAAATGGGTCATAAAAACCGAGTGACACGCCCTTTGACCTTCGGCTTCAATTGCATCACTATTCACTATGTATATATTAATTAAATGAAAAGCATCAATTCTACTCATCATTTTCATTTTTTCAATTTCTCTTCCTTTTCACATGTGTCTCCTGTTTAATTATGTCTTAATTAGCTTGATGACTTCATAAAATCCACCAAAGTTTTATTTTTTTAATTTATAAACTTCAATTTTCATATATTTATTTAATTCCATTCAAAAGTTAATATTTTTTGATATTACATAAATTGAGGAAGAGGAATCGATTCTAAGTCCATTACATAGAAAAGATACACTTACCGTCAAACTAAACATCGACATATTAATATCTAAACATTGGTAAATTTGTGTTTAATAGCTTGAATATATATATATATTAAATATTTACAATATATATATAATGCATATATATGACATATTGATGTATACTTTTAATTTATTTTTTAAAAAATATTTTTACCTAATAATTTGAGGCAGATCTAAAATTGAAAAAATTAAAATATTAAATTACATGATAGATTGATAGAGAAATTAAAGAATATCATGTAATAAATGAAAAAAATATATTTGGAGTGTAATTTCTAATCTTTACAAGTTACAACTTCTAACTTCAAGAGGAAATATTTACTTTTAATTATGATAACACTGATACATATAAATTGATGTCTCCTTCAATTTAATATATATACATTAATATATACTAAATTGATAAATATGCTTTACCTATTTATTATCTATAATTATTTTTAATTTGTAACATAAAATTGATATTAATAATCATAGTTAACAATATTGTATGTGTTCATAATAAATAATTCAGGAATATGTCTATAAACTATACAATCTCATCAATTAAATGTGAATTTTTTTTTCTTAATTTTTGGAGAATATCATAGCTTATTTTAATATATTCAATATACTCAATAATTTTTCTATATTTCATGAATAATAATAAATAAAATAATTATAACAATTAACTCGATTAATGTAAAAATTTATTATGTTCTTATTAATTGAAATTTAATTCTCATGGTCTTATTATAAATAAATAAATAAATTTTTTTGTCATTTATAAATATTTTTAATTCTTGCATTAATAATATATTTTTTTTCTATTGGAATATCACATATTAAAAAAAGAAAAAGAATGTGATATTAATTTTGTGTGGATGAATTTATAAAAATTAAACAATATCATATCATTTTAAACTATTAGCGTACAATTTACCAACGAACTAATTAGAATATAAAAATTATCAAAATTATATATAAACTTTTAGGATATAATTATCATTTCTCAATCGTTGTCAATGCAAGAGTAAAAATTAGTTGTTGCATTAGTACAATATAAAATAAATACTTTTGTTCAATTTTATCTTGAATTTATTCGCAATATACTTATATATTGAATGTAATTTTTTTTTACTTCAAAAATTTGACCCTCCTTAGTTGAATTATGGTTCTGCCACTATATATATATTCAAATTGAAAAAGTAATAAGAATAAGGGGTGTTAAGCAATTTTTATCATCCTGATGCCAAGCTATTTTTTCATAAAATCTCCCTTGTAGTATCTTCATAGTAGTAAAGTTTAACCATCAAGTTCAGGATGGATAAGTGTGGTTCCTCTACTTCTAGGACATCAGAATATCAAACTATGAACAAAGAAAGTCATGAAAGAAAGGCATATTGGCTGGTAATTGTGAGACCACAATTCTTGACTGGAGGGGGCACCAAAAGCCTATGCCCTTCCATCCCTTGGATTGATGTATATATATATATATTCTTTAAAATTGATTATGGTGGGTCCTAGAGCGTAGGGGGATATCTATAAGATATATCTACGTCTTGAAGGATATATGTGATGGAGCTATCACTAATGTCCGCATTGTTGGAGGGGATGCTAAAATTTTTTTTGTTTCTATTAGATTATACCGAGGTTCAGTTTTAGGCCTTATCTCTTTACCTTGATCATAGATGAGCTAACAAGGCATATACATAAAGATATCTCTTGGTGTATGATATTTAGGGATGATATTACGTTAATAGATGAGGCTAAAGCAGAAGTAAGTCAAAAATTAGAATTATGGAGAAGTACTTTAGAATAAAAGGGTTTTAAGCTTAGTAGAACAAAGACCGAATATATACATTGTAGATTTAACAACGCAAATGGATGAGGGAAGTTATTTTAGATGGAGTGACAGTACCTTATAGTACTTATTTTAAGTACATTGGTTATATTATTCAAGAGGATGAGAATTGTGAAGAAGATGTAAGTTATAAGATTAAAGCTGGTTGAATGAAGTGGAGGAGTGCTATAGGAGTATTATGTGACTAAAAGCTACCATTTAATTAAAAAAATTTTACCTCACTACAATACAGTCTGCGATAATATATGGTAGTGAGTATTGGCAGTGAAAAGATAACACATGAGTAAGATGTATATTACGGAAATGAGAATGATAAGATAGATATGTGAACATACTAGGATATATAGAATCCGTAATTAGTGCATTAGAGAAAAAGTGGGAGAAACACCTATAGAAGATAATATAAGGGAGCATAGATTAAGATGGTTTGATCATTTAAAACGAAGGCCTAGTGATAGTTAGAAAAAATTAAACAAGTTAAAGTAGAAATAGCTAGGAGAGACAGGGGTAGATCTAAACTAACTTGGATAAAAATTTTCCAAAATAATCTTACCGATTTATATTTATCAGAAGAGGTAGTCTTCAATTGAATGAGTGAAAAAGAGAATCCATATAGTCAACCCCAATTAACTTGGAATTAATGCTTTGTTATTATTGTTGTATCCTTTCGAATTTATTATGAGGTTGGAAATTTAAAACATAAAGAGCAAGGATAATGATTAAGAATGGCAAATTGGCAGTGTCATGTTCAAATTTGTTAAATAGTAATTTTATGAACAAATATAATCTCCCATTTATTTAAGGATAATATTTTATTTTGTTAGTTTTATTACACTTGCATTAACTTATAGTTTTTTTTAAACTTTAAGGAAGATATTCATTATTGCAAATCAGAAAGTAATACATCAACATTAAAGAAGGGTGGAACTCAACCCCAAGTAATGTGCCTAGACAAAGAACTAGCTGCCCTAGCTAGCATATGAGCCACTTGGTTTGCAGAACATTTAACAAACAAGACCTTTGTCTCACCAATAGCATGTAGAAGAGACTTACAATCTAAAATAACCAAACCAAATTCTGTAACATCACCATGAGTAGACATCAATGCTAGGACCACCTGTATACAATCCATTTCAAACATAACTCTTGTCCAGCCATGTTCTTTTAACCAACTTAATGCCTCTTGAAAACTCATGGCCTTAGCTAGTTTAAGAGAGGGGCATCCAACAAAAGAAGTAGCGCCAGCCAGTAAGAAATTTCCAGACTCATCCCTCACTACAAAACTTAAACCAATACACTAACTTGAGGGAACAGAGTGCCATCAACATTGCACTTAAACCTATCTATCATTAGGCTTAGACTACTTGACCAAAAATCCATTATTTGGTGTAGCAAATGAGCAAGCCTGAGCTTGAGTCTATTAACTGAGCATGGATAATGCTAAAGATAAAATGCACCCAGAAGAGATGTGCCACTGGCTCCAAACCAACTTATTACGATTGAACTATAACACTTATAATATTACTACAACCTTTGTTTGCCTCACCTCTATTAGTAATGACCAAGTGCTATGAATCTGAGTAATGGACCCTACCTTATCATTCAAATCCACTCCCAATTCAATTATGGACCACAGTTCCCTGGCTAAAGGACAAAAAAATCAACACATGCATTACTATTTTTTCAATCATATTATAAAAAGGGCAAGTAGAACTACTGTTCACTTATCATTGACAAAGACAAACCTTAGTTGGCAAATAATCATTACAAGCACGTCATATAAATGTTTCACTTTAGGTGGAATAGGAAGGCATTAATAGAATTTCAAAAAGATAGAGTCCATACAGAATTAGATGAAGAGCGAAGATACAACAACTTCCACTAACAACTCTTGACCATAACACACTCCCCTACTTTCCTAAGACCATACATAAGCATCTATGGTCTCTCTATGGCTACATGGGATCATTAGGTAAAACTACAAATCACGTATATTAGAATCACCTCTAAGCAACTCATTATTCCACTCTTTATTATCTAGCAGGGGCAAGCAATCAACAATAGCTTCGTAGAGCTCAACAAGGAGTATGGTAGAAACATGAGGATCCTCCCCATTAGGTAACTAAGGATCTTTAGAGATAGAGATATCAGAACCATTACCAATATGCCTATCACACCTAGCTTTGAAAATTGCATAAGCTACCATCAAGCTATGCCACACATAGCTGGGACTACCTCCCAACCTTACATCTAAGAATGATGACTCAGAGTAGTATCTAATCTTAAAAATATGTGCAACCAAAGAGAGGGGATTATTAAGCAAATGCCAACCCTGGGTGACATTGAACACATGAATCCTTCGAAACCACAATCCATCATCAACATTTCATATACAGATGGAGTCCCAAGTACACCATTTAATCCCTTGACTAGAACTTGAAGACCCTAATAGAAAGAGTTGAGTAAGTGTTCAATTTAAGTACAACGACCTAAAGACAAGAGGAACACATTCATTATGTGTGTGGAAATTGATTGAAGAACCACTTTAATCATCACTTCTTTCCCCGCCTTAGATAAGAATCTATCCTTCCATCTTGTTATCCTCTGCCAGACACGGTCTTTGATAAAATTAAAGACTTTCTTTTTATCACGACCAATTATAAAAGGGCAAACCAAGATATTTTTCAGGTGCAGTAGCGACTGGTATATATAGCAGTGTTCTCACACCTTCACGAGCCTCAAATGGAGTACTAGAGCTAAAAAATAGAGATGATTTCCACAAGATAATTTTTAGCTAGAGGCTCTCAAATACACCATTAAAACATTATGACAAACCAGGATTCTTGAGAGGAAGCCCTGAAAAAAAAAGGAAACTATCATCAACGAAGAATAAATGTAGGATAACGGTTCCCCTTTAGCAATCTGATAGCCATGAATATGACCTATATCCTTCGAATCATACAGTAAATCAATGAGTTCCTCCGCACATAAGATAAACAAATAAGGCAAAAAGGGTTGCCTTATCGAAGCCCGTGTTTTGGGATGACCAGTCCCAACTCTGTACCATTGACACTAATAAAGAAGGTTACAGTGGACACACACATCATGAAAAGATTAACAAATTTAGTTGAAAAACCTAACTTGATCAGAATACATTTTAAGAAAACCACTTAATCTGGTCATATGTTTTGCTTATATCGAGCTTCAAACACTGGCTGCCACTTGAAGCAAAGAGGGGATAAAAAATAATCCACAATGTGTTCAGCTAGCCCAACATGCCTATTGGTACCATGACCCATCATCACCATATAAACTTCCAATAACATTCAGCCTTCTTCTCGTAGATACTACGAGATGAAAGTATCTGTAATTCATGTCACCCAACTTGAGCCAATGTTATTTGGCTCGTTGTTTCCAAAAGTCATCTTGCTATTGAAGGGCCAACAAATAAGCCTCTCGAGCTGTCTTGTACTGAGCAACAGACACCTTATCCACACCACCATGTACATGCACATCCTCGCATGATACTCCTCTATTTGTTTTTAAAATCTCGTACCTTCGACCCATCCCATTTGATGAGGGCTTCGCCACATCCAGCAAAAAGCTCTGGCAAAGCAACTCCATAAGAAAAATCCCAACTTCACATAACCACATCCCTACACTCAGCATCAATTATCTACGCATTCTCAAATCTGAAGCATCTTCGTCTAATTAATTACCCTCCAAGTTGAACACCTTTACCTCATCGAACAACCCCGGCCATCCTTCCAAGTTCCAATACAAGAGCTTTATTTAATTTTTCTTCCACCCAAGTAGATGTTCCACGACCCTGTTCCCATGTAAATTGATGATCAATTAATCCCAAATCTTGAATACCACAATTGACAACATGATCCTTGAACCCAGAACACAGAGAATTAGGATAATGAATCAAACCACATTTTTTCAATGGAGAGAGTAAGTCATTGGAATTGGCAATCACACACCATGGTTGGTCAGACTTCTAACTTAATGTTTGCAAGCAAGGCCCATGACTCTCATCGGCGATATCACTCCAGGAACCCATGAATTAACTCATAGTTAAGTTTATATTCATCTCTTAGAGTAAACATGAGTTCTAGAGGGAGTTTCTCAAAACTTAAAAGTTGGTCAAAACTGATTATAAGTAGTTTTTAGATTATAAGTTGTTTATTTAAGTGTTTCTGAAAACTTAAATAGTAGATTATAATCTGATTTTAATCAGTTTTTTAAAAGTTGTTTTGCTGTTTTTTTTAAGCACTTATTTTTTAAGCAGTTTTGACCAAGTAAAAGACCATACTATCCCTACCTAATCTTCAATATTCCAAATAAATTTTATTAAATAAATTTTATTATTAAATAAATTTTATTATTATTATTATTATCAAATAAATTTTATTAAATAAATTTTATTATTAGTAAATAAATTTTATTATTATTATTATTATTATTGCAAAATTATTATTATTATTGCAAAATAAATTTTGAAAAATAAATTATTATTATTATCAAATAAATTTTATCAAATAAATTATTATTATTATTAAATAAATTATTATTATTATTATTATTATTATTATTATTATTATTATTATTATTGTTATTGTTATTGTTGCAAAATAAATTTTGAATTGACATTTAAAAAATTATTTTTATACAATAAATAAACTCAGGGACAGTTTGATCATTTTGACAGTTTCTGCAATTAAAAACTGATTATAAGCTGGTTTTACAGAAACACTTAACTGATTATAAACTGATTATCAGCTGATTATTAACTAGTTTACAGAAACGTTTAACTGCTTATTTTTAATCTGATTATAATCTAAAAATCACTTATTCACAATAAGCTGAAAAACTCCAGTTTTGAGAAACACCCTCCTATACTTTTAATTTTGTTTATCTTTTCAGTTTGACCCTATAATAAATAAGTATTATGTTTAACAACAATAACTTTAATATTGTTTAATAATTAATATTAAAATTAAGAATAAATGGCAAATATATATATATATATATGTATAAATAGCATGTTCATAATAAGCTCACTAATAAGAAATTGCAATGGAACAATTTAATAATATATTTGTATTTCATTATTAAGATTAGCAGAAAATTATATAAAAATTAAAATGGTTGACTGTACTTGAAAATTGAAATAAATATTTTTATTTTTTATTCATAAATAATTCATTTAGTATCAGATTTTAATATTTAAAATCTAAAAAATTAAATTATTTCAATTACTGAGTGTACTTTAATAAAAAATAGGATGAGCATGCAGTGGTGAATCTAGAAATAAAATAAATGGGGGCAAAATTTTCAACTAAAAAAATTACAGGCGAATTGAAAATAAAATTAAATATTTAATATTATAGTAATTTAGAATTTTTGTTATAAAATTTTTTAAAAAAAATTCTATTAAAAAGTTCTATTTTTTTATTAAATTCTAAAAATTTATTGAATTATATATATATATATTTTTACTTTAATTTTTGGATCTATTAATTTATTTATAGTATTTTATTAAATACTATTTAAAATGAGAATATTTGTTTTATCCAATTCATAACTAAATAATAATATTCTAGTATTAACCTAAATATCTAATTATAAAAATATAAATATCCACTAATTAAAATAAAAAAAGAAATATATGGTAAAAAAAATTAATATATATATAATACTCTATATATAAAAATACATAATCACAAAATTTTAAATATTTACTAATTAAAAAAATATATATGATAAAAAGCCAATATCTATACAAAATACTATAAATTTTTATAAAAATATTATATATATAAATATTCAGTCACAATTTCACTAATTAAAAAAATATATATAGTGAAAAAAGCCAATATATATAATACTATATATATATATATATAATTTTTTATAAAATACTATATATAAAATATTATTAAAATTTTATAAAAATAATATATATAAGTACCTAATTTTAAAATTTTAAATACTCACTAATTAAAAAAATATATGATAAAAAAAGTTAATATATATACAAAATACTATATATATAAATTTTTATACAATACTATATATAAAATACTATTTAAATTTTATAAAAATACTATATCTATGTAAATATCTAATTATAAAACACTGAATACTCACTAATTAAAAATATATATATAATAAAAAAATTAATATATATATATAAAATACTATATATATATTTTTTATAAAGTATTATAAAATTTTATTTTATGCATATAAAATACTAATATATATATATATATATGTGTGTGTGTGTGTGTGTGTGTGTGTGTGTATGAATATAAAGCGGGAGGTCTATTTGAATAAACATAATTAATATAATCACGTGATAAAATTATAAGAATACATAATGTTTCGTAATTAATATGAAATCCAAAGAATTTCATTACATATAAAGTATAATTTATAATATAAAATAGATATTAATCTACATTAGTGACATAAAAATATTATTATTAGATAAAATATTAAAATTATTGAGATAAAAATATTGTTATTAGACAAAAAAAAATATTAGTAATAATTTTTGCTAATTAGCTATGCTTGTGAACAAGTTTAAATTTACTCGATAAGTTAATAAATTAATCTTAAATAATTATTTAAACTTCATATAAAATTTGAACTCACTTCAAAGTTGAATTACATTTAACCATTTAATTTTATTATTTCGATATACCACTTTACATGACTAGATTAGTTTACAAACTCTAAGCATAATGCATACATTAAATAGGTTTAATATATAAATTTATTTTGAAATCTTCATTTTTAAGATAAATTACATTTTTTTATCAATTTCATTTCAGTTTAAAAATTAAATTTACAATTTTACATAAAACTAAATTGAAAATACTTTTAAGAACACTTGCATTTTAACATGAAGAAATGTATAATAATACTTACATATTGACTGAAATAATTATACTTCTTTTTAATGATTCTACTTATAGTTTTACTGTAAAGTAATAATAATAATAATAATAATAATAATAATAATAATAATAATAATAATAATAATTGCAAAAGTAAATTGAAGGGTAAAAATGGAATTGAGTTTGAACTTACAGAATGCAATACGTACTATCATTTCTTATAATCCCTTTATTCATTGATAAATATTAATTATTTTTTAATTTTATTACTTTATTAAACTGCTAATAATTAAATTAATGATTAAACTAATTAAATTTATACATGTTAAAAATTTAATTAATTTTTTAAAAAATATTTAATAATTTTCAATAAAATTTTAAAACTTAAATTAATATTACGATATAATAAATTTAGTCATTGCTTTAAATTACTATTTAATTGAAATATAAAGTTTTTATATTACAATAGAATTGAAAAAATATATAATTGTAAAATACATAAAATTCAAAATAAATTTATGTAAGAATCCTACAAATATAGTGACAAACAAATTATATTAAAATTAGAGAATTCTATAACACTACCTATAAAAGTAAAAGTCTTTTAAAAAAATATGCCAATTATAAAAAATAAAAATTTAAATTTACCCAAAAAAACTTAAAAAATTATAAAAATATTATGCTTCATTATTTCACGAAAAAGTTACATTATTTTTATCATATATATATATATATTAAATTCTTCAAAAAAAAATATAAAAACTCAATTTATTTCAAATATTATTTTATAAAATAAAAACTTTAAGAGAAAATAATATCACTTTATAAAAAGTTACAAAAAATAGCTTTAATAACATAATTTTATATGTTATAAGTATATTGTGTATATATTGCAAATATATTATTTTTCAACCTTTATATTATGTATATATTGCAGATATGTTATGTATATATTGTCTATCACTTTTTATGTTGGTTAACTATAGTGTATATATTATTGATATGTTATATATATTACGAATATATTATGTGTATATTATAGATATGTTATGTTTCAACCTTTATATACTATTTAATTATAATGTGTATATTATTTATATGTTATCTTTCAGTCATTATATATTGGTTAATAATAATATATATATTATGGATATATTAAATATATTGCAGTTATATTATATATATGTTGTAGATATATTATGTTTCAGCCTTTATATTATATATATATATTATGTATATAATTTCTTCTAGTCTTTATCTATTATACAATTTTTATATTTTGTTTAATTATAATATATATATTGCGGATACATTTTCTTTTAGTCTTTATATATTGATTAATTAATATATATATATATTATAGATTTATTATATATATAGTGCAAATATGTTATGTTGTAATCTTTATATATAAACAAATAATATAATTTATAAATTAAAATGAAACAAATATAATTAAAAATGATATATTTCAATTCAAGAAATACGAATTTATAAAAATAGCAAAAAAAATTATAAAAAAAATTCTTCTGAAATATTTTATTAAACATATAAAAGGTAACACAGTTTAAGAATAAAAAAATAACTCTAATTTTATAGAGAAATAATACCAAAATAAAAAAATTATAAATACAAAAAGGAGATATATACTTTTAATTATATTTCTTAAATATATACAAATAAATTATTATGGTTATACCTTAATATTTATATGTTTTCCTAGTTAAGAATGAGACTATAGGATAGGAAAGGCAATATCAAATCAAAATGAGAAGAAGAAAAAGAAGAAATGAACGAGAAAGAAAAAAAAAACTTAATACACAGTATTTTTTAAACTAAATAAAGATATCGATAGTAATTTTGAAAATAAAATTTAAAAATTAGTAATCCACTTTATTTTCCTCTTAAAATTAACCAATAAGGATACTAATATTGATCAATATCTTCGGATGGACCCAAATCAAATGGAAATTTAATTTTGTCATGTAGCAAAGAACCAATAAAGCAGATGCATTTAAGTAATTAAAAATGAATCTTTCCTTCTTCTTCTTCTTCTTCTGCCATGGTTGAAAACGCGATTCTGTTGACTATGATAATACATTTGGTCTTCTCATCAATTTACAAAATGGCGGCAGTCAGTGAATAGTTTCTTTTTTCTTTTCTTTCTTTCGTCTATAAATTGGGAAAAATCAAACAGCAGAGGCGACAAAATATGAAACAAGAGAACATGGATTTCGATGACAACTGCGAGTGAAAAAAAAAAAAAGGTGAGGCCTTTCTTTCTTCTCCCACCCAAAGAAAGGACCCCTTCTTAATTAATTATCTTCATCCAAAAAGCAACAATACCCACTTTTTCTTTGCTCCTGCTTTCCTCTTTTCTCGTCTAATTCTCTGTTTATGCTTCGAACACCATTCCCTTTATATACCCTTTTGCCATTAACATGTTTTATTTTATCTAACAAGTAGACTACTTGTGGTAATAGTGGTAGGCTGTTAGTACCAAAAGAGAGAGACAGTTGAAAGTCAACATGGGTAATTGTTTTGGATCATTTTCTTCTTCTAATGATGCTAATCTTAGCTCTACCATCACAAACACCACTGATCCTGCGACATCAGGTTTTTTTTTCTTTTTTTTTTACTTGTGTTGTTTTTGCTTTTGTTTACTTGTTCTTGGGTCTTGAAGAGTTATGTTATAAATGCAATTTTTATTTTTATTTTTTGGTTTTTAAGCTGATCTATTGAATTTTGTTCTTTTGGGTCAAAAGGGTCATCGAAGAATACCTTTAATAGCACTACTATGGATTTCTCTGCCACAAGTAGCAGCGCTGGGAAAAGTCAATTCTCTGCTGCTGTAAGTGAAGCGAATGAAGATGGGAATCTTAATGGTCAAATATTGGAGGCACCTAACTTAAAGGAGTTCACTTTTTCTGAGTTGAAGAGTGCCACAAAGAATTTCAAATCAGATACTTTGTTGGGTGAAGGTGGTTTTGGCAAAGTCTTCAAAGGGTGGTTAGATGAGAAGACTTTGGCACCCTCCAAGTCTGGCATCGGTTTGGTGGTTGCTATCAAGAAATTAAACTCAGAAAGTATGCAAGGGTTTCAAGAATGGCAGGTATTGATTCTAATCACGGTTCTGTTTATATCCTTCCAAATATGGATTATTGAGAATTTATTGATTGTTCTGTTTTTCCAATTTCTTGTTTTTCCAATTCCAATTTCTTGTTTCTTGTTTTTCCCAATATGAATTAATAAAAGAAGAGGAATAACGTAGGGGGGACAAAAATGGCAAGTCTTGCTTTGTGTTATGTTTGTGGCTGGCCTCAATCATTTTTTCCAAATTGGGTCCCACCTGCAATTACACCTTCTACTGGAATTCCATTTAATGTGATAAGTGGAAGAAAGTGCCTTGTTCATAAGGTAATCTTCACCTTCACTGCCCTGCCATATGAATGGCTTGATAATTGAAGCAAGGTGGTGTTCTAATAAGGGCGAATTTGTAGTTATATCTTTATAGCTATTAGAACTCTTTTTGAGGCAAAGTCCTGGAAACAGCACTGCTTTTGAACAATTTGTAGCTTCAGTAAATGGCACTAGCTTGGCGTTAGATATATATATTTTTTTCAACTTTAATTAATTTTTTCTAATGAGAGAGGGAAGAGAAGCGAGGATTTCAACTGTATTCTTTCTACATTATGAGGCAGATGCTCTCAGTGTTTGGAAAATTTTTCATTGTTGCAATGACCTTATTATAGATGCTAACTATCTGCTGCATTTTTTTTTTTGAATTTTTTGGATAATGCAGTCAGAAGTGAACTTTCTAGGAAGACTATCACATCCCAACCTGGTTAAATTGTTAGGATATTGTTGGGAGGATAAAGAGCTACTCCTTGTGTATGAATTCATGCAGAAGGGAAGCTTGGAGAATCATCTTTTCAGAAGTAAGGATTGATGGAAAATAGTAAGAGTGGAAAATATTAAAAAAGCAAGGCTAGTATTTGCTTTCTTATGTAAATTATATTGATTACTGGATTGTTTGTTTTTGCAGAGAATCCTGCCATTGAACCCTTGTCTTGGGACTTAAGGCTCAAGATAGCCATTGGAGCGGCCAAAGGTCTAGCATTTCTTCATACGTCGGATAAGAAAGTTATTTACAGAGATTTCAAGGCTTCAAATATACTGCTTGATGGGGTTAGTTTATATTTTGATCTATGTTTCTTTTTTAATCCAAGGTCTAATTTGATGTTCTCTATTTGTTTTAAAAAAACATAAACAAATAAATAAAAGTAGCACAAATTAGTTGTAGAAACATAGAAGCATAACAGCCTTGAGTGGAACTTATCATTTATTATTAATATTTTAAGTTTCTTTTTACTTCTTTGTACGCAGAGGCATAGCATAGCGGCGAGTGTGTATCTCCTAGGCAATGGATCTAGGATCGATTCCCTCCCCTATTGTAATATTAAAAAAAAAAAAGAGGTCGCTACTTCTCTAAATGGGCTTAATTCTGAAATTTAATGGATCCTCATGCTTTAAAGATGATAAACACGTTGTTTGAATGGGTGTATTGTATTTGTGATTCTAAACTTCCTTTTCCAATCGACATCTTAGAATTACTAAATGGAACATCATACTAAATTGAATTGACAGTGATACTTTAAAGAGGATAGACAAAGACTTGCTATTCTATGACAATTTACAGTTGCAATGCCATTTTCTTTCTCATGGTACATAGTGAGAGCTTTAATCAATGATAAAACTGAGGATGATTCTCCAAATTTAGTAAACTTCCAAAAAAGCAAATGTTGTTGTTTTGTGTTTAATATGCTTCAATGTTTAAACAAGACAAAAAGGAAATGGAATTTGAAAGGTTTCCTTTTACGCAAATGAAAGGTTTAATCATCCATCACTTGTCATTTATCTGATTCTACATGGACCTTTTATTGACGTGGCATTTTTTTTTCCTTTTGCTGTTCTTTCTCAGAACTACCATGCAAAAATCTCAGATTTTGGCTTGGCAAAATTAGGTCCATCAGGTGGAGACTCTCATGTGACAACCCGGGTTATGGGAACTTATGGTTATGCTGCTCCAGAATACATAGCAACAGGTAATACTATAAGTGGCAAGATGTAAAACCTTACATTTATTTGCTAGCAACTGTATGAAATTTTATGTAAAAGCCAGGATAATTGAACTAATGAAATGATTTCGTTATTATAATGATGAAAAATGTTATAGTTGGCTGTTAAGCATTGAGAATCAGGAATTCCAATTATGCATATAATTAATTTTGGAGTTCCATGAGTAAGACCGAAAGAGCAGGATATTTTTGAAGTACTCACAAATAGGTTGCTGTAGTTTGGAACTTATGCATAGTTATACGAATCATCTGATATGCTGTTTTACTATAAATACTCAGGTCATTTATATGTTAAGAGTGATGTGTATGGATTTGGAGTGGTGCTGCTTGAAATGCTGACAGGCTTAAGGGCACTTGATACAAAACGTCTGAGTGGACAGCAAAATTTGGTTGATTGGTTGAAGCCAATTCTCTCACAGAAAAAAAAGTTAAAAACCGTTATGGATGTGAGAATAGAGGGGCAATACTCTTCCAAGGCAATGCTACAAGCAGCACAACTAACTTTAAAATGCCTAGAATCAGATCCTAAAAGCCGTCCCTCCATGAAAGAAGTTGTGGATGCATTAGAACAAATAGATGCAATCAAGGAAAAACAGAAGGGGAGAAAAAATAGTGCTTCTACTTCGCATTCTTCAACTTCTCGCCATGTGCAACAATCATCCTATCGTTCTCCCCGTTTAAGGCCATAGAGCGGCTGAAAACAAGCAGGACGCTATTCGGAGCAACAAAAGAGAAAGTAAAGAATTATGTTTGATCCAGCAGATTTTTGTGTTCAGATGAAACTATTTATGCTGTTATTTTTTTATTTCTTTGAACCTGTGATTCACTGAATATTTTTTGAACCTGTGATTCAATGAATATTTTTTTTTCTGCGAATTCTTCTAGTTTATAGCAAATTTTGTTGTATTTGCCAATGCTAGTGCTCATAAAACAAGAAACATAATTTTCTAATGGAATTGTTGATGGTGAGGGAATGTCTTGTAGTCTTTTGTTTTTTCTTTTTCAGTAGAAATTATACACTCTTTGTATAACAATTTGAATATAGTTAACTTTTTTTAAGCACATTTGGCTCTCCAAAGGCATGTTTTGAAGTGTTTAAAGGGCAAAGTGCCAAACTAAGAGCTCCCATTTGCAGTTTGAAATGATCTAATTCTACGCTCAATATATATAAATAGTTTCTTCCTAATATTTTGTTTTAGTTTCCCATCTCGCATTTCTTTTTCAAAAATTTATATAGATATTTGAAGTACATAAGAGAATATAGTAAATGCCATTCTATTTTCTGAGAAATTGTGTTGTCATAGACATCATTGTCATGGTGGTGATCGTGGAATGAGAAAATAGTATAAAAATTGAAATAGTCATTGGCATCACAGAAGAAATATTGCCATAGCTTGAAAAGAGTCCCAAACGAATACAAGTAATTTAAGTTGCGCCCAATTTTTCCAACTGTCTTCAAGCTAATGGTTTGGATTTTGTCAAACTTGCGTTTTTGACGCTCACACATTTCTTTATCATATTATCATCACAATCTTTTTCTTAATACTTACCCAGTATACCGTTAAATTATATATTACAATGATTATTTTAATTAATTAATTAAAATAATACATAGTATTACTATTTTTTTAAATATCTTTCACAATATATTTAAGCGAAAAGATAAGGGTTCAAAACTGAATCTTGGTGTAATCTAATAGAAACGAAAAAATTCTTAGTATTTCCTCCTACAGGGGCGGACACTGATGGTTACTCCCTCATACATATTCTTCAAGACTTAGATATATCGTATAGATATTTCCTTACGCTTTAGGATCCACCATAAAACTTTTCTAGAAACTCTATCATACGTTTTTTCCAAGTCAATAAAAATCATATGTAAATCCTTTTTCATCTCTCTATATTTTTCCGTCAAATTTCTTATAAGAAAAATAGCTTCCATAGTTGACCGGCCAGACATAAAGTCAAACTGATTTGAGGCGATACAAGTATCTAACCGCAAATGGTATTCCATAACTTTCTCTTACAATTTAATAGTATGGCTTAAAATCTTTATACCTCTATAATTTGAGCAATTCTGAATATCTCCTTTATTCTTAAAAATAGGTATCAAATTACTTTGTCTCCATTCATTAGATAGTTTCTTTATACTTAAGATCTTATTAAACAAAGATGTTAACCATGCAACTCATGTATCTTCCAAATATTTTCAAACCTCAATAGGTATCCAATCTGGTCCACATGATTTACCAACTTTCATTCTCTTCAAAGCTTCTTTAACTTTCGAAAATCAACATAAAAAATAAAAAAATAATTTTATTTTTATTTTTTAAACACAAAATAAATTTTTATTAATAAATTAAAAAATATATCTATAAGATACAAATAAAATTATATAATTTTAAAGTAAACATGATAATGAGCAAATATCATTTATATTTTAGGATAATTTGGGCTCCTTATTAAGTCTTTCTAGTGATTTTTAAATTTTTTTTGCAGGAAAAATGGTTTAAAAAAGAGCTAGAATTGAAAGAGGAAAGCTAAACTAAAAGCTAAAAATTTGCAAGAAATATGTTGACAGAAGAGTGACAGAATCTGACCTGACACTTTAAAAGATAAATTTGACAGTTGACATTCAATTTATTTTGATGCGTTGGAGATACGATTTTGGAGAGATTTTGAAGGATATATCCGATTTTATAATCCCTTATTAGTTAGGAACTTAATTTGGGAAGTTATTGTTATTTTTTTTTATTATTTGTATTTTTCCTTATTAGATTTATTTTAGGATATTTCTAGAACTAAATGTATTTAAGCTAGTAGTTTCAGCAACTTTAGTAATCTTTTGAACACTTTTTGGCTGCTGAGAAATTACAAAATATTAAAGTTTTCTTTTATTCAAATTATGAGCAACTAAATCTATCTTGGTTGAAGGATAATTAAAGTTCATATTTGCAAATTATGAAATTAATCCAAACAAATTAGCTTTTCTCTTCTTTAATATTCAATATTTATATACTTCCTGTGGTTTAATATCATTATTGTTTTGTTAATTAATTAATATACTCCATTGCTTAATTGGATAAATAAAATAATGCTATTTAAAGTTCTTATATTCGCAATTTGTTTTGATTTTGTTAGTTTAGAATTAGATTTTAAAATTATTTCAATTTTGCTTCCTTTAAAAAATCCCCATTTTTAATTTCTTATTTTAATTAATTTATTTTTTTGGTTATAAAAAAATTATAGTAACTAAAAATTCCTTGAGATTCGACCCTATTCACAACTTTTGCAGTTTAATTTATTCAGGAATGAAAAATTATTTTTGATGGCTTCAACACCCATCAAATTTTGGCGCTGTTGTCAGAGAATTATTCTAATTTATTTTATTTCTTTTAATAACCAGGTCTGATCGTGAAGAAGAACTTCTCTACTATCCAAAAATTGAGAAGACTGCAAAAGGTTTGAGAAAGAAGATAAAATTACAAGCAAGCTTTCACGGCTTCGTCATATGTGGCTGATCAAGAAACTAATTCAGATTTTTCCTCTTCTTTAAGTGAGTTTAAAGAAAAAGAAGAGATGGCTTACAAGGAACAAACTTTAAGGGAGCTCGCTGCCTCTTACCAACCAACAGCCCTTGTGTATCACATATCTAGCCTTGAACGCCACTTTCAAACTTAAATTTGGCTTGATTCATCTGCTACCCAAGTTCCATGAATTGGAAAGCGATGACTCTCATAAGTATCTTAAGGAAATTCATATTGTTTATTTAAGTATGTGACCATAATGGGTAATATAAGAGAAGGTTAAACTGGGAGCATTCCCTTTCTCTTTAGACAACCAAGCCAAAGATTGGCTATTTGATCTGCCACCAGATTCAATAAATATGTTGACTGAATTAGTGAGGATAATTTTAGATAATTTCTTTCCTGCGTCGCGAGCTACCAACATAAGAAGAGAGGTATGTGGAATAAATAAAAAAGATTATGAAAATCTCCATGAATAATATTGAGAGAGGTTTAAAATATTATGTGTAAGTTGTCCCCAATATGGAATTATCAAGTAAGCCTTTTTTGCAATCCTACCCACTGAAATAAGAATGTTGGATTCTGCAATTAGAGAAGCTATAATGAACAAGACTCCTCAAGCAGCTAAATATTTAATCTCTATCATGGCAAACAGTTTACAATAGTTTGAAAGCCAAAAGGAGACTACTAGAAGAGTCAACGAGGTAAGCATTTCATCCTTAGATTCTAAAATATCTCAGCTGACAATATTGGTTCAAAATATGGCTTTAGGTAATGTGAAACCAGTTAGAGCATGTAGAATTTGTGCGCATTTAGGACATCCCACGAATATGTGCCCCACTTCTTAAGAAGAAGATCCTTTGCAAGTGAATCCGTTAATGGATTCCCCAACCAACCCCAAAGACATTATGATCCTTATTCAAAAACTTATAATATGGGATGGAAGGACTATCAAAATTTTAATTATGGAGTAAAATCATAAAATTCACAAGTGTTCCAGCAACAACCACCTCCACAATAACCTCCTTTATCACAAAAATCTGGTATATCCCTTGACAATATGTTTAAGACTTTTATGACTAACACTCAACAATTTCAACAGGAAACTTGATCAAGTATTAAGAGTTTGGAGAGTGAAATTAGTCAATTAGCTACATTAGCCAGTAAGCTAGAGTCTCAAAAGAAATTATCCTCCTAAAAGGTGATAAATCCAAAGCAAAATGCAAGTGTTATCACCCTGAAAAGTGGTAAAGAATTGTTGGATTATACACGCCAGAAGCAAACCCTAAGCAGGTTAAAGAAAATAGTAGAATCTAAAATTTTAGTGTAATGAGGGGAAGGATCTGCTACTTCCAGCAATGATCAACCCAAGTCAGTAGTTATAGCTCCTCCTTTTCCATAAAGATTAGCTAAATCTAAGAAGGAGAGAGAGAAGAAAAAGAAATTCTAGAGACTTTTCATAAGTTCAAGGTGAGCATTCCATTGCTTGATGCAATTAAACAAGTACTAAGGTATGCAAAATTTCTTAAAGAATTATATAGCAATAAGAGAAAGCTCATGGAAATAAAAAAGGTAAGTGTGGAGAAAAATATATCAGCTGTAATCAAAAGATAATTACTTCCAAAATACAAGAACTATGGTATCTTTGCTATTTCTTACAAAATATGCAAGTAGGCATTAAGTGAGCAATGTGTGATTTAGAAGCAACAATTAATGTTATGAGGACTAAGAACACTATAAGGCACAATGCATCCTCCTCTAGCCACTTGAACAAGCGACATCGCTCAACTTAAGAAGCCGAACCATCTTTAATTGCCCATTTGGGATGCCAACCAAGACCGGTAGATGGAGATTTTGGTGTAGACTTTGATCACCAACAACCAACAACACAAACTCCACCTTCTCCATCTTCTCAATGCCACAACAACCCCTCACACCTTGGAGAACATGAACCAGTGAACACTAGAAGAAGGTCACGTGTTCGACAAAGGCAATTTGTTGTAGAAGACACCAAGCCTAGTCAGAACTAATCATTAGCATTCAATTCACCTGAGGAGCAACTTTGCTATGAACAAGTTTGTAGTTTGACTATCCCTTCGAGTAAGTATGCTCACTTTTCTTCCATTGATTCTTTGAATTTGTTGGTTGAGGTGTTTGCATTGGTTAGAAGTATAGGATGAAAAAAAAAATTATTTTGGACTATCCAATTTTAAGGAGCTTGATAGGGACTTTTACTCCTCTTTTTCTTTCCATAAATTTGATGTGTTTGACTTGGATACACTTAATTTAGTAAAATTTATATTGATGGGATATAGGTTTAGTATATCTTTGAATAAGTTTAATCAAACTTTTGGTTTTAAAAATTATAGAGGTCATTATTATTTTTTCTGAGGAATTTAAGCCTACCATTGTATATGCTGACTTTTTTTATAACGCTCCAACCCCATACGACCCTAGCAAGTTTAAGGACTTGTATTTTAAAGACCTTAGCCTAAACTGTATCCATCATTTTTTCGCACAATCTTTTTTAGGCAGGAAAGATGCCTCAATGCTGGTTTCTAAAACTGAATTATTCTTTTTGTGGTGTATGAGAAAATGTAAAATAGTTCACTTAAGTTTTTGGTTAGCTTTCCAATTTGCAAATGTCCTTACTTTTAAAAGGCCTCTAATCTTATGATATGCTATCACTCAATTGGTTGCTCACACACACTTAATTGATATGGAGCATAATGATTTACATTTTGTTTGTCAACTTGCCCCTTTACGTCTTAAGGCTTTAAATGACATAAGTTTGTTGTGTGAGAGTAATAGTGTATACTCTGTAGCTCCTTCAGAACTAAAAGTACCTAGCAAAATGCGTGTCTTTCGAAAAGGTGCTCGAAATCCAGCCCTACTGCCTAAGTCCTTCCACTTCTTCTAGTCAACTGATAATGTAATAAATTATAAATGCATTAATTTGCATTGAGCGAAGGTTGGAGCACCTGGTGGCGAGTAGTGATGAGACTACATCATAAATAGTATGGATTGAACAACAACTTGCTCGACTAACACACGAGTTCGACATTCATCACTCCTCCTGCCATTGAAGTCACCAGACACTCTTTCACACATAACACTAGGGGAATATTCTATTAATTTATTCTTTCTTTTTTGTTTGATATTTTGTGCTCATTAGGGACAATTCACATGATGAATGTGAGAGCGAGGGTGTATATATGTTAATGGGAGTTGCTGAAATTTTAGTGAATGTTGATGAATTTTTGATAAATTTTTAATGAGAAGTTTTGTATAAATTATTCGTGCTAGTTTATATTTGCTGGATTTTAGAGTAGTTTTCAGCATTTTAGGTGCATTTTGGCTAAATTTTGATAAAGTTTTTGAAGTCTTGAAAAATGTTTGTGCATATGATTCTTCTAATGACAGATTGATAAAATTTTTGTCAATATTTTAGTAATCTACTGTTGAACTGCTGCTTTTGTTGAAAATTTTGTTGATATCTTGAAAGATTTTGCTGCTATAGTTGCTGGTCATTTTTGGAAATTTTTTGTAATTTTTAAATGTTGCTACTGCATTGTTATGTCTTGCAATTTTTGACCCAAAGCCCCATTTTATCTATTCCAACAATTTAAATATAATATTTTATGCAAAAATTGTTATGGCAGTACTTAGCCAATTAATCTAGGTAGATTTCTGATTATTTCACTCACTTTAGCGATCAAACTGATATATATATTATTTGTATAAAATGCTTAAATAGTTTTGCCTTGTTATGTTTTAAACTTAATTGATTTAATTAACTGGAAGCACATAAATAGACTTGCTTAGGTTATCTTGATTTAATTCTTAAAATTAATTATGAAATGTATTGTGAACCAAATAAATCAATGAAAAAAGCCCAAACAAAGTTTAAAAATAAACGTCTTACTCCATTGGCTTAAAAGGCCATGAGTAAAGTTAGTAGCCACTTGAACTTGTGATCAGCTGAGTAACCAGGTGCCAGCATCATAAATGTTTGCTTTCGCATCAAAAGGATAGTGAAATTTCAAGCAAGCAATTTAAAAGTGTACAAAAGTAAATAAAAATTTGGTTCCTAATTTTGAATCTTTTTATAATTAAACCTTGATAATTTAAGTGAAGTCTTCTATGTGTAATTGTTTTTTACTTCATAATTAATTTATCATCAAAGTTAAGTAAGAGTTTTGGCATTTTATATTTGTAATATATGCCAGTTTGATTACTGATGGATTATGAAAACTTGCCCTATGAGTCTTTGGTTATTGGATTGCCATCCTCTTTGAGTTATTTAAATATTACAAATTGAGTTTTTGGTTGATAAATATGGGGATAATGGTTTTAAGTTGTGAAATGCTTGAGGGCAAGTATAGTTTAAGTGCGAGAAAATTTGATAGCGAGCTAATATTATTTATATTTTAAGGTAATTTGGGCTCACTATTAAGTTTTTCTACTAACTTTTAAATGTTTTTACAGAAAAAAATGGTTTAAGGAAGAGCTGGAGTTGAAAGAGGAAAGTTGAGCTAAAAGCTGAAAATTTGCAAGAAGTATACTGATAGAAACCTTGGTGTCGAGCCTTGGGCAAGGCTAGTGATAGAATTTGTCCTGATACTTTAGAAGACAAATATGACAATTGACATTCAATTTATTTTGTTCTTTGGAGATACAATTTTGGAGAGATTTTAAAGGATATATCTAATTTTGTAATCCTTTATTAGTTAGAAACTTAATTTGGGAAGTTAGCTTTTTCTCTTCTTTAATCTTCAATATTTATATAAGTTATGTGGTTTAATATCATTGTTATTTTGCTAATTAATCAATATGACCCATTGTTTAATTGATTAAATAATATAATATTATTCAAAACTCTTGAATCTGTAATTGGTTTTGACGCTTTGGTTTAGGTAGTAATTAGGATTATTCTAAGAAATTATATAATCTAATTAAATAAATCTCAAAATTGAGTTTATTGGTTAGAATTATATTATTATAGTTCTTAAGACTGTTAATAATTAGATTCTAAGAACATTCCTACAGAATATGTTATTGAAAAGAGTTAATTAGAGAACATTTCTTAATTGATTTAAAATCTAAGGAATGATTGGTATTAGGTGCTTATCTAATACTAGAACTGGTTTATTGAAGAACTAAAAAGAACAAACATTGAATCTATAAACAATCTGAGAATTGAATTAAAATTATTCCTTCAACTAAGTCTTCTTTTATTGAATTTCCTACTATTATTTGTTGTTTTAGCTTTGTTAGTTTAGAATTAATTTTAAAAATTATTTGAATTTTGCTTCCTTAAAAAAACCCCAAAATTTAATTTCTTTAATTAATTTTTCTAGGTTATAAAAAAGTTATAATAACAATTCCTTGATATTTGACCTTATTCACCACTTTTGCATTTTAATTTATTCAGGAATAGAAAATTATTTTTGGTGGCTTCGACACCCATTAACACAAGATGTATATAATTGCTGAAGTTACTAGATCTTCTTGAATTTCTTCAATGCAAACAGTGGATAATGGTAATATACCGTGGACAATCTGACTTTTGGTAGAACATTCATTCCATTTGTCAGTTATAGAAAATATAGAGTCACCTTGCATACGAGAAGAAAACCTTCATTAAATAAAGACAAACCTCTATTAGAAAAGGACAAACCTCCATCATAAAAGGGTACACAACCTTCAAATAATAATTGACAAAACTCCATAAAAAAATTTAAGTTGTACTCAGTTTTATATTAAAAAATAAAGAAAACAAAAATAAAAATAAATGTTAAATTTCAGATCTATATTTATCTGAAAATTTACTTTTTAAGATAAACTATAAAGAAAGCACATAAAATTAAGAAAAGGATAAATACTAAATTTCAGATATATATTTATTTAAAAATTATTTTGAAAATAAATTAGAAATAAAAAAAATAAAAACTAAGAAAATGACAAACAAGAAGGATGGACGTGGTTGTAGCCCATCAATTGACTAGCAGCAGCCCAACTTTCAAATTAAGAAAAAAAATAAAGTATGAGAACTCAGAGAAAAAAAGTGGCTAGGGTATTTTGTTTTTTTAAAAATTTTTAACGTTAATATCATCAACATTATATTATTATTACAATTATACTCACCTCAAAATTTTCAGTAATTCTCCGTATCAAATTAAAATTTTGATTTTTATACAATACATTTACCATACTGAACTTCAAATTCAATTGTGATTTCATTTTTTATTCAATTTAAGAATAAAATTTATATTTATATTCATTTAATTTGGATTTATTCGTTTCTTAACCTAACCTAAAAAATTCATACTCTATATATGATGATTGATGAGAGATATATAAATAGAAAGGACATATAAACTTTTTAGGTTTTGAATTGGAATATGGTATCAAGTCTATGAATGTATTTCTTCACTAAAACCTATCAAACAAATCTCCTAGATAAGTGAGTTTTCTAGCATTATTAGGCTTCATCAATGTAAGTTAAAAAAGCTACAAATTTTCAATTTCACCAATAAACTTGAAATAAGATATTAGATAAATATAAAAGTTGATGTTACTAACACTTGAAGTACTTGATTTAGTCTCATACTCTTATATAAATTTAAAATATTCTTCTTAACATTATTGATAATGAGTGTAACATTAAAATCTTCTATACCTAGAAAAACATAATAATTATTCAATTATCATCAAGGATTTAAAACAACAGTGATAAGATTAGTAAGAGGAAATTCTTTAAAATAATTAAAATATTTTTGCTTCATTGCAAGAATAATTTATTTTAAGTTTTTAAGGTTTAACATTTCTCAAAACTCACGAGGAATTTAATAAAAAAATTGATATAATGAAGTTCAGTAGCTTTTATAAATGAATACAAAAGACATAAAACTATGATACAAGGTGTTCTAAAAACAAAGTATAAATTAAATTTTACGAATTTGAGTTATAACCACTTAAATCTCTTAGAATCTGTTACTCTTTACATAAAAATATGGCTATTTTGATAAGAAAGAATATTTTTTGTACTCACTCAACTAATAACTTTTGGATATTCTACAAATTTTACTAATAAAGACAAATAAAGGTTGTGAATTTCTATAACAATAGTGAGCACAATCGCAGAATCAAGATTTAGATGAGAGAGGAGAGATCAAAATTTCTAATTAAAAAATTACAGATGAATTGAAGAACTAATTATTTTTATCATTTATATTCTAGTAATAAAGTCTTTAAACTAATTATTTTTTGACTAAATCTATGTGATAGATTACAAAATAATTAACTTAATCACAAAACTCTAAATTTGCAATTGATGATAATCAAATTGCAAAATAATTAAGCTGCTCACAAAACCCCAAATTCTTAATTCATAATCAAATTGCAAAATAATTAACTTAAATACATAATCATAAACTCTCAAATTCTCAATTCATGATCAAATTCAAAATAATTAACCTAAATAACAATAATTATAAATTATTATACTCAATAACATCATTAAAATAATAAATTATGAACTAATTTTAAATTTCTAAAGAAAAACCTAAACTTAATCAGTAAACTTATAAAAAATCAATAAATAAAAAAATAACATTTTAAGCTAAAAAGAGAAGAATACCTACCTGAACTCACTGGGCTCAGTCGAACGGTCGGTCAATGTTGCTTGTTGGCTGCCGCTCCACTCGGTTCGCTTAGTCTTACCTTTAGCTGGACTTTAGTCCACTTGTGTCATGAAGAACAGATATTCTGTTTTTCATATATTTTTATTTTTTTTAACTAATCATGGCTGACACAACATTATTTTAGCTATGGCTATTTGAAAAAAAAAAATGCACCCCTTAAGAGCCTTTAATCGGGGATTGAAGTCCAGAGGCTCCCTCCAATGGACTTCTTCGGCAGCCCGAACTCCCCCCACCACCCCACCCCTTAAGAACTTTTAACCGCTGGCAAGAGGAATCTATGGACCATCTAGGACCTCTTCTAATTCCTCCCTTATGTGAGCTTATTGGTAAATAGATAACTTTAGACAAGATTCAAGTCCGCTCTTCTATTTCATTATCGTTACTATAACATTAGCCATAAATCCTATGAAATAATAGTAATGCTCATGCATTTTATTTTTATTTTATCCCAAATTTTTGAATGAACAGTGTGTAACATTGATTATGCTAGTAAGTTGCAAACCATAAGCCTCTGTTACGTGCACGAAGAGAACTAAGACATAGAGAAGAATACATAAGAGGAAGGGGAAAGGCCAACCTGGTAGTAGGGTTTTGGATAATGGTAAGAGGAAAGAGACCTGGTTTGATGTTGAAGTCATATATTTCCCACTGATACCTAATTGATAACGAACCTGAATAGCTGTTTTAGCTCCAATTCCATCAATTTTTGTTGAGGAAATTCTTACTTGTTTATCGACAACTAATCTAGCTCCTAGAATATATGACATTCTTGATCCTTCCTTTTACTAGTCTAGTCTAGCCTTTATGTTGAACCCCAAAAAGGGGAATATGCATTGACTGATGAGTTCTGGCTTCCCTTCCATTCTGACTTCTCCGCCCCATTCTCCAAAGTTTCTAAAGGTTCTTTCATTTTTTGTACCTTCTTTCTCACATTAGCGAGAATAATGCTTTACGACAGAAGTTTATGCCTGAGGGATAGAACCAGGTTAGGAGATAGGGTTCTTCATATGCTTAACCCATGCCGTCCCTTTCGCCTTTTCTTAAAAAGAAAGTTCGTCCCCCTATATTACTAATAATAAGAAAAGGAAGCAAGGAATATGGAAATAAACCAATCATTCTTTCAGAGCCTCTGCTTTTCGCAACAGGACTTTTTTTTCTCTAAAACCTGGAATGAAGTGCCTTAACAGCTCACTAAAGGAGTTAGTCAATCAACTAAATACTAAGAAAAGACCACTGGGAACCAAGGAAGGTTTCTCAATACAATCCTATCTATCGGGAACGACTGCCAACGAATGAAACAAAAGGACTTTGAGTATGATCTACTAGCTACTGGCTTCTGACCGGCCCAAGAAGGGTTTGAGTTCTACCTACTTTCCAATCAGATCTAAAAAATGAGAAATTAATCAAAAGTCAGTGCACCTAAATTGAATCATGACTATATAAGCTATTCTGATATTAATATATGAATCGTGGAAGCGGATCTTTTTAAGTACCCATTCAAAATCTTTATTTTATCAAAGCCTCGAATTCTTTCCTAAACCCTGGGTCTCCTATTTGGTTGAAGTTTTGATTGATTCATTTAAGACTTTGCATTCTATTCTTAGCCATGCTTCTTTTCTTACCTAGAAGCACAACCCCATTTTTATCTTTTGCTATAACAAGTCCAACTTCTAGTTCATCTGGGGAAAATGTAACTAGTGCTACTAGTGGTGGATAAGCTCGCTATGGTCTAGTTCGGACGGACTTGGAAAGCATGATAAATATGTTATCAGCCAATGCATCTTCTTGCTACCCGATTTTGAAGCCCCTAACCTTTATTTATGGGATATTTGAAGATTCGCCATCAAGAGAGGTTGAAGAATGAGCTCGAGTGATTTCGAGAGGGAAGAGCCTTTACTTTAGGTTAGGCCGGTCTAGTCATTCACGAAATTCCTCGGTGAAAGTAATTGATTAAGGAAATATATGAGTTTTAATTTACCAAGAAAGTTATCAAAAGGTGAGACTAGTTGAATATCGTCACTATCCATAGTTACATATAAGTATTTATAACATAGAAAGAGAAAAACTCACGTCACCCGAGGAGAACTCCACCTCTATTAATTAAATAAAAACTCAGTTTACAAGGGAAGGTTTCCCCCCGTACCCCTCTGTTTCCACTCCCTATGCCTCTTCGTAATGCCAGCAACTCTCAAGTGACCGGGGAAAACTCAACCTGAGGCATACTGCTACCATTGTTCTTGAGCAACTCGACTATAGTCAAAATTATGGTTTATTATTATAAATGGTCAATACTTTATTTGGAGGAGGCTAATAGAACCAATTAATAATCGTGCCTGGGGAGAAGAGAGGGTAAAGGCGCTCCTTAGACATAGATCGAATACCCCAACAGAGTGAGTGGAAAGCCAGAATGGCTTGGTTAGCAAGCAATTCCTTATGTAGGCGTCAACTCCCAGTTATTTCTCTTCTTTCTTTTTGAAGTCACAATCAGAAAGTGGGAGAGACAGGATTTGAACCTACATAGAAAAACTTTAACAGATTTACAATCTGTTAATTTTGACAGCTCAACCTCTCTTCCCTTCCCGGGCAAGGAGGATGGCACCTTGAATCAATCAAAAAAATTATTGATTTGATTGAAGGGAACTAATATTCTTTATTAGCTCAGCTAGCATTGCGGGAGAATCTAATCAGATAACTGGTGTATTCTTCATACTTGATTATAATGAACCTTTCTTTTTTTTTAATGGTTAGTTGTATTCCAAGTGAGAAGACTTCCATAGGTCGCTTTTCCAGTGAAAGAGAGCCCGCATAAAAGACAAAGATCAGTCCTGCTCATCCAAAAAAAGTCTTACCAGCCGAAAAGGAATGCAGGCAGGAATGAGACCTTATGGGGGTGAAGCAGAGGAGATGAAGCACTCATAGACTAAACGTTAGATGGGGACCCCTAACATATTAAAGGTTATAAACTTAAACCCTCTATATACTATAAGGGAAGGGGGTTCCAAACCAACGAAAGTGGTGAAGGCAAAAACCCATATTTGAAAAAAAAAATCATGTATAATTAACTAAATTTATCAAATTTACACACATTAACACAATGTAAATAATACATTTAAACTTAAATTTAATTAAATTTAAAATACTGAAATTCTAAAATTTTCATATCTTTGCCTAGGTAACATATTATTTAATATGGGGTCCATATAACTGGTGCATTGCACATGTCAGATTTAGCAAATTATTCATGCTTAGTTTTATTTTTGGTCACCTTAAACAATATCGATTTACCACTAAGTTTTACCATATAGTAAAAAAATCACATTAAGGAGTTTCTTAAAATTGTACAAAATACATGAAAGTATTTAAAAGATTGAGAATTTAATTTAATTAATTTTTTTTTTTGATATCACATTGTGGAGAGAAAATTTGATCCTGAGTCTATTTTCCAAGGGAGATGCACTTATCACTATTCTTTTCAGTGCATTTGGAAATAGAGAGTCGAATTAACAAACACCAAGTTATATTTTTTATTACAAGCTCAGGATCTGGGGGGAAATTACATCCAAGTGACTTAATATTGATTAAGGTGGGAATTCTTGTTTTTATTGTTCTTGTCTACTTCACGTGCATAAGGAACATAATGTTGCTGGATTACAAGAAGGGATGACTGCTCGAAAAAATCAGATGAAAGTAAAGCTTCGCCTAAGGCTCTGAGCTCCTCACAGTCACTCCGTTCTACTAGCCCTAATGTCAATTCTGGAACAGATACTTGGCCTCACCCCACGTTGTACATATCATATTCATAATCTTCATGCATTTTTCTCATTGTAGACAAATTTTCATCCCCAGAACTGACTGGTATTTCTATGTATATTACGGACTCGTCGTAGATTGTTTTGAACCTGAAGTCATCAACACACTCATCATCCAGCTTTCTCTCAGTGTCGTGCTTAGTTTCAGACTTTAATTCATCATCTAATGTGGTTGTACCAGGAACAAATCTCACCATTGTAAGCATTACCTCTTTAGTTCCTGCTATCCTCCATGCATAAGCTAAGGCCTCACGGCTGTTTGCCCCGCCAATGAAGAGCATCACAAAATGGGTTTATTTTTTTGAGTCACCAAGACCTCGATCCGCAAGTATTCCCAATGAGCAAGGTGGGTTTGCTACAAAGTTTCTGTTCATCACAGCTTTTAAAGAAGAGTCATCATCATCCTGAAGCTTCCCATAAACATTTACTTTTTTGTGAAATGGAACTAAAATGAGGTTAGCTCTATTGTCCTCTGCTAGTCTAATCACGTCTTCATGCATTGAAGTGTATGGGGACACAATTGTTAGTAGCTGAACATAAACTGGATTTGATTTGCTTTCATAACTTTGAAATGCATTGATGATATGCTTTGACTCTTCGTCTACCTCATGGTTCTCTTTGTCTTGCTCTCTGTCAGGGGAACTACTGGAAGTATCATAGACTATTAGCATTTCAAAAACACTTCTTGTAGTGAGTTGAAGCAAATGCACAGCGAAAACATATATAGGAGACTTCTTGGTTGGTTTGGAGTATTGAAGGAGATTGATTATGCCTGATAAATTGCTAACCGAATGAACACATGAAATAATAAGAAATTCAATGTCTTGGTTATTTCTCTCAATAGTGTTGTGTTTGCTTTTTTTTTACTTGCATTATGGGCTTTGTTGCAGCCATGGCTACCGGCTTCACCATCAAAGTCATTAGTATCAAAGCAACAATCATTATGGAGAACAGTTGCTGGTCAAAACCCTGTAATGAAAATCATAAAAGTAATTAAATCGATCAATTACTATGTAAAAAATACTTAATTATGCATTAAAAACAAAAATTCTTAATTGCCTATCGACAATTCTCTCCCAGTGCTCATAATAATCAAAGCCAAAACACCTTTGGTGTTCGTAAGCACTCTAAGAGCGATTCCTTCATGGGAAGACATCCCTTGAAGGATTGAAAAGATGAAGGCACCTATAATCGTAGTTAGGGAAGCTAGAACTATGACTATGAACACCACCACTGGGTTAACAGAACCGTTAATCAAATAAAATAGATTGATTTTCATTCCGGTGATCCAGAAGAAACCAGGAAGCAAAATCCCAGTAACCAAGTCTTTAAGTTTCTCTATTAGGCTCATTGCTAACTCCCCTTTAGGTATACTAAGTCCAAACATAAATGCACCAATCATAGATTGTGACCTACAAGCGTCTGTGATAAGTCCAAAAATCACAACTGATCCAAGAATAACGTATGAGAGTAACTCATAATCATTATCTCCTTTGGGTTTATTATGGAGAATCAGTCTTGAGATGCCTGGACGCACCGCAAACCAGCATAATAACACAAAAATGATCATTGCAAACACATTCAAGTAATATAAATTTTGGTTTACCATTATTATTGTGACTCCCAGAAGAGTCCAAGCTACAAGGTCACAAATAATAGCTGAAGATAAGGCCAACCTTCCAAGTTCAGTGTGGAGAAGTTTCATATCAGAAAGGATTTTAGCAAGATTTGAAAAACTTGTGACAGTAAGGGTGATAGCCCACAAAGCACCGCCCATACCAATCAACCTTATGTCTTTGAAATACATAAGAAACAAATATAAATCTATTCCAAATACTAGAGAGAAGATAACTGTAATTGCAGCATTGAACACAACATTCTTCTTTATGTGTTTCAATACAGTTAAATCCATTTCTAAACCCACAAGAAACAAATAGTAAACTAAACCCAATTGTCCCACGGCGTCAACAATCCTTTACCTCACGTTCACCACATACTTGACAGAAAATGGAGTATATATAAAGTAAGTTTGCCCAAGAAAAACACAGCTCTGCAATTTGAAAAAAAAACCATTATTTTGTTATTAAATTAATAAAGAATATTTAAAAAAAGATAATTTGGTGCACCAACGCTTTCGTAATATGTGAATCCAGGGAAGGATCAAAAGCAGTCTTTCCTTACAATTGCAAGAGAAAGTCATGCGATGACAACATTTACCGTTGCGTTAAGACTCTCCAATAAAGAAGATTACTACAATTAAAATTAATAATAGCATGTAGTATACTTATAAGAAGCTCAGCTAAGAAACGTGGCTGGCAAAGGGGTTTGTGAACAAAGAAGAGAAGACGAATACATAATATGGTAATGCTTAATTGTATGGTCAAGTGAGGGAGAGATTCAATCAAAGGATTTTCATTTTGCCAAAATGCCTTCTCATTTGTTTTATTGTAACGATAACAAACCGTCACCGTATGTGATGCCCCACGAAATACTATCCTATCTAGCTTATTGCCATAGAGAATTTTGAGCTTTATTATTATTATTATTATTCTAATTTGATCTTTCTCTTTTTTTTTATTATCAATCTAATCAAAGATTGATTACAAATAAAAAGAAACACACACACATACACCAAATAATAATAAAACCAAAGATAGCTCTTCATGAATATTAAAATATGTATATAGACTTATTAAATTAAGACATGTAGTTGTTATTTGATAAAATTATATGGCTATCCGTATAAAATGCTTTTAATTAATTTTAGTATTTAGCCGAGTAGTAGTTTTTTTTTTTTTTAAAATTGTTATAGGATTTTTTATCTTTCTTTTTCTTTTTTTTTTTCTATAATTATATATATTATGCAATTGTACATCAAAATCTCTTATATTGGAAAACCAACATTCCTTTTTATTAAATAGTTAGTTCTCATGCTTTCCCATCATTTTCTCTTTATTGAGAACTTGCAACTAACTTTTCTTAACAGTTTTTTACTCCATTTTAATATATGATTAGGATTATTTATAAAACTTTATAAGAATAATTTTCAACAAAAATACACAAATATATCAACTTTTTTTTTCTATTAATTCATTTTTATTATTGTTATATCATTTAGCCTATCACTGTTAAACCATTATCAAATTTCTATATATAAATATATCATTGAATTCAAAATTCTCATTGTATAAAAAATATTCATAATCCACATGCCTAAAACAATAACAACTAATTTAACGCTGATAGTAGGATTTTCTGTTGCTAAGCAATATTGTCAACATCATGGCTACAAGAAACATCCATTGATAATAACCTAGTGGCTAATAGGTTTTATGATCGAATCTGAATCCATGAGCATTTAGTGATGAAAATTTTATTGCTAAATTTAGGGCTAAACATGGATCTTAGAAATATCCGAACCGATATGAATATCCAGACTAAAATATCCAGAGTCGAAAAGAACCATTAACTTTTTGACTTTATCCTAATCGAACTGATTTTTTTTAATATGAGACGGTTCTGAATATTAGTCTATAAAAGAATTAAGAATTGAACCGAACTAAATCGAACCAAACCGAATATAACTAAACCGAATAACTAAAAAAATAACCGATTTATTATTAATAATATTATATTATATTAATGTATTACTTAATATTTGATATTTTTAAAATTTATTAGAATTATTTTATTAATTCATATTATATCATATCATATATTTACTTTGAAAATTCAAATTTTATATACTACACATTATATATATATACAACTTAATTTTCTTTATTTTATATTTTTCACTAAACAAATTAATTTTATGAGTCAATATAATTTATTAACATATTTATATAAATAATTGCTATCATTTTACTAGTACTAATTATAGTAATTCATACTAATTATAATACTTTGTATTTAAAAAAATAATTCAATATAATATATTAAATAATTAATAATAAGTATGAATATAAATAATAATTAGTATTTAGTGAGTATTGATAGAAAATACAAATAATATGATATAATTTTTTTATGAATACGAGTAATAACAATTAACAAATGAATATTTGTGAATGAATTTGAGAAGAACATAAATGGTGTAATTACAATGAATATGTTTGTGCATATATATAATATCCTAGTTATGCATTAGTAGTAAATAAAATTTATATGACAATTAATATAAAATAAAAATTATTTGATTGATAATAATTATCCGTAAATTATGTGTTAAAATATATCTATAATAGGTTAATTTAAATTATTAAAATATTTAACCTTGAAGTTATTTTATTTTATTGTCTCATATTTTATAACATTTATTTATTATATAAAATCTAATATATTATGTAAATAACTAAAGTGATTTCTTAATTTAAAAATAAATTAAATTAAATTAAATATCAATATAAATATAATAAACAATTAAATAAATATAATCAAGTAATTATTATACTAATTTAATATATAGTATGACATCATTATATATAAATATAATAAACACTATAAATATTTGAATTTATATTTATTTTTTACATATTAAATATCATTTGAGTTAAAACTATGTAGGTTTACTTTGTATCATAAATATATTTGAAATCTTATTTGATTTATATATAATTTTATTTTATTATATATATATATATATTCGTTCTAGAAGTTTTATTATATATATTTATTTATTATTTTTCCTCATGAGATTTAATTTGATATTTTATTTATAATTTTTAGATAAGTGTATATTATTTGGTCAGAATTCGATGAACGTAAGTCTCTCTGGTACATGCTCTGACAAGAATAAATAAATATATATATATATAAATTAATAAGTGAATAAATTGGTTAATTGAAATTGATTGATTAATTTAAATAAATTAATTAGCAATCAATTGACAAAGTTATTATTATTGTTATTATAAATTTTTAATCTTATTATGAATTTATTAACTTTGAGAATAAATGTAATTAAATTTTTAATCTTATATGATTATGAATTTATTTATTTATGTTTGTGAAGTTGTCTAACTAGGCTAATTTAATAAAATACAAATAGCTTATAAAATATTATTAATTATTATTTTATTGGTTAAATTTGAAAAAAAAAATTTAAATCTCCAAATCTCTGTCTCTGTTTGGAATCGAAACTGCTCCGTTAGAATCGAATATCCAAATCGAACAAAAATTTTTATTCGGTTCGATTTGGATATTTTTATCTTTTTTGTTAAGTTCCAATTTCAATGATTTTAAAATATCCGAATTTTGGTTCAATTCTGAAGTTCCGAAGATTTAAAAATCTTCGGACCGAACATGTTGTACACACCCTAGCTAAATTATATGAAATCCGTTAGTAATTTATCAAATGAAGGAGAATTAGAAATTCCACCAATATTTTTAATGACAAAATGTCCTTTGCAAATTTGTTGGTAAAGTAATTCATTGTGAATTTCCTCTTTAATCCCTTGCCAAACCATTGGTATATTTATTCCAAATTAAATCACTATAAGAATGTATTAAAATATTGATAGAATCTTATTGAGAGAACAAAATTTGAACTTAAATACCAATTGAATATTGAGCGAACAGATTGAAAATTTAAACATACTGAGACTTTACCAAGCGATTAATGAGTGACATAATTTACTGACAACGTATTTATTAGTAAATATGACGCCAATAAATAGTGTAAGAATATGCCAACTAAACATACTGATAGAACATCAAAATAGTCAGTAATTGGTGACGCGAATTTATGGCGTTAGCATTTACCAAGAATACTTATCGAGAAACTGCATAAACCATTGGTATTGCAAACAAGATATGTTTCTCTCTCTCTCTATCTCTCTCTCTCATTCACCAGCAACCAATGGCTCTTCCGGCAAGTATTAGTGATAATTTTTTATTTTTTATTTATTCTAGTAATTTTTTGGTTCTATCTATTCTTATTTCCTCCTTTTTTTCTTAGTTTTTAAAATGTTTAGTTTGTTTATATTTGTGTGTATTTTGGGTAAATATAATGTGCAAGTATTATAAATAAGTATATTTTGTGTAAATATAATGTACATGTATTATAAATGAGTATATTTTGTATATCTTTTATGAAAATGAGTATAATTTTATTTATATTTTTATTAGTTTGTGTATATTTTGTGTAAATTAATATAATTTGCATACATTTGTTATATTTTGTAATATCTATAATTTTGGACATAAGTTAAAATGTTTATATGGAGGGTTAATTTGAGAATTAAGAGTAGTGTATATGTAAATGTCTAGAATGTTGGTGAATTAAGTAATTAATTAAATTAATATATATATATATATTTAAACATATGGATGGGAAGAAAGATGAGAATAAAGTTAGAGTTTTCTTCTTCTTCATCATTAAACTTGTAACCTCATCTTCACCATCACTATCTCTTTTTTTTTCTTCTTCTTCTTTTTCCATTTCTTTACTTAAAAAAAAATCAAAGAACCTTAAGTAAATAATCCATAATTTTGGTAGAATTTGATGGTTTTATTTGAGACTCTTAAATAAATCATTATAAAACTAAGGAAAATTGAGAAAAAGAATGAAAAAGCTAATTGAAGAGGAGTGTAGAAGAGCTTTTGGTGGAGAGAGCTTGGTACTTAACTTAATAAGGGTTTGTGCTTAACTTAATAAGGGTTTGTGCATATATGGTTTGTACATATTTTGAAGTGATGTTTAGTTGTTGTTTGCATTTCTTGTCTTAAAATGTGTAAATTGTGGTTGAATGAGAACACACAGACGTGTATTTTGGGTGACATGGTCGTATGCTTGATTTTTCAGAAATAGATGGCATTGTTGTTTTGAAACACACGAGTGTGTTCCTTTGGGATTACAAGACCATGTGATGTAAACTGTAAGAAATGTTATTGTTGTGTTGTACAAAGTACATACATATTGATATAATGTAAAAATGAATATGTGAATATGTAATATGATATGAGAAAGATGAAAAAAAATGTTATATTATGAATGTGATTAAAATAATGAGATTATGTGATTGATATGTGAGAATGAGAAAGTGATGTGTGATAGATGGGAAATGATAAATGCAAAGAAAATGTGAATATGAAAGTGAATGTGTGATTGTCAGTCTTATACAATTACTTATCCAGAGAGCTAAGATTGATGATAAATATACTGAGATGACCTGAGCAGAGCTGGGTCTAGAGACTGAGATGACTTAAGAAGAGTTGGGTCAAGAGATAGAGATTGAGATTCTACCTGAGTAGAGCTAGGTCGTAAAAGTGATAATATGAAAGCTGGACTTGTAATTGTATAGGGATTGTTGGGCCCGATATGTATGTGTGATTATAATGTGTTTATATATACACGTTAAGATAATGGGAAAACATAATTAATACATGGGTAATGTTGATAAATAATTTATGAAATAAAGAAAGCGTGTGTGTGAGAGAGAGATAGAGATTGTACACATATTGAATGTCTGTGTAGTATTATTGTTATTTTAAATATGTATCACTAAGCTATAAGGCTTAGCGAAATTATGTAAATCGCACAGGTGAAAAAAAAAGTTGCTAATCAGAAATATTTAGGTTGTAGTTGATAGTTAGAAGAGTGAAGATGCCACGAGACCAACTTAGCATATAAGGTGTAGCATACATGTATAATATATTTTAAATCATGTACTTTGGATTTGTATAACTAAAATGTATATCACTTCTATAATAAATGTATTTTGGAGATATTATTTATGTGTGTAATTAAATACGGGTATTGTTATTGTAAAGAAAGTTTTGAATGTGAATTAATGTAAAAGTATTTTGAAAAGTTGAGGTGTCAATAATTTGTTCAAGTGACATTTTTATATTTTATATGTATATAGTACGTTTACAGAAAATATTTGTTATATGTATATATGATATGAGGGTGTTACATATTTTTTGTATAATTTATTTTTATTTTATGTAAATGGGTATAATTTATATATTTTTTTGTGTATATTTATTTATATTTTCTATATAATTTGTGTATATTTTGTGTAAAATGGATATAATTTATATATATATTGTGTATATTTATTTATATTTTTTATATAAATTTTTAAAAAATTTTAGGTACAAATTTTTATTTAAAAATTTTTGTATAAAATTTTTAAATTTTCGGTGCAAATGCAAATATATAAATAATATTTATATATTTTATTAGTATTTATATATATTTTGTACATATTTTTAATAATTTTTGTATATTTATATATTTTGTTGTAATTTTATAGATTTGGACTTTTTAGTTTATAAAAATGCTATTAAAATAATTTGTGATATGATAAAATATAAATTTATAATAAATTTTAAAATGATTAAATAACAAATTTAAAATTATAGCCTTAGAAATTTGAGCCAAAGCTCATTTAGAATATAATATTAACCTAAGACCATAACTAATTAAAATTACGCATATACTTTGACTCTTTGTTTGGCATGACTAGATATTTACTGTGCGTGTTTTGCAAACGCCTTTCACATCAATGACATGTCACTTTGTTTGGTGGGAAAAACGGGTGAAATTTAATTTTAAATAACAAAAAGTCTTTAAACTTAAAAATTATAATTTTTAATAAAAAAATATTAAATTAAAGAATAAAAAGTTAAGAAAAGTAATGAAAGCCAGTAAGTGATGAAACCCATCTGGTTGCATCCATTACCACCGCAAAGGAGATCATCACATTGCTTTGTTTCATGTTCATGATTTATAAAAAAAATTGTTTTGCTTTATTTATTCTCTAAAGTGGGTCAACCGTGGTTTAATACTTGGATCAATATATCTTTCTTTGCTTCTTTTCAAGTTTGGGAAATCTGACAAACACAAGCCCAGGAGATCTTCTAATTGGTGATGACTGCACAGTACAATCAAGCTCCAGCCCAAATAAACTCATCCCATAAACCAAAAATGGCTTCAACGGCTTCAATTCTCTTCCCACCCACCATCTCATCCCAACTAGTTCCAACTCTGAACCTGACCACTCTAAATCTCATCATTACCCGACCCAAGATCCAACAAAAAAGCCCAGTCATCTACAGTATCTCCTTCAACCAAGACTGTGGGTGCTTCGCCGTGACCCTCGATAATGGGTTCCATATCGACACTACAACACTGACCCTTTCAAACCCCTCTTTCGAAAGGATGTCGATTTGCGGCGGTGCTAGGCTTGTGGCTCTGCTCTTCATCTGCAACATCCTCTGCTTGGTAGGCAGTGGGAGTGGCTGCAAGGAGAGAGCAGTATTTGAAAGTGGAAGATGTGAGAGATTAGAGTTGGGTTTTAGTAATTCTTACATCATTCAAATGAGTTTTCTTGAAAATGGCTAGATCGACTTTTTCACTTATTGGTGCTTGTATCATTTCAAGTTTTTTATCTTTTGTGAAGCTGATCTAACAAATAGATAAAGGAGAGAGAACTAAATGGAGAGCCTGAGAGATTGAGAGTTTGTTGAAGGGTCTGAGTTGTGTTATTGCATTACGAGGTTTGTTTGTCCGGTGAGAAAGTGAGGGAAAGAAAATGCTAAATTAAATTAAAATAGTGTTTATTATTATTAATAATGTTATTATTATTATCTAAATTAAAATATTAAAAGTCAAAATTAAAACAATTTTTTAAACAACTAAAATCATATCTCAAAAAAGAAAATGATAAATTAAGGGTATTATAATCAATTTATAGTTAATATATCATATCTTAATCTATTTATGCGCTCTCAAAGAGTGTACCACGCCCGTATTGCCACTTTAGCATAAAAGAGTTTGCTTGTTATGCAATAGCTGAGTTCAGAGTACCGAGAGATTACTCGAAGATAATAAATTATGTAAAGTATAAGGGTCACGTATATATTAAAATTAAGTTTTATAATGCTATAGTTGCTGAAATTTTAAATAAACATCATAAATTTAAAATGGGTAAAAAAGAATATTATTATTTTTTTGTGCTTAAATGACAATGATTCAATAAAGAGAGAAAGAACTATTGCAAAATATTTGTGATATTTGCAATCCAGTTAATTCATCGTTGACTTTTTGCTTGGAGCTTACAACAGAGATACTTATCATGAGTTATTTTTTTGCTAACTGAGAAGATAAAGAGAAAATAAATTTGCAACTCGACAATACCGAGAGGTTTCATGATAAATGTAAGAAGACTCAATAAGTTATAACACATAATAAAATTTTTAGAAGTTATTTGTATTTATAGAATAATATATTATTAATATTTATTTGGATAAATTTTAATTTTTTAATTTTTATTATTGATATAATTTTTATTTGTATTTTATTTATTAATAAATTACATTTTTTATTATATTAATTAATATTATAGTTATTGTAATTTTTAAATAAATAATATATATTAATATTATATTAATTGTTAAACTAAAAAACTAAGCAATCACCTAAGAAGTGACATGCTCCGGTTGTGCGTTTCCCATCAAGAAGATTATTGGCAACATCAATATCTGAATAACCTAAGATATTAAATGATGTATTCCTAGAATAACATAAGCCTACATATAATGAATTACTTAAGTATTTTAAAATTCTTTTTGTGGCATGTAAATGTAACATTTTAATAATATTTTAATTCTTTTTGTGGTTAAAATTCTTTTTGTGGTTAAAATGCAAATGTGATTAAAATATTTCAAATGTGGTTGAAATTTAGTACATAAATATACACTATATAAAATATTAGGCCTATATGCAGTAAGGTAAAGAAGGAATCTGATAATACCTCTATATTTTTTTTCATCCACATTCTTATCGTTTTCATCCTTGTCCAACTTCAATGATATGCTCATAGATGTTGTGCGGTTGTAAATATCCATAGCAAATGTCTTGAGAAGCCCCTTAGTATATTTGGATTGATTGATGAATATATCATCTTTGTATTGCTTAATTTATAGACCAATGAAGAATTTGAACTCACTCATCATACTCATCTCGATTTCTCTAGTCATATATTTAGCAAACTCGTGGCACAAACTTTATTAGTAGCACTAAATACTATGTCATCAATATAAATTTGCACAATAAGAATGTCATGCTTATCCTTTTTTAACAAAAAATTGTTATGTCCACTCCCCCTTTAGAAAAATTATTTTTCAAAACATATGAATTAAGCCCATCATACCAAGCTCTTAGAGCTTATTTTAAACCATAAAAAGATTTAGTAAATTTAAAAATATGAACAAAAAAAATTATAATCCTCAAAACTCAAAGGTTATTTAACATAAACTTTCTCAATTATAAAACTATTTAAAATTACACTTTTAACTTCCATTTAAAAAAGTTTAAACTTTATGTGATATGTAAATGCAAGAAGAATTATAATAGCTTATAATATAACAATAGAAACAAATGTCTCATCATAGTCAATACATTTATCTTGGTTGTAACCTTTGGCAATTAATTAAGCCTTGTTTCAAGTGATGAGTCAATCCTCATAAAGTTTTGTTTTCCCTCAAATTTTATTTTTATTCCTATAACCATTTGCATTCAATAATTCGATGGTCTTTGGGTCTAGGAACTAGTTCTCAATTTTTATTTATCTCAAATTGATTGAGTTCATCTTTTATAGTAATTATCCAACACTCATCATCTAGAGCTTCCTCAATGGTCATTAGCTTTATTTAAGAGACAAATGTTATATTAATGTTCAAATACTTAAGCTTGGAACTAGTACTTACACTAAAAGAAACACGTATTTTACTAATATACTTTATCGATAAAATGCTTTATCTCAGCATTTATTGATAGAAAGATGAGAAAAAAATTCATTGAAAATTTAGTAACAAATTATTGACAGAAAAGTAATTTTAATTAGTAGAAATAGTTGGTAAAATATGGCGCCATATTTTATCAACTATATTTATCGACAAAAATATCTATTGATTGATAAAAATGAAGCGGGTATCAATATTTGCAGAGAGAATAGACATCTAATTTGCCAATAGATTTAACATATTTGCATGCAAATATCAAAGTAAAAATTTTAGCACCAACAATGTTGAGAGAACAAAATTTCTCATGATAAGTTAAGAAGCACATGAATATTAGACGTCTTCTTTATAGATAGATTTGGAGTATCTATCGGCAATTTTTGAAGTAATAATTTTAGGCGAAAATTTTAGTGCCAACAATGCTGAGTATGGTTTTAAAAATCGACCATTTCATATTGAAACAGCTTATATAAAACAGAATTTTGCTTAGGCAATATGAGTTTTGCTAATGTGTGTCCATAATTTATGAGGAACATAAAATCACCGCAAAATAGTTGGATGAATCGCTAAATAGGTGAATTGTATTTTTCTTCTCCGATTCGATGAACAAAAACAGATGAAGATTAAAAATCTACCCAACCTCCAAAATCCTTCCATCTCACTCTATTCTTCAATCTCTTTGTCTGCGACATCTATCATAAAAAAAAAAAAAAAATCAAAACTCACTTTCAATCTTCTGCTATATCACAAAATTCACCATCAAAATTTATTACTTGAAGGCCAAGAGGAAAAAAAAGAGAAAAGAATAAAAACATAAAACGTATAGAGAGAGAGAGAGAGAGAGAAGAACAAGAACAAAACAAGATCTTCCAATTTGAAAAAAATCCAATTGATGGAAGTTAAAATAATGAAGATCTGTATGAGAAATGGGATTAATGATGAGACAAAAAGAAAGAATTAAGAGAGATAAAAGTAGTCGGCAAAAACGAGTATTCTTCTTAATTATCCATTATATTTAATATTATTATAAAAATTTTAAAAATGAATACAAATATTAAAAAAAAAAACTAATTACTGCACCATAAACTTACCAAAAGAAACTTACAAAATTATCAAATTAGCTCCCGTGATTATTTATTTATCTTTTTACAATAATATAATTTTCTTGTATTATTATTGATAAATAATGTATTATTATTATATTTTTCAATTACATAATATATTATTATGTAAGAATTAATTTAAGTGTTTAATCGTTTGAAAATATAAATTTGTGCTTCAAATAACTTTTGATAATCATGATTAATTTCACACATTATTAAATTATACATTACGAGATTTATTTTTTTTAAATTTATTTCAGTTTAATTCATTTCGCTTTACATATCATGTTACTTGATTCATCTAATTTTGTGATTTAAAATATATTCACAGCAACGATAATTGATTCAAGTCATTTTATATTAATTTAGTTCGATTATATTTGAAAGCCAACGATTTCGATTTCACACTTGATTTTGCAATTTAAAACATGTTGTCCATAGAACAAAATTTCTCTTGATAAGTTAAGGAGATAAAAATATCATAGTCTACTTTATTGACAGATATAGATATCTGACGACAAATATCAGAGAAAATTTTAGGCCTCAATTTTAGCGCGGCAATTGCTAAGAGACTGTGATTTGCTATCGGTAAATTGTAACTTTTACCAACAAATATTTATGTCCTTCAGTAACTTTAACCTCAACAGAAACATAGATTTCCTTCTCTTCCTCCTTTTTTTTTTTTATTTTTGCTTTTCTGGTTTTCCTCTCTGCCTTTTTTTCTGTCTCTGCCTTTGCTTCTCATTTTAAGGTATTTCATCTTTTTTTTTTTTCATTTTGTATATATGTATATTTAATGTTTATCTGTTTAATGTGTATTTGTTAATTTTGTTAATTTATAATGTATATATGCGTATGTATTTATAATATGATTTATTTGATTCATTTAATGTATATTTGTTGATTTTGTTGATTTGATTTATTTAATATGTATTTGTTGAATTTCGTATATTTGATTTATTTAATATGTATTTATTAAATTTTGTATATTTGATTCAATATGTATATTTGTATATTTGTATATTTAAAATTTGTATTTATAATATGATTTATTTAATGTGTATTTTTTGAATTTTGCATATATTTATATATAATTTTAGTTTATTATTATATATTTTATGTAATTAATAAATTATTATTACTAAAATAAATAAATTAATAATAGGTTAAAAATATTATGATTTATTAACAATAAATTAATTTATTTAGAAAATTTTTTCAAGATTTTACTATAAAATTTTATGCTCTAGATGATAATGCGTATGCATCTAATCTTTAGTATTTTTGTATTCTACTTGGTAAATTATATGTTATTGTTTTAAAATGATATTATAAATCTAATAAATCAATCTCCATAAAATTAATATTATATTCTTTTTTTATAACTAGCAACAAAAATTTCACAATATAAATAATATTTTTATCTAAATATAAATTCATACTATTTTAAATTTATAAACTTAAATAAAACCCATATGTAATATTATAAAATTTTAATAATTTATAGATGAATTTTAAATACGAATATTTTTATTTTTAAATTAAAAAAATTAAAAATAAATTCGTGATTGATAATTTCTAGTGAATGAAAATATATATGCATGTATATATATATACACACACACACACAATCATATTATGTGTGTATATATATTGCCTCCCCTTCACTAATTATATTGTGTGTGTATATATATATATTTGTATATTATATATATATATTTATTTATATATTTATAAATATATTATATGTTATATTAAATCTTTACAATATATATATTAAATTAATAAACCTACTCTACATATTTATTATTTTTAATTATTTTCAATTTATATTCTAAAATTGATATTAATAATTATGTTGCAATGTAATTATGAATTGAGTTTAAGATTAGATTAATTATTTTACAAAAAAAATTTTAACATATAAATTTATTAAAAAATAATTAGTTTAAATATTTTTTTAAATATCTCAAAAAGATATATAAATATTATTTACAAATAACATATATTGTGTAATTTTTTAAATAATATTTAAATATTAAAATAAAATGATAAAAAATCTAATATTTAAATATTTAATATTAAAATAAAATAAAATATAAATATTAATGCTAATTATTTATATTTTTTAATATAAAAATAAAATTACATATAAATTTGTTTCTATATTAATTTCGGCACTGACAATAATCAATATAAAAAAAATGTATGATTAGAAAATAATAATAATTAGGGTAACTATGTTCACATACATGTACTATCATTCTCACTTCTACCGCTTACTCCTTAGCAATCTGCGATTCGAATTTTGGAATCTTATTTAGCATATAATTACTTTTAGATATAGGATTTAATTAATTATTTGAAATTAAAGCTTCTAACATCTATTATATTCTTTTTCTTTTCCTTTTATTTGATCCAAGTCAACCTATTAACTGTGATTTATTTATTTATTTATTTTTTGGATTAATTACTAGGTGTCCTGAAACATCAAGATTAATCTCCGCTCGCCAATTTGTGGGTGCCTAGAAGGGCAGGATGACTAGCCCCAAAATTTAAGGATGCTCCATACACATTCCCAGGATCGAATCCGGATGTATGCTTAAGAGTGGACTAATCCCTACCACTAGACCACACGCTTGGGGTTTATTTATTTATCTCGAGTACTTATTTATTTTTATTTGTATTTTTCTTTTCTTATGTTTAAAATCCTAACAACTCTGTACAAAATTTAGATATCAAATTATTTGCCTCAATAAATCTTGCTTTCTCGTCCAAAATTTTTTTAGAAAACCTTTATAACATATACATTAGATAATATAAATTATTTCTTTAATTTTAAAAATCATTTACTATTTAGAATAAATTAAATTCCATTATCCTATAAGTATGCCTTAATTAATTTTTCAAAGAAGTATTCCTATTTCATTATTCTTCTACCTTATCAAATCTTGTTATTTTGACCTCAAATTTGTAGGACATCTTCATAACACATATATTAATGCGTATAAATTATTTTACCCATTTTTATTGTAATTTATTATTTTAGTTAAAAATTATTCTCAAAGCTCAATAGTTATGTCTAAGGCATTTTTCAGCATACAGTTCATACTTCTCAATTTATTTTTAATTATCAAATGAATTCCGAAAATTATAAAAATTCTCCTGAAACCCTATGAACATATATATGAATTGATAGATAAAATTTTGTATTCTTTTAAATTTATTTACTATTTTAATTAAATTTTCTTCTATTAGTTATCAATTTTGTCCAAATTCTTATTAATAAGGTGAAACTAATTTTACTATTTATTTTAAGACCAAAGGTTCAAATAAGTCTTGAAACTATTATCATTATCTTGACTCGGCCCTTAATTTTTTTTAAAAAAACTAATTATGCCATTATTTAAAAAAAAAATGCGCTATTTATATCCTTATTGTTAGAGAAAAGTTCACTTATCGTTAAAATACTTAGGTGGCAATATGAAACTTATTTTATTCACTTTATATTAAAAAATATAATTTTAATAATTAATAATTAAAATATATAAATTTAAAAATATTTAAAAAAAATAAAAAAAATTATATATTATAAAAATAAAAATTGTATATGCTACATTGCATATTTAAAAAAATCAAAATTATAAATAATAATTTTTATTAAAATATTAATTTCTATATGATAAAAAAATTATTTTGATATAGAAAGAATATTCCTAAAAATTAAAACCATACAAAAGTTAATACCAACCATTATTCCATGGGAAGATGATGATGACAGTGGCAACCATGGTGATTGCAATTACTTATTTCTCTTTCTCTCTTTATCTCTTTTAAATGACAGTGATTTTTGAATATACTGAAATATGTATTTTTCTTTAAATATAATTTTTTTATTTCAAATATTCTTCTTCTTCTAACTTCATATCTCAAAATTGTGTCTTCCTTCTCCTATTTGGATTTTTTTTTTGGGCAATTTCATCATCACTGCCTATTCATTGTTGTTGCCTCTTCACCAATTATCTCTTTGTTGGTCTAGGCGAGCTAGGAGATTTGTTTTTTTTTTTTTTTTTCAAATTCCTTTGTAATTGAAATCAAATTCTAAATTTGATTTTTATATTTCTTTGTATTTATGGATCTTATTTGTTGGGAATGATATGGAAATTTTCAGCCACTCAACTCCTATTTCTTTTAGATACTGCTCTTCACTTAGGAAAGTGGTGGTGGTGGAAGAGAATTTGAGAGAATGAGGGGTTTGTGAGAGGAAAGTTCTTTAGGGGGAAAAATGAAAGTGAGTGATATATTGGTTTGCCATGTTGGCAGAAAAAAAAAATCTACAAACTACCTATAATGAGTTAAGAGAGGTTTACTATGCTCTTTTTTTTTTTTAAGTTTGAGGGATTTTATTTTATAAAATCAAGTTGGATTAACATCGTGGTTCATATCTTTAATGTAATGTCTTTATACACTATACATGTATAATATATATATATATATATCATATATATAAAATACAAAAATGTTATAATAATTAATTATAAAAATATTATATTCTTGATATAAAAAATGATTATATCTTTAAAAGACTAATTTAATAAATAAATACATTTAAATTTAGCAATTCAGTAAATCTTTATAAGAAAATCTCTAAAAAAATTCGTCAAAATTTTATCTGTAATTTCGATAAATCTCAAAACTCAAACAATACAACATGCAATTTTAAAAAAAATACTCACAAAATCAGATTATATTGCAAGTCCACATCTTCCTTAATTTACATCTAAAAGTTTCATAATTAAAAATAATGTTCATTACAAATATATAAATATATATATATAACCTCAAATTTATGCATAATATACATATTTTATAATTATATAATACAAAATTAGATTCCATAAAAAATAAAATTATATATGAATGTAGCACAAACTATAAAAGCTTATATCTTTATGATTAGTCTTAAAATCTAGAGTTGCTCATATCTATCAGGGCTATCCAGCTTTATGACTTTATCATCTATGCGATACATTTAAGTTGGAGCAGTGTGACTCCATGAATGTAATTTAGCCTCAAGCTTCATTAAGTTTAACTATTAAATTAATTCTAATTAGATTTTTAGGTGAGAATACTCACATCAAAAGGACAACCAAAATATTATAACTTCAAGCTTTGACTCTCCTTTCTTCCTCTTGTTACTTCTTCTTTCTCTGTTTTGCTTACCTCCCTTTCTTTTCTCCTTTTTTTTGGCTAGAGTGTAAAATAGTATTCTTTGCTTACTTTCCACATTAAAAAACAAGTGGCTACTTAGATTGAATCTCACTTAACTACCATACACCCATCAATTTGTTAACTCTTGGTGGGTGGTGACTATGAAGTGCCATACTTGTCAAGGTTTGTGAATTATTTAAACATTGTATTGACAAGTGGCTAGCTTAGGTGTTAAACAAAGCCATCTTCTAGTTATTAATAATTCCAAGTCCTTACCGAAAGAAGATAATGTAGGGTGTGGGTCCGTTACCAATTCTTTGCTAAGTGTCACCTTACAATTAAATTTCTTATATGTTGCACTATATACCTACCCATTCATTTTTATTTCCCTTTCTTTGAAATTCTATTTCTAATCCCAAGTTTTACTTATTCACATTATCCCCCTCCCAAATAGGATTTCGGCATTTTCCCAAAAATTATATGGTAACTCTTTTAATTTTTTCTCTATTATTTTATGCCTTATATTTTATGATTTTTATGATCATTATTATTTATGTACATATAATATACAAAATATTATTATTATTATTATTATTATTATTATTATTAGAGTTCTAAAGAGTTTTATTTGCTTAACCGTCACAATTCTGATAGTTTTTAAATTGCAGGATGTTATATTTCAGGACCGAGTTTGATATAAATCAACATTATTATTAATAATATAATTTGTTATTTGGCCATAACTTATAACTATACGCAAACTAATTATTGTTATTGTTTTGCCCCATTGCGTTTTCTAGTAAGATTGTCAATTTGACAACTTATTTTCTATATTGTAATTAATATATATTCTCTTTCCTTCATCATATTTTTTTCTATGATATTTTTTCTAATAAGATTTTAATAAAGTACATTATTGATTGATGAAAATCCAAAAAAAAGAGTTATGGGTAAATATTTTGATGGATATTTCATAAATCCCAACTCTTTAATTTAATAGCATAAACCTTGATATTAATCAATTTATTATTTTTTCATAGAGGCATTTGATATAATTATTTATATTTCTTTTTTAATATGCAACTTATGAATTAATCGTAACTCTTCATTATAATTTATAGATAAAGGTTTCTTGCACAGTGCAAGTATATATGTTTTTATTAGAACAAAAATATTTTATCCAAGTTACCCTATTTTCTTCAATTTTTTATCTTATTCTTATAATATTTTATTTATTTATAATATAAAAAAAAGACTGTGCTAAAAAATATTCCAAATAATATTCAATTTTTTTACAATTTGAAAAATATACTGAGTTTCAATCAAAAGTACAGATTTATAACATACAACTGCATATTTTAGAGTACAAAAAAAAACTATACATAAAGTATACTTTCAATTGAATCCAATAAATGGATATTTTAAAGATTTTTTTAAAAAATATAAGGTATTTAGAGAAAATAAAAAGTGAAATAGTATGTAATTTTGTATTTATTTTTTTTAATAATAAAAAAAAACAAGATTCAAGTCCAAGCCAGCTTGAGGGATCGGATTGGGCCTTAAGGTAAACAACTGCAAAACCACGTGGCTAAAGGAATATCGTTCCTTACAGTGGCGACAATCAATCTGCCATGCGAAGTGAAGTTTCCCGCTTCAGCCACCACAGATGCCAAAAGAAAACATCACCCAGAAAAAAAAAAAATAATAATAATGACAAATTGGGTCTTCGAAAAAAAGAATCTTTTACTTCAATCATTTTGACTGGTTACTGTTCTCTACTATCGTTTATCTTATGTCTATTTTTTTGGTATTTCTTTTGTTTCTCTATAAGCTCTCTTAAAATTATCAATTGATGTGACTAAATCAAACCAGTTTGTATTGGATGTTTGATGAAATTCACAGCTTTTGAACTCCAGTTGGGCAGAGATTGTTGGTTCTGCACTTGCTGCTTCAATTTGAGGAGGTAAGAGGTAATATAGATATACTCTTTTCACTATAGTTTGATCATATTCTCATCTACTATTTCTAAGATTTTGTTATTTCAGTTTGTGCATGCCTATGAAATTTACTTGTGATCACTCTTAATTCTTTCTTATTTTTATTTTGATGATGAAGTTAAATCCAGAAATTTGGCTTATTATCAAGACGGCATCTTTTCTTTTTTAAACAGATCAAGAACATAAAAATAGGTTGAATTGTAGCTCTTCTATGTTTCTTTATCAACTTTTGTAGCCCATCCATTACAATATATTGGTGAAATTTTTAATTTTGAATAGTAATGCAGCTAGACTTGAGAATTGTGTTAGTTGGGTCATCATCACTTGATAGCTGCAGTTAATCGCTTAGGTGGATCTTTCCTAATTGATTTGTCTATGATCAACTACTTTTCAACGTTACATACACTAGCTAATATTGTTTTGACCCATTGATCGCGAGGATTGGTTCATTCATCGGTGTCATGTCCCACAACCAGTGCTTTGACATACTGCCAAACAGTTTGGGTTTGATTCCTTCAAAATAATGGGCTAATGGCGCTTTGTAGATAAGTTCTGTATGAACCAAGTGGATGGGTTAGAAATTCATCTTATTGGGTTGTAGAGAACGTGTTAACAACTCATGATTCTAAAAGCTTGTCCTTGAAATTGGAGGTTGTTAACTACTTGTGTACTTCCATGCACTTTTACATTTTAGTATTTTTTTCATCTGGCTGATACTGTCATAATTATGGTGATTACCATATTTTTATATGAGGTGCATCTCTGAGTTATTTAATTACTTCTCAACTGAATCTATGTCATTTTTTCTTTCTTAAATAGGTTTGTTTGACACTTGGAATATGGGTTTCAATGAAATGAATAAAGATTGCATTAGCAGAGTGAGTGAGCTCTTTGGAAATTTAGGTGGTTTTTTAAGAATATGCTTATTTCGTGCTCTATCCATGGGACCCATACCCAATCATTTTGCTTTCATAATGGACGGAAATCGGAGATATGCTAAGAAGCAGAACTTAAATGAAGGGGCAGGTCATCGAGCTGGATATTTCTCTCTTATGTCCATGCTTAAGTACTGCTATGAATTGGGAGTGAAGTATGTAACTATTTATGCCTTTAGCATTGATAATTTCAAGAGGGGGCCGGATGAGGTTAAAGACCTGATGGATCTGATGCTAGAGAAGACTGAGGAGTTGCTCAAAGAAGAAAGCATTGTGAAGGAATATGGAATCAGGGTATATTTTATTGGTAATTTGAAACTTTTGAGTGAAAATGTCAGGATTGCTGCAGAAAGGGTAATGAGGGCTACTGCCAATAACACCAAGTGTACCCTTTTAATCTGCATGGCTTATACTTCACGTGATGAGATTGTACATGCTGCACAAGATTCTTGTAAAATTAAACAGGTGGAAGTTCAAACATTGAGGTTTTGTAAGGCAAGTAATAGTGGCATTGATGAAGCGGAAAGTATTGAGATGAACAGTGTCAACCAACATGGTTTTCAAGAATCCCAAAGAGATGAAGCAGGTGCTTCTCAAGCAACAAAGCCAGGTGCAACATGCAATGGTTTGATTGTAGAAGTTGAAGGGGCTGTTCACAAAAATAGCTCGGGCAGGAACGCTGCCCAAGGATCCTATGAGGATGGCTGGGATGAAGATCAAGCATTTTTGGCAAATAGAACTGGCTATGGTGTTGTCAAGCGTGAGAAGACGCAGGAAGAGTATTCAGTCATAAAGCTGGTAGACATTGAGAAGTACATGTACATGGCAGTTGCTCCTGAGCCTGATATTCTGATTCGAAGTTCTGGAGAGACTCGACTGAGCAACTTTCTTCTTTGGCAGTCAAGTAACAGCCTGTTGTATTCTCCTGATGCATTGTGGCCAGAAATTGGTTTCTGGCACTTGGTGTGGGCAGTATTGAACTTCCAACGCAACCATTCTTATTTGGAGAAGAAAAAAAGGCAGCTGTAACAAATTTAACACTTCAGAACTGCCAGGACAGTATGGTATCCCAAGTTAAATGCAGTACGTGTATTTGCCACTAAATTCTTCTGGAATCTGGGAAGTTTCAGCATGTGAAACCTTCCTCTTTACTTGTAACTTCAAAAGGGTTAAATTTGCAAGCATGGTTGGGCACTGGTTGCTGGGACGCTTTGGCATGTGGCCCACTGACTACTAAAACGATGACAAGCTCACTTCAAACAAATTTACAATCATCTTCATGCTACTGCGAAATATTTTGAATTTGCAACTCCTATTGTAGATTATAGGGAAAATATTGAAAGCTTTCAAATATCATTTCCTTGTTGAGCTTTATGGATTATATCATGCAGGAGATTCAATAAAGCAGTTTATTTATTGCTTGATGTATATATGAGCCTGGAGATTTTACATACTGAAGATTTTGCAAACCATCTGAAACACTACTGTCCATCTCTCCCATTTGCGTTCTTTTGACAGCATCTTCAAGAGTTCATTTTTCTTGATTTCTTTTTTTGGAATGTTCCGTGAATAAATAATTCTGAAACACTTCAGATTTATCCAGTTCCTTATCTCCGTAGAGCATTGGGAAGGTAACATATTAGGCTTATAACTGTACCATGTATCTGCCTCAAATTTATGCTGTTCCCCAAGAACAATTCAACATAGAGCTGTTCTGATCAAAGGGATCAAAGAAAACAGGACAATGAGGTCAATGGCTTGCCTCTATTATCATGCTCTTGAAAGCATTGTTGCATAGTACTACTGTAGATGTCAGTCAATCTTGTGTTTTCTACTTATTCATTGCCATGGAATATGCTTCAGAGTGTGATCAATCTTCCTCACCAGCCTCATAACTAGAATATGATCTATTTTTCGGATTTTTTATATTCCTTATGAAAGTGCCTTTTGTTAGATTACATTCAAATTGCAACTTGAAATCCACTGACTGTTAAGCCATTTATTGTTTAGCCTTTATTAAGGACTGTCCTTTGCTTAGCCTTTAATAGGCACTTTAATAATTTTGGGCTGATCATATTACACAGCTATTCTATCCCGCAGGTTAGTCTAAACCTGCTTCAAAACTAAGAGATCCAGAATTAAATATATTTTTAGGAAAATTTGCACTGCATACCTCCTTTAGATTTCCCGTTTTCAAAACAGTGGGCCAACTTATAATTTTTATTTTCAATAATACCAAAACACGGGATTTTTCTTCACTTTTACGTTGATTTTTATTTTTTTTCCTGTTTTATTTGTTTTTATTTATTTTTTATTTAAAAATATTTTTAATTTTTTTTAATATACTCATAAAAAATAAATATACACATAATATATATAAAAATACACACACAATAAAACAAATATCTACTAAATATCTATATAATATTTTTCATATTTATTTAATTTTATTTATTTAATTTTTTTATTCCATAATATCCACGTAACTTTTATATAATATTTATACAACTTCTACATTAAATATACATAACTTAAATAATAAATACATAACATAAACAAAATATCTACCAAATATTTATAACATATACCAAATATACATAAAATATCTACCAAACATCTACACAAAATTTACATAACGAAATTAATATTCTTTTAACTTATTTTTTATATATAATATATAAAATTTATTTAAAAATAAATTTAATAATTTTTATTAATATATTTTTATATATTTTACTTTTTTATATATTTTACTATAAGTGTTTATTTATTATTTTTAATCAAAATTAAATTTTTTTATTTATCAAAATTAATAAATTTTATATGTTGAATAAATAATTTAAAATATTAATTTTTATTATTGTGTTAGAATATTTTTATTTAATGGTGAAGTTCAAAAAAGATAAAAAAAAATAAAGTAAATTATTGATTGTAGTAAGAAAAGAGCTAGTTTAAAAAAAAAAAAAAACTTTGTTTTAGTGAGAAAAAATGTATTTATAAAATTTTGTTTCAACTTGCTCTAAAAATGTAAATATTTTTGTTTTTTTAAATATTTTTAGAATAAAATTTACTTTTTAAGTAGTTTTATATCTTATCCCTTATTTTTAATTCTATATTCTTATCGGTTAAGATAAATATAGCTAATAAATGTAAAATTAGACTTGAACTAACTTGATAAAAAAAGGATTATAATGATTTTGTGGCTTTGTATTTCTCTAAAGATATAATGTTAAATGGTGTCTAAGTGAAAAAAAAAATTTCTATACAGTTAATCCTAAATAAATTGGAATTAAGGTTTTGTTGAATTGAGTTAGAGTTATATATTTATGCTAATTATAGTTTTGGTTAGATTGCCTTTGAATAAGCTGCAGACAAAAGTCATTTGTTGGATTTTCTTTTCTATCAGCATAAGACATTTGTCTCATGCTCAAATGCAGCCCTTCTAGTAAATCAAGTTGCATTCTGGTTCCTGATTCGAAGGGTATGAATTTGTAAAGTCTATGCAGTCATTTTCTAATAACTTGGCTACGCAAATTCTACTCTTTTCCAGGATTATGAAAATGGACGTAGCAGATCTATTCAAGAGTTACTGATCATATAATAAACTTCTTTATGCACACGAAATTGACTAACCAATCAGATTCACAGAATTATTTGGAAACAATAAAAGCAGTTCATGGGTTGCATTTTACTCCAGCACTTCTGATTTGCTTCATAATTTATTTTACATTATCAAAAGTATAAATAACCATTCATATTCTCTTAAAAATAGAAAACAAAAGTACACTAAATTACAGTTTAACGATAAATATATATTATTTTTTAGACAGACTCGTAATCGATTTCTCTTCTCCGCATACTAATACTCAGTTGAAGGAAATAATTTTCCAAATTTCCCACTCGCTACAGCTGTATGCGCTGGATAACAGCAGTCATGGGTTTGAAAATGAAGTCTTACCTATTTATTACTTCATTTTCAAACTCTTCACCGCATATCATTTGGATTCAGATTTCATTTTTTAACTTGGATGAAGCTTCTATTCATAGAAATCAATACCAGGTCTTTTTATTGACTGGTTCAACTTCTCTGTTAAGCCTTGAGACAACGTTTTAGTCAATGCAGTAGTGGAGTTTTTCAGACGATTCTATAAATTAACCTCTTCTTTTTTCACTAATCATTTGTGCTCTGAGCAAAGACTCATATAGCCATGGCTTCATCTCTGCGCCTCTATGCTTTCGCTGTCCTGCTTTTAGCTATTTCACTCAATGCTACCTCAACCTCCAACCACCATAATGGAGTTAAGTCCCTCCATTTTGCTCTCTATCAACATGAAACCGTCAACAAAACTGGATATTTCATAGTGAATGGGGTTGCAGGAGCAAATGTTAGTCAGACCACATTGCCTTTCGGCACCATATTTGCTTTCGAGGATCCGATGACAGTTACAGCCAAACGATCTTCCAAAGTCGTGGGCATTGCAGAAGGAATGTCGGTAACAACTAGTCTCAAAAGGACTTACCAGCATTTCAACTGCTAAGATCACCCTGAGATTGAAGCACCACAAAGGGTCAATCTCCACTGTCGGAGGCACAAATAATGTCAAGCCTTCTGATCATCCTGTCGTAGGAGGCACTGGCGATTTTTTGCTTGTCCAGGGTTATGTAACATCCTCTCCGGTGGACCTGGAAGGGCTAACCGTCATCTACAAGATCAAATTTCACCTGTATTCGCTGCCATATGCAGAGCATATTTATGCATCCTGAAGAGAATATACTTAAAAATCCAACATAAACAATGCATATATCAACCAAATAATATTCACCACTATTTATCTTGCTCTACGTTTTCATCGTAATTGGAATATGAATCTTTGAGTTTTCTGCAACAATAACCAGAGCTTTTGGGTTTTTTTTCCCTGCATCCTTACTTTTTTTTTTTCCTCCTATTTTACAATTCTGGGTTATTTCTTGGTCAAAGAACTTATAAAATAATAATTTTCCCAATATAATACAACAATCATCAAGACCACAGTAATCACCAAATCTTTCAATTTAACTGCCTCAAGTTCAATAAAAATGAAGCAAGAGCTGAAAATTTTCAATTGCTTTGAAGATAAAATTAATATCAACTGTTGTAGAAAGTTACAATTGCTAATACAGGTTTGGGCATGGCAGGTCTCTTACAAAAGGTTCAAGCTGTGCAAACAATTCTTGAAACTTACCACCTAAAATATTTTGACTTTGAACAAGGCAAAAGTTTCAATGGTACATAAAAGAATAAAATAGAAATGGAAATTGGAATTCAGCCAATAAATGCTTGAATGGAAATCATCATACTTCCTTACATAATTAAGAAAGAATCACTTCGTGGACTAAAAAAAATTATGAAAGAATAAAAAATAACCACCAAGCTAAGAATTTCACAGGAGTTAAACATTAGCCAGATCATTCTTAAGCTATAATCAATGCCGAGGCTTATGAAGACGAGGCCGATTGCAGAAAACCCGTCCATTGGCCCTCACAAATGCTGCAATTGCAACAGTAAGGCTTGCCCACATAATCGAGAAAAATAAGTACTGAATCCCATTTGGAACTGCACGAGATGGGAAAAGTGGATACACCAGTAAGAAAAGTTGTAGACATGGTTACAATAACCAAGCACCTTAATTTTCCTTCAGTCTGGGGGATTTGTTGGGTTAAATAGTTCAAAATTAAAGATTTATGTTAAACAAAAAAGGGTTCACTTGAAATTTAATATGCATGATTTACAGAAGTCATAAAGGATGTTAATCATCTTTTGTTCTACCATAAAGCAAGAGTTGTACTCTTATTTCCCCTTCTCGATCATAATCATTCACTCCATATTGTTCATTAGATATCCTCATGCACAATGACAATATCTCTTTGTTTACTAAAGGCAAAGGCAATGTAAACAGAGAGACACATTCATAAAGCTATCATGAAGCTTCTTGAAGCAGAAAGAACAGACTTCCAACTATATCATTTAGTAAAGTTGCTTTTCGGCATTTCAATTTCCTTTAGAGTTCTCTACCTTGCTACACAACCCTTTGTCCCTTTTATTGTGAATCACAGCACAAACTTCTTTCTTTTTAAGGACAGACAAACTAATAAATATTCTATTTCACGTTAAACAGGTACCAGCCAACTCACCTTGCCGAAGTGATGTCAGAGCAAAAAAGAATCCAATCAACACCAATGCTAAAGCCAATGGAAAAGACTGCAAAGAGAATTTGAGGTTATAGTCTGAGGTCATTAATCTAAGCAAGGACATATATATTAAATAAAAATTAGAAATGTAAGAATCATTCGCTATTCACTATCAGCTTCATTGGCTAAAAATATTAAGGGCTCAAAACCTATTCAGAGAAAAAGCAATTAATAGCCCATATCCACAATCATGGACCATGGTGAAACAAATATTTTTATTATTAGACATAGGATATGCTCAGCAATGAAAATGTAGCAGCTCAGCTTAAATTCAGTGGCTACCAGATGTTCAATTTATTGTGAAATTTACTAAAATGATACTGACAACCCTGAGAGAACAAAATATAATCTCAAAAATAAATTCTTATTTGAATTGTACTCACAGCTATACTCTCCAGCCCTCCTTTTCGAGATGGCGGGGTCATATCCCGGCTCACAGAAACAATATAATGCCCATGTACCAGATCAATTGCATCCTTCACATGCATAGCAAAAATCAAAACTTGTAAGTAAACTATTGAGAATGCTATAGAAGTCCTTTTCACAAACAACAATATATCTCGACCATACTTCAGTGAAAGAAGTTCTTTTCTTTTAACAGGAAAAAGGCACTCTGCGATAAATCTAAGATCATGAGAGTACTGCTTTTATTAAAACAAAATAAGCAGATTATGTGCAGGCAATAGAAGTTGTAAGACGAGCTCCTAACAATATTACAATCTAATGAGCAGCAAAGCTTAATCTATTTTTTTATGATAAATGCTCCACTGTTTCTTAAACTGCAAATATGCAATTTAGATAATGTGAAGATTATCCACCTGTTTTGTACCATCGGAGAAGTTATTGAAGTAATAGCGAGCAAGGGCATTCCATCCATCTTTAGCAATCCCTTGGGCTGTTCGCTGACCACATCTGCAATTCAACAGGAGTTAAAACATGCAGTGAGCAAAACAAAGAATTTGTGGCAGAAAATATGGTTATGATAACTATGGCAAAGGCTTAAGCATGTGGCGGAGCTTTTTTAGCAAAAGCATCAAAACTAGGCACCATACATAGGGAGTCATAATGACACTGAATTTTAGAAAATTCAGACTGCTATATCTATCATATTTCTTGAGATTAACGATCTTAAATGATGAAGGTCAATCTTGATACAAGCAGGTCTTATAATCACTCTTCATTGAAATAAATTATATGTAGCAAAAATAAAAGGCAACAAACATTTAACCTAAGTGCGCCTCAAAAGCAATAAACTAGTCATCATATTGCATTAGAAGGCAACAATAAAAATTATAGGAAAGTTCACAAAAGCACCATGTGGCTCAACAGCTTTGCTATTCAGGAACTTTTGTTGGTCAAATTACTTAATATTTAATAATTACCCTACAGCATTAAATGACTAATTATATGAAACTAAATGTTTTGGAAATGTTTTGGAAAATAAAGAAGCAAAAAGTTTTAATTTCATAATGTAATGCTATGGGGCCAACAATTCAACTACCACACAATGATGATTAAACTTAATCGTTATGATATGACACACTGGCACCATATTTATATGATTTTAGTGATATGAGCACAACACTAATTGAAAACAAATTGAAAACCTGGCTGTTAGAATTACACAAAAAATTCATGTCCTTAGCCAACATGCTAAACCACATGGCATTATTTTGAACTTCAGCTATATAAAAACAATTAATAAACTGATCTTTACAGTAACTCAATCATCACAGTTTAGCACACAAATGGATCCAAGAAGAGAACAATTAGTGTTGGCAAATGGTGACCAAAATAGGGGAAAAATCAATCAAACATGCAAACCATGAATTGGACTTGGAATCATAAACTACAAACTGCTACAGATACTCGAATTATCATGTAAAATGGATACAAGTGTCCACTCAAATTCAAGGTTGTAAAAAAGGTTTCAAAATTGGAATCCATGTAATGAAATTGGATTGAATCAGACCATATTAGACTGAATCGGCTGCTACTATCGTGAATAATTTTTCAAAATTTAGCAAAATGACTAATAAATATTAAGCAACTATTTCAACCAAATGTAATCACAGTTTTATATTTCTAATAATTTAGAGGGACAACTTTAAAAAAAAAAAGGACAACCCGGTGCACGAATGCTCCAGCAATGAGCGGGATCCGAGGAAGGGTCGGACCCATTGGGTCTTTGTACGCGGCATTCCCTTGCAATTAATTGCAAGAGGCCGTTTCCACGACTCGAACTCGTGACTTCAGGTCACACAGCGACAACACTTACCGTTACGCCAAAGCTCCCCTTCCTAGAGGGACAACTATATAATAAAAAAATCATTTATTACAAAATTTGTTTAAAAAAAGTGATTTATAACCACCCGTATTGAAAAGGAGAATATTGCATTGGTAAGCTAAAATTTTGATACATAACATACTAGCCAATATTTAAGTATAGGTGTTGTTGAAAAGAAAGTGGACATGTTGAGGATATTCTTTTTGAACTCGAGCATCAATAACTACGGTTAATTTCCAGCATCTTTAGAATAATTGGCCTGAGTGCCTGGGCAGTTCATCTAAAAAGGCCAAATTACCTAGGTGGACAACTCACCAACCAGAGCGCTTGATGACCCCAGGAGATTAAGGAAAAACAGATTTAGAGGGTGTTTCATAACCTGATTCAACACTTAAAATTTTTGGCACTTAAATCATTTTAATTTATTTAGTAACATTTAGTTGTAATTCTTGCGTTTTTAGGCCACAGCAAAAATTGGAATTAATCTATAAATAGAGAAATAAAGAGAAAAAATAGAAGCAATCATACAAGACATAAAGATTCACATGATTCAACAATCTACCTCCATCTATGAGGACTTTCTATTCGTTTTTATTATAGAGAGAATAAACTGGCAGCTTCTGTATATATTTACAACCTAGGATTCCTTTCTCCACACCCCAATATGCTTGCACTGGTCGCTCCTCCACACCCCACAATCCTCTCCTTTGCTAGGTGTAAACTATTCTTCAATTATGAGCCATTGTTTAACAGGCTTGTTTTGAGTCTCAATTTTGCTAAAAAGATACCTTAAAATTATAAGTTAAAATTTCTAACTTCAAATTTGCAGTAAAGACAATAAATGATTAGACTTTTAAATATTTTAACAATTTAACAATCATATCATTTATATTATTTAACACTTAATTCAGTTTTATCAAAAATACCACTTTAAAGTTCATTTTGATTGGCTTTCTTTGAAAATTAAGATTTTTCTTGTAAATTTTTCTGTTTAGGAATATTATGTAACTTTTTCATTTAGAAAATTGTTTGCTTCCTATTTATTATTGGTTTAGAGCTTTCCTATCTTAGGATTACAAATCCTAATAGGAGGATTTCTATAAATACCTAGTTTTTCTCTTAGATTTTTTGTTGCTATGATGGATTACAAGTATCGCAATTTTATTAAGGCTGTGTCCCACTGTATCAAGCCTCTTTTCTCTATCTCTCTCTCTCTCCTGCAGTCCCACTTCTTTCGTCATTCATAATATGCAGCTACAGACCCATGAATTACCGTTCACAGCTTCAATCATCATTTATTCTTTTTCTCATTCTCATCAACACTAATTTCAACATCCTGATAGTAACACTCCTTCAAATCTGAACCCTAAAACTCATCCATTGTTGGAGCTTTGCCTATCATAGAAACATTAGCAGTCACATTTTTCAATTTCTGCATCATTCCATTAGTAGGTCTACAGAGGAAGGCCAAGATAATGGGTGCTATCAAGATTTTAAAAGAGCAAACAGTTTGGTACACATCTAGTTTTAATCATCTGCATTAAGTTTACTAACATCTCTTGAACTATATTAATATATGCAAGACAAAAGGGAAAGGAAAAAAAAAGAAGAAGCAATTGCTTCAGAAATATCAAAATTACTACTTGTATTAAACACTTGTGCACAAGCCTGGCCACTTACATTGATACTAATGCATACCAATACATGTAAAGTCAGAGGATGTGGTCAGTATGCATCTGCAAACGCCATTTCAGGAAATATTCATAAAGCTTTGAGCCATTGGCCTTCAGTGAATGTGGAGCAAGAAGGCATATGCATTTGCATAAAAAAATTCTGAATAGACCTACGGAAATGTACCTTACAAAATCTCCTTTTAAAGCGGGCGTTCCAGAATACTGAATGCTTATGTCATCCCCATGACTGGCCCATACTGAAGACAGGAAAACAGTAGAAACCAACAACTAAACATTCAAACGTTATAGAACCATGCTAACAGTAGTAGACAAATATAAAATATCAGAGATCATGTTGAGATTCATAAACATTCTGAGAGAACAGGCAGAAACTAGGAGTATACCCACATATTTTAAAGCAATCATCAAAATTTGGATGTAAGCTAATAGTTTCTTCTGCACCGAAAACTCCAATCCTTCTAAGTTGGATTTCTAACATTCGTCGTCCAATCATACTCTGCAGTCATAAATTACTATGGTTATAATCAACAAAAGAGAGAAAAAAATGAGTAATCACATAAAAGGACGAATTTACCAACAGAAAACACGTAAACAGCCATTAAAGGGGCAATATAAATTAAAGAAAAAATGGTTTTGGCAGTTTAACCAACTCTTCTTTTTTTTTAAGAAAGAAAATATTTAGTCAATGAATGAGAATGTGTCAATTTCAAGCTGACAGTTCAATGTTGTAGTATCCACTTCCTGCTGAAATCATTTTGATTGGGAGAACTAACCGAGTGTATAAACACAAATATGTAGCAGAGATATCATCATAAACACAGATGAATAAAAATGCACACAAGTCAAAAGACAGAAGTATGCACTTCCTGTGGAATTCTTGTATCTACCATACAAGTACCGAGTGGACATGTTCATATATCACAGGTATCATCTTGACTCATCTGTTTTGATTATGAACAAATCAGAAAGAACAGTATCTGTAAAATTGAAATTAACCTACCTGGGTAACATTTGTACGGTCTAAGCAATCAATACAGTTGGTCCTCACAACTCCAGTTTGCTCCTTAGTTTTCTCACCCTTCTCATTCAACAAAAGATACCTATCAGTTATAAAAGAAAGAAAATATCAAAACATTGTAACAAAACTGAGTCAATATTTGGAAACCTGTCTGTCTCTCAATGTGAGGAAATACAACAAAACATATTATCAAATCTAACATTGACCTCTGAACAAAACCATACCCGCTTTTCACAAGGAAATCCACAATTTGGTCATAAAGTTTAGAAAGTCGCTCAAAGTGAATATGCCCACAGATGTGATGAAAATCAAAGTGCAGATATCTACAACATTCAGAAGCTCTTTAGCATTAATTTAATCAGGCAACAATTTGTCAAAAAAGGTGAAATTTTTATGTGGAAGGAAGTTCTACCTTACATCATCATTAGTGATATGCTGCATTGCACTTGAAAATTTTTCACTTAAGCGTCCCTCACCTCCATGCTGACAAGAGTGACAGCTGATCAACAACAAATTACCCAAAATAACAGTACATACACACACTCTCCCACACATTCGCATGTGTACTGCAAGCTTATACAAAGAAAATGTGTATGCCGTGCTTTAACAAACATACACATGCCTTTTCTTATCCTCTTTAATGATATATAGGAAAGAAATAGACCAAGCAATTATGTAGGTAAGTTAGCATCATATAGGGGAACAAAATAGAATTAAATCTACCAATCACATAATTTAATCTACCAAATCTCATAGGAGATAAAATAATATGCACCTTATTGACAAGATCAACTGCTAATACACTTCCATATTTTTTTCGCAAATCAAGAAAATGTCGCTCTGCTACTCGAGGCTGGATAACATGCAAAATGCCAGCAGTCAATTTAGGGGCATGAAAGCCAGAAAATTGTAAATATTAGAGTAAATAACACTCACAGCTTCCTCAGGTCTGACAATTTCAAACTTAGGCTTGTATGTCAAATCAACAATCTGCTCCCACAAAAATGGCATTGATCCCCGAATCTAACAAAGCAATACAAAAAAATGAGACAATCTTAAGTAAATCCATCAGTCACAACAATGCAAAACTAAGCTTAAAAAGCATATCAATTTGATACCATGTTAGAGCCATTAAAGTAAGTGTAAATAATATACCATGAATGCCAAGCACCAGGATATACACTTATTCAATATATTGATGAAATTCATTTTCCAATACATAGAACAGAATATTTTGGGTCACATTATTCTTTCTTTAGCAATAGGACCCTTGGTTCATGTTTGGAAACTCAAAATAACACAGCTACTCCATTAGACAAGTTTAATCATACACAGGAATATATATCAACATTACCTGAACAAATGAAGTTATAAATCCATTCATCTGTACAATTTGCTCACTTTCCACAAAATTAGCGACATAACCATCAGAATCAGCTCCCCTTCTCCACATGCGAGTACCTTCCAAGAGATGATTCTCATGATATCAATTACATGACATATTATTTGGCATATTTGCATTTGATAAAGCTGCTATGAAAAATGATACAACTTGATGTTCCCACAGTATTTGAAGCATGAAGAAATGCTTCAATTTCTTACCATGCTTCCTTCAGCATTCATCAGGATTCCAGAAAATTAACAATATTTTTTAAACCAATGAACATAAAGATTCAATATTTCATGTTATTCAATCAATTGATGCGAAACAAAAAGAACTTCCTCATGCAATGATGATTTTTCATTTTTATTTAGCCTGTACTTGTAATTTTCCTTTAAAATGAAAAATCTAAATCTATGATCAATATCCCATGGTTTCATAGTAACTCTAAAATGCATTTTAAATATGACACACTCCTAGCTTTTGCATATAATCCCTCCTTCAGCACATATGTTACAGAAACCACTAGTTCAAAAAATGGCAAAGAATTGAAGAGCAAATAAATGCAGATTCATGCTAGAACAAAAAACTTAGAGAAGATTGAGCATGTTTTAATTACCATTTCTCCTAGTGCATCTCCTAGCAATCAGAGTAACTTCAATTATATCTTTTCCAATGGCTGCTTGAAAATTCTGGAAGCCTGGTCATCAGTTAAGGAAAAATAAGGCCACTTGTTTATTGGCCATATGATAGGTAAAATAAGCTAGTATTCATGGTAGAATGCAAATGTTTTTGACAAGGATATTCCCTTGGACAACAGGAAGCAGGTATGGATCAAGCTGCAAGCAAGAGAACAAATAAATGATTAGAACTTGTTCATGACAAACTCCAAACACCATAAGAAAGTAATAATGTAACTGCCAGGAAGAGGATTAACTCGAACCTTGTTATCTATGAGCACTTCCAACATATAATTGTTCCAGAGAAACCTGGGTTCTGCCTGCGGCAAACATTTGATGGCATAAGAAATCCTTTTAATTCATTTTTACTCACAAGATATATCAATGAAGATTCGAGAATCATGAGGACATAAAAGACTAATATAATCAAGACAGTTATTTAACAAAAAGAAAAGAGAGGGAAGGAAGGAGGGAGGGAGTTGTCAGGTATTTCCATTCTAGAACCAGCAGTCTTTCTGGAGAAAATGCATAAAATAGAGAAAGATAAAACAAACAGTTAGAAGAAGAAGAAGAAATGCAATGATTTCAACTGTAAAGGGTTACCTGTCTCCAAAGTGGAAGTAATTTAGATTCATCACCTAAATCGTGCAATCGCTGTGCACTGTAATAGAAAAAAAAAGAAAATACTACAATTAGTAGCTTCATACTACAAGTAATAGCTTCTCTTTTGACACACCACATAGATACATCAATAAATAAGATTAGTTCAACTTAATGACATTAGTTAAACTTAATGACTTGAATATTATACGTATGTAATAAATTTGTGATTTTTCCTTGGACATAGGGAAAAAATAACAGACAGGTTTAGATGATGGGTGGAAGTATCAATGTCCTTCATTTAACCATGGCATCTTGTTAGAAATCTTGTAGTTGCCTTATAGCTATTTCAGTTTATAAATTAACAAACAAACCCTACTCGGATTAGCTTCTTTTGACAATCAATTCTCATTGATATTTCAATCAGCAAATTAGTAATTTGTTCCTTTTCTGTATCCTCAAAAACAATTAAATTAAGAACTAAGTCCTACTTCTCATCATGTTTGTATGGAGAGCCCACCGTATGTTCAGAGCTTCCACCCCACTTCGCCTTACAATACTTCTCTCTATCTCTCTTGAGAAATAACAAAGAAGCTACCAAAAACCTAGGTACCACAACGAGCAATCACTACAAGTTATTGCTCCTTGCACTATAGCGGGACCATGTTTGGTGGCTCTAAATTATTTTGGAATTTTTTTTGTACAAAATGTGTATATAACTTTTTTTTTAATTTACTTTTTGTAAATTTAGATGAACTTTACTTAATCATTTATACTTATGTAATCATTATTTAAGGTGATCCAAACAAGACCCTAACAATCACTAAGTCATGTTTGGCTACAATACTTTTGTTACATAATGTGAACTTATATCCACAGAAAATGTCAGATGAATAGATAAAGAGTAGAGCAGTTTGGTACGTATTTTTAAGAACAAGAAAGGTCATCAAAATTGTTCAAACTTAGGGATATAAAACTTATAAATCACAAAATAAAGTTGTTGGAGAGAGTTATAGAACATTGTTTATATTTAGAAACTTGTGTCTCCCCAAGCCAATTTGGGTTTATGTCAGATCGATTGACTATAGAAGTTATCTTTCTTTTTAAAGATTTAACAAAAAATATAAGGAGATGAAGAAAGATTGCATATGGTTGCCGAAGGAGATATTAAAGATTTTGTTGTTTCAATTGAGTTGTACCGCGTTTCAACATTGAACCCCTATCTCTTTTCGTTGATTTTGGATGAGCTAATAAGACATATACAAAGCGACATTCTATAATATATGATGTTTGCATATGACATTAGGTTAATACATGAGACCCAAACTGAAGCAAGTAAAAAGTTAAGAGCTATGGAAAAATACTTTAGAATCCAAGGATTTTAAACTAAATAGAGCAAAGACTGAATACAAGTATTGTAGGTATAGTATCACGAATGGAGAAAGGGACGTAGTTGTATTGGATGGAGTATCAATATTGCGTAGCACTCATTCCAAATATCTTAATTCAATTCTTTAAGATGATTGGGTTGCGAAGTAGATGTTAGTCATAGAATTAAAGTAGGTTGAAAAAAGAGGAAAAATGTCACAGGAATTTTATGTGATTATAAGATGCCCGTTAAATTGAAAAGTAAGCTCTACCACACTATAATATGGCTTATTATGATGTATGGTAATAAGTATTGTACATTAAAAGGGCAACACATTGATAAGGTGAATGTTACGATAAATATGTGAACATACTAGGATGAATAGAATTCGCAATGAGCCTATTAGGGAAAAAAAGTGAGGATAACTCCTATAAAGTATAAAATAAATAAATAAACACTGATTAAGATGGTTTGACATACGAAATGAAGAACCAGTGATACGCCTACCATAAAGACTGAACAAGTTAAGAAAGATGTTGCTAGAAGAATGTCACAAGAGTTTTATGTGATTATAAGATGTCCGTTAAATTGAAAAGTAAGCTCTACCACACTGTAATATGGCTTGTTATGATGTATGGTAATGAGTGTTATGCATTGAAAGGGTAATACATTGATAAGGTGAGTGTTATTGAAATGAAAATGTTTCTTTGAATGTGTGGACATACTAGAATGAATAAAATTAGCAATGAGTCTATTAGAAAAAAAAAATGAGGATAGCTCCTATAAAGGATAAAATAAAGGAACACCAATTAAGATGGTTTAACCATACGAAATGAAGAACCAGTGATACAATTACCATAAAGACTGAACAAGTTAAGGTGGATGTTGCTAGAAGAAGTTGGGACAGGCCTAAATTAATATGAAAAAAAATGGTTTAAAATGATCTTATAGTTCTATATCTCTCTAAAGATATAGCTCATAATTGCCTAGAATTGAAAAAGAAAATTCATATAACCAACCCCAATTAGCTTGGAATTAAAATTTAGTTGAATTGAGTTGAGTTAATGTGAACTTATGTAATTTATATGCAATTAATGTAATTTTATACATACTTTGTGTAACTACCTAAATAACTAAAACTTAAAACCATGTTGGCCCTAATATAATATATAGAGCAACTGTACTATTTTGTGCCACCTAACGCTGCCCAAGAAGCTATATATCCTAATCTTGAGTATATGAACCAAAGAATGATAGCAACTTAAACTTAATGGTGCCGCCATTGCAGATCCATCAGTTTTGCCTAAGGTTTCCACAACAATGTACAACAAAAGCAGGCGCTTCTCAGCCAAAATTAAAATCTAGACAAACATGACCAATGCAATTAATGCAGAATGTTTCTTCACCTTAGTGTTAAATTGGTATCATATGTGAAATACAGGCCATGAGTCCTTTCTGCAACATTAAGGAGCGCAGAGAATTCATTCTCCGCCTTTTTCTGCAAAAATCAGTGCAAACAAAAATTTATAGTTAAACAATCGTCTGCTCTCATAACTAAAAAGAAAATCATCACTAGCAAAGTAACAGCAGATTTACCTGTTCTGCAGATGAGCTCTTCACAGAATGATCACAAGGCAAAATATTTAAAGATGTAATCTTGAAGATAGGATGCCCCAAGTATGAGCCAACACATTCGCGTTCTGATATAACTATTAAGTATGAACCTAAAGCATAGTAGTGAAATTATGATTACACCACCCCAGGAGAAAAAAAATAAAATTCCAGAGCTAAAAATGAAAAACATTATGTCTAAAGCAAAATTTCAAAGAATACAAACATCAAAATAATAATAACAAAATTGAGAACTTAAAGAGTAAATTGGCAATGCCAATGTTATCTTTCGCAGTTATTGATCCAATCTTTTTTTTTTTTTTGAAAAAAAAGCATTTGGCTTGAGAAAACTGGATCTTGATCTAGCAACATGCGGAATTACCTGCAACAAGCTTAAGCATTCCAATCACACCAAAAATAGTCTTAATTTTAGGAACACGAAGAGAGCTGCACTCAGGAACTCCATCTGATATCCCAAACAGAAAAAATAACCATCAAATCAAACACTAGAAATAATCATCCATAAGCCAATAAATAACAAAAAAAGAAAGAAAAAACAAACCAATGAGTTTCATGGAACCATCAGCCCGAGTAATAGCCAAAGGAGAACCAGAAGATCCATCAGTAGGTTCAACTACATATTGATCAGGAAATTCCCAGAGGCGCATACGAGTATATAGCTTCTGCCCAGACTCAGCCCTCTCCATCATTATTATACTATTAACAATCCAATTCCTTTCCTTAAAAACATCCCCAAAACAAAATTCAAATAAAAAACAAACCCTAAAATCAAATTCATACAAGGAAGAAGAAGAATAGAATAGCAAGTGGGCTACCTTTAATATAGTAAAAAGATACGTGGAATGTCTGAGATCCAATGGAAGTAGAGAAAAACTAACAGCTTTAGCTCTGATAATTTTTGAATTGAAAAGGGGAAAAACAAAAAGTTAAAAGTTAAAATTTTGGGTATTTTTCAAAAAATTAAATTTCGGTTTGTTTGGTTTTTCTCATTGATTTTGGGCTTTAAGAAAGGCGAGGGAATGCGCTTCCATTTCGGACTCAAAAAATTGCAGTTTCTTAATCAGCTTTTTTGTTTTTGACCTGGTCAAATTTCCTACTATTTTGGTGCTTCATGTCAGCCGTTTGATCTGATTACTGTGATGTAAACATTTATTTTTATTTTACGGATTTTTATTTTCCCCCCTAATTCATATATAAATAAAATGAATGAATTATAGTTTATATATATATATATAAATGAATGAATTCCAGTTCTACATAAATTTATACAAAATAATATTTAAGTTTAATTTGAATGAATCTATATTATATGTTAAATCAATATTTACTATTACAATTTATTATCACGTGTTTCCCTCTAATCAAATTCTTTTATTTATTAATTTTTTTAATTTTCAATTAATCTTCAAGTTCTAAATTAAATTCTTTTATTAAATTAAAAAAATATTCATATTAGATGTTTCTTATGCAAATTAAATTCTTTTATTTATCAAATTAAAAATCTTCATGTTAATTTTTAATTTTTAAATTAATTTTTATTAAATTAAAAATATTCATGTTAATTTTCATCCTAATTTTTTATATTAATCCTTTATAAATTCACCATTATTTTTTTCTTGTGTTTATTTTCTGCAGTACATATTCATTGGTAATCGTTCATTCTATGTAATTTCATTAATTATGAAACTTGATTTTAAAACTATAATTGGTATTTTCTAAACAATGCATATTTGTTGGTGAGATACAATTTATGTATATGTCTTTTTTATTTTTTTATGAATACTTTTTTTAATTTGTTAATTATTAGGACTATAATAATCATATTTGATTTTTTTGTCTTTTCAATTTCAGTGTTCATGTCGTATTATTTTCATGTTGTTGTTTGATTTTTTTTTATTTTCTATTTTTGTTTTGTTTGAATTTTCTCTATTGGATTAATTTTGTATTTGTTTCTATTGGAAAAAATAGTTTCAAATATATAAAGGTTCGAATTTTACCTCTGACTATACTCATAGAAAAAAATTTTGTGCTTATACTATCAGTCTCAAAGAACGATCACCAGAGAAAACTTTTTTTTACTTTTCACAGTCTAAAAATCAAGCATCACCCCTCAATCTCATACTTTTGGAGTATGAAATATATGAGAGAAAAACTATAGCAGTCAACCTTCTAAAGCTTGTAAATACTGACATATTTATAACAGTAGTGTCTTTCTCTCAGAAGGACTTATGTTTGATTTTAAAGTTAAAATCAAACTATATTTCTGACTATCCTAATCATTGTAGAATACTATCTCCTCTCATTTATCTTAATATTATCTGATAATATTAATTAAATAAATATTAAAATTTAAATAATATTTATTAAAATATGTTAGTTTACGAGTCTATCCACCCGTCATAGGCGGACCTAACCCAAAATCAACGTCTCCCACTCGCACATAATATGACATATGCTTAAAATGAGGTAATGGTCTAAGGCAGCTCATACTAGATTAATAGACCGTGCGACCGGCATACAACGAGAGCTCTAAACTATACACATGTTAGGGATATAACGTCTCATTTGTTGAAACGACTACGGAGTAGATATATTATGCTTTGCCCTAGACTACTTATCACATTTTCACTGTTCTCATATGATCCCAAGACAATTTGTACCCATAATTATGTAAGCTTTCAAATATAATTGGTCGACATGTGGATACAAAAAGAAAGTGACAATTCAGTAATCTTCTTTTTAGTTCAGTTTTCTTGATAATAATCAGACTTGCTTTTCTAGAAATATTCCATTAGATCGAATCACTCATAATCCTCTGACAACACCCTAAAATATCAAACATCTAATTAAACCCCGAAAACTAACTAAAAGTCACAAGAGTAACAATTATGAGAATCTAAATTCTCTAAGGGTCTCACTTTGACAAACAAAAAATAGAGATCGCATTCTTTTTATCTTCCCCTTTGTGGTTGAGAAAAAAAAAAAACTGCACATGTGGTATGAGTCACATGCCATAGTGTTCTTTCCTTCTAATAGAGCTCATGCCTCAAAAGAAAATACTATGTAGACAATAGGTTAGACACACCCAGTGTTTAACCTTGAGTTCATGTATCTATCCGTATTGTGTCAGAACTCACATCTGGCGATATAGACAAGATTAGGTATAGTCACAATAAACTAGCCTCATGACTCTCAATAAATGAGACGACCATTGTGCTTCAAACACGAGCTCATTATCATGTAGATAATTTTGTTTGAAATGGTCTCATCTTCATTGGTCACATAGACTAACAAAGGCAATTGGCCTAGCGAGAAGGTCAATTTTATCTTGTCTGAAATGCTCATCAAATGCAACAAAAATATTTAAAAAGAATCCATGTAAATACAAAACAATCATCACGTATTGGCATAAATAACAAGTGAACAATGTTTGAAAAAAAAAAATCAATGTCTATGCAAACATAAAGACTTAGTGTATTTAATAAAAACGTCTCTGGACATAGATTTCGTAAAAGGATTAGCAACCATATCATGTGTAGAGGTGTATTTCATGTCCACTTCTTTTCGTGTAACAATGTCTATGATAAAATTATATTTGATATCTATGTGTTTGGTCTTACAATGAAACTTTGGGTCCTTGGTGTATGCAATTGCTGCTTGACTATCACAGTGTATTGTGACTGGCTCAATTACACCATCAATACCCAAAATGATCTAAGAACCTTTTAAGCCAAACATCTTCTTTTACCGAGGCTAAAAATGCTACAAATTCAGCTTCTATAGTCGAAAGTGCAATACATGACTGTTTCTTGCTACTCCATGAGATAACACCCTTGTTGAGTAAGAAAATAAATCCTAAGGTGGATTTTCTTTCATCCATATTTCCCACCCAGTCAGCGTCCGTATAGCCTTTCAAACTAAGACTTCCGTCTTGATAGCACAATGAGTAATCGGTAATACTCTTTAGGTACCTTAAAATCCTCTTAACTGCTTGCCAATGTACTGGACGTGGATTGGACTGAAATCTGCTTACCATGCCAATGACGAAGCAAATATTGGGCCTAGTACACATCATTGCATACATTAGGCTACCAACAACACTCAATAAGGGACATTCTTCATACGTTCTATTTCTTTCAGAGTTTTGGGACACAGCCTTCGGCTCACCTTTGACAATAGGGGAATCTATTGGGTTACAATCACGCATATTAAATTGCTCAAGTACTTTCTTTATATACATTTCTTGAGAAAGAGACAATAGTTTCCTTAAATGATCTCTCAAAATCTTTACTTCGAGAATATATGCGGCTTCACCCATATCTTTCATCTCAAAACTAGTCGATAACCACCATTTGATCAACCAAATCCCAAACTTGGTTTGATCTCATGGAGTCTAACTCTTCTTTCATTACTTTTATTCAATTATCCTTGGTCGGGCATTGAGAGAGCCTCATTAAAATTTCTAGTTTCGTCATCATCTTAAGATACAACCACGAATACCTCATCCCTACCTTTGATGTTAAATCGACGACGAGGAATGGTTCCACGATTGCTCCGCCTCAAAATTAGAATCTTGAAGGATATTTCCTTTAAGTTCAAAAATTGGAACATCAACTAAATCAAGATCCATAGGACTCCCACTAGAATTAGGATTCCCACTGAAATTAGGATTCGTACTCCCATTTAGAATAGGATCACTTTCAGCCGAACTAATTGATGGTGGAGTTAAGTCCACCAAAATCCTCCTACTCGGATGAAGTGGTCATTGTGAATTTTGTTCCTCAGTCTTATATAAGGAGAACTCTTGATTTAGGTCACCTTACCTAGGAAAATCATTCTCTAAGAATGTAACGTCACTTGATTCAAACTCAGTTATCCTCCCAATGTCTTGTTCACCTATGAAGACACATCCTTTGGATAGGTCAGAATATCTCACAAAGATACACTTTTTACCTCTTAGGCCTAATTTCCCATATTTGTGTGAGGTATCATGAACATAGGCAGCGCATCCCCAAGGTTTTAGGATGCTCAGGTCGGGTTTACCCTGTCCATAACTCATATGGTGTTGATGGGATGGATTTGAAGGGCACATAGTTAAGTACATATGTGGCAGTTAATAATACGTCGCCCCAAAAAGCAATGGGCAACTTAGCTTATGCCATCATATACCTAACCATTTCTAGGAGCATCCTATTTCTCCTTTCAGCAACACCATTTTGTTGTGGAGTTCGAGGAATAGTTAGCTAATGTTCTTTTACTTTTTCATCACATAATTGTTTGAACTGATCAAACAAATATTCATGACCCCTGTCGGTTTGAAGTGTTTTCACTTTCTTGTCTAGTTGATTCTTAACTAAGTTGAGGTAGTTCTTGAAATAATTTAATGCTTCAGATTTATGTGCAATCAAGTAAACATGACCATACATAGAATAGTCATCTCTGAAGGTGATGAAATAGTAGACATCATGCCTAGCCCTCACATTCATTGGACTTCAAATGTCTGAATGTATAAGTTACAATGGAATGGTAGCTCTAGTGCCTTTATCGAATGGTTTTCTCGTAGCTTTTCCTGTTATACAAAATTCACAAATAGGTAATTATACTTTACTAAAGTTCGATAGGAGACCAACACTAACTAATCTATCCATACATTATTGGCCGATATGGCCTAGTCTAACATGCCATACATTCACATCATCATCAAAGTTACTTGAAATGGTGAATATATAAAAAATGTTATTAGAAATAGAACCATGTTCAGTATCCAATAAGAAAAATTTGTCTAAAACTTATCTAGAACCATAAAAAGTTTGCCCCAATTTAAAAGTACAGTGTTTTCATAAAAATTCAATGAAAAATCTAATCTAAGTAAAACAATAACAGAAATAAGATTCCATCTTATTTGTGGGATGTAGAGAACATTGTGAAGCAGTAAGGTTCAACCTCCATGTAACATTAATTTGCAGGTGCCAATCCCTTTTACCTCAACGCGAGCATTATTCTCCAAGAAAATCCATCTCGCCCCAGTGGGTAATCGACGGAATTCAATGAAGGCTTCATGTTCCTTTGTTACATGGTCGGTGGCTACTGAATCTACAACCCACAGAGGATTAGTTTTAGTTAACAACATTAAACTTGAAACCATTATTCCATTTACACATGAGTTAATGGATTATACCTTCTTATGTGCAGTGCAGTCCTTAGCATAGTGGCCTTTATTTCCACAATTGAAATATTTAACCTTTACAACGTTTCTCTTCTTAGGACACTTCCTCATATTTTGCTTTGGTTTCTTGTTATCCTGATCATCCTTAGCTTTACCCTTTCCTTATTATTATAGTACTTATGTTTGGTGCCACGATTCCCTTTTGGACTGGCTTGGACTGGATGCACCTCTACACCAAGTTGCATAGCTGTAAGCCTGTCAGCCTCAAATTCCAAGTGATAGGAGGCATCAACAAAGGTCTTGATAGCTAGATTATGAGTCAAGTGCATCCTCATATGCTCCCAACTATCTGGTAAGGATCTAATGACTGCCTGGATTTTTTACTCTCTTTTGTCAACTCATGGCCGACATTATGAAGCTCATTTATCATGTTCGAAATCTCCCTAAGATGTTTCCTCATGTTATGTTCAGGACACTTCTTGTAAGTATTAAACTTGATAGTGAGCGAGCGCATCTTAGTTAGAGAAATTCCACTGAATTTTTCTTTAAGGGCCACCCACATGTCCCTTACATATTCATAGCTATAAAATTCCTTTAAAATGTCATCGTCCATTACGCTTAGCAAAGTGATGTGAGCAAGTGAGTTTTTCCTTTTCTAGACAGCGAAGGCATCACAATCATGCCTATGTTGGGTCGTGGTTCCTTCTTGGTCAGGTACTCTTATGATGGAACTCAGAGGTTCTAGTGCCTTCTGTTCTTTCAGCATGTACTGAATTTTCATGCTCTAGATCTTGTAGTCATCTCCAGATAACTTAACACCCTTGTTTATTTTGACAATAATGTTCTTAGAAGCAGACAACATTTTGCTATTGAAAATGGAGGATTTTCTTCTAGACATTACATAAACGAAATTATCAATATCACAGTTTACATGTCATTATAACTTTACAACCAATGTATATATTAATGTTAACACACATATAATCTCAAGTCAAAAGGTCATTATGTTTTTAATCATCATCTCGACAATATGTGATGATTAATATTAATATAAAATATATATGCAAAATTATACAATTATTCAAACCAAGTTAAAAAACTATATATTGAATAATCATAAAACTCGATTATTGTCGTGCATTTAAAAGAAAATAATTATACTAAATAATTAAAAGAAATGCATATTCCATTAATAATAAAATTTATATTTTATAAACTATAAACGAACAAATATGGTCGAAACAAAAAATCCACTAGAAAAATTCTTATTATCATTATTTTTTACTAACAAAAATAATAAGAATAACCTAGGATTTGAAAGTTAGACTGAAAAATTACAAATGACCTGACTCTTAATAGGAGCTAAAAGCCAAAGGGCTTTTCTCAAGTCAATAAGTAAGTAATATATGGTGTTGCTTGAAAATCTTTGACCACTAACTTGGCTCCACTACGAAGTGTCATACTCTCATGCTTAGAGTAAGATTTTCTCACTATCCCTAAGGAACACCAAAAGTTAAAGAAGGAAATGAGGACAACTCGATATGTCCTATGTCCTTGACCCCACTCTCAATCAAGCAGCTCATGCAGTGCTAGATGAACTAACAAATTCATCAATGCAAGATACATTGATCTTTGAGAATTAATCTCCATTAGCCACACCATCTCTTAACAAATTTTATGTATGCACAATACATGTCTCACGAGAAAATCTAAATTGCAAATATGACTATTAGAACGTATTTTTCGAGTTTTCAATTTGTTTTTCAGAACCATCAATTTTGCCTTTCTCCTAGCTCTAAGCTTAAATGTACGTGCCACAGAAGGTGTCCTGACGATGATAGTTATATGTTGTAACTTTTCACAAAAAAAAGTTGGTCAAAAAATATAATTATACATTATAGTATAATTAATAAAGAACATATCTTCATTAATAGGCACTTTTTGTTTTATAGATATTAAATGAAATTTTCAGGTTAAAAAAATTTGTTCACGTGAAAAAATGTTTTTTATAATTAAAAAACTAATTTTAATTAATTAAAAATATATTATTAAAAAATAAAAATATTTTTAAGCTCCTGAAAAAATAAAATAATTATTTTTAAAAAATTCAGAAGACAATTTGGAGTCAATCTATGAAAAAACAGCGAAAAAAAAGGTCCATATCAATTTTAAATTAAAAATTTAATTCTGGCCAATCAAGAGCTGCCATGTGGCAGCTCCTGGTACGTTGGCATGTGCAAGCTGGCATGCCAGATGTGCCAACCAGGCTTGAGCAAAATGATGATGACATGCTGCAATGCAAAACGACTTGTCGTTTCACACTAGGCTGTGTGGCCTAAGAGCGGGTCACGTGCCTAGGAATCTCAGCCTCTTTATGCAGCATGTGGGAGCCACGCGCTGGCCGATCCGGTTGGTTGAATTTTTTCGGTGGGGTTTTTAGGGTCTGGAATTCTAGTGTTATGGTTAAAAATAATTTTAGAACACTCTATCATATGATTCTAGTATAACAATAGGTTAAATGTAATTAAAAATTTTAATCACAGTAGATTAAAATTTTCAGTTTCAAACATCCAATTTTAAAAGGCCATCTCTTGCTCATTTTAACTCCAATTTTTGCAAATAATATACCAAATTGAAGCTCTACTTATCTACTATTATATGAAATTATAAAATCACACAAACAAAAGCATTAAAATAGTGTTTTCCATGCCTAAATATGCCCATACTAGTTGATTACCAAGTTTGTAAATTATTCAACAAAAAATTATTTTTTAAACAACTAATAAGCATAAAAGTTTATAAAACTAGAGTACAAGTAACTAAAACTCTGATACCAATGTTGAAAAAAAAATAGTTCCAAATATATAGAGGTTTGGATCTTATCTCTGACGATACCCATGGAAGAAAAATCTTGTTCTTGTACTATTAGTCTCAAAAAATGATCACCAGAGAGGAAAAATTCTTACTTTTCACAGTCTAAAAATTAAGTTTCACCCCTAAATCTCACACTTTTGGAGTATTGGAATATATGAGAGAAAAACTGTAGCAACCAACCTTCTAAAACTTGCAAATACGGACATATTTATAGCAGTAGTGTCCTTCTCTCAAAATGACTTGTGTTTGATTTTAGAGTTAAAATCAAACTATATTTCTGACTATCTTAATCACTATAGGATACTATCTCCTCTCATTTATCTTAATATTATCTGATAATATTAATTAAATAAATATTATAATTTAAATAATATTTATTAACATATGTTAGTTCACGGGTCTATCCACCCATCATGGGCGGACTCGACCCAAAACCAACAGTTTCTTTTGCCAAAATTTCTCAATTGCTAAAATTATTTGGTTTGACGAGTTATATGGAGTTATTTGAGGTTGCTCTTTTGACCTATTAGTGTTACTCTTTTAATTTTTGTTGAAGTATTTTTTTTATTATTATTGATAGTGTTAATTCATTTAACTTAGCAAATGATTTCTATTATCTACATGAATCATTATGATGCAAATTGCAATCACAGAGTTGCAAATCTCTATGTATTTTTTAATTTGATAATTATAGATTATTGGTTTAGATGTATGAGTAGTTATACCAATTTTATTTATTTTTATTTTAAATAATGTTGGAAGTAAAATAATTATTTATGTAGAATTATTATAGAATTTGAAAAGGTAAAAATGCTCACAATATTACATGATTTCTCTTGTAATAATTATTTAAAATAAATAGGTACTTATATTTGACATTATATTAGTTCTTGTTATTTTAATTTAATTTGAATTACAAATAGAAACTTACATTTTAGTTCTTGTTATTTTAATTTAATTTGAATTACAATAGAAACTTACATTTATTCTAAATGATATTTAAATGCAATATAAGAAAATCACCACAAACCATCATCATCAATGTCAAAAATCAAATCTCTTTTCAAAGTTGGATTCTTTCTTTATACCTAGGAGTCGTGACTTGGAGTCCATCTCCATGGGAATCTTCAATCGCCATTGATTTGGGCTCCATCACCATGATTCATTGATTTTATGTGTTTGTGCTTCATCTCCTTCATCTACTTATTCTCCTTCATCTCTTAATCTAGACTTATAAACCATCTTTGCAATTTGGTAGAGCATTATGAGTGGTGGAGGAAAATAGTGGTGACAAAGTAGCGAGGCAGGAGTAGGAATAAGGGATTGGCAATTTGAAACCCATATATGGGTTATCAAATCTATTTTCATTTTTAATTTTAATTTTTTATTATTTAAATATATTGTTTAGAAAATTTTAATTTTTTAATAATTTAATATCATACCAATATAATAATAACGACAAAAGAAATACACATATGAGTATATAATAAATCCACCCTTCAAAAAATGACTATTGTTATCAAATAATTAAAGAGTCAGGAGCAATTTATCTAATGAATTATACGTTCAATACACCTTGTTTAGCAAAAAAAAAAGACAAATATTCCTTGCTTATTATCAAATAACCACTCGAAAATGGATAAAGTAGAAACAGTAGTCTTCTTTGGGTTAGTTTTATAGTGTGAACCACTCTTCCCATTTTTATTCTTAGTGTTCTAACGAGTTATGTGCATAAGTTTTTTTTTTTTCAAAAAAAGATTCCTTCCTTTGCAAAAATAAGAACATGTGAAATATCTTATCGATTCCTACCCTGAAAAAAAAGTGGCTACAAACAATCATCATTTTTTAATAGTTTTTTTGCTTTTCATACCCGCTCTTTTTACACCTTCGGTTATATGGTAGCAAATCATCACCTGTTTCCTTATTATTTCATAATAGAGTTGGATTGTCATTTATAGTGTTACAGAATAAATAAATTACTCATCCAATCTTTTAACTTAACTAAAATATAAAATCTATAAGACATAACTTATTTATGAATGTAGAAATTTTATGATTGTAATTTATTCTCTACTTGTATATACAACTTTGTTTGTAACTCATTAACACATATAATAAAAATCAAGATTACATAAAATATTTTTCCTTTTTTCCTTTTTCTTTTCTCACTTTTAGCCCTATTTGCACAATTAGCACCATTAATATCAATAAGTAGTATCAGACCCATAACGATCAAGAAGATTATAGTACAAGTTCCACAAAAGATAATTAAAACCTGACTTTTGTAAGCACAACCCAGCAACAAGTTATTCTGCTTTTTAATGGAGAAAACTATAAATATTGGAGTATTAGAATGAAGCTATCTTATGTGCATTTGGCCTATGAGAAGTAGTAAAGAATGGTATACCACAAGTTGAGGGTAATGCTAACACATCAATTTTAGAGACTATAGATTGGCCAAAAAAAGGATATAGAAGCATTAGCCAAAATTCATCTTACCACCTCAGATATAATATTTCCACATATAATGAATGCCACTTCAGTAAAAGAATCATGAGATATCTTGAATAATGAATTTGAAGGAACATAAAAGAAAAGGATAATCATGCTTCAATAATTAAGACAAGAGTTTGAGAATTTAAAAATGAGGGATGGAGAAACCATCAAAGGTTATTCTTTGAGAGTAATAGAGATTGTGAATCAATTAAAGGTATATAGTGAATGCATTACTATCAATGAGTAGTGGAGAAAATGTTGGTCAATTTACCAAAAAAATTTGAGACAATGGTAACTATAATAAAGGAATCAAAAGATCTATCGATATTAACTATAATAGAACTCATTAGTTCTCTTCAAGTTCATGAAAACAAGATGTTTAGAAGACATGAAGAATTTTTATAAGGAGCCTTCCAGTCAAAGCATAGACCATCATCCTCAAGATCAAATAAAATAAGAGTAGGTATGAGTAAATACAATATGGGGAGCAGTAAAAAAGGAGACAAGAAAGGTAAATTAACTTATTGTAAAATTTGTAATATATATCAAAAAGAAATTGTTGGCATAAAGGAATGTCAAAGTATAGTTTTTTCAAGAGAGTTGATCACATAGACACAAATGCTAATTTAAAAGACAGTAAGTGTGCAAGAGACAACAGATGAAGAAGATCAAATTTATGCTTGTTAGAGCATTTCTAATCAAAAGGATGTTTGGCTTATTGATAGCAGATGCACTAATCATATGACCAAGTGTTCTTATGCATTTAGTGAACACATCAGTCAAAAGTTCCTATCAGAATGGGCAATAAAGCTACAGTAAAATATGAAGGCAAACTTTAGATCAAAATTTATTTAGTGTTCCTCGAATGATGTAGAATGGGCATTTTCAATTTATGGGTAGCTCTTTTTCAATATATGATCCAAATGGAAACTCAACTGCCTGCGTGAAAATGCAACAAAATTATTTTCCTATAAAATGGCAGTATGCTGCAAGGGAAAAAAATCAAAATGCTTAGATGGATGAGGTAGAAAAAGTGCTTTGGACACAGTAACTTTTAGAATTGAAAACTACTTTCACAGAAAAATATGGTGAAAGTTCTTTCTTGTCATTTTAGACACAAGTGGTTGATAACGAGCAAATATTTTTTATGTTTTGGATTAATTTGGGCTCGCTATTAGCATTTTCTATTGATTTTTGGATGTTTTTACAGAGGAAAATAACTAAAGAAAGAGCTGAAAAAGAAGGAAGAAAGATGGGCTAAAATTTAGAAGTTTTAGAAGAAGGATGCTGGAAGGAGCCTCGGGCAGGAGCCTTGGGCAAGGCTAGTGACAGACCAGACCTGTTAGTTTTAAAGAGACCTGATAGCTGGAATTCAATTTATTTTAATGCCTTAGAGATGCAATTTTTAATAGATTTTGGCTGCTACAACTTGACAATTTATCAAAGTTTTCTCTTCTTAAAGCATGAACAACTAATTTTATATCTTGGTTGAAGGTTAATCAAAATTTATATTCAAGAATTGTAAGATCTAAACAATTCTAACTTTCTTCTCCTTTAATATTCAATATTTATATAATCATCTGTGGTTTAAATTAATTATTCTTTGCTAATTAATCAAAAGGATCAATTTCTTAATTAGTTAAATGACATATAACTATTCAAAATTCTTGAATCCGTAATTATTCTTGATATTTTGATTTAAGTAGCAATTAGGTCTATCTTAAGATATTATATAATCTAATTAAATAAATCTCGAAGTTGGATTTATTGGTTAGAGTCAAGTCCTTCTAGTTCTTAAGGTTGTTAATAATTAAATTCTAAGGACGTTCCTATAAGATAGGTTATTGGTAAGAATTAATTAGAGAACATTTCCTAGTTAATTTAATACTTAACGAATGATTAGTATTGAGAGCTTGTCCAATACTATAACTGATTTATTGAATAATTAAAAGAGTGATCTTTGAATTTGTGATCAATTCAATAATTGAACTAAGATTATCCCTTCAACTAAGGTTTCTCTCATTGAACTTTTCTTAATTATTAGTTTTATCTTCAATTTAATTTGTAGAATCAACTTCTAAATTTTATTTAGATTCTACTTTCATTCAAAACCTCCATTTTAATTTCTTGTTTTGATTAATTTTTCTTGATTGCAAAAGAGATTTAAATAAGTAGTAATTCCTTGAGGTTCGATACCCTATTCATCACATTTATAATTTAATTCATTTAGGAATAGGAAATTATTTATGGTGGCTTTGACACCCATCAAATTTTGGCTCTGCTGCCGAGAAATTGTTTTAACTTATTTTATTTCTGTTCATGATTAGGACTGATCATGAAGAAGAGCTTCTTTATGATCTTGAAATTGAGAAAACCACTAAAAGCTTAAGGAAGAACACAAGATTACAAAGGCAAGCTTCAATAGCTGAAACCTCTGTGATAAATTCAGATCCAGCATTAGATTTTAATCATTCTTCAAGCAAATCAGAAAAAGAAGACAACATGGTTGATGATGAGGAATCAAATTTTGGCTCTGCTTCCGAGTAATTGTTTTAACTTATTTAATTTCTATTCATGACTAGGACTGATCATGAAGAAGAGCTTCTTTATGATCCTGAAATTGAGAAAACCGCTAAAAGCTTAAGGAAGAACACAAGATTACAAAGGTAAGCTCAACAACTGAAACCTCTATGATAAATTTAGATCCAACATTAGATTCTAATCATTCTTCAAGCAAATCAGAAAAGGAAGACAACATGGCTGATGACGAACGCACATTGAGGGAGCTCGCTGCACCTTTCACCAATCAGCAGCCCTTATGCATCGTACATCCAACTCTAAACATCGCTTTTGAACTCAAATCTAGCTTGATACACCTGCTGCCCAAGTTTTATGGTTTGAAAAATAAAGACCCACATAAGCATCTTGAGGGGTTTCATATTATTGTTCAAGTATGCGACCATAAGGGGTGTCAAAAGAGCAAGTTAAACTACGAGCATTCCCTTTTTCTTTGGACAACCGAGCCAAAGATTGGCTATTTGATTTGCCATCTGGTTTAATTGCCACATGGACTGAGTTAGTGAGGGCATTTTTAGACAATTTCTTTCTTGCTTCATGTGCTACCAATATAAGGAGGGAAATAAGTGGGATTAACCAAAAAGATTCAGAAAATATCTTCGAATATTGGGAGAGGTATAAAAGGTTATGTGCAAGTTTCCCTCAACATGGGATTACAGAGCAAGCACTCTTGCAATATTTTTTTGAGGGGCTCCTACCTACTAAATGAAGCATGTTGGATGCCATAAGTGGAGGTGCCATAATTAACAAGACTACTCAAGCAACTAGAGATTTGATTTCAGTCATGGCAAACTCCTTCCAACAGTTTGGAAGCAAAAAGGAGACGACTAGGAGAGTTAATGAGGTAAGTATTTCATCTCTTAAATCTAAAATCTCTCAACTGACAACTTTGGTTCAAAATATGGCTTTAGGTAATGCACAACCAGCCTGAGCATGTGAAATTTGTGTGCACTCTGGACATCCCATGGACATGTGTCCAACTCTTCAAGAGGAAGACCCTCAACAAGTAAGTGCCATTGGAGGATTTCCCAACCAGCTCTAAAGATGCTATGATTCGTACTCAAATACTTATAATCTGGGGTGGAGGGACCATCCAAATTTTAATTATGGACCAAAAGTGCAAAACTCAAAAACATTCTAGCCAAGACCTCCACAATAACCTCCTCCACCATAACAATTTAGTATGTCCCTTGAAGATATATTTAAATCATTCATGAATAATACTCAACAAAAGTATTTAGAATTTGGAAAGTCAGATTGGTCAATTAGCCATATCAGTAAGCCAACCGGAATCTTAAAGGAAGTTACCCTAAAAAATGGTGGTGAATCTAAAGCAAAATACAAGTGCAATAACCTTGAGGAGTGGAAAAGAGCTGCTAGATGATATCCAAAAGCAAACCCCTAGGTAGAGCTTGAAGAGTACTGCAAAATTTGAAATTTTGGTGCAACAAGAGGAACAACTTGCTACTTCTAGCAAAGTTCATCCTAGATCAGTGGTAATAACTTCTCCTTTCCCACAAAGGTTAGCAAAATCAAAGAAAGAGAAGGAAGAAAAAGAAATTCTAGAGACTTTTTGCAAGGTTGAAGTGAACATTCCATTGCTTGACACAATTAAATAAGTACCAAGGTATGCAAAATTTCTCAAAGAATTATATAGCAATAAAAGAAAATTAAATGGAAATGAAAAAGTAAGTGTGGGAGAAAATATATCAGCTATGATTAAAAGACAATTACCCCTAAAATGCAAAGATCAATGTATGTTTGCTATTTCTTACAAAATAGGTAATTTAGGCATTAAGAGAGCAATGTGTGATTTAGGAGCATCAATTAATGTTATGCCTTTATTTATTTATTCTTCTTTACAAGCTGGTCCTTTGAAAGAAATAGGTGTTATTAAATAATTAGTTGACAGGTCGGTAGTTTACCCTGAGAGAGTTTTGGAAGATGTTTAGTTAAAGTTAATAGTCTTATCTTTCTAGCTAAGTTTTATATTCTTGATTTAGCAGATGATCAGTCTTCTAAGTCTTCTGAAATCTTATTAGGTAGGTCATTCATAAGTACAGCAAAAACAAAAATCGATGTTTATGATGGTACACTCATTATGGAGTTCGATGCTAAAATTATTAAATTTAATGTTTATGATGCTATGAAATATCCTAGTGATGTGTCTTGTGTGTATGGGATGGATGTGATAGACTCCCTCAGTCAAGATTTATTTTAGTTAAGTAATACTGACAAGTTAAACATTACTCTTCGCAAAAATCTTATAGCAGACACTTTAGGAAATTTAGAAGCAGAAGTCGCCTTAGAGGATGAGCTTTGTGAAGTGGTGCAAGAATTGGATTCATACAAGCAAGTAAAAGTCCCCATTCAATCTGAATTACTTATATCTCACAATAAAATTTTATCTTTTATTATACATGCACCATATTTAGAGTTAAAGACGCTGCCCAGCCACCTTAAATATGCCTATTCAGGATAAAATAATAGCCTACCAGTGATAATTTCTAGCAAGCTGACCAAGAAAGAAGAAGAAAGTCTGATTCGAGTGCTTAATGAGTATAAGGATATAATAGGATGGACAATAGCTGACATTAAAGGGATATCACCTTCCACATACATGCATAAGATTTTAAAGGAAGAGGATATCAAACCTAGAAGAGAAGCTCAAAGACATTTGAATCCACCCATTATGGAGGTAATGAAAAAGGAGATTTTGAAGCTCCTTGATGCTTGTATAATCTATCCAATCTCGAATAGCAAATGGGTAAGTCCAGTTCAGGTAGTGCCTAAGAAAATGGGCTTTATTGTTATAAAAAAATTCAGATGGTGAGTTAGTTCCTACTCGAGTTCAAAATGAGCGGAGGGTTGATATTGATTATAGAAAATTAAATTCCTCTACTAGAAAGGACCATTTCCCCTCCCTTTTATTGATAAGACGTTAGAATAGTTAACTGGTAGAACTCATTATTGTTGTCTTAATGGTTATTTAGGTTTTTATCAAATTTCAATAGCATCAGAGGATCAGGAGAAGACCACATTTACCTGCCTATTTGGTACTTTTGCATATTAGAGGATGTTGTTTGGTCTTTGCAATGCTCTAACCAAGTTTCAGAGGTGTATGATAAGTATTTTTTCAGAATATGTGGAGGGAATTATAGAGGTTTTCATGGATGACTTCATAGTATATAGAAATTACTTTGATGAGTGTCTAACTAATTTGACAAAAATTCTTGTTAGGTGTCTAGAGTCAGATCTTGTCTTAAATCATGAGAAGCGTCATTTTATGATTAATCAAAGACTAATTTTAGGATATGTAGTGTCAGAGAAAGGGATTGAGGTAGATAAAGCAAAGATAGATATTATAAAATCCTTATCTTACCCCATAAGTGTACGAGAGGTAAGTTTTTTCCTTGGCCATGCAGGTTTTTACTGACGCTTCATTAAGAATTTGTCAAAAATCACTCAACCTCTATGCCGGTTGCTGCAAAAAGAAGTGGAATTTTAGTTTGATGACTCTTACAGAAAGGCATTTGACATGCTCAAATAGATGCTAATTTTAGCACCAATCATATAGCCACTTGACTAGAGTTTACTATTTAAGATAATGTGCGATGCCAGTAACCATGTTGTGGGTGCAGTGCTTGGATAAAGAATTGGGAAAGAGCCTCATGTGATTTACAATGCATCAAGAACATTGGATAAAGCCCAATCCAACTATTCTACAATTGAAAAAGAACTTTTAGCTATTGAATTTGCTTTAGAAAAATTTCAATCTTACATTCTCGGTACTAAAGTAATTATTTACTCTGACCATGCAACTCTAAAGTACTTGCTCAAAAAGAAGGAGGCTAAACTAAGGCTCATTCGATGGATTCTTGCTCTAAGAATTTGATTCGAAGATAAGGGATAAAAAAGAGTTAGAAAACTTGGTCGCAGATCATCTCAGTCGACTATCATTGCAAAAGGAACCACTTCTAACAAATCATGAATTTCTAGATGAGTATCTCTTTTCAATTTAATATTCCACCCCTTGGTACGATGATATAGTGATTATTTGACTTCTGAAATTTTTCCTGATGATATAACAAGGAGTGAAAAAAATAAGATCAAAAGAGAGGCTAAATATTATGTTTGGAATGACCCCTATTTATGGAAACATTGTTCTAATCAGGTTATTAGAAGGTGTGTCAATGAAAGTAAAATCCATCTATATTAAAATTTTCTCATATTTATGCATGTGAAGGACACTTTGGTCCAAAGCAAACAACTTTTAAAATTCTAGAATGTGGATTATTTTAGTCTATTTTATTTTTGTGATTCTTATATACACTGTAAGTATTGTGAAAATTGCCAAAAAAATTGAAAATTTAGGCTAAAGAAATCAAATACCTCTTACTCCTATTTTAATTTATGAAATTTTTTATGTATGGGGTATAGCTTTTATAGGGCCTTTTCCTACTTCATTTGGTAATTCATATATTTTACTTATAATAGATTATGTTTTAAAATGGGTAGAAGCTAAAGCTACCTAAACTGATAGTGCTAAAGTGGTTGTAGATTTTGCCAAGAGCCATATCTTTATTAGCTTTGGTGTTCTAAGGGCCATCATCAGTGATAGAAGGACTTATTTTTGCAATAAGATGGTGGACGCTCGCTTCAATAAATATGGTGTTATATATCATACATCTACAACATATCATCCACAGACAAATGAGCAAGTTGAAATTTTCAATGGAGAAGTGAAATCCATTCTTGAAAAGACAGTTAATCCAAATAGGAAGGACTGGAGTTTACATTTGGAGGATGCCTTATAGGCATATTGTACAGCTTATAAAACTCCAATTGGAATGTCTCCGTATTATTTGTTGTTTGGGAAACCTTGTCGTTTACCTGTGGAGTTGGAACATTGAACATATTGGGCTGTAAAACACTGTAATATGAAATTTGAAGAAGCATGAGAGCAAATGAAATTACAGCTTTAAGAGTTAGAGGAAATTAAAAATAAAGCCTATGAGAATTTAAGAATTTATAAGGAAAAACTAAGGCATTCCATGACCGAATGATTTCTAGAAAGGAATTCTTTGTAGAACAAAAAGTGTTGTTATATGATTCTAAGCTTAAGTTGTTTCCAGATAAGTTAAGAACTAGATGGATTGGTCCTTTTGTTGTAACTAATATATTTTCTCATAGTGCAGTGAAAATTCAGAGCTTGGAGACTACCGAAATTTTTAAAGCTAACGGACACAGGTTAAAGCCATTTTATGAAGGCTTCACAACTCATGAAGTGGATAAACTTGCTTTAGAATACTCACCAGCTACTTAATTAGTAGCCAAGTGTAGACAAAGATATTAAAGAATGGCGCTATAGGGAGGCAACCCAAATTAACTTTCATTATTTTACTATGCATTTTTACCTCTTCACTTTTATTTTGTTGCTTTGATTTTTGTTTACTCTTATTTTTTGTTCTTTTCTTTTATTTCCTTTCCTTTGATTTTATTTTCCCTTTGATTTTGATTTTTGTTCTCTCTTATTCTTCTATGCTATTTTTCATTTGATTATTACTCTATATTAAAAAAAATCTTTTCCATTTTTAGTTCGATCCCCTTAGTTTATTTGTTTTAATATTCTTTTCTTTGATTTTATTTTCCTTTGCTCTCCCTTATGTTTGTCCTTTAATTCTTATTTATATAAAAAAAATTTAAATAAACATTAATAAATATTTTAATACATAAATAATGTTCATCATGTCTTTCATTTAATTTAGTTATTGTATTTTATTTTTTTATTTTTTTATATGGTCAGGAACATTGATGGTGGAAGTCTTGGATGGTTAATCTGCTGTAGAAGTGATAGGCTTATACATTTTTATTTGCTCGCAGGAGTAGTGGGCTTAGTAATGGGTTTAAAAAGGACTACAATTTAATTTTTTTATTTTTTTTTCTGAAATTACCCTTTACCTTTGACCCTAACCCTTGCTTTCTTTCCTTTTCTTCACTTTCATATCTAGCCGCCACCATCACCGAATCAGCAACCCAAACCCATACCACCACCTCTAGGCACCATCACCAAGACACATAAACCCAACCATCATTCAGCACTAACCGAGCTGCCCCTATCTCCAAACTTGTGCACCACTCCACTACTCGCTCGGTGATCAAACCCCACAAGCGAACAAGCTTCTCTTCATCAAACCAGTAGACCATCAAACCCCGACCAACCATTTAACTGAACTAGCCATTCGATCCACCACACCATTGATCAAGTTTCCTAAATCGCACCACTCGACTATCAAACCTAGCCCCTAATTAATCCACCCCTTTCCACCGAGCCACCAACCATGAGGACTAAATCATTCGCTCATCGTGGAGCAACAACGTCTAGTCACAAATGATGCCGATAAGGAGACCCACTCAGAACAACTGGAACTTCAAGTGCACCGCAACCTATTACTCTTCAGTCTTCTATGCAACTTCCACCTCGTCTCCGTGATGAGTCAACTAGTGGTGAGGAGTCTGATGAAGAATTCATGGATACTGAACCACTATAGTCTCCTCACTACACTAGTAATTCACCTTCTTTAGATGACAATACCCAGTCAACTACCTAAACACAAGCTCGACAGGAGTAGCTGACTCACTGTGATATTGAGCCTAGTCAGAACCAACACTTAGATTTTAATTCACGAGTGTAACAACTTTGATACATGCAGGTAAGTGGTTTGGCTATTCCACCAGGTAAGTATGCTCGCTTCCCTTCTACTGCATCTTTGAATTTATTGGATGATGTGCCTGCATTTGTCAGAAGCATTGGATGGGAGGAGTTCTTTGCATTACTCTTCAGTATACTCTTTTTTGGGTAGGAAAGATGCTCCGGCTTTAGTTTCAAAAATTGAGTTATTCTTTTTATGGTGTATGAATCAGAATAGAAAAGTTCACTTAGGGTATTGGTTGGCTACTCAATTTGCAAATATTATATCAATTAAAAGGCCTTCGATCTTAGGGCATATTATTACTTAGTTAGCCACACAATTGCTCTTGATTGAAATTGTGCATAATGACTTGCATTTTATTTGTCAACCTGCCCCTTTGCATCTTAAAGCCTTAGATGACATGGGTTTGCTGTGTGAAAACAATGGTATGTACTCTTTAGCTCCTCCAAGTCCAGTAGTACCTCGCGAACAACGTGTCTTTCGGAAGTTTTCTTGGCCTACAGCCCCTGCTGCCTCAAGTGCTGCTACTTCCTCTAGTCAACTGGTCATGCAACAAATTCTAGATACCTTAATTCACATTGAGTGATGGTTGGAGCTCCTGGAGAATGGTAGTGATGAGACTACATCGTAAATAATATGGATTGAACAACAAATCATTTAGTTGTCTCAAGGCTTTAAAATGTATCATTCCTCATAGAATTGACATCACAGGACACCTTTTCACACATAACACCAAGGAAGTATTCACTTTCCTTACTCTTTTTACTTAATTTTGTTCATTGAGGACAATTCACATAATAGGTTGGGGGGGGGGGGGGGGGGAGTGGGGGGTGTTGACCTATGTTAGTGGAATTTGATGCAAATTTGATGAGTGTTGCTCAAATCTCTGAAATTTTTTATGCTTAAATTTTTGAAATTTTTTTTATGATACATAGGATATGCTGGATTATTGATAATTTTTGTTATTTAGGGTATCCTATCAGTTAGATTTCAATGAAGTTTGTGGGCATTAATGCAGATTTATACTGATTTGTGGATTATTGACATTTTAGTGAATTTGTTGTTACTATGCTATTGGAAATTTTTGCAAATCCTGAATTATGTCATCTCCTTGCTTGTATTTTTTGATTTTTGACCCCAACACCCATTTTATCTTTCAAACAATTTTAAAATGTGATATTTTATGAATTAAATTATGTGGCAGTATTTAGCCAATTAATCTAGGTTGATTTTTGTTGTTTCACTCCATTTGGCGGTCATAAATGGCATGTTTATCATTTGTATAAAATGTCTTAAGGTTTTTACCCCATGATTTTTTAAACTTAATCAATTTAACTAACTTGAAGCACATATGTGGACTTACTTAGGTTATCTTAGTTTAATTCTAGAAATTAATTATGAAATATATTAGGAACCAAATAAATAAACGGAAAGACCCCAAAATAAAGTTTGAAAATGAACGTCTTACTCCACTAGTTAAAAGACTATGAGTAGAGCTATTAGACACTTGAAAGTTATGACTAATTGAGTAAGTGGGTTCCATCATCACAAATATTTACCCTTGCATCAAAAGATTGATGACATTTCAGGCAAGCAATTAAAAGATGCTCAAAAGTAAATAAAATGTTGGTTCCTAATTTTAAATCTTTTGTAATTAAACCATGATAGGTTAAGTGATTCCCTAGGTGTAACTGGTTTTTCACCTGGTAATTAACTTATCATCAAAGTAGGGTAAAGATCTTGGCATTTTATATAATATATCTCAGTCTGACTGCTAAATTTGTGAAATATTAAAAATCCTATTTTATGAGTCTTTGGTTATTAGTTTTCATTCTCTTTGAGTCATTTAAATATTCCAGGTTGAGTTATTGATTAATAAATGTGGGAATGGAGGTCACAAATTGTGAAATGCTTGAGGGCAAGCATGATTTAAGTGTGGGGGGATTTGATAGTGAGTAAATATTATTTATATTTTGGATTAATGGGGGACTCACTATTACCATTTTCTATTGATTTTTGGATGTTTTTACAGAGGAAAACTACTAAAGGAAGAGCTAGAAAAGAAGGAAGAAAGATAGGCTAAAACTTAGAAGTTTTGGAAGAGAGATGCTGGAAGGAGTCTCAGGCAGGAGCCTTGGGCAAGGCTAGTAACAGACAAGACTTGATAGTTTTAGAGAGACCTTACAGTTGGAATTTAATTCATTTTGATGCCTTGGAGATACAATTTTTGATAGATTTTGGTTGCAGCAACTTGATAATTTATCAAAGTTTTATCTTCTTAAAGCATGAGCAACTAATTTTACATCTTGATTGAAGCTTAAAAGTTCATATTCAAGAATTGTGATATCTAAACAATTTTAACTTTCTTCTCCCTTAATATTTAGTATTTATATAATCATTTGTGGCTTAAATTAATTGTTGTTTGCTAATTAATCAAAAGGATCCATTGCTTGATTAGTTAAATAACATATAGCTATTCAAAATTCTTGAATCTGTAATTGTTCTTGATATTTTGATTTAAGTAGCAATTAGGTCTATCTTAAAAGATTATATAATCTAATTAAATAAATCTCAAAATTGGGTTTATTAGTTAGAATCAGGTCTTTCTAGTTTTTAAGATTGTTAATAAATTAGATTTTAAGGACGTTCCTATAGGATTGGTTATTGGCAAGAATTAATTAGAGAACACTTCCTAATTAATTTAATACATAAGGAAGGATTGACATTGAGAGCTTGTCCAATACTATAACTGATTTATTGAATAATTAAAAGAGTGATCTTTGAATCTACGATCAATTTAAGAATTGGATTAAGATTATTCCTTCAACTAAGGTTTCTCTCATTGAACTTTTCTTAATTATTATTTTTGTCTTCAAATTAATTAGCGGAATCAACTTCTGAATTTTATTTAGATTTTAGTTTTATTCAAAACCCTTATTTTAATTTCTTGTTTTAATTAATTTTCCTTTGTTACAAAAGAGATTTAAATAAGTAATAATTCTTTGAGGTTCGACACCCTATTCACCACTTTTACAATTTAATTCGTTTAGGAATAGAAATTATTTTTGATAGCTTCGACACCCATTAGTGGTACATGTAATAGTTGTCAATTTGGAAAAATGACGAGGCAATTATTTTTAATATGTTGTCCCAAATTAGCAACCAAGATGGAGGGTGAATTGGTTGATATGAAGAGTGATGGTAAATTTAAAATTTTAAAAGGAAGAGATGAAGAAGATGTAGAAGAAGAATGAGTAGAGTATATAAGAAAGAACACAAAGAGTTATAGTGGTTCAGATTTACCTTAATCCTACATTAACTTCCTTAACAACTTATTAAGGTTCCACTAGTCTTGAGTTTTTCCAAGCTTAACTCTAACTTAGTGTTTTCACTAGCTCATACCAAACTATTACAATGGTTTGAGATTAATCCTCACAGCCATTACAAGAGTTTTTCCAGACTCACTCTAACAACTTAAGTGTTTCCAAGCTTACACTCAAACTTTTAATGGTGTTTAATGCTCACACACAATACTCAATTAATACAAATGTAATTTTGATGCAAAGAAATGAAAGTTATTAAATTTGGCTATTACAAACATAATCATTTTTTAAAAATGAAGTTTCTTGAGGTATTTATAGCATTCAAGTCTTGATATAGCCTTTTGAGATAGGAGCTAACATGTTTGAATTTGTCTCCCACTAAATTATTATACAGATCATTCTCATGGTTGGATTAGCTATGGTTCGGTCGTACTTCACTTAATTCCAATCAAAATTCTCAAGGTCCGATCGAAATATTTAAAAAACTGGCTAATGCTCCTTCAACGGTTGGTACACGTGGCTTCCACTAATTGAGTAGAGATATAACGACTTTTGATTTGAAGAATTTTTAAAGAGTTCAGTCAGACTTGCATCTGGTACAATCGGAATATTGATGGTATGTTGAAATTCTGGGCGTACCGTTGGTCGAGAACTTCACAAAATGTTTTTGAATAAATTTTGCTTCAAAGGTCCGGTCGGACTTTCTGGTACTCTAAGAAAATATGATTACTTTTGATAGTGAAACTCACTTTGTTAATTGTCATTTTTCACAACCAATGATCCGGTCGGACTTATCCATGGTCTGAGTGGACTTCCAGTGGTATAATGAGATTTCATGAGTATCTTTCACCGTGAACCTTTCTGTGAAAATAATGGTCATATTGATATTAAGGGTGCGGTCGGGCTTTAATGAGATATGATTATACCTTTCAGGATTTATCTAAAAATTATCTTCCTGCAAAGTGTAACTTGATACAAATGTTAGTTCAATTCAATTTGATTGCCTAAGATAAAAAATAGAGTAATCATGCCAAGGGTTTGGCTAATAGTGTCCCCCTTTTGACTTTGGCAATTAAATTGAATTTAAAGTGTTTAAAGTGTGTTTAAGGTAAATTAAGTTAATTTGCTCCCCCTTAATAAGTGCTTCATGTAATTAAGTCAATTGGTCAAATTAATTCAGTTCAATTCAAGTCAATTCTCCCCATTTAAAAAAGGCAAAAAGAAACATTCGAATTAAAAGAGTGAAATAATTTCAATTCATGAAAATGAAGCATTCATTCAAAAATATTCATCAAACAAAGATAAGAACAACATTGAAATCATTAAACAAACACAAGTACAATGAAATGGTAAATGATAAATTAAGTTTTAATCATCTTGGTTATCTTTGTCACTTTCGTCACCCCCTTCTTCTTCTTCATCCCATTCTTCTTCTTCATGTTCCCTTCTTCTTCCCTTGGGTGAGAGATAGTAGCTTCACCCTCTTCTTCAGGAGGAAAGGAACCGTGAATGGAAGGAGATAGACTTAATTCATCATCAAAACACTTTGGTAGTCCTAAAGCTTCTTGAATATGTTGAATGTCAAGATGAAGATGAGAAATTTGGTTGGTAAGGCTGTCAATTCTTATTCCTTGGGAGCTCACTTGATCATGAATATCTTGGAGAAGTTGAAGGATAGAGGATTGAGGTCTTGTGGTTGGAGCTTTAGGAAATTCCATTTGAGATGTCTCTTCACCTTCTTCTACAATCCTAGGCCTTTTCCTTAGTTGAGAACCTAGTGCTCCTAAAAAGTAGACATATGTCCCGTTATTATCCCTAATACATTTGACATATATGAGATGGCCTATGTTTATGGATATTTTGGTGGGATCAAGAGGATTGGAGAGTGGCTTTATTTGTTGAAGTAAGTACACTAGCATATTTGGAAATTTGTGTTATTTGGGAAGAGAGAAGGATAAACCCAGATTTGGTTTTCCAATATGCAGGAATATGTCAATTAGGAATTTTTCAGTTTGAATGGGTTGACCTCTAATGAGACAAAAAGGAAGAGGAGATCTTTTTAAATTAGTTTTTCATTACTATCTCCCCTAGCATTTATTATATAAGTGATAGTCCTATGTAACATCCAATAAGTTAAAGTCCAAAGGTTCTTAGCATTGAATTGTTTATGAAGTGAGGTTTCAATGAAAATTTCTTTCTAAAATTTCAATTGAACTTCAGGAGTGAGGACAAGGTTTGAGATGTGAAAGATACCTTCTAATTGAAAATCCCAAATAGATGAAAAATCCTCAAATGTAAGACCATATTCTTGGTTAAATAACATAAAGGATATCCTATAATAACCTAAAGGGTTGGTGCTCTTTTTGCTAACAACCAAGGTTGTGAGAAACTCTTTTGTCAAGCTCTCCCAATCAAAGTCATCATGCTCAAGACACACAAATTGCTCTCATTCTAAGGTTCGAAGACAACCTCTAATATCATTTTCAATACCTAGAGATATTAGAGTGAGGGTAAAGAAGAGACGGTTTACTTCTCCAGTTTTATCTTTAAGGGTAGCATACCTTTATCTTTCTTCATCATCTTTAAATCTTATCTTATGGCTTCTTCTTGGTGGTTCTTCTTATTGAGAAGAGGCAGTAATTTTCTTTCCTTTTTTCAACTCTTCATGCTTTTCTTTTTTATTCTTTAGGAGCCATAGAGTTTGATTGAGAAAATAGATGAAGGAAAGAAGAGATTTTAAGAGAGTTTGTGTGTTTTGAGTGTTTAAGTGTTTAGGATTTGATAAAAAGTTGTAAATACTGATATTGGGAGGAGGGTATTTATAGTATTTTATTTGAAAACTAGCTATTTATAACTGTTTGAGGAGTAATTTGCACGTTTTGAATGAGTTCCAATGGCTAAAAAAATTTGAGTCCAGAGGAAAAGTCCGGTCAGACTGCTGTGAGTCCAGTGGGAAAATTTAAAAATTCATAGAAAGTTTAATTGAACTATAGAAAGACTGAACACAATTTTGATTTTAGGCACAGCGGTCATAAAATTTTGAAAAATTTCAGTCGTACCATAACGAGTATGGTCATACTTTTATGAAAAATTTGAAATTAAGGATTTTTAAAAAAGTACGGTCAGACTATAAGGTGGTCCGATCGGAAAATGTCTAAAAATTAAGATTTTTAGGGGAATTGTATTTTTAATTGGAAGTTTCAATGTATGATCATAAATAGATACAAATGGGAAATTTAGATCATGTAAAGCAATTTCAATTCCTACATTAAGGTGTTTCCATCCATCATCCTTAAATGTTTCCTTATGAAATTTAACATTTCTTCATTTAAGGGTTTTGTAAAGATATCAACAAGTTGGTTTTGTATATCAATGAATTAAGATAATATTTTGGTTTTGAACATTATCTCATAAGAAATGATGTCTAATATCTATATATTTTGACCTAGAGTGTTAAATTGAATTTTTAGATTGGTTAATGGTACTAGTGTTATCATACTTAATGGGAATGGGATAAAATTTTTACCATAATCAAGAAATTGTTATTTCATCTAAAGTACTTATGTGCAATAAAAACATGTAGAAACATATTCGACTTCCCCGGTAGAAAGAGCAACCGACACTTGTTTCTTGCTAAACTAAGAAACTAGGCAATCATAAAGAAAATGGCATACACTGGTTGTGCTTTTTCTATCCAAAAGACTACTGGCATAGTCCGTATCCGAAAAACCTAAAATGTCAAATAATGTATTTCTAGGATACCAAAGTCCTAAATATAACATACCATTTAAATATTTTAAAATTCTTTTAGTAGCATTCCAATGTGATTTCCTAGGATATGATTGAAATCTAGCATACAAACATACACTGTATATTATATCCGGTCTAGAGGCAATTAAGTAAAGTAGTGATCCGATGATACCTTGATATTTCTTCTCATCTACTGCCTTATCATTTTCATCTTTGTCAAGTTTCAAGGATGCGCTCATTGGAGTCTTGCTAATCTTACAACCATCCATTCCAAATTTCTTGAGAAGTTCCTTTGTGTACTTGGATTGGTTGATAGAGATTCCATCATTGCATTGTTTGATTTGTAGTCCAAGGAAGAATTTGAGTTCACACATCATACTCATTTTAAATTTTCTAGACATATAAGAAGTAAATTCTTTGCACAAAGATTCATTAGTAGAACCAAATATAATGTCATCAATATAAATTTGCACAATCAAAATGTTATGTATTTTCTTTTTAACAAAAAGAGTTGTGTCAACTTTGCCTTTTGAAAAACCATTTTCAAGCAAATAGGCATTAAATCTAGCATACCAAGCTTTTGGAGCTTGTTTCAATCCATATAATGCTTTGAAAAATTTAAAAACATGATTTAAAAATTTATAATCTTTAAAATCAGGTGGTTGTTCAACATAATCTTCCCTATTAATAAACTCATTTAAAAATACACTTTTAACATCCATTTGAAAGAGTTTAAAATTGATGTGAAGTAATATTCTAATGGCTCCTAATATAGCAACGTGGGCAAATATCTCATCATAGTCAATGCATTCCTCTTGGTTATAGCCTTTGGCTACCAATCTAGCTTTATTTTTAGTAATGAGACCATTTTCATCAAGCTTATTCCTATATACCCATTTACATCCTATAATTGGATGATCTTTAGGTTTAGGAACAAGTTACCATACTTTATTTCTTTCAAATTAGTTGAGTTCATATTGCATAACAATCACCCAATACTCATCACTAAGAGCCACCTCAATGGTCCTTGGCTCAATTTGAGAAACAAAAGTAACATTAACATCTAAGTATTTAAGTTTAGATATAGTAGTTACTCCCTTTGATGTATCACCAATGATTAGTTTTTTTGGTAGCTCTTGAGAGTCTTCTTCTTATTCATCATGATTATTCTTTGAAACATCAATTATTTTTTGTTTTTCAAATGTACCTATAAAATCATCAAGAACACTACATTTCCTTTGATCAAGTTTAGAGGATTCATAAAAAACAATATGCATTGATTCTCTAACTACTAATGTTCTCTTATTAAAAACTCTATATGCTTTGCTAGATGATGAATATCATAAAAATATGTCTTCATCCGAGTTGGATGAAGATTTTCCAAGATTATCCTGGTATTCAATATAAAGCATTTGCATCCAAACACTCTAAGATTATCCTGGTATTCAATATAAAGCATTTGCATCCAAGCATTTCCATTCCATAGCTCATAAGAAGTTTTATTTATCAAAGGCCTTTTATAAACATGATTTGAAATATAATATACGGTATTAACGGCTTCGACCTAAAAGTAAGATGGTAAATCATACTCATTGAGCATTGTCCTAGCCATTTCATCCAATGCTCTATTTTTCCTTTCAACCACACCTTTTTGTTGTGGTGTTCTAGGAGCCGATAAGTTGTGTGAAATACCAAACTCATTGCAAAAATTTTCAAAGTTTTCATTTTTAAATTCTTTGCCATGATCACTTCTAATCGATGTGACTACATCATCTTTTTTTTTATTTTTGAACTCTTTTTACAAATATTTTAAAATGATTGAAAGTTTCATTCTTTTGAGCTAAGAAATTAACCCCATATAAACCTTGAGTAATCATTAATAAGTATAAATGCATATAACTTGCCACCTAAGCTAGTAACTCTATTTGGTCCAAACAAATCCATGTGAATGATTTCTAAAGGTCTAGAAGTACTTACAATATTTTTAGATTTGAATGAACTTTTATGTTGCTTACCAAATTGACAAGGTTCACAAGTCCTATCTTCATCAAATTTTACTTTAAGGAGACCATCAACTAGTTCTTCTTTACTAATGCATTGTAAGTGATCCATACTAGCATGTCCTAGTCTTCTATGCCACAACCAAACATCATTACTAATGGTAATCAAACATTCAAATTCATTATTGGAATGTATGTCAATTTTATATGTATTACCAATTCTAACTCCTTTGAATGCAAGTCCACCATTTGAATTGATAACTTTGCATCCTTTAGAGTTAAAACTTATATCATATCCTTTATCACATAGTTGACTTACACTAAATAAATTATGTTTCAACCCATCGACAAGCCATACATTGTTAATCATATTCTTACCAAGTATGCCAATGGTTTTACCTTTATCATTGTTTCCAAAAGTAACATTACCTCTATGCTTGTAAGTGAGTGATGTAAAGAGCTTTGCATTACCCGCCATATGCCTTGAGCATCCACTATCCACAAGCCAAATATTTTCATTGATAGTGGATTTTAGGCTTACCTATAAAAAAATAATATTCACCTTCTTTTAGGTACCCAAATATAATTGGGTCCTTAGGGGTTAGTAGTAGAATGATCCTCTAACTTGAGATGAGTCTTTCTAATATAGTAAAATGTGCTCTTATGTCCAAAGTTTATACAATATGTGCATTAATATAAGGTTCTAAACTTATGCACTTTTCTATTGAAATTCAATGTACCATGCACACAATTGCAAGTGTGTATTGAATGAGAATGTTTTTGTGCATTTTTTTGTGTTTATGTACATGTCTTGTATACATGAATGCATGATTTGCTCTTGAATTTTAGTTCTAGAGCCTTGTGAATCTAATGTAATCCTTTTAGGATTTTTAAGTTTGGTTTGTCCATTAGTGTTCTTAATAACTTCAATATTAGAGGTTTGAGTTGTAGATGTTTTTACAAATATTGGTGCATTAGATATAGTGATGGATGAGCCATTGAATCCCAAACTATATTTCAAAGAGGGTGACTTTTGATTATCTATCAATGTGTCTAATGCCTCTTTTCCTTTAAAAAATTTTGAAATTGATTCTTTTAGCTCTTTTAGTTCATCCTTTTTCATTTTCCTTGATCACATTTTTTAAGCTATGAGAATTTTTATTCATTTCATCAATTGATTTCAATAATTATTCATTTGAGGTCTTTAATTCTAATGTAGAGTTTTTCAAGCACACAAAATCCTTTTCTAGCTTAGAGCGTTTATCCTTATAAAATTTCATCTTAGAAAAATATTTTTCCACTCTAAGTTTCATATGTTCAATCAAATCACTATCATCTAAAGCATCATTAACACCATTATCAAATGCAATTAAGTTCAATAATTGATTACCTACCTTATTGGAGTCATTTTCATCCTCAATAACCATAAAACATAGATTAAAAATTTCTTCCTCCTCTTCTTCTTCTTCTTCTTCACTTGAGAAGAATCATCCTATGTAGCTTTGAGTGATTTCTTCTTTTTCTTATCCCACTTCTTTTTGTTCTTCAACTTGAAGCAATCCGATTTGATGTGATCAGATTTATCACATTCATAACATTTAACTTCATTCTTTTTATCTTTATCTTTGAATGAGGATTTATAAAATGTACCTTTGTTAGCTTGTAATCTTCTCTTTCTCTTCCAATCACTTATTCTTTTTAAAAACATTGCCATTTCTTCTTCATCATCACTAACTTCATTGCTTGAGCTCTCAACTTCTCTGATTGCCTTAAGAGCTATTACTTTTCTTTTCTCTTTATCACCTTGTTCTTCTTCCTTTTCATCGTGTAGTTCATAAGTGAGTAGCTTTTCCATAAGTTCATCGATTCTCAAAATGCTAAGATCATGAGCCTCTTCAATAGAAGAGACTTTGGACTCAAAGCTCTTCCTTGCTCTAAGAGCTCTCAAGATTTTTCTATTGACATCACCTTGATCATATACCTTACCATATTTCTTTAATTTGTTGATAATGGCAAGCGAGCGGTTTGTTATATCGGTTACATTTTCGTTGGGCTTCTTCTTGAATAACTCATACTCCATGTACATGTATTTGCTTCTTGGTGAACCTCGCTTGGGTAGTGCCCTCATGGTAGTTTTCAAGAGTTTTTCAAATGCAATGTGCACAAGTGAGATGTTGGACTCTCCCACCTTCTTCTCTTGATATTGAATTCATCAAGGCTATTTTATTATTCTTGAACCGATATTTCACATTGGCACTTGACCATTGTGATTTAGGAAAAAGAACTTGGACACCTTCAACTTCATGAGTAGGAGGTTTCCACTCATTTTAAACAAATTTCCATAGCTTAATTCCTTTACTATCTAGGAACAAATATATTTTGTGTTTCTAATAGGAATAATCCGTTCCATCGAAATAGAAATGAGTTTAGATTTTCATGTGTAAAGATGTTTGTTGGTGGAATGGTTGTCATTTTGAATCAATTCATAATTAAGTTTAAAGAAATTTACAAGCTCTAATACCAATTGTTGTCCCAAATTAACAACCAAGAGGGGGGTGAATTGGTTGATATGAAGAGTGATGGTAAATTTAAAATTTCAAAAGCAAGAGATGAAGAAGACGTAGAAGAAGATTGAGTAGAGTGTAGAAGAAAGAACACAAAGAGTTATAGTAGTTTGAATTTACCTTAATCCTACATCTACTTTCTTAACAACTTCTTAAGGTTCCACTAGTCTTGAGTTTTTACAAGCTTAACTCTAACTTAGTATTTTTACTAGCTCACATTAAACTATTATAATGATTTGAGATCAATCCTCACAACCCTTACAAAAGTTTTTCTAGACTCACTCTAACAACCTAAGTGTTTCCAAGCTCACACTCAAACTTTTGATGGTGTTTAATGCTCATACCCAACACTCAATCAATACAAATATAATTTTGATGCAAAGAAATGAAAGTTGTTAAATTTGACTATTACAAACACAATCTTTTTTTTTAAATGAGGTTTTCCTGAGGTATTTATAGCCTTTAAGTCTTGATATAGCCATTTGAGATAGGAGCCAACATGTTTGATTATTATCTCCTACTAAATTATTATCTAGAGCATTCTCATGGTCGGACTAGCCATGGTTCAGTCGTACTTCACTTAAGTCTGATCAAAATTCTTAAGGTCCGGTCAGAATATTTAAAAAACTGGCTAATGCTCCTTCAACGGTTAGTACACCTAGCTTCCACTAATTAAGTGGAGATATAACGGCTTCTGATTTGAAGAATTTTTAATGAGTCTGATCAGACTTGCATTTGGTCCGGTCAGAATATTGATGGTACATTCAAATTCTGGGGGTACCGTTGGTCAGAAACTTCACTGGATGTTTTTGGATAAATTCTGCTTCAAAGGTCCGATTGGGTGACTTTATGATCCGGTCAGTCTTTTCTGATACACTGAGAAAATGGGAGCACTTTTGACCGTAAAACTCACTATGTGAATTGCTATTTTTCACAACTAATGGTCCAGTCAGACTTGTCTATGGTCTGAGCATACTTCCAGTGATATGGTGAGTTTTTAGAAGTACCTTCCACCGTAAACCTTTCTGTGAAAATAATGTTCATGTTGATATTAAGGGTCCGGTTGGGCTTTAATGAGGTCCGATCGTACCTTTCACGATTTCTTCAAAAATTATCTTCCTGCAAAATATAACTTGATACAAATATTAGTTCAATTCAATTTGATTGTCTAAGATCAAAATTAGAGTAATCATACCAAGGGTTTGGCTAACACAGTAGGACAACCATGAAGGCATCAAAGAAACTTGAGTTAGTCCTTATTAATGTATGTAGTCCTATGAGACTTTCACTTGATAATAAAAAATATTTCATCTTATTTATTAATGATTACTCTCGGATGACATGAGTCTATTTCATGAAAGATCGGTTTGAGCTCTTCAAAACTTTCTATATGTTCAAGAGTTTTGTCTAAAAACAAAGTTCTTGCCAGTTTAAGAATTTCAAAAGTGATAATGGGAAGGAGTATACTTCCTCAGAATTCAATAAGTTTTGTAATAAGAAAGGTATACATCATCGACTTATTGTTCCATATACTCTACAACAAAATATCATATCAGAGAGGAAGAACAAAATTGTGATAGATATGGTAAGATCGATGTTGAAGGATATAGATTTACCTAACAAGTTTTGGGTTGAAGCAGTCTATACATTTGTTTATCTCTAAAACTGGTTATCCACGAAGGTAGTTGAAGGATTTACAACCATTGAAGCATGGTCCAAACATAAACCATCTGTAAATCACTTAAGAGTATTTGGGTATATTTGTTACAATTATGTACCAGTAAAAAAACAACACAAGCTTAAAGACAAAATAGAAAAAGGAATCTTCCTTGGCTACAACTCTCAATCAAAAGGATATAGAGTTTATAACCCATAAAGTTGCAAAGTTTAAGTTAATAGAGATGTTGTGTTTGATAAAAGTGCTTTTTGGAATTAGGAGCATAATGATATTGGGAGGAGGTATGTCGTAACTCAACCATTCTAACTACAAGAAGCTTCCCCACCAGTACTAACACCAATCGATCAACCAAGTCAACATTCCCAAGAGGAGTCTAGTAGTAGCTCACATGATACTGATTCTCCTAGGTATGAGTATGATATTTTATTTGACTCACCACCTAAAAAACATCGACGATTGTCAGAGTTGTTACATAAAGACACTTAGAAAGTTCCTGATATTGATCTTGAGTAATGTGAGTTTTGTTGTTTTATATCTCATGAACTGAATTGCTATGAAGAAGCATATCGATATAAAGAATAGAGAACAACCATAAAGGAAGGAATTCACATAATAGAGAAGAACCAAACGTGGGAATTACAAGATAAGCCATCAAACTAAGGTGTTATTAGTGTGAAATGGATATTAGAGACAAAGCTTAATCCAGATGGTTTAATTTAAAAGTACAAAGCCAAATTGGTAACTAAAAGATATTCACAACAACTTGGCATGGATTACAATGAGACTTTTGTCCTAGAATCAAGACAAGAAATAATTTGAATTGTTCTTACTTTAGTAGTACAAAAAAGATGGAAGATTTATCAAATAGATGCGAAATCTACATTTCTCAGTGGATTTCTTGAAGAAGAAACTTATGTTGTGACAAAGGGAAAAGAAGACAAAATTTTAAGGTTGAATAAGGCATTATACGGTCTTAAGTAGGTTTTGCGAGCATGGTGTAATTAAATTGATATGTACTTTATTCAATAAGGGTTTAAAAGGAGTCTGAATGAAGCTACCTTGTACATAAAGTCAAATGGATCAAATATTCTTATCTTCTCACTTTATATGGATGACCTTATTATTACAAGAAATAATCCAACCATGATAAAAGCATTCAAGTAAGATATGATGAAGCAGTCCGTGATGACTCATCATGGCATGATGAATTACTTTCTTAGCAAGGAGATTAATAAAAAAGATGAAGGGATCTTCATATGTCAGAAGAAATATATTAACAAGATGTTAAGAAAATTTAAAATGGAAAGTTGCAAACCTATTTCAACACCTTTTGCTCAAAATAAAAATTTAACAAAGAAGAAGAATTTAGAATTTCTAATGTGCAGATCAGACAGATCGAAGAAAATTCTGCACGTGAAGTGTAATATCCTCATATATGCCCTAGAAGTCTTGAATGTGTTGTTGTTATATGTTTGATTGAATGTATATGTTATGTGATAAGATATAAGTTGAGAAGAGAATGTTGTATATATGTGTTTTGGGAAATAGGGTTTAGAGACAAGGTTATATGTTATTTATATGAGGATATAACTAACATATACATTGGTCAAATGAAGAGTCAATAGAAGAGATATTTATTTGTGTTGAGTATGTAATTACATATAAAGGCTTATAAGAGACAAGAAGTTAGTTATATGATTGAGGGTATTTTGGTAATTGCTTGGATAAGATCACTTGGTGGAGATTAAAAGCAAAATTTGACTTTGCTTCTTGATATTTTTCTTCTTCTTTCCCATTGTGGCCGGCTCCTCCATAGGCAAAGGAAAGCAAGAGGTGAAGAGAGGTTCTTGATGAGTTGAGCTCAAATTGAAGGAAGTTTGTAGTGATCAAGTGTTGATTCAAGAAGTTTTGACTAAGGTAAGATCTTTCCTTTGATTTCTTTCATTTTTTTGAAGTGGTGTGATAAGTTAATTAGGGTTTGTTGATTTTATGGTTTGGTGTGTTTAAGATGGGTTTGTGTTATGTTTTCAAATGTTAAATTGGTTTTAAGTTAAGAGTTTATATAGGTGTTGTGGTTGGAAGTGATGAATGTTGATTTTGAAAGATGGAGAAGGATTTTGGTTTTAGGGTTTTGAGATAATGGGATGTTTTGTGTTTGATGTGTGTTTTGGGTTGTTTTGATGTTGTTGTAAGTTTGAGATGAGTTTTTGGGTATGTTTTGTGAAGATTGTTTGAAGAGGTTGTTAAGGAATAGAAGTGTGTTGTTAAGTGTTTGGTTATTTTGGCCGGAATCTTGTTTTGTAGCCGGACACGCCCATGAACACGTCCAGGGTTTTTAGGCCTGTCAATTGTGTTGGAGGCAGTAGGTTTGACACGACCAGTAGCACGCCCGTGTTATTGAGCGTGTCATAGCTACTGTGAGATTTGAGAATTTACACGTCAAGGAGCACGTTCATGATGTTGGACGTGTTGTTATGTTTGAGAGGCAGAAGATATTACACGCCCAGGAACACGCCCGTGTTGTTGAACGTGTAAATGCTTCTGTGTTGTGAAGTTAGGACACGGTCAGGAACACGCCCGTGTGGGTGAGCGTGTCAAGGTTAGGGTTTGCCCTAGTTTATTCTTTATTGGATTATCTCTTGTGTATCTCTAAGCAAATGTGTGACTTGTGATTGATATAAGTACAAACCTTGCATTGTTGATGCATATGAGTAATGTTATGTTTGCATATTGTGACTTTTATGAAAGATAATGTGCCATATGTATAATGTGATGATGTTTAATGAATTTGACTATGGGCACTTGATTAAGGAAATGTTATATTGTGATATGATATGAGACAAAGCCATTGTAATTGGCTATGATGATTGGATTGAAAGATATATGGCATGTTTGCCTACTTGAAGATGAGAAGTGAGAATGGAAATGATAATTGAATAATGAATGAATTGTGTGGCTAATGTGTTATTCCATTTTCAGAGTTTGTTGTTGGTGGCATGCCTAATAAGAGTAACAATCTCTTGAAGTTAGGTTGGATTGAATCCTTGAAGCCTAATTGAGATGTTACCACCCTTGAAGCTAGGTTGGGTTGATTCTTGAAGCCAAGTTGGGTTGAAGCTTAGCATGCTTTGCTCCCCTTGAAGCTTGGTTGAATCTAATCCTTGAAGCCTAGTTGGGTATATGATATTGATAAATGTGATGATAAAACCAAAACATTAACTCTGAAAATTGAATGGCATATTAGTGTGTTTTGGGCCCATGCATGTGTTTGTTTAGATGTAATTGTTGAATGGTGAAATGTTTGAATAATGAGACCATGCTTGTTTTTGTTTAGGGTTGATTATGAATGATTAAATGAATACTAATAAGGTATATGAAAAGATATTGAATGTGATATATAATGTGAAAGTATGTTGTTAGTTTTGCATATATGATATTACATGTATGATATGGTTTGAGAAATGACATTGCATTGCACTAAGTCATATCATTTGCATGATTATCTTACTAAGCCGTTGGCTTAGCGCGATAGTGTTTAATCGCGCAGGTAATAGAGTTGAACCCGAGAGCTCTACGAAACCAAGTGAGAGTAGACCTTGAAGATTTGATTTTGGGGAACTTAAAGATCAGGAGAGACTTGCCAATCATGTATATTTCTTTTATATTTTGTAAAGTAATGTTTATAATGTAAATGTGTAAATGTTTTATAACTTCCGCTGTGTAATATTTAAATGTATATATATATAATATGTTTTGTTTTATAAGTAAATGATCTACTTTTCTATAATGTATAATGATAAAGGTATTGTGTTAAGTTTAAAATGTTTTGGATGTTGAGAAAACCGTAGTATCCCTATGTTTGGTGCACTTATGCTACATTGTTGTAGTTGTAGTGTGTGTGCATTGGATATGGGGGTGTTACAATTGTTTTGGTATCAGAGCCTAGGTTTGAGATTCTCAACCTAGGTAAAATGTAATAAAAAGAATATTTTGACTTAAAAAGTGAGTTTTGAATAATATATACATTTGAGATTGGCAGTCTCTGATCTTTAATAAGATGTAATCTAATGTGTTTGCAGACATAGGTTGTGATGGATTCACATTCAAGTCAGTCAGTTGAGGCTAGTGCTGAGAGTAATGCTCCTGATGGTGGAGCTAGGGTTGTTAGTGCTAGTGAGGCACCTGCTTCTGGGTTAGGTAGACCAGTAGGTGATGAGGTTCCGCCAGCCTGGTTTATGCATATGATGGAAGCTATGAGACAAACACCAGTGCAACCATAGCCACCACCCCCTCAGTCTTCAGTACCAGTAAGGCATTATGATAAGCTAAGGAAATATGGAGCGGAGGATTTACTTGGTACCACTGATCCAGCTGTGGCGGAGCAGTGGCTTGATAGATTTCAGAGAATCTTTATTCAGTTGCAAGCTACCTCTGAGGAGAGGTTTGATTATGCAAGATCTTTGCTACAGAAGGATGCCTACAATTGGTGGAAGACAGTGCCACATTCTATGGATGATCCACCAACTTTGTCATATGCTGACTTTTTGAGGGAATTTGAACTAAAGTATACTCCTAGGGAGTATAAAGATGGGAAGAAAAGAGAGTTTCTAGATTTGAAGCAAGACCACAGGACCGTAACTGAGTATGAGGTTGAGTTTATTAGATTGAGCCAGTATGCTGGGGGCATTATAGTGGATGAGATAGATAGATGCCGGAGATTCGAGGAGGGATTGAGGCCCTCTATTATGTGCTTAGTGGCCGGGTCTAGATATCAGGATTTCTCCCAGCTAGTGGCAGCAGCTCGGAGTGTAGAGCGGGCTCAAGGTATTGCAGCTGCTTCAGAAGATGAGGTTAGAGTGAGGAGGCCCTAGTTTGAGGCAGGGTCTTCTTCTGCTAAAAGAGGTAAAGGTAGCTTTGCTCCTCGGGTCAGTAGAAGCCAGAGACCAGCAGGTAGATCAGTGCAGTTCCAGAGACAAAGATTTAGACCTGCTGCTTCAGTGGCGAGTGCTCCTACCCCTATGATTCAGAGATCCACCTTACCCATCTGCATCCATTGTGGTAGGCCTCATGGAGGTCCTTGCTGGAAGGCTGGTGTTGCAGGGGTATGCTTTAGGTGTGGGTCACCAGATCACTTTGTGAGAGATTGCCCGGAGAGGCAAGAGCAGATGCCAGTTGATTCTGCCGCTTCCCGAGCTAGTGTGAGGGGAGGTAGAGGCAGCAGAGGTGTCAGCCGAGGAGGTAGAGCAGGGTTTGGTTCTAGAGGTGGTGCTACATCCAGGGAGAGTAGACCAGAGGAGGTTGGTTCTACTCAGAGGATGTATGTTATGCAGAGGCAGCCTGATGCATCGGCAGTCATTGCGGGTACTTTTTATTTATTTAATACTGCAGTACTTGCTTTGATTGATCCGGGTTCCACGCATTCATATATTAGTGCATCTGTTTTGCCTGTCTCTGATATGCATGCTGAGTTCCTAGGGTTTGATGTGTTGGTAACGAATCCCTTAGGACATAGTGTGATTGTGAGTAGAGTGCACCGAGATAGTGCAGTAGTGGTGCAGGGTGAGGAGTTCCATGAGGATTTGATTGAGATGCCATTTAAAGAATATGATGTGATCCTAGGTATGGATTGGCTATCTCGACATGGAGCTATGGTAGATTGTAAAAAGAAAATTGTTTCTTTGAGAACTGCTGATGGTAGAGAGGTGATAGTATCTAATGAGCAGGAACAATTAGCCTCCTTATTTGTTTCAGCTGTTGCAGCTAGAAGGTTAATTAGAAAGGGGTGTGAAGCCTATCTTGCTCATGTGGTAGATACTAGAGTGAAAGGTTCTCCTATTGATAGCATTGCCACAGTTGCTGAGTTCCCTGATGTGTTTCCAGAGGAGTTGCCAGGATTGCCTCCTGAGAGAGAGGTGGAGTTTGGTATTGAGTTGTTGCTAGGTACCACTCCTATCTCTATTACTCCATATAGAATGGCACCAGCAGAATTGAGGGAATTGAAAGTGCAATTACAGGAGTTGTTGGATAAAGGATTTATTCGCCCCAGTGTTTCTCCTTGGGGAGCTCCTGTGCTATTTGTGAAGAAGAAAGATGGTACCATGAGGTTGTGCATCGATTATAGGCAATTGAACAAGGTGACCATTAAGAATAAATATCCTTTGCCTAGAATTGATGATCTCTTTGATCAATTGAAGGGAGCAGCAATGTTCTCCAAAATTGATCTGAGATCAGGGTACCATCAGTTGAGAGTCAGAGCTAAAGATGTTCCAAAGACAGCTTTTTGGACCAGGTATGGGCATTATGAGTTTTTAGTTATGCCTTTTGGTCTGACGAATGCACCTGCAGCTTTCATGGATTTGATGAATAGGGTGTTTAGGCCCTATCTGGATCAGTTTGTAGTTGTATTCATCGATGATATATTGGTGTATTCGCGGAATGAGGAGGAACATGATATGCATCTGCGGATTGTGTTGCAGATCTTGAGAGAGAAGCAGTTGTTTGCTAAATTGTCGAAGTGTGAGTTCTGGTTGGATCAAGTTGCTTTTCTCGGACATATTGTTTCTGCAGAAGGCATTAGAGTGGATCCGAGTAAAGTTGAAGCTATATTGAATTGGAGTCCACCCAAGTCTGTGACAGAGGTTAGAAGTTTTCTGGGTCTGGCAGGCTATTACCGACGGTTTGTGAAAGGGTTTTCTTTGATAGCCACTCCACTCACCAGATTACTTCGTAAGGGAGTTAAATTTGTGTGGACTGATCAGTGTCAGGCGAGCTTTGAGCAGTTGAGAGATATGTTGACTCAAGCGCCTGTTCTTACTTTACCTGTTGAAGGCAAACCATATGTGATCTACAGTGATGCTTCACATAGAGGTTTGGGGTGTGTGCTAATGCAAGAAGGTAAAGTTATAGCTTATGCATCTCGTCAGTTGAAACCGCATGAGCTTAACTATCCAACCCATGATTTAGAGCTGGCAGCCATTGTGTTTGCATTGAAGATTTGGCGCCACTATCTGTTTGGGGAGAAATGTTTTATCTACACTGATCACAAGAGTTTGAAATATTTGGGAGTTCAGAAGGAACTCAATCTTCGTCAGAGGAGATGGTTAGAATTGATTAAAGACTACGACTGCTTGATCGATTATCATCCAGGTAAAGCAAATGTTGTTGCTGATGCCTTGAGTCGGAAGTCTTTAGCTGGTTTAACTGTGTACTCGCTCTCGTTGCTTGTTGAATTGAGAGCATTGCGTGCTAACTTTGTGTCTTGTGATGATGGTGCATTGTTGGCACAGTTGCAACTAAAACCAGTTTTGTTGGACCAAATCAAAGAGACTCAGTTGGCTGATAAGAAGATTCAGAAGATTGTTTCAGATTGCAAGAATGGAAAGGCTAGAGATTTTGTTGTGAGAGATGATGGGAGTCTCTGGTTCAAGAATAGATTGTGCGTACTCGATGATGCTGAATTGAAGAGGATTGTTTTAGAAGAAGCTCATCAGTCGATGTTTGCTATGCATCCGGGTAATACGAAGATGTATCATGATTTGAGACAGCATTATTGGTGGTTTGGGCTAAAGAGAGACATTGCTGAGTTTGTTTCGAAATGTCTCAAATGTCAGAAGGTTAAAGCAGAGCATCAAGTTCCAACTGGGTTGCTTCAACCGTTGTCAGTGCCTGAGTGGAAATGGGATAGAGTAACCATGGATTTTGTGTCTGGTTTACCATTGACACAAAAGAAGCATGATGCCATATGGGTGATTGTGGACAGATTAACTAAGACAGCTCATTTCCTTCCAGTTCGGATGGATTACTCTTTGGAGAGGTTAGCTGAGCTGTACATCCATGAGATTGTGAAGTTGCATGGTGTTCCAACTTCTTTAGTGTCTGATCGAGATCCCCGGTTTACTTCCAGATTTTGGAAGAGTTTGCATGATGCTTTGGGTTCTCGACTGCACTTCAGTACTGCTTTTCATCCGCAGACGGATGGACAGTCAGAGAGGGTGATACAGATTGTTGAGGATATGTTGAGAAGTTGTGTCATTGATTTCTCTGGAAGTTGGGATAGTTTTCTACCTCTTGTGGAGTTTGCTTACAATAACAGTCACCAATCCAGCATTGGTATGGCACCATTCGAAGCATTGTATGGCAGACGGTGTAGGACACCTTTGTGTTGGAGTGAACTTGGTGAGAATAAGTTGATTGGGCCTGATTTGATTAAAGAAACTGAAGAGAAAGTGATATTGATTCGAGGCAGGTTGAAAGCAGCTTCAGACCGACAGAAGTCTTATGCAGATCTAAAAAGGAGAGACATTCAGTTTGATGTTGGAGATAAGGTATTTTTGAAGGTATCTCCTTGGAAGAAGATTTTGAGGTTCGGTCGGAAAGGGAAATTGAGTCCTCGTTTCATCGGACCATATGAAGTGTTGGAAAGAGTTGGGCCAGTGGCGTATCGACTTGCTTTGCCACCTGAGTTGGATAATATTCATAATGTGTTTCATGTTTCTATGTTGAGAAGATACAGATCGGATCCATCTCACGTGTTGCCAGTTGAGTCTATCGAAGTGAGCCCAGACTTGACATTTGAAGAGGAACCAGTTGCTATCTTGGCATGTGAAGTGAAAGAGTTGAGAAACAAGAAAGTGCCACTTGTGAAGATTTTGTGGAAGAATCATGGAAGAGAGGAAGCAACTTGGGAAAGTGAGCAAATCATGCGAGAGCAATATCCTCAGTTGTTTCAGAGTTAATTTCAGGTAATTTCGAGGACGAAATTTCTTTTTAGAGGGGGAGAATTGTAATATCCTCATATATGCCCTAGAAGTCTTGAATGTGTTGTTGTTATATGTTTGATTGAATGTATATGTTATGTGATAAGATATAAGTTGAGAAGAGAATGTTGTATATATGTGTTTTGGGAAATAGGGTTTAGAGACAAGGTTATATGTTATTTATATGAGGATATAACTAACATATACATTGGTCAAATGAAGAGTCAATAGAAGAGATATTTATTTGTGTTGAGTATGTAATTACATATAAAGGCTTATAAGAGACAAGAAGTTAGTTATATGATTGAGGGTATTTTGGTAATTGCTTGGATAAGATCACTTGGTGGAGATTAAAAGCAAAATTTGACTTTGCTTCTTGATATTTTTCTTCTTCTTTCCCATTGTGGCCGGCTCCTCCATAGGCAAAGGAAAGCAAGAGGTGAAGAGAGGTTCTTGATGAGTTGAGCTCAAATTGAAGGAAGTTTGTAGTGATCAAGTGTTGATTCAAGAAGTTTTGACTAAGGTAAGATCTTTCCTTTGATTTCTTTCATTTTTTTGAAGTGGTGTGATAAGTTAATTAGGGTTTGTTGATTTTATGGTTTGGTGTGTTTAAGATGGGTTTGTGTTATGTTTTCAAATGTTAAATTGGTTTTAAGTTAAGAGTTTATATAGGTGTTGTGGTTGGAAGTGATGAATGTTGATTTTGAAAGATGGAGAAGGATTTTGGTTTTAGGGTTTTGAGATAATGGGATGTTTTGTGTTTGATGTGTGTTTTGGGTTGTTTTGATGTTGTTGTAAGTTTGAGATGAGTTTTTGGGTATGTTTTGTGAAGATTGTTTGAAGAGGTTGTTAAGGAATAGAAGTGTGTTGTTAAGTGTTTGGTTATTTTGGCCGGAATCTTGTTTTGTAGCCGGACACGCCCATGAACACGTCCAGGGTTTTTAGGCCTGTCAATTGTGTTGGAGGCAGTAGGTTTGACACGACCAGTAGCACGCCCGTGTTATTGAGCGTGTCATAGCTACTGTGAGATTTGAGAATTTACACGTCAAGGAGCACGTTCATGATGTTGGACGTGTTTTTATGTTTGAGAGGCAGAAGATATTACACGCCCAGGAACACGCCCGTGTTGTTGAACGTGTAAATGCTTCTGTGTTGTGAAGTTAGGACACGGTCAGGAACACGCCCGTGTGGGTGAGCGTGTCAAGGTTAGGGTTTGCCCTAGTTTATTCTTTATTGGATTATCTCTTGTGTATCTCTAAGCAAATGTGTGACTTGTGATTGATATAAGTACAAACCTTGCATTGTTGATGCATATGAGTAATGTTATGTTTGCATATTGTGACTTTTATGAAAGATAATGTGCCATATGTATAATGTGATGATGTTTAATGAATTTGACTATGGGCACTTGATTAAGGAAATGTTATATTGTGATATGATATGAGACAAAGCCATTGTAATTGGCTATGATGATTGGATTGAAAGATATATGGCATGTTTGCCTACTTGAAGATGAGAAGTGAGAATGGAAATGATAATTGAATAATGAATGAATTGTGTGGCTAATGTGTTATTCCATTTTCAGAGTTTGTTGTTGGTGGCATGCCTAATAAGAGTAACAATCTCTTGAAGTTAGGTTGGATTGAATCCTTGAAGCCTAATTGAGATGTTACCACCCTTGAAGCTAGGTTGGGTTGATTCTTGAAGCCAAGTTGGGTTGAAGCTTAGCATGCTTTGCTCCCCTTGAAGCTTGGTTGAATCTAATCCTTGAAGCCTAGTTGGGTATATGATATTGATAAATGTGATGATAAAACCAAAACATTAACTCTGAAAATTGAATGGCATATTAGTGTGTTTTGGGCCCATGCATGTGTTTGTTTAGATGTAATTGTTGAATGGTGAAATGTTTGAATAATGAGACCATGCTTGTTTTTGTTTAGGGTTGATTATGAATGATTAAATGAATACTAATAAGGTATATGAAAAGATATTGAATGTGATATATAATGTGAAAGTATGTTGTTAGTTTTGCATATATGATATTACATGTATGATATGGTTTGAGAAATGACATTGCATTGCACTAAGTCATATCATTTGCATGATTATCTTACTAAGCCGTTGGCTTAGCGCGATAGTGTTTAATCGCGCAGGTAATAGAGTTGAACCCGAGAGCTCTACGAAACCAAGTGAGAGTAGACCTTGAAGATTTGATTTTGGGGAACTTAAAGATCAGGAGAGACTTGCCAATCATGTATATTTCTTTTATATTTTGTAAAGTAATGTTTATAATGTAAATGTGTAAATGTTTTATAACTTCCGCTGTGTAATATTTAAATGTATATATATATAATATGTTTTGTTTTATAAGTAAATGATCTACTTTTCTATAATGTATAATGATAAAGGTATTGTGTTAAGTTTAAAATGTTTTGGATGTTGAGAAAACCGTAGTATCCCTATGTTTGGTGCACTTATGATACATTGTTGTAGTTGTAGTGTGTGTGCATTGGATATGGGGGTGTTACATGAAGTCTTAGAGTTTCAGAGATTAATTGTAGCATAAAAGGTCTCTTTTTGAAGAAATTTTATATTATATATTTTATTATAGTCCATATAGTAGTATTTTAGTTTATATGACAGTTGAATAATTTTTTTATTACAAGTTATGATTTTTTTATAAGACCAAAAATTGTCAAGTTTGAGGATTATACATAATATAAGTTTAGATGGGATACATGTTTTATTTTGAGCTTGTGTTTGGGTGATAAGATTTGATAGAATGACTTTATTTTGGAGAATGTATAGATATATGTATATATTTATATAGGTTGATACATGTATGTGATATTTGACTTAGATTGTGATTGATTATTGATAAAATAATATAATTGGAGTTGAATTTGATTGAAAGAAAGATAGAACTGTTTTTCTGCAGGTGGTGTTAGATTGAGAAAATTTTGGCTATATATATTATAGAGAAAACTCTGTTGAATTTATAGTCAGATTTTTTAAAGTTTATTTAAATTTATTAAAGGATTTGTTAAGTAAGTACTAAGTAGCTTCTTCTGACAATTCTCTGACATGAAGTACTGAGTAGCATCTTCTGACAATTCTCAGACATGATTGTTATGAGGTATTATACAAGAGGTTTTAATGGCTAGGTTCGCTGACTGGATCTTGGGAATATCATGGCGGCGTCCATAATGATCTTATTACCTGATTCAACTCAAACTATTTCATTATAGATCTCAAGGTAGGAGCTTTGATACAGGAGATTCTTTATAAAATACCATGAGAGACTCAAGAGCATGAATTAATGAGCTCACCAGCTCTAGTAGGCTATCTTAGGGAGGTTTCTAAAGTGGTGAGTAGAGAGTTTATTTAATAGTTTAATGTGTTATATAACCGAAGCCTTATTAACTTGTGCTATTGTGATGTTTTGCAGCTTAATTAGTTATGTCATGACATGGGAGACTGATGATAGACATTTCGTAAGAGTTTATGTCCCTCTTCAAGGACTTTAAAGAGACAAAGAAAAAGGGCGCTGAGGCAGAGAGTGCCCTTCAAGCCAAGAAGGAGGCTCACTCCGCTACCAAAGTTGAGTTACAAAAGGCTCAGGAGGAGTTGGCCTAGGAGCAACAAAAGAACTTTGAGCTCCGGGACAAAAGTGAGGAGCACTTTGCTCGATGAGTCTTCAAGTTCCAAAAGCATGTGATCGGGCTCCTCAGAGAGAAGTATCCTAACACGAACTTCTCATGGATGATAGATATTGACCCTGATCAGCTGCCAGATGATGAGCTGGAGGACGAAGATGGGCTCAAGATTAGGAACGTTGAGGCATGGTCCTCTAACTTTTGCCTTTTTTTTCTTTTTGTTTTGTATAGCTTTCTAGTACATATAAAGCTTTTTATTTTATGGGGCGGTCTCTTTTAACTAATTTAAAGGCCAACCCCTTTATAATTGTAATTTTTTATAATTAATGAAAAGAATGTCTTTATCGATCCCATGCTCTTTTTATTGTTTTTATTATTATATTCATTGCAACGGCGTGCTTTGTGTCTTAGGTCATATTGGAAGCCCACGCTTTAAATTTAGGCTTGCTTATCGCGCGTTGGTTTTTAGATGTGCTCAAGACACTTTACCTTTTAGACATGCTTATTGCACTTCTAGCATTTAGATGTGTGCAAGGCACTAGCTTTGTTAGCGTGCTTACCGTACATTCTTTTTGTACGTGCTCTTTGCACGTTAGTTTTTTAGGTATGCATAAGGCACTTAATATTTGTGGCGTGCTTACCACCTATTCTTTTTTAGTTTTGTGCAGGGCACTTTTATTTTAGGTGCACTAAACGTGTATTCATTATTTGACATGCTCATTGCACTTTAGTGTGCGCGGGGCACTCCATTTTTTAAATGTGCATGAGGCACTTTTAGATTTTAGGTGTGCTCACGGCACGTTAGTTATTAGGCATGCGTAAGGCATTTTAGGTTTTAAGTGTATGCGAGGCACTTTAGTTTTTGGGTGTACGTGAGGCACTTTTATTTTTGTCATGCTCATCGCAAGGTCTTTTTAAGTGCAAGTAGTATGCTAAGACGTACTATGCGGTTTTGCTGCTTAGAGAGCTCGGTACCGCGGCATTGCAAGAGCATAAGAATTCGGTTGATGTGACATGAGGTGTTCTGTGCGCGACCGCATTATCCGCTATGTTCAGTACTTTAGTCCGATATTGAGGGTGGCATCAATGTAAAATATTTGATAAAAATTTTACAAAATCATTATTATCTTCTTCAATACTGAAAAAAGAAATAAGATGTAAAAGTCAAAATTGGAGTGATAATTTGGCGATCCAAGATGCAACGAAACAAAGAAAGAACGTGATAGTAGGCAAAAGGTATGGGTGAACACAGTTAAGCCACAAATGAACAAGGATTTGTTCATATTCTTTCCAACTGTCTGTCACTCATTTGCTTTTTCTTTTTTGTCCCAACACCACTCCCTCCAATTATACTTGTGTGTGCATCACATAAACATAAGACAAAAAAAAAAGATTTTTTCTTTTAAATATTGAAACAATTTTTGCAGAAAAGGTCATTAAAATATAAATTCTTAATTTTAATTTTACATTCAAACGTACAATATTTTCCATCCCTCTATTATGATTAGTTCAATTGCATGAACAAGATTAAACAAGTAATTTTTTTATTATCTAAAATTAAAAATTTCAAGAACGAGTGTGTATAGAATCAGCTTGCTAATTAGAGTTTTAAGTAATTTTTTTTAATCTAAAATTAAAATTTTCAAGAACGAGTGTGCATAGAATTAGCTTGCTAATTAGAGTTTATATTCAATACTTTAATTCATGCTATTTTTCTTCTTAATTTAAATGAATTTTCTTTATTGAAAAACACTTTAATTAATTATTATTATCTAATTACAATGACTCTTCTGAGCACGTATATGGCACAAAACTGCAAAGTCTTTTTTATTTTTTTATAAATTAATTATTACATAATAAAATATGTAACATACATTGATTAGATGGAATAATGTCACTATTTAAGTATATGATATACATTAATTGCTTCTGCTTAAACACTAGAAATTAAATAGGAACACCATCACATGGTTGGCCTCATGTTGAGGTGAGAAGCAATTTTCTGACCCAGAGACCTGTCGGCCTGTACCCAAACAAAACCAACCAACAACTTCAGTAATCATTACTCATTTGTTTATTAACTTGACTATAATTTATCAAATTTATTCTCAAAATTTTAAAATAAAATGATTATGACCGATGAATGAATTTAGTACAGTATATAAAAATTGAAAGCTATAAAGAACACAAAATGGCAAAACCAATTTCAAGATTCCAATTCAATTGAAAAGCATTCAAGCAGGATGAGATGAAATGAATGATAACGTAGGTTAAATATGTATATATTTTTTAAACTTATAATGTTTAGTCATGTTATCTTATGAATTTTTCTCTATTTTTTTTATTAACAAACACTTATATTATTCAATATTAGTGATTTTATTTTTTATATTTATATATTTTAGGAAAAAAAATATTAATAATGTCTAAATTTTTTCATTTTTATTATTTTGGTGTATGAATTTTTTTCACTTTAGTGTCTAAATTTTTTTCACAAGAAATAATTTAGTTTCTCCGATCAACCTTTCGGCCGATTTTCCATTTGTCGGTCGATCAGAGCAACTAAGTTATTTCTTATAAAAAAAATTCAAACACCAAAGTGAACAAAAAAAGTTCATACACCAAAATGATAAAAATAAAAAAGTTCAGATGCCATTGATATATTTTTTTTCCTATATTTTATAATAAATAAATATGTTAGTGACTCAACATGACTTAGTATGACTCAATAAATTTATATTTATAAGTTAAAAAAATATAAATTTAATGGATAATATAGTTAAATTGATAATTCAAGAGGCAAAATGACTATATGTTACAAGTTCATGGGCTATATATATATTTGGCCTAATAATATATATATAATGTGCATAGTTTTATAAGTTAGAAAATGGAAACTCTACCTGAGACCAATATGAGATCCAAATGCTGCGGATTTCATGGGTAACTCTTGGGTCAGACAAGGCCTCAACCCATCTTCGGATGAACCTCTCTTTTCTGAAAGTAAATATCAAACATAATCAAAAGAAATTAAAAATTTAGTAGAATATAATGTTTAAGTCTAAAAAATGAATTGTAAATTATATTACATAAATTTAATATATATATATATATACCTGTCTGGTGTAAAGGAACGGTATCTTTGCCCTGGCTGCTTGAAATTATTCTCTTTTGGAATTACAGTCTGTGACAATATAAACAAAGAATTGCCTCAGGATTATGTTTATACTAAAACTATTTCATTAACAGAATTGCAAGAAGAAAGAAACCTTCTCACGCCTGCCAGTTAAAGTAACAGAAGGAATAGGGTACTTCTCCGCATGACGAACAGGATCATATCTTGAAGGGAAGTAATCGACCTGAAATTAATGGACATATATAAGACTATAATGTCAAGCCAAAAGGAATTCAACATCAAATGAAAGGGAGCAAAAAGTAAGTACCTCCTCATCCCTATGCATGAAATTCATGAAACCATCAAAGTGATTGTTGTGATGAGCATATTTAGGAGCATTTGCTGGAAGCTGCAGATAATTCGGTCCAAGACGGTGCCTTTGGGTGTCAGAATAGGAGAAAATTCTAGTCTGCAGCAACTTATCATCTGAATAATAGATACCAGGCACAATAATTCCAGGACAAAATGCAAGCTGCTCATTCTCAGCAAAGAAGTTATCAATATTCCTGTTCAAAACCAAGCGACCTACTGGCTGCAATGGCAAAATGTCTTCAGGCCAAGTCTTGGTAACATCAAGTGGGTCAAAATCAAACCTGTCTTCATCAGCAGGATCAATTGTCTGAATAAATAGTTTCCATTCAGGATAGTTTCCAGCTGCGATTGAGTCGTAAAGGTCCTGAGTGGCATGACTATGGTTCGAGCCACCAACTCTAATGGCCTCATCTTCCAACAAACTCTTAACCCCACAAGTTGTTTTCCAATGGAATTTGACATAATGTACTTTTCCAGCATTATTGACCAAAGTGTAGGTGTTAACACCAGAACCATCCATGTGCCTGTAATCCTGAGGAACACCTATATCGTCGAACAGAAAGGTGAACATGTGCAAACTCTCAGGGTGGTGTGAGAAGAAGTCAAGTATCCTCCAATTTTCTTGAATGTGGGATTTGGGGTTGGGTTTCAAAGCATGAACCATATCAGGAAACTTTATCCCATCTCTAATAAAAAAGACTGGGAAATTGTTGCCCACTAAATCAAAATTTCCCTGATGAAAAAAACCATATACGTAAAACACAATTACTAAATAAATTTTTCATGATGAATCTCTTGAAAAACTTGACAAATGAAAAAAGTTGGGGAAGGAAAACAAAGTTAACTGAAATTTTATTTAAGTCAATCTCTTTTCAATTGCAGGCATAGTGCTAATGTTTTTTTCAACTGAATAATAAATTTATTTTCGAATATTGAGTTAGAAAATTCAAAAAAAAAAGGAAAAGAAAAGAAAGAAAAGATTTACCTCTCTGGTGTAAAACTTGACAGCAAAACCACGAGGGTCTCGGAGAGTTTCAGGACTGCCACGCTCGTGAATAACAGTAGAAAATCTGACAATAACAGGAGTTTGAACACCAGGTGCTCTGAGAAAATCAGCACAAGTGAGATGAGAAATATCATGAGTTACTTCAAAGAACCCTTTTGCACTTGCCCCTCTTGCATGTACTACTCGCTCTGGAATCCTTTCTCTGTCAAAATTTGCTAACTTCTCTACCAAATGATAGTCCTCCAGCAGAATTGGCCCTATCAAATTTAACGCAAACCCAATTCGTCTTATATTTCTAATCATATATGTTTGGCATTAAAATTGAAAATATGATTACCTCTGGGTCCAACAGTGAGAGAATTGTTATTGTTCCAAACAGGAGCGCCAGAATTTGCGGTAAAGAAAGGAGAATTATGAGAACTTGAAGGGATAAACTGCACCAAAAAAAAAGACAAAGTTAAGGGAAAATAATTCATGTTTTCTATTGGATTAACTAAAGAAAGCTATATACACATATATAAATGAGTCTGATGAATTAATTAGTAACCTTGTAAGGATCCATGATGGTGTTTTTGAATGATAGTTTTGAGTATCTATGAGGAAGAAGAAGAAGAAAGAGTGAATGTTGAAGAAAGGTCTTTAGCGTTTAAAGTTTTATATAATATTTTGTTATGAAATTGAATTCTGATGGTTGTTTTGATAGCCGCGTGGCAAACAACTACTAATTTTTGAGTATTTTTTGATCCCACCAAAAATCTCTACAGTGTACCTGAAAACCGCCAAACATTAATTATATATATATATATATTAAATTTTATATAATTTAAATTATTATAATTCTTATTTTATACTCTATCACCTCCTAATCATACTTCAGATTAGGAAATTCAATTAATTTTTTTATAAATATATTTAAAAATTTATAATTATATATTTTTTAAAATTGACTTATGATATTTAATATATTGAGCGAATTACTTTTAAGATATTTTATTTTATTATATGTAATTAAGTATATAATATTGCAAACTTAATTAGTCCTCGAATGAATCTTATTTCTATATCTTTTCAAAATTTAATTGTTATTATTACTATTACCCCAAATCATTCAAATTTCTGGCATCACTAATAATAGTAAATGTATATTAGACTCAAGAATTAATTTTTTTAGATATAAATCCATGCTAAAAAATAATTAAATTTGATTTTCATGCTAAAAATAATTAATAAAAAAAATTATTTAACACCTTTATACCTTATATACACATAATATATACAATTGGTATATATAAAATATGTATACTGAATATAAAAATATTACATTACAGTCTCTTTAAAAAAATTTAATTTTATGGTGACCATTTAAGAATACTTAAAATGTATTTTAATAAATAAATAAAATTATCCATTAGTAAATTGAAAAGTAAAAAAGTATTAAATGAAAAATCTCTAGAAAAAATTTGGTATAACTTTGTTTGTATTTTGGATGATACCAAATTTTAAATAACCCAACCTGCAATTAAAATGCACTTCTAATTATTTATTCAATGCATACATTTTTCTAAAATAGCCCAACGGCTCAATCCACCAATATTTTATCAAAAACACATTCATATATATATATATATACATATAAATTCTATTGTTATTTAATATATTACACCAAAGAAAAAATAAATATTTTACACCATATACATGATTATATATATATAATATACAAACTTAAAAGTATTTTAAAAAGTTTAAAAGTGTTTACATTATATGCAAGTGGCACTGATCCTCAGTAGCATAAAGATCTTTACATATAAAAACCTAGACCTGGGGTGGTTTAGCAACACTCTCAGGATCACTCGGATCTACCATGTCACCTGAGTGATAAAATTTAATCTCGTTAAGCATATTACCTAGCAGTACATACTTAAATTAAATATAAAAATGATATCATACATATATAATGTCATATATGCATCATGTTAAAAATATCAAATATTTTTATTATACACATTAAACAACACTCTAAACATGGGTCCAAACATCTTATACAATTATCTAGTCCCAGACTCGTTGCCTTATCTATTATTGGTGTCTCACCCCGGCGTAAGTATATTTTTGTATTGTCCAGTGTCTCATCCATTTTGGTCTATGGTATACCAACATCCAAGTATAATCTTTTGGCAACTATATAATCTTCTGGCAACTAGATAATATATAAGATATACACAATACACGTTGCTTTCAATGTGCTTTTACATTTCGACTCACACCATAGTTTTCATAAATCATTATCATAAATAATGCAAATATGGTTTACTTCCTCATGTTAGTATATAAATTGCACTTTACACATTTTATATAAATATTTTATTTAACCATTCTCAAATGACTTATCATGCCACAATCAACATAAATCAAGCACTATTACTTCAAACAATGTCATACATACACATTAATATAATGAAATGTATTATGCTCAAAATTAATAAAACTAACAACCACTCAATGTAAAAGTATGTACTAACATTTTTAATTCGATAAATGGAGTTAAAACTCCACTCCACTTTTAAAACATCCAAAAGTCTTTCACCACTAAGTTGATAGAAATTCTATATACTCAACACTTTTACCCAATGTGAATAAACATAATCAATTAATATCATATTTCTAGGTATTTAAAACCTAAAACAATAATTAAGGCTTAATTTTATAATTTTCCAAGTCTTTGTAATAACACACTTTAACTCTAGAAAATCATTCTAATACATTACAAATTGAGTTTTTAGATTAAATATACCTAATACATCATATTTTAACACATTTCAAGTATTAAAATATAATGTATCACTTTTTTCTCACAATTTTAAAAATTTTTCCCTAAACCTCTTTGATTTTAGTTTTTCATTCTAAGTAATATCAAATGGTAATTTAAATTCATTTTTATCATTAACAAGATTAAATAACACAATTCAAATCATAAAAATTAAATAAACACAAATTATTTAAGCTTACTATTCCCGAAACCCTAACTTTCTCTCTTTCTCTTCCAAACCCTAACTAAATCCAAACTTTTCTTAAGTTCAAGCTTAAAATTATTATATATACATCAAACTAACATCATCCAACACTATTTAGCCAATTAAAAATAGCCCCTTCAAAGATCATAATTTCACGTATTCCATAAATTCATAAAAACTAAAAAAAAAACTTAAAATAACTTTACTTACTTGTTGGAAACTTGCCTAAAACCACTTTAATTCTTTAAAACTTGAAGAATTTGATGTTGGGTGGAGCAAAAATCCCCTCCCTTAAGCTTGGTAGATTTCGGCCATGGTGGAGGAAGAAGAAGAAGAAGAAGGTAAGTTTTAATTTTGACTTTTCTTTTTCATTTTTTAAAAACTATTTATATATATTTAATTAATTTTTATTTATTTATTATTATTTATTTATTTTTAATTCTTTAAATTAATTCTTCCACCCAAAAATAAAATCATTTTTAATTTTTTTTAATTAATTAATTTTTTAAGTGAAATTACCATTTTACCTTTCATTTTACTATTTATATGTTGACTTTTGTAACTCATATTTGAGTTTATATGTAATATATATTTCTCTTATATTTCACATATACATTATTTATTTCTCACTTCTAACTCATCATTTACCCTTTAAATTATTTAATTTAATTTAATTTAAAACCAAGCAATTAAGCGAATGCTACAATTCTCTTCCCCTTAAGTAATTTCGTCCTCGAAATTACCTGGCATCAACTTTGAAATAATTGAGGATATTGGCTCCACATCATCATCTCACTCTCCCATGTTGTCTCCTCAGTGGAATGGTTCCTCTAAAGGACTTTAACCAATGGTACTTTCTTATTTCTCAGCTCCTTTACTTCATGTGCCAAAATCGCCACTGGTTCCCCTTCATAAGTTAGATCTGGATTCACCTCGATGAACTCTACTGATAAAATATGAGATGGATCCGATCTATATCTCTGAAGCAAAGAGACATAGAAAACATTGTGGATCTTTTCCAATTCAGGTGGAAAAGCCAATCGATAGGCCACAGGTCCTATTCTCTCCAGTATCTCATACGACCCAATGAATCGAGGACTCAACTTTCTTTTTTTACCAAATCTTAAAATCTTCTTCCAAGGAGACACTTTAAAAAATATCTTATCCCCCACACTAAACTCTATGTCTTTTCTCTTTAAATCTGAATAAGATTTCTGGCGGTCTGAAGCTATTTTCAATCTATCCCGAATTATCTTAACTTTTTTTCTCTGTTTTCTTAATCAATTAGGACTCACAATCTTGCCTTCTCCAACCTCGTCCTAATATAATGGTGTCCTGTACTTCCTACCATATAAAACTTCATAAGAAGCCATCCTAATACTATACTAAAAACTATTATTATATACAAATTCCACCAAAGGTAAATGCCTATCCTAGCTCCCAGTAAACTCAATAACACAACTTCTTAACATATCCTCTAATACCTGTATCACCATCTCAGACTGTCCATCTATCTATGGATGAAAACAGTACTGAAATGCAATCGACTACCTAAAGCATCTTATAAACTTTTTTAAAATCTTGATGAAAATCTGGGATCTCGATTTGATACTATTGAAATTGAGACTCTATGTAACCTCACTATCTCATTGATATATAATTCAGCCAGCCTATCCAGGGAGCAGTCCATCCTGACCGAAAGGAAATGAGTTGACTTTATTAATCTATCTACTATCACCCAGATTGCATCATGTTTTCTCTGGGTTAAAGGTAATCCAGCCACAAAATTCATAGTTACACACTCCCATTTCAATTCAAGTACTAATAAAGGCTGTAACAATCCTGAAGAAACTTGATGTTCAACTTTCACTCTCTGACATGTGAGACATCTAAAAATGAACTTTGCTATGTCCCTTTTCATACCAGACCGCCAATAATGCTATTTCAAATTATGATACATCTTAGTGCTTCCAGGGTACATAACATATGAAGACTGGTGTGCTTCTTCCAAAATTCTCTTTCTTAATTCCATATCCTCAGGAACATATAATCTGCCTCTGTACCATACACCACCATCATCTCTCATATGAAAATCTCTACTCTCCCCCTTTTTACAATCCTCCACAATCTTCTGGAGTTTCATATCTAATGTTTGTATTTCTTTAATTTGATCAATCAGCAATGACTTTACTTGCAACTGAGTCATAAGAGCACCATCATCACAATCCTCAAATTTGATATGCAATGCTCTTAACTCAACAAGCAACACAAGGGCATAGGCAGTCAACCCTGCCATTGACTTTCTACTCAATGCATCTACAACTATATTTTCCTTAATAGGGTGTTAATCAATTAGACAGTCATAATCCTTTATTAATTCTAACTATTTCTTCTGCCGAAGATTCAACTCTTTTTGGACGCCCAAATACTTTAAACTCTTATGATCAGTGTAAATAAAATATTTCTTCCCATATAAGTGGTGTCTCTAAATATTTAATGCAAATACAATGGTTGCCAACTCCAAATCATGAGTTGGATACTTTAACTCATGAGGTTTCAATTGTTGGGATACATAAGCAATGACTCTATCCTCCTGTATCAGAATACAACCTAAACCATTATGTGAAGTATCACTATATATCACATAGGGTTTCCCTTCTACAGGCAGGGTAAGGACTGGAGTTTGAGTCAACATGTCCCTCAACTGTTCAAAACTCGCCTGACATTGACCAGTCCACATAAATTTCACATATTTTCGAAGTAGTTTGGTGAGTGGTGAAGCTATCATGGAAAATCCCTTCACAAATCGACGATAATAACCAGCTAATCCCAGAAAATTTCTAATCTCGGTTATATTCTTCGGTGGATTCCAATTCAATATTGCTTCAACTTTACTCGGATCAACTTTTATACCCTCTGCTGAAACAACATGCCCAAGGAAAGTTACTTGATCCAACCAGAATTTGCACTTGGATAATTTGGCATACAACTATTTCTCTCTTAAGGTTTGCAACACAATCCGTAAATATCTGTCATGCTCTTCTTTACTATGAGAGTATACATGGATATCATTAATGAACACTACCACAAACTGATCTAGGTATGGCCTAAACACCTGATTCATTAAATTCATAAATACAGCTGGTGTATTCGTCAGCCCAAAAGGCATTACTAAGAACTCATAATGGCCATACCTCATACGAAATGCAGTCTTAGGCACATCTGCATCCTTAACCCTCAGCTGATGATATCCCAATCTCAAATCAATCTTAGAGAATATGATTGCCCCCTTCAACTGATCAAACAAATCATCAATAAGAGATAATGGGTATTTGTTCATGATGGTCACTTTATTCAACTGCCGATAATCAATGCACAACCTTAAATTGTCATCCTTCTTCTTTACAAATAGCACTGGTGCTTCCTACGGTGATACACTAGGGCGGATAAATTCTTTATCAAGCAGCTCTTGCAATTACACCTTAAATTTCTTTAATTCAACATGTGCCATCCAGTAAGGAGTAATAGAGATATGAGTGGTACCAGAAATCAAATTAATACCAAACTCCACCTCTCTATCTGGAGATAACCCCGAGAAATCATCAGAAAATACATCCGAAAACTCTACTACTGTAGGTATACTGTCCAACTGAGATTTTACTATCCTGGTATCTGTAACATGAGCCAAATATGCCTCACACCCCTTTCATATCATTCTCTGAGCTGACATAACTGAAATGAACATAGATACGAGATATCTTTGCTTGACAAATACCACTAAATCTCTACCATCACGTGTTCTCAAGATAACATGTTTATACTGACAGTCTATTATAGTCCCGTATTTAAATTACCAATCCATACCCATAATCAAGTCAAACTCCCTAAAGGGCATTTCAATCAGGTCACCAAGAGACTTCTCATTCTGCACTACCACCGAACTGTCCCGGTACACTCTACTAATCATCATACTGTGCCGTAAAGGTTGGTAACTAGCACATCAAACCCTAAGGACTTTGAATTCACATCACTCACAGGCAAGATGGATGCATTGATGTATGAATGTGTCAATACAGGATCAATTAATGCATACATAGGAGTATCAAATAAAAGAAAAATACCAGCCACGACATCTGAAGCATCTATCTATCTCTACATCACATATACTCTATGTGATGATCTTGTATGGTCTGGTCTACTAATCCCTACAGTGGATCCTCCTTTCTGACTGAATCCAAATCTGCCACCTCTACCACTTCTGCCACCTTAACCCCCTTTGTCACTAGGTCTAGGCACTATTGTCTCAGTCTGTCTATCCACTGGTGGCTCTGGTCAATCTCTGATAAAATAGTCACGGGACCTATATCTAAAATAACCAGCTGAAGATGGACCGATACCCCCAACAAACACCCCTGTGAAGCTGACCACACTGAGCACAATGGGATAGAGGAGATCTCTGTGAAACTGAGGTTGAAGCACTAGCCACTGAAGTAGCAGATCCCTGATTTTGCCTCTACTGCTGAGACCCCCTACCAGGCTGCCCTTGGCCTCTATCAAACCTCTGTGAAGAACCTCTTCTACTTCTCTTTGATGATGAAGACCCCACCTCAATCTGTGGTCTCCTATCTTTACCTTCTGCTCTGGCAACTGCTTTAAGTCCCTGTGCCTTCTCTACACTTATGGCAACTGCAACTAACTTGGAGAAATCCTCATATTGTGAGCATGCTACCAAACACATGATAGATAGCCTCAAACCCTCAAATCTTCGGCATCTATCAATCTCATCAGTCACAATTCCCCCCTGCATACTTGCTCAATCTAATGAAATCTTTCTCATAGTCTGTCACTATCTTTGATTCTTGTCTTAAACCCAAAAACTTTTTCTTCTTAGCATCTTTATACTCCCAAGGAGTATATTTCTTATCAAACTCCTGTAGAAAATCATCATATGTCAATACAGGAGGATCTTTCGTAGCATAAGGAACTATCTTCCACCAGTCATAAATGTCCCCTTGCAGAAGAGACATGTCATAATCAAACTTCTTTTCTGCACTAGCTTGTAGCTAGATAAATACTCTCTGAACTCTATCCAGCCACTCCTTCACTATAGTTGGATTTGTAGTGCCAAAGAAATCTATAGCTCTAAATTTTCTTAGCTTGTCATACTTTTTGGTCGGTAGCTGCTGCTGGGGCGGCGGCTGTGGCTGCAACTATACCGAAGCCTGCTATAACAATTCCACCATATGTCGTACTCATCCTGGTAGAACCTCCTCAACAGCTGGTCTAGCTGGCAATGATGTCTCCCCAGCTATCTCTGCACTGGATCTAACATCATCCTCTCTAGGAGTAACACTCTCAGCGCTCTCCTCACCAGACTTATGTGTCCAAAATGCTATATTCGCCACTATTTGTAAATACAGAAAGAACCACCACATCAGGGACCAAATAAAATGCTAGTGCAATGCATGTATAACTTGTTAAAATCACAATTAAAATTTTATTTTCTCTCTCCAAACCCACCTAGGTCTAGAATTTCAAACTTAGGCTCTGATACCAAAATAAATATAACACCCTTATACCTTATATATATATAATACATACACCTGGCATATGTGAAATACATATTCTAAATATAAAAATGTTACATTACAGTCTCTTTAAAAAAATTCTTAATTTTATGGTAACCATTTAAGAATATTTAAAATGCATTTTAATAAATAAATAAAATTAACCATTAGTAAATTGAAAAGTAAAAAGGTATTAAATGAAAAATCTCTGAAAAAAATTCGCCAGAGTTTTGTTTGCATTTTGGATGATCCCAAATTTTAAATAACCTAACCTGCAATTAAAATACACTTTCAATTATTTATTCAATGCATACATTTCTCCAAAATAGTCCAACGGCTCAATCCACAAATATTTTATCAAAAACACATTCATATATATATACATATAAATCCCATTGTTATTTAATATATTACACCAAAAGAAAAATATATATTTTACACCATATACATGATTATATATATATAATGTACAAACTCAAAAGCATTTTAAAAAGTTTAAAAGTATATATATGATATGCAAGTGGCACTGGTCCTCAATAGTATAAAGGTCTTCACATACAAAAACCTAGACCTGGAGTGGTCTAGCAACACTCTCCGGATCACCCGGAATGCCCTGTCACCTGGGCGATAAAATTTAATCGCGCTAAGCATATTGTCTAGTAATACATACTTAAATTAAATATAAAAATGATGTCATACATATATAATGCCATATATGCATCATGTTAAAAATGTTAAACATTTTTATTATACATATTAAACAACACTCTAAACATGGGCCCAAACATCTTATACAATTATCTAGTCCCAGACTCGTTGTCTTGTCTATTATTGGTGTCTCACTCGGGTGTAAGTACATTTCTGTGTCGCTTAGTGTCTCATCCATTTTGGTGTATGGTATACCAACATCCAAGCACAATCTTTTAGCAACTAGATAATATATAAGATACACACAATATATATTCCTTTCAATGTGCTTTTACATTTCGACTCACATCATAGTTTCCACAAATCATTATCATAAATAATGCAAATGTGATTTACTTTCTCATGTTAGCGTATAAATTGCATTTTACATATTTTATACAAATATTTTATTTAGTCATTCTCAAATGGCTTATCATGCCACAAATCAACATAAATCAAACATTGTTACTTCAAACAATGTCATACGTATACATTCACATAATAAAATGTATTATGCTCAAAATTAATAAAATCAGCTACACTCAAAGTAAAAGTATGTACTAATCTCTTTAAAGCGATAAATAGAGTTAAAACTCCACTCCACTTCCAAAACATCCAAAAGTCTTTCACTACTAAGTTGATAAAAATCCTATATACTTAACACCTATACCCAATGTAAATGAATATAATCAATTAATATCATATTTCTATGTGTTTAAAACCTAAAACAAGAATTAAGGCTTAATTTTACAATTTTTCAAGTTTTTGTCATAACACACTTTATCTCTAGAAAATCATTCTAATACATTCCAAATTGAGTTTTTAGATTTAATATACCTAATATATCATATTTTAACATATTTCAAGCATTAAAAATATAATGTATAACTTTTCCATCACAATTTTAAAATTTTTTTTCTAAATCTCTTTGATTTTAGTTTTTCATTCTAAGTAGTTCCAAATGTTAATTTAAATTTATTTTTATCATTAACAATATTAAATAATACAATTCAAATCATAAAATCAAATAAACACAAATTCTTTAAGTTTACTATCCTCGAAACCCTAACTTTCTCTTTTCCTTTTCCAAACCCTAACTAAATCCAAACTTTTTTTAAGTTCAAGCTTAAAATTATTATATATACATCGAACTAACATCATCCAACACCATTTATCTAATTAAAAATAGCCCCTTCAAAGATCATAATTTCACATATTCCATAAATTCATAAAAACTTAAAATAACTTTACTTGTTGGAAACTTGTCTAAAACCACTTTAATTCTTTAAAACTTGAATAATTTGATGTTGGGTGGAGCAAAAATTCCCTCCCTTAAGCTTGGTATATTTCGGCCATGGTGAAGGAAGAAGAAGAAGAAGGTAAGTTTTAATTTTGACTTTTCTTTTTCATTTTTTTAAAACTATTTATATATATTTAATTAATTTTTATTATTTATTTATTTATTTTTAATTCTTTAAATTAATTCTTTCACCCAAAAATAAATCATTTTTTATTTTTTTGAATTAATTTATTTTTTAAGTGAAATAACTATTTTACCCTTTATTTTACTATTCATATATTGACTTTCCTTATTCATATTTGACTTTATATGTAATATATATTTCTCTTATATTTCACATATACATTATCTATTTCACTTCTAACTCATCATTTACTCCTTAGATTGTTTAATTTAATTTAATTTAAATTAAAACCTGACAATTAAGCGGATGCTACAAATTGAGTATGATAAGAGCAATAAATTTAAATGCACAAAAAATAACATGCATGAAAATACAAATAAAAAATAAATATAATATTTGTGAAAACATGTATAAGAACGTTATATTGTTGTTGGGGTTCACATATTTTATTTATAAATTAATTTTAAAAGTACTAAATTATTTTAAAAATTGAAAAATTTCAAGTTCAGTTTTTAATCATTGATAAATTTATTAAAAATAAAAAATAATTCATCATATTAAGAATTCCATATTATTATTGTGGAAAAATACAAGCCTCACATAGTAATAAATAATTCATTGAAATTTTTGGGGAAAAAAAATGAAAAAATGGAAGGTTTAATGAGAACTTCATGCGTCAACTTCCTCTCCTCATCTGAAGTAGTTATTGTGTTTTAACTTTTACAGTATATGGCAGAGATTGATCCAAAGAGGACCTTGAAAATCCATGTTTTGGAAAACTACACAAATATATATATACACATATTTAAAATTAATTAATTATGTGAAAAAGATGTATTTATTTTTATTTTTATTTTTATGTGATAGAGAGTAAATGGTTCCAAACTTGGAAGCAACTTCAAAGGGGCCATTCATTACTATTAGCCACACCCACTTGTGGTGCAGAATTCAATTTACCTTACCTTATTCCTTTTTTTTTTTTGTGGCTTACAATTTATAATTCATCAATTTGATGGGTTTGCTTATATAAATGAAAATATAAAATATTTGTTGTTTGCTAATGTGAACGTCCATATTATGCTTTTTATGTCCTTTTCACCTTGTTATAATTTTACCCACAATTTTTTTTAATTAAGAGGAAAATGCAATTCATTAAATACGATTTTTGTTTTCTGTTTTAGTTTATAGATAATCTACAATTTTTTTTAAATCTTTTTTACATTTAAATAATTTTTTTTTGAAAAATAAAGCTCAATTCTATTACTGAATTAAGTCATACATTTAAAAAACTTTAGTTAATTAGATTTTAATCTACAATTAAGCAAATGAATTCTTGCACGTAATTAAGTTTTAATCTTATCTAAACAATACTTAAATAAAATTTTATGAGTTAATTAGATTTCTTATATGATATATATTAGACATAATTTGTATATGTATATATCACAATTACTTAATAATTAGAACTTAGAAGTCAATAGTTTAAAATTTTGAAGTTTCGTTGTAATTTAAGATTTAAATCAAAGTTAAAGGAAGTTATATATTAAGAGCCTCTCTCAATAGTATATGTCCTTTAAAGGAATAAAATGACAGGTCCTAACTATATGAGTATTATATGAAAGAAATAAAAATTTTCAATTACTTAAAAGAAAAAATTGAACATGCTTTTTTTATTGGTTTAAATTTAATACTCATCTTTGACACATGATTTTCAAGCAGTCATTTGTATTATTATATAAAGATTTGCAAAAGAAAAGATTCATGTAGCCACCCAATATCTTTTAAGGAAGTGTTTGGTTGCTATTGGATAATTGGAAGTTGACTAATAAACTAAACATAATTATTTAATAGATGGGCGTTCATCAATTTTTGGAGCAGTGGAGGGAAATAGAGAAAAAGGAAATGAAGTCTAATTTATTTTTACTAATGCCTATGTATAAAATTTAATTGAAACTTAAAAAAATATAATTACTTATATAGAAAGGTATACATATATATATATATATATATGTATATATATTCACACTGCATAAGCTTTTATGAATTTTTTAGCAAGAGATTAAAATAAAACAATATGTAAATCAATAGATATTATCGCAACAAACTATACAAACTAATAGAAATAAAGAGACACCAAAATAAATAAGAGAATTTAATTTATAAAATGAGATTTTTTATACACTCTCTTTTAAATAAGGAGAATACTACTCTCTTTTATAATCTAAAGACACACAAAGAAAAAATACAAATTAAGTGACTATTTTAAAAGAAATCTTAATTTTTTTCTCTCTGAAATTTTCCCTCTCTCTAATTTTATTTCTCTCACTTAAACTCACAATCTCACTCTAATTTTTTTTTTCATACATGCATACATTAAAATGAGAGGAGGGGAGGTCTTTTTATAGACCTCCCCCACCGACTTGGCCAAACCGACTTTGGCCAAGTTAGTTAATATTCTCCCACTTGGAGACTAAATTTTTTTTTTTGAAATTAGATCTCCACACTTTGGCCAAGTCAGTTAACATTCTCCTACTTAGAGACTATTTTTTTTTTGTGAAATTAGATCTCTACACTAATACACTGTTGCTTCTGTTCCCAATAGGCCACAAGAGGATCTGCACCATATGAACTTGTCAATACTGATCGACTTTGTCATGATATCTGCTAGATTATCTTCAGTATGGATCTTTTGGATATCCACACGTCCTTCTTCCACTACTTCACAAAGAAAGTGATACTGAATGCCTATATGCTTTGTTCTGGAATGAAAAGATGGATTCCTTACAATATGCAAAACACTCTGACTATCACAATGCAAAAAATTCTTTTATTGCATGTGTCCAAGTTCCTCCATTAATCATTTAATCCAAATTGCTTCCTTGCAAGCTTGTGTAAATGCCATGTATTCAGCTTCTATTGTAGATAGGGCCACAACAGTCTGTAACTTTGATACCCAACTAATTGCTCCTCCTACAAGGGTAAACACATAGCCTATAGTGGATTTTCTTTTATTAAGATCACCTATAAAATTTGAATCCACATAGCCTTTTACAAGTAATTCTGATCCTCCATAATATAATGCAACATCCGAGGTCCTTTTAATATATCTTAAGATCCTCTTAACACTATTCCAATGCTCTTTACGAGAATTTACTGTGAACCGACTGATTGCTCCTACTGCTTGTGCAATGTCTAGCCTTGTACATATCATAACATACATAAGACTTCCCACTGCCGATGCATATGGTACTTGAGACATCTCCATCCTCTCCACTTCATTGTTAGGGCATGTATCCAAGGATAACTTGTAATTAACAAGAAGTGGGGTAGAAATTGGCTTGCAATCTTGAATGTTGAAGCGCCGTAAGATTTTCTTGAGATAATTCTTTTGAGAAAGCCAAATCTTCCTGCCTTTTATGTCACGGTAAATTTTCATCCCTAAGATCTTGTTTGCTGGTCCTAAGTCCTTCATTTCAAGCTCTCTAGCTAATTGTGCCTTCAATTCTTGGACACGATCTTTGGTGGGGCCTGCAACCAACATGTCATCCATATACAATAGCAAAATGATGAAATCATTATCACCAAACCTTTTGTAATACGTACAATGATCTAAGTTGAGTCTATTATATTTGAGGCTTATCATGAAGGAATCAAATCTCTTATACCAACATCTTGGTGCATGCTTCAATCCGTATAGAGATTTGGTTAACCTACAAACCAAGTCTTCTTTTTTCTTTTTCTTCAAAGTCTACTGGTTGGAGTATATAAATATCTTCTGCAAGCTTTCCATGAAGAAAGGTTGTTTTTACATCCATATGTTTAAGATGCCAATCAAAACTAGCACACATAGCCAGGACTATTCTGATAACTATAAGTCAAACAATAGGAGAGAAGATCTTGTTAAAATTAATGCCTTCTTTCTTAGCATACCCTTTGACCACTAATCTTTCATGATATCTTTCCACTTGGTTGTTACCATCTCGTTTGATCTTGTAGACCCACTTGTTTCTAATGGCTTTTCGACTAGGTGAAAGTGGAACAAGGCCCCAAGTTTTATTTTTATGTAAGGCTTCCATCTCTTCATGGATTGATGTCATCCATAGAGAAACATCAAGACTAATAATAGCCTCTTGGAAAGTTGATGGCTTTTCATCTTCTGTTAGAAGACAATATGCAATATGGCCTTCCATTTCATAGTCTGAATGGCAAGTAGGTTTCTTCGTTTGTCGTGTTGATCTTCGAACTTCCCTGTCATTAACCTTGACTATTTCTTATTCCTTGTGCTCTGCTACTGCTTCAGAAGAGACTTTTTGTTCTAACTTTTCCTCTATCTAAATTATGGTAGTCCCCTTTAAAGTGTTATCTTATCTTTATAGCTTTTTATATGCAAATATCACATCTCTGCTGATGATAGCCTTGCAGGTAGTGGGATCCCACAAGCGATACCCCTTAACTTTATCAGCATATCCCAAGAATATGCATTTCTTGGATTTTGAATCTAGCTTTGTTCTTTCTTGGGAATTATACATCACATATGCGGACATCCAAATATGTGAAGAGAAGAATAATCAGCTGGCTTTCCTATCCACATCTCCATTGGTGTCTTCAAATTGATTGTTGTTGATTGTGATCAATTTATTAAATGACAGGAAGTGATGACTGTTTCTACCCAAAATGACTTGGCTAGACTTGTAATCTTTAACATTGCTTTTGTTCTCTCTAATAAAGTCATATTTATCCGCTCAGCTACACCATTTTATTAAGATATATATGCAACAGTGAACTGTCTCCGAATACCCTCTTGATTGCAAAATGCTAGAAAGTTGCCATTTGTATATTCTTCTCCATTGTCCATCCTCGAACACTTGATCCTCTTTTTGGATTCAAGTTTTTTTTTTTGCACTTTGAAGGCTTTGAACACATGAAACACATCTGACTTCTTCTTGATTGGAAATACCCATAATCTTCTGGAGTAGTCATCAATAAATGATATAAAATAGTTTGCTCCTCCTAGAGATGAAACTCGTGATATCCACATATCAGAATGAATCAAGTCTAGAATGTTGTTGCTTTTAGCATCAGATCTACCAAACTTTAATCTATATTGCTTGCTAGTAACACAATCCTCACAAAAAGGCAAAGAAACTGATATAATCCTAGGAAGAATATTGCGTTATGACAGAACCTTCAATCCTGTTTCAGACATGTGACCCAACTTGTGATGCCACATTATTGCAGAGTCTTCTTGGCTAGTAGATGCGACTGGTGCATTTTCCTCTTTCAACGTGTCTCTCAATAGTAAGTATAGATTCATGACGACCTTTTAAGCCTTCATCATTATAAGTGTTCCTTTGATGATTTCATCAATCCATCTTCTATGTGAGTTCTGCAACCAAGGTCATCTAGTTGTCCAAGAGACAATATATTCTTCTTCAAGCCTTTCATATGCCTCACTCCTTGATTGTGCGAGTTGTACTATCAAACATTTTTATTTTGATAGTACCAATATCAACAATCTCCAAAGCATGATCATCTCCTATGCACACAAACCCTCCAGAGATAGATTCATAACTTGAAAACCAATCTCAACGAGAAGACATATGCCATGTTGCTCCTGAGTCCATTATCCATGCATCAGTCAACTGGTTTTTATCTTTGGAGTTATTTTTTCCTTCGTTATATAGAATTTCAGAAGTACTTGCCATACATCCTTGACAATGTACTATTTGATGAGTATTCTCTATAGTCTTCTTATTGTGCCAACAATCCTTCTTGACGTGCCCTCTTTTGCCATAATTGTAGCATTTGACTTTTCTACTTCTTGACTTTGACCTGCTATGATGCTGACTCCCACTAGAGTCATATTCCATTGATCTTCCTCTCACTATTAGTAATGCCTCTACCTGTTGCAAATTTACTAATATGTCTTCCTTGCTTTTGTGCTTAGACTCTTCTTCTAGAACATCGGCTGCAACATCATCGAAAACTAGATAGTCTGTGAGAAGATTATTTGTTAAATTGATAATGAGTTGATTATATGAATTTGGTAGACTTTGAAGTAGAATTTCAGCATGTTCATTCGGGGCTATTTCATGATCTAACACTGAAAGTTGAGAAAAATAAAGTATTTAGATTGTTGATGTGATCCGTCGTCGAAGTGGATTTACTCATTTGAAGAGTGTAAAGTCTTCTCTTTAAGAATATCTTATTTGAAGTGACTTGGCCTCGTACAATTTTGTAAATGAGTCCCAAATATCCTTTACTGTCTTCTTTTTAGCAATACTTGATAGTACTAAATTAACCAATCCTAAGTACAGGTTGGCAACGGTGTTACTATCCATGTGCTTCCATTTTTCTTCTGTTATTATTTTTGGTCTGCCTCATTCCATTGCTATTAGGCAGTTTTCTTTTCTCAAGACTGCCTTCATCTTTAATATCCACAATGAGAAATTACTTCTATTGAGCTTCTCTATCTTGTACTTTGTTGCCATCTTATTGATTTTGATTTGCTTCTCCACTAAACCGGTTTTTCACAATTCACTATAAATAATAGCCATAAATAGTAACTCCGTAGCAAAAAACTCACCTGGCTTTGATATCACTTATTGAGACACTGCGGAAGCTTTTATGAATTTTTTTGGCAAGAGAATAAAATGAAACAATATGCTAATCAATAGATATTTTTTCAACAAACCATATAAACTAATAAAGATAAAGAGACACTAAAACAAATAAGAGAATTTAATTTATAAAGGAGGTTTTTAATACACTTTCTCTTAAATAAGAAGAATACTACTCTCTTTTATAATCTAAAGACACACAAAGAAAAAATAGAAATTGAGAGACTACTCTAGGAGAAACCTTAATTTTTTTCTCTCTAGAATTTTTCCTTCTCTTGAATTTTATTTTCTCTCACTTAAACTCACAATCTCACTCTAATTTTTTTCATACATGCATATATTAAAATGGGGGGGGGGGGGGGGGGGGGGGGGGGTTTATAGACCTCCCCCACTGACTTGGCCAAACAGACTTTGGCCATGTTGGTTAACAATATTTGTTTGATTCAGGAGTCATTCTCTCCATTGTGTCTATATGTTTTGCCAAGAAATTAAATACAAGTTATAAATTGTTAGAATTAGCTTTGGTTTGACCACATACTTAGATAACGAAATAAAAGTTAAGAAAGTGTTTCCTTCATGTATAGTCAAATTAAGGGATAAAGACCTTGGGATTGATTTAGTTTTGTGTTAAACAATTCAAAGAAATACAAACAAAAGAAATACAAACATAAGAATTGAGGAGACTAGAATTTCAATATGTGATAAATCTAACTTAAACACAATGGCACAACATATGTGTGTGTGTGTGTGTGTATGTCAAAAACAAACTGAAAAGACTATTTAACTCTTAATAGATGATTAAGTGAAATGACTTTTCATTTCTTAACATCTCCCCTCAAACTCATAATGCAATAGCTATGAGCATTGAGACTGCCAATTAGAAAGCAAAAATAGGAAGCAAAATGCAATTTGGTAAAGAAATTTACAATTTACAAAGAAGAAACAAATGGCAAATTTCTAGTGTCATGCTTGAGATGATGATGAATAAGATGACAATTGATCTTAATATGCTTAATTCATTAATGAAAAATCAAGTTATGAATAATATAAATAGAGCTCTTGTTATCATAATACATAGAAATAGCATGAAAAATAGAACATCCTATGTTTGCAAGTAACCAATGTAAGTAGATGCCATACCATGATATTCTACTTCAATTGAAGCTTAAGAAATAATAGATTATTTCTTGCGCTTCCAATAAAAAAATATAGAAACCAATATATGGACTTGCAATCTATGAGATCACTACCATGATTAAATTTAGAGTATGTATGCAACTCCAAGGAAGAGGTGGATGGAAGTAAAAGACTTTGTAAGACTGTACCATGAACTTTAGTAGGAAAAATAATAAATTAATTAACAACATAAATAACATATGTAAGATTTAAACATATAGTAGTGAGATATACCAAGCTCCTAACAATAGCATGGTATAAAGTAGAATCTTGCAAAGGTAAACCATCAAAAGAAGATACTTTGTAGTAACATTAATGGAATTGTCTATAGTTTTATTATTAGTAATTGTCTAGCTCGCTCAAGAATATCTGTAATATAGTTCAACGGGGAAAGAAGAGAACTTTTAGGTAACCAAGCTAGTTTAATACCCCAAGTGTTTGCATTAGAAATTAAATGAGCTAAGCCCAAGCATGAAGCCTTAGCTCAGAACAGGTGAAGCTTGAGGAAAATGTTATGCCCCAATTTCGAAAGCGCAACGGTCCTAAGGTTTAAGCTGGCTTGAGGCTGACTCTATATTTTTATATCATGTTATTCATTTCTTATCCATTTTATTTTTTATTGTAAGAACTTATTCTTTCTGAATTTGCTTATCGAAAATTCCTTTAGTATCTTTTATTTTTATCATTATCTTTAATCAGTAGACATTCTCGTGTCCCATTCAATCATGTATTAGGGCCTTCACCGTCATACACACAATTTAAGTTATGTCAGACACATCACACTAACTATTATAAACATTATGCTACCTTCTAGAGTCTATTGATTACATATACAAAACACACTTAATTACAACAATAGTTTTCCATTTTTATGCCACTTGTTGCTATTGCCATAGAGCTACTACTGACTTGGAGGGACTTAACCTACAAAATAGAGAACTATTAACCTACAAAATAGGGAACTATCATTAATGATTTTGTGATCTGTCAACTCAGTGAGTATTCAAAATTATGCATGTGAATATTAATTTTCAATATTTGCTTCGGTACTGTTTAGTAGTTTACGTCATTTCAGTATTTGCTTTGATCTTTAAATTCAATTTGGGCGAATCTTTGAGCATATTTACTGTCTTAGTACTTTCTTTTATTAATTATGTTAATTTTTCCATTCTTTGGAGATCAAACCTCAAAATTAGGCGGAGATCATGAGGTCCTAATTCTTAAACAAATTCTTATGTATATTCTGCAACAGTTTAATTCATTTTAACTTAGCAATTTCTTATAACCTAATTTGGTTTAACATTAATCATCCATTATTTATTTCTTAAGCACATTGAACTAAATCATCAATGTTTTACAGTTGTGGCAGAACAGCCTCAGTAGCCATACATTGTATTATCACTTAATAATGATTGTTAGCGGGGGGCTAGGAGTTAATTGCAAATTTTTTTTAAATTCCTTTTTATTTTAATGTTTGGCTTTTCATATACAATAATTATTTTATAAATTTATTAACCTATTAATAAACCATTTTTATTTGTAAAAAAAATTAATCAAAGAAAATATGAAAAATAAATTTTAACATATACTGTTGATGCAAAAAATATTAAAGTATATTAGAATTATAAATAATAAAATGTAAATTTAAAATAAAGAGAAGAAATTAAAAAAATAAAATAAATAAAAATCTTAATTTTATAATCTTTCTTAATTTTTTTAATTGTACTTTTAATTTATTTTTAATCTCTTAATTGAATTGATGAATTTAAAATTAATTTGTTGAAGATTTTGAAATTTTTTTTCTCCTCTTGAATTTGGAGATAATTTAAAATTTTAAGGGGAATAAATAAAAAATTTTAAAAATTTAATGGATATATACATGTGAATATTTTTTTTAAAAAAAATTAAGGCCACCTAACTTCGCCACTGATTATTAGTACGTAGTGGTATATGATAAATAGATTAAAGGTTCAGAATAATAGCTTTTAATAACAGATGATTCAATATGAGATGTCACATAATATATTCATAATGACATGTATACGACTAAACATGTAATCATATCAAACTCTACAATTCACAATCATATTCATATATAAGCTTAATTGCATTAATAGATTCATATAATCAAATATAAGGCAAATTTTATGTAAGTCTTATTCTGATTATTAGAGAGTGGTTATGAGGCACTGCCAATACAGAAGGATTAATAGAAAGAATATTACTTTCAGAATAAAACTTAAGATATATTTCTTCAGCTAATAACTCATTGACAATTGAGTCAATAGAAGGAAGTGGAGATAAATTAAGCTTTTAAGTCCTTCAAAATCATTATTATGAAGTACCATTAAAAAATCATACCAACAATTGCTCCTTTCTACGAGCAATATAGGCACCACATGCCTTCAACTATTTCAATTAAGTAAGAACCAATAAAAATATTGAATACTCATATTCTTTTTTCTGAAGAACTCATTTGTCAGTTTCCAATTGATACCGTTTTGTAAAATTTAACTGAGTGAATAACCTCTGCATATGATCCCAAAACTGCAATGGTGTCTTGTACTTTATCAACTCTATACCTATGGAATGCTTAATAGAATTGTTAATCCAAATAATAATTTTTGAAGTAGCATAATCTTCATCAATGTTCTTAGGTTTCATATAAGTTCCACTAAAATATCTCCATGTCTTTTTACCTTTAAGAAAATTTCTCATACTATAACTCCAATACGAATAATTCTCTCCATCCAATCTTACACTTATATGCTGAAGCGAATCGTCTCTTTCAGTACTTATATTAAAAAAATAAAGAAAACAACCAAAACATAAAGAGAAGAAAAAATTAAATACCAAATTATAGACAAAGGCGAAACACAAAAAGCTATATTTGAAATTAAGCCTTGTCACATAAAACTTTGTTGCTCTAATACCATATTAAATAACTCAAACAAATTAAGGAAATAGAAACATAAGAAAAGAGGAGGCTAGGGTTTCATTATGTGATTCAATACAAAAGGATAGATCTAACCTAAATATAAAGAGATTATATGTAAACAAAACAAAGGAAACTGAAAAGACTATTCTACCCTCAATAAATAATTAAATAAAATAACCCTATCTTTCTTAATCAAGTAAAACTCTATGTTCTGGAATTTGATGTGATATTAAAGATGATTAGTTAGCAAACCATCAAGTTTCATTAGATTGCTATGAAAAGAAGCTAGTCTTAAGGCCAACTTCTAAAGTAGAATTTTAATACCAAGTAATAGAAGTGAATAGCAATAATTTTTATTTTGCTATTGGGGAAACAAGGGTTGTTAAAGAAGGGATGTAAGCAACATCTAGCTCATATTAGGGATATGAAGGATGAAGTGAAAGACTTAGAGTTCGTACCTATAGTAAGGGATTTTTTGGATGTATTTTCTAATAAGTTATGAGGATTACCATTGGAATTTCTATTCAAGTGTTAACTTACCCTATCTCTATACCTTCATATTAAATTAACGCTAGTAGAAAAGAGTTGAAGGTACAATTCCATGATCTATTAAATAAAGAGAATTGTATGATATACTAGTTCACAATGTGGTGCACAGTAGTCTTCTTTGTAAGAACTAGAATGGTTTACTTTGATTGTGTATTTACTATAGTCAATTGAATAAGATCTCCATCCACCACAAGTATCCAGTATCAACTCCCTTACAGTGATGATTTGTTTGACTGGGTGCAAGGTGCTAGTCATTTCTTCAAGATTAATCTTAGCTTGGGCTATCATCCATTGAAAATCCATAATGAAGTTATGCCTATGGCTATTTTTAAATAAGATATGCCACTATGAATTCTTATTATTGGAATTTGGTTTGACAAATGCACCTATGGATTTCATGGACCTGAAGAATTAGGTCTTCAAACTATTCTTGGATAGATTTATACTTTTATTCATTAGTGAAATATTGGTATATTCAAAGTACCATAAAGAGCATAGATAACATCTTTGATGGTGTTATAGACTCAAAAAGAACACTAATTATATGCAAAGTTATCTAAGTGCAAATTTTGTCAGAGAATCTATTATTCCTAAGATATATTTAGTAAAGAAGGGTTATAAGTAGATCCCAATAAGATAGAAGCAGTTGAAAATTAACCACAACCTATCAATGTAAGGAATGTTTCAAGTTTTTTTCAGCATGACGGGGTACTAACAAAGATTTCTAAAGGATTTCTCCATAATACCTACTCATTTGAACCAAGTTATCTCAAAAGTTAGTTAAATATATGAATGATCTAATGCATATAAAGAGAGCTTCCAAAGTCTTAAGTCTTCTCTCATTAATTACAACACTTATTTTAGCATCAACATCCGGAGAAGGATATATAGTATATTGCGATGCTTTAAGAGTGGGACTTAGTTTTGTTCTTAGGTGACAATTTTAGGTAATAACTTATGCTTCTAGACAATTAGGGAAGTATAAAGTGAATTACTCAACCCATGATTTAGAAATGGCGATATGGCCTTTCATAAAAAATATGAAAGCGTAATCTATATGGTGAGAAAGTGAGACCTATAATGATCATACAAGCCTTAAGTATATCTCTTAGCAGAAAGGTCAGAATCTTAGGCAATGGAGATGGATAAAATTGTTCTAGAATTATAAAAGTGATATCCTTTACTATCATAGTAAACTGAATATAGTGTTAAATGCATTGAATTGGAAATCTTTGGGAAGCATGGCTCACATCCAAGTATACAAGTAGTTATTGGTGAAGGAAATGCATAACTTTTATGACTTGGGTGTCGAGTTTGAAATTTTAGACTTTATTGTACTCTTGGCACATTTCTGTATGAAACCAACACTTGTTAAGCAAATCAATCCAATCAGGATAGAGACCCACAATTGGTGAAACTGAAAAGTGAAGTAGAAGCTAATAAGACTCCAAAATTCTCTATTGTAGATTGTGTGTTGAAATATATCTCAAGACTACTTGCAATAGACAATTTAAATAAGAAAATTTTAAATGAAGCACATTCTATAAATTATATGTATACATACATGCTACCAACATAATATGAATAATATATATTGGTGGAGTGGTATGAAAAAAAATATGGTTGATTTTGTGACAAAGTGTTTGACATATCAACAAGTCTGTTTGAATATTGGAAAAAGTAATCTAGATTGCTTTAACAATTACCACTACAAGAATGGAAAAGTAAATGAAACAGAATGGATATTGTTATGGGATTAATGCTAGTGACTTTTAGTGGGTGTGATTATTTTATTTGGGTACTAATGAAGTCAACTCATTTTTTACCAGTTAAGACTACTTATTCTATATCTTTGTATGCCTAAGTATACTTAAAACAAAATTGTGAGTTTTTATTGTGTTTCTATCTCAATCATACATATTAACATTCTACAGAAATTACAGGAGGCTTTAGGCACTTAATTGGATTTTAGTGCAATATTTCATTTACATATTGATGGACAATTAGAAAGGACTATTCAAACTCTAAAGACATGTTTCGAATGCATTTTCTTGACTTCAGAGGAAATTAGAATAAACATTTGCCTTTAATTAGTTTTGCCTACAACAATAGCTATCCCTTAACAATCAAGGTGGCTCCATATGAAGCTCTCTATGGAAAAGAGTATAGATCTCTTACTTTTTAGGAAGAATTGAGTGATAGACATATTGAAAGGGCTAAATTGATTTAGTACATGAATTGAGAAAGTGCCTATTTATCTAAGATGATTGAAAACTACCTTCCATTGCCAAAAGAGCTATGCTAATCATAAGAGGAATATGTTTATTTTGAGGTTGTTGACAAGGTATTCTTAAAGGTGTCTCCTATAAGGATAGTTATGTGATTTGGGAAGAAAGAATTAAAAATCGTTACCAAGTTGTACTGGACCATTTGAAATCTTAGAATTAGAGAAGTTTCTTATCATTTTCCTCCAAGTCTTGAACAAGTTCATTTGGTATTCCACATATCAATGCTTAGTAAGTACAGTCTATATCTTTCACAAGTATAGCAAGCTCTCACATTATAATTATAGTAGACTTGTCTTATGAGTAAGTCCCTATTGTTAGTATAGATAGTTCAGAAAGAATACTCTGTAAGTCCCTATTGTTAGTATATATATAGATCAGAAAGAATACTCTACAATGAAGAAATTCTTGTGGTAAAAGTATTATGTAGAATCCAAACAATAAAAGAATGTACATGGGAGAGTGAAAAGCTTTGCTAGTCAAATATCCCTACTTGTTTCATACTTAGGTTTCTTCGAAATTCAATGGAGAATTTTTTTATTAAAAGGGGAGAATATAATACCCTAGGATTGTATGTGTAATTAAAATAACGATCAAAGTATATAAAATGTAAATAATATGTAAATAAAGTTTTGATTATATGTTAATAATTATATTGGGATGATAATTGGAGTATATTGATAATGAATGTAAATGGACATGTCATTTTATATTTGAAATATCATATGGAATAATATTAGAGAGTTAATATGTAAATGATATGAGAATTGATGTTTATAAGTTCATATTACAGAAGATAGAATTTTGCTTAAGTAAAATGTGTAGTAATGCTCGTTGGAAATAGGAATGATGGTAAAAAATAGATATGTTGAAGCAAAGCGAAAAATGGCTTTGATAAGATGAGAGATAACCACAGTAATCATCGGCAATATGTTAACCCAACCCTCGGCTCACTATCTTTCACAAGGATTTATTGGTGGCGACAAGCTGGGTTCTGGTTTTAATGTGGGCACTGCTTGGAGGAAGAATTTCATTTCCTTGTTAGTTGATTTCCTCCCTTTGGAGACCTTTTATAACGATCTGCTATAACTCTTCGGTCAGTAAGGCAAGGTCTACGATGCTTTTATCCCTAAGAAACTCAGGATAAATGCCTCTGTTAGATATGATTTTGTCAGATACCAAACTATACAAGAAGCTGATAGAGCCATCTCCAATGCTAATGGCTCTATCTTTAAGAGATAGAGAATTTGGGTCAAGTTTGCTGATAAGAAACCAAGGCCTCGGTCGGTCAAACCTCAGGAGACTCTACCTCTTACCGAGTTGGTCCGTCCCCTTGCCAGAGGTTTTTCCAAATCCTTTGTAGACATTGTGAAAAATGGTAACATCAGGAGTGGTGCTATTGATAAGCCTGGTTTGGAAGACGTTGTCTTTTCTTTCTATACTGTTGGCATTGATAACTCTTGGCTCAATGCTTCCCTGGTCGGTGAAGTCATCCATTCTGATCATCTCATGCTTCTCTAGGACTTCATCGCGGAAAATTGTTCCTTACAATTCAAAGTTGTTCCTCCGGGAGGGAAGAATGTGTTAATTATTTTTGACACCATAGATGATTTGAATGATTTCCTTAGCAAGGATCAGGCTTGGCTGCTTGATCGTTTTAGCACTGTGAAGAGGTGGGATAAAAGCATGTTTTTTTTTGTGAAAGGTTCACCTGGCTACGCATAGAACACCTTCCGATTCAAGCTTGGGATGTAAGTTTTTTTTTTCCAAATTCATAAGCAGATGGGGTTCCATTTTCAGATTTGATGAAACTACCTTAAGTGAGAGCATATTCGACTGTACTAGGTTCATCATTTGTACTGATATAGATTTCATTACCGAATCTATCAGTATTAAGATTGATGAGTTGATTTTTCGTATCAGAGTAACTGATGGATACTCTCAAATCGAAAACATGTTATTGGCTTCTCCTCACCGGAATATTCTCCATACCTTATTCTCCAAAAATATTCAGTCTTTTATTGTTCCTCGATGCCGGCAATCTCCTTCCAACGTTGTTCAGCCGGCCACTAGCAGTGACGCCCCATGCCTTCCCAAGGAGACATCTCTGTAGGCCCTTACTTTTATCTATAAATCTTACTCAGCTGCCCATAATAGAACAGGTAATGTTCAGGCGTACATTACATTGTCTGAGTCGACAAAGAATCTTGGTGCACCGATTGTAGATCATGCCACTACTTCGTTTGGTACAAAAACTCTTCAATATGGGCTACATGTTCAAAAGCTTGTCTCTCCACATGTGCACTCACTCTGTCCCTTCCTTCGAGGAGCCATGTTCCATCAACTCTAGTGTGCCCATTCCCCCCATTTTGGCCTCTACTCTAGTGGCCAACATGGATCTACCAAACAATGATGTTGTCTCCCCTTGTTCTCCAGCTGATACAGTTGATGGGCATCATACTACTCCTCCAGCAGTAACTCAGGCCGTAACAGATGATGGGCATCGAATTCATCATCTTGGGTCGCGCGATCGAAAGGTTGACTCTCCACTAGTGGCCATCATTCCTTACCATGATGAGCCATGTTCTATCAACAATTGTACGACCTCTGCTAGGGTGGCCGATGTGGCTCCACCACTCCATGAAGATGTTATCTCTATCACTGTCAATAATCTTAGTATTGTCAAGCAAAATGTATTGAAGCTTGACAGTACCAATTCCGATCGAAATATTAAAAGCCCAAACATTAATCTCTCCCATTCAGATCCTCCAGCCCAACCTTCTAAGTTTATTTCTTCAATGCTATCTAGAATATACAATAATTCCACAAATTCTACTTGCTTAGAGGATCAGGTAGAAGATATAACTGTAGCCGAACCAGACCTTGAGCATAATAATCTTAAAATCTTGGGGAAGAAGTCTAAAACCAAATACAAAACTCTGGTGATAGGCAGTCTCCTCGTATCTAGCAATAGACAGTCTAAAAAAGCAAGTCCAAAAAAGGCAAGAAGTCATCTGGATCTCCATCTCTGATTCTTGCTCTTGAAAATTCTATATCTGATTCCAACATTAAAAATATGAATCGGATCAATGGCAGTAAAGTGGTGGGCAACTCTAAACAGTTGGATCAGGAGATTTCACTGCCTTCAAATGAGCTTAAGGATGATGGATATATCTAGCTGGACATAGTAGGTATGGAGGTTGATAAGACCTGAGAAATTGGTTCAATGCTGGGTTTGTTTGAGGCTACTGATAAAGAAAAAATTTGTCAAGGATTGAGCGACATCATTAGCAAGGATACGACTGATAGGTATAGCTTTGATTCTTGAGATTCCCAGGGCTTGTCTTTTGTTGAGTTCTTTCAGGATTTGGGTGTCATCCTTCAGTGACAATTGTTGGATAACCTTTGGAAGCGTTATTTTGGTTACGACAGTTCTAGTTTGCGGATTCATCAGATGCATTAGATATTCAGATTGACGTATAGCTTACTTCAAATGCATTAACGTGTAGACTACTTCAAATGCTTGAGTCTTTCAAGTATTTTAGATTTGGATTTTTTGGTATGCTGCTGCGTCACTTCTGTAGCCACTAAATTCTGTTATTTCGTGTCTCCTCTACCATTTCTTCTGTCTGTTATTGTTTGCTGTAGGTTCATTAGGTTTCTTTTAGCAAATGTGGCTTTGAGTTTGAGATGTTCAGTTTCTTTCCTTTTGCTCTTCTATCGGTTATGTACTCTTTACTATGTAGTTCCGGGGTTTTTTCATATATTTACAGGGCTCTTTGGGCTCGGGCTTTGGGTTACTTAGGATCGTATTGAGCTTTCTTGTTCGGGTAGTTTGGAGCCTTTCAATATATGTTTCCCCATTCTGCAACAATTATAATAAGAACAATATCATAATCTTTTACAAAAAAAAAATGTAGTAGCTAGTTAACCTTTGTTACTTTTGGTAACTTCTATTTATGTATGAAAAATGCTCGTTTGTTTGAGCAACCAACATTACCAAAATTGTCAAATTCAGGCGGTTGCCGAAATAAAACATGTGTATGTATTGTAAAGCTTATTCTAAAATTAAAAAAATTGAAGGTAGTAAGTAAATAGGTGTGTATTCATTCATTTTGCAGTAAATGTCCATTAAATTCAAATTTGCGTTATAAGAAATAGAAACGCAAGTAATGTCTCTTGAATATTTGTGACGCTTGTTATTCTTAGAAAATAATAAATAGTGGTGCCACATCACTTCTTCAATCTTTTTCAATTTTCTTTAATTTTGTTCCTTTTTTTTCTTTTAAGTTGAACATTGCTAGTGAATCATTCAAGTTTTCAAATCATCGTAGAGAAGAGAGATTTTTCAGAGCAAATAAGGTAAATAAAAGTTTTTTGTGTTTTCCAAGAGTTAGGGTATTTAGCTAGGTGAAGTACTATTGAATGATATTTCTATTGATGAAGGTTATAAAGAGAAAAATCCTTAAATGTTGTTTCTTTGGAGCCATTATTTGCTTGATAAGCTCAGAAATATTTGGAAAATAAGTATTTATTGACTTTTGATGACTAATTTGCTAATGCCTTTGAATATTTGATGATCTTTGTATTTTTATTCTCTTTATTCATCTATTGACTATATGTTATAAATGAAACCATGAGCTACTTTCTCATTTAAAATACTTTTGTATTCAATGTTCATTAGAACTTTATTATATTGAAATATTGAAACTAATCATTTGATTATTGAAAATTGTTTTGCTGTTAGATGCAAAAAAAAAAAAAAATCTTTGTTATATGAAAGGGTCATTAGACTCATATATGCACTGAATAAGTGCATATATATATATACTTAAATTCGATATATAAAGAGGAGTAATGTTTATGGACACCAAATTATATCTTATTAGTTTAATTATATATTATTAATTGGACCTTTATTTATTTTGATTGTATATATGGTTCTTTATGATATTTCATTATAAGCTTCCAAACTTTAATATGTCGCATATACTCATTGAGTTAAAGATTTGTCAATCTTTTGTGAAGTTCAGGTTCAAACAAACAATAGGGATCAAGTTTCTTGAACTCCATTCTTCTAACCATGAAAGTTCATTAATGTTAATATGTAAGAATCCTAAGTGGCGGAATCAAAAATTGAACGAAAAAGGGATAAAAAATTTTCAAGAAAAAGTTTACAGCCGAATTAAAATTAAAATTGAACATTTAATATTATAGTAAAATATATATTTTTGTTATAAATTTAAACTTTTAAATTAAAATTTTATATTATTTATTAAATTTCAAAAATTTTATTAAAATTTTATGTATTTTTTATTATAATTCTTGAATCTATTAATTTATTTACAAGATTTTAATAAATGTCAAAAACTTAATATCTAAAAAAGTATTAATATATATAATTATATATATAATTCAAAAGGATATATTAAATTTATATATTTTTATAAAAAGGTTTAATTATATATATATAATTTTAGTTTTATATAATTTATGTATAATTTTTATAATTTAATTTTATATAATTTTAATTTTAATTTAAAATTATATAATTTTTTATATATATAATTTTAGGATATGTTAAAAGGATACAAAATTATATATAATATATATTAAAAAAATTTATATATTCAGAATTATATATAAATAGGCACTTCTAGATCCGCCCATGAGAATCTTTCATCGTACATAATTGAAGTATGATACTCAAAACCTCCATAGTATAACTTGGGAGGTGCAGTAAATGTTTATGAATAGTAATAGTAGAAATAGAGTTAACTCATTATATATGAGATGTATAGGCTTATTTTCTTGAGCTTTGTTCATTTAATAATTGAATCATCTTTATATGGACATATATGAATTATATAGTATTGTACTTATAATGATTCTATATAGATGGTTAGTGGTTTTATGCTTGCCCTTATCTTAGAATTATCATGCTAATAGCAATGAAGCGTAACATTAGTTTAATTAGTGATGAGGTTAAAAAAAATTATGTATGATAGGCTAATTTAATTTTTATTTTTTTTTCTTGAATACGAGTTTTTTTTAAGAGAAAATTTAGATAAAAATAATATGACAATAATCCATTTGTTATGCTCCATGCATACTATATAAAAAATAAATAAAACATTTTGATTGAATATCTGTAGAGTTGAGAATTTAGTTGCATAAATAAAAGAATAAAAATTTTAAATTAAATATTTAACAATGTTTGTTTTAATAGTTAAAAAATAATTTTTTTAAAATATTTAAAATTATATATCATAATTAATCTTATTTCAAATCTTTCACCATTAGTATCTTGAAATTATATGTGAAAATTTTATTTTCAAAATATTTTTTCTTCTATTATTTTTTATTAATTTTTCAATTTGCCCAATTATAATTACATTTGAAAATGATTATAATACTATTATAACCTTTAAAATATTTAGATTTATTTTTTACATTTAAAAACAAGATTTTTTTTTATAAATGTTGAATTAATTAATTGAAACCAAATTTAAATGTTGTAATATTATATAAAATGAGTTTTAGCTAACAGTGGAGAATAAGTGGAAGAGCATTTGGAAGTGAACAAGTAGAGAAAGTCTATTTGGATTAAAATAGAAAAACAATAACAAATTTTCCATAAATCCAATTGGCCGCCAGATGCGGTGTGTAGTGGCCCACAATCTGTGGCTGCCGTATTTACCAAATATAGGCCTCAGGATTTAAACTTTGTTCTAAATTTGAAATAAATAAATTTTTAAAATTTTTATATGAATTTTTTATTTTAATTTCACCTAAATTTCATATTTTATTGAATAAAAAAAATTTTATAGCTGAATTAGTTTTAAATATTTAAAATATATTTACAGCAAATGATAAAATTAGCAACGAAATTATTATAATTTATTAATAGATTTGAAATTTAATGAGATATGTTATTTATTAATGAGGACATTTTTATTTTGATGAATCGGATTCAACTTAAGCATCAACGTATTTTTGCTATCATAAACTTAAATAACTTTTACATTTTTTTTTTTTACTTCTAAAAGAAATAATATTCATTATTTTAACTGTAAAAAAAATTAATTACTCCAAAATTTTATATATTCATCTTGTAAAATAAAATGAATTCTTCTTTCCTTTTTATCCATGAAAATTTTTCCATTTTTAACACAATTTTTACATCATATCCTTGATTTATGTATTTGTGGTGTGGTATGTGTTAGATTTTCTTTTATCATCTTTAGATTCAAGTAATTAATTTGAACTCTCTTTATTATATAGTCTTGTTCATCTATATCACGTTGATCATTGCATATAGACACAATAAAAACCACCATAACTAAGGAAAAAATTTATGACAAAAGAAAACAAAAAAAAAAGAAGGAAAATGAAAAGTTACAAAATGTAATTAAGAAACAAGAACAAACAATATCTTAATATTTTTTTTAAAAGAAAAAAATTTCTAGGGGAGAAGTATGAGAATTGAACCCACATCACCCCATCCAAAAATAAACTAGATAATGAGAAAACCCTAACGTGCATTGAAACTAACATTTGAGATTATACAAATCAAATCTCCAATGTTAGAATTTTACCAAAAACAAATCTTAGATCAACAAATAATGTTCTTTGATACAATGCACTTATTAAACAACATCAAAACATGAAAAGAAAAAAAATTATTGTAAGAGACTTATAATAATTCTCTGTCTCACTCATCATCATCATCATCTTCTTCTTCTTCTTCTTTTGGAGGAGGGAGATTAAGATTAAGTCCACTAGTAGCAGTTTCAGCCTTTTCTTGAGAATTTGCAGAAGAAGAGGAAGAAGGCTCTGTAGAATCATCTTTTGGTTCAGCATTAAGATCAAGTCTCAAACGCTTTCTTGATTCAATTTGTTTTCCTTGTTCTTGCAATTTTGCTAGGGTTTCCTGAGCAACATCAAGAAGTGATGGTATCACTTGTTGTTCTATCACTTGTTGAGTCGTTTGATCTGTTTGTTTTTGTTTTTGCTTCTCCTTTTTCTCATCTTTTTTGTTGCCTCTGTTACGCCAGTATGGATTATAAACTGGTGGTGGAAGCGCACCTCCCCATTCCCTTTTGTTATGCGACCTTAGATGTCCAAACAAAGCATAAAAAGAAGGAAAACCCCTGTTACAAACTGCACAAACTGCTGGCACTCTTGCATCAATTCTCCTCCTCCTAGCCCTTTGATCACCACCAGCGGCATCACCACCAGCCCCAGCGACGGCAGCGGTGGCATCACTACCACCACCATCAGTAGCCCCAGCTCCAGCACCTGTGCCGGCACCACGGCTACTTGATGCTCCTGGATATTTGTTCCTCCATCTCTTTTTCGTTGAACTCTCACCACCCTCACCACCACCACTTCCAATTTCACCCTGAACCACCCTACTAGAAGACCCTCTAGTCTCGCCAGCGGGTCTTTCAGGTGTCATAGTAGAGCCAGTAGTCAATTGGGTAGGGGCAACAACGCTTTCAGGCCTAGGCAAAGACCTGCCACTAGCAACATTTTCTTCTCCAGCATTTTGTGAGCTGTTATTGCCATGGAGTTGTTGCTCAGTTGAGGACTTCTCAGGGTCAGAGTCCTTTGGATTATTATCCATAGTAGAGAACTTTTGATTAAAAAAAATGAAAGAAAATAAAATGATAATTAGGGTTTTTATTGTGTGCCTAAGGGTGCATGGCATTTGATGGCTTTTTACTAATGGTGATTGTTTATTTTTTTTTCTTAATTCCCTTATACTCTCTTTAATTTTGGCAGCTTTTTTTCAGCCAACATGTAAAATTTATTTTTCTACTCAATTAAAAATAAACATTCGCGTTCGAGATTAATATATTTATGAATGAAAGAAAATTTCATTTATGATTTAATTCTAAAAATTGAGCCTCAACCTAAGTAATAGAAAGAGATCAAAGGGTAAATTTTTAGCTGCAAAGTTAAAGTAGTTTAGAGTTAATAATTTGAGTGTTTTTTTGATAAGCAATGGTAGGCTTTTCATTTTATTTTTTAATGTTTTCTTTGCCACATTGTGCATGTTTGTATGAATGTAAAGCCAGTAAACTAATATAATGTATGGTTAAAGACTGGTGTAATGCATTGGATTTATACTGATGTGGTAATTGAGTGGATAATAATTGCTGCTATTTTAATATGGCAAGAAAAATTAGCAATTGAAAGTTGGTAATCATTTTAAAGTAAATAGCCATACTTTTATAGAAAAAATTATATATATGTCAAGTAACAACAATGTTTTCATAGAACATTAGTTGTACATACAAAAATATTCTCATGTCAACTCTTAGTTAGAATCACAAATTTCACTTTATTATTACTTTTTAAAACAAAGAAAGAATAACTATCTAAGTCAATAAAAAAAGTTTACTCGTAATAAAAATTGGATATTTATAAAAATTAAAAAAAAAACCTAAGTTTTATCATAAAGTTTAGATATAATTGAACTTTATATATCATGTTGGATAGCGAATAAGTTTTCTTTTTATTAAATTTTTATATTAATTTACAAGTAGATATTAAAAAATATTTCTGTTAATTAATTTTTATAGCAATTATCATGTTCAATCGTTGTTAAATAATTAATATTTTATGCTAATTAATATAATAAATATAAAAAATATTATTTTAATTAAACTCTTTTGCTAATTATCACGTTAAATATTAAAAAATATTCCTTTTAATTAATTTCTTATGCAAATTAAGATATTAAATAATTAATTTCTTACGCTAATTAATATGATAAAAGAAAATAATTATAAAAATTATATATATCAATTAATCTCTCGCACGGAATGGCATTGGAGTTTTAAGTAATTTTTACTTTAATTAATTGTATGCTTATTAAAACATCAATAATTAATTTTTTTATGCTAATTAATCAATATGGTAAATATTAAAATTTATTGATTAATCACTTATACTAATTATCAGTCGGATGTTAATTGATTTTAAAAATAGTAATTATTATATTTGATCGATGTTAAATAATCTTTCTTTTAATTAATTTTTTACTTAACATTTTAATTTAATTAGTCAATATCTTACGCTAATTAACATAATAGGTATAAAAAAAAATTCTTTCAATTTTAACTTTTATACTATAAATGATGTTAAATGATTTTTTTAATTAGATATTTTTCTTATGTTAGTTAACGCATAAATATAAAAAAAAATATTTCTTTTAATCAACTTTTTATAGTAATTATTATGTTGAATCCATGTTAAATAATCTTTCTTTTAATCAATTTCTTACGCTAATTAACATGTTAATCAATTAATATCTTACACTATTTAACATAGTAGATATAAAAAATTTCTTTAAATTAAAGTTTTTTTTTTCTAAATGACATATCTCATTTTCTTAATATTAAGGGCGAACTTATTTCAAAATTTTATTATAATTCTAACTTACTATAAAAATCACTCATAAACTCAATTACTTATTATTTTTCAAATACACAATCCAATAGAAACTTATATCCTTAAATACATTTTAGTATTGTTAAGCACAATAATATAAATAATCCTAATAAGTTCAAATGACAATTAAGTTAGTTCAATCTTATCTATGCACTAAAGGAGGAATAAGATAGATATATTCTACTGGTTTATTCTTCAATATCTAAAATGTTATATATTAAAGGAGGTGAGTCCAACTACTCATTAAATAGATAAATATGTAACAAGAGAGAACAAATAAAGTTTAATAATAAATGTATAACATATATATAAACATCATCTGTAGCTCAGTTAGATAAATATTATTTAAATCTCAGTCAATTTCATAATTCACAGAAAATTTAAATAATAATTTAAATCAATCATCTTTTATATATCCTCAATATAATTCATTACTAATCCAACTTTAATCGAAGGGCACATGGTGACTTATCTCGCAAGTCCAACAAGAAATAACTTTAATACACATGTGCAGAGCAATTACTCCGACCAAGGGTAAATTTATAAGATCATTTAAATTTATATAAACACCAATCATCAAGGTGTGATCAGACAGATTTATAATAAGGGTGTATATAAATTATTTATCCAGCATAATATAATTAATCAGTCACATATAAGAAAAACCAAACTACCATTATTTGTTCTCAATTTATAATAAAAATAATATCATTCAAAAATAAATCATCACCCTGAATTCTGTACATTCTTTTATAAAATTATATATATATATATATTATACTTTAGAAATATAATGTTACATATTTACCCACTCATCTAGGTCAAATATTATATTTACTTAACCAATATGGTCCCTTCGGTACTCTACAACTGCAGTTAGGTTCATTTCTAAAATAATAAAAGAATGTTATTTAATTTAAACTATACCCTGGTTACTATATATGTATGCTATGAAAATGGCGTGTGATCCTGATTTTTAAATCCTATCGATACATCGATAAATTGGTAACTCTAAAAATTTTTAAAATAATACTCCAATGAGTATTATCTAATTTTTAAGAAAATTGTTTATCTAATTCTCTAATAAATATTTTCAACAACTCAATAAAAATTTAAATGTAAAAATTCACTAAGCATTTATAATATTTCTATACACAATTAAATTATATTATTACATTAATTTATTACTATTAATTATATTTATTTATGAACTAATTTATTTAATTATGTATTAGATAGTATTAATTTAATTTACAATGTATATATATATATATATATTTCTCAGTTTCAAAATAAGTTTGTGCTAATAATAACAACAATGCTGGAATAAAGAAAATAACAATAATATCATTTATTTAAATTTTCTTATTTTGTTATACTTTGTGATAATAATAATATTTACTTAGATATTAATATTGTTTGATTAATTTTTATTATTTAAAATAATTACTTAATTACCTTTAATTTAATTCAGTAATTTATATTGATCTCAATAATAATAAAAATAATAGTATATAATTTATTTAATTAATAATATTTTATTTTTATTTTCTAACAATCACTTTATAATAAAGTCACTAAAAATAATAACATTATTTATGTAGTTAAAAATAATTATTTAATTTTTTTATTTTAAAATTAATAATTTATGTTAAATTTAATATTCAATTAAATTAGTAATAATAACAACAACAACAACAACAATAATATAACTATTTAAGTAAATATTTTGTAGACTTAATATATATATATATATATATCTAATATTAATAGTAATAGTATACTAGTTTTAAAAATTACTAATATTTATAAAATTTTAGTTTTAATACTTTACTACTACAATACTAACAATATTAATAATTAATTACTACTTAGTATAATTTATATTTTAATAATTATTATAATTCATGCTTAAGTAGAAATAATATTAACCTAATTATTATAGTTATAACAATATCAATCTTAATTAAATAATTAGTTTTATAAATTCTTATAAATTTTAAATCATATTTTGTTTACCACCTAATTTAATCATTTGATAATCGATTAACTCAATTTAATTTATAAATAATTTAATTAACTTAATTAAATTTATAAATAAAACTCTTATATATATAATAATTTAATAGTAATATTTAATATCTAACTAACTATTAATTTATTATATTTTAATTAATTTATTTATCTTTTTATATCTAAAATACCACAAATTGATTTTGAAATTTGCAAACAAAATTTATAATTCAACAATTAAACTTGGTTTAACCATAAATATTTTTATTCTAAAGTTAATATACATATATATATATATATATATTCTAATTAATCAATAAATAAATATATGTATTAACAAATTCCTAAACATAATTTGAAAATAAATTTAAATTTACTAACAACTAACTACTAATTCATAATTTTATTAATTCAATATATATATATATTATTTTGTTCTACAATCTACGAATAATATTTAGAACTTAAATATTTAATTTATTTTAATTATACTTAATATTAATATTTTAATTTTAATTTACTGCCTATTTATTTATAATATTTGGTTATCTTTTATTCTAATTTCTCTTTTAATAATAATAATTATTATTATTAATTTATTAAAATCATAACTTCTAATTTATCAATTTATCAATTTTAACTAATTCTTTTTTACTAACTATTTATTATTTTCATTATTTATATTTATATTTATTCAGAATTTATTTTTCTTTAATTGTTTCTAATTTATCATAATATTTACATCAAAATTTAAATCCTAAATTCTTTATTAAAATTTTAATTAATTTAAAAATTAATTTAAATTTCTGTTTAATATAATTTCATGCATATATATATGAATTTTTAAATCTACATCTACAATTCACAAGTAATATACCAAATCGAAGCTTAAAACAAAAAAATTTTAAAAATACCCGAGTCGCCGAAAAAAGAGGTCGGAATCATCATCAGAAAGTGTCATCGGCATGAACTCTGATCACCATTTCAGACGGCGCGTGCAGCTCGGTCAGGCGGTTTTTCACTGCTATTTTGATGGCATTGGAAAGCTCGTTTGCACTTCCATGGCGGCCGGTGCGTGTCAGTAAGTGGTGGCCAAAAAACAGTGAACGAAAGGAAAACTCTCACTGCCCTCCCTTTCTCTGATTTATGTATATCTCTTTCTCTGTCTCTCTCTCTCCCGATTTCTTTCTCTGTCTCTTTCTTTCTTCAATTAATAACCCAAAATTAATGGCCACTAAATCTAATTTTAATGATCCAAATTAAAAGCTTCCACTTACCTAATTTTCCATACTTTTAATTTTTTTTACCTAATTGATTCCACTTTCTTTATTATTATTATTATTTAGTTAATTTTTTTTAAAAAAAAATCACACTAACAGTTCATGTAACTTTAACTATACTATTATTAAAATTTTATAAGGTATTACATTTTTTCCCCTTAAAGAAAATTTATTCCAGAATTTTCACTAGCTTGACGATGGAAACAAATGAGGATATCGAGCAAGTATATCTTCATCTCTTTCCCAAGTTGCTTCTTTCCTTGAATGATTATTCCAAAAGACTTTCACTAAAGGAATAACCTTGTTTCTTAAGACTTTTTCTTTTCAGGCTAAAATCGCAACTGGTTCTTTCTCATAAGTTAAATCTTCTTGTAATTTCACTGGTTGTCTCTGAAGTATGTGTGAATGATCACTTCTGTACTTCTTCAGCATGGATACATGAAAGACGTCATGCATTTGTGATAATTCTGGTAGTACTGCAAGCTTATAAGCAACAATACGAATCTTCTCCATAATTTCATAAGGCCTAATAAACCGATGACTTAACTTTTCATGTTTACTAAATCACACTACACCTTTCTATGGAGAGATTTTTAAAAATACTTTATCCCCTACATCATACTTAATATCTCTTTTCTTCAAGTCTGCATAGCTCTTTTGTCTGTCTTGTGCGACTTTTAATATGTTTTCCTGGATACTCGAGTTCAAATACCTATAGATTAGTTGTTTGTTTACTGGCTTCATATAATTCAGAAAATACTAGTTTTCTTGAAGCCTTATGTTCCTAATCAGTTGGATTTTATCAGCAGTCATCTGAACTAATTCTGAGCCCACTAATTATCTTTCTCCAACTTTATTTCATCATACTGGAGTTCTGCATTTTCTTCCATATAATGTTTTCATAAGGTGTCATGCCTATACTTTAATAAAAACTGTTATTATAAGCAAACTCCATTAGTGGAAAATATTTATTCCAACTTTCTTTGAATTCCATAACACAAGCTCTAAACATATTCTCCAAGGTCAGAATAGTGCGCTCCGATTGCTCGTCAGTTTGAGGGTGGAACGAAGTGCTAAAATTTACTTTTGTACCCAAGGCATTCTGTAAACTGGGCCAGAATATGAAAATGAACCATGGATCCCTGTCCAATTCTATAGATACTGGAGCATCATGCAGTCTCACAATTTCCTTCACATAGATTTCTGCAAGTTTATCCAAAGATAAATCCATTCTGATGGATAAAAAATGAGATGACTTTGTCAATCAGTCTATAATTACCCAAATAACATCATGACCTTACTAGGTACGAGGCAAACCAGAGATAAAATCTATGGTAATGTGCTCACATTTCCATTCAGGAATCAAAAGTGATTGCAGAAGTCCTGAAGGATGTTGATGCTTTGCTTTAACTTGCCGGCACACCAAACACCTTGCTACAAAATTCCCTATATCATTCTTCATACCTTTTCACCAATAATTCTCTTGAATAGTTCTATATATCTTAGTACTACTTGGATGCATAGAATAGGTAAAATAATGGGCTTCTTCCATTATCTTCCTTTTTAAAGTATCAACACTGCATACACATAATCTGCTACCAAGTACCAAAGTACCATTCTCCCTAGTAGCATAGTCTGTATGAGTACCTGCTTTTACACCATCAAGGATCTTCTTCATTTCTTTGTCTAAAACTTGAGCTTCTCTAATTCTTTCTACAAAATTGGTTTGACCTTAAAAGTTACTAACAGTGCTCCATAATCATTTATTTTCAAATTTACTCCTTGTGAATACTCGAATTTTGAGCTCGGAAAGCCGATTTTCTCAGACTGCAGATGACCGAGCCGGACCGGAGGTCCACGGTAAAGTTCACCGAAAGTATGTCTTCATGGTACTTGAAATGTCCGGAATGACGCGAGGATCACGGATATGGTCCCGGAATATTTTTTGGAGGTCTGTAGCTCCCGAAAAATCAGTTTGAGTGAAAATCGTGCGACCCGACGTGCTATTTTGGCGGCTGAACCGCCTGGCGGTCCGACCGCCGTCCGGGTCCTTTTTTGTCTACAAATAGCCTCCGAATCTTCAAAAAAGGGGGTTGGCTGTTCGGATCCCGGGCCTCATGCTGACGAATTCTCTATTTTCACACGCTTAAGAACTCTTCTTGGACTTTTCTTTGCATAAATCTAACCTTGTGCTGCAGGAATCAAGAATCATAATCCAAGGTCTAAGAAAACAAGATCTGGAACTTCGAAGTGGGAGAATCCTAAACAAGGTAATATCCTAATTGATCTTTTGTCAATCCAAGCATGTCATAAACATTGCACCTTCTTCTTAATTTCTTTTCGGTCAAAGACCTAATCCTTTTAGGTCTAAGGCCTAATTAACTAATCAATCAACATTTCGGCATGAAGCCATGAATCAATTGATAATTTTGGCACGGAGCCTAAATTGCATTCTTTTTGGTACCAAGTACCCAAATTTCATCAAAATCAGCACTAAGTGCTCAAAATCTCACAATTTTGGCAAAAAGCCCGACAATGCACGAAGCATACACACACGCATGCATAATGCATAATTGCCTTTAAATAGGCTTTTCCGAACTACATGGGCTTTGATCTCTCATAAAAACGAGAGTATGTAGGCATATTTGGGATTCACCCCAAATAACAAGTCCACAATTTACTAACAATCTGCTTGTCTTCTTTTCTTCATCCCTTTTAAGGTTTGTTTCTTTTGGCAAATTAATCAAATACATGACATAGTCCCCGAATCCTCCTTGGGTTCGTAGATTAGAAACCTTTACATTGGATGCATTAATTGGAGTCAAACAAGGGTTTTCTTAGTTTTTCCCTTTGAACAGAAAAAACTGAGTGGCGACTCCTAACAACAAGTGAACGTTCATCCGAATCCTTTTCGGGTGGAAACTGAGGTTCACAGTTTGGCGACTCCACTGGGGACCATAAAAATGATTTATGGGATCTTAGTGGACTACAATTGTTTATTTGACTAATTTGCCCTTCGTTAGGGTACTTTTATTTATTTTGCAGGGTACCTTAGCAATATATATCCTTTCCTTAAGGATATTGGAATAAAATTGACAAAAGGAATCTTTTTCCTTTGATGGACCCCTTGTTTGATTAATTGTGCAGTTGTTTTGTCATTTAGAGAATCTTTTTCTCTTGCATTATATGGGGGAATCATTTTCCTCCATTGCATAAAAAAAAATTTATTTTCAAATGAATTTCTTCTCTTTCTGTTCAAAATTCTGAGTCTGGATAGCAAGTAGCGCTGACCGGCAGGTCTCCTTGATTATGCCGGCGGACAGCCAAAGCATCCTCCCTGTTGTCGCAAACCATTCCAATCCTTTTGGAGTGGCCCATGAGTAAACGTACTGTTGGACCCACGCGAAACTCTTTGTTTCACATGTGGTTAGGTATATCTTACTCAAGACTCAAGGGTCCCTATTATAAGCCTATTCTCTATTTTTCATGTAACAATAGAACCCTCCCTTAGGTTGTATGTACCCAATGATAGTGCCACATTCCATTAAAATGAATTATGATGTGATGAGGTGCATTCATGCAACATAACAACATTGTTTTGGGGAAAACCTTTTGATATATGCAAGCGGACCAAGAGTCTTCCTACCCTACACACTACCCTGATCCTTTACCCTTAACCTTTGCAGGTACCCACTGTCCGTGTGTCTTCACTTACACAAGCTACACCAACTCCAACTGTGCAATCACCCACAAGTCCTACTACCCCAACTTCACCAACTACTCCAATTACTGAAATGGCTACCATTGAACAGATTAAGGCCTTGCTAGATGGACAGGTTAAGGAGATTAAAGCTAGGATGCAAGAAAGGATTGATGAAGCTTTGGCTGCCCAAAGGGTGGCCATCTTGGCCGAATTGGGAGGGGCACCAAAGACAGCCACTACTCTTGGAAATCTAGGGAAGGAACCTATTGTGGGACAAGCTAGTACCCCCATGACTGCTCAAAATAATACCCCTGTCATCAATTTGGAGGATCCACCCTCTAAGAATGCTACTGAAACTGATGAACTGAAAAGGAAACTTGAATTGCTTGAAAGGTCAATCACTGCCATGAAAACTCATAAAGAGGTGGTAGACATGGATTCCTTATCCTTGTTTCCCCAAGCTAGATTGCCTCCAAAATTCAAGATGCCTGGGATGGACAGATTTGATGGGACTACTTGCCTTAAAACCCACCTGAAGATGTATGTGGGGGCCTTAAGCCCTTGGGGTTTAAATGACGAGCTCTTTGCTCAACTCTTTCAATAATCCTTGACTGGTGCTGCCCTTAAATGGTTTGTAAGCCTAGATCGTGCCAAGATTAGGACCTGGGAGGACATCTGCAATGCATTTAACACTCAATACCACTACAATATTGAGGTAGATGTCACTAGAAGGGAGCTTGAGACTACCAAACAAAACAACAATGAACCCTTCTCCTCGTTCCTTACAAGGTGGAGGGCAAAGGCCGCCCAAATGATCAATCGCCCTTCAGAACAAGAGCAGATTGATATCATAATCAAGAATTTAAGGCCTACATATCAAGCTCAATTGCAAACCCAATACCTGCCTACTTTCAAATCGCTCATTGCGACTGCAACCAAGGTAGAAGACTTGATACAATTGGGTAAGATAGTAGATGAGGGAGCTACTTCGAGGTATAAGAAACAAGGCCAAGCTGCTTCCTCAAGCAAGGTTAATGAAGTGGCCAATATTGCCCCTGCAAATCCTTTACGTGTGGGCAATCTTGGGCAGAGAAATCAGCCAAGAAGGCAATATACCGACCTTGGGATGCCCCTTCATCTGGTGTTTAAAAAGGCCGTGGAAGGAAAGTACTTGAAGCCTGTGGACCCAAGGCCTCCTCCAAACCCATTACCCTCCAATTATAAGGCCAATGAGTACTGTGAATATCACCAAGGAAATGGGCATAGAACAGATACTTGCTGAACTCTGAAAAACCGCCTTCAAGATCTGGTGGATAGTGGTGACATCATTCCTCTCAGGAGTCGGCCAAACATTAATACTAACCCTTTGCCCAATCATTCCATCCACGCCATCACTATGGAAGAAGAGTTATTTGATCCTTTCAAACTTCTCTTGGAAATGAATGAAGTATGTGTGCTGGATCTGAATGACCTCGCTGAAGAGGTCGATGCTTTGACAAGAAGTGGAAGGCAATATCAGCCACTTGACTTGGGGAAAGCCCCTAAAACCCCAAATCACCCATATAAGAAGACGCCAGAACCAAAGGAAGACCCTGTCCTCACTCAGCTTAAACAAGCTCAAGCTAAGGTGTCAATTTGGGAGCTCCTTGCTTCCTCATTCCCACACCGTCAGGCTCTCAGTAAAGCTTTGAGTCAACTTGATACATCAGTAGACACAAGCCCAGAAGCTTTGGTGGCCACTTTGACCCAATCAACCAAGGCATTGAGTATTAGGTTTTCTGGTGTAGATTTACCAGAGGACGGTAAGAAACACAATGATGATCTATACATCACCATACAAACTGGGGGAAACACTGTGCCCATGGTTCTCATTGATAATGGGTCAGCCTTAAATGTATGTCCCTTGAAAGTAGCAAGCTGTCTGGGATTGGAGGCTACAGATCTTACACCTTCTGATCAAATTGTTAGAGCATATGATAACACTCGAAGAGAAATTTTGGGTGTTGCTACTCTGGAAGTCGCTATTGGACCGGTAAAAATGGGAGTGCCGTTCCAGGTCATTGATGTACCCGCGAGCTTTAATCTCCTCCTTGGAAGGCCGTGGATTCATCAGAATAATGTTGTACCTTCTTCATTACATCAAAAACTTAAGTTCCCTTTTGAAGGAAAAATCATCACTATTAAAGGAGACACATGTGAAATCAACAAGAAAACCACGGATCAGTCTCTCTTTGAGGTTGTTCCTGGCGAAACTGCTATGGCCTTGACTGGGTTCCAGTATGACACTGTTCAATGCATTGAAGGAGAGAGGCCCAAAGGGCCATTTATCCTATATGACTTTAGGGAGGTCCAAGTCAATTTCCTGGTGGGAATGATGCTAAGGGTAGGTCTGCTACCCGGAATGGAAATGATAAGGTCTGTGAGGAAATCATCCATAGTACGGCCGTGGGAAGAACCGGAGAATAAGGGAACTTTTGGCTTGGGGTACAAACCCACAGACGATGAGATAGAAGAGTTTGAGCATGGGAAGAAGAAAAAGAAGACTTGGTGGGCAAGAAGCCTCAAAATGCGCCCTTACTTTAGAACTCTGAATGGTCACTTCTGCAAACCTGGGAAAGCAGTTCCTTACTGTGGTTTCCAGGAGCCATTCTATTCTCCTATGACTGGAAAGAAGTTACCGGGTTTTGAGATGTTCACTGATGTTTTAGCCATAAAGGAAGAAGAGCCAGAACCTATAATTGACTCACAAGTGGAGGATTTCATGTAGCCTAGTCTCTTTGATGAGGTTGCTATGATAACCAATTTTGAAGACAAAAGGGACTTCACGGAGCTGATCAAGACAACAGAGGGACCACTGATGAACTGGTATGCTGAGGAAGGACAAGTAGCTATAGTCAAACCTAGTCATGTGTCATACCCTGAACCTGAGTCTTGTACCAAGTCAAATCTTGAGTCAAACGCTGAGTCAGAGTCCAGTTCTGAGTCTTCCTTAGCTCCAGGAATAAAAAACCCTGATATCGAATGTGATGTAACTCTGGGGGATGACTCCGCCATTATTAATGAAACTGCTCAAGTTCTTGGTTACCCTGTGTCTTTTGCTTTCCAAGTATTATCTAGCAAAAATGAAATAAAAGAAATAAAAGAAATGAATGAAAAGATAATAATTGGCAAAGAAAATGAATATACATACATTGCATATGATTGTGTGAATAAAGAACAGGTTGTTGAGTGCATCAGAAGATATGTCGACTGCTTCATGTGGAAGACAAGTGATGTCACGGGAATAGACCCAGCCATAGCAGTTCATAAGATTCCGCTATACCCCGATGCAAAGCCGGTTAAGCAGAAGTTGAGAAGAATGAAGCCGGAATGGTCTTTGAAAATTAAAGATGAGATTGCCAAGCAACTGGATAATAAGTTCATAGAACCAATTGTCTACCCTTCTTGGTTAGCAAACATTGTGCCAGTCCCGAAGAAAGACGGAAAGGTCAGGATGTGTGTTGACTATAGAGATTTGAATAAGGCTTGTCCCAAGGACGATTTCCCGCTACCACACATCGATTTGCTAATAGATAGGATGGCTGGGCATATGATGGTTTCCATGACCGACCTTGCGGTTGGGTACAATCAGATCATGGTGCACTCACCAGACAAAGAAAAGACAGCTTTTATTACAGAATGGGGCACTTTCTGCTACAGGGTTATGCCTTTTGGATTGATAAACGCAGGGGCTACCTACCAAAGGATGGCGACAACAGTCTTTCATGACATGATTCACAAAGAAGTAGAAGTGTATGTTGACGATATGATTGTCAAGTCAAAATCTCCAGAAGAGCACGTTGAAGCACTTGAGAAGTTCTTCCTTAGACTTCGCAAGTACAATTTGAAGCTTAAACCTGCAAAGTGCCTCTTTGGTGCAACATCAGGCTTATTTTTGGGATATTTGGTCAGCAAGAAAGGAATAGAAGTTGATCCAGCAAAGTCAAGGGCTATTCTGAGAATGCCTCCACCAAGAACAGAAAAGGAGATTCGAGGTTTGCTAGGTAGATTACAGTATATCAGTCGATTCATATCGCAGTTGGCAGAAACTTGTGGTCCCATCTTTAAGCTACTAAGGAAAGGTGCTTCACAAGAATGGAATGAAGACTGCCAGAAGGTCTTTGACAAGATTAAAGAATACTTGTTAAGTCCGCCAATTCTGCAACCTCCCAGAATGGGAAAACCTCTGCTCTTATATTTGTCTGTAACAGATGAAGCCATGGGTGCAATGCTAGCTCAAGAGGCCGAAGGTACAAAGGTAGAAAATGCAATTTACTACCTCAGCAAAAGGATGCTGAACTATGAGTTAAAGTATAACAAGATTGAGAAGTTGTGTTTAGCGTTGTATTGGACCTGCACGAAGTTACAACACTACTTGTCTTCTTACACTACTTGTGTCATCGCAGAACAGAGTCCCTTGAAATTCCTTATGGAGAGGCCTGTTTTGGACAGCAAAATGGCAAAGTGGGTGTCAACATTGGCAGCTTTTGACTTAAAATTCATTCAAAGGAAAGCTGTGAAAGGTGGGGCAATAGCTGACCAGTTAGCAGAATTACCTGTAAAAGACGAGATGCGAGAAATGAATTTCCCTGACGAAGACCTCTTGAATGTGGAAAGAAGTGTTTGGGAGATGTATTTTGATGGGGCATCCAATTATCATGGAAATGGAATTGGGATTGTGTTCAAAACTCCTTGTGGAGAATACATTCCCTTTGCAGTTAAACTTGACTTTAGCTGCACAAACAATGAAGCAGAATATGAAGCTTGCATCAATGGGCTCGAAGCCGCCCTGGGATTGGGGATTAAGGACCTAAAGGTCTATGGTGATTCTATTTTAATAGTATCATAAGCTTTAAGGAAATGGAAAATAAGAGAAGAGCATTTGGTTCCTTACCTACAACGCCTTGATCATTTGGCACAACAATTCGATGATCTGTCCTTCGAATATCTCCCAAGAGCAAAGAATCAGTTTGCTGATGCCCTGGCTACTTTAGCTTCCATGATCAATGTCAAGGAGGGGAAAGCCATTCGTCCATTGAAAGTTCAACTTCAGAAATAACCTGCCCACGTAATGCATTTGGCCAATGGTAAACCATGGTTCTGGGATATCAAGAGTTATCTCAAGGATGGAAGTTATCCGGAGGGATCATCAAGGGTTGATCAGAGAGCAATAAGGCAGCTAGCCACAGATTACATTCTTAATGGAGATATCCTCTACAAAAGAAGTTGGAATGGAATGCACCTAAGGTGTGTGGATGAAGTAGAGGCTAAGCGAATAATGGAAATGATGCATGGTGGCGAATCAGGACCGCATATGTATGGGATCTCCTTGGCTCGAAAAATAGCCAATCTAGGATATTAATGGTCCACCATGAATACAGACTGTGTGGCATTTGTGCAAGAATGCCATCAGTGTCAGATATTTGCTAAACTGCAGAAGCAACCTCCCGTTGCCCTAAATCCAATCACTTCTCCATGGCCCTTCGCTACTTGAGGAATAGATATAATTGGCAAAATACATCCGAGAGCTTCGAATGGACATCAATTTATCTTGGTAGCGGTGGATTACTTCACAAAGTGGGTTGAAGCAGCTTCCTATACAGAATTAGACGCCAAAAAGGCAGCACAGTTTGTCCGAACCAACATCCTTTGTCGGTACGGAACGCCATTTGAGATTATCACTGATAATGGAACTCATTTCCAAGCAGAATTTGCTAAACTCTTGAAGGATAAGAAGGTCCAGCATCATAAGTCCTCTCCTTATAGGCCTCAAAAAAATGGAGCTGTAGAAGCAGCAAATAAGTCTATAAAGGTGATCATACAAAAAATGATCAAGGAACATAGGTGTTGGCATGAGAAGTTACCACTGGCTTTGTGGGGATATAGAACATCAATTAGAACTCCTACTGGGGCAACCCCGTATTCACTGGTGTACGGAATGGAAGCAGTACTCCCCATTGAACTGGAAGTTCAATCGGCGAGGATAATTCAAGAAAGTCAGATAAATGAAGCTGAATGGATTAGCAATTATCATCATCAGTTGTTGGGTTTGGATGAAAAAAGACTTCAAGCTCTCCATCAGATTCAAGGGTATCAGAGGCGAATGGCCAAAAATTTCAACAAAAATGTCAAAGATCGAAAGTTGGAAGAAGGTTGTTTGGTTTTGAAAGAGATCAGAGCACCCGTTACAGATCCTCGTAGGAAGTTTCGTCCTCATTGGGCTGGACCCTACGTTGTAAAGAAAATACTTTCCGGCGGAGCCGTCATCCTGTCTGATTTGGATGGTCTGGAGTTCACAAACCCATGCAATCTGGATCAATTAAAGAAATATTATGTATAATCATGCATTGTAAGGAACTACATTAGACCTGATTCTCGCAAGCTAATTCGAGATATGTAGGCAGCTCTCCTTGAGCACGGTCTAAATTTTAAAAATCATTGATTCATTTTTCTTTTGCCAACAAAAAAAAATCCCGCTAAGTTGAAAACTCGCAAAGGGCGGCTTAGGCAAGAATGGGTAAGAGCTCGCTAAGTTGAAAATCCGAAAGGACGGCTTAGGCAAAAATTAGAGCAAGTAAGTAAAGTAGATAATGCTAGGAAAGCAAATGAAAGAGTCATTCATTCCAAAAGGAGTCATTCATTCCAAAAAGAGTCATTCATTCCATGAAAAGGGTTAAACCATGAGTCCTAAACGTCAAATGAACCAAAAAGGTAAAAAAAAAAAAAGAGTCAACCCTAGGGTCTAAATCCTACGTCTCCTACGTGGGGCAGAGGCTTCGGTATCTTCCTTAGTTCTAGAACTTTCTGCAACATCTATCTTCTCCTTGTTAAGAGGAACCACATCCTCTCCCTCCAACTCCTGCAGCAATGCATGCCTCCTTCGCTTTTCAATTGGCCAGACTTCGGCTATAAACCAAGTTCTATACTCTGGTGTAGGCTGGACAAGGGAAGACTCTGCAAAAGGCCTGATCATCTGATGATTCCTAACCCAAGTTTGTAGAACAGCTCGAGTAACTCCGGGAGTAATAGGGGAAGCAATGGTAAGCCCAACAGAAAGAAGAACCCTCTGATCAATTCCCATCTGTCTGAAGACGTGAGCTTTGGGATCCTAAAATCTGATACAAGCATGCAAGAAATCCCAATCTACAGCTACGTCTCTAAGAGTAGCAACAGCTTTCAATCCATATCTACCCATATTGATCCTTTCCACCTTTTGAAGACTCTTGGTTCAGTTGTGCATGCAATGGTTGTAAAGGAGCAAATAAATACCTTTATGAAAATAAAAGGGGACATCATGCATACATATGTACTGTTTGTGCTAAATAAAAGTGCAGGTACAGAAAAGTCAGAATACAGTCAGAGAAAAATCAGAAGTGTGGCAAGCAATCCAGAAATGCCAAAAGATGGGTCTTTTACCCCTCGCTCAAAATTCGCTTTTCAGAAGGCCACTGGGCTCCATAAATCATTTTTATGGACCCCAGTGGGGGGCAATTGTGAATACTCGAATTTTGAGGCTCGGAAAGCCGATTTTCTCAGACTGCAGATGACCAAGCCGGACCGGAGGTCCACGGTAAAGTTCACCGAAAGTATGTCTTCATGGTACTTGAAATGTCCGGAATGACGCGAGGATCACGGATATGGTCCTAGAATATTTTTTGAAGGTCTGTAGCTCCCGAAAAATCAGTTTGAGCGAAAATCGTGCGACCCGACATGCTATTTTGGCGGCTGAACCGCCGCAGGCGGCGGTCCACCCGCCGCGCACGGCGGTCCAACAGCCGGATTTTTCTTCTGGCGGTCCTACCGCCGCCCGGGTCTTTTTTGTCTATAAATAGCCTCCGAATCTTCAAAAAAGGGGGTTGGCTGTTCGGATCCCGGGCCTCATGCTGACGAATTCTCTATTTTCACACACTTAAGAACTCTTCTTGGACTTTTCTTTGCATAAATCTAACCTTGTGCTGCAGGAATTAAGAATCATAATCCAAGGTTTAAGAAAACAAGATCTGGAACTTCGAAGTGGGAGAATCCTAAACAAGGTAATATCCTAATTGATCTTTTGTCAATCCAAGCATGTCATAAACATTGCACCTTCTTCTTAATTTCTTTTCGGTCAAAGACCTAATCCTTTTAGGTCTAAGGCCTAATTAACTAATCAATCAACATTTCGGCATGAAGCCATAAATCAATTGATAATTTTGGCACGGAGCCTAAATTGCATTCTTTTTGGTACCAAGTACCCAAATTTCATCAAAATCAGCACTAAGTGCTCAAAATCTCACAATTTTGGCAAAAAGCCCGACAATACACGAAGCATACACACACGCATGCATAATGCATAATTGCCTTTAAATAGGCTTTTTCGAACTACATGGGCTTTGATCTCTCATAAAAACGAGAGTATGTAGGCATATTTGGGATTCACCCTAAATAACAAGTCCACAATTTACTAACAATCTGCTTGTCTTCTTTTCTTCATCCCTTTTAAGGTTTGTTTCTTTTGGAAAATTAATCAAATACATGACATAGTCCCCGAATCCTCCTTGGGTTCGTAGATTAGAAACCTTTACATTGGATGCATTAATTGGAGTCAAACAAGGGTTTTCTTAGTTTTTCCCTTTGAACAGAAAAAACTGAGTGGCGACTCCTAACAACAAGTGAACGTTCATCCGAATCCTTTTCGGGTGAAAACCGAGGTTCACACTCCCAAAGATCGAAGATCTCGTAATAATGAAAGCCATACAGTCTTGATATGGAAAAGAATACCATGTGACTTTCGACTCAAAGCATAAGTTACCACAGTAGTCTTCCTATGATGATACTCAATAGTGCAATTATAATCTTTTAACAACTCAACCCATCTCCTCTATCTCAAATTCAATTCCTTCAGTGAAAGAAGATACTTCAGACTCTTGTGGTCTATAAATATCTGACATTTTTTCTTATAAAGATAATGCCACCAAAATTTTAAAGCAAAGACCACAACAATAAGTTTCAAATTATGAGTGGGATAATTCAATTCATGGGGTCAAAGCTGTCTAGATGCATAAGCTATCACCTTCCCATCCTACATCAAGACACATCCCAAACCCTTCTATGAAGCATCATTGTATACCATAAAAACTCCATTACCTTTAGGAGGAGTAAGAACAGAAGCAGATGTCAAACAAGCTTTTAATTTTCAAAGCTTTGTTGACACTCCTCAGTCCTGTTAAACTTCATATTCTTTCTTAGCAACTTAGTTAATGGTGATGCAATAATAGAGAAATCTTATACAAAGCGATACCCCGCCAAGCCTAAGAAACTTCTCAACTCCATAGGATTTATTGGCGGTTCTCAGGTCATCACTGTCTCTATCTTTTTAGGTTCAATATAAAATTCTTCTGTTAATATGACATGACCCAATAATACCACTCTATCAAACCAAAACTCACATTTACTAAGCTTAGCATGCAGCTGTTTGTTCTTCAAGATTTGTAACATAATTCTCAAGTTTTTCTCATACTCCTTTCTACTTCGAGAATACACCAAAATATCATCAATAAATAATATTATAAACCTATCCAAATAAGGATGAAATACTATGTTGATAAGATCCATAAAAGCAGTTGGAGCATTAGTCAACCCAAATGGTATTACTAAAAATTCATAATGTCCATATCAAGTCCTAAAAGCTATCTTTGGCACATCTGATTCTTTGATTTTTTGCTGCTGATACACCAATCATAAATCTATTTTAGAAAAGACTTTACCTCCTTGAAGTTGATCAAAGAGATCATCAATACGAGGTAAAGGATACTTATTCCAAATAGTGAACCGATTTAACTGCCTATAATTAATGTATAATCTCATGGATCCATTTTTTTCTCAACAAATAACATAGGAGCTCCCCATAGTGAGATGCTAGGCCTAATAAATTCCTTATCTAGCAATTCTTGCAACAGCACCTTTAATTCCTTTAATTTTGCAGGAGCCATTCTGCAGGGGGCTTGAGAAATAGGAGCAGTACCATGTTGAACATCAATAGAGAATTCAACTTCTCTGTTAAAAAGGTAAACCTAAAAGCTTTTCTGGAAATTCACACACTATAGGAATATCTTTCAATTTAGACCGTTCTAATTACGTACCAATTACATGTGCCGAATATGCTTGACAACCCTTTTTAAGTAACTTCCTGGATGTCATAGTAGAGATAACACAAGATGGAAGAAATTTTTGCTCCCTACAGAATGTAAGGGTAGAATTTTCAGGTAGGTTAAAATTCACTTTCTTCTCGAAATACGAATAGCAAATCCATCCCAAGAATAACATCAAATTCTTGTATGGGCAAAGGAATAAGATCTGCTAATAGTTTAAAATCACCTAACTGGATTACTGAATCTTTATATACATGCTCTCATACTATAGAAGTCCCCACTGAAAAACTCACTACTAATTCATTGTCTAAGGAACTTAATTTCTTATTCACATAAATGGCAAATTCATGTGATATGAATGAATGAGTGGAGCCAATATCAATAAGAATATGAGCATCTCTTTCAAAAAATAACCAATGTACCAGTGACTACCTCTAGAGAGGTTAGAGCTTCTTGTTGAGTAATAGCAAAAATTCGAGCTTTTGTAGGAGGTCTACCTATCTGAACAGATGGTATGATTCCATCCTGCCAACACCATTATTGTTTCCTCTCCTAGCTCCTCTGCCTTGTGATTGAGTTTTGCCCCCTCTCTGAGGCACGAATGCTGAAGATGTTTGAACAGACTTACTAGGCCTCACTAACATTAGACATTCTCTTCTGATGTGACCTATATCACCACACTAGTAGCTTCCTCTAAAATTGGCCCTACATTCTCTACTGTGATGTCTACCACATGTAGGACATAAAGGTCATGGTCTCTGATTAGCTCCTATACTGCTACCATGTCTAAATTTTGGTGCACTAACAAAGTTACCCATAGATTATCTTATTGAACTTTGACGGATCTGGGATCAGTTTATCTAATAACTTAATCTCACAAATTGACTTTTACTATTTTCAGGGGAAGGTCTAGTATAGGAACTACCACCTCGCTTAATCTATCTGTTAGTAAATCCCTGAAAAGAATTATGAGCCTGCTTCTCTTTTTATTCTCAAAATGTGTTTCTTCTTTTAATAATTTCTCTTTTTGCAATCCCATACGAATATTGATATATAAACCCTTATAGAATCTGTTGCACTTGTCTTCTTCTTTAGACATCATATGATCTACATATCTATATAGTTCTTCAAATTTCTCCACATACTGAAGGATTGTCATCCCATCTTGTTTTAGTTTGAAAAACATGTTCTTCTTTTCTCTTATATAATTACCAGTGATATACTGCTTACAAAACTCCACCTCAAATATATTCCATGTTAACTTAGCACCATGAAATTGAACTAGTCGAGTGCACCAACCATCAACTGTGCTCCCTAAAAAAGCCCGAATATATCTTAGCTTTTCAACATCAGCAATCCCCATTAGAGAATAAGCTTTCTTTAATTTCCTAAGCTAATCATCTGTCATTTTAGAATTTAGAGTACCATAAAAAGTCTCCGCTCCACAATTACGGTAAAGAGAAATTATAACCAAAGTCTGTGGCTATTGTTCTCTTACAGCTATAGTAGCTGTAATAGCTTATGAAAAAGCAGGACTAACATCAATTTGAATTGGCGGTGACTAGTATCTTCTAATTTAACCATTCGATTTCTTTGGCTAGTGTTTCTACCACGGCCTATACCACCTCGCATTAGTGGTGGCATTTTCCCTACAATAATAAATCATATAACATAAGTTATCTATATGACATTCTCTTTGTTTTATTATTGTTATTTATATTTTTTTATAAATATATATATAACTTAAACTCATGTACTATAATACAAATATATATTTATATATTGGTGTATCTTGCCAAATTTCTCTAATTCTTGGGTAAATAATTATAAAAATTTAAGTGCTTTTGATTATATATAACTGGGATGCTATGATGTCTAAATACAATTTAAATTTAAAATTTCTTTTGACTCATGCATAATTCCTCCCAATATGCAACTTTTAAAATGAATTTGCCCTTGAATTCGAGAAATTTTCCAATTACACTAATAACTTAAAATAATTCTCTTATCCCTAATTACCTAGATTTAATTTTCTCTAGATCTTTTCATAAAAAGTCTACAAAATCTAAAACCAATGCTCTGATACTATAGACTCTTAAGTTTAGCCCTAAGTAAGTTCGATCCCAATTAATAGTGGTCAAGATAATTTTGGTCTTACTTTAAAAGATTAAACCTATTTTAAAGCCCTAAATTAAGTTGGTCTAATTTTAAAAGGCCCAAAGTAAGGTGGTTCAATTTTAAAAGCCTTAAACCTTGTCTGATCCAATTTTAAAACCTAAATCAAGTTTGATCAGGTATTAAAAGACAAAGCCAAGATGGACCGGGCCTGAAACCTAAAACCATGATAAATTGGCTAAACTAATTTGCCATGGGGCTGACCCATCGCCATGGAAGCCCTCTATGGCGAATTGGCCTTGGCCAATTTGCCATGAATTGGCTTCATGGAAAATTGGCCATGAAGGCTGGCCCATGGTGAATTGGCCTTGGCCAATTCACCATGGACTTAAAATTAGGTTTTTAATTATGGTTTCGGGACAGATTAAGCTTCGTAATTAGATTTAGCTTCTAATGGCTTTCGGATAAACAAAAGATTAGGGTTTTGATTAAGCCATCTTAACTTTATGGTTGATTATAAATATATGTTTATAACAAGACCGAGAGGCATCAACCAATATAAGAACCAACAATTAACGAACAATAATTAAAAAAGAAAAGCAACCAATATACATAAACTAAAAATACACAATCAACACACAGCAACCAAAGAAAGCAGTAGCAATTGTCTTCAGATTGCTTCACTCAACCAAGGTCAACATTGATCCAGGTAGTACACTATAATCAAGTTTGAGATAATAGATCCAACTTTGATGGAGCCAACACACATGTATAACTTCTTATTAACCAATTCAATTAAGTTTCATAATTTATATTTATTGATCAATGCACTGTGTAGTTTAATTAAAAATCGGTATTACCAAATCCTTTATAGAAAGCTATAGATTTAGGTTTAAAAGTAATTGATAAAACATTTATATATTTTTTGTAAAAAAGAAACCCTAACACCCTAAGCTCATAGCTAAAACCCGAATATTAGAATTTTGCATATTTTGTTACCAAAAACTCTAGTTTAGAAAAAAAATCCAAATTTGTATAAATAGGAAACCCTATTTTAGATAGAAACCATAATTTTCTAACAAAACCCTATCTTATAAACCATATGGTCGTGCCCTTTATTTCATTAATGGGTTAATATTATTTTTATATATTGTAATTCTTGTGATTAATTTTGATTTACTTTTAATTAGACCCTAATTTTATAGTTCTTACATGGTGATTATATTTATGGATTATAATTTTTACTATTTAGATTTTAAGGATGTAAAAGGCATATTTCTACTTATGGGTGTCTTATTTATTTTATTTATTTATTTTTTATAATTTAATTTATTTAAGGACTTTGGGACAATTGTAAGGGACATGTTTTTACTTTTTGGTGGGTGTCTTATTTTATTTATTTTCTTTGTAGACATTTGGATATTTGTAAGGTCATATCTCTATCTTTGGATGAGCATCCATTTTATTTGTTTGTTTGATTTATAATATAATGATTACTTATTTCAATAATTATACGTAGTATGGATAATATTATAATGCTTAAAATTTTAATAATATTTAGACCTGAAAATGAGGTCGATTCCAATGAATGGGGCATTGGGTCATTTCTTACATTCTCCATGCGTACCCAACTTTCCTAACCTAATAAGGCATTGGGGATTCCTTATGAATCAACTCATCTACTCATTTCTATTTTTCTGGCCCGTCTGGGTGGCGACTCCAAATTCTCTGGGTTTAGGCTCATATTCTCTAAGGCCTTGAGCCTAACAGTGCAGAAGTCACAAGAACTATTTCATCGGAAGTAAGAGCAAAAATCTCCACTCACATATACCATAAAATGTCACACCCCATTTTCTTAATATTAAGGGTGGACTTATCTCGAAATTTTATCATAATTCTAACTTACTATAAAAATATTACTAATAAATTCAATTACTTAGTATTCTTCAAATACACAATCCAATAGAAACTAATATCCTTAAATACATCTTAGTATTATTCAGCACAATAATATAAACAATCCTTAAATAAGTCCAAATGATAATTATGTTGGCCCGACTTTATCTATGGCTGAAGGAGGAATAAGGTAGAGATATTCTACTAGTTTATTTTCAATATCTAAACTATTATATATTAAAGGGGCAAGTCCAACTACTCAGTGAATAGATAAATATGTAATAAAGGAGAACAAATAAGGTTTAATACTATAACATATATATAAACATCATCTATAGCTTAGCTTGATAAATATAATTTAAATCTCATTCAATTTCATAATTCACAGAAAATTCAATAATAATTCAAATCAATCATCTTTTATATACACTCGAATAAAATTTCTTGCTAATCTAACTTTAATTCAAGGGTGCATGATGACTTGCCTCGCAAGCCCAAGGAGAAATAATTGCAATACACATGTGTAGAGCAATTATCTCGGCCAAGGATAAATTTATATTATCATTTAAATTTATATAAACACAGTCATCAAGGTGCAATCATGCTAATTTATAATAAGAGTACATATAAATTATTTATCCAGCATAACATAATTAATCAGTCACATATAAGAAAAGCTAAACTGCCATTATTTGTTCTCAATTCATAATAAAAATAATATCATTCAAAAATAAATCATCACCTTGAATTCTATAAATTCTTTTATAAAATCATATATATATATATTATAATTTAAAAATAAAATGTTACATATTTACTCAGATGGGCCAAATATTATGTTTGCTTGACTAATAGGGTCCATATAGTACTCTACAACTGCAACTGAGTTCATTCCTAAAATAATATAAGAATATTATTTAATATAAATTATACCCTAACTACTATGTATGTATGCTATGAAAATGGCATATGATCCCGGTCTTTAAAATCTAATGATACCTCTGTAAATCGATAACTCTCAGAATTTCAAAAATAACACTCCAATGAGTACTATCTAATTTCTAAGGAAATTGTCTATCTAATTCTTTAATAAATATTTTCAACAACTCAATAAAATTTTAAATGTAAAAATTCACTAAGTATTTATAATATTTTTATACGCAATTAAATTAAATTATTTTAGTTTATTTATTTATGAACTAATTTATTCAATTACGTATTGGATGGTATTAATTTAATCTACAATTTATATATATATATATATATCCATCAAAATATAAACAAGACATAAATGATATAAAGCAACTTAGGGGATTATCTAAGCAACAGACAATTAGGCAAAAGCCATACTCTTAGATCTATATTAATATTTAAAAGAAATTTAAATAAATAGAAAGAAAGAATATAAAATAAAATTTTTAATTTTATATATGATAATTTAATTTACAGAAAATAGTAATTATTCAACAAAGGCTATTGGGTTTTAAAAATTATTATACAAGTACTTGTGTAAAACTGTTTGTACATAGAATTATTACACCCAAGTGCAGACATGACTACTATTCATTCGAATTCAGATCCTGAATTTATGTATGGTTTTCCATCCGATATACCAATAGTTTGTATATAAAAATTTATATAATAAAAAACTTTAAGAAAATTTAAAATAATATAGAAATACAAAAATTAAAATACAAATTTCTTATATACCAGATCAAACTGAGTTGAAAGTATAGAGCACACTTATATAAAATATAAAATATAAAATAAATACAAAATAAAAATAAAATAATTAAACTTATAGGAGAGTTATACAATAGGTGAGTAAGAGGGGTTAATTCTGAGAGAGAAAGGGGTAACCTAAACTAAGGCTTGGAAGTCTTCAAGTTCCTTCTTCAGAGTTGGGAGTATTCTAGAGAGGTAAAAAGATACCTTCAAGCTTCAGGAATGGCTCTATAAATAGACAGAGAGCTTTAGCTTTACACTGTTCTTTTTACATGATTTGATACTGTTTATGAATAGTAACATATCGTTACTATTTACTTTATACTCTATCTTTACGCATCCAGAATAATATCTCTTAATGACCATAATATATTAAAAAGTGTTATATTAGAAATTAAAACTCATAATTATAAAATGCTAGAAGGATCTATTCATGTAGCATTAATGTCTAAAATATAGTATAAAGCCATAGTTTTAGCATTTGCAACGAAATACATAATGAAATCTAAAACAGTAGAAACTAGATTCCTCCAAACAAATATTAGTAAAGTAAATATAGTAATTCCTAAAACTATTTAATGGAAAGACATCAGACGTCCTGATGAATGGATTTTGGAAGATGTTATTCCTCATCCAGAACCTGAAAAAACAGTAAAAACTAATATAGAACTTAGTAAAATTGAACAATATGAAGATAATAAAGTTAAATTAAAGTTCATTAGATCTAGTATAAGTAGTAGGTATTATGATTCCTCTTCTTCTACTTCAACACTAGATATAGGAAGAGCTTCACAGTTACCTTCTGTAATATATGTTTCATATAAAGAAAATGACCCTAAACCTGTCTTACAGACTGCAGTAAAATTTAGGTATTCTACATCAGATATACCTAAAATCAATAGTAAATTAAAAGGTGTGATTATAGTACGACTGTACCACATCCTTTCTATAATAACACATGAATGAACCCTATAGAACCAAGCCCTAGATTGTATCAAGAACAATATAGAGATCTTGAAGAGCTCTCACCTTCTCCACCTATATCACCCACAGCTTCAGCCATAACTGAAAATATAGCAAACATAGACAGATAAATAAATGTAATAAATAAAGAATTTATATTTAATAAAAATAATCTAAATAAAGAATTAACCTTAATAAAAAATATATATATATTCAAAGAAGTAATTAGTAAAGTAAATGATTTTAGCTCTGTAAAAAATGAATATATTAATTTTATATGAAGTTAATATAAAATTCTTTAATTAGTTTAAAAGAATTTATAAAGAAAAAATTAAAGCATAAAATTTGATAAATTCTATAACTATTAGAAATAAAGAAATAAAATGAAAAGTAAATGATAAAATTATACAAAGTGAGCATCCATAAAAAAATAACAGGTATATTCATGCATAGTGATAAAGAAATTAAAATTAAAATATTTAAACTTATTCCAGATGATGATCCAAATAGAAAAATTCTAGAATAAAATAACTTCTCAAATGCACACTTAATTAGTATAGGAAAATAATTAAATAGGATAAAGAATTCTATCAAAGATAAAAAAAAATAGTAAAATATGCAGAAAAACCTATTTCAGATAAAAAATTAAAAGGCCATGTTTTTAAACCTTTTGAGCTTTCTAAAACAGGTCAACAAGAAGTCAAATCTAAAGATTCTGATTTTGTAAAAGCTATTAAAGATCAATTAAGTAAAATTGATTAAACCTCAGAATTAAAACAAGTTGTTCAAGAAACACCTCAATCTAAAACTTCTAAAACTATTAGTATAATAACCCAAGATCAAGATTTAGAATCAGCTGAGAATTCTTAACCTGAAACTGAAGATCTTGAATCTTTTAGTAAATATATAAATCCACAAATAAATCGCATAACACATTATCAATTTATAATTCCTAGAATGTCTGTTCCAGACTTAGAAATTATAGATAGACCTAATACCCTATCACAATATAAATATAATACTTTTTCATTATATGAATAGAACATTGATAGCATGTCAAAATATAATATTCTAAGTCTTCTACAACATATGACAATGGTTGTCAATGCTTATAAAACCCAAACTGATACATTAGATAGAACTATAACATAATTAATTATAGTTGGCTTCACAGGTCAATTAAAAGGTTGGTGGGATAGTCATCTCACTGAAGAATAACATTTAGAAATATTAAATGCGATAAAAACTTATGAGGATTGAACCCCTCTATTAAATGAATATGGTGATACTATTCAAGATACAGTGACAACACTGATACTGACTTTATCACTTCATTTTATGGGAGATCCTACTTATTTAAAAGATAAAAATGTTGAATTACTAAGTAACCTTAGGTGTAAAAAACTTAATGATTCTCTGTTTTATAAAATAACTTTTTAAACTAGGATTATGCTTAGGGAAGATTCTAACCAAGCTTTCTGGAAGTAAAAATTTCTAGCAGGATTACCATTTTTCCTAGGTGAGAAAGTAAGAAATCATATAAAACATCAATATGGAAACCCTAGTCTTTATAACAATTTGACTTATGGTCAATTGGTCACTATAGTTCAAAAGGAAGGATTAAAACTCTGTCAAGATATAAAACTTCAAAAATAATTAAAATTTAAAATAAGAAAAACTAAACAAGAATTAGGTTCATTTTGTAAATAGTTTGATTATAGTATAACTCAGAATTATAAAGATGTAATGGACAATGTTCTAAAAGGTATAAAAAATTATATAAAAATATAACAAGAATTATAAAAGAAAAATACAATAAAGAGGATTATTATAAGAAACAAAAACCTTATAAATCTTATAAATCTAGAAAATCTAGTAATAAAAAATTATTTTAAAATAAAAATAAATAATTTAAATCATATAAAGATTAAGAATATTATAATTGTGGTAAAAAAAAGAACATACTTCTAAATTTTATAAGTTTAATAAAAAAACTACAAGAACTAGAATTAGAATAACCAATATTAAATAAAATTCATGAATTATATTTAGAGTATTCAGATTTTGAAGATTATTCGGATTCTTAATAATTAAATCAAATTGATGAAATAAATTCAGACTCTTGTAGATTTGAAACTAGTAATAAATTAATAAATATTTTAACTAAAGAACAAGAGCCTATTTTAAAAGTTATAACACATATAAATAATTCTAAAATTCAAGAAAAATTCTTAAATAAATTATTAAAAGATTCTACTGAAAAGCCCAAACCCTCTATTTTACCTAGTAAAAGTAAACAAATATATGATTTAACTTTAATTTTAAATAAAAATAAAATAATAATAAATAAACCAATAATAAATGACTTACGAAAGAAAATTAAAGAAATAAAATTAGAATTAGAAGAATTAAAAATTAAACAACAAAATGATTCTGAATTAGTAAAATTTTTATTAAATTCTACTTCTTCTTCTTCTTCTGAAGAAGAAAAAGAATAAGAAGAAAAAGAAAAAGAAGAAAATGCTGAACAAATAACTAATAAAGAAGAAATTGATAATAATAATGAAATTAGTATATTAAGTGAAGAAAAAATTCCTAATAATATAATTTTTATGTTATAGGAAATTACATCAAGAAAATATTTAATAAAAATAAAATTAAAATTTTTAAATAATTATAATATAGAAGCTATAGCTTTAAATTTTTAAATTGTACAAGAGCATCACTACCTGGGATGTTTTGAGGTGAAAAACCCATGTCTGAAAGGGTTTTAATAACTTTTGGAGAATGGGTCAGCTGGGAGACCTATTGATTTATTTGGGCTTTACTATCTTCTTTGACCACTTTGGCCCAAGATTTTATGGCTTTAGAAATAGTTTTAAGAATAGAAATAGTTTTAAGAATATTATCTGAATGATCATATAATACTTTAGGAGAATCAGACTTTAGGGTTTTCTTCTCTTTATTTTTCTTCCCCATTTTATCTGTGAAGAAATTCGCTAGTTAGAAAGTCTAGTATACTATTTTTTTTCCCTTTATAAATTCAATATCGAAATAAAAAATACTTAAAATTGTTTGCCATCTAGAAAATATTTACTTTGAGGAAAGATTTTTAACATTTTTTTGTAAAATTTTTTAGCACTTTTACAATCAATACGAAATAAAAAAATTTTATTTAAAAGTTCAGACTGAAATTTGAAATACATAAAATAATACTCAAATTTTCTTTTTTAATAGTAGAGTAAGGACTCCAATGTTCTAAATAAAATTGGACTATGATTTTTTATTCTCTTTTATTTGTTTTAATATTCCACCGTATCATATATCTGAAGTATTAGTCTCAATTATCTTTGAAGCTAATGGATCAGCTATATGTAGGCAAGAAATATTTTTAACTAAGGCCTTAATTTGTTTTACTATACCAGCATAGATTTTAGTCTATGGGTTAGGATTCTTCCTAAGCCTATCATGTAATGGCTTTATGATTCTATTCAGATTTAGATAGAATTCTATTACATAATTTAAACATCCTAAAAATCTTTGTAGTTGGGCTTTATTAAGAATCTAGTCTGAAAACTTATCTCCAAATGCTAGATTCCTTTCTATGAGTTCTAAAATACCTTGTTCTATATAATGTCCTAAGAATCTAATCTTAGCTTGGAACAGAGACATGTTAGTTTTAATAAGTACTAGACCATTCTTCTTTATCACCATAAAAAATATTTTTAGATGTTTAAAATGATCATCTAAAGTTTTACTATAAATTAAGACATCATCAATGTATACTATACAAAATTTAGTATAAGGATTGAAAATGTCATTCATCACTCTCTGAAAATCAGAGGGTGCATTTTTTAAACCAAAAGGCATAATATTTCATTCATATTGTCCAAATGAAACAGTGAATGCAGTCTTATACATATCTTTAGAATTAATCTGAATTTGCCAAAAATCAAATTTCATATCAAATTTTCTAAAAATGTTAGCTTTATATAATCTTCCTAATGCATCTTTTTTATTTGGAATATAGTATCTAATCCATTTTAATGTTTTATCTAAAGGTTTATAATTTATTACAAATCTAGGGATTCCTCTTTCTATTTCAGAGGTCTTGTTGACATAAAATGTTGCACAAGACTATGGGCTTCTAAATTTAGCAATTATTTTTTTATTTTCTAAATTAGTTATTTTTTTTTTACAAAATTCAATCATATCAGACGCATTTGAATGGGTCGGGCTTTAGTTGTAATAGATTTTTCATCAAAACCTATCTCATATGGTAAGTCAATTATATATTGTTTTCTATTCTAAAATACATTTGGAATATCAACACATAATTCATATTCAATTTGAAGTTTTAATTTATTAATTTTATATTGTATAAATTTAGTTTTTAATTATTCATTTATTTTTGTAAATAAAAATTATTTTTTAAATTATAAATTATTCAGACTTTGCTTTTATTAATGCATTTATTTGTAATTCATAAATTAAATGAGCTTTAAGTAAATTTAGATTTTTCTATAAATGAAAAAATATTTTTTTGATTTTTTTATTTTAAAACTTATTATTGTCTTTTAATGAATATGATGTAATTAAATTCATATGGAGCTCCTAAGATCACCATATGATGAATTTCATTAGTCAAAATAAATATATTTTATAGTTCTAGATTTTTAGCAATTATTGAAGCTTCTGTTTTGCCAAGAATATTTAATTTAGATTTATTAGCAGTAGATAATTATTTATTTATTTTTTGCCAAAATATTTTAGGAACTAAGCTAGATTTTATACAGTTCAAATATGCTCCTATATCAAATAAAGTTATAGTTTTTATATTATAATTATTTAAAATTTTAATTTTATTTTTATTAAATATTTTCTTGATGTAATTTTTTGTAACATAAAAATTATATTATCAAGAATTTTATCTTTGCTTAATATACTAATTTCATTATTATTATTATCAATTTCTTCTTTGTTAGTTATTTGTTCAGCTTCTTCTTATTCAGAAGATGAAGAAGAAGTAGAATTTAATAAAGATTTTATTAAATTAGAATCATTTTGTTGTTTAATTTTTAATTCTTCTAATTCTAATTTTTATTTTTTTTAGTTTTCTTTTGTAAGTCATTTATTATTGATTTATTTATTATTGATTTATTTTTATTTAAAATTGAAGTTAAATAATATATTTATTTACTTGTACTAGGTAAAACAGAGGGTCTAGGCTTTTCATTAGAATCTTCTAATAATTTATTTAAGAATTTTTCTTGAATTTTAGGATCATTTATATATTTTATAACTTCTAAAATAGACTCTTATTCTTTAGTTAAAATATTTATTAATTTATTACTAGTTTCAAAACTACTAGAGTCTGAATTTATTTTATCAATTTGATTTAATTCTTTAGAATCTGAATATTCTTCAGAATCTGAATACTTTAAATATAATTCATGAATTTTATTTAATATTGATTCTTCTAATTTTAGTTCTTATAGTTTTTTGTTAAACCTACAAAATCTAGAAGTATGTCCTTTTTTACCACAATTATAACATTCTAAATCTTTATATGATTTAAATTGTTTATCTTTCTTTTTAAAGAATTTTTTATTACTAGGTTTTCTAGATTTATAAGGTTTATAAGGTTTCTGTTTCTTATAATAATCTTCTTTATTGTATTTTTTTTTATAATTCTTATTTTTTTATATGGTATTTTATACCTTTTAGAATATTGTCCATTACGGTCTTTATAATTCAGAGTTATACTATAATCAAACGGTTTACAAAATAAACCTAATTTTTATTTAGTTTTTTCATTTTAAATTTTAATTATTTTTGAAGTTTTATATCTTGATAGAGTTTTAATCATTCTTTTTTAATTATATTGACCAATTGACCATAAGTCAAATTGTTATAAGAATAGGGATTTCATATTGATATTTTATATGATTTCTTACTTTCTCATCTAGGAAAAATGGTAATCTTGCTAGAATGTTTTCCTTCCAAAAAGCTTGGTTGGAATCTTCCCTAAGCATAATCCTAGTTAATAAAGTTATTTTTATAAAACTGAAAATTACTAAATTTTTTACACCTAAGGTTACTTAGTAATTCAGCATTTTTACCTTTTAAATGAGTAGAATCTCCTATAAAATGAAGTGATATAGTCAGTATCAGTGTTGTCATTGCATCATGAATAGTATCACCATATTTATTTATTATAGGGGTCCATCCTTATAAGTTTTTATAGCATTTAATATTTCTAAATGTTATTCTTCAGTGAGATGACTATCCCACCAACCTTTTAATTGACCTTTGAAGTTAACTATAATTAATTCTACTATAGTTCTATCTGATGTATTGGTTTGGGTTCTATAAGTGTTGGCAGCCATTGTCATCTGTTGTAGAATGCTTATAATATTATATACTGACAGGCTATCAATATTTCATTCATATACTGAAGAACTTTATATTTATATTGTGATAGGGTATTAAATCTATCTATAATTCTTAAGTCTGAGGCAAACATTCTAAGAACTATAGATTAATGATGTTTTATACGATTTATTTGTGGATTTATATTTTTACTAAAAGATTCAAGATCTTTAGTTTCAGATTGAGAATCCTCAGCTGATTCTAAATCTTGATCTTGGGTTACTATACTAATAGTTTTAGAAATTTTAGATTGAGGTGTTTCTTAAACAACTTGTTTTGATTTAGAGATTGAATCAATTTTACTTAATTGATCTTTAATAGCTTTTGCAAAATCAAAATATTTAGATTTAACTTCTTGTTAACCTATTTTAAAAACCTCAAAAGGTTTAAAAATATGGCTTTTTAATTTTTTTTGTTTGAAATAGGTTTTTCTGCAAGTTTTACTATTTCTTTATCTTTGATAGAATTCTCTATCCTATTTAATTATTTTCCTATACTAATTAAGTGTGCATTTGAGAAGTTATTTATTCTAGAATTTTTCTGTTTGGATCATCATCTGAAACAAGTTTAAATGGTGTAATTTTAATTTTTTTTATCACCATACATGAATATACTTGTTATTTTTTGTGGATGCTCACTTTGTATAATTTTATCATTTACTTTTTATACTATTTTTTTTATTTCTAATAGTTATATGATTTATCGATTTTTATTTCTACTTTAATTTTTTCTTTATAAATTCTTCTAAACCAATCAAAGAATTTTACATTAACTTTATATTTTTTTACAAAATTAATATATTCATTTTTTACAGAGTTAAAATCATTTACTTTACTAATTACTTCTTTTAATTTATCTATTTTTTTATTGAGATTAATTCTTTATTTAGTTTATCTTTATTAAATATAAATTTTTTATTTATTACATTTAATTTTCTATCTATGTTTGCTATATTTTTAGTTATGGCTTAAGATGTAGGTGACATAGGTGGAGAATGTGAGAGTTCTTCATGATTTCTATACTGTTCTTGATACAATTTAGGTTTTGGTTCTATAGCGCTCATTCTTGTGTTACTATAGAAAGAATGTGGTACAGTCGTTCTGTAATTCACACTTTTAATTTACTATTGGTTCTAAGTATATATGATGTAGAATACCTAGGTTTTACTATTGTATGTAAGACAAGATTAGGATCCTTTTCTTTATATGAAACATATATTACAGAAGGTAATTATGAAGCTCTTTCTATATCTACAGTTGAAGTATAAGAAGAGGAATCAGAATGCCTACTACTTATAATATGTCTATTGAACTTTAATTTAACTTTACCATCTTTATATTTTTCAATTTTACTAAGTTCTATATTAGATTTTACTGTTTTTCAGGTTTTGGAGGAGGAACAACATCTTTCAAAATCCATTCATCAGAAAGACTGATGTTTTTTTATTGAATAGTTTTAGAAATTACTGTATTTACTTTACTAATATCTGTTTGGAGGAATTTAGTTTCTCCTATTTTAGGTTTCATTATATATTTTGTTGCAAATGCTGAAACCATAGCTTTATACTGTATTTTATACATTAATGCTACATGAATAGATCCTTCTAGCATTTTAAAATTATGAGTTTTAGTTTCTAATATAATACTTTTTAATATATTTGGGTAATTAAGAGATACTGTAATATCAGGAAAACAATCAAAGAAAATAGGACCACTGCTTAAACTGGTCTCTATTGTTTCTAATAGAGAATCATTGAAATGTACAAATCTAGCATCTCTAACTACTGCTAATATAGTAGTATTTAAATCTTCTTTACTTAGAGGTTTTATACCAATTTGTATAAGTCATATACATATATATTTGTATTTTTTACTTTTATGATGCTTTATGGATTCTGAAGATAATAATGTTATCTTTTCAAATGGTTTACTAAATTGTATATCTCTCTCTTCAGCTTTTATTATATAATCATTTTTAAATATATTTAATTTAGAAATTTTAGAAATTTATTCTTTATTTACTTTAGGTATTTTCCAATTATCTATTGCTTTACTAAATTCTTTTAATATTACTTCAATTCTATTTACAATCCTTTTAATTTCTGAGCTATCAGAAGTGTCAGATTTAGTTGTGCTAGCAGATTTACATAAAAATAGTTTCATTTTTAATTAATTAAAAAATAGATTTTAAAGTATTTCTTATTGATTTTAGACGCGACCACTGACTTACTACCCTAAATGTCTATCCATCGGCTCTTACTGCATGTCCAAATCCTAGTCAACAGTATGAAATTTTAGATTTATATTTCAAAGACTTAAAAATAGAAATAATTTCATATGTATCTACTACCACCCCAAAAAAAAACAAGCTTTGATGTTGCAATACAATCAGGTACCATTATATCTGTGGTATTAAGAAAAACTAAAATCAAATGGTGGAATGTCTTTCGCAATTCTACCTATGAACACACAATAAAGAAGTGGATCCTAAAGAGAAACCATGGTGGCTTTGACCCAAAGCTATATATTTTCTTTGGAGCCCGATAGCCCAAAATATAGCCCTTCTTACAGCTGCAAAGACTGTAGAAGATTATAAAGCCTTGATGCAACAGTTGGTTGAATCTCTTCCTTCAACCTCTGAGCCCATAAAGCCCAGTAAAACTAGCTCTGCTAGATCATCCAATAAAATTCATTCTAAAAACTCTAAAGCCCAGTCCAGAAGGAAAAAAATCACCTTCCTCTTCTAACTTATCTTCTACATCATCTATGACATCATCTTCCACTAATAAAGTATCTGACTCATATTCAGATTATTACCCCAGTAATGAGGACGATTGTTATGGTATCTTATCTCCAATAAAGATAAAAAGCAAAACAGAAAAAGAAAAATAAAAGAAAAATAAAAAGAAAAAAAATAAAAGGTCTGACTCTGGCACAAGCTCATTAGAAAATTAAAGGCAGAAGGAACCTTATTCCTTTAATTTTTATAAAGTCAATAAAATGATGCTCACTGAGAAAATACTAGTTATCTACAATATTTACCTAAGAAAACAACACTGAGTCAAAAGAATTGTTCATCCATAGTTCTACACAGTAAAGCAAATAGTATCCCTCAACAAGGTGCTATTTATCTATAGTTTTGAACGTGTGAAGATACAATATAAACTAAATAGTAATGATATGTTAATATTCATAAACAATATCAGTCATGTGAAAAGAACAGTGTAAAGCTAAAGCTCTCTATTTATTCATAGAGCCATTTCTAAAGCTTGAAGACATCTTTTTACCTTACTAGAATACTCCCAACTCTGAAGAAGGAACTTGAAGACTTCCAAGCCTTAGTTTAGGTTATCCTCTCTCTCTCTCTCTCTTAGAATTAACCAATCTTACTCACCTGTTGCGTAACTCTCATGTAAGTTTAATTATTTTATTTTATTTTTGTATTTATTTTATAATTTATATTTGGTATAAGTATGCTCTACACTTACAATTCAGTTTGATCTGGTGCATCAAAAACTTATATTTTAATTTTTGTATTTCTATATTATTTTAAATTTTCTTTAAAGCTTTTTATTATATAAATTTTTACATACCAACTATTGGTATATCGGATGGAAACCTAGACATAAATTCAGGAGTTGAATCCGAATAGACAATAGTCCTGTTCGCACTTGGGTGTAACAATTCTACGTACCAGCAGTTTTACATAATTATTTGTATAATAATTTGTGAAAATCAGTAGCCTTTGTTGAATGGTTACTGTATTCTGTAAATTAAATTATCATAAATAAAATTATATATTTTTTATATATTCTTTCTTTGTATTTATTTAAATTTCTTTTAAATATTAGTATAGATCTAAGAGTGGGGCTTTGGCCTAATTGTTTGTTGCTTAGATAATCTCCTAGGTTACTTTATATCATTTATGATCTTCTTCAGAAACAGTTTGATGGTATCAGAGCCTGTTTGATGGCTCTAAATTCTTAGCTTTCAAAATAAGTTTCTGCTAATAATAATAACAATGCTAAAATAAAGAAAATAACCATAATATCATTTACTTAAGCTTTCTTATTTTGTTATACTTTGTGATATTAATAATATTTACGTAGATATTAATATTATTTGATTAATTTTTATTACTTAAAATAATTAAAATATTATCTTTAATTTAACTATAGTAATTTATATTGATTTCAATATTAATCAAAATAATAGTATACAATTTATTTACTTAATAATCCTTTATTTTTGTTTTCCAACAATCACTTATAATAAAGTCACTAAAAATAGTAACATTATTTATGTAGTTAAAAATAATTATTTAATTTCTGTTATTTCAAAATAATAATTTATGTTAAATTTAATATTCAATTATATTAGTGGTAGTAATAATAATAATAACAATATAACTATTTAAGTAAACATTTTATAGACTTAATATATATATATATATGTCTAATGTTAATAGTAACAGTATACTGGTTTTGAAATTTACTAATATTTATAAAATTTTAGTTTAATACTTTACTACTATAATACTAACAATATTACTAACCATTTAGCATAATTTATATGTTAGCAATTATTATAATTTTTGTCCCAAGATAGTAACCAAGAGGGGGGCGAATTGGTTGATTTGAAGAGTGATAGCAAATTCAAAATTCAAAAGCTAGAGATGAAGAAGATATAAAATATAGAAGAAAGAACACAAAGAGTTATAGTGGTTCGGATTTACCTCAATCCTACATCCACTTCCTTAACACTTTTTAAGGTTCCACTAATCTTGAGTTTTTACAAGCTTAACTCTAACTTGGTATTTTCACAAGCTCACACCAAACTTTATAATGGTTTGAGATTAATTCTTACAACCCTTACAAGAGTTTTTTCAGGCTTACTCTTACAACCTAAGTGTTTCCAAGCTCACACTCAAACTTACAATTGGTGTTTAATGCTCTCACATAACACTCAATCAATGCAAGTATAGATTTTGATACAAAAAAATAAAAATAGTTTTTTTTAGCTATTTCAATCCTAAGAACTCTTTAAACAATAGATTTCTTAAGGTATTTATAGCCAGTTTGGTCTAACTAGCCATTATGAGTCATATGACATTTTATTTGGCTAGTCTTTATGTTAACAAAAAGTTTTCATAGGGAGCGGTCGTCCTAGCATAGTGGATGGTCACCCAGGCACGTTGGACGCTAGTCCATTGTATAGGGATGGTCTCTCCTTTTAAAAATTCTTTCAATGATCAAATATGAGTGCTTTGCCAGTGGGATCTTACCCATCCTATGGTTGTCAGGACGGTTGCCCAAAGTCAAAGGATGGTCACCCTTTTTTGAATTTAAACCTGCTTTTACAACTGTCATCCCATGTGTCACTTCTTCATTTGACAAAGTAATTTTCCGCCAAAATATTAAAGGTGCGGTCGCGTTAGTACTGAAATAGCTGTCGGATGGGATGTCTCGCATCAAACTTCTGGGCTCACCCAAGACCGCGAACACTACTGCTAATCCATATGATTTTCTCTCAAGATGTATGGATGGTCGTCTTTGAGAAGGGACGATCGCAAATTGGTTTAGAGAGACTGCTCCTTAGACCGCGTCTGTCACCGCGTTCCCTACTATGAACGTTGGAGTTTTTGTCACTTGAGATGTGATCGTCCAAATATCTAGATGTTCACTAGATACTCTGTCATGATCATCCCTTAGGTTGAGTTTCTTACCGCGAACCCTACTGTAACTTCATTTGTTCTTTAAAGCTTTAAGGACAGTTGCCCTTTGGCCTAGGGTGATAGCTCTTTTTGCCCTATTCTAGCGATATGTTAAGCATCTTATTCCTGTATCAAGTAACTCAAAGACATATTAAATGTATCATTCAATTTGAGTGCTAAAGATCAAAATTGAAATTATTTGGCTAAAAATCTCCCTCTTTTCTATTTTGGCAATCAAATGAAATGATAATGAAAGATAAGCAAAATAATGACAAATGATTTTTTAAGCTTAACTTCTTTTAATCTCTTGTGTCTTTACTTAACTCTTTTGCTTTTTTACTTACCTCCTCCTAAATGTATGCTTCCAAATTGATTATTGTTTCATTTTAAATGCCTTTTACTTTAGCCAGTGATGCATTATCTAAAACTTAATAACATTTGTGTTTGACTTAATCATTGGTGTACTTACTCAATCATCTCCCCCCTTTGTGAAAGGCAAAAAGAAAGAAATAAAAAAAAACATTAACATAAGAAGAGATTAAGTCATTAAAAAAGAAAGTTACATTCATGAAGCATAAAGTAAAAACAAATACAAAAGAAAAAAAAACCAAAATAGCAAAGAAAAACAGAAACATGCAAAACATAAACAACAAAGAAAAATCTAATCTGAATCTAAATCCTCAGGTTCTTCTTCTTCCATAGGAGCCTTGCCCTTGTCAAGAGGAGCATGCACACTACTGCTTGAACTAGAACTAGCAGCATCTCTTAATGATTCTTCTTCAAAAGGACTTTCTTCATATCCACTTACATCCCATTCCTTGAGATCACATTGAGGCAACTCCATCTTGCCTCGCATGTCATATAGATCATGAAGCATATGGGATAGAATATTAATTCTCTTGTTCTAGTGCTGAAATCTCTTAGACAGATCCCTTTTGAATTGAATTAATTACTTGGAAAGAGATTTGATGGCTTTAAGGATGAGTTTGGTTGGAAAGCCAATTTTGCTAAACTTGGAGGTAGAGGGTTTGTGAGGCATTTCCACAACAACCTCCATGCATTCTTCTTCTCCTTCTATGGTGTATCTAGGTCTCTTTTTGTTCCTATCCACTAAACCTTTTTCCTAAAGAGATAAACATATGAGCCATCAATTTTTCTGACACAACCAACTTGTTCTAGGTACTCCATAGTGATAGCACTAGAAGAGAGGTCAAATGGATTTCTCAAGGTAGTCAGGTTGAGGTCATTCATCAAATACAAGTGCCTAGCTATTTGAGTGATATGTGAGGAAAAAAAGAAGGTTCCTGACCTAGTGATTTCATGGTGATAGAATGTATCTATCGAGAATTTGGGTATGTTGATGGGTATGTTGTGAGTGAAGGCATAGAGGAAAATCAAGTCCCTTTTTGGTGACTTTTTCAATTCCATCAGCCCTTTGGTGGATTGTGTAGATTATGATCCTATAGAGCATCTAATGAGTGAGTAATTTAATGTGTCTAGCCTTAGATTCCTTCATAAAGGATTTTTCTACAGAAATTTCTTGCCAAAAGGTAGAGAGAGTTTGGTTTGAAAAGGCTGTATCATTGTAGGATGTGGCTCCAACAGTTGGAAAGTTTCAAATTTTTGTAAAATCTTCTAAGGTTAAGGCAAGCTATTGATCAAATATCTTAAATCTAATCCCATACCAACCTAAGGCAGAGTTATCACTCTTTTCTATTTGAAGAGACATCAAGAACTCTTTGCTCAAGCTAGGGAATCCTACCTCATTAGGGAAAATGAATTTTCTCCACCCAAGAATATCTAGAAATCTATCAATTTCATCCTTGATATTGAGTGCCATAAGCATGCCTCCGAAGGGGCTTTTGGTTCCCTCCGTCTTCTTCCTCTTAAGCATGGCATATCTAATATCTTCTTCAAAGGTTTGGTAATAAGGTTTGCGGATTTTCTTACCTCTTCTAGGTTGTGGAGGAGAGGGAGGAGCTTCTTGTTGATCCCTGATGACAATACCTGATGGCTTCTTTCCTATTCCCTTTCCCTTAAATGGAATCTTCTTCTTGGGAGCCATTTGATATTTAAGAGAAGAAAGAGACAGAAAAATAGAGTGTGTTTTGAGATGAGCTTTGTGTTTGAGGTGTTGTTTATAAGATGGGAGTGATCAAAGAAGTATGTAACTGAAGTTTAGTGGGTTTAAATAGAGAAATTATGAAAAACTAGCCATTTCTAACAGTTAGAGAGTGAAAAAATGAAAACTGACACATAGCTAACAGTTAGAAAATGTTGTGCAGAGTGTATAGGGTGCGACCATCTTTTTACATAAGGATGCCTGCGAAAGACCACGGTGCGACCATTATACTAGGTGGACGCTTGCTACCTATAAGAAAACCTGTAACAGTCGAGACTTTTCAAATTCTCATTGCTGTCCATCCTATCTGCCTGACCTCTCGCCGGAGGTTTACCTGGGATGAAACAATCCAATAGATTTGTGACCGCGAGATAGGGTAGGATGACCGTACTAATTAAGAAAAGAAATTGTATGAACAATTTATTATCAAAATCGATGATTTTAATTAATGATAAAACATTGCATACACATCAATTTTTAACACAATGCATGGTTTATTTATTCAAGGAGCTTTCATCAATCATTCCTAAGTTATACTTGATGAAGTTTAGTCTATCTTCATTCAATGGTTTTGCAAAGATATCAGCAAGTTGATTTTGTGTATTAATGAGTTCTAAGATAGCATTTTGGTTTTATACATCATCTCTTAAAAAATGATGCCTAATATCTATATGTTTAGACATAGAGTATTGAATTAGATTCTTGGATAAGTTAATGGCACTAGTGTTATCACATTTAATAGGAATATGATCAAATCTTTTTCCATAATCAATCAATTTTTGCTTCATCCATAGAACTTGCGTGCAACAAAAATATGCAACAACATATTCGACTTCCATGATAGATAAAGCAACCGACACTTATTTCTTGCTAAGCCAAGAAACCAAGCAATCACTAAGAAAATGGCATGCCCCGGTCGTGCTTTTTATATCCAAATGACTACTGGCATAATCCACATCCGAAAATCCTAAAATATCAAATGATGTGTTTCTAGGATACCAAAGTCCTAAATTCAATGTACATTCAAGTATTTCAAAATTCTTTTAGTAGCATTTAAATGTGATTCCCTATGGCATAATTGAAATCTAGCACACAAACATATACTATACATTATATCGGGTCTAGAGGCAGTTAAATAAAGTTATGATTCGATAATACCTTGATATTTCTTCTCATCAACTGCCTTACCACCTTCATCTTTGTCAAGCTTCAAGGATGTGCTTATAGGAGTCTTGCTAGTCTTACAACCATCCATTCCAAATTTCTTGAAGAGTTCCTTTGTGTACTTGGATTGGTTGATGAAAATTCCATCCTTGCATTGCTTGATTTGTAGTCCTAGAAAGAATTTGAGTTCACCCATCATGCTTATTTCAAATTTTCTAGTCATACACGAAGTAAATTCATTGCGCAAAGATTCATTAGTAGCACCAAATAAAATATCATCAACATAAATTTGCACAATTAAAATGTTATGCATTTTCTTTTTAACAAAAAGAGTTGTTGTCAACTTTATCTTTTAAAAAATCATTTTCAAGCAAATGGGTACTAAATCTATCATACCAAGCTCTTGGAGCTTGTTTCAATCCATATAGTGCTTTGGTAAGTTTAAAAACATGATTTAGAAATTTATATTCAAAACCGGGAGGTTGCTCAACATAAACTTTCTTATTGATAAAACCATTTAAAAAAGCACTTTTGAAATTGATTTGAAAAAGTTTAAAGTTCATATGACATGCAAATGCAAGTAAAATTCTAATTGATTCTAATCTTGCTATGGGGGCAAATGTCTCATCATAGTCAATGTCTTCCTCTTGGTTATATCTTTTTGCTATCAATGTAGCTTTATTTCTAGTAATGAGACCATTTTCATCAAGCTTATTCGTATATACCCATTTACATCCTATAATTGGATGGTCTTTAGGTCTAGGAATAAGTTTTCACACATTATTTCTCTCAAATTGATTGAGTTCATCTTGCATAGTAATCACCCAACTTTCATCACTAAGAGCTTCCTCAATGGTCTTTAGCTCAATTTGAGAAACAAAAGCAACATTAATATCTAAGTATTTAAATTTGGATCTAGTAGTTACTCCCTTTGATGTATCACTAATGATTAATTCTTTTGGATGATCCTTCTTGTATTGCCAATCTTTGGGTAGCTCTTGAGATTCTTCTTCTTGTTCATCATAATTGTTCTTTGGAACATCAATTGTTTCTTGTTGTTCAAATGTACCAACAAAATCATTAAGAACACTACCTTTTCTTTGATCAAGTTTAGAAGATTCATCAAAAACAACATACATTGATTCTTCATCTACTAGTGTTCTCTTATTAAATACTTTATATGCTTTGCTAAATGATGAATATCCTAAAAATATACATTCATCTTATTTGAATGAAAATTTTCCAAGATTGTCTTTGGTATTCAATAAAAAGCATTTGCATCCAAACACTCTAAGGTATGAGATTTTGGGTATACTACCATTCCATAGCTCATAAGAACTTTTATTTATCAAAGGCCATTTGTAAACACGATTTGAAATATAACATGCGCTATTAACGGCTTCCGCCCAAAATTAAGATGGTAAATCATATTCATTGAGCATTGTCCTATCCATTTCAACAAATGTTCTATTTTTTTCAACCACACCATTTTGTTGTGGTGTTCTAGGAGTTAAAAAGTTGTATGAAATACCATATTCACTGCAAAAGTTTTCAAAATTCTAATTTTCAAATTCATTGCCATGATCACTTCTAATAGATGTGATTATATAGCCTTTTTCATTTTGAACTCTTTTTACAAATATTTTAAATTGATTGAAAGCTTCATTCTTTTGAGCTAAGAATTAACCTATGTAAACCTTGAGTAATCATCAACAAGTACAAATACATATAACTTTCCACCTAAGCTAGCAACTGTTATTGGTCCAAAAAATCCAAGTGAATAAGTTCTAAGGGTCTATAAGTATTTATAATATTCTTATATTTGAATGAACTGTTATGTTGCTTACCAAATTGACAAGATACACAAGTCCTATCCTTGTGAAATTTTACCTTAGGGAAACTATCAACTAGTTCTTCCTTACTAATGCATTGTAGATGATCCATGCTAGCATGTCCTAGTCTTCTATGCTATAACCAAGAATCATTATTAATAGAAATCAAACATTCAAATGTATTATTAGAATGTATGTCAATTTTATATGTGTTACCAATTCTAGCTCCTTTGAATGCTAGTTCACCATTTGAATTGGTAGCTTTGCATCCTAAGGAGTCAAAACTTACATCATATCCTTTATCACATAATTAATTATGCTTCAATCCATCAACAAGCCACACATTTTCAATCAAATTCTTACCAAGCATGCCAATGGAACCAATGCCAATTATTTTACCTTTAGCATTATTTTCAAAAGTAACATTACCTCTATGCTTGTAAGTGAGTGTTGTAAAAAGCTTTGCATTCCCCATCATATGGTTTGATCATCCATTATCCATAAACCAAATGCTTTCATTGATAGTAGATTTTAGGCATACCTAAAAAAAAATAATGTTCATCTTCTTTTAGGTACCCAAATGAAATTGGGTCCTTGAGGGATAGTAGAAGAAGGATCCTCTAACTTGAGATGAGCCTTCCTAATATAGCAAATGTGCTCTTATGTCTAAATTTCATACAATATGTGCATTCATATAATATTCTATACTTATGCATTTTTCTATTAATATTCAATGAACCATGCAAACAATTACGAGTGTGTGTTGAATGAGATTGTTTTGATTTTTTTTGTGTTTATGTATATGCATAGTATATATGAATACATGATTTGTTCTTAGAATTCTAGTTCTAGAGCCTTGTGAACTCAATATAATCCTTTTAGGAATTTTAGGTTTGTTTTGTGCATTAGTGTTCTTTACAACTTCAACACTAGAGGTTTGAGTTGTAGATGTTTTTTTAAATATTGGTGCATTAGATGTAGTAATAGATGAGTCATTGAATCCTAAACCATATTTCAAAGAGAGTGACATTTGATTATTTATCAATGTGTCTAATACCTCTTTTCTCTTATGAAATTTTGAAATTGATTCTTTTAGCCTTTTTAGTTCATCCTTCAAAATTTCATTTTCCTTTATCACATTTTCTAAGCTATGTGAATTTTTTTTTTCATTTCATCAATTGATTTCAACAATTGTTCATTTGAGGTTTTTAATTCCAATGTGGAGTTTTTTAAGCACACAAAATCCTTTTTTAGCTTAGAATATTTATCCTTATAAAATTTCATCTTAGAAAAATACTTTTTCACTCTAAAGTTCATATGTTCAATCAAATCACTATCATCAAAAGCATCATCAACATTATTATCATATGCAATTAAGTTCAAGGATTGAGTACCTACCTCATTAGAGTCATTTTCATCCTCAATAGCCATGAGACATAGATTAACAATTCCTTCTTCCTCATCTTCTTCTTCTTCACTTGAGGAAGAATCATCCCATGTAGCTTTGAGTGATTTCTTCTTTTCCTTATCCCACTTCTTTTTGTTCTTCAACTTGAAGCAATCCGATTTTATGTGACCCAATTTTCCACATTTATAACATTTCAATTCATTCTTTTTATCTTTATCTTTGAAGGAAGATTTAAAAAATGTACCTTTGTTAGCTTACAATCTTTTTGAAAGCATTGCCATTTCTTCTTCATCGTCACTATCTTCAATACTTGAGCTCTCAACTTTTTTGATTTTCTTGAGAGCTATTATTTTTCTTTTCTCTTTCTCACCTTATTCTTCTTCCTTTTCATCAGTTCTCAAGGTGCTAAGATCATGAGTCTCTTCAATAGAAGAAACTTTTAACTCCAAGCTCTTCCTTGCTCTAAGAGCTCTCAAAATTTTTCTATTGACATCACCTTGATCATATACCTTGCCATATTTCTTTAATTTGTTGATAATGGCAAGCAAGCGGTTCATCATATCGGTTATGTTTTCATTGCGCTTCATCTTGAACAACTCATATTCATGTACATGCATTTGCTTCTTACTGAATATCACTTGAGTAGTGCCCTCATGATAGTTCTCAAGAGTTTTTCAAATGCAATATGCACAAGTGAGATGTTGGACTCTCCCACCTTCTTCTCTTAATATTGAATTCATCAAGATGGAGGTCGCTCTATTACTCTTGAACCAATCTTTCACATTGGCACTTATCCATTGTGATTTAGGAAAAGGAACTTGGGCACCTTCAACTTCATGAGTAGGAGGTTTCCACTCACTCTCAACAAAATCCCATAGCTCAATTTCTGTTCTATCGAAATAGGGTCTAAGGAATGAGTTTATGTTTCCATGTGTAGAGGTGTTTGTTGGTGGAATAGTTGCCTTTTTGGATCAAATTTCACAATTAAGTTTAAGAAATTTACAAGCTTTGATACCAATTATTGTCCCATGATAGCAACCAAGAGGGGGGGTAAATTGGTTGATTTGAAGAGTGATTGCAAATTCAAAGTTCAAAAACTAGAGATGAAGAAGATGTAGAATATAGAAGAAAGAACACAAAGATTTATAGTAGTTCGGATTTACCTCAATCCTACATCTACTTTCTTAACAACTTGTTAAGGTTTCATTAATCTTGAGTTTTTACAAGCTTAACTCTAACTTGGTGTTTTCATAAGCTCACACCAAACTTTACAATAGTTTGAGATCAATCCTCACAACCCTTATAAGAGATTTTCCAGGCTCACTCTCACAACTTAAGTGTTTCCAAACTCACACTCAAACTTATAATTGGTGTTTAATGCTCACACCTAATACTCAATCAATACAAGTATAGATTTTGATACAAAGAAAATAATAGTTTTTCTTAGCTATTTCAATCTTAAGAACTCTTTAAACAATAGATTTCTTAAGATATTTATAGCCAATTTAGTCTAACTAGCCGTTATGAGTCATATAACATATTTTATTTCGCTAGTCTTTGCGTTAACAAAAAATTTTCATAAGGAGTTGTCATCCTAGCATAGTGGATGGTCGCCCAGGAACGTTAGGCGGTAATCCATTGTATAGGGATGGTCGCTTCTTTTAAAAATTCTTCCAATTATCCTATAGCTGTCAGGACGGTCGCCCAAAGTTAGGGGATGGTTGCTCTTTTTGGATTTAAACCTGCTCTTGCAGGGGCCATCCCACGTGTCACTTCTTCATTTGACAAAGTAATTTTCTACCAAAATATATAAGGTGCGGTCGCGTTAGTATTGAAACAGCGGTCGGATGGGATGTCACCCAAGACTGCAAACACTACTGCCAATCCATATGATTTTCTCTCAAGATGTATGGACGGTTGCCTTTGAGAAGGGACGGTCATGAAATGGTTCAGAAAGACCGCTCCTCAGACGCACTTGTCACCGTGCTCCCTACTGTGAATGCTGGAGTTTTTGTCACTTGAGGTGCGATCATCCCAATATCTAGACGTTCGCTAAATACTTTGTCACGGTCATCCCTCAGGTCGAGTTTCTTACCGCGAACCCTATTGTAACTCCATTTGTTCTTCAAAGCTTCAAGGACGGTCGCCCATTGGCCTAGGGTGACCACTCTTTTTGCCATGTTCTGCCAATATGTTGAGCATCTTATTCCTACATCAAGTAACTCAAAGACATGTTAAATGCATCATTCAATTTGAATGTTAAAGATCAAAATTGAGTTTATTTGGCTAACAATAATTCATGCTTAAGTAGAAATAATAGTAACCTAATTATTATAGTTATAACAATATCAATCTTAATTAAATAATTAGTTTTATGAATTCTTATAAATTTTAAATCATATTTTTTACCATCTAATTTAATCATTTAATAATCAATTAACTCAATTTAATTTATAAGTAATTTAATTAACTAAATTAAATTTGTAAATAAAACTTTTATATAGATAATAATTTAATAGTAATATTTAATATAACTTAATTTAACAAACTATTAATTTATTCTATTTCAATTAATTTATTTATCTTTTTATATCTAAAATACTACCAATTTATTTTAACATTTACTAACAAAATTTATAATTCAAGAATTTAATTTCATTGAACCACAAATATTTTTATTTTAAAGTTAATATACATATATATTTATTTATTTTTATTCTAATTAATCAATAAATAACTATATATATTAACAAAAATTCCTATACATAATTTGATAATAAATTTAAATTTACTTACTAACAACTAACAACTAATTCATAATTTCATTAATTCAATATATTTATATATTAATTTGTTATACAATCTACTAATAATATTTAAAACTTAAATATTTAATTTATTTTAATTGTACTTAATATTAATATTTTCATTTTAATTTACTGTCTATTTATTTATAATATTTAATTATCTTTTATTCTAATTTCTCTTTTTAATAATAATAATAATAATTAATCCATTAAAAATTATAACTTCTAATTTACCAATTCATCAATTTTAACTAATTTCTTTTTTTACTAACTATTTATTATTTTCATTATTTATATTTATATTTATTCAAAATTTATTTTCCTTTAATTGTTTTTAATTTATCATAATATTTACAACAAAATTTAAATCCTAAATTCTTTATTAAAATTTTAATTAATTTAAAATTTAATTTAATTTTTTGTTTAATATAATTTCATGCATATATATATGAATTTTTAAATCTACATCTATAATTCGTAAGTAATATACCAAATCAAAGTTTAAAACAAGAGAATTTCTAAAATACTCTAGTCGCCGAAAAAAGAGGTTGGGAAGTGGTTGGAATCGTTGTCGGACAGTGTCGCAGGCTTGAACTCAGATTACTGTTTCGGACGGAGCGTGAGGCTAGGTTAGGTAGCCGTTCACTGTGATTTTTATGGCATTGGAAAACTCATCGAGTGTACTTCCATGATGGCCAACGCATGTTAGTAATTGGTGCCCGAAAGGCAGTGAATGGAAGGAAAACTCTTATTGCCCTCCTTTTCTCTGATTTTTGAATATTTCCTTCTCTATCTATCTCTCCCGATTTCTTTCTCTGTCTCATCCATTTTCTTTCTCTATCTCTTTCTTTCTTCAATTAATAACCCAAAATTAATGGCCAACACTAATGGCCACTAAACCCAATTTTAATGATCCAAACTAAAAGCTTCCACTTACCTAATTTCCCATACTTTTAATTTTTTTTACCTAACTGATTCCACTTTCTTTATTTTATTATCATTAATTAATTAATTAGTTTAACTTTTTTTAAAAATTTTCACACTAACAAATCATTTAATTTTAACTATACTATTATTAAAATTTTACAAGGTATTACATTCTGCTAGGGTTTTCATCTTCACATTGATATACCTATTTTTTTTTTATTAAATTGTAATTTCTAATTTTCTTTCCATAATTCTTCTAATGGTGAACACTGGAGTTGAAGCTACTGAGGAGAATCCAAGAAATGGAGATAGTAGACAAACCAGTAGCGATAACGATCGTCTGATTCTTCAAAACTCAGATCATCCTGGAATAGTCCTTGTAACTATGCCTTTGAATGGCAATAATTTTCTCACTTGGAGTACAGCCATTAAGATTTCTCTTGAAGCTAAAGATAAAATGTGTTTCATTGATGGAACCCTAGAAATGCCTATCGATCATATTGAATTTTACAAGTGGAAGAAGATTGATTTGATGATAAGGTCGTGGATTCTTAATTCAATGTCAAACGAAATGGCGGGTTCTTTCATTTACTACCCTACTTCGAAAGTGCTATGGGATATGATTAAATAGAGATTGGGTGAGAAAAATGGACCTCTACTTTACCAATTACAGAGGGATATTGTATCAATTAATCAAGGAAGTGTTTCTATTACTGCCTACTTTAATAAAATTCATAAGTACTGGGATGAGTTGAATAGATTTAGTCCTATGCTTGTATGCAGTTGTAATGCTTGTACTTGTGGATTGAGTACTAAACAAGCTAATAGAGAAGCATCAACTAAAGTAATCCAGTTCTTGATGGGCTTGAATAGCACTCATGAGAATGTGAGGAGCCAGATTATCAACATGGATCCTTTACCCTCTGTTGACAAAGCATACTCCATATTGCTTAGAGATGAAAGGAAAAAACAGGTGAATATGAGCGATGGGTCAAATGCAATTGAAAGTAGTGCTTTGTTGACAAAAAATATTACTACCAGGAGTGGAAATGATAGAATAAGGTATGATGGAGATAAGAAAGATAGATATTGTGACTATTGTCGTAGGGCAGGAGGTGTGAGAGACATTTGTTTTAAATTGCATGGATATCTTGATTGGTTAAAAGAGAAATAGGATCATAAGAAGAAAATAGGAAAAGAAAGTGCTAATTTGGCATATGTCGATACAGAGAATATCTTTGATGCTCCTTTTGATCAAGTTACAACCAAAAAAGAGAAACAATGTGTTTTGGATAAGGTGTATTTCAGGAGATGCAGTACTGACTATTGCATATCTCATTAATAGGCTACCTACAACACTTTTATAATGAAAATCTCCATATGAAGCTCTATATGTTACTGCTCCTACATATGACAGGTTGAAGACCTTTGGTTGCTTGTGTTTTATTTCCAATACCTTGCCTCACAAAGATAAATTATCTCTAAGGGCCTTCAAATGTAATTTCCTTGGTTATGCCTCTGGACAAAAGGCTTAAAAAGTGTTTGATTTGCAAGAAAGAAAGGTCTATGTATCCAGAGATTTTCTCTTCTATGAAAATATCTTTCCTTACTCAATTAATCCATATACTGATCAAAACTTTTTTTTGCCAATGGTGTCCATTACAGCAGATAATTGCTTTTGATACAACAACTACTCGGAAAGATGACATATATAATGTTTTGATGCTTCAGATGTGGTATAACCAACTAATCCACTTCTTATTGTACCTCAGTTGCCTACAAATGATTCATCAAGTGCAGTTATACCCTCAGTCAGGCAAAGTAAAAGATCCAAGAAGAAGCCAACTTAGTTGAAAGAATATATTTGTCATGCTTCTAACAATACAAAAGATTTTGCTACTACATATCAAGCATTCATGGCTAATGTTTCTTATGTGCCAAAACCATCTTCTTACAAAGATGCAGTGAATCATCCTGAGTGGATTAATGCTATGAACTAGGAGCTATAAGTATTGGAAGATAATGACACTTGGGATATAACTTTCTTACCTCCAGGCAAGAAGGCTATAGGGTCTAAGTAGGTTTTTAAAGTCAAATTTAATTCTGATGATTTGGTTAAGAGGTATAGAGCAAGGTTGGTCGCCAAAGGGTATAACCAGAAAACTGGTGTTGATTTCTTTGATAGCTTCTCTCTTATTACAAAGCTTGTTACAGTGTGAGTGTTCTTAGCATTGGCTAGTATCAAAGGTTGGTTCATTCACCAACTTGATATCAATAATGCATTTCTCCATGGGTTTTTACAAGAAGAAGTCTATTTGTTGCCTCCTGAAGGTTACATGAAAGCTAAGCCAATAGAAGTATGCAGGTTGAGAGGTCCTTATATGGGCTAGAGCAAGCATCTCGAGAATGGAACTTTGAGCTCAGTAAATAGCTTTTGTCCATTAGTTTCACTCAATCTCAACATGATCAATGTTTGTTTACTAAAACCATAAAATCTAGATCATCCTCGGCTCTTATTGTTTATGTAGATTATGTTCTCTTGGTTGGTGATTCTGAATTTGATATTGTTGAAGTGAAACAATTTCTTCATGCCAAGTTTACCATCAAGGATTTAGGACTAGCAAAGTATTTTCTTGGTGTGTAGGTTTATAGAAAAACTGAAGGGATTTATATTTCCCAGTAGAAGTACATTACTGATATATTAAAAGATGTTAATTATTAATTTTTTCTCTATTTTCCAATCACATGTAAAAGATTTTTTTCCAGTCACTTGCAGATGTAGGCTTACATCGAATCACATAAAATTTATTTTTTTTCTCTATTTTGTCATTGCATTTTTTGTATTATCTCTAATTAAACTTTTGAATCAATCCTAACAAATAAATAAAGAATGATGCTACTAAATGAAACTCATTGATTTAATAGTTATTTGCTAAGAGATCATTTTTGGATTAAGGAATGAACTATGAAGTAGGGAAATTAGTAAATAAATTAAGCAAAGGAATTAATCTATGTAAATATAAAATGTAGTTCAAATTAAGGAATGAACTTTGAAGTAGGGAAATTAGTAAATAAATTAAGCAAAGGAATTAATCTATGTAAATATAAAATGTAGTTCAAATTTTAGCAAAGTACTAATTAATTATAGGGAATGATAGTAACACTAGAATCACTTAAATGCAAAATAAGATACTATATTGAGTTGAACTAATAGAATCGGTTAAGAATGATGAATTAAATAAATAATGAATGATCTAAACATTAATAAAGCAAATTAGAACCCTATTATTATATTGTTTCATGTGAATCCTCTTATTGGATCTTTGAATCTTGTATCTGTATTTTGAATAATGTTATGGAAACCTAATAACTATTCATTGAGACTGTGATGAGGAAGAGCCTTTTGAGATTCACCTCGATACTCAATGATTGTTTATTAAATCTAATAAGAGAAAGAGCCTTCTAAGGCTCACCTCAAGAGCCTTCTAAGGCTCACCTCAGTTCCTTGAACCTAATATGAGGAAGATCCTTCTGAGACTCACCTCCAGCATGTGAACTCTAATTTCATATGATAGAAATTCAACCCTGATGGGGCCAAACCATTAGGCTATATGCACATAGACTTTGAAATTAAAAGTAGAATTTACTATTTTGATCTGATTTAATGAATCTGAATATGTAAATGTGATTTTGAATGTGACTTCATGAATCTTGATATGGTTACATGTTCAATCGCATACATATCAATACTGATATGTTATGTGACCTATCATTTAAAAAATGAATGTGATCAAAATTTATCATTGTGCCATTGTTTTTTTTTATATCATTTCAATATTTGATGGCTATTATATATTGATCTTTCTATTGAGAAATTGTATGCATCTCTAAATATTCATTAAAAGCATTATGCCAAAGTTTTATTTTTTTTTATCCAATGTACTTAAGAACTAAAGAAAAAAAAATAGGAGAAGAAAAATGTAGACAAAATAAAACCTGGAATTATTAGAGTTGAATTTGGAAAATTCTTGTAATGTATGTAAGAAACCACTCAAAAGAAAAGCACTTTAAGATGCTACTTGTACCTGGACTTATAAGTGCTAAAAATATAATATGCACTTAGAGATTCGCCCAACTCTGAATTCAAATCTAAAGATGAAATAACATCATGAAGCTTGACATAAGCCATGTAAATCATTGAATGAATACTTTGGAAATTAATTATATATTAAATTAGAAAATATTTATTAAGTTGATGGCTCACAACATCGTCCATGATAGCTTTCTATTTTGCAGCCTAAGATTCATAAGTTTATAGATGCTCCATGGTAGTAGTTGTATTATGACCATAGCTAGAAGTGGTTAGATATGGGTGGCTTTGAATTATTATGTTTGTAATTGAAAGTACTATATATAATATGTAACTGAGAGAAGGTAGTATATACATATGTCCTATGTCACTATGGAAATGCATGTTATACATAGATATGAGCAGTAAGTCTTATCATAGTCCAACCATGTATGATTGAAACATATCAAAAAAAAATTTAAAATAAAAGAGGGAGATAATTGAAACTTAATAACTAGAATGAACCTAGAATGGGTGTAAGTTGATACAATAATTAAAAAGTAAATTAGTTATAACACAAACATGATATAGAAAGATCCTAGGATCAATTATAGGTTCTATGAGGCACCCGATGGTCTTAAGTTGACTTAGACCCTGGGACCATTGTGCCTCTAAAATTAGGGCATCGGTTAACTAGGTCTTTGAAAGATAAAACTAAACGAGGGTGAGACAACCCCCTATAGTTCCAACTTATAATTTTACAGATTTCAGCAGCCCTAACTCTTGAGCAAGTTGATGGGTTATGAGACAAAGAAGGCATAATGCCATTTGTAGCAAAAAAAACTACCTCCCATATTACATTAATTTTTATTAAATTCTTTCAACTCTTGAAAGCTTTCTTCTTCATGGTTTACCCTTCCTCCATATTTATTACATTCATTAAAATTCCACTTTATCTTGATCCATTTGATTGATGTATCCCTTTGTCATTTTTATCCTTATTAGTAATTGTGTTATATTCCTTAGAGCAGCCCATTAAATTAATATTATAATGCAAATCCCTTATACTAATTCCATTAGTTGGTCTTCTATAATTGAATTCTCAAAACCCAGCTTAGAAATCTCCTTCTTTCTTCATCATCTTCTTCTTACCATGGGTAATATGTTTACAATGACTACTTTGGAATCGCATGCAACCATCCTCCCCAAACTCTCATCACTTGACTCAGTGGAAAGATATAATCCTTCTCAACAGAATCTATCTAAATGCCCCAACATCAAATAAAACAAAAAGATTGGCAATCTCTTGTAATGGAAAGTTACAGTAGTGAGTGTGACTTCCTTCTTGGATAAATTTTTTAGCACTTTATAGGGGAAATGTCTTATTAATTTGCACCTTAATTTGCATAAATCTTTTAACAATACCCGTAGGGACCCAAACATCATAATCTAGAAATTTTCCTAAAAAAGACCCAATTGTATAGCTACTACCTCAGTCATATAACCTATAGGTATATCATGTGCTTGAATAAAAAAGTTGTATGATGACAAATCAACAATAGCTGAGTCTTCACCTTCTATCAAAATATGAAGCACCAATAGATTTTGATTCAATGATCAAAGACCACCCAACTTGATTCATATCGAACTCGTGATTAAACCAAAATAAGTATCTATTTGTTCCTATTTCCTTATTGTTCACCCTTCTTTATGGCTGCTAAACCCTTGCAATTATAGTTTTGATCTCGTTGAAATTAACAAGTCATGCATTGAGCAATTCTCCCTCCAACTTAATCCATACCTTATTAAGGGAAGGCCTTCATTATCCCACTGCATTATCCTCTTTGTCATCCCTCACAATAAATTAGCCATGACTTGTTCCCTAGACAAAATAATAAAATCTAGTTAGCAAGGAGAAAAGACATGCCATACAAAGTATGAAAACAAAAAGACTCCATAAAGAGTGCTAATATTTATATTCATTTAACCAATCTCCTATAGTAATATAATGAATTAATTTATTACACTAATTAACATGTTAAATAATTAATATCTTATATTAATTAACATAATAAATATTAAAACATTTCTATCAATTATTCTCTTATATTAATTACCACATTAAATGTTAATTAATTATTTATTTATCAGGTCTCAATGAGCTAGAGCAAAATCCCTCATGTCTATAGGTAGAAGTCTTCTTGATTCCTCAATAGCATTTGTTGGATGGAGAATTATTCTTCATGTTTTCATAAAATTAATTAAAGTGAAAGCACATGTTGGTGGGAAAAGAAGCCAGAACTAGGGTGGAAAGAAGGTCTCAACTGATCTCTAAGAATCAAGATAGATGAAAACTTTTCTAATTAAAATGAGATGAGACTAGAAATTTTGAATGATATCTTCTCCATAGAGATTTGGTTGAATAATCTATTAAGTGGACTCAAAATGAGAAAGTAAAGAATGAGAATGTTTCAGCAATCTACTATGTGTCACGACTACTCTGCACTTAGTAAAGTTTTTCTTCATAATTAACACATTATGCAATTGACTTCTTACTAGATGTTTAAAAAAAATTATATTAATTAATTTCTTATACTATATGACATTGGATGTTAAATAATCTTCCTTTCAATTAATTTCTCACACTTATTGACATACTAATATGATTAATTCTTGACATAGTGAAAGTAGAATATAAATAAATAAATCTCCTATAAACTTTTTTTGTTTAAAAATGCCTAGGAAAATAGGCTTCAAGTGATCATTAATTCAAGAATTAAGAAAGCTTGGAGGAAAGAAAAAAATTCCCTTATCAAAATGTTGTTGATTGACAAAATTGCCTCTTTAATTGTTAGTGCATAATATATATATACTTAGCACTCCAGAAACCCTAAATTACATCAAATACAAAAAATACTAAAAAGGAAACAAATCAAAAAGGAAATAAATAAAATACATATTAAAATAAAATATTCAATGAGAAAAACAAAATACCAAAAAGGCGTCTCGATCTAATATTTTTAACAAAAATAAATAAGAAAATAAAATATGCCAAAAATTATCATAAATAGAAAATGCATTTTTCGAAGTCCTAGATGTTGGAATTTAGCTGAAAAGCGATGGAAATCTTAGTAAAATTTTAAGTTTGACTTATTGGCTTATTTCCCATTGGACTGGCCTAAGAAGAACTCAAATTGTAACTTCGACTTTTAACCTTAATCACTAAATTGTCACTATAGTAATTTTCTATTAAATTACTCCATAAACTTTAAGATTGTCTATCTCGCACCAATTTCTCACATTTAATTAACATGGTTAACATTAAAAAATTATTAATTAATCACTTATATTAATTATTTGCTGAATGTTAAATGGCTTTTTAATTAATTTATTTATTACAATAATTAACAAGTAAATATTAAAAATTATTTCTTTTAACTAGCCTCTTATAATAATTATCATGTTAAATAATATTTTTCATTAATATATTATGCAAATTAACATATTAAATAATTAATATTTTATGCTAATTAGTATAACAAATATTTTAAAAAAACTATTAGTTAAACTCTCATACTACTAAATGTTAAATGATCTTTCATTTTAATTAATTTTTTAACAATAATTAACACATTATCTTATTAATTAACTTGATCGATCTTAAAAGATTTTCATATTAATTAATTTCTTATGTTAATTAATTAACAATAAATATTAAAAATAATTAATTAATTGCTTATACAAATTATTAAATTTTTTTAAATGATCTTTCTTTTAATACAATTTCTTATTACACTAATTGACACATTAAGTAATTAATTTTTTATTCTAATTAGCACAGTAAATGTTAAAAAAAATTATTAACTACTAAAACATCATAATAAAATTGAATTTTCAAATATTTCTGAGAGAGTTATTACATGGAGGGAGATATAGGTAGGTTGAATTTAGCCATGCAAAATAATCGTTTGAATTCTTTTTTACTTGATGAGGAGAGAATGATGGTCGGGCGTCTAAGGGAATTGTTAAAACAAGAGAAGGATTTTCTTTTCAAGTATAAAGCTCATGTGAATTGGGTGCAGCAAGGGCATTTAAACACTAAATTTTTCCATAATCCACTAAGGGTGAGAAGGTTAAGAATAGGATTTCTTCTTTGGTGGTACAAGATGGAACCACAACGATTAGCTCATCCAGCATTAAGGAATCTATAGTAGAGTTTTATAACATTTTAATAGGGATGAATAGCTTCAAATAATTCATAACTCTAGTGATATTATAAACTTGGATTATTTGGTTTTAAGGAAGATTCCTATAGGTTGTGCCAACCAGTGGCAAAGGATAGATAAAATAAGTTATGTGGTCTATTGGGGATGACAAGGCCCTATGAGTTGATGGTTATAATTCCTTTTGTTTTAAGAAAACATGGGATATAATGGTACTAGAGGTTACTATAGATATCCAAGAGTTTTTTAAGAATATGGAAGTTGTTAAAATAAGCGAATGCCACTTCTTTAACTATTAATCATTCCTAAAATGAGTTGTCATGTTAGCCTTTCTAACTATAGGCATATTACTTATTGTATCATCCTCTATAAAACTATCACAAAAATTCTAGCTAAGAGCATGAGTGGTGTGTTGGTGAAGATTATCCACCTAGCTTAATCAACCTTTGTGCCTAGTAGAATGACCGAGGAAAATGTGCTCTTGGATCATGAATTGGTGAGAAATTATCAAAGAAGCTTAAAGACTTCTTGGTATGCCATGAAGATAAATTTGTGAAAAGCTTATACTTTTGTGCAATGGGATTTTCTATAAGAGTTATTAATTAGCCTAAGCTTTCCTAGGCAATTTATTGTATTGATTATAGAGTGTGTTAGGACTCATTTCTCAATTTTAATTAATGGAAGTTGAAAAGGTTTTTTCCATGCGAAGATAGGTTTGAGGCAGGGGGATCTAGTGTCTCTTAATCTCCTGTTTATTATATCAATAGACTACTTATCCAAAATGTTGACTTCTCACCTACAGTAAGATTTAAATTCCATAAAGGACACAAAGAGATAAAGTTAAATCTTTATGCTTTGTAGATGATTTTTTTTTTATCATGGGGATTTAGAATCAGATTCTCTTTATAGAATTATTGAAGATTTTTGAAGCTACTTCAAGTCTTTAAAAAAATGAAGCAAAAGAAAAATATGATCTTCTTTATTGGGGTTGGGAGTGAGATTAAGTTGTAGATTATGAACTTACTCAAGTTTAGAGAGGGTGCATTACCAATGACTTATCTTGGTCTACCTTTGTTTTCAACATGCCTAAAGAAGAGTTCTTATGAGTCATTGATTAATAAGCTTATAGCAAGGGTAAGCTCATGGACAACTAGGCTTCTATCTTATACTAGTAGGATCCAATTAGTTAATTCTATTTTGAGGGGTCTCCAGGTGTTTAGTACTGTAGCATATTTGTATTACCAATTGCTATTGTGGCTAAAATTGATAAGTGATGCAAAAGTTTCTTTTGGTTTAAGAAGGTTGATCAGTGCCACAGAGGTGGAGTTGTTTGGAATGAAGTGTGCAAGTAGAAAAATAAAAGGATATTGGGTATAAAAGAGGCTAGTCCATGGAATAAGGCTGCAATAGGCAAACTTATTTAGAAGTTGGGATATTACAAAGCCCTTAGATGCAAGTTGGGCTTAAAGACATTTAATAGAAGCAAGAGAAAAATTTAAACCATTACTAACCTAAAACTTATGGGCGGAGGAGTTGGTATTTTGATTAACCCATGGATAGATGGGATGAGCTTAAAAGAGAGGCATCCTAGCTTATATAGAAGTGATACAAATATCCCTAAAGATGCTAAAATAAGAGATCTATAGAAACACGGATCATGGTTCTTACCATACCCTCTAAATGAAGAAATTTATGTTACTTCATAGAAGGTAAGGAAATACGAAGTAATATATGGTTGTGAACCCCTAATTTTATACCTAAAGTAAATACTTAATTATTGATTTTGAATGAAAGCCCATGTGATCACGAACCTAATGCAATTGGAATCATTTGAATCAGATGCCAAACATCTTCGAATGGGCCATTTAAAGTTTCCTGCAAAACTCAGTCCTTTTTGCAGTTGTAAATATTTAATTTTTCATTATTATATTAAAATTCAATCTGTTATGATTTTAACATATCAAAAATACTCAAAATGAACATCAAACGACGGAGAATGGGCCTCCAAAAAAATTTTGTGCAAATCTAGCTGCAAATGGGCCCATGCCACATCAAGCCTCTGGCAACCAATACTGCTTCAACGGGCCAATTTTTTGCCACAGTGCCCAAAATTAATTTTTTTTTAATTTTAACCCTCCAAAACTCTATAAATAGGCCTCTAACCCTCATTTTCTCACACACCAATCAACTTGGGAATACCTACTTGCAATTTGTCTCAATATCTTCTCTTTTTTATTTTTTTTAAAGTCAAATTTTCTTTTTTCCTTAGTAAGAACTGCCTAAAACTTGGCCAGCTCAATTTTTTTTTATTTTCCTTAAAAACTTCCAAATTAGTTCCTTTCTTAACAACTAAAAAACCTAAACAAAAGTGGTAACTCTTTCAAAAAATCATTTTTACTTAAACCGAGCGTAGCCTATAATGGCAGAGCGACCCTAACACTTTTGTATGAGACTTAGTCTAATTCTTCAGTATTTCGAATATCATCCTTTTACGAGTCGGACATGATAATCAGGCTGGGGACCTCATATTGGTCAATTAGATTGCATTAAGTGGTCATTGACTAAAAATGAATGTTACTTTGTTAGTAGTACATGGGAAGTCTTTAGGTCAAAAGAAGGCTTAGCCTCTTCATTTAAGTTGGCGTGGAGTTATGGAACATTAAAGCGATGTTTTATTGCTTGACTATCTATGATAAGAAAACTAGGCTTTTCAAATAGAAAATGGTTGAGGATACTATTTGTATAAAAGCCAACCTAAATATTGAACATTATTTTTTTAATTGCCAATTTTCTAAGAGTATTTGGGACTCCTAAAGCTTCTCCTAAAGTGTAGTTTCAAAATAAAGGATAAGAATCTAGGGGCCAAAATAAGAAGAGCTACTTTTCTTACTTTTATTTACTAGATATGGAGAGAAAATGACATGGATTCCAACAAAAGGTTATCAATAAAACAGGATTTGCTGAAAAATGGCAGAGGCTATGAAACTCATGTTCTTAAGAATTGATGATGAGGTACATGCTAGGTGGAACTGCTAAAACTAATGTAATAGGGTGATGACCAAATGAGTTTTGGATACTGATTAATGTTGGTGTTAGAAGGGGGTTGATTGTTTGACTAGGATGTACAAAGTCTTGACTTATGCTGGAGTTCTGGGTTCTAGTATTGATGTGAGATGTTAAATAATCTTTAGTTTTCGGAAAGTATTTAGTGCTATGAGTTACTATAATTATGTATTCTATATAGAGTATAGATATTAGAATGTATATATGACTATCTTCCTAGTGCACTTGTTAAAGTTACTGCTACATTAGTTGAGACTTTGTTGGGGTCCTTCTAGGAGAATGGACTTTAGGGGTATATTTGTTTGCAGTAAGATGAGTAACCTTGGACTTGTAGAGGATTATTGGCAAATGTTTAGATTCTGATGTTATATGGCCTTTGTATGTTGAACATATGGCTTATGGATTTAGTGTGCTGGTGAAACTGGCTATTGAATGAGTTCCCTTAATTGAACCACTACTAAAAAATAGTGCAATAGCCAGTTGCCAAGTGAAATGACCTAGCTCTATTTAAGGGGAATTGGTTATTAGTGTAGAGTGTAACCGAGGTGATGGGTCTTAATTGTTGTTGATTTATATTTTTAGATTGGTTATGTAAGCCTATACTATACAAAAGTATTCATTTTTTTATACTAAAAGTTCGAATTTTATTTGACAAAAAAAATCTATGAATTAATCAATTACACTAATTATCACATTATATTAAATGATCTTTATTTGATTAATTTTTTATGTTAATTAACATGTTAAAAATTATTTTCTTACTCTATTAATATATAAATAATTAATTGTTAGATGTTAAAAGATTTTTCCATTTATTAATATCTTATACTATTTATCACACCATATATTAAATAATCTTTCTTTTAATTAGTTTTTTATGCTAATAAATATATAATATATATTAAAATAAGAAGCTATAGAATATGATATGGATCTGATCCATATCATATTCTTAATTTTCTTATCCAAATACCACTACATTTGTAATTTCTACTTTTATCAATTTTATAATTATTTCATAAACTGCCCATCCTCAGCCTTTATTGTGAAAACCTTCCCCCAAGTTGACCCATTTTTAGGTTTCATAGAGTTTTTGAATGGTGTTGCGCTCTAATTAACTCTACTATAAGCGTCACTCGCAAGTATACGAGGTAGCTGTAGCAAAGGTGATCGCCCCAAGGTCGTCTCACAAGGAAGCTAGATAAGCTAATTGATTATCAGATTATAGATAACAAGTAATGAATAAATTTAAATCACTAACAACTAATGAAGAAGATCGATTAAAGTTTAAAACAAATAAAAGTAAACTGGACTGATGAATTGATTCACTTAATAGAATGGTCTAGGGTTTGCACTTCTCTACTACTTATATGTATGAATGGTTATTCCTCTTAACTAATTTAATTTCAAAGATTAAATCTCAAGCAACTTAATTAATCGAATCAAGGAAATAAGCTCTCGCATTCAAACCTCTCTCAAATAATCTTGTTACAATTGAAATAATCTTTTCCTAGGTTATATCTCTAATTCACCTAAGTCCCTAATCGAATTGTTCCAGCATTAGACTTCATTTCTCAATCCATCATCTGATACCTAAAACACATAATTGGTGGCCAATCAATTATATATTAACAATAATCCATTCAATCAAGGCTAAAGAAATAATTAAGTTAAGAGTAATAACCAATTCATACAATCATAGCAGATCCATACAAACCCTAGACTTGATCAAATTAGCTCATAATGCTATCAAACATACTCATCTCATTAAGATTCAAAGAAATCAATTTAGACATAGAAGAATTCATGAGTACAATTCCAATGAAATTAAAGAGATAAAGTTCGAGAACAAAACCAAATTACAAACTCCCTTAGCTCTTGAAGAATCTCTTGTTCAGAACTTGCTCGAAGAATGTATCAATGGTAAGAACAAATCTAATCTAAGCTAGTTTAATCAAAGTGTAATCAAAAGATCAAAGAAAACAAGATATGAAAATCTTAATGTTCTTTGACTGCTAAAACAAAACTCAAACTCTTAACCACCGCTCTCAAAACCCTAACTTTAATATTTATATGAAAACCTCCGCTCCAAAAATCGGCGTTCTCTTTAATCCATGAGTGACACGGCCAAGCTTAGACAAGCTTGGCCGTGTTTGAGGTTCTTGGAGGGACACGGCCACAAGCTTGGCCATGTCCCTTGAAGGTGTTATCTACTGCTTGATTTTCATCTTTCTTTTGCTTTGGACTTGAGTGTGACACGGCCAAGCTTAAACAACTTGGCCGTGTTGGACAATTTTGGAGGGACACGGCCACAAGCTTGGCCGTGTCCCTTGCATGTGTCACCTTCTGTGTCTTGGTCTTCTTCCTTAGCTTGGTATGGGACACGGCCAGTGGCTTGGCCGTGTCCTCTGCATGTGTCAGCTACTGTCCATTTTTTCCTTCTTCTTGGTTCCTTGGCTTTTTAACCTAAAACAAAACTTGAAATAAACTTTAACAAGAAGTAAATAAATATTAACCAACGAAACATGATACCACACTTAAAACTAGGACAAAAATAACAAAAACACTGAAATAAATTAAAACTACCAAAATTAATGAAAACACTAAATAAACCGATTGAAACTACCAAAATACCTATAGAAAACAATAATTATCATAATAAATAAGATACAAATCTATAACAAAAACTAATAAAACAACTACCCTACACTTAAAACTTTGCTTGTCCTCAAGCAAATTCACATGGCATAAATTAAAAACTCAAACAACCTTAACTATAATTCCAGCATATAATATGAAATCCTTTAAGACTCAGCCATAAATAATTGCAATTTCCTTCAATCAAGATTTTCTTAACTCATTCATTAATCTAGACATACAAATCTCATCTCTCATCTAAGTGTTTCACTCGATTTCATAGGTTAATTCACTCAAACCACTCATGACTGCATACTACCATAAACTTGCTTAATTATCCAATCTCCCTCACTGATTTTCTCAAGAAATAATCCGAAGGTCTTTTATTTGGATGTAATGGGGCTAAGGTGCAGGTGTAAGAAAAGACATTTAAGCTGGAGCATCAAGAAATGGAGTATCTAAATTAGACAATACTCTTGATCAGAAACTCATACCTCCCTCAAATGGCATATTCATCAACCCTTGATAATCTTACATACTTGCACACTAAAAGAAAAGTACATGAGTCGACATTCCTCTTTGATAACTAATGCTAGAAAATATATGAATTTTGTATATATATATCTTTTCTTTTATTTATCTTTTTTTCTTTTTTTTTATATTTCTCTTTCTTCTTTATATATATATATATACAAAATATAAAATGCATGGAACATCTAGCTTAAAATGAAGAGGAAAAGAATAACCAACTCTTAGCAAATACAATGTGCAAAGTATGCATTTCAACCCCAAATAGCAATACAATTTTTTTTTAATTAATTGCTTACCCCACACTTTTGAATCAAACCACCCTATTGTCATATCATAAGAAACTCCATTCCTTAATGCATGTATGATGATAATAAGAGAAAGTTGAGTTGTGAATTGTGTTGATCAATCAAGAAAAGGTCAAAGGCTCAACTTGGCTCACTAAGGAATTCAATATTAAGGGAGGTCTTTTTAAGCTAAAGGGCTAACCTAATTTGCCTTCATCATTTTAAAACTTGAGATTAAATCATAATGTGAGTTCAATTAGTATGTAAAAGCAGACTCTAGAGATGCAAAATCATGAAGGTGCACACTTAAGAAAAGAAAATCAATTGACAATAATATTTAATCTATGAGGCTCAAAACTCACAAAGGTGGGTTCTCAAAGATTTATATGTCATGAATTGCAGAATGTGAAAATTGATCCTGAATGAATTCAAATGCTAATCTCTATGCTGATACTAAAGTCTCAATTATAATACCAGAATCAAAGAAAAGTCAATAAGTTTTCAACAATTATACCATGCACAATGCACAATAAAACACACCAAGAAAAACAAAAATTAAAGAAAAGCTAAAAGATTACCCCACACTTTAGAATTTACATTGTCCTCAATGGAAAACAAGAATAATAAAGATAAAGAGTTAAGGTGCAACCTGTTTTCCAACGTACCCTGGTGAGGCAAAACCTAACTTTTCTTCACAAACAGCAAATGTTCAAAAATAAAATACAATATATAAAAATAAAATATCCAAAATATAAAATGTTAACATCAAAAACAAAAACAAAAAAATAACAAAAATATGCAATAACTAAACGCAAGAAAGTAAGGAAAATCTCTCCAAAGATTTGAGCCAAAGTAATCTATGGTGAAGGAGGATGTGAAGATGATGCAGCCGAGGGATGAAGACTCAAAATCTTAGCAAGGTTGCTATTAATTTGATCCAACTGTTGCAAGACCGCAGCATGGTTACGGTCTACCTTGCTCTCCAGGGCCTCAATCCTATTAAGTATCTCTTGATTATCCGAGACCGGAGCATCTTCATCTAAATCAAGAGAATCCGAATCGGACTCCTCTTGAACTTGAGTTCTCTTCTGTCTATCCCCCGGTACTTCTGGCTCAGCTGAAGCCATCATATAAGCCCCTCTCCTATGCACCACCATATGCATCTTCTCTAGCGTAGCCAAATCCAATGAATCATTACCCGTAATTCTATTCATGCGACAGGCACTCGGGTCAAAATCATCAAAAAGGGCTAAGGCCAATGAGGTAACCAATCCTCCAATACATATAGTCCCCTTCTTCTTGTTTGCCATGCTATCAAAAGCATCGGCTAACCAATAGCCGAAACTAATAGGCACTGCATTAACCACACAATCTAAGAAAAATAGTTCACTCAGTTCCACTACACCCGGGCTTTCCTTCCTAGCAAAGAATCCGCAAGACATAAAACGATGCAAATACCTCAAAGTGGGATTGCTCAATTTAGTTGCTTTGGCCGATTTGGCCACATAAGTCCCCGAGCCCAAAGCTCCCCAAGCAAATTGTTGTCTAAATTTTTAGGTACCGACCTTTCACCATGTTGATGGAAACCAAATATACCATTTAATTGTTCAATACTAATCACAATTGATTTTCCAAACAACTTAAAACTCAACCTAGAGCAAATTTTTTGCGCATCTCTTTCAACATTAAGAGATATTAAGAACTCCAAAGTAAGCTCTTGAAATTGCAAAGGTCGCAAGGAGACTAGGTTCTCCCACCCAAGGATTTGAACATAATGATAAAAATTATTCCTAATATTAAGAGCATCAAGGGACTCATCATTGACATACCTCGTTGGGAAGAAACCCCGAGCCAAAAGATTTGCTCTCTTCAAAGATGAAACCGATGAAGATGAAGATGCACCTTCAGTTGTAGGTCTCTTTTTCTTGCGGTGGGAAACCATCTTCGTTCTTGGCATCTTGAAAGATCTGAAAAAATTTGAAGTTAAAACTGATTAAATTGATCTTTTGTGAGAGAAGAAGAAGTTTTAATGGATTAATTTTAGTTTTGGTGAAGAAAATTGAGATTAATGGAGGTTTTGAAGCTTTGAAACACAAACAATGGAGTTTTGGTGAGAGAGGAGTCGAGAGCGAGAAAGGAAATCAAAATAGATCTAGGGATTGGAATGAGCAAACAGTGCAAAATCGTATTTTTAAAGTGTAAAATTGAAGAGACACGGCCAAGTTTGGGTGGACACGGCCGTGTCTAGTGTGTTTTGAGGGACACAGCCAGTGACTTGGCCGTGTCCCAAGGGTGTGTCACTTACTGCAAGAAGAGATGCAAAAATAAAAACAAAGAAATTTTTGGTGAAGCTCGGCCGTGTCCCATGTGACACGGCCAAGAGACACGGCCAAGCTCCTTGGCCGTGTCACTTACTGTGAAAAATTTTCAAAAACAAAAGAAATTGAAAACTAAAAAATTTTCTTTGTGAGGCTTGGCCGTGTCCCATGTGACACGGCCAAGCTTGTTGGCCGTGTCTTCTACTGCCATTTTTAACTTTTTTTCTTTTTTTTATTTAATTTATTTATTTTTTTATATCACCAACTGTTAAAGAATTTGCAAACCTCTTCTTCGATCAACCCTGAAACACATTAGAAAAATAAAAACCGATCAAAGCACCCATTCCATTTATTTAAACAAACATAAAATCAAAATTGTTAAATTTAAAATTACAACTATGAAAAAGAAATGCAAATCGATGGGTTGCCTCCCATTTAGCGCTTCTTTAATGTCATATAGCTGGACATCACTGCAAGACTTAGGGATCATGGATCAAAGTGCTGTCAATGATCCTTACTTCTTGAAATCCTTCTTTATATGGTTTAACTCTCTGTCCATTTACTTTAAAAGTCTTATTTGTTCGAGAGTTAAGCAATTCAATGGCACCAGAAGGACATACCTTAGTTATCTCGAAAGGACCACTCCATCGAGACCTGAGTTTACCTGGAAACAGACGGAGACGAGAGTTAAAAAGTAAGACTTTCATACCTAGACTCAATGTCTTTTGCACAATAAATCTGTCATGAAGTGCTTTAGTGTGATCCTTGTAAATCCTCGAGCTCTCATATGCCTCATTCCTCAGCTCATCTAGCTCTAGTGAAGGATTCTTCTCTTCCTGTTGGATGGAGGGAAGTTCAAATACTGGGTCCTCCTTAAGTTCCTCTATTTCAGCACTCTCTAATGTCTCAAGGCAACTAACTATTTCTGAATAAAAAATATTCAAACTATGATCTAAAGTCAGTGCCACCTGCAATTTATCCGAGGAACCTGTCTGCAAGAAAACATTTGAAACAACTGCGTCAACACAATTAATTAAAGAACAATCCTCATATAAAAGCAGTTGTAGGAATGGGAGAAGTGTTAAAAAATAGAAAAATCAACAGTTTGACCCAAGACAGTCATTGATAATTTACCATTTTTAACATCTATTAAAGTGTTGGTAGTAGCCATAAAAGGCCTACCCAGCAAAATAGTGTGTGCTGATGGTGTAGGGTTACTTCCTTCCATGTCAAGAACTATAAAATCCACAGGTACTATCAACCCTCCAACCTTAACTAACACATCTTCTATAACCCCTTTCGGGAATCTAAGAGATCTATCAGCTAATTGCAACACCATTTTGGTTGGTTTAAGTTCCCCTAGTTCTAATTCTTGATACACAGAATAAGGCATCAAATTTACACTGGCCCCTAGATCACACATGCCATCAGTCCCCTTTCCATTCCCCACAGTAATTTGAATTATAAAGTTACCAGGATCCTTTAGCTTGGGAGGTAGTTTATGCTGCAGAATAGCACTAGCTACCTCTGAAACTATCACCTTTTCATTCGGCTCATACCTTTTTTTCTTGGTGATCATCTCTTTGAAGAATTTGGCATAAGCCGGCATGTTCTTTATTGCTTCAAGTAAGGGTAGGTTAATACTTACATTAGACAGCATGTTGAAGATGTTAGAAAATTGCTTATCTTGTTTATCATGCTTCAACCTGCTGGGGAATGGTATAGGTGGCCGGTATGGATTGCTTGCCTTATGTAAATCTGTTGAAGAGGATTTCTCCGTTGAACTTTCTCCAGCACCTTTGTTCTCTGGTTCTCCTTCCTTCTTGTTCTCTTGGTCACCTGCATTCACAGAATTATTTTCAACATCATTGTTAATTACCTTACCACTTCTAAGAACAGTCACTGATTGTGCCTGCACAGGTTGACTTGGGAATTTCCCCTTTTGTTGAATCTGCATCTGTTGTGCAAGTTGTCCCACTTGAGTCTCTACTTTCTTAAAAGATGCTTCTAAGGAATCCAGCCTCTTGTTTGTCATCTCTTGATTCTTAGCACTGACCTGGATAAAATCCTGTAAACTTTCCTCCAAACTCTCTATCTTAAGCTGCCCTTGATTTGAGGATTGACCCTGCGGTTGATTCTGTCTCTAGAGCAAATGGAAGGGCTGTTGCGAATTATTTGTTGTCCAGGAAAAATTAGGATGATTCCGCCAACCAGGATTGTAAATATTCGAATAAGGATCATTCCGGGTCCTTGGTTGATATCCCTCCATAGCATTGACTTGCTCAGCTTCATTCCCCTAAGACTCATATGCGGAGGGGCAAATATTTGCTCCATGCCCGAAAGTTCCACAAATTCCACACACTTCTTGAGTGGATGAAGAAGTGTTGTTTTTCATATTCAGTATCTGCACCTGCCTTGTCAATTTAGCTATTTGATTGACCATCTCACTATTGGCTTCTAATTGATTCACCCCTTTACTTCTTCCTCTTACACTTTTCTGTTGAGAATTAGCTCCCAACATCTCAAAGATCTCATAAGTTTCATCAGCTGTCTTTTCTCCCATGGCTCCCCCAGCTGCGTTATCAACTGTATTCTGAAATTGCTGGGTTAGACCATCATAGAAAAACTGATTCAGAAGTTGAAGTGGGTAGTGATGGTGTGGACACTGGATCAATAACATCTTAAATCTGTCCCAAGCCTCATGAAATGGCTCTCCTTCAAATTGAGAGAATGTAGCAATCTTCCCTCTCAATTCAGCTGTCTTCTAATGTGAGTAAAACTTGCCCATAAATTTGTTATAAACTTGCTCCCAAGTTGTCAAAGAATTTTCGGGCAATATCATTAACCAGCTCTTAGCTCTATCCTTCAATGTATACGGGAAACATCTCATCCTCAACTGATCCTCTGTTAATCCTCCCAATGGAAAAACGTTGAGGGTAGAGTAGAAATCTGGAATAAAGTTCAAAGGATCTTCATTTGGAACTCCATAGAATGATGGCAGCATGTTGTAATGAATGTTCTTCAACTCATAATTTCTTGCTGCATCTGTCAATCTTATGCAAGAGGTGGAAGTTCCAATGACAGGTCTAGCAAAGTCCCTCATAGTCCTTTGTCTTTCTTCTCCCATGTTGGTAGATTGTGCAGATTCCGACTCAAAATCAGAAGTGTCCTCCTCTGTAGTATCAAATTCGGTGTACATTTCAAACTCTTCCCTGCTCCTTTTCACTCTCTGAATTTCTGGAATGACTGGGTATAGCTCTCCTCCAAGTGATCTCCTGCCTTGCATAAACAAAATTTCTAGAAAAAAGAAATATTAAAAGCAAAAGACAAATAAAATAAAAAGTAAATAATGAAAAATGGTTAAAAATATCTATGCTAATAAACAATTTCGCCAATTAGCCTCCCCGGCAGCGGCGCCAAAAACTTGTTGCGCACTAATTAACTCTACTATAAGCGTCACTTGCAAGTATATGAGGTAGCTGTAGCAAAGGTGATCGCCCCAAGGTCGTCTCACAAGGAAGCTAGATAAGCTAATTGATTATCAGATTATAGATAACAAGTAATGAATAAATTTAAATCACTAACAACTAATGAAGAAGATCGATTAAAGTTTAAAACAAATAAAAGTAAACTGGACTGATGAATTGATTCACTTAATAGAATGGTCTAGGGTTTGCACTTCTCTACTACTTATATGTATGAATGGTTATTCCTCTTAACTAATTTAATTTCAAAGATTAAATCTCAAGCAACTTAATTAATCGAATCAAGGAAATAAGCTCTCGCATTCAAACCTCTCTCAAATAATCTTGTTACAATTGAAATAATCTTTTCCTAGGTTATATCTCTAATTCACCTAAGTCCCTAATCGAATTGTTCCAGCATTAGACTTCATTTCTCAATCCATCATCTAATACCTAAAACACATAATTGGTGGCCAATCAATTATATATTAACAATAATCCATTCAATCAAGGCTAAAGAAATAATTAAGTTAAGAGTAATAACCAATTCATACAATCATAGAAGATCCATACAAACCCTAGACTTGATCAAATTAGTTCATAATGCTATCAAACATACTCATCTCATTAAGATTCAAAGAAATCAATTTAGACATAGAAGAATTCATGAGTACAATTCCAATGAAATTAAAGAGATAAAGTTCGAGAACAAAACCAAATTACAAACTCCCTTAGCTCTTGAAGAATCTCTTGTTCAGAACTTGCTCAAAGAATGTATCAATGGCAAGAACAAATCTAATCTAAGCTAGTTTAATCAAAGTGTAATCAAAAGATCAAAGAAAACAAGATATGAAAATCTTAATGTTCTTTGACGGCTAAAACAAAACTCAAACTCTCAACCACCGCTCTCAAAACCCTAACTTTAATATTTATACGAAAACCTCCGCTCCAAAAATCGGCGTTCTCTTTAATCCATGAGTGACACGGCCAAGCTTAGATGAGCTTGGCCGTGTTTGAGGTTCTTGGAGGGACACGGCCACAAGCTTGGCCGTGTCCCCTGAAGGTGTCATCTACTGCTTGATTTTCATCTTTCTTTTGCTTTGGACTTGAGTGTGACACGGCCAAGCTTAAACAACTTGGCCGTGTTGGACAATTTTGGAGGGACACGGCCACAAGCTTGGCCGTGTCCCTTGCATGTGTCACCTTCTGTGTCTTGGTCTTCTTCCTTAGCTTGGTATGGGACACGGCCAGTGGCTTGGCCGTGTCCTCTACATGTGTCAGCTACTGTCCATTTTTTCCTTCTTCTTGGTTCCTTGGCTTTTTAACCTAAAACAAAACTTGAAACAAACTTTAACAAGAAGTAAATAAATATTAACCAACAAAACATGACACCACACTTAAAACTAAGACAAAAATAACAAAAACACTGAAATAAATTAAAACTACCAAAATTAATGAAAACACTAAATAAACCGATTGAAACTACCAAAATACCTAAAGAAAACAATAATTATCATAATAAATAAGATACAAATCTATAACAAAAACTAATAAAACAAATGGTGTTGTAAGATTATTGAAGTCTTTATTCTAAGAAGCCTAATAGGTTAGGTCAAATGTATGGTTTTGTTAGATATTGTTTTTTAGAAGACATTTTAGAGGTCTTTGGGAGAATCAGAGTGCAACTTGCAAGACAAAACAAGTTTTTTAACATTTTTAAATCCTTTTAAACCTATAATTAACAGAAGTGGAATAAGTATTCCTTTAGAAGTTTTATTATAGTTATGAAATTCAATGACAACAGAGGAGAGTGTTATTGGCTTGGACGGAATCTGGTTGTTAAAGCAATATATCCTAAAAACATTCCATTTACTCATTATAAAAGTCAAGAGTATAGGGAACAATTTTTGGGATAATTTTTTTATGGTTGTCAAATCTTTTTTTTTTTTTTTGTATTTTAGATCAATATATTTGTTGTCCCTAATGTGCTCCCCTTTTGGCAAAAAGGACAACTTTTAATTGAAATTAAAAAATAATAAAAATTTGTATATTGGATCAATATATTTATTATCTCTAATATATTTTCAATTAAAAATAGGGAACAATTTGTATTAGAATTAAAATAACTCTCTTAATATAAAAATTATTCAAAAAAATAAAAACTTAATACATTTGCAACCCTCTATACTTGGCACCATTGTTCAGTATGCCTCTTCTACTTTTTTATTTTAATCATGTTGATACTTCAACTTATTTTTTAATACTTATTTCACCCTTATTTGTTGAACAAGCGTAATATGTTTTCTGGCCAAGCATGAATGCAGAAAAATTTGTTGATATTAACCATAAAATTATGTTTCTACCCTTCGTTCATCATCTTCTTCCCCAAAATCGCATATATTGAAACCTAATCCCCCATTTTCATTAATCAAAAGCATTTTTAACCTTCTCTAATGGTTTAAAGTGAAATTAAGTGTATTCACCTTAGTAAATTAAGTGTATTAAATTAAGTGTATTCGCCTTGATAAGCAAATGTGGACAATTCTTTTTAACCCAAATACTATTTTACCTACGATCCTCAAAGATAAATACTTCCTATATGGGGATTTTATCTTAGCTCAACTTGTTTCAAGGCTAACTTCACTTGGGAGAGTTTGATGTATGCTAAGAATTTTCTTTATAAAGGTGTTAGGTGGAGAATTGGGACCGAATCATCTTTCAATATCTAGAAGAACCAATGGCTTTTTATTTCAAATTATTTTAGCATGTCAACGCCTATGCTTGATAATCATGATTTTATTAGAGTTAATAATCTTATTGATGTGGAGAAAATACATTCTTGGTTCAATGGTTTTGATGTAGCCATTATCCATTATCCTTAGTATTCCTTTACGCAGCAAACTGGTTGAAGACAAGTTGATATGGAACTACAATAAATACAGAGTATACTCTGTGAAATCAAGTTACCAAGTTTGTAGACCGTTAATTTTGTCCCATTATAAATTTTGTTCTAATTAAAAAGGTTGAATCAAGTTTGGTTTCAATCTTAGATGCCCAAGTTAAATCTAATTCAATTTTAAAAGCCCAAATCAAGTCTGGACCTAATTAAAAAGCCAAAACTAATTCTGGCCCGATTTAAAAGCTAAACTGACCCAAAATGAAAGATGATTGGCCATGCATAATTTTGACTTAATTCAGTATCCTAAATGGTTTCAAGGCAGTCTCCTAACAGGTTTAGGATTAGTGATCATCACTAAGCCCTAAATTTTCCTATAAATACAAGGGACTTTTAAGAGTTTAAGGGGGAGCGACTAGCAAGCAGCAAGCAACAATTAACAAAAATAAAAGACGGTCAAGAGAGCGAAGTAGCCAAAATAATTAAGCAGAAAGGGCCCATTGAATCTCGGATCATTGAAAGCCCCCACCAAAACTTAAATTGAGCCAAGTCATTCAATAAGCAGTAGGTGTGGTTCAATGTATAAATAGGTGGAGCCAACAAAGTAGGTTCAGTTTTCTTTAGCCCATGCAATTTAATTTAATTGTTTACTGTTATTTATCAATCCATTGTAATAATCCAATTTTTTACTATTTTTTTAATTAATCCATTACATCTTCAATCAATATATCATGATTGGGAATTTCTCACAGTAAACCTATAGGCTCAGGTTTTAGACCAATAAAAATATTGATTATATATTTTAGCTGTGTTTTTGCAAATCCAAAACTCCAATCTTACAACATGATATTTTAACTTTAGGATTAAACTTATCTTTGTATATTACCCTAATCTTGCATTGTCTCAAACATAGTTTACATGTTTAGCTTTAGGTCATCTTCAAAAATCCTAATTTTACATTTTGTTTAACCTAGTTTGCATATTAAACCCAAGACTTGCATGTTTAGTTTAATTTATATAACTAAAACCCTAATTTTATATTAGAAACCCTAATTTAGTATTCCAAACCTCAAAACCCTAATTTTGTTACCAAAACCCTAAAACCCTAAATTTATTACCAAAAATCATAATTTACATGTATGAAACCCCAAAGCCCTAATTTTGTAATAAAACCCTAATTTATATCAATAAACCCTAGATTTGATTTTTTGATTCATTGTTGTATGCTTTATAATGGATGCTGCATTTTAATTGTCTTATTACTTATTTTATTTAATTAAACTATATTTATTTGTTATTTGGATCTTTAAAGTTTGTAAAAGACATATTTCCACTTCATGGGAGCCTTATTTATTTAATTTGTTTATTTTATCTTTTTGTATTTGGGGATTAATGTAAGGGACATATTTCTACTAAATGGCGATATCCTATTTTATTTTACTTGTATTTTAGACATTGAACATTATTGTAGGGCATGTTTCCATCTAGTTTGAGTGTCCATCTTGTTGGTATGTTTGAACTTGTTCGATTTTATGATATGATTAGTTACTTCAAATAAGTGCATTTATTATGGATGATATGATGATAAGTTAAGAATTTAATAATGTTTAGACCTGAAAAAGAGGTCAGTTCTAATGCCCATCTGGGTGGCGACTCCAATTTTTTCTAGTTTAGGCCCGTGTTCTCTAAGGCCCTAAGCCTAATACTGCCAAAGTCGCAAGAACCATTCCACTTCGGAGTGGAGATGAAAATTCTCGCTCACAGTAGTAACTCCACTAAGGATAAGAGAAGTTGATTTCATTGATCTTTATATTATTTTATTATTTCTTATCATGACATTATCCATTACATTATTTAGATTTACATTGTGTATGTGAGTTAGGATACCCTATATAACTCATGTTATATTGTGTGAGGGATACTAAACTTTCACTCAAGGTATGGAGATTGAGTATGGTATAACCACTTATAGCTCATACCTTTTGGTATGGGAATCTACACTTCTCAACCCAAAGACTAAAGCCCGTGTGGTTGGCCTAGAAACTTTTCTTAGGTTTACCTTATGTGCTTATTGTTTGACTATGATTAACATATTTTGGTTTGAGTTATGACCCATTTGGTTTCCTTTTTCATAATATGACCTAATTATGGTATAAGTCCAAAATGATTTTTATTCTTTTAAGACCAAATGACCAAATTATTTTCAAACTCTTTTTCAAAATAGTTTTTTGAACATGAAACCTTTTTTTAAGATGGGTCAAAATCTTTTTCCACCCCATAACCCAAGTTTAAAATCCAAATTTTATTTTTTAAACAAATCTTTTTTCAATAGACTTTGAAACATTTTTATCCAAATTGTAACTCTTTTCTTAAAATGGGCTTACAACTAGTTGGGTCAATCATGGAATAATAAAATCAATTGTGGGCCTAATTTATACCAAGACTCGTTAGTCATAGACTTATTTGTGGCATGAATCTTTAGTTGCTTTTCCAAATAAGAAATATATTTATGATATACACTTTAATTTAGTTTTAGTCCACAATATAGCAAAAAAGTTATTTTCAGTGATCCAATGGATTAAGGCTTAATTAGTAGAAATTATCATGGACTGACTTCTAAATTTGAAAATATAACTATTGGTTAATCCGTCTGAGTTGATCGAAAATAAAATATCACATGTTGATTTTTTTTTACTATATACCTAGAAAAGAGACTCGCCATTAGTGTGTGAGTGATATAAGGTTGGAAAGAATGTCCCTACTCCCTTTGTTTGTTTGTTACTTGTGCATATATATATACATACATTATATTACATAACATTGATCCTTTTTAGCTCACAGACCTAGAGGACAACAGTTAAAAAGCTTATGACAATTCAACCTACTCTAGTGACATAGAATCCAATGAGAACTCAGTTAATTTCACATCAAAATCAATGGAACCTGAGCAGATTTAGCAGCTGGTGAATGACGCCCTCAGCTCCAAGATGGAAGAATTGAAAAGGGCCCTAGTTGAGACCGTGAGGAGTCAGTTGCTTTCATTATTGGAGGATCAAAATGTTGAAATATCTGCTAGCAACAAGAAGTAGAAGGATAAGGGAAAGGCTAAGGTAACAAATATGACCTCTATGGAAGACAAGGTAATGATAGATGATGATGATTGAGCTCAATATTTCTGAGATCCTCAAGATAAGAATAAAGAAAAGAAGGCTATGGAGAAAACTAAAACTGCAGATGTGGAGAAAATGATTGTTGATTTTGAAACGGAGTTTGAAAAGAAGCTGAAGGCTGAGGAGGTATTGGAAGTGGACAAGCTATTTGAATAAGATGAAAAAGTTTCATACAAGTTTAAGATGCCTTCTTTCGCTAACTTCGATAGAACAGGAAATCACCATCTGCATGTCAAGTAGTACATCACTGCCATGCAGTTAGCCCGAGCTACTAAGGCTCAAATTATAAGGTACTTTATGCTCTCATTGGATCTTGTTGTGCAAAACTGGTTCAACACCTTAGAGGAAAGTACTTAAAAGAATTGGGATTCGCTGTATAAAGCATTCATCCAACAGTATAGGTATAATGCATAATTGGAAGTTACTCTAACAGAGGTAGAATTAATCAGACAAAAGTAAAATAAAACTTTATTAATTATATGAAGAGATGGAGGAACAAGATTACACTTCTTAAGAAGAGGTCAGATGAATATGATCAGATTATGATGATAGTGAGAGGTATCCTACATAATCTCTGTGAACAAATGTCCCATACTCTTATCAAAGACTTTAAAGATTTTCTCTAAGCTGGCTTGCAAATAGAAGAATGGGAAAGAGAGAAGAACCATTTTCTGGAAGAAGGAATGAGAGGAAAAATTATCAGTCTGGCAGTCAGGGCACACAGAAATCAGTGGATGTCAATGTAATAAATGGTCAAGCAAATAGAAGATAATTTTTAGAGTTGGGGTTTTCAATAAGTTACAGAAAAATAAGTTATTACAGTCGTTGGCTCCTCGACCACTACACAATCCTTTGCAATTAAACTTTGTTTTAGAAGCCTTCTATCAATTTCATCAAATGCAAGGATATGAGACAAACAAATACTTGCGATTAGGGCGTGAAATCCAAGATTTGATCAACGGTGGTAAGCTACCTGAGCCCGATAAGCCCAACACCAAGAGCAATCCTTTGTCTAAATTCGAAAGGGTGCCATCGCCAGCTATCTTCATGATAGAAAAAAGATTGATGGAAAGTTTTATCTTATTGTCTATTCAAGATATAGATAGAGGAACTGCTAAAGAGAATGTGCTACTAAGCAAGCTTGGACTAACTGCAGATGAGGAGGCAATGACCATTTTGAAACAAATCATACAAAACCTCATTGATGATGGAAAAATTCTTGCCCCTGATATATCCAAGTAGATGAAACTTTTTCGACTATAATTCAACAAACTTCCTTAGGCTTGAGTGCTGCTTATTTTACTTCTTCTTTCTTTGATTTTTTTTTTTTGGAACAATTGTTTTTCAATTAACATTTTTGCGAATAAACTATTTTTGTTACATATATGTTTTATTGATCTTTGCTCATTTTGGCGGTCAACCAATGATGAATCTAGCTTAATATTCATAAATTAATATATTTATACATTATAATTCAAAAAACTTTACTAGCTGAGGGAACTGTTATATAAGATTCAGTTGTGCAAACTTACTTAGAGAGGGCTCCTGTATAATTATCTTTGTCTAGGTCCCAGTCGATCTTACAATGTACTTTCATGTACTTTTGAGGCAAAATTAAACTCTGCTTATTTAAGAGAGAAATGACCTAGGCATTATTTGGTTAGTCAATAACTAGTATCCACCCTATTAAATATCAATCTCTAGTTTGTCCTATTAAGCCTTCATGAGATTTTAGCTTGCTTTTTATTGGCTTGTAAGCTCGATAATCTACCCTGAGTTGTTGTGACATTTATGACAAGTCTAATGATCACTGAGACACTAAGAGCTAAAAAAGATCAAGGAAAAGGATGCATAGTCAAGAATATAGGGATAGTTGAAGGTCACCTGAATTAGATCTAATATCATAGACTTATTGAGATGACATCAGGGCAATAAATGATTCATTCTTGTTGAAGAAAACTCACTATGCTCCACTCATCCATAATAAAAAAACATAGAATAGTGTAAACAAGACAACTCTCTTAAAGCTAGGATAAAAAAAGAAAAATAAAAAACAAAAACAAAAAAAATAAAAAGAAAGAGAAAGAAAAGAAAGAGAAAGAGAGAAAAAAAAAAAGAAGAAAACCCAAAAAAGGCGGTTCAGAAAGCCAACAAAGTTCTTTTTACCTAAAGCAGCAAAAGACTTCCACTTAGTTTGCGAGGACAGATTGATTTGAATTAGTTCAGCCCAGCCTAAGTCTTTAATACAATCAGAGAAATAAGGGAATGACCATCTTTCATTTTATCCAACATAGCTCCAGGTTCGTAATCTTGAAAGCCTTAGATTTGATATTACAAAAGGGAAAAAGGGCAGAATAATGGTCTTGAGTTTTTGCAAAAGAAAAAGATCAAGATCATACTGATCAAGTCTAGATTTCTACTAAGAAGATGAAAGAACATTCAAGCACTATCTTTTCATGAAGCAGCAAGATGCCTAAAAGGTGGAAATTAAGTCTAGAGTTTAATATTTCCAACTGTCTATGGTTCCAGCAGAAAGTTTATAGTGTGAAAGTTCATCCATAGTGTTACATTAGCTTCAATCTAAAAATAGCCTTCATTTAACCCATATCCCTTATAGACCATATTTTAAGCCTATTAAAGACATGTTGATCTCTTAGTAGGTGGAGTCTATTAGTGGAGATTGTTTGAATAAGGATACATATGAGATAGACAATATTTAAACTCAATGAAACCTTTGGCCAAGTAATGTGTATGTACCTATCTGAAGTGCAATAGTTCTTACTCAAATGGAAATGATTCTCGAGTTAGTATGGTAACTAGGGTTTTCATGTTATAGATATTTTAATTTGGAAAAATTGTGCCCTGAGATATAATGACACTGATTTGACAAAGCCAAAATGTGATTTTAATTTGGAAAAAAAAAGAACAAAAATTTCTTGTCATATGAGCCTTCAAGCTTAAGTGTGTCATACTGTCAAACCTTAAAGGACACTTTGGGCAAAGGCAGGATAGTGAAAGAAATGTTTACTAGGTTATGGATAAGTTACTAACTAATGTGTTGAACCATAGGTCAAAACAGGTATCTCACATGTCTTTAACTACCATGCTTGGGCCCCACTACTCATGTTTTCAACATTTTAGAAATAAAGTCATAGATGTGAAGTCTTTTGTTGTTCTAGTGAAAGACATGAAGAGCATCTAGAAAGAACCAATGGGAATGCTTTGGCTTATCACCTCAGTCTGTGAGTCAATGAAACCGCTGTAAGTATTATCCACGCATATCATGCATACATAAGCATATCACACTGCATTTTTGTCTTGTTTACCTATTCTTTGTCAAAGTGAACAGCAAGTACCATATGAAGTAAACAATCAATAGTAGATATAAAATCGGGGGCATGAAAGGACCATTGGAAAAGAAAGAAGAGATGCATACTTGTGCAAGAAAATAGACAAAACACAAACATCAATCAGAGTCTATATGGAAACAAAATCATTGATTTGAGCCTACAAAGGAGGCAAAACTATCTTTTTTAAATTTTGAGATTATACGCCTATAAAATATTTTCAAACTTTCAATATTTTGCCACATGGGGGGCAAAGAGAGGATATGAGGGCTAGCTAAAAAAATAGCTGAATTTTTTGCATAGTTAAAGAACTAAAAGAATGGAACAAGAAGAAAACAAAGGTCAAGACGAAGGTCTAAGAATAGAAGATCAGTCTAGTTAGAAGAGTGAAAGTCAAGATAAGACAAAGGTCATTCCCCAAGAATAAAGAATCAAGATAAAGACTTATTTCTGTAAAGGCAGACATTTTCAAGTGAAATTGTTGACGCATCTGCTACCCAGCCTATATTGGATTTATTGAAGTATCCTGACAGCATAATCTTCAGCCTATATTAGATTTATTGAAATATCTTAGAGGCACAATCTCTAGCCTATATTGGATTTGTTAAAGTATTCTAGAGGCACAATCTCCAGCCTATATTGAATTTGTTGAAGTACCCTTATGTCACAATCTCTAGCCTATATTAGATTTGTTGAAGTATCCTGATGGCACAATCTCTAGCTTATATTAGATTTGTTGTAATATCCTGACGGCATAATTTTTTTTTGATATGTTGAAGTATCCAGGTTTATTTCTAGTGAGATATTAGAGTCGCTTACTATCCTATCAAAATATTAGATTCGCTTGGTGGTTTTTATCGGGATATTAGAGTTGCTTGATGACTATTTTAATTTACCAAGATATTAGAGTCGCTTGGTAGATTTCATTGGGATATTAGAGTCGCTCGATGGATGTTTTTACTCACCAAGATATTAGAGTTGTTTGATGATTTTATCGAGATATTAAATTCACTCGATAGACCCATTAGTTAGAGTCACTTAATGGTTTTGTTGCTTGGTCATTTCATCGGGATATTAGAGTCGCCTGATGAACCTATTGGGATATCAGAGTTGCCTAATAATCTATTGGAATGTTAGAGTAGTTCAACGGGTCCAGAACCTAAATCCAGCCTCAGGTCTAGAACCCAAATCTAATCTCGGATCCTAAATCTAAATCCAGTCTTAGGTCGAGACCCAAATCCAATCTCAGGTCATGAACCCAAATCCAATCTCGGGTCCTAAATTCAAATTCAGTCTTAGGTCAAGAATCCAAATCCAATCTCGGGTCCTAAATTCAAATTCAGTCTTAGGTCAAGAATCCAAATCCAATCTTGGGTCTTAAACCCAAATCTAGTCTCGGGTCAAGAATCCAAATTCAATCTCGAGTCCTAAACCCAAATCAGTCTCTGATTGAGAACCCAAATCCAATCTTGAGTTAAGAACCCAAATTCAGTCTCGGGTAGAGAACCCAAATTCAGTCTCAAGTTTAAACCCAAATTTTAGTCTTAAATCCAAAATCCAAATTCAATCTCGAGTTTAGAACCCAAATTCAATCTTGGGTACAAAACCCAAACCAGTTCAAGTTCATCAAAACCAAGATATCAGAGTCACCGGATAGTTTCATTGAGTTAGTAGAGTCACTCGTTGCTTGGTAGTTTCATCAAGATATTAGAGTCGCTTGATGGTTTTCATTAGAATATTAGAATCACCCGATGATTATTTTGTTTCACCAAGATATTAGACTCGCTTGGTGATTTTCAATAAGATATTAGAGTCGCCCAATAGCCCATTGAAATATGAGAATTATTCAATGGTCGGATGTCAATACTCAATGGTTCCTCACCATAGCATATCCATCCTTTGAATTTCTATTTGCTTGTCTCTATGTTTTGTTTTGCAGATGCTTGGTCCAAAATTTAGAAGTTGTACTGTTACTTTTCACTCTCTTCTACTAAAGTCTCAGATTATTCAGGTAGGGGCAAAATTGTAAACCCTTAATTTTGGCCTAGCATGAATTTTTTTCTAATTAAAAAGGTTGAATCAAGTTTGGTTTCAGTCTTAAATTTTTAAGCTAAATCTAATTTAATTTTTAAAGCCAAAATCAAGTCTAGACCCAATTAAAAAGCTAAAACCAATTCTGGTCCTATTTAAAAGCTAAACCGACCCAAAATGAAAGATGATGGGCCATTTTTTATGGCCAATTCATTATGAGTATGGCTTATAACGAATTGGCCATGGATAAATTCAATATAAGCCACCTCATCTTGAATTTTCCATGGCTAAATTTGATATGAAGCTTGCTCATATCGATTGGATATCCAATTCAACATGGGCCCTTAATTTCGGCTTAATTCAGTATCCTAAATGGTTTCAAGGCAGTCTCTTGGCAGGTTTAGGATTAGTGATCATCATTAAGCCCTAAATTTACCCATAAATACAAGAGACTTTTGAGAGTTTAAGCAGTAAGCAACAATTAACAAAAACAAAAGATAGTCAATAAAGCAAAGTGGCCAAAATAATTAAGCAGATAGTGCCCATTGAATCTCTGATCATTGAAACGCCCACCAAAACCTAAATTGAGCCAGGCCATTCGATAATCAATAGGTGTGGTTCAACGTACAAATTGGTGCAGCTAACAACGTAGGTTCAATTTTCTTTAGCCCATCCAATTTAATTCAATTATGTACCGTTATTTATTAATTTATTGTAATAATTCAATTCTTTACTATTTTTTTAATTAATCCATTGCATCTTCAATCAATAAATCATGATTGGGAATTTCTCACAGTAAAGCTATAGGCTCGGGTTTTAGACCAATAAAAATATTGATTATATGTTTAGCCATGTTTTTGCAAATCCAAAACCCTAATCTGATAACATGATATTTTAACTTTAGGATTAAACTTATCTTTGTATATTAAATTCTAATCTTGCATTGTCTCAAACATAGTTTGCATGTTTAGCTTTAGTTCATCTTCCAAAATCCTAATTTTATATGTTTTAACCTAGTTTGCATATTAAACCCAAGACTTGTATGTTTTAGTTTAATTCATATAACTAAAACCCTAATTTTATATTAGAAACCCTAATATAGTATTCCAAACCTTAAAATCCTAATTTTGTTACCAAAATTCTAAAATCCTAATTTTATTCCTAAAACCCTAATTTTATTACCAAAACCCTAATTTACATGTATGAAACTCCACAACGCTAATTTTGTACTAAAACCCTAATTTATATCAATAAACTCTATATTTAATTATTTGATTCATTATTATATGATTTATAATGGATGATGCATTTTGATTGTCTTATTGCTTATTTTATTTAATTGAACTATATTTATTTGTTATTTGAATCTTTAAAGTTTGTAAAGGGCATGTTTCCACTTCTTTGGTGCCTTGTTTATTTAATTTGTTTCTTTTATTTTATTTGTATTTGGAAATTAATGTGAGGGATATGTTTTCACCCAATGGTGGGTGTCCTATTTTATTTTACTTGTATTTCAGACATTGGACATTATTATAAGGGCATGTTTTCATTTAGTATGGGTGCCCATCTTGTTAGTTTATTTGAACTTATTCGATTTTATGATCTGATTATTTACTTCAAATAATTGTATGTATTATGGATGGTATGATGATAAGTTAAGAATTTAATAATGTTTAGACCTAAAATGGAGGTTGGTTCTAATGAACCGGGGCACTGTAGGGGTGCTGGGTTATTCTCACATTTCCATGTGTACCCAACTTTTCGAACCTAGTAGGAGTTGGAAATTCGTTAGGAATCGAGTCATCCACCCATTTCTATCTTCTCAGCCCGTCCAAGCGGTGACTCTAAATTCTCCTAGTTTAGGCTTGTATTCTCTAAGGCCCTAAGCCTAACAGTGTTGAAGTCGCAATAACCATTCCACATGGGAGTAGGGACGAAAATTCCCACTCATAATATTTTTATGTCATCAATTTTGGTCTTAGAAGAGTTTCTGACGTAGCAAAAGTTAATGAAAAAAGGGTAAAAATTGCTATAACATGTTTAGTCTAAAAATACCTAGGTAAATAGACATAAAAGAAAGAAAAGTTTTCCTTTAGAAATGTTATTGAATTTTGAAAACTACTATTCACCTTCTAAAATATTATAATATATAGAGTTAGGGTTACAAAAATCTTAATTACATATAAGAAAACTTATTTAAAAGGTAAAAGATTGTCAAAAATAAAAGAAAATACATATAAGGAAAGAAAATATTTGTAGAGATAGACTAAATGCTAAAAGACTAAATGCTAAAATGGTGCCTTGATCTGATAGTCCTACCACAATTGAATAAGGAAACAAATATATTCATATCTCCATCATTCTCCCTTGCTTGGAAAAAACTCAACATCGAGTTGTGTAATATCAAAGAATCAATAACCGAAATACTAAATCAATAGCATGTTCATTACTCCTTATAGGTGGTGAATTGTCTGGCAAATCATTATTAACCAACTTCTTGAACTCTTTGGATGTTATTGGATTTCAACGGAATATTGAAATAATTCTCAAATCGGTAACTTCTTGATGTTTGGTAAATCAAAGAATATATAAAATTGATTCTAATACTTTTAGTTTCACATATTTTAGTAAATATGTTCCTATTGATTTGGCTGATTCTGTTGTTTGTAAAACTACCAACCAATTTCTTTACTTCTTCCTCATTAATTATTGTTTTTATCATTCTTTGTACCACCAAGAGTACATTACATGTTGGTGAAACATTAAGTTCATCCATCTCCTTACAATAGTCACCAAAAGTGGTTGTAATTCTTCAACTTCCTCTATCTCATTATTATATTCATCAAAAATTGATTCTAGTTCTTCAAAATAATTCTCTAAATAATCATATCATGCCACTTGATTAGCAATTTTAGCTTTATGAAAAGGGTTCACAACCTCGAGTTTCTCATTAAGTTCCAAATCTCTTAGAGGATCAAGTTTATGGCTACATTCATGAATCTCCCTATTCTGATATCCCATGAGTTGCATCACACACTTTGTTCTCAATCCATCATTTGTCTTATTTGTTCCTCCATCATCTATTCAAGTCGTTGCTCAAAGTAGGTCAGGTGATCACATTCATAAACCCCCTTTATAAGTTATCGTCGTTGTCTTTGTGATGTCATCATCATCCAAGAACAAACATAGCTCTAATACCAACTGAAGCAGTAGAAGTTAACAAATAGAGGATGAAAAATGTTACAACCTGTTTAGTCTAAGAATGCCCAAGTAAATAAACACAAAGAGAGAAAAGTTTTTCTGTAGAAATATTATTGAATTTTGAAAAACTACTCTTCACCTTCTAAAAGGTTATAATATATAGGGTTATGGTTATAGAAATCCTAATTCATATAAGAAAACTTATTTAAAAGGCAACCATTGCCAAAAATAAAAGAAAATACGTATAAGAAAAAGAAAAAATTTGTAGAGATAAACTAAATGCTAAAATGGTGCCTTAATCTGATATTCCTACCAAAATTAAATAAAGAAATAAATATCTGCATATCTCCATCAGTTTCCTTTTAGGAACTGGTTGAAAATTTGGAGTCTTAATATTCCTTTAAAGGTCAAAAATTTTATTTGGCATGCTGCATATGACATCCTTAAGTCTAAAGGAAGATTGGCAGGGAAAGGTATTGAATTGGAAGGTGGTTGTCTATGCTGTGGGGATATTGAGACCATAATTCATGTGCTCTTTAATTTCCCAAAAGCTCCTGCTTATTGGAATTTATGGGGATGAAATTTTGACGAAGATCAATATTCTTTTTATTACTTTTTCTTCTCTATTTTGGCCTCATATGCTTCTTAAAAGATAGAGGAGTCTTGTATCATTGCATGGAAGATTTGGAAATCAAGAAATAAATTTCTCTGGAGTTACAAAGATTTATCCCTAGATTGTATTTTTGAGATTTCCCATAATTATTGGCTTGATTGGCAGCGTGTTTCTTCAAATAAATCTCTGAGGGATACTAGGCCAAATCATATATTCCCAGTTACTAGACGCTCTCACTGGTCGGCTCCGATTTCACCTTTTTGTAAGTGCAATGTTGATGCAGCAGTCTCTCAGAATCATAAGTGTAGTGGAGCTAGGGTAATTGTGAGCAATGGGGGACCCATGAAAGATCCAGTGGAGGCATAAGCCCCCACTCAAGTTTCTCCAACCATATATATATAGGCGTAATACATATGCACCCCTACGTATTTGTCTATTTTGGTCATTTCGTCTCATGTACTTATACATTTGCCATATTACATCTTGTACTTGTCTATTTTATTCTAATAGAGACTTATGTAATCACATATTGCTTACTTTACCACTTGTACTGGTATTGTATGTATTAAATAGACACTTATATAAATATGTAGCACTATCTTTGTCTAGTTATCTGTTGAATATAAAATAGATAAGTACAATGGGTAAAATGATCAATATATAATTATATAAGTATCTACTGAAACAAAATAGAAAAGTATATGGATAATCTGGCAAATACATAAATACATGAGATAAAATAACCAAAATGGATAAATACAGGGAGTTGCAGATGTATTAGGCATATAATAATAATAATAATAATAATAATAATAATAATAATAATAATTTGACCCAATTAATATAACTATTTTTTTATAAATTCTTCTATCTTTTAGTCAATTTTTTTATATAATATACAGTTTCAAAATTTTTTCTTCAACTAATTCTTTCATCATATATTTTTATTTTTCTGCTATTTTCAAATGATTTAAAAGCTCTTTCATTTCTCGATTTTATTTTATTTTTTATTTCAAAATTTATAAATTGTTGTGTCATTAAATTATTTATTTTTTATTTATATATATATAATAAATATGCAATTACATCTAAGAATTTATATGTAAAATTACAATTACATTATCCATGAAAATATCCATTTGAATTTGTTCTCTATTAATTGTATTTGTTATGAAAATTTTCAAAATCTCAATTTATTCTTTTTTGATATTTTTCTTATTTATTTATATAATTATTATTAAAATATATTAATAAATGTTAAATTTATTATTTCAAAATATAAAAATATTTTGCAAGAGTTATGGCTAATAAAAATTCTAAAAACTCAACATAGATAAACCCTATTAATTTCAAATGTTGAGTTTGTCCCTAGTTGTGAGATATGAGAAGGGAAGCTTTTCTTGCTCTATGAGCGTTGTAATTCCATATTGTACTAATCCTCGTATGGCAGAACCTCTTGCTCTTCACAGATGTTGGCAAAGAGGAAGTTCCACATCGAAAAAGAAAGGACAAATGAAAGGGAATACAAAGCTAAAGGGACAAAAGACAAAATGGCTAAGGACATTTTGTTAAGGAGCCCATCTTGTAAGAAGTCCAATCATTTCAAAGAAGCTCAACACTCCAATCAAATAAGAAGCCCAAGAAGAAAGTTGTCCATGGAGTCCAAATTTTCAACATGGTATCAGAGCCTTAATGCCCCAATGGGCCAAAGATCATGGCTTATCAAGTCAAGCCCAAGTGACAATACTCGTAAGAAAGCAGATTGCACTTGGAGACAGAAATGGGTCATGCATAAAAAAGGCACAATTATGAAATAATAGACTGAATAAATTTGAAGTTGATTCTCTGTGCCCAATGAAGATCCAAAATCAGTGTTTGTGGCAAAATATAAAGATGAATCTTCTGAGCTCAAAGAATGAACCAAGATTTAGTCATGAAGTTGAAGACTAAAGTTGGGTCAAAGTTAAATCCATGGATCCGAGCAAGAAAGTCCAAGTAACAACTGGACTTCAAAAAAAATATGAAGTCCAGCCCAGTTACACTTGAAGGGAAGTATTGGTAAAGTGGGAAGTCCCACATCGAAAGAGAAAGGAAATATAAAAGGGTATATAAAGCTAAAGAGGCAAAAGACAAAATGGCTAAGGCCATTTTATCAAGGAACCTATCTTATGAGAAGCACAATCATTTTAAAGAAGTCCAACACTCCAATATTCAAAGAAGAAATCTAAGAAGAAAATTGTCTATGGAGACTAAATTTCCAACAGCAAAACTCTTTTTTGGCTTCAAGCAATGGGCTTTTTGAATGTGATAATTGAAATAGATTCCCAAATTGTGCTACTTCTGCACCCAAGATGGATTTTTCTGAGTTTAGGTTAGTAATTGAGAACTGTTTGTCCATCTTTTCTGCTAATCCTAGTTGGTCAATTCACTGGGTTCAGAAGAGCAAATAAGTTAGCTCATTTCTTTGCTAAGTGTGCTTTGTCTATTGAGGGTTTTATAGAATGGCAGTCCCCTCCTGCGGCTCGTACTGATATTTTGGTGGCAGATTTCCCATCTCTTTAATGAAATGCATCTTTTCATAATAAAAAAATTATTATTATTATTATTAATTATTGAATTAACTATTTTATTCACACGTTATTATTAAATTAACTAAAATTTATATTAAAAAAATCAACTAAAATTATGTTACTTCTTTATTTATTTTTTTATTTGATATTTTAATCCTCATATATGGAAGACTATTTTTATTTCAGAATTTTTATTCTTTAACTTTTTTTAGAAAATAAAAAACGGGGTCAATTTTTATTTTTTATTAAGTGCATAATTCTTTTTTATTTTATTTAATTTTCAATCCTTGTAGAAAAATCAAGACAGATCATTAAGTTTTTATTCTTATCAACAAAATCGATATAAAATAAATAGGGATATTTTTATACAAACACATTGTTCCATATAAGGTGAAAATTAAAAAGGCCATACCATTAATGGCAGTAAATCTAATATTTTTCTTTTTTATAAAAAATAAACAAAAATATAATCTAACATTTTGTAAAACTTATGATGCTTTTAAAATATAATGATTATTGGCCAAAAAAATATAATGATTAATTTAAATATTTATTCATCTTTATACACATCTATATATATAAACATTAAAATGAGTATTAATTATTGAATTAGTTATTTTATTCTCACAATAATATTAAATTTACTAAAATTATGTTACTTCTTTATTTATTTTTTATTTGATATTTTAATCCTCGAATATGAAAGAGTATTTTTTTAGTTCAGAATTATTTTTTATTAAGTGAAAATTTTTTTTATTAAGTAACATTAAAATTTTAAATAGTATAATATTTTATTTGAGAAAAAAACGAGTGCTCCTTTTTGTACATATACATCTGGTTATTATTCAAATGAATTGCAATTATAGATTTAAATATATATTATAATATGTCTCTCCTCATCTTTTAGCCTAAATCTATGAAAAAATTTTCGCATAAACTGAAGAAAAATTTTATTATAAATTCAAATTATAATATTACTTGCGCATATAACTTGAATTGCCATGATGTAACTAATACTTATTTAACCAATAACTAATAAAACTTACTAATCCAAACCACATACAGCCCTGCTATTCATTAAGATCATTCCGGCGGAGGCGGCAAATTCAAATCAAAACCACCACTACGGCCACCGTGGCCGCCACCATCCTGTGGAGGAGGAATAATAGTAGTAGAAGAAGGGCCAACTTGTTGTGGTGCTATATTCAAATCACTATCCTGTCTAATTTTGCCAAACCTCTGACAAGCCAAGTCCAGTAAAGTTGGAGCCAATAACTGCCTCTGCAAAAATGGATTATGAGGATGACCAATCCTCAACGCTGACCAAGCTACCCTCAGCGGCGGCGCAGCATTTAGTGGTGGAAAAGCTCCACGCCATTGACGTTCTGGATGGGTTCGAAGATGTCCAAAAACCCCTTTCCAAGAACCAAATTTCTTTCCACATAAAGAACAAATCGGCTCTGTTTTTGGAGCATCTATTAATTATCCTTTCTTTCTCTTAATCTCCTCTCCGGCGCCATTGCCAAAACTACTTGATGAACCACCACCCTCCCTTCTTTCTCTTTTCCTCCTCGAAGAATTACTCTCTCCAGAGCATCCAATACCACCACCATGACCAACCTGAACAATAGAAGTAGGAGGAGTGGTAGAAGAAGATGAAGAAGAATAAGAAAGAAGATTAGTGGAGATGTCCTTCGAAGAATTGGCCATAGCGGGAAATGGGTAATCAGAGAATTGAAGAGAAATTGATTTTTAATTTTTGATGCGCACAGAATTACGGTTAACATTTATTTATATATATATACATATATATAATGGTTTTTTTGAATTTGACAGTTATTTTCTGGAGCCGTTATTTGTTTGATTTCCAAAGAGATTGGAGTTGCAACTCGCCTTGTTTTGAAAAGGCGGGAAATTAACGGATTATGATTTTTTATATATAAAATAAGAACAGTGCCTTGATTTCAGAAAGAGTCCATTCAAGAAAAGACTGTTTTAAACGACAGATCGTCTCAGACAGAAAAGGCTTTTTTAAAACAACAGTTCGTTTATCAAAGTTAGGATGACAAATTTTAATAATAATTTAGAAATTTTGCCCTCAAAACTGTTTAAAAATTTTATAGCACACAGCAAGTGTGCTTGTGATATGATTAAAGACTACAACATGGAACCAAATACTCATTAAGGACTGATTGAAGATATTAAAGATTTATTGTCAACATGAGTGAATTTATGTTATTAGTGGGTTGTCTCCTGCCCCTAATTTTTTTTTACATATATATATTAATATATAATATATTTTATAGCCTTGGGCTCCCTCCAAATTTATAATATAATATATACATAACATTCGGTTCTCCTTATTATTGTTGGGTCTGCCCCTAATTGTCAAGAAGTTGACAAGAAGTGATTCAACAAAACTTCAAGGAAAGTAATTTTGCATGGATCATCTCGCCAAGTTAGCAGACTCATTCCCTACGGGTCTATACTGTTTGTCGAGACCGTCAACATCAGTTCAGTCCTAGTTAATGCATGATTTGTATGGGGTTACTTACCTTCATCAAGTTTTGGCTTGAGTTTTAACTTTTCTACTTATTTACCAAAAAACTATTTTATATCATGCCTCAAAATAAAAAGAGTTCTCTTAATTTTGAACTTTTAAAATTTATTGTATCACATAAATTCTAATTAAATAAATTTTGATATGTCTAATAATTAATTAGTATTTATTTGTATTTGAATCAGAAAGAAAGAACCTCGGTCTAATATGATAATAAAATATAAAAATAATTTAACTAAATATCAACAATTTTTATATGAATAATTGATATATATGAATCAAAATCAGTATTATAATAACAAATAATAATGAAGCATTATTAACTTATTGATTTTTTTTACTATAATATACTTACAATTGTAAAGAAAAAAAAAACTAATGGCTATAGAGTACAGAGGCCGACCTATTATATGTTTGATGGGGCTTTGGTTTCTCTCAAATTTTTTTTTTAAAAAAAAATATTTGTTATACATATTATTTTTATTATTTTTAATTAAATGGATTTTGATCCCCAAGGTATAAAATGCTAACAAATATGATATAATAATTTTAAACATTGGGTTATGTGTTTACAATTATAAATATCGAATAATTATAAATATTTAGTTATGTAATTATTAAAATTTCAATAATATTAATTACTGGGATTTCTTCAAAAAATAAAATTATTTTCAAAAATACTAACTTTTTTCTTTCAAAAATAACTTTTTAATTTCAAAAATATCTATTTTAGAGATATTCATCCAATACATTTCTAGAATATTAAAAATATATTTCACTTTTAAAGGTAAATATTTAATGCACATTTGGTATACTAAAACATATCAAAACAGTTGCTATTTAAACAAAAGGTTAAAAAAAAGTAACATGTATTTTAATTTTCGTTTAATTATTCAATCATATAATTTTTAAATAATAATAAAATGTACTCCATAATTTAAGGTTTCATTTTGCATTTCTTTTATTTTTTCTATGAAGACTTAGTAAATAAATTTTCCAATAATATGGTTTCATTAGTAAATAAATTTTCCAATAATAAGTTATGGTTTCATTTTTGGCCTGTCAATTTCCTCTCCATTCCATCAGCAATCCAAATAAGACCTGCAATTGGTTCTTGTAATTAATTATCAAAAATCACTTAATTTCCAACAAAATAATAAAATAGCTATGATTTTACATTTTAAAACTAAATAATATATTTTGGCATTATTTACTTCAATCAAGCATTTTGGCATATGCTGGCTTATATTTTACTATAATTGGTAATGCATATTACAGATTAGAATAACATGAGACTACATAGAAATGTGATTTTGATTGTGCTTATAAAGTGAACTTTGCAATATGATGATGAGCTAGAACTACTATATATATGGATTTGCTCATTACTCAGGGCTGCTAAAGATTTAGATTAAAAAAGCCAAATTTGAGAGTTGGTTTGATTGAGATTATATTAGGGTTTTTGACAAAAATACAAGAAAAATTAAAAATAATTTTAAATAATATTTATAAAATATTTATCAAAATACCAAATTTTATAAAATATTTACTAAAATTCTAGATTTTTATTAGTTTACAAAGAGTTTTACAAGTTTATTATAAGTGTATAATGAGTTTATAAATTTTATACAGTTTATAATAAGTTTAATATGAATTTATAATAAAATAACTAAAATACTCCTGATAAAAAAATTAAAAATTTTTAAAAATGTGGTGGAGGTATCGTTTTCTCATTAAATCTTGTAGAGCCCACTGTTAATTATATAAAATCATTGATAAAAAAATCTAACCCTTTACTTGCTATAAATAAATTTTATTGAATTCTATTAAGTTACATTAATAAATGCAAAACCATACATACTAAAGATGAATATAAAACATAAAAAGAAATTTTATAATATTTTAAGAGAATTTTTGTTTAAGTCTTCGATTTTATTGTGCATTCACAACTTTTTTGACTTGCGGAAAATTTGAGTTTGACCCTTTTTTCTTTTCATTTTCCCTTTCAATTATACATAAACTGCAACTTTTATTTTCTCTGTGAGAAAATGTGACTGACTAATATTAAAGAAAATAACTTTACTTTCAATTAAAAAAATAAAAAATATTTACGAGTGGGCTTTTGCCTTATGTGCAAGTTTTTCTCTCTTGCCTTATGTGTAATTTTTTTTTTCTGCCTGTTGATTGTTTAGGGTTTCGTTTTATCTCAAGTCATGGAAGACGAGTTTAGTAAATATGAATCTTCAAGATGATGAACTTGAAGAATTGTCAGTTGATCCAGAGGGAGCTAGCTTGCCAGATCTGGTTTATGAGTTGTGTTTAGCAGGACGTATTTTTTCATATCGCAATGTTAATTTTGCTGCTTTAGAAGGCACCTTTGCTCAGGTCTGGTGTCCTAGTCGTGGTCTTTTTGTGAAGGAAGTAGAGCTCAAAACGTATTTGTTTCAATTTTTTCACTTTAAAGATATGGGCAAGGTCTGGATGGGAGGTCCCTGGTCTTTCAATCGAAACCTTTTGGTGTTGCAGAAGGTGCAAGATGGGGAGGATCCAATGTCTTTGGATTTCACTTTCACTGATTTTTGGATTCAAGTTCATAAGATTCCTCCAGGGTATATGACATCTCAATTAGCTACTGTTTTGGGAAACTTCATTGGCACTTTTGTTGACTATGATGCAGATTCTATTAAGAAGGATTTCTCCTCCTTTCTTCGTATTCGGGTTTCGATCAATGTTTATTCCCCTCTTAAGAAAGGTAAAAAGATTAAATTAAAATCTGGTGCAGTAGTTGATTTGGAGTTTAAATATGAGAAGTTGCCATCCTTTTGTTTCATTTGTGGAATTATAGAGCATACTGACCAGAATTGTGAGGTTGCCTATAGTTCTTCTTAGGTTGAAATTCCAAAAGCATGGAATATTTCCATTCGTGCACCACCAAGGCAGATGGCTGCCAAAGCTGCTAATCCCTGGATTCAAAATTTGGAAAGTAGGTCAGCAGCCGATATCATAGCATAGAATCGCGGGGTGTTGCATGATTTTAGCTTTTCAGTTTCGATTTATCGGGATTTGCTGATAAGGGATTGCCACAAACGTTAGTGGTTGGATTACAGACAGGTGGTTCAAGCCAAGTTGATGGGCTGGACATAGGTCATGGGCCTAGTGAACACTCTGAATCTGAAATAATGGACATTAAAGAACCTAAAAAGAGGCAAAGGGAGTCTAAGAATTTGCAGAAGTTACGTATTCCTCTAACTACCATGCATGCAGGAGAAAACATAAACCCAAATATTGGACCAGCGGTGGGTTTGTCTTTGCAGACCCACCAGGATCAATGATTCTCTTAAGTTGGAACTGCTAGGGTGTCGACAATCTCGATCAGTTCGGGCATTAAAGGGCCTAATGTCCTCTGAAAAGCCAAATATAGTCTTTTTGATGGAGACTTTAGCTGTTTCAAGTTATGTTGATAGATTAAAAGTGCAAATAGGAGTTGATGGCTGTTTTGTGGTGGACAGTGTTGGCAGGTCTGGCTGTTTAGCTGTGCTCTGGAAGGATTGCTCTTCTTTGGCTATTATGGGTTTCTCAAATAATCATATTGATGAGTTATTGACTAAACCTCTTCATTTTAGCTGGCGTCTTACATGTTATTATGGATTCCCAGATAGAGGGCGAAGGCAACAGTCATGGAATGTTCGCCGTTCTTTATCTCAGCTGTCAACACTTTCTTGGCTTATTATGGGAGACTTTAATGATATTTTAAGTTCTGATGACAAAGTAGGTGGACCTCAACCCAGTGGCGAAACGACTATAGGATTGTGTGGGGTCACATGACCCCCCTCACCGGTGGCCAGAAGGAGGAGACTTATTATGTTGGCCGCCGGTGGAGTTAAACTCAGCCCCCCAATTGACGGGGGCTGAGTTTAACGGTTGCGCAGCAAGGGATGGAAGAACCCCTCGCTGCAAATTTTTTTTATTTTTTTTTATAATTTAGCCCCTGACAAAACGGCGTCGTTTCGTCAGGGGCTAATTTTTTTTTATAAACTAACTCCTGGTAAAACGGCGCCCTTTCGTCAGGGATAATTTAAAAAAAATATATTGCCCCAGCAAAAAGATGTCGTTTCGCTAGGGCGGGTAAAAAAAAAAAGGCTGCGTTTGGCTGCATAAAAACGCAGCCCCTCTCCTCCCCTCTACCTCTTCTTCCCTCTCCCCTTTCCCTCCCCAAGCCACCAGTAGGCAGCAACAGCCCCCACTGCAGTACCGCCGCCAGTTTCGTCGGCCACTGCACCGCCTCTGGCGACCCTCCATCAGTAAATTTTTTATTCCGCCACTACCTTACCCTGTTTCGTTAATTCACGGTTTCAACCAAGCCATCCAGGATTATGGCCTTTATTATTTAGCTATGCAAGGTTTTAGGTTTACTTGGCGTAGAGGAGTCAGAAATGAAGATCGTATTCTTGAGCGGTTAGACATGATGTTTGGTAATGATGGCTGGTTTCATTTATTTCCGCAACATGTGCTTTTTAATCTAGTTGCTTCTATATCTGATCATTCTCTAATAAAATTGCTCTTACAAAATGCTGTCATTGAGAAGCAAAAATGGAGGTTTAGGTTTGAGAATTCTTGGTTGAAGGAGCCAAGTATAGAATATGTTGTTGATAGGAGTTGGAATTCACATAGTCATCTAAATGTTCTTTCCCAAATTGTGGAGTGTGGCAAAGATTTGGCGGATTGGAGTAAATCTGTTAGAGTAAAATTTAAAAAGTGTGTCTAACTCTTGACTTCAAGAATCTATGATTCCCGTTCTTTAAATGATTTTCGGTTAGTTGAATCACTAACTCGTGAACTTAATCATTATCTTATGCAGGAAGAGATGTATTGGAAGCAAAGATCAAAATAACATTGGTTACAGTTTGGTGATCAGAATACTAGCTATTTTCATAAAGCGGCAACAATGAGAAAAAGAAAGAATTGGATACGAGCTTTGAAAAATGATGCAAGGCAATGGGTTTCAGATTCAGATGGATTAAATGATATTATTCTGACTTACTTTACCGATTTATTTAGTAATCATACAGGTGGATGTGAGGAAGTTATTGCTTGTGTTCGTCCAAAGGTGTCTACAGTAGACAATCAACGGCTTTTAGCACCTTTTCAACCTAATGAATTCAAAGAAGCCATTTTCTGTATGCACTCAGATAAAGCTCCTGGACAGATGGCATGAACCCAGCTTTCTTTCAAATATTTTGGCATGTAGTTGGACCTAGGGTGATCCATGATTGCGTATATTGGCTGAACCAAGGTATTGTTCCTCCATCATTGAATCATACTAATATTGTTCTTATACCTAGGACAGGCAGTCCTAGCAGTATGAAGGAGTTGAGACCGATTGCACTTTGTAATATGCTATATAAAATAATATCCAAAGTGCTTGCTAATAGACTTAAAATCCTGCTGCCAAATATAATTTCAGAATTCCAATCTGCTTTTATTCCTGGTCGTCTAATAACAGATAATGTTATTGTAGCGTTTGAATTATTGCATTCCTTCAAGCGCAAGACCAGAGGTAAGCAAGGTTTTGCAGCTCTAAAAGTTGATTTATCAAAGGCTTATGACAGGATGAATTGGAATGATTTGCAGTCTATACTTCTTCATTTGGGTTTTGCTCAAAGATGGCTTAATTTGATGATGCAATGTGTGAGTTCAATTACTTATTCAGTTTGTTATAATGGAAGGGAGGTTGGTCCCATAACTCCAAAACGTGGGCTTCGACAAGGTGATCCTCTTTCACCATTTCTATTTATTGTATGAAGGGCTATCTATTTCTATCTATCCTCTTTCACCATTTCTGAAGGGCTATCTAGTCTATTTTCTAAAGCTGAAAGAGAAGGCTCTATCCATGGGTGTCGAAGCAATCGTAATGGTCCAGGTGTTTCTCATTTGCTGTTTGCAAATGACAGTTTTTTTTCTTCAGAGCTAACAGGACAGAAAGTGGTAAAATAAAATTCATTCTTACTATTTATGAAGTTGTTTCAAGCCAAGCAGTTAACTATTCTAAATCGGGTATATTCTTCTCCCTAACACTCGGTCGAGTATTTGTCATGAAGTAAAAGAGATGCTTGGCGTTTCCATACCCTTGGATCACAGAAGGTATTTGGGATTGCCCTCTTTGATAGGAAAGAATAAAAGACAGATTTTTGCTTTTCTAAGAGAAAGAATAGAAAAGCGTGTTTAGGTGTGGTTTGGCAATTTTCTTTATGGCAAGGAGATTTTAGTGAAAACGGTTGTCCAAGCAATACCATTATATTGTATGAGCACATTCTTATTACCTGTGTCTTTGTGTGATGAACTGCAGAAGATGATGAATAGTTTTTGGCGGGGTTCTAAAGGGGGGAAGAAAATTTATTGGCTGTCATAGGATCATTTATGTTTACCCGAAAGAGTAGGAGGCCTTGGTTTTCGAAATCTGTATTTTTTTTAATCTGGCAACGTTAGCTAAGCAAGGTTGGAAACTTATTTCACAACCAAATTCTTTGGTTGCTAGGGTACTCAAGGCTAAATACTTTTCAAGGTTTGATTTTGTTGATGCTAGTGTGGGTTCTAATCCTAGTTATGTGAAGAGAAGTCTCTTACAAGCATTGCCTTTAACGAGGTCTTAGATGGAGGGTTGGGGTTCGTTCTTCTCTCAGGGTATGGGTGATCCATGGGTTGATGATGATGAATCTTTTTTTGTGACTTTAGGAGTAGTTGATGGTTTGCAAGATTTACAAGTAGCTGAGTTGATGCTTCCTAGTAGTGGAGGATGGGATGCGGTTAAACTTAATCAGGTTTTACTGTTAGATGCTAGTAAAGTTTTGTCTATGCCTTTCAGTTTGACATTTGATGAAGACTTGCGTATTTGGCACTTTACTGCTAATGGTAAATATAGTATAAAGTCTGGAAACCATGTAGCTGTTGGACTAGAAGGGCCACCAGTAGTGGATGAAATAGAAGGGCCATGGCAGCAATTATGGATAGCGAAGCTTCCTCCAAAAGTAAAGATGTTTTTATGGAGGTAGCTGAGAGATATTATTCTAACTAAACAAAGGCTTATTCAGAAAGGCTTGCACATTGACTCTGCATGTGATTATTGTGGGGAATTGGAAGATGCAGTCCATGCTTTTATGCACTGTCCTAAGTCGCAGGAAGTCTGGAGATGTGCAAATATAAGCGTGACAGGAAGTAGTATTTCTTCTTTTTTATCTGTTAGATTATCTACTAATGAGGATTAGCTTCTGAAGTTTGTGTTGTTGCTATGGAATATTTGGATTTATCGAAACCAGTTGCTGTGGTGGCATCTACACCGACACAGATTATCTATGCAGTACGGATCATGGCTTCTGACTGGTCTAAAGCACAAGATAGATCTTCAGTCGGTAGAAGTGCAGGAACAGAAGGGAGTCGGGTATGACAGAAGCCTTCTGCTGGTCGTTTTAAACTTAATGTAGATGCAGCTATTTTTAAAAATATGAACAGAACAGGTATACGTGCAATTATAAGGGATGAGAATGGGATTTTTGCTGGAGCTATAACCAAATCATTTGATGGTATATTGCATCCGAGGTTCGCCGAAGCTATAGCTATTCGAGAAGCTCTAAGTTGGATCTTTGGAAAGGGTTGGAGAAAGGTTGATGTGGAGACTGATTCTAAGGAAGCTTTTTTTGGCATTTGTTCTAATGATGTCAATATTTCTAACTTTGGATCCATTTGTAAGGACTGCAGGAAATTTTTTCAAGAAGAAAGTGATTTAAAGCTTTTTTGGATTCGAAGGCAAGCAAATAATACGGCTCACAGTCTCGCTAGAGTAGCTCATTTTCACGCTTATCTTCATGTTTGGGATGTACTCCCTTCATTCATCTCTGATATTGTTGCTCAAGAATCAAGTTAAGGTCTTAGTTTTGGGTGTATTGGGACAGCCTGTTGGCTAGGGGTTAGATGACCTGCACTTGATTCTTCTGTTATTTATTTTGTTACTTTGCTTATTAAGAATAGTATGAGCATTTGGACTTAAAAAAAAATTCACTTTCAATTAGAATTTGTTTGGTATTACAATTTGAAGTGCTATTAAAAACATACATCTTTAAAAAATTAATATTAGGGGATAAAAAATTTAAGATTATTATAAAAACAAATTTCACTTGTTTTAATGTTAAAAATTTCAAAATAACTAAGGAGTATATTTTTAAGGAAAACAGTTCCAATTTCAGTACTAAATGAACCGTAAATATGATTGCATAAATTATTATTCAAAACCATGTTATATAAATATATAAAATTCTAGCTAAAAATCCCAAACCACGCCTAATGAACATGTATGCGAAAATGCCACCTTTAGATAGTCAATCACTGAAATCCTTTACATGCTGAAAGGCAATTTCATCAACTAAAATATCAAATGTCAATTTTTAACTTACGAAGCTAAGCACTTTCAATTTTAATTTGCTACTTCTAAAATGTTTTTCGCTTTAATCTTTTTTTCCTTTTTAGCAAGAAAAATTAAGTATACATTCACACATTTTTTTTCTTATTTTTTGTTTTTCAGGTTATGGAGGTTAGTAAAAAAAAAAAGTTAAGTTGTTATTAAAGAAACCCTAGCCTAGCCTCCCACCTTAACTAATAAACACTTGCCAATCGCGGATCATACTTTTTTCACCAGCAAAACTAATAGTGAGAGATCCGAGTCCACACGCAATGCCCTTGCCAGGGAGCACAACATTCAAAAAAAAATCAACAAGCTTGAGAGTCTGCATGCATAGTTCCAAAATCCATAATGATCCCAGTAAATGATAAGAAAATGGCATTATGTTGAGATGCTACTGAACAATTTTTAAGAAATTCCTCTTTCCCTTTGTTTCCCCATTTCCCACCCATCAAATATTTGTCACCATCATCAAACAAACGAACTTCTAGGCAGAGAGCATATATGCCCCAACCACAACTTAATAATACATTTGAAGGGAAAATTGAAATTAAAAAAAAAACACATGGGGATGTTGCAATTTCAAAGTCTTTATGAATTTTGCAGACAATTCATATAACAAATCTTAATATAAAGTATGTACAAGACACTCTGGCCTGATAAACCCTTACTATAGAGGAGAGAGGATGGAAACAAGATCATTCAATGATCATAGACACACCGAGAATGTTCACAGCCCTAATTATAATAATTGAACTTATTTATACCCAAAAACAGGGCTTGAATACAACTCAGGTCTAGGCTGACCAACTTCAGCAGCCCCAAATGGACACTAACCAGATAAAATGGAACATTAAATAAATTACTGACCAGAATTCCCCAAAAGCCGTTCCACCGCAGCATGTACATTCCCTGCAGTGGCGATTAGTGCCCGAATATTCTCTTGTGTATCAAAGAAACCCATTTCTTGAAGCTGCGTCAACTGGGTTGCATAAAGTTCTTCTGGGGGCACTGCAAAAATGGAAAAGATTGAGTGAAAAGAGACAAAAGAAAGACAGAGAGGAAGAAAAGGAAAAATAAAGGGAAAGAATAGCAACCATTGGATCTGTTGGGAACAGCAAGGCTACCAGCCCCAAGGCCACCAAACATGTTCATCAACATCTCCAAACCCATATTGTTAGGTGTTCCTGCAAATACAAAAAACAGTAAAAAACAACCCATTGCATAAATAATATTCTATCATCAGCAAGCATACACTGCAAGCATGTGTGTAGCGCAGAAATGGAGAGTAGGGGACTGGCTCAAGATAGAAATCCTTGTTTTTCCCTCTTGGGGCTGTAGGAGTCAGGGAGGGCAAATATAGGAAAAGTACAGTCCAGTAAAATCATTGGTGGTACATCCAATAATGACAAAAGGCTCCAGTGCAGACTCTAAAAGATCATGCAATTCCAACTGCAGACAAGAAATTACAATGGATGCAATGCCAATTCTGGACAAGAACATACAAGATGTCCAGGTCCTTTTTGGACAAAAACATGCAGATCATAGACTTCAAGAACTGCAGAAATTTGTTACAAGAAATCTAATATTACAGGCTTCACAAGATGATCGAACAAAAGATATGTGCATGTTTAAGATTTTTATTTTTTATTCATTTATGGGTGTCGAACCACATAGCTTCCTTTAGTGGGCTTATGGGTGAATCAGATACCCACAGCTTTACTCGCATCAAAGAAAACACTGGAAATTCCAAGCTTTCAATCATCCACCATAATGGTCAACCTTACCATTGCACCAAGAATCATCCTCCTTGTGTTCATTGACTATAAGACAATCTTGATTTAGTTAATCTAACAAGGACCAAAAGTGAACAAGTAAAATCTTAACAAATGTCCTCATTTTAGCTCAAAAATTGAAAGTTTGAATAGAAGACAGAATATCATCAATAGAAATCCATCAGGAACAAAAACATTCAAAATGAGGAAGTAGAACTAAGTTTTTGGAATTTTGCAATTTCACCCTACTTTTAGACAGTTCAAATCAAGCACAGTGAGAAACTAAAACACAAAACAGTGTCACACAATTTCAGGAAAAAAAATCTAGAATGTTTTGGAGACTTCAATACCTGTTCCTGCACCAGTCTGACCCAGTTCTCTGCAAAAGAGTAACAATTTAGTAAACCAAATCAAGCTATTAAACACCTACCCAACATAAGAACGGATGTAAAAAATTGAGAAGAAAATACAGGTGAAGCCATCCAAGGTCTCCGATGATTCCTACAAAGGTAACAAAACCTTACAGGAAAAACTAAGAGGAAAACCTATGGCCACACTTACTGGGTTGACTGCTGCCGACCAAGCTGAGACAATAGAGCTTGCTGGAAAGTCAAAAGTTGCTGCATGAAAGAAGCCATATGGCTTATATGTTAAATTTACAAAAGAAACATTACGGGCATTATCTGGAATTCTTTTAAGCCTACAGACTGCCAAAATGATGCACAAATCGTTAATAGCTTAAACAAAAATCTCTGTATCTAATAGCAACTTCAAAGTTTCTTCAATTTACATATGCTGAGCTCTGCTCAGTACAAGAGGTATGCATTGCCCGTAGACAATATATCCATAGATAATCCAACTAGATCTGAGCTTACGGCCCAGTCTTTTCACTCAGTCTAGCTTCAAGGATTTGTTTTTGAGGCTTACGACACAGTCTTTTCACCCTAAAAATATCATATTTATTAGCTGGCCTGGCTTACAACCCAGTCATTTCACCATTATAGCGCTTAACCAGAGTAGGCAATCATAGGCATGCCGACAAACCTAAAACTTTGAAAATTGAATAACATACTAGACACACAAACAAAGAACAACAAATATACCTGCATTGTCTCAGGAGAAGTTAATTGTCGAAGAAATTCTGGGTTTTGCATCATCTCTCTAAATTGAGAATTGGAATCAAGCATTCCACGAACTTGAGGGTTAGCACCAAGAATCTAAAACCAAATTGATTTCAGGTTGCAAGTTGTTTCATGAACAATAAGTTTACCAAGCAATATAACATTTTAGTACCTGGTTCATGTACTGAGGATTGGAAAGGAAGCTTTGCATCATTTGTGAAATAGCTGGATTTTGCAACAGCTGATTCACTAAATTAGCATCTGGCATAGCACCAAACATGTTGTCAAACTCCGGAAGACCAAGTCCACCGAGCCCAGCAGGTGCCTGTGGCCTAGCATCCCCAGTAGTATTTGACGTTGTAGTGTTAGTTTGGGGGGTACCACCAGCTGCCAGTTTTGCATTCAGTAAGAAGTTAGAGAAAACTGTCAATAAATCATTTCTGGTTTTGCATTTCTTAATCAATGACAAAAAAAAAAAAAGAATAGAGAGAAGCAATAAACATTAACTCGATCAAAATTAAAAGTTAAATACTTCAAAAAAAAAAATTCAAAGTACATGGTACAGAAGGCAAAAAATAAATATATAGAACTATATTATAGTTCTCCAACCTCCAGTAAAAAAAAATTCAAAATGTTTGATATAGAAGGCAAGAAATAAATGTATAAAATTGTATTATGGTTCTGCAACCTCCAGTAAATTTGTCTAAGGAATAGCTGTGAGATGCAAATCACTAATAAAGCGTGATGGCATCACATTGGATATAATTATTTTTAATAGACAAGTTTCCAACTTATGGAGTCATTGAAATGACTAAAGAAAGGAGAGTCTAAAAATGAAAACTTGCATCCACATAGTTAAAAGAATTAATTTGGGGAAGGAGAAGAAGATAGCAGAAACATAAAGGACACCAACGAGTATAAGAAGATGCACAGATACTATATTTAAACTGGCTTCAGAATTATTAATATCCTAAAAAATTGCTTCAACCGCATAATAGGCAAGAGAGAGAAAGCTTACTCCCAGCGGCAGTCCATGGGTTAGGCAGTGGATTAGTATTTGGAGCTGGAGAACCCGTTGTGGACTCAGAATTAGTGGTTGACATATTAGTAGACCCATCACTAGCATGGCTCCCCCCTTGGTTCCCCAAAAGAGCTGCAAATGGGTTAGCATTATCGCCTCCAGTATTTCCAGCCATTGTGGTCGCATTCAAAAATGGCTCCTGGACAGTTTCATACATGCGCCTGAGCATGTTGAATCCCTCAGGTGAAGATTCAATGTTGCTCATTGCTCTGTCGGTGTTGCGCATCATCTCGCGCATGAGCTCAGGATTTCTTGCCGCTTCAAGTGTTTGACGAAGAGTGCTAGGATCATTAAGTATATGAGCAAGCTCAGGATTTCGATCAATGATCTCACGCATTTGAGGATTGTTCATGATCAAGTTCCGCATGATCTCAGGGTTATTCATTAGATTCTGAACAACCGGCATATTCATTATTTCTCTCATTATGTTGGGATTCTGAGTCAATTGCTGTTGCACCTGTTCAAACTCTGGAAGCCCAGCTCCAAATAAACCACCAGGTCCACCACTGCCACCCAAGCCATTTAAACCAAGTCCTGGAAATAGTGAAGCTCCAAAACCAGATCCTCCAAGTGCTCCACCTTCATTTGAACCAACAGCCCGTGTATTAGTTGCAGTAGCATTTGTACCTCCAGTATTGCTAGCAGGAGCTGTATTAGCTGCTGCTGCTGCTGCAGCCGGTGCAAAACCACGGACCAAGTGGACAGTATGATCTGCCTCCACGCCTACCAATAGTAATAAAAAAAAAATGGTCACATCAAAATAAAACAATGAATTGAAAACAGAATAAATTGGCAATTGCTTATTTTATCCTTCATTTTAGAAACTTCCCAAGTAGTGGAAGTTACAATGCTAAGCTCATGAATGATGTTCCTGTATGCACTCATATATAAAACTAGAATACTAGAATATGTGACTGCAGTAGCACACAAAGAAAAACAACGAGTTTGGGTATGACAGTCGCATAACTTTGAAGTAGACCATTAAGAATGAAACCAAAGAAGTCAGCCCAGCTTTATTTGTAGAGAGAACAGCCAGAAGTGACAAATACGGGTATTAGACAATGTTACAATCTTGTTTCATATCTTACTAGAAAGATGAGGATCCTCAATTAATTATGATCTACCACCCTAAAATTCAAAATTCAACTAAGATTCAAGGTAGGGAATCACATCCTCTACCTTCTTTCTATATTCACTTGCCTCTGGAACAAAATTCCCGAATTGTAACATAAGTTCTCTCCAGTAACAATGAGACACGTAGCCACATGGCTACCACAAAAGATACATAGGCATGATGTAATTGGTACTAGCAAGTATGTGCAAAAGGATGCAGAGAGAGGATGCAAGACATAGGGATGATGAAGAAATTCAGATAATAATATTATAATAAGTGGTGAAGCCAGTACTTAAAATCTGGGGGATAAAAAAAAAGGGGGAGAAGCACAAGGAAAAGGGGGTCAACCAAATATTTTAAAGAAGGCAATAAAGACTTCTAAAGTACATACACACACACATCAACAACAACAACAACTAAGCCTTAGTCCCAAACACACACACACATATATAACTTTAAAAAAAAAACAGCAACTGTCCCCTTCTCCATCACGTGGCTGTGTAACTGATTGTAGTATTACGCTCATCAGTTGGAAACATAACCCAAATTTCTTTCTGCTAATAGCAAGTAATATTGTAAGTCAAGCTTAGCTTCTTCCAGTTCACATTAATTCTATACTCCAGTTTCCAACAAATACAGCTTAGTGGTAGTGGCAAGGTAGTCTGGGGAACAATGCTACACTACTGACATGGTGATGGCCACAAGATCGCTTGACATTGCCACATCATTAGCATTAAGAGGGGTCTATTGATTAAGATTTCAGGTTCTATTGATTCAATTTTCTAGTCAGCTAGAATTTTATAACAATCAATTTTTTTTGCAAAGTATTATACTGGGTCTTGCATCATAGGTGCCTCTGGTCCAGGGAATCTGACTTTGTGACTTCAATGAACAAGCAAGCCTTTAATGGGTATCAATTTTCTACGCCCACAATATAGCTGTAAGTTTAGTTTGACACTTCAGAATTTAAATTATACGCTTCATTTCTCAAATTTATCATTATAAGATGCCCGTACAATTTATTGCCCAGCAATAACAATAGCAAAATATGATCAAAATTAGATCACTGACGATTTTCAATAGCATAAAACATTGCAGATCACCGTATTTAAGCCAAAAATTCAATCATTTTATCTCCACAAGTAATTCACAACAAAAATAAAACAAAATCGCATAAAATAATACATAAACAAATAAAACAAAAATATTTATTTGGATATACCATAGCTTTGTAGGGTTTGATCGTCCTTCAAGATCCGACCCTTATAAATCAGCCGTTGTTGATCGGTCGGCACATCGCACTTCCCAACAAGCACAGCCTTAAACGCCTCAACCGTTGAAGATAAACTTATTCCGACCGAGAATTTCGATCCATTCGAACATCTGATATTGACGGTGACTTCCTCACCACCACCAGCAACGGTGGTCGAAGCGCTGCTAACATCGTCTTCAGCTCCATTGCCTCCTCCCATCGCCGACTATTTAGCTATGTCGCCAAATAAAACCAAAAAAATGACAGCCGAACCCTAACCCTAGATTGAGGCAATCGCAGAGCAATCCCAATATTGAGAGCAACAGAGAGAGAAAGAGAGAGAGGTCGCAAGAGTCGCGAATGCAAAAAAAAAATCAAGAAATTAAATAAAAAAGAAGTTAAAATTAAAAAAGAAAACTGAGCAAATAAATATAAATATAAATATGAATGTATGTATATATTTATAAGGGCGAGAATCGTAGGTGACTTGGCACGGCTTGTCCAGTAAGGTATAAGTTGTGTGTGTGTTTGGGCATTTTAAGAACTTGGATATATTCACGCGCTGTAGAGGTGACTTTTTTCACGGGCTCCTAATACGGCGGTGTGTTGTCGGGAGACAAAAGGAGTGTTGTTTTGAGAAAGACACCCAGAACAGAATTATAAGGTTTGATTCCTTGGAGATTTTGAGGTGGTTTCACGCTCTCTGGATGTACGCGTGTCTTCGAAATTTTTTTCCCATTGGGCTTTCAGCTTTATTTGATCTTATGGTCTGGGCCTTTAACAATTATTTTTATCTATTTATTATTATATTAAAATAACTGTGGCTGATATAATATCTATGGTTGTTTCAATCTCATTACATGTCCTAATTTTTAATATTTTAAATTAAAAAAATTATTATTTATTTAAAAATTTAAATAAATTTAGATTATTATGTTTAATATTAATTTATATTAATTTAAAAAATTCAAATATCATACTACTTAATATTAATAATAATTATATTTATTTATAAAATTCAAATAAAATAATGATATATTATTTGATATTGATGATAATTAGTAATATATATAAATATAAAAAAATCATAAATATTACGTTATTTTCATCTTAATCCATTATACTATTTAATTTTAAAATTATAATATTATTATTCAACTACTATATTATTATTCAATTGATCTGTAGTTAATATATTATATTTTTTTATTTTTTTATTTTTATTATATTTTATTTGATCTATTATTTATTTATTTTATTTATTTTATTTAATCATCATATTTATAATTATGATGGAGAAAATTATTATTTTTTCTCTCATCGTCATTCTTTGCTCCCTTTCTTGACTTTCATTTATCGTTGGCTGGAGTTCAATGTAATTTTTGAATACTTTTTATTATTTGATTATTTCTTAAATAATTTATTGTGTTTATTTGATATTTGATTTTCTATTTGTTTAAAATTATTATAAATTTTGAAATTAATATATATTGAGTAAAAATACATGTAACATGGTGCAAGATTTTTTTTAATATCATGCTAAATCAATTGTTATTGACACAATATTGTGTTATATATCCTGCTCTGATTTTGCTACCGATCCAATTCCCTAATTAAAATTTTTAAAATATTAAATTAAATTTATTTGAATTCACAGACATCTTATTTATTTTGATGGAATTGAAAAGAAAATAAAATAAAATAAATAGTATTTTTCTCAATTTCTATTGTTTAAATGTTTAATTGAGAATTAAAATATAATTTGTCCAAAAAAATAATTCACCTCAAATGATCAAAATAATTTCTCACCTAAATAGTGAAAAGGAGAAAAAATAAGAAGAGAAAAATATTATATTATATGAAATACTATTTGTGCCCTTAATTTATTTTTGTTTTAGTTCAATAGATAAATATAAAATTATAAAAATATATCTTATAAATTTATTTATTTATTTGAATTATAGAGGAGAAACAATATTTCTCTCATTATTCAATTAAAGTTATTAAACGAATTAAAATTAAATTATTTTTTTCTTTTCTACTTATTTCCTTCATTTAAATAAATTTAATTTCTCTTGTGCAAACTAGTAATAAAAAAACAAAACATAAATAAATTTTAATAAAAATTAATTAATTATCTATTTTAATAAATAATAAATTTATAAATTTAATTTAAAATTTTAAGGAATTATGACTCGTGGTAATATGAGAACAAAATAAGTGGCACAATACTATATCAATGACAAATAATTTAATATAATATATTATATATATAAATATAGATTTTGACACATGGTAAGATTTCAATTAATAATTAATTAATTAATATTTATATTATAAAATGGGATATTATAAAACTATTTGAACTCTTCAAATACATATAATCATTATCAATATTAAATAGAATATTATAATCATATTTGAATTTTTCAGATAAACATAATTTTTATCAATATCAAATAAATATATCGACTCTATTTGAAATCTCTAAATAAATTTAATTTAAAATTTTAAGAAACTAGGATAAATAATAAATTTAATTTAAAATTTAAGAAATTGAGACATATGGCAATATGAAAATAAGACACATACTAAATCGGTTATCACTAACACAGTATTTCTAATTTTGCTATTGAACGTGATTCTTTAATTTAAAATTTTAAAATATTAAATTAAATTTATTTTGATTCTCTAAATAAATATCAATAAAAATTAATTACTTGTTCATTTTAATAAATAATAAATTTATAAATTCAATTTAAAATTTTAAGAAATTATGACTCGTGGCAATATGGGAACAAGATATGTAGTATAATACTATATCATGATAACCAATTTAGTATAATATATATATATATATATTGATATGTGGCAAGATATTTGAGTTCTACAAATAACAATCAATTAATTATTAAACAACTAATAGTTAATTGATAATAAATATTTTATATTATCAAATATGATATTATAATGCAATTTGAACTCTTCAATTATATATAACTATTATTCATATCAAATAGGATATTATTATGGTAGAGTAAAATTTTTAAAACCAACCAAATCGATCAGGTTGAATCAGAATCGGTTGGTTTTTAAAAATACACTATAAGTCGATTTAGTTTATAAAATATAAAAAACTTCAGGTTTATTCTATCGGTCATATTGAGATAATTTTTTTCATTTGAATTCGAACCCAACCAACTTTTTAATATTTATATATAAAAATATATTTTTTATTATATTTTATCACTTAACCTGACTGAATCTGACACAGTCCAAAAATACTAAAATGTATCTAAATATAAAATTTCAATATTAGAAGCTAATCCGCTTGAATCCGACTTGACCAAATCAAAAATTAACTCATATCTATCGAAAATATAAGATATTCAGAAGGTATCAATTTTATTTTTTTAATGTTTAGTCGTGTTTGATCGAAAAAAAATACACCCTTAACAGGATCGAACTTGACTCGAGCTCACCCCTAAATATTATAATCCTATTTAAACTCTTCAAATAAATATAGTTATTATTAATATTAAATAAAATATCATAAATCTATTTGAAATCTCCAAATAAATTTAATTTAAAATTTTAATTAAATAGGATAAATAATAAATTTAATTTAAAAATTTAAGCAAATATGATAAATAATAAATTTAATTTGAAATTTTAAGAAACTAAGACATATGATAAGATTAAAGTAAGACTCGGAGTACAATACTATATTATTTAACAATAACTGATTATTATCAATATTAAATAGGATATTATAATCATATTCAAACTCTCTAAATAAATATCTATAATTATAATTAATAATTTATTCTAATAAATAATAAATTTAATAATTAAAAAATTTAATTCAACTAATTATTATCAATATTAAATAAAATATCTTAATCTTATTTGAAATCTTCAAATAAATATTTATAAAATTAATTAATTATATATTCTACTAAATAATAAATTTAATATTTTAAAATTTTAATTTAACTAATTATTATCAATATCAAATATAGTATTTTAATTCAGTTTGAACTCTTTAAATAAATATCTATAATAATTAATTAATTATCTATTACAATAAAGTTTAATTTAAAACTTAATATAAATAATATTTATAATAATGACTTAATTATCTATTATAATAAATAATAAATTTAATAAAATATAATTTGAAACTTAATATAGATATTTTATAATATCTAAAAATATTTAATTTATATTATTAGATAATAACTAATTATTTTCAATATCAAATTGGATATCTTAATTTTATTTGAACTCTCCAAATAAATATCTATAATAATTAATTTATTATCAATTATAATAAATAATAAATTTAATATTTTAAAAAATTAATTTGACTAATTATAATCAATATCAAATAAGATTTTTTTAATCATATTTAAACTCTCCAAATAAATGTCAATAACAATTAATTGATAATATATTTTAATAAATAATAAATTTAATATTTTAAAAAATTAATTTGAAACTTATTGTAGATGATGTCTATAATAATTAATTAATTATCTATTATAATAAATATAATATTAATATTTTATAAAATTTAATTTGAAACTTAATATAAATACTTTTAATTTTAATATATAAAAAATTTAATTTATTCTGATAGAATATTTTAATTCTATTCGAACTTTTCAAATAAATATCTACATTATTAATTAATTAACTATTATAATATATAATAAATTTAATATTTTTAAAAAATAATTTGACTAATTATTTTTTATTATCTCTTTACACTATAAAAAACACTGGAATTGACGATAACAGTTTTCGTCAATAATTCAAACGTCAAAATCAATTATGAACAAATTTTAGACTAAAAATATTTGTCCCTAGAAAAAAATTTCCCAATAAAAATTATTAACTATCGGTAATATTGAAAACTTATCGACGAAACTTTGGTCATAAAATGTGTAAACGACACCTAAAGAATACAAATCCATTGATAATGTACCAACGCTCAATTTGTTGGTAAATTTTTTTTTTTATTATTTTTAAAACAATAAAGTTCATCTATATTCCGTCAATAAAATTTACAAAATTCAGTCAATAATTCGCCGTTAAATTTTTTTAATCCATTTGGTTAAAAATTAACTTTTGTCAATAATTTGTTGGGAAATTTAGATAAGATTAAATGGAAAATTTGAAAGCTATTAGTAATTGTTGTTTAATTTTTTTTAAAATAAATAATTAATTTTATCCCAAACTTAATTACACCAATATAATAAAAATTAATTTAATTATATTAATTACAACAATACATAATAAAATATATAAAAATATTAATTTAATTCTAAGAAATAATTAAATAATAATTATATAAATGAAAATATTATTTATAGTTCCTCATATCTTGAATTTGATTCACCTGTCGAGCTTGATTTCAATATAACTTCATCTAATTCTGAATCCCCTTGTATCAATATAAACTAACTGACCAACTGGATTATTTAAAGTACTTGAATAATTATTTCCAGCTATTTTGCCATTTCAATCACAAAATTACATTCATTTTCTTGGAAGGTAATATCTTGGTTTTGGATTTTTATTGATAATTCAGGAAAATCAACAATTAACCGAGTTTTAATTTTACAAATTATCAACAAATTAGTTGTATCTTGTCTCAAACTAGAATATAGCATATATTAAACTTGTGAAGCTTGGATTGCCAGAATAAAATATTCATACTTATTATATGTTCATATTTTGTTGACATCTACCGATTTATATGTTTTATGAGTCTTAATTCTAATAAAAAAAGTCATATCAGTCACATTTAAATAAGACAACTCGCTTAGTTGGTAAAACTATATATTCGACCTAACAATATTAACTAAGCGACCATAGTAATGACATGAAGTCTCATTGTAGTTTGACTCCTTAATACAAATTCCATTATTCACTATAGACCTTTTCAAAGTAATGTGATTGTATGTGATATTTAAATCCATTCATGAAATATATGTCATAATGTTTCATAGTTGGCAATAGACCACTTGCTAGATACAATATATACTTGTTATTTATAACTTTGGCATTCTCCTATGCCTATGCAATCAATTAAAAATAATTTAGTATAATTATATTTACATGTAATTATAAATAATATACTGATTACAAGTTAAATATAAAATCAAATTTATATATTTTTCAAACCATTTAGAGAAATATCTATCAATCTCCACATCAATTTGAGAATCAGAATTATCTTCATCTAATTCTCATAGTCATTCGATGAAAATACTTTAATAAATGGAAATATAAATAATTAAAAAATATAAATAAACATGATAAATTTCAAAATATTTTTAATAGAGGTAACTTATATCCTTAAGATACAAAGTAACTTCAATATAATTACACAAAATATATGTGTGAGATGCTGCATATTCTTTGTAGTCCAGTCTTCTTGTCTTTGGTTTTTTAGATATTTGACCAGGAGAAATAAAAATGGATAGAAGTCATTGTTTGTCAATTTTAGCCATTGTTTGTCAATTTTTCCACCATCATCATTTCTAGGTGATTGTCGCCACCTAATACTCACATGAGACTCGAAATAATGAGAACAAAAAATTGGATGACTCCTTAACTATATAAGCATTACATCTAAATATATATATATATAAGCATTACATATGGAAGCTTCGACTTTTGCTTTATTTTTTACATTCTTTTTTAAATGTCAAAGATACTGCTCAAATGGATATATCCAATAATATTGAACTGATCTAGCTAATTTTACTTCATAAAGCAAGTGTACTAATAAATGTTCCATGGAATCAAAGAAGGCTAGATGAAAAATACCTTTTTAACTTACAAAGTATTATTGGCATATTGCCATGAAGGTGCTCCATATCTGATTTTTTAAGGATTGTGGATGTCATGTCTTTAAAAAATAAACTTAATTCAATGATTGCTTCCTATTAACAAGTACTAATTCCCTTAAAAGTAATTGGAACAAGTTTCTACATGAATACATGGCAATTATGACTTTTCATTCCAAACAACATTTATTTCCTCATATCAACATATCGACCCATATATGATATGTATCCATCTGAAACTTTAATTGTTTTGCCCACTAGCATAACACTTTTTTTTTTATTTCGGTCTAGTATGTATCTCACTTTAGGATATTTCCCTACTCCTTTATCCTGTTCCAATTCCTAACATCTACAAAATACCTTCAAACCTTCCTTAGCATTAGCATTATCTTTTATTTTTTAAAACAGGATTTAAACATGTTATCAAAAATCTTTTTCTCGATATGCATTATATCTAGATTATGTCTTATTAGATTTGAACTCTAATAATATAAATCTTTAAAATACTTCTTTTCTTCTATCCACATTTTCTACACCTCAGGCCATTATTAATTCGTTGGACATCAAAATCAGTTATCTTTCTTAATTTAAACTTATTTAATAGATCATAATTTGTTCCCCAAGTCGAGTCGATCAAGCTCTAGAAAACTCAGTAATATTTTTTCAAAAACATTTTTTGTCCCATCTGAAAGGATGATCAAGGCCAAGAAATTTCTTGTGATTATTAAACCAGTAAATTTTTTCTCCATGAGGAAGGTTAAAACCTTGAGATCCATACAATATGAGCAAGCTAATCTCCCAATAGTACTCCATCCATATAACATGGTATGAGTTGGAAAATCATTAATTGTCTGCATAAGTACAACTCTTATATTAAAATTTTACCTTAATAATATATCATAAGTCTACACACTCACTTCCTACAATACTAGCAACTCTAAGATTAAAGGTTGCATATACAAATTTATGTTGTGGTTTGGATTATTCATTCTTAGAATAATTATAATTAAGAATAAAAATTATTCTTTCATACCCATCCATGGTGGTAAACTATAATGAGTGATTATAATTGGTCAACACAAATATTATTATCTCATTTGACCTAATGGTCGGAACTAGGAGTAGCAACAGATAAGTTACTCGCGAAAATTATTGTATCCAAACCCAATCAAAATTAAAACATTCAAACCTAAATCTGACTTGATTATAATGAATATTTTATTATCCGTACTCTTCTCAAACTCGTTTAATATTATCATTTCCCGTTTAAACATAAAAATTAAAAATATTATAAAATGTAAAATATAAATTATTATTTTTTCAATTAAATAATTATAAATAAAAATTTAATACTAATATAATTTTACTAGAATAATTTTATATCACATAATTTTATAATTAAATAAAAATTTAATAAATACATAATTAAATTTTAATAAAATATAATCAATATATATAACTGGATTTGGGTAATGGGTACATAGGGATATGTGCCTGAACTCATCACGAATAGTAAAAATACTACCTGTATCCACCCAAATCTTTTTATAAATTATTCATACCATATATAAATGAATCGAGATAGGCCAGGTACTAAAAAATACCCGACCCATTGTCATCCCTAGTTAGAACTCATTTGTGCACAACCCAAGTCAAATATTTTTAAATTAAGATGCAAATTATGGGTGTATTTGATTAGAATGCTTCCAATAATCAGATGGATGACAAATTATTTCCTTTTCTTGTTCTTGCTATCACATTTATTTTGCTGTGGCATTTGAAGTGTATATACATTGTAGCTTTGGTGTCGATAAAAAATAATACATCTATTTAAATGGAATCTTCTATATTCTATCTCCATCCACCCTTTTGCTCTTATATATAGGTTATAAATAAAATTTATAAATAGTCATGTGCTAATTTTTACCCTAATATATCATGCAATTATTTTTACAGCAATCTATCTTTTTCATTGGTAACCCAAGTATTTGAACTAATCTTTTTATATTATAGAAATTTTCTATCATTTTGTTATCATTCAACAAAATTTTCTGAATAAATTGTAGCCAATTATTATTTCCTCTTTTCAACATATGTTGCTCAGATTTCAGATTCAAAGAATAAGCAATTACAGACAGTTGAGAATGAGTTTCGCTTACATGTCATAATTCAGTAGCCAACAATCCCAACATGTTGTAAAAATTTTATGTATCCAAATTAGGAGGCTCTTCCATTAAAGCTTGACCAAAATCTGGACCAAACGCCTCAAAATTATTTGATCAAGTTGCATAATTATAAAAACTCAAACCAGCAGCATTATAAACCATTTGTTGATATGGGTTTATAACCGGTTCAATTGCTATGAAATTACTTATTTGGCTGGTAACAAAATTACATATTTCTCCTTATGTCAATCTCACACATAGTAGTCTGGCATAAATCCATATTGCACTAGATGAAATATAATATCATTAAGAGTCCAAAATATCTGATGATGACACTTTATACAAGAACATCTAATCTTATTACCTTACCTATCAGTAGTTTGAGTAGATATAAATCCAATAAATTCTTTTATACCATGCACAAAACTCATATTAAGAGTGTGATCACTGTTAAGACATTCATACATCCAAGAACAATTTAAACTCATTTTTACCTAAACAAAGTTCACAACATTTTTAAAATTTAAATTAAGTTCCTTATTTTTTTACATCCTAATTAACCATCTACTTATAGCATCTTTAATAAAAAGGGATAGAAACCTAACCCATTCAGAAATAACATTATCTATATTACCGTATACATACATACATATTTATGTATATTTGTGTATGTATATATACATACATACACACACATGACCCTTAGTTTTTCATCAATCAAAATTGGATCATATTCTTTCTCATTTCACCTACTCAACTGAGATGGGTGAAGCAAGTTTGATGTGCTCTCACTGTCAAGAACATGACTAGGTACAATCACTAGTTGACTTGAACTATCTTTGTCTTGTTCTTCCATCTTATGTAAATGAAGACCTTTCATCCCTGGAAGGTGGGGGTGTGCAAAAATGAAGAAGCCAACCAAAATCAACCAATTTGTATGCTTTTATGCAGAATCAGTCAGTTTAAAAACTTCCTTCGAGCGATAATGGATGAAGTAGTTAAATTTTTTTGGGTTTTGGGTATTCAGTCGGATGGGATGTATATATCTTAGGTAAACTCGTACCTGACCAAATATTTTAATATATATAGTATAATATTTTTTATGCAAAATGACATCATTTTATAATGCATATATAAACATACTAAATTGATAACCTTAGAGTTTCACTTTTAGAGCAGCATATTTCATATAAGATATTTTTTCTCTCTAAAACTCTCTTAAATCTTTTCTATGATCTCTCTCATTTCTTTCTCTTCTCTGATCTCTCTCACTTCTCTTCTTAGATACTCATTCTCACTTCTTTAATCTATCTCATTTCACTCTTACTCTCTCATCGAAAGTAACTATAGCTATGGCTGAGTTAGTGAGTTTTCTTAAGATTTTTTACTTTTTAATTTTCATGTTTTGTTTGTATTTATTTTCTTTGTAGTTTATATTTCATTTTAGGATTTTGTTTAGTTTTAGATTTATAAAAATATTTTCTAATTTTTTTACTTGTGGGCTTTACACTTTTTTGTTCAGCCAATTAAAATAATCAAAGTAATGTTTTTTTTTATTATTTTAGTTTTTATTTTCATTTTTTACATACTAGTTTGTTTTTTAAAATTTTTGATTTTTAAGTTAGAGTTTTTTTTTTATTTTTGATTTAGTTTTGTTATAAATCTTTTTATTTTTTTGTTTTTAGTTTCTATTCCCAACGATTCTTCATTTTTTATGTTTGGTTTTATTTTATTTAGACTTATTTCATTTTAAGATTTTTTTTAGTGTTATTTTGTTTGATTCCAATTTGAACTCATCCGTCCTTACCTGAACATAACCGAATATAGGCAGGTCGATCAAAATAATACACTGTTTGGTCGAGCTTGGTTTTACATTTTGCTTCATTGATCGGGTTCGGCCAGTTTGCAAAATTATGCAAATCTGATTGAACCGATCCATGCCAGTGTCACTGATCGTGTCATTTTGGCTAAAATTTAAGGAGTCACAGTGGCAACAACTCACCATGTCACTGGACGTATCGTTTTATTTCAGTCACAGTAGTAACAACACGTCCAGTGACATGCCCATGTTACTAGACATGTCATTTTATCTAAGTTGCAGTAGCGGTGATGCGCCAATTGACAGGGGTGTGTCTGTAGGCATGTTGACGTGTTTTAAAAATATCTTGACTCCCATTTAAACTGACTTTTCTCTTTTCTCTCTCCCTCTTTGTTGATTTTCTCTCAAAATTCTCTTAATCTCACATTCGAAATCACACACCCACTCATTCTAGAGGGGATTTTGATTCTTATTTCAAGTTTTGGAGCGGATTTACTTGCTTTTCATTCAATTTTATCACATCCTCTACTCCTACTCTCAGGTATGAACCCTAACTTTTACAATTTTATTTTGTTTTCTTTGAAATTCCTTCGGGATATTTTTGCAATTTTTAGAGATTCTTAGGAATTTTGAGTTTTGACCCTAGTTTTTAAAGATTTATTGTGCTTTGCTCATCATATTTTTGGGGATTCTATGGCCGGGTCTGTGCTGAGCATGTTTACGCATTATTCATTGATTATTTATGCACCCATCTAACAATTTCTTTGTTTTAATTTGTTGGAAAATGGAGACATATGGAATTGGAGTGCTGCATTTTGTATTCCATGGTCGCTCAATGCAATGGTTTAATTTGTTTTTATGGATTTTACCATTCTATTGTTGTTGATTGGTTTACTTGGGTTGGCATAATTGGCATTATTTCTATTGAATTTTATGTTATGCTATATTGTTATAATGCCGGTATTTCCGTAACCCTATCCAATATTTTTGGTATTACTGTTGTTTTTGAGGATGTTCTTGTTTATTTTGCAGATAATGAGCCTTAGTAAGCAACCGCCTTACAAGTTACCCACCAAATAGGCTAGAGGGGACGATAGCTCAAGCCAACCCACTACACATCCGACCTCTAAATTTATGGCCAACCACAAGTGCCTTCCATTCTAGATTTCGGAGGAGCGGAAGCGGTTTGAATTATTTGGAAACCAAGATTGGTCTTCTGCTAGGATTTTGGATTGGGGTGCTATGAAACAAGCGAACATTGCGGCTGAGATCCGGGATTTGATAAACCAACTGGGATGGGAACAACTATTCTCCATCAATGAGCCCTCATATAGAGAATTAACACTGAAATTCTATTGCACTTTTCAGTTTAATAAGAAAAAGATCTCAATTACCGAGCCAACAATGAAGTTCCGGTTGGGAGGCCATCGATTCCACATGAGTATCAATGACCTTGGCATACATTTAGGGTTATATACTATGGAGGAGGTACAAATTTCTGATTATCTTAATTCTGAGATAGATTTTGCGAAATATGAAGTTGTTCCTCCTTAGGTTTGGAGGACATTTGGACCCAATACATACAGGTATCGGCATAAGGTGTCCAAAACATCAAATTTTGAATTTTTTTCTTGCCGTGTGGTACATAATCTTTTGGTTCACAGTATTACGACTCGATAAAGTAGTATAAGGATGGTTAGCTTGAGGAATTTATTCTTCTTAAATTGCATGGTTCAGAGACTCTGATGCAATGTAGCTCATGCTATCATACATTTTTTCTATGAGCATTCCAAGAAAGGGGTACCGGGTAATTTACATGGTGGCATGTACGTCACAAGGCTAGCTCGCAGTTGTGTTGGATGGATACCTCCTGATGACTATGGATGGTTCCCCAAACTGTTGGATTTGGACACTTTAAAGCGATTAGATAGGGAGAAGATGGTGGAGCTGCAGGCACCACCTACGGATTCTAAATCAGTCCTTCCTGCTTTCACTTCTGACATACCTCCACCTCCACCGACAGACTTCTCTGGCCCATCCACCACCACTGGACCTTCTTCCTCAGCTGGGACGTCCTTTACTTCAGCCCCTACCTTTAGAGACTGGTGTCATTTGTTAATATTGAGTGGGATGATGACAGAAAATTCACTGATTTTGAGCGGCAGATATGCAAGATAGAAGGAAAATTAAGGAACCTCAAGTTGAATCAGAACAAGTTATTATCTCAGCAGGACCATATCTAGCATTTCATGGAGCAACAAACCTTTTCATTTCAAGCATAATTGGATTACGAGATATTACGAAGGCAATGGCTGAAGCAGCCCATGCTTGAGTTTTGAAAGTCTCAAGGGTTTAGCCCTTCGCAGCCACCGCCTCTACCATATCAGCCCCTGGTGCCACACGTTGATGTTTCGGATGGCGGTGCCATTGATGATACCAGTGCCAGCAGTGAGGATACCATTGCTAGTGATGATCCTAGTGTTGAGCCTATGACTGACTAGTCCCCTCTTCCTCTCCCCTCTAGTGGACTCTTTTTCTTTACTCACTTAATTTCTTTTTATTTCTTTTTCTTTCTTTTAGATGACTGTACTTTTAACCCGGTCATATTTTTGTTTCTTTTATTTTTCTTTTCTTTTTATTTTACTTTTGTATTTCTTTATTTCTTTCTATCTTTTATATATATATATGAATCTTCACAATTTTGCATGTTAGTATTTATTCTATAGCTTATTAGACTTCACCACACTTTTGGACCATATTCCTATATGTCAATTCATGGACATGACAGGGTAGTTCTCTCTCTCTTTTGTTGTTTTTCTTATTTTACACACATTGGGTATAATGTGCGTCTTAAGTGTGGGGGAGAGGTACATTTCTTATATTGAGTTTTATTGTTATTTATTTCATTCTTGCCATTTGCTTCATTAGTCTCATTCAGTTTCTTTAACTTGTTTTTGGGTTCAAGTAAGCTAGATTGTCATAATAGCATGAATTGAAATTGTTTCTCTTTATATTAAATTAATGGTTGATTTACTAAATGACAATATTTTCTTGAGGTTGACTCGGCTATCTTACTCAATTGTTAAGGACCGAATGTGATAGTCATAATTAGATAATTGATTGATGAGAATTGTACACACATGAAGTTTGAAACCTTAGTTACATTTTTTAGCATGTTAAAATTCTTTAGATACTTAAGTCGAACTTGGTAGGATATATTTAGTATCTTAAGTTTTTGCTACTTGAGTATTCTTAAAAAAATAAAATAAAAAAATGCATAAGGAGCTTTGAAAATTAATCCATATTCCGCTGATTTTAACTCTTGAATTGAAACGAAGGAGTTGGAATTATGAATAGTGCTAGTAGCCATTTAAACGGTGATTCTAACTGAGTAACTGGGGGTCGGCATAAAAAATGTTTACCTTCACGTCAAAAAGCTAGTATCTGTTCAAACAAGACGAGCTTCTTAAAAAAAAGTCAAAGAACTTAAGAGAAAATCTACACTTTTTGCTTTGTCATGACTTTTGAGTTCTTGAAATTTTATGCTCAATTTTTTAACTCTAAATTTTTAAATTTTAGATCTGTGAAATTTTTGTTTTGACACTTCTTAATTCAGCTGTCATGTTTGCGAATTAGTTTTTGGTTGAGAATGTCAGGTTTTCTGATTCGAATATTGTAAAATTGTTCTTTTCTTTTGGATATAGAGGGGTCCTTCATTTCTGCTTATTATAGTAATTTAGTTTGCTTGAGGACAAAAACACAATTGTGGAGAAATTCAATAAGTGTATAATTGATGATATTTTTGCCATATGTCTTAGCATATTTATTATCAAATTGAGTTTAATTTTTTTGTTCAAGTGCTTGTCAGGGTTGATTTCAGGAATCTTTTACATTTTGAGGGCTTATGGTCATTTAGGCTGGAATCACGGATGAAAGACAATGAAAAGAGCTATTTTGGGCAAATTCTTCAAGTGACACGCCCAACGACATGGCATGTCAATGACCATGTTGTTCGCCCACCTTACAGAAGCTTCGACAAGCCCAAGAACATGGGCGTGTCATTGCCCAAGTCATGAATCCAGCATTAGAGTAGCTATAACCCACCCAGAGACATGGGCATGTCATTGCCCTTGTCATTAACATTGAGAAACAATAGCGGCGACACGCCTAGAGGCATGGCCGTGTCACTGGCCATGTCAGGCTAAATTTCTGGGGTATAAATTCTAAACTGAAGTGCGAATTAGGTATCTAATTTTTATCACTTAGAGTGGACTTTCTTAGAAGAAAAAGAGTTTTTGCAATTGAGATTGAAGGTGGAGATCCAATTTATACAAGATCTAAATCAAGAATCAACGATTGAAGTAAAGAAACACAAATCATTCATCATGGATTGTTTGAATTCTTTTACTTATTTTTTTTGTTCTAGTTTTCTGGTTATGATCATAAGCTAAATTATTTCTATCTGGATATTGATGAACCCTAACTTTATTGTATGGATTGAATAGTTTTTATTTAATTAAATCATTTAATTTAGTTGTCTTATTCTTATGATTCTTAATTATTTATTTCCAATTGATATTAACATGCTTATTGATTGGTTGTAATTTTCATATTATTGACTTAAGAAAGCTTGATATGAATAGAATTCTCATGAGGATTGAGGGTTGATTGGAGTGCTGGAGATAGACCTACAAGATCCTTTGGTTTATAATTTTTTATTCCTATTGCAAGATATATTTAATTATGCTTAAAAAGAGATTCCTAGCATTCTACTTAGTGATTAGGGATTAACTCACTCGAGAGGTTTTAGTCTAATTTAAAGGAATGTCAATTCAGCTCTATTATTTGATTTAATTGAATTGATATTCATAAATATTTTTAATGCTAAGGAGATTCAATATCTGGATAGTGTTTCTATCATCAGATCTTTTTGCACAATACTCAATTTCTCTTTAATTTAATTTATTAAGTAATTTGTCTTTTATTTTAATCATCTCAAAAACTATTGGATTGCTAAACAATAGTTGAAATTTGCATTACTAATTGACTTTGTCCCTAGTGGAACGATATCTTACTACTTTATTACTTGCGCGACCCGTGCACTTGCGGTAACATTACAATAGCACAAATTCGCCATCAGGAAGTATCATGAATGCATGTTGCAGATCTCCAATGATGCAACTCACTCAAGTTGGATTTTCTACCTGACCATAATTCATAAGGTGTAGAAGAATCTAACTTAGAAGAAACACGGTTAAGTATATAAGTTGTAGTTAATAAAACATCACCCCAAAAATTGCATTGAGAGATTAGCTTAAGCCATCACTAACCTAACTATTTTAAGTAAGATTCTATTCATCTTTCAGCAACATCATTTTGTTGTGGAGTTCTAAGAGTAGTTAACTGTCTCATAATACATTTATCTTCACATAATTTCTTAAATTGTTCAGAGAGACACTCTCTTCCTCTATCAGTCTGTAAAACTTTTACTTTCTTGGCTAATTATTATCAACTTCATTTAAATATTTTATAAAGCAATCTAATGCTTTAAATTTATGAGTTATCAAATAGATATGACCATATCGAGTATAATCATCTAAAAAACTAATAAAATATGGAGTGCCATACATTGCTTTAATACTCATTGATACACAAATATCTGAGTGTATAAGTTGCATAAAAAACTACTATGATGCTATTTCCAAATGGTTTTTTAGTTGCTTTTTCTTATAAACAAAATTTATAAATAGACAATATATATTTTGTACTTGACCATAATAGATCATCACGAGAAAGTCTATTCATTCTATCTTGCCTAATATGAGTTAATCTAGCATGCCATAGACAAACATCTGTATCTTTATTATTAGATTCAGTAATTAAGGAAAAACAAGCACTATTGTTGTTATAATATTTTGTGTTTAAAATGATAAAACCATCAACTAATTGTCCACTATCATAAATTTTAGTACCAAGAGAAATTATTACATAACACTGGCAAAACCACAGGAGGGGCTAGGTGGTCCATGGCCCCCTTTGTCCTTCCCCCTCCTAAACATATATATTTATTTTTTCTAAAATGATAAAATATTTATTTCGCTAAATATAATAAATAAATTGCTTATAGAATAGATTGTATTGGTATTCAATAGTAAAAATAATTCTTAAATTTTTTTTTGCAATTAAATTAATAATATAATTTATTTTTAACATTATTTTATGTTTGTTAATATATTATTTAATTTTTTTCAATAGTCAATCCTGATTTTTTTATTCAATTCTATCTCAATTTCTTTGCTAACTTTAATAATAATAATAATAATAATAATAATAATAATAATAGATTTAAAATTATTCACATAACTTATTAAAATTAAGAGTAAATATTAGTTGTTGCACTATTGTAATGTTAAAAAAAATTATTTTTATTCAATTTTATCTTGAATTTGTTCGCAATAAACTTATATGTTGAATTTAATTTTTTTTGCTTCAAAATTTTAACTTCCTTTTAGTTGAATTCGGGTTCCATCATTGTTTCATGATTATCCTTAAAATACAAATTGTATCTTAACTTCAATAAAGCAAGAACTTAAACCATATTTCATCGAATACTTGGAGCATAGAGAACATCATGTAGGTAAAGGGTATGATCTTCTTGCATATCCAATTTGCATGTGCTAATCTCTTTAACTTTAACTCTATCATTTGTGCCTACATATATCAACTTCTTTCCAGTAAAAAATCAACAAAAATCTACAAAAGCAGTTATGTCTCTAGTTACGTGCTCTATTGCTCCCGAGTCTACAATCCACATTAGAGGACATTCAGTAAGCAATACAATACTAGAAACAAATATTTTAGGAATAAAATAATGGTTTAAAGAATTCAAATGAGACAATACATTTCTAGGATCATTGCATTATGAGCATAATGACCTTTATTACCACTATCGTAATAGGTCATTTTGGTCTTTTCCTTCTTTTCACCATGCTTCTCTTCGTGCTTAAATTACTTCTTTCCTTGCTTTGGTCCCCGGCTATTCTCAACTATGCTTCCTTTGCTTTTCCATTTTCCAAAGTTCTTTTTACACTTAAAACTATATGATTGTTTAGGACTAGATGCATATATATATGTATTTATGTGCTTCTAGTTTTACTTTGGTCCCAAATTGCATAAGCCGTCTTATCCTACTGATGTTCATAAACAAGGTCATCATTCATAAAATTGATTAAGATTCCTTTGACAATAGAATCTTTCTTTTTCAAGCATTACATATTACCATATCATGTATAAATTATACATTATTGGCATTTTCCTCATCAGCTTTAAGCTCTTCTATAATACTATTAATAACTTTTAAAGCTTCTTGCTCTTCAAGGACATAATGCATTTTAAGATGCCAAATATTGTGATTATCACCATTTAGCTTCTGACCTTATTCAAATTTTCTATTATATTCTTTGTTGCCATAGTTAATCACAAACTATAATAGACATTTAAAAAAGCATTAATTGTTATGTTCATATATAAATCACTAGTCGCAATTTCAAAATAAATTATTGAAGAAATTTCTATTGAAAATGAATAAAAAAGTTCACTATATTTCCATCATCATCCAATAACAATATAAAATCTTAAAATCTTTTTTAACTTGATTTAAATTGCACCAATTTAATTTATCGATTTATCCAAAATCATGAAACAACTAACAACTTAATGATAATATCACAACAATTTATATATCTGCATTGAATATACTCATTACAAATCATATGATGTAATATAATATGATATGTGCATTGAATATACTCATTATAAATCACATGATATAATATAATATGATATGTGCATTGAATATACTAATTACAAATCATATAATATGATATGATTTGATGTGATGTGATGTGATATGATGTGATGTGATATGATGTGATATGATATGATATAATATAATATAGTCCCTTGAATTTATAGCATTTAGTCACTTTATGTCCTGAATTTTCAATTTAACCATATAATTTCTTGAACTCATATTTTTCTTAACTTATAAATATAAACTCACTGAGTCATACCGACTCACTAACATATCTATTTGGTATAAATATACAAGTACAAAGAGTAAAGTGACTAGTATTTATTAATATAAGTGTCTATTAGTGCAACATAGCTAAGTACAAAGGGGTAAGTAGTTAAAATGGAAGTTATAAGGGCAAAGTAAACACTACAAGTTTAGGGGCTATAAATGTATTTAGCCTATAATATAATATAATATAATAATACTATTCAACAAACATAACATGTAACAAATAATAAATCAAAGATACTTTGTCCTAGCCCTCTTTAGGACAGATGCATCAAAATTCACACAATTTAAAACACTAGTGAATTTGTTCTTAATCCAAGGAAACATTTCCAAAGATAGATTATTCTAATTTTGTTCCACTTAGGATAGATGATTTTTTTTTAATTTGCTTGAAGATAAGATTTTATAAATAAGTAAACTAACAGTTTCTATAAATAAGTAAACTAACATATTATAGTTTCTAATTTTATTGTTCATAAAATCTCTATCATCATTTGTGGGAGTCCAAAATTTTTATTCTAGTCCTTCACCCAAAAATTATATAGTTTTTCTTACCAGTACTCAGGTAAAGTTGAGTGTAAAACATATATTATGAAGCTCAGTCCACTCAACATCGTGATATAGAATCTTTTGAATCATTAGATTTATTATTATAAAATGCTTAATAATATTATCATCAAATTTCATGTTATATTTGACTAGTCTATATATTGAAGATCTCATTTTCTAATATTTTTCCATGGACTTTATTCTTAAGGCAGCTAGAGTTAGCAAATAAAATTCAAACTTAAATTCTTTAATAGTGCCAAAAGTCACACGTTTATTACTCTAGAGCTTTTTATGGGCTTTAAGTTTCAATAACATCTTTAGGTGAAATATAATTTCTTTAAAAAATTAAGAAAAATAATAATTAACATTATAAGCCAATTATATTAACATTCATAAGCCACAAAATTAACATTCTATTTGGATTCATTAAAAAAAATTAACATTCTATTTGGATTCATTAAAAAAATATTTCAAAAACTTAAATTAGATTTTTTTTTAGAATTTATATGTTCAACTTTAGAATTATAGAATTAAAAAATATCAAAATTTGTATTATCAACATGTTAACTTTGCAAATTTATAACTTTATATAGAAAACTCCAATTTTATTGTTAATCAGAGTCACTCATTTTTTTTTGTAAATTTATTAAATAAATTAATGGTTTATAATTAAGTTACTAAAATATAAGAGGTTTTAGTTAATTTACTAAAAGAAATATAAGGTTATTAGTCTTATATGTACATTTCTAGTAGTTACTTTTTTTTTATATGTAACTATCATAAGAAACTTCTCATGACTGTATAAGAGAGTTTCATTATAAAGATTAGGCAAATAAGAATAAAAACATATTTTATATTCTTCAACAATACTTCACTGAATTTCTAAATAATATTTGTTTGAGAGTTGTCAAGTTCCTTTGCTCCAATATGGATTAGTTTGGTATCAGAGCACATTTTGATCCTACCTATGCATGGTTAAAGCTAGAAGTGGTTATAAGGAGACAAGCGAACAATTTTTTGTCCTTACTGAAGACTTTAAGGAAAACTACAAGTGTTAATTCCATTATAATGGCACAAGACCCTACTACAAGCTAGAATCTCATGATGATTCTGACAAGAGATCTATGGAGACAATTAAAAGTCTCACTGCAACTTCTAAAAAGAAGAAAAAGGAGCAACCTCTTCAAGATGATGAAGAAAGACAACTAAGGCCTTTTAAGGTTGAGGCTAAAATAGATATACCATCTTATGATGGGTCTATTGAAGGTGAGAAGCTTGACTCTTGGATTAATAAACTTGAAACCTATTTCACCTTATACAAATATACCAGTGAAGATAAGGTCTCATTTGTAAGACTAAAAATGACAAATCATGCCTTGGCATGGTGGAATTCATATCTACAAATCCATGATGATGAAGAAATAAGTTAGGATAATTTCTGACAGTTAATTTGTAAGGATTTTATCTTAAAAGTTACTTAAAAGAATGGTGGAGACAATGGCATAACTTAGACCAAGACGAGATAAATTAGTGCAAGACTATACTACTGAGCTTAGACGTCTGTCTCTAGCATTAGGTGTTTCAATGGATGCACTAGCAACATCTATGAAATATATATCAGGATTACCATTGCGAATAAACTCGAAGATGATGCTTTTTCAACCAATTAGCGTGTCTAGTGCAAGCATAATAGCCATGACTATTAAGAAGAAAAATAATCACGGTGAGAAACCATTTGATAGGCCTACCTAATTCAAGTTCAATAAAGCACAAGAATGCAAAGAAAACTACTTCAGCTTCATCATCTTCTTCCTCAACACCAAATGTTAAGGGGTATTGTGACCACTACAAGATTGAGGGTCATACCAAGAATAAGTACTGGAAACTGAACTCGAAATTACACCCAAAGAAAAAGCAAAAAACAAGATGGTGGTGAGGGCAGACATTGATAATGAGCCTATAATCATTAATCGGGTTGAAAAAGCTGATATAAGCCTATCTCTAATGGCAATGCCGAAGGATATAGGTTCAGGGACACTCCCTGAACCTATAAACGAGAGGAGTTATTTGTCCTAAAAATTCAAATGGAATAGGAGGTGATCGGTGCCATAATAGACACAAGAAGCAAAAGAAATCTCTTCTCTAAGCAATTGGTTCAGACGTTGGGATTATGTACAACCCCTTACCCTAAGCCATACATGTTGGCTCGGATCCACAAAGATATAGGGCTCCAAATTAAACGACAATGTACATTTCATTTTGTAGTTACAAGTCAATACATTGATGAAGTAACATGTGAAGCAGTTCCGCTTGATATTTGTCAGTGATACTCAGAAGTCCTTGGGAAACCATTTGATGGGCCTAATTCAAGTGCAACAAAGTAGAAGAATATAAAGAAAACTACTTCAGCTTCATGATCTTCTTCCTCAACACCAAATGCTAAGGGGTATTGTGATCGCAACAAGATTGAGGGTCATACCAAGAATAAGTGCTGGAAACTGCACTAGGAACTACACCCAAAATGCAAAAAAGGTAAGACAGTGGTGACGACTATCAATATTGATAATGAGCCTATAGTCATTGATCAGGTTGAAAACGTTAATCTAAGCTTATCTGTAGACCCTTATTTTTTGGCCTAAAATAGTGTGGTCTAATTTTAGAAGCTTGATTTGATCCAATTTTAAAAGCTTAAACCTAGACAATTCAATTTTAAAAGCCCAAAACAGGTCCAATCCAATTTTAAAAGCCTAAAGCATGTCTGGACTGATCTTAAAAGCCCAAATCAAGCCAGTCTGATACTAAAAGATAAAATCATGATGAATTGACCTAGCCAATTTGCCATTAGGCTAGCTCATATCCTCATGGCAAATTGGCCATAAAGTCCATCCATACCGAATTGGCCAAGGCCAATTTGCTATGGGTCTTAAACTTCGGCTTTAAGTCGGTTTCCAAGAGAAATTATGCATCCTAATTGGGTTTAAACTCAAAAGTATTCAGATAGTCAAAGGATTTTTAACTCAAATTATCATTGATGAGCTAAAAGTCGCCCTAATTGCTGATTATAAATAGGAAGCAATAATTAACATAAGGGGTAACAATAGAGAAGCCAGAGTTAGGTCTTGATAACTTAAAATAGTGAGCGATTAATTTTAAGATTCAGATAACAATTACCACAGTAATAATAAATGAGACAGAAGCAGAAGGTGAAAAGTCTGAGGCAGTAGCTAAATAACTTCTAATTTGTTTAAGTTCGACCAAGAAACACAGTTTAATCGAGGCCATTCAATAAGGTAAGGTGTGGTTCAACAAATTAAACTTGATGGAGCTAACAATGCTGATTTGTTTTCATTAACTACTTTAAATTAATCATCTTCATTATTAGTTATTATTTATTTGGTTTTTGAATTGCAACATCCAAGGCCTATTTATATAATTCAATCATCCTTTAGATTTATAAACTCATTGGTATGTTCTAAGACATTAAACCATAACCTTAATCTTAGATTTAAAATCCTAAATTATATAATAAATATTAATTTGTATATTAAGCCCTAATCTTGCATGTTCTAATTCTAGCTTTAGGGCTAAACCTTAATTTACATGTTTTGATCTTGATTTTCATCTTACAACCCTAGTTTTGTTCTAAAACTCTAATTTACATCTTAAAACCCTAATTTGCATGTTTAAACCCTAGTTTAGGAAAAATCCTAATTTGCATAATTATAAAATCCTAATTTCACAACCAAACCCTAAATTGATGATAAAAAATACTAATTCCACATCAAGCCCTATTTTTAAGTTAAAACCTTAGTTGTATGTTTCAAAGGTTAAAACCTTAGTTACATGTTTAAAAACCCTAATTTTGCATTTTAACCCTAATTTAATAGTGGAACCTAATTTTGTTAATTCAATCTTGATTTATTGCTATATAGTGGATGATAAATTTTGATTTCTTTTATTGCTTATAATGAATGATTGAGTAGTGTTTATTATTGTTTTAATTTTTAGGACAATATAAAAGGCATGTTTTCACTTTATGGGTGCCTTATTTCTTTTGTTTCTTTTATTTATTTTAAAGACTTTGGGATTGTTATAAGAGACATATTTTCATCAATCGATGGGTGTTCCATTTTATTTACCTGTATTGGCATTGGGACATTGTAAGAGCATGTTTCTATTTTTGGATGGATGCCCATTTTGATTGATTTATTTTAATTAATAATATGATATTTTATTCTTTTAATTAAATGTAATATGGATAATATTATAATAATTAAAAATTAAATAATATTTAGACTTGAAAAAGAGGTCAGCTCCAATGAATCGGATGCTATAGGAGTGTTGGGTCATTCTCACATTCCTCATGCATACCCAACTTTTTGAACCTAGTAGGGGTTGAGAATTCTTCAGGAATCGAGTCATCCACCCCTTTCTATCTTCCTGGCCCATTCGGGTGGCGACTCATATTCTCCGGGTTTAGACCTATGTTCTCTAAGACCTAGAGCCTAACAGTGTCGAAATTACAAGAACCATTGCACCAGGAGTAGGGGCGAAAATTCTGGCTCACAGTGGCTACTCCATTGGAGACAAAAGAAGTATATTTCGTTGGTCTTTATATTATTTTATTCTTTCTTATTATGATATTATCCATTGCATCATGTAGATTACATTATGTGTGTGAGTTAGGACGCCCTATGTTACCCGTGTTATGTTGTGTAAGGGATACCATACTTTCACTTAAGGTATGGAGACCAAGCATAGCATAACCACTCATAGCCTTGTACCTTTTGGTATATACTTGTTATGGGGACCTAAGCTTTTCAACCCCAAAGACTAAAGCCATGTAGTTGGCCTAGTAACTTTCCTTAGATTTACCCTAAATGCTTATTGTTTGACTATAGTTAACATATCTTGATTTGAGTTATAACCCATTTGGTTTGCCTTTTCCTAATATGACCTAATTATGGTGTAAGCCCAAAAGACCAAAATTATTTTCAAACTCTTTTTCAAGATGGTCTTTAGACATAAAACCTTTTTAAGATAGGTCAAAGGCCCAAACATAAAGCCCAAAATTATTATTTTACACAAACCTTTTTTATAATGGGCTTGAAAATATTTTTAAAGATGGGCTCAAGGCTATTTTTTCACTGTATGACCCAAACTTTTATTACAACCTTTTCTTAAATGGGCTTACAATTAGTTAGGTCAATCATGAAATATTAAAATCAATTGTGGGCCTAATTTATATCAAGACTTATTAATAATGGGCTTGTTTGTGGAATGAATCATTAGTTGCTTTTTTAAATGAGAAATCTATTTGTGATATACCCTTTAATTTAGTTTTAATCCACAATATATCATAACAGTTATTTTCAATTGGCCCAATGGATTAAGGCTTAATTAGTGAAAATTATCATGGAATGACTTCAATATTTGAAAATACAACTGTTGGTTAATTGATCTGAGTGGATCTTTTGAAAATAAAATATCCTCTGTTGATATTTTGTTGACCATATACCTAGGAAAAGTGACTCGTCATTCGTGTGTAGGTGATATAAGGTTGGAAGGATCGTTCTTACTCTCTTTGTTTGTTTGTTACACATACATTCATGCATACATGCATTATATTGCATCACATTGATCCTTTCTAGCTCACAGATCTGGAGCACGACAGTTCAAGAGCTTACAACAACTCGACCTACGACTCAAAATCTAGTGAGAATTCAGTCAACTTCACACCAAAAGCAATGAAACTTGAGCAAGTCTAGAAATTGGTAAATGATGCCCTCAACTGCAAGATGGAAGAATTAAATGGGGCCCTGGCTGAGATTGTGAGAAACCAACTAGTTGCACTGCTAAAAGATAACAGCCTTTGATCAAGATAAGGTGGTGCTTAATGATGATAACTGAGATGCATATTTTCAAGACTCTCAAGACAAGAAAAAATAAAAGAAGGCTATGGAGAAGACCAAAACTGCTAATGTGGAAAAGCTCATTATTACATAGAAAAGAAGCTTGAAAAGAGATTGAAAGTTAAAGAGCCTCAGAAGTTGATAAGCTTTTTAAAGAAGATGAGAATCTCCCATACAAGTTTAAGATGCCTCTTTTACTAAGTGCAATAGTACAAGAAATCCTCACTTGCATGTTAAGCAGTACATTATTGTCATGTAGTCTGCTAGAGCTACTAAGACTCAAATATTAAGGTATTTTATGCTATCTTTAGATCCATGATGCAAAACTGGTTCAATACTTTAGAGAAAAGTACTCAGAAAGACTGAAATTTGTTGTACAAAGCTTTTATCCAACAGTATGGGTATAACATTGAGCTGGAGGTAACCTAGATGGAGGTTGAGTCTATTAGACAGGGATAGAATGAGGGCTTTGTTGACGACATAAAAAGATGCAGAAATAAGGTAGCCCTTCTCAAGAAAAGACCAGATGATTTAGACCAGATACGGATGATAATCAAGGGTATTTTGTAACATCCAAAATTTTTAAAAATTTCTAATTTTTGGAAAATTTGATAAAATAAATTATAATTTAAAAGGATAAATTAAATTAATAGTTTTAAATGAAAAATGAAGGGATTTTAAATGAAAAAGTGGAATATATATATGATATATATGCAAAATATACATAACATATATAAAAGTCAACACTTTTTAAAAGAAAATGGTATTTTGGTAATTAAATCTTATAAATTCAAAATTAATAAAATAATTCAAAAACAAATTAATTTTGAATGGAAGAGGGAAATTAGGACTTTTAATTTATAAAAAAAATAATTAAATAATTAAATATTAAATTATTTTAATATATATATATATGTGGTTAAAAAAAAGATGAAAAGGAAAGAATATTTAAAAGTCCTCTTCTTCTTCTTCTTCTTCTCAAGAACGTGGCTTCCATGGATGATTGAAGACCAAGGATTTTTCTTCTTCCATACTCCATAAATTGAAGGAATTAACAAGTTTCAAGTGGATTTTTGGTGATTTCCACAAAAATTAGTAAGTTTCCATCTCTTTTCTTTGAATTCCTTAGAAATTTAGATTATGTGAGAGATTGGATTTTTATGTAGGATGTTATAATTGTTGGAATTTATGTGTATAATGTTATTTTGGGTAGTTAACAATGATTCTAAGGTTAGATTGAAGAGATGATGGAGTTTGGTTAAAGAATGGTGAAGAGAGAGAATTTAGGGTTATGAATTTTTGGGGTTTTGAAAACATGAATTTTAATTGTGCAAATTGATTCCAAATGAGTTGTTTTGATTCATAAACAAGTATTTTAAAGTCAAATATTGAATTTGGTGGTGTTGGGTTGGAGTTTGAGAATGGAAGTGGAGATTTAGAGTTTTGGAAAAGTGATTTTCCAAAGTGGTTGAATTGTGTGATTTTATTTGTTAAGCATGTTGTTTAGTGTTAAAAGTGATGAATATAAGCTTGAAATGAGTAATCGATTGTGTTGGAATGGAAAACCTTCAATGGGGGAAGGTTAGGCCATTTTTGAGATTTTGTATATAAGAGTGTATTTTTATAATGTAAATGATTTAAATGTATTAAATATGTTTTTAATAATATAAATAAACTTAAAACACTAATTTAATTGTAGTAGAATGGAATTCTAATGTTGAAGTAAGGAAAGGCTAAATTTTTGGAAATTTGTAGGAGTGATGTGTAATTATGATTTAATGTTGGAAATGCCCTAAATATGATACTAAATGATTATTTGCTATCACATTTGGTTTAGGCATTGAGGGAGATTGATTTGCTTCATCCAAATGGTGAAGGACAAGTTAAAAAGATTGGATTGAATGTTGTTTGTAGCTTGCTTTGGGTTGCTAGTGGAGGTATGTACAAACTTTGAATATGATATTTATATTTGCATAACATTTTGACTTAACACATTTTGGTTGGAAAATGTGTTAAGCTACTTGGTTCATTGATTGTGTATGCATAATGTGCTATAACATTTGTAATGTCATATATGTGTTAAATGCATTGTGAAAAGCCATTGATAATGGCTAATTTGTGTAACATGTGAAATATGCATATTATGTGAAAATAACCAAAGTAATGTGTTGTGAATGCAAAAATGAGATATGTGTAATAATGAAATGAATTGATATTGATAAAAATGAGAAAAGTGAGAAAAATGAGAAAGATGTGAAAAATGAGAAAAGTGAAAAAAAATGTTAAAATAAGGCAATGTGCCTAAATTGAATATGTAAAAATGAGAAAGAGATTAATAATGAGAAATATGAATAAATTGTGTGCCTAGTATGTTATTCAATTTTCAGAGTTCTGGGTTTGGCGGCATGCCTATGATTGCCTACGGGCTATACGCTGGAATGGTGAAAAGACTGGGTCGTAAGCCAGGCCAGCTGATAAATATGATGTTTTTGGGGTGAAAAGACTGGGTCGTAAGCCTCAAAAACTGTAGCAGTCTAGCCGGGTTGAGGATCAAGATACTGAGACCTAAGGGTCTAGCCGGGTTGAGGTCCAAGAGACTGGGGCTGTTACATTATCCATGGATATATATATTGCCTACGGGGCTAGACACATGGTGTCATTATGGACCAAAGCAGTAACTCTGAAATTTGAATAGCATATTAGATCCTTTTTGGGCCCATGCTTGTCTTTGTTTTACTGTGAATTATGAATTATGATACAATTGAGTAATATAATGTTATGAGTTGTGTTTATGAATTATTTGAAAAATATAAGAAAGTGGATTGATGTGACATCTATATGCATTGTGCATTTGGTATTGCATTGAGTTATATTGTTATTATCAAAGTTTGTACCACTAGGCTTTGGCTTAGCGCGATTGTTTCCATCGCGCAGGTGACAGGGTAGACCCAGTTGAGCCAGAGAGTTCTTCTAGACCAAGTCGGGTCTAGACTTGTAGTTGAGCTTGTAGAGTTGCTATCGAGATCAGAAACACTGCCAGCAATATGTATATATTTTTATGTTATTGTACATTTCGAGTTTTATGCATAATATATTATGTTTTGAATTTTATGTATTGTATATTATAAAGAATGTTTGGGTCAATGTATTTGAAATGGGAGAGTAAATGTGTTTTAAATTATATATATCTATATGTATAAATGCTTGAGAAAATTGGTGAAATTGAGAAGTATGGTTGAGAGGGTGATTGAAAATTATTGGGAGTGCTTTCTTTTTGCAGGTTGAGTAATTGCTAAATTTTGGGATGTCTAAAATACAGACAAAACTCTAGCGAATTCTTCCCAGAGATTTTTATATATATTATTTATTTTAGGTTCTTATAACAAGTAAATAATATTTATATTCTATTTAGTTTTTATATATTTAGAATTTGAAATTTTAAATTGAAGAAAAAATAGTAAATCCTTCTGTGACATTTTTGTACCGTATATGCGTATTTTACATATGCTAGAAATATGTTTTGTACGTATATAGAGTATAAGGGTGTTACATATTTTGCCTCACCTCTACGAAAGAATGGCTCAGACCCTTATAAGAGATTTCAAGGATCTTATACAGGCAGGTCTTCAATTGGAAGAATGGGAGAGAGAAAAGAACATATACTATAGGAAAGGGAGCAATAAGAGTGGCTATCAGTCTAGTGGATAAAGTCAAAGGGGATAAAAAGATGCTGGGGTAAATGCAACAGCTGAACCAGCAAAGAAGCGTCAATTCTTAGAATTGGAAAAGCCATTATCTTGGGTCTTCAACAAATTATAGAAGAAGGGGTTATTACAACCATTAACCCCTCGACCTTTGCCAGATCTTTTACCTAATTTTGATACAGAGGTTTTTTGTCAGTTCTATCAGGTGCCTGGTCGTGAAACAAATCAATGCAATGTTTGAGGCATGAGATACAAGATCTTATTGATAGTGGAAAGATTTTTGCCCCTGATATGTTCAAGTAGATGAAGTACATTTGACTACAATTTAACAACTTCCTTAGGCTCGAGTGCAACTTATTTTATCTCTTTTTTTCTTTGATATTTTTGGAACATTTATTTTTCAATTAACATTTTTGTGAATAAATTATTTTTGTTACATTTATGTTGGTATTTATTTATTTTGGTGCTTAACCGATGACGAATCTAGCTTGATATTCATAAATTAATATATCTATACATCATAATTTGAATGACTTTACTAAGTGAGAGAGTTGTTCTATAACATTGAGCTGTGTATGCTTACATAGAGAGGGCTCTTACATAATTATGAGTGTCTAAGTCCTAGTCGAACTTAGAACATGCTTTGACGAACTTTCAAGATAAAATTGAACTCTATTTATTTAAATGAGAGATGATCTGGGCATTGTTTGCTGAGCCAACAACTAAAATCTATCCTGTTAACATCAATCCCTAGTTTGTCCATTTGAGCTTTTATAAGATTTTAGCTTACTTTTTATTAACTTGTAAACCCAACAACGTACCATATGCTATTGTAATACTTATGACAAGTCTAATGATCACTGAGTTGCTAAGAAAGTAGAAAAAAAAGGATGCTTAGTCAAGAACATAAAGACTATCAAAGTTTACTTGAATTAGATCTGATGTCTCAAAACTACTCCATCTGAAAATGACATCAAAATTATAAAGGATTCATCCTCACTAAAGCAGGTTGAGTAATTGCTAAATTTTGGGATGTCTAAAATATAGACAAAACTCTGGCGAATTCTTCCCAGAGATTTATATATATTATTTATTTTGGGTTCTTATAACAAGTAAATAATATTTATATTCTATTTAATTTTTATATATTTAGAATTTTAAATTGAAAAAAAATAGTAAATCTTTCTGTGACATTTTTGTACCGTATATGCGTATTTTACATATGCTAGAAATATGTTTTGTACATATATAGGGTATAAGGGTGTTACATTTATTTTGGTATCAGAGTCTAGGTTTGATTTTCTCGACCTAGGTGGGATGATAGAGAGAAAAAATGGGGGATTTGAAAAATAGTTTTTAATTGTAATATATGCATTGGCACTGGCAGTTTCTGATCTCTGATATAGTATTTTCTGCTTTGTTTGCAAATATAGGTAGTTATGGCGTCTCGGCCACATTAGGCTGCTGAGGGTAGTGCAGAGAGTGTCGCTCCAGATGAGGGTAGAGATGGAGCTAGAGTTGTATCTGCTGGTGAGGCGTCTGTTTCTGTGCCTGTGAGACTAGCAGCTGATGAGGTTCTGCCTGGCTGGGTATGGCATATGGTAGAGTTGTTGAGGCAGGCTCCAGTTCCGCAGCCGCCACAGCCACAGTCGCAGCCGCAGTTGCCGGTGAGGTAGTATGATAAACTGAGAAAGTAGGGGCTGAGCACTTTGTTGGTACTACATACCCTGCTGTAGCAGAGCAGTGGCTAGACCGGGTTCAGAGGATATTTATTCAGTTACAGGCTAGTCCAGAAAAGAAGTTTGATTATGCCAGATCTCTTCTGCAGAGAGATGCATATGATTGGTGGAAGACGGTTCCACATGCTCTTGATGATCCACCAGTCCTGACCTATGATGATTTCTTGCGGGAATTTGAGCAGAAGTATACTCCGAGAGAGTATAAAGATGCAAAGAAGATGGAGTTCCTGAGTCTGAGACAGGATACTAGGACAGCGACCGAGTATGAGATCGAGTTTATCCGATTGAGTCACTATACTGGTGGGATTATTTCTGACGAGTTTGACAGGTGCAGGAGGTTTGAAGAGGGACTGAGACCCTCTATCATGTGCATCATTACAGGCTCTCGGTATCAGGATTTCTCCCAGTTAGTTGCAGCTACCAGGAGTGTTGAGAGGGCGCAGAATCTTACAGCAGCTGCCATGGTCGAGGAGACCAGAGTTAGGAGACCCCAGAGTGAGGCAGGGTCTTCATCAGTGAAGAGAGGCCGAGGGGGACATTTTCAGTGATTTAGTAGGAGTCAGGGGCAGTTTGGCAGGTCAGTACAGCAGCAGAGACAGAGACAGAGACCTGCAATTTTAGTGGCTAGTGCTCCGACTCTAGTGGCTCAGAGACCTAATCCACTTACTTGCATTCATTGTGGTAGAGTACACGGAGGTGTCTGCTGGTGGAGAGGTGCTTCGGGAGTGTGTTTTAGATGTGGGTCATCTGACCATTTTATTAGAGATTGTCCCGAGCCACCAGAGATTAGGCAGGCAGATACTGCATCTTCTCGACCCAGTGTTAGAGGGGGTCGTGGTGGCAGAGGTTTTAGTAGAGGTGGTCGCCCTGGATTTAGTCAGAGAGGAGGCTCTACATCCGGAGGCAGTAGGCCAGATGAGACTGGGCCATCTCAGCGGGTTTATGTGATGCAGAGGCAGTCGGATGCTTTAGCCGTCATTGCGGGTACATTTTCTTTATTTGGTATTTCAGTCCTTGCTCTATTAGATCCTGAATCTACGCATTCATACATAAGTGCATTCATCTTGCCTGTGTCTGAATTGCATTCTGAGTCCCTAGGATTTGATGTCTTCGTAACAAATCCTTTAGGGCATAGTGTTGTGGTGAGCAGGGTGCACCGAGATAGTCCAGTTGTTGTTCAAGATGAGGAGTTTCTTGGTGACCTGATTGAGATGCCTTTTAGGGAATATGATATGATTTTGGGCATGGATTGGTTATCCAAGCATAGAGCTGTGGTAGACTGTCAGAAGAAATGTGTTACTTTGAGAACACGGGATGGTAGGGATGTTATAGTATCTAGTGAGCAGAGGTATCTTTCATCTATGTTTGTTTCAGTTGTTTCAGCTAGGAGAATGATTCGGAAGGGATGTGAGGCTTATCTTGCTCATGTTGTAGATACTAGAGTAGTGAGATCCCTGCTTGAAAGTATACCCACAGTTGCCGAGTTTTCAGATGTTTTCCCTGATGAGTTGCCAGGGGTACCTCCTGAGAGAGAAGTGGAGTTTGGTATCGATTTGTTGCCTGGTACCACTTCTATCTCTATTACCCCTTATCGAATGGCACCTGCTGAGTTGAGAGAGTTAAAGGTGCAGTTGCAGGAGTTATTGGATAAAGGGTTTGTCCGCCCTAGTATGTCCCCATGGGGAGCGCCTGTGTTGTTTGTGAAGAAGAAGGATGACACCATGAGATTGTGTATTGATTATAGGCAGTTGAATAAGGTGACCATCAAGAACAAGTATCCTTTGCCTCAGATAGATGATCTCTTTGATCAGTTGAAGGGAGCAGCAGTATTCTCTAAGATTGATCTGAGATCAGGGTACCATCAGTTGAGAGTCAGAGATGTGGATGTACCCAAGACAGCTTTTCGTACGAGGTATGGGCATTATGAGTTTCTGGTGATGCCCTTTGGATTGACGAATGCACCAGCAACTTTTATGGATTTGATGAACAGGGTATTCAGACCATATTTAGATCAGTTTGTGGTGGTCTTCATTGATGACATTTTGGTGTATTCACGTAATGAGGAGGATCATGATAGACATTTGCGGATCGTATTGCAGACTCTGAGAGAGAAGCAGTTGTATGCTAAACTATCTAAGTGTGAGTTCTGGCTCGATCAGGTAGCTTTTCTTGGTCATGTGGTTTCAGCAGAGGGTATTAGAGTTGATCTGAGTAAAATTGAGGCTATCTTGAATTGGAGTCCACCGAAGACTGTGACAGAGGTTAGAAGTTTTCTGGGATTGGCAGGCTATTATCGTCAGTTTGTGAAGGGTTTTTCTATAATAGCTACACCACTCACCAGATTACTTCGGAAAGGAGTTAAATTTGTGTGGACAGATCGTTGTCAGGCGAGTTTTGAGCAGCTGAGGGAGATGTTGACTCAAGCTCCTGTCCTTACCTTGCCTGTGGAAGGTAAACCATATGTGATATATAGTGATGCTTCACACAATGGTTTAGGTTGTGTTTTGATGCAGGAGGGTAGAGTCATTGCTTATGCCTCTCGACAGTTGAAACCGCATGAGCTGAATTATCCAACGCATGATTTGGAATTAGCAGCAATAGTCTTTGCCTTGAAGATTTGGCGGCATTATTTGTATGGGGAAAAGTGTTTCATTTATACAGATCATAAGAGTTTGAAATACTTGGGTGTTCAGAGAGAGCTGAATCTTCGGCAGAGGCGGTGGTTAGAGTTGATTAAAGACTATGACTGTTTGATTGATTATCATCCTGTAAGGCAAATGTTGTTGCTGATGCCTTGAGTCAAAAATCTTTGGCAGGTTTGACTGCTTATTCGCTCTTGTTGCTTGTTGAGTTGAGAGCATTGCATGCTAGATTTGAGTCTTCTGATGATGGTGCTTTGATGGCTCAGTTGCAGTTGAGGCCAGTCTTGTTGGATCATATTAGGGAGGCTCAATTAGCAGATGAGAGAATTCAAAAAATTATGCTGATTTGTCGGAAAGGGGAAAGTCGAGACTTTTATGTGAGGGATGATGGCAGTCTATGGTACAGAGATATATTGTGTATTCCTGATGATGCAGAATTGAAAAGAATGATATTAGAGGAAGCACATCAGTCACTTTTTGCTATGCACCCTGGGAGTACCAAGATGTATCAGGACTTGAAGCGACATTATTGGTGGTCAGGTATGAAGAGAGACATAGCAGTGTTTGTATCCAGATGTCTCATTTGCCAGAAAGTGAAGGCTGAGCACCAAGTTCCTTCAGGATTGCTCCAACCTTTATCAGTGCCAGAGTGGAAATGGGAGCGAGTGACAATGGATTTTGTGATAGGACTGCCTTTAACTCAGAAGAAGCATGATGCAATCTGGGTGATAGTTGATCGGATGACGAAGACAGCTCATTTTCTTCTAGTTCGGATGGATTATTCTCTTGAGAGGTTGGTTGAGTTGTATATCAATGAGATAGTCGGGTTGCATGAAGTCCCAGTTTCTTTGGTGTCAGATCGAGATCCCCGGTTTACTTCGAGATTTTGGAAGAGTTTGCATAATGCTCTAGGGTCTCGATTGCATTTTAGTACTGCTTTCCATCCTCAGATAGATGGACAGTCAGAGAGAGTTATACAGATTCTGGAGGATATGTTGAGGAGCTGTATCATTGATTTTGCAGGGAATTGAGACAGATTTTTGCCATTAATTGAATTTGCTTATAACAATATTCATCAGTCGAGTATTGGGATGACTCCTTATGAGGCTTTATATGGCAAGAGATGCAGGACACCTTTATGTTGGGATGAAGTTGGAGAAGGTAAACTGGTTGGTCCCGATTTGATTAAGGAAACAGAGGAGAAGGTGAAGGTGATTCGGGGTCGTTTGAAAGCAGCTTCAGACCGACAAAAATCTTATTCAGATTTAAAGAGAAGAGACATAGAGTTTAGTGTGAGAGATAAAGTATTTCTGAAGGTGTCTCCATGGAAGAAGATTTTGAGATTTGGCCGCAAAGGGAAGTTGAGTCCTCTTTTCATAGGACCATATGAGGTGTTGGAGAGAGTTGGTCCAGTGGCTTATAGACTAGCTTTGCCGCCTGAGTTGGATCGAATACATAATGTTTTCCATGTCTTGATGCTTCAGAGATATAGGTCTGACCCATCTCATATCTTGTCAGTGGAGTCCATTGAGGTGAGTCCAGATCTGACTTACGAGGAAGAACCAGTGGCGATTTTGGCACGAGAGGTTAAAGAATTGAGGAATAAGAGGGTGCCACTTGTGAAAGTCCTTTGGAGGAATCATGCCACTGAGGAGGCGATATGGGAAAGTGAGCAGGCGATGCAGAGTCAGTTTCCCCATTTGTTCTAGACTTGAGGACAGGTAATTTCGGGGACGAAATTTGTTTTAAGGGGAGAGAATTGTAACATCCAAAATTTTTGAAAATTTTTAATTTTTGAAAAATTTGATAAAATAAATTATAATTTAAAAGGATAAATTAAATTAATAGTTTTAAATGAAAATTGAAGGGATTTTAAATGAAAAAGTGGAATATATATATGATATATATGCAAAATATACATAAAATATATAAAAGTCAGCATTTTTTAAAAGAAAAGGGTATTTTAGTAATTAAATCTTATAAATTCAAAATTAATAAAATAATTCAAAAACAAATCAATTTTGAATGGAAGAGGGAAATTAGGACTTTTAATTTATAAAAAAAATAATTAAATAATTAAATATTAAATTATTTTAATATATATATATATATGTGGTTAAAAAAAAGATGAAAAGGAAAGAATATTTAAAAGTCTTCTTATTCTTCTTCTTCTTCTCAAGAACGTGGCTTCCATGGATGATTGAAGACCAAGGATTTTTCTTCTTCCATACTCCATAAATTGAAGGAATTAACAAGTTTCAAGTGGATTTTTGGTGATTTCCACCAAAATTAGTAAGTTTCCATCTCTTTTCTTTGAATTCCTTAGAAATTTAGATTATGTGAGAGATTGGATTTTTATGTAGGATGTTATAATTGTTGGAATTGGTGTGTATAATGTTATTTTGGGTAGTTAACAATGATTCTAAGGTTAGATTGAAGAGATGATGGAGTTTGGTTAAAGAATGGTGAAGAGAGAGAATTTAGGGTTATGGATTTTTGGGATTTTGAAAACATGAATTTTAATTGTGCAAATTGATTCCAAATGAGTTGTTTTGATTCATAAACAAGTATTTTAAAGTCAAATATTGAATTTGGTGGTGTTGGGTTGGAGTTTGAGAATGGAAGTGGAGATTTAGAGTTTTGGAAAAGTGATTTTCCAAAGTGGTTGAATTGTGTGATTTTATTTGTTTAAGCATGTTGTTTAGTGTTAAAAGTGATGAATATAAGCTTGGAATGAGTAATGGATTGTGTTGGAATGAAAAACCTTCAATGGGGGAAGGTTAGGCCATTTTTGAGATTTTGTATATAAGAGTGTATTTTTATAATGTAAATTATTTAAATGTATTAAAATATGTTTTTAATAATATAAATAAACTTAAAACACTAATTTAATTGTAGTAGAATGGAATTCTAATGTTGAAGTAAGGAAAGGCTAAATTTTTGGAAATTTGTAGGAGTGATGTGTAATTATGATTTAATGTTGGAAATGCCATTAAATGTGATACTAACTGATTATTTGCTATCACATTTGGTTTAGGCATTGAGGGAGATTGATTTGCTTCATCCAAGTGGTAAAGGGGAAGTTAAAAAGATTGGATTGAAGGTTGTTTGTAGCTTGCTTTGGGTTGCTAGTGGAGGTATGTACAAACTTTGAATATGATATTTATATTTGCATAACATTTTGACTTAACACATTTTGGTTGGAAAATGTGTTAAGCTACTTGGTTCATTGATTGTGTATGCATAATGTGCTATGACATTTGTAATGTCATATATGTGTTAAATGCATTGTGAAAAGCCATTGATAATAGCTAATTTGTGTAACATGTGAAATATGCATATTATGTGAAAATAACCAAAGTAATGTGTTGTGAATGCAAAAATGAGATATGTGTAATAATGAAATGAATTGATATTGATAAAAATGAGAAAAGTGAGAAAGATGTGAAAAATGAGAAAACTGAAAAAAAAATGTGAAAATAAGGCAATGTGCCTAGATTGAATATGTAAAAATGTGAAAGAGATTAATAATGAGAAATAAGAATAAATTGTGTGCCTAGTATGTTATTCAATTTTCAGAGTTCTGGGTTTAGCGGCATGCCTATGATTGCCTACGGGCTATACGCTGGAATGGTGAAAAGACTGGGTCGTAAGCCAGGCCAGCTGATAAATATGATGTTTTTGGGGTGAAAAGACTGGGTCGTAAGCCTCAAAAACTGTAGCAGTCTAGCCGGGTTGAGGACCAAGATACTGAGACCTAAGGGTCTAGCCGGGTTGAGGTCCAAGAGACTGGGGCTGTTACATTATCCATGGATATATATATTGCCTACGGGGCTAGACACATGGTGTCATTATGGACCAAAGCAGTAACTCTGAAATTTGAATAGCATATTAGATCCTTTTTGGGCCCATGCTTGTCTTTGTTTTACTGTGAATTATGAATTATGATACAATTGAGTAATATAATGTTATGAGTTGTGTTTATGAATTATTTGAAAAATATAAGAAAGTGGATTGATGTGACATCTATATGCATTGTGCATTTGGTATTGCATTGAGTTATATTGTTATTATAAAAGTTTGTACCACTAGGCTTTGGCTTAGCGAGATTGCTTCCATCGCGCAGGTGACAGGGTAGACCCAGTTGAGCCAGAGAGTTCTTCTAGACCAGGTCGGGTCTAGACTTGTAGTTGAGCTTGTAGAGTTGCTATCGAGATCAAAAACACTGCCAGCAATATGTATATATTTTTATGTTATTGTACATTTTGAGTTTTATGCATAATATATTATGTTTTGAATTTTACGTATTGTATATTATAAAGAATGTTTTGGTCAATGTATTTGAAATGGGAGAGTAAGTGTGTTTTAAATTATATATATCTATATGTATAAATGCTTGAGAAAATTTGTGAAATTGAGAAGTATGGTTGAGAGGGTGATTGGAAATTATTGGGAGTGCTTTCTTTTTGCAGGTTGAGTAATTGCTAAATTTTGGGATGTCTAAAATATAGACAAAACTCTAGCGAATTCTTCCCAGAGATTTTTATATATATTATTTATTTTAGGTTCTTATAACAAGTAAATAATATTTATATTCTATTTAATTTTTATATGTTTAGAATTTGAAATTTTAAATTGAAGAAAAAATAGTAAATCCTTCTGTGACATTTTTGTACCGTATATGCGTATTTTACATATGCTAGAAATATGTTTTGTACGTATATAGGATATAAGGGTGTTACATATTTTGCCTCACCTCTACGAAAGAATGGCTCAGACCCTTATAAGAGATTTCAAGGATCTTATACAGGCAGGTCTTCAATTGGAAGAATGGGAGAGAGAAAAGAACATATACTATAGGAAATGGAGCAATAAGAGTGGCTATCAGTCTGGTGGATAAAGTCAAAGGGGATAAAAAGATGCTGGGGTAAATGCAACAGCTGAACCAGCAAAGAAGCGTCAATTCTTAGAATTTAAAAAGCCATTATCTTGGGTCTTCAACAAATTATAGAAGAAGGGGTTATTACAACCATTAACCCCTCGACCTTTGCCAGATCTTTTACCGAATTTTGATACAGAGGTTTTTTGTCAGTTCTATGAGGTGCCTGGTCGTGAAACAAATCAATGCAATGTTTGAGGCATGAGATACAAGATCTTATTGATAGTGGAAAGATTTTTGCCCCTGATATGTTCAAGTAGATGAAGTACATTTGACTACAATTTAACAACTTCCTTAGGCTCGAGTGCAACTTATTATATCTCTTTTTTTCTTTGATATTTTTGGAACATTTATTTTTCAATTAACATTTTTGTGAGTAAATTATTTTTGTTACATTTATGTTGGTATTTATTTATTTTGGTGCTTAATCGATGACGAATCTTGCTTGATATTCATAAATTAATATATCTATACATCATAATTTGAATGACTTTACTAAGTGAGAGAGTTGTTCTATAACATTGAGCTGTGTATGCTTACATAGAGAGGGCTCTTACATAATTATGAGTGTCTAAGTCCTAGTCGATCTTAGAACATGCTTTGACGAACTTTCAAGGAAAAATTGAACTCTACTTATTTAAGTTAGAGATGATCTGGGCATTGTTTGCTGAGCCAACAACTAAAATCTATCATGTTAACATCAATCCCTAGTTTGTCCATTTGAGCTTTTATAAGATTTTAGCTTACTTTTTATTAACTTGTAAACCCAACAACGTACCCTATGCTATTGTAATACTTATGACAAGTCTAATGATCACTGAGTTGCTAAGAAAGCAGAAAAAAAAGGATGCTTAGTCAAGAACATAAAGACTATCAAAGTTTACTTGAATTAGATCTGATGTCTCAAAACTACTCCATCTGAAAATGACATCAAAATTATAAAGGATTCATCCTCATTGAAGCAGACTTGTCCTACTCTATTCATAGTGAAAACCATAAGGTGGTACAAACAAAAAAACTCTATTGGAGTTAAGACTAAAAAAAATAAAAATAAAAAAAGAGAAAACAAAATCAGAAAAAAAAAGAAAAATAGAAAAAGAAAAAGAAGAAGAAGAAGAAGAGGGAAGAACAATAGGGTATTAAACTTTTTACAAAAGCAAAGGTCATTTTGATCAAATTTAGATTTTTACCAAGAAAATAAGCTCTATCTTTTTCATGAAGCAATATAAGAAGATGCCTAAAAGGTGGAAGTAATGTCTAGAGTTAAAGAATACCTCTAACAGTATATGGTTCCAACAAGAAATTTATGGTGTGAAGATTTATCAATTGTCTTACTTTAGCTCCAATTTAAAAATGACCTTCACTTAAAGACTTGTTGATCTCTTTTGGCAGGTAGAGTCTATAAGTGGAGATTGTTTGAAAATGTATGCATAAAAGATAGAAAAATATTTAAACTTGATAAAATCTTTAGTTAAGTAATGTGTATGTGCCTATCTAAAGTGTAACAATCCTTGCTCAAATAGAAATGATTCTCAAGTTTAGTATGGTAACTAAAGTTGTCATATTATAAATGTACTAATTTGGAAAAAATTAAGCCTGAGGTATAATGGCACTGATTCGACAAAGCCAACATGTGATATTAAAGATTTTTAAAAAAGAGAGTGTTTTTGTCATATGAACCTTCAAGTTGAGGGAAGTATGTTACATTGTTGAACCTTAAAGGACATAATGGGCAAAAGTGGACTAATGGAAGGATCATTTGTAAAGTCATGGAGAAGTTACCAACTAATGTGTAAAATGTGTTGAATCATGGGCTAAAATGAGTATTTCTGATATCTCTAACTACCTTGCTTAGGCCCCCACTACTTATGCTTTCATCTTAAAGATAAAAGCCATAGATGTGAAGTCTTCTATTATTCTAATGTAAGACCTAAACTAGCATCTGGGATACACCAATGGGAATGCTTTGCTTATCACCTCGGTCTGTGAGTTAACAAAATCACTATAAGTTTTACTCATGTATATCATGCATACATAAGCATATCACATCGCATTTTATTATCTTATGAACAGCAGACACCTTGTGAAGTAAATAATTAAAAAAAGATATGAAATTAGGGGGCATGAACAAGCCATTGCAAAAGAAAAAAAAAGATGCATACTTGTGCAAAGAATGAGACAAAATACAAACATCAGTCAGTGCCTGCATGGGAATAAAATTATTGGTTTGAGACTACAAAAGGGGAAAAACTTCTTCTTTTCAATTTTTGAATTTATGCATATATAAAATATTTTTAGACTTTCAATATGTTGCCATGCAGGGGGCAATGAGATGATATGAGGGCTAGACAAAAATAATTGAATTTTTTACAAAGCGAAGAACTAAAAGAATCGAATAAGAAGAAAGTTAGAACTCTCAAATGAATGAAGATACAAAAGACAAAATATCATGACAAAGGTCCAAGAGCTGAAGTCGAGGTAAGACAAAAGTCCATCCCCAAGAGTGAATAATCAAGATGAAAATCCATTTCTACAAAGGCATATGGTTTTTATTAACTCTTTGAAGCATCCAGAATACCACGGGTCCAGAACTCAAACTAATTCACTGATCCAGAACCTAAACCAATTCACAAGTCTAGAATCCAAACTAATTCATGAGTCCAGAACTAAAACCACTCTCTTGCGAGTCGAGAACTCAAACCAATTTATACGTGTAGAACCTAAACTAATTCATGGTTTGGTGTTCACCTTTCATTTATATAGCCCTTACATATATATATTTATGATGTCTTTTTTTTTTGTTTTTATGGTAATATCAAAATGATTTTTCTTTTTTTCCTATTTTCTTTTTTTTATTTTTATATATTTTTCTTTTATTATGTTTTTCATTTATAAATAATTTTATTATTCTCATATTCACAATACACACACAAAATACATAAATATATATATAATATATATAAATCACAAACACAACAAACATGGATATAAACACAACATACGTACTATATACATGTAGTATCTACACAACATATGAACTATATACACGTAATATCTACACAATATATTTAATATTTTAACTTTTTTTTTTAATTTTATATAGACACAAGATGCACATAACATATACAATATACATAACAAAAATATAACATACACTCATATATCTATATAACATAAACACAACATATATATAACATATACACAATTAAATTAATATTTTTTAATTATATTTTTTATGTGTATAATATTGAAAATTTTTTAAAAATAAATTTAATGACTTATTAATATATTTTTATATATTTTTTATTTTTTTATAATATTTTTGTGAGTAGTATTTCCTATTTAAAATTAAAATTAAAATTTTTATTTATAAAAAATTAATATATTTTATTTGTTGAAAATATAATTGAAAATATTAAATTTTATTATTTTATTTAAATATATCTATTTAAAAGTAAATTTTGAAAAAAATAGGAAATTAAAATAAAATATTATTTAAAATAAGAAAAAAATATATTTTTAAAAAATTAATAGGAAATGAGATATTTTTAAAATTTTGATCAAATTTTATGAAAGTATAAATATTTTTATTTATTTACGGTTTATTTTAGAAAAAATGATACCCTCCATCATATTTTTAAAAATATTTATTTTTTATTAGGAGTATTTTAATAATTTTATTATAAATTCATAAAAAATTCATTATAAACTTTATAAAATTTATAAACTCATAATAAATCTAATGATAAACTCATTACAAACTTATTGCAAATTTATTATAAATTAATAAAAAATAAAATTTTGGTAAATATTTTATAAATTTTAGTATTTTAATAAATAATTTATAAATATAATAAATTTAAAATTATTTTAATTTTTAGAATTTTTCAAAAATACCTTAAAAAAATATTTTTAAAAAACTACTTCTTCTTTTTAATTTTAAAAATACCCGTTTTTCAATTTTTAATTTTAAAAATATCATTTTTCAAAAGTATATTTCTAGTATATATTTAGTTTGCTAAATATATATTTTATTTTTAAAAGTATATATTAAATATATATTAAATATATTAAACATATATGATATTTTTTAAAAAAAATTAAAAAACATACTATACACTGTAATTTTCTTTTAAATTTTTTTATATTTCCATAAAAGGCCCTTTATTTTATAGGTGGCCCAAAAGTTAGTTTTGACGATGGTCGATGAGCAAACCTACTTGAGCAGAGCAACTGCGTTTCAGTGATTACCCTTCCCAGTCCCTACTAATATCCCCAGAATGATAGAAATTGTAGCGGCGCCATGATTCTCTCACTCTAATGACTACCTTCCTCAGAAGCAAAAGTTGCTTGTTATCTCGTCTCAAATCCTTGTCCACCTTACAGGTCTTTATTTGTCTGATTTTCCCCTTCCTTTGTATTTTTTTTGGCTTTGGCAATTCGTCGAATAGTTTGTAAGTTTTGTATTTTAACTAATTTGGAATTTCATGGACAGAGACTCAACCACACTTTAACTGAACAAGCTCAATTCTCCCTTGGAATGAAAGCCTCTGATTCTGTGGCCCAACAAAGTGAGTAAAGTTCTCAAATTTGGTTACATTTTTAAATATTTCATGCAATTCTGTGCTATGATACTATTTTTATATACAATTATTTGAAACTTCAATTTCAGTGATTGAAGCAGACTCCATTATTGAACTCTCGAAATGGAAAAAGATAAACGCAAAGCGTGTTGGCGTGACGCGTTCAATGATCCCACCTTCTCCATGGACTGTTTTGAAAATTTTGCGTTGTAAAGGTACAATTTTTTTTTTCTAATGCTTCCAGTGGTTGGAAACTATGAAAAATTTGATCAACTTGCATGAGCAACCCTTGTTTTCTTCAAGCTATACTTTTTCAAAGCTGAAGTTAACATTATATAATTTGATCCTGGTCTTTTTTGTTGTCGTTTAATCTGCATGATCAAAAAATGCATACTTTCTGATCAGATGGTTTACTTTTCCAATGAATTGCAGGATTTGAAGCTTATTTAGTTGGTGGTTGTGTTAGAGATTTACTTCTAAATAGAATACCTAAGGATTTTGATGTGATCACCACAGCTAAACTTCAACAGGTCTTCTGCTGCTGTTCTTGTTTTGCCTATATTGTATATTATTTTATGTTGGTGGATTTTATTAGTAATGAGTTTATGGGTGTTTGAGTTTATTTAACGTGGAATTAGAGCCTAGGCTATAGTCTCATCTATGCCATTTCTGTTTATGTCCTACTCTGCCATTGTTGTTTCTGAGTCTTGCCTTCCAAAACCAGTCAAATGAGAGGCATTTCTTACGTACAAATTTTTTCCCAATAACCTCAGGTATTTAAGTATCTCATAGTACTCATTTTAATTACCTTGACTCTATTATTCAAGAGGATGGAGGTTGTGAAGAAGATGTAAGCCATAAAATTAGCTGGTTGGATGAAGTGGAGGGGTGCTATAGGTGTGTTATGTGACTGAAAAATGTCATTTAAATTGAAAGGAAAGTTTTATTGCACTGCAATACGACCTGTGATGATATATGGTAGTAAGTGTTTGGCAGTAATAAGACAACAACACGAGTAAGGTGTATGTTGTGGAAATGAGAATAATAAAATGGATGTGTGGACATACTAGGATGGATATAATCCATAATGAGTGCATTAGAGAAAAAGTGAAGTTGGCGCTTATCGAGGATAAAATTAGAGAGCATAGATTGAGATAGTTTGATCATGTGAAACGAATACCTAATGATGCGTCGGTCAGAAAAACTGAACAAGTTAAAATAGAAATAGCTAGGAGAGACATGAATAATCCTAAACTAACTTGGATAAAAGTAGTCTAAAATGATCTTACTGCCTCAGAAGAGGTAGCCCTAAATTGAATAGAGTGAAAAAAGAAGAATTCATATAGTTGACTCCAATTAACTTGGGATTAAGGTTTTATTGTTATTGTTGTTGATTTTTTTTCCAAATAACCTGAGGTACCTAATCTTTTTCTAACATGATTGATCTGAAACCACTCATCTCATCCATATCTAATCCTCCTACTACTATTATCCTTAAGCTACAAGGAAGAAATAATTATGTTTCGTGGGCTGCATCTAACGAAATATGGTTCAAGGGACTAGGGTATATTGATCACTTAGATAAAAGTAATATTGAATGAAAAGAATAACATGGGTGAAAGTTGATGCACAATTATGTACCTTGTTATGGTGTTCTCTTATCCCAAAAATGCTTCCATTTTTTCATTCTTGCAAAACTTGTTATAAATTTTGGACCAAGGCCAAGACGCTATATGTTAGTTGTGCAGCGTATATATAAAGTAATGTCTAACATTGTTCGCTTACACCAAAATCAACAAGATATGGCTTGTTACTCAAGTAGAGTAGACTTTGAAAGATAAATTCAACTAGCTTATGCCACTTCTTAAGAACATCAGTGACTAGGAAAGCAACAAGACACAGTCTTTATGGTCTTAGCTCTAATAGTGTTTCAATATGATTTATCTCCTGAGGGGTTAGATTCTCACTGCTATGGTCGTTCTCAGCCTCGAAGAAGTAGTTGCTGGACTACCATGCATTTCCCCAAGCAAGAATGATCAGGCCAGACCACTTGAGTCATTTGTGTTAGCTGTGTAGAAAAATAACTAGCAAGAAGATTAACACGAGGGGACAGGAGAGGGTTCTAGACTCCATTGTACACGTTTTGACAAAGGAGGGCGCATATGGGAAACTTGTTAGGCTCTTCAAAGTAGGCATGTATGCAACAATCTAGCAAAACCAACATCATATATAGCTCAATATAAAGGAGAAGGATTGCATCCGCTTTGCACAATCAAAAATTGAGTGCCAAATTCTATAACACTAACAAGAGTGTATTATGAAGAACATCTGTAGTTCTAAGCATCAAAACAATAGTCAACTCTTATATGGTATCTATGATCCATCCTGGTAATTTTGTTGCCTGTCTTATGTAGTCTTCATCCAAGGGATCTTGAATCTTAGACTTTGGTGCTTTAGATCACATTCTGATAATATGAATATTTTCTTTAAACTCACATCTACAAAAAAATTTCTCCACAGTTACTATGGCAAATGGTTCACAAATTGCAATTAAAGAATAAGAGGAGTACATCCTACATCTTTCATTTCCCTCACCTTAATATTGTTTGCTTCATAATGTCCTTATAATTTAATTTCTATCAGCAAAATAGCTAAACGACTTAACTTTCAAGTGACCTTTGATATTAATTTTGTTTTTGTTTAGGATCGTAGTATGGGAAAGATTATTGGTGTAGTCATCAGGTACAAGGGCTCTTCCAATTGCTCCAACTACCTTTACTTTTGTTGCCCTTGGATGTTCTTCGTAACCGCTTTGGTCATCCTATTCTTTCCAAACTCTAGCCAATAGTTTCTAGTCTCTCCTGATTGTCCTTTCTATAGTGTAAGTCGTGTTAGCTTGGGAAACATACTCGGGCTTCTTTCCTAGGCAAGCGAATAACAAGGCCACATCTATTTTTGAAATTGTTTATTCTTATGCATGGTCCAAGTCGTGTCAATTCAACTTTGGGATTCTATTGTTTTGTTATTTTTATTGATGATTATTTTCGTTATACTTGGATATTCTTAATGAAAAATAGATTTGAAGTTTTATCTATTTTCAAAGATTTTCTTAAACAAGCAACTCTTACAAAATGATAATGTACAAAAATACTTGTCTTTTCCTTTCAAAGAGTTAATTCTTAGAGAATTATTCATCAGTCCTCTTGTCCATATACTCCACAACAAAATAGCATGGTTGCGCATAAGAATCGACATCTTGTTGAAACAACTCATTCCATGCTTATTTTTCATAATGTGTCTTTTCATTTATGGGGAGATACCATCTTAACATATTATCTTATCAATTGGATGCCTTAATCAGTTCTACAAAACCAAAGTCCCCATTCTTCTTTTTCTAGGTCAATCTTCTTATTCTCTCTTCCTTCATATATTTGCTTGTGTGTGTTATGGTCATAACTTTACACCTAGAAAGGACAAACTTCAACCCTAGTCCATCAAATGCATCTTTTTTGGGGTATTCTTGCAACTAGAAGGGATACAAATGCTATGATCTATCCAACAATAAATATATCATATTAGTGTATGTAACCTTCTTTGAAACATCACCCTGCTACTCATAAAAGAACCAAACATATTGCTGTTGAATCCCTTCTAGTTCCTACCATTCACATCACAATAACACATCATCTGACCACATGCACTCAAGTTTTTCTCGCCTCCCCCTCTAAGAACACTTTTAGACTTTGAACCAATGCACACTCAAAGTGATTTATCTCCTGCCTAGGCATATTCTTTGGAACGGGTTATTACAATAAAAGATCCAAGTAAGTCCATTGCTATTAGAAAAGAATAGGTATTTGCTCTTCTAAAAATCGTCATCCCATTTATAATTTTTTGAGCTATCATTACCTGTCACCTCCCTATTAGGCCTTTATTTCCAGTTTATCATTGCTTTTTTTTTTTTTCCTAAAAACTATTAGTTAAGCACTGGCACATCTAGGATGACATGCCATGGTTGAAGAAATGACAGCTCTTTGTGATAACAACAATGAAAATATCTTTTTGCACAGGGATTTAAATAAAGAAGTTTGTATAGAGAAACCACCATGTTATGTTGCTCAAGGGAGTCAAATTTAGTATGCTGATTATGGAAGTCTCTTTATGGTTTGAAGTAGTCTTCAAAAGCATGGTTTGGTCAGTTTAATACCATAGTTCAAAAGTTTGGGATGCATGGAAAGGAATAAGATCATTCTGTGGACAAATATACAACCTATAGCAGATGCATATGTCTGGTGGTGTATGTAGATGATATTATTGTAATAGGTGATGATCTTGAAGGAATTGCTCAACTCAAGTAACATATTTTCAACCATTCTTAGGCAAAAGATCTAGGAAGGTTGAAGTACTTCCTAGGCATTGAAGTGGCACAATGAAAGTCTGTTACTACTACTTCCTAAAGGAATTGTGAACTTGATATTCTCGAGGGAACTAGCATGTTAGATCCAAATGTCAAGTTTGTTCCAGGTCAAGGGAAGCCGTAGGAGATCTAGGTTAACATTTGAGATTAGATGGAAAGCTCAATTATCTCACCATCACATGACCAAACATTTCATTTGCAATTAGTATGGTGAGTTAGTTTCTTCAAGCATCATGCTATAGTCAATGGAATACAGTGGTACACATTGTTCGATATATTAAGGAAAATCTAGGATGAGGACTTTTGTATGAAAATAAGAGATACCCACAAAATTTTTTGTACCCAAAATATTGTGTTCTGAGAAAGTAAAAAAAAAAAAAGAAATTGTAGCAAGGTCAAGTCCCAATGTAGAATATTAGGCAATGGCATTAACATCTTTTTAATTGTTATAGTTAATAAACTTGCTTTAAGAATTGAGACAGAGAAATCAAACAAATGAAGTTGATTTATGATAATCAAGCGATACTGGACATTGCTTGAAATCCAATCTTCTGTACACAAACAAAGCATATAGAGATAGATTGTCATTTCATTAGAGAAAATTTTGAGTTAGGTTGCACTGCTACCAAATGTGTTGGAATATCTAGCTAGAATGATCTGTATAAGAATGAATAATTGCTACCCTAGCTGTATAAGTATGGAGTGATTAGAATAATACGGTGAAAATACTGTGTTGTTTGCTTTTTAGTGTATATAAACCAATTGTATTTGAGCAATAGCTATTAGAAATGTAGAGCAACGATTCCTTCTCTTCCTCCTCTCTTTTCACATGGTATCAGAGCTTGTTGTTTGCTCTGCCTTCCTTCTCCTCTCTTCTTCCCTATTGTTTTCTTTCTTCTTTGCCTAACTTTACTGCCAAAAATGGTTTCTTACAAACCACCTAATTAGTTATTCCTTTTGGCTCACCTTCCCTCTCCTTGGTTGTGTGGAACGTCGAGGAACATTCCGGTGTAATCGTGTCGCCGGAATATCACGCTAGTGCGAGCCATTTCCAACCAGCGTCTCCGGACATGACTCACCCAGCAGAGTCACCTCGATCTTCCGCTTCCATTGGTGGAATCCTTTTGATGTTCGACACCTATTTGTGGTGGTGTCCCTCCAGAGTAACACTCACTTTGGCCAACTCCAGCAACTCTTTTCTCTCTCTCTCTCTCTCTCTGGTGCATATTTTTTATCTTTATTCTTCTCAAATGGCAAAACAATCAGGTTTGAGCAAAATGGCAGAACTCTCAGTTGTTTTTAAAAATAATCAACTAGGTTCAAATTCAATTACATTGGCCGGATTAGAGTTTGAAGAATACTTAAAGTATCAATCTTCAAAACAACATTTTTCCACTTTTATGGTTTCCCAACTGGGTTATTCCTTTGCTTGCCTAATGCGGTCTTCACTCAATAGACTTTGGATATTGGATTCTGGTGCTTTTGACCATATCTCTGGTAATAAAAATCTTTTTTGTTCCTTAACAATTCTTACTTCTTCGTTTCCTACTGTCACTTTAGCTGACGGATCAGAAACCATGATTAAAGGTGTAGGAAAAAGTAGACCCCTCTCTTCTGTTTAGACTCAGTCTTGTATGCTCTAGAATGTCCGTACAATTTGATCTCTATTAGTAAACTCTCAAAATAACTTAATTGGAGAGTAATTTTTTAGTCTGTTCTGTTTCTATACAGGATCAACATGTGGGAACGGTGATTGGCTTAGGTTATGGGTCACGTGGATTATATTTTTTCTCATGTCCTGGTGCAATAATAGCCTTTACTTATGCTACTTTAGTTGACCTTTTTTACAGTCGTCTTGGTCATTCTAGTCTCTCCAAACTTCAGACAATGGTTCATGGTATTTCAAAACTCTCTCATTGAATGCGAGTCATGGCAGCTTATGAAACATACATATAGTATTTTCCTAAGCAATTAAATCATAGAACGTCATTTATGTTTCATATTGTTCACTCAAATATATGGGGTTTAAGCCATATTGGCACCAATTTGGGGTTTCATTATTTTGTCACCTTCATTGATGATTATTCTCGATATATTTGGTTATTTCTAATAAAGAATAGATTTGAGTTGTTCACAGTTTTTAAGAATTTGTCTTGAGATTAAAACTTAATTTGATGTCTCTATCAAAATCTTACATAGTGATAATGCTCGAGAATATGTCTCTTCCTTTTCAAGAGTTCATGGCTTCTTAAGGCATCATTCACCAATCTTCGTATGCATATACCCCCTCAACAAAATGGTGTATCTGAATGCAAAAATCGATATCTTATTAAAACAGCTCGTACCATGTTCATCCATTATAATGCGCCACTTCGTTTTTTAGGGAATTTTGTTTTGACTACATGCTACTTAATAAATCACATGCCTTCTTCAGTCTTATATAATCAAAGTCCTTATTCAATTATATTCAAGTTAACCATCTTACACTCTCCCTGCTCTGTGTCTTTAAGTGTGCTTGTTTTGTTCATAATCACACATTGGGTAGGGATAAGCTCTAACCTAAGTCCATTAAGTGTATTTTCTTAGGATATTCTTGTCTCCGCAAAGGTTATAAATGTCATGATCCAACAACTAGCGGGTATTTTATTTAAGCAGATGTAACCTTTTTTGAGACATTACCATATTATTCCACAAACCAGCAAGGCATTAATGAGGCTCTCCCATTTCCTACTCTTCCTGTTTCTGATGTTTCACCATCCCCTAAACTACTATAAGTCTACCCTCGATGGACTTCTTCCCATACTCGATGTTCCTCCTGCAGGTACGGAGCAAGTATGTCCACATCAGTGTTGTCAGAGGCTCAAGGCGCACTAAGGCGCAAAGGGGTCCTGGAGCCTAGGCGCAAGGCGCAAGGCAAAGGCGCGCGCCTTTTGACAAAAGGCGCATTATTGTAAAAAAACATCAAATATTATAAAAAAGCTATAAAAATAGAAGGAATTCCGAAAGAAGTCAAATCTAATAGCAAAAAAGTCTTAATACTTGATAGTTAGTCATAGAAAATGGACTTAGATGTTCTAAAATTCAAATAATAACCTATGACTTATCAAATTACTAGTTCACTTAATCTAAAGCAAATAGTTAATATCAAAATTACTTAAATTGTCTAAATTCAAATACTAATCATCATCATTGTTCAAATCAATATAATCATCTTGAGGAGGCACTTCATCATCTTGCTCCTCATCATCCATGACATCCTTATACTCTTCATCTTGTTGATAATCATCTTCAATGTCAATAGCATCTTCTTCATCCCCATCCTCATCCTCATCCTCATCCTCATCCTCATCCTCATCCCTAAGTTGTAGAGATGGGGTTGCTTTGGTTCTTCTTGAAAACACTTTGTCAAGAGGCGGTTTCGGTCTTGGTGTGGGTGTGGAAACAACTTGTTTCCCTCTCAATGCTCTAGTGACATAAGTGGGATCTTCAGCTCCGACCGCTCTACCAACATCACCCCATGTCAATTGATCTTCTGTAAACACTAAATCTTCATCTCCCATTTCTTCGAAAACCCGACCCATCAACCATTCATTACTTTCATCAATATCTGTCATAGCTATGGGGTTTATGCGATCACGTGCATCATACCGAAGTTTCAACGCTCGATTGTATTTTACAAACACCAAGTCATTCAAGCGTTTTTGAGCTAACCGGTTTCTTTTATTTGAATGAATCTACAATAATTTGAAGATAGAATAAGTATTAAGTACATAGGTCATAATCGAGTTGAAAATAGTAGTGATTGCTTACATGTTCAAAAATGCTCCAATTGCGCTCACATCCCGATGCACTACAAGTTAGACTTAGGATTTTGACCGCCAATTTTTGCAATTCTGGAGTCGCACCCCCATAGGATTTCCACCATTCAGCTGTATTTTAACAACTAAGTATAAGATATTGATATTTTCCTACATGCAACAAGGAACAAGAATTGATAGTTGTACCTGGAGATTTTAATTTCCTTTGCCTAACTGCCAGCTCATTGCCAAACAAGTCTTCAGCATTTTGATAAAGTGACAATTGATCAGATATCTTGTTCTGGACATCATGGCTTGGAACCAACCTTAATATAGTAGTGTATAACCCATTGACAATCTCTTTACACTGTAAAATGTTGGGGTTATCATAAAAGAATGCGGGATTCAAGAAGTGCCCCGCTGCATGCAAAGGTTGGTGGAGTTGGTCTTCCCACCTTGCATCTATAATATCTTTAATGGTCTTGTATTGCTCACTGCTTTCATCAAGTGCTTTTGCAATTGCTTCTTTGGCCCTATCCATTGCTTCATATATATATCCCATTGAAGGTTTTTTTTCACCATCTACCAAACGAAGCACACGAACTAAAGGACCATATACCTTCAATATGTGAAGAATAGAACTCCAAAAAGAAGGCATCAAAACAATCTTTTTCGCCTTTTTTCCACTTGCTTCCGTTCCCCATTTACTTGAGGTCCATTCATCTAAAGTAAACATCTTTCTCAAGTTGTTTTTCTGCGTGTGCATACGTTCAAGAGTAAGGAAAGATGTTGCAAACCTAGTTACACCAGGCCTCAGTAGTTCCATATGTCCAGTGAATTTCCTCAACATGTTAACCACACCCGGTCGAACATAAATGTAGGAGTTCAAAGATATAGCTCTCCTTACTGTATTCTTCACTTGAGGCATCTTTCCAATATCCTCCAACATCAAATCAATGCAATGCGCCGCACACGGAGTCCAAAATAGATGACGGTAGTTGGCCATCAATATTCTTCCTATTATACATAAACAACTCAACTTTATTCAGGGGAAAAAAAAAAGAATTCAAATCATATAATGATAATGAAAATGTGGAAAGATAAGTTACCTGCAACCACATTACAAGATGCATTATCGGTAATAATTTGGACCACGTTTGCTACTCCCACACGCTCCACTATACTCTCAAGCAATTTCGCCATAGTCTCAATGGACTTAGAGTAATCTGAAGTATCAATGGACTCAAGGAACACCGTTCCTTTAGGAGAATTCACTAAAAAATTTATCAAAGTTCTATGTCTCTTGTCCGTCCACCCATCCGCCATAATCGAGCAACCATAATGCGCCCATTCAGATTGATATTCCTTCAATAGCTCATTCACATCACTCACTTCTTTTTGCAAAAATGGTACTCGCGCTTCATGATAACTTGGCGGTTTTAGTCCTGGACCAAATTGTCCAATAGATTCAACCATCACCGCAAAGCTAGGGTGTTTAACGGCATTAAATGGTATAGCTGTATCATACATCCATCGACATATGTCTCTACAAACTTTCTCCCTCAACTCCTTCTTACACAACTCATTGATAGTTGTTTGCTTCATTTGTTTCTTCCCTTTCACAATCTTCTCAACATTAGGAGCAAAGTAGACATCTAACGGACCTTTTTTTCTTGGCCGTTTGTTCATTTGATTTGTAGGAAGGTCTTCCTCTTCCTCTTCTTCGAAACTATCACTGAAACTATCTTGTTCCCGAATAACTAGATTCCTTGACTTTGCTTTCGATGCCATGTAAGCTCTAATTTCTTCCTCAACATGAGGCGGACATTTTGTACACTTTGTGGCATTCCGAAATCCACCAACTATGTGTTGTTTTGCTCTAAATATACCTCCTCTTTTGGTAATATTACAGAAATTGCAAATCAAGTCATTTGTGCTTTGTGGCTTAGCCAAACGGAAATACTTCCAACCTGGATCTTTCCTAGAAGACCCACTACTATTTGATCCGCCATCGGATGAAGCCATAACATCAATTTCAACACTCAAAACCAATCAATAAACCAATAAATTTACTGCTGAAAAAAAATTTCAGCATTACAAACCTCAATCAATTTGTGTATTAGTCTCATATTACTACAACAATACTAAATAATTCAAACAACTACTTTATTTCCTTCATAAGTTAAAAAAAAAAAAACACACTTAACTATCAAAATTAGGGTTTCTGAAAAAAATTGGGCAGCATAACCCCATAGAAGATTGATATTTATTTGAAAAGGGAGTAGAAGCTGAGGAATCTTGAGATAAATGAAGAAAGAGCTTGAAAAACTTATCTCTGGTACTTAGGTTTTAGATTTCTCCAACATTCTTCCGTCCTTTTTTGTTTTAGCTCTTTTGGTTTCTGTCTTCGATACTTCTAGTTTTTAACCTTTTTTTTTTCCCCCAAGCTGCCACGTCAGTTAAAAACTAAACTGTGTGCCTTTTGTTAAAAGGCGCGCCTTTCTTGCGCCTGGAAGAGAACCAAAGGCGCACGCCTTTGTGCCTAAGGCAACGCCCGACAATCCTCGCCCGCCTTGCTGTTTTCAAGGCTCAACGACCTGCGCCTGTACTAAGGCGCGCCCGAGGCGCGCCTCGGGCGCGCCTTTGACAACACTGGTCCACATAACTCATCTCCTCCCTCCTCTGCTTCACTTACGCCTCCAACAAACATCACTTTACCACCTATTGCACTCAGAAAAAGTGTTCGTTATTCTCATAATGCTTACCTCATCTATAATTTTTTGAGTTATCGCTTGTCACCTTCATACTATGATTTTATCTCCAATTTATCCACTGTTTATTCCAAAAATTGCTAGTGAAGCACAGACACATCTAGGTTGGAGACAAGCCATGACTGAAGAAATGTTCCCTTTTCATGATAACAATACTTAGGAACTTGTTCCATTAACCTTTGGGAAATTTGTGGTTGGTTGTCGTTGGATTTATACATTGAAAGTTGGAATACACTGGAGCAAGCTTGGAGATTATAATCTATATGCTCCAGTTTGAGGGGGAGTGTTGGAATATGTAGCTAGATTGATATGTATAAGAATGCATAATTGTTAGCTGTGTAAGTATGGAGTGATTAGAATAATAGGTTGAAAAGGCTGTGCTGTATGCTTTTTTGTGTATATAAATCAATTGTATTTGAGCAATAGATATCAGAAATGTAGAGCAGCAATTCCTTCTCTTCCTCTTCTCTTTTCACAGTGTTAATTCAAATGATTAAATGGCAGACATTCTCGCTAAATATCTCAAGGGAATTGTGGGGGGGGGGATACATTTGTAACAAGCTAGGAGCATATGATATGTATGCTCTAGCTTGAGGGGGAGTATTAGAATACTAGCTATAGAATAGTTAGCTTACAGTGTTTGTGTGCTATAATTATGGAATTATGTTTGTGCTGTAATCTCATAGCCACAATTAAGGGATTGTATAGCTGTAGTTGCCTTATCAAGTTATGAGATTATGTACGTATATATATCTCTACATGCTTGAGGAACAAAGACAGAACCAGAAAATCATTTTTATAGAAAGTTCTCTCCCCCTCTTTCTTTCTCTATTAACAGTTCTGTAACATCTAATTACAGGTCAAGAAGCAATTCAATCGCTGTTTGATTGTTGGAAAGCGTTTTCCTGTATGCAGGGTGCATGTCAAAGGATCAGTGGTTGAGGTTTAAAATTGCTCTTTATGCTTATTCCTTTCTTTGGCTTATGATGAATGGTACCCAAACATTTTAACATATGATACTCAGTATGTTCTGTTTTTTTTATTATTTATTTTTTTGGTGACAGGTATCCAGTTTTGAGACAGTGGCAGTACATGCTGAAGAAAAAGAAAAAGTTCTTTTATCTCAAATGCCACGTGGTTGTGACGAAAAAGACTTCACCCGCTGGAGAAATAGCATGCATCGTGACTTCACAATTAACAGGCATAATTTCTTATTCTTTTTGTTTCTTCACACACATTTATTTTTACCATTCATGTAGCAAGGTGGTGAACATATATGCTTTGCTGATTACATTCTGAACTGCAACATATTATCTAAACTGTAAGTTTCACTTGACATCATCTAACTTGGAATTTCACACTCAAATTTTTGAAGCAGTTTATTCTTTGACCCTTTTATGGATAAAATCTATGATTATGCTGATGGCATGGCAGATATAAGGTCCTTAAAGGTAAATTTCCTCTTTTACTTTGCCAGCATAATCTGCTTCCTGTTCAACTACTATGCGAAGTTCTTTTAGCCCTTCTTTTTAATTTGTTATGTCATCACAGCTACGGACTCTAATCCCTGCTCACTTGTCATTCCAAGGGGATTGTGGTAGGTGCTTCCACCTTTGTATACAAGTTCTTTTAGGACTTTGCAACTTAGGGTTTAGTGGTGAATAAGTTATAAGCAACCTAACTGGAATTCAATTGCTAATTCTGCCATTCAGCGAGAATCTTGCGGGGATTGAGAATCGCAGGACGTTTGGGCTTGTCAATCACAAAGGACACTGAAGTTGCAATTCGCAAACTTTCATCTTCTGTCAAGGATTTGGCCAAGGTACAGCAAGGTTTAAGTAAAGGATAATTCTGCCTGAAATATTATTATTTTGAGATTCTGTGGTATCTGGCCTCCATTTAAGCAATGTGTTCTCTTTATTCATTGTCTAGTCAAGTCTGTTCTCCTCTTAGCTATATTTTAGGAAATTCTTTGTGGATTCTTACAGTTTAATTTAAATTTACCGAGTTCATCATATTCTCACCAGAATGTCATTTTGTGTTTATTCAGTCTAGGATAATGATGGAATTGAACTACATGCTATCTTATGGAGCTGCTGAGACTACTATTTGTTTGCTTCGGAGATTCAAACTACTTGATCTATTTCTTCCATTTCATGTTTGTATTTCCAATGTCCAATTATATATATGTGTGTGTGTGTGTGTAATCTGTGTTATAGCTGTTGGTTTAGTTGATATTTGACTGGGAAATCCTGATTGCAGGCAGCATACCTTAATCAACAGCGTGCTGAAACATCTCAGTGTCCTATAATGCTGATGGTAAGCTTTTGACTTGCAGAAAAATCCTTGAACTAACTGTATGTAACTTTATTCCCTTTTTGTGACATGTTGAATATAAGATTTGATGAAAATCAAAATTTTAGGAATTGATCACAGCTTATGCAATGTTATAGGAAATACTGAAAATAATTAGGGGAGTGTTCAATAAGATAGTTTAAGTTGGAGATAAAGAGTTTGTTGAAGAAAAACACGTTTATTTTATTTTGAAACAGGTGTTTTAGAGTTGAACAAACAGGTGTTTTATAAAAGTAAGACTTCCACATATATATATATATATATATAATATTTTGAAATTTAATAATAAAAATGAACGTTACAATTTTGAAATGCCAGATATTCAATTTAAGTAAAACATATGTATTATATTTAAAATATATGTAATATTTTAAAATCTATTATTACATACATATTTTTTGAACATATAAAATACTATAGTATAATAAATAAATATCTGCCTACTAATATAACAGTATAATAATAAATAATCAAACATAATAATTGTAATATATTGCAATATCTTTTTTATTCTAGCCATGATTTAAATCAAGTGAAGTGCATTAAAGATAAAGAGAATAAGGTTCTGGTTCAAGAATAAGATATTAAGGAGCGATGAAGAAGCTATTTTGAGGAACTTCTTAATGGTAACCATAGTGGTAACATTGTGGGTGTAAACGTTAGGCCGGAGAAAAATGTGAAATACACTTGAGGAATTAGGTTTTCGGAAGTTAAGGAATCTTTGAAGAGGATGAAAGTTGGTAAAGCCTTTGGACTAGATGAGATACTTATTGAGGTTTGGAAATGTTTGGGAGATACAAGAGTTGCATAGTTGACATCTTTATTCAATAAGATCTTAAGTATAAAGAAAATGCCTAATGAATGGAGACAAAGTAATTTGATACCTATTTTTAAGAATAAAGGAGATATTCAGAATTGCTCAAATTATAGAAGGTATAAAGCTTATGAGCCACACTATGAAATTGTGGGAGAGAGTTGTGAAACACCGTTTGCGGTTAGATACTTGTATCTCCTCAAATCAGTTTGGCTTTATGCTCGGATGATCAACTATGGAAGCTATTTTTCTTATAAGAGATTTGATGAAAAAGTATAGAGAGATGAAAAATAACTTACATATGGTTTTTATTGACTTGGAAAAGACGTATGATAGTCCCTAGAGAAGTTTTATGGTGGGTCCTAGAGCGTAGGGAAATATCTATATAATATATCCAAGTCTTGAAGGATATGTATGAGGGAGTCATCACCAGTGTCCGCACTGTGGGAGGGGATATTAAGGATTTTCTCGTTTCTATTGGATTACACCAAAGTTCAGCTTTGAGCCCTTATCTTTTCACCTTGGTCATGGATGAGCTAACAAGACATATATAGGATGACATCCCTTGGTGTATGATGTTTGCAGATATTGTATTAATAGATGAGACTCAAGCAGGGGTAAGTCAAAAGTTAGAGTTATGGAGAAGCACTTTGGAATTTAAGGGTTTTAAGCTAAGTAGAACTAAGACTGAGTATATGCATTGTAGATTTAATAGTGAGAATAGAGAAAGAGGCGAAATTGTTTTAGACGGAATAGCAGTACCTCATAGTACTTATTTTAAATACATTGGCTCTATTATTCAAGGAGATGGGGGTTGTGAAGAAGATGTAAATCATAGGATTAAAACTGGTTGGATGAAGTGGAGGGGTGCTACAGGAGTTCTATGTGATCGAAAAGATGCCAATTAAATTAAAAGGAAAGTTTTACTGCACTACAATATGGCCTGCAATGATGCATGGTAGTGAGTGTTGGGTAGTAAAATGATAACACATGAGTAAAATGCATGTTGCGGAAATGAGAATGATAAGATGGATGTGTGGTCATACTAGGATGGATAGAATTCGCAATGAGTGCATTAAAGAAAAATTGGGGGTAGCACCTATTGAGGATAAGATAAGAGAGCATAGACTGAGATGGTTTGGCCATGTGAAATGAAAATCTAGCGATGCGCCGATTAGAAAAACCGAACAAGCTAGAGTTGATATAGCTAAAAGAGACAGAGGTAGGCCTAAACTGACTTAGTCAAAGGTGGTCCAAAATGATCTTATGATGTTACATCTATCAGAAGAGATAACCCTAAATCGTTTTGAGTGGAAAAGAAGAATCCATATAGCTGACCCCAATTGATTTGGAATTAAGGCTTTGTTGAGTTGAGTTGAGTTGAGAGTATCTTTTTTATTCTAGCAAGTAATTTAAAAGTTGTCAAAATCTTAAATTTTAAGATGATAATATTATAAAATAAAAATATTTAAATAAAATTTAAAAGTATTAATATATATAATTTTATTAATCAAAATAAGATAACTTAAATATGTTATAATAAATTTTTAATTTTTATTGTTACAAGTAGGGGTGGGCAAATTTTTTGAATCCGACCAAACCGAACACATTTTGGTTGGGTTCGGTTGGTTTATATTGTATATACGGGTGAAATCGGACTTGTATTTTTAAAAAATTTCGGGTACGGTTGGGTTGAGATTTATTCTTCTGGTTGAACTCGAACCGACCGACACATATATATTATATAAATATTTATAAATTACAATATATATTACATAAACTGACCTGACCCGAACCAACCCGACATATAAATTTTTACATATGTAATATTATATATTATATATATTACAATCTGAGTTAACCTGACTGAACTCAACCGAAACCGAAAACATGTAGGTCGGTTGAAAATACATATAATTTAGATTGAATTCGGTTTGATTTTTAAGTATATAAACGGGTTTCGTCGGGTTGAAATATATTTTCTACCTGACCGAGCCAGACTGATGCCCACCCCTAATTACAAGCATACACTAATAATAAATTACATTTATTTTTATATTAAATGTATATGTTTATAATTACGGAAAAAACTTGATGTTAAACAATAAATTTGGCAATAAATTGATTCAAAATAAATTTACAATAAATATAAAGACATTATTTAAAATTTTGATTCAATTTTATTTAACAATCAATTTGATATTAGTTCTTTTTTTAGTTGTCAATTAGTTGTCAATTTCGTTGGGTTAGATTTGACTTGTTTGAGTAGAAGAAAAACTCAAAATTTTCAGGTTAGGTTAGATCGGCTTTGACCTTTCTAATCATCACTCACAGGAGGGGATCCACATATGTTCCACTTTTGTTTGCGAAACCCTTGCCAGATCTGGAACATGAAATGGCAATTATTTGACTAAATCTAGCCTCTTTATGCTAAAACAATTGTCACAGCAGCAGTATCTAGCGTCTCCTTTATTTTTCTTGCATGTCCTACACAGATTGTTTGATGTAGGAGGGTTGGTTATATAGGGAAGAATTTGGGTTTGCATGGAAGTTAGGATGAGTAGAAACTATAGATGGGAAGCTCCAGGTAGAGTTTAAGCAATAACAGGGAATTGGGGGTTGGAGGTAGGTTATAAAGTGGTAAATTTAGGTTTAGGTTTATGTGTATGCGAGGATGGGTTGAAACAATTGGCACAAGGTTAGAATTTGCATAAGGATGGGTTTGGAAAGCGAAAATAAGCAATAAAAGAGTTATAGGCGGTTGGAGCATGAACTGTAACTGTGGATAGTGAATGGATGAACAGTAACTGTTGATAAGCTTGAAATAGCACAATTTTCTTTTTTAATTCAGTAACAAGGTTGCTTGAAAGCATCACAATGCTAGGTATTTATGGACTCAAGTAACTCCTAAACCTTTAACAAAAGGAACTTCAAAACTAGTCATCCTAAAAAGATCTGGACTCTTAAAAATAAACTAAAAAGGAATAAATTCTTCCTAAACCAACAATGGCTCTTAAAGAAATAGGGAAGGTTTTCCAGTAAACCTGGGAACTACAAAGTTCCCCTTGTTTAGAATGATAGACCAGCAGATAACTGGACCTATAATTTGAACTCTATTATTTGTCCAATAATGCCCATATTAATTCTAGACCATAATTCTGAGTTCGAGTCCTTGAATTAGAAATTTCTTGTCTTCCTATCTCCATTATTGCAGTTTACCCCTAAGTGTTGTCCTAGTTCAATCATCACCAATTCTGTAACTGTCTTACTGTGAAATTATGGATCCATGAGTAATCTCTCTCCTGCTCTTCTTGACAGAAATTGTTCTTCAATTTGGATAAATTGGTTCGTTGTGATCGGCCCTGTGATTGCATTCTATGGTGAGATATATGTTACCGTTACTATTCAGTTCTAAAATTTAATAATATGTTAATATCACCATTGCCATCATGGCTGCCGCTTTCTGATGGAACTGCCATAAATGCAGTGTTGTGTCTCTAATGTGGTTTTCTTGAAATATATTGGCATATTTTTTTCAAAATATAGGATCAACCTATAGAAAGTACAGCATAAAATTTTCTATCATGATCAACCTCTAAAAGAGCATGCTGGGGTGTGGTAGTAACCTCCATTTTTAAGATGGGTGATTAAATTGGTCTTTGTGGAGGATACCTTGAGTAATTTTCAGATGACAGTAAGGGAAAAATTGGTGAAAGATATAACCGAAGATTTAGTGTTTGATTATTTGAGATTATCTGAGTATTTAGGAATTTACCTCTTGCTAAGAATATGTAGTATTACTTAGCAAATTGGGCTGGATAAGGTGATGCTAGGATTTCGTTTATTTATTCTTTTAGCTAGTCTGGTAATTGGCAGTTATTCTATTAGTTGGCATGGCAGTAGGCACCCATATTAGTTTTAGCACAGTCCATGATGAATTGAATGGCGAGTTGATTAATATGATTCTTATGCATCTTATAATTTTGTTCTATTCTTACCTGTGCAATCTCTGTTGATGTGTCCTATTTCTTGTTCTTCTCACCTTTGCCTTTCCTTCTCATTTTTTCTTCTCCTTTTTTTTTGCCCTGGATCAAGTGTTCTAAAAATAAAATTTGGTCCAGTTCCTGTTCTAAAACCAAACTCTGAAATGCTAGCCTTTTAGAAAATTCAACTGTATACTGCTAGAGAAGAAAGCCAAATATGAAAAGCTTGCTGCTAGTTTGTTGTCTTATCACAGTTCAGCAATTGTTAGTGCTCTGAACTTTGTGCATATTGTAATTGGAAATTTGGTTGCCATTGCTGTTTTCATAGCCCTTCATTGTTGGTGAGCTATTTGATTTGCTATATTCAGCTACTAGTTTGGGTAATCCTTGAAATGAGCAGTGCTTTTCCACTTCACGTCAGCATTATTAAGGATTAACATCTGATTTTATAACATTTGTATTTTTCATATTTGGGGATTATAAGCCATTAAGGGAAAAATATTTGATATTTATTGGGACATTTTCATTATTAAGGTTTTGTTTCTAATTTTCATGTATTTTGCTGGGAACTAGTATGCTATTAAGTGAGGTTGATGGTGAAATGAAATAGATTGATATTCATAGCTTTTAGAATTTAGTTATTGAAAACAATGCCATCAACAACAACAACAAAGCCTTAATCCCAAGTTAATTAGGGTCAGCTATATAATTTTTTTTTTCCATTCTGCTCCAGTGAGGGCCACCTCTTCTGATAAATGCAAGATAGTGAGATCATTTTGATCAACCTTTATCCAAGTCAGTTTAGGTCTACTCCTGTCTCTCCTAGTTATTTCTACTTTCATTTGTTCAATTTTTCTAGTCGGCGCATCTATTGGGTCCTCGTTTCACATGATCAAACTATCTTAATCTATACTCTCTTATCTTATCCTCGATAGGTGTTACTCCCACTTTTTCTCTAATGGATTCATTACGGATTATATCCATTCTAGTGTGTTTACACATCCATCTTATCATCTTCATTTTCGTAATATGCATCTTACTCGTGTTGGCCTTTCATTGCTCAATATTCATTAGCATATATCATCGCAGGCCGTATTGCAGTGCAACAAAACTTTCCTTTCAATTTAACTGGCATCTTTTGGTCACATAACACTTCTCTAACACACCTCCATTTTATTCAACCGGCTTTAATTCTATGATTTACATCTTCTTCACAACCTCCATTCTCTTGAATAATAGAGTCAAGGTACTTAAAATGAGTACTATGAGGTAATGACACTCCATCTAAAACAACTTCACCTACTTTTCTACTCTCGCTGTTAAATCTACAATGCATATACTCAGTCTTAGTTCTACTAAGCTTAAAACCTTTTGATTCCAAAGTAGTTCTCCATAATTTCAATTTTTGACCTATTCTTGCTTAAGTCTCATCTATTAACACATTATCATTCGCAAACATCATACACCAAGATATATCATCATGTATATGCTTTGTTAGCTCATTCATGATCAGGGTAAAGAGATAAGGGCTTAAAGTTGAATCTTGGTGTAATCTAATATAAATAAGAAAATTCCTAGCATCCCCTCCAACCATGCGAATACTAGTGATAGCTCTATCACTGGTGTTTTAGAAAATTATTCGAAGAAAACTAGAAGAGGGAGTTTGGTTTTAGTTGTAATAACTTTCCCAATAGAAAATTAGAAATGAATTCTCCTTCTTTTCAAAATTATGATTAAACTTGGGAAACTAATTTAAGTGGTTTTCCAATTATATTTCAATGTCAAGGCCCATATGCCTAAATGTCCCACATGCATAAATATAGAACATGGAGGTCCCATCCATGTGTTCCATGTTAAGGTCTTGTGTTTGTGATCGAGTCACCAAACAACACAAAAATCATAGTAGGAGTGGCAACGGGTAGGGCATCCATGGAAATTGTCCTACCTGAATCCGAACCCGTTCAATTTTTAAACTTCTCAAACTCATTTAAATCCAATTATAATTATACCCGTACTCATCTAAAACATGTTTTAATATTATCCGTTTACTATCTGAACCCGTTTAAATATAAAAATATTATAAAAGTTAAAATATAATTTATAATTTATTCAATTAAATATTTATAAAAAAATTTAATATTAGCACAATTTTATTAAAAATAATTTCACACTAAATAATTGTATAATTAAAATAAAATATAATAAATATATAATTAGAATTTTAATAAAATATAATTAATATATAACTGGATTCAGGTAACGGATATCCAAGGGTTTATACCCGAACTCGATCCAAACACGTCATGGGTAGTAAAAATCATATTTGTACCCATCCAAACCCGTTTATAAACTATTTATACCCTATATAAACGGATCGAGACTGGCCGGATATCTGAAAATATTTGACTCGTTACCATCCCTAGATCAGATCCATAATAAGGGTCTTTGCCCTTGTCTGGATTCCTACTTTGGCGATGTAAACAATGCAACTCATTTTAGTGAGTTACGTACCTTGGAACTCTAAGGCAGCTACGTATCTGGATTGCTGGAAAATTCAACTTGTTTTATTTATGAATAACTTTCTTCTTATATAGAGGTTTACAAATTAGAAACAAGTTTTAGAATCTAATTTTAAAATAAAAATATGGCAGTTAGGAAAGTTTCTTTTAAACTAATAAGGAAATTCTAAGAACCCAAATAAGAAATTTTTATTTAAATTAATAAGTAAACTAGAAAGCATGGTGCCAAAAATTATTTGATACGAAACGAAATAAGTGCACAATTGAATTGAATGGCTCAATGGTACTTGTAAGAACTAAATTAGAATGGCTCAGTGGTGTTTATAAGAACTAATCAAAATCAATTATTTCCTTCCTCTGATGTTCTCGTGTCTGACATAGTCAAGGAAGGCAATTTTGAAATGAACATCTTCCCAAGTTGAGTCATCAACAAAAGATCCAGCTCACTGAACCAAAATCTCCTAATTACCATGGTTCATGAGCAAATGAAGGATTGCACTTGTGATACTCACTACTTGGCCTTCTTCGATTTGGAGGTAAGATGGCGGACTATGCAACAAGACCCTTGAGTGGCTTGAGTAAAGAGACATAGAATACATTATGTAGTTTGCAATCTAGGGTGTTGGCTTTGGCATACTAAGAAGGGGGTTGAATTGGTGTTTTGGATATGGAGTGGAACTTTTTTTTTTTATTTAGGCTAATTAATGAAGTACGAGAGTAAAAAAAAGAACACCCAAATTTTATAGTGGTTCGTATAATAATACCCTGAGAAGCCATAAATGGTTCAACCACACCATTTTGTTAGGATGCATATGCACAAGAAGATTGGTGAATGATGCTTTGAGATGGCGCGGAGCATTAGAGTGTGTGTGTGTGTATATATATATTAGCTTTGCTATGTCATGAGAAGCCATAAATTCTTTTAATAAATTTCTTTGGAAGTTTTCTTCTCTAAAACACTTGTGTGTGAGAGAGGTTATTAGCTTACGTTGTATCATGAGAAACCATAAATTCTTGAAAAGGAAGAGACGAATATTCTTATGCATTATCACTATGTAAAATTTTGATGGAGACATCAATTGATTTTTAATCACAATATAAATTTTTGAAAATAGTGAATAACTCATCTATTTTTTACTAGAAACAACCAAATATATCGAGAATAATCATCAATAAAAATAATGAAATAATAAAACCAAGGTAGCTAAAAGTGCTAGGCGCAACTAAGACGATGTATCTTTGTATCGCCTTAGGTGCAAGGCGTAAAAAAAGCGATGGCCCGAGTGAAGTGAGGTGCGAAGTTCTTGTAAAATACTAATTATTAGTAATAACATATATGATATCTTTAAAGTAAAATATATTAGAAGCTATATTAATTTAACATTAAAAAACTACTAAACAGTGAATGATAGCTAAAATTAAACAAAGAACAAAGCTAATATCAAACAATTTTGTTTCTTGTACGTATTAGTTTTTTATCAATTTGATTTTGATTTTTGAATTTTGTTTGTTGTATTACTTTTCTATTTTGATAAGCTTTTTGATTTTGAATGAAATTAAAAAACCCTAAAGATTTCTAAATTTCCTAAAAGACTTTAGGTTTCCTATAAGATTTTAGACTTCCTAAAATAATTAATTACTAAAACATTGGCTATTAATAAGGAAAAAATATGTAATACATTTATTTAGGAAAAAAAATATATTTTTTCGCTTTTGCACTTATTGATTTCTCTAAAAAAGTGCTTCTTAGGCGCAAAAAGTCATCAGCTGACTAAATGTGCCTAGCTTTGGACTTCTAAAAGCGATAAAGGTCATTTGTGCCTAGGTGAGCGCTTGGTGCATTTTTTACTACACTGTATAAAATCCAAGTTGGTACCAACATAACTTGGCTCTCATATATTTGAGTGAACAATATGAAACATAGGTGAGGTTTTATTATTTAAATGCTTATGAAAGGTATTATGAGTATGTTTCCGAGGCTAACATGACTCACAATTAATGGAAGATAATTTGAAACACGAGGTTTAGTTGTAGAAAATGAGTTCCGTTTTATAGAAAATTTTCTAAAGAAAAAATAAAAATAGAATTTGTTATTTAGTTATGAATATTTTCCATTTAGAAAATTAGAAAATAATTTTTTATATTTATTAGTTAATAATTGAGTTTTAGAAAATTATTTTTAGTTGTTTTTTCTAAGTGGAAAACGCTCTTAAAAAATATAGGAGTTAGTTTTCCACTTCGATTCTTACAGACTCATTTATTTATTTATTATTTATTATTTTTTTATTTAAAAAAGTTAGAAAACGAAAATGTGGAAAATTAGGAAACAAAAAAGAAAACTAGAAAATGAAAATAGAAAATATTTTTCATAACAAAATAGCCCCTTACTTTCTCTCAACTTCTTTGATCAGTTTGTGATTCATTAACTATGGTGACTGTAGAAGATGGAGAAGTGAGAGTTGTTAGGGAACATAAAAGGTTTTTATTGCTAGAGAGAGATGCAGTCAGAAGCATCATATTCCAAAATCCTCGATCCATATGGTGAAGATCGTGTTAGACAAGCAAAGGAATTACCCGTTTGAGCAACAATAACCGTGGAAGAAGAGGATTGTTGTTTTGATGCATGATATTGTAGGTATTCTTCATAATTGACTGTAGTCAATGTAACTGAATTGGACCTTTGGGCTTGGGTTGTGGGCATGTGTCAGGTGTGTGACCTCCCTTATGACACGGAGCTTTTTCTTTTGCCCTTTCGATTATGTCCTTGTTGGTTATTTTTCTATATGATTAGCACAAAGGATTCAATTTCAATATTGTTGGAGGAGATATAAAGTAATCGCGCAAATACTTCATCTAATTTAGGGATGATTAGACTAGCAAGAATATGATCTTATTGTAGCCAAATCAACTCAAAGCCTATTAGAGCTAATACCATAAAGAACTTCTCTTTGGTTTTCTTACTCACTGATGTTCATAGAAAAAGGCATGAGAGAGTTAAATTCATCTTTTAAAGTTTTAACTTGACCTAAATAGCTGTGATGTCTTTAAAACTCTGTTGTAAATGGACAAGATCGGTGATAACTTTATAAATATGTTGAGTATCATTAACATACAATATCTTAGCCTTAATCCAGACTTTGTAACAAGTTTTGCAGGACTGAAGTAAAGTAACTTTGGTTCAAGAGAGTACCAATATAAACTATATAATTGGGCATCAATTTTAGTCCATGTTATTCTGTCTTCTTCATTAATATTAGTAGCATTTTTTTTTCTAAATTATCATTGTAACTTTGACCCATAAACCATAATTTAATAGATGCAGCCCATAAAATATAATTATCACAACCTTGCAATTTAACAATAGTAATAGTAGGTGAACCAAAGATGGATGAGAAGAGGGGTTTAATTGAACTTTAGAGTTAAGACATTTTAGCAAAATGGAGATTAAGAATCTACACCAAAAGGCTGAGAAGAAACTAGCAGAAGAGGAGAAACTGTAGCCCAGAATCTGTTGGGCAAGAGCAACTACTAAATGACGTTGGATGAGATTGAAGTGGCCAGTGGAGGTAGATGACAGGGTGACCTTGCTGGTGGCATCCGAAAAGGCTGCCAAAAAAGAGCTTACACACTGGCGCATGATGTTTTGGCAGAAAAAGGCGATGGCGCGTGTGGTCACATGCATCTTTCCGATGACGGGATATTGCCTAGATGCTGATCAACGTTCGACTCTCCTAGGGAGAGAGAAGGTGAGCCAAAAATATGCTTGGATCTGATGTTTTTTGTGAAATAGAGAGTTTCATAGAAGAGAAAAGAGAGCGGAAGAAAAGAAAAAAAAAAAAAAAAAGAAAAAGGAAAAGGAGATTAGGGCTCTGATACCATGTGAATTTAGACAAGAAAGTGAAAAAAAATATGGGTGAAGTCTGAATATTTCAGCCTGATTATTCCTCAAGCTTGATTTTATACTATAAGATGGATTACAAAATAGGAAGAAATAGAGGGATTACAGAATACAAAACAAATTTAATAGTTAGTGTACAACATTTACGACTATTATAATCTAAAATTTAGCCTAGAATAAACTATATTATAACAGATAACATTCCACTTTGCCACAATAATGTTGCCGTTTCAAACACCAAAAACAGCTTCTGTTTTTCTTTTTTTAATTTCTTGTTATATGCATATACTAACAATTGCTTTAAATTATAACCAACTAGGCTTACTTCGTCTACCTTATACACATACACGTGCAGAAATAAGTATATATTTTTTAACTTAGAATATTAAATTTGTTGAATTTTGTTACAATAATTACTTGTTTAACCAAAAAAAATCTAATTCATAATCTTGCAAAGTGAAAATAGAAAATGGATAATGTAAATTAGAAAATTAGACAAAAAAAAAGGCATTTCCCAAATTTTCAAGTTCAACTTGGAAAATGGAAAATTACAAAATTGGGAAATTGAGGAGAGAATTGCAAACTGGAAATGGAAAATATAAAATGTTTTCCACGACTAAACAAAGTCTTTGCATCTTTGATTTCTATTTTCCATCTTCCCTTTATCTCTCCTATTTTTTCTTTGCACTAATTTCTCTCATCTATCTTGTCTTCTATTGCCTTCTACCCAGTTATATGGTGGATTTATTAGCAATATAGGATTTTGTTTCAAGCTCTGATTGAGACTTTGGATATCCCTTGTTGATGACTCTATTTTATTTCTAAGCTAGATGGGCCTCTAGTATTACCTTTAAACAATTGGAATCCTTCAAATAGATAGTCTTAAAACCAGGTAATTTTTTGAAATTCTGAATTACTACTGCTTTGACACAAGTATGAATGGTTATTATGCTAAGGATTTTGTCTTGCCTAGGCATTTCCTTTTCATTTCTATAGATCAAATCCTATTTGTTGAAAAAGTTACCAGGTAAGGAAGTTGTCTTGCAGATAAATAAGTTATTTTATATCTATTTTCATTTTCCTTTCTAGATGCTGATAAAATGATCATTGTGTTAGCTCATGTAGGTGACTAATCAGTCTGGGTAGGTTATACCAATATTCTTTAACATGCCGATTTCATGAATAGTTCAATTATTATGCAACATATATCTTTTATTTTATTTTCTTTTTCTTCCAGATCCTTTTTTTTTTTCAATCGATAGCTTAAGAAGGGATATTGTCCAATGTGACTGTGCATGTTAATATATATTGGCAATCGAGATTCTGTGCACAAGAGATGGTTGCTGATCTTGCTGTGTCTGTGGTTCAGGGTTGGACTGCTAGCTTTTCATCACGCAGTAGTATCTCATCCGCAAGATGCTCTTGTTATCTGGGTCTTTGCTTCGGTACTGTATCATGGAAAATGGAAGGAAGGTGTTCAATTTGCAAGAGAAAATGCTAAAATGCAAGTTAAATTTTCACCTGAGATTTCTGGGTTCTCTAAATTTAAATCAGATGAAGAACTTGCAAAAGAAGTTAGCCATTTAGCAGTTCTGGTTCAAGATTCTATTGCTGCTTTGGTTGATGATGATATTCTTGCCCGGTCCATGTCCCAATACCCAGTTTCCCCATCTTCTGGTTTGGTAAGGCATAAATACTATCTGATACTGAGGTTGTTCTATCTGCATGCTTTTAATATTTTACAATAGTGTGCTTCAGCTAGCTTTTGCTTTCACAGCAAATGCTTAAATTGCAAATGAACTTAAGCATATAGCATCTGAGTTTCTTGATTTATATCCTAGAATGACTTACTATGACACATTTGACAGGTCAGAGAGTCTGGCACTACATTTCTGTTAGTTAGAGCCAATTTGCCATCAACTGCACTTATAGAAAATGTCTTACTGGTAGTCATTTATTATGACATTAATGCATATACAACTTTTCATGCAAAGGAATATCTTCTTTGTGTCCGCTAGGACATTGGGAAATTATGATATTTATTGGAACTAATGGTATGTTCATAGAGATAGCACCATTCAGAAATGGATGTCTAGCCATCTAGCCCTAAGTGGATATGCTCGTGTGAGAAATATTTATGATAGTCTGCTCATTAAATGGCTAGCAGGAGATTGGAAACATTTGGAAGTGGATTGTGCAAGCTTTGTTGTGATTTGCCGACTGTTTGATACCATTCCTACTTAGACAAGGGACCCCACTATTGTTATCTTGATCAAGTTAAATAAATTTATGACTTATCATTATATTTCTAAATATTGTTTAGCCAGAATTGTTCCCTATCAATAATCCGTGGACTTTGCCAAATAGTAATAACTGATAATTTATCGAAGTGAAAGGATGCTGCATGATTGAACCCTGCCATATTTCTACTAGAATTGTAGTTTTGTGAAAATGAATGTATCATGCCATAGTTCAACTTAGACTGAAATATTTCTTCCCATTATGTGTAATCTAGAGGTTAATGTGTTTAAATAAAATCTTGTGCATGTTGCTTCAGGTGTTTGTATCAAAGAACGTCGGAAATAATGTCACTCGACTTTTTGATGTGCTAGTGGATCATGTTGAATTTACCAACAGCGGAAGAAAGGATTTCATGATTGACTACCTCTTACTTGGAAAGGGGAATCTAAATGAGACTAGATTTGTACTTGGCAAGGTTATCTTGGAAACTTTGAGTTCCGGACTTGAAAAGGAGAAATGTGACCCAAAATTTTCTTTTCTTAATGAGGTCAGGAAGGATAAAAAACGTATCCCATCATCATCTGATTCTGAAGGAATGCAAGAGATTGTTAAGAAACAGAAATTGGTAAATATGAAATGCGTATCTGATGAGGAGGTAGCAGTCAAGAAGGAAGATATGGTTTTGAAAGATGAATCTCAGAAGATGACCAAGAAGCTCCGAAGCATACTTGAGACTAGTCAGTTACCTGAAGGAGAACTAAATATGAAGAAGAGGAATATGTCAGGGGAAAAAGAGCATCATTCTCAACGCCATAGAATGAGTGATAAAAAGCACGGATCTGTTCAGGAGGAGAAGTGCCAGGATATGGGCAGAGAACATATGGAGGTAGTGGAGAAGGTGAAGCATCATCAATTACATGTGAGTGGGAGTAGGAAACTTAAGCTGGAAGAGAAGAAGGATTGCCCTGCATCGATATCAGAAGTGGTTAATGATATGACTGAAAAAGTTAAGTTACCGGGTAAGGAGAAAAAAGACCGGCTTTTGCTGTCTAAACTTTTCAGGTGATGACAGTTATGTTTATTGTAAAATACATGGCAAAACATTAGGGAACAATGTTGCCAGTCTTCTTCATATTCTGTTTTCAGTGTAGCACATTCTAACTACTGACATGGAACTGCCATGAAGCTCGAACTGAATGGTAAATGTCTCTCTCTTTTTCAGCACATTTTCACTCATGAGTTTTGCCGTAGTGACAACCTTTCTTGGTGCAGGCGTTCAAATTACACCAAAAAGTTGATGGCAGCTTGTACTAAATTTAGCTTGTCTTGCTGCAAATGTAACACCATCCTTTTTACAAGAGAGAGATTCTTCCTTTATATAATACTAAATTTCATTTAAATATATTACAAAAACGTGAAATAATTATCTTTTCCCCTTATTTTCTATAATCAATATTCATATATGTCAAATTAGATTAGTAAAATAGAACAATATAAAATTATAACATTTTATAATATTATAGTTCTCCAAAAGTAATATCAAAATAAATTCGATTCCTATGATTATTTTACCAGTTAAATTAGGATAGTAAAAGGGAATGTATATATTAGATTAATTCGTACAAAAAATCTGATCATTATTAAATTATAAAAATTTAATAGAATAAAAAATAGAAGAGAAGGTCCGCTATGGGTACTAAATTTTTTGGTAAAATTTAATGAAGTTGCATGACTTTTTGATTTGCACAGTTACATTAAATCCATTTAATTATTTTTTTAATTGTTATTTATAAAAATTTCAATTTGGATTTTTTAAAACAATTCCTACATTAATCTATATCTATATATTATACTAATAACAATAAATATTCTAATCAAATACTCAATTACATAATATAATATGTATTATTTTACTCAAACCTTCATTAACTCATACTACTCACCAACATATCATGATCTCACACACACACACCCACACACACCTTCATTAACTCATACTACTCATTAATATATCATAATCACATACACTGGGCCCAACATTACATTTAAAGTGGCCCATAGGTTCGACAATATAGTATTACAGATCACTCATATGCTATTTCCTACTGACACAGGAGGTAAGTGTTAAATGTCACGCGAAAGCCATATTCTCTCGACATCGACAGTAAAGTATCAACTATATCACCCAAAGATCGTCCTCTATCAATATTGGAGACAAAATATTTATTATCACTCGAAGGCTGTCTCGTTAACACAAATGTACCAACAATACTCTTCATGACCATTTTCACATCATAATTTACATAATCATGAGTCGCATTCACAATGTGACTCATTCTACACATTTCACAATCATATCCATATAGTACATCATACTATATAATATTTATATACTTCATATATTTCATGTATAAATATTAATTTTTACATTGGACAAGTGCCCAATGTGACACTTATCACATAACTATGTCACCTTGTATAGGTTATGTAAATCGTCACATTTCAAGTTACAATATATATATTATGCCAAATCACTTTTAATGAAAACATAAGTTATTAAAATGTATACTAACATTGAAAAAGCTTTAAAAGCACTCCAACTTCTTCTCCACTTCTTACTTCCACCAAAACCTTAATGATCTTCTTTAGAGATTTCTTGTCTTACACACATCCACTTAAAATCACTTCCATGTTCAATATATATCAAATTATCATTATTTATACAATTTCCATCAAAATCTCAATAAATCTCTAATTTTACCATTTACTACTTTGTTTAAACTTCATCCTACCTAACTTGTTTCCAACACTTAACTATAAACTTATTACTTACATACAAAATAATTATAAAACAACTCATTTCAACAATTATATCATCCTCCATCCAAATCCCTAATTTCATATAACGTATCCCTAAACACAAACTTCATTAAAACTCAATATATTCAATTCCCAACTTTAAAATCATAATATATACATTAAAACAATATTAAATCAACTAATTAGAATAATTATACACACCTCTACTAAAAACTCTAATTATACATATTCATTCCCAACACCTAGTTTCATCAATCATGCTTATCTCAACAAATCATCATATATCCATTATTTTAACTCATTTACTATCAATTTTACTAATTTATATAAACTTTATCTCTCTAGCCATTTCAAACATGACCATAGAATTGATGAAAACAAACTTAAAAGAATAACTACTTACTTGAAATCTTATTAAACCTTCAAAATCACTTTGAATCCTATGGAGTCTTTGTAGAATTTAGTGTGTTTAGAAGAAATTTTCTCTCTTTCTCTCTAAGCATAAAATTTGGCCATGGCATGGGAGGAAGGAAGAAGGCTCTTTTTATTTTTTTTTCTTAAATTCCATCCAGATACAATAATTTAATTTTTTTATTTATTATTTTTTCTTTTTTTCTCATCTAAGCATTTTTCTTTTTTTTTTACTTTGACTTTTATTTATTTATTTATTATTATTATTATTATTATTATTATTATTATTATTATTATCACCTTTCCATCTATAATTATATATACACACACATTTACATCTCCTTTATATTTTATTTTTTATGTATATGTAGTATATATTTTTAAGTGTATATCAAGTATACATTATGTATATACCTTGTATATATTAAGTTTATAATATGTATCCAATATTTATAATAGATATATGTTAGATATATATCTTGATATACATTAGGTATATGCTACACATATACCTTTCCCAACATTTTAACTAACTTCCATATACTTATTTAATTTATCTAAAATCACGGATATCATAATTGTCCTTGAAATTATATATTACAGTACTCTAAACCATCTAAATTAAACACAATTCCGAACTCCTTATAAAATCTTTACTCTCCCCCTTATGGATTTTCTTAATCATTTTCATCAATCTCTAAACTAGCACAAAGAGCTCTCAATTTCATCAAAATCAAAATATACATAACCAACCAATGCATAAATAGTAATGTCAAGTAAAAAGAATTTACCTTCATCTACATCTAAAATATTTTGTCTTCCCTATATTTCATAAACTCTCTGTGTGATTCTAAGCTCTTCCTATCTTCCCACTTATGCAAAGCCTCCTCTCTTACCAGATCTTGTTCTACCTCTTCTACTACCTCTACCTCCTCCAACACTCGATCTAGATACACTAATCTCCAGCTACCTAGCTCCTGGTGGCTTTGGGAAATTTCTCACATAATGATCCCCAGATCTACACCTGAAACAACCTCTTGAACTAGGTCCCCAGTAGATACCCATATGCACCCTACCACACTAAATATAAGTGGGTGGTATAGGTCTCTAAAATGAAAGAGCAGGAGCATTGGCCACAAATGTTGTAGGCCTCTACCTTTACTAAACAAGTCTACTAGACTACTCTCTACTCCTACTAAGACTCTATGATAAATCTTCTCATCCCCTCTTGAGAGATGATGATTCCACTTTAGTCTGAAGTCTCTTTCCCTTACTCTCTTCCAACTCTGCAGCAGCTGCAACCTCCTGAGCTCTCTCCACTATCCTTGCAACTTATACCAATCTAGAACATACCTCATACTGTAATGTTGCTACCTGCACTGGATAGCATGCCTTAACCCCTCTTCAAATCTCCTGCACCTATCTCCCTCATTTGTAATAATTCCATTAGCATACTTACTCAACCTCAATAACTCTTTCTCATACTTTGATACAGTCTTCACTCCCTGCTTTAGATTTAAAAACTCTCTCTTCTTCTCATCCTTATAATATCTAGGCATGTATTTCTCCTCAAACTCTATCAGAAAATCCTTATAACTCAGTAGTAGTAGTTTATCTAACCAATGTGAAATCATCTTCTACCTGTCATAAGTATCCCTCTGCAGAAGAAATAGAGCTTAATCAAACTTCTCTTTGCAGTAGCCTCCAACTAAATAAATACTCTATCCACTCTATTCAGTCACTGCTCTACCTTAGCTGGATCAACAATATCCATAAAATAAATAGCCCTAAATTTTCTAAGCTTGTCGTACTTCCTATTCTGCTGTGGTGTTAGGGCTTTGACGGAATAACTCTGCAATTGTTGCACCCAAGATGGAGGATCATGAATCTCTAGCCTAACTACCCATGAAGCCTCTCTAACAACCTCTACTCTAGCTTCAGCTCTACCCTTACTTGGAGCAGCACTCTCTATACTTTCCTTTGATCGGCGCCCTCTAGACGCCATCTCAACCTATATCTACCATCACAAATAAATATTGTCACATCAGAGAACAACTTAGATATTAATGCATATGCATTTATTAAAACTCAAATTACCATTTTAAAATTTTCTTCCCTCTCTTTTTAAAACCCACTAAGGCTGAGAATCTCAAACCTAAGATCTGATATTAAAATAAATATAACATTTTCATACATTATATACGTATAATATATACACTTCGTATATGTAAAATATATATATATATATATATAATATAAGAATGTCACCATTTTTAACTTAATAAAATTCTCCATAATTTTAGTAAAATAACTTATTCTTTCAAAGATAATTTAATATGTAAATAAATCTATATATATTAGTAATAAATTATTAAAAATACAAATTACAAGAAAATATCTAAAAAAAATTCGTCAGAGTTTTGCCTGTAATTTCAACTTTTTCCAAAAATCAACCAAAAACACAACCTACAATAAAATGCACTCCCAATATTTATTTTCACAAACTCCAACAAATCCTCCATTTACCTCAAGCAGTTCACCCAAAACTCAATATTTTATATTAAACGTACATACTTACTAAACATAAATAATATTTACAAAACCTTTCAAAACATTACTTATACAAATTTTATATAATGTATATAATGCATACAAAAATAAAAAATGCATTATATTAGAAATTATAAATGTATGAAATTTTTGGCATGGTTGGTCTTATGGCAAAACTGATACTTCAACCTCAATCTCACACTGGACAACTTTTCTCTATAGACTTGTCATCTGCGGAATACACACAATTGCGCTAATTATATAGCTAAGTGGTATAAATTTAATAGCAACAAACATTCAAATCAAATACTCAATTACATAATATAATATGCATTTAATCAAACCTTTATTAACTCATACTATTTACCAAAATATCATAATCACACACACACACACTGGGCCTAACATTACATTTAAAGTGACCTATAAGTCCAACACTAGGGACATAGTATCACATATCACCTGTAAGCCATCCCCTACTGACACTGTAGGCAAGTGCCAAATATCATCCGAAGGTCGCCTGCTCTCGACACTGAGGACAAAGTATCAACTATATCACCCAAAGGCCTCCCTCTACCTACACTAGAGACAAAATGTCTATTATCACCCAAAGATCATCTCCTTAACACAAATGTACGAACGACACTCTCTATGACTATTTTCACATTACAATTTACATAATCATGAATCATATTTATAATGTGACTCCTTTCACACATTTCACAATCATATCCATATAGTACATCATATTTCATAATATTTATGTACTTCATATATTTCATGTATAAATATTAATTTTTACATTAGACAAATGCCCAAGATGACGCTCATCACATAACTATGCCACCTTGCATAAGTTATGTGAATCCCCATATTTAAAGTTGCTATATATATTTTATGTCAAATCACTTTTAATGAAAACACAGGTTATTAAAATATGTACTAACATTGAAAAAGCTTTAAAATCACTCAAATTCTTGTTCCACTTCTTACTTCCACCAAAACCCTAATGATCTTCTTTAGGGATTTCTTGTCCTATACACACATAATTCATACAACAAACAACATTATCCACTTAAAATCACTTCCATGTTTAATGTATACCAAATTATTATTATTTATACAATTTCCATCAAAATTCTAATAAAGCTCTAAATTTATCATTTACTACTTTATTTAAACTTCATCCTACCCAACTCATTTCCAATAGTTAACCATAAAATCATTACTTACATACCAAAATAACAAGAAAACAACTCATTTTAACAGTTATATCAACCTCCATCCAAAGCCCTAATTTTACATAACTTATTCCTAAACCCCAATGTCATTAAAACTCAATCATATTCAATTTCCAACTTTAAAATCATGATATATACATTAAAAAAAAATACTAAATCAACCAATTACAATAATTATAAACACCCCCTACTAAAAACCCTAATTATACATATTCATTCCCAACACCTAGTTTCATGAATCATGCTTATCTCAACAAATCATCACATATCCATTATTTTAACTAAATTACTATCAATTTTACTAATTTGCATAAACTTTCTCTCTCTAACCATTTCAAACATAACCTTAGAATTGATGAAAACAAGCTTAAAAGAAGAACTACTTACATGAAATCTTGTTAAACCTTCAAAATCACTTTGAATCCTATAGAATCTTTGTATAATTGAGTGTTTAAAAGAAATTTTTTCTATTTCTCTCTAAGCATAAAATTCGGCCATGGTAAGGGAGAAAGGAAGAAAAAACTCTTTTTGATTTCTTTCTTAAATTCCAACCATATAAATTTAATTTAATTAATTATTTCTTTTTTCTTTTTTTTTTTCATCCAAGTATTTTCTTTCTTACTTTGACTATTCTTCTTTTATTTATATATATATATTTATTATTATTACTATTATGACCTTTCTATCCATAATTATATATATACATTTATATCTCCTTTATATTTTATTCATATGTCGTATATATTTTTATGTATATGTATATATAATGTGTATTTTATGTATACATCAAGTATACATTATATATATACCTTGTATATTTTAAGTTTATAATATGTATCTAACATTTATAATATATATATATATATATATTTGATATATACTATGTATATCTTGTATATACATTAGATATATACTACACATGTACCTCTCCCAACACTTTAATTAACTTCCATATACTTATTTAGTTTATCTAAAATCATGGATATTGCACTTTATCTAGTATATATTATACTAAAATGACTGTCACTGATACAACAATATACCATGTGTCTCTCTTATATATTATCATGTATCATAATTTTTTACAATTTGAAATTAAATTATTATTTTATTATAATAAATATTTATTTTGAGAGTTCAAATAGAATTATGATATCATATTTGATATTGATAATAATTTATATTTATATGGAGAGTTCAAATAGAGTTATGATATGTTATATAATTATATAAAGTACACAAAAAAATAAAACTAAATATATTATTTATTATAATAGATATTTATTTAAAGAGTTTAAATAGAAATAAAATATTTTATTTAATATTAAAAAATTAAAATTAGTTTCCTTTAAACATTAAATTCTTTCATATTAATCTAAAAAAATGCATAATCTTCAAAATAAATTAAAAATATTCATGTTAATCTTAATTTTTTTAATTTTTTAAATTAAAAAATCTTTAGATTAGCAAATTAAATTAAAAATACTCATATTAATCTTTAAATTAAATTAAAAAATATTCATATTAATCTTTAAATTTCTTTATTAAATTAATTTTTAAACAATGAATATTAATTTTTATTAATTTTCTTGGGATTGTTGAGATCGTTTTTTTAGCTATTGGTATTGCTCTTTTAATTTTGCTAAGTAATTTTATTTATTATTAATAATATCAATTAATTTGGTTTAACAAATAATTTATATTATTTATATCAACTATTATGATAATATCATGAAGTTGTAAGTCTCTTTGTGTTCTGTAATTTGATAAATATAAATTATTCACTTAGATTTATTAATATATGTATTGTTATTTTTTTTATTTATAGTTATAGTAAATTATTATTTATTAAAAAAATTATCATACAATTTGAAAAAAATAAAATTACTCATAGTATTCCACCAGATTCCTTTCTAGTATTAATTATATTTTAATATTCATCAAACATTTAAAAAAAAAGAGAGAAAATAATTATCAATAATTAACTGTTAGTTAAGCTATTAGCTATCGGCAAAATCAAACCAACTTAAATTTTATCAAAACAAATTTTCTTAGATGGATAAATTTTATCAAATTTAATATTTTAGAAACAAACAAAATTATGAATTTTTTTACTAAGGTTATCAATAATCAAAGTTGATTAATTCACTTATAATAAGAATATAACAATTTTGTTTATTACAATAATATTTAACATTTACCTAATTAAAAATCAATTGAATTTTGTTTATTCTTATTTATTTTCCTTACATATAGGATTAGGTTTTTACTCCCTCTATATATTCTTACCATTACTTCTCATTTCACCCTGAAAATTACTATTTTCTTTTTTCTTCCATTGGTTTTTGGACAAAATTATAAATTTTATAGAATTATCCTAATAGTGGTAAAATAACAAGAAAGATATAATTGTAAAGACATCTAAAATTTAGAGCTAATTTATTTACTAAATTTTGAAAAATATATATATAATTCAAATTATTTTTATAAATAGTTAGGATCAGTGACAAACTAAATCAAAACTTTGGTTGTATTGAATAAATCATTTCAATTTTAATAATATTAAGCCTTCATATAGTCTCTATTCTACAAACTGAACGGTTACTGCATTTGTTCTTTTAGTTTTTCTTTTGTTTTATATAAAATTTTGGGAATTAGTCAGATATATACCCTCGACTAAAATACTAATATATTATAGACCCTAGTATCCTTAATTAGACCCTTCTAGATAAAAATACAGTCTGAATTTTAAAAGCCTGCTCATATTTTTAGAAGCATTTTTCTTCTCTCTCCATTTACGACTTTCATCTTCTCCTTCATGTTCTCCATCGAAGTAAGAAATCCTCGCCAGTCGTCATCAATCATTTTCGACCACCCGTTCTCTCTACTTCTGTCTTCTCCATTCTTCTCTCGTAGTCATTATTTCTTCACCATTCATCACGCTTATCTGAAGGTATTTGTCCTCTCTCTCTTTTAATCTCTCTCTTGTAAACTGATGTGCTTAATTTGACCACGAGAATGCATGTGTGTTTGTGTAAATCTCTCTTTTGGAATTTTTGTTTGATTATTGGTGAAATTTATGATTTTGCTGGTATGAGATGGTATAAGCTTGTAATGACCATATTTTTACTAATATGACTTGTTATGAGCATATTTATACTGATATGAGTTGGTATGAGCTTGGTATGAGTATATTTTTATTGATATGACTTGTTATGACCATAGTTTTACTCGTATGACTTGGTATGAACTTGGTGTGAGCATATTTTTACTGGTATGACTTGGTATGAGTATATTTTTACTGGCATGAGTTTGGTATGAACATATTTTTACTGGTATGACTTTGTATGAGCTTGGTACGAGTATATTTTTACTGGTATGACTTGGTATGAGCATATTTTTACTAGTATGACTTAGTATGAACATATTTTTATTAGTATGACTTAGTATGAGTATATTTTTACTGGTATTACTTGGTATGAGCTTGGTATGAGTATATTTTTACTGGTATGACTTAGTATGAGCTTGATATGAATATATTTTTACTGGTATGACTTGGTATGAGCATATTTTTACTGGTATGATTTGGTATGAGCTTGTTATGAGCATATTTTTATTGGTATGAGCTTGTTATGAGCATATTTTTACTGGTATGACTTGGTAAGAGTATAATTTTACTTGTATGAGTTGGTATGAACTTGGTATGAGTATATATTTACTGGTATGATATTGGTATAAGTATATTTTTACTGGTATGACTTGTTATGAGCATATTTTTACTGGTATAACTTGGTATGAGCATATTTTTTACTGGTATTATTTGGTGTGAGCTTGGTATGAGTATATTTTTACTGGTATGAGTTGATTTGAGCATATTTTTACTGGTATGATTTGGTATGAGCATAATTTTACTGGTATGAGTTGGTATGAGCTTGGTATGAGTAAATTTTAACCGGTATGGCTTGGTATGAGCATATATTTACTGGTATGAGTTAGTATGAGTAAATTTTTATTGGTATGAGCTTCATATGAGCATATTTTTACTAGTATGAGTTGATATGAGTAACTTTTTACTGGTATGACTTGGTATGAGATTGGTATGGGCATATTTTTACTGGTATGAGTTGATTTGAGCTTGTAATGAGCATATTTTTACTGGTATGACTTGGTATGAGAATATTTTTACTGGTATGTCTTGGTATGAGCTTGTTATGAGCATATTTTTAATGACATGACTTGGTATGAGTTGGTATGAGCTTGGTATGAGTACATTTTTAAAGGCGTCACTTGGTATGAGCTTGGTATGACTATATTTTTACTGGTATGAGTTGGTATGAGCTTGGTATGAGCATATTTTTACTAGCATGAGTTCTTATGAGATTGTTATTACCATATTTATACTGTATGAGTTAGTATGAGCTTGTTTTTACTGGTATGACATGGTATGAGTATGAAATGAAATGAAATGAGTTTGAAATTAGTTTGTATTATTGAGCTGTTTTGGTATGAGTTTATATGATATGAGTATCTTATAAGCTATTTTGATTTTGACTTTGTAGTAAAAAAATTATAGGAAAAAATGGCAACGGGTTCTCATACTAGCCCATCTTTTCAAAGTGAACAATCTCTCTTATGTGGGGATAAGCCAACCACACTCCATTCAAGTCCAGGAGTAATGTTGTCAACTTCTCCTAAGGGCTGAATGATAAAAAGAAGATTGCCTTGTCAACCAGGTATGACTGGTAAGGCAAAGAAGCTAAGATTTGGGGTGTTCTTTAGTGATGAAATTCCCATTCATAAGAAGGAATTGGGAGGTGAACATACTAATGAAGAAAACATCGGAGTAAGTAATTATAAAAAAATTATTTGAAATTATAACTCTATTTTAAAGTGCAACTTGTCAATGATTGAGTAACTAATAAATAAAATATGTGTCAAGATGCTGATTATGCCATCCCTCCAAGTGATTGGAGGTACCACCAAGTTAACAGGTTAGGCCGTGGATTGTAAACAATTCAGCTGATAAAGAACGTAATTAGTTCTAACAAAGAAAAAGTTAGTATGATTTACAATGTATGACGCATTGTGATTTACACTGCCAATGTGTTCAATATGAGTTTATTTATTAATAATAATATTTTATTATTTTGGTGTAGATGGCTGCCTTTAACCGATACAATGTTAGCCACCTTCTTAGGCTTGATGATGGAAATTTTGATCATTGGTCTAGGCTCTTTCACTGGCTTTTCATACACCAAGTTCCAAATGAAAATAAAAAAGAGCTTTCATTTAAGTTTGGAAAGTCAGTTCTAACATTTGGAATTATTGAGTATTATTTAGTAACAGGTTGAAATACTGTGGCCTGAAAGACATGGTTGGGGGGACCAAATGCTTAGTTCAATGCTATGGTGGATGGACATGGGAGAGATTGTTTTATGGATTTAAAAAATGCAATGATGGTGAGTTGCAAATCAAATTAAGAGTAGCTTGCCTGGTTGATATGTTGGTTTTGGGAAAGGGTAAGACTACAAAGGTGGACCTCAAAATTTTAGCTCTTATAGACGATGTTGAGGCATTCAACAACGTCGCATGGGGGTTTGTGAGCTGAAAATTTCTTTGTTTGAAGTTGAAAGAATCCCTAGAAAAATTGAAGAACAAAGTGGCCGGTGGCTATTTTTCCATTGGTTTTTGTGATGCCTTGACCATATTTGGAATGGAAGTTATTCCTAATTTACAAGAGCTAGGGGTAGAGAGGTGCGGAATTGGTTTTCGCAATTGATGAACTGGAAAATCACTTCTAAGTATCCATACCCACACATTTGTTCGATGTTATCACAATAGGTATTTAACTTGATACGAGTTTAATATTTTGAGTTTTACCAATACAAATGCTATTATTCATTTACACATATTGAATTAATAATATAATGTATAGGAGCTAACTATTGTGGAATTGAAAATAACAAATGCTGAGGCCGAGTCTCCTAATTTACAAGGAATTTTCCAAAAGGATACCTAAAGACACTCGAAAAAGGAAAGAAATATTGACCCTCGGGTATTACTTGCATTTCTTTCCATTTATTGTATTATAATGCTTTACAATATTATAGGTTTTTTATTCTGACTAGTATATTATTTTTCAGAAAACTAGATTTGATAGCAAACCAGTCAGTGCTACTGAAGAAAAAAGGTTCAAAACATTTGAATGCAAGAGTAAAGGAAGGAATATCTGAGTGTCATGCAACAAAGAAAAATACAGGTGGATGTAGATATAGAGAAGAATAAAATAGAGTTGCGCATATAGCAACTCGAGCATAGATGCATTGCGTTAGAAAGTGAAAACACACTGCACATTCAATGGAATAAAGAGCTGAATACTACCATATCCAGCTTGAACGACAGAATCGCCACCTTGGAAGCAAATAAAAATAAAAGGGCAGTAAAGAAAATAGAAACCAAATAAAAGGAGGCAGCTGCAACTAAAAAGAAAAAGGAGGGAAATGATGAGAGGGAAAATATTCATAAAAGAAAATGAAAGTGAAGATGAAGAAAAGGAAGAGGCTCTAGAAGAAAAAGTAAATGAAAAAGAAACACTGGGATTGGATGATACAATTATTACACATCTTGTTGAGCATGATGATTATACTAAATCACTATTATTTATTGTAAAATTTTATAAATACACTTATATCTAATCACTTAAAATATGACTACTTGCAAAAAAGATATATCAATGGTGGTCGAGGACATGCTGCAGCTCAGCCTGTCAGTGGTTGAAGTGATGGAGACCACGTATGATGAACAAAGGAAGAAACGTTTACCCGTGCCAAACTCAAAATACATTGGTGATGAGTAGACTCCTGAAGGAAGAGGTGGACACAGAAAAAGGAGTAAACGTCTTCAAGTTCTTTGCTGAAAGATGGCAGATGAAGTTAATTATGCACCTATTCTGCCCTTGGATCCTTTCTCCCCCCAATCTGCTGATCATTTCCGAAGTTTTGATATTTGGAGTATATGCATTTTAATAACTTTAAGTAGTAAGCTGCACTTTAATTACAGATTTTGGTTTTCACATTAATTATATTTAGATATAAATAAGTTCTTCTTCTTATAATGTTAATATTAGTATTTTAATTTATAACTGTAACACCCCTATACCATATATATATACCATACATATGCCGCATACATATAATACGCATATAAAATATAAGGATGTTACTTTACATTATTGTTTAAACCCTTACTTTAGTCCACATCAATTATATTTTTAATAAAAGAACATTTTCCATTATCAAATATCATTTTTTTAAAAGTAACATTTACAAAACCATTATACTTTTCATTAGATTACATATATATAAATTTACATTGTCTTTTCCAAAATTCACTTATGTGTGTATACATTTTTATCAAAATACAACATAATAAAATTGTACATGCATGCATCACCTTCTAGTTGGTTTCAAAATACTTTTACTCTTTTCGTGGCATAACTATTTGACTCCCAGATCAACAATCTACTCACCTGCATGATTTACACAATCGCGTTAAGCTCAAAAGCTTAGTAGTGCATATAAACAACATATACATACATTACAGAAAATCACACTCACATCACTAACATCATTTATCATCATATTCTTATCATATTTCTCATTTTCAATGCACTTTTCATAACTTTTCACTAATTTCATAATTTATAAAAAATTTTAACATAAGCCATAATTCGATTGCTTATCAGAACATTCATGAAACAATACACATAATTTCTACAAACATATACATATTACACATCACATTATATTTCCATAATCTCATTTTTAATATCAAGACTTAGCTCTGCTCAAGTCTTTCAATAATTCATTTCTCATCATTTAACATATTTTCTCATGTCACATTCCTTTTCAGTAATTTGCATATGTATTGTGATCATATCATTCCATGATCACCATCATATATCCCATTTAACCATCACAGGTTTTATACATAATAGGTACCACAACATCACATATACAAGCATGGGCCCAAACAACAAATACATCATTCAAATCTCAGATTTACTATTTTGGTCTATAATGACACCATGTGTCTAGCCCCGAAGGTAAAATATCAATGTAACAGTCCAACTAGGCCTAGACTTATGACTCAGTCTTTTCACCCAGCCTAGCTTCAATGACTTATTTTTTAGGCTTACGACTCGGTCTTTTTACCTCAAAAATATTTTTACAGTGATGCCAAGCGTCTAGCCCCATAGGCAAATATAGGTCACCAAATACAAAACTCTAAAAATTGAATAACATACTAGACACACAATTAATTCACATTTCCATTATCAATCTCTTTTTTATTTTCTCATGATCAAACTAGGCACATTGCCTCATTTATCTCATTTATATCAACATCATCATATAATCATAATGTATCTCATTTTATACAATCTAGCCATCACCAATGGCTTTACATAATATCTTTAATGTATACACAACAAACCACATTACCCAAACATTTTGGGTCATTTTCATATTTTGCACATAGTTCATACTTTATTCAATTTAGCTATTAACAATAGCTTTTCACATTGCATAATAATGCATACATAGCAATTCACATTTCTTAGCACCATGTTCATAAATACTTAATGTATCAAGTAGCTTAACACATTTTTCATCCAAAATGTATTAGGCTAAATGTAATGCCATCACATTTCATTTGTCAAAAGTTTGTACATACCTTAGAAAACACTCTAAAACAAGTTTTAAAACTTCCTCTAACCTTCTCTTCCAAGTTTTCCTTCAATACTAGGGTTGGGCAAACTACTCTCTCTCAATGTATATACCAAATGTGATCATAAACAACCATTTAATATCACATTTTAAAGCATTCTCAACATCAAAAATAGGAATTGCAAATGAAAAATAAAGAAAAGAGTTATCCTCAAGTGACACGCCCAACAACACGGGCGTGTTAATGACCGTGTCATTAACTCCCTCATACAGAAGCATTGACACGTCCAATGACATGGGCATGTCACTGCCCGTGTCATTTATTTTGCCTCATAGAAAGTTTGACACTCCCAAAAACATGGGCGTGTTTATGGCTGTGTTAATTATTTTATCTCACAGTAGCTACGACACGCTCAGAGACATGGTCGTGTTAATGGTCGTATCATCAATATTGAACTCAGCACCGTTGACACGCCCAAAGATATGGTCGTATCTCTGGCCGTGTAAGACAAAGTTTTACATTTTGAACTCTCAACCATAAGAATACAATCATTCCAAATTCAATACTACAATACCCTTAATCAGCATCTTAGTTTATATTCATAATTCACCCATCAATTCAACACTTATATAACTCTAACATATCATAACTATCATCTATTCAATCAATCATCACTTTCTCTCATAACACATTCGAAGAAGAAGAAAGAAAAAAATCTCTTCTCTCTCAATCCAACCTTAAAATCATTATTACCTACTCACAACAACTTCATACATACCCAAATAAGACATTAAAACATACTAATACACAAATCTCAATTTTTTCAAATCATATTCTTCCATAGTATTCCAAAGAGATTACAAAATTGATAAAGAACTTACCAATTAATGAAGAATCCTCAAAAACTTCACTTGAATCCTTGAAATTTCTTCAATTCTTAGTGTAAATAAGAGCTCCCTCTCTTCTCATTTCTCTGTCTCTCTATTTCACGATAAAGGAACAAGAAGAAGAAAGAAGAAACTTTCCTTCCTTTCCATCCTTATCTATATATATAATTCTTTTATATGTGTTGTATATGTTTGGTATATGTATATGTCATATATATGACATGTTTATTTCAAATATATTTCAAGCATATATATAACATATAAATATATATTACATCTATTATACATATTCATCTTATATTTTCTCTATCCATTACACCAATATACTCTCCCATAATTACTATTTCAAAGTACATTGAAAATTGGGGTATTACAATTCTCTCCCTCTTAAATAATTTTGTTCTCGAAATTATCCAGTACGATAATAATCCATCCATAACAAAATACCATCTTAAATTATCATATGAAATTAATCATATCATCAAATTATTATTTTATCAAATCATATAGCCTCTACTCTCCTCCTTAGGGTCAATCTTCTTCTCCCAATTTTATAACTCATCAATATATATATATATATATATATATATTCTAAATAAAACAAACATGATAAATCATTACATCACCAATCAAATTGTCATTAGATAAAAATCAGTTCATCTTATTAGTATATATGCCTCACACCTCTATTATGCTCAAGATATTTTATCAATTCATCATTTTATAAATGTACTCTCTTAACCTTAAATTTAAAAGTTATTGAATTATATCTTAACACTGACTATCCAATCACCACATTCATTTTCAGAATTGTATCTCTGTTCATCTATCTCTTTCTTATATTTACAAATAGACACTTGTCAAACCTCAATTTATAAAAATTCTCTTATTTCTGATACACTTAATTCCTTCTTTAAAATGTTATTCTCATAGCATTAACATTAATATAATGCCTTTAAACTTACTTTATTGATAATCAACTTTTTTTTAATAATCATTTATAACTGATATACCTTAACTCATTTCTAGTTCATACACATATCAGAATATTACATCACATACATTATCACATATCTCTCACACTCTTAATATAACTATACATGTTAAATCTCAATAATGATTTGCAACCTTAGTGTAATCTAGATCAATTGATTTAACTATCACAATACCAACATCACAGTCTCATTCGATTTAAGCTAACACTTAACTTATTTAAACTTATCATTATATTTTAACTCATGACCTAACTCTACTAGGTCAAGCTTATATTCAAATTCTGGTTCTCTTCGGATCCATCATTTCAACTTTCTGAAATTAATGATTATTTATAACAAATCACTTCAAATTATTTTTCAATATTCATATTTTTTTTCTATTATCTCTATACAATTTCCACATAATTCTCTTGATTATCTCATGCCATATTCATTACCCATAGTTCATTCACTTAAACATCATTTTCATCAATTTATTCACATTATACCATTTTTGAACATATTCAATATAACTCTCGGCCACGTTCTATAATTTATCTCATTTATCATCTCCTCACATTTTCATACCATTACTATATTTACATAAACACTTTCCTATCACATTATCCATAACTCATCACATTTTCACAATTCTCTTCTCTTTCCACACTTTATATAATTATAAATAAATTTTTAATATAAAATTATAAGATACAACTATGCAACATAAGTCTTGACCATGTTTCTTGAAGCATAACTATCAATCTCACCAAAACTATCCTACGGTCACTTCATCTCAGGCCCATACCCGTGGATAACAAAACTAATATACCAATATACTAAACAAATCACATGGCCATGGCATATTAATTGTCACGTCTGTGACTTATAAATCAATACTCATTCTTCTTTAAACATTTCCAATCACAATGCTAAGTTCGAATCGCAAAGATCACATATTTATTCTCTAAACATTTGCTGCACAAGAAGTTAATACATTTCAACTCGGTTTCAAAGCAATATACTTTTAATCACTTATGTTTTAAAACAATTTACTCTTGATCACTTAATCATCATTAGTCTAACTCATGTTTCAACAATATTATCATTAACAACTCTTACATATACACATTCGTTCATATGCTAATTTTACATAATTTCTATTTATTACTCCATTTCTAATCTATCTCTTACAAAAATTTTCATTTATTTCTTTTCACTTCCACACTTTCTTCATTATACTTCTCTTTTCCTTACAATCTCTTATTTATACACATATACATAGAACATTTCCACACACATATACTTTGGGCCCAAAATACTATACAATCATCAAGTTCAGTTATTACCATAACAATTTCACAGTCCAGCGCTACTCGAGTCCATTCTCAATCTCAATCTCATCATATGATCTAGCTTTGCGCAGGTCAAGACCTAGTCTCTCTTAGGTCTATTAATGCATGTAATATCATTCTTAATATCACTGGACAAGTAATTGTATAAGGTAACAAACACACAATAACATTATCATGATCACTTTGAGTTATTAGCTCAATTCTTGATCACTTTCACATGATATCACCTTGTCACAATTTCTAAGTGCTCAACCTTATCATGATCACCTTCACCTAACATTTCATATATTTTTTTTTTCATATTTTTAACATTTTTTAAATCATCCACATACACATTCGTAAGTTATATTCATAATGTGACTTACTTTTCACATTTTCTTAGATATCACAATTGCGTTCAAATTGAAAAACTCATCACACATAATCATACAATTATACTCAATTCCTCTTTTACATACAATCTATACAAATTTAACATTTATCACATTTCAAAGAACATTATCCTTTCTCATTCTTTTGACATTACTTAGGTTATTCATCAACTCAACATATACATATACTCTGACCACAACATAATTAATATCTTTCTTATTTAACTACCCTTCTCTTAAATAACTTCCTTATTATTTTTTTATAACACTTCACATAAATATTAGTCACATTTCTAATGTGACATCTCTCTCATATTTCCAATCGAATTACCTAATGTAACTCATTTTCACTTGCTTAATCATTTCCTTTATTTAATAACAAATTTCTATATTATCAACCACATTACACAAATTTTTATATTATCAACCACATTACACATTACATGGTACTTTCATAAGCAATATCATTCATTCAAAATCACTCATATGCTTAATATACATTAAACTATCAATATCTAAGAAATCCTCATTAAAATTCCATTAAAACTCTAAATTCTCAACTTATTACTTTACTTAAACTTCAATCTACTAATCTCATTTTCAATATTTAACTTTAAAAACATTATTTATATAATAATATAACATCAAAACACATCATTTTCACAATTATAGAAGCCCATTTCAAAAATTCAAATTTCACATATTTTCACCATTAATATGAGCTTTAACAACACTCAAGTATATCACATTTTTAACCTTAAAATCACAATATTTGCATTAAAATAACACTAATATATCTTCTTACATTAACCAACATCGTCCATATTTAGAAACCTTAACTTTACATAACCAAACCCTAAATTTTCACACCTTGTCCATATCAACCAACCAAACAATATTTCACCATACTCCCTTCATTTTAATATCATTTCTACCCATTTTAACAATCAAACAACATTTTCTTTCTCTAGCAATCCAAGCATAATCTTTATAAGAAAGAAAACTAAATTTTAGAGAAGAGGTACTTACTTAAATCTTGACTTTTTTTTATATTCTTATAACTTATTTCCAACATTATTCTTATATTCATTCCCTTATAACTTATTTCACAAACATATTTCAATGATCAATAATTTCAAAATTAGTTTTACTTAAGTAAAACTCCAATTCTTTAATTTATCAATTAAACTTATACAAATTTTTCTACATCATTTCTTTCTCTAGCTTTACTTTCATGTAAAGCCTCATTCATACACTATCATCCAACTCATATAATTCAAATACATCACATCAAAAATCACATAATGTCATATCCGAGACCAACCTAGGTGTTAATGCATATGCATGTATCACAACACGCTTCACTTTTCTAAAATTTCCATTTCTTTTTCAAAACTCACTTAGGCTGAGAATCTCAAACCTAAGCCCTAATATCAAATTAATTGTAACACCTCTATACCCTATATACACACCATACATTTACCGTATACATATAATACTCATATAAAATATAAGGATGTTACTTTATATTATTGTTTAAACCCTTACTTTAGTCCACATCAATTATATTTTTAATAAAAGAACATTTTCCATTATCAAATCTCATTCTTTTAAAAGTAACATTTACAAAACCATTAGACTTTTTATTAGATTACATATATATAAATTTACATTGTCTTTTTCGAAATTCACTTATGTACATATATATTTTTATCAAAATACAACATAATAAAATTATACATGCATGCACCACCTTCTTGTTGGTCTTGAAACACTTTTACTCTTCTCGTGGTATAACTGTTTGACTCTCAGATCAATAATCTACTCACCTGCGCAATTTACACAACCGCGTTAAGCTCGAAAGCTTAGTGATACATATAAACAGCATATACATGCATTACAGAAAATCACACTCACATCACTAACATCATTTATCATCACAGTCTTATCATATTTCTCATTTTCAATGCACTTTTCGTAGCTTTTCACTAATTTCATAATTTATACAAATCTTTTACATAAGCCATAATTCGATGGCTTATCATAACATTCATGAAATAATACACATAATTTCCACTAACATATACATATTACACATCACATTATATTTTCATAATCTCTTTTTCAATATCAAGACTTAGCTCTGCTCAATTCTTTCAACAATTCATTTCTCATCATTTAGCATATTTTCTCATGTCACATTCCTTTTCAGTGATTTGCATATGTATTGTGATCATATCATTCCATGATCACCATCATATATCCCATTTAACCATCACAGGTTTTATATACAATAAGTACCACAACATCACATACACAAGCATGGGCCCAAACAACTAATACATCATTTAAATCTCAGAGTTACTATTTTGGTCCATAACAGCACCATATGTCTAGCCCCGAAGGTAAAATATCAATGTAACAGTCCAACTAGGCATGGGCTTACGACCCGGTCTTTTCACCCAGCCTAGCTTCAAGGACTTGTTTCTGAGGCTTATGATCCTGTCTTTTCACCTCAAAAATATTTTTACAGTGACGTCAAGCATCTATCTCCATAGGCAAATATAGGCATGCCGTCAAATACAGAACTCTAAAAATTGAATAACATACTAGGCACACAATTAATTCATATTTCCATTATCAATCTCTTTCTTATTTTCTCATGATCAAACTAGGCACATTGCCTCATTTATCTCATTTATATCAACATCATCATATAATAATAATGTATCTCATTTTATACAATCTAACCATTACCAATGGCATTACATAATATCTTTAATGTATACACAACAAACCACATTACCCAAACATTTTGGGATATTTTCATATTTTGCACATAGTTCACACTTCATTCAATTTAGCCATTAACAATGGCTTTTCACAATGCATAATAATATATACATAGCAATTCACATGTCTTAGCACCATGTTCATGAATACTTAATGTATCAAGTAGCTTAACACATTTTCCAACCAAAATGTATTAGTTCAAATGTAATGCAATCACATTCCATTTATTAAGAGTTTGTACATACCTTACGAAACACTCCAAAACAAGTTTTAAAACTTCCTCTAACCTTCTCTTCTAAGTTGTCCTTCAACACTAGGGTTGGACAAACTACTCTCTCTCGATGCCTATACCAAATGTGATCATAAACAACCATTTAATATCACATTCTAAAGCATTCTCAACATCAAATCATTTAAATATAAATTACAAATGAAAAATAAAGAAAAGAGTTATTCTCAAGTGACACACCCAATAATGCGGGCGTGTTAATGACCGTGTCATTAACTCCCTCATACAGAAGCATTGACACGTCCATGACATAGGCGTGTCACTGCCCGTATCATTCATTCTGCCTCACAGAAAGTTTAACATGCCCAATAACACGGGTGTATTCATGGCCGTGTCAATTATTTTATCTCATAGTAACTACAATACGCTCAGAGACATGGCCATGTTAATGGTCATGTTATCAACATTGAACTCAGAACCCGTTGACACGCCCAACGACATGGCCATGTCACTAGCCATGTCAGACAAAATTATGCATTTTGTACTCTCAACCATATGAAGACAATCATTCCAAATTCAATACTACAACACCCTTAATCATCATCTTAGTTTATATTCATAATTCACCCATCAATTTAACACTTATATAACTCCAACATATTATAACTAGCATCTTATTCAATCAATCACCACTTTCTCTCATAACACATTCAAAGAAGAAGAAAGAAAAGAAATCTCTTCTCTTTCAATCCAACCTTAAAATCACCATTAGCTACTCAAAACAACTTCATACATACCCAAATAAATCATTAAAATATGCTAATACACAAGTCCCAATTTTTTCAAATCATATTCTTCCATAATATTCTAAAGAGATTGCAAAATTGATAAAGAACTTACCAATTAATGAAGAATCCTCAAAAACTTCACTTGAATCCTTGAAATTTCTTCAATTCTTAGTGTAAATAAGAAGAGCTCCCTCTCTTCTCATCTCTCTCTCTATTGCATGATAAAGGAACAAGAAGAAGAAGAAAGAAGAAACTTCCCTTCCTTTCCATCCTTATCTATATATATATAATTCTTTTATATGTGTTGTATATGTTTGGTATATGTATATGTCATATATATGACATGTTTATTTTAAATATATTTCAAGTATATATATAACATTTACGTATATATTACATCTATCATACATATTCATCTTATATTTTCTCTATTCATTACACCAATATACTCTCCTATAATTACTATTCTAAAGTACATAAAAAATCAGGGTATTACAATAACAGTGATCTAAAAGTAGAACAACCATTGCCGAAGGTTGAGATCTATGATTTCACAGTGCACTCCACGAACTACAAGGACTTTTGGTATCGACTACGAGTAAAAAATATTTGGCTATCAAATGATATAAGATTTTCAATATAAATGCATATTGAAGTTAATATGAGTTTGAAATATGTTGGTATGAGTTTTGGTATGAGCATATTTTTACTGGTTTGAATTGGTATTATCTTGGTATAAGCATATTTTTACTGGTATGACTTGGTATGAACATATTTTTACTGGTATAACCTGGTATGGCTTGGTATGAGCATATTTTTACTGTATCACTTGGTATGAGCTTGGTATGACCATATTTTTCTGGTATAAATTGGTATGAGCATACTTTTACTGGTATGACTTGATATGAGTTTAGTATGAGTATATTTTTACTGGTATAAATTGGTATGAACTTGGTATGAGTATATTGGTATGAGTTGGTATGAGCTTGTTATAAGCATATATATATATATTGGTATGGCTTGGTATGAGCATATTTTTACTAGTATGATTTGGTATGAGCATATTTTTACTGGTATGAGTTAATATGAGCTTGGTACAAACATATTTTTACTGGTAGAGCTTAGTAAGAGCATATTATTACTGGTATGACTTGGTTCGAGCATATTTTTACTGGTATGACTTGGTATGAGCATATTTTTATTTGTATGAGTTGATATGAGCTTGGTATGAGCATATTTTTACTGGTAGAGCTTGGTATAAGTATATTATTACTGGTATAACTTGGTATGACTTGGCATGAGCATATTTTTACTGGTATGACTTGGTACAAGCATATTTACTGGTATGAATTGGTATGAGGTTGTTATGAGTATATATTTACTGGTATGAGTTGGTATAAGCTTGTTATGAGCATATATTTATGGGTATGGCTTGGTATGAACTTGGTATGAGAATATATTTACCGGTATAAGTTGGTATGAGCATATATTTACTGTTATGGCCTTGTATGAGCTTGGTATGAGTATATTTTTACTGGTATGAGTTGATACGAGCTTGTTATGAGCATATATTTACTGGTATGAATTGATATGAGCTTGGTATAAGCATATTTTTACTGGTAGAGCTTGGAATGAGTTTGGTATGAGCTTGTTATTACTGGTATGACTTGGTATGAGCATATTTTTACTGGTATGACTTGGTATGAGCATATTTTTACTAGTATGAGTTGGTATGAGCTTGTTAAGAGCATATATTTAGTGGTATGGCTTGGTATAAGCTTGGTATAAGCGTATTTTTCTGGTATGAGCTTGGTATGAGCATATTTTTACTGGTATGAGTTGATATGAGCTTGGTATGAGCATATTTTAATTGGTAGAGCTTGGTATGAGCTTGGTATAAGCTTGGTATGAGCATATTATTACTAGTATGACTTCGTATGACTTGGCATGAGAATATTTTTACTGGTATGAGCTTATATTACTGGTATGAACTTGGTATGAGCTGGTATGAGCTTGTTATGAGTATATATTTATTGGTTTAAGTTGGTATGAACTTGTTATGAGTATATATTTACTGGTATGGCTTGGTATGAGCTTGGTATAAGTATATTTTTACTGGTATGAGTTGGTATGAACTTGTTACGAGCATATATTTACTGGTATGGCGTGGTATGAGCTTGGTATGAGCATATTTTTACTGGTATGAATTGGTATGAATTTGGTTTGAGTATATATTTACTGGTATGGGTTGGTATGAACTTGTTATGAGCATATTTTACTGGTATGGCTTGGTATGAGCTTGTTATTAGCATATTTTTACTGATATGGCTTGGTATGAGCATATTTTTACTAATATGGCTTGGTATGAGCTTGTTATTAGCATATTTTTACTGGTATAAACTTGGTATGAGCATATTTTTACTAGTATGGCTTGGTATGAGCTTGTTATGAGCATATTTTAATGTGTTTTTATTAAATTATAGAAAATTAATGTCATACTATATTATGTGCACCAAAACAAAAATATAATGTGGAGTTCTTTAACCAAAGAAAGACATGTGGATCTTGTTATGTCAATCAAAATTTTATGGCATGTCATGAGGAGTTCATTTTTTTATTATTGGAGGACTCCCAGTTATGTAACTGATTTTCTTAAGGGCAAGCACAAATATTGTAAACATGTGAAAGATGTTGACATGATTTATCTACCGGTGAACCAAGCTGCATATAATTGCTTTTAATAGAAATAAATTTACCTGAATGGTCAATAAAGATATACAATTCGCTAAATGTAGACGCCCGCAAAAGCGATAGAACAAAATGTGTTAATCCAATTACAGAGATGTTGCCCCATGCTTTGAATGAAGTTAATTTTTTCAGATATAGGCCCGAACTGAAGACTAAAAAGGGTACGAAACTGAAAATAAATCATGATAATAATAGTTGTCCGCGCCAAGCTGGATAAACTAGTACAAATTATTCATTCTCAGTCATTATGTAATGATTATTATTTGCCTTTTAAAGTTGCTAATATTAATATATTATAACAGAAAAGATTGCGAAATGTTTGTTACCAAATTTGTTGAGTTTTTAATGATGACCGGCCTCAGCATATGGGATTACAACCAACAAAACATGAAATTATTTAGATATAACACGACAGTTAATTTAGGGTTACATGCTACAAACAAGAATAACAATGCTTATAATAGCGAATAACATTTTGAAATTTTATACGAATATTGTAAATATATTAGATTGTATATATGAAAATATTACTTTCATGTATATTGATAGTAAATAACAGGAAGCAATTATTTGATATTGGATGTTATGACTTTATGTCTGATGATGTATGTCACAATGAGTTGATGCATGATGCTTATTTTTATATGAGTTTTGTACGAGTTTTGGAAGTCTAATGATACAGGATGTGGCATGATCAAATTTTGTCAAGTTTGTCATGAGATGGTATGAGCTTATAATGAGTATTCTGAAATATCGATAAAAATATATACTCATGCCAGTAAAAATATACACGTACCAACTCATACAAGTATAAATCTACTTATACCAAGCTTATACCAACTCATACCAGTAAATATCAGTAAATATATGCTCATAACAATATCATACAAACTCATAGCAGTAAAAATATACTTATACCAACTCATACCAGTAAACATATACTCATAACAAGCTCATACCAAGTCATACCAGTAAAAATATGTACATACCATGTCATATCAATAAAAAATATGCATATACCAAGCTCATACCAAATTATATCAGTAAAAATATACTCATACCAAGCTCATACCAACTCATACCAGTAAAAATATACTCATACCAAGCTTATACCAAGCAATACCAGTAAAAATATATTCATACCAAACTTATATCAAATTATACAAGTAAAAATATACTCATACTAAGCTCATACCAAGCCATACCAGTAAAAATATGCTCATAACAAGCTCATACCAAGCCATACCAATAAAAATATGCTCATAACAAGCTCATACCAACTCATACCAGTAAAAATATCCTCATACCAAGCTCATATCAAATTATACCAATAAAAATATACTCATACCAAGCTCATACCAAGCCATACCAGTAAAAATATACCCATACTAAGCTCATACCAAGCCATACCAGTAAAAATATGCTTATAACAAGCTCATACCAAGCCATGCCAGTAAAAATATGCTCATACCAAATTATATCAGTAAAAATATACTCATACCAACTCATACCAATAAATATATGCTCATACCAAACTCATACCAAGTCATACCAGTAAAAATATACTCATAACAAGCTTATACCAACTCATACCAATAAATATATATCTGACCAAGCTCATACCAAGTCATATCAGTAAAAATATACTTATAACAAGATCATACCAACTCATACCATTATAAATATGCTCATACCAAACTCGTACCAACTCATACCAGTAAAAATATGCTCATACAAACTCATATCAGTAAAAATATACTCAAATCAAGCTCATATCAATTCATACCTATAAAAATATGCTCAAAACAAGCTCATACCAAGTCATACCAGTATAAATATGCTCATACCAACTCATATCAGTAAAAATATGCTCAAAATAAGCTCATACCAAGTCATACCTATAAAAATATGGTATAACAAGCTCATGCCAACTCATATCAGTATAAATATTATTTTATTGTACTCATACCATGTCATACCTATAAAAATATGCTCATAACAAACTCATATTGAATGCCCTATTGTAGTATTATAATAGTATTATAAAATGCATACTGCTCCAGTTCGAGCATAAAAATATACTTATACATTAATCATTCATCCTTAATAATAGTATTATAAAATGCATACTGCCCCAGTTCGAGCTTATTATAGAATACGCTATTTTTAATCTGTCGATGCTCCTAAATAACTGTGAAAACGAATGAAATTTTGGCAAGTAGATCTATTGTGACCATGCTCGTGACATCGGTTGCACCTTGGATGAGTTTTCTCCTCACCAAGTGAAGAAATCCTACGTTTTTTCCGCCTCCCAGTTGACGTGCTCACATTTGGTGGTAAAAGAGTGACGCTATGAATGTGCTTTGGGATAGATTAATCATTGATATGAGGAATTAAATTTATGACTTTTTTATATGTTTGAAACCAATATTCACACGAGTACTACGGAGAACACAACTCATAAGTGTCATAGCTGCTATTCCTAACAACCATAAGAGCATGCAAGCACGAGAGTTGATCTAATTGAAACTTCCTGCAACAATAGGTCATATTAGACATATCGACAATATAATTTATATCTACGTCCTTAATGTTGTATTTGTTATTGCTAGTAGGCTCCATCTGCGAAATATAAATAACATTATGACATGACAATATCATAAATAATGGCATTTGATAAAAAATAAATAAAAAACTTTGACACTGAAAAAAATAAATAATAAGAACTTATATTCATTTTTGGTGCTTTCATCATTCTCTTCCACAATTTTTTTCTACATTCGTTGACATTTTATCCATAGAATGCTCTGCTTTGTTTCGACATTTATAAAATCATCTTTGACACATCTTTCTGACTTCATCAATAAATACAGTAATCGGAAGGTCTCTCACCTTTACAAGCGAAGCATTGACTGATTCGGAGATGTTAGTCTTCATGATGTTATACCTCCTTCTATGCATATGAGACCGCGTCCACCTATCTAGCCCAACACCTTCTAGATATTCTCTTGTACCTGAAATACTAATGCAAAAACCACCAAAACATTTAGTGAAATCATTTATTTTGTAGGCTTTAGCTGTTTTTTAGTAGAGCTTCTCAAGGTCCTTGGTCATATGTTTAAATTTACACTTTAAGTTATTTAACAAGTGATGCATGCAAATTCCATGGAATGCATTTGGAAAAACCTCTGATACAGCCTTCTGAATGCTAAGGTGTCTGTCAGATATAATAACATGATTTTGTCTTTTACCGAAAGCTTCCTTCAACCTCGTAAGAAACCATGTCCATGCATAATTTTTAGAATCACCAATCCCGAATGCCAAAAGAAATATCTGTTAATTTGCATCATGATAAATAGTAGTGAGAAGCACACCTCGATACTTTCTTTTCAGATGAGTGCCATCAATAGTAATTACAGGTCTACAATTTTGAAAACCTTTTATTGAAGCATCAAAAGCAAAGAAAGGATATTCAAATCAATTATCATCGCTGCATTGTAGATGTATCACCATACCCGGATTAGTTTCTCCTAGCATATACAAATAGGCTGGTAGAATTGAGAAAGATTGTTCTGCAGTACCAAGTCCGATATTCTCATACCCAAACTCATGTCCCCTCCATGAAACGGAATAACTAATCTCAACACTAAATTTACTACGGATGTCTTTGATAATATCCTTAGTTTTGAAAACTCTCCCAAGATTTATGAATCGCTTCTTAACACACTCTGCAACAACCCAACTAGTTGTTTGTCCGTGTCTACTCTGATCAAAATCGGTCGGACATGTATGTTGGGTGACATATTTTTATCATCATTCAATAATCCTCTAGGTCTCTAAGACTTTTCGCTCTCAATCTCCACGTACAACCTTTATCAATACAGCGCACTGCAAAAAAAAAAAGTATTGGACTTGAATACCTTAAACTGAAATTTCTTCCTAATTACAATGAGGGATACGGTTGTCTTAAATATAATCTCTTGACTTAAATATTTTTCGCTCCTCAATCCTTTCAGATATATAACTTTCACCTAACAATTCTGTTTTTCTCCTGCATACAAACAAGTTTGTCATTGTTTCTTCATTGTCAGGTGTCACATGTTCTACCTCATTATTGCAATTAAAATGAGTGTCATCACTGTGTTCCACCCTATATTATGATACTCTAGCCCTACTTTAAAATCTACAAGAATGTCAGTACTATGTTCTGCCGGTGAATTAGCCACATCATCTTTATTTTCATAATATTCTGGGGCTATATGGATAGATTTAGTAATTGGTGCAACCCTTCCATCCGTATTGTTTAGATTTTGACAAAAATCCGGTACATCTACTTTGACATTTTTTTAACACCGAGAGGATTATTATTGTCATGTCCAGATTTATATGCTCATTCTTCAACACTAACAATTAATGGATGTTTAAGTCTATTATCCATTGAAATGCCAATGAATATCCTAAGTGACCTATCATCTACCACATCATAAAGAGGATGTTGGTCATTACCAGTAACAAATTTGAATTCTATCTTTGATGTGTTGCCAATATGAAGCGCCTCTGATATTGATTTCTTAAGCTCGTTGAAGTCAGTCATTCTATTCAGGAAAATATATTCAGCGCCACCAACAATATGTTTGTCGATGCTGACATCAAACGTCCCACCATAATAGATGAGAATAATTATTTCGTCCATAAAATGGATTCATCCTCGGATAATTTTCAAGCCATACATCAAAATCCTACAATCAGAACCATCAATATCAAACTCATATCCAGTAAAAATATACTCATAACAAACTCATATCAATAACACTAACTTATATCAACAAAAATATACTCATATCAAACTCAAATCTGTAAAAATATACTTATATCAGTAAAAAAAAAATACTCATATCAAATTCATGTCAATAAAAATATAAATCATTTCAAACTCATATCAATAAATATGGTCATAACAAGCTCATATCAAGTCATACCAGTAAAAATATGCTCATACCAAGTCATACTAGTAAAAATATGTTCATACCAAGTCATACTAGTAAAAATATGTTAATAACAAGCTCATACCAGTATAAATATGTCCATACCAAGTCATACCAGTAAAAATATGCTCATAAAAACCTCATACCAACTCATACCATTAAAAATATGTTCATAACAAGCTCGTTTTAGTAAAAATATGGTCATAAGAAGCTTATATCAAGTCATACCAGTAAAAACATGCTCATACCAAGGTCATACTAAGTCATACCAGTAAAAATATGCTCATACCAAGCTCATACCAGTAAAAAAATACTTATAACAAGCTCGTACCAAGTCATACCAGTAAAAATATGCTCATAACAAACTCATATCAAGTCAAGTAAGTAAAAATATGCTCATAACAAACTCATACCAGTAAAAATATGCTCATACTGAGTCATACCAATAAAAATATACTCATACCAAGCTCATACTAAGTTATACCAGTAAAAATATGCTCATATCAAGCTCATACCAAATCATATTAATAAAAATATGCTCATACAAAGCTCATACCAAGTCATACCAGTAAAAATATATTCATACCAAGCTCATACCAGTAAAAATATGCTCATACCAAGCTCATACCAACTCATACCAGTAAAAATATACTCATACCAAGATATACCAGTAAAAATATGCTCATACCAAGTCATACCAGTAAAAATATGCTCATACCAAGCTCATACCAAGTCATACCAGTAAAAAATGCTCATAATAAGCTCGTACCAAGTTATACCAGTAAAAATATGCCCATAACAAACTCATAAAACAATGTCTTTTTCGACGCCCAACACCTACATGCTTTGTCAATATCTTCTCATGTTAGCTCAAATTATATTTTTTTTAATTAAAAAAAGAACTAACTCAATTTACCTTTTTACTTGATTGAGACAAAACAAATTAGTTGCAAACAAATAGAGCCGCAAAGTTTATGGATTATAGGCCAAGGCGAAAGATTGAGAGAAGATCGGCAAAGAGAAAGATAGAAGTAATCAAACAAGAGCAAGAGAAAGAAGAGTTCGAAAAATAATAGATAAAAAAATAACAGAGTCTGGGCGGGGAGAAAGAAAGAGAAAAGAGAGAGAAAATGTATTTTATTCTTTTTTTTCTTTTTTAGGGGATTGAGAGGTATTTTTATCCAATAAGGTCTAGTTAAGATTACCAAAGTCTATAATTTATTAATGTTTTGCTTTGGGGTATATATCTGACTAATTTTCTAAAATTTTTATATGTGCATATCTAAAAATATCACAGATTGAAAATTAGGGAAATTACATCCTTCACTATTTTTTATAAAGTTTTTTTATTTTTATCAAGCTATTTTAGTTATTTTATAATAAATTCATAATAAATTATATAAACTCATAAACTCATAATAAGCACATAATAAGCTCATAATAAATTATGTAAATTTAATATTTTTATAAATCTGAAAGTAATTTAAAAAATATGATACATTTGAATTTTTTTTATTTTTTTAAATTTTTATAAAGACCCCTTGAAAAATTGACTAACACTCAATTTGAATAGCTCAAAATTAGGATTGGTCCCCATTGTTTTTCTTTATTTACATCAAAAGCGGAAGTTTAAGAATTTTCTTTTTGGGTTTTAAATATTTGTGTGTATGTTCTTCTTCTTTCGCTCTTTCTATTTCTTTGACAGTATGTTTTGAAAGATCATTTTTATATTGTTTTTCATCTGCTTGATTATTAATTTTTTTTCTCTTCCTTTTTTTTATTCTAGTTCTCCAACTATAATGTTATGGATTTTTTTCTCTCTTTAACTGTAATACTTTTTACATGTTGATAAAATATTTCAAATAAAATTTTCTTTTATAAAATCTTTTGTTATTTTTATCCATTTGTATTTTCTGAATTGATATATGTCATTTCTTTTGTATTGTATTTTATTTTATTTTAATTTATATTTATATTATTTGTTTGTATATAAAAGCTGAAATGTAATATGTCCACAACATATATAATATATCTAGTATATATTTTTTTAATATATCTAGTATATATACACAATATATACATTATAATTAATCAATATATAAATGTCGAAAGATAACATAACCATAATATATACACTATAACTAAATAATATATAATGACTATACAACATTTAAAACTGAAAGACAATATATGCATAACATATCTGCAATATATATATATAATATAAAAACGGAAACATATTATATCTACAATGTATATATATAACATATCTGCATCATATAAAATAATATTATAAAATAATGTTACTAAAGATCTTTTTTTAAAATTTTTTTATAAAATATTATTATTTTCTCTTAAAATTATTATTTTGTAAAATAATATTTAAAATAAGCTTAGTTTTTATATTTTTTAAGAAAAATTTATAATGTGTACATAATATATTTGCAATATATATATATATATATATCAAAAAAATCACGGACTTTTTATGACTTCATATTTTTATAATTTCTCTAAATAATTATAATTTTTTTACGTATTTTTAAAAAAAAATTATTTTTGAGGGTAGTTTTATAAAATTTCCTTTTTAAAATCAGTCCAAATTAATCTTTATTTGACATAATTCAATTTAATAGTTCCATCAAATAACAATAGATTTGGATTGATTTTTTTTTTAAATTCTTTCAAAAAAATAATTCGGTCAAATTCTGAATTCAGGTTATAACTCATGGTCCAAATTAGACCGGGCTAGATACTCGACCGACTTGGCCCACACACTTGACATTTTTATTGGGCTTGGACATAATAATTTTCATATAGGTCTGTCTTGGCCCTAATCTGATAATACCAATATCTTTTCTAAATGAGCCTGGATATGATTATTTTTTATAGACTCGGTTTCAGTCTGCATATCATATGCATATATATTAAAATGTGTATTTAAATATATATATATATATATATGTTTTAATGTATATGTATGATGATAAAAAAAAATTAAAATTTGTGTTCAATTTTCATACACTAATAATTTACTAGTTAAAAAAACTATTAGTGGGACATTAAATATATGAAATTGCACTATTCATTAATTATAATATATAGCATGTTGTATGAACATAATTATTCATCATTTATTATAATTAAGAGTTAATAACATTATGGTAGATTTAGAATATCTTGAAAACTTGTAATTTTTTAAAATTAATTAATTAAATGCATAGATTCGAGTCTAGTGGGGCTCGGATTATGTAAACATTTATTAGACTTAGCTTGAATAAAAGAAATAAAATATTTTTTTTGAATCAATCTAGGCTAGAACTCAATTATATAAAAAGTTTGCCCGCATTGAATCTGGCCTGAACCCGATCCAACACGACCCACACTTTAGTGTGGACTCACCGACATTTGCCTTCCACTATGATTGAAATGATCTCATGCTTCTCTTTCAAGTAAATATGATTTATTTACACTGACAATACCCATTAAAGTTTTTTGATTGATGGGAAAATATGATAATAATAATTATAATAATAAGTAAAATAGAATTGGCTCTGAATTATATGAAATAATAATGACAATCATAACAAACAAACAAAAAAACCCCACAAAATTCATCAATGTTGACATGGCAAGATCTTATTGGTCCAAAAGAGCAAAGTCAACGGACCCTACAAAAGCCCAAGTGGGGAAGAGCGCATTGGAGCGCAGCTAGAACCTCCAAAGAAAAAAAGTAAGAGTAAACCGAAAGCAAAATTATAAACCCAGAGAAAGCCCAAAACCCAAACATAAAAGAATGTATTTTGAAATCAGATGCGGCGAGCCACATGCCAACTAAGTGAGTGACCGTTGTTAGGACATGCATGGAAAGTCATCGTTAATCTCATGATCCAACGGTCATATTTCACTAGCCGTTGGATTTAAAAAAATAGCCAAAAAAAAGCTAGCATTTCTTTTACCCATTGTTTGATTCTTTTATTTCTCAACCTGGGTTTTGTAGATTCAGTTGCCTTAAGCCTTTTTCTAAATGCACTTTAATTAAAGCTTAGATCTTTAAGGGTACTGGGTTTCTGTTCTATCTTAGTGATTCTGATTGTTTCTTCACATCTTTTATTCACGAAAATGAATATTTGCAATGAGAACAATCCTAATACTTTGAAACCCACAAGTTTTCAAGGTAGTGAAGGAGTGAACTGAACTCTTGAGTAGTTTGATTTGGAATTTCATGGTGTTGTTAAACCTCAAAATCTGACATGGGTTTTTGTGTTTTCTTTTTCTTGAATTTTAGAGATGGGTAACCGAAAGTTTGGACAGGAGATTATGCACAACAGGAGAGCCCTAAATGTGTTAAATCAGAATTTTATAGGATCAAAAGCATACCCTTGTGTTGTTAACAAGAGGGGCATGACAGAGTAATTTTCTTGTTATTAAGCGACCTTGAAGTTTCACTTTAGGCTATAGTGTGTTCTTTTTTAATCTTTTTTCTTTCTTTTATTCTGAAAATTAATTTTTGGGTTTCTTCTATACTCAGAAATGATGGAGTCTATGAAACAAACCCACTTAATCCAACACATCGACCAATTACAAGGTTAGAACTATAATCTGTTTTTTTTTTTTTTTGAAGTTTTTCACTTTCTTTTTCTTTGGTTGATGAGAAAAAAGAATAAAGAAAAGATTAAAATTTAGATCTTTAGATCTTTGTTTGGGTGAACATAGAAAATAGTGTCTGCAACTTAACTGAATTAATGTTTGAATTAGAGATAAGTATTTTATTCGTCCTCATTTTAGCAAGCCAATGATAGAGGATTCAATTTTGATAGTGTTATTTGAATTTGCCATCTTTAGGAAGTTTGCTGCACAGTTGTCAAATACACATCAGCATTGTCCCCAGGTATGTACTAATTCTGTCTCAGAAAGAAAAGATGAATCTGTACCTGAATTTTGTTCTTTTTATGGTATTTAACTATTCAAGAAAGGCAATGTTAATCGGGACATAATAATTATTTTAGCAGGAGACTAAGAAGCACAAACCATCAGTTCCAAGCCCAAATGGGCTTGGAGACTGTATATTCATAGATGTTGAAGAAAATAATAAGGCACCTGCAGATCATTCAGTCCCAATGTTCTTAGAACAAACAGAAACAATTCTTGATGAAATGGATCAGATGGTATCAATCAATCTTTCTTTTTCTATCTTCCAATTGTGGGATTTTATTAATTTTAAACCCATAATTCAGAGTCTGACAAATCTATCAGGAGGAGGTTGAAATGGAGGATATAATTGAAGAGCCAATTGTGGATATTGATGGCTGTGATTCAAAGAATCCACTTGCAGTTGTTGATTATATTCAAGATATGTATGACTATTACAGAAAAATTGAGGTAAATTGAACTTCAAAAATGTAATAACTTTTATTCAATCTTTAGTCCTCCATTAATTTTAAATCAATGGTTAGTTTATAAATTTCACAATAAAAAGAAAAAGGGAAAGAAAACTAAATAGATAAGTTTAAAATGGTTCTGTTGCAGGTTGACCTTATATAATTCAAGTTGGTAAAATTCCAACACAATAAATGCTTTGTTTGTTTTAGTTGAATTTTATGATATGCTTGAATTTAGATACCAATTATGACTGCAAATTTTGATTTTCATAATTCCACCTAAGCTTGATGGCTCAAAACAGCTGAGTCTGTGCAGAATTGTAGCTGTGTCTCGCCAAATTATATGTCACAACAGTTTGATATTAATGAGAAGATGAGAGCTATATTGATTGACTGGCTCATTGAGGTAAATGAAATGCTTCCCCTCAACAAAAATAACATTATTGAAATATTAGTGTTCTAAATCAATAATAAATCTGAATCAACAGGTGCATGATAAGTTTGAACTTATGAAAGAGACATTATTTCTTACTGTTAATCTTGTAGATAGATTTCTATCACAACAAACAGTAGTAAGAAAAAAGCTTCAATTGGTTGGATTGGTTGCTATGCTTTTAGCATGCAAGTATGAAGAGGTTTCTGTTCCAGTAGTGGGAGATCTAATTCTTATATCAGATAAGGCTTACACAAGGAAAGAAGTTCTTGAAATGGTAACTTTCCTTGTCTGTAATTAATGCTAGTCTTTCAAAATTCTATCAGAGCTTTAACCCCTTAATGCTTTCTTCTTTCTCAACCTGCAGGAAAATTTGATGCTTAACAAATTACAATTTAACATGTCATTTCCAACACCATATGTATTCATGCAAAGGTTCCTAAAGGCTGCTCAATGTGATAAGAAGGTAAGCACTGAGCAATACTTATTTTTAGCCTATGAAGGGTTATGGAGTCAGGTAGTGGAAATTTTCTTTTAATTAATGCAATGTTGATCTTGCAAGGCAGGGAAGTCTAGTAAATTGGGGAAGCTTATTTGATCTGATCAATCTATTTTGTATTAGGATTGTGTAACTTATTTAAAAATCTATGACCTGAAAACAGCTTGAGATGGTGTCGTTCTTCTTGATTGAGCTTGCTCTTGTGGAGTATGAGATGCTAAAGTTCCCCCCATCTTTAATGGCGGCAGCAGCAATCTATACAGCTCAGGGCACTATCTATGGCTTCAAGCAATGGAGTAGGACTTGTGAATGGCACAGTAACTATCCAGAAGATCAACTTTTGTGGGTGTTCTTTAGATTCTTGCACATTCACAGTATGATTCTTGCATAGTAAAGTACTAATGAATGAACTTTTTTTCTTGCATATATATTTACAGAGAATGTTCAAGATTAATGGTTGGTTTCCACCAGAAGGCAGGGACAGGGAAACTGACTGGAGTACACAGGAAATATAATGCATCAAAGTATGGCTATACTTCAAAATGTGAACCAGCACATTTTCTATTAGAGAATCAAAAATAGCAGGAGAAATTGTACAGCTGCTGACTTTTTTGTTTACTTTGATCGGGTTGGTGGGTATTACAAACAACAATAATCAATCAGCAATTTTGGTTGCAAACTTGGGAATTGTTATTTAGATTTCAAGCAAAATGCAACCTTTGGTTGTTTATTCACCTTTCAGCCGTGGTTGATCCTATCTAGCTGTTTTTCTGTTCAATTTCAACATAATATTCGTCAATGTAATTTTTCTGTTCCATTGAAAAATAATCTTAAGATACAATATGTTTTAATTGAATTACTTTCTCTCTCTTTCTCTTCATCAAAAGATCATGTCATTAACATTTTCATTTTCTTTATGGAACTTTTGATTTCGACATATTAGTCCGCAATCTCTAGGTTGTAAGATCCTAGTGGGGCAAACAATATATATATATATATATATAATTTTTGTTAAAGGAAAAACTAGCCGTTATGCAAAAAATACAGCTGAAAGAGTTGCCGGCAGAGCAGAGACATGATTAAAGAGAAACTTAGCAATCATCGACTGATATTTCCTTGGTGCATTATTAAAGAGCAACTTACCATTTGGCCAAAATTTCTTTCTTTCTGCCTGTTTCTCTTCTTTTGTAATTTTACACTCATTTAAACATATGCGTTCTGACACAAAAACAAGAATGAAAATTGACGATTCGAAAATCTACAAGTGAACCCATTTGATTCATTTTCTTAATTACCAAAAAGAGAAAAGCATTTTTGTTTTCAGAAATAGTACCTTCTGGTATGTCAAATGGCCCAAGCTGTAAAACTATTTTCTTGATCTTTCATCTTAACAAGGAGAGATTGAAGGATCAAATTTGATTCCCGATCTTGAAGAATTCTTGAATTTAAAACTAAGTCTTGGATTTTTATTTGGTAATTACTAAATTATTATGCTTTATTAATGTTTCATTAATTATGCTTTATTAATGCTTTACTAATGTTTCATTAATTTTTAGAAAATAAAACTTATTTTTTAATGTAAAAATCATTCTTTAATTAATACTAGAATAATGTCTCATATTGCTTTAGAAATATAAATATTTTATTTTTTAATAAAATCATTTTAATCATTAATTTACACAAAAAAATATATTTAACGTATATTATAACAGTTAAGAATAAAATTATAGAATAAATAAATATACAATAAATAAAAAATATTTAAAAATTATAAAATAATTACATCATTTACGTACTTATACTGAATTAATAATATGTTATCTTAATTTTTAATTTATTTTTTTTTTCATTCTCTTAAAAAATATTAATAATCTTTTATATTAATTATAAAAAAACTAAACTTCCCTGCCTTGCAAGATCAACGTTGCATATTATATATATATATATAAAAGGAGGGAGGAGTACATTGCCCCATGGAGGGAGTCATTAATAATTGTAAATTTTATTAAAAAATTTAAAATAATTTATTTAATATTTTTTAAATATTAATTATTAAAATTAATAACATATAATAAATAAAAATTTAAAATAAATTTAAAATTTTATGATTAATATTATTTTAAATTTATAAAAATGACCATTCAAGTTAGATTTGAAATGAAAAATATTTTTAAAAAAAATTAAAAAAAAATAATATTCAGCTTCTGCCTATATATCACTCTCAAAAGCGTTCAGATCCTTTTGCCAGAGAACAGAGCATCAACTCTTCCGCTTAAAAGAAGCCTTCTCTGTTTTTCTCTTGTTCTGTTTTTTTTTTTTTTTTTTTTTTTGCTCCCTCAAAATTTAACAATGGCGACAAAACTCGCTTCATCTTCAACCTCTCTCCTCCTTCAAAACCGTAATCGCCATCACCTTGTTAAACCAAATTCCTCCACCAACTTCTCTAATTTTGCCACCGAAAATAAACCCATTTCAATCAGATGTGCAGTCACATCAACGGCTCCGGTCTAGCCAATCTCACCCGAAGTTCAAGATCCCGACCGCGTATTCAATTTTGCTGCTGGACCAGCCACCTTACCCGCCAACGTCCTCAAGAAAGCCCAGGCTGAGCTCTACAATTGGCGTGGATCTGGGATGAGTGTAATGGAAATGAGCCATAGAGGGAAATAATTTATCTTTATTATTCAAAGGCTGAGGCTGATCTCCGTACTCTCTTGAATATATCGGAAGATTACGCTGTTCTGTTTCTCCAAGGCGGCGCCACCACCCAGTTCGCCGCAATTCCATTGAATCTGTGTAAGCCCGATGAGGCTGTTGATTTTGTGGTTACTGGGTCTTGGGGCTATAAAGCGTTCAAGGAAGCTCAAAAATATTGTAAGTCTAAGGTGATTTGGTCTGGCAAATCTGAAAAGTATACAAAGATTCCATCTTTTGATGATTTGGAGCAATCCCAGATGCCAAATATTTGCATATTTGCGCCAATGAGACCATTCATGGAGTGGAGTTTAAAGATTATCCAACACCCAAAAGTGGGCTTATGGTAGCTGATATGTCTTCAAATTTCTGTTCAAAGCCTGTAAATGTATCAAATTTGGTGTGATATATGCTGGTGCTCAGAAGAATGTGGGACCATCTGGGGTTACAATTGTGATAATCAGGAGACCTGATTGGAAATGCTCAAGAAATAACTCCTGTGATGCTCGACTACAGGATCCAAGCAGAGAACAATTAAAAATAAAGGGGGTCTCATGGGGCCCTGTTCCCCCTTCAGTTAAAAATAAAAAATTTTTAAGTATATTTGAAAATGAATATTACATTGGTTGAGATGGAACAGCTTGGCCTTACTATGTGAGAGCACGCAACTTCGATCCACGCTCCCAACATTTTTCATCTTTTTTTTTCCAATCTTTAAAACTGGGCCTTTTAATCAAGCCCATTACAAACAAACAAGATTTGTCAATGACTCTGCCCATTACAAACAAACAAGAATAACTTAATTGTGACTCTTTCTCTTCTTTCTCACGTTTCTTCTTCGTTAATTCATTTTTCTTTCTTTTTTTTTTCAGATAACAGTTTCTTCCTTTTTCAATTTCATTCTTTCACCGATTGGCACCAGCAAGACAGCGGCAACAAGTTAAGAATAGGTACACCACTTACTTTTAATCTCATATTTATTTTGTTGCAATTTTTTTATCTTGCTAAAATGAATTGAAATTTGAAAAATAATGAATTAAGAAATTGGCTTGAATACTTGAAGACATTATAAATTTGAAATGTTTAATTTGATTTTGTAGTATGAAGTTTTTTTTTTTTTGAGAAAAGTAGTATGAAGTTAAATTGAAATTATTTTTTTTTGTAGTTTATAATCTGGAATTTTTTTATTTTTTTTATAATTTGATATTTTTAATGTTTAGTATTTAAGTTGAATTGGACCCCCCTTATCTAAAATCCTGGCTACGCCACTAATAACACCCCACCTTGTTATGGCATTTACATGTGTGGTTTGGTGTTTGAAGATCTTTTAGCACAGGGTGGATTAAAGGAGGTTGAGAAGAAGAACAAGAAGAAAGCAGATTTACTATATAATGCCGTTGATGAGAGTAATGGGTTCTATAGATGCCCAGTTGAAAAGTCTGTGAGGTCATTAATGAATGCGCCTTTTACACTTGAGAAATCCGAATTGGAGGCCGAGTTTATCAAAGAAGCAGCTAAGGAGAAGATGGTTCAGCTTAAAGGGCATAGGTCAGTGGGAGGTATGAGAGCTAGCATTTACAATGCAATGCCTTTGGCTGGAGTGGAAAAGTTGGTTGCTTTCATGAAGGATTTCCAGGCAAGGCATGCTTGAAGTCTTATGCGATTCATTGAAATCTATTGAGAAACCAAAAATTTCTTCCCCCCTTCTCTTTAATTTTCTCATAGTTTTGAAGGGGCTACAAAAGGCTTCTCTTATATTTAGAGATACGGAACATTTTTTAGTGTTTCTGTTGTTTCTATCCTTTCTTGATTGATGTCAATGGATATTGCAATTGGTTGGAGTTTCAAATTCTCAGTTTCAGTTTGATTTTTGTTCATATTGGGTGTGTTGGATTTGGATTTCATTTATAATATTTGATATATAACACATGAAAAAAGAAAATTGCTGGTTATGTTGTGGTTGCTGTTATTTGTTTTGTTAATGGCACTATTGGCCTAACCAATTCCATCAATTCGGAGGACTCTTGCCCAGTTGAAATCGTTGGTATTGGAAATCAAAAGTTATTTTTTTTTTCTGTATTTTTGTATTTGTAAATAGACTTTGCAACAAGGTTGCTGACTGGCTTGCTACAGCAGTAGCTATCTCAAAGCTTCAACATGATTGGCTTCGTAATCCTCCTGATCAGTTGATCAGTCTTTGTAGCTTGGATTGTTCTCTTTCTTCTAATGAATGAAGTTCATATCTTTCAGATGACAAAAAAAACAAAACAAAACGAAAAAGCTTCTTTTATAATAATAGATTGCCACAACAGGCGTAAAATTGCAAAATATCTTCAATTAAAATTTAGTTGATAGATGAAAAATACAAATATATCTTTTTAGTTACTTGGTTAAAATTTAATAGTTATATAAATTTAAAAAGTTGATCATTTAATATAAGAAAATGTATACTATTATAATAAGAAATTTCACAATTCTCATATAAATAAAACATATTACAACATTTATCTCGAAATATATGTATACACGAATAAGAAAAAGAATATGAAAATCATGGAACTTTATATTGAATATTGAATGTAAAAATAAGTTTCAATAATAATAAATGTAAAATCTCAATTCATCAATGATGTTAAATAGTCAATCATACACATACAATTTGTTAGGTAGTGATAGAAAATTTCTTGGTTATATTTGTTATTATATTACTCTAAAATGGTTTTGAAGAAGACAATTGCTAAAATAACCAATTGTCCGAATTAGGTTTAATTTTGTTATTATTTTAACATAACTTTCACAAGTGAAATTGGTTTGAGACTTGTGATTATTTAGATTCAATTTCGTAATTATCACTTTTTTTTTTGTACATATCAATATCACCACCAACCCACAAGAGCCATTCTCAGTCACTATGAAAACGATAGGTAAGCAGAAATTCATTGCTTAAGCCCATTGGATTATTTTTTTTCTTTTCTTTGTTTTCTCATAAAACGGTGGACTCAAAAGAGAAAAAGGTTTTTTTTTTCCAGTTCAGGAAAAAAAAAAGGACTCTGCCCGTACTTTGACCATTTCCACCACCGTTAACTTTAAAGATTTTCCTATATAATTAGCCTTTAAAAACTATTATTATTTGTTGTTAAAAAAATAATAATATTTTTTCATCCTTCAAATTTTTAATGGCAGATAAGTTCTTATTTATAAATTTTAATAAGTTTTTATTTACGAAACTTGGAAATTTATAAAATTTTTTGCTTACATAAAATATTAAACCATAATGTACTCAAATACTTCAGCTATTCTATTTTAATCTTTTAACTATTCTATTAAATTTTAATCATCAAAATCTACCATTTTCATTGAAGTTAATAGAGAGTAGAAGTACTAATTATACGAATCCACTAATGATATTAAATCTTGTTATAATAATTTACCTTTCTATACGTAATGACGATCTCCAAACCACGAATAATTTTGAGGATCTTCAATTCTCAAAATAAATCCAACAAGTTCATACTTTTTTCACCTTTACAAATTTGTAAAAAAGTTCCAAACAATGATAAACGAAAAGAGAACAGCCTAGCTTCATGACAATATTAGGATCTAGGAATGACTGAAAGCTGCCAAGATTCCTCTGCATGTTTATCATATATCATATTCTCTTGTGATTTTTCTTTACAATATTTAAAGAGTTGCATGAAAAGAAAAGAATAAATGGGGAGTTGTGTTACAAAAAGAATACATGCTGTCACAACTCTGCTTTCAAGCGCCCAGCGCAACCGAAGCTGGATAATAGTTGAAGATAGTTCTGCAACAAAAGAATTCTATTGGATGTCCTTTCAGGTGGAGAAAAGAGAGAGCGTTGATCCAGAAGAGTCGCTTGCTGCACTTGGCAGTACTTCATTAGAAGTGCGGTATGCTTGTTGACATTTCAACGTCTAAGCACAGAAAATTAAACGAAAAGCACACTAGTTAGGTAAATTGCAATACCATAAAAATTTGCAATGTCAGTCCCAAAAACTGAAATTTGGCATGTGATCCTATTCCAATCAGCATACGTGTGCTCACGTATTTTTGTATAAATGCAAGGAACATGTAAAATGAAGAGCTCAATCCAGGAAAAAAAAAGGTCAACGAAAAAAAGAGGAGTACATAGATCACAAAGGGGGGAAAAAATCGATTTTGTACCCCATCAATCATAAATAGGTGGGCACAAGAAACACTACGTTCAGAATCACCCCATATGATCTACCGAGATTACAGAACAATGGAGCAGAATAAGAATTTTCACCTCTTCAGGACTGAATTGCAGAAGCATTGCAATGACAGGTAATAGAGCCTCCACTTCACCTGATTAGAGAATATTTTCAACATGGAAAATCGAAATCATCAGAAGTTCAAACGTTCTTTATATGTCAATGTTCCCATCAATGAAGGCAAGGAAAAATGAAAATGTGATGATCTGTTAACATAGATACCTGTTTCCAGAAGTTTCAAGATGACATTTTTCAGATATGTCATATCTACCCCTTCCCTTTTCTGTGTTCTTTCCATGTTGCGTAGCTCAGCCTTCAGCATGGCTTCCTGTACTCGTCAATTAAAAATTTTCCATCGTCAGGTGGAAGGAACTATGCTACAGAAATGAATACATAAATTAAATAAATAGGAAAGGAGGGAAAAAGGACTTAGCATGCCAGCTGGCTATATCCACTCCCCCCATTAACTAACCCATCCAGCACATTTCAAATGACAATGATCCCCTTCCCTACTACTATTGGCTGCCAAGTCTCTTCTCTTCATTCAAGCTCTATCTAGGGCCATTTGACTATAAAATCATAATCTATGTGATCTTCTGGCACAGCAAATAACTAATTCTGGTTACTCTCCACGAAAAAATTTTCCTTGAAATAAATTACTCATCTCATGATGTCAGTATTAGATTGGTTTCCTGGCATATCATTCAAGAAGTTTTTTTCAGATGGATATCATTCAAGAATAGTATTGTACTCCTTTGACTCTTTCTACATGACTTCTAAAAAACAAATAAATTTCTTGTCGTTTCTTGCAGCCTATTCATTCATTTCAATTTTACCACTTCAACTATCCTGATTTCATAAATTTCAACAAGTATTTTGTACCTCCAATGGATCTAAAGATAATAGAAATCACCAGAAATCCAGGCTTTACCTGTTGACTGTGAAGACGATTTTCATGTTCAAGTTCCTCAATTTCCTCCTAAATTGAAACAAATATCAGAAATTGGACAGCATGAAAGTACTAAGTAAAATTCTAAATTGGGCACAACACACTTGAAGTGCCAAAATATGCCGTTGTGATTGTGCCAACTCTTCCTCTCTTTGAGCTTGTTGCCTTGCCAAAAGCTGAAATTTTAAGAGACAAGAAAGATTATCTTAAAACATGGATAAAGCAAGGATTTTTAGTTACGTGGGTTAAAATTATTCTTGACACGAGTATATATTCATACAAACATCTATTAAAAACTTCATTTTACTTTAACAGAAAATAAATAAAGATGCAATCATCTTTTCTTAAAATTTTAATAATTTTAAGAAATTATATTAATCCATATATCCAGCTTAATATATACATATATCCAATTAATATAGCATTGGAAAATCAAAATAATTAAAGACATATGCATATAAGCACTTGATTCTTTTAGCAAAGAATACATTCATAAAATAATTAGATTAGTTTTTCTTTTTCTTTTTATTGTCTCTCCGTTTGGTATTTTAATCCTCACACATAAAGGATATTTTATTTCTTCATTTATCTTTCAATTTTTCCTAGAAAGTAAGAACAAAGGGGGTCAAATTTTATTTCTTTATGGAGGCAAATTAAAATTTTAAATTTTTAATAGTATAAATTCTTTCATTTTAAAAATAAATAAGGGAGCAATTGCCCCCCTTCACCCCCATGTAGATTCATCCTTGTCAAAAAACCATTTATTTCACTATTTTAACTTTCCTAGCTCAAGCCAAAGTCTGAAACCATTTACAAACTGCATGCATGTATTGAACAATACTAAAAATAGAAATGAGCAAATAAAGAGAAGATTGCATACAGAATTAAATGAGAGGTTAACCATACATATGCATGATAATACTCTCTCAACTCAACAAAGCCTTAATCTCAAGTCAATTGGAGTCGGCTATATGGATTCTTCTTTTCCACTCGATACGATTTAGGGTTATCTCTTCTGATAGATGTAACATCATAAGATCATTTTGGATCACCTTTGACCAAGTCAGTTTAGGCCTACCTCTGCCTCTCTTAGCTATATTTACTCTGACTTGTTCGGTTTTTTTAACCGGCGCATCGCCAGATCTTCGTTTTACATGGTCAAACCATCTCAATCTATGCTCTCTTATTTTATCCTCAATAGATGCTACCCCCACTTTTTCTCTAATGCACTCATTGTGGATTTTATCCATCCTAGTATGACCACGCATCCATCTTATCATTCTCATTTCTGCAACATACATTTTACTCATGTGTTGTCCTTTTACTGTCTAACACTTACTACCGTACATCATCGCAAGCCGTATTGCAGTGCGGTAAAACTTTCCTTTTAATTTAATTGTCATCTTTCGATCACATAGAACTCCTGTAGCACTCCTCCACTTCATCCAACCAACTTTAATCCTATGATTTATATCTTCTTCACAACCCCCATCTTCTTGAAAAATAGAGCCAAGGTATTTAAAATAAGTACTATGAGGTACTGCTATTCCGTCTAAAACAATTTTACCTCTTTCTCTATTCTCGCTATTAAATCTACAATGCATATACTCAGTCTTAATCCTACTTAGCTTAAAACACTTAGATTCCAAAATGCGTCTCCATAACTCCAACTTTTTACTTACCCCTGCTTGAGTCTCATCTATTAATACAATATCATCTGCAAACATCATATACCAAGGGATGTCATCCTGTATATGTCTTGTTAGCTCATTCATGACCAAGGCGAAAAGATAAGGGCCCAAAGTTGAACCTTGGTGTAATCCAATAAAAATGAAAAAATCCTTAGTATCCCCTCCTACAGTGTGGACACTGGTGATGGCTCCCTCATACATATCCTTCAAAACTTGGATATATAGTATAGATGTTCCCCTACGCTCTAGGACCCACCATAAAACTTCTATAGTGACTCTATCATACGCCTTTTCCAAGTCAATAAAAACCATATATAAATCCCTCTTTATCTCTATACTTTAATATACTTTGATTATCATCAAGTCCATCACTGTAAGCTGTCATTCTTACATTTCACATAAATCCATTTCCAGTTTTGACTATGAAATAGCTTTTCTTTGGAGACTTACTTTCCATATTTCAGACAGTATATACATATTGCTTTCATACATCTCCCTGTGCAGATAATTCATTGACAATTGAATTTCCCAGGGAATTTCTCATCTTCATCAAGAGCATCTATGCTTTTTGAATAAATATACCCATCAAGATTATCCAGACAAGTCTCACATAAGAAATCAAGCATCAGTGTTCATTTTAAAGAAATATACCAGCCCTGGTAGCATCAATATTGCTAGACTTGAATTACAAAAAAATAATAATAACAATAATAATAATCATAATAATAAGACAAAGAATGATTGCTTGTTGGTAAACCAGCATGAGTTGCAAGTTTCAAATATATAAACCTGTCCTTTAGACATGGTTTTAAACTATATTGCTTTCCAGACAATTTTCTGTTTTAGATAACATGATATCATGCCCAGTAAGATTATGTAATTCTAAGGAGAATGTTTTTACCAGAATTTGTTGTTCTCCAGCTGAGGTGCTTAAGTTTGGTGCATCATGTTCTTTTGAGGCTGATAATACCAGATCAAATGAAGGATAAGTTAGAACCATTTCAACCACCAATAATGGCTCAATTTACTATAATACCATGAAGCTTCTATTTCTGGCTAACTAAAAAATAGATTGGCTGCATACCTGTGATGTTATTTTCATTTTGATCAGCCTGGGACATGCAGTGAGACCATGAATTACAATGATGAAACACCATTTCATGAAATAATTACAGATACCAGTCTAAGCTATAACAGATATTTTTAAGGTAAAAGAAGGAAAAGCATACTTGTGGCCTTGATTCTAAAGAGCTACGAAGATTCTTATTATCATCAACAAGTTTAGAGATTTCTTTGTCCTTCTCCCCAATCATTCTATCAGCAAGGTCACGAAATGAATCATGCTCTTCCTGCATGTTATAAATCCAGTTAATCCACAAAGAAGTAGACCTTAACTATTTTATGTAAACAAGAAAAAAAAAGGAGAAATAGTAAGACACCTTCAGTTTTTTATACCGTAGCTTGAACTCTTCTAGTTCTCTTTGTATATCTTGCCCTGAAGATGCTTCTTTCTCCACCTTCAATGCTTCATATCTTGCTGCAATTTTTTTCAGACTCTAAACTTGTTTCATATCTCAATCAATATGTTGCTTTCCGGGAAATGAAACCAGGAGTGAAGAAAATGGTAAAAAAGAACAGAGAGAGAAAGCATGAAATTAAACATAGATATATTACATTGCCATGATTCTTCCAAATTTTGAAGATTTATTTCCCATGCTTCTTTGTCCAATTTGTGGCGAGCATTCACAGAATCAAGTTTTATTTCTAAGCTCTTAATCTGCTGCTTGGAACTGTTAAGAGCTGCATCTCTGAAATAGTTAAAAACTTAAGGGTAAGATTCCTTTCACTGCCCAAAATTTCAAAACCTGATTAAAAAAGACTGTCGCATGACAGTATTCAGCTAGGCATAATAACATGTGAAACAGTTTTGTCAATGAGACACAATATTAAATACATATATCAATGAACATTGTAAGAATAATTGTAATGAAAATGGGTATATGTGCTATAACAAATACAACGAAAGAAAAGGGAAAAAAAAAGGGCGGGCATGGACAATAAAATCACAATCATACAAGTAATTCTAGAGATAGTAAATGTAAGGGTAAAGTACAACCACAAACTCAACCATCTTTGAAAGGATTTATTCATGGTACAAGAATGAGTCATAAAGCTAGGGAACATGCAACATAAAAACTATAAATAAAAGGGTAATACATGATATTGAAATCTCTACATTTTCAGAACAATATAGTAAAGGACCAGCAGCTGTTTAATATAATTAATAATTAATCAATTACAAGCATGCAAAATGAGAGAGCAAAAATCCCCATTATCGCAATAATACCCACATTTTTTGCATTATGTATGCATGCATGTATGTATGCATGTTTGTATATATGATAACCAATAACAGGAGAAAGGAAAAGAGGAGCACACAAGAGAGCTTATCTACATATTGTAATAACCAATAAGAGAAAGAAAGTGGGGAGAGAAAGAGAAGAGGAGGGGGAAAGGAAGGCAGAAAAAGAGATTTTATTAATAAGCAATGTGAATTTTATCAGCAATGTAAATATATTGATTTATAAATTAAATGCTTAGTCATAGGTCTGGGTGTTCAAAAGGAATGGAAACTATTGCTTCAAGCCTCATCCACCAGAATGCAATAGAACATAAGTTAATAGGTAATATTTTGCATGTGAAGAACATAAACAGTTGTGACAGGGCTTGATTGGAGCAATCACCCATGCAAAAACCCTAGCATAAAATCAAATGAAGGAGAAGCCCCACATTTTCTTCCTTTTTTAACAATTTCCCAGAGTCCACCCTTCAAGAAACTTTTCACAGCCATCTTAAAAACCATTCAATATAACCCTAAAAGGCACCCAACATGCACCAAATGCAAGCGAAAATCAGCCCACAAATCCATAGCAACTTCCGCGAATAAGAGATGGATGCCACCTTTCCTTTTCTACACATGTTAAACCCACAATCCAAGGAGAAACTTTTCATATGATCCATACTCAAAACGGAAAGGGAGGAAGCTGCTGAGAGAAGAAAACCACCTATCAAAGGTCAACAACATACCTGTCCAACAATAAAGAAGCACCGAGTTCAAAAGCCAGTCAGCTAGAGAATTACCCTCATGATAAGACATGATACTACACTATGATAGACCAGTACCTTCTAAAAGATTTTTATGATACAAAGGTACATTCTAGGGACTACCATTTTACTATCAACCTCAAGGATTACATGCCCATGGTTTTACAGCTATTGCACACGGACATACATACACACACCACAAGTGGCTAGGAGAAGGATTTAAATAAAGAAAGTCCACAAAGAAAAGTCTAATCAATTGATTTACCTTTCAGAAAGTTCTTTATCGCGATTAGTCAATGCATCCTGAAGATCCTGGAGAGAGTTATCCCTTTCTGCAGAAACCAGTGACACTTCTTTTTCAGCTTCCTGCAGAGCAAAAGAAGATTCATCAGCAAAGGAAAATTTATAAATTGGTTCATTCATCTAATGTATTAAACACAACCATGGGCATTTACTTTTAGTGCTTCCTCCAAGGCTCTAAGTTGTTCAGAGTCCTTAGCTGCAACTAGCTCTGCATTCTTTCTCTGAAGAAGTGCATGGGCACGAACTTTATACAAGGAAAATTCACTTTCAAGGTGGTTGATCTACAACAGGAAAAAATTGATATAATATATCAAAGTAGATTTACCATTAGGAGAATATATGAGGGTTGCTGAAGTCGTTAACCACAGAGGTTTTGTTATAAAAGTTAAATGAATGAATACATATATATATATATACACACATATATATATATACAGGACCCATCTAGGAAATTCCAAAAATCAATTTAAAAGATAAATGCTGGCAATCTGTAAATCCTACAATTTTTTATTAAATCCACCTTCAAATTCAGCAAATGATAAAGTGCCACGTCCGCAAAAAAGACTCAAAAATTGTAATTTTGCATAAAGCATGATATGCTCACCACAGATGCTTTCAACCAAGACAAACTAGGTATAGTGCACAAGGTGTCCCAGTTCATAATAATATATCATGCTCTTCATTAGTGTTTTAGTTTGCTTCTTAAAGGACCATTGTCAACAATGACTAATACTGTACTCCATGTCCCTTGCTCAGATGGTTGGTAGATCATTTTCTCTTAGTATATGTAGGTTGAGATGAAAGGACCTTTTTGTCCTCACCATCAGCTCTTTTCACAGCAACTGACACAAACTTTGAAGGCACATTTCATATTGGCCAGAATTAACAAGAAGAATGCCCTCTTCGCACAGTCAAACATTGTTAAATTCCTCTCTCTTTCCAATTTAAAGATGAGGGGAAAAAATCTTCATACCTCCTCTTTGGCAGCCAGCAGCTCGCCATCTTTTTTATTCAGCATCTGGCTTTGTACAGACGCTTCCAATTCCAGCTGACCTGCCCAACATTAGGAGCATGAAATAACCAATTAATCAGCATAAAATCAGAAATGTAAGTTGACTAAGCAGTGCATACATACTTCTCATTTTAGCTGCTTCAATTTCAGCACGTACGCAGTTACTCTCAGAAATTTCAAGTTTCATTTTGAGTGCCTGAGAAGTAGCTTCCCAGCTCTCCTTTTCTTTCTCCTGAAAGCACAACACACATTAAGAAAATAGAACCCAACAAATAAATGTATACAAGCTAATAGACATCTGATCTGTCAAAAAATAAAGATCAGCTAATGCTTGCAAAAATAGAAAAATGAATATATCAAGCATGATGGGTAAAACATTGTCATAATTATCTGAAAGAAAAACAAAATGAAAAAGCACACTGGTGACCTTTACAAGAATTACTCATTAATTGCTAGCCACAATTTATCACAGTGAAGATTTATTTTCTTATAGATGTATGTAGCCATTGTCGGGATCTGAACCTAGGGCAACTCCACCGTTTAGCAGGTGCCCACGAACCTAGTACTGCAACATGTGGTCCAATTTAAATTGTTATGTGGTTTAAGCCAGTCATTTAAATCATAAGCATAATCTAAAAGATGAATCAAAGACAAGAACAGACCAAAGGAGGAAAGATGTGGAATTAACTCAGTCTCACTGTGAGTCAGTAAGACTAGGGACATGTTCGACAATTCCCAACAAAAAGGCGATTAGTACATGTCTAGACCATAAAACATGACAAAGAAGCTATTACTCTATGAAGATATTCAATCATTCACTCTATTGATTAAACTCACATGCTCATGTTTTTGGTGAGTAAGCTCTCCTTTTACACTTTCCAAAGCAGCTCTAAGCCGAGCTACTTCACCACTTGAAGCAGCATCCATTTCTGCAATTTCAGACTCTTTCTCTGCAATTATAACCTGCAAAAAGGTTTTGGGCTTTATTGAACCATTTCATGGAAATCTTCTCAAGAATCAAGCAGCATCTACATAAAACAAGTATGGTTGTGCCCCTTGTACTCTGTAAAGCTGAACGGTATCTTTAAAATATGATTTATCTAATACATGTTAAAAAGTTCAAAAAAAAAATAAGATGAATAGAAGCTTTGCTTCAAATCCTGAAAGTGGAGTTAAAGATGTAACAAGAAGTCTCACCTGCAGCGAAGATATAGTTTCAGTAGCCTTGATCCTATCAGCTAAAGCATCCGCCAGTTGGCTTTCCAAATTCTCTATATTCTAGCAAACAGAAACAAACTTCAGGCTCACATTCTTTCAGAAATAGAATGACAAGGAAAGCCAATGGTTCCAGTATTTGAAAAAGAATATGCCTCTAAAAAAATTACCTTCTGATGTTTAGCAGAGAGGTCAGCCATTGAAGCCTGCCTTTTCTCTTCTGCAGATTGTAGCAGACCTCTCATGTCTTCCAACATCTAAAAGTAAGGCAAATTAACATACAGTATGGGAAACAGAAAAGGTGTGAACACTAAATTGTTGGAACAATTCAGCAGAAAACATAAAATTAGTAACAAAAGATAACTTGCTACTAACATGAACAAGATAGGTCCTGCAAAAAATTGTGCTTCAAAATGAATTCAGAAGTAGGAAAGAATATTGCCCATAGAAACACAATTAGCTACATCTTAATTTTCATGACTAGAAGTGGTATCTCACAAGTCACGAAGGATCCCAAACAGAGTGATAAAATTGATAGTGCAATGAAATGAAATCAGTTATAATTAAAAGACCTTAATGCAAAGGTGCAGAGAATAATCTCAGTTGAAACTTGCAAGTACACTAGGATGCAGATGAATAAAGAGGATACTGAGAGATGAGTTGTAAAGATGTATGAACCTTAAGTGCACCCATGACAGAAAGAGACGCACAATAGGTTTACCATGAGCATAAGAGAGACCACATAGCCACACACAAACACATACAGAGAAATAAAAAAGCAAACTTAATGGGTGAGAGTAATCATTCAGCACCTGTTCCTTCTCCAAAAGTGTCTGTTGTAATGCCTCCAGAGCATTCTCTTTAGGTTGAAATGAACGGTGCAACTCCTCAACATTGTCACGGAGTCTAGATGTAAATGAATTGAATATGGAAAATTCAAGTTCAATTATAGAAACAAATGTTCCTTCAGCAGCCCACAGAATGGTATATAATGCATGATAAAAGCCACGTTAATGCTTTCTTCGGTTACTAATTTGTATGAAGGAAATTAAATTTACTTTAATGAAGGAAATGAGTAGAAAAAAAAAGAAAAAAAAATTTAAATTTAAGGAAATGAGTAGAAAAGAAAAGGAAAAAAATTAAATTTAAGGAAATGAGTAGAAAAGAAAAGGAAAAAAATTAAATTTAAGGAAATGAAATAAAAGAAATTAAAATTTACTTTAATGTATTTCATAACCTTAATTGAATAATGAGAGAAATGAGATTTCTCCCCATAATTTAAATAGATAAATAAATCTATAAGATATATTTTTACAATACTATCTTTATCCATTAAACCAATATAAAAATAAAATAAGGATATAAATGGTATTTCATATAACATAATATTTTTCCCTCTCTTATTTCCCCTCCTTTCCCACCAAATAGGTGAAAAATTATTTTGGCCATTTGAGGAGAATTATTTAACTAGTGAAATTACATTTCTCTTCTCAATTAAACATCTAAACAATAGAAATTAAGGGAAATCTTATTTCATTTACTTTCTTTTCTCTTCGATTCCATCAAAACAAACAATATGTAAGTACCACATATCATGAAGATAAACTCTAATAATTTGAAGGGGCCTAAATAATTTTTATCAAGAGATAACAAGTTGCCAGCAATAGTTATGTGACCACAGTTGTTCATTACTCTGTTCAGAATTAAAAACTGGAAATGTAATTCACTTGCAAAAGAATATACATATGGAGAAGGATAACTTTTAATCCTCAAGCAAGAGAATGGAAGGATAACTTTTAATCCTCAAGCAAGAGAATGGATCAGCAATTACAACTGTTTGATGAAAAGGACAATTATATCCTACTTTTCATAGGATAAGGAGAGAATTCTGAGTCTAGTCAATCTCTCTCTCTCTCTCTCTCTCTCTCTCTCTCTGTGTGTGCACAAATTACCATGATAGGAACAAAAGGAAAAAAATATAATCTCTTGATGTGTGCATGAGGAAAATCACATAAAAGTTTTGATCCTCAGACAAGGGACCAAATCAACAGGACCTCAGCAAAGCCTCAATCACAATTACCTAGAGAAGGGGAAAAACACATGGTTGCATATATGAACAGAGATAGGGGGAGTGGGGACAGAGAGTTTAATTCCCTTGTGCTCTGCTTTTCACCATTAGCTAATAAACATAGAATCTTAGATAAAATCAAATTATAAATACATTGAGTTTTCTCCATCAAATTTGAATAGAAGCAGAGAGTCACAAGCTTGCAATAGATAAATACTGCACCCCATTCTGATATTTGTGTACATATTGATCTTAATGACATTTTTTTTTTAAATTTCCTTTACTTATTTATTTGGTTTGAAGGGGAGGGAGGAAAGGACTAAAGGAAAGAAAGGAAACAAATCCAAACATGCAGTCAATTAGATATTTCTTATTTTTTTTTAGACAAAATTAAATTATGAATACATAGAGTTTTCTCCATCAAATTTGAATAGCAGCAGAGAGAAAAAAGCTTGCAATAGATGAATACTGCACTCCCTTATGATATTTGTGTCATACTAATCTTAATATAAACTGTTCTTTTTTTAATTTCCTTATCTAGTTGGTTTGGAGAGGAGGGAGGAAGAGATTAAAGGAAGGAAAAGAAACAAATCCAAACATGCAGTCAAGTAGATATGTTACTTATTGTTTGCACTTCGTAAGTGCTGCCTCTCTGCATCCATTGCTTTCAATGCATCATTCGCTTGTTGTCTAGTGCGCTCCAAATCCTGCTGCAATGCTGATTGCTGAGATGATGCTCGTTCAGCAGCTTCATTTACATCACAAAACTTGGCTTCGAGATCTTCTTTTTCCTGAAAGATAATCTCCAAAAAATACTCAGTTTCTGACCAACTATAGATGCCCTCAGTTTCCGACCAACTATAGATGCCCCTTTCATAAAAAAATTAAAATAAAATAAACAACTGCAGGTGCCACTTGCAAACATTAACACAGCCACCCCAACCCAAATCCTCCACTCCCCACAGAAGAAAAGTGAAGAAAGCTAATATGATCTCCTCTTTACTAAAGTTTTTATTAATCCCTTGAACATGAAGGGAGTGTGATGAATCAGTTTCATCAAAGATATATTTCTCAGGCTTCATTATTTTAATGTAAAATTTAAATTAGGAGATGTCGAAAGAATCCATTTGAATCTAATGAAGCCTTTGTCATTCATTTTCTTTTTTCTTTTTCCATTACTTACATCTGCAAAGATGACACCCCAGAAAGTTCAATACTAGAGATTTTCATAACTGTTATATGACTGGATATGGAACTAGTCACAATCTTATTGGCAACCATACACATCTAAAGAATTTGTACAAAAAGAAGATAATAGATGTTAAAGTCTGGCATGCAGTACCAACTCAAGCATATCTATCCATTTTGATATGAACAGAAAACAGAGGTACAGTGTCTTTCTTATCTAACTCAGGCATATTCCATTTTGATATGAACAGATAACAGAGTGTACACTTTCTTTCTTTCCTCTTCTCTAATCTAACATAAATTTTACTTCAAAACACATAAGGGTACAAGAAAGTTGTTCCAAAGACAGAATTTACCTTCTGAACCTCTTGAATTCGCTGCTTTGCTCGCTTATGAAGCCTTTGAAATTTGGAATCGAGTTCAGAGTACTTCTCTTCGCGCTCTTTTATTTCTTGATCAAACTTCTGTTGAGCTACCCAAAGAAACCATATGCATTCAGAGTTTTGAAAAAGAAGGATAAAGGTTAAATATACATAAATGTGAATAATATGCTAATCTTTCCTTTAGTTCTTTTTTCTTTAGACTTTCACAAGGCGAAGCCTAGATATAACAGTCATTTATCCAGAAGCAAAAATTGTCTCCATAGACATCATTACAGTTACACCGTTTTCCATATTTTTAACAGTGGAACTATTAACTAGGAGCGAAATCAAAAAGATGCAACTGGATCAGTTAAACACAAAATCATAATCAAACAAGATTCCATTTGAATATAGTATATAAACCTCCATATAAACAGACAGAATGCGACCTTCAGCAAGTTTTGCAGAGAACTCTTGGGCTTTTGCATCAGCTTCAGAGAATGCTTCACGAAGATGCTTCAAAGCCTCCTCAGCTGCACCACGTGTTTGTTTTTCTTCATGAAGTTCTCTACTCAAAGACTCAATCCTTCGCTGGAGTTCCTCCACACTGACAGAATCCCCAGTTTTCTGATCACTCATTTCTTTTCTCTGTTGTAATTCATCATCATCACCTACTGATTGGAGATTTTTCAAACCCTCAAATTGAGACTTCAAGAATTCATTCTGAAACTTAAGCTCAACAACCATTTGCACAAGCTGTTCATTTGTATTCTCTATCAACGGAGTATCATCATGCAGCCCATTTTCCTTGACATGATTTTCCGGCATTTTGCCAAGACTACCTTCCTCCTCCATTGAAATCACTTTCTCAACTTCAAAACGCCAACCTGACAAAACCACGTAAATAAAAACTAAATAATCAAACCAAACCAAAATAATCAAAATCGAAGTAGAAACAGCATGTAGTATTAGGAAAAAAAGCTAAAAGCATATAAAATTCACAGACTATTATCAAAATCCAAATACACAAAGAGACAATTAAATTACTCGTATAATTAAAATAGAAATGAGAATTGAAACAGAACCAAATAGCAATTCACATTATATCAAAACTTCAAGTGCATAAAAACAGAGCAGATCTCAACACATTTAGAACTAAACAAAACTATAAGAATACAATTAAAACAAAATATCATTTTCAAGATATTACCGTAAAGTGAAAGATTGACTAGCTCAAATCCCCAATTTGATTGAATTTTTAATTTTGGAATTCAGTTGAGATCATTTTTGGGGGATGGATGGATTAAGATGAAGATGAAGATGGGATCCGAGTTGGGCTACTAGTTTACTAGTCTACTACCTTGCGCGCGAGCCGCGAGAGCCAATTAGAAAACGTTACCGTTTTGGACATGCCATCGAGGATGCCACAGTCGTTTGGACTTCGGAGTTTGAATATTCAATTTCCTGAGGGTAGTTTAGTAAATTGATGTGAGCTCAAAGACAAATGGCGCAAGCTCATTATCTTTTTTTTTAAAAAATTATACAAATAATCAAAAAATTAAATTAAATTTCAAAAATATTATAAAGAATTCAAAAAAATTGAATATTAGGTACCCTAAAAATACGAAAGTCTTAAATTAAAAATTATCATATTTGGTTTGTATATTTCTTATATATTCTTATGTATGGCATATGTTCTATATACATCTTATATATATATATATACCAGCAAAGACAAAGGGACCGTTTACAGGGGATAAAATAACTTTAAAAGAATTAATAAAAATAATAAAATAATTAAGCATAAATAACAAAGATATAAACAGATAACAATAAATAAGAAACAGAAATAGGAAACAGAATGTAAAAGACTATGTTAAAAACATACATTACTATATTAAGAATGATGAATTAAGGATATCGATTACATTCAGTATCACAGAACCGTTTCCGGCCTCAAGTGTTAAAGACTCCTTAATTATGCAATAATGTAACAGAACAGAATATAAATAACATATAAATAAAATATAATCTTTTAAAAGGTACGGCGGCGTTGTTTCATACCCGGTACAGAGGAGGACTTCAGACAAGTGCAAGTCTGACGTTGCTCCAATTTATATTTGGGTTTCCAGCCTTATATACCATTTTAAAGATTAAGTTAATTTTGTATCTTAAGTCTAGAATATTTTAATCAATACACACTCTTATGTCTATATCTTTTAGTATTCCTAATTATACTATGTCTGGTATAGATATACGGATCCCGTATAAATATTCGTATAAATATACAGCGCTGAATAGAGAGAGAAGAAAGACAGAAAAGGATAGAATTAGAGGTCATTTTCAGTCTGTAAGTAGTGCAATAATATTTCTGATGTTTTAGTTCCAAATCAAGCTCAACTTGCTCGTTTTTTGCTTGCAAGAACTAGAACAGAGCATACTTATAAATGAATAAGAGATGAGATATATAAAAATTTAAATTTATTTAAATAAATGAAAACAAAATACAATACAGAATATAAACTTTAAAACAGAATACAAATTATAAAATATAAACTATAAACTACCTTATATATAAGGAGATCAAAAGATGAGGGGTACAGAGATGGGAGAAGTCTATAGTGAAGAGAGAAAGGGAAGAAGGAAGCTTAAGACTAAGGTTAAGGTTCTTCAATGGCTTCTCTGTTGAGAGAGAAGTATTTCGGATCCCTTTTACCTTCAGAATGAGCTTCACTATATAGACAGAGGCTTTAAAATTCCACTGTTCTTGTCACATGCTTTGGCACTGTAGGTGAATAGTAACCTGTCGTTACTATTTCCTTTTACTGTACCTTCACGCGTCTGGAACTGTGGATGAATAGTACCTTGTCTGGTACTGTTGGCTTTACTGTGGGGAACTGTGGATGAACAGTTCTTCTGACTTTACTGTTGGATTCCCTCTGGTGAATACTGCTGATGAACAGTATCTTGTCAGTGGGCACCACCTTTATTGACTTTAGTGGAGAAATGAGGTTTCTCCTGCCTTTAATCGGACGAACCAGATGAACTTGAATCAGATTCAACTTCTGATTCAACTATCCTTTTATCTTTCTTTTCTTTTTTCTTTTCTTTATTTTTTCTTTTTTCTTTTTCTTTTTTCTTTTCTTTATCTTTCTTTTCTTTTCTTTTGTCTTTTTTCTCTTTTTCTTTTTCTTTTTCTTTTTCTTTAATCTTTTTCTCTTTTTCTTTTTCTCTTTCTTTTTCTTTATTCTTTTTCTTTTTACCTTTACTTTTCACTCTGATGGGAGACAATATACCATAGCAATCATCCTCATTACTGGGACAGTAATCCGAGTCAGATGTCTCGGTGGAAGATGATGTCATGGATGATGTAGAAGAATCCGAGGAAGAGGAAAGAGATTTCTTCCTTCTGGATTGAACTTTAGAGGCTTTAGAATGGGCTTTAGTTGAAGATCCAGCAGAGCAGGTTCTACTGGGCTTAACGGGCTCAGATGTTGAGGGAAGTGACCCAACCATCTGTTCCATTAAGACTTTATATTCTTCTGCAGTCTTTGCAGCTGCAAGAAGGGCAATATTCTGGGCTCTTTGGGCACCAAAGGAGACCTGTAGTCTTGGGTCAAGACCATCATGGTTTCTCTTAAGGAGCCATGCTTTAACTGTTTCAATAGTGGTAGAATTGCGAAAGGCAGACCACCACTTGACTTTAGATTTTCTCAATATAACAGGGATACTGGTACCTGACTGAAATGAATAGTCAAAATACCACTGATATACCCAAGGTATATTGAACTTTAGACAAAAAAGGAGTAGAGGAGGAAAATTCCTTTCATATGGTGAAGGGTTTAGGTTGGCTTTAAAATACTGGTATGCTAATAGTACATCCTGTGGAAGAGTTCTTTCATCATTTCCACAATAATGCCACCAATCAACAAACCAGGATGGAAGGTTATTGGTTTTTATGTTGTTCTCACAATAAATAAGCCAGGAATGTGTTTTACCAGGGTTTTGGAAAAACAAAGCTTTGGTCCAGGCTTCTATATAGTCCCAATAGTTATAGGAAGAACAACAGGATAAGGAAGGAAGGGTTTTAAACTGCACAGGAATGTGCAAAGGTCTTCCCCATTCAGAAGGATGGAGAATTTTCTTTATTTTGAAGGAAGAATAGGCAATGACTGCCTTATCTTGCTGATTATAGTTGTGCTTTAAGAACAAAGAACCTGAATCCACCAGAATATGAAGATAATATTCTTGGGGTTTTGAAGATTCTTTAGGTTTAAAAAACCATCCTTTAGGGTAAACAGATTCAATAATAGACCATGGGTTCTGCTGAGCAGTCCCAAAATCAGGAATTAACTCTGTAAACCAAAAATTTTTATTATACCAAAACGTTTTATATTTTAAAGGAAAATTTGCAGAAACAATTTGAGTTGAAGGTTTTGAAATATCCAACTCGGTTTTAGAAACATTCTGAGATAGGGTTTTTTGAGAAGAAGATTCTCCTATCTCAATTTGGTTTTTTAAATAAGGGATCAAGGAATCTTTACCTGGAACCCCTGGAGGAGGTTCGTGTCCCATCTTTAGCAGTGCTTTAATTACTTCAGGAGATTGGGCCAGCTGAGAGACCCATTTTTCTATATTGGCTTTATCTTCCTCTTGGACAGCATCAGCCCAAGACTTTATGGGTTTAGGGTTCAATATACTATCTGAATGATCAGATAGAGCTTTAGGAGAGTCTTCTTTAAGGGTTTCTTTATTGGCATTTTTCTTCTTTTTCCCCATGATTCCTGAGAAGGAATTCACGAGTAAGAAAATCAGGTAAACTGTTATTTTCTCCTTTAATAAACTCAATATCAAAATCAAAAATACTTAAAATAGCTTGCCATCTAGCAAAAATTTGTTTTGAGGCAAGGTTTTTAACATCTTTTTGTAAAACATCTTTAGCACTTTTACAATCAATTCTTAATAAAAACTTTTGATTCAATAAATCAGATTGAAATTTTGAAATGCATAAAACAATGCTCAAAATCTCTTTCTTTATAGTCGAATAATTTAATTGGGTTGGACTCCAGTGTCCTGAATAGAATTGGACTATGGCTTCTTTACCCTCTTTAACCTGTTTTAAAATCCCACCAAAACCTATATCTGATGCATCAGTCTCAACTATTTTGGAGGCTAAGGGATCAGCTATATGCAGGCAAGGAATAGTTTTAACTAGGGTTTTAACCTGTCTAACTATGCCAGAGTGGACCTCAGTCTATGGGCCTGGGTTTTTCTTTAACCTATCATGCAAAGGTTTAATAGTCCTATTTAGGTTGGGAAAGAATTCTATGACGTAATTCAAACAACCTAAAAATCTTTGTAACTGGGCTTTATTAACTATTTGGTTAGGAAACTTATCTCCAAAAGCTAAGTTTATCTCTATAGGTTCTATGATTCCCTGTTCTATATAATGTCCTAAGAACCTAATCTTAGTTTGAAACAGAGACATCTTCGTTTTACTTAATACTAAGCCATTATGTTTTATTACCATAAAGAATGTTTTTAGATGTTTAAAATGTTCTTCTATGGTTGTAGAATATATTAAAACATCATCAATATAAACAATGCAAAATTTAGTGTAAGGATTAAAAATATCATTCATCATTCTCTGAAACTCAGAGGGTGCATTTTTTAAACCAAAAGGCATAACATTTCATTCATACTGTCCAAATGGAACAGTGAATGCAGTCTTATACCTATCTATAGGGTTAATCTGAATTTGCCAAAAACCAGATTTCATATCAAATTTACTAAAAATATTTGTTTTATATAATCTTCCTAATAAATCTTTTTTATTTGGAATAGGGTACCTAATCCATTTTAAAGCTTTATTCAAAGGTTTATAATTTATTACTAATCTAGGTGCACCTCTTTCTATTTCTGAGGCCTTGTTTACATAGAATGCAACACAAGACCAATGGCTTCTAGATTTAGTTATTAATCCTTTATTTTCTAAATCATTTATTTCCTTTTTACAAAATTCAATTAAATCGAGCGCCATCTGAATGGGCCTAGCTTTAGTAGTAATAGACTTTTCATCAAAGCTTATTTCATAAGGTAAATCAACCATGTGTTGCTTTCTGTTCCAAAATGCATTTGGAATATCAGCACACAAATCTTTTTCTATTTGAGACTTTAATTTATTAATTTTATCTTGCGTAAATTTATTATTCAACTGTTCATTTATTTTTTGTAAATGATAATTATTTTTTAAATTACAAAGTTGTTCAGACTTTGCTTTTATAAGTGCATTTATCTGTAGCTCATTTATTGAATGTGCCTTTAAAAGATTTAAATTCCTCTTTTTAGGTTTTTCTAAAAATGGAAAAATTATTTTTTGTTTTCTTGCTTTAAAACTTATACTATCATCATTTACTGAATAAGGTGTTATCAGATTCATAAATGGTGTTCCTAAGATTACCATATGATGAATATTGGTTAAAATGAATATGTTCTTTATTTCTAAATTTTTATCTATAATCGATGCTTCTGCTTTACCAAGAATATTTAATTTAGATTTATTTGCTGCTGATAAACTTTCATTAGTTTGTTGCCAAAATCTTTTTGGTACTAAACTAGGTTTTATGCAATTTAAATCAGCTCCTGTATCAAATAATGCTATAGTTTCTATATTATAATTATCTGAAAATTTTAATTTTATTTTTATTAAATATTTTCTAGATGTTATTTCATGCAACATAAAAATTAAGTTATCTGGAATTTTATCTTTGCTAATCAAACTAATTTCATTATCAGTTTCTTTATCATTTACTTGTTCAATATCTTGTTCAGCTTCTTCATCAGAAGAAGAAGTTGAATTCATTAAGGATTTTATTATCTGTGAATCATGTTCTTGTTTGTTTTTTAATTCTTTTAATTCTAATTTGATTTCTTTAATTTCTTTTTGTAAATCATTTATAGTTGGTTTGTTTTTTATTGCTTTATTTTTATTTAATATTGTAGTTAAATCATATGTTTGTTTACTAGTACTGGGTAACATAGAATGTTTAGGTTTATCATCTTCTAAAATTTTATTTAACATTTTCTCTTGAATTTTAGGATCATTTATATATTTTATTGCTTCTAGAATAGATTCTTGTTCCTTAGTTAATACGTTTAATGATTTACTGCTATATTCAGAACTTGATTCTGATCCTATATCATCTATTTGATTTAGTTCCTCAGAATCTGAATATTCTTCAGAATCTGAATAATCTAAATATAGTTCGTGAATTTTATTTATTATAGATTCTTCTAAATTTAATTCTTGTAATTTTTTATCAAATTTACAAAATCTTGATGTGTGGCCTTTTCTTCCACATTTATAACATGTTAAATCTTTATATGATTTGAATTTTTTATCTTTTTGTTTATAAGGTTTTCTACTAGGTTTTCTATATTTATAAGGTTTATAAGGTTTTTGTTTTTTATAATAATCATCTTTATCAAGTTTTTTCTTATAACTCTTTTTGTGATATTTTTTATAAGGTTTTTTATTTTTTCTTGTAGTAGAACACTGTCCATTACAATCTTTATGTTTCTGGGTTATACTATAATCAAATTGTTTACAGAAAGAACCTAATTCTTGTTTAGTTTTTCTCATTTCATATTTTAACGATTTTTGAAGTTTTATATCTTGACAAAGCTTTAATCCTTCTTTTTGAACTATACTAAACAGTTGTCCATAGGTCAATAGGTCATAAGGAATAGGGTTTCCAAATTCCTGTTTTATATGGTTCCTAACCTTTTCTCCCAAGAAAAAGGGTAATCCTGCTAAGAATTTTTCTTTCCAGAAAGCCTGGTTAGAATCTTCTCTAAGCATTATCCTAGTTAGGAAGGTTGTTTTATAAAATTGAAAATCACTAAGTTTCTTACATCTAAGGTTACTTAGTAATTCTGCATTTTTATCTTTTAAATGAGTAGGATCACCTATAAAATGAAGTGATATAGTCAAGATTAGCATTGCAACTGCATCTTGAATAGTATCACCAGATTCATCTAAAATAGGTATTCCATCCTCATAAGTTTTTACAGCATTTAAAATTTCTAAATGTTGTTCATCAGTGAGATGATTATCCCACCAACCTTTAAGTTGTCCTGTAAAGCCAGCTATAAGGAGTTCAGCTATAGTTCTATCTGAAGTTCCTGTTTGGGTTCTATAGGCATTGGCAGCCATTGTCATCTGTTGAAGAAGACTCAGAATATTGTATTCTGATAGGCTATCAATATTCCATTCATATACTGAAGAGGCATTATATTTATATTGTGATAAGACATTTGGTCTATCTGCTATACCTAAGTCTGGGGCAGACATTCTAGGTACTATAGACTGATTATAAGTTATACGATTTATCTGTGGTTCTAAGGCTTTACTAAAGGTTTCAATATCTTCAGATTCAGGTTGAGAATCCTCAACTGATTCTGATTCCTGTTCCTGGGTGACTATACTTATAGTTTTAGAAGCTTTAGATTGAGGTGTTTCCTGAACTACCTGTTTTGACCCAGAAGAAGAGTCAATTTTACTTAATTGTTCTTTAATTGCTTTAACAAAATCTGAATCTTTGGATTTTACTTCTTTTTGTCCTGTTTTAGAAACTTCGAATGGTTTAAAAACATGAGTTTTAAGTTTTCTATCTTTTATATCCTTTTCAATTTTTACTATTCTACTTTCTTTAATAGTATCTTCTATTCTGTTTAATTGTTGTCCTATACTTATTAGATGTGCATTACTATAATTATTTTGTTCTAAAGTTTTCCTATTAGGATCATCTTCAGAAACTATTTTAAATGGTGCTATGTTTATTTCTTTATCTCCATGTAAAAATATACTTGAAGTTTTAGGTGGATGTTCACTCTGTATAATTTTATCTTTTACTTTCCATTCTGTATTTTTATTTCTGATAGTTACTGGATTTATTGATTTTTCTAGTTTAAGTTTTCCTCTATAAATTCTTTTAAACCAATCAAAGAATTTCATATTAACTTCATAATATTTTATAAAGTCAATATATTCTTCTTTAACTGATTCAAAATTTTCTACCTTTTTTATTACATTTTCTAATTTATCTTTATTTTTAATTGCTGTTAATTCTTTATTTAACTTATCATAATTAAAAACAAATTCTTTATTTATTACATTTAATTCTCTATCTATGCTTTCTACATTTCCTGTCATGAAGGAAGCTGTAGGTGACATAGGTGGAGAAGGTGAGTGTTCTATATTCTGAGGTTGATTATAATTAGGGTTTGGTTCCAAAGGGTTCATTGTTCCTGTTGGATTATAATATAAGTGTGGAACTGTTGTACTATAATCTACGCCTTTTAATTTATTACTAGATTCCGGTATATCTGATGTAGAATACCTAGGCTTTACTACTGTTTGCAAAACAGGTTTAGGCTCATTTTCTTTATATGAAGCATATATTACAGAAGGTAATTGTGAGGCTCTACCTATGTCTACTGTTGAAATAGATGAGGAAGAGTCTGAATACCTACTGCTTACACTATGTCTACTGAATTTTAATTTAACTTTACCGTCTTCATACTGTTCAATTTTACTGAGTTCTATATTGGGCTTAACTGTAGTTTTTGGTTCTGGGAGAGGAACAGCATCCTCTAAGACCCATTCATCAGGGAGACTAATATCTTTCCACTGAATAGTCCTAGGAATTACTGTATTAGCTTTACTTAAATCTGTTTGTAAAAATTTAGTTTCTCCTAGTTTAGGTTGCATTATATATTTTTTAGCAAAGGCAGACATCATAGCTTTATAATTTATTTTATACATTAATGCTACAAGAATAGATCCTTCAAGCATTTTATAATTATGTGTTTTAATTTCTAAAACTACACTTTTTAATATGTTTGGATCATTTAATGAAATTGTTATATCTGGGAAGCAGTCAAATGAAATTGGACCACTACTCAGACTGGTTTCTATAGTTTCTAAAAGTGAGTCATTAAAATTTACAAACCTAGCATCTCTGACCACTGCCAGAATACTAGTATTTAATCCTTCTCTAGTTAAAGGTTTTATACCTATTTGTACTAATCCTATATGTATATACTTGTATCTTTTAGCTTTATGATGTTTTATGGATTCTGCAGAAAGTAAAGTAATCTTTTCAAAGGGTTTACTTAACTGTACATCCCTTTCTTCAGCTTTAATTATGTAATCATTTTTAAATATGTTTATTTTCGGTATTTTATAAATCTGTTCTTTATCTATCTTTGGTATTACCCAATTATCAATTGCTTTATTAAAATCTTCTAAAATTACTTCATTTCTGTTAACTATCCTTTTAACTTCTGATGACTCAGAACTATCCGATTTAGTTGTACTAGCAGATTTACACAGAAAAGGCTCCATTTTTAAATATTTGAAAAATAGATTTTTTAAAGTTTATTAATGTTGGTTTTGGTAGCGACCACTGACTTACTGCCCTAAACGCCTGTCCGTCGGCTAACACGGGTCTTACTGCATATCCAATACCTAGACAACACTAAGTCCACTTCTAGATCTATAAGACAAAGATTTAAATATGGAAACAGTTCTATATCTATCTACTACCACCCCTAAAAGAAGATGGCTCTGATGTCTTTGCTGGTACCAGCAAAGGGACCGTTTACAGGGGATAAAATAACTTTAAAAGAATTAATAAAAACAATAAAATAATTAAGCATAAATAACAAAGATATAAACAGATAACAATAAATAAGAAACAGAAATAGGAAACAGAATATAAAAGACTATGTTAAAAACATACATTACTATATTAAGAATGATGAATTAAGGATATCGATTACATTCAGTATCACAGAACCGTTTCCGGCCTTAAGTGTTAAAGACTCCTTAATTATGCAATAATGTAACAGAACAGAATATAAATAACATATAAATAAAATATAATCTTTTAAAAGGTACGGCGGCGTTGTTTCATACCCGGTACAGAGGAGGACTTCAGACAAGTGCAAGTCTGACGTTGCTCCAATTTATATTTGGGTTTCCAGCCTTATATACCATTTTAAAGATTAAGTTAATTTTGTATCTTAAGTCTAGAATATTTTAATCAATACACACTCTTATGTCTATATCTTTTAGTATTCCTAATTATACTATGTCTGGTATAGATATACGGATCCCGTATAAATATACAGCGCTGAATAGAGAGAGAAGAAAGACAGAAAAGGATAGAATTAGAGGTCATTTTCAGTCTGTAAGTAGTGCAATAATATTTCTGATGTTTTAGTTCCAGATCAAGCTCAACTTGCTCGTTTTTTGCTTGCAAGAACTAGAACAGAGCATACTTATAAATGAATAAGAGATGAGATATATAAAAATTTAAATTTATTTAAATAAATGAAAATAAAATACAATACAGAATATAAACTTTAAAACAGAATACAAATTATAAAATATAAATTATAAAATATAAACTATAAACTACCTTATATATAAGGAGATCAAAAGATGAGGGGTACAGAGATGGGAGAAGTCTATAGTGAAGAGAGAAAGGGAAGAAGGAAGCTTAAGACTAAGGTTAAGGTTCTTCAATGGCTTCTGTGTTGAGAGAGAAGTATTTCGGATCCCTTTTACCTTCAGAATGAGCTTCACTATATAGACAGAGGCTTTAAAATTCCACTGTTCTTGTCACATGCTTTGGCACTGTAGGTGAATAGTAACCTGTCGTTACTATTTGCTTTTACTGTACCTTCACGCGTCTGGAACTGTGGATGAATAGTACCTTGTCTGGTACTGTTGGCTTTACTGTGGGGAACTGTGGATGAACAGTTCTTCTGACTTTACTGTTGGATTCCCTCTGGTGAATACTGCTGATGAACAGTATCTTGTCAGTGGGCACCACCTTTATTGACTTTAGTGGAGAAATGAGGTTTCTCCTGCCTTTAATCGGACGAACCAGATGAACTTGAATCAGATTCAACTTCTGATTCAACTATCCTTTTATCTTTCTTTTCTTTTTTCTTTTCTTTATTTTTTCTTTTTTCTTTTTCTTTTTTCTTTTCTTTATCTTTCTTTTCTTTTCTTTTGTCTTTTTTCTCTTTTTCTTTTTCTTTTTCTTTTTCTTTAATCTTTTTCTCTTTTTCTTTTTCTCTTTCTTTTTCTTTATTCTTTTTCTTTTTACCTTTACTTTTCACTCTGATGGGAGACAATATACCATAGCAATCATCCTCATTACTGGGACAGTAATCCGAGTCAGATGTCTCGGTGGAAGATGATGTCATGGATGATGTAGAAGAATCCGAGGAAGAGGAAAGAGATTTCTTCCTTCTGGATTGAACTTTAGAGGCTTTAGAATGGGCTTTAGTTGAAGATCCAGCAGAGCAGGTTCTACTGGGCTTAACGGGCTCAGATGTTGAGGGAAGTGACCCAACCATCTGTTCCATTAAGACTTTATATTCTTCTGCAGTCTTTGCAGCTGCAAGAAGGGCAATATTCTGGGCTCTTTGGGCACCAAAGGAGACCTGTAGTCTTGGGTCAAGACCATCATGGTTTCTCTTAAGGAGCCATGCTTTAACTGTTTCAATAGTGGTAGAATTGCGAAAGGCAGACCACCACTTGACTTTAGATTTTCTCAATATAACAGGGATACTGGTACCTGACTGAAATGAATAGTCAAAATACCACTGATATACCCAAGGTATATTGAACTTTAGACAAAAAAGGAGTAGAGGAGGAAAATTCCTTTCATATGGTGAAGGGTTTAGGTTGGCTTTAAAATACTGGTATGCTAATAGTACATCCTGTGGAAGAGTTCTTTCATCATTTCCACAATAATGCCACCAATCAACAAACCAGGATGGAAGGTTATTGGTTTTTATGTTGTTCTCACAATAAATAAGCCAGGAATGTGTTTTACCAGGGTTTTGGAAAAACAAAGCTTTGGTCCAGGCTTCTATATAGTCCCAATAGTTATAGGAAGAACAACAGGATAAGGAAGGAAGGGTTTTAAACTGCACAGGAATGTGCAAAGGTCTTCCCCATTCAGAAGGATGGAGAATTTTCTTTATTTTGAAGGAAGAATAGGCAATGACTGCCTTATCTTGCTGATTATAGTTGTGCTTTAAGAACAAAGAACCTGAATCCACCAGAATATGAAGATAATATTCTTGGGGTTTTGAAGATTCTTTAGGTTTAAAAAACCATCCTTTAGGGTAAACAGATTCAATAATAGACCATGGGTTCTGCTGAGCAGTCCCAAAATCAGGAATTAACTCTGTAAACCAAAAATTTTTATTATACCAAAACGTTTTATATTTTAAAGGAAAATTTGCAGAAACAATTTGAGTTGAAGGTTTTGAAATATCCAACTCGGTTTTAGAAACATTCTGAGATAGGGTTTTTTGAGAAGAAGATTCTCCTATCTCAATTTGGTTTTTTAAATAAGGGATCAAGGAATCTTTACCTGGAACCCCTGGAGGAGGTTCGTGTCCCATCTTTAGCAGTGCTTTAATTACTTCAGGAGATTGGGCCAGCTGAGAGACCCATTTTTCTATATTGGCTTTATCTTCCTCTTGGACAGCATCAGCCCAAGACTTTATGGGTTTAGGGTTCAATATACTATCTGAATGATCAGATAGAGCTTTAGGAGAGTCTTCTTTAAGGGTTTCTTTATTGGCATTTTTCTTCTTTTTCCCCATGATTCCTGAGAAGGAATTCACGAGTAAGAAAATCAGGTAAACTGTTATTTTCTCCTTTAATAAACTCAATATCAAAATCAAAAATACTTAAAATAGCTTGCCATCTAGCAAAAATTTGTTTTGAGGCAAGGTTTTTAACATCTTTTTGTAAAACATCTTTAGCACTTTTACAATCAATTCTTAATAAAAACTTTTGATTCAATAAATCAGATTGAAATTTTGAAATGCATAAAACAATGCTCAAAATCTCTTTCTTTATAGTCGAATAATTTAATTGGGTTGGACTCCAGTGTCCTGAATAGAATTGGACTATGGCTTCTTTACCCTCTTTAACCTGTTTTAAAATCCCACCAAAACCTATATCTGATGCATCAGTCTCAACTATTTTGGAGGCTAAGGGATCAGCTATATGCAGGCAAGGAATAGTTTTAACTAGGGTTTTAACCTGTCTAACTATGCCAGAGTGGACCTCAGTCTATGGGCCTGGGTTTTTCTTTAACCTATCATGCAAAGGTTTAATAGTCCTATTTAGGTTGGGAAAGAATTCTATGACGTAATTCAAACAACCTAAAAATCTTTGTAACTGGGCTTTATTAACTATTTGGTCAGGAAACTTATCTCCAAAAGCTAAGTTTCTCTCTATAGGTTCTATGATTCCCTGTTCTATATAATGTCCTAAGAACCTAATCTTAGTTTGAAACAGAGACATCTTCGTTTTACTTAATACTAAGCCATTATGTTTTATTACCATAAAGAATGTTTTTAGATGTTTAAAATGTTCTTCTATGGTTGTAGAATATATTAAAACATCATCAATATAAACAATGCAAAATTTAGTGTAAGGATTAAAAATATCATTCATCACTCTCTGAAACTCAGAGGGTGCATTTTTTAAACCAAAAGGCATAACATTCCATTCATACTGTCCAAATGGAACAGTGAATGCAGTCTTATACCTATCTATAGGGTTAATCTGAATTTGCCAAAAACCAGATTTCATATCAAATTTACTAAAAATATTTGCTTTATATAATCTTCCTAATAAATCTTTTTTATTTGGAATAGGGTACCTAATCCATTTTAAAGCTTTATTCAAAGGTTTATAATTTATTACTAATCTAGGTGCACCTCTTTCTATTTCTGAGGCCTTGTTTACATAGAATGCAACACAAGACCAAGGGCTTCTAGATTTAGTTATTAATCCTTTATTTTCTAAATCATTTATTTCCTTTTTACAAAATTCAATTAAATCGAGCGCCATCTGAATGGGCCTAGCTTTAGTAGTAATAGACTTTTCATCAAAGCTTATTTCATAAGGTAAATCAACCATGTGTTGCTTTCTGTTCCAAAATGCATTTGGAATATCAGCACACAAATCTTTTTCTATTTGAGACTTTAATTTATTAATTTTATCTTGCGTAAATTTATTATTCAACTGTTCATTTATTTTTTGTAAATGATAATTATTTTTTAAATTACAAAGTTGTTCAGACTTTGCTTTTATAAGTGCATTTATCTGTAGCTCATTTATTGAATGTGCCTTTAAAAGATTTAAATTCCTCTTTTTAGGTTTTTCTAAAAATGGAAAAATTATTTTTTGTTTTCTTGCTTTAAAACTTATACTATCATCATTTACTGAATAAGGTGTTATCAGATTCATAAATGGTGTTCCTAAGATTACCATATGATGAATATTGGTTAAAATGAATATGTTCTTTATTTCTAAATTTTTATCTATAATCGATGCTTCTGCTTTACCAAGAATATTTAATTTAGATTTATTTGCTGCTGATAAACTTTCATTAGTTTGTTGCCAAAATCTTTTTGGTACTAAACTAGGTTTTATGCAATTTAAATCAGCTCCTGTATCAAATAATGCTATAGTTTCTATATTATAATTATCTGAAAATTTTAATTTTATTTTTATTAAATATTTTCTAAGAATAATATCACAAAAAGTGTTATAAGAAAAAACTTGATAAAGATGATTATTATAAAAAACAAAAACCTTATAAACCTTATAAATATAGAAAACCTAGTAGAAAACCTTATAAACAAAAAGATAAAAAATTCACATCATATAAAGATTTAACATGTTATAAATGTGGAAGAAAAGGCCACACATCAAGATTTTGTAAATTTGATAAAAAATTACAAGAATTAAATTTAGAAGAATCTATAATAAATAAAATTCACGAACTATATTTAGATTATTCAGATTCTGAAGAATATTCAGATTCTGAGGAACTAAATCAAATAGATGATATAGGATCAGAATCAAGTTCTGAATATAGCAGTAAATCATTAAACGTATTAACTAAAGAACAAGAATCTATTCTAGAAGCAATAAAATATATAAATGATCCTAAAATTCAAGAGAAAATGTTAAATAAAATTTTAGAAGATGATAAACCTAAACATTCTATGTTAACCAGTACTAGTAAACAAACATATGATTTAACTACAATATTAAATAAAAATAAAGCAATAAAAAACAAACCAACTATAAATGATTTACAAAAAGAAATTAAAGAAATCAAATTAGAATTAAAAGAATTAAAAAACAAACAAGAACATGATTCACAGATAATAAAATCCTTAATGAATTCAACTTCTTCTTCTGATGAAGAAGCTGAACAAGATATTGAACAAGTAAATGATAAAGAAACTGATAATGAAATTAGTTTGATTAGCAAAGATAAAATTCCAGATAACTTAATTTTTATGTTGCATGAAATAACATCTAGAAAATATTTAATAAAAATAAAATTAAAATTTTCAGATAATTATAATATAGAAACTATAGCATTATTTGATACAGGAGCTGATTTAAATTGCATAAAACCTAGTTTAGTACCAAAAAGATTTTGGCAACAAACTAATGAAAGTTTATCAGCAGCAAATAAATCTAAATTAAATATTCTTGGTAAAGCAGAAGCATCGATTATAGATAAAAATTTAGAAATAAAGAACATATTCATTTTAACCAATATTCATCATATGGTAATCTTAGGAACACCATTTATGAATCTGATAACACCTTATTCAGTAAATGATGATAGTATAAGTTTTAAAGCAAGAAAACAAAAAATAATTTTTCCATTTTTAGAAAAACCTAAAAAGAGGAATTTAAATCTTTTAAAGGCACATTCAATAAATGAGCTACAGATAAATGCACTTATAAAAGCAAAGTCTGAACAACTTTGTAATTTAAAAAATAATTATCATTTATAAAAAATAAATGAACAGTTGAATAATAAATTTACGCAAGATAAAATTAATAAATTAAAGTCTCAAATAGAAAAAGATTTGTGTGCTGATATTCCAAATGCATTTTGGAACAGAAAGCAACACATGGTTGATTTACCTTATGAAATAAGCTTTGATGAAAAGTCTATTACTACTAAAGCTAGGCCCATTCACATGGCGCCCGATTTAATTGAATTTTGTAAAAAGGAAATAAATGATTTAGAAAATAAAGGATTAATAACTAAATCTAGAAGCCCTTGGTCTTGTGCTGCATTCTATGTAAACAAGGCCTCAGAAATAGAAAGAGGTGCACCTAGATTAGTAATAAATTATAAACCTTTGAATAAAGCTTTAAAATGGATTAGGTACCCTATTCCAAATAAAAAAGATTTATTAGGAAGATTATATAAAGCAAATATTTTTAGTAAATTTGATATGAAATCTGGTTTTTGGCAAATTCAGATTAACCCTATAGATAGGTATAAGACTGCATTCACTGTTCCATTTGGACAGTATGAATGGAATGTTATGCCTTTTGGTTTAAAAAATGCACCCTCTGAGTTTCAGAGAGTGATGAATGATATTTTTAATCCTTACACTAAATTTTGCATTGTTTATATTGATGATGTTTTAATATATTCTACAACCATAGAAGAACATTTTAAACATCTAAAAACATTCTTTATGGTAATAAAACATAATGGCTTAGTATTAAGTAAAACGAAGATGTCTCTGTTTCAAACTAAGATTAGGTTCTTAGGACATTATATAGAACAGGGAATCATAGAACCTATAGAGAGAAACTTAGCTTTTGGAGATAAGTTTCCTGACCAAATAGTTAATAAAGCCCAGTTACAAAGATTTTTAGGTTGTTTGAATTATGTCATAGAATTCTTTCCCAACCTAAATAGGACTATTAAACCTTTGCATGATAGGTTAAAGAAAAACCCAGGCCCATGGACTGAGGTCCACTCTGGCATAGTTAGACAGGTTAAAACCCTAGTTAAAACTATTCCTTGCCTGCATATAGCTGATCCCTTAGCCTCCAAAATAGTTGAGACTGATGCATCAGATATAGGTTTTGGTGGGATTTTAAAATAGGTTAAAGAGGGTAAAGAAGCCATAGTCCAATTCTATTCAGGACACTGGAGTCCAACCCAATTAAATTATTCGACTATAAAGAAAGAGATTTTGAGCATTGTTTTATGCATTTCAAAATTTCAATCTGATTTATTGAATCAAAAGTTTTTATTAAGAATTGATTGTAAAAGTGCTAAAGATGTTTTACAAAAAGATGTTAAAAACCTTGCCTCAAAACAAATTTTTGCTAGATGACAAGCTATTTTAAGTATTTTTGATTTTGATATTGAGTTTATTAAAGGAGAAAATAACAGTTTACCTGATTTTCTTACTCGTGAATTCCTTCTCAGGAATCATGGGGAAAAAGAAGAAAAATGCCAATAAAGAAACCCTTAAAGAAGACTCTCCTAAAGCTCTATCTGATCATTCAGATAGTATATTGAACCCTAAACCCATAAAATCTTGGGCTGATGCTGTCCAAGAGGAAGATAAAGCCAATATAGAAAAATGGGTCTCTCAGCTGGCCCAATCTCCTGAAGTAATTAAAGCACTGCTAAAGATGGGACACGAATCTCCTCCAGGGGTTCCAGGTAAAGATTCCTTGATCCCTTATTTAAAAAACCAAATTGAGATAGGAGAATCTTTTTCTCAAAAAACTCTATCTCAGAATGTTTCTAAAACCGAGTTGGATATTTCAAAACCTTCAACTCAAATTGTTTCTGCAAATTTTCCTTTAAAATATAAAACGTTTTGGTATAATAAAAATTTTTGGTTTACAGAGTTAATTCCTGATTTTGGGACTGCTCAGCAGAACCCATGGTCTATTATTGAATCTGTTTACCCTAAAGGATGGTTTTTTAAACCTAAAGAATCTTCAAAACCCCAAGAATATTATCTTTATATTCTGGTGGATTCAGGTTCTTTGTTCTTAAAGCACAACTATAATCAGCAAGATAAGGCAGTCATTGCCTATTCTTCTTTCAAAATAAAGAAAATTCTCCATCCTTCTGAATGGGGAAGACCTTTGCACATTCCTGTGCAGTTTAAAATCCTTCCTTCCTTATCCTGTTGTTCTTCCTATAACTATTGGGACTATATAGAAGCCTGGACCAAAGCTTTGTTTTTCCAAAACCCTGGTAAAACACATTCCTGGCTTATTTATTGTGAGAACAACATAAAAACCAATAACCTTCCATCCTGGTTTGTTGATTGGTGGCATTATTGTGGAAATGATGAAAGAACTCTTCCACAGGATGTACTATTAGCATACCAGTATTTTAAAGCCAACCTAAACCCTTCACCATATGAAAGGAATTTTCCTCCTCTACTCCTTTTTTGTCTAAAGTTCAATATACCTTGGGTATATCAGTGGTATTTTGACTATTCATTTCAGTCAGGTACCAGTATCCCTGTTATATTGAGAAAATCTAAAGTCAAGTGGTGGTCTGCCTTTCGCAATTCTACCACTATTGAAACAGTTAAAGCATGGCTCCTTAAGAGAAACCATGATGGTCTTGACCCAAGACTACAGGTCTCCTTTGGTGCCCAAAGAACCCAGAATATTGCCCTTCTTGCAGCTGCAAAGACTGCAGAAGAATATAAAGTCTTAATGGAACAGATGGTTGGGTCACTTCCCTCAACATCTGAGCCCGTTAAGCCCAGTAGAACCTGCTCTGCTGGATCTTCAACTAAAGCCCATTCTAAAGCCTCTAAAGTTCAATCCAGAAGGAAGAAATCTCTTTCCTCTTCCTCGGATTCTTCTACATCATCCATGACATCATCTTCCACCGAGACATCTGACTCGGATTACTGTCCCAGTAATGAGGATGATTGCTATGGTATATTGTCTCCCATCAGAGTGAAAAGTAAAGGTAAAAAGAAAAAGAAAGAGAAAAAGAAAGAGAAAAAGAAAAAGAGAAAAAGATTAAAGAAAAAGAAAAAGAAAAAGAAAAAGAAAAAGAGAAAAAAGACAAAAGAAAAGAAAAGAAAGATAAAGAAAAGAAAAAAGAAAAAGAAAAAAGAAAAAATAAAGAAAAGAAAAAAGAAAAGAAAGATAAAAGGATAGTTGAATCAGAAGTTGAATCTGATTCAAGTTCATCTGGTTCGTCCAATTAAAGGCAGGAGAAACCTCATTTCTCCACTAAAGTCAATAAAGGTGGTGTCCACTGACAAGATACTGTTCATCAGCAGTATTCACCAGAGGGAATCCAACAGTAAAGTCAGAAGAACTGTTCATCCACATTTCCCCACAGTAAAGCCAACAGTACCAGACAAGGTACTATTCATCCACAGTTCCAGACGCGTGAAGGTACAGTAAAAGCAAATAGTAACGACAGGTTACTATTCACCTACAGTGCCAAAGCATGTGACAAGAACAGTGAAATTTTAAAGCCTCTGTCTATATAGTGAAGCTCATTCTGAAGGTAAAAGGGATCCGAAATACTTCTCTCTCAACACAGAAGCCATTGAAGAACCTTAACCTTAGTCTTAAGCTTCCTTCTTCCCTTTCTCTCTTCACTATAGACTTCTCCCATCTCTGTACCCCTCATCTTTTGATCTCCTTATATATAAGGTAGTTTATAGTTTATATTTTATAATTTATATTTTATAATTTGTATTCTGTTTTAAAGTTTATATTCTGTATTGTATTTTGTTTTCATTTATTTAAATAAATTTAAATTTTTATATATCTCATCTCTTATTCATTTATAAGTATGCTCTGTTCTAGTTCTTGCAAGCAAAAAACGAGCAAGTTGAGCTTGATCTGGAACTAAAACATCAGAAATATTATTGCACTACTTACAGACTGAAAATGACCTCTAATTCTATCCTTTTCTGTCTTTCTTCTCTCTCTATTCAGCGCTGTATATTTATACGGGATCCGTATATCTATACCAGACATAGTATAATTAGGAATACTAAAAGATATAGACATAAGAGTGTGTATTGATTAAAATATTCTAGACTTAAGATACAAAATTAACTTAATCTTTAAAATGGTATATAAGGCTGGAAACCCAAATATAAATTGGAGCAACGTCAGACTTGCACTTGTCTGAAGTCCTCCTCTGTACCGGGTATGAAACAACGCCGCCGTACCTTTTAAAAGATTATATTTTATTTATATGTTATTTATATTCTGTTCTGTTACATTATTGCATAATTAAGGAGTCTTTAACACTTGAGGCCGGAAACGGTTCTGTGATACTGAATGTAATCGATATCCTTAATTCATCATTCTTAATATAGTAATGTATATTTTTAACATAGTCTTTTACATTCTGTTTCCTATTTCTGTTTCTTATTTATTGTTATCTGTTTATATCTTTGTTATTTATGCTTAATTATTTTATTGTTTTTATTAATTCTTTTAAAGTTATTTTATCCCCTGCAAACGGTATATATATATATATATCATACATGTTACATATAATATTATTAATTTCATAAATTACATGTGAAAAAACACATAAATTAATTATATATATATTTTATGTTATATATACTGCATATATATATCTTTATATATGTTATATATTTGTAAATAATTTAATAAAGATGATAAATCTCATATTAAGAAATATATAATTTGATAAATATTGATAATATATACAATATAAATAACATGTAATTTGTTATATATTATATATGCCCTCATATATGTTACTATTTTTCTTAAGGCTGAAGAAAAATATGTTGACCTTAAAATAACTTAGGTGTGGGCATGCCAAGGGTTGAAGACACCTTAAATATTGAATTTTAAACTCGACTCTATCAAGCAAATATGATTTTCTCTCAGGATCACAAAGAAATAAAGTCCTCAAACTCCCTTATAAGCAATTCGTTTGGATTCCACAGAAATGCTTAACTAAAACTTGAAATGCTAATGAATAACTCTGAATTTTTATTAGAATGTTGAAGAAACAAAAGCAAATTATAGAAAGATGAACTATGAAAAGATGAGAACTATTTAAAGTATATGAATTTACAAAAAAGCAAAAGAAACTGGTTTTCAAAAACAATTTACCTTCGGATTTCAGCTTAAAAAATACGTTTGTGCTTGAGAGATTGATGATGATCTTTCTTCTCTTTCTTATTTTTTTTTGAACTCACTGCTCCTAACCTCATTCCACAACTCTCGACATTATTTGCAACCAACACCATTATGTCCTTATGGATTCATGGCTCTTGAAATATAGGTGTGCAGTTACTAAGGAGTGGAACCAGGTGTAGAAATGGGTCTTTCTCAATCTAGGCTTCTTGATCCATTTGGGCTTAACCAATTTTTTTGGGCCTTTTCATTTTAAGTGTAAACAGATGCCCTCCTCATGCTTCTAGCACTTGGAAACTAGAAAAGCATGTTTTTTTCCTTTCCTCTATCACCCTGAGTCTAACACCTATGCTTAGGCTGGCGTATCTGTTAAGACTCTTTCCCTAGCTAAAACATTTCATCTCTCTTCCTTAATTTATCTTTTTTGTTTTGCTCTTGAAATTCAAATCGACTCTAAAAATCTTTTCCCTTTCTCAGAGTTTGAGGGCCTTTAAATTTTCTTGTTCCATCACTTTAGCATCATCCATCATCACCCACTATCATACCAATGGCTTCAAGCTCGCATTACACTAATTGATGAAATATTTTCCCGCTGATGAGCTGCCACCATACCTCTCTTTCTAGCAAGTTCTCTTTGATTTTGACTCGTTTACTCATATTTTCCTTCTCACTCGTACTTATTTAGCATTCTACAAGGACTCCACACAAAATTTTCAAGTTAAGGGTTCTAAAACTGAAGAATTTTTTACCATAGATCCTGTAGAGTGAACCCCAAAACTAGTTGTTCCCCCTTTCATATCTCTCTCTAAAGTTGACACCTTATTCAAAAATTCCTCCTCCCTTTCCAAGTCTTGGCCATGCAATGGTATGGAATGACTTCTATGGGTTGAGCACCAACACCACAACTTTTACAAGGATTAGGCTAGAATGGAAGTCTTCCAGCTCATATTCATTAGTTTGATCACCATGCAGCTCAATGTAGAGCTTGTTGGTACAACCCTCCGTTTTCTAGTGCCCTGACCTCAACTCCTTCCTATTTGCTTCAAGCCTTATGTCTATTACCTTAAGGTACATTTTTTTTTATCTAACTAGCCAAGTAATTCTTAGTGAAGATGCCATTTGTCTTTTATATCCTGATAAATCACACTATCCTGATGTAGATGCTACTTCCACAAATCAATCTTCTTATAGTAACCTCATAGGAGACCATTATAGGCTTATTGAACTCCCAACTTAGTTTGAGCACACATAGTTCATATGGATATTACTCTGCTGCTATATTTTCTACCCTACCGAGGGTAAACCCAGTATGAAATATCTTATCTTAGCCAGAGCCTTGGCTTCTAATCAACATTTTGTCTAAGGAACCATTTTTCTTGGGCTTCTTGTATTTCAAGATTAGAAAATGCATCACCTCTGAGAAGCTCACGGGATATATATGGATAGTTCGATTGTGACTTCTTTTTTATTCTCCTTTAATGCACTCTTCCCTTTCAAAAGAGCCAGACCATTGGTTAAGTGAAAAACTAGTCAACTATAAGGTAATTTTGTCCTATTTTAAAATTCTGAACCTTTTTTTGTCTCCTCACTATGAGATTTTCAAAGCCTACCATGACACCATTGGCATGCCCTGATAGTATAATAGCCAAAATAATAATAATAATAATAATAGAGACTTGAAAAATAAATAAATAAATAAATAAAAGAATAAAGAGATTTGAAAGATAAAAAATAAATTAATAATAATATAATATAATATTTTAATTAATAAAATATGAGAGTTGATTTTATAAATTAGTGGTGGAGTGTGTGTATGACAGTCTCGGGAAGAGAGAAAGACAGAGAGAGAGGAGATAGAAAATGTAGAAAATTTGAGAGGAGAGAGAAAAAATAACGACAGAAACTTTGACTGATCATATTTTCATCCTCCGATCTTCGATCAATGTCACTCACCCACTATTGGATTCTTCTCAAGATGAAGAATCTAGAGAGGGGTGACTTGTCTCCAACAGACACTAGAGGAAGCCGCAACTCCCATTAGAAGTCTATACCTTTGCCTAATTTCAAATGATTTTTTGGTCAATTTCTACCTCTCTTCTTGGAGAAATAGGTACCATTAGACTCCTCTCTTACTAAACTTTCATTTGTTACCTCATTTGTAATTTTTTGACTAACTTGAATTATGGTCAAAATTCGGGCAAAACAGCAGCTTCCGATGCTATTTTCGGCCAATTTTCAACGAGTAAGGGAAAAGTGACATATAATTTGAACTCTTCTCTCTAAGACAAACGCATTGATACCTAATTTGCCATCAAATTCTTTCAATAAAAATTTTTCGGCGAAACTCCGGCTAGAGACTCGTGAGTACTTTCGGCGAGACTTGTTATATGTTAAATATTTAATTTTACTAGTGTGAAAACTATAGAATTTATAAAGATAATAATTAAACTTTAAAAGTTCGATTGTAAATTAATAAGTTAATTGATTAATATTAATTATGTAAGTTATCTGTATTTTAAGGGACCAATTAATAATAAATTATATTAAATTTATAGTGAGATTTTTCAATTATAAAATATCTATTTCTAGAGCCTAAAACTATTATCATAATATTTTCATGATATTTTATTATGTAAGCCGTTTAGTACCATACCATACCACTTTCGGGCCGAGTCTTTGATTGAGTCAAACTTTTTCACTTAAACAATGAGTGATTCTAATATATTTTATTGTATTTTATGTATTCACATATAATATCTGTATATATATATATATGTTTTATTATTATGCATTATTTAGAATTTTAAAATTTTAGCATTTGCATGTGATTGTTTATTTATGTAGTGAATATAATTAATTTATGATTGTTGGATAGAATTGGAATGCCATAGGGCTACATAAGATGTGATTTGAATTATGGATATGAAATTATATGATATTATGATAATGAGTTTAAGACTGACATGACGGCATGAGCTTTTTTATACTCAGTGCTGCTTAACGGTCAGGTAGCGCTACTTGTCTAAGGCTGTGATGGCGGACCCTATGTTCATTGGATTATAAGAAATTATGTTAGATAAAGAGAGCCAGATAAGGGAATTCGCTCCTCGATTTGAGGTTTAAAGTGGTTTCTGTAAACTAATTTTCATTCTTAGATGATTATTTATTTTATTGTATGGTTGGCATAATATATGAGCATCCTTCAGATAGAATTGGTTAGGATACCAAGTTAGTATATTGGTTAGTATTACTTGTTGAGTTGAGACGTTCGTCTCTGCCTCACTATTTTTTTCCAGGTTATCAGGGTGTGTTTCTGAGAGTAGTTCATTCAATAACCATGCCATCATTCTCCAGAAGTAGAATTTGTTTATAAAATTAATTAGATCTGTAATTTTTTATGTATTGTGTTATATTCGTATTTTAGAAACTCCGTAAATTTTATATTATTGGAATTATATGACTTGATATTATATTTTAAATAATTGATGTGATATTTTAAATGGTTATGATAATTTATTAGGTTGACTAAGGTTCTGGAAGTCATGTGATTTCCTATCCTCTTGTACTAGTCACGTGCCCTTAGGTTTGGGGCATGACAAGTGGCTTAAGTCTTTTTTTTAAGCCTTCTTCTTTCTAAGAGATCTAATAGGTATTTATTTTATGTTTTTACTCCCCTAGACTGCTATTTATTGGTACAGTCTATGCCTTCAAAACCCATCCTATGGCTTGTCCCATCTCCAGGGAGTATTATGCTCCAAGTTTGTGGAGCGCGCAATTTGGCCTTACCCCTATTATTCTAGAAGGTTTTTTTGGGGTACCCAAGGTTTAAGGACCCCTTAATCAAGAGCTTATTGAACAATCTCACTCAAGAGATTATTATTATGAAAAAATAATCTCACCTCCACTGCCATATGGCTTCTATTTCTGGAGCTTATGTTATGGCTTTCAGTGCCTGGCGGTTCCCTAATAGCTAAACTTTTTTACTGTCTACATGTAATGTTGTTTTCTTCTGAACAACTTATTATTTTATTCTGCTTTTCTTATCTAATTCTTTAATGAATGCAGATGTTTTCATCATCAGCTCAAAAGTTGAAACGACCAAGGACCCCAGCTGCACCCTCCAAAGGTTCCAAGTCCAACTATAAAAAGGCTAAAATGAAACCCGAACCCCCTGTAGCTTATGGTTCAAGATGATCTAATAGGATTCCCATATAAAGACTAAAATTAAGAATACTGTAGAAACTCCTATGGATGTCATAGATATAGATGATACTCCCCCAAGTGAATATCTTGACCCTTTTTTTTTTACATTTTCCTTGGCATACTCTTCATTTGTCTCTTTATTAAATTTGCACTAAAAAATATTAAAAATATAAGGAAAGAATAAGATGCCCTTGCAAACAACAATAATGCTACAAAAGAAAGAAGAAAATGCATGAAACAAGGAAGTAAAGTTGTTAAATCAGACTTACTGAGAAATAAGACTTATTAAGGAACCAGACATTGAGGAATTGAGTATGCTAAGAAACAATAGATTGAGGAACGAGTTTGAGTAAGGTAATCTATGCGGAAGACCATAAAAAATAGAGAACGTGGGTCGTAGCAAAAACATGATCAAGACAAACACGTTAAAGCAACTACTCACCTACTCATCACTAGAGGAAAGTACAAAAAGAGAAGGACTACGAAACAACAAGGAAGAAAAATATGGGCAAACAAGGATAAAATAAGAGAACATGGTATTTAAACTAAGAAACGTGATAGTAATGGCTAAATTGGAGAGAAAATTTAGAAAAAAGGAATAAATAAAGGAATAAGCCATGAACTGAAGAGGGGAAACCAATCTCATCCATAAAATATCAATTAATCATCATCATACAATTGAACATTATAAGAATCTTCAAGTTTTTAGTTTTCTTTAGTTTAATGAGTCCAATTTCTTCAATTTTTATTGTAATTAGCTAGCTTTTAGCTTTTTTTATTTAATTATTTTTGTTTTCCTCAATTTCCATCGCAATTAACTGTTAGTTCATATTTTCTTTATTCAAAAGTTTACTGTAAGTAGTTTCTTCTATTCAAAATTTCAAATCTATTCAAGCAAACATATCCAATTTCTTAGTCGATTTGCAGATTTACTTAGTTACTTTGATTTCCTTTCAAAATTCTTATAGAATTCAAGCAAACCATTAAGGGGAACTTAAAGACTTGATCCTTTTTTCGATCCTTTTAAGGTTTAAAAGTTAGTTTTGCACACTAAAGGTAGAGGAACCTACAATCCTCTAGCATGCTCGCATCAAGCAAAGGCCAAAACTTGTTGGTCCTTAGGCAAACATATTCTTCATAGAGAAATCTGTTAGTCAAACTTCATTTGCTGAGAGAGATTCCTCTATAGCCCATTTCTACTCCTCATCTTTTGACTCAAGGCATGGTGGTACATTCTTAGGTGAACCAGTTGGTGCTGCAAAAGATCTAATTCTCCTTTCTAAAGACATTGAGACTAAACCCCGTTCACTAGTGGAGGCTGCTGTTTGCAAGCTTGCTAGTTCTCTTTGTTTCCTTATTTTTGTAGTTTTTAGCTTTTCTCTTATTGTCGCTTGACTTTATCTCCTTCCACATGGTTTATCTTGCTAGGAGAAAGAGATTGCTCCTGTTTCTGATGATTGTCATGAGACTGTGGATCTTTCTTCCTTAATAAAGTTGATCAATCCTATGCCTTCTTCTTCAAATACCGTTGCTCCTATTATAGTAGAGCTTGCTAGGAACACAATCACTTTTTGTCTGTCTAAAGATGTCGCTAGGATGACCTCCTTGGAAAAAGATGCTTTTATCTCATTTATATCTCGTCTACAGTCTGCCGCTACCAAAACTGAATCTAAGTAGATCATGTATGATCTACTCAAGGAAGTGGGGAGCATGTTCAGTTCCCTAGCTAGATCAACTCAAATTCACTGGGATTATACAGATAAAATTACTCAAATGCAGAAAGCGCAAAATGACCATGAGGAAATGATCAAGCTCAAGAGGAAATCTGCATCACAGATAAGTAAGCTACAATCTCATTTCCACAGCACCACTACACAAATTCAAGAACATTTGGCTGCTATTGAAAACCTCAAGGCTGAGTAGCAAACTTTGATCACTGAAGGTAAAAGATTGAAAGCCCAATACGCTCAACACAGACAAAATGTGGATGCCTTTAAGTACTTTCTTTAGTCACAGAAGGGTCAAGCCTCTCATTGGACCACAAAGCTTACTGCTGCTTAAGAGGCAAAAGCTGCATGTCACGCCAAGTTGGCTAATTTTCAGAACACGGGCCTTAACATTATTTAAATTTGAATGAATGTTCTTTTAGATGTTTGAACTCTTAATCTTTATAGGTACAAGGCCATGGATTGGTTTACAGAACTTTATTTGTTTTTGTTGGATAAATATTTTTTGTGTTTGTTTTAATTTCAAAAATAAAGAACTAAATGGCCCTCGGGCCAACTTTTGTTAATTTCGAATTATGATTACATATGATATATATGTTGTATATATGTCATTATATATGTTACATATAATTTGTTATATGTTATCTATATTATATATAATTTGTTAAATATGATTTTTCTATATTATAAACATTGCAGATAATTTGTTCTATATTATATATATTGCATATAATATGTTAAATATGATGGAAAGCTAAAAAAAATTGAAAAACTCTTCATTTAGAGCATTTTATTGAACATGTATAGTGCATTACAATTGAAGAAAAAAAATCCCACGTTAAAATCCAAAAAAAAAAAAGCGAAAACAAAAATTAAAAATTTATAAATAAAAAAAAGACAAATAAAAAACCACATTAGATTCATGTTAGTTCTTTACTTTGATCAAACAAAAATAAATCGAAAAAAAAGACACATAAATATGGATCAGGTATAGAGGAAAAAGAGATATCAGTGGTGGATAAGCAGCTGTGTGGTTGGAAGATGAGAAGGCAAAGGTGGTGCAAAAAAAGGCATAGAAAATTCAATAGAAAGGAATATAAATAGAAAGAAGAAAAGGAAGATGAAGAAACTATAATAAAAAGAAAATAGTATAAATGAAAAGCAAAAATATAAATTAATGTAAAATTAAAAATTGAAAAGTTAAAATTAAAAAAAAAGAGACAATAGTTAAAATGAAAAATAAAGTTAAAATATAGTATATAATTTAAAATTTTCTATTTTTCGGCCCTATATTGGCGTGATTTGGCATTAATGACATAGTACAAATTAGTTGTAGATATATTATATGTTGTATTTTAATTTTTATTTTAATTTTTAAATTAGTAGTAGATATACTATATGTTGTATTTTAATTTTTGTTTTTATTTTTATTACAATTATCTTTCATTTTGGCATGCCAAGGTGGGAACAACCCACAAACTATGAGCTATATCAGCTAACAACCATAAGCTAATTTCTGAAGGAGAAGAATAGAGGACATGAATTCTTGAGCTAAACTCATAAGCAAAGTGGGAAAGGACATCCGTAGGGAAGTTAACTTTCCTAAGAACATGAGAGATCTCAGTATGAATAAAGGATGAAAGGAGGCTTCTAGTCTCTCACCAAGGCTAAACAAGTTGGGTTCAACGTCATAGTCCCAACAATCATCCCAACTGCAACACTTTCAACATAAAGGTGAGAGATCCCTATCTCAAGAGCCATCTTCAACCCATTAAAAATCTCCAAAACTTCTGCTTGAAGAATAGTGCACTTGCCTACGTTAGCCATAAACCTCTTTATCCATCTCCCATTTTCATCCCTTAGCAGATCGTCTGTACAAGCACAAGCAAAATCCCCATGCAATGATGCATCTTTGTTTAGTCTGAGGTTGCCCTTAGGCGGCCGAATCTAAGCCACTGTGGTTGGATTAACACCAACTTTGCCCACTGATAAATCATTGACCGTAAGATTTTGAGCTAGTCTTGACTACATAAGAGCAAATTAATATTATATTGTGCATGATAATGCAATATTGATAGATTACAAAAGGAGACTTGTAATATCCCCATATGTGCCCTAAAAGTATTGATGTAATTGTGTTTGAATTGAATTAAATGTATATATATTTTTGCAAAAGAAATGGTGGTGTTAAGGGAATGTATATGTTGTGTATATGGTCATATATATAACATATAAATTGGTCAAAGTGTTTAGTCAAGGGAAGAAGATATTTTAAGTGTTAAGTGTGAAATTACCAAAGTGGGCAAGAGATGATAAAAGGAATTAAAATGTGTATGAGGGTATTATAGTAATTTTCTTTTGGATGAGTATTTAATGAGTGTTGACTTTGTGATTTCTTCATCATCTTTTCTTCTTCTCTTCTCGATGGTGTGGCCGGCTATCTAAGGAAAAGAAGAGCGAGAGAGGTGTTTAAAAGGTTATCATCAAATTGAAGGATGAAGCAAAGGATCAAGTTGGAAATTTGTGAAATTTTTTCAAAATAGGTAAGTACTTACTTGTTTTCCCTTGTTAATGTTTGAAGTGGTGTTTGAGATAGGTTGTGATTGATTGATTTTATGATTTGGTGTGTTATATATGTGTTTACAAGTATTGAAATTGATTATAAGCTAAAGAATTGAATTGGTGTTGGTTTTGTTGTGAAGATGGTAAGTTAAGTGGATTTGGATAGTGAAATATCAAGAGTGATGATGGTTTTAGGGTTTTGAAATGGTAGATGATTCAATGTGTTGTTAATGTGCAATATTGTGATTAACATGTTAAATAAGTGTTAATGACATGGTTTATATGCATTTGAATGAGGTTGTGTTTTGTACAATGTGTTTAAATGCAATTGAAAGAGGTTTGGCCACATTTAGAGTTTTGTTTATGTGAGACACGGCCAAAATAAGAAAGGAACACGGCCAAGACTTAATGTTTTTGAAAGACACGGCCAAGTCTAAGGAATTTTGGTCGTGTTGGATGAGTTTTGGAGAGACACGGTCACAAGCTTGGCCGTGTCCCTTGCCCGTGTTTGCTACTGCCTGATTTTGGATGAGAGACACGACCGTGTCCCCTGCCCGTGTCTGCTTCTGCTTGAATTGGAATTGAGAGACACGGCCACAAGCTTGGCCGTGTCCCTTGAGTGTGTTGGCTACTGTGACTTTTCTTTGCTCTTCTTGCTTTGATGAAATGGTACATACATTTGATAATACATATGATACTATATGAACAAGGTTATGTATTATGCATTGTGAATCTTGTGAATAGCAATGTGTTATATGAATAATGTACATTGTAATGTTACATCAATGATGTTATATGTAAAATGTGAAGAAAAGGATGAAGTAATTGATTATAGATAGCTTGGTGGGAGTAACTCTTGAGGGTGAAAGAGATGAGGATCATCCAAAAAGGTATGTACAATGCAATTTATAATTATGTGAATAATATGATTGGAGCATGTCTAAATGATATGATTGAATAATGACATGTTTGCCTAGTTAATGTAATTGATGTTGTATATATCAATGATGGAATATGACATGTAAAGGATATGATGAGATAAATGATTGTGTATGTAAAAGATGAATTGCTATAATGTGGACTGAAATGTGATGTGAAGCCATTGTGATTGGCTATGATAACTCAAATATGATGTGAAGCCATTGTGATTGGCTATGATGATTCAATTGAAAGAAATAAGGCATGTTTGCTTAGATGATGATGAGAATTGAAAATGATATTGGTGATGAAATAATCAATGAATTATGTAGCTAATGTGTTATTCTATTCTCAGAGTTTGTTGTTGGTGGCATGCCTAATGGTAACAATCTCTTGAAGTTAGGTTGGGCTTGATCTTTGAAGCCAAGTTGGGTTGAAGTTTAACATGTTTTACTCCCCTTGAAGTTTGGTTGGGTCTAGTCCTTGAAGCCTAATTGAGATGTTACAACCCTTGAAGCTAGGTTGGATTGGTTCTTGAAGCCAAGTTGGGTTGATACTTAGCATGCTTTGTTCCCCTTGAAGCTTGGTTGAACCTAATCCTTGAAGCCTAGTTGGGTCAATGATAATGATAAATGTGATAACAAAACCAAAACATTAACTCTGAAAATAGAATGGCATATTAGTGTTTGTTGGGCCCGAGTCTGTCTTTGTTGTTAATATGATATATAAATGTTGAAATAAATGAGTAATGAGATCTATGATTGACTTTGTTGGCAATGTGACTCATGATTGGTGAAATGTGAACAAAGTAATGTTATGAAGTATGATATGTGATGTGTGTATTGATATATGTTGATTGTGGGTATAAATGATAGATTGTGGTTGCTGATAATGATTGTATTTAGTGGAAATGTGATTTATGACTAGTAATATATATAATATTGATTGTGAGTATTAGTGATGAACGGTGATCGGTGATAATGATATGTATATAATATATATATATATAATTTGTCATGATATATGAAAGGTGCAACTCAAAAGGAGAAACAGGATAAGAAACCAATGGTAAATGAAAGTGATACTTCATTATATGTTAGAATTTCTATAATGCATGATTTTATGTTATATTCGTACTACTAAGCTCTTGGGCTTAGCGCGGTTGTGTGATCGCGCAGGTGACTAGATGGAAGATATGAAGTCTTTCGTGATGCCACGAGGAGAGTAAAAGTTTATCGAGACCAACTAGAGGGTGATGCATACATGTATAATTTAATTATGATGTATTTCTATCAAGAATGTATTCATATGTATAAATGATGTTTTGAGAAAGATAAGATTATTGTATATTTATAAGATCATTAAAAGTATATCAATTTTGTAAATGTTCTTTAAATTAATGTATTGTGGTTTGAGCTATGTTAAAGGTTTTTAAATTGTAACGAAAAGTGACATCCTTATACTTTATATACTTACTGTACGTATACCAGGTATATGTATAGTACTTATATGGAGTATCGGGGTGTTACAAGACTGGTATTTAGTAAGTAAATAAGTTAATGATATGAACTTGTTGATCTCTAGTATATAACCATGTATATATTTATAAAATGTTCTGAGCAAATGTAGGCTAGGCAAGGATGTGGTGTAATAGTTCTTAAGGGTTCCGGTAACATGTACTTACATGTAAGTGCATACATAAAATTATATTGATGATTTGGCTGAGAAAAAGAAGTTTTAATTAATTTCACTTCCATTTTACTTTGAATGTAGATGCCAAGATTAAAAAATGTGCAATTTATAAGTAGCAACAATGCAACTTCCACAGCTACCAAGAAGATTGGGAAATCTAAGCAAAAATGGACAAGGAGCAAAGGACAACCAAAAAATTCATCAAATCTCAAACAAGTTGAAACTTCACATCAACCATTATCACAAGAAATTATTAGTAGCTCATCTGGTGGAGTTAGATTTTCCTCACAAGCAGAAAAAATCAACCCAGTGTGAATACCAGCAAGAAGAATTCAATCTTTGAATGCGTTGCTCAACAAAAGTACTTAGTTTATAACTTTACTTTTAATTCTTTCTATAGGAGATTGGTTGTGAGAGCAAGGACAAGGATTCCTAGTTTTATTATTGATAAAATCATTTAATCATACAATTTTATGTTTCAGCTACTTTTCATATTTCTTTATGACAATAGAATTGTGTTGCTTAACGTTACTACTCAAAGAAACCAATACAGAACCAAAATTGACAAAATTTTGAAATTTCTTCAAAAGTATTCAAAAAAAATTTAAAAAATAGCCATTTTTCTTTTCTTTTATTTTTCAAAAATACCTACTTTTCAACTTTCAATTTCAAAAATACAACACTTATAGAGATATACATATAATATATAAAACACACACACACCTGCATGCCCATGCACCCACGCACGCATGTATGATATATACAGCTTGATATTTTTGAAAATTTTGTAATTTTCCCAAAACTTTTGGTAGACAAGGATTTCAAATATCTGTTGTGATTGAATGTGCAGTTCACTGCCAAAACCAGAATTAGATCATGCAAAAGATTGGACTGGATAGTCAGACCAAGAATGATCAATAAAGCCTAATAACATATACCCACAAATTCATATTTGATCTTACTTTATTCCAGAGAGATCTCATGAAAACAATCTCTTCTAAGGTCACAATTTCGAGTCCTTAATCAGAACTAAATTAATCAAAGACAAAAGAAAGAACCTCATTCTGTAAGTTTAGGTCTTGTTACACTGGAAACAAGACAGAAACCAGGTTCTCCAGTAAAAAATTCGTCGAACCTTGAAAATGGGCAAGAGAGCTCAACTTTTCAGCCTATACATTACAAGGATGTGACTATAAATGATTAACTGTTATAGCCCTAAAATAAATTTATCTTTAGTTATTCTGTAAATAACTTGCTGTGTATGGCCTTGTTTCTCCTGCAGTCCACTAGAGAACTTAGTATCCGTAGAGAAGTGTTATGCCCACATAAATCTCTCAAGTCTCCTCACCATTTTTCCCCTGATCCAAAGCTGCTGAAAAGAATGATATTCGATACAGTAACATTATATAGCAAAAAAAAAAAAAACAGCACTAAAAACTGCAAGAAGTAGATATTAAATTAGAGCTTTAATCGGTCTTATTCCAACGGTTTAGTGGAATAAGACCAAATTAATTTTTAAAAAAAAAAACAAACAAGTAGAACTTACCACTGGATCTTCCCTCTCTAAATGTAACAGCTACGTGTTCGAAGAATTCTTTGGAAGCATCTGCATAATACAGAATTTTTCATAATAAGGATCTACAATCTTCCAAGCAATCTGTAAATAAATCTAATAATTTAATAAGCATTTCTATGTGCTTTAATAAACTCGAAAGGCAAACTTGTTCTCAAATAATAGGGATTTAAGCTTATAATTTTAAACCATAAAATCAGAAACAGAAGGTTTAGCCAAATGCTCGAGAAACAATCAGTCGCCCAATGCAAACAGAAGAGTCTTGCAAAGAGAGGAAAATGCGAAATAATTATTCACAAGCATTACTTACCATGCTTCATCGTGAGGGATGGATCTTTCTCATCCACGTATCCTATCACTTTTGCTGGTGTTCCAGCCACCATGCTTGAAAATGAAGGCACAAAAACCCAGATATCATTATGGCAAAATAATTCTACAAAGTACTGCACTTGGCATGCTGATAAACTAGAAATTGTTGTCCTACCTGTGTGGATCAACATCCTTCAGTACAAGAGAACCCGCAGCTATCATTGCCCCTTCACCTATTTTTATGTTCCCTAGTACTGTTGCACATGCTCCAATCAGTGAACCATCACCTACTTTGGGGTGGCGATCGCCAACTTCTTTCCCAGTCCCGCCTAATGTAACACCCTAACCAACATATTTTTTTGATGAGCAAAAAGTGAATTCAAAGAAACAAGCTGTCAGAGGCTAGTACTTAATCCATTTAAAATTTGGAATTTTGGATAGATTTATAAGGGCTGGATGTACATTTTCAATATTGAATGAAATCCATTGTTTAACAGGTCCCTAAAGGTTTTCACATTTGACATTTAATTGTTCAAAGGGAATGCCTCCTCAATGGGCCAAAAAGGCAGCATTAACAGAAAAGCAATAGCAGTAGATAATCTATGGCACTTCTGAACAACAAATATACGCTAGACCAACCCAATTTACAAATTTAAAATAAGACAAATAAAAGAAAAATAATAGTCTCAAACAATATCAAAATAATTAAGGGAGAAAAATAACAAATAGGAAATAAGAAAATTATCTAGGAGAGATAGGAAACCAACTTAACCAAGCATTACACCTAAAGAACCAAGGTAACTACTACATAGTTTGATGCGAAGGCAATCATATTAAACATGACATTAAATAATGACAAAGGGGAAGAATGAGGCTGCCTCACATGCATCAATGAGACCCTGTTTCCTACAACAGCAGTTTCACCAATAACCACACCAGTCCCATGATCCAACAATACCCCCTTTCCAATTTTTGCAGCTGCAAAAGAATGAGAATGGTAAAGGATGGCCTTACACTGTAGAAAGCAATAATTTTTATTATTTGACATAAAATACAAGGGCAAAGTCATTATTAAAGGATACGATGCTCAATCTTCAACATATCTTTGTTCTTTCAGCAAAGTTCTCTTAGAAATTATACATTAATATGTTGTTAAAGATGCAGCACAGCTGCTTTGTACAATTGGTACCAAATCGTGGTATCCCCTTACAGTTAGGAGTAAAGGATGCCATTCTGATTTTGGCCAGACCCAATGACTTTATAGATAAGAATGGCTTAAAACATGCAACAAAGAAATGAACATACCTGGATGTATGTCGACTCCAAAAACCTGTAAAAATAATGCTAGAACATTAGAAGGAGATAAAAGAACAACAGAGAAAAAAAATATGATGATAATATTGTAATACTCATGAATATCAGCTAATTATTAAGTTACCTCACTGATCCGACTTTGTATTGCCAAGGCCAATACTCTTCGTCCCTGATTCCACAAAACATGCGCTACTCGATAGGATTGCAGTGAATGATAACCCTGAAAAAGCAGTGCAACTTCTAGATAGATTGCCAAATTGTCCATTTCAGTTCCAACACTTCATTATCATATGCATAAGCTAGGATTTTCATAGCCCAGAAGCAAACACCTTTGACCCCAGAAAATATAATCAAAAGAAGGATTAAAGAAAAACATAGCAGTATAATAGTATTTCAGAGCCTTTTCCAATCTGAGGATAAAAAAGGAAAAGTACCTTAAGATATAACAAAGCTGAACAATATGATAAACAAGCAGGATCCCGGTCTTTAAATGCCTAGGAAAGGAAGGAGACCATGAAAATCAAGATCAGATTCACCATTTTCAGAAATAAAAACCATCTAAAAGTAAAGGAAACTATAATGTGAATTACCAATGAAAGTACCTGCAGATCTAGGCGAATTGAGCGCTGAATATCTCTATCATGTGTTATTACATAAGAAATTGTATCCAACAATTGAGTTGCCAACAGAGTAGGATTTTGAAGCCTGTTTGCGAGAACAAATGCCAATGCTTGCTCCAAGCAATCATGAGACAATATACTAGCATTTAAAAAGCTACTTAGAATTGGTTCTTTTTCTGCCTGCAAGAGTATATGACACCTACAGATGTGTGAGAATTTAATTGCACAATTATTTCAGAAACTCAATACAAAATAAAAACAAGTAATAAACTTCACATAACCAGCCAACATAATCAAAACCAGAAAACAATGTTAGAAAAAAAATAATCAGAAAAAGCCTGTATAATAAATCATGCTTCCAGGCTCCATATGGTTTCAAAAACAATGTGAATACAGATTGAAACAGAGACAAATTACTAAACAAATGATCAAAATATCTTTATTTCTTAATCTATTAGACAACACCTAGACTTCCAAACTGGAAACAAGTTAATACATCAAAGTTTGAACTACTGCTAGTACACAAATGTGGATGAATTTAAATTCACGAGTTGATAATATTCAAAGCTATCCAATTTCCAAGCGAAAGAAAATCAATATCTATATAAAGAACTCAAAAAGAAACAATGAAATACAAGGTGCAATGCAAGAATTTGACATAATTAAACTTCTAAACCCACAAACCCAGTTACGAAAATGAGAACAAAAAAGTGAAAAAAAACCCCAAGTGGGTACCTCCAACTTGGCCTCGTCTTACGGCATCCCAAATCAGATCACCGGAATCAGCCGCCGATAGAACATAGTCAAAGTCAGGCGAGGAAAACCCCATTGCATAAACGGGAAAAACATTCTCAAAAGGAAAAGACAAAGAATTGGACTCAGCTTCACCATTTTCTTGTTCATCTTTGAAAGACAATCGTGTAGAAAGCATTTCAGGAATGGAAGAAGAAACCCAACAAGTGGTCTCATCGCTTAAACAAGCCATGAAAATAAAGAATGAAAAAGAAAAAAGAAGCTACGAATTGAATTGATGAATGATAAAGAAAAACAAAAAATGATGTGTCATGAAATGTTTTTGAGAAATGAAAGACAAGTGGAGGAAAGGAAAGAGTAGCAGCCGGGAGCCAGCGGCTTAGCCAGGTTTTGTTACGTTGTTAGTGCGGGAGAAAGAAGAAGAAAAAACAATAGCAGGAAAAACAGAGAGAGATATATAAAAGATGTGACTCTTTGTCTTTAAGTGGTGGAGTGGTGGCGGTGACTACTGAATGGTGGTGGTCGCCATGCTTTTATCATCTAAGCCTCATATTATAATTATATGCCTATATGCTTGTTTTTGTAAAGAGCTCAAATTATTATTATTATTATTATTATTATTATTATTTTAAATAAACTATTATTAGTTTTTTAATTTTTATTATTCTAGAAGTAATATTTTCAATTTATAATTTTTAAGAAATATTGTCTCAATTCAAAATTAATAAGCATATTTTTTCTTTTGTATTTGCCTAAAATTATAATTCATATACTATTTTAATAAAATAATTAATATATTAAATTTTTATTATATTTATATTTAATATTTAATAAACATATCTCGTATAAAAGTAAAGATATAATAAAATTATATAAGAAAATATTTTTTAAAAATATTATATAATTTCGTGTGCTTTCTCCAGTGGCGTAGCCAGCATATTGATGGAGCCTGGACAAGATCAGCATGTTGATGGAGCCTGGGCAAGGTCAGCATGTTGATGGTCCTTCTCGCCGCTCACCCGCCCACCATTTCAGCTGAATTCAAAAACTTCCGACAGTTAAGCCTGGGCGCCGGCCCACCCTTGCCCCCTAGCTACGCCCCCTGCTTTCTCATATATGTGGATGGTCATTTGTTTTTTTTTTTTTGGTTGTCTTGGTTAATAATTAATCCTAACACTGCCCGTGAAATGAATTTTAATTATATATATATATATTTTAATGACGCGACATCAAACTTATCATTGTTGAATTAATTTTTAATATGCAATTTTGTATTTTTTTCAAAGTATTTTTTCAAATAAGGGGTAAACTTTAATTTGTGATGATGGTAAGTTGTGGATCCAAGGCCTTGGTTTTATATGCCATTTTTGTAAAAAAGGTGCTCAGTATAATGCCATCATCTCTAATATTCATGTCCATGTGCATTAAATACGTGTTGCCTTGAACTTGCTCATTCTAGTGCGAACTCTAAATCCAACCATATGGAGCAACTTATAAACTAGGTATTGCTGCCTGAAGATTGGTACTAGGAATATGCTATGAATATTGGCATTTGCTTTATAATCCAAACTGAGTTATGAGGAGTTTATCAAGAAATAGCCATGACATAGTCTGAAAATATTAAAAGATTGATGAAGTATAAATGCTAAACTCCTCAAAGGTTCGAGATTCCACAAAAATTTCTCTTATTGACTGCATTAAAAATGGCTTAGACTGGATTACAGGTATTTATAACACATGTATATTGTGAATGAAACTGTATTACTGATTAACCATCTACCTACGCTCTTCACTTCAATATGGGTTTTTATGTTTTTCACTAGATTCCAAATGTATTACATGCATGTCTCCAGAATAATTTAGTTGGAGTCTCTCTTTCAACAATGATTCTAACCAGTGGCGGATCTAGTACTTTGATGATGTGGTCCATGAACCACAACTACTTTTAAGACACTTAAAATTAGGAATAATAATGGAGCGAGCAAAAGAATATTAATTCCTCATCCCTATCCCTGTTTTGGCGGCGAATTCTCACGTCCTCGCCTCTCAAATAGGGGACAGATTCGCTCCCGCAGAAAATTTACTTCAATTTATTTTTTAAAAAATTAAAATATAAAAATATAAAAAAATTAATAACTCATAATAATTATATACTATAATAAGATAACGTACATATATAATATATATTAATATAATATATATATATATTAATGTATAATATGTAATTTATAATATATATATATATATGTATATATTAATGTATTGTAAAATATAAATATATTATATATATTATATATATATATATATATTATCAGGTCCTTACAAGGCGGAGATAGAGATCTCCATAGGACGGAGAGTATATTTTTTATTTTCGCCATATCCTGTCCAACAAAGAGAGAATTGTCCACATTCTACCTCTACATAGAAAGATAACAAGAATTTCTACCTCGTCTGAGATAAATTCCTGCAGAAAATAAAAATTTCCTCCCATTATCAACTTTACTTAAAATAGAGGGAGTGGATTTTTGTTCATTAGTTCTAGATCTATTAAAAAAACAGCCTATATAATCTTAAATTACACATAACTAATTAAACATAACCCATTTTACATCTCAATGATTGTCTAGCAGCCTTTATGGAGAAAGAAATTATTCAAACTATTACAAATAAGTCTATAATAAATCATTTTCAAGTTATATGAAAACTTATAAAGAACAATTGTAAAAGACTGTTTATGTATTTAGTTTTTTACTTTTACTATATTTATATATAAATATATTTCTATTTTTTTATGTTTAAAAAACATTCTTCTATAAGGTCTTGGAGTCTTCCTAAATAGCTGAAATTGAACTTCCGCATAATGTCTCTGCACAACAGTGCTCTTTATTAAGCGCTAGAATGATGATTTCAGCTCTAGTTTGCCTTGCACATCCATACTCAACTCCAATCACAAATCTAAATAAAGTATCAAACGTAAAAATAACAATTATCTTAATTAAAAACAAATTTAGATAGATGAACTATCAATAAAAATAAATTTTTTTTGGTATGCATTTTACCCTTATAATATTGAACTCGAGATTTTCATGTCACGTGTGTATTTATCATTAAATTATACTTAAATATGTTAATATTTTATTAGATTTTATCAATTTTTATTAATTTAAAAAATTCTAATATGGTTAATTTAATCACCATTAAAGAAAATATAAATTATAAGATTTTAATAAGAAATACAAGCTACTAAAGTAAATAGAAAATCAAGTTAGCAAAATTAGAAAACTAAATGGAAGTATAAGATTTTAAGTACAATTAAAAATATATTTTTTAAATAAATAAACTTCAAGTGGTCTTGTGTATCAACTTGACTTGAGAATATTAGTTTGTGTTTTTAATTTAAGTTGAGAATTAAGTTTTCAAGATAGTTTCAAAAAAAAAAAACAAAAGTTTTTCAAGATAACACTGAATTTACGTCCAAAAAAAGAAAGAAAGATAACACTGAATTCAATTGGCTGCACAAGGAACGAAGACGGTGGTCGTCTTCTTAATATGATCAATAAGTCTTTGTTTGTTAACATCCTTTTCAAATTATAGTGACTTTCTCTAATATAAAAAATTAAAAAATATATACATTATATAAATATTCCATAATTTTAATATATATATATATATATATGATATACTAAATATGTACATATAAAAATAGAATATATTTTTGATATGCTAAATATGCATTATTTATATATTTCTGAAAATAATATTAAAATTCAAAATTCAAAATAGATTTTTTTTTAAAAAAATGAGTATTTTTAAAAATAAATTTATTTTTTAGGATATTTTTATGAAATTTCATAAAATAAAGCTTTTCTCCCATTTTTTATTAAAAAATAAAAAATAGTTATTAGAGAAATAAATATCATTTCAGGTAATTAATAAGTCTATCTTCAATATGACAATCAAAACTTTCTATAGTAACAACAAATTTAAAAGATTTATTCATTTTTACCTTCAAAAATAATAATTGAATCATTTCTTCACTTCTTTATATTAAATTCAAGCATTCCGTAGTTTCAGTCTTAAAGATAGATACATTTTTTTTTTTTTGTATTATTACATTTTGAGAATAAAAATATATAATAAAAAGATTACTATTCTCAATTCCACAATCATCAATAAACCTAACGCATTTTACTGTTTGTTAAAAAAAATGATCAAATGAAAAAAAAATCCCATTCCACAATTATCAACAAATTCAATGCTTCTATTCTATGACTGCTAAAAATAATTGTAAATAATTAAATTAACTGGAAATATAATTACTAAAAAAATATAACTATTGATTCATAATTCAAGAGAATTTATCTATGGAATTATAATTTTGAGAGTTTTTTTTTCATTAATATGTCTTTTAAAACTAGTTACAGAAATGTACAACAAAACTAAAAGATTTAAACTTAAAATTTTTTAATGCAAAATATTTTAATTTATAAATTATAAAATATAATTATAAAATATAAATAAAATTATACAATTTTAAAATATATAAGATGTTCATAACTAATGAAGTCACTGGACATTAAATTTCTTTAAATTACTTTGATGCAAATAATGAATAATGGTAACAAACCGTGAATAATCTAATTTTAGAAAAATATTGAATCACTTTACATATGAGAATAAAATCTTTATTTGAAAAGAATAAATAATCTCCATTAAAAAAAAGTAAATATCGATTTGAAGATTATATATAATTTCCAAATAAAGAAAAATAAAATTTTATAATAAAAATTTAAATTGTGTTCAGTTTTATTTTAAAAGATAAAGAAATATAATAATAAAAAATATTAAATTTTAAATCTATATTGATTTAAAAATTATTTTGAGATCAAATCACAAATAAAAATATATAAAATTAAAAAAAATAACATAAAAATAAAAAATATATGAGAATAAAAGGTGAAGAAAGATGAACATGGTTATCATTTATCTATAAATTGACAATAACCCAATTCTCAAATTAAAATGGGGAAAATGGGGAATAACGTATGGAAATTCAAAGTAAAAGAAACATCTAAATTTAAACTTAAAAATTAATTTAATTAAAAATAAAAATAAGTTTAAATAATAATTTGCATTGTGATTTCAAAACATTTTTCTAAAAAACCATTCTAATTGCTTATTATTTTTAAAAAAAGAGCTAATATAATTTATCAGTTTAGATTTAATTTATTATTAAGTATATATTTAGAAACTAAAGGATTAGTTTGGACCCTTTTTATTAATTATTAATGATATTAATTATTTTATTAAATTTTATTTATAAACTGAATAAAACATTTATATTCCACTAATTTCATAAATAAAAAATATTTTTTCTGAGCATTTGAGACTATCCACCTAATGATGGATAGTAGTCTCAAAGTTTAGCCTTAATAGATATATGATATATAAATTTGGGATTATTTTTTTAACTGAACATATTTTTAGACTTATTATATTTATTTTAATTGAATTTGTTTTATGTATTATATTAAATTTATTTTCTAATTAAATAAAAATAAATCATTAGCATTTAAATAAAATAAAATTTTTTATTTATTTAAATAAAAAATTAATAAATAAAAAGTTTTTAATTTTTAGCTAGAAATTTTAATTTGTAAATATATTAATTATAATTTCACTAGAGTGATAATATTTATTATACTCTGATATATATATGTTTTTTACTTATATATTTAATATATATAATAAATATTTTTTTTATTTCTTAATAATATTTCATTAGAAAATGTAATTTATATCTATCAATTATTATAAATTTATTATAGTTTGTATTGCTATATATATATATATATATATATATACACTTTCAAATATTGTTGAGAAATATTTTAAACTGATACATACCCCTAGTTCAATCCAAGGTCCCATGAGCATATTGAGATATGGGGGTGAGCAACTTGTAGCTCAATTCAAATTATTATGGTCAATTAAGGTTGAGATATTAAGTTGTTGAGAGCGTATTTTATATAAACTGAACTTCTTAAGCTCGGCATATAGATTTTTTAAAAAGTTATCGTATAATTTTGACACTTTCTGAAGATTTGTTGATATTTTTAAAAATCTTGTTCCATATCTCTTAATTATAAATAAAGGTAAACCCCACAAATAAAAAATATTCTTCTTCTTATTCTTCCTCTTTCTTTCATTATCTTCGCACTTATCCGAAGATAAATTAAATTTTGACTTAAATATCATAGCTTTCTAATTAAAATATGAGCTTTTTCTTTTTTCTTAAAAGTAGGTAAGTCAATAGCAACAGAATTCAAACTCAAACTTAGAGTTTTTAAAGTCTAACTTGTTATTGCAAACTATATTATTATAATGATGATTAATCTTTAATTTTAATTTATAACATCCATGCACATAACATAATGAACTGTTTTTTTTTTTTTTTTTTGCTATGTCTATCACTAAGGCTGAACAAGCCGAATAAAGACAAGTCTGGTTTGAAATTTAATAGCTAGAGACTTAAAAGAGAACTACATAATAATTCACGTGGAAGCAAACACCAGCTCCTCCTACAATATTACATTTCTCTCTTCTATTTCTACGACTTCTTGAATGTAGCCATGAAAAAGTGCCAGACACATTCCCAATTATTGTTTTTGTTTTATTCCTTTCTACAGATCTGAATCCTAATCATTGTCTCTGAATTTGCGTAATAAGTATTTATAAAATCGAATCCAACTAAGGGCAAAGCTAAAAGTTGTAAAAAAAAAAAAAATGAAGCAATTTTTTTTTTTTTATAAAATTCTAACATCATCTTTATTAAAAAAAAATATTAAATAATTTATTTACTTTCTTAAAAAATAGCTGAGTAAAAAATTATATCATAATATTAGAAGTATAAATAATAAAATAAAAATAAAAAATTATAATTTTTATTTTTATTTTTTATAATTTTTTTATTGTGCTTTTAATTTTTTTTAGATTTTTAATTTATGGAATGAGTTTAAATTAATTTAGTTTTTACATTTAAAAAGTATCAATTTTTCTAAAAGAAAAATATATTTAATTGTGAAATGAATAATTTATTAATTTTTTTTTCTTGCATAAGCTAAATGATAAGAGACAATTTAAAATTTTAAAGAGAAGCAAATAAGTAATTCTAATAATTTTCACAACTATATATATATATTATTTTTTTTCTCAAAAGAGAAGAGGAGCAGTTATCTCCCTTCCTCTCAATGTGGCTTTACCACTGTAACTAATTATTCATATGGAAATAATCGAAAATTAATTAGACTTATATTAAAAAATTAAGTTTACAAAAAAATTAGTCAAATTTGTAAAATTTATTAAATCGAATCAAATTAGATTAAATTAGTTTTTTATTTTAATTCATTATTAATAAAAATTAAAGAAAAAATTTAGATTATATGTATTAAATTTAATATATGATTTTTTTAATTAATAAAATATATTTTTATTATTTTTAAAATTTTTATGATTTTTAAATTTTTTTTATTAATATTTATATATAAATTCAAATCAATCTGAATAAACTAATTAAATTATAAATGAATCATAAATTTAGTTCCATATTCAATCTGATTTAAAAAAACAAAACATTGCCTACAATGTTATTACTCATATTTGTATTCTTCTCCCCCCGAGAAAAAGTAATTATAGCCAACTTGACAAAAATATAATTTAATTTTAGAATGGCATTTCCGCATCAAGCATTAAAAATCAAATCAAACAAAAAACAAAATGGGCGCACTTTAATTACCTAAAATTTTGTATCTTCTTTTCCCCTACAACTAGAACCATTCATCTAGTCAGGTCAAGTCAGATTTGTTTTTTCCCTTTAATTTGATCCCTACCGAAATTAAAAAAATAAAAACAATCAAATACTCAAGTAAATAAATCCGTTATTATTTGGTCCGATTGAGTTGAATGGTTGGTATATAAAAATATTAGTTTTAAAATATAAATATAAATTTGAGTTTTCTCTTCATTCAACCTCTAAACACAAATATCATTAAATGTTCTTTTATTTTTCAATACATTGAATTTTGTTTATTATGTACTATAATCAATTCTTTGTAAACCCCGTAGTTTAATATGTTCCATATTCTAACTGAGTTGAAGATTCACTCATTCTTTTATAGATTTTGGGCATTAAAATATGGAAGATTCAATTTCTTGTTTTTCTGTTTCTGATTTTGTTTTGGTTCCAAAAGCTCACTTTTTCACTGGCTTCTTTCAAAATTTGAATTGTCTAGCGTTTATAAACCGTTTTTATTTTCTACAGGTGTGGATCTTAAATCATCTAAGGTTTGTAAACTGGGATTTTTTTTTTGATAAATTACATATATATATATATATATATATGAAGAGTCAGAATATCCAGACAATTCGAATTCAAAATTTAAATGGGAGAAATATATGCTCTGGTCACCAAACTATATCTCAATGGTTTGTAAACTAGGATTGTTGAATTATAAAAGCATAGCAGGTCTTTTACCCTTTCAACATTAATAACTTCCAGTGCCACTATGATTACTATTGGACTTCAGAATTTTGAGGTGATACAATTTATTTTAGAAAGTTTACATTTATTTTTAAATTTTCTCTACAACTTATTTTAAAGATTTTGCTTTTATTTTTAATTTTGTTCTTTCCCAAAATATATTTAGCAAATGCAAGGTTTTATATATTTCTTTCTTTTTTTTTGCTTTTGATACTGTATATTGGCTTTGCCATTGTATGGCTTAACTTATTTCTAACTGAATGCAATTTATTCCTAAATTGCTCTTTATAAATAGTGTGCTATTTTTTTGTTTTAGATTTTCTTTACGACAATCATAAGTGCGATACAAAGACCATTTTTTTTTGGGGTTAGACACAACTTGCATTTGTAGTGTCAATAAAGCCTTTCCTCTAAATTGTAGCCCTAATTTTAATGTTGCATGGTTAACAAAAGATAAATTTAAATCAGAAGGTCAAGAATCTTCTCAAGGCATTCATTTTTAGAATTAAAATTCATTTTTTATGGCCAATTAATTTTAAGCTTCATACATTCATGTAAAATTACATGTGTATTAATAAGCTATTGGATACATGTTCCTAACCAATTATCTCTAATGTCAAATTATTTCTATTTGCTACCCCATTTCGAGGTCCTTTATTATATTCTTAAATATTTAGAGACAACCATCAATAGATAGTTCTAATTAACTTGAAATAATTAACAATATATGCATCATATAAAGTAATAAAGAAGAAAGGAAGTAATTATTTTCAATAAGATATCTACAATAATTTGAATAAAAATTTCATGAACAAGAGTTACATAAATTTTATTTATTTTATTTACCTACCTCTTATTCTACTAAACACAATTAAAGGCAGTCTTTGACATCTCTCTATACATAAACTTCTCTACACTTCACATTATATAATAATTTAACTACTAGCCATTCTACCTCTAAAACCAATAATTTGTGTCATTTAATAACCTTATTAATATATAATTAATATTCCATTAAACAAAATTGAAGACATTCTTTCATATCCCTCTGGCACAAACTTCGTTATACCCTTCACCTCTCCAAAGCACATTTTATCCCTATTATACATAATAATATGATGATGACCATTCTACCTCTAAAACCAATGGCAGTACCATTCAATAACCTTATTAAAATATAATTAATTATTCGAGAATTTTTATACATAAAACTTTTAAATCGCATATTGTTTATTGAGAGAAGCACAACATCAATATACGTCCCTCTATTTCCACAAGAAACAACTTTTTCACTTCTCCAATTGCCAAATACTTTTTTCCCACTTGTGATTCTTTATTTTTTTTTTCAATTATTTCCTTTTACTATTCAATTTGGAATTCATATTCACAAAAAAAAAAGAGTTAATACATATATGTATATTTTGGTTTTGAATTTGTACAAGAAAATGAATTATAAGTTTCTATTATTTTTGAATTTCAATGCATACATGCAAACAATTAAAGTTTGAATGACAAAACTTTGGAATGCAGTGATTTTGAAGGCAAATAATAAACTAATAAGTACTGATATGATGCTTACTAATGAAAAAACATGTAGTTTTGTTTATCATACCATTTAAATAATGCTATTAGAAATCCTTACAAGTTTTCTTGTAGACCAGCTAGCTTTGCATTTCGAGAAAGGTTTTGACTGCGGCAAAATTTGCTGCAGGATGCCAAAAATGACCTAATTTTTACATATGATGTCCGTTCGTGGCCCATGATAGCTTTTCGGAAAAAATTTTGTGAGATGGACAACTTTAAAATTTTACAGTTTAGGAGCTCAATTTACGTTTAATTCTGTGAGACGGACAATTTTTACATATTAATTCTGTTGGCTGTTGCCCTTTGGTGTGTCCCCATATATTGTTTACTTATCAAAAAGAGGAAATAAAAAAAACATTGGGAATTTTTTTATTTTTGTATTACTTAAGAGGGTTGGAATATGTAGAACTTAATTTATCATAACAAGTTTTGTGTTAATAAAACAATATGGATTAAATTAAGAAGACTGTGCTATATCAGCCTTGAAGAGGCTTGGCTTAGAGCACTGCTCAGAATTATAGGAGTATGGAAGGATACCAAAATTTATCATTGAGAATGAGATTAAACATTGGCTAGTAATGTATCAATTGCATGACATAAGCAATCTCTTCTTTTGTATGTTTCATGTAAGAGTTCACTGCAATGATGTTCCTGCCTATTGTTGCTGGCTGTATTTGACTTTAGTAATTGGGCTTTCCTTCAAAGTCTAATATTTAGTTTCAACAGTTTGAAATAGTGAGGGAGGGGGTGTTGTCTTTGACTTCGACTTCAATAAAACCAACCTCTTCTTTTGTATGTTTCATGTAAGAGTTTACTGCTGTGATGTTCCTGCCCATTGTTGATGGTTGTCTTTGACTTTAATAATTGGCCTCTGCTTCAAATTTCCATTGCAATAGTGAGGGAGGAGTGGGGGAATATGAGTTGTTTATGAGGATGGTTTTACATTTTGCAGGTGACACCTAATCTCTATGGAAATCTTGTGGCAAATACAGCGGCCGGTATTGCTGGTGGTACAGGAGTCATGCCAGGAGGTATATCCATAATGCACTGTCTTATAACTTCTTTCTTATTTATTTATCTATTTACCTATTATTTTCAAAAAAAAAAATTTTATTTATCTATTTATTTACTTTCTGCTGTTTCTGGAATAAATGATGGAAAGTTGAAGTTGATGATGGGAAGCCAACTTGAATGATATAAACTTGATGTAGTTTTCTTGATTATAATTCTAAATTAGGCTTTATTTTAGTAAACTTTGAGTTGTCTATGTACTAATTTCATGGCACATTTTAGAATATTTAGGTGACATAATACTTGTAGGATGATTTTAAGGTAGATATAGTTAGGTGAGACAGGGGTATGTGTAAATTGACTTGGAAAAAGTACTTTAAAATGATCTTATGACTCTATATATCTATGAAATGTAGCCTGTAATTGCTCCAAATAAAAAGAGAGAATTCATATAGATGACCCTAATTTACTTGGGACTAAGCCTTAGTTGAGTTAAATAGTTGTAGAATTTTGAGTTTTGATTAATAAAATGAATGATCTTAGCACATTTTAAAGTTGTAGAAATACTGCAATGTTTTTTTCGTTTCTTTTACGAGATATTTGTGTAATAAATTTGGTGTTGGGATGCCTATTAGGTGGTCATCATAAAAATTAGGACCATACAGTAACCTGAAAAAATAATTGGGCCTGTATTGACATTAATAGGCTTTAAGAGTATGAAGAAATAATTGGGCTTGTACTGAAATCAATAGGCTTTAGGAGTATTGGTTGTCTTTCATTTGAGTTGAAAAAGGAAACAGGGTTAGTTTGTTGGTTCATCACGCTCTTAACATTAGCATTTTATATTGCAGTATTCCCACTCTTTAACACCATCTTTGTCATTCCATTTTTTTCCTCATCAATCAACAATCACCAACAGTCGCCCAAATTCCAAGTCATCAGTTTCAAAGACTTGCTAATCTTGGAGATATACTTTCTTTGTGCACTTTTCTTTTAGTTACCTCATCTCGCTCCAATCAAGGGAAATACTACTACTGACTGGGTGTATATGCACCCAACCTATGCAAACTAAATATTATCAATTGTTTTTTCCATTATTACTCCGTTGACAGTTTATTGTTAGCTGGGTGTATATGCACCCGGTTCATGTTAGAATTTCCCCTCCAATCAAATCCCAAGACCCTAGTTTCAAGGATTTGCTAATATTTGAGCTATACATTCTTTATACTCTTTCTTCTAGTTATTTACCCCCTCCATCCTCTCTCTTTTTGTCCTCATACTTTGTCTATCTTGAGTTTTTAATCTTGAAATAAGTTATTCGATGGGAATCCTTTAATAACTTCAACAAAATAGAGAACTCTATTTTTGGTCCCTAAAAATTCATGTACATAATAGTACATATAAACCCACTTTTTGCGAAATTATTTAAAGGACTTAAAGTTGGGTTTCTAATTGCATGCGATTTTACGATTAAATTGAAGCTTGTTATTTTTATTATTTGTGTATTTGAGGCTCTGTGGTCTGATTACTAGTCAAATCAACTCAACTTAATTCAACTAAATTTTAATTTCAAGTAATTGAGGTCTGCTATGTGGATTTTCTTTTTCCACACTAAGCGGATTATGAGCTACATATTTAGAGAGATGTGGAACCATAATATCATATTTAACTACTTTTTCCATGTTAGTTTATGGTTACTCCTATTCCTCTTAACTATATCTATCTGCTGGTCAAACCAGTTTATAAGTTTTAAATTTAAGCTAGCATGCTTGTTTAGATTTAAAAAAAAAGTCCAACTTATAAGCTATAAAAAAAATAAACGGAGGGAGATCAACTTATTTTGATGCTTATCAGCACTTAGTTTATAAGTTTGTTTGACCAAATAATTTACTATATTATAAACAAATATTCTTAATAATATAATTTTATATTTTTTTTGTCATTTTAACCATAAATATGTTTACGAGCTATTTTTTATCATACATGCTAGGTGTTTGTTAGCCACCTATAAATACTCAAAACAAACACGTAATTTTTAAATGTTTATCAGGTGCTTATAAGTTAATTTTTATAAGTTAAGTCAAACATCCTCTTTAATTGTTTAGTTTTTCTAACATGCGTATTATTAGATTTTTGCTTCACATAGTTTAACTATCTCAATATGTACTATTATATTTTATCCTCAATAGGAGCTATTCTCACATCTTTTCTAATACGTTCATTTTGGATTATATCCATTCTAATATTTCCATGCATCCAACCTTGCGTTCTCCTTTTGCAACACTCATCTTAATGTGTTACCTTTTCAATGCCAAACACCTATTCCCATGCATTATAGCATATAGTATTGCAGTGTAGTAAAATTTGCCTTTCAATTTAACTAGCATGTTATGCTCACATAAAATTCCTGCGGCACTCCTCCACTTTATTCAATTTGCTTTAATTCTATGGCTAACAATCTCTTCGCAATCCCATCCTCATGAAGAATTGAATCAAGGTATTTGAAACAGGTGCTATGAGGTATTGACACTTTGTGTAATATAATTTTACTCTTTTCTCCATTCATATTATTAAAGCTGCAGTGTTTATATTCAGTTTTAGTTCTATTTAATTTAAAATCCTTAGATTTTGAAGTATTTTTCTGCAACTTTCTAGTTGCTCTTTCTTAGGTCTCATATATTAAGACAATATCATCCATAAATATTATATACCATTGGATTTTATCTTGTATGTGCCTTGTTAATTCATCTAAAACTGAGGTAAAGAGACGTGGGCTCAATTTTGAATCTTGGTGTAACCTAATTGAAACAGTAAAATTTTTAGTATCTTTTCTAATTGAGCAAACTGTAGTGAATGTTCCATCATGTATATCTTTCAGAAATTGGATATTTCTAATTGATATTTTCTTGCGCTTTAAATCCATTATAATACGTCTCTAGAGACTTTGTCATATGTCTTTTTCAAATTGATGAAAACTATATGTAAATTGTTTTTCAGCTCTTTATAGGCTAAATACATATATAGCTCTCTAAACTTGTAGTGCTTAGTTTTTTTTGCCTCATGAACTTTTATTTTGACCACTTTACTCCTGTTCTTGTATATTTTTTACTAACAAACTTTTATATTAACATATAGTGGTCATTTTGCTCCTTGTAGTTGTATATTTTATACCAAATAGACATATTAGTAATTCAGCGTGACTCAGTAAGTTTGTATTCATAAGTTAAGAAAAACATGAGCTTATGAGATTATATGGTTAAATTAAAAATTCAGGGGGCAAAGTGACTAAATGCTATAAGTTCAGAGAGCTACATATGTATTTGGCCACTCTTTTTATATTTTTCTATTAAATCTCTGATAAATAATCTCTAATAAGAAAGATTGCTTCTACAGCGGATTGACCTAGTATAAATTTAAATTAGTTTGAGGGAAATAAAAATGTGCCGATCTTCTTTCTCTATTTCTATATTTTCTCCATTGCAAATTTGTGTTCTACTACTTCCTGTGTTTTGGCTTCTAGCTTTCTTCCTATTGATATTGAAAACTTTGTTTAATATGTAATTGACTTTGATGCGAAGGATTTGACTTAGAACTTCCATACTTGAGACCTTATGGATTATAATCTGAAACTGAATAAAGTCACATGCAACCTATTCAACTTCATATAATTGGTTGTCCTATCGTTTCCAAATTTTGGAAACCGAATAGGTAAGATACGTTGAGCATTTGATGTACAACCCGAACCATTTGAACCCCACAAAAAATTTTGAGCTCAAAATCAAATGCTTGTATCATTTTGGAGCATTTGATTCTGTTATAGATTGCCCAAGTAAATTTCCCAAACCAATCATAAACACATTTGCCTAGATCTTGTTATTGGAGTCACTATGTCTATATAGGTCCTGGGAGGTTAATGTCCTTGATTGATAAAGTATTTATTCATTAGCAATCCTTTTCTATGGTGTTTGTTCATTTAATATCTAAAGCTCTTGTAGACAACTTTATTAACATTTGAATATAAGAATAGGCATTATAGACTACTGGTTTTAGTTAGGAGATGATATCGGAAGGGGTTCAATCTGGGAGTGGATAAGGATGCTTATGCATTCTGAGTTATGTTTAGCATTAATGTTCGTGACTAATGTTGCGAAATTTGATAATATGGTAATTGAATGGTTGTAGATGCTGTTACAAAAAGGACTTTGAAACTATTAGTTGTTTTGGATTTACCTAAACAACCATTCCACTGGCTTCTAGTCATACTCGGAGATGATTTTTTTTTAACAGCAGCTTCAGTGGTAGTAACAAATGTTTACCCTTACTCATATACGAATTCTGTGCACTTGTCAAAAGATCAATTGATTGCTGATAAACACCTGTTCACATTAGAATTGTTTTTAGTGCTAAAACAATGGTACTGTTATTGCAGGCAATGTTGGTGCTGATCATGCTATTTTTGAGCAAGGTGCATCTGCAGGAAATGTGGGTAATGAGAAAATAGTGGAAAAGAAAAAAGCAAATCCAGTAGCACTGCTTCTCTCATCTGCTATGATGCTCAGACATCTCCAGTTCCCTTCATTTGCTGATCGGCTAGAAACTGCTGTGAAACGAGTAATTTCAGAAGGAAAGTACCGAACAAAAGACCTAGGAGGAACAAGCACCACCCAAGAGGTCGTTGATGCAGTTATAGATGCTCTAGATTGATTGGGTAGATGCTCATTTAGCTACAGATTTTACCAAAACATTTGCGATACATCATTGAAGCTTGATCTTCCAATATTCTTTATTCGACGCTTTTATTTCCAACCATTTTCAATTCTGCCCGCTTTTACTATTGAATTTTTTTTTTGTTTAAATAATCTCAATTGGAGATTTCAAAGTGACATTGTTAATTGAGGTAAATACTTGTACAGGGAAAGGGCCAAATTCTGTTTTTGCTGCAGTTATCAACTATTGAATTTTAGTGGAGTTTATGACCATATTCGGGAAGTGGATTTTGAATATGGTCTTTTTATTTAGTTGACATTTTGCCTTTCTCCTACGCTGCTTGATTCTGAAGAGTGTTGATGCTTGAGTAATTATTATTATTATTATTATTTTTACATCATTCACTAATGTTCGATATGAAAAACAGAAAGTGGGAACATAGAAAAAAATGAGGTCATTGGTTTGTGATTTTTTGGCTCTAACATGTTGTTGAATTTGCCTTGCTGTAATTCAATTTATGATATTTTATATTATTTTAAATAAGAAATATTTTATGTATTAATATAATTAGTATATACAAAATAATATTATAGATATATTTCTATATTATGATAATATTTATAATATAATTTATCTAATTCATCAAGATAGAGAATTTGTTGATAAGAAATCAAAATATTAATTTTTAATTTTATTACTTTAAACTAAAAAGAAATTATTTGAAAATTAATTGAAATTAATAATTTGAATATAAAAGAATAAGTGAAAATTTATTACTATTATTACTTTTTATAAAAAGAAAAATACAGATTTACGTTAAATAATACGAGTAAAAAGAATTAAGAAAAAAGATGAAATAATAAAAACATATATTAAAATTTGAATTAAATTGATCGTAATAATAATTTTTTTAAGTAGAGTAGCAAAATTTGTTTGTTGATATGTTGATGTACCCTCTAATTTCTAACTTTTAATGTTTCACTTATAAGTGGATAAAAAATTTATTAAAAAGTTAAAAGAATAAAAGACTAAATTCAAATATAATTAATAGCATTTTCATTTTTAAACTATTTTTAAAATATTAAATTTATATTGTCAATTTAAAATTGAAATAAAATAAAAATAAAAATTACAATTATAACTCATAAAAGTTCATTAAAAGTAAAAATAAAAATAAAAAAATAAGTTAGTTAATTAATAGTTTTTAGATAGTGCATTTTTATAGAGGAAGATTGAAAAAAAGGAGATCCTATATTTTAAGAGGGAAGTAATACAAAAAAAAAAGGAGCAAAAAAAAAAAGCAAAATAATAATAAAAAAAAGAGATAAAAAAAGAAGTGAAAAACGTAAAATGGAAAGAAATTAAAAAGAAGTAACGAGGAAATAAACAAAGCATGTATATTTAGTTATATATAATCTATATCTATATATAGCAAAATATATATCTAGTTAAAAATACTATAAAAAAATATTAAAAAAAATATATTTTAAACCATGTATATTTTTTTTTTAAAAAGGACTTGACATTCAAAAAGACAAGTCTATAAATTAAATTACCTAATTGATCTAAATCAATTAATAACTCTAAATTAGATGTTTAATAACCAATAATAAAAGAGTAAGATAAAATTTTATTAAAATTTTTTCTAATGGGTCTAATTAATAATTACAATTAAGTCTATTTCTCAAATCCAAGATATCTAGTATCACTTAATTCATCCACTTCTCTTTCAAGTAAGAAGAATATGATTGGATAAGAGTTAAATAACTATTCTCACGAGAAGTAACTAATTTCTCCAAATAAACAAGATACTCTTCTAGATTTCTACACAATTAAGTAATCTCAAAGCTAATTACTCAATATTGATAATTTCATATCAAAAATCATACTTAACTCTCGTATTTTATATGATTATTTAGATTTTAATAATTAGAAGCGAAACAATTACTAATTAATAAATTAATTCAGAAAATACCGCTATGTATATTAATGTATAATAATCAAACTTATAGTTAAAACATCCAAATTCACCTAATTCCATAAAAAGATTAGTTACCCATAATAAGATTTAAACAAAAATCAAAAGATCTAATAATCATAATTACAATATCTATCAATCATAGTAAAAACAACTAAAAACAATAATAACTAAAGAAAATGGAAGAATAAACCTAAATAAAGGTCCTCAATCTTGCTAAGGTGATTCCTTAATCTTCAAAAGATATCAAATCTACAGAAATTCCCTTGAAAAGCTTGATTTCCTCTCTCTTTTAGCTTGGATCCCCAAATTTGACAAGAGTAGCAAAAATTACGTTAGCCCTCCTTTCAAATCTCTAAAAAGATGTATTTATACTTTGTCACCACTGTCCTCAAGTATCCTAGGGTTTACAAAGTGGAAATTTCCTCAAAATTCTCGCCATTAGTTGGGTATAATTATGCACAGGAATGCCAAATTGTCATGATCCAGTCTGAGGACACGTGATCGACACTACATAACGAAAAAAACATGTAGTTTTCAAAATCTGTAATAAGTCTGACAACTCATTTTCTGATGGATATAGATTATAATAATCATCACTATTTAAAATTTCACCCATGAGCCCACTGATTATAAATAACTAGTACATCTCATCATTCGCCCTCAGACATCAGTAACAATCACATCTAACCAAATAACAGAACTAAAAAGATAGATAAATAAGAAAAGAAATACCATGCAGAGTCCTAAGATGCAACAAATATAAGATAGTTATACAATGATATATATATATACATATATATATATAAAGAAAAATAACACTCTTGCCGAGGAAAAAGAAAGACAAGTAACCTGAATAAACAGTACTCATATATTCAACCTCCAACTTAGAAAAAAATTATAAATAATAATAAGTGTTCGACTCAATGAGTTATATAATAATTAATATAATATAATTATCCCATGCATAATGTGCTCATGCAAATACCAATCAAACAACTAAAATCACATAATTAACCAAAAATAGGAGTAAGTCAGTAGAGTCACACTAAACCTTAAATTGGGGAGCCTATCCCCCAATCTAACTCTCTTAGTCTATATATTTTTCTTAAAATTTAATACATAAGATCCGCAATCACAGCCGTAGCCAAGCAGCGTTACACCTGGCTGACAAGCAACGTTGAGCATGAGAATATCCTTGCTGTCACGTCAGTACTAATCTTATCATTATATAATATCACCATATCATAATATGTATCCCCGATCATGTGTGGTCCCACATCATCCTAACTCTATTTGGCATCACATATTACATCAAGCGCACCGACTCTTACTCAACGCACATTATGCTTATAATAATATATATATTATATTATTATACATAGGATCCGCAATGACAGCCGTAGCCAAGCAGCGCTACCTGACTGACAAGCAACATTGAGTATGAGAATACCCTTGCTGTCATGTCAGTACTAATCTTATTATTATATAATATCACCATATCATAATCTGTATCCCCGATCATGTGTGGTCCCACATCATCCTAACTCTATTTGGCATCACATATTACATCAAGCGCACCGACTCTTACTCAACGCACATTATGCTTATAATAATATACATATATTGCATGAGCAGCCTATGTATATGTAAATGTAGTTATAAACCTAAATTAGGAAAGCGTGGTATTATATTATTCTATATAACTCACAGATTTATGAAAATACAATGATTCTCCTTAAATATTTTTCTATAATTAATAAACAATAATTATAATTTATCAATTTATTTTAATTAATTTCTCATTTAATTGATACTAATTAAATAGATTTTTTATTTAATTATAACTAATTAATATTATATATATATTCTAAATATATATATTAATTCTATAAATTATTACTTAACAATTAATTAGTTTTAAATTAACACATTTAAAATATCCAAATTTCAACCTATTAAACTATCAATCATTAATTATACATATTTATTATTATTATTATTTTTCTTTAATTATATCTAAAATTACTAATCATAACTTATAATTTATTTTATTATCTAATTATAAATTACTACCAATTAAATAATAAAAATTTATAATAATTAATCTTCAATTATTCATTTCAATTTATTTATTTATTCATTATTTATTATATTTATTTACTAATTTTTAATATTATCATAATAGTAACTATGTTGTCAGAATAGTATCACAGTCATCGAAAAACATGCTCTAAAATTTATAAATAATATACTAAAATAAAATTTAAGAGGATAAGATTTTAAAAATACCAATTTTTCCATGAAAGAAAAATCAAAAAATGGCAGAAAATCTCGTCGAAAGCTATCGAGAGGTAAACTATTTAGACAGTGCGTGAACAGGACTCCGGCGTTGGACGGCAGTGATCTTGGTGGCGTTAGACTTGTTGGATGATCAGCTTTCCAATGATATGAGAGGTGTCGATAAATGATAATTGGACGGCGGTATATCAGAGAGAAACCGATTTGTCCCTCTCTCCCTCTCACTTTCTCTCTCCTCATTTCTGCTCTTTCTCTCTCTTTCACTTTTCTTCTTTTTTTGTTTCCTTCTTTTTTTCCTCTTTCTCTTATAAATACAAATATATATATTAATTTTAATTTTAATTTGCTCTTCTTTTTTTAAATATTAAATATTTTATTTAATTAATATTAATATTATTATTATTATTATTCTCATCATTTTTTTAATATTTTTTAAAAAATAATTTAAAATTTGGGTTATTACAATCTTTTCTCCTTTTAAAAATTTGTCCTAAAATTTTCAAACTAAAAAAAATGTTCAAGTAAAAAGTCAAACTATTCACACTTTCCTGCTCACTCTGATATATTATTCTTAAGAATCACATTTAATATTCTTAATTCAACTAATCTGTCACCTCAAAAATTTTACCTAGCTATATCCACAATTGACCTCAAAACGCTCCACTGAACATTTTGCCTTCTTTTCTTTTATATCTTAGAAAATCAAATCAATTTAATTCAAAATAGATTTTATAACAGTCTGACTAGCAAGATATTATCAGCTTCGAGCAAGCTCGTAAGAATTTATTCTCAGGCCCAGACTTACCTCTAGGGCCGAAACACGTCTTGCTAGTCTAAAGCATACCCACCCTTATGTACTATTTTCTCACCTTGCATTTAACCGATGTGAGATTTGTCTAAGGATAAATAGTAACCCAGAGCCATACACTATATGCAGGGGCATTGCATTCTCCCCCTAAGGGACTCAACGTCCTCACTGAGGTTTGCCCCACTACCGGCCAAAGGAACAAGTCTCTTGGCTCTGATATCAAGTTGTAACAGTCTGAACCATGTAGATTTGTATTTCTATTTATTTTCTCTATTTTATTTATCACATTTACTTAAATAAACATTTCGCTTGACAAACAAAATAGAGAAAATAAATTATAATACACAAATTTACGTGGAAGACAGTTGAAATGTGCTCGTATATAATGATGGAGAATGCATAGGTCCATTTGAGATGTATTGTGAGGATCATGGAATTCACCTAGAGAAGGCAATTTTGAAAATACCAGCAAGATATTATTCGCTTGAGGCAAGCCCATACGAATTTGTTCTTAGGCTCAGACTTACCTCTAGGCCTAAAATAATTCTTGCTAGTCCAAAGCATGCCCACCCTTATATACTGCTTCCTCACCTTGCACTTATCCGATGTGAGATTCACCTAAGGATAAATAGTAACCTAGAGTCGTACACTGTACACAGGGGCGTTATAGATTTTTTTTTAATCAATTCAAATATCAAATCCAATTTATTATCATTAACTCATCAAAGTTAAAACTCCAATTTAATTTATTAATTTATTCAATTGAATTTTAGAATAGAAATTACTCATTTCTACTAACGATATTCATATACCATATTGATCCCAAATGAATTGATAATATTATTTTATGTGTATATTCATCTAGCTCAACCCAAAAGTTATAGTATTTAATCATTATCTATCACTTCGACTCGTCAACGTACTATATGTCATTCCCAAATTAATGAATATAAATCTAATAACATTATAGCTTACCTTTATTGTCAATCCAAAATATTTAATTTTCTAATATGTTTATATTCCTATATCACAGATATATTCACATTCAAACTCATCATCCACTATCCATTATCAAAATTTAAGTTTACTATGTCTTTGTAATTTATAATTATTACATGTCATTTTATTTAATGTCAAGTTCTAATGCTATTATTGATTTATATATCCGAAATTACTATCTATATATATCCTCAACCCCTTAGGCTCCACAAGTAAAATCAAATATGTTACAATTGAATATGTCATTCATACTTTAATTATCTCAAGTGTTATACTTCATATTTGGCTTTCCTTCATCTAGATTCTATTTCATTACCCAATCATCGTTCAAATAAGAACTTAAATCTATCATAAATCAATTATCTTATTTTTAACTTACTAGGCCTGCTTAAGGTACTACTCAGAGTATAACATTTTATGCATTCAATATAAAATGAATAAGTCATGATATATAATCTCTTAACACAATCCACATACATATGACAACTGTTGAATCATAACCCACAGATAACGCTGAATTTGAGGCAATCGAGATTCAATAAAAAATGAATAGAAATCCTATACTCTGCAATGTATACGAACATAGACCAAATAAAACTCTTTCAACAATAGACATACTACAGGCTACAAGATATTTGCTCTGATACCAACTTTGTCATGACCCAAACCGAGGGCATGTGACTGGCACTAGGGAATGAAAAAAGTATGTAGCTTTCAGAACCCGTAGTAAGTTTGACAACTCGTTTTCTAATAAATTTAGATTATAATAATCATCAATATTTCAAATTTGACCAACGAGCCTACTGATTATGCACGGCTAGTACATCTCATCATTTGCCCTTAGACATTAATAACAACCTCATCTAACCAAATAATAGAACTAAAAAGATATATAAATAAGAAAAGAAATACCATACAAAGTTTTAAGTTGTAACAAATATAAGATAATTATACAATGATATATATAAAAAGAAAAATAACACTCTTGCTGAGGAAAAAGAAAGACAAGTAACCTGAATAAGCAGTAGTCTTATACCCAACCTGCAACTTGGAAAAAAATAGTAAACGAGAATGAGCGTTCGACTCAATGAGTTATATAGTAATTAATATAATACAACTATCTCATGCATAACATGCTCATGCAAATGCCAATCAAACAACTAAAATCACATAATCAACCAAGGATAAAAGTAAGTCAATGGGGCCACATTAAACCTCAAATTGGAGAGCCGATCCCCCTATTTAATTCTCTTAGTCCATACGTTTCTTTTAAAATTCAATACATAGAGTCCGTCGTCACAACCGTAGCCAAGTAGCACTATTCGACTGACAAACTGCGCTAAGCATAAGAATATCACCTCCGTCACGTCAGTACTAATCTTATCATCATATAATATCATCACATCATAACCCGTATCCCTGATCATGTGTGATCCCACATCATTTTAACTTTATCCAGCATCACATATTACATCAAGCACAACCAATTCTTACTCAACGCACATTATGCTTATAAGAATAATAAATCTATATATTGCACAAGCAGTTGATGTATTATGTAAATGTAGTTATGAACGTAAATTATGGGAGCAATGTATTATCTTATTTTATATAACTCACAGATTTATAGAAATCCAACAATTCTCCTTGGAATATTTGATTGAAAAATAGAGGATACCTAAAAGTGTTAATCGACAATAAAAACTATTAAAATATAGATAAATACGACTCTAGAGATTCTACCCAAATTTCGGCAGAGTCTCTTCTATAATGAGAGCATTTTTTCCTAAAATAAAATAAGAAAACACTTCTAACTAATCTACAATAGTCAACGTCAACCCAATCATCTCATCTGAGTCACTATCACAATTTTCAAAAACTCAAATATAATTTAGGTGTCCAACACAAAAATTTATTGAACACCCATAGTATATTCATTAAATAATATTAGTTATAATAATAATGACTTGATTAGTTTAATTATAAAAATACTAATTTCAATCAAGTAATTTATTTTTATAAATTTTAAACATACTATTTTAATCATTTAATTTAGTTAATAATTTATTAATTTATTTAATATTCATTAATTAACTCAATTAATTGATAAATAATAATTTTAATTAAATTAATGATTAAATTAATCTAAATTAATTAGCAAAGTAAATAGTTATTATTTTAAATAATTAATTAAAGTTGTAATATTTAAATTACAAATCTTTACATAAAATTATAATCTAATTTAATTTAACTCATTAAATATTTTCCTATAATTAATAAACAATAATTATAACTTATCAATTTATTTTAATCAAATTTTCATTTGATTGATACTAATTAAATAAAATTTTCATTTAATTATAACTAATTAAGATCATATATATATATATATATATATTCTAAATATATATATTAATTCTATAAATTATTACTTAATAATTAAATTAGTTTTAAATTAACATATTCAAAATATCTAAATTTAAATCTATTAGACTATCAATCATTAATATGCATATTTATTATTATTATTATTATTATTTTCTTTAATTATATTTAAAATTATTAATCATAACTCATAATTTATTTTATTATCTAAATATAAATTTCTACCAATTAAATACTAAAAATTTATAATAAATGACATTCAATTATTCATTTCAATCTATTTATTTATTATATTTTTTACTCTTTTTATCATCATCAAAATAGTAACTCTCTCACCGAAATAGCATCTCCGTCATTGAAAAACGGTGATCGGATTTCGCTAACCTAAAACGTTCTATAAAATTAATAAATAATATACCAAAATAAAGCTTAAGAAGAGAGAATTTTAAAAATACCCATTTCGCTGTGAAAAGGAGATCGAAAAAAGGCCAAAAACTTTATCAGAAGCTCTCGCGAGGCGAACAATTCGGATGGTGTGTGAATAGTGCTCCAGCATCGAATGGCGGTGATCTTGGTGGCGTGTGACTAGTTGGACGATGAACTTTCTAATAGTGTGAGAGGCGTCGATAAATGATGGTCGGACGTTGATAGATCAGAGAAAAATCAATCCACTCCTCTCTCCCCTCACTTTCTCTCTCTTTATCTTTTTTTTCTTTTTCTGTTTCCTTCTTTTTTCAATTAACCTAAAAAGTAAATCTTTTTCAATTAATTAACTTAAAATGTATTTTATATTAAAATTTATAATCACTTTTTCTAAATATTTTATCTAATTTATATTTTTTAAAAATAATTTTAACATATATTATAAAAATAATTTACAAAATATTTTTAATATATAATATAATTTACAATTTTACGTGCACATATCTAATTATATATAATATATACTCTAATATATCTAGTTAAAAATACTAAAAAATTTAAAATATAATTTTTTTTTTTCAAAAATGTAACGAAGACTTGGACATTCAAAAATATAAAGTCTATAAATTACAAAAATGCTATTTTTAAGTTAAATTATATATAACATATATCAATACATACCGATATATATTAATATATATCAATATTTGTTCACATATATTGTTATTTTTTATTTAAAATATATGTAACATATACTAATATATATCTATATCTATTATTATTATTTTTTAATTAAAGTACATGTAACATATACCGATATTTTTTCAGTGAAAATATGTATAATATATAGTGATATATACTCACATATATTATTATTATTTAGTTAAAATATGCATAATATATTTCTACATATATCCGCATATATTTACATATATGTAACATATAAAAATTGTTCTATTAATTATATAATATTTATTTTAAATATTTAAATTATATAAAAATTTCAAAAAATTGTAAAAAAAAAAAAGATAAATCAAATGGTAAGAATACTGAGATTTACAAAATTTTATGTATGCTCCAGCTTATATATATTATTTCTTTTATTACATGGAATGAAATTATTATAAGCACGTCCCTGTGATAAATGAAGTTTCTAAACCTGGTTTTTCCAGACGATACTACTGACCCATTTGTTCAGAGGAGGCGCTTCTGAGTCATCCTAAATTCAACAACAGGTTTTCCTAAGCCGGTAAAAAAAATCAAGGATTAATTTTTGAAAAATATTTAAATTTTGCACTGATTTTTAATTCTATTATATTTTTTTTTGACAAATTAATACATAATTTAATTTTTTTTTTCAATTTTATCTTTTGATCAGTGGAATACCTTATGATCCGAGACTTGTGTTGGCATATCAGTTTATATTTATTTGTTTTTTATTTTGATATAATCCTTAACAAGCGTTAAAAAACTTAACGACCGTTAGCATAATTTTTTTTTAAAAAAAATATTATAATATAAATGACGGGCATTACAATTGACATCTCTGATTTTGATGCGCTCATTATATTCCTTAACATTCGCAAATGCATATCAAAATAAATCGTAGTTTATTTTAACGGTCGTCAAAATGATTAATGTATGATAAAAGTAATTTTGGCTTCTATAGAACATATAAATGACGAGTGTTAAAACATAATAAACGGGCATTAAAAATAAAATTTTTTGAATACCAATAAACAGAACATAAACCATAATGCCTCAAACATCTCACACTTTAAATTGTCATAAAATATATTTAAAATGTATGATTATCCAAAAAAAAAATACTATAGATTATGGATCAAGAATATTTTATGATCATTTAAAGTGTGAGATGTTTAGAGTATTAGAGATTATGTATTATTTACGGATATTCAAAAAGTTTTATTTTTGATGCCTATTTATTATGTTTTAACGCTCGTCATTTATATGTTTCATAAAAGCCAAAATTATTTCTACTGCTTGTTAATCATTTTGACGAGCATTAAAATAAACTACTATTTATTCCGATATGCATTAACGGACATTAAGGAATAAAATGAGCGATATGTATAATTATGAGATTTGAGACTATACTATAAATTATGAGTATCAAAATTAGGAGCATATTGTGATGTCTGTCATTTGTATTGTAATATTTTTTTTAAAAATTCCTATGTTAAAATGGGTGTTAAGTTTTTTCAACGTGCTTTAAGGATTAAATTAAAATTAAAAAAATAAACACGAACATATCAGCATAAGTCCTCATCACAAGGTGCTCAATCGATCAAAAGATAAAATTAAAAAAAAAAATAAAATTATATATCAATTTGTCAAAAAAAATTGTGATAGAATTAAAAATTAGTACAAAGTTTAATTATTTTTTAAAAATTAGTTCAAAAAATCAATGATATTAATGTTTAGCTTATGGAGACTACGCTCAGATAGTGCTCTGCATGGCCAGTAGAACGACACTGCCCATAATCATCCTTTATTGGTTGATGAAAAAAAAGTTTGGTGAAAGGAGGAACAAGAGGAAATTAATAAAAACTCTTATCAGTATCATTATTTCAATTGAAAAAAAAAATTAAAAAAAAAAAGCCAAAAGAGTTTGCAATAGAGGAGAAGAAGAATCAACATATTTTGAGAAAAAAAAGCATAATAAATGAGTAGAAATGAAGAGAGTGGGAGAAGAAAATGAGAAAAAAATATTTTTGAAAGATAAAATATAAAACAAGGTAAAAATAAAAAAAATTAATAATAAAAAAATTAAAAATAAAAATGAAAATATAGTATATGATGTTCTTTACTCTCTATAAATTATAGAATGAAACAAGCTTTGTAAGGGCTGATCTTCTCCTAAATTTACTCTATATAATTGTATTTTTTATATACACATGTTGAGAATGTTAAGATAAAAATGAATTATAAGGATGACAATCAATATTAGTCAATTTTTTAAAGACGATAATGTTAATTAAATTTTAAACGACAGCGAGTGAAAATCACTCATTACTAATATTATTAACAAATTTTAGAGTGTTGATGTAGCATTTTGACATGGTGTATGTGCTAATATAATACTCCCTCCGTATCATTTACATAGAAAAAGTAAAATAAACACAAAAATTAAGAAAATTTCACTTTTTTCATCTCTATTTACTTAAATACCCCTAAAAAAATATATCCCTCAAAATCTACTTTTAAGGTAAGGGTATAAATGGTATTTTGTCTCATTTCACTCTCCAAAATTTACCTAAAATAGCATATTTTCTATATAAAAGATACACCAAAAAAGAAAAATTAGTATATTAATAATGTTTCATACGAGCATATATATTAATATAATATTAATGTTATCATGTCATGTCAACATGCCACATCACATAGCAATGCCAACATTAGATGCCTTAAACGGCTCTAACAATAGAGATATTATTAATATTAATTTGAGAGAAGACTAATGTAAAAAAATAAATTTAAAAAATGATAATAGATAATTAATTTTTGAGGGACGATATGCCAAAATAATTTTTAAATTATACTTAATTTTAATTGGCTGACCTGTAATCTTAGTAATCTTAAAAGCTCATTCAGTTATACTTGTGCTATTTATTTTATTCATCTAAAAATATTTTTAAATAAAATATCTATAAAAAACTTTTATCTAGACTCCGTATATAACTTTGCTCACATATTCAACCAATAATAATTTTGTGAAAACATTAAAAAACTTATGATTTTAATTAATTTTTATTTTTAAATTATAAATTGTTATTGGTTGAGTATATAGATTGAGTCATAGACCAGTTGTAAGATAGGATTGTATGGATTTTTTAGATTTTTTGAGCAAATAATTTTTTAAAATTTTGTTTTCTTAATACAAAATAAATGTTTATTAATAAATAAAAAAAATAAAATTATTAAATATAAATAAAATTATATAATTTTAAAATATATAAAATATATATAACTAATATAATTTCTGAATTTTTTTAATATAAATAATATATAGCAGAGAATCCAACTATTAGACAAAAACTCATTTCAGTTTTTTTGTACTTTGAGTTTTTTAAAATTTTTTATTTTAAATAAAAATATTATAAAGACAAAAATATTTCTACATTTAATATTATTGGGGCGGGTCTTTTACAGGGGTCCCACTTTACGAGATTGTCAAAGATAAGATATTTTTTTTATGAAGTCTTAAATAGTTATAATTTGATGAAGTTGTGAAAGATAAGATTGAATAGCAAGTTATATGTTAAGCTATCGGTATTTTTGCATTAATCAAAGCCGGATTAAGCTTAACGTGGGAATTTATAATGTAAACGTCCCTCGGTCTCTCTCAGCATGAAACTAATCCCATTTCAATGTTAATCTCTCTCACCGCTCCACTTGACTTCATCTTTGTTTTTTTGAATTTTTGTCTCATTTCTGTGGCAGAAAAAATATAGTATATATTTACAGTCGACTCAGCACTCAATCCAATGCAAAGCCAAGTTAATTGATTTTGGTTTGTTTTCTTAACTTGCCATCTGGGTCTCTGTAAATTTCTCTGCAACCCACCATGTTGTACCATCTGTTCAAGAACAAAAATTGTTATTTTTATTGGACTCGTTTCATTTGCTCTAATTTTAATCGATTTGGTTCTAATTTCCCACAAAATTATCGTCTCTTGTCTTGTTTTTCTGAGCCTGAATCATGGAAATCTATGGAGGGTCTTGTTCGTTGTTCTGCAAATTACGTTCCTTTATCTCCTATAAGTTTCTTGGAGAGAGCAGCGAAGGTATACAGAGACAGAACCTCTGTTGTTTATGGTTCTGTTGAGTATACTTGGAGTGAGACTTATAAACGTTGTCTTGGGCTCGCTTCTTCCTTGAACCAATTGGGAATTTCCCATGGCGATGTGGTGAGTTGATTTTGATTTTCTTGCTTTTGGTGCTTTGTTTAGAAAGAAATTTGCTCTTCTAGATTGTTGGCAAACTATTAAAAGATTTTAATTTTTGATTGTTTTTAGTTTGATTTAATTTTTTTGGTGTAAATTATTTTTTTGGAGTCGAGGTGGTAGGCAAGTGCGATAGAGCTCTGCTTGTGTATTTGATTTAATTAGTATTTGATCATTATATGTTTTTATGGTGGTTCATCCACAGGTCTGATGCCATTCTCTTTCATTTTGCTAATCTTGTTTTCTTTCTTTCTTTCTTTCTTGAATTCATTGATAAGGATGGTTAATCACGTAGGTGGCGAAGATTATGTATCTGGTTTAAATTGGTTAAAAAGCATAATCACTGCAATAGAATGGAATGTAATGTAATGTGTTGGAAGTGGGAAAGAATGTCCCTCGTCGGCAAATTAAAGAAGAAAAATGGGCATATAATCGAAGTGGTTTGTACAATGACAGACGGTCAAAACTACAATTTGTCTCGGGGTCCAAAATTCTAACATAATGTAACTACAGGAGAAATACATTCAATTATAATACATTACATCCTGTGATGTAAAGATCACATGAAGCAAAAAAGGGCTGACTATGTTGTCTTTACAAATATTATAGTTGCAATTACTCATCTTGTGTGTCTGTCTCTGCATGTTGGAACTGAAATATGTCTTAAGGATTTGAAATTACAAAATTATGTATGCAGGTTGCAACCCTGGCGCCTAATGTTCCAGCAATGTATGAGCTGCATTTTGCAGTCCCAATGGTAGGAGCTGTTCTTTGTACACTTAATACGCGCCATGATGCAAATATGGTTTCTATCCTGTTGAAACATTCAGAAGCCAAGATAATTTTTGTAGAATATCAATTACTTGACATTGCTAGTAAAGCGATTGATCTTCTTGCAAAGACAGGAAGAGAACTACCAGTACTGGTCTTAATTTCTGAATCTGATGGCCTGTTTCCCAATGACTTCACTTCAGAAACTTATGAGTATGAATGTCTCTTGGCAAGTGGACACACTGATTTTGAGATTAGAGGACCGAAAAATGAATGGGATCCCATCAGCATAAATTATACCTCTGGCACTACTTCAAAACCCAAAGGAGTTGTTTATAATCATAGAGGAGCATATCTCAATTCTCTTGCAACTGTTTTCCTTCATGGTATGGGAGCCATGCCTGTTTATCTTTGGACTGTGCCAATGTTTCACTGCAATGGATGGTGCCTCATTTGGGGAGTGGCAGCACAAGGTGGCACTAACATATGCCTTAGAAAAGTCTCCCCGAAAGGCATCTTTGACAACATAGCACAGCACAAAGTGACGCATATGGGAGGGGCACCAACTGTCTTGAACATGATTGTGAATTCACCAATTAGTGACCGAAAACCACTTCCTCACAAAGTGGAAGTAATGACAGGAGGTGCACCGCCACCTCCTCAAATACTTTTCAAGATGGAAGAGTTGGGTTTTGGTCTATCTCACTTGTATGGGCTTACAGAAACTTATGGTCCAGGAACTTATTGTGTCTGGAAACCTGAATGGGATACACTGCCTCCTGATGAGAAAATGAAGTTGAAAGCCCGACAAGGTATGCACCATCTTGGCTTAGTGGATGTTGATGTAAAAGACCCAATCACTGAAGAAAGTGTGCCAGCCGATGGTAAAACAATTGGTGAGATTATGTTCAGAGGAAACACAGTAATGAGTGGCTACTTTAAAGACTTGGAAGCGACAAGGGAAGCTTTTAAAGGCGGATGGTTTCGAAGTGGGGATCTTGCTGTGAAACATCCTGATGGTTATATAGAAGTGAAAGACCGTTTGAAGGATATCATAATTTCTGGGGGAGAGAATATAAGCACTGTGGAATTAGAAACAGTTTTATACGCCCATCCGGCAATTCTTGAGGCTGCCGTAGTTGCTCGGCCAGATAATCACTGGGGACAGACACCTTGTGCATTTGTGAAGTTAAAAGAGGGATTTGATGTCACTGGGCAAGATATAATTGAGTTTTGTCGGAATAACTTGCCTCATTATATGGCTCCGCGGACTGTCATTTTTGAGGATTTACCAAGAACCTCAACTGGAAAGGTACAGAAGTATATTCTGAGGGAAAGAGCAAAGGCCCTGGGCAGTCTCTCCTGAGAAAATTTCTAAATCCATGTTTTATTGGAAAACAGGAATTTCATTCTTAGACAAGAGTGTGTGCAAAATTTATCGCAGTCAATACATTCAATGTAAACTACATTGTTCTAATAGTGCAGACAAAATTCCTGGTTGTCTATAGCATTTGCATTATAGAGCACTCGCTGGGGATTTCATGCTTATGTGGTGAAATGGGCAGTGTGCTTATCGAGATTGAACCGTAGAATATAGGGCGTGATGATGGAACCGCAGTACAGATGAGCTCCAATCTTAACCCCAGCCGAAGTCATTTTTAATCCAGGATCATAGAAATGGGCAATCGGTTTTCCATCCAAATCCACAACGAAGACACCACTGTTGCTTGCAGAATATGTTGGCCCTGTATACCTTTATTAGTATTGCCATGAACTTTCAGATGACAGGATATCTATATGCTAGGTCCCAAAAAGTTGAAGCTCCCTGTCACATTTGCATAAACATAGATTATATCAAGTTAATGCGCCAAGCAATCAAAACCTTGGCAAAAGAACTGAAAAGGAACAGTGAAATTTACTGGTGCTAATGCAATCCAGAAATGGCCATGTCCATCATAATGGATGTTATCAGGTACTCCAGGGAGGTTAATAAAATTTTCTTTTTGGCCATGTCCATCATAATGGATGTTATCAGGTACTCCAGGGAGGTTAATAAAATTTTCTTTTTGTCCTTTTTTCTTGCCTTGAATGTAATACTTTCTGCATCTTCTCCTGATATCATATAACCAATTCCAGTTAGTCTTTCTCAGGAAAATTAAGTTCAATGCAAAATCAGTTTCAGAACATACATACATGGTGGTTTCACAGAAGATTATGGATTCTTGATCAGGTGAGACTGCAATTCCATTGGGAAAGTAGAGGTCACTGGCTAATACTTTAGTCTTCTGGGTTACTGGATCAAAGCTCAGTACCCTACCATAGGGCTTACCCTCCAAAACGTCGAACATGACTTCATGAAGAGAATACTTATACGAAGCATCTGTGAAATAGATTATGCCATCTTCTGCAAGGTCTACACCATCTGTGAGCTTGAATTTCAGACCCTCTGCTTCATCTGTTAGCAGCTCAACTCCACCATCACTACTTATCTTCAACAGCCCCTATTATACAGAAAAATCTATCATTCTTAAATCTTGATACGGTATTTAAATCTATGCTTTGGTATACTTCTTTATTTTTATACTTTTTTTATTTATTTTATATAAATTATTCTTTCAGAATCAACCTGGATAGAACTATAAAGAAGAAAAAATTCTTTCTACCAAATTTTTACAACTGTATATCCAGAACTTGAACTCAAATTTTTATACATTTCTATTGACTATGGTTGATAGAAGGTAATGAAATATTATGTAATATAATCCGATAATATTAGTAGTTTAATTCATTAGTTATTTTATCTAATTATATTTCGCTATTTTTAATTACATTCAATTAAAACATCTTTAAAGGGCTATTTATATATCCAAATTATTATAATAAAGAGTCAATACACTCTTTATTACTTACAAAACAAAAACCAAAAATTAAATAATAAATCCAACAAGATCTCTTCCGGTTCTCTATATCAAACACTGAAAATTATAATTATTAGAAAAATATATTAAAAAAAACCTATAATAAACACCAAGTATGAAAACGAAAAATAAGTATATAATTAGTATTTATAAAAGTTATTAAAAATATTTTTAAAAGATAATTTTGAAACTATTAAAAAATGATTAAAATTTATACTTTTTTAAATTATGAAATTATTATAAAAAAATTATATAGTAAAAAGTTAAAATAAATAAAAAAATGAAATCACAATAAATCTCGAAACAAGCAATACCTAAAATGTTTCCACCAAATTTATCTGTAAACCATCTCAATAAATTTTTTATGAAGCATGCATATAATTTCATAGCACATATTTTCAATATTATTCTAAATGATTGTTAAATAAAAATGCAGAAATTCAATATCACCAAATCAATATATAAATCAATATACAACAATCTATTGTAAAAAAACAATGAAAACATTGTGCATTTGCATTAATCTCAAAAAAAAAAAAAAGCCATTTGAAGATAATAAAATAATATTTTACCTTGAGTGAAAATTTATTTTTTCTTTTTTGCCTTGTGTTTGATGTATAAGACCCAATATTAATTAATTTTGGATTTTTTATAAAATTATATATTTTTTATAAAATTTGTCAAAATTTTAAAATATTTTAAATTGATCATAGTTGTAATAATTTATAAATTTATTAGTTTTTATATAATACATTAAAAGTTTATTTTAAATTTATTACGCACATAATAATTTTTATAAATTTATTATAAATTTATATTATTTTTATAATATGATAAAAAAAATCTCTTAAAACATATAAAAATTATAAAAAATCTTGCAGGAGGCGTAATTTTTAATTATTTTTCTTATTAATATTTTAGCCCAAAAAAATAAAAGACTTTCACATTAATGAGATTTTTTATGTTCACTATTTAAAAAAATTGAAAAATTAAAATATTATTTTATTTTAATTTTGATCTATAAATTTTGATGAATAAGAAATTTCGAAATTAATTTTTTACTAAAATTCTTGAAATTCATTTTTTATGCACTATTTCTAAAATTATATAATAATTTGACATAAATATTATATTTTTAAAATTGAAAATAGTTACCCTCATAAATTTAATTTAACTTAATTTAAGGATAAATATATAAACAACTTCCTTTTTTGATTTTCTTTTTTTTTTATTGGGAAGAGAAGTTTTTTATTTTATTTTATTTTTCATTGGGAAGAGAAATTAAATTTGATAAATGTTGAAGTTATATATATATATATATAATTTTTTTTGTTTAAATTAAATGTACAAACCTTGTAAGCATCGGCAACCACCAGTTCATTGTTGTTTCTAAGGACGATCCCAAGAGGCCTACCACCAGTATTGACCCAGTTTTCAACAACCGAGTCATTAACCGTAACTCGCTTGATCCATCCATCTTCACAACTGGTGTAGAACAACCCTGACTTGCTGTCATAAGCTATATCTTCAGATCCCTTCAACTTTCCATCACCCAAATGCTCAGATTCTTGGAGGATGCGACCGTCGTTTATCAAGGCAAAAGGTGGCGGGTGAAAATGAATAAGAATAGTATATTAAATAGGTACAAATATAAAAATTTTATAAAATGAATCAACTTAAATGTATAAAATGAATAAGAATAGTATTTGCTATTAAAAATGCATAAGAATGGATAAACATATTGTAGTTTCTAGTTTTTAGCAGAAATAAGAAAATACAGATTAAGATAATAAAATATCAATAAATGAATTTAATTATTAATATTTTTAATAATTACAAGCCAAAATACAAAAGAATAAAACATAAAAAAAGAGAAAAAAATATAATTCTGAAAAATAAATTTTCTCCATGTGATAATTAGCAATTCCATACCTATAGACACCAAAAAGAAAAAGTTAAGTAAGGTTTAATACATTTTTTTTTAAAAAAAAAAGTGTAACAAAAGAAAATATAAAACAGAAAAAAAAGTGAGTAAAAAAAATACATAAATAAACAAAATTATTAATAACCTTTTAATATTCGTAACATACGAATTCTAAATATATAAATCAACAAGGAATGGGCATTGTATGCAATAGTAGTAATTCCATACCTCTAAAACATGGAATCAGAGGCCTTTTTTAGTATAAAAGAAGGAGATGAGATTAACATATAAAGGAGGGAAAAAAAAAAGGGCTCATAAAAAAGGAAAACAGAGAGAATAGAAAAAACAGGGAGAAAAATAGAGAAAAGAAACAGAAATCAAAGAAACTAAAAAATGAGAATTTGAATTTTGTGAGTACAAGCAATATACTTAGCAAAATTTTGAAAAATTTCATCAAAGCAAATAATGCTTCAGAAGTTAAAGCTCAGAATATCATATAAAAATACCTAGATATTTATTTATTTTCTTGCTGTAATTTTGAGCATCAATTTACTTTTTTTAGCTATGAAAATTAGTACACAATTTTTAAAAGAATGCAATATAATATTATACACAAAATAAAAAAATAAAAAATAACCGAAAATATAGAGAGAAAAACAAAAAAATAATTAAAAATAGGAGAGAAAAAGAGATAGAAATAGAAAATATAGAGAAAAATAGAAAGTGAAAAAGAAGTGGGGATCTTCAAATTTTATGATAGAGGAAAATAACAAAAGAAAAATTTTTTTGAATAGAGGAATTGTATTTGATATAAAAGAAAGTTCAAATAAAAAATTAGAAAAAATGGAGAAAATTCATTAAAAAAACACAGAAAATTGATTAAAAAAAAAAAGGAGGAAAGATAGAAAAAGATAATGAAGGAAAACACAGTAATGAGAGCCTTTAGATAATTTCCTGGTAAGAGGAAATTAACAAAAATTTTGAAGTTTTGGCCGATTTCTGTATATCAATTTTAAAATCGTAAGTGTACGGCTAGTAACAAGTAATATAGTGAAAGTAAAAGTCGATTCCACAAGGAATGATCAATTTGATTAACTAAAATTTAATATAACTATTATCTAAAAATTAGGAAATTGCAACAGTTTAATTTTACCTAATTAATTTAAATCTATCCAAGTCAATTACTCTAAATTAAGTATTCAAATAATCGATGGTAAATGAGTAGAATTAAGTTTTATTAGAATTTTTATTATGGGTCTAATTAATGAAGCATTAAGTTCTAATTCTTAAATCCTAGATATCCAATATCACTCAATTCATCCACTTCTCTCTCAAGCAAGTGAAATATAATTGGGCAATGATTAAATTACTATTCTCATGTCAAATAATCAAAGTCCAATTCAATTTAATCAAGATATTAATTCTGAATCTCTAAGTAATTAATTTATCTCTAAACTTAATTACTCAAGATTGATGATTTCACATCAAAAATCACATTCAACTTTCACATTTTATATAATTCTTTAAATTTAATAATTGGCGGCCAAATAATTGCTAATAAATTAAACCAAAATCATCAAATCAATGATAAAAAAAAATCAATCTATGTATATTAACAGATTATAATCAATCTTATAGTTTCAACATTCAAATCCACCTAATCCCACAAAGGGATTAGTTGCTCATAATTAAATATAACTCAAATAAAATAGAAATTAAAAAACAAAACACAAAATTCATCATTCTAATATTCAAAATAAGAAAATAACAAAGTATTAAACAAAATATAAACTAGAAAATATAGACTAAATAGAGAGTTCAAACGAGGTTAATGAAGAATCCGGCATAGACGATCGAGTCTTCTTCTAACATATTTTCCTTCTTCCTTTAATCTCCAATTGATCTAAAATTAATTTTCTTAGACAAAATATAAAGAAAAATAGTCTAAAACTCTAGAATGGCTCTTTCCACATACTTTTCAAGTCCCCCTTTGGTATCCAGCTAATTTTTCTTTCAAATCAGAATCCTACTCTTACTCAATCTCTCTTTCAAAATTTGAATTCAAAATTTCCCCTCAATTTTCTATCAGATATGTTCCTTATCTCCAATTGACCTTTTTCATAAATATTGTAGCCCCAAAAGATTAAATGGTTTTAAGCCTTTGAATCACCCGATTTAGACTTCAGACACCCAAGTTATGGTCCAATTACTATCATTGGCTCGGACTGGACTTCTGCTTTTGAAATTCAAGCCCAATTTTAACTTTAATGTTGGAGGCCTAAATGAATTCGGAATTTAACAAACCAAGACTCTTTGAAAAGCTTGAGATGTCCTCTATCAACTTTATGAAAACCACTTTTCCAATTTTATACTTTAAGATCACCGAAATTTTACTTGAAGCTTGAAAGGTTAAATTATACCTAAAAATTTCAGTTTATGTACACTTTTAAGAAATTAATTTAAACTAAGCTTAATTCAAAAATAATGAAATAAAAGTACATAAATAAGCTTGGAATAGATTAATTCAAGTCAATTACATGCATAAATCTAATAGAAAATATAGGGTTAATTTGCACTATCAAATTCTTACACACTTGAATTTTTACTTGTCCTCAAACAAATTAACATTATTAAATCAAATTCCAATAATCAATCAAACTCAACCAACCAAAGAAAAATAATAATTGTTTATTCTTAACTTAAAGCACTAAACTTTAAAGATTTATAATCTTAAGCAACTTCACAAACCAAGAACACTTAAACATTAAGGTAATTAGCAAAAAATTTTATGTTAAACCATAGTCACAAGAAATTCATCATAACTTCATTAATCCAAGAATATAGCAAGTATCACTAAGTAGTAAATCCTTCACAACAATTAAGGATCAATAAAAACTATGCATTTATTAATATTATTAAATATATTTAATTGGTGCATTTTATGCTCAATCCCATAATTATTGTTAATTTCTTTTTCTTTCTTTCTTTATATATTGGTATGGTGGATGCATTTTATGCTCCATTCCGTCTTAATTATCAAAATGAGTGCATCTTACGCTTTATCTCATAAAAATATTTAATATAATAACTTTATTAATTGTTCATAATTCTCACATCATATCCTCATAAAACTAAGTCATTTGTTATCTTAGTGATACATGCTAACTCAAGAATCTATTACATCACAATGAACTTAAATCACTATGATAAAAACAATTATGAATATTCTTTTTTTTTTAAATAAATGCTCTTAACTTGTAAAATTTCTCAAGATCACAATCTTATCCATTTCATGCATTAAATTAAGAATAACTAAAAATTATTTTCAATTTAGCTAAAAAAAATTCAATTTCAAGTTGAAATAAAAAATAACAATAATTAACTCACTTAATAACAAGTAAAGAACAAGTAGAGATCATAGACCAAATAGAATGTAAAGTAAGAGTAGAATAAAGTCTTATTATTTATTAAAAACTAAAAATTAAATCTAATACAAATAAAACTGAAAAAGACAAAAAATTAAGTGAAATCAAAGATAATCTAAAAATTATTTAATTCAACCCAATAATAATAATAGTTAATTATAAGCTTCTAAAAATCTCCCTTTTCTTCCTTAATAGTCACCTCATCGAATTGAACTTTTTTAGGGATCTTTGAAAATCTACCCTGTTTCTTCTTCTCCAAATTAGAAGGCCTACCTCTCTTTTCTAATTCTATCTACTTTTTTTTTTTTAAGTTTGTAATCAAGATTTGATAGTCTTGGAGTATTACTATTCTCGTTTAATTCTCCAATTCGATCGAGTTTTGACCTAATTAGTAATCTATCTTATTTTTCTTTTTTTTAATAAAAATGTATTGATATATTCTTTCTAATTTATTAAAAAAAGATATCTCGAACATAAATATAATGATAGATGTTAGATGATACAAAAGCAATAAAATAAACAAATCAGGTTCAAATTCAAATAAAACAGACAAGATTATAGACGTCATTGATGAACTTTCTTGCCTTTAAATTTAACAAACAATTTTCAATCATATTTAATATAAAAAAAGATATAAAACCATATCAAAAACATGTTTTTAATCAATAATGACATTATTCGAAGTAAACTAAAAACTTTGATTTTCCAATAGAGAGCCATTTTAAGAAGCAGGCTTTAATTTTCATGCTATGAACTAAAATAAAATCATAAATAAATAGAAAATCATATAAGCATGCATAAAACATTAGTATAATCATGAATTAATAATTAAAACTTGGAATCAAATGTTAAAACAGAAAGAGGTATATCAATTGATATGAACGTCAACTTAACAAATCACATATTTTACATTAAATAAAATACTCCATCCCATTTCTATAATTAATAAGAAGTCCCAAATAATAGTGTCATTTGACCTATAAGGCAGGAGAATCAAACATTCAACTTATTTCATATCCAATTAGGGACAATTTTTACATGATATGAGATCAAACAGGCACTAAATATCCGTCTCATAATAAAATTAAAAAAAAAAAAAAAAAAAGGCACTTGAGACCAAACAAGATATCTGAGATCAAAAACATTCAGCCCAAGCACAAAGAATTATATGAACAATCATGGAAGAAGACGGAGAAGAAGAGAAGCTCACCAGACAGTTGAAGGAATAAAACTTATTATCCCCATGACAGTCAATCTCGTATTGGTAGAATCAATTATGGAATCACCATTCTGTTATCAATATCAATCTCATTAACAGTCTACTAATACTGTGAGCACTATTAGAAATTATATAGTCCAACCTATGATAGAAAACATTCCAGCAAAGCCAAAAATGCAGCTAATTCATAGCTCATGAGGCACCAAATCCTATCCTCTGTAGGAAGAAATTGAAAATAATAGCCTTATGCCTTCATTTATTGCCATTCTCAAATAGCTGTAAATTCCAAGGCATTATTGCAAGTTCAGAACTTGCGTTTATAAATAAATAGAAAAACGAAACTGCACTTGGTTCCACCAGCATATACAAGATAAGGTCGTTATGAACAGAATACACTTGAGTGAACATCATAATAAAAAGATGTAGATATAAACACAGCTTTCTACTCTCATGGCTGTTGGGAAATAAATATTATCACTCTATTTTCCTTAAACCAGATTAGTAGGAAAGCGGAAATAAATGCGAAATAATAACACATAATTTGATAACGGAGTTCGGTTAATTATGCCTATGTCTCCGGAAGCTGCTGCAGACTTCTATTAAGAAGAAAAATATATCGTGTTTACAAACACGATCAACGTCATACCCAATTATTCCCAAGAAATTTTAACAGAAATTCTCTTAAAGAAATTTCCTAATAGACGTGATCAAGAGCACAAAAATTACTTGACTTAATTTTTGCTAGACCCGCTCTGATCTTTATCTTTATTAATTTTCTTTCTATTCTCTCTGATTTTTCTCCTTTATAACAATGGCCAAAGGGCCATTTATATAGAAAAATTATAACATGTGTATATAATGGTTGGTGAGATTTGTCAAAGGTTAAGCATCTCTTTTACCTAAGTTAGGCATCTCTATTTTTTATCACCATTACTTAAGTTTAGCACCTTCATTTTGGACCAAAAATACTTAAGTTAGGCACCTCTATTTTTTACTCAAAAATTACAACTCCATTTTATGGTCAGTAACATTTTATTAACAATCTCCCACTTGAAGACTGATTTCAATCTGTCTTCACACCTCGATCTATGCAACAGTTCTTCTACGATCTACTTCTACTGCAGGCCAACTGAAGCTGAACACAGTTTCAGTTTGTCAGTCGACACCGTCTTCATTAAATGTCTACCGGATTTTGAGTTCCACTGATTTTCTCAAGTTTCAAAATCCCATCTTCCAGAAGTGACCGGATAAAGTGATATCGCAACTGTATGTGCTTCGTTCTGGCATGAAAAGAAAGATTCTTCGCTAGATGTATGACACTTTGACTGTCGCAATGCAAAACATTGTTTTCTTGTTTCTTCCCTAATTCTTCCAAGAAACTTTGGAGCCAGGTCATCTCCTTACTGGCTTCCGTGACAGCGACATATTCAGCTTCAGTTGTGGAGAGAGCAACTATCTTCTGTAGTTGAGAGACCCAGCTCACTGCGGTACCTCCTAGAGTATAGATATACCCTGTAGTGCTCTTTCTGACGTCAACAGTTCCAGCTAAGTCAGCATCCACATAGCTTGCTAGTATCGTATCTCCACCTTGAAAACAAAGTGTCTTATCTGTAGTACGCCGAATATATCTGAGGATCCACTTGACTGCCTCCCAGTGTACCTTGCCTGAATTATTCATGTACCTGCTAACAGCTCTCATTGCTTGAGCAATATCTGGCCTGGTACAAACCATGGCATACATCAAACTCCCAATTGCTAAGGCATACGACACCTTTGCCAAGTGTGCACGTTACTCCTTCGTCTTCAGTGAGTGTTCTTTAGAGAGTCTGAAATGAACACCTAAAGGTGTGCTCATTGGTTTAGCATCTTGCATGTTGAATCTGGTTAGTACTTTGGTGATGTACTCTGCCTGTGATAACATCAAAGTCCCCGACTTCGTGTCTCTCTTTACCCTTATTCCAAGAATCTGCTTTGCAACACCCAAATCTTTCATTGCAAACTGCTTTAACAATTTCTGCTTTAAATTTTTAATCTCTTGCATGTCTGAACCTGCAACGAGCATGTCATCAACATATAACAATAAAATAATAAAGCCACTCTCAAACTTCTTAATATAGCAATAATGATCTGCTTGGCATTTTGTGAAACCGATGCTGCCCATAAAGCTATCAAACTTCATGTACCACTGTCTAGGAGCTTATTTCAAACCATACAAACTCTTCTTCAACCTGCACACCAGGTTTTTCTTGCTTGCCTTAATGAAGTCTTCTAACTACTTCATGTAGATCTCTTCCTCCAAATCTCCATGAAGGAATGTTGTCTTTACATCTAACTGATCAAGATACAAATTCTCTACAGCTACTATTTTCAACATCTGTCTGATTGTCGTAAGCTTCACGACTGGAGAAAAAATTTTAGTATAGTCAACACCTTCCTTTTACTGAAAACCTTTTACAACCAATCTTGCTTTGTAACGTCTACTCCCATCATGCTCTTCTTTGATCATGTAAATTCACTTATTGTGAAGTGCTTTCTTGCCTTGTGGTAGTTTAGCTAATTCTCATGTCTGATTTGACATGAGTGAGTCCATCTCATCTTTCATGGGAGACTCCCACTTGACTGAATCTTCCACTTGCATTGCTTCATCGTAGCACTCTGGTTCACCATTGTCTGTCAGCAACAAGTAATGCAAAGAAGGCGAGTAATGTTGGCTTGGTCTAGAAATTCTGGAGGAGTGTCAATTCCGGCATGCTTGGCTCCTCTGCTTCAGGGCTATTCTGAACATCATTTCCAGAAATCTCCTCGAACTCAGCAAATTCCTTATTTGCAGCATCTATCTTGGAGCTGCTTGATTCTAATGTTAGCCTATCCTTGTACATCACATTTTTGTTGAATATGACATCGATCTTCTGATTTTTATAATCCCTAAACAGATAACCGAACTCATCACCACCATATCCAACGAAGACACATTTTTTAGACTTGGCATCAAGTTTACTTCTTCCAGTAGAATCTATATGTATGTACGAGATACAACTAAACACTCTTAAGTGTGAAAGGTTTACCTCTTTTTTGCTCCATACTTCCTCTGGTATTTCACCATTCAGAGGTATTGAAGGCTCACAGTTGATCAAGTAGGCTGCGGTGTTGATAGATTCAGCCCATAAATTCTTGGACAAGTCGGCGTGTATCCTCATGCTTCTGGCACGTTCATTCAGAGTTCTGTTCATGCGCTCAACTACGCCGTTTTGCTGCGGTGTCATAGGAACTGTTTTTTCCATCTTGATTCCGCTGCTTGCGCAAAATTCTCTGAACCTTTTATCTCTGTACTCCCTTCCATTGTCAGACCTCAATCGCTTGACTTTCAAGCCAGTTTCATTTTCCACCATGGCCTTTCACTTTCTGAATGTATCAAAGATTTCTGATTTCTTCTTCAAAAAATACACCCATACATTTCTCGTTGATTCATTAATGAAGTTGACGTAATACAATGAGCCTGCAAGAGATGGAATTGGAGATGGTCCCCATACATCGGTATGTACCAACTCGAGCTTTTCTTCCTGGGGTGTCTTGCCAGTTTTCGTGAAACTGACATTCTTTTGTTTCCTAAAGATGCAGTCTTCACATAGACCGACATCTACACTTTTAAGTTCTGGTAACTTTCCCTTTAATAGAAGTGTCTTCATCCCTTTCTCGCTCATATGGCCAAGCCTCTGGTGCCATAGATTTGAATCAGCATCCGCTACTGCGATGATGTTATCTATATTTGAGGTTACATAGAGAGTACTGGTCTTCTTACCACGAGCAATGACAAGCGCTCCTTTGGTAATTTTTCATTCACAATCTGTGAAGGTCGTATAATAACCTTCTTCATCAAGTTGTCCCACAGAGATTAAATTCCTTTTGAGACCAGGAATATGTCTCACTCCTTGCAGCTTCCAGGCAGTTTCATTTGGCAACTTTAATTTGACATCTCCTTTTCCAATGATCTTCAAGGTTTCATCATCGGCTAGATGAACCTTCCCGAAATCATCACTGACATAGTTCTACATGAATTCTCGACATGGAGTGGAGTGAAAAGATGCCCCAGAATCCAAGATCCATGATTCAATCGGACTGTTAATGCTTAGGATCATAACATCGCCTCCTTGATCACGTTTATAGATTTTTGTGCGCCGGTATCTTTCTTCGAAGCTCGACAATCCTTCTTAAAGTGACCCTTCTTGCCACAATTATAACACTTGAAATCTTTCTTCTAGATCTTGATCTACCAGAGTCTGAAGTTCTCCCTCTAGACTCTATGTGTAGAGCTAAAGAGGTTGATGCTTCTCTTGATTCTCTTCGTCGAATTTCTTCACTCAATACCAGATCTCGTACATCATCGAATTTTAATTTGGTATTTCCCTACCAACTGTTAACCGTTGTAACGGTAGCATGTCTGGTAGAGATGATAAGAGAATTAAAGTCCGAACTTCATCATCGAATTCAAGTTTCACTGAACTCAACTGGGTTGTGACTGTGTTGAGTTCATTCAGATGTTGGGCCACCGATACCCCTTCTGTCATTCGTAAATTAAATAACCGCCTCATCAAGTGAACTTTATTTGCAGCAAATAGCTTTTCATACATGCTGGAGAGAGCCGTCATAAGACCCACCATGGTTTTTTCCTTGGCTATGTTGAAAGTAATATTACGAGATAAAGTTAATCTAATAACTCCAAGGGCTTGTCTGTCTAGAAGGTTTCAATCTTCTTCTTTCATACCTTCTGGTTCCATTTGTGAAAGAAGTTGATACAACTTTTTCTGATACAGATAATCTTTAATCTGCATCTTTCAAAAGCCAAAGTCCGCACCATCAAACTTTTCAATTCTTATTTTTCCTTCATCTGCGGCCATCGCTCCCACTTTAATATGGATTTCCCAAAAAATTTCTAACAGCGAATAGTATTTCGTACAGATGAATAGTACTTTAGTCGGATTTCGAACCAGGCTCTGATACTAGTTGTTGGAAAATAAATATTATCACTCTATTTTCCTTAAACCAGATTAGTAGGAAAGCAAAAATAAATGCAGAATAGTAGTACATAATTTAATAACGAAGTTCGGTCAATTATGCCTACGTCTCCGGAGCTGCTACAGACTTCTATTAAGGAGAAAAATATGTCGTGTTTACAAACACTCACACCTCACACCCAATTATCTTAACAGAAATTCTCTTAAAGAAATTTTCTAATAGACGTAATCAATATCACAAAAATTACTTGACTTAATTTTTGCTATACCCGCTCTGATCTTCCTCTCTATTAATTTTCTTTCTATTCTCTCTGATTTTTTTCTCTTTTATAACAACGGCTAAAGAGCCATTTATATAAAAAAATTATAACATGTGTATATAATGGTTGGTGAGATTTGTCAAAGGTTAGGCATCTCTTTTACCTAAGTTAGGCACCTTCATTTTTGACCACCATCACTTAAGTTAGGCACCTCTATTTTTTGCTCAAAAATTAGAACTTCATTTTATGGTTAGTAGCATTTTTTTAACAATGGCAACTACTTCTCAATGCAAAAAAATGTCAACTACCGGGTGTTACTTCATGCAGTGAGGAAGTAGCTGAACTCCACTTGCATTTGATGAAGTAAATGAGAAGGCATTCGGATGTACAATTAAAGTTTTGCTTATTTTGCATCGAGTTGATTGGAGGGTTCAAGGAAATATGCATGCAGTTGCAGATGAGATCCCAAAACACAGATGCCACCCTTTGCTACATTTTCCATGCCAAAGATGATTCCTTCTAGCCACGAAAAAGAATGATGAACACTTTATCTGCATGATGTAGAGCTCTTCCCTGAATTTACATGATAGTTTCACTTTACAATTATATTTTTCAGCTCTCAGGCATCCAGCTCCCCACTGTACTCATTTTCTTCCTGACCAAATACTAATTTCAACTGCCGTTGTAACTGTAGACAAAAATAATATTTGGCAAAATTAACTCCGATCCATGCGTCGCGAGTACATAACAATATCCCAAGATTCAAGGCTTTTGTGTTACAACCATTTCAGGAGGGAGGCAGGTGAATCCTGTTAGGATCATAAGACCAGGCAATGGAAAATGACAACCTATTGCAAAATTAATATGTGCATAATTTAGCCTTTCAACATTTAGTTCATCAGTCAAACTAATCATTCTGAAATATGATATGAGAACATTAGGCAAACTATTGTGTCAAAGATCTAAAAAGAAAAGACTGAGTCATCAAAATAACGAACCTAGCTTGAAGCTCAGCAATTTTCATCAACAGCAATCTTTCCCTCTCAGAAGGTATATACCATTCTGCCTTTACTGTTGAATTTAGGTCTGCTGAAAGAGATTCTGCCTCTTTCAGCAGGTGAGGCATAAGTAGAGATGCAAGTATATGGCCCTTGCTGCTGCTGATCTCCTGTTACATATAGTAGGAAAGGTAAGAAAGGATTGATGGGCAAGCAAAGGAATGTAGCTAATTGATGGACATGCCCTTTTTTGATGGAAAAGACCCTTAATCTTGGATCTAGAAGTGCAATAAGTACTTCCAGATATATGAAGTTCCGGAGAAAAAGAAAATGGAGTTAGGTCCTTTATTTATTGCCACTGGAAGACCAGAAAATTGGTTTGCGGAATGGAGGACTACACATGAGCACGCTGATTGGAAGGAGTTTTCAACGACTTTGGTGCAAAGATTTCGGGACTCACCGATTGAAGATGTGGTGATAGAGTTAAATCGAATTAAACAATTGGGTTCGGTCAGAGATTTTCAAGAAGAATTTAAGGCGAAGAAAGCCAAAATGGTAAGACAAAATCCTTACCTCACTGAATCATATTTTATTTTGAGTTTTATTGGATGGTTGAAAGAGGAGATAGCTGCTCCGGTAAGGCTACATCGTCTGACCTCCCTATATCAAGCATTTGAACAAGCTTTGATCCAAAAGGTAGTGGTCGAAGCTAACCACCGAGCTTATCGGGCTCTTAACAACCCCAGGCCTAATAACCTACCCCACAACCCAAACACCAGACCCACATACACTCTCCCAAACACCTATCTAACAACCCAAAACTCAAAATCAATGATTGTTTACCCACAGAAATCCCAACCGAACACAACAAAACCTTCGATCGTTCCTTACCAGGCCCAACAAAGATCTTCAAACAACTGTTTTTGTTGTGGCGACAGATTTTTCCAAGACATCGGTGTCAACCCAAGGCTGTTCTGAAATTAATGGGGCAAGAAGAAGAGGAGTTGGGTGAAGAAGATGAAGATTGGCAGGAGGTGGGAAGTGAATTGGTGTCGGAGGAAGGAGATTCAGAACGAGCTACACTGTCACTCCATGCAATAGACGACAGCTTATCATATAATACAATCAAAATTAAGGGGCAAATAAAAATTCGAAGTTTGCTGATTTTGATTGACAGTGGGAGTACCCACAGCTTCATAGACACTAAAATGGCAGATGAACTTAAACTCCCAGCAGTTTAAGTTAATCCAATCACCGTTACTGTGGCTGATGGACAAAAAATCACAGTTTGGGCAAAATGCTTTGGATGCTCTTGGGTGATGCAAGGCCATAAATTTTAGTTTGATGTGAGGGTACTTGAAATTGGTGATTATAATATGGTTCTCGGGGTGGATTGGATGAAATCCTACACCCTAGTCACCTTCGACTTCGAGAACTGTAAATTGATGTTCAAAAGGGATGGTAAGATGATTAAGCTCAAGGGGGTGACAAAATCAGCTACGGTGACGGTAATGGGTGGCAAGGAATTCTTTAAATTGGTTCAAAGCAACTGGAATGATAGACCTTTAACATTTTGGGCTATGACAGTAAACTCTCCCAAAACAGTAAACTCGGCCAACACCAATCCTCAATTTCAGAGCTCCCTTCAAGGCTTTTTGAACAAATATCAAGCTATCTTCCAAACTCCACACACTTTACCTCCCTACATAACCATTAACAACACCATTCCCCTCAAACCAGATACTAATCCCATTAATTTAAGACCTTATAGATATCCACATTACCAAAAAGAAGAAATCGAGAGGCTTGTCCACAAGATGCTTGAAGATGAGATTATTCAACCGAGTCGTAGCCCATTTGGTTTACCGGCTCTTCTAGTTAAAAAGAAGGATGGTAGTTGGCGATTCTGTGTTGATTATAGAGCATTGAATGAAGCCACTGTCAAGGACAAGTTTCCTATCCCCATCGTGGAGGACTTGCTGGATGAGTTAAATGGGGCTGTTGTTTTTTCAAAAATCGATATAAGGTCCGGCTACCATCAAATAAGAATGGAACTTGAAGATGTTCCAAAGACCGCCTTCAAAACACATTCCAAGCACTATGAATTTAAGGTAATGCCCTTTGGACTCTCTAACGCACCTGCCACCTTTCAGGCATTAATGAACTCTCTTTTCCAGCCTTATCTTCGGAAGTTCGTATTAATATTTTTTTTATGGCATCCTAGTGTTCAGCAATTTTGTGCAGTTACACCTGATCATTTAGAGACTGTTTTTGATGTGTTATTAACTGCTGAATTATTTGCCAAATGGAAGAAATGTGACTTTGGAAGGGACTTAGTTGAATACTTAGGTCATATAATTTCGACAGACAGGGTAGCGACTGATAAGACAAAAATTGAAGATATGTTGAATTGGCCAACTCCAACATCAGTCAAACAACTAAGAGGTTTTTTGGGATTGATGGGATACTACCGAAGGTTTATAAGGAATTATGGTGTGATTAGTAAACCCCTGATTGAATTGTTAAAGAAAGATGCATTTAAATGGGGAGTAGCAGCAGAAATAGCTTTCAACCAATTAAAAGAGATAATGGTTACAACCCCTGTCTTGGCACTTCCAGATTTCTCCCAACCTTTCGTGCTCGAATGTGACGTGAGTGGTGGGGGAATTGGTGCGGTATTGATGCAGCAGGGCAGGCCAATTGCCTACATCTCTAAGTCCTCATCCATAAGGAATAGGCTGCTATCCGCCTATGAAAGAGAACTCTTAACAATTATCTTTGTCATCACCAAGTGGAAGCATTATCTTCCACGAGGAAGGTTTTTTATAAAAACTAACCATGAGAGTATCAAACACCTCTTAGAACAAAAGCTTCACACATATGTGCAGCAAAAGGGGATCACCAAACTCTTGGGTCTTGATTATAGAATTTTTATACAAGGGAAAAGAGAACAAGGCTACGGATGCCTTATCAAGAAAAAAATGAAGAAAATTTCAGCAGCCATTATTTGATTTCTACAGTGATACCCTCATGGATGGTTGATATAGAAGAAAGCTACTATAAGGGAGACTCTCTTGCTCAAGACCTCATTCTCGCCACTGCTATTCAACAACCAACATATTCAGCATACTCTTTTCAAGGAGGAATTTTGAAGTACAAGGGGCGAATTTATATTGGAAGCTCAACCGACTTGCGATCCAAATTGTTAGAACAATTTCATGACTCTCTTCTTGGAGGACACTTTGGGGGGTACAGGGTACATATACTAGACTGAAGGCTCATTTTTACTGGCCTAAGCTGCAACTTTCGGTCAAAGATTGGGTTAAAAGCTATGATGTTTGTAGTCGCTGTAAGGTTGAGAATTACCCTTATCCAGCTCTCTTACAGCCTTTACCCACTCCATCTACTGCATGGAGTACCATTGGTATGGATTTTGTAGAAAAGTTGCCAAAATTAAAGGGTTGTGATACCATATTGGTAGTGGTGGATAGTTTAACAAAAGCAGCCCATTTCATTCCCTTGATTGTTGTATCTGTGGGTCACAAATTTTTGGATCATGTGGGGAAGTTATATGGTATGCCTCACCGAATCATCTCTAACAGGGACAGAATCTTCACCAGCCTATTTTGGCGAGATTTGTTTAAGGCCTTTGGAGTTAAATTACACCTTAGTTTAGCCTACCATCCACAAACTGATGGTCAGACCGAGCGTCTCAACAGAACACTGGAAAACTATTTACGGTGTATGACTCATTTTAATCATAAAAGGTGGAGAGATTGGCTTAGCTTAGCCGAATGGTGGTATAACACAACTCATTCAGCCATCAAGATGTCTCCATTTAAGGCCTTATATGGTTGAGACCCTACCAGCCTGACTCTGTCCATTGTTGATTCTCCAATTGCAGCAGTTGAGGAATTGCTTCTGGAAAGACAGCATATTACCACTTAATTGAGAAAGTTTTTGGCCCAAGCACAGCAGCGTATGAAGCACTATACTGATAAGCATAGAACTGAAAGAGAGTTTCAAGTTGGTGATCAAGTATATCTAAAACTCCGGCCATATCGAGATAACTCTGTGGCTCTAAGAAGACACACCTCAAATTAGCAGCAAAGTTCTATGGCCCATTTGAGATAATTGAACGGGCAGGTGCAGTGGCTTACAAGCTACTTCTTCCACCTGATGCCAAAATCCATCCTTTTTTTCATGTCAGCCTCCTTAAGAAGAAAATTGGAGATAGGGAAGTTACAATGACAAGACTTCCAACCTTCCAAGATGATCAGTTCATGATCGGGCCAAAAAAGATTTTAAATTCAAGGGTTGTTCTAAAGGATGGTCAGCATAACCAGCAGGTTTTAGTTAAGTGGATCAATTTACCATCTATCGATTCTACTTGGGAGGACTTGTCTTTTATTGAAAATCAATTTTCAGACTTTATCCATTCTTGGGGACAAGAATGGTTTGATGGGAGAGGAATTGTTACATGTAGTACGAGAGGTAAGAAAGGAGTGATGGGCAAGCAAAGGAATGTAGATAATTGAATAGCTGTAAATAGGACAAAAGAAATGGTTAACAGTACCGTTAAGTAGCAGCAAGGTAGTATTTTGTTTGTTAGTAGATGATGAGCTATATGATTATAAGGAATGTTATTCTGAAAACAATTAGAATGAATCAATATTCCTCTTCCTATATTTCTGTCTTTCTCCTTTCTTTTCTCCTATCTATGATCTCTATTCTCCCATCTCCTTATTTCCTTCTCATCTGTCTCTATTTCTTTATTCTCCTAATCTCTTTTTTATTGTTTGGCTATTGTGATTTGTGCAAGGGTAACATCTCCTTTGGAGACGGGCTTGTTGATTGAATAAAACAGCCAAGGACATGAAATTCAAATGTGGTAGTTATCAACAAATGCTCTCTCTCATCTCTCTCCATCACTATCTGCATGTGTATCAGGAGAGAGAGAGAGAGAGAGAGAGAGAGAGAGAGAGAGAGAGAGAGAGAGAGAGAGAGAGAAATAATATGCCTTGTCAAAATTTTAATATCTTGTGCACACAGCAAGATAACCAAGGACTATTATTTTAGAACATTTGTATTCTTACAAGTTTCAAGCTTGTTAAAAAGCTGGTGTTAATTTATTTAAAATCAAAAGCTATTATATTAAGAGGGAGTCCAATCATCAAGATATCAAGGAAAGATGGAGAAGCTAGTTTGAAGATCTTCTTAATGATAACCTTAGTGAAAACATTGAGGATGTGGATGACATAACTGAAAAAAAATATGAAATATACTAGACGAATTAGGTTCTTTGAAGTGAAAGAACTTTGAAGAGAATGAAAATCGATAAAACATGTGAGCCGGATAGAATACTCATTGAGGTGTGAAAATGTTTAGGAGATGTAGGAGTTACTTGGTTGATAGAAAATTTTTTAATAAGATTCTAAGTACAAAGAAAATGTCTGATGAATGAAGAAAAAGTAATTTGATACCTATTTTTTAAAAAATAAAAGATATATTCAAAATTGTTCAAATTACAGAAACATTAAACTTATGAGCCACACCATGAAACTATGGGAGAAAGTTATGGAACCCCGTTCACGTTTGGACACTTATATCTCCCCAAACCAATTTGATTTTATACATGATCGATCAACTACGGAAGTATCTTTCTTATTAGAGATTTGATGGAAAAGTATAAAGAGATGAATAATGATTTACATATGGTTTTCATTTCGAGAAGAGTTACAATAGTCCCTAAAGAAGTTTTCTAGCAGGTCCTAAAGCGTAAGAGGATATCTATAAAATATATCCAAGTCCTGAAAGATATATATGATTGAGCTATCACTAATGTTCACACTATTAGATAGGATACTAAGGATTTTTCTGCTTCTATTGAATTACATCAATGTTCAGCTTTGAGCCTTTATCTCTTTACTTTAGTCATGGATGAACTAACAAAGCATATACATGATGATATCCCTTGGTATATGATTTTTACAGATGATATTGTGTTAATAGATAAGACTCAAGCAGAAATAAAAAATTGAAACTGTGGAGAACTTTAGAATCAAAGGGTTTTAAGCTAAGTAAAACTAAGACTTAATATATACACTGTAGATTTAACAATGCGAATAGAGGCGGCAGCAAAGTTGTTTTAGATGGAGCATCAACACCTCATAGTATTCCTTGACTCTATTATTCAAAAATATGGAGGTTGTGAAGAAGATATAAATCATTGGATCAAAGTTGAATGGATGAAGTGGAAGAGTGCTGCAGGAGTTTTATATGACAAAAAAAATGCCAATTAAATTAAAAAAAAAAAGTTTTACTACACTGCAATACGTTCTGCGATGATGCATAGTAGTGAGTGTTAGACGGTGAAAGGACAACACATAAGTAAGATACATGTTGCGAAAATAAAAATGATAAAATAGATATGTGGACACACCAGGATATATAGAATACGTAATGAGTATATTAAACAAAAGTGGGATAACATCTATCAATAATAAGATAAGAGAGCATAGATTGAGATGATTTGATCATGTGAAACGAAGAACTAACGATGCGCTGGTTAGAAAAATTAAACCAGTTAAAGTAAAAATAACTAAGAGAGGCAGAGGTATACCTAAACTAACTTGAACAAAAGTGGTTTAAAATGATATTATTATTTTATATTTATCAAAAGAGGTAACCCTAAGGCTTTGTTGTTGTTGTTGTCAATCAACAAACCATTTGTTTGCAGTCGAATATCCAATCGCCATGCTCACAGACTTTCTTAGTGGGGATCCCTAAAAATCGTAACAAGAAAAATCAAGTCAGAAATAGACAACCAAAATAGTTACTTCAAAGTACTACATAAAGATTGGCAACCTACCTGTGAAGATCAACATGGAACTATATTTAATGGAATATCCTAGGGCACATTCTTTTACTTAGTGTAAGTTATATTATAAGACAATATATCACAAATATCGAGACTTACCTTTATTAGATCTAAATTTTCTGATTTTATAGAAAATCACCCCTTAATTTGCACCAAGTTAGCCTTCGACTTGTCATCCAAAGAATCTACATACCCTATTGAAGGACTAGTAATTAAAATCATTGTAGAACTAGCAACATAAATAATATGTTTGTATATTCTATCACCAAGCTCTTGGTGTATTAGAAGCTCAGCTTGGAAGCATCAGTGGACCACTAAAGCTTGTAGCTTTACAAACTTCCAAGTGGAGTTCTCTTTTGTAGGCTAGTTGTCATTCTCATACCTAATAATTGAAAAACAAAAGCTCAACAAATTCAAATATAGAGCATAAGTAACATTGAACCCCGCCACAATTAGGCCTCATAAGTTTTACACAAAGATATTCACAATTCGAAAAAATAATATAAGGGCAGCCCGGTGCCCTAATATCCCACTATGCGCAGGGTTTTGGGAAGGGTCGGACCCATTAGGTCTTTGTACTCGGCCTTCTCTTGCAATTGCAAGAGACCGTTTCCACAACTCGAAAAAATAATATAAAAGTACAAAATTTTATTTACTGGTCAAATGAAAAATAAAAACAGAATTTACAAAATATTCTCTAACACAACAATTCTAAAAGATGGTTGCATTCATCTTCCAAAAAGTTGGCATTTCCAAAAAAACACTTGCCTCTTTTTTGTTTTTCTTTTTCTGAGGATTCTTTAATAAAAAAAAATAGATAAGAAAAAAATTCAAATAAGAATATAACTATACAAGCTTGAGTAAAAATAGACTGAATATTAATCAAATGTAGAATAAATGTCAAGTAACATTTTCTTCTATTTTCATATCCTTCTATATCCCCCTAGAAAAAGAGTCTTAACAAATGACTATTTCATAATCTGATATTCATTGAGAAAAAAAAAAGACTTTAACATATTATTAAAATATGATGCATATAAAGTGCAAACACAAAGCAATATAATTAACAATGACACAGACCTTACCGGAAAAGGCCCCTTGTCTGATAAGGAATGGCCAAGTACAGTACCAGGCACCAATGGTCCAGTCTGAGTTTGGCTGACTCTTGGTCTTAGGCTTGGTCAGTGTCATATCCCATTCTGGGGTTGATAATTTTTCATCATTGTTTGCTACAATTTTCTTCCAACCAATTTTTTCCACGAGACTACTTTCTGGTGTGTCACCTTCCAAAAGCTTTGCCCTTTCTATTCAAGCTCTCAGCCTGCAGTGCTTCCTCTTCAACTATTTGTGCTCTGCACTCAACTTGCCGTATTTCACTATTAGAAAATTTCAAAGAATTAAATTGACCATCAGATGTAGCCTGCCAGCAATAACAAGTAGATCAAATTTCTGATTGCTTAAGGATCAAAACACCACGTAATAGGAAGAATCCAAGGGAGCAGACTATAACACAGACAAGGACAATGATTGGAAATTTGTAATATGTTTTGAGTAGCTCACAATAAACTTTTAACCTTATGACTACCAACTTGCTTGATGCAGTCATCTTCTTCCCTTGCCTTGGGCATATCATCGTCATCGCGTACCGACAAAAAGGGACTAGAGAGCTCAGATTCCTAATTAAATCACCAAAAACCAACCAGTGTTTAAAAGCACTACCTTAAAACAGTTAACACATCAAGATAGTTCGCTTACTAGTGACGCTTGGGCTTTTAGATCCTCAATATTGAAGTTCCAGGCACTAACTCTTCTTTGGTATTCACTCTAATGATGATAAGGCAAGCCATTGACAAAAAAAAATCAGAATGGAAAAAATAGCACATTGGAAGTGCCAAATTCAAATATGTTTGACCCCTCAATGTCACTTGTCCTAAGTATACATTCATTTCTCTAATGTTTGAAAAGTTGAAACTACAGACGACAGACTGCAAATTTCACCCTCAAGGAATTGAATGACAGGATTTCAGAAAAGAGAAAATACCAATATTGAGGGAAAATTTGTAAAAACAAAAATGACTGGGATTGAACAATGAGCAAAAGTCAAGAAGCATGTTCTCATGAAGAAGATAAAAACTTAACATGAGAGTAACTCATGTCATGGTATTAATTTCACATTCTGTTATGCTGCCATGACCACTGATAAGAGAATGAATTTCTTGTTTCAAAACATCCCTATTTTTTCATTTTGGTACACTCTACAGTTAAAATAAGCGCAAGAAAATTCCAAACCAGGCACCATATATTACTCCTGACAAATCACAAATTTTTAGAAGGGCAAAGCACTATAAGTTATGTAAAACAAATGATGGACAATTGTAGCAGATAATAATTACAGGCCATGGAAAACACTTGATAATCTCAAAATTAGTTTATGTCTAATCATTTGGAAAGCCCAAGCTCATTTTTTTGTGGGGGGTGGGTGGTAAAACCAAGATTCTCAAGGGCATTCATTAACCATGGGTACATCAAATGAGTGGCAAACTAAGATGCTTAACTACTGTGAGCTGACCAGCAGGTCTGATGCCCAGATCAGGATAGATTGTCAGGTGGGGATTGGGAAAACACATAAATACACCACCAACAACCAAGACATACTAATAGAGTTGTCTATAAAGTGCCCTTCTTGAATTATCAATCATGTAGTACCCATTCAAAGACAGAATATAAGCTATTGTACTGCAACAAGGCATAGCTTCATATAAATACGTTTCAGGAAATTCTCAACTTCACAGAATATGTTTTAAATAATAAAGCATACTTGGAATTATATCCACTTCCTGGCTGCAAAACCTCTGGTGTCATCCTGCAAAATAGACGATAATATACAAAGATCAGAACAAGTTTATACATTTTTTCATAAGAATGGAGAAAATTCTATCCAACTAGAAACTACTTTAAAAATATTCTCCGTGCATACCAGCATGGAGTTCCCACAAAAGTATTTCTAGCATGTTGTCTATCACCTGTATCAAACATGTAAGCAAAAAACACCAGATTCGCAAGCGTTACAGTCACACTACTGTTCAGTAGTATGTTTCCAGCCTGTAAGCACAATTGAAACAAATAAAAATTAAACATAGGCATGCAGGACTAAAAATTGAAAGATAAAATATGGTATCCGATAAATAGCATGCAAACTTAATACTTAACCAACCTTGACATCGATGTAGGTATTCCAAAGCCTTAAGAGTTTCTTTAAGAATGGAACCAACTGCGGCCTCTTCAGACCCATCCATACATGCAATCTTCATGAGGTGCAAACAAGAACCTTCATCCATGAATGGCATCACCACCCAAATATTTCAGTCAACAACAAATGAAAAATATGCCCTAATAACATTTGGATGGTCTATCAAACTCATGGTTTGAGCTTTCCTTCGTATATCATTCTAGAAAAGAGCATAACCATCAGGCAAACCACTTCATTGAGCCATCAATATAGATATGAGCACAAAGAAACATCAGCAAGAAGAAATCAATATCATAATTAAACTGCCGCAAACAACTACTGTAAAGGGAAAAAAGGGTTGTTCAGAAATCCAAAATGGAAGTAAATTATAGCATCCATCGCAATTTTAAAGAACAATAAACAAGTACTAGAAAATAGGTTTACACCTTTTTTCAGTTTTTTCTATATTGTAAGCTAGCATAATATTATTATATACTATCCCATTTCTTTTTTCAACCGTTAATTCCATAATCTTGGCCCATTGAGTAAAAATTTTGGAAACAATCGCTTGAAGTAGCAATTCTCTATCTAAGTCTTTAGACCAGTGGCCTTACTCTTTTCCACCCTTTTCTTTTGTATCAAAGGACACAACATAACAGCTAGCAACGTGTTTCACAAACAGACAATGTTATGACCAGCGAGATAGTCGTTGCAAAAAAGAGCCACCTTTCATTCAAGTACAAGTCTTTTGGTAACAATGCTTGTAAGCTTGATCTCTCAAAAATAAAAGAGAATCTAGATGCTGTCACATCTCATGTACACAAAAATTAAGACAAACTCATATGAAGAGGCATGGCATAAATGGAAAAATAAAGAGTCAAAGAACAAAATAAACAAATTGAAACAAAAATGCCCAAATCTAATGTTAAACTGCTAAAGAAGCCAAAGAAAAAAAGATATAAACATTTCTCAATGAAAATATATGAGTTTCTTGAAACAGAAGCACAATATAACAGTAATGATATCCAATCTTCAATGTAGTCCAGTCTTTGCCATGGCCAAAGCACCATCATATGTTTGATTTCCTCCAATGAATCCACTCATATGGACAAAAACACAACCGGGGATTCCAGATACCCTTGAGAGTTCATCATCTCTCAGACCTCGCCACTGAGCTGGAAGAGGTTTCCAACTTTCAAATCTATCAGGAGCTATTGCCACAGCCTGCACTCGCCAATGTTTGCTCCTATCATCCTGCATATTGTTATATTGTGATGAGAATTTGAAAAATCCATTGGAGTTAAAAACGACATTCCTTTTTGAGAGAGAGATAACGGTTATATCTAAGCCTTTCACTTAAAATGGAATACGCTCATTAACAACCACTTAATTAGCATCAGACTCTCATAATACCTAAGAAGAAGAATCTACTAATGAAAGATATTTTGACAGGTTTTTTAAGGTGTTCTTGTCATTTAAAACGACAAGGAAAACAGGACCTAGATATTCTACGATGAATATTTGCAAGATTTGATTTTTCATTATAAATAAGTTATGCAGAAAAGTATGCATACCTGATAAATAACATATTTAATTGAAGGGTTAACCTTCAGTTCCTCCTCAAGCTCAAACAAGTGAAGTTTCCACTGTAAGGAACAAAATCTAATTAGAATTGTCTGAACAGAGCTGTGACTGATTAAGAATAATAGCAGCTCAACACTTCTGTTAAACAGAAATACATATTCCAAAGACCACAACATGTGTTTCTTCAGATCAACTATCCATTTCAAATGCAGTAACACAGGAATCAAGCAATTTGATTACTCATATGTTAAATTATTAGTGCTACCGCAAAAACACATGAAAGTAATAATGAAACCAACATTATTGACAGCATCAATCTCATATCCGGGAAGCTAAAGACTATGCTATAATAGGATAACAAAAGTTTACCGTAGTATGTGAGATAAGTCCATCATACTTACAGGACAAAATGTAGTCAAAATCATAATTTCACCACTGGGGTCAATATCATATCTAGTTGCAAAAGCCTCCATTACAAATGACCGTGCTGGTAACCAAGACTTCACATGAAAGTGAACATTCTGAAAAATAACAAATAGTCAGTTAATATGCAATCATTAAGAACTCTATTTCTATAGTTCAAACTCTAAAATGCCAAAACGAAAAGAGAAATTTTAAAATTAAAAACAACATCCACCTACTTACTTGATATAAAAACAAGTTTCACAGAGAAGTTAAAACTTACATCCAAAAACTCACTGCCAGCTAGAGCCATTGCTCGCTGGAAGGCCTCATCCTCCTTTTCAGATGATTGATCAGGATCAGTCCAATCCAAATTCAATCTCCCAACTCTTGAAGACAAATGTGTATTATTCACATATTTTGGAGGTTGGTCCGTGTCATACTGATTAACTCCATTATCAATGGCATCAATTGCCTGCAGAAGGGGGAAAATATTTCCCAAATAAAAGGGGAGATAGGGAAGAAGAAAGAGGAGCTAATGAATAGCACAAAAATAACCTAAAATGAAGCAAAACTATCTGAACACACATATGTATAGTATGGGTAGCATCTCTATGACCATAGCAGGTTAAAACCCGAAGTTATACCTAAACAACGTTATTTATAAGAACATGGATTACATTAAAACCACTGCTTAGTCTACCATCATTGTTCATATGCTACAAACAAATCAACCCACAATATTTCATAGAAAACCATTAGCAGAATTCTAGACAATGACATTCTCAATTTCTAAAACTATCTGACATAGATAAGGATAATAATGTTAAATTTATCAATATAAACATAATTTAGTACCTCCATGAAGCTTTTGTAAACAGCCAAGAATAACCGATGCACGTCTGGATGCCCTTTGTCAACCTGCAGCTCCTTTGCAATGATCTCCTTCCCAAAATGCTAAAGAAAGAAGCAATTAAAACAATAGAGATCAAATCAGAAGATCATATAACTACCAAAAAGAAGTATGTACATTTCCTTTTTATTTATTTTTTTAAGTAATCCACTAAGGACTACCTTATAAACAAGGCCAGCACTGCTAAGCTTGGTAGTGAACCCATGTCCAAACACCTCCTCAAAACCTTTCTGATGGTGATCATACCGATCATGACTTGGATCATACACGCCCCCAACATCAAGCACGGCATCCAGACCCTCCAAGACCTGCATTCCGCCATTAAATTTCAAATAACCTTTACATAAAACACAGACTAAAAGCTCTGGTCAAATTTGCTTACAAAGGGAAGAAAATATGACCACCAATAATATAGTAGATAGTTAAAAAAATTCCTAAAAACTAAGCTCTTCAAACACTAAGACAACTATGCAATTCTAAAGTTTCTCTTTTTCTTGTCTCCTTGCAACTTCTAGACAACCAAAAGTTTTCGGGAGCAAACAAAATCATGCTTGAGGACTTGTTTCCATACGCATAAAAAAGACACCCCAAAACAACTATTTCAATGAAACAGAAAATGAGTTGTGCTCATTGGAACCTGAGGGTCTCTGAAGCGAACAATTTCGGCATTGAAGAACTTGTTGGTGAGGCGAATCATAAAGCAGCCAAGAGCCTCATCACAGTGGAAACTACCATTGTGTGTACCCACTCGCTTTGCAGGAGCATGGTGGGGAGAACCAGTTGAGTAGGCAGGAGAAGACGCCATTAGAGGGATTAGCAGAGGGTGAGTGAGGATTTTAGGGAAGTTGAAGTTGGAGAAGAGTTTGTGGTTAAACCCTCTGCTCAGCAATAACATAGCCCTTGCAATATTACTCAAAGGGCATCAAATACTTTGCTTATATCTTTCTTTAATTTCTTTAGTTAACCCTAATTTTGAATTTTGAATATTGAAAATGGAACTTACAATAAAATTGAGCAAGGTAGGTCACAAGGAATCTGATGAAATGAAGTTTCTTTCCAACAGTCTTTGGGTGGGGAATTTAGTGGCCAATGTAACGAATTCAAATCTTATGGATCTTTTTGCTAAGTACAGTGCTCTTGATAGCGTCAAGAATTATTCCTCTAGAAGTTGTGTGTTTTTGTACATCAAGCGTGTGGAGGACGCTGCAGCAGCCAAGGATGCGCTACCTGTCGAAAGTTGAGTTTGTGAGAGCTTAAGCAAAAAAATAAAATTATCAATGACATTTATGGATTGAAAATAAAATATTATATCAATAATTAAAAAAGTAATTAATATATATACACTTACAAGATAAAATGAAATTATTCATTGAAAAATTGAGCCCTATCAACAATCAACATCATAAAGGTTCTTCATTATGATGGCTTTCATATTATAGTTTAAAAACAAAAACTAAAGATACAAAGCTAGCAAATTTAACATTAACATATTATCTATGTGGTTAAGTGTTACTCTTCTGCTCAAATGACCCTTAAAATAAAGTATATATTGTTTACCATATCAAATTATTAATGCGATATATAGCATTATGATGTCTTCTCCTTTCCTTTTTTTTTTTTTTTGAGAATGAAAGCAATGTCTTTGAGATTCAACGAAATGTTATGCTAATTTGATTATAGCGTGGTTATCGTATACCTCTCTACAATGAGTAGTTCTCTCTTTTGTCATAGTTAGCTTTCTATTATCTCCATTTAAGTGTATGTATTTATTAATTATATATAACAGCATATTCTAATGGCAATTTAGAAACAAGTGGAGTGTAGTTCATAAGCAATGGTAGCAAGCACATGATGATATCTTTTGCTCAATTAGCAAATAAAATTTAAGTTCTTTAGCAGACAAAGAAACAGAACTAGTAGATTTATTACTTCTATTTTGTTTTTTTTCCTAAAAATCATAGCAAAAATACTAACAGTTAAACTCTTGGAACTACTACTACCATCATCAATTAACACACCAGATCTTCCAGTAGCATTTTAGGAAAATATAAATTATAAGTTTCATATAATAAATCTCTAAATTTTCTTTAAAATCATCAACATCTAAATCTATCTCCATGTTACCATAAAAGGCATCAATAACAGAACATAATCCTGTTTTAGAATCAACTAAACAGAAAAAGAGAGAGATAGAGAGAGAGAAATTTTTTCCCAGTATTATTTAAATTTTGTTTGTCTAATATTTACTAAATCACTAAATAGTGCATCATATCTATATTTTTGAAGAACTTCACCAATAGCATAAATATATATAGATGTAAAAGCAAATGAGAATTAGAATAATAAACACCAGACAAAAAAATTTATTAAACCAGCCACTGGTGAAGAAAAATTAAAAAATAATCCTTTTAAAAAAAAAAAAGATCTAGAATGGTCATGGTGGATACGGCCATCTGGGTTTGGTGCGATGCTACTTGAAGTTTGAAGGCGATGGTGATAGTGATAACTGAAAATAGTGAGAAATTGAAGTCTGGAGATGATGGTGCTGATGATTGCAATGAAGAATGGATCTTGATGAGAGACTTGAGAGGCGAATGTTAATTTAGGAATGGCAACTAGTAGGGTATTCACGAAAACTACCTTACTCATTTATTTCAAACTAAACCCATTTATATTTATCCTCCATCACCCATACCCATCCCAAACCCGTTTAACACTATCAACTTACTACCCAATATCCGTCTAATTAACTATTTATATAAAAGAAATTTAGAAAATGCCAAAGAAAAAGCACAAAATTTATCATACCATTTTGCTAGAAAATTTTATTTTATTTTTTTTATTGTAAAGCCTTGTAGGCAAGGATATAATCAAGCTCTTCATTCACTATCAATTTCGGATTCAGCCCAAAAGCAATTGAATCCCATTTTAATGTCAAACCAACTATCAGAGGATGCAAAACTTCACAAGAAGTTCATACCGACTCCAAATAGCTTAAAGTGACAATAGATTAATATTTTGCCAAAGACCAGAACAGCAAATTATCAAGAACCAAAAACCCAAGAAAAAAAAAATGTATCCCATAAAGAACCCAAGTAAACCCCGAAATTTGAAACATCAAATTCTTTTCTCAAACGAACCAAATTCATCAATTAAGCAAAGCTAAAAGGTTATAAAAAGGTTTGAGATTCACATTTCCACAAATTAATGATGACAGAGAATTAGTTTTTCAATGGAAAATAGGAAGTTCATGGTCTAAAACAAATTCACAAAAAATATATAAATACTCAAAATGATTGGTGAATTTTTTAAAAAGGTAAATAATAAATATATGGCCTTCTAAATGATGAGTCAAAAACTCAAAAATTGAATTACCAAATGATAATTCCTATTGCAATTAATTTGCAAATTTTATCTTAAGATTTCTTCATACATGAGGGTTTTTTCCCAATCAAATGCAAGAGACACGGGAACAATTAAAGAATTAATTGAAAGATTTTGAAAGTTTTATAAGAGAATGGGTTGGAAGATTTTAAATGATTGATTATGGACTATTTGCCCAGTAGCAGTTAAAAAGATTCTAATTTAATTTTTAACTGTATGAGGAAAAAGTACAGATATTTCAGGAAACTCAGAAGGAGAAAAAAATAAATATATACATTATTAGTGTGAGTTTAAGTTTCAATCAGAACCAAATTTAGGAAAATTAAAATAAAAAAAATGCATTATTGAGGTACACATACGAATTCTGCTCACCTGAAATTTAAAGTGTATTCAGTTACAAGTTCTAAACCTGTTTTTTAATATATGCATATATTGGATGAATCTTTTTACCTCTAAAAACATTAAGATAAAAAGGAAGCTGCAGAAGATTTAACAATTTTTTTAAACAAGTTCATGTTACCAATCCATTGGCACATCTCCTAATTCAACTCAACAAAAAAAAAAATTAAATTCCCCAAATGTAATGTGTGACCATAATTCAACTCAACAAAAAAACCATAGAATCAGAAATTACAGATGCTATACAATGAACAACATAAAAGAACATTTAAAAAAAATCTCTTCCTGTACATCTCAATAAAATGTTGATCATAAAATCACATATAAATGGTGCTTCTGCTATCTGCAATATAACAATTTTCTTTCGTTTTTTAACAAAAATAAAGTTAAAAAAATTAATAAAAAAAAGTAAAATAAAAAAGATTACCAGCAGCCGATGCTAATGGCGATGGCGAGAGCCTGGCTTGAAAATTATGGTGGAGAGAGGTTTGGACGCTGGGCTATCGACTAAGATGGTGAGGCGCAGAGGCGGGAAAGAGAAAGAGATTTTAGGTTATTTGGTATTAGGGTTCTTATTTTAATAAGAGTTTAAAAAAATAAAAATATATATTTAATTTAAATAAATAAAAAACAAAACAAGAGGCATGAGTGCTTTTCATTTTTTTTATTTAATTTATTTAATTTTTTTATTTTTTATTTTAATTTAATTTTAATTTTTTATTTTTCATTCTAATTTTAGGGTTTAATAAAAAAATATTAAATAATATAAAACTAATTAAAAAATGCATACTAAAAACTACTTAGTTTTAGTGTTAAAACCATGTAACTTTAACTTAATTGATTTTTTATTATATAAAAATTCAAATGAATTAATATAAAATTAAAATTAATTGCTTTTTTAATTTAATTTAGTATATTAATATATAAGAAGTCTAATTATATAATTTATATAATTAATATAGACATATTTTTGTAGTTTTATTGTACACACACTGATATATACACACATATACATACATACAAACAACTTATAATAATAATATCAATATATTATAAGTGTAATTGTATAGTTTATGTGTCCGACTCAAAAACACACACTAAAACTACATAGTTTTAGTTTAGTTGATTTTTAATATACAAAAAATAAAATAAAATTAAACAACTATTCTTTTAATTAAATTAGCATATTAATATATAATAGATCTAATTATAAAGTTTATACAATTAATATAAATATATATAATATTTTACATCAATGTATTTATAGTGCTTATTGTTTATATACATATATATACACACACACAATAGTATACGCATACAATTTATAATAATTAGATTAAAAAATTAAAATCGGCTACACTTTTAATTAAATTTAGCATATCAATATAAAATAGGTCTAATTATATAGTTTAGACTAAATATATATATAGTCTCTTGAGCTTATAATATTTAATCACTTATTCTCTGAACTTTCATTTTAACAACTTTTATCTTTTTATATTTATTTATTTTTTATTAACAAATACTTATATTAATAAATATTAGTTAGTTTGTCTCTTATATTTATATATTTTGTACCAAATACATATATTAGTGACTCGATATTACTTAGTAATTTTGTACTTATTTAAATTAAAAAAAATATAAGCTCAGAGAGTTATATGGTTATATTGAAAATTTAAAGGACATACTAACTAAATGCTACAAATTCAATAAGTTACATATATATTTGACCAATAATTTATATAATTAATATAGATATATATAATATTATATATTAATATATTTATAGTATTTATTTTATTCATGTTTAATATACCTACAACCCCTAAACTTTATAGTTTTAGTCATTTTATCTCTTATATTTATATATTTACTATATTGTTATTTGTATTTATCTATCTTGTTCTAATAGATACCTATATAATCACATATTGATTATTTTTTCTTTTTTACTTATTTATTTTATACTTAATAGATATCTAGATAAAAAATAGTACTACGGGTACATGTAAGTGTCTATTTGACATAAAATATATAAGTATAAATATATAAATATAAAAGTCAAAGTGATCGATATGTGATTATATAAATATCTAATGAAATAAAATTGATAAGTATAAAATAAACATACTTATTAGATATTTATATAATCACATATCGATCACTTTGACTTTTATATTTATATATTTATACTTATATATTTTGTGTTAAATAGATACTTGCACGTACCCGTAGTATTATTTTTATCTAGATATTTGTTAAGTATGAAATAAATAAGTAAAAAAAGTAAAAATAATCAATATGTGATTATTTAAGCATTTATTGAAATAAAATTGATAATTACATGAGGTGAGGTAACATGACAAATGCATAAATATATAAGGTAAAATGATTAAAACTGTCAAGTTTATGAGGCAATTAATGTATTAAGCTTTTTATTTATACACATATACTTATAAACATACGCATAACATATATAGATATATATACATATACAAATATTTTATAATATTTTTATAATTTATGTTGAAGCTTGGAAGACTAGAATGAAGCAATTCCAGCTGCATCTTCCTACGGTGCATCTGATATCGTGGCAGTATTGTCAGTTAGGATGGGTTGCTTTTAACACAGATGGAGCTGCTAAGGGTAATCCGGGATTGGCTGCTTGTGCAGGGGCGGCTCGCGACAGCAATGGGAATTGGATTGTGGGGTTTTGGAATAAAATTGGAAGATGTAGTGCTTTAGAGGCTGAATTATGGGGAGTTGTTTTTGCTTTAAAGATAGCTTGGGAGAGAGGTTAGAAGAAGGTGGTGTTCCAGTGTGACTCTAAGGCTATTGTGTCCTTTTTGCAGGGAAAGGAGGCGAATACATCCAGAGTTAGAAACCTTTTGTCCAATTGCAGAGAGATGATCAAGCGTGTATGGGATGTGAAGTTTATTCACATATAGAGAGAGGCAAATTCTGTTGCCGATGGTCTTGCCAACTTGGCTTTTGATGATTCTATGGGACTCAAAATTCTTGCAGCTCCTCCTGCGAGTTTATATCAGTTTTTGAATGCTGATAGGATTGGTGTCTTGTGGCCTCGCATGATGTAATTTGGGCTCTACCCCTCCGTTGAAGGAAAAAAAATGATAATAATACTAATACTGTGAGCACTAGTTAGGAATTATACAACCAATTTCTGAGAGAAAATATTCCAGCAAAGCCAAAAATGCAACTAACTCATAATTCATGATGACTTCATTTATGACAATTCTCAAATAGCTGCAAATTTTAAGGCATTATTTTAAGTTCAAATTTTACGTTTATAAATAAACAGAAAAAGAAGCTACCCTTGGTTCTATTAACATATAAATGTCATAAATAAGCTTTCTACTCCCTCATGGCAACTACTTCACAACGCAGATGAAAACAAAAAATTGTCAACTACTAGATACATTTTCCATGCCAAAAGATGATTCCTTCTAACCAAGAAAAAGAATGATGAACACTTTTACTTCCATGATAATTTGCTCTTCCCTAAATATAAAATATACATGATAGTTTCACTTTATAATTATATTTTTTTTAGCTCTTAGGCATCCAACGCCCTCCCGACCCCATTTTCTTCTTGACTGAATACTAATTTCAACCATTTTGTAACTATATACAATAACAATATTGGCAAAATTTTCTCTCATCCATACATCATGAGTACATGACATATTCCTAGGTTTGGGTCTCAACCATTTGGGGGGTGAACTCTGTCAGGATCATAAACGTGGCAATGGAAAATGATAAGCTATTGAAAAATTAACATGTACGTATGTCAGCCTTTCAACATTTAGTTTTTCAGTCAATCTGATCATTTTGAAATATAAGATGAGAACATTAGACGAATTGATGTGAGCAAAATCCACAAGTAGAGTTAGGGGCAGAATTAGGTGAAGTCGGGTGAGGGCTGACGACCCCCCTGGCTGTCACCGAACGTATATTTTGAAGGGATCATTTCTACCGGCCGGAGCAATAAGGGTGGAGGCTCAGCCCCTCAGTCCTCCTCTCCTTCTTTTGCCTCCCTCTTTCTGAGAGGCTGGTTTCGCCACTGAATAGAGTCATTAATCCTGTAAATTTATAGATTCCTAATGCTTCGATTATGAGGTATAGGGGCAAAGAAGATGAAAGAAGCCTCGTGAGCATATATACAAAGCTTGTTCGATTTGGAAATAAAGTCTTATGGACCAATGTAAGATTAAGTCAAGATGATCAACTTATTGGAAAAATTACACCCTCCATCAATTTTTATAATTTTTTTTATAATTTTTATTAGAGCTATTTTAGTTATTTTATAATAAACTTATAATAAATTATGTAAATTTATAAATTCATAATAAATATATAATAAATTTATAATAAATTCAAAATAAACTCATAATAAATTATCTAATTTTAATATTTTTATAAAAAAAAAATTATAAATTCTGATAAATCTATAAATACTTTTAAAAACATAATAAATTTAATTTTTTTTATTTTTTCTGATATTTTTATAAAGCCTCTAACTTATTGGGAGCATTTGGATCTCATTTGTTTTCATAAGCCCATTTAGTTATTTTAATCTTGTTTTTGGAAGACTATGTAACTTAGTTTCTTAGTAACTTGTTAGATAATGGGCCTCCTCATAAGTTGTTTTAAGCTCAAACTTAAATAGTTATTGTAACACCCATATATCCCGTATATGTACATTACATACTACACCTGTAATATACGTATACCAAATACAGAAGTGCTACGGTTTATAATAAACAAACCGATCTTTCAATTTAACAATATTATAAGAAAACTTAAAACATTTAAATCATATTATATAGTACAATAAGTAAAACATTCAAATCATATTATAACGTTCAATAGATAAAACATTTATTTGATACGCAGCGGAAAATATAGCGATGGTTACAAATACATATACATTAAAATCCATGTTTTACAAAATATAAAATTTATACATTTTGGCAGTTTGTCTTTGATCTTTAAGCCCTCAATCAACGCTTCAGAATCTAGACTCAACTCGGTCTAATTGAGCTCTCTAGTTCTATCCTGTCACCTGCGCGATGAACCACAATCGCGCTAAGCCAACGGCTTAGTGGTACAAACCACAATAACTATATGCTATAATGAAATGCAAATGTCATACTTTCAAACATTATAAACAATTCTCAAGGACATCATATTTCATAACATTATCTTTTATTTTATCATTCAATTGTTTCATCATTCATAAATCACATTTAAGCAAAAACAAACATGGGCCCAAAAAGAATTTAATATGATATTCAAAGTTCAGAGTTACTGCTTTGGTCCATAATTACAATCATTAAGCCCGTAGGCGATATATATATTTATCCATGGATAATCAACTAGAGCTTACGACACAGTCTTTTCACTCAATCTAGCTTTAAGAATTTATTTTTGAGGCTTACGACTGTGAACACTCGAATTTTGAGGCTCGGGAAGCCAATTTTCTCAGACTGCGGACAACCGAGCCGGACCGAAGGTCCGCAGTAAAGTTCACAAGAAATATATCGATATGGTACTTGAAATGTCCGGGACGACGTGAGGATCACGGATATGGTCCCGGAATAATTTTTGGAGGTCTCTAGCTCCCGAAAAATTAGTTTGAGCGAAAACCGGACGAAACCGGCGGCCCAGCCACTGTGACCCCGGCGGCTCAGCCGCCAAAATCGGCGGTCCGGCCGCCGTGACCCCGGCTGCCGAGCCGCCAAAAATTTTGGCTTCTTCCGTCTTTTCGGCTTGTCACATCCACGGCGGCTCGGCCGCCGTACAGCCCGATTTTGCCTATAAATTGCCTTCAGGTGTTCAGAAAAAGAGGTTGGCTTTTGGAGACTCCGGGCCTCATGCTGACGAATTTAACCCGTAATCAAGAATCATAATCTAAGGTCCAAGAAAATGAGATCTGAAACTTCGAAGTGGAAAAATCCTAAGCAAGGTAATATCCAAATTCATCATTTGTCAATTTAAGCATGTCATAAGCATTCCATCTTCTTCTTAATTTCTTTCGGTCAAAGACCTAATCCTTTTAGGTCTAATGGCCTAATGGACAAATCAATCCACATTTCGGCATTAAGCCGTGAATCAATCAATCTTTTTGGTACGGAGCCTAAATCGCATCCTTTTGGTACAAAGTACCTAAATTTCACAGTTAAAATCAACCTTTTGGCACGAAGCCTAAATTGTTTCACTTTGGTACGAAGTACCTAAATTTCACAATCAATCAATCTTTTGGCATGAAGCCATATTGCACTCTTTTGGTACAAAGTACCTAAATTTCACCATTTAGCACTAAGTGCTAAATCTCACAAATTTGGCAAAAAGCCCGACAATGCAGGCCAAAGGCCTAAAATTTGCATCTTTTTGGTACAAAGTACCTAAATTTCACCATTTAGCACTAAGTGCTAAATCTCACCAATTTGGCAGAAAGCTCGACAAATGCACGAAGCATACACACACATGCATGAAGCATAATTTTTATCGCCTTTAAATAGGCTTTCCCGAACTACATGGGCTTTGATCTCCTATTCAAACGGGAGTATGTAGGCATGTTTGGGATTCACCCCAAATAGCAAGTCCACAATTTACTAACAATTTGTCTGTTTTTATTTCTTTGTTCCTTTTGTTTGCAAGTTAGTCAAATGCATGACATAGTCCCCGAATCCTACTTGGGTTCGTAGATCAGAAGCCTTTACATTGGAAGCATTAATTGGAGTCAAACAAGGGTTTTCTTAGTTTTTCCCTTTGAACAGAAAAAACTGAGTGGCGACTCCCGACAACGAGTGAACTTTCATCCGAATCCTTTTCGGGTGGAAAACCGAGGTTCACAGATTGGCAACTCCACTGGGGACCATAAAAATGATTTATGGGATCTTAGTGGACTACAATTGTTTATTTGACTAACTTGTCATTCTTTATGGTGCTTTTATTTATTTTGCAGGGTACCTTAGCAATGATTATCCTTTCTTTAAGGATATTGGAATTGAAAGTTGACAAAAGAAATCTTTCTAGGGACCATAAAAAATAATTTATGGGACTCTAGTAGACTACTATTGTTAATTTGACTAACTTGCCCTTCTTTAGGGTACGTTTATTTGTTTTGCAGGGTACCTTAGCAATATATATCCTTCCTTTAAGGATATTGGACTGAAGATTGAAGAAAGGAATCTTTTTCCTTTGATGGATCTATTGTTTGACTACTTGTGCATTTATTTTGTCATTCAGAGAATCTTTTTCTCTTGCATATGTGGGGGAATCATTTTCCTCCATTGCATAAAAAATTGTTTTCAAATGAATTTCTTCTCTTTCTGTTCAAAGTTCTGAGTCTGGATAGCAAGTAGCGCTGACCGGCAGGTCTCCTTGATTATGCCGGCGGACAGCCAAAGCGTCCTCCCTGTTGTCGCAAACCATTCCAATCCTTTTGGAGTGGCCCATGAGTAATCGTACTGTTGGACCTACGCGAAACTCCTTGTTTCACATGTGGTTAGGTATATCTTACTCAAGACTCAAGGGTCCCTATTATAAGCCGATTCTCTATTTTTCATGTGCCAATAGAACCTTCCATTAGGTTGTATGTACCCAATGATAGTGCCACATTCCATTAAAATGAATTGTGATGTGATGAGGTGCATTCATGCAACATAACAACACGGTTTTGGGGAAAATCTTTTGATATGTGCAAGTGGACCAAGAGTTTTCCTACCCTACACACTACCCTGATCCTTTACCCTTGACCTTTTCAGGTATCCACCATCCGTGTGCCGTCACCTACACAAACTTCACTAACCACTCCAATTCCTGAAATGGCTACAATTGAACAGATCAAGGCCTTGTTAGATGGACAGGCTAAGGAAATTGAAGCTATGATGCAAGAAAAAATTGATGAAGCTTTAGCCGCCCAGAGGGTAGCCATCTTGGCTGAATTGGGAGGGGTACCAAAGACAGCCACTACTTCTGAAAATTTAGGGAAAGAACCTATTGTGGGACAAACTAGTACCCCCACGACTGCTCAGAATACCCCTGTCATCAATTTGGAGGATCCACCCTCTAAGAATGTCACTGAAACTGATGAACTGAAAAGAAAACTTGAATTACTGGAAAGGTCAATCACTGCAATGAAAACTCATAAAGAGGTGGTAGACATGGATTCTTTATCCTTGTTTCCCCAAGCTAGATTGCCTCCAAAATTCAAGATGCCTGGGATGGACAGATTTGATGGGACTACTTGCCCTAAAACTCACCTCAAAATGTATGTGGGGGCATTAAGCCCTTAGGGTTTAAATGATGAGCTCTTTGCTCAATTATTCCAACAATCTTTGACTGGCGCTGCCCTCAAGTGGTTTGTAAGCCTGGACCATGCCAAGATTAAGACCTGGGAAGACATCTGCAATGCATTTAACTCTCAATACCACTATAATATTGAGGTGGATGTCACCAGAAGGGAACTTAAGACTACCAAGCAGAACAACAATGAACCCTTCTCCTCGTTCCTTACAAGGTGGAGAGCAAAAGCCACCCAAATGATTAATCGCCCTTTAGAACAGGAGCAGATTGATATCATAATCAGAAATTTAAGGCCTACATATCAAGCCCAACTGCAAACTCAATACCTACCTACTTTCAAATCGCTCATTGCGACTGCAACCAAAGTAGAAGATCTGATACAATTGGGTAAGATAGTAGATGAAGAAGCTATCTCGAAGTATAAAAAACAAGGCCAAGCTGCTTCCTCAAGTAAGGCTAATGAAGTGGCCAATATTGCCCCTGCGAATCCTTTACGTGTGGGCAATCTTGGGCAAAGAAATCAGTCAAGAAGGCAATATACCGACATTGGAATGCCCCTTCATCTAGTATTTAAAAAGGCCGTGGAAGGAAAATATTTGAAGCCTTTGGACCCAAGGCCTCCTCTTACCCTCCAATTACAGGGCCAATGAGTACTGTGAGTACCACCAAGGAAATGGGCACAGAACAGATGCTTGCTGGACTTTGAAAAATCGCATCCAGGATTTGGTGGATAGTGGTGACATCATTCCTCTCAGGAGGCAACCAAACATTAACACTAACCCCTTGCCCAATCATTCCATCAATGCCATCACTGTGGAAGATTTCATGCAGCTTAGTCTCTTTGATGAGGTTGCTATGGTAACCAATTTTGAAGACAAAAGGGGCTTCACCAAGCTGATCAAAACCACAGATGGACCACTGATGAACTGGTCGCCGAGGAGGGACAGGCTGCTCTAGTCAAACCTAGTCTTGTGTCACACCCTGAACCCGAGTCTTGTACTAAGTCAAATCCTGAGTCAAACACCGAGTCAGAGTCTAGTTCTGAGTCCTCTATAGCTTCAGATTTAGAGAACCCAAATGTCACATTTAATGTAATCTTGGAGAATGACTCTACCATTATCAATGAAACTCTTCAAATTCTTGGTTACCCCGTGTCTTTTGCTTTCCAAGTGTTATCTAGCAAAAATGAAATAAATGAAATAAAAAAAATAAATGAAAAAATAATGATTGGCAAAGAAAATGAACATACATATATTGCATATGATTGTGCGAATAAAGAACAGGTTGTTGATTGCATCAAAAAGTATGTCGACTGCTTCATGTGGAAGGCAAGTGATGTCATGGGAATAGACCCAGCCATAGCAGTTCATAAGATTCCATTATACCCAGATGTGAAGCCGGTTAAGCAAAAATTGAGCAGAATGAAGCCAGAATGGTCTTTGAAGATTAAAGAGGAGGTTGCCAAACAACTGGACAATAAGTTCATAGAACCAATTGCCTACCCTTCCTGGTTAGCAAACATTGTACCGGTCCCGAAGAAAGATGGAAAAGTCAGGATGTGTGTTGACTACAGAGATCTGAATAAAGCTTGTCCCAAGGACGATTTCCCGCTACCACACATCGATTTGCTAATAGACGGGATGGCAACGACAATCTTTCATGACATGATTTACAAAGAAGTAGAAGTGTATGGTGATGATATGATTGTCAAGTCAAAATCTCCAGAAGAGCACGTCTAAGCACTTGAGAAGTTCTTCCTTAGACTTTGCAAGTACAATTTGAAGCTTAAATCCTGCAAAGTGACTCTTTGGTGTAACATCAGGCCAATTTGGGATATTATTGGTCCACCATGAACACAGACTGTGTGCCATTTGTGCAAGGATGTCATCAATGTCAGATATTTGCTAAGCTACAGGAGCAACCTCCCGTTGCCCTGAATCCAATCACTTCTCCATGGCCCTTCGCTACTTGGGGAATAGATATAATTGGCAAAATACATCCAAAAGCCTCAAATGGACATCAGTTTATCTCGGTAGCAGTGGATGACTTCACAAAGTGGGTTGAAGCAGCTTCCTATGCAGAATTAAACGCCAAAAAGGCAGCACAGTTTCTCCGAACCAACATCCTTTGTCGGTACGGAACACCATTTGAGATTATCACTGATAATGGAACCCATTTCCAAGCAGAATTCGCTAAACTCTTGAAGGATAAGAAGATCCAACATCATAAATCCTCTCCTTACAGACCCCAAACAAATGAAGCTGTAGAAGCAGCAAACAAGTCTATAAAGCTGATCATACAAAAAATGATCAAAGAACATAGACGTTGGCATGAGAAGTTACCACTGGCCTTATGGGGATATAGGACATCAATTAGAACTTCTACTGGGGCAACCCCGTATTCCATGGTGTACGGAATGGAAGCAGTACTCCCCATTGAACTGGAAGTTCAATCGGCGAGGATAATTCAAGAAAGTCAGATAAATGAGGCTGAATGGATCAACAATTATCATCATCAGTTGTTGGGTTTGGATGAAAAAAGACTTCAAGCTCTACATCAGATTCAAGGATATCAGAGGCGAATGGCCAGACATTTCAACAAAAAGGTCAAAGATCGAAAGTTGGAAGAAGGTTGTTTTGTCCTGAAAGAGATCAGAACACCTGTTACAGATCCTCGTGGGAAGTTTCGTCCTCATTGGGCGGGACCCTACATTTTGAAGAAAATACTTTCCGACGGAGCCGTCATCTTGTCTGATTTGGATGGTCTGGAGTTCACAAACCCATGCAATCTGGATCAACTGAAAAAAATATTATGTATGATCATGCATTCCAAAAGGAACTACATTAGACCTGATTCTCGTAAACTAATTTGAGATATGTAGGCAGCTCTCCTTGAGCACGGTCTAAATTTTAATAAAATCATTGATTCATTTTTCTTGTGCCAAAAAAAAAACAAACAAAAAATCCCGCTAAGCTGAAAACCCACAAAGGGCGGCTTAGGCAATAGTGGGGCCCGTTAAGTCGAAAACCCGCAAAGGGCGGCTTAGACAAGAATGGGTAAGAGCTCGCTAAGTTGAAAATCTGAAAGGACAGCTTAGGCAAAAATTAGAGCAAGTGAATAAAGTAGATAATGCTTGGAAAGCAAAGGAAAGAGTCATGCCGAGAAGAGTCATTCATTCCCAAGGGAGTCATTCATTCAAAAAAAAAAGTCATTCATTTCATAAAGTACCAAAAACCAATAAAAAAGAGTCAAACCACAAGTCCAAAACGTAAAAAAAAAAAAAAAGTCAAGTCAAGTCATAACTCCAAAATGTCAAAAAGAAAGAAAAACCAAAAAGGTAAAAAGACAACTAAAAAAAAAAAAGAGAGACAATGGAGTCACCCTGGGATCTAAATCCTACACCTCCTACGTGGGGCAGAGTCTTCGGTATCTTCCTTAGCTCCGGAACTCTCTGTAGCATCTGTCTTCTCCTCGTTAAGAGGAACCACATCCTCACCCTCCAGCCCCTGCAGCAATGCACGTCTCCTTGGCTTCTCAATTGGCCAAAATTCAGCAACTTCATTATTTGGAATAATTAGGGGGCAACTTTAGAAAAATTCGAGTTCCTTCCCCAGCCGGATTGACTTCCTATAGGATTATTTCTAAGTTCTTTACTAGAAATAATTACTGATAGCAGAACACAGCAAATCCCGGTATTACTTCTGGTTCATTACTAGAGCTATTTCAAGTACATGTAAAGGAAAGATTCCTAGAATTTATTTCTAAGTTCTTTACTGGAAATAAATAAAATCCCAATCCATCAATATCCACCTAAGAATGGTGACAAAAAGCAACCCATATCTACCCATATTGATCATTTCCATCTTTTGAAGGCTCTTGGTCCAGTTGTGCATACAATGGGTGCAAAGAAGCAAATAAATGCCTTTATGAAAATAAAAGGTGACATCATGCATACATATGTACTGTTTGTGCTAAATGAAAGTGCAGGTACAGAAAAGTCGGAATGCGATCAGAATGCAATCAGAAGTGTTGCAAGCAATCCAGAAGTGCCAAAAGGCGTATCTTTTACCCCTCGCTCCAAATTCGCTCTTCAGACGACCACTGGGCCCCATAAATCATTTTTATGGACCCCAGTGGGGGGCAATTGTGAACACTCAAATTTTGAGGCTCGGGAAGCCAATTTTCTCAGACTGCGGACAACCGAGCTGGACCGAAGGTCCGCGGTAAAGTTTACCAGAAATATATCGATATGGTACTTGAAATGTCCGGGACGACGTGATGATCACGGATATGGTCCCAGACTAATTTTCGGACGAAACCGGCGGCCCAGCCACCGTGACCCCGGCGGCTCAGCCCCCAAAATCGGCGGCTCAGCCGCCAAAATCGGCAGCCCGGCCTCCGTGACCCCGGCGGCCGAGCCGCCAAAACTTTCGACTTCTTTCGTCTTTTCGGCTTGTCACATCCACGGCGGTCCGGCCGCCGTACGGCCCGATTTTGCCTATAAATTGCCTTCAGGTGTTCAGAAAAAGAGGTTGCCTTTTGGAGACTCCGGGCCTCATGCTGACGAATTTAACCCGTAATCAAGAATCATAATCCAAGGTCCAAGAAAACGAGATCTGGAACTTCGAAGTAGAAAAATCCTAAGCAAGGTAATATCCTAATTCATCATTTGTCAATTTAAGCATGTCATAAGCATTCCATCTTCTTCTTAATTTCTTTCGGTCAAAGACCTAATCCTTTTAGGTCTAATGGCCTAATGGACAAGTCAATCCACATTTCGGCATTAAGCCGTGAATCAATCAATCTTTTTGGCACGGAGCCTAAATCGCATCCTTTTGGTACAAAGTACCTAAATTTCACAGTTAAAATCAACCTTTTGGCACGAAGCCTAAATTGTCTCACTTTGGTACGAAGTACCTAAATTTCACAATCAATCAATCTTTTGGCATGAAGCCATATTGCACTCTTTTGGTACAAAGTACCTAAATTTCACCATTTAGCACTAAGTGCTAAATCTCACAAATTTGGCAAAAAGCCCGACAATGCAGGCCAAAGGCCTAAAATTTGCATCTTTTTGGTACAAAGTACCTAAATTTCACCATTTAGCACTAAGTGCTAAATCTCACCAATTCGGCAGAAAGCCCGACAAATGCACGAAGCATACACACACATGCATGAAGCATAATTTTTATCGCCTTTAAATAGGCTTTCCCGAACTACATGGGCTTTGATCTCCTATTCAAACGGGAGTATGTAGGCATGTTTGGGATTCACCCCAAATAGCAAGTCCACAATTTACTAACAATTTGTCTGTTTTTATTTCTTTGTTCCTTTTGTTTGCAAGTTAGTCAAATGCATGACATAGTCCCCGAATCCTCCTTGGGTTCATAGATCAGAAGCCTTTACATTGGAAGCATTAATTGGAGTCAAACAAGGGTTTTCTTAGTTTTTCCCTTTGAACAGAAAAAACTGAGTGGCGACTCCCGACAACGAGTGAACTTTCATCCGAATCCTTTTCGGGTGGAAAACCGAGGTTCACAACGACCCAGTCTTTTCACCCCAAAAACATCACATTTCACATTTTTCAGCTGGACTCGGCTTACGACCCAGTCTTTTCACCTGTCCAGCAATTCATAGGCATGCCGCCAAACCCAGAACTCTGAAAATTGAATAACATATTAATCACACCATTATTTCATTTATCTCTTTACCAATCTTTTTCTCAATTCATTTCTCATTTCATATTCCATAATCAAATAGGCAACTATGCCCCAATTATTTCATTTGCACTATTATAGCCAACAACAATGACTTCACATTTCATCATATCTCAATTCACATTAAAACAATTCATCATGACCAATTACATTGCACATACATTTTGAATGATCATCATATATTTCACATTATGCAATTAATAGCATAAATCAAATGTATCAACAATATAATAGATTACTTAACACATTTACAACCAAATGTGTTAAGTCTCAAAATCATGTAAATGTATGCAACCATGTAAGTTTGTACTTACCTCAAGAACAACTCAAACCAATCTATACACTTCCTCTTCTAAAATCCTCAAGACTTAGGTTAAGGCAACTCAACCTCTTCACAACCTAATCCAAAAGGAAAAATACACACTTATTTAAAGATACACATGAATTCCAATACAATTATTCACCTATTAGCCTCATACTAGACCCATAGATCACAAATTATAAGCCAACACAACTATAACCCACGATCGTGGCCTCACACCCCCAAGGTCGTGGCCTCACAACCCCACGGTCGTGGTCTCACAAACCCCCACGGGCGTGGGTTAGAAAATGAATCTGTCCAATTGCTTAACACCCCCACAGTCGTGGCATTCAAGGGCCACGGGCGTGGCATCCAAAATGCTTCTGTTTCAGACCAAACTCATGTATTCTATGCTTTAAACTTTATTAAACACACACATGTTGAAAATCTACAAAAATAATTGATTAAACTCACAACATACATCAACTACCAATCACAAATTCACAACCCTTACTCTTCTAACACTAAACCTAACTCCTCTTCAATTCAACCCCAAAATCAAAATCAATTAAACTCAAAACTTTCAAACACACCCCAAACAATCATACTATCAATTACAACTCAAAATAAAACAAGGAAATCAAGAGGAAACTTACCAAAGTTAATGAAATTTCTTAAATTTCCAACTTGATCACTTGAAACTCCTTTGAATTTTGAGTTTGGAAAAATCAAAACTCTCTATTGCTCTCTTGCTTTGTGATACACGACCAAGAAGGAAAAGAAGAAGAAAATAAAGAAGAAAAAGAGACAAGTCAACTTTTATTCTCCACTTAAATCTCCACCAAGCAAAAATATTAAAATATTCATAAAATATCCTCTTCCACTCATTTATTTTCCTTTTAATTACTTCCACTACTTTAAAATCAATAAATATCTTCTTTTGACTTTCATCACCTTGACTTGTATATGTTGTATATGTTTCTATATATACAACATATACACTCTCTCTCTTTACTTCTTTTCTCTTCTCACTTAACATATACACTTAATCCAAATACAACAATAAATATTCCAAAACTTTTAGGGTATACTTTGGGATACTACAATCAAAACTCTCTATTGCTCTCTTGCTTTGTGATACACGGCCAAGAAGGAAAAGAAGAAGAAAATAAAGAAGAAAAAGAAACAAGTCAACTTTTATTCTCCACTTAAATCTCCACCAAGCAAAAATATTAAAATATTCATAAAATATCCTCTTCCACTCATTTATTTTCCTTTTAATTACTTCCACTAATTTAAAATCAATAAATATCTTCTTTTGACTTTCATCACCTTGACTTGTATATGTTGTATATATTTCTATATATACAACATATATGTTAGGAAATCAAGGAGATCACTGCAAACAAAACACGCAGCGGAAAAAAAATTTTGATCTTTGATTTCCCATCAAGATCAATGTTGTTCATTTAATTCGACAAAAGTGTTCAAAGAACTAACCTATTGATGATTCGAAATCACAGTTTGGAAGAGATGCCTCGATCGTGAAACACCCTCTATCGCGTATCCACACGAATGCTACCGTCTGGAGTGCTAGCTCTCTGCAACGGCGAAGGCTGAAAAACGTTTTCTCTAAAAACGTATTAGGGTTTCTTTTTCGTTCTCTTTTTATTTTCTAAAGTTACCTCTATATCGACTTAACGTCTGGAGTGAATATAATCACTCCAGAATCCAATTCGAAATTGGATAAGGTAAGTCAAATTCAGAATCCAAATCTAATTAGGATTCTGAATATATTATCTAATAATATATATATACATATAAACGAAAATAATAATAATAATAATAAATATTAATATCTAATATTAATATTATTAATATTATATCCAGCCCAAAGCGCATTCTTGTGTGTGACCCGATAGGCCCATATTAATTGGCAGTCAATTTAATCTCTATTAAACCAACAAGTCATAATTTGCCTCTAGCAAGGCGTTACAACTACCTAATTAATATAAGGAATGTCCAATTTGCCTAATAATAGTACATGCATTAATCCCTTTGTCACACGATATCTAGCTTGAACATAAGTCATGGTCAACATCATACTTATATTGTCCAAACTTATGATTACTCGATCTCCAAGTATACTGATAAAAACAAATGAAATTGATCACACTATCAATTCATTTAAGCACGGCCATGCATTTCACAGTCTCACTTATCGAGGGGCCCAAAAGATATCTCTCTCAAAGAGAGGGACAAATTCTATCTTAATTGTTCATTATCCTCTACATAATTTCTATCATTTATGATCATAACCTTTATTACTATCCAGTTACGGATAATGTTTGATCATGTCAAAATATAATAGTCCTTATATTGGAAACTATGACAATCTCAAGTCAAAGAATTAATACATAACTATCATGAGATTTACTTATGACACTAACCCATGTAGTAATCTCATGATGGGTCTATCCAATACATTGTTCTCTAACAAGTATCTATGAAATTGATTTGTATCACTATACACATAACCATCTGATGATTATCAAATCAATGTTCATACTGGTTAAGAATTATTTTTTTTATCTCTATAACAATAATAAACCAGGGACAAATATCAAAATTGTGTAACTTGCAAACAAACAATAATGATAATAAAACCTCATTTATTAATAATGAATATATAACATAAAGATCCAAATAAATGGCCTAGGGCACATACACTAACAATATACACTCTCTCTCTTTACTTCTTTTCTCTTCTCACTTAAATATACACTTAATCCAAATACAATAATAAATATTCCAAAACTTTTAGGGTATACTTTGGGATATTACAATTCTCCCCCTCTAAAAAGAAATTTCGTCCTCGAAATTACCTGATATCAAGTCTGAAATAATTGAGGATACTGATCTCGCATCACTTGCTCACTCTCCCAAGTTGCTTCTTCCTTTGCATGATTCTTCCAAAGAACTTTCACAAGTGGCACTTTCTTATGTCTCAACTCTTTCACTTCATGTGCTAAAATAGCAACTGGTTCTTCTTCAAATGTCAGATCCGAATTCATCTCAATAGATTCAACTGGCAGAACATGAGATGGGTCTGATATGTATCTCCGCAGCATAGAAACATGGAAAACATTATGGATTCTATCCAATATAGGCGGCAAAGCAAGTCGATAAGCAACTGGTCCAACTCTTTCTAATACTTCATAAGGTCCAATAAAACGAGGACTTAGCTTCCCTCTTCTGCCAAATCTCAAAATCTTTTTCCAAGGAGATACTTTCAAAAATACCTTATCTCCAACATCAAATTCTATGTCTCTTCTCTTCAAATCTGAATAAGATTTCTACCGATCTGAGGCTGCTTTCAAACGATCCCGAATTATTTTCACTTTCTCTTCTGTTTCTTTAATCAAATCAGGACCAACCAATTTGCCTTCTCCAACTTCATTCCAACATAAAGGCGTTCTGCATCTTCTTCCATACAAAGCCTCAAATGGTGCTATTCCAATACTGGATTGATGACTGTTGTTGTAAGCAAATTCCATATGTGGCAAAAATCTGTCCCAACTTCCAGAGAAATCAATGACACAGCTTCTCAACATATCCTCAATAATCTGTATCACTCTCTCTGACTGTCCATCTGTCTGCGGATGAAAAGCAGTGCTAAAGTGCAATCGAGAACCTAAAGCACCATGTAAACTTTTCCAAAACCTTGAAGTAAACCGAGTATCTCGATCATACACTAAAGAAATTGGGACTCCATGCAACTTCACTATCTCATTGATATACAGCTCAGCCAACTTTTCAAGAGAATAATCCATCCGAACAGGAAGAAAATGAGCTGTCTTCGTCAATCGATCAATAATCACCCAAATGGCATCATGCTTCTTCTGAGTCAAAGGCAACCCAGACACAAAATCCATTGTTACTCTCTCCCATTTCCATTCAGGCACTGATAAAGGTTGAAGCAACCCTGTTGGAACTTGATGCTCAGCTTTCACCCTCTGACAAGTAAGACACTTGGATACAAACTCCGCTATATCTCTCTTCATGCCTGTCCACCAATAATGTTGCTTCAAATCCTGATACATCTTTGTACTTCCAGGGTGCATAGCAAAAACTGACTGGTGTGCTTCTTCTAAAATAATCTTTCTCAATCTTGCATCATCAGGAACACACAATCTATCCTTGAACCAAAGGCTACCATCACTTCTCACATGAAATTCTCGGCTCTCCCCATTATGGCAATCTGAAACAATCCTCTGAATTTTCTCATCTGCCAATTGAGCCTCTTTAATCTGATCTAACAACACCGGTCTTAAATACAGCTGAGTCACAATGCACCATCATTACAAAGCTCAAAACTAGCATGCAACGCTCTTAACTCAACAAGCAACAAGAGCGAATAAGCAGTCAAACCTGCTAAAGACTTCTGACTCAAGGCATCCGTAACAACATTCGCCTTACCAGGATGATAATCAATCAAACAGTCGTAGTCTTTAATTAACTCCAACCATCGTCTTTGCCGAAGATTCAGCTCCCTCTGAACACCCAAATATTTCAAACTCTTATGATCTGTATAGATAAAACACTTCTCTCCATACAAATAATGTCGCCAAATCTTCAAAGCAAACACTATAGCTGCCAACTCCAAATCATGCGTCAGATAATTAAGCTCATGCGGCTTCAACTGCCGAGAAGCATAAGCTATAGCTTTACCCTCTTGCATCAAAACACAACCTAAACAATTATGTGAAGCATCATTGTAGATCACATATGATTTATCTTCCACAGGCAAAGTAAGAACAGGAGTTTGAGTCAACATCTCTTTCAACTGCTTAAAGCTTGCTTGACACTGATCTGTCCACACAAATCTAACTCCCTTTCTAAGGGATCTAGTGAGTGGAGTAGCTATCAAAGAAAAACCTTTCACAAAACGTCGATAATAGCCTGCCAAACCCAGAAAACTTCTAACTTCAGTCACAGACTTTGGTGGACTCCAATTCAAAATGGCCTCAACTTTACTCGGATCAACTCTTATACCATCTGCTGAAACTATATGACCCAGAAAAGTCACTTGATCAAGCCAAAACTCACACTTCGACAGCTTAGCATACAATTATTTCTCTCTCAAAGTCTGCAACACAATCCGCAGATGCTTGTCATGTTCTTCTTCATTACGCGAATACACCAGAATATCATCAATGAAAACCATCACAAACTGATCTAGGTAGGGCCTAAACACCCTATTCATCAAATCCATGAAAGCTGCAGGTGCATTCGTCAACCCAAAAGGCATCACTAAAAACTCATAATGCCCATACCTTGTGCGAAAAGTTGTTTTAAGAACATCTTCAGCTCTGACTCTCAACTGATGGTACCCTGATCTCAAATCAATCTTGGAAAATACTGCTGCTCCCTTCAACTGATCGAAGAGATCATCTATCCTAGGCAAATGATACTTATTCTTGATAGTCACCTTATTCAATTGCCTATAATCGATGCACAACCTCAAAGTATCATCTTTTTTCTTCACAAACAAAACAGGAGCTCCCCACGGAGAAACACTAGGGCGAACAAACCCTTTATCTAACAACTTCTGCAACTACACCTTCAACTCTCTCAACTCAGTAGGTGCCATTCGATAAGGAGTAATAGAGATGAGAGTGGTACCAGGCAATAAATCGATACCAAACTCAACCTCTCTCTCAGGGGGTAACCCTGGCAACTCCTTCGGAAATACATCTGGAAATTCTGCAACTGTGGGTATACTATCAAGTTGAGAACTCACTACTCTGGTATCCACAACATGAGCAAGATAAGCATCACACACTTTTCTAATCAACTTTCTAGCTACAACAGCTGAAACAAACAAGGATGCAAGTTGTCTCTGCTTACTAGACACCATCACACTTCTACCATCACCGGTTCTCAAAGTAACACACTTCTTTTGACAATCTACCACAGCTCCATGCTTAGACAACTAATCCATGCCTAAAATCAAATCATACTCCTTAAAAGGCATTTCAATCAAATCCCCCAAAAATTCCTCACCTTGAACCACAACTGAACTATCTCGGTGCACCTTGCTAACAACCACACTATGCCCTAAAAGGATTTGTCACCAAGACATCAAATCCTAGGGACTCAGTATGCAATTCAGACACAGACAAGATAGATGCACTTATGAATGAATGAGTAGATCCTGGATCAATCAAAGCAAGAACTGAAATGCCAAATAAAGAAAATGTACCCGCAATGACTGCTGAAGAATCTGGCTGTCTCTGCATCACATACACTCTCTGAGAAGACCCAGCCTCATCTGGCCTACTGCCTCCGGATGTATAGCCTCCTCTTTGACTGATCCCAGGTCGACCACCTCTACTGAAACCTCTGCCCCCTCGACCAACTCTGCTAACACTAGGTCGAGAAGCTGCAGTATCAGTCTGTCTATCCTCCTGTAGCTCAGGACAATCTCTAATGAAATGATCAGGTGATCCACATTTGAAACACACAGCTGATCCACTAATCTTCCAACAAACACCCACATGTACCCTACCACAATGGACACATGTAGGTGGAGTAGACCTCTGAACCATTGGAGTTGGAGCACTAGCTATAGAAACTGTAGGTCTCGGTCTCTGCCTCTGATACTGAACTGACCTACCAGACTGCCTCTGGCTCCTACTGATCCTCGGAATAAAACTTCCTCTGCCTCTTTTCATAGACGAAGACCCTGCCTCAAACTGAGGTCTCCTAACTCTGGTCTCCTCCTCAGTAGCAGCTGCTGCAATACCCTGTGCTCTCTCAACACTTCTAGCTGCTGCAAACCAACTGAGAAAAATCATGGTACCGAGAACCAGCCACAATACACATAATAGAGGGCCTCAACCCCTCCTCAAACCTTTTACACCGGTCAATCTCATCAGAGATAATCCCTCCGGCATAGTGACTCAACCGGATGAACTCTACCTCATACTTTGTCACAGTCCAATTATCCTGTCTCAAATTCAGAAATTTCATCTTCTTAGCATCCTTATACTCCCTCGGAGTATATTTCTACCCAAACTCCCTCAGAAAATCACTATAAAGTAAAGTCGGTGGATCATCCATAGCATGAGGAACTGTCTTCCACCAATCATAAGCATCCTTCTGCAATAAGGATCTAGCATAATCAAATTTCTCTTCAGGAGTAGCTTGCAACTGAATAAATACCCTCTGTACTCTATCCAACCACTTCTCAGCTACTGCTGGATCTGTAGTGCCCAAGAAATCTTCAGCCCCATACTTTCTCAATTTATCATAATGTCTCACTGGCACTTGAGGCTATGGTGGTGGTGGTGGCTGCACTGGAGCTTGCCTCAACAATTCTACTACATGTCTTAGCCAAACTGGAGGAACCTCATCAGTAGCTGATCTCTCTGGCCCAAGAGCAGGTGCCTCACCAGCTCTATCAACCCTAGCTCCATCTCTACCCTCTTCAGGAGCTACGCTCTCAGCACTACCTTCTATGGACTGACGTGAATGAGACGCCATCACTACCTATGTCTGCAAACACAACAGAATATACCTCATTAAAGATCAAAGACTGCCAATACCAAAATATGTATCTTATTTAAAAACCAACTTTTAAAATCAAAATATTCTTTTTCTTACAATTGACCTAGGTTGAGAATCTCAAACCTAGGCTCTGATACCAAAACAATTGTAACACCCCTATACCCTGTATACGTACACTACATACTACACCTGTAATATACATATACCGAATACAGAAGTGCTACGGTTTATAATAAACAAACCGATCTTTCAATTTAACAATATTATAAGAAAACTTAAAACATTTAAATCATATTATATAGTACAATAAGTAAAACATTCAAATCATATTATAACGTTCAATAGATAAAACATTTATTTGATACGCAGCGGAAAATATAGCGATGGTTACAAATCCATATACATCAAAATCTATGTTTTACAAAACATAAAATTTATACATGTTTGGCAGTTTGTTTTTGAACTTTAAGCCCTCAATCAATGCTTCAGAATCTAGACTCAACTCGGTCTAATTGAGCTCTCTGGTTCTATCCTGTCACCCCAAAAACATCACATTTCACATTTTTCAGCTGGACTCGGCTTACGACCCAGTCTTTTCACCTGTCCAGCAATTCATAGGCATGCCGCCAAACCCAGAACTCTGAAAATTGAATAACATATTAATCACACCATTATTTCATTTATCTCTTTACCAATCTTTTTCTCAATTCATTTCTCATTTCATATTCCATAATCAAATAGGCAACTATGCCTCAATTATTTCATTTGCACTATTATAGCCAACAACAATGGCTTCACATTTCATCATATCTCAATTCACATTAAAACAATTCATCATGACCAATTACATTGCACATACATTTTGAATGATCATCATATATTTCACATTATGCAATTAATAGCATAAATCAAATGTATCAACAATATAATAGATTACTTAACACATTTACAACCAAATGTGTTAAGTCTCAAAATCATGTAAATGTATGCAACCATGTAAGTTTGTACTTACCTCAAGAACAACTCAAACCAATCTATACACTTCCTCTTCTAAGAATCCTCAAGACTTAGGTTAAGGCAACTCAACCTCTTCACAACCTAATCCAAAAGGAAAAATACACACTTATTTAAAGATACACATGAATTCCAATACAATTATTCACCTATTAGCCTCATACTAGACCCATAGATCACAAATTATAAGCCAACACAACTATCTAGGACCCACGATCGTGGCCTCACACCCCCACGATCGTGGCCTCACACCCCCACGGTTGTGGCCTCACAACCCCACGGTCGTGGTCTCAGAAACCCCCACGGGCGTGGGTTAAAAAACGAATATGTCCAATTGCTTAACACCCCCACGGTCGTGGCATCCAAGGGCCACGGGCGTGGCATCCAAAATACTTCTGTTTCAGACCAAACTCATGTATTCTATGCTTTAAACTTTATTAAACACACACATGTTGAAAATCTACAAAAATAATTGATCAAACTCACACCATACATCAACTACCAATCACAAATTCACAACCCTTACTCTTCCAACACTAAACCTAACTCCTTCTCTTCAATTCAACCCCAAAATCAAAATCAATTAAACTCAACACTTTCAAACACACCCCAAACAATCATACTATCAATAACCAACATCAAACTCAATTACAACTCAAAATAAAACAAGAAAATTAAGAGGAAACTTACCAAAGTTAATGAAATTTCTTAAATTTACAACTTGATCACTTGAAACTTCTTTGAATTTTGAGTTTGGAAAAATCAAAACTCTCTATTGCTCTCTTGCTTTGTGATACACAACCAAGAAGGAAAAGAAGAAGAAAATAAAGAAGAAAAAGAGACAAGTCAACTTTTATTCTCCACTTAAATCTCCACCAAGCAAAAATATTAAAATATTCATAAAATATCCTCTTCCACTCATTTATTTTCCTTTTAATTACCTCCACTAATTTAAAATCAATAAATATCTTCTTTTGACTTTCAACACCTTGACTTGTATATGTTGTATATATTTCTATATATACAACATATACACTCTCTCTCTTTACTTCTTTTCTCTTCTCACTTAACATATACACTTAATCCAAATACAACAATAAATATTTCAAAACTTTTAGGGTATACTTTGGGATATTACAGTTATATTGTTAGAGATATTTACGTAATTAATCTAAAAAATAATTTTTATTATAAAAATACTATAAAAATTAAAAATAATTATATTTTTATAAAAAGTTAATATAAATTTTTAAAAATATCTAATTTTTTAATAAAAATAATTTTTTTTAAAAATACATCTTTCCTCACTATAATCAATATTTTACTTAAAATTTTTATTTTTATTTCAAACTTCAATATTAAATAAAAATATTCTAATGAAATAATAAAAATTAATATTTTAAATTATTTTTCATCATATAAAAATTATAATTTTTCATAAATAGGAAAAAATTTAATTTTAATTACAAAAAATACCACTAAAAAATTAAAACAAAATAAAATATACAAAAATATATTAATAAAAATTATTAAATTTATTTTTAAACAAAAATTTTACATATTATACATATGAAAAAACTAAAAAATTTCATTATTTAAATATATAATAGACGTATTGTAGATATATTATAGATGTGTTGTATATGTTGTAGATGTGTTGTAGATGTTATATGTATGTTATATATTTATTATTTAAGTTATGCATATTCTATGAAAAAAATCTTGAATATTGTGTGAATATTATGTGGATGTTATGAGAATAAAAATTAAAAAAATAAAATTAAAAAAATATTAAAAATATCATGTAGATGTATTGTTAATGTGTTGTAGATGTATTATACTATTTAGTATGTATGTTATACATATTGTGTATATATTATGTATATGTTTAATTTTTGTGTACATTAAAAATATGATATTAAATTTTTTTTAAATAAAAAACATAAATATTAATAAATACTCTCTCCGTATCATAAAAGTTATTCATTATTCTATTTTAGAATATTCTAAAATGATTATTCACTTTTATTTATAGGAAAAAGAAAAGAAAAAAATTAGTTAAAACTGTTCAACACACCAAAAAATTTAAATACACAACTTTTAGTTGTGTACTTCAGCACACTAAGAAATGGAGTCACTTCTCCTATACAACTTATGTAATTCAGCAAACTCATAAGAGAAAAATCACTAATTCAATGCACAATCAACTCAATACCAAAGAAGAAAACAACTTCAACTCAAGCTGCTAAACATACCAACGAACTAAAGGACACAACTCAAGCCACTTATTTTGAACAACTTAAGTAATTCATCAGACCTGTAATTCAATACAACAAATAAAACAGCTTTAGCAGCTTATGCAATCAACTCAACACATAATCAATTCAGTGCCACTTTTGTACAATATCTGCTAATACTCAAACTCTAATAAACAGTAAGAGTAAACAAAATTTCCAGTAACTCATCACAAATTCTCAAAGAATTTCCAGCAACTCATCACAAAATCTTATCCTAGTCTAACAATAAAAATCAAATTTCCAACAACACCACAAAATCTCAATAAACTCGGAGAATTTCCTGCAACTCATCATAAAATCTTATCTAAAATCTTACCCATTGCTTCCTTTGCAGCCTCTTTTTTCCATCTACCACTTAATTCTATAATTTGGAAAAAAAATTATACGTAATTAGTGAATATACTGCTGACATATTTCAATAATAAAAGAAAATGATATGCTAAATAATTTACACAGCACTTGATTAAATCTTCTCGCATTCCTTGAGTGCTTCAAGTATATCCAGGTGTTAGAATTCAAAAACCATTTACTTTAGTCAATTTTGGGTGCAAGTTAGGGCTTTCATTGTTTTAAGAGATAGTGAACTCTTAAATACATCAAATACCCGCCAGCCAATCCTAAAACAACTCTTCGATGCAACAATGAAAATAGAGATAACAAGCACATCACATGTTAAAATGGATGGCATGAGGAACCTAGAAGTATTACTTTCCACTAACCTAAGACATCGAAATTTGTATATTTCTCATGATAGCAATGCTCATTCAAGTATTTTTCCTAGTTATTTTGAGCATTTACACAATCTTGTTGCCTTAAATGACTTCTAAATGTTACTGCCTTACCCTTTAAAGTTGGTATTTGCACTATCTCACTAGATTTGGTTGACCAGTATGAACCATATTAGTAGAAGATGTGACAGGCTTATATATAATAGAATACCATGTATACAACCCGGTTAATTAACTTTTAATCCTATCAATCATGTTTTTGGCTAATTCCGAACCATGGGTATCTTCAAAAGACCACATTATATATTCCATTTTTTCCTTCGGGTCAAGGAAGTTACCTATGAATATCACATTCATTTCTTTTATTTTATCCCAATATTTGTCATATTTTATTGTATCTGTATACATTATTCTTAGCAAAGATTTTAAATTACAAGATAATTTTTTTAATTTTAGATTGAATTAATGATATGCGGTGGAATACATTACATAAGATCACATATAATGAACCAAATATTTCTAACGTGACATCATAAATTTTTTTAGAAAATATAAGAACACCCTGACATTGTCCTAATCAGATGCTATAGGTGTTGTTTTTCTTTCTTTATCATTTAAGAAATATTGCAGTAAGTCCCAATCATCTTCCTCTAATCTCTTAAAAGTCTTTTGAAATTTAATGGCAGCTTGAAGCATCAAATAAGTGAAGTTCCATCTAGTTGGAATATCAAGTCATACTAGTGACTTTTGTGGAAAGTCCTCTTTTTCTTTATAATTCTTAGATTTTTCAATCTATAAGGGGAAGATCTAACATACCTAACAACATGTCTAATGGCAGAAATAGATAAATTCATATCCTTCAAACCCTTACTAACCACTAAATATAGAATGTGAGCACAAAACCTAAAGTGTAAAAATTCCTCTTTTAGTACCAACCCATTAGAAATTTTGGTTTTTTCTTTATATATGCAATAACTCCACCATTGGAGCTTGCATTATCGACCCTTGTAGAAAAGCCTTTTTCAAAATCCACTCATTTAAGCATAAGTCAATTTGTCTACCTATTTTTCCCCCTTGTGATTTGGTATTAGGCAAAATTTTAAAATTCTTTTTTGAAGCTTTCATTCTTTATTTATAAAATATGTGGCATCATATAATTTAAATTTTATAAACTTGTCCAGCAATTTGTTGTAAAGCAAGCCTTCTCACAATCTCTCTTTGACAGTGCTATTAGTCTTATTATTATTTTTGTATCTAAATATAGTTGGGAATAATCTCTTACTACTGTGTACCTAGAGGAGACTTTAAATTGAGGAGTAAGTTTTGAAAACATATATTTGAACATATAGTCTTCAACAACCCTAAAAGATTATTCATCAGCTATAATAAATATAGTTATAGCCTTTTTATATTTTTTAACACTACATGATTGAGGGACAACACCTAAATTTACACCATCATTTGATTTGGGATGGAATTTTAGAACTTGCTGCTTAGGATCATTTTTCAGTGTATATGAGTGCTTTGGACAGATTTTCAAGTGGTGAACCATGTTTGAGGTTCCGTGAAGTTTGAAACACATAAATACTTTTTACCACAATAGTTGCTGACAACTATTAATTCAGCGGCCTCCTTCTTAGGCAATTCAGTAAAATAATCTCAAGCAATTGACCTCTTCCATTGGTTAGAAGCAAATTACTTCATTTTTTTCCTTGCAACATGTGGTTTTCTAAACTCACTCGTTATATTTTATTCATTTTCTTACTTATCAGCCATTTTCCTTAAAGAAAAATTATAAAAAAATATTTGAAAAAAAAATTAATTGAATTATATTAATTTAATTAATTCTACCTGTTCAACTAATAATTCATCATATTCATTAATTGGATATTGAATTATTAGTTATTATATGCACACAATCCATTTGATTAAGTGGTGTTATTATTTCAATTTATTAATAACATGGGATGCTTACATAATTTTGATCATTTTAGGTTCATTAATTGAATATTGAGTTACTAGTTATTGCATTATTTTTATTTTTATGTTTTATTTTTTGTACTCTACTTACATTGTATATACACACTAAATAAAAATAAAGTGGATTATGGAATAATTATTTGAATTAAACTTTGTTTATTTTACTATTAAATTAACTAATTATGTGATGTTATTTGAATTGGGAAAAGGTATAAAAAAGACCCTAAATTATTTAGAGAATCTCACATTGGACCCTAAATTTTTTTTGTCTCAATTATAATCATTAATTATTATAAACTGTCCAAATTAAACCCTCACGTAATGGCAATGAAGAAGTCCATTAAATTTAGGTGATATGACTTTATGGGACCTATAGACTTACTATAAAAGAATTAAAATTGAGAAAATTATACTAAGTAGAAGCACTTTTTTCATTTTTATGCAGTTTAGCTTTTTGTTTAAAATTTACAATTTTTTTTTCATTTTTACGTTAAAAATTATTTTTTTGCCTTTTGCCTTTTGTTTTTAATATTTTATTTTATTTATATTTTTCAATTATAAATATTTTTTATTTTTATATTCTCAATATACGCATAAAAAATATAACATATATAATATACATATAAAATAAATAATAATATATACACATATGCCAAATATATATATATATATCATTTATATAATATTTACGTAATTTATTTATTTTTTAACTTTATTTTTTAAAATTTTATATACACACAATATACATATAATATACACTCAACATACACACATCATACACAATAAATAAATAATATAAATATAACTTCCACACTATATCTACAAATATCTATATAACATATACACAACATACATACAACATCTATATAATAAAATTAATTTTTTTAAATGTAAAAATATAATATGTAAAATTCATTTAAAAATAAATTTAATAATTTTTATTGATATATCTTTATATATTTTTACCTTTTTAAATATTTGTTTGAGTGTTATTTATTATTTGTAATTAAAATTAAAATATTCCTTTTATAAAAAAATTAATACATTTTATTAGTTGAAAATATACTTTAGAATATTAATTTTTATTATTTTAATGGAATATATTTATTTAATTGTAAATTTTGAAAAAAAAAATAAATTTTTGTAGTAAAATATTATTTGAAATAAGATAATAGGTATTTAAAAAAAAAAACCTTGTTAAAATGAGGAGTGATGTATTTTTGAAAATTTGAGCCAAGTTTTTATAAAAGTATAAATTTTTTTTTTGTGTAGTGTTTTTGAAGAGAGATTTATTTTTATAGGTATTTTTATAAATATCCCATTAAAGTTTAATTTATTCTCATAAAAATAATTATTGATGTTGCTTAAAAAATCTTATTATAATTAAATTAATATATTATTATTGCACAAAAAATATTACTATAATTTTTTTAAGATATTCATCATCATTTTATATAATTATGTTATTTAAATATATAATTATTCCAAGAACTATATTCACTTTTAATTTTAATCTTATACTATATTTTATTTTTTATTTTTTATTTTTAAGTAATCATTACTCAATGATATCATTATAATTTCTATATATAATTATTTTTGGTTCCTTATAAGTATAATGTATTAATTTATTATCTACTAATATATTTTATCTATAAAAATAAATATACATCTATCTAACTTTTTATTATCTATTGACACATCCACTTAGTAATTTGAAAAAAATGGGTCTCACGAAGCTATGTTACTTAAATTTAGCGGATTTTTTCACTGCCACTACGTGAGGGTCCAATTTAAACCATTTTTAATAGTTGAATATTATAATTGAGACAAAAAAATTAGGATTCAATGTGAGATTTTTCTAATAGTTCAGGTTCTTTTTTGTTCTTTTCTGTAAGCGAAAATTTTCTTCCGCACTCTCGGTAAAATAGTTCTTGCGACTTTTGCACTGTTAGGCTCAGAGCTTTAGAGAATATAGGTTTACACTCAGAGAAAATGGAGTCACCACCTGGACAGACTGAGAAGATAGAAAGGGGTAGATGACTCAATTTCTAAGGAATATTCAACCCCCTATTGGATTCGAAAAGTTAGGTACGTATGAGAAATATGAAAATGATCCAAAACTCCTATAGTGCTCGGTTTTTTGAACTTGATCTCCTTTTCAAGTCTAAATATTATTAATTTTTTTAATTTATCATCGTATCATCCATTCTACATGCAATTAAAAAAAATATTCATTATAATAAAATGAAAGAAGTCCAAACAAATTAACAAAATAGGCACCCGTACAAGATGAAAATATGCCCTTACAATAATGTCCAATGTCCAAAATATAATAAAATAGGACATCCACTAAAGAGTAAAAATATATCCCTTATAATTATCTCAAAGTCTATAAAATAAATTAAATAATAAACTAAATAAATAAGGCACCCACACAGTGTAAAATATTTGTCTTTTGCCTCATTTAAAACCAAATAGCAAGTACTAATAAGATAATATAATTTAACCATTCATACCAAATAATTAATTCAAACATATATAAATTACCATTAAAGAATTATAAAACATGCAATAATAAATCAAATAATCAAATCTAGACTTTAATCTTAAATTAAATGCTAGACATGTGAAATTAGGGTTTTACATATGAAACTAGGATTTATTGATGTAAATTAGGGTTTTGGTAATCGAATTAGGGTTTTAAGATTTTGAATTAGGGTTTTTTTATGCAAACCTATAATTCAATATGTAAGTTAAACTAAAACATGCAATTTTAGAGTTTGATATGCAAACTATAATTAAAGCTACAAGACAAGGATTTTGGATTTATGAAAAAAGGATAAAATAAATAACTGGCATTATTGTGAAGAATTTAATAAAAAAAAATATTATAACAGTGAAACAAGTTAATTGATAAAAGAAAACAATTGAGTTGAATTGGTTAAAAGAAATTAAATCTGTGTTTGTTGACTCCACCAATTTGATGCGTTGATCTAAGCTATTGTCTTGCTACTACTTAGACCACTTGATTTTTGGTTGGAGATTTAGTAATCCAAAGATCAGCCACTCTCACTTTTTTCTTTTATTTTTGCTTTTTGTTTTTAATTGCTCTTTCTTGCTCTCTGTGTTTAATTGCAATTCCTAGGGTTTGTTAATCGCCGCTGCCCCTTTTAATTGTTGCTGTCGTCTCCCCTTAAACTCTCAAAAGTCCTTTGTATTTATAGGCAAAATTAAGGCTTAATTATGTTCAGTAATCCTAAACCTGCTAGGAAAGTGCTTAAAACCATTTAGGATACTGAATTAAGCCGAAATTAAGGGCCTATGTCGTATTAGATGTTCAATTCAATATGAGCAAGCCTCCTATCGAATTTGTCTATGATAAATTCGATACGAAGTGGCTCATATCGAATTTATTCATGGCCAATTAATTATGAACCATGCTTATAACGAATTGTCCATAAAAAATGGCCAATTATCTTTTATTTTAGGTCTGTTTAGCTTTTAAATTGGACCAAAATTGATTTTATTTTTTAATTGGGTCCAGACTTTATTTGAACTTTTAAAATTGAATTAGATTTAACTTGGGTCTTTAAGATTGAAACCAAACTTGATTCAATCTTTTTAATAATAACAAAATTCATACTGGCCAAAATTAATGGTCTATATTTTTCCTATTTGAATTTATTAATAACATCACATGGGTTGTTCATTTAATTTTGTTCATTTTACTTACATTGCGATTGTATAAAAATAGTATCTAAACTGGCTATTGGAATATGGGATGTTTATTTAACTTTGTTCATTAATTACCTATTGGATTATGCAATGTTTATTTTAGTTAAACTTTGTTTATTTTACTATTAAATTAACTAATTATATAATGTTATTTCAATTTGTTAATAACATCACATGGGTTGTTCATTTAATTTTGTTCATTTTACTTACATTTGGATTGTATATACGTTGTATCTAAATTGGCTACTGGAATATGAGATGTTTATTTAAATTTGTTCATTAATTGCCTATTGGATTATGGGATGTGTATGTTAATTAAACTTCGTTCATTTTAGGATTAAATTAACTAATCATGTGAGATTATTTCAATTTATTAATAACATCACATGGGTTATTCATTTAATTTTGTTCGTTTCAATGTTCATTAATAATCTCTTCGATCATATTATATTATATTTTAGGTTCTGTTTATTTAATCCTAAACTCTAAGTTCTAAAGTCTAAATTGCCTTAACAAACAAGTCTAAATTGGCATAACAATATTACTATTAATAAAAGTTCTCATAGAAATAAAGGCTTACTACATATATTGCCCTCTATACTTATGTATTTTTTTCACTTTGTCACCTGAACTTTTTGGATAACCACTTTACCCCTTAACTCATTTTTTTTCCTTATACAATCACCCCTTTTGTGCACATAAACACACAACTTAATAACTGAAATCCATGTGCGTTTCAACATATTTTGTTAATTTATTTTAATTGCATATGTTTTTATTTTAAATGATATAATTTTTAAAATTATTATGTTTTTAATTTTTATTTAGCCACTTTTACCGTTTCAAGCTAGGAACAGTGAAGAAACCTTTGGCGATGGGAGGAGTGAAAGCCCCTCACCATTTCACTATTTCAGGCTCAGGAATCAACTCCGGTAACCAAAGCCTCACCATTTTTCAAGATTTCAAAATCCATTCTTTTTTCTCCATTCAATGAATCTTTTAAAACTCATCTCCAAATCACCAAATTTCACAGGTCACAAAAATTCATCTCCAAATTCCCTCTCTGTATTGTCTCATGCAGCACCATTCGATTACCTTCTTTCTCCACTACAAAACCTTTTATTTTTTTCTCCATTCAATGAATATTTCAAAACCAATTTCCAATGTAGAGCTGTTGTAACCCATTTTCAAAATCCTCTAACTCGCTTCTGGAGATTTCAAAATATTCTACAAACACCCATTTTCCATACTCAGGTGGGATTTTTCTAGAAAAATTTTTTTCATACAGATGCAGGTTACAAAGATTGAGCATATTGGTGACCACTAAGGGTAAGTCACCGGTCATGTTATTGTTATAGAAGTCAAGAACCTGTAGATTTTTTTAACATAGAAAGTTGGGTAGGGAAAGTACCATTAAAAACATTGATAGAATAATTAAGAAAGTGGAGGTCAAAAATGGCATAAAGTTGAGAAGGGGTAGGGCTGAAGAGCTGGTTAGCAAAAAGGTTAAGGTTTTGAAGGTAATAGAGGTGGGTTTTGCCTCTAGAAAGGTCAAGAGAGGTGAAATTAAAAATAATTAAATTAATTTAACAAATATATTAATATAATATTATAAATAAATTTTAATATAATTAATTTTTAATAAAATAAAGAATATGAATTAGAGAAAATTAAATTAAAATAATTAAATAAAATTTTAATTATTTTAATATAATATTATAAAATAAATTTAATTCATATTATTAGTTTTTAATAAATTTAAATATAATTAGTTTTTAATATTATATTCTTTTTTAATTAAAGCTATGAAAGGTATATTGTCATTATATTGTAACTATATTCATTGAGATATAGAAATGAAGTATCGTTGTCATTAATAACTGTAACAGAGTTTAATAAATTTATGCTATGAGAGTGTATTACACTCGTACTGCCACCTTAGCTAAACCATAGTTATGAGTATGGATACGTGCAATAAAATATTCAATGGTAATTCATATTCATATATAATAATCATAAAATACTTTTCAAGTAAATTCATATGCACTGTCCAAATAAATTATCTTAATAGGATAACTATGAAATAAAATTATAGGTTGACAATAAAATGTATGTAACCACCGAGTTAAAACATGTATTGAAACTGTAAAATATTGAAATAACAAACAAGATAGAAGAATTAGATTATAAAATACCTCCATATATTCTTCGCAAAAAAAAAAATATCAGAACCAAATATAATTTAGATTGTGAAGATCTATCAATTAATTTATCTTGAACATAATAAGCACAAAAGTAATAATTAGATAAAAGAATTTTTTGATTTTTAAAGAATATCTATTTATATTCCCAATAATACGTCGCATCATATTTGAACCTAGATGATTAAGATAATCATGCCAAAGTATAAAAATTTTGGGATATATGCACTTTTGATGTATATAGTGTATCTCAATTATCTTTATTTTTGTACAGTATAATTCAGTTGATAAACTTAAAAATTTTTCTAATATAAACTTCTGGTTCAAATTTGTAGAGCTAAAAAAATTTAATACCTCTCTCATTTTGTTTCAATAGGATATCCATTATGATGTATTCTTTAAAATTTAGTAAATTTTTTTAAATTTTACTGGAATATAATGAATAATCGATATATAATTTTGCCAAATTCAAAATATAAGGTAGAGTATTCTGAAGCCTTCAATTATATTTGTAAAACCATATATTATATTAATATTAATTTTAACTAATGTTAATTATAACAAATATTTTCTGATCATAAAAAATTATGAGAATTGTACCAATATATTTTTTTTAGAACTTTTACTTTCAAAGTTGGTAGAAAATTTTTTTTCTACCATGAGCCTTTATATCAATATCTCATCCATAAGCTTGAAATACTACATTTACTTTAGAGAATAAAGTTAAGCTAGTTGGACGAGTTTGATGTTTTTTCATTAAAAATTAAAATTTTTTGTAGCTATAGATAAATAAGAAATTAATTTAAAATATTTTATGAATTTATACTATCGATATTACTACTGCAAAAACATATTCGACGTATGAAAAATTTAACATTCACCAAAAAATATTATAATAAATTCTTAATAATAAGATAATCTATTTTTAATTTTTATATGAATAATAAAAAAATTCATTATTTTTAAGTAATCTTACAGAGATATTTTATTTTTTTATAATATTTTTAAGATTTATAGTATTGAAGTGAATATCATTATCTAGTACTCATAACAAATAATTTTTTTTAAAAAATATCAATGATAAAAAAATTTAATTTTTATGAGATTTAATATTGTAAATATACTAAATTTAAATAAAAATTATAAATTAAATAGATTACAGTATTATTAAATAAATAAAAATTAAAAATTAAAATTAAATTTTAAATATTATATCTTTAAAATTATAAATAATCATATCAAATCATAATCTCAAAATTATTATATTCGTTATATAAATCATTTTTGTCCACTCCACCTTATTTTAAAGTACATCTTTGGAAATTCCATGAGAAGTTAAATTCGTTTGGAACACTTGCCCACATGTAGTGAAGTTTATGGTGTTGCCCAAGACCACCATGAAAAGTAACACAAGTTTATCTTAGAGAGAACCTTTTTTTTTATGTTGCTAACTCAAGTACATGTGTCCGATACGGATACATATCGTTATGTTGGACTTTTTAATTTTCCAAATGTAAGATATTGGAATACATATCCAAAATAGGACATGGTTACTCAAAACACAGCTGTATAAAGAAAATTAAATGGTATAATATATAATAAAATATTGTCCATATGAAATTTCTTTTAATATAATTAATTTTAATTAGGTTCAAATTGATTTTCAACCACATTTAAATAAAATATTAAAGGCATATAATCAACTATTTTTATTGTACTTTATATAATATATATGATTGTTTTTTTTAAAATTATGAATTTATAAACTCAAATCTTCATAGAAATTTTAAAAAAAATTTGATGGTTAATATATTAAAATAATTAAATAATTATTAACAAAAAATATATTTTGATTCATGATAAATTCTTAAGAGATAGAATAAAATTTTTTTAATAGATTAGAAAAATTAAATTTTTTTCCCTTTAGCATTATAACTTGCATAAATTATCGTGCTAATATCGTGTTATAAATATAAAAAATATATGTAAAAAAGATAAATATGAAATATTTTTTATTTATAAATTATACTATACTATCCATAATTAATATATAATGATGCAATTAGACTTTATATAAAAATATATACTTAGAAGATTACAATTATTATATAGATAAGATGAAATTAATTATAATTTAAATAAGATAAAATTAATATATTTAAATATACATGCATATATTTTTTAATGAAAAATTAATTATTATATTAATATAATTAATCTTATATTTATTCTTTTATGGGGAAAATTATATTTATTGTAGTTATCTAGATAACGATACAAGTTGTAAAAATAACGTATAGGTTTTAAATATAAATATATTAAATATATATCACATCACGAGTAATAAATAATTAATTCCCACACAAATTAATGTTATTTTGGTCTCACCATATGAGTTGTCTGTGCCGTTGTCAATAACAGCATCTAACAAATGGAATTAATGCGTAGAATTAATTATTATTTTTTTGGAATTAATGCTTAGAATTAATTATAGTCTAATGGAAAAAATGGATTATATTATTACACATTATCATTAATTTTAAGTTCAATTAATATTTTTTTATGCATGCTAAAATTTAGAAAAATGAAAGTAATAAAAAAAAAATTCAACTTGTCAAGTGAATCAAATAACATGCCTATATCAAAATAAATAAATAAATAACACGCTTACATATTCATTCCTTTATTTTTTTTTTGTTAGTTATATATATAAAAAAAGGAAAAATACTTAAATTCAAATTCGATACCTAAGCTCACTACTATATTTATGAATAATCTTTTAAATAATAAGCTTAAATTAAATTGCATTCAAGATAATAAGAAGGGAGCAATTCTATTAATTTTATTTATATTCATTCATTGAAATTTAGCGCATTTCTCTCAAGAGAGAGAGAGAAAGAGAAATCCGCATTTAGGGCATATTGGAGAAGTGCTTTTCTTTCCTATACCACCTAATTTTATCCATATCTTGCCTAATTTTATCCTGATTTTAGAAATATTTATTTTGAAAATTTTATTTTTTGGTATTTCAATATGGGAAGAGAAAATTAAACATAAATCTATTAATAAAATATACATTTACCGTTAGATTATTTAGTCTAACCTTAGCATGCATTTATTTTGGAATTATATTAATACTAATTTGAAATGCTAATAAATTTTGGTTTAACAATTAATTTTTATTTAATAATAGTGGAATCCTCTATTGTGATTTGTCTTAGATTGCTTGAACTTCAATTTTTCAAAAGAATATAATAAGAACAGAAAAAAAAATATCTTCCAAATCCCATTATTTTTATCGTTTCTCTTTCTTCGACTGCTATTGCTTTGATTTCTTGCTTCTGGAATCTGGACCCTGTGCTATTATAATTTACACGTCAATTGAAACTAAATTTCTTCCCCAAGACTCAAACACTCCAAGACTATTTTCTGTTATAGCCTCTCTTTTTTTTTCTTGGGAATATACAGCCTCTCTTTTTTTTCTTGGGAATATATAGCCTCTCTTTTCTATTTTATTCATTAATGACTTTCTGGCTTTTATACTCGAATACAGAGATTATAATAACTCAATAGCAAGTGCCACCCGTTTTTGACCTGAATAGTCAAAAATATGTATATATCCATAGCAACAGTACCACTCTCAAATGCTATCTATATATATGTACATACCAGCTTGTTTTTCAATCCAGAAAAACCACAGAATTAGTAAGCAAAAAAATGAAGTTTTACCCTTTAATTATCTTCACATTATCGTTGTTTCTGCTGAAAATAATCTCAGCAGAACAATGTGGAAGACAAGCTAATAATGCTAGATGTCCAAATGGGTTATGTTGTAGCCAGTTTGGATGGTGTGGCAACACAGCTGAGTATTGTGGAGCTGGAAATTGCCAGAGCCAATGCCCTGGTAGCTCAATCCCTACACCAACACCACCTAGTACGGGCAGTGGAGATGTTAGCAGCATAATTACTCCAGCTCTTTTCGATCAAATGCTTAAGTATAGAAATGATGCGAGATGTCCTAGTAATGGATTTTATACATATAATGCTTTTATTTCAGCTGCTAGGTCTTTTAATGGCTTTGGCACTACTGGAGATCTTAATACTCGTAAAAGAGAGCTTGCTGCTTTCTTAGCTCAAACCTCTCATGAGACTACAGGTTAATATATACTTAACTTCCATAAGCATTAATAATTATGCAGTTTAAATAAGGATCATATGCATATATATGATTAAATTAATTAAATTTTAATTGCAGGAGGGTGGCCTAGTGCACCAGACGGACCATATGCATGGGGATATTGCTTTGTTCGGGAGAATAATCGTCTAACATATTGTTCATCAAATCAATGGCCATGCCCTGCTGGTAGACAATATTATGGCCGAGGACCTATTCAACTCACTCAGTAAGTTTACTATTTCCATTCATTAATTATGTCTTAAATTAAACTTAAAAACACTGTGAAATTTAGGTTTCTTTTTATTTCCTTCAAAAATATATTAACTTATAATATATCAATATAACCCTTAAAACCCCACCTTATCAACTACTTAAATATATATAATTTATATATAAGTTAATATTAAATTACTCAAGTTATTAACTTATTACTCAAGTTTTTAATTATTACTCAAGTTACATGTATAATTACTATTAAATCATATTAAATGTGTTTTCAAAAATAAAAAAAAATAAAACTATTCTTAACATAATTATTTTTTTATACATCAAATCAATTATAAATTAGTATTACACATAGGCTTTCACAAGTTAAATGTTAAATACAAATTAAAACGCAACCTAAAATTGACTTTGACTGCCGAGTTATTGACTTTGTCAGCAATTACAACTACGGTCAAGCGGGTAGAGCAATTGCAGCGGATCTCATAAACAATCCGGATCTGGTAGCAACCGACCCGGTCATATCATTCAAAACAGCAATATGGTTTTGGATGACCCCACAAGCAAACAAGCCATCAAGCCACAATGTTATTATCGGGCAATGGATACCGTCCAATGCAGATAGAGCAGCTAATAGGGTCCCAGGCTATGGTGTGATCACTAACATTGTCAACGGTGGATTGGAGTGCGGACACGGTAATGACGACAGGGTGGCAAGTAGAATAGGATTCTACAGAAGATATACTGGCATTCTGGGAGTGAGTCCTGGGGACAACCTTGATTGTAACAATCAAAGCCCTTTTGCTTAAGCTATGTATCCAAACAATAACTTATTATTGTAATAAAAAGATGAATAATTACATATTCTAATAAAATTTGTCTTTTTAATGCAAATAATTTTTACTGTTTAATTTATTTTTATATGAATATATATATATATATTTTACTTTTGCTTGAGCTACTTGTAGTTCAAGTTTCTTAATACATAGAATATATACAAAAAATAATGTATTTTACTATTGAATTTATTATTATATGAATAAAATTTACCAAAGATTAATGAAATTGAATAAACTATATATAAACAAAACTGGTTAAATATTTTTGGATATTTATTAAATTTTTTTTGGATATTTATTAGTAAAAACACTACTCCCAAAAAAATGCTAATTGATTTGGAAAATTTACAAAACTAATTAAAAAATAAATATTGTTTTCATTTTTATGGAGGTTTAAAAAATTTTCTAAGCTACGGGAGCTGCAATGTTAATTACAAAAATACAGTTGTTGTATATTAGAAAATTGTCATTCCTTATCAAAATTTATTTGTTTTTATATACATATAAACATAAATAACATATAAAATAATGTAATCCGCTGGGGTTAGTCCAGCAAGCTAGCGACCCAATCCATTAGGGGAAGGTCGCGGGTTCGAGCCCCAAAAAAATATATTTCCGGGGGGTTTGAACCTTTTTTTTTAGGAAAAAAAGAAAAAAAAACATATAAAATAATGTAAAACAATATATAAAACATATAAAATAATATGGACAGCATATAAAAAAACATATAAAACAATATAAAGCAGCATATAAAATATATGTAAAATAATATGTCAACATATAAAACTTATAATCAACAAATAAATTTTTAAATGTCAATTCATATGTTATATATATTATATATAATTTGATAAATAATTTATCTTATTAGATATTCATAATAAATAATTTCTTAATTACACTCCCTTGTTATGATTGAGATCTGGCTTCAATCTAAATGAAGTTGTAATTAAAATTAAAATTTATTTATTAATTGATTTGTTTAACAAGTATTTATATTTTATATATTTTGTTAACATTATTTAAATAACTATAATTTGCATATAGTTAAAGATGTAAATTAGGTATTATCATCGTCGATTCTGATTGGAAACTATAATGGTCAAAATTGATTCAAAACTGGTCAAAATCAAAACTATAATCAAATAAAAATCTAAGCCCTAGTATATGACTTGGTTCCAGTTCATGTAAATTATAAATTGTGAACCACTGGTTTCGAACTAGTTTGAACCACCCAACAATTCTCCCTTTTTTTTATTTCTTTTAAATTAATAATTTCGCCTACAAATATATATACTCTTATATATTAATTAATATATACACTCTTACATAATTTCTCTTATCTATTACTCCTATGAATAGGAGAAATTAATAATTTTTCTATAAATATGTTCAACATCAATTCGCTCATTGAAATTTAAAAAAATAAAAAAAGTAAACAATGAAATTATAATTTTCCTAAAAATATGTTCAACTTCAATTTATCTCAATTTCTCTTGCACTTTTCTATCTAATATCTTCCATATATGTTATTTAGTTTGCTTTTCAATACTTTTTACAATATATATTTTCAATATTTTCTTTATTTTTTTAGAAAAATTAATTTCAATATTTTTGCTTTTCACTAATTTTAATTTCAAATGATTTTTTCTCTAAATTTTAGTTAAAACAATCCATAAATTGACTCTCGAGTTTCGAATTGTGTCAAAATGACCTTTGAACTATGTTCTTGAATTACTTAGAACTTTCCTTGAACTGAATGTCAAATTGGAACAGGTAGTTCTGGAATTATCCTTAAACTATCTTATAGACAATTTAATTTAGATTTTCTTAAAAATTTAAACCAACGGTTCAAAAATCAAAATCTGCATATACTGAACTGCGGTGACCCTTAAGGTAATATGCCATCAACATATGTATCATTTCAATCATCATTCAACACATCTATAATTTAGGGGATTAGATTAAGGGTGTACATGGGCCGAATTAAGCCGGGTTTGACCGCAGCCCGACTCAACTTTTCTTTGGGCTACACTTTACAGCCCGTGGCTAGGCCCTACATCCAGTCGGGCCGTGCGTTGAGCCTAATCGGATTCAGGCCAAGCCGGACCATATATATTTTTTAATATTGATTATATATAATATAATATATTAAAAAAATTATATATAATGCATATATATACATAAAAGCACAAGAAGAAAACTGTTGCATGCACGCCTCCTGCCATATATATATATATAAACGCACGCCTCCTGTAACACCTCCTGCAACAACTGTCTCTCTTACATATATATATATATATATAAGTATATTTCTTACTTCAGTTTTTAACGCTTTGGTATTAATATTACCCAAAATATTTTCTTTTAGTAATTTGTATCTTAAGTCTAAATTATTTTAATTATGTTTTATCAATACACACTCTTATATCTATTTCTTTTAGTATACGTAATTATATTATATTAGTTATAAATATACAGATCCCGTATAAGTATACAACGCTGAGTAGAGAGAGAGAAGACAAAAAATGATAGAATATAGAGGTCATTTTCAACCGTAAGTAGTGTATACAATTCCTTTGCTGGTATCAGAGTCATCTTCTTTTAGGGGTGGTAGTAGATAGATATAGAATTGTTTCCATAGTTAAATCTTTGATTTATAGATCTAGAAGTAGACTTAGTGTTGTCTAGGTATTGGATATGCATTAAGACTCGTGTTAGCCAACGGACAGGCGTTTAGGGCAGTAAGTCAGTGGTCGCTACCAAAACCAACATTAATAAACTTTAAAATCTATTTTTCAAAAATTTAAAAATGGAATCATTTCTGTGTAAATCTGCTAGTACAACTAAATCAGATAGTTCTGAGTCATCAGAAGTTAAAAGGATTGTAAACAGAAATGAAGTAATTTTAGAAGACTTTAATAAAGCAATTGATAATAGGGTAATATCAAACATAGATAAAGAACAGATTTATAAAATACCTAAATTAAATATATTTAAAAATGATTATATAATTAAAGCTGAAGAAAAGGATGTACAATTAAGTAAACCCTTTGAAAAAATAACTCTATTGTCTGCAGAATCAATAAAGCATCATAAAAATAAAAAATACAAGTATATACATATAGGATTAGTACAAATAGGTATAAAACCTTTAACTAGAGAATGATTAAATATTAGTATCTTGGCAGTTGTCAGAGATGCTTAGTTTGTAAATTTTAATGACTCATTATTAGGAACTATAGAAACCAGTCTGAGTAGTGGACCTATCTCATTTGACTATTTTTCAGATATAACAATTTCATTAAATGATCCAAATATATTAAAAAGTATAGTATTGGAAATTAAAACGCATAATTATAAAATGCTTGAAGGATTTATTCCTGTAGCATTAATGTATAAAATAAAGTATAAAGCAATGGTATTTGTCTTTGCTACGAAATATATAATGCAACCTAAGTTAGGAGAAACTAAATTTTTACAAACAGATTTAAGTAAAGCTAATACAGTAATCCCTAGGACTTTTCAGTGGAAAGATATTAGTCTCCCTGATGAATGGATCTTAGAGGACGCTGTTCCTCTTCCTGAACCAAAGACTATAGTTAAACCCAATATAGAACTTAGTAAAATTAAACAGTATGAAGACGATAAAGTTAAATTAAAATTTAGTAGACATAGTGTAAGCAGTAGGTATTCAGACTCTTCCTCCTCTGTTTCAACAGTAGATATAGGTACAGCCTCACAGTTACCTTCTGTAATATACGCCTCATATAAAGAAAATGAATCTAAACCTGTATTGCAAACAGTAGTAAAGCCTAGATATTCTACATCAGATATACCTGAATCTAGTAATAAATTAAAAGGTGTAGACTATAGTATAACAGTACCACATTTATATTATAATCCAACAGGAACAATGAACCCTTTGGAACCAAACCCTAATTATAATCAACCTCAGAATATAGAACAGTCTCCCTCTCCACCTATGTCACCTACAACTTCTTTTATGACAGAAAATGTAGCAAACATAGATAGAGAATTAAATGTGACTAATAAAGAATTTGTTTTTAATTATGATAGGTTAAATAAAGAACTAACGGCAATTAAAAATAAAGATAAATTAGAAAATGTGATAAATAAAGTAAAAGACCTTGAATCAGTTAAAGAAGAATATGTTGACTTTATAAAATATTATGAAGTTAATATGAAATTCTTTGATTGGTTTAAAAGAATTTATAAAGAAAAACTTAAAGCAGAAAAATTAATAAATCCAGTAACTATTAGGAATAAAGATACAGAATGGAAAGTAAAAGATAAAATAATACAGAGTGAACATCCACCTAAAACATCAAGTATATTCCTACATGGAGATAAGGAAATAAATATAGCACCATTTAAAATAGTATCTGAAGATGACCCTAATAGAAAAATATTAGAACAAAATAATTTTAGTAATGCACACTTATTGATTATAGGACAACAGTGAAACAGAATAGAGGATACTATCAAAGAAAGTAAAATTGAAAAAATTGAAAAAGATGTAAAAGATAAAAAAACTTAAGTCCTATGTTTTTAAACCTTTCGAAGTTTCTAAAACAGGACAAAAGGAGGTCAAATCTAAAGATTCTGACCTTGTTAAGGCAATTAAAGAACAATTAAGTAAAATTGACTCTTCTTCTGGGTCAAAACAGGTAGTTCAAGAAACACCTCAATCTAAAGTATCTAAAACTATAAGTATAGTCACCCAAGAAAAAGAATCAGAATCAGCTGAGGATTCTCAGCCTGAATCTGAAGATATTGAAACCTTTAGTAAAGCCTTAGAACCACAAATAAATCGTATAACATATAATCAGTCTATAGTATCTAAAATGTCTGCCCCAGACTTAGGTATAACAGACATACCTAATACATTGACACAGTATAAATATAATGCCTCTTCAGTATATGAATGGAACATTGATAGCCTATCAGAATACAATATTCTGAATCTTCTACAGCAGATGACAATGGCCGCCAATGCTTATAGAACCCAAACAGATACCTCAGATAAAACTATAGTTAAACTCCTCATAGCTGGCTTTACTGGTCAACTTAAAAGTTGGTGGGATAATCATCTCACTGATGAACAACATTTAGAAATCTTAAATGCTATAAAAACTTACACTACAAAAAAACACGCTATCTGCGACGGACAGAATCCGTCGCAGATCCGTCTCAAATCAAGTCTTGCGACCGATCTGCAACGGATACGATCCGTTAATAAAAAAGGCGTCGCAATTTTCAATTTGCGACAGGCCGTCGCAGATTTCGTCGCAGATTTCCGTCGCAGATTCCGTCACAGATTTCCGTCGCAAATTAGTCACAGATTCCGTCGCAGATTGCCGTCACAGATTCCATCTCAGATTGCCGTCACAGATTCCGTCGCAGATTGCCGTCACAGATTCCGTCGCAGATTCGGTCATAGATTTCAAATATCCGTCGCAGATTCGTAGCAAATCCGTAGTAATTTAATATTGATTTTTATTAGAACTATTTGTATTATCAATTAATTTTATGAGAACTTTATAAATACATTTGGAACATTTAAACACAATCTAAAAAAATACTAATTACATTGATAAAAATAATTCTTTTATTAATCTTCAATAGAATAAAATATTTTACAATTTAACTATACAAGTGTTAAGAACACTACTATAAATAATCTATCTTGAAAATAACAATATAGATCTTCAATTATCATTTTCCATTGAATCATGACTTGCATCATCATTATTAACCTGCAAATAATATTAAAAAGAGTAAATGAAAAGAATAATATGATACACGTTTTCTCAACCATTGAAGTGTGTTTAGAGCTTGGATGTATTAGAGAGACAAATTATAGTTTCTGTGATTGATCTTTGTGTACATTTGGATGTTCCTTCAAGCTGTCAATGCCCGTAATTTCTCCCGATAGATGGAGATTCTGATGCATTCAGATTATAGTAATGAATGAATCTCATTGCACATTCACAAAAAACAAGAGCTTAATGCCACTAGAAGATTCTTTATTGTGCTATTATCCCTTTCTAAACAACTAACAATTGTAATATAACACCCACTGAACCTACCTTCTTTGTCAATGATATGCAACTAGAGAAATAAAACTTCATTTAAAATGTAACAATAACCTGAGATATTATACTTAAAAAATGAATCATGGAGAACCTAAAAAGAAAAATAGACCCATTGTGCTAATAGGATAACAGAAATGGAAGAAAAAATTGCCACATCATCTTAAAACAATTCAAGGAAACTGACAAACCTGATAGTCGATATCCATTTTTCCCATCTTTGGCTGCATACGTTCACGTTGCTTCTGTTTTAACTTTTTACTGTCCTCTTTTTCAATGTAAGCCTACATAAGAAGATAATGCAGTAAATTATCAAGCCATAAGTAATAACAAGATCTTTTAGTTTGATCTCCAGTAGATCCAACTGAACAAATGCCACATAAAGAGTATGGCAAGTACACTGGCTATCAAAAAAACTTTTTTAATGGATGATTGTTCCAAAATCCTAAACTAGAAAGGCATGACAAAAAGTTACCAAGGGAAATCAAAGAATAATTATATTTGCTAAAGGATCTGCTCATTTCAACAAGAAAATTATATGCATGTGTGTGTTTGAGAAAGAAAAAGTGTCCAAGCAATGGTAAGATCTTTTTTTTATGGAGAAGCACAAACATGTAAAAGATTAATCGCATAATAACCACCTGTCTAATTTTCTCAATGCCAGTGGCTGCAATGAAATCAGGAAGCTGAAAAGGTTGCTTCTCAATACCACGCTTTCCCTACAAAATAAAATGAAGATCTGATGAGAGACACGTTCTCACAAGATAATAGAATATATAGTAGCTGTATGATTTAGCAATCAGCCCAAATACTTGGGATTCAAAACTATAATTAATATTAAATTTAGACGAATCTAGCCCGAGCATTTAGCACAATGTAAAGGCATCTGAAAATTCAAAGCAGATGAATTAGCACTTCAACAATGAAAAATCCCCAATATGTAACATGCAAATATAAGTCATAATTCAAATGGAGAAATAAAGTAAAATAAATCATTCAATATCTAGATCACCAACCACTAGCAAATTATATTATATTAAAAGAGAAATCATTCAAGGGTCCCTATTCTTATGCAGTTCATATGCCCCTACCTTTTTCTTCTTGTTTGATACAACTTTCTCCTTCTGTTGATTATCTTGTTCTTCCTCTTCTGAGTCAGAGTCTGCCTTTTTCTTTGAGTCGGCATTCTGGGCAGACTCATCTTTTTTATCGCTCTCCTGGTTTAAATACAATAGAACCAAGTTTCAAAAAACTCATTAACAGAACAATCATTATAAGTAACATGTAATGCTTAATTATCAAAGAAAATAACAATCATACCTCAGAACCGGCTTCTTGAAAACTAAATTTCTCAAATATCTTCCTGAATTCCTCATTCATCCCGTCATCCAACTCTGCCTTTTCTGGAACATACTCAACTACAACTTGTTCCGCGACCTATAAGATTGTAAACAACAATTAAAGTAAGGCCAACTTACTTCTCATGAACCAAAATTATTTCATTTAAAATAATATAAAATATCATAAATGCAAGTACAATGCAGGCCAATTATTTGCCAATATTGACCTAAGTGTTACGAAATTAATTAAATGTTGTTATAAATGTTATCATATAAAATAACATTGGAGAAACGGAAATATATATATATATATATAATGTACTCATATCCACCAAAATTACATTGTTTGCTACAATAAAATGTACACAATCTCTTTTCTTTTTCTAGTTGACACATCATGTACAATTTCAGCACAGTACGTCCTGAACAGCAGGAGGTAGAACACTAGTATTGGTAACAGTAACCATATGGGAAATGCAAAATTACTCTCTCAATACCAAATCTAGAGTCAATCACTCACCTGTTATGCATCATCAACAGCTCCAGTTCTTTGACATTGTGTACCACAAACTTTTTGAACCCATTTGGCATGAAATGGCGAGTCTTTTTATCAGAGCCATAACCTATATTAGGTGACATCAGAAATAGCCTGAGAGGACAAGTTGCCATGCTCAAGCTGCATTATAAAGTATACTTGCTCTGTTTTATTGCTCATGGGACAAAAGCCAACTTAATCTAATAAGAAAAATATATGATCAATTACGAAATTAATATTTTTAATATAAACTTTTATAAAATAATAGATTTGATTCTGCTCATCCTTTAGAACTAGTACAACATCACATGAAAACTGTATATAATATTATATATGTTTATATATATATATATATATATATCTCCAAATACAAGCATCATCATTATCATCCTAAAGATCACTCAATACTACAAGAAATATACATGAATTTTCAGAATTATTCATGTTATTCGTTTAATTCTACGAATCAGCGATAGTATTTCATTGTTTTTTGTTGATTTTCTGAACAAGCTGTGGCGTCCTTGCTTCTGTAAAATTTGCTGCACCCGAACATGAAAAATCAAGAATTATAACCATTAGTGACATTTCTTTCTTTTTTAAAAGAAAAAAAAAAGAAACCATTTTTTCAACAGCTCACCTGAAAATGAAAAGTGGGGTTTGAAGTTTTTGACAGTATTGAGAGGCCATCGCGAACAGGCAGTACTATACCAAAAGAATTAGAAGATTGATGTCTTAATATATACTTGGAAAGCCAATACATATATATATATATATATAGATTCAATGGGGATGGCATTAATGTTACCTAAAGCAGAATCAGAGTCTTCTTTCAAAATGGAAGTTTTTGTAGATGAATTTCGTGCCAAAACAGATTTTGGAGTGTATGTGTACAAGAAAAGTGGCAAATCCTCTGCTTCAAATGCAGGTTTGTTTATGATGTTTGGAGAAGCTGGAGAATTTGGGTTCCTACAAAGGATAAAATGGTTTCATCCACATCTAATTTCATATTTCTCATAAGTTCGCCCATTAAACTAATTAAAGAAATAAAATTGGATATGTCTAGTTTAGAAAAGTTCATGACAATTACCTGGTTATATCTTCATTTGAGTTGTCAATCTCAACACTTGTGATTGCTGGTTATAAGAGAGACAAAAATTTTGAACCTTGTCAAGCACATAATTTTAGGATAATAAATAATCTGCAGATTAACAACAAAGAAACAGAAGAAAAGAAAATGGTGAATTGGAGTATATTTACTTGTTGATAGTGTTGATAAGTAGCGGCGGTGAAACTTCGTCAAATTAGCACTCCATCTTACTCTTGTTAGAGCAACTTTATGAGCATATTGTTCACATGAAAGAAGTCTCTATAAGAAAATGAGTCAATTTCATTTGTCACTGAAATATAAGGATATAGATTGTTGTATATACATAATAAACGTTTTTCAGATGGATAATACTGACTTGCTTTAGACTATTAATTCTAAGTTCAGCCTCAGAAATTTCATTATTCTTAGAAATGCTTTGGTTTAGATTAGCAGAAACACATCCGAAATGATCAACAACAACAACTACAGCTCTGCATAAGTATTCTTTTGTGTTCTCCACAACCCTGTAAAATAATATTTGTCATACTAATATTAGTCCAGGAAGTATTTTTCATTTTTCAAGGATGACAGAAAACGTATTCAATACAAGAAAGGGGATTCACATTTTCTTTTCTTTGGAATTCAAGAATGCGGCTTCACAATAATCTGCTGCATAATGCAGCTGTGAACGCAAGTCTCTAAGTTCCTGCAAAACCAGAAAGAACACACACAAATAAATTGAATGAGTCACAAGAAAAAGACTATTTAGTGTTCAAAGAAACAACATAATAACAAAGGGTAAAGATAAAGACTTGAAGGGACTTGTTGAATCGCATAACGTTTTCAGATTCACTTTCTGAGTTTTTACAGGCAGATGAGTTGGAGATCTGCATTTTTCTTTAAACAATTTTCTATTGGCTTTCAAATTACAGTTGAAGAAGATAAATGTTAAAGATGAAAAACAATGCAAGGATAATTTGAACTCTCCTTAATCCTTAATTATCTTGCATACATCCATTTTTCATTTAACAAAAAAGGTTTAAAAATAAACAAATCATTTAACAGAACAAATGCAACGACACAGTAATAAGCACATTTAATTGAAATTCTTCAACTACCATTTTAGAAAAGAAATGTATAGAATATATAATAAAACATAAAATAGGAATATGTAAACTACACCTCTACTTCCTGCACTAGTCTTCTAATTTCCAGAATGCTATAAACTCAGCCAAGATCAAGTGACACGAAAAAGAAAGAAAAAATTATACGGCATTAAACTCAGCCAAATTCAATTTTTCACTACAAAAATATTCGGCATTTGCGACGAAAATCTGCGACGGACATGTTTCCGTCGCAAATTTGCTACGGATCTGCGACGGATTTGCGACGTAACATTTTCCGCAAAAATTCTCGGCGGGAGTAATCCCGCCAACTTTTGCGACGATTATTTGCGACGCACTGATTTTCGTCGCAGATCTGCGACGGATTTGCAACGGATTTGCGACCAATTTCTCAAAATTCCTCTGACTCGTCCTTCCGTTGCAAATCCGTCGCAGATCCGTAGCAAATTTGTGACGGAAAACATGTCCGTCGCAGATCCGTAGCAAATTTGCGATGGAAAACATGTCCGTCGCAGATTTCCGTCGCAAAATTCTGAATATTTTTATAGTGAAATTTGCGACGGCAATAGATGGTAGCAGATCTCCGTTGCAAATTGGTTTTTTTAGTGTTTTCTCTCTCGCGCCAAGTTTCCGCGCCAACTTTTGCGACGATTATTTGCGACGGAATGATTTTCGTCGCAGATCTGCGACGAATTTGCGACGGATTTGCGATCAATTTCTCAAAATTCCTCTGAGTTGTCCTTCCGTCACAAATCTGTCGCAGATCCGTAGCAAATTTGCGACGAAAACATGTCCGTCGCAGATTTCCATCGCAAATGCCGAATATTTTTGTAGTGTTATGAAGATGGGATACTTATATTAAATGAATATGATGATACTATTCAAGATGCAGTGACAACACTAATCTTGACTATATCACTTCATTTTATAGGTGATCCTACTCACTTAAAGGATAAAAATGCTGAACTACTAAGTAATCTTAGGTGTAAGAAACTTAGTGACTTTTAGTTTTATAAAACAACTTTCCTAACTAGGATAATGCTTAGAGAAGATTCCAATCAGGCTTTCTGGAAAGAAAATTCTTAACAGAGCTACCCTTTTTCCTAGGAGAGAAAGTTAGAAACCATATAAAACAGGAATATGGAAATCCTATTCCTTATGACCTATTGACCTATGGACAATTGTTTAGTATAGTTAAAAAAGAAGAATTAAAACTTTGTTAAGATATAAAACTTCAAAAATCTTTAAAATATGAAATGAGAAAGACTAAACAAGAGTTAGGTTATTTCTGTAAATAATTTGATTATAGCATAACACAAAAACATAAAAATTGTAATGGACAGTGTTCTACTACAAAATATAAAAAACCTTAAAAAATATTACAAAAAGAATTATAAGAAGAAATTTGATAAAGATGATTATTATAAGAAACAGAAACCATATAAATATAGAAAACCTAGTAGAAAGACATATAAATAAAAAGATAAAAAAATTTACATCATATAAAGATTTAACATGTTATAAATGTGGAAGAAACGGTCACACATCAAGATTTTGTAAATTTGATAAAAAATTACAAGAATTAAATCTAGAACAATCTGTAATAAATAAAATTCATGAATTATATTTAGATTATTCAGATTCTGAAGAGATAAATCAAATAGATGATATAGGAACAAAAACTAGTTCTAAAAATAGTAGTAAATCATTAAATGTGTTAACTAAAGAACAGGAATCTATATTAGAAGCAATAAAATATATAAGTGATCCTAAAATTCAAGAAAAAATGCTAAATAAAATATTAGAAAATGATAAACCGAAATATTTTATATTACCTAGTACTAGTAAACAAACTTATGATTTAACCACAATACTAAATAAAAATAAAACAGTAAAAAACAAACCAACCATAAATGATTTACAAAAAGAAATTAAAGAAATTAAATTAGAATTAAAAGAATTAAAGAATAAATAAGAAAATGATTCAAAGATAATAAAATCATTGCTAAATTCGACTTCTTCTGATGAAGAAGAAGAAGATGTTGAACAAATAATTAGTAAAGAAGAAAATAATGATAATAATTAAATTAGTTTAATTAGTGAAGATAAAATTCCTGATAATTTAACTTTTATGTTGCATGAAATAACATCTAGAAAATATTTAATAAAATTAAAATTAAAATTTTCAGATAATTATAACATAGAAACTATAGCATTATTTGATACAGGAGCTGATTTAAACTGCATTAAATCTAGTTTAGTACCAAAAAGTTTTTGGCAAGAAACTAAGGAAAGTTTATCTGCAGCAAATAAATCTAAATTAAATATACTTGGTAAAGCAGAAGCATCAATAATAGATAAGAACTTAGAAATAAAAAATATATTTATTTTAACCAACATTCATCATATGGTAATCTTAGGAACACCATTTATGAATCTAATTACACCTTTATTCTGTAAATGATGATAGTATAAGTTTTAAAGTAAAAAATCAAAAGATAATTTTTCCATTTTTGGAAAAACTAAAAAAGAAAAATTTAAATCTTTTAAAAGCACACCCAATAAATGAATTACAAATAAATGCACTTATAAAAGCAAAGTTTGAACGACTTTGTAATTTAAAAAATAGATATCATTTACAAAAAATAAATAAACAGCTAAATAATAAATTAATGCAAGATAAAATTAATAAATTAAAATTACAAATAGAAAAATATTTATGTGCTGATATTCCAAATGCATTTTGGAATAGAAAGCAACATATGGTTGACTTACCATATGAAATAGGCTTTGATGAGAAGTCTATTACAACTAAAGCTCGGCCCATTCAGATGGCACCTGATTTAATTAAATTTTGTAAGAAAGAGATAAATGATTTAGAAAATAAAGGATTAATTACAAAGTCTAGAAGCCCTTGGTTTTGTGCTGCATTTTATGTAAACAAGGCCTCTGAAATAGAAAAATGAGCACCTAGATTAGTAATAAATTATAAACCTTTAAATAAAGCTTTAAAATGGATTAGGTATCCTATTCCAAATAAAAAAGATTTATTACGAAGATTATATAAAGCCAATATTTTTAGTAAATTTGATATGAAATTAGGATTTTGGCAAATCCAGATTAATCCTAAAGATAGGTATAAGACTGCATTCACTTTTTCATTTGGACAGTATGAATGAAATGTTATGCCTTTTGGATTAAAAAATGCACCCTCTGAGTTTCAGAGAGTAATGAATGATATATTTAACACATATACTAAATTTTGTATTATATACATTGATGATGTATTAATATATTCTACAACTATAGATGAACATTTTAAACACTTAAAAACATTTTTTATGGTAATTAAACATAATGGTTTAGTATTAAGTAAAACAAATATATTTCTGTTTCAGACTAAGATTAGGTTCTTAGGACATAATATAGAACATGGAATTATAGAGCCTATAAAAAGAAACTTAGCCTTTGGGAATAAGTTTCCTGACCAGATAATAAATAAAGCCCAACTTCAAAGATTTTTAGGTTGTCTAAATTATGTTATAGAATTCTTTCCCAACCTAAATAGAACTATTAAACCTTTGCATGATAGATTAAAGAAAAATCCAAGTCCATGGACTGAGGTCCATTCTGGTATAGTTAGACAAGTTAAAGACTTAGTTAAAACCTTTCCTTGCCTACATATAGCTTATCCATTAGCTTCTAAGATAGTAGAAACTGATGCATCAGATATAGGTTTTGGTGAAATTTTAAAACAAGTTAAAGAGGGTAGAAAAATCATAGTCCAGTTTTATTCAGGATATTGGAGTCCAACCTAATTAAACTATTCTACAATAAAGAAAGAAATTTTGAATATTGTTTTATGCATTTCAAAATTTCAATCTGATTTATTGAATCAAAATTTTTTATTAAGAATTGATTGTAAAAGTGCAAAACATGTTTTGCAAAAAGATGTTAAAAACCTTGCCTCAAAATAATTTTTTGCTAGATGGCAAGCTATTTTGAGTATATTTGATTTTGATATTGAATTTATTAAAGGAGAAAACAATAGTTTACCTGATTTTCTTACTCGTGAATTCCTTCTCAGGAATCATGGGGAGAAAGAAGAAAATGGCCAATAAAGCTAAAGAAACCCTAGAGAGTGATTCTCCTAAAGCCCTATCTGATCATTCAGATAGTATTCTTAAACCTAAACCAATAAAGTCTTGGGCTGATGCTGTCCAAGAAGAAGATAAAGCAAATATTGAGCTTTGGGTCTCCCAGCTGGCCCAATCACTTGAAGTGATTAAATTTTTGTTAAAAATGGAACATCAACCTCCTACAGGGATTCCAGGTAAAGACTCTATGATCCCTTATTTAAAAAATCAAATTGAGATAGGAGAATCTTCTTCTCAAAAAGCCCTATCTCAAAATATTTCTAAAACTGAGTTGGATGTTACAAAATCTCCAACTCAAATTGTTTCCATCAAACTTTTCATTAAAACAGAGATCTGTATGGTTTCATAAAATTTCTTATTTTACAGAATTAATTATTAAAAGTGGGTCTGCTCAGCAGAACCCATGGACTATTATTAGTTCTGTTTACCTTAAAGAATGGTTTTTCAAATCAACGGATTTTTCTAAAACCCAAGAGTATTATCTTAATATTCTTGTGGATTCTGGTTCACTATTTTTAAAACACAACTATAATCAGCAGGATAAAGCTCTTATTGCCTATTCCTCTTTTAAAATTAAGGTAATCCTCCATCCTTCTGATTGGAGAAGACCTTTGCACACTCCTGTACAATTTAAAACCCTTCATTCTAAAGACCATTGTTCTTCATATAATTATTGGGATTACATTGATGCCTGGACTAAAGTCTTATTTTTCTAAAATCCTGGAAAAACTCACTCCTGGCTTATCTATTGTGAGTCCAATATAAAATTAACCAATCTTCCATGCTGGTTTGTTGATTGGTGGCACTATTATGGTAATGACGAAAGATGTCTTCCACAAGAAGTCCTATTAGCTTTCCAGTATTATAAAGCCCATTTAAATCCAACACCTTATGAGAAGAGATTTCCTCCTCTTCTTCTTTTCTGTATGACTTTTAATATATCATAGGTATACCAATGGTACCTTGACACCTCCTTTCAGTCAGGTACTATAATCCCTGTTGTATTGAGAAAGTCTAAAGTCAAATGGTGGACTGCCTTTCGCAATTCCACCATAGAGGAAACTGTTAAAAAATGGCTCTTAATGAGGAATCATGGTGGCATTGATCCAAAGCTATCAGCCTCATTTGGAGCTCAAAAAGCCCAAAATATAGCCCTTCTTGCAGCCGCCAAGACTGCAGAAGAATATAAAGCCTTAATGGAACAGATGGTTGAATCTCTTTCTTCAACCTCTGAGCCTGTTAAGCCCAGCAGAACCTGCTCTGCTGGATCTTCCACTAAAGCCCATTCTAAAAAATCTAAAGCTCCATCCAGAAGAAGAAAATATCCTTCCTCTTCATCATCCATGATGTCATCCTCCACCGAGACATCTGACTCGGATTATTGTCCCAGTAATGAAGATGATTGCTATGGTATATTGTCCTCCATTAGAGTAAAAAGTAAAGAAAAAATAAAAAGAAAAGAAAAAAAGATAATGAAAAAATAAAAGAAAAAGAAAAAAGAAAAAGTAAAGAAAAAGAAAAAGAAAAAAGAAATAAAGAAAAAGAAAGAGAAAAGAAAGAAAAAATAAGGAAAAGTGAAAAGAAAATCGAATCAGAAGTTGAATCTGATTCAAATTCATCTGATTAAAGGCAGGAGAAACCTAATTTCTCCACTCAGTTTGTTAAAGTCAATAAAGGCGGTGCCTACTGACAAGATATTGTTCATCAAACAGTATTCACCAGAGGTATTCCAACAGTAAAGTCAGAAGAACTGTTCATCCACAGTTCTCCACAGTAAAGGACACGGTACCTCTGACAAGGTACTATTCATCTACAGTTCCAGATACGTGAAGGTACAGTAAAAGCAAATAGTAACGACGGGTTACTATTCCTCTACAGTGCTAGGCATATAATCAAGAACAGTGAAGAATTAAAGCTTTTGTCTATATATGAAAGCTCATTCTGAAGCTAGAGGCATATCCGAAATACTTCTAACTCATCCAGAAGACACTGAGACACCTCAAGCTTAGTTTTAGCTTTCCTTCTTCCCTTTCCTCCTTCACTATAACTTCTTTCAGTTCTGTAACCTCCTCACCTATTGATTCTCTTGTATAAGGTAGATATAATTAATATTTATAACTTGTATTTTATTTTTAAAGTTTTATTCTGTATTCTTATTTCATTGAAATAAATTTAAATTTTATATTTTATCTCTCATTTTCATTTATAAGTATGCTCTGTTTTAGTTCTTGCAAGTAATAAACGTACAAGTTGAGCTTGATCTGGAATTAAAACATCAGAAATTGTATACACTACTTACGGCTAAAAAGGACCTCTATATTCTATCATTTTCTGTCTTCTCTCTCTCTACTCAGCGCTGTATACTTATACGGGATCCGTATATTTATACCTAATATAGTATAATTAGGTATACTAAAAGAAATAGACATAAGAGTGTGTATTGATAAAACATAATTAAAATAATTTAGACTTAAGATACAAATTACTAAAAGAAAATATTTTGGATAATATTGATACCAGAGCGTTAAAAACTGAAGTAAGAAATATACTTTGATTTTAATTAATCAAAATATATTCTTATGGGTCAATGCGTGGAAATCTGGAGATCATTATAAGACCTGAATTATTTTCTGTATATGTTTTTAATATATGCTTTTATATGTTTTTAATATAGTCTTTTACATTTTGCTTGTTTATTGTTTTAATCAATCTGTTTATATCTATATTATTTATGCCTAACTGTTTATTGTTTTATTAATCCTTTTAAAATTATTCTATCCCCTGTCAAAGATCCTTTACATTTTGCTGGTATATATATATATATAAAAGAAAGCATTGCAGGAGGCATGCGTGCAACTTTCTCGTTGTGCTTTCTTTTATATATATATATATACACACATATATATAAGATAGACAGTTGTTGCAGGAGGTGCTACAAGTGCTTTCTTTTATGTATATATATAAAAGAAAGTGCCTGCTATCTTTCATATATATATATATATATATATATAAGAGTTGTTGCAGGCGTGAATATAAGAGAGTTTCTGCAGACGTGCTCTTGTCTTATATATATATATATGTATATGCATATATATATAAGAGACATGCAACAACTGTCTCTTATATATATATATACTATCTATTATATAATATAAATCATATATTATATAGTATAAACTATATGATATATAATATTATTAAATACATATAATAAAAATTATATTTTATAAATATCGGGTCGGGTTGAGTTAGCCCGAGAAAAATTTTCTCAGGCCCAAAACCCAACCCAAATTTTAATCGGGCTATGATTTTAAACCCGAAGCCCTTCCCAAATAACTGTTTGGGCTGACCCAACTCAACTGGGTCGGGCAGAGTCGTTTGGGCCACGAGCTTTTTGAACACCCCTGGGTAGATATTATTGGCCCTCTAGCGGTTTAATGCAAGTTTTCTCTCTTACTGAAGCAAGTTTTTTTCTTGGCGGTGCTAGGGTTTTCTTTATTCTTAAAATTTGATAGGTAATAACTTATAGATCCTATGATTGCTAACCTATCCTTGGGTGATGATGAACTGCCTGCTGTGAATGACGGTGATGATAGTTATCAGATTGTGCATGAGGGGTGTCATATTGGGTGTTTCGTGCTGCATAAGAGAATAAATTTTATAGCCATGCATGATACGTTGTCTTCTATTTGGCAGCCTGGGCAAGGGATCTGCATTTAGGAATTGTAACCTGGGATTTATCTTTTCCAATTTTTAACAAATATGATATGGAATGAGTGTTATTTGGGAGACCATGATCTTTTAACAATAGTGTTCTGGTTCGAGAGAGATTTTCTAAGGATGTAATTCCTTCATCTATTACCTTCGATAGTGTTCTCTTTTAGGTGCAAGTTCACTCATTACCGTATGGATATTTTTCAGAAGGTAATGAAGACTGTTTGGAAACTTTCTCGGTAAGTTTATTATATATGATGCTAATGCAAATAGTAGGGTGTTTAGATCTTTTATGAGAGTAAGAGTTTCAGTGGATATTAGGGTTCCTATTAAATGTGGAAAGAAGATGCATAAAATGAATGGGGAGAGCTTTATTGCCATGTTCAAATATGGGAAACTACTCATGTATTGCTAGGTTTTTGGTATGCTAGACTATGGAGAAAATCAATGTCCTATTGTGCTGGACTTGGGTGAGAGGGTTGAACGAAAGTTTGCAAATTTACGTGTCGCAACAAGAAATAATATTTTGTGACTTAGAAACCCTAGTTTTGTGATATGTCTAGAATAAGACTAATGGAATGGCAACTGAGTGTAGGGGATAGGACAATCGGGGAGGTTGGTAAAGATCAAACTGTGCATAATCCTAAGAAGGCCCATCAAGGGGTCCCGTGTGAAGTCCAAAACATAGAGATATGTATGTGTGGTAGGGAGGTCCAGTGTTTAAAGAATAAGGGGCTTGTGATAGTTAATGAGGTGGATTTGTTGGTGGAGGATTCTGAAATAATGCTAGAAGAATCTAAGAAGAGATACAGAGATGAAGAGATTTCTTCTAAAATAATTCTGAATGCATGGGTCAAAATTCTAGCAGCAACTAATCTTTATCGGTGGGACTTAGGGATCAGGCCTACCGAAGGCCATGAAGTGTTTAAGTTGAAACTGCCGAGGGCTTGGCAACCCTCTAGTAGCCTTAACTTTCAAATAACTTGTAGTATCGAATAAGCCGAGTTTGATATTTTTAATGGAAACATTTGTTTTCAGCAACGTATTGAAGAAATTGTAAAATCAATGCATTTTGATTCTTATTTTTGTGTAGGTCGTATTGGAAGGAGCAGGGGTTTGGCTCTCCTTTGGAATAGTAACATTGATCTTATTATTGGCAACTATTTACATAACTATATTGATGTTTTGATGAATGATTCAAATAATGCAAACGGCGGTTGATGGGTTTCTATGGATTTTCAAAAAGGATGAGGTGTAGATAGTCTTGGAATTTATTGGGTAGCCTACATTGGCAATCTTCTTTACCTTAGGTCATAATATGGGATTTTAATGTTATGTTGTCCAATGAGGAAAAGATTTAGAGGTGAGCCCTATCCCATCAACTTACACTTGGGTTTCCAGGAGATAATGGAAAATTGTGGCCTACATATATACTTTTATAATGTTTCCCTTATACTTGGTAAAAGGGTCGCCGATTATGAATTTTAGCTCTTAAGAAATTGGACCGAGCTTTTGCTAACTCCAGTTGTCTTGATAAATTCCTATGTTGTTTACTATCTAATCTTATGGCTAGTACGAGCGTTCATAGTCCAATTTTACTAAAGATTGGTGGTCATATGAGGAGGCCGATAGTGAGGCATTTTAGATTTGAAAACAATTGGCTATTGTTAGAAGGCATTGGTGATGTGGTTAAAAGAAGCTAGGAGTTAGCACAACATATTAGCTTAGAGATGAAGCTGAAAGCTTGTACAAATGCAGTGTTGAATTGGAGTAAGTTAGTTAGTGGAGATTTTAAGAGGCAGATTAAAGATCTAAGAGGCAGAATATGTATGGTTCGTGAGCAAGGGATAACGGGTGATGACTGGAATCTTTTAAATGAATAGTTAAATATGGTTCTACTATAGCAAGATATATTTTGAAGGTAGCAATCTAAAACTTTCTAGCTGCAAAGTGGGGATTTAAATACTCATTATTTTCATGTCTAAGTTTCAGAAAGAATGGGGGTGAATTTGATCAAGATGTTGATTGATGATAATGAGATTAGTTATATCGACACTATTGATATAGGAGGAGTAGCAATTAATTATTTCCAAGGGTTCTTCTCAGCTTCTAAAGGTGTTTGGGAACCAGTAACCTCTTTAATAAGACCGAGGGTGACTAGTGAAGAGAGCAATAGATTGGTGGCACCATTTACTCTGGATGAATTTAAGAAAGCTATATGGGAGGTGCTTTTTCAACATTTTTGGGAGATTATGGGTCCTGACGTGGTGGATAGTTGTCAAAAATAGGTGGGTACAAGTATTTTTTCCAACTTATCTAAGCAACACAATTATTATTCTTGTACCTAAGAAGGATAATCCCACTAGTATGAAAGATCTTAAACCTATCTCACTCTGTAATGTGGTGTATAAGATTCTTTCCAAGGTTGTGGCTAATAAACTAAAATTGTTTCTTTCAAATATTATATCGGAGTTGCAATTTGCCTTTATCCTGGGGAGACTTATTACAGATAATGTGATGGTTGCTTTTGAGGTTATCCATTATCTGAAGACAAAGACTAGGGATAAGAAAGGTCTAGTGAGTCTTAAAACTGGTATATCTAAGGCTTATAATAGAATTGATCAGGGTTATCTAAAAATCATGATGTTGATTATGGGGTTTGATAGAAGGTGGGTTGACTTGGTTATGTTATGTGTTACTACGGTGCAATATGATATTGCGTTAAATGGCTTAATGTTTGGACCCATTATTCTTGAATGGGGATTTTAACAAGTTATAAGCGTAAATTGATTTTATATTTTTTTATTAGATTTATGCATGATTTACTTGAATTAATCTATTCTAAGCTTATTTATATATTTTTATTTCATTATTCCTGAATTAAACTTAGTTTAAATTAATTTCTTATAATTGTATACAAGCTGAAATTTTTGGTAGAATTGAACCTTCAGAGCTTCAAGAGCAATTTTGGTGGCTGTAAAGCTCAAATTTGGAAAAGTGGTCTTCATAAAGTTTATATATGATATCTTATGTTTTTCAAAGAGGTCTGGTTTGTTAAATTCAGAGTTCATTTGTTCCTTGAACTAAAAAGTTGAAATTGGACTTTAATTTTAGAAGCATAAGTCCGGTTCGTGCCACTAGGAGTAAATTGGCCATAACTAGAGTGTCTGAAGTCCGAATAAGGTGATTCAAAACCCTAACATTATCTAATCTTCTAGAGGAAGAACTTTTCTAAAGGAGTCAATTGAAAAGAAGAGGTTATCTGATAGAAAATCAAGTTTAAATTTTGAATTCAAATTTTGAAATAAAAGCTGGGTAGGAGTAAGAGTCTGATTTAAAGAAGCTACTTATGGCTACACAAGGGGGGATGTGAATAGTACCATAGGATGTGCATAGGCAATTTTCTATTACACTTATTCATCTTTTCAAGGGTAGAATTAGTTTTTCATCGTTTGGGGGATCAAAGGAAGAAGAAAATTGGGCTTGAGGACAACTTCATCATCTTTACAAGAATATTCATCAATCTAGTTTGAAATTTCTATTTTAGTTATCTTTTATTTCATGTTTTTATTCTATTATTGTTTTGAAATTTAGAATTACGAATATCATATTTAGTTTCTTAATTTCTATGTTATTTATGTTTAATTTAGCTATGAGCAACTAATCCCTTTCTGAGATTATTTGGATATGGATGTTTGAACTATGGGTTTGGTTATAATACATAGATTGATTTTCTTTTTCTCATTGATTTGATAATTTTGATTTAATTGATTAGCAATTATTTGGCTACCAATTGTTAAATTTAGAGAATCATATAAAATACGAAAGTTGAATGTGATTTTTAATGTGGAATCATTAACATTAAGTGATTAGTTTAGAGATAGATTGCTTAGGGATTCAGAATTGATATCTTGATTTAATAGAATTGGACATTGATTATTTAACATAAGAATAGTAATTTAATCATTACCCAATTATATTCTCCTTGCTTGAGAGAGAAGTGGATGAATTAAGTGATATTGGATATTTAGGAATTAAGAATTGGACTTTAATATTTTATTAATTAGACCTATAGTAAAAACTCTAATGAAACCTAATCCTACCTCTTTACTATTGATTATTTGAACACCTGGTTTAGAATAATTGACGTGGATAGATTTAGATTAATTAGGTAAAATTAAATTATTGCAATTTTCTAATTTTCAAAAAATAGTTATATTGAATTTTAGTTAGTCAAATTTTTCATTCCCTGTGGGATCAACTTTTACTATCACTATATTACTTGTTACGAGCTGTGCACTTGTGGTTTTAAAATCGATATACATAAATCGATTAACAAATTTTTGGTGCCACTGTCGGGGAAGAAAAAATTAATTTGATAACAATAAATTCAAGGAGACTATTAATTTGAAATTTAATTTGATTGTTTTTATTTACTTTTCTGCAGAAGTTATATGCACAGTAACAAGCAAGCAGCATTAGAAGAATATAATCCTGAGATTGAGAAGCAGTGTAGAGAGAACAACAAAGCGAGAAAAGAGAGACTTCGGTTAGAAAGAGAAGAAATGGAACAAATTCTAGCATAGGAGTCTCTAGAAACAGAAAGTAGAATTGACGTAGAGGAAGCTAGTGCCGAAAAAGCTAACATGGCGGATCCACAAGATCAACTTCAACCAAGAAATCTAACTTTGAGGTAACATGCCATGCCTAATGCTCAAATTGGGTCAAGCATCACTCGACCAATAGTGAATGCTAAAAATTTTGAACTTAAACCAGCTCTCATCAACATGGCTCAAGAACAACTTTTCTATGACTTAAACCATGAAGATGCTATTGCTCATTTGGCAAATTTTTTAGAAATTTGTGATACAATCAAGATGAATGGAGTAAGTGATGATGCAATTAGGCTATGCCTCTTTCTTTTTTCATTGAAGGACAAGGAAAAAGCTTGGTTGCAAGGTCAAGCTGCTGAAATTTTCATCACATGGGATGGTCTTTTTAAGGGATTTTTGACAAAATATTTCCCTCCTGAAAAAATTGCAAAGTTCAGAAATGATATAACTAGTTTTGTGCAGTTTGATGGTGAATCGATTTATGAAGTATGGGAAAGATTTAAAGACCTTCAAAGGAAGTGATATGTCCGAGGGTCTGGAGGGTTGTGGATCAGGTTCGACAAAAAGTGGCGGTGAGCCCATGTTTGATCCAAATAAAGAAAATGGGTGCGCCTCTGCTGACAGCTTAAGCTTTTGGTAGAAATGGTTAGCGTTCTTTTCGGTTAAGCGTGCTGGTGCAGGGTCAGTACCAGGATGAGTGACCTTCCGGGAAGTGCTTGGACTAGCCGTGTTGGTACAGGGTCAGTACCAGGAGGGATGACCTTCTGGGAAGTGCTTGGCCCGGCCGCATCAGGAAGTGTCCTCACCATGGAATTTCAGATTGGCTAAGTATGCAAGCATTTTATAATAGAATAACAGGGACATTGAGAAGTACAATTAATGCAGCTACTGGAGGTGCTCTTATGAACAAAAACACAGTTGAGGCATTGGTCTAGTGAGAGGTCTTTACCTAAGAAGGTAGTGGGTGTGCATGAAGTTGATGGTATTTCACTACTTACAGGTAAGGTTGATGCTTTAGCCAAGAAGTTAGAACAAGTTAATCTTACTACTGCAAGTTGTGAAGGGTGTGGTGGAAATCACTAAAATTTTGAATGCCAAGCTCAAGAACAATTACATTTTGTGGACAATCAAAATAGAGCTCAACAAATGCCTTATGGAAACACATACAACTCTAGTTGGAGAAAGTATCCTAATTTATCTTGGGGTGAAAATTAAGGCAACCAGGGGAATCAATTTAATCAAAGGGGAGTGTATCAACCACCATTTTAAAAACCGAAACCAAGGACAAACACAGTATCAAGACAACAAACTGGCTTATGAGAGTGCTTTGGAGAAATTCATTTCTGTGTCTAGCAAGAGGTTTGACAAGCTAGACAAGCAATATGACCAGTTATAAGCAAGGATGGACTAAATTGCCAGTCAAAATAGGAGCCTTGAGATGCAAATAGGGCAAATTACTAGTTCTTCGGGGATAAGAAAATAAGGCACTCTTCCTAGCAACACCGAAGTTAATCCACAGGAGCATTGCAATGCGGTTATGCTAAGAAGTGATAAACAATTGCAAGATGTTGCTCCAAGGGAAGTTGAGATGAGTAAAAATGATAAAGGAATTCAAGAAGAGTTAAAGGAAGAAGAAGTTGAGAAGACAAAGGGGCAAAGTGAACCAACTCAATCTAAAGTTGAAGTGAAGCCTTATGTACCACCAATTCATTTCCCTGAAAGGCTTAAAAAATAAAAAGTGGAAAAGCAATATGAAAAATTCCTTAAAGTTTTTAAACAATTAAGAATTAACATTTCTTTTGTAGATGCTCTTGCTCATATGTCATCATATGTCAAGTTTTTGAAGGAATTGCTTTCCAACAAGAGATCACTTGAAGATAATGCAAGAATTGCACTCACAGAGGAGTGTAGTGCAGTGATCCAAAAAAAGCCATCCAAACTGAAAGACCCAAGGAGTTTTTCTATACCTTGCACTATTGATGATTTTAATTTGAACAAAGCTTTGTGTGATTTAGGTGCAAGTATGAGTTTGATGCCATATTCTATTTGCAGGAAACTAGGACTTATAGATTTAAAACCAACTAGGATGACTTTACAATTGGTTGATAGATCTGTTAACTTACCCTTGGGAGTTATTGAGAATGTTTTAGTGAAGGTTGATAAATTTTGTATTCCTGCAAATTTTGTGATTCTAGAGATGGAAGAAGATATTGAGATACATTGATCTTGGGGAGACCATTTTTGGCTACTGCAAGAGCTATGATAGATGTTAGGGGAGAAAAGTTGACTTTGCGAGTTGGGGATGAGATGGTAGAATTCAACCTTATTGAGTCAATAAAAGAACCAATTTTTATGGATAATTGTTTTAGGGTTAATGTAATAGATGAATTGGTGTAAGAAGTTTTTGAGAAAGATTTTAGGGAGGATCCTTTAGAAGCTTGTTTGAGTAATAGTGCAACTCTTGAGGAATATAACCAAGAAATTGTAGCATATGCATATGCTTTACAATCAACACCTCCTATAGCTTTTAAAGGATATTAGGAGATCACTAGAATTACACCACTACCACCACCATCCATTAAAATTTCTCCAACACTAGACTTAAAGCCATTACCTTCGCATCTGAAGTATGCTTTCTTAGGGCCTAATGAAAGTCTTCCTATAATTGTTAATGCTAAATTGTCTTATGAATAGTTAGAGAAAACTTTAAAAGTAATTAGGCAATTTAAAAGGGCTATTGGCTGGACTATATCTAATATTAAAGGAATTAGCCCATCTTTTGTGCATGCATAATGTAACACCCTCATACCCTATATACGTATAATACATACACCCAACATATATAATAAATACATATACAGTACAAGAATGTCATATTCTATTTTAATAAAAATCTTACTTTTCGAATCTATAAAATCTTAAATCATTTAACTGATATAATTTAAATAATATATAAAATATTACTTGTTAAAATACATATATACCTCAATTCTAAAATTTTTTATCCAAAACATTCTTTATAGTTTATGATATATATATATATCAAAATATAATATAATATAATATACATGATGTCAAAATGTACAAAAATATAAAATATGTATATGCTGGCAGTGTGTCTCTGATCTTGATGTCCAACAATAAACTCTACACTCAAGGTCTCAAGTCTAGATCTGGCTTGGTCTGGACGAACTCTCCGGCTCTATCGGATCTACCTTGCCACCTGCGCGATGAATCACAATCGTGCTAAACCAAAAGCCTAGTGGTACAAACTTTAATAATAATAAAGTTCAAATGCAATGCCAATACACAATGCATATGGTTATCATATCTCATATCACTTTATCTTAGCATATTTCTCAATTGTTCCACAATTCACAATTCACATAAAAATTAACACAAGCATGGGCCCAAATAATCTAATATGCTATTCAAATCCTAGAGTTATTATTTTGGTCCAAGTTGACACCATGTGTCTAGCCCCGAAGGCAAATCATATCACAGTGAGGATAACCTCCTATATAGCATCCCAACCAGGCTTCAAGGGCTAAGCCCAACCTAGCTTCAAGGGACTGCTACATCATAGGCATGCTGGCAAACACAAAATTTTAAAAATTGAATAACATACTAGGCATACAATTATTTCATATTTCCAATATCAATCTCTTTCTTATTTTCTCATGATCAAGCTAGGCACATTGCCTCATTTATCTCATTTATATCAATATCATCATATAATAATAATGTATCACATTTTATACAATCTAGCCATTACTAATGGCTTTACATAATATGTTTAATGTATATATACACAACAAACCACATTACCCAAATACTTTGGGACATTTTCACATCTGGCATATTTTCCACTTTTACTCAATTTAGCCATTATCAGTGGCTTTTCACATTACATATAATGTATTTATGACATTACACAAGTCATAGCATATTACTCATGCATAATCAATGTAGTAAGTAACTTAATATATTTTTCAACCAATGACACGCTCAATAATACGGGCGTGTCAATGACTGTGTCATTAACTCACTCATATAGAAGTATTGACACGTCTAATGACATGAGCGTGTCACTGCCCGTGTCATTCATTCTGCCTCACAGAAAGTTTGACATACCCAACAACACGGGTGTGTTAATGGCCGTGCCAATTATTTTACTTTACAGAAGCTACAACACGCTCAGAGACATGGCCGTATTAATAGTTGTGTCATTAACAATGAACTCGGTATCGTTGATACGCCCAATGATATGGCCGTGTCAAACAAAATTTGCATTTCGTACACTTAACTATTTCAAACCAAACACTTCCAAACTCAACTTAAATTCAATCACTTATTCAATCCAACCTTAAAATCATTGTTAACTACACACAACAACTTCATACATACACAAATAAGCCATTAAAACATGCTAATATATAAATTTTAAAATTCAAATATCATGTTCTTTCATAGAATTCCAAAGAACTTGCAAAATTGATAAAGTAACTTACCAATTGATGAAGAATCCTCAAAATCTTCACTTGAATCCTTGTAATCCCTTCAATCTTTGATGTATGGAAGAAGAAAACTCTCATCTAGTCTCTCTCTCTCAAGCTCACGTCCAAGGAACAAAAAAGAAGAAGAAGAAGCAAAAATCATCTTCTATTTCTTTCCATCCTTATCTATATATATTTATTAATTATTTTATATTTTAACTTTTACTCTTTTTATATGTATTGTATATGTTAGGTATATGTATATGTCATATTTACTTCAAATATATTTCAAATATACATTTTACTTTTTCACATAAAATCCTTTCATTTTTCATTTAATTCATTTATTTGATTTATCCAAATTTAACTTTAATTTATTTTAATTAATATTCAAAAAATAGGGGTATTACACATAAGTTATTAATGGAGGATGATTGTAAACTAGATGTAGATGCACAAAGAATGTTGAACCTTAATATGAAAGAGGTAGTGAAAGTAGAGATAACAAAATTATTAGATGCAGAAATTATTTATCCAATCTCTGACAGTCTTTGGGTGAGTCCAGTATATGTGGTACCAAAGAAGAGAGAGATGACAGTTATTAAAGCCCATTTACATCAATCACCAAGTCACAACTCTTACTCTTTCAACACCAACTTAATTCCTTTTCTTCAATTTAATTCCAAAACCACAATCAATTAAACCCAACACACTCAAACACACCACAATCAAACATACTCATGCTCTTAATAATCCAACACCAAACTCAAACACAACTTAAAATAAAACAAGAGAATCAAAAGGAAACTTACAAAAGTTAATGAAACTTCTTAAATTTTCAACTTGATCACTTGAAATCTTCTTCACTTTTGAGCTTGGAAAACAAAACTCTCTTTCTCTCTATTGCCTTTGTGATGCCCGGCCAACCAAAGAAAGAAGAAGAAAATAGCCAAGTCAAACACTCAATCTCTTTAAATCTCCACCAAGCAAAAATAATATTAAAATATTCATAAAATCCTCTTCCACTAACTTAATTTTCCTTTTAATTTATTTCACTAATTTAAAATAAATAATTATCTTCTTTTAACTTCCATTACCTTGACTTGTATATGTTGTATATATTTCTATATATACAACATATACACTCTCTCTCTTTACTTCTTTTCTCTTTCCATTAAACATATACATTAAATCCAAATACAGCAATAATACCAAAACTTTTAGGGTATACTTTGGGATATTACAGTAAGCGTAAGCTACAAATTGCTATGATTGTATGGAGCTGGTGGGGACAGAGAAATGCTTCAATATGGAGAGGGGAAGTGCCACAACCTTGCCGAATCATAAGTTGTGCTCTGACTTTCTTGAAAAGCTAAAAAAAAAAGTGATCAAGAAGGGGCCTGTTGATCTTACTGCAGGCCGAGCTATGAGAGATTATGGAGTTTGGCGCAAACCGAGTAGAGGCAGATTCAAATGCAATATTGATGGTGCTGTTTTCACTCAAGCTTAATAAGTTGGATATGGCTTTATAATCAGATACTCTCGGGGCATTTTTGTGTAGGGCATCTCAAGTCACCAGGGTGGCCTATATTCTCTCAAAATTATTAAAGTCATTGCATTGAGAGGTATCTTAAATTGGTTACTTAGTAATTCATGGCATGATGTGGATGTGGAGATAGACTGCAAATAAGTATTTGATTTTGTACGTGCTGCCGTGATGATGATACAGAGTTTGGTGTTCTTATCTCAGATTGTCGACAATTATTTTTCAACTTGGTTGGTTGTTCTTTTGCCTGGGTTAATAGATGAGCCAATAAGGTTGCCCATGTTAGAAAGTTATAGAACGGGGTATACAATTACAACTGAAGTAGAAATGAGAAACAAAATGAAAATAATGAACTCCAAAGTTTTACGTGGAAAAATCTCCAAATTAATTGGAGCAAAAAACAAAGGGCAAATTGTAGAAGGATTTTATTATAACAAAAGATTACAATAATTTCTTTCTAAAATAAGGAGAGCACAATTAACAATACTCTCTCTTATAATAGGAGGAATTAAAAACTCTCTCTCTAATAAAAGAAAAGACAATATTTAGGAGAAATCTCACTTTTCTCTCTAAAACTCTCTAATAAATTTTTTTGAATGAATTTCAAGTGAAAGCTAAATGGTTTATATAGGCTTCAAAAAATGGGTTGGTAGAATTTTGTAAATGGTTAAGTACCTCTTTTACCTAAGTTAGGCACCTCCATTTTTGACCTCTTTTACCTAAGTTAGGCACCTCCATTTTTAACTAAGAATTACCTAAGTTAGGCACCTCCATTTTTGACTCTACAAAAGTAATTTTATTACCACATATCTCCCACTTAAAGTTACTTTTATAAACCTTATATCCTTTCTACACTTTGCCATCACCATGCTGCTTACGTATCTGCTAGGCCTAAGGAGGATCTACACCAGATAAATTTTTCATTATTAATTGGCTTTGTTAGCATATATGCTAGGTTATCTTTTGCATGAATTTTTTGTATATCCACACTTCCTTCTTCACCTTCTCACGAACGAAGTGATATTGAACTCATATGTGTTTTGTCTTCGAATGAAATGCTGAATTCTTTGCCAAATGTAAAGCACTATGACTGTCACAAAATAGAGCAATCTTCTCTCGTATGTATCCGAGCTCCTCCAGTAGCATTTGCAACCATATTGCCTCTTTGCTAGCTTGGGTAGTTGCAACATATTCTGCCTCTGTTGTAGAAATAGCCATAATAGATTGCAATTTTGAAACCCAACTTATAGCTCCTCCAGCAAGAGTAAACACATAACCTGAGGTGGACTTGCTCTTGTCAAGATTACCTGCATAATCTGAATCAACATAGTCTTTCACAGTAAAGTCTGATTCTCCATAACATAATGCAACATTTGAGGTAACCTTGACATATCTTAGGATCCTCTTAACAATACTTCAATGCTCTTTACTAGGATTCACCATGTATCGACTAACCACTCCCACTGCTTGTGCAATGTCTGGTCTTGTACAAATCATAGCAAACATTAAGCTACCCACTTTCGATGCATACAGTACTCAAGATATTTCTATCCTCTCTGCTTCATTGCTAGGATTCATACTTGAGGATAACTTGAAATTAATAGGAAGAGGGGGGGGGGGGGTAGAAATTGACTTACAATCTTGCATGTTGAAGCGCCGCAAGATTTTCTTCAAATAATTTTTCTGAGAAAGCCATATCTTTCTATTACTTTTGTCTCGGTAAATTTGCATCCCTAGAATCTTGTTTGCTGGTCCCAAGTCCTTCATTTCAAACTCCCTAGCCAACTATGCCTTTAAGTCTGCAATACGATCTTTGTTGGGGCCTGCTACCAACATGTCGTCAACATATAACAACAGAATAATAAAATTACTATCACCAAATCTCTTGTAGTAAACACAAGGATCTGAACTATGTCTATTGTATCCAAGACTCATGATAAAAGAATCAAATCTCTTATACCAACATCTTGGCGCCTATTTGAGATCGTATAGAGATTTGTTCAACCTACAAACCAAGTTCTCTTTTCCTTTTTCTTTAAAACCTTCTGGTTAGAGCATGTAGATCTCTTCTTCAAGTTCTCCATGAAGAAATGCAGTTTTCACATCCAATTGCTCTAAGTATAAGTCAAATGTAGCACACATTGCCAAGACTACTCGAACCATTGTGAGTCGAACAACAGGAGAGAATATTTTATTGAAGTCTATACCTTCCTTCTGAGCAAATCATTTAACCACCAATCTAGCACGATATCGCTCCACTTGGTTGTTGCCATCTCATTTGGTCTTGTAAACCCATTTGTTCCCAATGGCCTTTCTTCCTTGTGGTAATGAAACAAGATCCCATGTTTTATTTTTATGAAGAGCTTCAATTTCTTCTTGCATTGCTGTCATCCACAAAAAAGCTTCTTGGCCATTTATAGCCTCATAGAAATTTGATGGCTCTCCATCCTCTGTTAGTAAATAATATGCGATATTTCCCTCCATGATGTACTTTGAGTACCAAGCTGGTTCTCTTCTCTCCCAAGTTGTCCGTCGAACTTGTGGAATTGCAAACTCAGCTTGTTCTTATTCTTCATGTTTTGATGATGCTTCAAAAGTATTTGAAACTTCTTGTTCTTGTTTTTCTTCAACTTGAACTGTAGTAGTCTCTGATTTTTCTTTTGAAGTGCTATCATTATTTTTTTCTTGAACCTTTTATCTCCTACAAATACAACATCCTTACTGATTAGTACCTCCTACAAATACAACATCCTTACTGATTAGTACCTTGTGGGCAGTGGGATCCCACAGGTGATACCCCTTGATTCTATTAACATACCCTAAGAAAATATATTTCCTGGATTTTGGATCCAGCTTTGATGTTTCTTGGGTGTTGTACATAGCATAAACAAGACTTTCGAATGTATGTAAGTGAGAATAATGAGTTAGCTTACCAATCCACATCTCCATTGGTGTTTTCAGACCAATTGCAGTCGATGGTGACCGATTGATCACGTAACAGGCAGTCTTAACTGCTTCTGCCCAAAATTACTTAGGCAACCCTGCAGTTTTCAACATTGCTCTTGTCCGTTCTAACAAGGTTCTATTCATTCGTTCTGCTACTCCATTTTGTTGTGGAGTAAATGCCACTGTGAGCTGCCTTTTGATACCTTCTTGTTGATAAAAGCTATCAAATTCATCACCAATGTATTCCCCTCCATTATCTGTCCTTAAACACTTGATCTTCTTTTCAGTTTCAAGCTCAACCCGTGCTTTGAATATTTTAAAAACTGGAAATACGTCTGTCTTATTTTTTATTGGATACAACCAATATCTTCTGGAGTAATCGTCAATAAAAGACACAAAATATTTTGCTCCTCCCAGGGATAGAATGGTGCTTGCCAAACATCGGAATGGATTAGTTCTAAGATAGCTTTGCTTCTAGTAGAGGAACTGCTGAATTTTAATCTGTGCTGCTTACTGGTCACACAATGCTCACAAAAGGGTACTGAAACCTTTTTAAGCCCTGGAAACAGTTTTTGTTCAGCAAGAATCTTCAACCCTCGTTCTGACATATGGCCAAGCTTTCGATGCCACATCATTGTTAATTTTTCTGCTGAACTTGCTAATGCAGTGGATGCTTCTCCTTCTTGTTGTGTTTCTCCTTTAAGCATGTATAAATTTGTAGCTATCTTTTTCGCTTTCATTATTACAAGAGCACCTTTAACTATTTTCATGATCTCATCTTGAATATGGGTTTTACACCCATTATTATCTAATTGTCCCAAAGACAATAGATTTTCCTTCAAGCCTTTGACATATTGTACCTCCTGGATAGTGCAAACTGTACCATCATGCATTTTTAATTTGATGGTACCAATACCAGCAATCTCCAAGGCATGATCACTTTCCATAAAAATAGATCTTTCGGAGATAGGTTCATACTGATGGAACCATTCTCTTTGAGGAGTCATATGCCATGTTGCTCCTGAATCCATAAGTCATAAATCAATGAATCTTCTTCTGCCTTCATTTACTATTGTTGCCTCGTTGTATAAAATTTCACCATCATCTGAGGTACTTGCTACACAACCCTGAGCATTTGACGACTCAGGACCTTTTCCTTTGGCTTCTCCATTCTTCTTGAGATACCAACACTCCCTTTTGTAGTGCCTTTCTTGCCACAATGATGACACTTGACATTCTTCTTACTTTTGAATTTTGATCTACTCTGATTTTGACTCCTACTGGGGCCACGTTCTGTTGATCTCCCTCTTATTACTGTCAAAGCTTCAGCTTGCTGTGAGCCTCCTTATCTATCTTCTTTGTTTTTGCGCCGACTTTCATCTTCAAGAACTGCAGCTACAATATCATTAAAGACTAGAACTTCAATGTTGTTGGTTAAGTTGATGATGAGTTGATCATACGAATCAAGTAGACTTTGAAGTGGAATTTCAGCAAGTTCACCTGTCTCTATATTATGTTCCATTGCTGTGAGCTGTGAAAATAAAGTGTTGAGGGTGTTGATGTGGTCTGTCACCATAGTTGATTATATCATCCGAAGGGTGTAAAGTTTTTTCCTCAAGAAAATTTTATTGTTCAGTGATTTGACCTCGTACAATTTTATCAAAGTATCCCATATCTCTTTTGCTGTCTTTTACTCTGCCACACTTGACAATACTCCATCGGCTAGTGTTAGGTGCAGATTAACAATAGCATTGCCATCCATCTCATTTCACTTGCCATCATCAGTGATTTCAGCAGGCCTATCTCCAATTGCTGCCAAGCAGTTATCTTTTCTCAAAACTGTTTTATTCTCATTTTTCACAATGAGAAATTACTCCCATTGAATTTCTGTATATCATACTTTGTTGCCATTATTGAATATGCCTCTTTTCCACTAACTTGATTTGACTATAGCACCAAAAATAAAAAGGCTATAAACCTGGCGCTCTAATACCACTGTTAGAAAGTTGTAGAACGGAGTATACAATTACAACTGAAGTAGAAATGAGAAACAAAATAAAAATAATGAATTCCAAAGTTTTACGTGGAAAAATCTCCAAATTAATTGGAGCAAAAAACCAAAAAAAAATTGTAGAAGAATTTTATTATAGCAAAAGATTACAACAATTTCTTTCTAAAATAAGGAGAGTACAATTAATAATACCCTCTCTTATAATAGGAGAAATTAAAAACTCCCTCTCTAATAAAAGAAAAGATAATATTTAGGAAAAATCTCACTTTTCTCTTTAAAACTCTCTAATAATTTTTTTGGAATGAATTTCAAGTTAAAGCTAAATAGTTTATATAGGCTTCAAAAAATGGATTGATAGAATTTTGTAAATGGTTAGATACCTCTTTTACCTAAGTTAGGCACCTCCATTTTGACTTTTTTTACCTAAGTTAGACACTTTTATTTTTTACTAAAAATTACCTAAATTAAACACTTTTATTTTTAACTCTGCAAAAATAATTTTATTACAACAGCCCATGCTCTAGTGAGAGGGGCTTTAACATATGTGAGTCTTTGTAGCTATAGTCAACCTCCAATTTTATTTTTAATTTTATTGTTGCAGCTATCTTGATCAAAGGACTTAGTTTGAGTGTACGGAGTTAGCCTATTAGTTAGGAGTTAGTTTTATATCTTTTGATTATGCGTTGTTTGGTTGATTAATTTTATAGGAATTGGCCTTTTATACTAAAAAAAAAGTTTAGGGGTTAGATTAATTGATGAAAAAAATATTTTTCTTTTTTGAATACATTTTTTTCTTTTTTGAATTTCTTTTGAACAAGTCCAATTAAAGTTGAATGTAATTTAATAATTTCCACAAAAAGAAAAAAAATATAATATTCAAAGACTTGAACTGGAATGGAATACAGTATATATTTTCATTTTTTTTTTCCTGAATTGTCTTTTGTCATATTTCGCATTCACATATTTTTATTTTTTAACAGAAATAATGCAATTTCATTGTACCTTTTTAGTCATCTCTGTGTCTTCAACTTTAATTTTGTAAAATAACCCCACAATTTTTGTGTATTGTACCATTTCTTTCCAAAATAATTGGAAAATATATTGTTATTAATTTATGTAATTATAATATTTATACCTTCATTAGTTTAGACTTTCTTGAAGTGGGCAGGCCTAGTCCCAATCTATTAAGACTTTTGTGTACAATAAGTATTTCAAACAATCGCAAAGACAAAAAGAACAATGATCTTCTAATAATAATAATAATAATAATAATTTTAGACCAGAAAAATTATAAATTCAACTTTGAATTTCATGTGATTAACAAAAATAAAATTAAATCACAACTTTACTGGTTTAATACAATGAAAATGTTAAAGAAAATAAAGTATATATTAGATTTTAAACCTCAAATTAATATTAAGCCTTTTATCATTAAACTTTTAATATTCTAGTAGAAACATTTTCTATGAAATTTTTAGTTTTTGTGTGAATAATTTAGTTGGCCAAACCTAAATCTAGCTAGTTAGACTTTTAACCCTCTCATCTTATGTTTTATGTACCCAAATTTTGTTTTTATAGATTAAATAGATAATATTAAATATATATATTTTAAATCTAATTACTTTTAAAAATATTTTGACAACTAATAAATAAATTTAATTTATAATCTTAAAAGAACAATGACCTCAATTATTGCACATTATAAAAAATTATATCATGGATCTAGTCTATATTTTCATTCATGGATCAGACCAATCACAAATTTTAATTTGAATTATGGTATTTAAAAAAATAACTTTAATTAATTTTTATTTTCAAAGATGAGCAGGGTTATGAATTAGAATTTTCCGCCCATTATTACTAATCAAGTAAGAAATGTAAAAGATGAAAACTTCTTGGATTGTACACTCTGCAATGTTATTTTAGCCTATTTTAAGCTCCAATAAACTAGAAAAAAAATTGTCATCTCTATGATGTGAGTGGGGTTACCTGAGTAGTTCTACATTATATATCAATTGAGTAGATATGCACAAAAAGGAAAAATAATAATAATCTTTGGGGAATTTCTGAGTTTTGAATTGGGTTGGGTAACTCATAATAATAATTTTTTTTTCTAAAATTTAGTTTTAAATTTGAAGTAATAAAAATAAAATTTAAATCAGATTAAATTCAAAGAAGTGTTGTCCTTTCTAATATTAAAGACCTGTTTTATCAATGGAATTCTTAATTTTATTACCAGCAAATGCTAAAAAAAGTGTTTGGTTCTCTCTTTTTTTCTCTATTCTACAGTCTGCATGCGTGGCTTGAACGCAACTCAGTGCTCTTCAATGATGAAAAACTTTTGCTTTGATTCTGACCACTTTCCCATACAGTGCTTCAAAACTATTAAAATCACAGAGCAATTTAACTAATTAAGGCTTGCAAGTGTTTCAAATGGGAAGCAAAATAAAGTCAAGTCTTAAAGTGAAATTTAGATGGCTCAGCACCAGTTAAACCTGCACCAGCAGGGATCGTGGGTGTCCTTAGAAACAGTAGTAGATATTTCTTACGTGTCATCTCTTGGACTATAATGAAATTTGAAATATGAGTCCCACCAACTGTATAGATCAATTAGCAGCATATCTAGATTAATTAATAAAAAATTATTTTAATTTAATTAATATAAGTTTTATTATAAGACTTTGAACCTATAAATCTATTTTCTATTTTTTTTGTGATTCAATGATTAGATCTTAAATTTTGAAAAAATAAAAAAAAATAGTCAACTTTTTTAAAATGAGTTAGTTGAACTTGAAAATTCACTTATTGGGATTGAAAAAAATAAGTAAACAATAAATTTATTAGATGGTATCAACAAAATCGAGTACTAACTCCTATTTTTTATTGAATTAATCGAGCAATTTGCGGTCAAACATTTATTTTAGACTAGAAAATTTTGAAAAAAAAATTTTGACTCTGAATTTAAGTGTTGAATATACAATTATATTAAAATTCGGTAAAAAAAAAGCTTTACCGTATTTATTATCTTATCCAACATAACTCTACAAGGATTATTTATATCAAAAACTAAGTTGAAATCAAAGCCATTCTAAAAAGCAATGGAAATTTCGAGGCAGTTCATTTAAGGATGATTTTATCGACCTCAAGTGGCTAGTTACCACACTATTATTACAAAGAAATAACCTTACAATTGAAAACTAAATTAATATTAGTATGTTTGCGAATATAATTAATTATGACCTTAAATTGTATGTTTGAGAAGAAACCCAGAAAGTAGAATGAAAAAGTATAGTCTCTTCCAGGTCAATGGTCTTCCCGTGTGAGACCCACTGTTACACCATTATATTATTTATTTGTCTATTTTCGTTTCAGTTTCACATACTTTCATTTTTTCATACTTTATATATTTATTTATATGTATATATATATATATAAAGAGAGGCCTTCGCATTATTAATTCACTTGTGTCTTGTGTTGTGTATTTAGAGATCAAATTTTAATTAATTTCAGACTTGAAAGTTGAAGATGTCAGCTTCAATGGAGTTTGATAAGCTTCCAGGCTTTAGGTTTCATCCAACTGAAGAAGAGCTCTTAGATTTTTACCTTAAAAAAATGGTCTTAGGAAAACAATTACATGCTGAAAATATTATTGGTTGCTTGGACATTTATAACTATGAACCTTGGAATTTACCACGTAAATTATTATTAACTAGACAATCTCATTATTATATAATGATTTTTACTTATTTTTATTATAATGGTAATTAAATATTAATTAATGTGATTATTATTTTTATATATATTAACAGGGCTTGCAAAAGTAGGGGAGAGAGAGTGGTATTTCTTTGTGCCAAGAGAGAAGAAGAATGGGCATGGTGGAAGACCCAAGAGAACAACTGCAAATGGTTATTGGAAGGCAACCGGGTCGGACCGCTCCATTCGGTGTTTGAAGGATCCGAAAAGGTTATTGGGTCTTAGAAAGACTTTGGTTTTTTATCAAGGAAGAGCACCAAAAGGTTGCAGAACTGACTGGGTGATGAATGAGTATAGATTGCCCACCACCTACTCTTTATCTAAGGTATTGTTAATTATTATTTGGCTAAATTCAACATGTTCATAGATGAATTTTGATGTCATCATCATCATTTTTTTTAATTAATTATGTTCTAATTATTAGGATTTCAAGTCTATAATCTTTCAATTCAAAAAATATATAATTTATAATTATCACTGAGTTAAAATTTCCTCACACTTGATCACTAAATTTCAATGTGCATATGTTCATAATTCTTCTCAATTTAATATTTTTTATTTGGATAGAAATTGATCATATTAATTAATTTTTGATCTATTTATTATGTTAAAAATTATGAAAATTATATATAATCATTTCTTAAAATCAGACTAGATCAGCTGGTCAGACGAAGTTAATACTTGAAAATTGATCTAGTAAGAAGTATTTAAAAAACAAGATATATAAAAAATCTGTCTAAAATTGCTAAAGTTGTTGGAACGAAATGAACCGAGTTGTTAAACCAAACAAACCCAATTTTATAAATGCTATGCCGTTTTTGAATAAAAATAAAAAGGAAAAAACAAATGGCACCTAATGCAATTATTAGACATTTTAATTTGGATGTTTATTTTGATTATAATTTAAATTGTTGTGTTTCATGTTGTTTCTTATTATTGTTATTAATTCTAGTTAATGTTTAAATTATTGAAAATTATGGTTTAGTTATATTCAGTTTATTGTTATTTTTATTTTTAAAATTAAATTGAATATTTAGATAATTGAAATTTATAGTGAACTTTGAAATATTAGGTTCATTTATATATTTATTAGATTTAATATATGATGTTTCTGAATTAATGATGCATATTATTTTTAATTTTTATTTTATAATTTTTATAATTTTTGGATTCTTTAAGAACATTTATAAATAAAAAATGCATTCATTATATTATTGAATTCGAGTTAATCCCATTGAATAAGTTGAACCATGGCCTAGGCAGTAATTATTTCAATACATTGTCCAATCTAATTTTAAAAACACCGATATATATATCGATCAGTTTAATTATTGATAAGTGCATACAGACATTATTTAGAGAGAAAGATGATAAAGTTTGCACTGTTTGATGCAGGTGGACATAGTGCTTTGCAAGATATACAGAAAGGCAACATCATTAAAGGCCTTGGAGGAAAGGGCAGCTACAGAAGAGATAACAAAGGCATCCCAAATAACACCTCTAATAGAAGAAAATGCTCTTTCTTTTTATGACCAACAAATAAACTTTGGTAACTTGATCTTCTTACAAGACTTTACTCAACAAGTTGAAGAAAACAAGTGGTACTATTAGACGAAGAGAAATTGAAGTTTTGCTTCAATTTGGATTTAGACCATTTATTTGCTAACTGTAGTCTCAATAAAAAAAAAAATTGTCCCACTTGAATTTTTGTTGGCACTTGTCTTGTTAAAATGTTTGCCTTTTAAGTGTGCTAGTGACCCCAAGCAATGTTGCCATGATGTGAGGAACCAATGATGCTATTTGCATTTGTAAAATAGTGGAATTTGCTTACTTTCTCTCTCTCTCTCTCTCTCTCTCTCTCTCTCTCTCTCTATATATATATATATATTCTTATAATACTTCACAATATGCATATTTTCTCTGCTATAATCAATTAATTGCTGCTAAATCACAGCATTTCATTTCCTCCCTTTATTTGGAAAAAAAATTGATACTTAGGATTGCAACAATTATAATGATTTTGATCATTAAAAAAAGAGATTTTTCTTTTTGTGTGCCTGTATACATATATTTATTTCAACATAAAAAGAAAAATCTCTCTTTTTTTTAGTCATCAATATATATATATATATATATATATATATTAGAAAATTACCCGCACGAAGCCACAGAAGTTATTAACAATTAAAAAATATGACCTAAGTTTATTAAATTTCAATGTTAAATTTTATGATTTTAAATTGAGTCAATATAATTATGTCAATGTACTCTAAGTAAAAATTTTGAAATCTTCATAATATAAATTTTCAATATAAGGGATATTTTATTTTTAAATTAATTGATTTATTATCACTTTTAAATAAAATTATTTTTTATTATTTTAAATTCTAGTCAAAAATAAAATTTTTTTAAAATTAAAAATTCTAATATAAATAGAATTTGTCATTTTAATGATATTCCAATTAATATTTCAGTAACTATTCTAATAAATAATTGTATTATGGATACATATTTATGACACCACTAGTTTTCTTATATCTTTATGTAATTTATAATATCAATGTCTCATATTCCACATGATATTTTTTTTATAAATTTTCTATTAATTTTAGCTTATTTAAGTGTTAATAGATTAATTTTTTAATATTATATTTGTTTATATAAATTAAAATTTTAAGTCCTTTTTATTATTTTAATTCATTTTTTCTTTTTACATAATAATTATTTATTTTTATATTTATATATGATGCATTAAATATAATACTCACAATTATTATTATAATAATTATATAATTATATTATATTGATATTTTATATAAATATAATAATTATTTATTTTTATATTTTATATTAATATATATTTATATATGAGAGTTATTAAAAATTAAATAAACAAATTAATGAATTCTAATTTTACTTTCTATCAATGTTCTGACAATTAAAGAGTTTGCACAGGGTTGAAAACATGATTATAAGATGAAGTACTATTTAAAAGACATTTTTAATCGTTACTAAAATTTTAATTACATACTATTTAAAAGATATTTTTAATCGTTACTAAAATTTTAATTACATAAAATACTATCAAAATGATGTTTTGGCTATGAGATTTAGAAAAAGAAAAAACTCACATTAGTAGGTTCTATTTATCAATATTAAGATCAAAATGTCATCCAAGTGGTGGACAAAATTCGATTAATCGATCGAATTTTTAATTAATTGATAAAAAATTTAGTTCGATTAATCGATTGGTAGTATAATTTGATAAGTTCGATTGAAGATTTAAAAGATTTTAATTTTTAGTTTGATTAATGGTTAACCAATTCGGTTCGGTCGGTTAACCAATTAACTGAATCATTTTAAAAAAAATTAGTTATTTATTATTTTTTTGTTTAATTTTTTAATTATATAAATTTTTATTATAAAATAAAGTTATATTTTGTTTATTTTTATAAAAAATTTATTTAGATATTTAATTATATTAATCTTTTTATAAAATATAATTTTATTTTAAAATTTAAAAAAAATTAGTCGATTCGGTTAATTAACCAAACCGACCGATTTGATTCGATTAATTAATTGAATTGACTAAAATATAAATTCTGTCGGTTCAGTTTGTAATTTTCTTATACTTCAATTCAGTTAACCGATCAGATCGATTGATTAATTAACTAATCTTCAACATTTTTTTATATTCAAAAATATCAGTTTTGCATTAAATATTTAAGGATGAGACTGTCATTTTTATAAAGTCAAAATTAATTTAATTTTACTATTTATAAGAATAAGAGCTATATTGTATAGATATTGATATTTATATTTTTATATAAATGTAATAACTATTTATTTTTATATTTTTATATTTATATATATTTATACAGGAGAGTTATTAAAAATTAAATAAACAAATTAATGAATTCTAATTTTACTTTCTATCGATGTTATGATAATTAAAGAATTTGTATGGGGTCAAGACACGATGATGAGATGGAGTACTGCTTAAAAGACAGTTTTAACCCTTATTAAAATTTTAGTTACATAAAACACTATCAAAAAGATTTCGTTTTGGCTTTGAGATTTAGAAAAAAGAAAAAACTCATATTAGTATGTCCCATTTATACATAAAGACCAAAAAGTCATCCAGAAATAACAGCTTTGCATTAAAAATTTTATTTTCAATCGGTGCTACTTTACATTTTCTCTCTTGTGCGAGTGTCAATATCACCAGTTGTGCCAAAACCATCAAATGAATTGGCTGCAGCAATGAAAACATCATACGTGTAAAAGCCTTTAGCTTGACAATTACCATCATTACGATGCTTTAACATTTCTTCAAATTGGTCTCGGCTAATGAGTGAACTTATGTCCCCACCGTCACCACTAGGTGTAGCGATCGGAGTTGATGGGGGTGGAAGGAGACCCACCACCACCACCACTGCATTGGCTTTGGCAACCATCGGAGCAATAATCAACAGTAGTATCACAATATCTATATTTACTACAACATAGTCCATTAGGACAGATTGCCCCTCCTGCTTGGTTTCCATATTGTTTAGCCAAAGCCCCTAATCCAGAAATCAAACCCAAATAGATTAATCCCCAAAACTTCATTTTTGTACTGTTTTTAGCGATGAGTGGTTTTGGTTTTGTGAGAGTTGAAGTTGACTCTTGAGACATATATAAGCTATAAAATACAATACTCAACTCAACTAAACAAAATCTTAATCCTAAATCAATTGAGGTTGGCTATATGAATTATTCTTTTTTACTTAATATGATTTAGGGTTATCTCTTCTGATAGATAAATATCTAAGATTATTTTAGATCACCTTTGACCAAGTTAGTTTAGGTCTGCCTCTGTCTCTCTTAGATATATCTATTTTAACTTATTCGGTTTTTCTAACTGGCTCATCGTTAGGTCTTCATTTTACATGGCTAAACTATCTCAATCTATACTCTCTTATCTTATCCTCAATAAGTGTTGCCTCCACTTTTTCTCTAATGCACTCATTGTGGATTCTATCCATCCTAGTATGACTACACATCCATCTTATCATTCTTATTTTTGCAACAAGTATTTTACCTTAAATGTTGTCCTTTTACTGTCTAATACTCACTGCCATACATCATCGTAGGCTGTATTGCAGTGCGGTAGAACTTTTTTTTTTTAATTTAATTGGCATCTTTCGATCACATAGAACTCTTGTAGCACACATCCACTTCATTCAACTAGTTTTAATCTTATGACTTACATCTTCTTTACAACCCCCATCTTCTTAAAGAATAGAGCCAAGGTATTTAAAATGAGTATTATGGGGTACTGCTATTCTATCTAAAAAAAATTTGCCTCTTGCTCTATTCTCGCTATTAAATCTACAATGCACATAATCAGTTTTAGTTCTGCTTAGCTTAAAATCCTTAGATTCTAAAGTGCTTCTCCATAACTTCAACTTTTGACTTACCCTAGCTTGAGTTTCATCTATTAATACAATATTATCTGCAAATATCATATACCAAGGGATGTCATCCTGTATATGTCTTGTTAGCTCATCCATGACCAATGCGAAAAGATAAGAGCTCAAAAATAAACATTGGTATAATCCAATAGAAATGAAAAAATTCTTAGTATCCACTCCCATAGTGTAGACACTGGTGATGGCTCCCTCATACACATCCTTCAAGACTTGGATATATCGTATAGATATTCCTCTATGCTCTAGGATCCACCATAAAACTTCTCTAGAAACTCTATTATATGTCTTTTCCAAGTCAATAAAAACCATATGTAAGTCCTTTTTCGTCTCTCTATACTTTTTTATTAAATCTCTTATAAGAAAAATAGCTTCCATAGTTAATCTACCAAGTATAAAGTCAAACTAGTTTGGGGAGATATAAGTATCTAACCGCAAACGGTGTTCCATAACTCTCTTTTATATTTTTATAGTGTGGCTCATAAGCTTTATAAGTCTATAATTTGAGAAATTCTGAATATCTCCTTTATTCTTAAAAATAGGTATCAAATTACTTTGTACCTATTCACTAGACATTTTCTTTATACTTAATATCTTATTGAAAAAAGATGTCAACCATGTAACTCCTGTATCTTTCAAACATTTTCAAACCTCAATAGGTATCCCATCTGATCCACAGACTTTATCAACTTTCATCATCTTCAAAGCTTCCTTAACTTTTAAAAATCTAATCTGTCTAATATATTTCACATTTTTCTCCTGCCTAACGTCTAAAACCCCCAATGTTACCACTATGGTTACCATTAAGAAGTTCCTCAAAATAACTTTTTCATCGTTTATTAATATCCTCTTCTTGAACCAGAACCTTATTATTTTTATCTTTAATGCACATAACTTGATTTAAATCACGAAATTTCTTTTTCCCTTATCTTAACCAATTTATAGATAGCTTTTTCAATTCCTTTGTTTTAAGTTTCTCATACAAACTCTCTAAAGATTGCGCTCTTGTTTGATTAACTGTCTTTCTAGCATCTTTTTTCTCTTGTTTATACTGCTTAAATGCATCATTGTTATTACACTTGGGCCTACTTGACATAATTATTCAACAATAAAATAAATTAGTAAACAACCCAAGTAATTTCTTCATTAACCTTTAACAATAAGGCTATGATATTATATTACATTTTTCATGATTACAAATTAAGTGCACACACTTGAAATATGCCTTTGACCATATTATTCATTTTCATTAATATTAAGTTTCCCTTAAAGGAAAAAAAATTTAAAGAGCTAAATTAGCAAATTCTGTCTCTTTTATGAAAAAAAAGAGAAGTACTAAATACTCACTCAACTCAACAACTCAACAAAGCCTTAATCCTAAGTCAATTAGGGCCGGCTATATGGATTTTTCTTTTTCACTCAGTACGATTTAGGTTATCTCTTCTGATAGATGTAACATCATAAGATCATTTTGGACCCCCTTTAACCAAGTCAGTTTAGGCCTATCTCTGCCTCTCTTAGCTATATCTGCTCTAACTTATTTAGTTTTTCTAACCGACGCATTGCTAGGCCTTCGTTTCATATGGCCAAACCATCTCAATCTATGCTCTCCTATCTTATCCTCAATTGGTGCTACCTTATTTTTACTCTAATACACTCATTGTGGATTCTATCCATCTTAGTATGATCATACATTCATCTTATCATTCTCATTTTCGCAACATGTATTTTACTCATGTGTTGTCCTTTTACTATCCAACACTCACTACCATACATCATCGCAGGTCGTATTACAGTACGGTAAAACTTTTCTTTTAATTTAATTGACATCTTTCGATCATATAGAATTCCTGTAGTACCCATCCACTTCATCCAATCAGCTTTAATCCTATGACTTACATCTTCTTTACAACCCCCATCCTCTTGAAGAATAGAGCTAAGGTATTTAAAATGAGTACTATAAGATACGACTATTCCGTCTAAAATAATTTCGTCTCTTTCTATATTCTCGCCATTAAATCTACAATGCATATACTCAGTCTTAATCCTACTTAGCTTAAAACTCTTAAATTTCAAAGTGTTTCTCCATAACTCCAACTTTTGACTTACCTTTGCTTGAGTTTCATCTATTAATACAATATCATCTGCAAACATCATACACCAAGGGATGTCATATTGTATATATCTTGTTAGCTCATTCATGACCAAGGCGAAAAGAAAAGCGCTCAAAGCTAAATCTTGGTATAATCCAATAGAAACGAAAAAGTCCTTAGTATCCCCTCCCACAGTTCGGACACTAGTGATAGCTCCCTCATACATATCCTTCAAGACTTGGATATATCATATAGATATTCCCCTACGCTTTACGATCCACTATAAAACTTCTCTAGGGACTCTATCATATGCCTTTTTCAAGTCAATAAAAATCATATGTAAGTCCTTCTTCATCTCTCTATACTTTTTCATCAAATCTCTTATAAGAAAAATAGTTTCTATAGTTGATCGACTAGACATAAAACTAAACTGATTTGGGAAGATACAAATATCTAACTGCAAATGGTGTTTCACAACTCTCTCCCACAATTTCATAGTGTGGCTTATAAGCTTTATACCTCTATAATTTGAGCAATTTTGAATATCTTCTTTATTCTAAAAAATAGGTATCAAGTTACTTTGTCTCCATTCATTATGCATTTTCTTTATACTTAAGATCTTATTGAACATAGATATCAACCATGCTACTCTTGTATCTCCCAAATATTTTCAAACCTCGATAGGTACACATATGGTCCCCAAGCTTTATTAACTTTCATCCTCTTTAAAGTTTTCTTAACTTCTGAAAACCTAATCCATCTAGTATATTCACATTTTTCTCCGGCCTAACGTCTAAACCCTCATTGTTACAACTATAATTACCATTAAGAACTTTCTTAAAATAGCTTATCTATTATTCCTTAATATCCTCTTCTTGAACCAGAACCTTATTCTCTTTATCTTTAATGCACTTAATTTGATTTAAATCACGACAATTCTTTTTTCTTATCTTAGCCAATTTATAGATAGCTTTTTTGCCTTCCTTTGTTCTAAGTTTCTCATATAAACTCTCTTAAGATTGTGCTCTTGCTTGACTAACTGCCTTTTTAACTTTTTTTTTACCTGTTTATATTGCTCAAAAGTATCATTGTTATTACACTTGGGCAAACTCTTATACGATTCCCTTTTAATTCTTACCACTTTTTGTACTTCCTCATTCCACCACCAAAACTCATTCGAGGGATATCCACACTCTTTAGATTCTCCAAGAATCTTTCTAGCTACTCCTTTAATTATTGTAGATATGCCTATTCACATATCATTTGATGACTTACTCACATCTTTCCACCCTCCAGCTTTGACCAAATCATCCTTGAATAATAGTTATTTTTCACCTTTTAAAATCCACCACCTAATCTTGGAAATATTGTTCCTCCCTAGTCTACTAGTCAACCTCTTAAATTTGACATCCAAAACTACTAACTTATGCTGAGTGGTTAAAGCCTCATCTGGAATAACCTTACAATTCTTGTATCAAGTTTGATTAGCTTTTCTTATGAGTATGAAGTCAATTTAACTTCTATTTTGCCCACTTTTAAATGTCACTAGATAAGATTCCCTTTTTATAAAATATGTATTTGTCAGAATCAAACCACAGGCTAAAGTAAAATTATTGATACTTGTACCTTCTTTATTTCTAATTTCAAAACCATACCCTCCATGTGCCTCCTCAAAACCTACTTTGTCTTTTCCTATATATCTATTTAAGTCTCTTCCTATAAAAATATTTTCATCATTTGGAATCCCTAGCATAAGTTCATCCATATCATCCCAAAATTTTTTCTTGCTCTTCCATTCAATCCAACTTGAGAGGCATATGCACTAATTATGTTGATGGTCTCATTCTGGAGTACAAGTTTAATTGAAATAATCCTCTCACTTTCCCTTTTTACCGCTATAACCGTCTCCTTTAGGTTTCGATCCAAAATTGTACCTACTCCGTTTTTACTTCTTTCTATACTTGTATATCACACTTTATACATAGTATTCTTAACTTGTTTATTTTTTTCTCCAACTCATTTAGTCTCTTGAATACAAGAAATATTAATTTTTCTTCTCTTCATAGTATCAATAAGTTCTCTCAGTTTACCTGCAAGAGATTCAATATTCCAAGTTCCTATTCTGATCTTACTCCCTACTTGTTCTTTCTTATGCTTCTTCCTATAAAATCTTTTACCATTATCAGAATATGTATTTCTCGTATTACTCATATTTTGGACTAACTTCTTTATCCACACCCGTCCATGATGTGAGAACCCTTGTTTATTATGCGCCATATCCGGGCGCTGATATGTCGCATCTCATTTGGGAAACATCATACACCCTTGCTTATTCTTCACTACACCCGGGCTCCGATGTAGCGCGTCATAAGTAGGGAATGCCCCAACAATATTATTATTAGAATTCATATCATGAGATATGACAAAAGTTTTACGCTGGTTATCACCTACCGCAATCCTCCTCCTTTACCCTGGTTTGGGACTGACTATACATAAGAAACTCATGTATAGAGGGAGTTAGAAAAGTACTATATATTAAAAAAAAAGAAAAAAAAAACCAATGAAGAAGAGCAATGCCAATATAGTTTTGAAGCAGCAAACTAAGGATATCCATGGAAAAAATGGACGTATGAAATCATGCACTACAAGCATGCAAGCTATTTAATTTAAACATTCTAAAAAGTTGTGATTAATAATTATTTTTAGAACATCAAAAAGCGAAAAACAACAAATTCACAAAATTAAAATAACTGCTTTGACCAATTTGTTTTTATGTAATGCATATAAAAAATGAAATGAAACTTATATTTCGGACTAAATTATATCTAATTATAATTAATATTTCAATATAAATTGCAAAAGTATGGAAACAACAACATCATCAACATAATGTATAATAACATTAAGATATATCGTCCAAATAAATTATTGATTAATTAATTAAAAAATGACAATGATCTCAAAGAAGTTGGCAATCTTTTGTTTTGGTGTGATGCTATTTATGTCCTTGGCAGGAGAAGTGAATGCAAGTGGAATCAGTAATGGAGCAATGGGAACCAACCATATTCCTGGATGCGGACCAGTTCACCCAGAGTTATGTACACATGGCCAAACAAATCAGTATCAAAGAGGTTGTGAGGAAGCAACTCAATGCAGAGGTAAACACTAATTATTTATTGTGGAAAATTCTATCTTAAATCCGGTGTATGTGCATCAATGCAATAGTTTTGCATGTTAATTGCCCTAAATTAATATATGATATGTTATTTTTCTCTTTTTTCAAAAGTATGTAAATTAATACTTTTCTTCTAAAAAAATTTACTTTTTCTTTTATGGAGTTTTTGAGAAATTCTACTTTGAAAGTATTATAGATGAAAGAAAACTAACTTATTATATATGTTATTATCTTTGAATTCTTTCTTTTAGTAATAAGGCTATGATATTATCTTACATTTTGATGATTATAAATTAAGTGCATGCACTTGAAAAATGCCTTTGATCACCTTATTCAGTTTCATAATTTTTCACATGTAATGTTAACTTTCCACTAAAAGAAAATTCAAACTAAAATTACCAAATTTCGTTTCGTTTTCTTATGAAAACAAGAGGGAAAAAAAACAATGCTACAGAGAAAAATGACCCTATGAAGAAGAACAATGCTAATGTAATTATGAAGAAGAGCACTAAGGGTATACAAAGGACAATGGAAGTACTAGATCTTGCACTACTTCAATTGGTCATAACTTCCCTAGCTAAACTTGAAATCTAAGCAATTTAAACATTTTAAAAGTTGCAATAATTATTTTCACCGCATTGAAAAGGTGAAAAATAACAAATTCATAAATAACATGACTAATTTGACCCTTATTATGGTTAATCTTTGAATATGAATTGCATAAATTGCAAATGTATAAAAACAATAGCATCATCAACATTAATAATAACATTAAAATATACCCTTTAAAGAAATCATTAATTAATTAAGAATGGCTATTAATACTCTCAAAGAAGTTGGCAATCTTTTTGTTTGAGTGCGATGTTAATCACGTTCTTGGCAAGAGAAGTGAATGCAAGTGAAATCAACAATGAAGCAATGAGAACCAACGCTATTCCTAGATGCGACCCACTTCACTCTAAGTTATGTACACATTGGAAGTAAATAAATATTAAAGAGGTACCAACTGAGTGGTTGGTATTACCATTTACTGAAAATACTTTATCTCTTAGTGGGTCGATTCAGTGTAAACTTGAATAATTTTGAGTTAGTAAATTCATGAATACTTGTGGTTATACCAAAAAAATATCAAAGAGGTTCTGAGAAAGCAAACTGAATGCAGTGGCCGATACTAATTATTTATAGTTATTAATAAGAAGAATTTTTAGTAGCATGCGTGTGTTTTCATCACAAAACATTGAGATTTCGACTCGTAGAATAAATTGATAAGATATATATGGGCAAGAATGGAGCTACACTAAGGGCCATGTTTCAAGATATATTAAGGCTAAAGGCTTACCAGTAGTTGCTTAAGTATAATAAATTATGGCTTTTTAATATTAATATTATTTATATATGATCCCATCAAATATTTTTAAACTCAAAATTTTTTTTGGGTCAATGAATAAAAAAATCCATATTGTAAAATGTGAACCCATTATTATTATTTTATCGGGAAATTATATCTTTCATCATTTTTAATAAATTTTGTTGATTTTTATTAGAAAAGTTTTAGTTGTTTTACAATAAACTCATAATAATCTTATAATAAACTATTTAAATTAATAAACTCATGATAAATTCATAATAAACTATGTAAATCTGATATTTTTTATAAAAAATCATAAATTCTTATAAATTTGAAAATATTTTAAAAAATATGATAAATTTTATTATTTTTTGATATTTTTATAAAGACTTCTTATTTTATTTAGTTTTGAGCTTGTAATCATATTAAATAAAGGTTAAATAAGATTTTTAAGACTATAACTTAACAAATTAGAAAAAAAAAAAAAAGGAGGAGGTCTTTAGCATCTCTTATTGTCAAGCAAACAACAATATGGAAGAAATCAAACAAAATAATAATAATAATAATAATAATAATAATAATAATAATAATAATAATAATAATAATAATAATACAGAGATTTATTGAAATAGAAGGCAAAAAGCTTTCGCTTGAATTTTTGGTGTAAATTTTAGTTTTATTTTTTATATATTATTTTTTTATTACTAAAAATACCCTTTGTTTTTTTTTCTTGACAGTAACGCCTATTAGTGTCAGTATTTTATTCAAAAAATAATTTCGGATCTTAATTTTGTTGAGTTATCCAACCCATGAAATTAATGGGTTTGGTAAGTTTACAATTTTGACTAAATTAAAACTAATGGTTTTGGTGAGTTTACAATTTTGACTAGGTTTTAGAAAAGAAAAAAATGTTTAACACATTTTTCTAGCGACCATTGTAATAGTCAAAATTAGGCATAAGTTAGGCACAAATTAATATGTTCACACATATTTAAAGACCTATAAATAGCCTTCATCTTATTCACTTCAAGATACACAAGTGAAATACAAGAGAGAAGAAATAAGAGAGGAAAAAGATTTCAAGTAGTTTGTGAGATAAATATTAGAGAATTATTCTCTAGTTTCTTGGTGTGATCATCCAAAGAGTGAAAAATTTGCTAGAGAGGTATTTAGATATTTTCTCTATTATTTGTGATCTTAAGTAGTCAAGTGAGGATTGCTTAAGAATTTGTTGTACTTGATTTCTTTGAATTAGTGAATTTTTACTTAGGAGTTTGGCCCGTGGTTTTTTCCTCTACACTGGAGGGTTTTCCACGTTAAATCTTGTCTCTTCTTCTTGTGGTTATTCTTTGCTTCTTCCTATTGTGCATTCATTTATACAATTAATTATTGATTGAGAACCCAACAAGTGGTATCAGATCCTCGGTTCTTTTGGTATATAATCAATTGTGTAAATTAGAATGGAGGAGTTCGCAGGCACCATGATTAAATTGTCGGCTTTAATTTAGAAGTCGAAGATGGAGGACCTTCTCTATTGTAAAGACCTGTATGATCTTATAAAATTAGGATCTAATAAGCCAAGCGAAAAATCAGATGATGATTGGGAGAAGATGCACAGAAAAACTATTGGTACTATTCGACAGTGGGTAGATAATAATGTCTACCAAAGCAAAGAAGTTGATGCGCAAAAATTATGGAAAGATTTAGAAATCATGTATGAGAGAAAAAGTGCTCAAAATAAAGTTTTTTCCATTAGAAAGCTTGTGAATTTGAAGCTAAGAGATGGACTATCCATTGCAGAACACTTGAGTAAGTTTCAAGAACTAGTAAATCAGTTGAGCATAATGAAGATAGCCCTAGATGATGAATTGCAGGCATTATTGCTCTTGAGTTCCTTGCCAGATATTTGGGAGACCTTGGTGGTGTCTCTCAGTAACTCTACTTCAAGCGGTGTTTTGTGTTTATCATTTGTAAAGGACAGTCTTTACAATGAGGAGACTAGAAGAAAGAATATGTGCATTGATACTTCACAAGCTCTTGTTACAACTACAGAGAGCAGAAGTAGAAGTAAAAGCAGAGATCCTAAAAGGCATTATAAATCCAGAGGCAAGTCACAATTGAAAGTGAAATTCAGCTATTATCACTGTGGCAAGGAGGGATATATGAAAAGAAACTGCAAAGTTTGGAAAAGGGAACAAAATGATGAGAAAAATCAAAAGAAGACAGATGATCAAAATACCACTGCAACTGTTGCTGATGATAATGAAGAGATGGTTGTACTCTCCATTATTGAGAAGCATGACAATGTTACTAGTTCTGACATGGAGTGGGTTATTGATTCTGCAACATCATACCATGCTACACCATGGAGAGACATCTTTATTGTGTAAAAAGCAGGTAATTTTGGCAGAGTAAAGATGGGTAATACCAGCTATGCAGATATAGTAGGTATTTGTGATGTCTGTGTTCAGACAAATATTAGCTACACGTTGACTCTAAAGAATGTACGATATGTACAAGATTTACGTCTGAATTGAATTTCTACTCATGTTCTGGATGAAGATGGTTATTACAATATCTTTGGTGATAAAAAGTAGAAACTCACCAAAGGCTCAATTGTAATTGCCAAAGGTAGATTGTGTTATACTCTCTACAAGACTCAAGTGAAGATGATAAAAGGTGCGCTGAATACAGTTGAAGATGATGCTTCGCCAGACTTGTGGCACAAGAGGCTGGCCCATATGAGTGAAAAAGAGTTGCAAATTTTGGCAAAGAAGTCTCTCATTCCCTTTGCCAAAGGTATGAGTCTAAACCCTTGTGATGATTGTTTGTATGACAAACAACATAGAGTCTCCTTTAGTAATTCATCTGAAAGGAAAAATAATGTACTTGAATTAGTTTACTCTGATGTATGTGGTCCCATTGATGTGGAAACTTTAGGCGGTAGTAGATATTTTGTTACTTTTATCGATAATGCTTCACGAAAGGTTTGGATGTTTGTTCTGAAATCAAAAGATCAGGTTCTTCAGCGTTTTAAGCATTTTCATGCAATGGTGGAAAGAGAAAAGGGAACATCCTTAAAATGTCTTCGCAGTGACAATGGAGGTGAATACACTTCAAAGGAGTTTGCAAATTACTGCTTAGAGCATGGAATCAGACATGAGAAGACAGTTCCTGACACTCCACAGCATAATGGTGTAGCTGAAAGGACAAACAGAACTATCTTAGAGAAAGTTAGATCCATGCTGAAAATGGCTAAACTTCCTAAGTCATTTTGGGGTGAAGCACTCTATACTGCCTGCTACTTGACGAATCGTTCTCCATCAGCTCCTTTGAATTTTGATGTACCTGAGAGAGTATGGTCTGGAAAAGAGGTTGCTTACTCTCACTTGAAGGTATTTGGATACAAGGCTTTTATCCATGTACTTAAGGAGCAGAGACAAAAACTTGATGATAGAGCTGTTTCATGCATATTTTTGGGTTATGGAGATGCAGAGTTTGGATACAAGTTATGAAATCCAGTGAAGAAGAAAGTAATCAGATCCAGAGATGTAATCTTCCATGAACACAAGACCTTGTTGGACTCTGAGCAATCAGAGAAAATTACAAGTAGTGATGATATTCCTCTTCCTGTATTAATTTCTCTTTCAATCAGAAATGCCACAGATGAAGGAGAGTTGCTTGAAGAACATGGGATTAATGACATGCCAGTACCAGTTGATACTGATGATAATGCTGAGCAGGGAGAGCAACCTCTTCCTCCCCAGACTGTACAAGAACCTCAAGTCAGAAGGTCAACCAGAGCACATTATCCATCTACCAAATATCCCAGTTCTGAGTATGTAACAGTTACTGAAGAGGGGGAGCCAGAAAGCTTCCAAGAAGTTCAGAATCATAAAGAGAAGACTCAGTGGATGAAAGCAATACAGGAAGATATGAGTTCTTTGAAAAAGAACAATACTTATGAGTTTGTTGAACTTCCAGATGGTAGAAAAGTCTTGAAGAATAAATGGGTGTACAAGCTTAAGATGGATGGAGAGAAGCTAGTAAAATACAAAGCTCGTTTGGTAGTAAAGGGTTTCAATAAAAAGAAAGGGGTTGATTTTGATGAAATTTTTTCTCATGTTGTGAAGATGAGCTCTATTCGAGTGATCCTTGGTTTAACTGCAAGCTTAGATCTTGGGCTTGAGCAGTTAGATGTGAAAACTGCATTCCTTCATGATGATTTGGAGGAAGAAATTTACATAGAGCAACCTGATGGATTTGAAGTAAAAAAGAAAGAACACACGGTTTGCAGATTAAAGAAGAGTCTGTATGGATTAAAATAGGCTCCGAGACAATAGTATAAGAAATTTGACTCTTTCATGGTAAGTCATGGCTATACTAGAACAGAAGCAGATCATTGTGTGTACTTCAAAATATTTTCAGATGGTAAATTTATCATTCCTTTGCTCTTTGTGGATGATATGTTGATAATAGGGCAAGATGCTACTATAATTAGTGGTTTGAAAAATGAGTTATTTGGCTCCTTTGATATGAAGGATTTGAGACCAATAAGACGAATTTTAGGCATGCAGATTACTCGTGACAGAAAAGCTAAAAAGTTATGGCTGTCACAAGAGAAGTATGTTGAGCACGTTCTAAGCAGATTTAATATGAAGAATGCTAAGCCAGTTAGTACACCTCTTGCTAATCACTTTGTACTTAGCAAGAAATCTTATCCTTCTACAGAAAAAGAAAAGGAAGAAATGGCAGTTATTCCTTACTCTTCTGCAGTCGGGAGTTTAATGTACGCAATGGTTAGCACTCGACCAGATATAGCTCATGCTGTTGGTTTAGTCAGCAGGTTTCTTTCGAATCCTGGTAAAGATCACTGGGAGGTGGTCAAATGGATTCTCAGATATCTGAGAGGTACTTCTAAGAAGTGCTTATGCTTTGGAGGCTCAAAATCAATTCTAGAAGGATATACAAATGCGGATATGGCAGGTGACCTTAATGGCAGGAAGTCGACTTCAGGGTATGTATTTTCTTTTGTAGGGGGAGTTGTATCATGGCAGTCCAAATTACAAAAGTGTGTTGCTGTATCCACAACTGAGGCAGAATATATAGCTATAACTGAAGCAAGTAAAGAGATGCTTTGGTTGAAAAGATTTCTAGAAGAGTTGGAGTTGAAGCAGAGTGAGTATGTGATGAATTGTGATAGTCAAAGTGCTCTAGATTTGAGCAAGAATGCCACATACCATGGTCGGACTAAGCATATTGATGTGAGATACCATTGGATTCATGAAGTGGTGAATAATCAAGAGATGTTATTAAAGAAGATTCACACTGACAAAAATTCAGCTGACATGTTGACCAAAGTGGTGACTCGTGACAAGCATCAGTTTTGCACCAAGACGGTGGGACTAAATGGTAATTGAGCAATAGATGTGTGAACATCTCCCCATGGGTTAGAGGGGGAGATTGTTGAGTTATCCAACCCATGAAATTAATGGGTTTGGTAAGTTTACAATTTTGACTAAATTAAAACTAATGGGTTTGGTGAGTTTACAATTTTGACTAGGTTTTAGAAAAGAAAAAAATGTTTAACACATTTTTCTAGCCACCATTGTAATAGTCAAAATTAGGCATATGTTAGGCACAAATTAATATGTTCACACATATTTGAAGGCCTATAAATAGCCTTCATCTTATTCACTTCAAGATACACAAAGTGAAATACAAGAGAGAAGAAATAAGAGAGGAAAAAGATTTCAAATAGTTTGTGAGATAAATATTAGAGAATTATTCTCTAATTTCTTGGTGTGATCATCCAAAGCGTGAAAAATTTGCTAGAGAGATATTTAGATATTTTCTCTATTATTTGTGATCTTAAGTAGTCAAGTGAAGATTGATTAAGAATTTGTTGTACTTGATTTCTTTGAATTAGTAAATTTTTATTTCGGAGTTTGGCCCGTGGTTTTTTCCTCTACACTGGAGGGTTTTCCACGTTAAATATTGTCTCTTCTTTTTGTGGTTATTCTTTGCTTCTTCCTATTGTGCATTCATTTATACAATTAATTATTGACTGAGAACCCAATAAATTTAATGTCTTTCAAAAACAATAAATGTGTGCTAATTTCTTGTCAGTTTTTTTTAATAGAACATTGGGAAATGACCGACAATATCATATTGCATAACTCTCAATCCGTAATATAATATGATTGGGGGAAAATTTAATTATTTGATTTGTTAAAATTAAAAATTCGTAGAAGAATTAAAAAAATGATAAAGTTTAAAACTCTTTTTTTTGTATTTTAGTATTTTTTTTATTATAAAAAACTCAAAAAAATTTGTAGAATATTAGCATTAATGAAAATTTGGTAACCGAGAACGGTAACAATAATTTATTTTTTAAAATAACAACAGTAATCCAAATCATAAGAATTTATATTTTTTTAGAATTACAAATGGAAAAAAAAAACCTAAAACACTCGGTTTTATATTATCTAAGAGAATGCACTTATCGTTATCGTTATAGTAAGTCTCAGTCTCAGTATCATAAAAAAAATTTAAAAAAATAGTAATTTACAATAATATTATATAATCATCAAACATATTAATCCCTTACACACGAATCATTTAAAAAAAATGTAATTCAGCTATATTAAAAAAAGATAAATATTGACATTTATAATTAATTTATACAAGAATATTGAATAGGAACAATTCAAAATATTAAAAAAATAGAAAAATAGAAAAATGAAATAAATATAAACTTATTTTTATTGTAATAATTAAAATATTAAAATGATAATGTTTCACTAGAAATCAAGGAAAAACCTTTAGCCTTAAATATAAACAAGATGCAGACGTACAGAGGATACAAATTCCTCAATTGATTATGCCTAATTCCAATTTTTATCAAGCAATTGTGTACAAAGAAATTAAAATTATCCAACTCCCTAGCTAGAAACAATTCATTTGAATTCTACAAGCAGATGATCAACTAAGTGAATAATAATGATCATTAGTGAAGCCAGACATTTTAGTGAAGAGGGGCAAAATAAAACTATCATATTTTTTTTTTAAAATTTAAAGAGAGACAATTAAATATTTTAAAAATTTAATAATATATATATATATATATATAATTTTTAAAATAGAAGAACACAGCTGTCTTTTTCTAACACGAGTGTCTTCACCGCCTAATAATGGCCAACAATTTCGTGAAATTGATGGAAGAATCTCTTTCAAATGCTAAAATAAACATTGAACAATGATATTCACAAAATATTCGAACAAAATAACTGATTAAACAAAAAGAATTTATAAAAACAATTCTTTAAAAAACTTCTCCCTTGATCGTGGATTCAGGATTTTAGGTCTCAATCTGCTACTGAGTTAGTTATTTGCCTTCGTGGGATCATGAGATGAGTAGCTCCCAGAATATAGGAATTGATTGTCGGGGGAACAAGTGGCTGAAGCTGATTCTAAATTTTGGGCTTTTTAGAATGGGCTTTGGCTCATTGAACTTTCTCATTTAAGGTGTAAACAGATAAATAAATAAGGCGTCCTTTATAAAGATATCAGAAAAAAAAAATTTTAATTTATCATTTTTTAAAAATATTTTTAAATTTATAAAAATTTATAATTTTTTATAAAAATATTAAATTTATATAATTTATTATAAATTTGTTATATTTTATAAATTTATATAATTTATTATAAAAAAACTAAAATACCTTGATAATTTTATCAAAAAACTTATAGTGGAACGTGTAGTTTTCTCAATAAATAAATAATATTAGTATCTCTTTTTCCAAAAAAAAAAATAGTGATTATCTAAAATATTTATTTTTCATAGGGTAAGAAATTGCTAGCAACATTTATCATTTAAAAAAATATAGTCAATGGAGTGGGTAATTTCATCCGATTACAATCTTTTAGCTAAGAAAATATATTTATTACATTTTTTTTGAGAGAATATATTTATTACATTAAAGTGGGTAATTTCATCCGATTATAATTTTTTAGCTAAGAAAATATATTTATTACATTACATTAAACACTTGTTATTGTTGCAAATTACGAAATGCCTCAGTTAAAAAAAAAAAACGAAATGTCATGATGTTAAAATAGAAAAATAAAAATTTAGAGTACTTATATAATAATCTGAATATTTTTATTTTATCACGTTGTGGTTTTTATTTTTATTTTTTTATATTCTATAAAATTTTATTTTAACACATCAACAAAAAAAATAATCTAATTTTTAATTATTGATTTATTATTTAACTAGAATAGAAAAATAAAAAATAAATAAGGTGAATTTATAGAGAGAGTGAGAGAGAGAGAGAGAGAGAGAGAGCTGAAATCTAAACATTTTTAAAAGTACAATTAAAATTCAATAATTTTAGATGGTTTAAATTATATTGCGTATTAAGAAAAAGTCAAGTTTGTTCAAAACAAGAAAAGAAAAGAAAAAGTCAAATAATACGGCGTCGTAGCAACCCAACGTCCACCAAAAACTCTGCAAAACCCTAATTGAACAATCTGAAGCCAAAACCCTCAGATCAGCAAAGAAGAAGAAGAAGCAGAAATGGGAAAAGTCTCACCTTCATTACGTTCTTTAATCGGAACAAAATCACTAGTAAAAAACCCTCCTTCAGTTCCATCTCTACCCGACAAACCCCATCACTTTCCGAAGAAAAAGCCATCCCAATTTTCCCCGAAAACTCAACTGCCACTTTCTCCAGAAACTCACAAACAAAAATCTCCATTCAACTCTCCAGAACTCAACGAAGCCAAGAAAATTTTCAATGCCTTCATCTCCAACACTCAGGTTCCCCTCGACCTCCGCTTCCACAATTCTTTTCTCCAATCATACACTTCAATCTCCACCATTGATAACTCGATTTCCCTCCTCCGCCACATGACCAAAACTCTCCCTTCATTTACCCCTGATAGATCCACTTACCATATTTTACTCTCCCAATCCTGCAAAACACCTTCTCCATCTCTTTCCCCAGTTCACCAGATTCTCAATCTAATGGTCAATAATGGGTTTACTCCTAATCAGGTTACTGTTGATATTGCAGTACGCTCTCTTTGCTCTGTTAGCCGAGAAGATGATGCTATTAAACTGGTAAAAGAATTATCTTCAAAGCACTCGAAACCTGATACTTTTACTTATAATTTTCTCATTAAGTCTCTGTGTAAGTGTAGAGCATTGAGTACTGTTTATAATTTTATAGATGAAATAAGGACTTCTTTGGATATAAATCCTGATCTTGTTACTTTTTTTTTTTTTGAAGGTAGATCTTGTTACTTATACTATATTGATTGATAATGTTTGTAACTCTAAGAATCTACGTGAAGCTACAAGTCTGGTGGGTGTCTTAAAAGATTGTGGATTTAAGCCTGATTGCTTTGTGTATAACACAATAATGAAGGGTTACTGTATGTTAAGTAAAGGGAGTGAGGCTATTGAGGTTCTGAAGGAAATGAAAGCGGAAGGAGTGGAGCCTGATCTTGTTACCTATAATACATTGATTTTTGGATTATCAAAATCTGGGAGAGTGAGTGAAGCTAAAAGGTATTCGAAAATTATGGTGGAATCTGGCCATTTTCCTGATGCAGTTACTTACACTTCGTTGATGAATGGGCTGTGTAGAGAAGGAGATGCTTTGGGTGCATTATCTTTGTTAGAGGAGATGGAAATGAAAGGGTGTAGTCCGAATTCATGCACATATAATACATTGCTTCATGGTTTGTGCAAGGGGAGATTGTTGGAGAAAGGCATTGAATTGTATCAGATGATGAAAGATGGTGGTATGAAGCTTGAGACGGCTTCATATGCTACACTTGTGAGGACCCTTTGTCGAGCGGGTAAGGTTGCCGAGGCTTATGAGGTGTTTGATTATGCGGTGGAGAGTAAGAGTCTAACTGATGTTGCTGCTTACTCTACATTGGAAAGTACATTGAAGTGGCTGAAGAAAGCCAGAGAGCAGGGCCTTGCTGTCTAACTGGTAAGTTCAGTATTACATTAATATTTCTCTTTGCTTACAGTTCATGTTATTTTTTGCGTCTTGTTTGACCTTAATAGTCAGTGTATGTCACAAATTAAATGACTTAATATTTGTGTTGGGAAAGTTGAACTAACTATGCTAAAGCTGAAAGTGTATGCTGCTTTATTTCATTGGTTGAAAAATATTTGAACTTGTTAACCATAAAAATTGAGATTTTAATGTCTAAAGTAAAAACAACTGTGGGAGAAAATGTAAGGTATGCCAATACACAGAATATAGATTTTGTTGGTTCAGACAGTGATTGGGCAAATTTTACGTACACAAATAGATTAAGGCTAGATCACTGCTTGGAGGTGAATGGCATTTTTAGTTTCCTCAAGTCATTGGTACTTAAACTTGGTGTTGCTTTGGATAGTTCGAGTAGTAATTCAATTATTTCATGAGCAATTGCTCATCATAAGCAATTGCTAAGACATTAAATCACTTGACATTTGTGTTCATTTAGTTTTCTAGTCCACGTTTAAATGATTTGAATCAATTGCATCACTTGATTCTCTCTTTTCTGGTGATCAATCACACAGCAATTACACTTTATGTAGTCTGATTTGCAGGTTTTTCGCATTGATCAAATTGTAGTTTCACTAACTCTAGTTCATTACTTTCCTTCAATTTGTCCGCTTATAAAAGGGCAAGAATGATATAATTTCTCCTCGGATTTTCCCTTTTTATTTATTTAATTATTTTTGTGACAAATAAGTTTCATAGTTATTTCTTCTTTCTTGTGTTTATCTGTCTAATTGTGCTGTAAAATTTGGCTTTTTCCTTCACTTTAATTGCTAAAATATATAGGACTCGATCATTTTCTTTTACTTCTGCCTACAGGTTTTGTACATTAGCATACTTGTGGTTTTTAACCTTCTTCTGTCGATTGTGAGATTTTTGAGGTTAATTAATTAATTTAATTACCAACCTAGATTGATATTTCTAGATCACTACCATCCTTAGTCATCATGGCTGCTCTGTTTTGGCTACAAATGCCTAGTGCCTCAAGGCTAGAAACTTAAAGTGTTGGTTTTTTATTACTCTATTTTTCTGGAGATATGTTTTGAAATAATATTTTCCCTGTTATCCACGGATCATTTCCACCAGCCAAAGGTTTTGTATGTCTGTTGTTGGCTAGAGTTGTCAACAACCTTTTCTTGGTCAGATGAGGAAGGTGGTGCTACATTTAACAGTCATACACAAGCATACATATCTTCGGAGAAACTACTGTGAACCAAAAATGATTAAAGTTACCATACCATACAAGTGTTGTATAGTACTACCTGAAACTCCGTAGACATAAAAGAAATTTGCTCGATTTCGAGAGAGATATTAAGCTGCCTCTCAAGGAAGACCTGTACAAGTTGCCAATGTGAACTTCTTTAATGAAGAAATTGTAATTCTCAGTTAATTCCTTTGGAGTCATATTCATTGTTGAGCATTATATTATTGCCACGAAGTATTTATCTTTTATCGGTTGTACATAGATCAGTCAGGTGCAACATCAATTTTCCCTTAGAATGCAACATTTGTTCTGTTATTTTTTGGTTTCCTGTCCCAACTGGCTAAACGAGAATAATAGCCTAGTAACTTGTAACAGAGCTTATTGAAATATAATGATGAAATTAGATTACTTTTGGCAAGTCATAATATAATCAAACTTTGAAAATTGCCATAGACAATACATTCTGTGAATTCCAAACGTATGACAATTCCTTTACACCTTCATATGTTTCTACTTTTTCAAGGAAATAACCAGACAGAGTGCATTTAGTTGATACTTACGTGTTTATATATATATATATATATATATATATATGTAGTACTAACAGAGTTTGATTCGATTAGAAAAATGGGATCAATCAAGTTTTATTTTCTATTTTGGATTTTGATTTGCCAAAATACTTCAAAATCAATTCTGTGTGGCTTGTTTAAGGTTAAAAGATTTAAATAAATTTATCTATCAATTTTAAATTAAATGTTGAAATAAATTTGAAATAATTATTATTCAAGTATATTATATATTAAATGATTTAAAATTATATTAAATTTGATAAATAAAATTCATGATTATGAGTATGATATCATAATATTATTAACTGTACCCAAATTTTTTTACTCAAATCTACTAAAAAATGGAACAACATATCTACATCTTCAAAAATGAAATGAAAAATTTATATCTATATCTTAGAAAATGAAGGAAAAAAATTTAGAATTTTTGTAGTGAATGATGAACTCTTTATGGACAATCCTATATAATAAGCCTTATTGGGACAGTTACAGTCAACATGCTTGTGACACATATTTGTTTTTATTGAAACTCACTTAATCTGCAGAAAATAAAAAGAGAAAAGAAGAAGAAAAATAAAAGAAAATCCTTCTTCTTGTCTTCTTGTCTGAGTTTGACCAGAGCCCCACATGGGATGGAATTCTCTGCTACACATTACTATAGAATTCAGTGCCCTAATTATCAATCATTTTATGCACATTTATTGTTTTTCTATTAATGCATGTGTTCGAGCAATAAAAATAAGAATCAATCGAATTGACAATAAATTTTTATTTTTTTTCTATTAATTTATATAAAATTAAATCAGCATACTTTTCGGCTATTGATAGAAATAGTTATATCGTACGTATATTTAAAACAAAATCTCTTGTGATTTTATGATCTAATATTATTATGACAAAATTAATGTTTAATTAACTATCGAAAAAATTTTATAAAAATTTTATTATGAAACAGACTGGTGAAATGTCAATAAATACATAAACGATATAAAGGATATAAATAATAAATTTAGATTCATTTTTTTTTTAAAACTCCATTATGGTATGTATATATATAAAAGATCTACATAATGTATCTTGTCCTTATTTGTCCCTTTTTTTCTTCATCTTAATTTTTCAAATATATTCGATACCTTTCTGCATTCTTTTTTGAAATCAGACGACAGTAATACAATGCCAGCCTTTTCTGTTCACAACCTAATTACAAGAACATGATTGAATCTTTAATGTTGATAAATAAAAAATATATAAAAAAAGCACTAATGATTAGGGAGGCAAAAATGGATTGGCCTTCACTTCTTATTGTCTTTTGTTCACAATTTCACAATCACAAAACCAAAAATAAATAATATCCATAGCCTTAAAAATTAAAAAAAAAAAAAAAGAAGAAACATTTCATTGCTTAAATGTTGCTGGCTAAAGTCATTACAAGATCTTACAAAAATTCAGTCACCCCCATTTCATTCACATGCCTACCTCCTCCTTCAATTCTTATAAATACGATGGCAAATTACCCATCTCACAATTCAAAACAAAAGTTCAAAAAATTTTAGTTTACATACATTAAGTTATAAATCAAAGATTATGGATATGAATTCTTTGCACATTCCTGTTAGGTCTATTAGCTTGCCTTCTAGATTACACCCAAATTCTCACAAAATTGAAAAAAAATTAACCAAGTTAAAATCTTGGGAAATTTTTTCTGCTTCTAATATAAATTCTTTAGTAGGAGCTAATACCATTCAATTAGGCTTGACTAAGCTTACAGAGTTATTCATTTGCATTGAAGAACTCATTCACTCTCCTCAAACCCAACAAGCTCTTCACAATCATAATTTAAATCAAGTTGAACAAGTTCTTGATGGGTCTGTTGGATTGATAGACGTGTGTAGTATTTCAAGAGACTTGTTCTTGACAATGCAAGAACACATTCGAGACTTGCAATCTGCGGTGAGAAGAAGGGGAAAAGATTCAAGCATTGAAACTAATATTCAAGATTATATTAATTTCAGGAAAAAGGCTGCAAAGAAAGATATTTCCAAGTTACTTACAATGTTGAAGAAATTGGAATGCAACGCCTTGTTGTTTCCTATGTCGAACGAAGAGAGCCATTTATCGTATGTGATTAAAGTCACAAGAGAAATTCAAGCTATTGCAATTAGTATTTTTCGATCTCTAATGTTGTTCTTGTCTCTTCCAATAACAAAGACAAGTATTAATGGTTGGTCATTGCTATCAAAATTGGTTCGTTCAGGATCAATTGCTTCTGATAGAGGTCAAAAGATTTTCAATGAGGTGGGCAGAGTTGATATTGTTGTTTTTTCTTTAAATGGACAAATCAAGGAGAATAGTGATGCCAAGTTTGATATTCAAGAAATGCAAGAGAGATTAAAGACACTTGCTGATAGCATCCAAGATCTTGAGGCTAAATTAGATTGTGTTTTTAGATGTTTAATTCAAAATAGAGTGTCACTTCTCAATCTTGTAACTCCTTAAAATTATACATATCATCCACATTAATTTAATTTCTAGATCCATTTTATAACAAGAGATAAATTGTAGAGAATGAGTTGCTTTTTTATTGCAAATTGCAACAAAATAAGATTTTGTATTTTTATATAAAAATTGAGGTTCAATTATTTTTTTGTGTTCTTGGAGAAAAAAAATGTTGTATAGCTATGATCCATGCTTCAAGTTATTCCTTTTTCTCTTATTATAATTTTTCGTTTTATTCTAAATTTTATATTTTGAGCCAGGAGGTATATTCATTGAACGGTGGCCAATTGCCCTCTTTCAATTGCACCCTTTCATTTTTCAAATAAGTAATAATTTTGAATAGGGAAAATTATATGTTTGATCCTTATTTATTAATAACAAATTGAAAACTACCCTCTAAAAAGTATATATGATTTTAATAACTTTAATTTTAAATCACATTAAAAAAATAATAATAAAAGATTAAAAAATTGTGTTGTAATTACCTTGTATAAATGACTATTTTAATATGAGAATACAGCTTATACTTGACATTTAATTTATTCAATATATTTTTATTTCAAATGATTATAAATTTATAATATGTGAAATTTTATCAGAATATTGGCTTTTTCCTAGTCCACAATGGTTTGTATTTTCTTTTTCTAAAAGTTTTTTCACCTAGTAATCAGTGATCTTTAAGATCGTACATTATTTTTATAATTTAAATAGATGAATATTAATTGCAAGTTATTTTAGAGGGTGATTATTCAATAATTTTTTTTATTAGCTAAAAAATAATATTTATTATAATATATCTCCTAATAAATAAATATATAATAAATATTTTCTAACTAATGAAAGGAGATTGTTGAACAATCATTCTTTAAAATGACTACAATCAGCATTTCTCTTTTAAATAAATATATTTTAATTTTTTGCTTTATATCAATATACTATTATGCATTTAGCTAGTCCTTTTATAGGATAATTTGTTGTGTATTCTTTAAAAAAAAATATTATTCTCTTATAGTGTGTTTGAATGGGATGAGATAAATTCTCATTTAACAATGAGAAAGGGAAGTGAAAGAAAGTGTAAAAAATTAATATAGGTTTTTTTTGGGTAAGAAGTGAGGGAAAAGAAAGATAATTTTAATATCATTGATTGAAAAGAGGGGGAAAGTAATAAATGTTATATCTAAAAAGTACAAAAATATGCCTATATTTTGTTAAAAGAATGTATATCTATTTTTAAAATCAAAAGATGAATTTAATATATAAATAATAAATAAATGAATAAATTCTCAAAGAATTAATATAGAAGATGTAAATCAAGATTTTAATATATATAATAATAAATAAATGAATATGATTCTTGGATAGTTGATTCAAATTGATTTATATGTAAAGGAATTTAGCATATGGGTTGACATATATTTACCCCCAAAAGAAAAAAAAACATAGTAATTACATCTTGGCCACTAATATATAGCTTTTTTTAAAAAAAATTAACTAAGCAATATTGTATATCGAAATATAATTTAGTGATAAAATATATATTTTTTTCTGGATAATTAACTTATGTTCGATTCCCCTTTCCCTATATAATATTCAAAAAAAAAAAATAATAATAAGCCATATGACAAACGCTACATATATTCCCTTAAATCAATCAATGCTACAAGAACTTGATTAAAAACAAAACTAACAATGCTATCAAACAACAATTAAAAATATTATGAATGATAAATAAAATTTATTAGCATAATTTAGGATCCAAATGTCAAAGACTCTTAAAAAGTTTCAGATCCAAGTTCATAAATAATTTTTGAACCACAAAATTTAAAGTCCAAAATTTAAATTCAGCAAAACTAGCAACAAATACCTATATATATTAGTTCAAATTATATTAATTTTAAACTAATAACTAATAACAATAATGAGAATAAAAAGACAAATTCTAAAAATCAGAATTATGCAAAAAATCAATACAAGTTCAATATTAATTAACAATAATATTAACAATTAACAACAATTACAATAATGAGAATAAAACATTTAAAATAAAATAATTTAGTACTAACATGAAAAGATTTTCAAATAAATTGAAAAAATATCCCAATGAGAAAGAAGAAGAAAAATAAATAATAGACGAAAAGTTGGAAGATAAAAAAAAAATAAAAGAAAACTATTGGAAGGTGAAAATAAGAATGAAAAACGTTGAATGATAATTAGGTTATTAGGTTTATTTTAATAAAGATAGTTTTATATTTATAAATTTAAATAAGGATTAAAGAATATAGTTTTATATTTATAAATTTAAATAAGGATTAAAGAAGATAGTTTTATATTTATAAATTTAAATAAGGATTAAAGAAGGATATAAAAAAAAAAAATTTAACTTACCTTCTTATTCTTTACACCCCAAAAATAATTTTTACTATAGAAGATGAAGACCTCTCCTTAGCTTTTCCTTAATATAATTTTAAATTATCTTCCCAAATAAGAGTATAACTATACTCTCAATTATTTTATACTCTCTTTCCCTTCTTTATTTCCAATACAAACAGAGTGTAATTTTTTTTTGTAAAATTAAATTTTATTAATAAATTAAAGAATGTATTTATAAAGTACAAATAAAATTAAGTAATTTTAAAATATATAAGATGCTCATAACTAATAAAATTATTGAATCTCCTTAGACTCTATGAACTTCTTTGATGTAAATACTGATTAATGGTAATATGTCTCTGGCAACCTAAATTTTAGTGGGATATGTATTTCATCTATTATCTATAATCACTTTTTATATGATAAAGATATCTCTATTAGAGAATGATAGACAACCTCTATTAGAGAAAAATAAATCTTTATTAAATAAAATTACAAAACCTTTAAATAAAGAATGACAAAACTTCATAATAAAATTTATTTTGTATTTAATTTTACTGTAAAAGATAAAATAATACAAAATAAGAATAAATACTAGATTTAGATTTATATTGATCATAAAATTATTTTTTTAACAAATTACACAATAACAACACATAAAATTAAAAAAAAGATACAAAAATCAAGATAAACAAAGATGAAGAGGTTATTGTATATCAATAAATTGACGGCAGCTCTATTCTCGAATTAAGAAAAAAATTATAAAAACTAAGAGAAAAGAAGGCTGCTAGATTTTAAATTATAAAGTTAAAATTACTAGTTTTGAATTTGTTATCAATATTTTGCAATAGAGCTTTTTTCTTTCTTTCTTTCTTTTTTTTCAATGCACAATAGAGCTTGTTAAAAAGTATGAAAGTGGATTTGTAGGAAAAATAGCCTCAAAGTCTATTTATTGTGGAGTTGTCAGTTCCAATACTCTAATAATAGAATCGAAAATTGTTGAAATAAAGAAATTCAATAACAATTCCTTCTTTGAGTAAGGCTAAAAGGATCAATTTGATCCAAATCAAATCAAATCATAAATATTTTTTATTCATAATATGTATTATTTGATCCAAATCAAATCATAAATGATATAAAAAAATTTCTTATTTTGCCTTCTTGTATTTTACATCTAAAAAAATTAAGGTTAAAATAGTCAATTTCTTAATATAATTAATATATAAAGTATTTTTTATTTGGATCAATTTGATCAATAGAGCCTTTTTATTTTTATTTTATTATTTTTTTAATAATACTAAATGGATTAATTTGATCCAGATTAGTCATGTGATTACCATTAATTTTTTTTACCCTTAGTTGTGTTATGTTTGTCATTTTTTTGTGCCTTTTCTTCTTCAATTTATTATTTTATTTGTCAAAAGTCAATGTGATTAATAACTATTCTTTTCTTTTTCCAACAAAAGCAATTAATACTTATATTATTAAAAAATTAAAACATTAATAACTTATTTATATTTATTTTATATCCAACAATAAATTATAATTTATTAATTTAATATTGAAATTAATATCTTATCTGCATAATTAAAAATAAATTTTAAAAAAAATTGAGATATTGAAATTTGAAATTTTTTTATTCATAATATGTATTATTTGACTTGAATAATTTTTTTTAAAAAAAAATTTAACACTACTTTTTTTAAAGAAAAATTTAACACTACTAGTTAAATTATATGCTAAGAAGTTCAATGCAAAAATTTTTGGACTAACAAGAAACATGTTAAGAAGTGGGAAACTGTAAAAAAAAAAAAAAAAGATTACTAGATTTTTTAGCACTGCATGAGGAATTAACTGAAGATAAAAACAAGAAGAAAAAATAAATCTTACAAAGATTTATTTTCTCATTAGTAGTTGCTAGTATGGATTTAATTCCTTGCATTTCCATTTATGATTCTTTTTGGGAGATATAAGTGTTTTTTTTTTCAATGAAAGTTATTTACATATTTTATTTTCATTTAAATTATATATGTATTTATTGTTAAAAATATTAGTCTATAATCATAAATATTTATAAACAATTTTTTTTAATAATTTGAATTTGATGAAAGACATTTACAATCAAATACCACTTATAAGTATTGACTAACAAATTAACAACCTATTATAATTTATATATGCTATATTCTAATGCACCGTGACATTAGTATAGTTATTAAAATATACTATAATAATTAATGAATCAGAAAGGATAATTTATATACTTCACAAAATTAAAAGAATGCAAAGTAATCAATATAAATTTTTAATACAATTACTATTATTTACACCTTTGATTTTTAAAATACCATTTTAAAAGCTATATTTACTAAATTTACCATAAGAGTAGGGTAGAGCTTAATGAAACACAAAAATATTACTTTTTAGTAAAAGTTATTGGGAGCTGAAAGCTAAAATATGTTATAGACAAAATAATAGGGTAAAAATTAAATCAAATCAATTTTAAAATTTTCACCAGTTGAATTTACAATAATAAATAAGTGGAATAATATATTTTAAATGTTTAATTAGTTGAAATGATTAGTTTTAGGGGTAATAAAAATTAATTAAATAAAAAAAATTTAAAGCAATCAAATTAAATAGAAAATTATAATTTATCAAATCGGTAGCTTAGATATAAGTTTTTAAATTTTTATATTTTCAGTTTTCAGTTTTGATTTTGGTTTTTATTGATATATATTGTAAATTTGTCAATTTAAAAAATTATATTTAATTATATATATAAATTATAAATTATATGTATAATTATATATATTAAATTATTTTAATGGATTATAATAAAACCTAAAATATAAATGTACATTTTAATTGTTTGTTGGGATTAAGATTTATTATATGTTGTAATGAATTATATTTAAATATCTTTTTTGTTATATATGCATAAAAAATTGTTAAATTTTAGATTTTTATAAAATATTTGTCAAATTTGTTAAATTTCACATCATTTCTATGTACTAACAAGAGAAAAGTAGTTTTCACCTTTAATTTAAGTGTGAAAAAATTATATGATTTTTTTATATGTAATTTTACTTAATGCCATGTAAAATACACGTAATCATTTTTTGCCAAAAATGAAATTAGTGATTTTGATGAAAGCAAATTACAATTGAATATTTATCTGGATAAAATAAAGCTTGAAAAGTTTAATGGTACAAATAGAAAAAATTAGTGACGATTAATAAAATTGACCCAATAATGTTATCTTTTAAATAGCAACTTTTTAAGTGTTTTTTTTCTTTTTAATTCAATTAAACAAAAAAAAAATCGAATAATTTAAACACAACAATAATTTTAATACGTTCAGTATTTTGAATATCCTTTCAGCTATCTCAAATAATTTGCAATAAGTGATTAGTTGGAATGGTATCTATGCTTCGAAGTAGTAATTGTTAAACATGCTTACAAATTAGTGAAGGCAGTAGTTAATTTAATAAATTATCTTTAAGTAAATAAGAGTTGAGGAGTTATTACACCCTCCGTTTCATTTCAAGTGTCGTATAAAAATAGTGCGAATATATCAAAAAAATAATTAGCCATTATAAATTTCATAAAAAAATTATTTTAATTTATCTAAATACTATTTTTCATCTCCCATACTACTTATTCTCTTTTAATAATTAATGGAACAATACTATAACTTTTTAATTAATGCTCTCTTAAATTTCTAAAAGCGACATTTAAAGTGAAATTTTTTTTCTTATACGACACTTAAAATAAAATAAAAGGGATAATAGTTTCAATTAATTATTCCCTTCAAATTATACAAGTTAATATAATCATTTTATCAATATAATTAATGCATAAAGTGCTTTTGATATTGATCAATTTGATTCATAGAATATTTTTTTTTATATATGCTTATGTATTTCTTTTAAAGAGAATCAATTTAATTTTATTGGAAAAATAAAAATTCATGGTTCTCTTAAAAAATTGCTTTTCTTCTCATAATATCTATTAATGTACGACACAAAAGGAATGCATATTAAATTCATTACTCAACATTGATTTCAAATTCCCTTGAATATCCATTTGATAAAATGATGATCTGGAATAAATGAGAATTTGTATTCGAATTTCAAATACAAAATCAGACACATATATATGTTTTGGATATTCTTATTTCAATTATAAGTGTAAAATCATGCAGAATATATATATGATCTTCAATTTTGAATATTTAATTATTTCAAAATTATTTTTTTCTGATTTCATATGCGGTTTCTATGCTTAATTGATTGAAATATTCATAATATATATATATATATATGTTAAAAGCTTGAGAAAAGATAATATTGTTTGCTTGCTTAATGAGAATCTTAAGTATTGGAGTCAATAGTTATTGGGGAAAAAAAAGGAAAAAGAAGAAAGATAACTCTAACGAGTTATTTACTTATTTAATAACAGTTTTAGGCCTACTAATATTTTTTTACTTCTATATATTTGATCGAGCAAATTTTTGCATTATCTGAATTCGTATAAAAAAAAAAGAGGCTCAAATTTGAAAAGATTTCAAATGAAATTCGAATTTTATTTAAAAAATTTGAGTGTCAATCTTATTGGATAGATGATGAAGGGAAGTCAAGATCATTAAGGAGAAGGATTTTTCAGAGATTATAACCCAAAGAAGCCATTAATTATATTTAATTAGTCAATGGGGATAAAAATTATTGGTTTCAAAGTGGAAATTTAAATAGGAATCTACTGTTATTATTTAATTATTTCAATTTCTGCGAGACTTGGTTAATTTGTTTTCTTTTAAACGGTTTTTCTGGTTTAATTATTCTATTAAAAAAAAGGATATCATTCCATATTAACAAATATATTCCCCATTTTACTGAATGGATTATTCATTATCCAAATCTTTAAGGCCAATAATTTAGCAGAATATTATCCAAAGGCATAAATTAATCAAGCAAATTGAAATGGGACAAAATTATTTCTAAAATAAATTAAATCGATAAATTCAAAATAAATGTTTTTTTTTATTTTCAATTTAATGTTTCAGATCATATATTTAAAATTAAGATGATTTTCCATCTCAATTAAATAAAAAAAATAAATTCTATCAGAATATATTTCCTTTTTTTATGTTGCGATAAAGCTCTAACTTTTGAAGAGAAAAAGGAAATAAACCCATAATCAATCAATTTATTACATAGTCCGGAGAGAAGTATTTTTAATTTATTACCATAATATATCTCTTTTTTTTTTTTTTGTAATTTGTTGACATTTTTAATGAAATTTAATTAAAACTGTAAAAATTTATTTACAAAAGAAAACCAATCCCAGATATAATAATTTAAATATCAACGAGCTAATCTAATTTTAATCCAAAACTTTATTATAAGATACTTTGCTGTTAGAAAAAAATTCTTTGCTGAATATAAACCTTTTGTTCTATCAATTTTCTGAAAAGTTCTTGCCGATGGATTCTACTGGAGTAATGGTAATGAGTTAGTGTCAAGCTCATTTTTTGAATTTAATTTGTTTTTATTATTCTATTTTATTTTGCTAATTCTATTTTATTTTGTTAAGTCTAATTGAATATTGATCAGTCTAATTTGCCAATGGATTATGTTTTTGCAGACTTGTGAATTGAAAGTGGAAACCCAATCTCCTGGATGGCATAAGATATTGATCAAAGTATTGAAAAGTATTCATGGTATATGTTATTATTTATTTATTTTTCTAAATTTCTTGATCCGAATAAATTTAACTGCAGAAATTAACCATGGATACTGACAAGAATATATTGTTTTTAGGCTAAATTTTATTTTATTTATGTTCTGGACTGTAGCCATGGATTCGAGTAATAGAAATAGCATTTTGTAACTGCAAAGGAAGGTTGCTACAATGTATCTTCTCCCCCAGCGCATCGCAGAGTGTTCATGCACTGGACGGCTCTGTCCTTTTTTTGTTTTTATGTTCTGGAATGTAGATGATATTTACACTGATAGAAATTCCATGGCAATTATCATGGTTATTTTGCAACATTTGTTTTCTTTTTTCAGGAGTATCATTCACCATAGATGCAGAAATAGGGATTGCAAGAGTATCAGGTAAAATAGACCCAGACAAGCTCTTGCTGCTGCTACCCAAAGCAGGGAAACATGCAGATCTTCTCTGGCTTGACTCAGGAAATCACTGTACAAATGCCTCTCCAGGCCATGGAAATGTAGGAAACATGCCTACACTGCTTGGCAATGGCTGTGGTGGACATTACAATATCTTTTGTACCCTCCTTATGGAGTAATAGACCCATATATGGAGGGTCTTCTTCTTCCTCCTCCTGATTCACCAAGAGCTTTGTATTATGATCCATCACTATACCAGTACCCAGTTTATGGACCATCTGCTACAAGTTTTCCCCAAGCACCTCTACCAGTTCAGAACCCTACGCTTGAATCTTTTTGCAATATGATGTGAGCTTGCGCTTTTAGGCACTAATCAATTCGCTTTTGTAGAATTTTCTTTTCTTTTCAGGTCCTTCAATTAATCTCCAACATTTTTATGGAGGTTTTTGTAGGGTTTAGGGTTTTACTAAAAAATCAATTGTGTGAAATAATGAGTGTCGTTTTGACATTGTTGTTAGACTGTTAATCTCAGCAAGCTGCTTTGCAGTGTTTAAAACTCTTAACAAAACTCTTAATAATTAGATTTACTTTTCACATGCATAGTGAGTTTCTTTTTTTTTATTTTTTATTATTGTTTTTGTTTTCCTTTTCAGATTTTTAATTAAAGTTGGATATGCTTAGTAATCATGTAAAAGGGCAGCCCGGTACATGAATGTTTCCGCAATGAGCAGGGTCCTGGGAAGGGTCGGATCCATTGGGTCTTTATACGCGGCCTTCCTTGCAAGAGGCCGTTTTTACGACTCAAACCCGTGACCTCAGGTCACACGGCGACAACACTTACCGCTGCGCCAAGGCTCCCCTTCATGCTTAGTACTCATGTAACTATTTGAAATTTCCTTAAGTGAATTTTTTAATAAATTTAACTGTAAAATTAAAGTATGAGTGTTTAAAATGAATTTGGAGTACATTAGACCCTGAAATTAAAATTATTTTTATGGAAAAATACCATTATAAATGTTAAATTAACTTCAAAAATAAATTTAAATGGTTCCCTATTAATATTTTTCTTATGAATTTTACTGAAATGATTCTCTGATTCAGTATAATTCATAGGTACATTGCGTGTACAATATACGGCTTTGGTAATTAGAGGGCAAGTTCTTAAACAATCAGAGACAAGAAGAATCAAGTAGTGCTCATTAGCATGTGAATGTGATGCTAAACTTTCCAACACAAGGATTTGTACTGTATTTTCTTTTACTCAGTTGTCTTCTGAATTTTTTTTCTTTTTTTTCTAAACTATATTCTTCTGATTAGAATAACAAGAATAATGCCTCCTTGTCTGCTACGGTACTGTCATTACCATTTACCTATATGGTTTTCAAATTTTGAGTACTTAATTCCAATTTGGAGCTCATATTACTAATTTGCCTGCAATGATTCATACTCCAGCCTAGATTCGTGGCCGACGATAACTTTTCAATGTTTCAACATTCTATCCTGCACTAGCCTAATATTGTCTGGAAATTATTTTAATCTAACACATTATTGTTCAACGAATAATACTAAGTTATGGCTTGAGTGAATGTGTTGCCAAACACAACATTCATGGTGGTATATGAAATTGCTGTAGTCTCCTATCTCACAAGCACAAAATTAAAGAAATAATTAGTTTTTACAGATTGCTGGCTAAATGTGCTGCAAAGGAATCAGAGATAACAGGGGAACCCACATTGTTTTTCCACAGAAAAGATTGAGGAAATTAGTGATTGAAACAACATTTTTGGAGTGAGTTAACTTTTTACCTTTTGCAGATTAACAATAGCAGGTTTATCTTTATCTACTTCCCTAAATCTTCCCATTAGAACCATAAGCTTGCCATCTAGAGAACACCCCATGTCTTTAATATTTGAAGCAGTACTTAATCACTTGAAAACTTGGCAGATGTTTTCAGCTTCAGAAACAGCATCCTCTCGAGCAGAGAGTATTCAAATCGGTATACTTGGTCTTGCAGAGTTTTACAACTGCGTCAATGATTTTATAATTACCTTACATAATCAAAAAGCTATTTCACTATTATTTCACTATAAGAGTGAAAATCTAGGAGAAGAAGCTCTTGGTGGATCAGTGACATTGTTAGATACGTGCCACTGAAAAGGACATAATTATAATGATGAAAGAACATATTTTAACTCTTCAATCAGCTTTTGGTAGAGGCAGAATTCATGCAGAAGTTACAGAAGGAGATTGCTTATTGCCTTAGAGCATTGAAGAATTGGAAAGCAGAGTAGGCTGCTCTGCTATTTTTGATGCATATCAACTAGTATTGGAGGTTGGTAGAATTGTAAGAGAAACAAGCACTGTCAACATATCCATTTTTCAGTCTCTTTTACTATTTTAATCCATGCCTGCCATATAGACAACGAATGATCGGTTACTGGTTTCAAAATTATGCCAAATAAGATCATCTTCCTTTGATAAAGAGCAGAACATTATGAATCAAGTAAAGAGTTTAGTCCGTTTTCTCCCACAATGAGCAGTTACAAGCCAACAATTCGAAATCTGAAATAAAAAAAAGATAATGATGTTAGAGACTCTAAATCTTAGTGTTGATAGTCAGTACTGATACTGAATGTATGAAAATTTTGGTAATGGCATCCACATTTTAAAGAATTTCCATTTGCTCCAGATTTCACCTTGTATCAAACTTCACATTCATAATATAACGTTCGAAGTTTAGACAGAACTACCACATTCTGAGCTTTTATTTTCCTGCCAATTTTTTTTATTCTGCAGGATTTTTGAGATTAAGACTGACTGCAGGATTTTGCAGGGCTCATAGCTCTGCATCAGAAATGAATAAATAAAATTTACTATGAAATTATCATTGGAAGTAAATTATTGTTCAAAACTACCAAAAACTGAATTCTACTGCAATAACTTTCACAATATCAGAATACAAAAAATTAGTAGCAGGTCCAATGCATGCTTGACACAGCTAGCAGAAACATGTGCCTTCAATGTTGAATTTTTTATTATTGGCACTGGCAAACAAAATAGACAAGAGGAATACAAACCACTCGTGCACTTGATATACTAATGGCTTGACCTACAATAATGGTATTGAAATTCTATCCATGATAATATATCATATGCATTTTGTTTATATAAACAGATCTGGATCTTGATTTGTTTGGTTAAATTTTTATTTTTCTAGGTTCACCAAATTGAGACAATACATACAGTAGGCCAAAATTTATATTTGAAATTGCAGAGGGTAATGTGGCAGTTGAGGAGGCAAAATTGGGATGACTCCTCATGTTTTATTTAAAAAAAGAGCAAGCAATTGACATAACAGCAAGACGCCTCAGTATCTAGGAATTAAAAAACATCAAATAATTGAAGCAATGTCAGGCAAAGATGTGACAGAAGGAACCGAATAAGATGGAGAATACACATTGCCTTCACATGGTCACTGTCACTGCATTGCCAAGATTGGTCATCTACCTCCTTCCATGGCTTCTTATGTCCCTATATATATTGAGAACAAACCCATTGGTTAGACCATCTAAGCGCATCTCAAGTTTCTTCTAAAAAGAAAAAGAAAAGAAAAGAAAATCAACCATGGCTAATAAATACCATGTACGATCAATTAGCTTGCCTTCACGATCCCATCCCACCACCCTTAAAATTGAAGAGGGGCTTTACAAGCTTAAATCATGGGAGGTATCATCTTCATCAACATCAAGGTCAATTCTTGTTGGCCTTTCAGGACTAGAAGACTTGTATAAATGTTTAGATGATCTACTCAAAATAGAATCAACCCAAGAAGTTATATCTCATCATCAAAGCGAAAAATGTCTCGACAAGCTATTGGATGGATCTGTGAAGCTTTTAGATGTTTGTAACATTACAAGGGATTTGATGATACAATTTAAAGAACGAGTTCAAGCCCTTCAATCTACACTTCGCAGGAGAAAAGGAGATTCGAGCATTGAGAGTAGCATAGTCAATTATGCTTGCTTCAGAAAGAAAATGGAAAAGGATGCCAGAAAATTGATTACAACATTGAAGCAAATGGAAAGCAAACTCGAGGCATCTTCTCTTCTAAATGATCAAGATCAACATTTTTCAGCTGTGATTCGTGCTCTTAGAGGAGTTAGTGCAATGAATAGTTCTATATTCCAATCCCTCTTGTTGTTCATGTTTGCAACACTTTCAAAGACAAAACAAAGCAAATGGTCAATGGTTTCAAAGTTACTGCACAAGGGAGCAATAGCATGTGAAGAAAAGCAAGAAATTGTGAATGAATTAGAAAGTGTTGATGCTGCATTATTAAGCCAGAAGCTTAATTTTGAAAACACACAAATTGCGTACAAAAAGCTGGAGACTTTGGAGATGAGTATTGAAGATTTTGAAAATTGTTTGGAAAATGTGTTTAGAAGCTTGATTAAAACAAGAGCTTCCATTTTGAACATATTCTCACAATAGAGAGCATCCTTAGAATAGGTTCTGCTCCATCATTCCATGGCAGACAAATTTTATAGTATCTGTCTAACGACTTCTATTTTCAGTTCAATAGCCATGCACATGTATAGCAATCAAATGTTATAGAAATACAAGTTATTTGCTACAATATTCCTTGCTATGAATTTTCTTTTCTTTTTATCATGCATCTTTGTGCATAAACTCTAAAAACATCAAATATTGGAGGAATAATGAAACAGAATTTGGATAAATTTTGTGAATATATAACAAGCCAGTCGAGTCACTATTACAATACCTGTAGAGAAAACATAGTTTGAAAAATATATTTTCAAATTGTGTACTTTATGAAATGAAATGAATAATTAATCAGAAATCAAATAATTCGTTGTTGTGAAGAGTTTCCAATAGAGTTGTTGAGTGAAGTTGAGCAAAGTCTGACCTTATGTTGACAAGTTTTCATTTTTTTTGTGTATGCAAGTCATGGCAATCTGTCTTGCCAAAGAAGCCAAATAATAAACAACTTTAGCCCACTCACGTGAGTTCAAATACAACTTCATCCCATATCTAAGTTCACGGATGTTAAAGAAGATTGTGCCAATCAACAAGAAGCGTATGTTATTTGGATCACAGGAAGCAATCAAACTTACACTGTTACTGTGAAAAAAAAAGAAAAAAAAAAAGAAATTCGAAGAGGACTTTTAACAAACAGGTTGTGGGCAAGAGAAAATGGCTTAAGAATTGTCCACATTTGAGTGTAAGTTAAACAGATAATTCAATTGTCCACATTTAATTATGTTTAGAATGAGTAAATTTGGATTGGAGAATCGTGTTTGGTATATTAATTCAATTGAATTCTATATTTAAAATAAATTCTGAATTAAAAATTTATTTATCTTTTTTTTTAAATATACCTTTATTATTATAATATCATATTTAAAACTTATGCTCAAATAATATTACAATAATTTTTCTTTTAAATTTATTACTATAAATTGATAATAATATATTTTTTGATTAAATAATTATGGTATATGAATATTTTATTTTTTAATATTGAAAATAATTTTTTTAGTTTATATGAATTTAATTGATTGAAAGTATTATAATTTTATTTTTTAATAATTTTTATTCAAAATAATGAGTTTTTAAACATAATTTTAGATAAAAATATTCATATTTAAAGATTTTAACGTATTGGACTATTATTTTTATTTATAGGAATATTTTTTGTTTTGGTAATCAATTTCATAAAATGGTTTATATATAATGAGATTTTTTTTAAAATTTAAATAATTATTAAAATAAAAGCCCAATAAAATATTAAGATAAAAATATAACTATTGATGAAGCTAAAAGGAAAAACATCCACATTAAAATATTTGGTTTTAAAAAATTAAAAATCAATAACATAATTTTGTTAAAAATTAATTTTAAAATTTTAAAATACGAGAAATAATAAATTTTGTAGAATTAGTATAGTAGAAAAGAGAAAAAATTGAAAGAGCATAATAAAAGAAAAAGATATAGATCTATTAAGAGTAATTTTATAAAAAAGAAATGAGTTAATAAATTTATAAAATTCATTTGTAAATTTTACCTATTTTTAGAAATTTAATTTATATTACTTGAATTCTATATATTTGAATTCATAGAATTATAATGAATAAAAAAATTTATTACAAACAAATAATTTTTAAAATTTAAATAAATTTCATAAAATTTTACTGAATTCATTCATTCCAAAAACAAAGTCACTTTTATTATTATTTTTTTTTTGATAAATACCATAAATTTCACTTAATCGGATAAGTGGAAAAGAAGATCTTTTTACATAAGCAGTAGCCTATATTTACATGAAAAATCTCAACGTCTAATAATAACAAATAAACAATCAAATTAATATAAAAATAATTTTTTTAATTTCAATACTTTTAAATCTATATTAAAAGAATTTAATTCAAAAGTAAACTAAAAACTCATCGTTTTGAACCCCATCAATTTAATATACAACGTTACCCTAATCTTCTGATCCACCATGTTCTGCCTTGAGACTTTATTAATCAATTTAACTCGATAAGAATGCAAACCACTCGTGCATGGACGACATAAAGAATATTATAGCACCTAAACCCACGTAAGAGCCTAATATTTTAAGTGCAATCTACACACAAAATACAATGTGACCATGTTTCTTTTATATATAATTATATATGCAGATCTAGAGATTTATATATGTTTTTCAATAGGCAGTTAGGCAAGCAACATTATTACTATTATATTCAAAGATGGAGAAGGTGGCAGTAAGGCAGTGATAAGATAGACAAAAACTGGGAAAGGAATGATTCATCCTAATATTTATCTTCATATCAAACGTACAAATGGCAAAAGCAAGACACCTCATTTACGTAGCCGAATGCCATAACTATGCAGAATCTCAATTCGAAATCTGTAACATAGTCACCATTTTTAAAAGGAAAATCCCAATGGCTTCACATGTTCAGCCATATATCTTTGAGGAATTATAGAGTAACTCTGCTGTTCCAACCAGGAAATCTAATTGGAATGGCTACCCAATAGCATATCGCACATGATAGTTTTTTTTTTAATATAGTTTTTTTAAATAATTAAATTGGAAAAGATATAAAAATTACTTTGAAAAATCTCACTTTATACCCTAAACTTTTTTTATTATCCATTTATTATTTTAAACTATCAAAAACAGAATAAATTGGACCCTCAATTAACGAAAATTATTTATTTATTTATTTTTAATGTGTGAGACCCACTATTTAGATATTTTAGATAAAAAAGGATGAAAAAGATCAAATAAGATCTTAAAATATTTTGACAGATCTCAAATTGAACATCAAAATTTGTATATCAAATTATTCTGAAAATATATATGTGTGATGTTCTAAGCAATTTTATTACATTAATATAAATATTTAAATCACCAACCATAATATTTAATAATAAAAAATAAAAAAATTTTAAAAAAAATAAAATGTAATCAAAAATTTTTTTTAATACTTAATTTATATAAAAAAAATTATAAAAATCATAAATAGATTGGTAAGTGATATAGATACTTTCAAAATGTATTTGTTTTTCACATGTCAATGTGAATAAAGTAAATAAAAATTATTATAAAATAATCAATTAATTAAATCTTATATATTTTATGTATTTTCTCTTTTAAATTTTCTTATCTTTTTTATTATTAAATATTATAGTTGATGATCTAAAGATTTATAATAGTTTAAAAATATTGATAGTATTGTGTTAAAAATTCTTTATGACTATATATATGAATAAATTAAATAATATAATATAATATAATAAATAAATATTGATATATTTTATTTATTTTATTTAAATTTTCACATTTTTTAATAAATATTGTGTTTGGTTATCTAAATATTTATTTTAATTTAAAAATATTGTTAATAATGTTACACATATATATTTTCAGAATAATTCGCTATAAAAGTTTTAAAGTCCGATTCGAAATCTGAAAAATACTTTAAAATCATATTTGATCTTTTTTATTTAAAATATCTAGATAGTGGGTCTTACACATTAAATATAAATGAAAAAATTAATTTATGTTAACTAAAGGGTCTAATTTGCCCTTTTTTATAGTTTAAGGTCATAAATGGATTTAAAAAAAATTTAGGGTCCAAAGTGAGATTCTCTAAATAATTTAAGATTATTTTTAAACCTTTTCCCAAATTAAAAAGTTATTTTTAAATTTTCTTTTACAGTTGTAATCAAATATAATATAACTAATTAGAGACATAAATAAATAAAATATAGAAAGTGACTACATGATAAAATGAAAAGTAAATGAATAAATAAAAAAAATTACAATTATACAAATTTTGAATTAGTAATTACAAAATGAAATTGATGTATAGCAAGACATGATATATTTTGTATAAAAGAATCTCAATATTTAATAAAAAAAATGGTATATTTTATAAAAATAAAGAAGAAGAAGAAATATAGGTAGATAAGAAATATCAGAAATCTCTATATTATTAATTGTATCTAATACACCACCTACAATGAGATATATATAGTGGTGTAAAGAATAAAAGCCTACATCTATTATGAAATTAAATTCTAATTTGAATGAGATAAAACTAATTATAATATTGACAGGGTAAGGTTCATCTAATTAAATAGTCATCCACATATTATTTAACACTTTCACTTAGATGACTATCCTTATGAATATATCTCATTAAAATCTTGCTAAGAAAACTCCAGTGAGATAAAAACTTAGCGAAGGAAAAGAGTATAATATTCATAGGTAACTTCCCCTCAAGAATATAATTGACTAAGACAAATCTCTAAGTGAACGCATCCCAATATTCTGTCTAGATTTTGAATTATATGCTTCAGACATCTTATATGTCAAGCCTTTCAGAGGTTGTCAAACTGATCAAAAATCTAAAAGTAATAGCATCCATAACAAGAGAAGATGTTTCATCATAATCTATATTAAGTTTCTATGATGATTCTTATACCATAAGTCGTGCCTTGTATCTCATAATTTTATTTAATTCCTTTCTCTTACAGACAAATACATATTTTTATCCAACAGGTTTGACATCTTCTAGTGTCAAGACTATGTAGTCAAATACTTTACTTTTAGCTAATGAATCTAGCTCAGCCTGAATAGCCTCTTTCCATTTTGGCCAATCATTTCTATGTCGACATTCTTCAACATTTTTAGGCTCAGGCTCAGGCTCAGGCTCATCATCATTAATTATTTCAGAAGCAACAATATATGCAAACACATAATCAACAACAATGTCATCTCTTTCCCACATATTTTCAGATTTTAATGAGATTTTATAATTTTTCGGTACTGGAACCACTTCTGGGATTACTTCTCTAGAAATATGAAGTTGTTAATCTATGTTAGCTTTGACCTTTTTAGGAGCGTCATTTGGTAAATTTTTCATTTCCTTTCTTTTTTGGGGAATAATATCTTTTGAACCAAGTGATCTACCACGTTTTAGGCGTGTATTAGATTCATTAGCTGAAATATTAACCGGATGTCCTGTAGGGACAATCAATTGAGCATGAGTATTAGCAGCTGGAATATGTGATTTAGACACCTTCTGGGTGTCTGTAAAGATATCTAGTAATTGATTTGTAATATTCTGCAAATAAATTATTTTTTGAACTTCTAGTTCATATTGATTTATGCATGTATCAAAATTGGATAAAGTTGATATATTTCAACTAATCTCTTGTATTTTTTGCTCTTTATTTTTATCTTCCCCTAATGATAGAAAAATTGACTCATCAAATTGACAATCTAAAAATCATGCTCTAAAATGATCACATGTTAAGGGTTCAAGATATCTAATAATAGGTGGAGAATCGAAACCTACATAGATATCAAGACGATGATGAGGACCAATTTTAGTTCTTTGGGGAGGTGTTATAGGGACATATACCACATAACCAAAAATTCTAAGATGAGATATATTTAGTTGTTGGTCAAACACAAGTTATAAAGGTGAAAACTTATGATATACAGATGGTCGAATACAAACTAAAGATGCAGCATGGACTATAGCATGTTCCCTAGAAAATGCTGAAAGTTTTGATTTCATAAGCATAGGTCTAGCAATTAATTATAAATATTTTATAAAAGATTCAGCTAAACCATTTTGAGTGTGAACATGTGCAACAAAATGTTCAACTGTAATTTCTATTGACACACAATAATCGTAAAATACTTTTAAAGTGAACTTGCATGCATTATCTAAATGAATTATCTTCATAGGATGATCAGGAAATATTGATCTCAACTTTATAATTTAAGCAAAAAATTTAGCAAAAGCAATTGATGATGGGCTGATCCTCAGGGGTAGTCCTAGCTCCTATAGCTCTAGTTCGAGTGATGCATATGTTCGGGTTCCAACCTGCAAGACAAAAGAAAAGGAGGATCAAGCTTTACTAGAAGAGGCTCCGATATCTAAATCAGAGGCTGATCATTCTAAATAAGAGAGAGAAAGAGATATATATGTAGAGAGAGAAAGTTAGAGAGAATGGGATGGAATCCTTTACCTATAGGGGGTAATCCCTATTTATAGTTAGTGTAGGGAGACAATGTCTGGGCTCTATCAGTGTAATTTATGGATGAATGTCTACCAGACATATGAGCTCGGTGAGACTGGTAATGCCCGAAACTAATGTCTGCATACTATTGAAAGCCCGGCCAAAAGGATGACTCGATAACGAGCTGAGGTGTCGAGCTCAAAAAAATGAGGGATAGCATCATTAGTCCCCCCCTCAAGTCATTGACATTTATATCAAACTCATGCATAGAAGGTTGAAAAAGCTTGGTAGAAAGTGTATGTGTTGAATCATAAAGTAAATGTTGTATCTTAATATGCAGAGCTCAAATATAGAGCTCATAAAGTGGAATACGAAGCTCGGAAAGAGAGCTTGGAAAGTGGAGGTATTATCACTAGATCCTCATTGGCTATTTGACATTCATGTTAAACTAAAACTTGTGATAGAGATGACATGCTCGACAAGAGCTATGGGAAAATTGAGAGACATAAGGTAGAGCTCAAAGGGCTCAAAAAATAAGAGCTTGAGAAGCTCAAAAAGTATACTTTTCTGAAAAGTCTTGCATTTATGCCAAGGAGTCGGTGAAGATTTCAGAAGGACGCACATCAAAAAGGGTTAAGGCGATGCTTCAAAAATTGAAGTAACGGTTGGACGAGTATCGAAAAGACATAATGTTTGCTGCATTTAAAGAGGGATGTGGCTCACATGGCCGAAGGAGACTCTATAAATAAAGGATAAGTGGACAACATTCGGTACACGATTTAGAAGAGAGAAGCTCAGTTTGTCTGACTAGTAAAGGCATAAAAGCTCAGTTTCAGAGGTAGTTTGAAGTTTCTGTTTTAAATTTTGCATTTAAAATTCTAGTAGCAAAATGTTGCATGCAGTTGTCGACTTGGCCGGGTCAAAGGAAGGAGGAGAGGTGGGCTCTTCAAGTGTATTGGGGGAGGGAACACGTGCCAAAATTAGGCTGATGAGGACCAAAATAATCGAGCCAGAGATAAGAAGATGTTTTCAACTGGTGGATGAAGAGGAAGAAATAGCTAAAGTCCAGGGAGTGCACCCGAGCACTGAGAAAGCTTGGGTAAGAGACATTAAATCCATGCTGACAAAGGTAGTCCTGGCTGGAATTTGACAGAAGTACCAAATATCTGAGGAGTACAAGATGCTTATCCCGAAAGAGGATGTTCTAGCCTATGACACCATTCCAGAACACCAATTGACGATCTATGAAGAGGATCTGAGGTCGGGAGTGTGGTTTCCTCTGCACCCCTTTTCTCTGGCCTTCCTGAACTACCACAAGATCACCCCCGGTCAGCTTAGTCCAAACACATGATAGACGATCATGGGGTTTAAGATACTATACAAGTTGCTTAGGGTTGAGCCTTCTCCAAGAGTGTTGAGTACCTTCAGCGTGCTCTGAATATGCTTGGAAACAGATGAGGACTTTTTATACTTATAAGGGAGGTCTGGCTCAGGATGTTCACAGGAAAGCTGAACTCAATAAAAGTTTGGAAGAATTGATTTTTCATTCTAGAGAATAGCCAGGGGTTTGGATGCCGAACCATTTGGTGGGTCAACCCAAGTGGCAAACAGGTGACCAGAGAGAGGCTGGATGAGAATGAGCTCGCTGTGTTTGAGACTATAAAGTGAGACATTCTGAGAGAAAAGAAGAATGTTATAACACCGATAAGGGAGTACTTCCCCCTTGGGAGGGCTCTGAAACAAATTTGACCAGAAGGCCGGACAGGTATGCTCCAGGCTTAAGATTAATGTATGAAGTGTTTGGATAACTTGTGGATCGTTTAAACAAAGAGGGGCTCGGGATCAACGAGTAGAGAACTTAAATACCTGGCCGAGAATGAGGTAAGAAGGAAGCCTCGAAAAAAGGCTAGGATGACTGAGCGAGCAGCCGGGAGCAATTTCGCTCGCGAGCATCAGAGAGAGCTGACTACTGGGACCAGTCCATCTCGGGTGCAGGAGCCTGTAGTGGACTTGGCTTTTCCTACAGAGAAGGTGTTAGAGCTCGAGCTGCATAGGAGGTAGAAGAACACTTGCCTCACAGAGGAGTGGGTGAGGACTTTCCTCGGGAAGAGGTGGAAGAACCGTTAGCCTGTCGGTACAGTATATTTCAGTTGGTGGAGGAGGTTAATGAGAAGCTGGCGGGCCCATATAACATCCCATACTCGGTACAAGACATGAGTGTTCAAAATGTGATTAGGCAAATATACAGACCAATCCCAAAGGAGAGGCGTGGGGATATGCCAAAGAGCTCGGAAGACATAACAAGAGATATGGTGATTATGTCTCACATGGTAAGTCTAAATCCGAATGCTAGACTTGGGTTAACATTCTGCGTAGATGTTAATGGAAAGAAATATTATAGGTCACCCGACTCACGCATACCATGGAATATCAGGCAAAGGGCATGGTGACCAGCTTTGTCTAATCTATCAAGGATGCAAACAAGGAGCAGGCCAAAAGGCTGAAACTAGAGAAATTTTCTACCAAATATATGAGATATTTTATATGGCAACTAAATAGTATCAGATATTATGTATTTTTTAATAAGATTTATCATTAATAAATTCGATTTGTGAGATTAGAATTCACACCCCTACTTTTTAAAACAGCATCACTTTCCCATTTTTACATGCATTAATCTGACTCTACGTATGTGTATATATACAACTAAAGATTCTATTAAGATTTCAGAAATATATATATAGCTAAAGATTGTATAAGATTTCAAAAAAATGAGTCTCATGATAAGAAGCTTATGGTTGTTTATGTTACTGATTAGTAGCAGTGAAGCCTGGTTTTTTCCCAACAAAAACAGTTAATATCACAAATGTTTTAAGTCTAGGATTGGACCTAACCATTCACTGCAAATCAAAGGATGATGATTTGGGTATGAGAGTTCTCCCTTACAATGGTTATATGTGTTGTGCAGCGGAAGTAAATAGCATGCAAATTACTTACTATTATACAAGTAAATAGTATATGAAATATTATACTAAAAATAAATACCAAGAAAATTTTCAGAAAAGGCTGGAGGGTCACAGATTGTCCAAGTTCAGTCTTCTTAGATAGAATTTCACTCGGATAATTAATAGCACAATATAACAAAACAACTACCCTTGATAATAGCTATAAAATTGAGAGAAAATAATACACCATATTTAACGTGGTTCACCCTTCTACTTTGGGTTACGTCCACGGGACAAACTCCGAAAAATATTCTTCCACTATTAAAAATAGTAGGTTTATAAGAGAGACTTTTCTAGAAATATTTCTAGAGGTACAATTATTACAATTGTGATAAACCCAAAATAGTGGTACTCAAGTGTTTCCCAAACACTCCTAAAATTAAACTACTTTACTATTTTGTCACTCCCCAAATAATTCTCTCTCTCTCTCTCTCACAATTTTCTCTAATATTTTCCTCTTAAATTGTATTTTGAAGAAGAAGGGGAAGACCATATATATAGGCCTTCCCATGAGGTTGTTGGCCTAACTTAATTAGGCCAACAACCATTTTCAACTTAATTTATTTTTTTTAATTAGTCAAAAAAATACCAAATGGTTGGTATTTTCCAACAATTATCCCCCTACCAACCATATGAATTAACTGTAATTCTTGTAGATGATCGACAAAACTCAAACTTTTTCCTTGGTAGAATCTTTGTTAACATGTCTGCACCATTTTCTTCAGTATGAATCTTTTCAAGCTGTAAAAGCTTTTTCTCGAATACATCTCTAATCCAGTTGTATCTCACATCAATATGCTTTTATCTTGAGTGGAAGGAGAAATTCTTCCCAAGGTGGATAGCGTTCTGACTATCACAATAAAGTGAATATCTATCATGCTGAAATCCAAGTTCATCTAAGAACTTTTTCATCCATAAGAGCTCTTTGCAAGCTTCAGTTGCAGCAATAAATTCTGTTTCAGTTGTTGAGAGAGCAATACATTTTAGCAACCTTGATTGCCATGACACAGCTCCCCCTGCAAATGAAATCAAATAACCTGATGTAGACTTTTTTTAGTCAACATCGCCTACCATATCTGCATCTGTGTAGCCAATTAACACAGGTTTATCATTACCAAAACATAAACATATTTTGGAAGTACCACAGAGATATCTGAGAATCCATTTCATAGCATCCCAATGTTTCCTACCAGGATTAGAAAGGAACCAACTTACTACTCCCACTGAGTGAGCAATATCTGGCTGTGTACATACCATGTCATATATCAAACTCCCAATTGCTGAAGCATATGGAACTCTATCCATCTCTTCTTTCTCTTTATCTATGGAAGGACATTGTTTTGAAGTTAATTTAAAGTGATTAGCAAGAAGACAACTAATCGCTTTAGCCTTGTCCATATTAAACATTTGAAGTACTTTCTTAATATACTTCTCCTGTGACAACCACAATTTCTTGGTGCATCTATCTCTGATTATCTTCATGCTAAGAATTTGTGCTGCTGGCCCTAAGTCTTTCATAGCAAAAGACTTGCTTACGTGCTTCTTCAGATTGTTAATACTGAAAATGTTTTAGCCAATGATTAACATGTCATCCACATAGAGTAACAGAATTATAAAATCATCATGGGAGAATTTCTTCACAGATACACAGTGATCTGAAGAGGTCTTTTTATAGCCTTGCTCCCCCATAACTGACTCAAACTTCTTGTACCGCTGTCTCGGTGCCTGCTTCAAGCCATACAAGCTTTTCTTTAACTTGCAAACATAATCCTCTTTTCCTTTTTCTTTGAAACCCTCTGGTTATTCCATGTATATCTCTTCCTCCAAGTCACCATGAAGGAAGGCAGTCTTTACATCCATCTACTCAATCTCCAAGTCGAGACTTGCAGCTAATCCCAATACTGTACGAATGGATGTCATTTTCACCACTAGTAAAAAAATCTCATCAAAGTCAATCCCTTTCCTTTGGCTGAATCCCTTAACAACTAATCTGGCTTTGAATTATGGCTGGAAACTGTGTTCATCATGCTTTATCTTGAACACCCATTTATTCTTCAAACCCTCTTGCCTGTTGGCAACTTCACAAGCTCAAAATTTTTTATTATCATGCAATGATTTTATCTCATCTTGCATGGCTTTAATCTATTTCTTCCTATTCTCATATGCCATAGCTTCTTGGTAATCCTCAGGTTCTCCCCATCAGTAAGTAACACGTACTGATCATTTAAGTATCTAGTAGAAAGTTGTCGAGTTCTAGTAGATCTCCTCAATGGAACCTGAGGAACTTCTACTGGTGGTGGTGGCTGATTTTCAATCTGGTCCTCATCATCATCCGATTGGACCTCTGTGGGAGCATCGATGTCAGCATTTTCTGGCTGACAATTTTGGATATCATTTCCAACTTATCTTGGCACCGCCTTTGGAGGAACTAGCTTTAAGTTTGTTGAATCACCATTGGATTCAGGAATATCCCTTTTCACTTTGTTAATGTCTTCAATGGTTTGATCTTCAACAAATATGACATCACGGCTTCTAAGAAGCTTTTTCTGAACTGGATCATAAAATCTGTAGCCAAGCTGATCATGATCTTGACCATAACCAATAAATACACATTCACGTGCCTTGACATCAAGCTTTGACCTCTCATCCTTAGGAATGTGCATAAAAGCTTTGCAACCAAACACCCTCAAATGATTATAGGAAACATCCTTTCTTGACCACATCTTTTCTAGTGTATTATATTAAAGAGGAACACATGGTGAAAAATTGAGTACATGTACTACAGCGTACAGAGCTTCACCCCAAAAAATCTTAGGCAACTTTGAATGTGAGAGCAAACATCTAATTCTCTCCATCAAAGTCCTGTTCATCCTCTCCGCTAAACTGTTCAATTGTGGCATTTTTAGAGGTGTTGTTTGATGTCAGATACCATACTCCTTGTAGTAGGCATCAAATGATCCAATGTATTCTCCACCATTGTCTCTCCGAATGCATTTTAACCGCTCCCAGTCTCCCTTTCAACAAAGGCATGAAATTGCTTGAACACGTCTATTACTTGGTCTTTTGACTTCAAAGTATATACCCATATTTTCCTTGAATGATCATCAATGAAAGTCACAAAGTATTGAGCACCACCAAGTGACTTTGACATTGGTCCACACAGATCTGAGTGAATAAGATCCAATACATTCTTCATTCTGGAAGGAGTGGAACCTTTGAAAGCAACTCTTTTTTGTTTTCCAGCCAGACAGTCAGCACATTTCTTCAAATCCACTTTATCAACTCCAGACAATACATTCTTCTTTACCAATTGTGCCATCCCTTTCTCGCCCATATGACTGAGTCTTCTATGCCATAATTCAGTCATATTTTCTTTCTCCACTGCATTCACAGAATCACTGGAGAGCTTTGCTTACATCACATATAGCTTGGAGCACTTTTTACCTTTTCCATATACCAAGGAGCCTTTAGTAAATTTCCATTGACCATCCTTGAAAGTACTGCTGAAACCTTATCCCATTGACCATCCTTGGGAACATGTCTGACATCTTTCAAAAATAACCTTATCCTATTTTCTGTCTTTAAACAAATATCACCTCTGCCGATGATCTTGGCTATACCATTGTCTCCCATTTTGACAACACTAAAATCTCCTTGTTTATATGTTGAGAAAAATTCTTTAATTGATGTGGCATGAATGGTGGCACCACTATCACCTACCCAGTCCAATTCACTGGATGCAATATTCACATCATTATCATAAGAAATAACATGAAATTCTTCAATGGTGGTAGCCGTGGTTTCTCGTTCATCATCACTGCTATGATCTCGCTTAATTTCTTTGCCTTTGTTCTTCTCATGTTTGAACTTTCGACAGAATTTCTTGATATGTCCCTTATTTTTACAGTAATGGCATTCAACATTTGCATATTTGTTTGATTTTTCTCGGCTTTTATCTTTGATATTTGAACCCCTGAACTTGCTTCTCCCTCTAGAATCAGTAAACAAAACATCTGGCTGAGATGTAGATACTGAATTTTGAGATCTCATTCTCATCTCTTCATTCATAATTGAACTCTTGACGGATTCCAAACTAAAAAAACCATCAACTGCTGAATTAGTGATGGAAATCTTCAAAGTCTCCCAAGACTCTGGCAGAGAGGAAAGTAGTAAAAGACTGAGCACTTCATCATCAAATTTTATGCCCATTCCTGACATCTGGTCCACAAAACCTTGAAATTCATTCAAGTGATCCGCCAAAGATGTATCTTCTCGGTAACTAATTTTGACCAATTTAGTCAAATAGAGAACTTGTTATTCTCTGTTTTAGAAGCATATAACTTTTCAAGCTTCTCCCATAGGGATCTAGCATGAGTCTCTTTACAAATGTGATTATACACATTGTCTTCAACAAACTGTCGGATAAAACCACACACTTGCTCATGCTCGAACTTTCAGTCTTCATCTGATTTCTTATCAGGTTTTGATGTGGTGAACACAGGCAAATGCATTTTCATCACAAATAGGAGATCCTTCATTTTGTTTCTCCATATGTGGTAATTCGAGCCATTTAGGCTGATCATCTTATTTATCTTTGTCTCCATCTCTTTAATGCAAAGAGGTTAACTCCAATACTTTGTGCTTGAACCACAACTCTGATACCACTTGTTGTGCAGCGGAAATAAATAGCACGCAAATTACTTATTATTATACAAGTAAATAGTGTATGAAATATTGTACTAAAAATAAATATCAAGAAAATTTTCAGGAAAAGCTGGAGTGGTCACAGACGGTTCGGCTTAAAATTCAGTATCCTTAGACAGAATTTCACTCGAATAATTAATAGCACAATATAACAAAATAACTACCCTTGATAATAGCTATAAAATTGAGACAAAATAACACACCAGATTTAATGTGGTTCACCTTTTTACTTTGGGTTACGTCCACGGGACAAATTTTGAAAAATATTCTTCCACTATTAAAAATAGTAGGCTTACAAGAGAGACTTCTCTAGAAATATTTCTAGAGTTATAATTATTACAATTGAGATAAACCCAAAATAGTGGCACTCAAGTGTTTTTCAATCACTCCCAAAATTAAACTACTTCACTATTTTGTCACTCTCAAAATAATTCTCTCTCTCTCTCATAATTTTCTCTAATATTTTCCTCTAAAATTGTATTTTGAAGAATAAGGGGAAGACTATATATATATGTCTTCCCATGATGTTGTTGGCCTAACTTAATTAGGCCAACAACCATTTTTATCTTAATTTATTTTTTTTAATTAGTCAAAAAAATACTAAATGGTTGATATTTTCCAACAATATAAGCTTTAGATTTCGTCCCAATTATATGGATAACACATTGTTCTATTGCTCCTTTGCTTGGAAAGGTAATTTCCATTGGTTTGATATTTATTCAATAAAAAGAGACAAATACAAATGTTCTCACAATCACTGTTCTGGATTGTTAAACCTAAAGGCCCTTATATGTGGAATGATGATAAACAAATTTTCAATGATTGTTTTCCTTGGAATTCTAAGGCATGAAATTGCTTCAACTTCATTTGTATTCTCCAGTTTGTTAATAAAAAACAAAATAAAATAATAAGGGTAGCTTGGCGCAAACGTTCCTATAGTGTGTCGAGTTCAGGAAAGACCCATGGGCTGTAGTTTGTTGTTATGAAATAATATGTTGTTATTATTGGTTTGTATCTTTAATAGAAATTATATTACTATTTGTTCCTCAAGTATTTCTATTCCATTAATGGCTCCATCTTCAATTAATATTTCCATATTCATAAAATTTATATATATATATATATTAAGATTCATGCATGTGTCCTATATTTGTATGGAGTGAATCTAATAACTTCATTATTTTTTAATGAGAAAAAAATCTTTTAATTAAAAGAAATGCTAATCACAGTCACTTTAAAGGGTGACTGTTCAACAATCTCCCTTTCATTGACTAAAAAATATTTATTATAACATATTTCTTAATAAATAAAGATATAATAAATATTTTCTAGCTAACGAGAGAGATTGTTAAACAGTCACTCTCCAAAGTGACTATATTTGACATTTCTCTTTAATTAATTCTACTCTTAATTACTACAATTCAACTTATAATATAAATGCAGTAAAAATTCTATCATAGATTCAGAGTATGTGCATTTATCCAATAATAAATTGTTGAATAAGAGATAATAAGAAAAATAAATTTATTTACTTAAGTTTTATTGGTTGGGTGCACATGCATATGGTCCAAAATAGAATTTTACATAACTCTAATATTATTATTTTTAAATTTTTTTAGACTTAAAGTTTCGAATTAAAGCCACCAATTAAATTTTTAAAATAGAAAATTTATTAAATTAAAGTTGGTTAATATTTTGGGGATTAATCCGTTAATTATTTTTATTTATACTAATTTTTTAGTTTTTTTATCTTACAAAACTAAAAAATTATTTTTAAGTTTAATTTTATATTTTTTAAAAAACTTGTTTTATATTTTTAAGAAATATATCATAATTTTTAATTATACATATATAAACACACAATTTATAGTATTTAACAATAAATATTTTAAAAATAATTATCAATTATTATGGTTAAATCCAAAAAATATCAATAATAAATATAAAAAATGGATCCAACATATAATTAAATATTTTATATTTTCTCTCAAATTTTCTCAAATTTTTTCTTTTTTTCTTTTTTTTTAGGCGGCACATAGTGAAGAAAAAAAGAAGGTATTTTGTATGTATTTAATATCTAACAAGCAATAACAAGCATGTGTTACGCTACGATTTATGATATTTCATATTATTATAGAAAAAATTTATACACTAATACAATTATTTTATAAAAATAGTATAATGTATATAAATGTACATAGGATAAAAAATTTTCATATCCACATATTATAATAATATTTATAATAAAATATATTTAACATATTAAGATATTTTTTTAAAGTTTATTCAAAAATTTATTAATTAAAAAGAATGATTACAATATTAATTTTTAATCATATTTCTTCAATTGAAAAATTAAAAATAATTAAAAATAGTAATTTTAATAAAGAATTAGTGAAAATTTGTTATTTGTTATTTTTTTATAGAAAAAAATTATAAATTTATCTTCAAATAATATCAAAGAAGAAAAATATAAAAGTAGTAAAAGGCCAAAAAAAAATATATTAAGATTTAAAATGAGTTGGTACAATTATAATATTTTAATTAAGATAAAAAAAATTTATTTGTTGATATTTAAATACACTCATTATTTTTAAATTTTTAATATTTCATTTAAAAGTGAGTTAAGAATCTATTAGAGCCAAAGTCAAATAAGACAAAATTTTAAAGTCCCACCATGGGACGTCCCTCCTTGGTTTTTGCTGCTCCAATAAACGAAGCAAGCAAGTCCCATTTTGGGACGTCCCATGTTTGTCCCTCCTTGGTTTTGCCACTCCAATAAATAACAGCCTTTTATTATAAAAAATAAAATTTAATTTTTTATTTTTTTGACAGCATTTTTTATTTATAAAAAATAATTTAAATTAAAAAATAAAATACAACATTTTTATGTATTATTGAAATTTAATTTTTAATTTATTGAGAATTAATTTTTAATTAAAATAGTTTAAATTTTTTTAATATTTTATATAATTAAAAATTAATTTAATAAAAAATAATTAAATAAATTATTAACATAACTAAATAATTTTATTATTCTATTATAAAATAAATTATTTTCTAAAATTTAATTATTAAAAATAAAATAAATATAAAAATAAGACACATTAAAATAAGACTTGCCCTCACCATTAGAGGATCATATTTTATTTTTAGTTGAGTCACACTTTATGTCGATGTGGCATATGAATGGGATTCAATAGTCTCTCTTTATTAGAGGTGCTCTTAGTACCTACAAGCTGGAAAAATCATGTCGGGGGAGGTAAATTTTTAAAATATAATGGTCAAAATTGTATAATAATAGAAATATTTTAATAATTTATTATTAATATTATCTAATATAATATTAAATATTATAAATAAATAAGAATAAAAAAATAATATATTATTCAATTATCTAATTAAAAATTATTAATTTGAGTGTAGATTTTTTCTATATTATTCATATTTCTATATATTTTTTATTTTTTATATTTTATATATTATTAATTATATATGCTAAAATTTAATGACTATATTAGCCATTTAAAAATTAAAAATATATTATATAACTATATTAAATTTACTATTATATGAATTTTATATAAAAAGTACGTTAATATATGAAAAAGGATAAATAAAATTTTTAATTTTTTTTAGTAAAAAATAATGAATTTATCTAAAAATAATATGAATAAACAAAATATAAAGTAGTAGAAAAATAAATATATTGAAATTTAAATTAATTTGGTATAATAAAAATATATTTAAATAGGTAAAAAATAATATCAAAAATAAAATCAAATAATATAAAGTTCTAAATGTAATTATAATTAATAATATGATAATTTTAAATTATTTTTAAGATAATTAAATTTATATTATCAATATAAAAATTAAAATAAAATAATATTAAAAAATTAAAAATTTTAAAAGTCATCATTTTAAAAATTATGACTCCTAATGTCCATTAAGAATTAAAATAAAAATAAAAAGACTATATTTAAGTTATTTGATTGTTTTACTTTAGTCAATAAAAATAAAGATAAAAAATAAAAAAAAGAATAAAAAGGTCAAAAGCATAAAAAATATAAAAACAACTAATAAAAAAGGAAAATAAAGAATAAAAAAAGTAAAAATAAAGTTCCAAAAGGACCATGCATTGTTTTTTATTAAATGTACAATACAAAATGAAGAAATAAAGGAAACAATTCTGAGTTAAAAAAAAATAATTCAAACAAAAGATAAAAAAAAAATAGAAAGATGATAAAATTAGAAAATCAAAAAATAAAAATGGTTTAAGTGAAAATTTACTATTTATTTCTAGAGGAATTTTAGTATAGTGTATAATAATATATATATTATGTATATTTTACAAAAATAGATTACTTTAAAATGATAAATTTTAAGCTAAATAATTATAAAATCTCCGAGGTTTTGCATATTGCACTAGTTAATCTCTGTATTTTTAATATTTAATTTTTGTATCTCTGTATTTTTAAAAATTAAACTGTTTAGTTCTTTTGTCAATATTTTCATTCTAAAATCATTAGTCAACTACTTTAATATTATAAAATAACTTTTTATACTTTCTTTATATATATATATATATTTATCTTTGTTATTTATTAAGTTTATTTTATATTTAATTTTATTTTATATATAGATCGTCTGTAAAATAATAAAAGACATTATTTGTATTATTTAAAATTATTTTTTTAATAATATCTATAAAATTAAAATAAATGATATATATGGATTGTCTGCAAAATAATAAAAGATATTATTCGTATTATTTAAAATTATTTTTTAATAATATTTATAAAATTAAAATAAATTATATATAAGAGATATAAATAAAATTAAAAATAAATATGACTTAATAAATAACAAAGAAAAATATATATAAAGGAAGAGTAAAAAAATTATTTTATAATATCAAAGTAGTTAACTAATATTTTAGGAGAAAAATATTAACATAATGACTAAACAATTTAATTTTTGAAAATAGAGGAATGCAAAAATTAGATGTTGAAAATACAAAAACTAACTAGTGTAATATGTAAAATTTCAGAGACTTTATAATTATTTAGCCTAAATTTTATTTATAAATAATTATTATTTTATAAAAATTAAGATTATTTATAACATTTATTTCAAATTTATCACTCTATAATTTTTAGAAAATTAAATTTAATGCTTTAATTTTTCTAAATTTCTATAATTTTTAATGAATAATAGATTAAAGAAGAATGAAAATTTAGTCAAATGATTATACAAAATAAATTATTATTTAATTTTCTTAATTATTATGTAAAAATCTTAAAATGACTTGTATTTATGAACAGAGAGAGTACTTAATATTAATATGAGAATTTTTAATAAAATTATTATAAAAATAAAAATTAATATTAAATTTATTCTATTAATTTAGTATTTAATGTATATATTATAATATATATAGTAATTATCATTATACTATTAAATGATATTTTTAATTTATTAAATTAATTACTCAAATTATTCTTTAATATTCAATTGGGTGGAAATCAATTAAAATAAATAAAAAACATTTATCTTTGAGGCAACAAAAAACAATCAAAATAGAAATAAATGTTGAAAAAAGTAAAATAAAAAAAGAAACAAAAAGAAAAAAAAGGAGATAAAATTAAAAAATTCAAAGAAAATGGTTGGTCTTTTTGGAATTTAACTATTCTTCTTGGGAGGTGTTTTAATATATACAAGCAAATTGCCATTGGGAAAATTAATATTATTATATAACTAATGAGAAGAATTAACGATAATATATTTTAAATATACCAATAATATATATAATATATATTATAGATACAAAATACAATAAAATATATATTATAGATACAAAATACAATAAAATATATAAAATATTTATTTACATGGAAAATATATTACATAAATATTTATTTTGTTAAGATACAATATATAGAGACTTTTTAATAAAAAATTAATTATAAGTTTGCTATTAAAATTAAATAATTAAATATAAATAAATAAACTTATAAATATTTATTTTATATTCATCAAAAAGAATAATTTTTCAACATGTTTCTAAATTTTATTTTGATTTATAAAATAAATGCGGTCAAAGTGAATATAAATAAATAAAATTTTTAACAAAATTAATATTTGAATAATAATAATAATCAAATTAAATTAAATATAAAATAATAGAAAATATGAAATTACGGCAATCCTTCTTCGGAAATCTTCTATATAGTTAATAAACAATGAATATTTTGTGAAACAACACACAATGATCATAATATGAAATATTTTAAAAAATTATTATATGTGTAACTAGAATATAGTTTGACATTTTTAATTAATAATTTAATAAATTTAGTTTTAAAACATTGCGTGAAATTTTTAACTTTTTGAATTGAATGATTAATGTGTTTATAGATGTATAGTATCTCAAACGTATATCGATAATCAAACTAAAAAAAATATATAAATCAATTTATATTTATCATGAATTAACTTATTCATAAGCAAAATTTAGAATTATATTTAAATTTATCAATTGTATTAATTAAAAATAAACATATGAACTCCATGCAACTAATAAAAAATTAAACTTATTTATTTTTTAATATTTAGAAGAAAATTTATTAGTTATATTAGAATCGTTTAATCTTTTAATATTTTGCCAAAATATCTTATTTTTAAAAAATATTTCATTAAAATATTAAAATTTATTTATTTTAAGTAATAATAAATATTTTAATATAAAACTTTAATAGAATTTAAAAAAAGCAAAAAAATTAAATATAATGGTAAAAAATATATAAAAATAGAAATACATTGATAATTTATTATTAATATTGTCTAATATAATGTTAAATATTATTAATAAATAATATATCATTCAATTATTTAATTAAAAATTAGTAATTTGGGTGTAGATTTTTCTATTTTATTTTTATTTCTATATATTTATTATTTTTATATTTTATATATTATTTATTATTATTTGATATATTTATTATTATATATGCTCAAAAATAAAAAAAAGAAAAGAAAAGGCAATGAGAAAATGGAATATAAAAGGCAAAACCTATTTTTTGGAAAATTAACTGATATAAGAAATAGCAAAAAAGAAAATGTGATGGCAAAATGGAAAAAAAGAAGGCAAAGTTTGATTTTTTGAGAAATTAACAGCCACATATAATAGTAAAAAAAGGGCTCTTTAGTATATGTATATATATATATATATATAAGTATAGTGAATACTTGAAGAGGTTCATTTAGAAGATGACCTCCTCCAAGATGATCTTGATCCTCGTCTTGAGCTTATATAAAAAAAAGGATTGTCTATACTTTAGTGGTATAATCCAATGCCTTTTGGTTTTTTTCCCCAATAAAATAACTGCAATTAAAAAAAAATCCATCTGGATACTCACCAAGTTCACAAAATAATTAACTCTAAAGGATATTATTCCTTAAAAAATAAAATTAATTAATCCATCTGATTTTCCTTTTATACCTTGCATGGATACTCACCATTAATGAGTTTGGTAAACTCACACGAATATATAAATTAATTAAGAAAACCAAATACATAACTTAATTTTCTATTCTCAACCCAATCATAAATTTTTCTCCAAAATCGTAAAAAAGAAAAAAAAAATGAATTATCTCATCCTCACTAAGAATCTCCTTTTGCTACAAGTGCTAATAATGTTATCAATGATAAGCATGAATGAAGCAGAATTTTTACTACCTGAAGCAACATCAATAATCACCAATGAACTAAAACATAGTATGGATCTCAAAATTCACTGCAAATCAAAGGATGATGAGTTGGGTGAGAAGCTTCTGCCATTTCACAACAAATTTCAATACAACTTTTGACCCAATTTTTAGGGTATTATACAGTATTATTGTAGCATGATGTTTCAAAATAAATAGCGTTGGTTTGATATTTATATACAAAACATAGATTTCCACAAATGCTCTATTTGTAAATGGATTATCAAACAAAAAGGTCCTTGCATGTTTGATTATAATGTTAACAAATATAGTATTTGTTATGAGTGGAACAATTAAAATTTTGATGTTTTCTCTTTATGTGAGGAATTTATATAGGGAGAATTATAATAAAATCATTACCCCAGCTACGGAATTCAGCCATAATAAAATCATCTCATAATAAAATTAATACCCAGCCAGAGTATATGAAGTATGCTACTAAATATGAGATGAGCATACTATCATCATATGAGATTTGGTTAATCTTTTTAATATTTTGAATATTACGAAGGAAAGATTAATGTTGGGGCAAATATGTTTAATAAATATATATAAAACTCAGATTAAATTAACCACCGCAATATTTCATAATTGTAAGTAGTTACATTTAAAAAATAAGTTTGAAATTTAAAACAATTTAAGTTTTATTATTCTATTTAAGATAAGTTTTGTTTCTGTTTTTAGATTAAAATTGGTATTGATCTATTCAATTTTTGTTTGTGTATATATTGGAAAATACTTTATTTTGACATAACTAATTTTATAGAACCTTTAATTTGATAAATTTTGTTACATATCAAATTTTTATTATCCCTAATTACAAGAATGTCACATAGATAATTATAAATTTATTTATTTTACAAATAATTTTTTATTAAATTTTTTTGTTTATTTATAGATTATTAGAATAATTATAAAAATTTTAAAATAAAATAATTTACTTATTTAAAAATATGAATTCTATTATTTAATTATTAAAATTAATTATAAACAATGATGAAATTAGTTGTACATAACAAACAAGGATGAAACAAAAAAGTGTCCCAAGGGAATAATTATACGCTACAACCGTTGTAGTAATAAATGCTTACAATGGACCAATGAGATTCTTACACTTTGAATAAATGCCTACAACGGACCAATGAAATGAATCATTTAATCTACGTGTAAGAATCTCATTGGTCCGTTGTAGACATTTATTGCTACAACGGTTGTAGCATATAATTTTTCGTCCCAAGGACATTAAACAACACACCTTGACCCGCCCTTTTTATAAACAATTAACAATAAACTCTCTTCTTTCCAAGTTTTACAAACAAAGATTTCCGCTGTAACGTAGTGATGAATGACATCAGAGAAACACACAGCCAAACCATAAAACTTCCTCAGGAGATTAATATGGCGGCCATTTTAACTACCCACTGGTGCAAGTGGCGAGACTTATGCAATATGCTTGATCTTGTAAATTTCTTCACCAGTTAATCTCCTTGCAAGATCTTCATGCAAATGACTCAAATACAACTCTTCAATGGTAGAAATGTTCTGTAGGCCTTGAGGAAGAAACCTCAAATTGACACAATAATAAAATTTGAAATACTTCAATTTTGGAAAAACTTTATTTACAATCTCGGTCCACTCTATTAGATCTGATGAATAAATATTCAGAACTTCTATGACCTTTGTCTTGTAGGCATATTTTAGAGTGAGATATTTTAATTTGGAAAGAAACTGAAAAATTGAATACGAATTCTCTAAAAGATTGGAATTATTTAAATCTAACTTGGTTAAGTTTTTCATAGAGAGAAACTAGTTGGGAATTTCAATTAGACCACCATCTAAACAAAGCTCTTGAAGATAAGGTGAAAGAGAAAATGATTCCAATTCAAGTAGAAATTTTATAGTAACTATTTTGCCTTCTTTTGTATTTCTTTGGGACGAGCGAATATAGATTTCCTCTGCATGCAAAGAAAGAGAGATGAGGCTATCCATCTTCATTATTGCTGTAGATATCTCACCACCATTATCTTCAGAGACACAATAAAGATCAAGTTGTCGCAGTTGGATTAAGCTACTCAATTCACTAGCAAAGTCATTATCAGCAGATACACCAGTCAGAGTTTGAAGATTCACCAAAGTTGCAAATCCCGTTGGAACTGTAATTCCATGACCATGAGAGGGAAAGACGATTAGGTGCCTAAGTTGTTTATTATGTAGAATTTCTATAGGTAGTTCTCTTAGTCTTGCATAAGGTATATCTAAAGTTTGTAGCTTTAAAAGATTACCTATAGCAAATGGAAGCTCCATCATTAGTAAAAGATGTAATCCTAAATACAGAAGGTGAACCAAATTTCCAATTTCATCAGTTAAATAGTTTATGATGGTATCTATAATCAGCACTGATAGAAATTGCAACCCCCACGCAGTTTTAAAAATATTCCTCACACAGGGTTTTATAAACAAGGATAGTATCTGAGGGCTTTTGAAGTTAGAAGGTAGGTGTTTTCCATCATTATTAAAGACTAAATGGATAGGTGAATTCACAGCTTTATCAATGAAATCTTTCTCATCAACTTCAAGAAGGCATGATTTTTCATGCAATTCAGAGACTTGTAGTCTACTCTTAGAAATGCCCAAGTCTTCATCCCATACATAGACTCATAATTCATTACTATGACCATGGCTGCATCTTTCAGCATTCCAAGGTCAATTAATTCATTAATAATATTTGCAGCAGTATCCTCTATAATCTCCCCTTGTTTTTCTGGTATCAGACCTTGAGCCATCAAAAGCCAAACTAATTTTCGTTTCTCCACCGAAAAACAACATTTTGAAACAAAACAACAATAATGAAAGCATGACTTGAGATAATGAGGAACCTTTTCATAATTTGATAAAAAAGAAGAAGTCTGACCTTTGTTTTCTTCAATTGATCTTGTAATATCATCAACTTGAGCTTTTTATCTGGGAATTTCTGCATAAAAATCAAGAAATTGACAAGCGGAGTAGAGGAGAGGCATGATTACTGATATTATCAGATCAGATAAACAAAAGAAATTGATAATAAAGATTATTATGAGTGAGGCCTGTATATATACATTCATTTATTATTTTGTTATTCAAAGTTAAAATATTACCGCTTGGGACATGAAAATAAAATGGTGGGCTTACCGCGTGGGACATCAAAACCAATTATTAGTCATTCAACATGCCTATTAAAAATCATCACAAAGCAAGAATATATTAAGATAAAGTTACTGAATCGATACGAGTTACAAGCAAATACCAATTTACAAATCTGTTAAACAACATTCCAAATAAAAAAATTTTCAAAAAAAAAAAAACATTCCAAATAAAAAAAATAAATTTATTAATTTTCATAATAATTATTATTTTTTCACTAAAAAAAAATTATATTTGTTCTTACGAATTATACATATTTATTAATTTTATAGATTTAAGGTATATTGATATTTAACAAATGTATTTTTCAAAAAAAAAATAGATATAATTTTTGAATGTGAAAAAGATTGATATAAACACTTAAATTATTTAAGAATATTATTAAATTAAAGTTTTGAAATCCAAATTACAAGAATCCTAGCTACAGGCAAAATTCAGAGAAAGCACCATTGGGTTAAATTCAGCCGATTTTGTTTTCCAAATACTGAGGGGAGTTTGGGTTGTCGTAGCCTCTTTACCCTCCAAGAGGCATACTCAATTAAACTTTGGTGGATGGTTAGAAATTCTAATTCCATGTGGGCAACATATATGAAACAAAGATATCATCGGAACGGCTTAATGAGCTTCCAAATCACTGATTCGTGTTCTTGGAAGCGAATTTGCAAAATTAATTTCTTAGCAGAATCTTTGATCAATCAGGGAAATGTTAGCATGAGTTTTCTATCCTCTGCTTATAACAGTGTTAGACAGAAGCGTGCAATATCCTTAACGGATCGGGCAATCTGGGATGTCTCTATACCACTAAAGTTTTCCATTTTCACTTGGAGACTGCTTCGGGGTGCTGTTCCTATGCCACAATGTCTGGAATTATTGGGTATACATGGCCCTTCACGATGTCCTTTTTGCAACAATGCTCTACCTATTATTGATCATGTGTTTTATAAATGTCCTCACATAGGTAAGATTTGGAACTACTTTGGATCCTTCTTTTTGGACAATATTTCACTCAAAGGTTCATTGAGACAAGAACTTGTGTATTGGTGGCTAATGAAGAATCCAAAATCGGCTTTCGGTAGGCTAAAATGTTTTATCCCTCAAGTTATTTTATGGGTCATATGCAGGGGCGAAGCCAGGCTTTGAAATAAAGAAGGGCGAAATTTTTTTTTTTGTAAATTTTAACTTTCCCTTAATTATTTATTTCTCATTTTATTTTAATAGTATTTTATAAATTTATTAATTTATTAATAATATATTTTTATTATTAAAAAAATAATTGATAAAAAAATATTAATATATATGTGTACAAAATTTTAAATTTATAAGATTTTTCATAATAAAAGTAAAATAAAGAGAAAAAAAATTAAATAATGAATATAATTTCTTAAAAAATAATTAAAATAAATGAGTTATTTAATTCATTAAATGTGTTCAAATTAATTTAGTTAAAAAATTTATCTCTTTCTTTATTTTTTTTTGCATTTATATATTATTAATATTTTAAAATAGAACTATTGCATATAGAATAAATAATTTATTGTATTTTTTTTATTTCTCTTAAAAATTAAAAAAAAGGGGGGCAATTTAAAATTTTTTTAAAAAATTAATAAATAATTTAAAATTTTTTTAAAAATATTACATGTATATAAAAATTTTCAAAAAGAGAAGGGGGGCAACTGCCCCCCTTCTCTTCAACGTCCCTTCGCCACTGGTCATATGGAGCATGTATGCTCGTGTTACATGGGGAAATGAGAGCTGCTATCCGATGGTTTTGTACAATGACATCCATAAAATTTTTTTGTCTTGGAGTATTGCTAATTCTGGTAAGAAGTTTGCGAAATCTATTCCTTTTTTATCCTCAGCAGGTTTAATCACGGATAACTTTGGAAAACAGAAGCTAAAACCGATTCTTGTTTCATGGAAAAAGCCGCCGAGTGGTTATTATAAATTGAATGTGGATGCCACTTTCACATCTCATACAGCGGCTAGGGGTTGTATTCTTAGAGATGCGCATGGAGGTTTTCTTCACGCCGCCGGCTTCAAATTGTCTACTTCATCTTCCTTCGATGCTGAGCTTTTAGCTGCTTTGGCAGGTTGTTCATGGTGTTATGATAATGGTTTCTTTCCTCTTCAATTGGAATCTGATTGTCTTGAGTTAGTGCAGCATATCCAGAAAGCTTTGTGGACGGATTTAAGTTCTCCTATTGTTAGGGATTTGGCTAAAAAGATGAAGCTCCATGAAACTACGGTTCATCATATCTACCGTGATTGTAACCGAGTTGCCCATTATTTGGCTTTCTTTTCTAGAATTAATGATGTAACTGTATCATTTTCTTCTTTTAACTCTTTACCCTCGCTGATTAGGGGTCATATATTTTTGAAAGCTTCTTGTACTCCTTATTTGAGATATTAATATAATATATCTGATTATTCAAAAAAAAAATATAATAATATATATCTTAGGCTTGTAAATTTATTTAGCTTTCAATTCTTGTAAAGATTACACTATCCTCTTATTCATTTCTTGGAAAAAAGAAAATATCCAGCCAGAGTAAATTTATTTAGCTTTCAATTCGCGTGGCATGTTGATTTTTTATCACTCTCTTCCTCTTCCTCTCTTTCTCTCTTTTGTCTCTGATTTAGAAAAGGAAGTTTTTGTATGAAATGTCAGATTAAATAATTTTAGGAGAAGTAGAATTGAAATCGAAATATATTATTCTAAAATTCTTTGAAATGAGACTAGGATTTGGGAATTTAGATTTCTTTTGGGGTTTCTGTAAAAATGAGATTTTGTTTTTTGAATCTAAAAAAAATTATAGAAATTGTAATACTACACATAATTTGTAGTATTTAATAATAAATATTTTAAAAAAAAATTAATAATTATCATATTTAAATCTAAAAAATATCAATAATGAATATAAAAGATTAATCCAACACAAAAAAAATTATTTATTTTTTTCCTCTAATTTTCTCCAATTTTTACTGAGACACATCAGTCAGGAGAATCTATAATTTAGTGATATAGTATTTATTTAATGTGAGAGTCCTTCTTACATAATAAGGAGGATATAAATTTTTCGAAAAAAAAAGGAGGATATAAAAATTAGTGATATTGCAATATATTTTGGTTTTTTTCCTATAAAATAATTGAAATAAAAAAAATAATAATAAAAAAACAATCCATCCCATCCCAGCCTAAATTAACAACAATTTTTAGGACAATCGTTGTCCAACTTCAATACTTTAGTGGGACATCCATTATTGAATTAAATCTAATTAAACAAATGTCAAATATTTAATCAAATTTTAAATAGGATTTAAACTTGTAATTAAATATTTAAATCTAATATTAATCTTATTATTATTATTTTTTCACAATTTACTTGTTCAAATAAAATTTTAATTCAAGTTTATTTTTTAAACATTGTGCTTGAGGGTTGTTATTTCCTTTCTAAATTTATCTCTTAGATTAGAGTTATTTTTTTATCGTCAGTGTGCAAATAGGGTGAATGGTGAACGGATAGATAATTTTTCGTGATGTCATTGTGTGAATGCATTATTTTTAGATGAGCAATAAAACTTTTTTTCCTTTAAAAAAAATTAATTCGAGTACAGTTTTTGGTTGAACTTAGCACAAAGTTCGTGATATATATATATATATATATATATTTAAAAAGCTCGACCCTCAGAAATTATTTTTGGAGGATCGAACTCCTGATCTCTCCGTGGAGAGTAACATCAGGTGGCCACTGGGCTAATCCCAATGGTTATATATATATATATATATTTATTGAGGAGTAAGTGCCAAAAATAATTAACCCTAAATGATTTTATTTGTTAAAAAGTAAAATTAATTAATTAAGCCGATTTTCTTTTTATACCATGTATGGATACTCACCATTAATGAGTTTGGTAAACTAACACGAATATATTAATTAAGAAACCAAGTTCATAACTTAATTTTCTATTCTCAACCTAAATCATAAATTTTTCTCCAAAATCATAAAAAAAGAAAAAAAAATGAATTATCTCTTTCTCACTAAGAATCTCATTTTGCTACAAGTGCTAATAATGTTATCAATGATGAGCATGAATGAAGCAGAATTTTTACTACCTAAAGCGACAGTAATAATAAGCAATGAACTAAAACAAGGTATGGATCTCAAAATTCACTGCAAATCAAAGGATGATGATTTGGGTGAGAAGCTTCTGCCATTTCACAACAGATTTCAATTCAACTTTCGACCCAATTTTTGGGGTATTACACAGTATTATTGTAGCATAATGTTTCAAAATAAGCAGCATTGGTTTGATATTTATATTCAAAACAGAGATCTCCCCAAATGCTCTATTTGTAAGTGGATTATCAAACAAAATGGTCCTTGCATGTTTGATTATAATGTTAACAAATATAGTATTTGTTATAAGTGGAACAACTAAGAATTAGATGGTTTCTCTTTATGTAAGAAATTAATATATGGAAACTTATAATAAAATCATTTCCCTAGCTTCTGTATTTATTTGGATGAATTCTATAATTTTTTCCCCATTTTTTGAGCCTTGATTTTGCTTTAGAATGTACGATTAGTCTTTTTTTTTTTCTTCTTCTTTTAATTAGTTACATTTGCAGAAGAAAAAACATATAGAATTTGAATTTGAGATCCAAGTAAGAGAAATAACACTTTTGGTCATCAAATCAAGACTTAATACTTACATATAATTAGTCTTTGTCATAAGGTCGAAAATGATTTTAATATTCTTTGTTATTTACATTTGATATAAGTATATTTTTATTTTTTTAAATAATTTTTAATCTCTTCATAACATATAAAATAATTTTTTAATAATATATATTGGATCAGAATCCAAACGGATATTTTCATTTATTACTCACACTAACTTGGGCAGATAATATTTGGAAAACTTTATTATTTTATTTATAAATATGTTAAAACATCTTGTGGAAGAAACAAAATTGCTATCCCTAATTTAATTTAATGGAATAATTCAAACTTTAAAAATTATCTCCTCCTAACCAATTTCATATATAAAAAGATAAACATATTCTAAAAAAATAGAGATAAAAAAATTATTGATATTTATTGATATCATGTAACATAAGAAAAAAGATGTTATCTTTCAGATAGAAAAAGGAAAAGGATAAAAGAAAAAGATGTCCAAATTATGGCCCTTCATACAAGCCAGTAAAAAAAAAAGAAGATTGAAGGTGCATTATTCATAATGAACATAAAAAGAAGCTTAATATATTGGTTCACTTGACACCCTTTAACTTGACTTTTCACATATTTATTTAATTTTTATTTGTTAATGTGACATAAAATGGAGCTTCATAACCATTGAACTAATAGGGTCTATTTTGATGGAGGCCCTCCCAAATTTAATAAAATAGAAGATATAGTAAAATAAAATAGAGCAGACTATTTATTTTTATCATATTTAAAATAAAAGTATAGTGATTAAAGATTAAATATTTTCTATTTAGTTGGTTGGAAGGTATCACAAGATAAAATTATATATAAAACTATAAATATATTATTATTATATAATTTGAGTCTTATTTGTCTTGAATACTATTATTTTATTTTTTAAATCATGTATATCTTAATAAACCTTTAATATTAATATATTATTTTTAAATAAAATTGATATATATTTTCAAATAAATATTTTAATATCAATCTTAGTAATTATTTAATATTATTAGTCCCAATAAATATTAATTTTTTATGCACTAATATAAAACAGTCAAAATTATGCAAATGAGTAAAAATTTAAAAAAAAATTAAATGCTTGGTTTAATAATTTTTTTGGTTTAATGGTTAGTTAAAAAATTGAAGAATAACCATGTAATTATATTAAAAAGCCATAGAAAAAATTAAAATAAAACATATTATATCTTCAAAAATCTCCAATTTAGATATACACTAAAATAAAATAAAACTTCCAATTTTTAACCGTTCAAAAGCTTCCATTTATCTTTCAATACTTTATTAAACCTTCAAATATCTTATCTCAAATATAATATAAACATTCTCATATTTTATAAAATCACTCACTACCTCCTTCCAAATAAACCCTTATTTAAATTAATTTTATGTTCTTTTCAATTAAACCATCAAATCCTACTATTGCCTCTTTTAATTTAATTTTTTTAATACTAAACATTAAATTTTAAATTCTCTCAATTTTTATTTTAAAAAAGTTATTATTTTTAAAATTTTCATTGTTTGTTTATTGCTATTGTTATCTTAAATTCTAAAATAATTTTTATATTATTTATTAAATATTGACTATATTTTATTTTATTTTATAATATGATATTAAATTACTTGCACAATTAATTTAATTAGAGGTAGATATTCGGCCGATTTCTTAATTAACTAACTAAATTCCACTTTAACCGACCATTTTGAATTCAAAAAATTTAACCGAACCGACCAAATATTGAATTACCGATCATCATCATAATTAAGGAATTAAACAAAAAAATTAATAAATAACTAAATAAATTTTTTTTTCTAAAAAAAAATCAGTTAATGATTAATCGACCGAACTAAACCGATTAATCAAAAATCAAATTAATTAAAATTTTTCAATTGAACCGAATCAAATTTAATAATATTGGCTAACCAAATATTTGGGCGATTAACTGAAAATTGTCCACCCCTAAATTTAATTATTATTAATTTTTCTCTAGCTCAAATCCTTTAGCAAAAAAAGTGAATAAAATTACAAATTAAAAATTAATTAAACAAGTAAAAATATAATTAAAAATTTTAAACTATAGTTTTATTTATAAATTTTCAAATCAAATAATAATTATAAATAAATTTAATTTAAAAGAAACACCAAATTAAGAAAAATCATCTCCTTCGTCGTATTTCTAGTACCCAGCATTATTGATTATCATCAGTCAACCAAGCACATCATTGCCAAAACCATCATCATCGTCACCAAAACAAGTATCATCACTGCGTCTAGCATTATTGATCATCGTCAATTAGCCAAGCACATCATTGCCAAACTTAGCATCATCATCGCCTCCAATCGTTGTTTCTCTAGTCTCCAAACCTTTTGATCGTCGTTGAAGTTAGCCAAGCATTGGCAAACTAGAGCTAGTGCTTCTTGCATCAAAATCTTCCCCGCCCGTGACAACAAACACTCAATAATGGTGTGTGAATTAAACAAAATAGCCAAATAAAGAAACTCAGAGCTAGTTAAAGTCGTCCTCAGCTTGTGACAAGTATTATTTGATCATTCTTGCTAAAGATTCAAGGGTAAGAGGGATTCAATTTTAGGGATTGGAGGGCAAGAGGGGGTTCTTGAGGCATATTTTAGAGATTTCACATTTTTAACTTTCAAAGATTTTAAGAATTTAATTTTTCGTAAATGATGTGTCAATTTTTCAACCATGGCTCCCATATGGATATAATGTTAGAGAGTTTGAACATCACACCATTAAGATTTTTCAGCTATATTAAATTAGAGTTAAGGTGGTGAAGCAAAAAATCAAGTTAAATGGATTATATAGTTAAGTTGAAATTAGATAGTACAAAATGACAAATTCTGCCGAGTAGAGGGGATGAATGTATTAAGCCATAACAGAATTATTCTCAATAATGATTATTTTTTGGTCCTGAATGATTATGTTTGCACCAAAATTAATATTGGGCCAAGCCCAAAATATATAAACCCTCGGCCGAAGGAGAAAACATGCCTTAAAAATATTTATAGAGGAAATTGTATCATATACTAAATTTTAATTTTAATTTTCAATTTTACTATAATTGATTTCTTTTTTTATTTTTAACCTTTTACTTTTTCATTTTTATAATTTTTTATGATTTGTTTTTTCAAATAAATAGTTTTTTTTGTTTCTTTAATTTTTTTGCATCTTCCTTTGCTCTCATACTATTCCTCAATTTCTTTCTTTGTTTTTATGGGTCGGTATTGATTTTAGTTTTAGGTGAAAAAATATTAAAATTAATAAAGATACCTATTTTTTTTATCTATAATTACATTCAATTGATGAGCTAATATCCAGATGGCCTAGCAAGATGGGAGCAACGCAAAATCAAATTACAACAATTAATAATACAATTTATATGCCTTTGACTTGCAAAAAGCTAAACCTTGCTCTTTTCAATTAATTATCGAATGTCAAAGGAAAATGCTACTATTCTACCAAAAAGTAATCTGCACAAGAGGTTTGAGCATGTAGAAAGAAATCTACAACAAATTTTTTTCCTCTTTCTGTAGTAGGTAGCTTGTCCCTATTACTATCCTTCAAGTTTCCCCTCTATCAAAGTCTCATTATTGACAATATCAACACAAAAGAAAGAGGTTTTACCTATTTTTTAATTTTGTTTATAGAACCTATTTTCGCAATGTTTTATGAATATTTTGCTGCGCGTATTGTGTCTTTACATGTATTCTCTACCATACCATTTTTCAACAAGAACCATGAGGTTTTCTATTTTATTTTTAATAGAAATTATGTTTCTATATTTTTTCCGTACTGACATAACTTATTGAGATCTCATTATTTTCATAATTCTCAGGTACCTGAACCTCTTCTAGAGTTGTATGATTAGTTATGTTTTCAGTCTCTTCAGGAGCACCTATCTTCAAAATATGACTATCTTGGTTATTTACTCCCTTTTTTTTTAATCTTTGGAACCAACTGGTCTATTACGTTTCAGGAATGGATTACTTGTAATTGCATTATTAGATTATCTTATAGGGACATCAATTTGAATTTGGAGTATTTACAACTAATATATGAGATTAGTAATTCTTTTAAATTAGTAAACGTATTTGACAACTGATTTGTAATTTTTTTGCAAATGTATTATCTTTTGAATTTTCAATTCACATTGCTTTGTTCGAGGATCTAAATGAGATAATGATAATGCATTCCATATAATCTCCTTTTTCAGTTGTTTATTCTCTCCTGCAAATATTGGAAAAACTATTTCATTAAAATGACAATCAACAAATCTCGTCATAAATAAATCTCCAGTTAATGGTACAACATATTTAATTATAAAGGGAGATTCATATCCAACATATATTCCCAATCTCCTTTGAGGACCCATCTGTATGCATTGTTGTGGAGTAATTGGAACATATACCACACAATAAAAAAAATTCTAAGATGAAAAATATTTGGTTCTTAACCAAAAATTAATTGTAATGGAGAGAATTTATGATAACTTGTTGGCCTAATGCGCATAAGTACTGATGCATATAAAATAGCATATCCCCATGCAAAAATAGAAAGTTTAGTTCTCATAATTAATAGTCTGGCTATTAATTAGGAGTGTTTAATAAATAATTTTGCCAAATTATATTGCGTATGTATATGTGCAATAGGCTTTTCAATTGTTATTCCAATTGATATACAATGATCATTAAAATCTTGAGATGTAAACTCACCAGTATTATCAAATCGAATTGACTTGATTACATAATCAGGAAATTGTGCTATTAATCTAATTATTTAAGCAAGTAATCTTGCAAATGCCAGATTGCGAGATGATAATAAATATACATATGACCATATTATTGATGCATTAATTAAAACTATAAAATATTTGAATGGTCCACATGGTGGATGAATATGTCCACAAATATCACCCTAAATATGTTTTAAAAATGCAGGAGATTCAATTCTAATTTTAGTTAGTGATGATCTAATAATCAATTTGCCTTGAGATTAAGCAGCACATGAAAATTCTTTAAACTGAAAATTTTTTTGTTCTTTAATGGATGATCATGTGAATTCTTAATAATTTTATGCATCATAATTGTTTCAGGGTGACCTAATTAATCATGCTAAATTGTAAAAATATTTTAATTTGTAAACTTTTGCTTTACTATAAAATTTGCTTTAACTGTACTAATTCGTGTGTAGTACAAAGCAGAAAAAAGAATATATAATTTTTTTAATATATATTTTTCTCCTAAAATAATATTTGTAATATGAAGATATTCTTGATTTCTCTCACTTATAGTCTCAATATGATATCGATTATTATGAATATTTTTAAAATTTAATAAATTTCTATGAGACTTTGGAGAAAATAATATATTGTTTATAACAATTTTTTGTACTCTTTGTAATAATATATCCGCTCTTTCGAAGCCTTCAATTCTTTTTATATTACTATATATTGTAGTAACAACTGCTTCACCCATTTTTTATAAATATTTTATATTTTTAAGAATTGTACGTGTGGTTACACTTTTTCTTCATTTGTCTTGGATTAATCAAGAGCTGAGAAATGCTCATTTGTTTCTTTATTTTGGAATAAAACATAATATTATTAAAAATATTATTAAAAAAATTATTAGTTTAACAAAAATAAAGGAAATAATAAAGTAAAGTAATAACACATATAAAAATATAATAAAAATAAAAATTTACTCACAAAATAAACCATCATAATATTTTAATATATATATATATATATATATTCCAAATGTGTTATATCAATAAGATTATTATCTTGAAAAATACAATTGACCTCAATATCTTTTTCCTTCTCTTTTAATAATACTTGACAAAGTTCAATAAGATGCTTAGTTGTATGATAAGTACATAACAATGTCTAGTTATACCATGTCGATAACTTTTACTTTCAACTTTTTTTGCATATTTATTTTGTCCATTTTTATCTTTATCTTGTTTTTCTTCATTGTTATTCAACTTCGGGTGGTAATTTATATTTTTAGAATTAGAACCACCATAATAATTATAACTATGACTATGGCTAGAACTATGATTACGACTATGACCATGATCATGACAACGTCCTCTTATATTATTATTATTATTATTATTATTATTATTATTATTATTATTATTATTCATTTCAGAGAATGAGGTAGAGCAAATATGACATGTCTCATGATTTTTTTTATCAATAATTCATTACTTTGTTCAGCGACAAGAAGACATAAAATTAATTTAAAATATTTTTTTAAATCCTTTTTCTCGATATTGCTACTATAGAAACACATTCGATGTATGAAAGGTAGATAATATTTTCTCTAACATATTATCACTAGTTACTTTTTCTCCATATAATTTTAATTGAGAGCTAATTTTAAATAATAATATTTGCTCATTATTTTAAAATTTTGTAATCTTAAACGCATCCAACCATAATGAATTTTTGGGAGAATTATTGTCTTTTGGTAGTAATATCTTTTTTTTTTAAATTTTTTCATAGAACAAGTGGATCTTTTACAGTAAGATATTTGACTTTTAGCCCTTCATCAAAATGATAGCGAAGGAAAATCATTGCCTTCGTATGATTTTGCATTGAAACCTTATTTTTTTATAGTATTTTCAAGACCCACAACATCTAATATCTATGACAAATATTTTTTTTTCAATAATATTATGTGCCATAAATTCAAGTTTTATAAGGAATGCCATTGTGAGTACTACTATAAAAAAATAATTAGATAAAAGATAAATCTAATTTATTTTAATAATGAAAAAGAATAATTATAAATATTTGTAAAAATATAATCAAATTAAACTATGTATCTAGTCCTGATTGAATATGTATACATGATGAATATTCATAAAACTAATAATTATAAAACTAAAAGTAAAACTAAACATTTATCACATTAGTTGATAATTTTATTGCCCATCTTCTATTCGAGATACTATCAAATATGGGCTATAAATAAAATTAAACCCAACAATCAGGATGATTAAAAAAATATTATTTGAATTAAATTAATAGTAAGGTTCTGATGGCAACATATTATGATAAAATATTTAGTAGTACAACAATATATTTATTTATTTATTTTTACTTTCACACACACATATATATATATATACATATATATGTATAATGTGATACTACAAAATAACCATAAACAAATATATAAAAATACAAAAGAAAGTTATAATAATTTTCTTGAATTTGAATATTTAGACCGAATAAATTAGTAGAATTTCGTGCTCGTAATATGTTAAAAAAAACAAATTTATAAGAATGAAGAACAAAAATAAGAAGCAGAATTTTATTATTTCTTGTATATTTTCAAATGGTAGGAGTATCTCTATTTATTAGGCAGTATTAACATATATTTCTAATCCCATTAATTACAATAAAATAGATTAAATAACCTAATATAATAAAGAGATTAGTTAACCTAAAATAATAAAAGATGAGTTATAAAAATATAAGGATTATAGACATCTACTTTTATTTCATTCATAACAAATCTACATTAGTTTCACATGCTCAGCATAAATTCTTGCTGCCTCTATACAAAAATATCCATACTATTAATCTTTCAAGATAAAAAAATAAAGCTTTCTTGATAAAGCTAATTAAAGTAGAAAAATGGCTAATAGTTATCATATTAGATCAATTAGTTTGCCTGCAAGATCTTATCCAATAACACTGAAAATTGAAGAAGAGCTTAACAAGCTCAAAACATGGGAGATATCATCAAAACCAGCATTAGGGTCAATTTGAATTGGCCTATCAAGACTTGAAGACATGTATGTACAAAGGTGTAAATGAGTTACTTGGGATGTCATCAACACAAGAAGTCTTAACTCAGTCTCACCATCAAAATGAAAAATGTCTCGACGAATTATTGGATGGATTGGTGAAGCTTTTAGACATTTGTGGAATTACAAGGGATGTTTTATTACAATTTAAGAAGCAAGTTCAAGCTATGCAATCTGCATTTCATCGTAGAAAAGGAGATTTGAGCATTGAAAGCAGCATAGCTAGTTATACTTGTTTTAAAAAAAAGATAAAGAAAGAAGCTAAAAAGTTCATTTCTGTATTGAAGCAAATTGAGGCGACATTAGTTCAAGTTCAAGATTGCTACTTGATTCAATTGCTTAAAGAAGTTAATGTAATTACTTATTCTATCTTCCAATCTTTCTTAATCTTCTTGTCTAAATAAAAGCCAAAACAAAGTAGATGGTCATTAATGGTTTCAAAGTTGATCCACAAGGGAGCAATACCATGTGAAGAAAAGCAAGAAATTGTGAATCAATTTGAAAGTGTTGATTCTTTATTAAAGAAGCTTAATTTTGAGAAGATTCAAATTGCACAAAGAAAGCCAGAGGCTTTGGAGATAAATCTTGAAGACATTAAACATTTCTTGGAGAATGTGTTCAGACATTTTATTAAAACAAAAGCCTCCATTTTGAATATAATTTCTCAATAAAACATTTTTTTAGTGTTGTTTCAGCTGCAAAGCTTGCAAAGGCAATCAAAATTTTCAGGATCTGCCATAGCTATACATGGATGTAAATCAAATTCTATGATTTTACAATCAAATGCAAACTAGTTTTATGGTCTATTTGTTATGATTTATTTTCTTTATCTTTTTTCTTAATTTCCCACTTCCATTTCAAAAAAATTAAAATAGTTAATTATAAGAAAAACAACTAGATCCTAAATTAATACCTTATGCACCTACAACTTGGAAATGGTAGATGAGTGCAACTTAAACAAATGGTACAAAATAGTGGAGTTAATATTTCCATCCTGAATTTGGTGAAATGCTTGAATTTCAGCATGCAAATGGTGGCATTACTTAAGGGGATATGTAATAAACTCGAACAAATTAGCAGGAATTTTATCTAGAGTGGCAATAAAGAAAAGAAAAGCTTGAATTTGGTGAAATGGGATGAAGTTTGTCAGCCAAAGGAATGTGGGGGTTTGGGCCTAAAAATCTAAACACAATGAACCGTGCGTTTCTCATGAAACTTGGATTTCTTTTAATCACTAACAGAAATTTATTGTGGGTGCAGATATTAGAATCCAAATATGGGGTAAGCATGGACACCATGCCTACTATCTTAAAAGTACTTAGAGGCTCTTCACTTTGGAAGGCTTTAGCAAGAGTTTGGAGCAAAGTAGCAGCGGAATTTCAATGGAGTGTGAATGATAGCAAAACGACAAGATTTTAGTAGGATCATTGGATTGATGAAGCACTTTCTCTTGCGGGTTTAGCTATTAAACCTATTCCGAAGGAAGTAAAATCTTAAAAAATTTGTGACATAGTTGCTGACAATGGAATTTGGTGTTGGGGTTTGTTTGTAGGTTGCTTGCCTAATCAGGTGCTTCTCTCTCTAGCAGCCCATTCCCCCCCAAGGCCAGAAGATGGAGCTGATGAACCTTTTTGGGCCTTTGATATTAGTGGAACCATCTCAGTCAATTCAGCATATAATTTCGAAATGAAAAAGACATGGCGAGAATAAAGTAATGTATGGCATATCATCTGGAAAATGGCCTGGCTAATATAGAGTAAATGTCTTCCTGTGGCTTGCTTATAAAGAAAAACTTATTATGACGATTAAAGAACGGGTGAAAAGAAACCTAACTAGTGACAATAGCTATTTCAGATGTGGAGCACCAACAGAATTGGTGATTCATGTACTAAGGGACTGCCCATTTGCAAAGCAGGTATGGCTTAGCCTAAATTCTAACTCTCTTTATGCATATGATAAACTTATTTACATGTATTACAAGCAAAGAATGGAACAAAAATAGGAGAGAAATGAGATGTCAATAAGAAATTTATTGACTACATCATAAAATAATGAAAATATCTAGAAAATAATAAATAAATATTTCCATATTAATTCTTAATACACCCCCTTATTGTAGAAATATCTAACACCTAACAGCTCTCAAGTTTTATTAAAAAAAAAACTCAAATATGCTTGTGCATTAACTAATTCTAAAAAAGCTCTTCTTCTTCTCATTGTAATCACAACAAATTTTGCTTCACATTGTTATTGAGTCTTACACACGCTTTTCATGTGACCCATTTGGCCACATTCGTTGCATTTGAATATTTGAATAATAGATGATTTATTTTCTTAGAGTAAGCGCAAGGTAAATGACTTTCGACCTTATTTTGTTCATTGACTTTGCTAGATAAGCATTTTCAACACAACCTTTTTCTCTCATGGATCTTCTTTGTTTAAATGCTTGTAATACATGTAAAAATTATGCCAAGGTAATACTTTACATATCTTTAGAGCTCTTAAAAGAGGAGATTGTGGTTTTATATTTTTTGGGCAGCGTGATTAAAATTTTTTTGAATTGTTCTTTCATTAGAAAATTCCTTATCAAGTAATCTTACGTTGTCTGCTGTATTTAGTAACTATTCAGCATATTTCTTGGCTGTTTCTGAGCTTTTATTTTTTGCATGTTAAATTTTGTGAATCAAATTCATTACCTCATGTTTTTCATCTTGTCATTGATTTCATATTTTTCTTTGAGATTCTCCCAAATCTCTTTAGCTGATTCTTTTTCCATAATTTTGGTTAGATTGATGGTGAAACAACAAAGAATAAAAAAGCCTTAGTTCTAGATTTTATTGTCTTTTTTCTCTTTATGACTTTTAATTTAAGCCTGTGTTGAATTGTTTCTAAGCGTAGAAATTTCATAGTCTTCTTCTACTGTTTTCCGAAGATCCAAAGCTTTGAGGTAGGTTGTCATTTGAACTACCCAAGCTTTATAATTTTCTCTAATCAAATTTTGGTGGAACTATTAATGCAAAGTAATTTGGTTGTCCCTCCGTTTGTACTTATGGTTATGGTTTGAGAAGAGACACTACTACCTCTTATTGGGATGAAATGTTGTGCTCTTTATCCTTTGATGAGTTGAAAATGCATTATTAGAAGAATTTTTATAGGGAGTTTGAAGATGATCTTGATGAACTGAATGACGATGAAGAGTCTAATATGATGCATACAAGAGGAGGGGCATATGATTGAGAAATCAGATCATCGATTGACTTAGAAAGTACATTACGAATGTTTAAGAATCTTGATTAGTAACAGTCTTCATAGAGAGACGCTTCCCAAAAATTCCTCTTCTTAAAGCCACTTACCTCGGTAGAATTCTTATATATATTACAAGCATTTGAACAAAGAAAATCTATGAGAGACGATGGTTGTACTAACCAAAGTTGGTTGTTATACTCTATTCTGCTTCAAGGAGTTTATGATTAGAAATGGCTAAACGAACTAAAGTAAGAGTTGTTGTCTTTGAATCTGTGTTAAAGAAAAGGAAGAGGGTTGAGGAGTGGGCATTTCTGAAGAAAATAAGAAGAAAAAGAAAAAAAAATGAAAAGGGACTTATGAAGTTTCTATAATAATGCCTATAACATACCCATGCCCATAGCCATAACTATAACAATATACTTCACCATAGCCATATCTATAATTATAACTATAATCACAACAACAACTATATCCATAACCATAAATCATAACTATACTCATATTCATAGCCACGGTCACAATCATAACTATATGCACACTCAAGGGACCATCAAGTCCACAAACTGAAATATAATTAATGTGATCTAAGTAAGTCTTTAAACTAAAAAATTTGATGAAGAATTTTCAATTCTTTAAACTGAAAATGCTGAAGAAATTTTTTTTAAATGATTAGTCGTGTAAATTTTTGCGTTATTGTTAAAGTTAATGCAGAAATTACTAAATCAGATATTTTTCTTTATTAATCACATGGTCTCATAGTTCGAATTGTTTGACTAAGTCCATTAATTAGCCTAGTCTTGTGGTTAGCTGGAAGCTATCATGATTTTAGGAGATTTATAGTGACTTAGTTGCTGGTTTTGTGGAATTTCAGTGGCATTTGATCGCATATAATTTTGGTTGGTTGAAATAACAAAATTGCATCAATTCACAATACCACTCAAAAATCCAACATTTGGTGAAATGTTGAAGAAAATAAAGAAGAAAAAGGAAAAAAATGAAGAGGAACTTGTAAATTTTCTATAATAATACCCATTACATACCCATGCCCATAACCATAACCATAGTAATATCCTTCACCATAGTCATATCCATAATCATAAGGAATAATACATTTTTTGGCACATGAACTTTATATATTTTATACATTGAGCCTCTGAATTTTTATTTGGTGACATTAAACCCCTTGCTACATGGGTTGGTAATATTGAGCTCCTTTATAACAACAGTTAAACACGTGATTCTCAAGTTCCATCAATTGAGGGGCTTAATATCATCAAATAAAATTTTAGAGCTTAATAAATAAAACACATAAAATTTAGGCATGCATTATTCCTTAATTTTTCATCAAAATATACCATTTTGCTATAGCAACCAAACTATTTTGACGGTAATTGAAAGCATGGATTTAACTTATGTTAAAAAGAGCTAAATATTATCAATCCGTATAGTTGAAAGTCTCAATATCATCAAATAAAAGTTTATGAACTTAATGCACAAAACACCTAAAATTCAGGGGCTAAAAATATATATTTTCCTATTCATAACTATAATACAACCATAACTATATCCATAACTGTTAAACTATAACCATACTCGTATCTTTAGCCACAACCACAATCATGACCATAAGCACATTCAAGGGACCATGAAGTCCATAAATTAAAATATGATTAATGTGACTTAAGTAAGTCTTTAAACTTCAAAGTTTAATGAAGACCTTTCAAATCTTTAAACTAAAAATGATGAAATACAAAAATTACTAAGTCATATGCTTTTCTTTATTAGTCACGTGTTTTCATAGTTCAAATTATTTGAATAAGTCCATTAATTGACATAGTCTTGTGGTTAGTAAGTAACTATCATGATTTTAGGATATTTATAGTCACTTAGTTGCTGGTTTTATGAGATTTCAGTAGCATTTGATTGTGTATAAATTTGGTTAGCTAGAATAATAAAATTGCATCAGTTCTCTATACCTCTCAAAAATCCAACATTTGGTAAAATTTTAAAAAAATGATGAAGGACAAGAAAAAAAATGAAGGGAGACCTATAAAGTTTCTATAATAATACACATAACATACCCATGCTCATAAACATAACCATAGAAATATCCTTCAACATAGCTATATCTATAATTATAACTATAATCACAACCACAACTATATCCATAACCATTAAACCATAACCATACTCATATCTATTGCTACAATCATAATCATGACCATAAACACATTCAAGGGACCAACAAGTCTATAAACTGAAATATATTAATATGACCTAAGCGAGTCTTTAAACTTTGTGATTATAGTTATGATTATGGTCATGGGCATGGATATGTTATGGATATTACTGTAGAAACTTCATAAGTCCCTTTTCGTTTCTTTTTCTTCTTCATTTTCTTCATTTCAGGTTCTTCAAAGATCAAAAGCTATAATATCAATTGTTGGATTTTTGAGAGGTATAGAGAACTAATGCAATTTTATTATTTCGACCAATCAAATTTATACATAATCAAATGCTACTGAAATCCCACAAAATTAGCAACTAAATGACTATAAATCTCCTAAAATCATGATAATTACCTATTAGCCACAAGACTAGAACAATTAATGGACTTATTCAAATAATTTGAACTATGAAAACATGTGACTAATAAAGAAAAAACATATATCTTAGTAGTTTCTACATTAACTTTAACACTGTCCCTTAATGCAAAAATTTACAAGACTAATCATTTAAAAACGTTCTTCATCATTTTCAATTTAAAAACTTAAAAGGTCTTCATCAAATTTTCTATAGAGAAGCCAACCATCTTTCAGACTATTTTACGTCACTAGCCAGCACCAACTCGATTGGAGTTCATGAGATCACCTCCTGACGAAGCCAAAAGATAGATACAACCTGATTTACTGGGTGTTGCTTACCTTAGGAGTTATGAAAGCAGTTAAGAATTTTTGAAGAGCTCCTCACTCTTGTAATAAAAAAAAATATTTTTATCCTGAATTCTGTAAATTTTATTAAAGCCTTTAATTTAGTCTTTTTTGCATTTTAATGTATTCTTTTATGCAAAGCCTCCTTAGCAAAATTATATTCAATTAGGCCTTTTACAAAGTAGTCAATTTGCCTCATATGCAGTAGATTTTGCAGGTGAAAAAAGTTTCACTATATATATATATTGTAGACCTTAAAGATTAGGAAAAGTGTTATTTTTTTAATCACACATTCCATGACAATTGACTTCAATAATTAGGCTTTTTATTGAGAAAATGACATGAAAACTATTTCATTTTTGAAATATTCTAACTCGTATAGTTTTTTTCTTTACTTATTCGATGTGAGATGCACCAACACTATCAATACTCTCTCTCTCTCTAGTGCAACTTAACTAGACTTTTTTTTCCCCACCAATTATCACTTGGACCTTCATGGAAGGCCCAGTTTTTCAAGACCCACCTCTATTTAATTAATCAAATGTTAAAACCATTTATTACTTTACTTTAAATAATGCCTCATAAGTTTTTTTTACCATTAAACTGAAAAGGCAAACAACTAGCCTTGCATCATCAATGCACTAAAAACAGACTGAAAACTAATCTATCCCCAAAGATTACAAGCATCTCAATAACAGGTGAAAAAAATCTTCTCAAACAAAGGCCAAATATATGATGAAAGGCCTGCGAATATGACTTGGGCAAACACCCAAGAACAACATTGATTTAAAGGCTCATAAGTTTAATATTGATTAATAATGTGAATCTGCACATATTAATGTAAGTTTAAAATTCCAATGATCTCAAGGCATGATTCTTTAGCTAATCCACTTTTTTTTTCTTTATTTCCATTTTCAATTAATTATATTCTGCCACCTGTCGAAAGACAAAGCCAGCAACGTGGAACTCAAGCTGGGGGTCACTAATATTATAACACATATATTTATTAATCATACAGAAGTTGACATTACAAGTTACAGTAATTTCTTGATTATTATAATTTACTCAACATGTGTTTCATTCTTCTATAAGATCCTCTATATCTATTGAAAATTTAACCCTCTTTCTTTTTTTCTTTTAGAAGAAAAATAGTTCTATGTTTATAAGACTTTAATTCGTAAACTTAAAAAATAACTTTTAGAATCAGGTAATTTTGTCACCCACGGTGCTTGATTCAACTCGATAAAATCTTAATTCCAACTTAATTAAGGTCAGCTAGCAATATATGGATTCTGAGGAATATATTTATATAAGAAAAATGCATTGAATAAAATAGAACTTAATCTCAAATAAATCTATTATTAGAAATAGAAGAAAAGTAGGATTCATGGATATGGATTTAGTACAAATCATATGATCTGTAAATCATTAATAATATAAACCAAATACCAAACAAATGTCTTAAAACAGGGAGCAAATTGAAGGGAAAGGAAGCAAAAAGATAACAAGCCAATCGTGCAACTATAAACAAATGATATTACCTTCATAATTTGCTACTCCTAACTACCAAAATCCATCCAGATTTCAAGCTCAACTAATATTTTAAGAAGGTTCCTAATCTTTTCCATATCTCTATTGAAGATATTAATGTAGAAATTAGAAGTTATTAATTTTTTTATTTACTTCTATTTGTGTTTTAATTAGTCAATTAAATTTAGTCATGTTGAGTTGTGGTGGCTTAATTTTAGGAGATTAATTGTCATGTAGTTAGTGGCTTAGTGCTCCATGTAGTGCTATTAAATTCTTCATTTTCTAAGTTGCTTTGTTTCTATGTAAGCCTATATAAAGGCATCTTTATTGTTAATTATGCGTGTGAAATAAAATTCAATTTCTTTACTCTAAAAAAATCCAACGTTTAGTATTAGAGCTTTTTTTTTATTCTTGTAGGACCTGTATTGAGGAAAATGAAGAAAAAAAAGGAGGAAAGAAGCATGACCAAGATCAACAAACTTAAGGTTTGAGCTTGGATTTGCCAAGCCTAGCAAATTAAAGATTGCAAGTTAAAAAAATGAGCTGGCATATTTTGCTCAAGAAGAAGAATCTATTTTTTAAAAATTGGAAAGAAGTGCTACAAAATAATTAATAGCAAGTTTTGATGAGAAGTGCATCGCAGCTGAAGAGAAGTACTTTAAAATATGGAAATTCAATAAGAAATATTGGAGAGAAGTGCTCTAATAAGACAAATTTGGTATCTATAATTTCTACATTAAGGGAGAGTATTGAAGATATTAATGTAGAAATTAGAAGTTATTAATTTTTTTTATTTACTTCTATTTGTGCTTTAATTAGTCAATTAAATTTAGTCATGTTGAGTTGTGGTGGCTTAATTTTAGGAGATTAATTGTCATATAGTTAATGGCTAGTGCTCCATGTAGTGCCATTAATTTCTCCATTTTCTAAGTTGCTTTGTATCTATGTAAGCCTATATAAAGGCATCTTTAATTGTCAATTGAGTGTGTGAAATAAAATTCAATTTCTTTGTGTGAAATAAAATTCAATTTCTTTACTTTAAAAATTCTAACATTTGGTATCAGAAGAAAATGAAGAAAAAGAAAAGAGGAAAGAAGTATGGCCAAGATCAACAAATTTAAGGTTTGAGCTTGGATTTGCCGAGCCTAGCAAATTGAAGATTGCAAGTTAAAAAAAAGTGCAAGCATATTTTGCTCAAGAAGAAGAATCTTTTTTTAAAAATTGGAAAAAAGTGTTCCAAAAAAATTAATAACAAGTTTTAGTGAGAAGTGCATCAACAATTGAAGAATGGTTAGCAGTGTATCATAGTTGAAGAGAAGTGCTTTAAAATATAAAGATTCAACAAAAAATAATGGAGAGATGTGCTCCAATAAGATAAAATTGGTGTCTATAATTTCTACATTAAGGGAGAGTATTGAAGATATTAATGTAGAAATTAGAAGTTATTAATTTTTTATTTATTTATTTCTATTTGTGTTTTAATTAGTCAATTAAGTTTAGTTATTTTGAGCTGTGGTGGCTTAATTTTAGGAGATTAATTGTAATATAGTTAGTGGCTTAGTGCTCCATGTAGTGCCATTAATTTATCCATTTTCTAAGTTGCTTTGTTTCTATGTAAGCCTATATAAATATATTTTTAGTTGTCAATTGTGTGTGTGAAATAAAATTCAATTTTTTTACTCTAAAAAATCCAACAATCTCAAAAATCTACAGTTTCAAAGCTTTCCAAATCCATAGAACTTGAAATATGGATAACAAACTGGATATTGGCGGTGGGGAAAAGCCGGTGCATGAGAAGAATAGAAATATAGATAAATGCAATAGTTCCATACATTGTATTCTTATAACAACCTTGAGATTGTATTATATTATCATATAAATGGAAGGTTTTTGTCCTTTTTTTATACATAAAAACAAAATCATTTCATTTATTTAAAACCATCACATGCCTTCCAGGGCCTACAAGACTCTTCTAGTCTCATTGTAATACTATAAACCCAACTCTGCTAATTGAAATTTCACCAGTTTCATGTTCAGAAAAATAACTATGCCTGCTTTATCCACAAAGGCTACTTGTTCTAATTATAATATTCGTTCATTTAGCTTTCCTGCTAAATCTCATCCTACTCTATGCAAAATTGAGCAAGAACTTAACAAGTTCAGCTCTTGGGAGCTATCATCATCAAAAAATGCAGAAACAATTCGAGCTCGATTATCTGGTCTTGGAAAGATATACAAGTGCATAGAGGATTTACTAAATTTGCCAATGACCCAACAATTTTTATCAAATCATCAAGAAGAGAAATGGGTAGGTGAAATGTTAGATGACTTGATTATGTACTTGGATATATGTAGCAACACAAGAGATTCTATTTTGCTGATGAAAGAATCTGTTCGAGAGCTTCAATCAGCTCTTCGAAGAAGCAAAAGCGGAGGAGATTCAACTTCAAGCATTGAAAGCAATGTCAATGCTTACATTTGCTCAAGAAAAATGATGAAAAAGGCAGCAGCAAAGTTTCTTGCATCATTGAAGCAAAAGGATAGCATATTAGCAGAGGCACAGATTTTAACAGAGGATCACTATCTATCTGCAATAGTGAAAGCACTTAAAGAAACAAGTTCAGTAACTATTTCTGTAATTAGTTCACTCTTGATTATCCTCTCTGTGCCAATCTTGAAACCAAAGCCTAGTAAATGGTCTTTGCTTTCAAAATTTGTGCACAAAGGAGCAATTGTGGCATGTGAAGGGCAGCAGAAGAACATGAATCAGTTAGTGAATGTGGATCTTGCACTTACTAATCTGTTGGGAGCTAGAGATTTAGAGCTGCATAAGATACAATCTGCACAGAAAATGCTTGAAAATTTGGATATAAGAATGGAAGAATTCGAAAATGAATTGGAATGCTTATTTAGACATTTGATTCATACTAGAGTCTCCCTGCTGAATATAGTTTCTCACCAATTAGAGTGAATTTTTATTGGTCATTTGTATGATTACGGTAGTATTCTCAATTTTTGGAGGATCTACATGAATTTTTCTTTCTTTACTTTTGCAAGTATTGGGGAGAGTCACCAGAGCTGATATTTATGCCAAGTCGTATATGTATTTAACAGTGATTCATGACTATTGGTGTAAGTGTGAATATTTAATTGTATATTATGTGAAATCATAAATAAAACTGGAATTGTATAGAGAAACTTTGTTTGTGTTGAATCTAAACAAGTTATAAGAGAAATTATATGGCATCATTGTTTTTTTTTTTCCTTTTTTTTTTGAAAAAACATATGTTATCACTGCTATTTCAATTAGAATTCTTAATTAGAATGAGAAATTAATTAAAAATTGACACATGATTAGTTTTTAACAACCAAGTTGTAACTTAATAGTAAAAAATGAGCGTTGCTGCCGTTTAGGTCTCAAAGTTTAAATTTTTAGATGTTCCGTTCCCTATATATAATTAATAAAAAAATTGGATTTAACTTATTGTGTTAGAAAATTATATGAAAATCTCTTAAAATTTTCCAATATTCAAAATCTTTTTTTTATATATATAATATTCATAATCTTTTAATTACATTTGAAAATAATTTTAGGTTGATTATGTTTGTGTAGTTTTCTATTTAAATCCACTTTCATTTTCCCATATAATTTGTTAAAAATTATCTCCAATTTGGAACTATATTATTGGATTAGATATTTTATTTTCTAGAGAATATTTGCTGAAAGCTATTAGAAGTTAAAACTAATGGAAATTTTAATGCGGAACAGAAAGCTCTAATTTTTATAGAGCAGTTTGATAGAAAACTGCTCTAATGATAGTTTACTAATTACTACTAAAAATTAAAATTGCAAAGTGGGCATTTTAAGGATCTAGCCTAATGAAAAACTTATTAACGAATCATTTTTCAATTAAATTCTATCGTTTAGGTTTTCAAAATCATGTTTTCTTTATGGAAACTTTGAGCAATTTTTTCTTTATTTATTATTTATAAAATTTTTGAATTGAGGTGCCGTTTGATATTATGTCTGTCTTGTTAAATATTATTTTTTTATATTTATAATTTATCTTATTTTTAGCGGTTTGTTGTCTTTTGGAATTAGAGCTTTTGTAATCTTAATACTATATATCATATTATTTGAGAAAAATGTAGACAACTTTTAAAAATTCAATAATATTCACACGAAGATACTTTTTTCTCTTTGTGTATATTTTCCTAAATATTCTTAGGCTAAAAAATTTAATAGCGCTATATCCCTTTTGTTAATTACTTCTGCTACGTTAAGTTTCATTTTCCTTTTTAATTGAAAATCACATAAAGACCTAAAGTAATAAAAATAAAAACTATCTAATATATAATTTGACAGTCAACTCCGACTTAAATTTTAAGATTAAATTCTAAATGTCTAATCCCTTACGAGTAATTAATAAAAAAAGTAAAAAACAAAAGTAAGAATAAAACCTTTTTTAAGTCTTATTAATTGAAAGTATAATAAAAACGCATTCTTCTTACACAAATTATTTTATTAATTTTTATTATTTAATTTGAATTAAATATATTATTTTGACTTAATTAAACTACAACCATGGTTACTTAAAAAAAATATTAGAAGTCCTAAAAACATAAATAAATTGTGATTTTATTATGATTATGATTTAATATAAAAAAACATAAAATTAAAATTATTTTTATAAGATATTTATTTTTTGTTTTCGAATATATTCACTTTGCAATTTTTAGTTTTAAAAATAGTAACTTTCAATCTATAACAGTTGGTATTTTAAAAGTGCATAATTAATATATCAGATGTTTATATATGGTATATTCTAATTAAATTTTGAAAAAATACATTTTAAAGTTTTTAAAAGTTATAATTTTTTTAAATTAAAAAAATAACATATTATGTAATTTTCTCCTAATATTATCGTGTGTTTATAATTGACAGAAGGGGTTTTTCACAAAACTACCCATAAAAATATTTTTTTTTTCAAAAATACTATAAAAAATATTTATACTTAAAAAAAGTTAGGTTAAATTTTTAAAAATAATTTATTCCCACTAATTTTTTTTAAAAATATTATCTCTCACTATAAATAATATTTTACTTCAATTTTTATTTTTTTTTTTCAAAATTTATATTTAAATAAATATATTTTAATAAAATAATAAAAAATAAAATTTTTAACATATAAAATTTATTAATTTTTTTATAAAGAAAAATTTTTAATTTTAATTATAAATAAGAAATAACACTTATAAAAATATATAAAAAATAAAATATATAAAAATATATTAATAAAAATTATTAAATTTATTTTTAAATAAATTTATATATTATGCATATAAAAAATAAAATTAAAAAAAATATTAATTTTGTTATATAAATATTGTGTAGAGATTATATATGTTATATGTATATTATATAAATATTTATTGACATCTATAAATATTATATAATATTATGCGCATATTGTTTTTATATTGTATGTAAATAAAATTTAAAAAATAAATTTAAAAAATATTAAATATATTAAATAGATATTGTATAAATATTATATGTATATTTAGTATATATTATATACATGTTTATATTTATTATTTATATAGTATATATATATTGTGAATATAAAAAAAATTATAAATAAAAAATACACATACAAAAAATAAAAAAATAAAAATTAGGGTGAAAAAAAAAAGTAGCTGGTATGGAAAGATAAGTTAACAACTGTAAATATGGAAAACGACACAATGAATTAGCGTAAAGTGTATAAATTCTTCTTGAGAGAATGTTAATCCTCTCGTGTAAGCTATAGCCCCTTTGAGTACAGGCCCATTAAGATTTGGGTTAATGCTTCCGTAAAGTTTCACCAATGATTATCAATAGGTAATTTTGTAATTTTTATTCCTTGTCGCTCAAGAATTAATTAATATCTATTATTGTCCCTCAAATTTGTTTTTCACATTAATCATTCCTCAAATTCATACTAATATTAGCATACTATGTCAGCATACATGATGTGTTATTAATATCAAAAAATAAAAAGATATATTAGCATATTTATTGAAGGGTAATCTTATCTAAAAAAAAATAAAAAGATAAAAATATTAGTAATTATTGAGCCTATTAATTAAAATAAAAGATAAAAATGATCCTTTTTATTTTGGCTAAATTCTAGTCAAATAATATTATACTATTAATATATCAGCATATATATTAATATAGTGTCATATCAAAAAATTATGATATTATTAAGAACGCTGATAATAAGTGATTTTTTCTCGTCATTTTTTACAAATTGACCAATATTTATTATATTCTCACGCATTAAAAATGTATTTATTGTTAAGATGGATAATAAGATGCTTTTTAGAATTAAAAATTTTAAGTTATAATTCAAACTAAAATTATAAACTATAAATGGATTTTTTTTTTCTTTTGCATAAAAAACAAATTTCAGAACATGGGATTTGAGAATCATCACATTTGCACATATAAAACCCCACGTATTAAGCAACGTAACGGCTATTTTTCTTTCTAACCCATCGGTCGCATCAATCAACAAGGTCGGCGCCTCTAAACCGTCCGATCAATAAGACTAAAATAGAATCCAATACACATAATCACTATTGTCCTCCAGACAGAGTCAATTAGACCGTTACTCCACCAAACTATAACTTTCTCTGAATTGAACACACTTTTTTCTGCTCCACAGCCATGACTGTAACTGGTGTGGCCACTTCTCGCACGAATAAGCTCATGAAGCTCACTCTTTCCATTTTTCGCCCACGCTTTAGCTCCTCCAGATGGTACATTTCAGTTTTCTTGCATACCCTTTTTGTTCATTTTAAAGCCTTCTTTTTTTGGTTGCCAAGAAAATTTGATTATTTTTCTTTTGAATTTTTTGTATTTAGCTGTTGGGTATTGTTTTGATTAGTAATTTATTTGTGTTTTTTGTTTTTTGGGTTTTGTGGAAAATAGTAAAACAGCGGCGAAAATGGCTGTGGCGAGGATAAAGTTGCTGCGGAACAGGAGAGAGGTGGTGGTGAGGCAGATGAGGAGAGACATTGCATTGCTTCTTCAGTCTGGTCAAGATGCCACTGCTCGTATCCGGGTACAATTTTATATTTTCTCTAGTTTTTGCTCCTGCATCTTCTCAGAAAATTGAGTAATTTGTGAAATTGGGTTTTATAATTTGTGAAATTGGTTTTTACTGTCAATTTAGGTTTGAACATTATTTCAGTTTTGGGTTTTAAACAACAATTTATATCAACATCTGTGACCATTTTTGAGAATTCATGTTCTTGTGGCAAAAAGAAAAAGAACAGTAAACAAAGGAAAAAAAAAACTTTCTGGATTTTTGAGTTAAAAGTTGTGTTTTTAACCATAAATGCGTTTAATCGCCTTTTGTTATATTCCCATTGGATGAAAATTCTTTAAATTGATAATACTGCTTGTTTATTTAGTGATTGAGTTACCCGGCCTTGAAGAACAGTTTAGTCTTGCACGAGGAGAACAGAACTTTGATTCAAAGGAAATACCAATTTCTCTAAGAACTGGACAGGGGAATGCAAACTCCTTCTAGTTATCCCTTTTTGTGCTGATTGGATTCTGTATGGCTCAAAATCTTGTGACGATTAGGGATTTTCATTCAGGTGTTGAGTGGATTTGAAATGATATTCAAATTGAATACATTGTGTTTCTTGGCAACTTTTATGCTCGTGTTAGAAATTGGTCAAAATCATATCGTTGGAGTTCCAATGATGTAAAGCCCCATTGTTCATTGAATTGTGGTCAATATTGCTATCCCTCCATATTGCCCTACCATGCATACTATCCGTTAGCAATGTAAAGCTTAAAGCTTTGAATACAACTTGTAAAGTACTTTTACAATTTTACTGATTTTGAAATAGAAATCACTGTGTTAGTTGCGTAGAAAATGTATATAGAAACCTCAAGCCAGTCTTGTAAATGTAGGATCCTTTTCAAAATTCTTCATGCTTGCCAAAAATGAAAATTCAATGATTTTATGTTAATATGCTCAAGTTAACTGTATTAATGCTCTAAAGGTCGTACGCATTGTGCTTTTTTTTTTTTTTTTCTCATTTGCAAATGAAGATTATGAAGGAAATAAAACGTGAGCAAAGGCACATTACAGTGATTTCTCAACTGTTGACTGTTGTTGTAGGTGACCTTTACTTAGACTATCCTGAAATGAGGTTTGCAGCAGTCTACCTCTACAATTTCATATTTTTTCCAGACTCAGAAGCCTCCTTCCGTGAACACATTAATGAGTTTCTTGAACATCATTTCTATTTTTACATATAGGGATTTGGAATTGGGCACAGATCAGAATGGAACATTGATTTTAGAAAACTGAAACTAAAATTTAAGGGGTTATTCTCTTGCAACATCAGTAGATTGACATAACTCTCAAATAAGTTTCATGCTGTTGTAGGTTGAGCATGTAATCAGAGAGCAGAACGTTTTGGCTGCCAATGAGTTTATCGAGCTCTTCTGTGAGTTGGTTGTTTCCAGACTTACAATAGTTTCAAAGCAAAGGTGAGTGTAATAAGAAATCTTTACTGCATTGATAGCAAATACACATGGATTCTAAGCTGATTTAACTTATTCCAGAGAATGCCCGGCAGACCTGAAAGAAGGCATTGCTAGTTTAATATTTGCAGCCCCAAGGTGCTCCGAAATTCCAGAATTAGCGGCATTGAGGAATTTATTTGAGAAGAAGTATGGGAAAGATTTTGTGGCTGCAGCCACTGATCTGCGACCCAACAGTGGGGTAAATCGCATGGTAAGCACTCTATTGTTGCCATTACAAATTTCTGAATGGAGTACTCTACTGATAGATCACAGTGGTAAAAAGCTGGTGCTAATTTAGGATTACTTGGAATTTTATATTCTCTTAATCACTCGAGGAAAATATTGATCAAGTGCTTTCTATTCTTATAGTTAATTGACAAGCTTTCTGTTAGAACTCCTACTGGCGAAGTGAAGTTGAAAATCATGAAAGAAATTGCAAAAGAACACCAGATTGAATGGGATACTGCAGAATCTGAAAAGGAACTTCTCAAGGCTCCGGAGGAGCATATAGTGAGTCCCCTTGCCCCTCCTACTCTTCAGTCTTCTCTCTATGTATCCCTTTCCATATGCAGACATATATTCACAAACTAACTTGATTTACTTTGTTTGGTAAAATCTGTGGTTTTTTTTGTCAGGAGGGACCTAACACTTTCATTAGTGCTACAAGTTTACCAGTAAAGTCACCTCCAGGTACAATTGTTGCAACAAATAATTCAACTATTAGGTAAGTAAGCTATGCTAAATATATATATCCTTATGCACTCTAAAGAAATTTAAATGTGAAAGCTATGTGTTCATTGTTTCCGCTTATTTTTTTGTTCCTTGTGCAGATCAACTAATGAAGGAACAACAAGCGATATACACTTTGAAGACACTGCATCAGCTGCTGCTGCTGCTGCAGAATCAGCTAAGCAAGCAATCGCTGCTGCACAGGCTGCATCTTATCTGGCCAACAAGAACTTCCATCAGGCCTCTCAACTACCTGGTTTTGATCATACAATCCCCACTTCAGGCATCAATCCTGGGTATGGAATATTTCCTGGAAACTCCACAACACTTCCCAGGACAAACAATCACCAGGTCTGCTATCAAGTCATGGATCATCAATCCAATGGCCCTGGGAATCTATACGAGCCTCAGAGTTTTGATAGGTCTCATTATCTAAGTAATGAAGAGAAAACATCAATGCATATGAATGCTGAACACATCTACAGGAGGCATAGTTACAATGAGACAAGGCCAAATCAGATGGATGGTCAAAATGTGTACAGAAGACTTAGCTATAATAATGCCTCTTCTCCAAATTCAGAAGTAAAGTTTGATGAATCGGACTGTGATGAAGAGATTGAAATGGCAGATTCTCCGACTGGCATTTGTCCACCTCCTAAGCGTCCTCCACCACCAGTACCTTCATCACATGTAGACTCCATTCATCGAGTTCATCCCAAATTACCAGATTATGATGCACTTGCTGCTCGCTTTGAAGCTCTGAAGTATCAAAAATCACAAACCTAGAGTTCAGAGTCCTTGTGAATCATTTTTGTTGGCTTTTTACAAGCCTTTGTCTGATGTGGATTATCCTATTCATAGGTAACAGAATGATGAATATATATTCTTTTGTATTATCCATAAAACTGCATGTTTTTTTTCTCTTTTTTGTAATATCCGTGGAATCAAATCATTATTGCTTATGCTTGTGATCGGGAAATATCGGAAAATTCTTACATGTACCCGACCCATTGAAAACTAAATAAAAGAGTTTTAATAGAAAAAGAGCAAGTTGATTTTAATTACTTTTTATTCGCTGGTTTCAAACGACAAAAAAATATAGTGACCAATTTGCTCTTTCATTCTTGATTAATTATCTGAATCACATATTGGCCATGGTTACTCCAGATTTTAGATATTGGAGATCTTAAAAACTAGAACTGTTGATTGAGGGGGCTAGAGGTCGTGGCAGACCTAGAACTGTGTGGAAGGAGGTGATAGCAAGAGACTTACGTGCCTTAGATCTTGATGCGGATTTGATTAATGTCAGACTTGAATGGAGACGTAAAATCCGTGTCTTGGAAGGGGCCTAAGGCTGGAGTATCTTTTTTGGTGTCTTTTGAGCTTATTTTGTTGAGAATCCATACAGCCGACCCCAACTTGTTTGGGATTAAGGCTTAGTTGTTGTTGTTGTTGTTGTTGTGGAGATCTTAAAAACTAGCTAGAGCCTTTAGCCCATAAGTAGGTAACATAGTTTTAGTAATAAATATAGCTTTTGAAAAATACAAGAAAAATTAAAAATAATTCTAAATTTATTATATTATTTATAAATTATTTATCAAAATATTAGAATTTATAAAATATTTATTAAAATATCAAAATTTTAATAGTTTATAATGAGTTTATAATAATTTTATCATATGTTATAATAAATTTTAATATTGATTTATATTAATATTAAAATATCTCTGTTAAAAAGTAAAATATCTCTATTAATATTAAAATATCTCTCTTAAAAAGTAAAAATTTTAAAAAATATCGTGGATGGTGTGTATTATTTTTTCTAATAAATATTATAATATTGATTTGAGCAAATGAATCTAAATATGTCAAGAATTTATCACATCTAAATATGATACGTTAAAAATTTGATTATTTGATTTAAATTAATATTTTTTCATAAAAGTAATTTCTTAAACCTAAAGTAAAATTTTTTAGAACTCAATATTGATAGTAATTTGATACCATCTTGCTTGAATTCACTTAATTTTATTGGGGCAATGTATTTCACTTGTATCTTGATTCAATGGAGAACCCAAAGTTTTCTGTATCTTGATATGTATCCATCACAAAAGAAGACAATATTCAAAGACAAAAATAAAGAAAATATTCCAAAAAAAAAATCAAATTTAAATATAAAATAATTCTAGTAGAACCAACCCTCTTGTCAACTCTTAAAGTCCGTATAATATGCCATATTATTTCACTTTATGTATGTCATTTCGCCCATGAATAAAAATAAAAACATATTAAATAACAATTAAAGAAAGTTCTATTATTGTTTTAAAGCATTGAAAGGAGATTTAACCTCATCAATAATTGGATAGAGTTTCTATGTAGTACCAATGATTGGATTCTATGACTTCTAAAATGGTTGTTAAATAAGGTATTTTCCTATATATGTTGACTGAGTTGCCATCTCTATGTTCAAACTTTTTTACTATATATATGTGTGTGCGCGCGCTGCTATCAATAGCTAATTATCAAACTCAAAATTAAACTTACCACCATTGTTCTTTGCTTTAAAAACCTTTTTTTTTTCTTTTAGGAATTATCTAACTCCTACTGTACAAAATAAATTCCAAGTTTGTTCAAATATAACCAGACTATTCATCATAACCAAAACAAAATGAATGAAACAAATGAGGTATCTGCAACTCCAATAACATCATCAACTTCACAGGCCACTCCTCCGGCACAGGTGTGTTGTCCTCCCACTACACCAAAATCGTCACCACTTGTTACCATGGAACCTATAAAAATACTTATTGAAAAAGGGTATGTCCCAACTACACCAAAATCCTCTCCCACTGATCCCATACTATATACCCTTTCAGAAATTCCTGAAAGGCTATTATTTACTGAGTCAGGAATGTACAACAAATACTACTCTGCTTTTCATGCTCTGTTTTCTGGAATTGGAGCACAAGCTCTTTTGATTCCTGCAGCTTTCATTTATCTTGGTTGGTGAGTAAAACCCCATAAATGAATTTTTTTTTTCAAATTAATCTGTGTTCGATTAAATTTTCTTTTTATTGAATAAGTTGAATTATATACTACCAAACATATACTTATAACTCTGATTTGATTGATTTCAGGGCTTGGGGTTTAATCAGTTTGACAGTAGTATTTGTATGGCAACTGTACACTCAATGGATATTAATTCAACTACATGAATCTGGTGAAAATGGGATGCGCTATAACAGCTACCTTGAGCTCATTCGTGTTGCATTAGGTATGACTTCAGTAAACATTCACAAATCTACTAATAAATTCACATTTTTATTATTTTAACTTGAATTGAACTAAATTGGCTTTATGTGGTTTCTATAGTTTATTTTTTGAGAGTTGATGATGAATTTATATTGATCTATGCCAGGAGAGAAGAAAGCAAATACGCTGGCCAAATTTCCAATTATGTACCTATCAAGTACAAATTGCACTGTGCTAATAATGATAGGTGCATCAGCTTTGAGAACATTGTTTGATATTACATGTGGAGACTCTTGCTCAGAGCAATTGAAAACAAAAGAATGGTACTTAGTATTTACAAGTATAGCTGTGTTGGTGTCATTGTTGCCAAATCTGAATTCTATAGCAGCTGTAGTATTGAGTGGATCAATCACAGTAATTGGGTATTGTTCATCCATTTGGATTGTGTCTGTGGGAAAAGGCAGCTTGCCAAATGTGTCTTATGATCCTGTAAAGAAAGATAACACATTTCATGAAGCAGTTGGTGTGCTTGTTGGACTTGGGATTATTGCTTTTGCTTTTAGAGGCCATAATCTTGTCCTTGAAATTCAGGTACATAATATAATCTAATTATATATATGTGAATCATTATAAATCTATGTTCTAAATTATATATTTTTTTGTGATATTAAGTTATTTTATTAATGAGTGGGGAAAATATATCTGTAGCACAGAAACTACCCAAAAAAAATCTAATTCCTCAGAACCTCAAAAGTACAGCCCGAGAAAATAATCAAAAACCAGAAAACAAGTAAAAAATAAACAGAGACTCAGAATACTATCTCTTGCACATAGCACAAGCCAAAAAAATCCAAAAATAAATACAGACTCAGTATACTAAATTATATTAATCACTTTGTTTTTCATTTTCATTGTGAATTACAGAGCACAATCCAAATCCATTCTAATGAGAGGCAGAAATCCCATGTGCCAATGTGGAGAGGAGTAAAGGTTGCTTATACACTCATAGGCTTTTGCTTGTTTCCCCTTGCAATCGGTAGTTATTAGGCTTACGGACAAGAGGTAATAAATATCAGCAACTTGATTAATAGAGATAGTAGCTTTGTTTAGGAATGAGTAAATTCTATTGGGATTTCCATAAAAATATTCTATTGGGACAAGAGGTAATACTTTTTTTTTTCTTGAAATAATAAACAATCCATTATAGTAATTAAATTAACTTAAAATTCCATTGACAATTATTGAAACCAAACTAACCCATTGCAATTATTATTTGGCAATTGATAGGTAACATTAAAAGAAGACATCCTATCAACATTGTACAAGTTCCATTCCAATGATGTGTCGCCCATTATTCTTGGCTTAATCTGCATATTTGTTATAATAAACTCTATCATCTCATTCCAAATCTATGGAAAACCAACTTATGATGAGATTGAATCAGTGTACACCAACAAGAAGAACAAGCCATGCCCATGCAAGCCAGGCTTTGGAATGGGGGCGAATTTTTTTTTGCAAATTTTAGCTTTCTCGTAATTATTTATCTCTCATTTTATTTTAATAGTATTTTATAAATTTATAAATTTATTAATAATATATTTTTATTATTAAAAAATTAATTAATAAAAAAATATTAATATATATGTACAGAATTTTAAATTTATAAAATTTTTCATAATAAAAATAAAATAAAGAGAAAAAAATTAAATAATAAATATAATTTCTTAAAAAATAATTAAAATAAACGAGTTCTTTAATTTATTAAATGTGTTCAAATTAATTTAGTTGAAAAATTTATAAATGTGTTCAAATTAATTTAGTTGGAAAATTTATCATTTTTTAATTTTTTTTGCATTTATATATTATTAATATTTTGTCAATTTTTTTAAAGAAAACTATTGCTATAGAATAAATAATTTATTATATTTTTTTTACTTCTTGTAAAAATTTAAAAAAATAGGGGAGCAATTTAAATTTTTTTAAAAAAATTAATAAAAAATTTAAAAAATCTTAAAAAATATTATATATATATATATATAAATTTTAAAAAAGAGAAGGGCAACCCTTCCCTTCCACGTAGCTTCGCCCATGTGCCCATGGTGGCTCAGAGCATTGATTCGCAGTCTCTTTGGTTACTCCAACATAATTTCAACTTTGACAAATCCTTTTTTGGGAAGCATTGCTGCTTTGGCTGGTGGAATAACAATGCCTATGATATTGATATGTCCATGCTTTATGTGGCTAAACATCGTCAAGCCAAAGACGTTTAGCACTATGTGGTCGCTTAATTGGGGACTTGGTGTTTTAGGCAGTTGCTTCAGTTTATTAGTTGTAGCTGCATCTTTTTGTGCTTTTTTCAAAATTGTTAAACTATAGTTTTTTATTTTATTTTTATTTTTTCATCTTGATACCTATTTATTTCATTAAATCACATGTGTGGTTAGGGAATGCTGATTCTTTTTAAAGAAATTATTGTTAATTAACAGTTAGTTCATGAAAATGTTCCAGTTATACTCAATAGATTTAGATTATTTTTGAATAATATAGTATAACTTATGTACTATAAATCAAGTTCAAAGATTCAATCCAAATACTTATGCATGGACTATGTGTTACTGGCCAAACTGAAATGGAAAATAATATAGGTTTCTTCAAAAATACCCTAAAAAATAAAAATATTTTTAAAAATACTAGCTTTTCTTTTTCTATTTCAAAAATACCCTTTTCAACTTTCAATTTCTAAAATACTCAATTTCAAATGTATATTTTTAATATACATTTAGTATAATAAAAATATACTTCATTTTCAAATATATACATTAAATGTATATTTCGTATTTCAAAAATATAAAAAAAAAAGATAAAAAAAATATACTATACAATATAATTTCCTCAATAATATAATAGCCAGTATGTGAACCAATGTCAACAAACTTAGTAGTTTTGGATCTTGAGCTAGCCCGAATATGCTTAAAAGGATATATTAGGAAATTAATTTCAAATTTGAAAAATATGAAGAAATATAAGAACTCATAAATGAATGGACATAAGTTCTAATAATTATTCATTTATAAATTCACATTTATAGACATAAATTGTAGTAGTTTTTGATAACCTGCAAATAAAATTTATTCATCGAACTGCTCATTGTGAATCATTGGTGTCGACCACAAGATTTTAGTTCTTTTAATTGACTCAAGTTTTGGTTGTTTATTTATTATTAAATATTAAAAATGACAAAATTTTAAAAAATAATGCCTTTAATTAAAATAAATGTTATAATTAAATTTTTATAAGGTATTGTTATTCAAATATGTTAATTTATCGTTAATTTGTCATTTCAATTAAAATAATGCCATGTTAAAGTTATATATAATTTGGATTAGCCCAATTGGTTAGACTGAAGAATTCGAAGATAAATATCCACTCTTATGTATAAAATTTTATTTGAGGAAAAATCATATTAAATTTTTAGATTATATATTAGTTCATTTACTTATTTATTTACTTAATTTTAATATATTTTTTTACTTTTATAAATTTTTATTTTTTTATGAATTTTAATAAATAATATGCAATTATGCCATATTTTATAAATATTTATCACATATTTAATTTAGTTATGCTTTAATCTCCCATCCAATCTCGCCTGAATTTTTTACCGTTATCAGTGGCGGAATCAACCCCTTCGAAAGAGAGTAACTAAAGTAGAAGAAGAGAGGCTGAAGGTTGAAGCTGAGGAAGGCTGAGGGCTGAAGGTTAAATATATATCCAGTGGTCGATAGGGGGTCGTCAGCCTCCACCAGACCTACCTAGCTCCGCCACTGACTGTCATCCTTGCACAACTAAATGCCTCCCAACCAATAAAGCCAATCTAATCATTGCTATTATTTTAATGAATTATGATTGCAATTTTTGTTAATTTTTTGTGTTTTGAATAATTTATTGCAAATTGCATTGTTTTTGGTAAATAAAACAAAAAAAAATGTAAGATTTTAATAATATTATTATAGAACATAAATTTTGACTTTCAATAACAGATTCGTTGATATAGATAACAATCTCATCTTTAAACTTTCTACTTAATTTTAATTCTTTTGTGAATTATTGAATATCGTCATTAATTAATTAAAGTTGTTGATTAATTAGTCAATATATTAATTATTTAATTATAGCTGTCTTGCATGACAATTAGTATATATTTTGATTGTTGGACTTTAAATAGTCTTCACTGTAATTTCACAACATTATCATTTTCTTCTGTTTATCTGATTTTATCAACAATCATGCCTCTCCTCTACTACATTACTCGTGAATCATATGATCATAGACTTGAATCGTATTTTTATGCAGAAATTCCCAAAGAAAAAGATCAACTTGATGTTATTACAAGGGCAATTGAAGAAGACAAAGGTCAGACTTCTTCTTCTTCTTCTTCTTCATTAGCAAATGCTATATCAAATTATGAAAAGCTTCCTGATCATCTCAAGTCCTGCTTTGATTATTGCTGTGTTGTTCTAAATAGTTATCACTTTAATTTTGTGGGGAAACAAAAATTGGTTTATTTTTTGATGGCCCAAGATCTAATACCAGAAAAACCAGGGGAGATTATAGAGGATACAGCAGCAAATATGATTAATGAATTAATCAGCCTAGGATTTCTAGAAGAATCAGGAATTTATGGGAGTAGAATGAGAGGCCCTAAATTGTATAGAGAATCATGCCTTGTTCGAGTTGAGGAGAAAGATTTCATTGATAAAACTGTGAATTCACCTATCCATTTATTCATAAAAAATGATGGAATACACCTGCCTTCAAACTTCAAAAACCCTATGGTTCGATCGTTGTTTGCAAAGGCCTTGGTGGAAGTTTCTTATAACTCTTATAGGTTTGCAGCCTTGTCTCAGGTATATTTACAAACTCTGTATGGGTTGCAGTTTCTATCGGTGCTAATTTTAGAAACCAGCATAGACTATTTACCTGCTGAAATTGGAAATTTGGTTCACCTCCAATATTTAGGTTTATATCGCTTAAACATAAAGAAGCTTCCATGTGCTTTAGGTAATCTTCTAAAGCTGCAAACTTTAGAAGTATGGAATACAAGACTACGCGAACTTCCTACAGAAATCCTGAATAATCAAAAACTTAGGCACCTTGTAATGACAAAACCCTCATATCACTATATTCATGATGGAATTAGAATTCCAAAGAGGTTAGCAACTTTGGAGAATCTTCAAACTTTGACTGGTGTATATGCTGGTGGTGACTTTGCTGGTGAATTGAGTAGCTTAACCCAACTTCGACAACTTGGTCTTCATTGTGTCTCCGAAGATAATATCGGTGAGATATCTGCAACAATCGTGAAGATGAATAACCTTGTCTCCCTTTCTTTACAAGCAGAACAAATCCTCCTTCACTCATCCCAAACAGAAACAAAAGAAGTCCCTACAGTTATAAGACTTCTACCTGAATTGGAATCATTTTCTCTTCCACCCCATCTTCAAGAGCTTCTTTTAGATGGTGGCCTAATTGAAATTCCCAATTGGCTTCTCTCCATGGAAAACCTAGTCAAGCTAGATTTATTTAATTCCGAACTTTTGGAGAACTCATCTTTAGTTCTTCAATTTCTTCCGAAATTAAAATGTCTCACTCTATGGCATGCATATGAGGTGAAGGTCATTAGTAAAGAGTTTTGTAGTGCAGGTGGAATTTCAGAATTAGAAACTTTGATAATATGTTCCAAAGATCTAACAGAGTGGACTGAGATTAAAAATGGAGCTTTTCCAAAATTGAGACATTTGCAATTTTGTAATTGTTTCAATTTGAGGTTTCTTCCTGAAGGCCTACAAGACGTTTCTAGCATTCAAGAGTTGTTTTTGAGGCCTTCGCATGAAGATCTTGCAAGGAGATTAAATGGTGAAGAAAATTACAAGATCTATTGATGTGTTAAGAATTTTCGATGTTTGTTTATTTGTCTCTGTCTATGGCTGTCAAACTGACAGCAGCATGTGTTTCTTATTTATTTATTTGATTGTGCTGTCAACTGACAGCAGTATGTGTGTCATGTTTTTCTATGGCTGTCAATGACAGCATAATGTGTTTTTCCAGCTTGTGTTTGTTATTTTATGGTTTCTAAAGTTTTTTTGTATTCTATTTAAATGGCTATGTATTTCTCTATTGTAGTATTGAAATGAAAATCATTTTTCACCTTTCTTCAATGCTCTTCTTTGTAGAGAAATTTCCATGTCTGAAATTTCTTTCTCATTCCCTCATTTGTTTGTTTAAATTCCTACAAATGGTATCAGAGCATTTAGAGAGGTCTTGAGGGACTTGTGAGCTTGAGTATTTTATGTTTTAGAGATTGTGAGTTGAAAAAATTGAGAGAAGTGTGAGATGGCTTCGGGAAACACAATGGGGACTGCACCACCAGTTTTTACTGGTGAAAATTATCATATTTGGGCTATTAAAATGAAGGCTTATTTGAGATCCCAAAGTTTATGGGATGTGGTTGAATCACATGTAGAACCACCAGCTCTTTCAGCAAATCCCACGTTGAATCAAATTAAGAAGCATGAAGATGATGTTGCAAGAAATCCTAAGGCGCTAAACTGCCTGCATTCTGCTATTTCAGATGAAATTTTCAGCAAGATTATGACCTATGAATCTCCTAAAGAGATATGGGACAAGCTCAAGGAGGAATTTGAAGGCAATGAAAGGGTGAAGACAGTGAGGCTGTTAACTCTCAAACGTGAGTTTGAGGTGCTGAGAATGAAAGATGGCGAAAACATCAAGGAGTATTCTTCAAAGCTTCTTGGGATTGTTAACAAGATTAGGATGTTTGGAGAAGATTTCAAAGACCAGAAAGTTGTAGAGAAAATGCTTATTAGTCTACCTGCAAGATTTGAGTCCAAGATCTCTGCAATTGAAGAATCTTGTGATCTAAAATCTTTATCAGTGGCTGAACTCATCAGTAAATTGCAAATACAGGAACAAAGATCAAGCATGAGAGATGAAGCTGTGTCAGAAGGAGCCTTTCAAGTAAGACAAAGATGGTCTTCAAAAGGTGGCAAGAAGAATGAACAAAGTAAGGCTGAAAAAAACAAAAGTGATGGTGAAAAGAAGAAGTTTCCAATTTGTAGTCACTGCCATAGAGACAATCATGCTGAAAAGGATTGTAGATACAAGGGAAAGACAGCAATTCAATGTAGATCCTGCAACAAATGGGGTCATATTGAGAAAAATTGCAGAGCAAAAAGGAGGTCAGATCAAAGGGAACCTCAACAGCAAGCTAATTTTACTGATGAAGTAAAAGAAGATGATTGTAATTTTGCTTTTATGGCCTCAGAATTCAAACACTGTAAAGATGAACAAATCTGGTTCATTGACAGTGCTTGTACAAGTCATATGGCAAAGGATGAGAGCTCATTTTGTGATTTGGACGTAAATGCCAAATCAACGGTAAAGATTGGAGATGGAAGCAAAATTAAAGCTGAAGGGAAAGGATCCATAGCTGTTCACACACAACAAGGTACAAAATGCATCCATGATGTGCTTTTTATACCTTGCTTAGCTGAAAATTTGCTTAGTGTTGGTCAACTACTTGCAAATAATTATTCATTAATATTCAAGGATTACTCTTGTACTATTTATGATCCAACTGAATGTTTGATTGCAAAGGTTGACATGGTGAATAGGAGCTTTCCTTTAAAATGGGATAAAGTAGCTAATTATGTTAATTATGCTGCTATTGATGATTCCATGTTATGGCACAAGAGATATGGCCATTTTAATCTTGTGGCAATTAAAAATATGCAGCTGGAAGGGTTAACTAGAGATTTACCAAAAATCTCTGTTACTAATGATATATGCAGCTCTTGTCAATTTGGAAAAATGCAGAGAAAATCATTTCCTTCACAATCCTCTTGGAGAGCCAAAGAAAAGCTGGAATTGATACACACGGATGTGTGTGGTCCTATGAGTACAAATTCACTGAATGACAGCAGGTATTTTGTTTTGTTTATTGATGATTTCTCAAGAATGGCTTGGATTTACTTCTTGAACAGTAAAGGAGAAGTATTTTCAGTTTTTAAGAAGTTCAAAATGATGGTTGAAAAGCAAAGTGGATGTGTTTTAAAGCTGATTCATTCTGATAATGGGAAGGAGTACACCTCAAGAGAGTTTGACAGATTTTGTGAAGAAATGGGGATCGGGCATCAATTAACAGTAAGTTATTCTCCTCAACAGAATGGTGTTTGTGAGAGGAAAAACAGAACGGTGGTTGAAATGGGCAGGTGCATGCTAGCAGAGAAGAAATTGCCACTCAAATTCTGGGCTGAAGCGATTTTCACTTCCATTTACTTGCTGAACAGATTGCCCACAAAGGCAGTAAATGGTAAAACACCAATTGAAGCATGGTCTGGTGTTAAACCTTCAGCTAAGCACTTGAGAACATTTGGTTCCATGTGCTACATTCATGTACCGGCAGCAAAAAGGTCTAAGTTGCAGCAGAAGGCAGAACAAGGAATTTTCGTAGGTTATTCAATTATGTCAAAAGGCTACAGGGTATTCAATTTACAAACTCAGAAAATCCTTGTTAGCAGAGACGTTGTTGTGGATGAGTCATCACATTGGAATTGGGAGAAATGCATTGTAGAGAAAGATGATTGTTTAAGTCAGTCAATTTCACTTCCTATTACAGAACCAACAAAGTCTTTCATCGAAATTGAGAAGGATGATGTCGATGAGTCGCCACCAGATTCACCCATTCTCAAGACGAAATCTGTAGCTGAAATTTATGAAAGTTGCCGATTTGTAATGTTGGAACCTCAATCTTATGATGATGCAGCCAGATATGAGGTATGGAGGAGTGCTATGAACGAGGAGATTAGAATGATTGAGAAAAATGGGACGTGGAAGTTAATTGATAGACCGGAAAGTAAGAATGTGATTGGAGTGAAGTGGGTTTACAGAACAAAGTTAAATCCCGATGGCTCTATCCATAAACACAAGGCAAGATTAGTCGTTAAAGGGTATTCTCAACTTGCTGGAATTGATTTTGAAGATACTTATGCTCCTGTGGCTAGACATGAGACTATTAGACTCTTGTTGGCACTAGCAGCTCAATTAAGTTGGGAGGTGTTCCATTTAGATGTAAAATCTGCCTTTCTCAATGGTGAACTGAAGGAAGAGATATTTATTGAGCAACCTGAAGGGTTCGTGATTCCAGGCAGTGAAGATAAAGTTTATCTGCTGCACAAGGCATTGTACGGGCTCAAACAGGCACCCAGAGCCTGGAATAGCAAAATTGACGCTTATTTGCTTAATTGTGGCTTCACGAAAAGTGAGAATGAGCCTACACTCTATGTCAAAAATGCTGGTGAAGGTAAAATTCTTGTTATTTCCATTTATGTTGATGATATTCTAGTAACTGGAAACAACACTGCATTGATTGTTGATTTTAAGAAAGATATGGAGGCTTCATTTGAAATGTCAGATTTGGGTTTGATGACTTATTTTTTGGGTATGGAAGTGAGTCAATCTAAGTCTGGGATATTCATATCTCAGAAGAAATATGCGCTGGATATACTGAAAAGATTCAAAATGGAGAATAGTAATCCAGTAGCATGTCCTCTGATTCAAAATGAAAAGCTTTCAAAGGCTGAAAAGGGTGATGGCGTTGATGCTAGTAATTACAGAAGCTTGGTTGGAAGCATAATGTATTTAACTTCAACAAGACCAGATTTGATGTTTGCGGCAAATGTTTTATCAAGATTTATGCAAGTTCCTTGTCAAGTTCATTTCGGAGCGACAAAGCGTGTATTAAGGTATATCAAAGGAACTCATGACTTGGGAATTTGGTATTCAAAAGCTGAGAATGGAGATTTATTGGGGTATTCAGATAGTGACTGGGCTGGATGTCCAGATGACATGAAGAGCACCAGCGGCTATGTATTTTCAGTTGGTTCCGGCATTTTTTCATGGAATTCGAGGAAGCAGAATGTGGTAGCTCAGTCCACAGCAGAGGCAGAGTATGTTGCGGCCGCCGCTGCCGCAAATCAAGCTATTTGGTTGAGGAAAGTTTTTGCAGATATTCAACAAATTCAAGCAGATGCTACTGTTATTAAGGTGGACAACCAATCTGCTATAGCTATGGCCAAGAATCCAGTGCTCCATGGTCGAACTAAACACATAAATGTCAAAGTTCATGCAATTAGACAAGCAGAAAAGGAAGGTGAAGTTCAACTTGTTTATTGCAGGTCTGAAGAACAATTAGCAGATATTATGACTAAAGCATTACCAAGGGCAAGATTTGAGATTCTAAGGGAAGCACTTGGAGTATCTAAGAAAATTCTTAAGGAGGAGTATTGATGTGTTAAGAATTTTCGATGTTTGTTTATTTGTCTCTGTCTATGGCTGTCAAACTGACAGCAGCATGTGTTTCTTATTTATTTATTTGATTGTGCTGTCAACTGACAGCAGTATGTGTGTCATGTTTTTCTATGGCTGTCAATGACAGCATAATGTGTTTTTCCAGCTTGTGTTTGTTATTTTATGGTTTCTAAAGTTTTTTTGTATTCTATTTAAATGGCTATGTATTTCTCTATTGTAGTATTGAAATGAAAATCATTTTTCACCTTTCTTCAATGCTCTTCTTTGTAGAGAAATTTCCATGTCTGAAATTTCTTTCTCATTCCCTCATTTGTTTGTTTAAATTCCTACAAGATCAAACACATTTCAGATTTAAGGATGGGTTCGCCAAATGGATTGAAATGGTTGCCATATTAATTCCATAAGGAAGGTTTATGGTTAAGCTGGAAATCACATATATTGTTGTATTTGAATCTTTCTTTGTAAAACTTGGAAACAAGAGGTTGTGGATAATTGTTTATAAAGAAGCCCGCAAAGGCTTGTGTTGTATAATTTCCCTTTTGGATTTCATAGTCAAACCTAAAATTGATTACATCTTCAATTAGACTGGTACACTTTTTGATTCACATATCCATTAAAAAAAATTGTGAACACATCTAGTTTTTACTATTAGAAGATAGTATATATAAAATGAACTATAAATATCAGATCATTATAAATATAAACAAATACTAACAAATTATATTCTTCATGGAAGCTTGAATTTAAACCAATCATGCCTTCTTTTTTTATTTCTTAAACTAAGTTGAGCTTTTTCATTTTGTAAAATGTTTTATGTTACTGGAACCTAGATATTTTAAAATTAATATATTTTCTAGGTTTGTTGAACTTAATTTTGAAAATATATTAATTAAAATATTTTGTAATTTTTATGCTGCGGATGTTATTTATTCATTTGAATTAATTGTGTTATCCATTATGGATTTTATAGAAGTGCTTGTGCGATTGTAAAATAAATTAGTGGTTCGGGTGGTATAAGCTTGATGTGTTGAACTTATATTATTTTTAATTACATGAACGTCAAAATATATTAACCTTCATGTTTGTTATGTCTCGACATAGCCGGAATTTTGTCGTTCAGTTTAGATATTTCAGTATAATAAAATTTTAAACTTAATAATAAACTTAAAAATCTTATAAACTAATTTTAATATTAGCTGAATACCAGGAAAAATCTCAAACATTTTAAAAAATATGTTACTTTATTTTAATAATTAGTTTTGTTCTGAAGCTTGTAGGAGAGTCAATATAGACGAGTGTTTCTGCTTGTTGGATTTGGAAAGAATATACCATGTTTTTTTTTGTGCTAGCAGATTTTGGTCTAAGGTTTGGTTTTTATGGGCTCTTTTATATTTAGAGTACTGTCAGAGAGTAATTTTTAGCTCACCATTTTCAACAATTCCCTTTCTTGCTTCTAATTTTCTTGAATAACTATCATGCTTATATTGTTATAACATGGGGCTATAGTCTTATCAATTTTAATGACGCTCACTCTTGCAAGCATTTGGCCCCTGAAAAAAAATTTTCTATATTTGTCTGACTGCACTGAATTAATTTTCTATATTTGTTGAGTGTACTGAGTTATTAAATTACATGGCTTAGTTTTTCCACTTCTCTTGGTGAGGAGGTTGAATTTAGTTGGTTGTTATGTGAATATGTTGATTTTGCTTCAGGGGTTCTTTTGAAATCCTTTTTAAAATTTTGACTTTGTTTGTTTTGATATGAATATATATGCATATCGATGAGTGAATAGATTATGTGGTCATAAAGGCTTTGACCATATGGCTTTGAAGATGTTGAATTTGTCAAGCTATCCTTAATTTGATGTCCATGCTTTGCATATATGATACTGCTACTTGGTGCATTATTCCTTTTCCAAGGGATACCTCCATTTTGAATCTTGGTTCCAGTAGTATTCTCCATAAGCACAGAGGAATATGTTACATTGTATTAACTGCTTGAAGGTACCCACTGCTATTAATTCCACTTGATAATTGTTTTTTTTTTAATTCCTCTGGATATAACTTTTATATAAGCTACTTAGTTGTTAGAAATTACAAGTGGATTTGTTCAAGGTCAGTTTTTAGTATTAGCGGGTTAGTGATTCATGCACTAGTTAGTTTTGATGTTAAACAGTAAGAAACAGGGAGAAATTATGATTTACTAGTTTAAACATCCATTTATTTGTCTATTGCCTTTAACTAAATGGTAGAATAATGGCTACTTGGTTTTTGAATTAAACTACAATCTGGCCTTAAGTTTTTTTATGTGATGGAGAGAAGTTAAGAAGGTTTTAATTCTCTGTAAACACCTGTTTTTAGTATATCTTGTAGCATGTAGAAAAATTCTGTTAGATAAGAGTACAAAATTGTGAAGAAAAAGTGTTAAGGCTGCACTGAACCTTGGAAACTGAATGGGTCCGTTTGAAACTTGTATCGATTGCATATGACGTGGACCTGCCATTTGAAATTAGTTCCTGTTATTTTCCTTTTGAAATTAGTTCCTGTTATTAACCTGAACATTCGTCTACAACAATGCTATTGTAATTTAATGGCAAAATTATACAAATGTTACCCTGATAATTTTCAATTCCAAGGTGCAACATTTTCATTTTGAGTGAATTAGATCTTTGTAATATCTGGTGTTCTTGATGATGAAATAACAATGAAGGTGGCTATTACCTTTTATTAGATGATTCTCCAGAAATAAGTAAGGTTGGTAATAGATAGTGAATTTCTTGGTCTCTTGGTGCTGGTCACAGTTACAGAAAATGACTGAACAGCGAATTGAAAGGGATGATTGATTGATTGCTACCAAAGCTTGGGACATGATTGTTAGGATTTGAAGATTATTATTATTATTTTTTGTGAAGTAGGACGAAATTTAGAGATCTCCTACCATGTGCATTAGTAGCCATTGAACTGTTGCATGTAAATTTCCAATTAAATATCTTATGGTTGCGTATTGTAAAGTATCGGATGTGAAATATACTGTCAACTTTGTGGTGTTTATATAAGTTATAAACGCACCCTTTGTTCTTGACCATGTCAAATAGGCAAAGAACGAGAACTGATAGGGACCAAAAAGCATACCTCTCTGGACTGCTGATCTCAATATATATACAATTAGGTTTACAATATGTATATTGTACATTTACAAATATACCCCTAATATACTATATACATGGTTCACATCCCCCTCAAACTGATGTGGGGACAACATAAGTTTGCTAACTAGAAAATCATGACGAGCTTTAGTCATAGACTTGGTGAACAAGTCTGCAAGCTGAAGCTGTGACGAGATATGAGGTAAGGAAATGAAACCAGCATAGAGTCGATCACGAATAAAATGACAGTCAACCTCAATATGTTTTGTACGTTTATGAAAAACTGGATTTGTAGCTAGTCTAATAGCACTGAGATTATCAGCATGAAGCGGTATAGGTGCAGGTAGACGAACACCCAAATCCTGTAACAAACCATGTAACCAAACAAGCTCACTACAAGCAGAGGACATAGCTCGATATTCCGCCTCTGTAGAAGATTTAGATACAGTAGCCTGTTTCTTGCATTTCCAAGAGATAAGTGAATCACCAAGAAAAACACACCACCCTGTAGTGGAGCGTCTAGTATCAAGGCAGCCAGCCCAATCTGCATCTGCATACGCACGAAGCTGAAGTGAAGAAGCAGAAGAAAGGAAAAGACCCCGTGATAATGTTCCCCGAAGATATCAAACAATTCAATGCACCGCTGTAAGGTGAAGCTGACAAGGAGCAGATACAAACTGATTAACAACTTGAACAGCATGAGAAATATCCGGTCGAGTTGTAGTAAGATAAATTAGACTACCCACTAACTGCCGATACAAAGTAGGGTCAGGAAGAGGGGTACCAGCAGTCTTGGAATATTTTACATTAAGTTCCATGGGAGTATCAACCACCTTAGTATCAGTAAGATTAGCAAGTTGAATAAGATCCTGAGTGTACTTCCGTTGATTTACAAAATAACCAGAAGAGGAATTTTGAATTTCCAAGCCAAGGTAATAAGAAACAGTACCCAAGTCTTTCATTTGGAAGGATTGCTCAAGCAAGAGCTTCAACCGTTGAATACCACCTGTATCATCCCCAGTAATAAGAATGTCATCAACATACAGAAGAAGAATAGTGATACCTGTAGACTGATTCCCAATAAACAGAGAAGAATCATGACCACTCTGAGTAAAACCAGCACCCAATATAACATCACTAAATCTAGCAAACCAAGCTCGTGGAGCTTGCTTTAAACCATACAAAGACTTTTTTAATTTGCAAACCATATTGCCCTCAGTAAAATAACCTGGAGGTGGCTTCATATAAATTGTCTCTTGTAAAGAACCATGTAAAAATGCATTCTTTACATCCAGCTGAAAAATCGGCCACTGTCGTATAGTAGACAAAGCCAAAACTGCACGGATAGTGGTCATCCGAATAACAGGAGCAAAGGTTTCAGTATAATCAATATCATATTCTTGAGTGTACGCTTGTGCCACCAAACGAGCCTTGTATCTATCCAAACTACCATCAGATTTCAATTTGATACCGTACACCCATTTGCTACCAATAGTTGTGGCACCTTTAGGTAGAGATGTCAGTTCCCAAGTACAATTCTCAATCAAAGCTTGTAGTTCAGCATCCATAGCATCTCGCCAACACTTATGAGCAAATGCCTGTTTATAAGTGGTCGGAATTTGAGTAGTTTCAAGAACAGCAGATAAGGAACTAAATGGTGAATCATCAAACCGTGAAGGTGGTTGACTAGGTCGTGAAGAATGACGCAAAGGAGGAGCAACCAAATCAGTATTTGAGGATATAGGCAAGGAGTCAGAAACATCACTGACTGAAGATACACCTGATGATAGACCAGCAATATTAGTAGCAGAGCCAGAATGATCCGAATCAAAATCATGTAACTGGACCAAGGAATCACTATTGGAGTCACTCGAACCATAATAGGGAATAGATTCAAAGAAAACAACATTCCTGGAAATCCGAATACGACGGATGGTTGGATAACATAGAAAACCTTTATGAAAAGGACTATATCCCACAAAAACACACTTAGCTGCCTGACAAGAAAGCTTATTTCTTTCATGAGAAGGTAAGTGAACAAAACATGTACATCCAAAGACATGGAGATTCGAATAATCTGGCGATCGTGCATATAATACTTTAAAAGGAGAAAGCTGATTCAAAACAGGCGTAGGAAGGCGATTAATAAGATAAACAGCAGTTGTTGCAGCCTCCACCCAAAAATGGAAAGGAACATGTGAATCACTTAATAGTGTCCGAACAACAGCAAGTATATGACCATTTTTCCGTTCTGAAATACCATTCTGCTGTGGCGTTCCAGGACAGGAATATTGAGAGAGAATTCCATTATCTTCCAAGAACTTTTTAAATTCACCATCAATATATTCTCCCCCAGAATCGGACCTAAGAATCTTGATATTCTTAGAAAATTGTGTAGCAACCATAGCCCGAAAAATCTTAAAATAAGTAAAAACCTCAGATTTTTTTTGCAGAAAATAAATCCATGTAAATCGGGTATAATCATCAATGAATAGCAAAAAATAATGGAACCCCATACGAGAAGAACAAGGTGCAGGTCCCCAGACATCAGTATGCACAATATCAAAAGGGGCAGTAGTATTACCATGTTTCAATCCAAACGGCAAAACAACACTCTTATGCAAAGAACACACAGAACAAGACTTATTAATAGAAGCAAGAGATTGAATCTTTGTATTTAATAATCCTGAACGAAATAACAAATCTGTTTTCTCAGAATGAGGGTGGCCAAGACGTTTATGCCATAAATGCCACACATTATTACAAGAATTATTAGTTGAAACAAAAGCAGTAGAAGAACAATTAAACGAATTTCCAGACTCGGCAGCAGACCATTGCACATCCAAAGAGAATAATCGACCCATCCTATGCCCCTTCCCTCTCACTTCCCTAATGCGAAGGTCCCGAATAAGACATCCATTTCGGAAAAAAGAAACAACAGTATCATCAATATCATCAACTAACTGCCCAACAGAGACAAGGTTTGCAGTGAGATTTGGAACCAACTGTACATTTGGCAATGATAGATGAGAAGCAGAAGACAAAGCTAAACTGAAATCCTTATGACCTACAACATCCAATTTTTCACCACCAGCAGCAAGTACTTTATGTGAACCAGAAACAGACTTATATTTCATATCTCTTGGATAACTCCCTATCATATGATTTGTACAAGCAGAATCCATAATCCAAGGTAAGGAATTTGGAAAAGAATTCTTACCAGTAATTCCAATGGCCGAAAAAGCTGATGAAATTGCAGAAGTGACTGTATTTTCCACTAGATCCTTCATATCGGCCGATAGGTTAGCGGACGGAGCAGCAGTCTGCTCACTTTGTGTCGTTGATGAAGTGTGATAAACCCGAGAAGCATTCAAATGTGATGAAGAAGACCCGCCTTTCGACTTCTTCACAGGACACTCGGGAACTATATGCCCATGAGTTTTACAGTAGACACAAAAAGTTCTTCTTCTTACAATGCGAAACCACATGGCCAAACTCCTTATATTTATGACATTGAATTTTCGACCAGTCACATTGATTTTGTTGTTTCGATTTAGTACGAGTAGCAATAAAAACCGAATCCAGCCCTTGCCTATTTTCCAAAGAAGCTTGTGTATACAAGCGAGTTTCTTCTCGTAATAATTCACTCAAAACAGTATCAACATCTGGAAGTGTAGCACGATTCAAAATATTAGCTCGAAGTGATTCAAACTCCGGCCGAAGTTTCATAAGAAACTGCATAACTTTTCTTTCATTATACAGTTGTTGTATACTCTGAACACAACAATCGGTTTGAACATTAGAAGTACTTGCGACTTCAAGATCAGTCCACAAGGTCAGAAATCCCGCATAGTAATCATGAATATTTTTATCACCCTGTGAGTACTGAAAAATATCATGTTCAATTTGAAATTTCCTAGCAAAGTTACTCTGTTGATAAACTTTAGCAAGCGTATCCCACATCCGTTTTTCCAAACCCAAGCCACGCAGGGAGGAACTAATGTTAATAGCCACAGAACTCAAAATCCATGAAACCACCCGTGCATCACTGGTCTGCCATTCTGTTAATTCTTTTCCAGCAGCAGTAGGTTTTGAAACCGACCCATCAATGTGACCCCAAAGGCCCTTACCTTGAACGAAATATTCAAAATGAAATCTCCAAATCCCATAATTGCTACCATCAAACTTGACTGTGAGATAATCTCCTTTCTCGGAAGCCATGGAGATGAAAGCAAATAAGAACAGAAGAAAAGAGAAAACAAATCAAATCCAAATCGGAATTGGAAAGAAAAAAAGGAGTCAAAGAAATAATCCCCTAGAGCCAATAACCAGTCTCTGACCATGTCAAATAGGCAGAGAACGAGAACTGATAGGGACCAAAAAGCATACCTCTCTGGGCTGCTGATCTCAATATATATACAATTAGGTTTACAATATGTATATTGTACATTTACAAATATACCCCTAATATACTATATACATGGTTCACAGACCACACCCCTCATTTCACTTTGTGAAGTTTGAGTATGTCTACAAGCATAGAAGAAGCTATGTAATTGAATGCTTGAACTTGACATTTTTGCTCAAATAATTACTGTACGATATTTTAGGGTGAAATGAAGCTATATAGCTAGCAGCCCTTTTAAAATATGCTCAAGAGTGACATATGCTAAAGAGAAGTTGAGGTCTTAAGTCTTGACTCACTGTTGTCTATCAGATTTCTGACTCGTGTTTTCTAGGATGTCTTAAGAGCTTGTAAGAAAATGTTGTTTGATGAAAATGATATATTAAGAAAAGATGTTCAGGGAAAAGTGGGGTTTTGCTGCATGCAGGGTTGGTGTTATCAGTGGACTCTGCCTATTTGAAACTTGTGGCTATGGTGAAAGCCTGTTGGCATTTGAAATTAGCCATTGTTATTGTCAAAATTACATGCCAATATAATAACAATGCAATTTGAGGTTGAATGGTGAATGGCTTATTAGGTGATCCACCTTTCATAACCATTTGATTCCTCAAAATTCAATTAATCTTGTCATTCAATAGAGTCGTAGGATTTATGGGGCTTTTAGGGAGAGAGGATACTTTCCCTTGGCAGCTTGAGCAACGCAAACTTGACCATTTCCAAATCTTTTTCCAACTGCTTTAATGGATATGCAACTGTAAAATTACCATTGTCTTTACAGTCTTTGGCTGATGAAGTTTATATATTCCGTGTCAGCTTGTGAAGCTGGAATTAGGATATGGATTTCTTTGCATGTATGCAGTTGTTGAATATGTTTAGAGGATGATTTGTTTCCTACACAAGTTTAGACTATGTTACAAATACAACTCTTTTCAAGTAAATACATTTTGAAACATCTCCTTTGAGAAATTTGTCTTTGTTCTGTTAGCTGGGTTGTTCTCGTCTCTGTGGAATAAATTTGTGAATGAGATTTAGTTGGGATGTTCTCTAGCTGAGCTAGGTATGATGTCGGCCTTACCCAATGCTCGAAATTTAGGCCTGAAGCTTGGGCCATGGCTCAACTCAAGTGGCCAAGTTCAGTCCATTTAAGTTTTCGAGCTGAGTTTTGGATGGGTAATGTTCGAATGACTTGGATCATATTAAATTGGACTGGGTTAACGGGTCGGTAAATACTCCTAGTGATTGGTCTTTTTTGATGAAAAATATATTGTTAATGTAATCTTGTTTATTATATACAGCGAGGAGGATTTTTTCTTTTAAAAAAATTTAGAAAATTAGAGCTGTAAAAGGAATTTTAGCGCAATGGTAAACATTGTTGCCGTATGATTTGACTCCGAAAATAATTTCTTGTAACTATAAAAAAAATATGCATACAGTAGATTTTGTGTTTTATCCTTTCATGAATTTCGCATATTGTAGGAATGTTTGTACGCTGGATTACGGCTGCCTCTTAGAAAAATAGAGCTGTACTCAAAACTTTTTAATTTTACTCAATATTTTGAAATCAGAAAATCTTTCTGTTGGCAGTTGTGTTCCGTAAAGTTTGGATTCACAACTTTAGATTCCTAAATGTTAAGGAGTTATCTCCTCATTTATGAAGGAGTTATCTCCTCATTTAGTTTAAGGTAATTATGAAGGAGTTATCTCCTCATTTATCTCCTATGTTGGCAGTTATCTCCTCATTTATCTCCTAAAATTAAATGGGTAACGTACTTGATGGAAGTATGATTATCTATAAAGGGCTTATAGTTGTATTAGGGGTCCCTAAGCACAAAACACTCTTACAGAAAACAAAACTCATCTATTGTGAGTAATTTTGAGTGTTTAGAAGACTCTTTGCTTAAGAAGACAGTGCTGTAATTTCAACAGGTTTCTTGACAATTCAAACTCAATGGCTGGAGGTATGTCAATGATCATATTCCGGTGCCTAATTCATGTTTAATTTATCCAAAGTCTGCATGTTTGATTATAAGGCTTACAGTTGGTATCAGAGCCTTACAATCATACCTCTGTCTTGTTGTTTGAATCACTTCAATTGTCCAGAATTGATAATTCAGAAAATATATTAATCTAAATTCATGATTGTGATTATAGTTATTAAGTGCTGATAGCATTTTTTATTTACAAATGATAATCTATATTTTGTTTTTTATAAAAAAAAATGAAGAATACAGTGAGTGGTTTATATAATTTTATTAAATTAGGAATTAGCCACAGCAATCCTAGTAGAATAAAATTGTATATGATCACATACAGTGTTTGTAGATTTCTAATAATTGTATTTTATTTAATTAAAGACTAGTCACAGCATCTTTGATTGAATAAAATATAATTAGGTATCTCATAAGGAATCTTGCTAATAGAATGTTAGATGCTTTTTCATAATTACCCACAGGAAATATGAAACTGAATCTAATAATTTTATTATAAGGATAGATAATTATATTAGAATTAAATGACAATTCTATTATAAAGTATTGAATCTAATTGAATTAAAATTTCAGCCCACAGGTAAATTTTATGTCACTAGATTCAAATTGATTTGCATTTGGTAAATCATACATTAGTGTGCCTCAATATTAATGTGAAGCATGTTTTAATTTGCAGTTATTCAACCTGTGAATACTTCTGATATTAAAAATGAAATTTCTGAACTGATTGGTGAGAATTATCAATTATGGAAGGATGCTGTTCTCCTTCACTTAGAATTTATGGATATTGATTATGCTATCAGGAAAGATGAACCACCAGCTACTGAATTGGGTCTTTATGAACATTGGGAGCTGTCTAACCGCTTGAGTGTTATGTTCATTAAGACCAAAATACCTGCTGGAATTCGTGGTTCTGTGGAAAAGTATGACAATGTCCAAGCATTACTGAAGGCACTGGACGAACAGTTTGAGACTTCAGATAAGGCACTTGCTAGCACCCTAATAATGAAATTCTCATCTGTAAGGCTCACTTGTGTGAGAGGTGTGCGTGATCACATCAATAAGATAAGGGACATTACTGCTCAACTAAAGAATCTTGAGGTTGATATATCAGAATCTTTCCTTGTGCACTACATATTAAACTCTCTTCCTAAGGAATATGGCCCTTTTAAGATCTCTTATAACACACATAAGGTTTAATGGTCAATTAATGATTTAATGGCCATGTGTGTGCAAGAGGAGGGACGTTTGACAATGGAGATTGGAGAGAGTGCATTCCTAACTACTCAAGGAAAGAAGACAGATCAGGCCAAACATAAGGGGAAAAAGAAAATACCTCCCCAAGGTGACATCAAGAAAGAATCCACGTGTTTCTTCTGTAAAAAGAAGGGACACATGAAGAAGGATTGTTTCAAGTACAATAAATGGCTAGAGAAGAAGGGTAAGTCAATCTCACTTGTCACTTATGAATCCAATATGGTTGATGTTAATTGTAACACATGGTGGATTGATTCTGGTTCCACAATCCATGTTTCTATTTCCTTATAGGGATTAACAAACCTACTGAAGCCAATGGGAGCGGAGCTTATCATCTATTCTGGAAACAAGATGCAATCTCATGTGGAGGCCATTGGAACATGCAGTTTAGTTCTTAGGAGTGGTTTTATTTTGAAGTTGGAAAAGATCTTTTACATTCCTAGTTTTTCTAGAAATTTAGTTTCTGTTTCAAGACTTGTTCCTTTTGGTTATTCATTTAGTTTTTCTAACAATTTATTTAGTTTATCTTTTAATTCTAAACTTATTGGAAATGGAAAATTGATAGATGGTCTCTATTCTCTAGACTTACAAAATGATATTACTTATAGTGTTATGCATGTTCAAGCTGGTTCTAAAAGATGTGTTATAAATAAGGACTCTTCTATTTTGTGGCATCGGAGATTGGCTCATATCTCCATTGAGAGAATTAAGAGATTGGTAAATGATGGGGGTACTTAGTGCCCTAGATTTCACTGATTTTGAGACTTGTATAGCCTGCATCAAGGGCAAGCAGACTAACAAGTCAAAGAAAGGTGCCAAGAGGAGTTCAACCGTATTAGAAATCATACATTCGGATATATGTTGTCCAGACATGGATGCATATGGTCAGAAATACTTTATCACCTTTATAGATGATTACTCACGATACATGTATCTCTACATGCTTCATAATAAGAGTGAAGCGTTGGAGGCCTTTAAGGTTTTTAAGGTTGAAGTAGAGAAGCAATGCAGTAAGCAAATTAAAATTGTGAGAACGGATAGAGGTGGTGAGTACTATGGCAGATACACTGAAGATGGACAAGCACAAGGTTCATTTGCGAAGTTTCTTCAAGAAAATGGGATAGTTGCCCAATACACCATGCCTGGGTCTCCGGACCAGAATGGTGTTGCAGAAAGAAGAAACCGAACCCTAATGGATATGGTACGCAGTATGCTTAGCAGCTCTAAGTTGCCTAAGTCCTTATGGGTGGAAGCTCTAAAAACAGCAGTATATATCTTAAATCGAGTTCCAACAAAGGCTATCCCAAAGACACCTTTTGAGTTATTTAAAGGTTGGAAACCAAGTTTAAGACATATACGTGTATGGGGATGCCCATCTGAAGTGAGAGTTTACAACCCACAAGAAAAGAAACTAGATCTAAGGACCATTAGTGGGTATTTCGTTGGATATGCCGAGAAGTCCAAAGGATATAGATTCTATTGTCCATCTTATAGTACTAGGTTTGTGGAATCAAGAAATGCAAAATTTCTTGAGAATGACTTGATTAGTGTGAGTGATCAATTTGAGGACACTGTTTCTATAAGAGATCAACCCTCTATTTCAGGTAATAGACTAGTTGTTATCCATAATGCTCCTCAAGTTCAAACGAGTGTTAGACAACAAGTCAATGAGGATCCACAAGATGCTGAGGATACTCTAGTAGAACAAAGTGTTCAAGAAACTCAAGAAGTTATTGAACAACAAGTTGAACAACATAATTATGAAGAGAATGTTGGTCAAATAGACGATCTACTAGAGAAAGAAAATCGGCTATTCCTAGTGATTATGTAGTGTATCTACAAGAATCTGACTGTAATACTGGAGCTAATGATGATCCTGAGTCTTTTTCACAAGCTATGAGTTGCAAAGAGTCAAAATTGTGGTACAATGCCATGGAGGAGGAGATGAACTCTATGAGGTGTAATGCAGTCTGGGATCTTGTTGAGTTGCCTGATGGTGAAAAACCTATTGGTTGTAAATGGGTCTTTAAAACCAAGAAGGATTCATTAGGGAACATCGAAAGATATAAAGCTAGACTGGTTGCAAAAGGGTTCACCCAAAGGGAAGGAATCGATTACTCAGAAACCTTTAGTCTTGTTTCTAAGAAAGATTCCTTGCGTATTTTATTGGCATTAGTAGCTCATTTCGATCTAGAACTGCAACAAATGGATGTGAAAACAGCATTTCTCAATGGTGATCTAGAGGAAGAAGTTTACATGAAACAACCTAAAGGGTTTTCCTCTAATGAAGGTGAGCACTTGGTTTGTAAGTTGAATAAGTCAATTTATGGATTGAAACAAGCCTCCCGTCAATGGTACTTAAAATTTCATGATGTTATCTCATCATTTGGTTTTGTTGAGAACATCAAAGATGAATGTATATATCGTAAGGTTAGTGGGAGTAAAATTTGTTTCCTAATCCTATATGTAGACAATATTTTACTTGCAACCAATGATAATGGGATGCTCTATGAAGTGAAACAATTTCTTTCTAATAATTTTGATATGAAAGACATGGGTGATGCATCTTATGTCATTGGCATTAAGATTCATCGAGATAGACTTAAAGGTATTTTAGGTTTATCTCAAGAAACCTATATTAACAGAATTTTAGAAAGATTTCGGATGAAGGATTGTTCACCGAGTATAGCTCCCATAGTGAAGGGTGACAGGTTCAATTTGAACCAGTGCCCGAAGAACAATCTTGAAAGGGAACAAATGAAAAACATTCCATATGCTTCTGTAGTAGGAAGCTTGATGTATGCTCAAGTTTGTACAAGACCCGACATTGCATTTGCAGTTGGGATGTTAGGAAGATATCAGAGTAATCCAGGTATTGACCACTGGAGGGCTGCAAAAAAGGTTCTGAGATATCTTCAAGGGACAAAAGATTACATGCTTACATATAGACGATCAGATCATCTGGAGGTGCTTGGTTATTCCAATTCAGACTTTGCTGGCTGCGTTGACTCGTGAAAGTCAACATTAGGATACATTTTTATGATGGCCAGTGGAGCTATATCTTGGAGAAGTGCAAAGCAAACCATGATAGCCACTTCCACAATGGAGGCTGAGTTCGTTTCATGTTTTAAGGCTACCTCACATGGGTTATGGTTAAAGAGTTTCATTTCTGAGCTTAGAATTGTAGATTCAATTTCTAGGCCAATAAAGATTTATTGTGACAATTTAGTTGCTGTCTTTATGGCTAAGAACAACAAAAGCGGTAGTCGAAGCAAACATATCGATACTAAGTATTTAGCCGTAAAAGAACGTGTTAAGAATAAGAGAGTGGTCGTTGAGCACATTAGCACTGATTTAATGTTAGCTGATCCTTTGACTAAAGGCATGCCACCATATAAATTTAAGGATCATGTAGTTAATATGGGACTTATTCCTCCTATGTAAAGTTTTTGTATTTAAGCGAACATTAGTGAAACTCTAAATTCCAGGATGTTTCTCATTTTGTTAAGTTGTGTACACATTTAGTTTGAGAAATGTCACTAATGCGTGGACCTAGAATAAACATTGAGTTTATTCATTAATAATCTTGGTTAAATAAGATATATAATATATTGTGATATATGGAAGATATTGCTCACTTAATAGAGGAATTATCGCCATAATTCATATGTTATATCTCTTTCTTAAAGTATGAATGTTATATGGGATTTACGGACCAAGTGGGAGAATGTTGGCAGTTGTGTTCCGTAAAGTTTGGATTCACAACTTTAGATTCCTAACTGTTAAGGAGTTATCTCCTCATTTATGAAGGAGTTATCTCCTCATTTAGTTTAAGGTAATTATGAAGGAGTTATCTCCTCATTTATCTCCTATGTTGGCAGTTATCTCCTCATTTATCTCCTAAAATTAAATGGGTAACGTACTTGATGGAAGTATGATTATCTATAAAGGGCTTATAGTTGTATTAGGGGTCCCTAAGCACAAAATACTCTTACAGAAAACAAAACCCATCTATTGTGAGTAATTTTGAGTGTTTAGAAGACTCTTTGCTTAAGAAGGCAGTGCTGTAATTTCAACAGGTTTCTTGACAATTCAAACTCAATGGCTGGAGGTATGTCAATGATCATATTCCGGTGCCTAATTCATGTTTAATTTATCCAAAGTCTGCATGTTTGATTATAAGGCTTACACTTTCTTCTAATTGAAAAGATATTGATGAATTGGTATACCATAATATTTTGATATGGTACAAGTCAAAATATTCTGGTATGAATTGGATTTGGAGTCTATTTATGCACTTTTACTGTATACTAAACAAATTTTATTGTATTTTCTTTTTTTTAGCCACACGGCTGATTAAATACAACTGTTAACTATAAACCTCTTGATTCGAGTATTTTTTTTTTCTCGTTGTCATCTACATAAATAGATTAAAGATCTGTCAAGATATCAATTTTTGAATATTCTTATTCAGATTTTTTTAAAAATTTATATCTTAATAAAAAACTAAAAATGCTAGAAAAACCAAAATAAAATTTTGAAAAGGGGGGTTAGTTGAACTAAAAATGCTTACCTGAAGAAGGATATGCGTTTTCCATATTTAAATGCTGGTTATAAAATAATGTGTTTCTTCTATAGTAACAATCAAGTTCATTTTTCACAAATCTTTTCTTATTTTGTTAACTCTGTTTCTGCCTAAGCTTGTTCATGGTATCAGAGCAGTGTTCTGACCCAGTAGCCATTGTTGATACTTAGGGAAGCTTTTGTGAGTTTCTATGTTCTTGTTTTTTGTAAAATTGCCAATTTGTATTGTGGAAATTTTGTCAAATGAAGGAAGCAGTAGATCCAGTGGTGGGACGGAATCAGAATACAATAACTGCAGTTCGTACACAGGAATCAGATGCAAATCCTTTTTTCTTGTTGAATTCTAATCATCCAGGAATGCTTCTTGTTACGACATTATTAACTGGAAGTAATAAACTTGCCTGGAGTACTTCGATCAAAATGTCACTTGAAGCAAAAGATGAACTAGGATTTGTAGATGGTACAGTGAAATCTCCACCATCCACTGATGTTCCTGGATATTGAACTCAATATCTAAGAATATATCTGATTCATTCATTTACTGTCCCAGTTCTAAGGATTTGTGGAATAAAATTGAAGAGATATATGAAGAAAGTAATGGACCATTGCTATATTAATTGAAAAGGGAGATCAGCTCAATTGAATATTATAATAAATTGAATAAGTTGTGGGATGAATATAAGAGACTGAGAATTACTCCTACACGTGACTGTAATGGTTGTGCAGGTAGTCTGAGTCAGAAATTAGTTAAAATAGAAGATGAAGATAATTTGTTGCATTTTCTTATGGGCTTGAATCATAGGAGTCAAATACTCGCATTAGATCCTTTACCTAGTGTGAATAAGACCTATTCCATGGTGCTTAGAGTTGAAAAGCAACGACAAGTGAATATGATGTTATCTGAATCTATTGATGCCAGTGCTATGATGGTTAAAGATTTTAATTCAGTTAAACAGTCTCATACTAATGTTTTGCCATAGAACAAATATGAGAAGAAGAGTTAGAAGAAGAAAGAAGATCGGTATTGTAACTATTGTAACATGAGAGGACTTGAAAGAGAAAAATGCTTTAGGCTGGGTGGATATCCAGAGTGGTTTAAGGAGTTGAAACAAAAGAAAGAAGCTGATTTTGGTTGTTTTAAAGGGAAAAGAGAATATGGTTGCAACTCCAATGGATGAGACTTTGGATGGAGGTCCTAAACAATAACAGAGATAATTCAACAAGAGATTTCAAGATACAAAATTTGAAGAATAAATAAGTGGATGATCAGTACATGGATTTTACAGAAGTTGAATTTGCATTTTTGATTTCTTACCTAGTTTTAGCTTCTTGTAATTTTGATTGTGGCTTGTGGATAATAGATATAGGAGCTCTAACACATGTGTAGCTAAAACTCTTTTTCATGATTTACAGCCTCTTACTTACCATACCAAAATTCATTTGCCTAATGGAGTTATTACTATTGTTCATCAAAAAAGGCCTAGTTAAACTCAATGATCAACTTGTTGTACAAGATGTTCCGTGCATACCAACTTTCAAACACAAGCTACTGTGAGTCAACACCTTGGCTAAACATAGTCCTATTCAATTTCAGTTTTACAAGGATAATTGTGTTCTACAGGACCTAAAGACTAGTGATGTGTTGGCTCAGGGACATGACAGCCATCTGCTTTCGTTGACTCTGTTGGACCTTAATGTCAGAATTAAAAGGCATTAAGATATTAAGGTCCTCAATAATCTTTTTTACCTCCCCAAAATACAATGTAAGAGGCTTATCCTTCTGCTCAACCCGATATAACGACATACAAGTATCATACATATAGTTCAAGCTTCCCTTAACCGAGTACAAAAAATCAAGGTACTCCATTAAGTCTTTGACAAATTCACAATGACCAATCAAACTAACCACATCATTGCCAATACAGTTTTTTATTTGTAAGAATAATCTTGCATCTTCTCTTACCCAAAGTTGTCTAGTATCACCATCCGGTGGATCATTAGTCAAGTGGTCATCATTGTCTACGCTTCTCAAATAAATTCTAATTGTTTTGCTCCAATCTAGAAAATTATTTTCATTCAATTGATGTTCCGTAATTCGATTAACTACCGGAATAACATCAGTAACAGCCGCAATAGTTTTCTTATTATTATCAGCCATGACAAAATTCACCACAAAATAAACACAATGACAAGGAAAACAGTAACTCCACAGCCCCAAAAAATCAGAGAAATACTCTAGAAATCAAATAAACGTAATAACAGCTCCAAAAAAACACCCAAAAACAGATTACTAACAGCTTAAAAATATCCAAAAATATCACAAAAACAGCAACATCTCAAAAGAATAGGAACTGATTACTGTTCACGAATCAGAATGTACCAGAATGCAAGAACTGACCACAAAAATGAACAGCTGACAACACTGCGATGCCAGAACGAGAAACCCGACCGTCGGAAACCACCGCAAGCGCCACCACGCGCCGGCGCGTGAATCTGATCGGAAATTTTCTGGCGGCGAGTTGTGTACTCCACTCACCGGCTTCTGGGTGACCGGATTTCAGGGGACGGCCGATCTGAGACGTGCGCTCCTTCCTTGGGTGGCTGTGATGAAAATAGAGTAGCTAGATTGATGACCTAGACTTCTAACAACTGTAGCCTAAGCTGTCCAGACCAAGAACAACCTACTTTCTTCGCAGCTTCTGACCAAAAGCTTAAACACACATATTTTTTAATCTATATAGCTCTGATACCATGTAACAATAAGAGAAAAAAAATGATAATTTCTATATATTTCTTCAATTCAAGAACCCTATATTTATACACAGCTAGTAATTAATATCTACAACTACTAACACCTAACTACTAACCATTTCATTTAATAGCTAACAACCAACTAATAACTATAATTATATACAGCTAACAAGGGGAAAGTGGTTGGAAACTTGTACATATTGGATGCTGGCTCTTTTGAAATTACTAATAAATGTCTTCCTACACCTTCTGCAAATGTAGTGGATGGGTTGACTAATCAAGAGCAGTCGCATAAAAGGCTAGGACATCCATCATACTCTGTATTCAAATTTCTTCCATTTGTTCATAAAAATTCTTCCACTATTCTTTATGATGTTTGTCCTCTAGCTAAACAAACTAGACTTGTTTTTCCTCCTAGTTCTATTAAAACAACATATTATTTTCAATTGATTCATTTAAATATTTGGGATCCATATAGTCAGCCTTCTGTGAATGATTGATAGTGAGCAAAGATTGCTAATGTTTGCAAGAATATTTAAGCTTATTATTATGAGATTTTACTGATTTTGAGGTATTTTTGTATATATTATAGCTTGAGAAAAAAATAGAGATAAGTTGAAGAAAATGGTGAAAATTAGTTGGAAATACCCTTGGGTGTAACCCTTGGGCAAGACTTGTGCCCAAGAGTGGTCTGATACTTAAAGATTTCACAGTCCAACTGGAAAATATGATTTGTTTGGGATTCTTGAGATACGATTTTTTAGCAGATTTTCAGAAATATTAAGACTTAATTATTTTCTTATTCAGTAGATATTAATGAGAAATTTTATTAGGTATTAAATTTTATTTTATTTATTATTTTCCTAGTTAGGGTAGAAAATAGAAAAAAGGAATATAAAAACTAATTTATTGGTAGTCCTACTTTCTTCTCTTTTTTTTTCCGGTTACTGTTCACGTTCACAAGAGGCTTGAAAGACATATTTTTAGTTTTCTTTTCTCAAGAACATGTGTAACTAAATTTTATTTAGTTGAAGGGGTAATCAAGATTTTCAATTTATCAGTAACAAAAGTATCACCACTTGTTTGTTTTCCAATATCTGGCCTATAGAGATAGTAACATAAGCAAAAAGTAGCATCCTTTGTAATGTTATGCTCTAACCAATTACTATAATCCTTAAACCAAGATGGAACAAATTGACGATAAATATTTCCAATTTTTCTTTGTGTAAATATATGGTCAAAAGGTTAACATGGACCTTCTTGCATTTAAGCCCTTCGTATTTTATCACGGTCATTAGGATGATAATTTGAAAATTTTTTTCGTAATCCCAGATCATGAGGAAGGTTATTTATATTAAATTTCAAATGATGGTACTTTGGAGGATTGGGGTTAGAGTCTTTGTCTTTAACTAACCGTTTGAGAAATTTATTCATGACTATATTAAAGTAAAATATACTAATTAGAATAAGAAAAATATAAATTACAATATATTTTAAATTTATGAATTACCTAATAAAATAAAAACCACCAACATATAATTAAAATAAAAACAACAAAAAAGCCAACAAAATATAATTAAAATAGAAATTATTACTAATAATTTATAATGGATGCCTAGAAAATCTAACTTAATAAAAATTAAAAAAAAATAACAACAAAGAATTAAAGTAGACCATATTCTATTAGTAATTTCACATTTAAGTTTTTTTTTCTTCTTTTTAAAAAGCTCGACCCTCGAAAATATGTTTTTGAGGATCGAACCCCTGCCCTCCCATAGGAGTAACAACAGGTGGCCCGCTGGGCTAACTCCAGCGGGTTTTTTCACATTTATGTTTATCTAAAGTGCATTTGAATTAAATTATCAAATAAGTATTTGAACTTAAATCTATGATTATGATATGATGAGGTTAGCATATTGTTAGGTGTGATGAGTTAAACATAAAAAAGAAAAAAAATTATAATATTTTTTGGATGAATCAAAACAATAATTAGTTAATTACACAGTAAATGTAAAGAATACATAAGTTAAGAAATTGAAAATTGTGTTTGATGAGCATAAAATTGAATGTTTGTGTGATTCTGAGGATACATTAACCACTTAAAAAATTCAGGATAGTATAAAGTTTTTTAACAAACTTCAAAAATTAAATTATGCATCCAGTTTTCTTTTTAAAAAAATAATATATACAGGTGCATGCGACATGCTTGTGTGAAAATTCTGCTAGGTTGGACCAACCAAACATTCATAAAAAAAAAAAAGAAAAAAAAATAGAGTATAAATGATGTTATACATTTATAAATTATAAACCATGCTTTTATTTGTAAGAGAATTCAAATAATAGAATCTTAATTCCAGTTTTTAATGTTGAAGTCCCCCAGCATTTCAATTCCTTCTATTAAATTTACAATAGAGAAATTAACAAAATTGATTTGGAAATTTTGAATAAGATAGAGAAGGCATTGAGTTTTCTTTCTTGTGTTGGAATATTTGGATTGTTATACCGGGCTCAATTAATTAAAAAAAGAAAAAAAATAAAACCTAACTAAAACAAAACTTAAAAAAAATTAACAATAAAAATTAATACTACCCTTAATTAAAGATTCAATGATAGCAACATAACAAGATTACAAAAGAAAGAAATTGAAGCCTTGGAGTTGGAGGTTAGTCGGAGATCTTCTCTTTTGATGCAGAAGGTTAAATGATGAAGAGTTGCTTTTTTGTAGGGTGAAAAAACGTGAAAGACAGGAAGACATAGGAAGAGAAAGGTAACCTTTAGTATATGAAAGGGTTTCTTTGTATGTTTTTGTATTATAATGAGCCTAGATATTATTATTTAGCCTAGATACTCCATATGGCTAGACGTCATGCCGAACGGCAGCGAAAGATCCTTTATGTCACTTGCCACTTTTCTCTAGTTTTCCTCTTACTTGGCCCTTTTTGGGTCCAAATAATGGTGCGAAAATTATACTCTTTGACATTTTTTATAAAAAAATTTTATGTTACAAGGGGTATTTCAGTCACTTTATAAAAATATATAATAAACTCAAAGTGAACCCATAATAAACTTATAAAAATTATTATATATATAATAAACACATAATAAATTTGATAAATTTATAAATTAATTATAAATTCTTGTAAATTTATACATATTTTGAAAATTTTGATAAATTTAAATTTTATTTTTATTTTTTCTCCCATTTTTGGAAAAACACCAGTAATGGTGTCCAAGCCCTTCTCAGGTCCATTAAATAAAAAGAAGTCTTTTTTTAGCTCTTCTTCCCTCTATTTGGACCGCGGGCACAAGTACACTGCTTTTTTTTTTTTTTCAAAATATGTGAGGAAGTATTATATTTTAGCAAAATATAAGATTTTTTTCTATATTTACTGAATTATAAGAGTTAAAATATAAACTAAAATTTTAAGTTTTTGTTTGTATTTTTTTATTTTTTTAATATAATTTAGTCAAACAGAAACTTAGAGTTTCAGTTTGGCAAAATTTTTTTATTAATATATCCATGGAAATTTCTATTTGGCCAAAAACTTTTTTTTATTAATGTGTTCATGACCACACTGAAACTTATAGTTTTTGTTTGGGCAGAATTTTATAATAATAATAATAATAGAGTAATACATTAAAATAATTTAATATTATTTTAGAAAATAATAATAATAATTGAAATAATAATATTACTACTACTACTAATAATAAAATAATAATTATTAAAATAATAATATTACTATATTATTGCTATTATTATTATTTTATTATTAGAGTTTCGTCATGATACTGATATCAATATTCATCCATTGAAGTTTATATTTGAATTATGATTCAATTCAATTCATCCACTATTATTATTATTATTATTATTTTGTGAAATACTCAATTAAAAGTTAATAATAATTGCTATTATTATTATTATTATTATTATTTAAAATAATATTAAAATATTTTAATGTATTACTCAATTAAAATTTAATAATAATTGTTATTATTATTATTATTTTTTAATAATAGTAATAATAATTGTCATTATTATTATTGCTATTATTATTTTAATAATAATAATAATTATTATTATTATTTCCTAAAATAATATTAAGATATTATATTAAAATATTTTAATGTATTACTCAATTAAAATTTAATAATAATAGTTATTATTATTATTTAATATTATTATTATTACTATTATTTAATAATTATTATTATTATTTTAATTATTATAAAAAAAATTTGGTCGAACCAAAATTATAAGTTTTGATTTGGCTACGTACACATTAATTTAAAAAAAATTGCCAAACCGAAATTTTATATTAAAAAAAAATACAAACCAAATTTAAACTTTCGATTTATATTTTGACTCCCATAATTTAATAAATTTGGGAGAAAGTTTTATATTTTGTTAAAATATGAGACTTCTTCCTATATTTTGATAAAAGTCCCATAACTAGAGTTTCAATTTAACCAAATTATATTTAAAAAAATATAAACCGAAACTCAAAGTTTGATTTTGTATTTTGACTTTCATAATTCAGCAAATATGAGAGAAAATTTTATATTTTGGTAGAATATTAAATTTCATCCCATATTTTAGTAAAGAGCCTGACAACTAAGATGTCTACAATATGTATGAATTTTTTTTCATTTAATTAATTTTAAACTATTTTTAGTATATAGTGAAATCAAAAATATGAATTAAATATTCATTTTGTACAGTTGATCAATAGTCGGTTAAATATTATTTATTTATGCTTTGATTTTGATTTAAAGATTTTTCTAAACTGAATCTATATTTCAGTTTTCTTTTTCTGTTTTTCTCCTTCACACTTGGGTTAACCGAAACTTAAGCAGTCCTTATTTCACAACTTATTTCCTAAAATGAGGGTAGAAAATTTAGTGATGAACAATGCGATTTATTTATTAGCTAAAAAGTATACCCTCATAGAATACCAAACAAATATGTTGTAGTTTTGGTGGCTGATTCCAGAATTATATGCAAATCCAATAACCTTTATAAGTTGCTGCAGTACTTATTCAGAGATTCTTTACAACAAAAGAACAAATAAGAGAAAGGGAAGGCTCATTGTTACACAAACGAAAGTGACAAGCAATAATAATAAAAAACAAACAGTAAATTCATAACAAGGTTGTACAAGTTTGGACAAGGATTTAATACTTTTCTAGGTGTAACAATAGTGATATGCGAATAAGGAAATGCATAGTTTAATCCGCCTACAAAATGTTAATCAGCTTCCTTAGTTATTATGCTTTGATAATTACACCACTATCGTTACCTGTTTATTCACTTTTTACCGTTTTCTTGTATAAATAACTGAAAAGGCAGAGCCCATTTTCATAACAGAGACACATACACAGAATTTAGCAATCATGGCAAAGGCAAAAAGTTACCGTTGTACTAATTATAATTATCTCCTCTTAGTTCTTTGCATGCTGCTAGCAGCTACTGATAAATTGGCTGCAGTAGCAGTTGCAGAGACCACGCTACCATCAATATTTATTTTGGGTGATTCTACATTTGATGTTGGAACTAACAATTTTTTGAATGGAACTATTGCTTTAGCTAATTTCCCTTACAATGGGATTGATTTTCCTGACTCTGTTCCTACTGGGAGATTTAGCAATGGCTACAATTTTGCTGACAGGCTTGGTATGTTTTCTTGGTATTATTGCAATTAGTTCTTTTTTCTTCTTAATATGAGAGAAGAAGGCTCAAACTTAATAACAAGGAAATTTGTTTGGTATATGTTAAATGACAAATATATATGTGTGCTAATCAAATTTTCATATAAATTTGTCTTATCATTAGACCAAATTGCAACAAATACAGAAGTTTTACCTGTTAATTTAATTTTTGCGTGTTTTAGCCCAGTTGTTTGGATATGAGAGCAGCCCACTACCCTATCTTTATCTTGTCAACAATATGACAATTTTCAGAGAGGAAATACAGAGAGGGGTAAACTTTGCATCTGGAGGATCTGGAGTTCTTTATGAAACTGGAAAGAAATTGTGGGTGAGTATGACTTTTTATTCATTTATACTTGGTTGCTAACGTATATAGGAAATTTTTTTAAAAAACTGCAGGACCAAGCAAAAATATTTAAGTTAATTTTTTTTTAAAAAAAATCTAATATATATATTTTATTTCAAAAAACAATAACTAGTTATAATTGGAATTTTTAATGATATTCCATATTTGTAGAATAAGAACTAATTACTCAACTTGGACATCTAATTTAAAAATAATAGTAATAATAATAATGTTTGGGGTACTAATTAATCATTAAACTAGGATATAATATACATTTCCAAGTGTTATGGGGCTCCCATATGTTCCCTTATGAATAGGATTTTAATTTTTTGGATTAATATCCCATTTTATTGTTTGGCTCATGAGGAATTCAAATCTCTTAAAAATTTGTTTAATTTATTTTACTTGTACATAGTAAAATTAATTCTTGATTGTTGGGTTCCTTTAAAATTTACTTAAAGAATAGAGTTGTACCACTTGAAGAGCAGATTCAACAATTTGCATTAGTCAGAGGAAATATCAGTGAAGTGAAAGGTGGTAAAGAAACTGCAAAAATTATTTCCCATTCATTGTTCATCTTAGGTGTTGGATCAAATGACATCCTTGACGTTATGCGCTTAGGAAGCAATATAACAAAAGATGAATTAGTGGCTAATCTCCACACAGCTTACTATCAACATCTAAAGGTAATTAATAATCACATTAATTAATTACAGGTGTAAATATATAATGTTTTAATGTGCATTGAAAATTAATTAATGGCAGAATTTATTCAATATGGGAGCTCGAAAATTTGGCATTATAGGTGTTGGACCAGTTGGGTGCTGTCCTTATTTTCGTGCTCAGAACAAAAGTAATGGTGGTGATGGTGGCTGTTTAAAGACACCAAATGAATTTGCTCGAGCTTTCTACTCAAATATTGATTCTCTCTTAGTAAATATGAGCTATGAATTTCCAGAAATGAAGTATTCACTTGCCAATATGTACAAAATGACCAAATATGTCTTTAAGAATTATGGCTCCTTTGGTATGTATGATCAGTAGTTCACTTGTTCTTGATGAAAATCAACTCTTAATTTTCCTTAAAATTAATTGATTACTTTAATCATGGATTGGTGGTGTAGGATTCAAGGAAATAAAGAAAGCTTGCTGTGGAACTGGAGATTACAATGGAGCAGGGTCTTGTAATAAAGAGCAAAACTCTAACCTTTGTCCGAATCGAAACGAATACTTATTTTGGGACTTATATCATCCATCTGAAGCTGCTACCAACTTATCTGCTCTATCCCTATATTATGGTGATACAACATTTGTCAAACCAATCAACTTTCATCAACTGGCACAGATTCAACTCTAACTTCCAAATTTTCTTATTAAAACTACTATTAATTACACACACACACATATACATAAAAAATAATTATCCAGCAATATTGGATTGGATAATATATATATTTATATTATATTTTATGATTTTAATAACTTCACTGTTATCTTAGTTTCTTGTTAATAAAATACTTTGGGTATCTTTGTTTTGTTTGCATTTTGCGTTTTGTTTTTGTTCAGTTTGTAAATTTCGTTTCCGCAACGCATGCCAGGAATAACTAGAGCATTGTCAATATCTATGCAAAAAATTAATGCCAGATGCATTTAGGCTGTAATTCCTTAATTTAGCCTCAAAAACCAATACAATTAATCTAGGATTCTAGGTAATTTATGTTGACTTTTTTGGGCTCTATATCAGTTTGTGCTTTTCGCGATACGGGAGTGTTGGACTTTTCATTATTGGACTTGCTTCGTATGGACTTCGTGATTACAAAATGACGCAGAGATAATTACACTCTTCATTATATTTTATATTTTTTTTATCAGTGCTTTTTAAAAAATTTAATGATAAAATCATAATATATTCATAATAAATTATGTAAATTTATAAACTCATAATAAATATACAATAAACTCACAATAAACTCATAATAAATTATCTAATTCTGATATTTTTATATAAAATATAAATTTTAATAAATCTATAAATATTTTAAAAAATATGATAAATTTAATTTTTTTTTTATGATATTTTTGTAAAGACGCCAATGACATAAGCCATTTTGTCCTCATACCTCTCAATTGTAAATTTCATTAGTCGTTCTTAAAAATAAATTAATATTAAATCATCCCGTCATGGTCTCTTAAAGATATACTTAGCTCTTGTTGTCATTTTCTATCGGTTTGCTATCCAAAACTCTAATTGAAAAATGATATTATGTCATATTATTTACCACATCATTTTAGAGGCTAACGTGGTGACACCACATCAACTCTTAGAAAAATACTTAAAAATCACTTAAAATCAAAGAAGATGTTGGGATTGCCTCTAGCATCAAAAGTCATGTACTTAACCTTTTGTGCTACACTTTATTTTATATAATCAATGTGGCTTTATTTATATTTTAATTATAGTTTTTGAAAAATTATAAATTTAAAAATAATTTTATTTAATAATTAAATAAAATTTGTTAAATAGATTAATAAATCCATGGGTAAATCACTAAAAAAATTTTAATTTTTCAAATTTATTTTTTATAATTTTTTATTAACAAATAATCTAATTTTTTTTGGAAATAGATTATATTTGCAAATAATCTAATTTTTTCCATTTCTTTTACATTTGAATAATTCTAATGTAAAATGAAATTAATAATAAATAATTAATAAGCAATTACTAAACTTAATTTAATAATTCACTTAAATAATTAATAATTAAACTTTAGATTATAACAATTAATTATTTATAATTTTCTACAAAATTATAATTAAAATATAAACAAAGTCATGTTGATTGCATAAAATAAAGTGTAATTCACAGGGTTAAGATACTAGATGTGCACGAGTTGAATCCCTACACCTCCATTTATTTTATGTGATTTTTAATTTTTCTTTAGGAGTGTCACCTCATTTTAGGGCTAATATGCTACTACATCATGCATCAAGTCAGCTTTCTATTAGAGTTTTAGATGACATATGAATGAAAAGATAACAATAAGAGCTAAGTGCATATTTAAGGAATCACAATGGGATGATTTTATATTGGATGACAATGATGAACATTAGTCTATTCTTAATCAAGGACGATTGGTAAATTTTACTTTAAATTTATATGCCCTTTCACTTTTTTTATAATCTGACATGACTTCAACTTTTTTTAATACTCATCCTCAAGTGCAACTATATAGGCTAGACTTCATGTTTTTCCCAATTTGTTACTTTGATATATATATTTTTCTTTTAATTTATGGGCTTAAATTTGGCCCAATTTCAGTTTGAATGGGCTAAATATATAATACCTTGTAAAATTTTTGTGTAAAATTTTATTTTTAACTAATTAATAATAATAATAAGTGAAATAATTAGGTAAAATAGTAATAATAATATATAGTGGAGTATATAATAATATCAATAAAAATAAAAAATAAATAAATATAAAATATAAAATAAATATAATAATAATTAAAATCAAGTCAAAAATTAGGTAATAGAAAACTTTTAATATGATTTATTAAAATTGGTTTAGTGAATTTTGGTGGACAAACCACTAGGGTCTTATTTATTAATTAATTATTAATTAATAAGTTATTAATTTATAAGAAATTAAATTGTTTTTAAGACAAATAAACAAAGAAGAAAAGAAAAGGAAATAAGAAAGAAGGAAAACATGAGAGTGAGAGAGAGTATTCTGTGAGTTCTTAAACAAAGAAGAAAGTTGGACAAAATTGCAAATTTTGGAAACAGTAAAGAGGGAGAGGGAGAGGGAGAAATTTAGACAGTAAACTTCATCAATCCCATTCGATATTTTCTGACCACCATCGAGCAACACGCGTCAGTAACCGAAAAAGCCATCTCGACGAACTTTTCAACTCCATCAAATTCACCGTGAATTTTTTGCCGGCATCACTTTTCGATAACATTTTTGACCACTTTTCGGCGATTTTTTTCAGCGACACGAGTATTTTTAGAATTTTTATGTCTTAAGCTTTAATTTGATATCTTATTTGCTAATTTAGGATTAGTATTTAGAAGATTTATAAATAGTAACTAAATAATATATATAAACAGTAAATAAATTTGAAATAATAATTAAAATTTATTATTATAAATCATAAATATTAAATTAAAATTTAATGAGTGAGTTAATGTTGGCCATTTATTTATAATTTTTTATTTTCTTTTAATTGATTTAAATAAATTATTTTGTTAATAAAAAAAATATTAGTGAAATTAGTAAATTAAAAATTATAATATTAATCGATTGATTAATTATAGTTATTAAAGATAGAACTAAAGTAAAAAAAATAATTAGTTAATGTAGATACTAAAAATATAAATAAAATATTAAGATAATTAAATATTAATTTAGATATTATTAAGTTATAGAACAATTTAAAATATAAATTTAATTAATGAAATTATGAATTAAATAGTTAGTAATTAGTTATGAATTTTTATTAATATATGAATATATATATATATATATATATTAGTTTAGAGTAAATATATTAATAGTTAAATTAAGTTTAATTATTTGAATTATAAATTTTGTTAGCAAATTACAAAATAAATGGATAGTATTTTTAATATATAGTTATAAAATATATTTATTGAGATAAATAAATTAATTGAAAGATAATTAGTAAATAGTTTGTTAAATTAAGATATATTATGTAATATTCTTCAGTTTTGGTGTTAGAGCACTTGCATACCAGCATAACATCATACTCATACATCGCAGGATATTGTTGTGACTGATGATTGACAATTGTATGCGATGGATCTTATTGAAAAGGTGTATGTGTAATGATGTTGAGTTACAGAATATTTCTGTTATTGGTTACAGAGGTACAGTATATTAATATTGTACAGAGATAATGTTATACTCGATTGATTGGCACTGATATTGACTGGATTGAGCGCTAAGCGCTATTCATTGATTTTGTTTTGGTTATCTGATAATTTGTTTTTATTTAATGAACTCTAAATGGATCAAACCTGGAATGGTCATTAGTGCTTGGTATCTTGTGGTTATGGCCTGATCAACCATAACGACACATACTAAGTAGACGATACCATCCGGATTTGTGTATTACTATTGTAATGACAGTTTTTGATGGATAATGATTATGTTGGATTAAATTGCGTGGACGCAATTATTTTAAGGGGGTTAGATTGTAAAACCCTTGGTTTTTGAATTATTTTAAGTCTAAGGGCAAAATAGTCATTTTGTACCCTCATATGTCGTTTGAACATAATTTGATTATTTGAATGTCTTTTTGATACTCAAGACGACGGGACGGTCGTTTTGAATATAATATTGTATTTTTGGGTACCGAGGGTATTTTCGTCATTTTTGGATTTTTGTCGTTTTCGGTATTTTCGGGAATTATTATGCGTAAAACATATTTATAAATTATTTTGGGTTAAAGTTTGAAGTTAAAAATAAATTTGAGTTGATTTTGTGAATTTTATGGTTTTGGGTAATTTTTATAAAAATAAATAATTTTGGGGTGTTTTTGAATTAAAATAAATTAGATTGGGGTAAAAATATAATTTTGAAGAGTTGTTTTCCTATAAATAGGCCTAAAAATCAGATGGGGGTATGTTTTTAGTCTTCTATTTTCGGGTGTTTTGAAAAAAGAGGAGAAAAATTGGTTTTAGGAACAAAAACCAGAGTCCCGTCGTTTCGTCAGTGCGCGCGCAGGGTGCCGGTGTCGTTTGGCGTGTGACGGGCGTCGTTCGGCGTGCGAAGCTCCTGTCGTTCAGCGTGTGGGTCTCGTCGTTCGGCGGCTGGGCGTAGCGGCTCGCAGATGTCGTTTTGGCCAGCGTTCCAGCAGCTCGATTTTTCGAGTTTTTGAGTTTTTTGAGGTTTCTCTTGATTCCTTTTGCATTATTTCGACTTCCATTTGATTAGTTCATATTAATATCATATTTGTTTGATATTTTTCTTAATTAATTTTGTTAAATTCGATTTATTATTTAATTAAATTGATTTTTACAAAATAGGTTAGGTTTTGAGTTTTTTTTTGTTTTGATGAATTTTGGTGTTGAATTAAATTGATTAGGTTAGTGTGTGGGTTCTGGAACTTGAGGAATATATTGAATTAAGGTTTGATTGAATTGATTTGGGTGTTGAGGTTTTCGAATAAATTGTTTTCTTTGAGTTTTTGGATGATTAAATTTTCTGCTGAAGGTTGATATTAGTGCTGGATGTTGCTCGATTTTTAATTAAATATTGGATCATGAGAAAAATCTGAAATTTGGATATGTGGCTCGAAATTGAGTCTAGTTTATGAGAAAAATAATTTTTGGAATTTTGGAGTATCGTATATTTCTGGAAAATTCAAGTTTGCTACTGTTGTCTGACAAACTGTGCTGTTGATGCTATTGCATCAACTGTAACTTTCGAAATTCATACCAAAATGTGTAAAAATGTTTTAGATTTGATTTTCATATATGTTGAAGTTCTGGAAGTATAGTTTACAAGAAAAATATGTTGGGCTATGTTTCTGTTTGTTATATTGTTGAAATAATTTGATCTTTCTACTGCTGCCAGTATGGTAACTGGTTGTATGAATCCGATTTAAAAATTTAATTGAGGGACTTAGAGGTTTCTAAAAATTATGAAATTTTGATATGTTGTTTATTAAGATGTTGTGAATCTGTGAAAAATAATTTGGAGTCTGGTTCTAATTTTTAGGTTCCGAAATAAATTAAGAATTGACACTGCTGTTGGTTAAGGGTTTTCTAATGATGTCTGATTTGAGAATTAATTTGAAGGTCTTAGATGTCTTGAAAAATTATGAGATTTTTATATGTTGTCCATACTGATGTGTATTATATGAGAAAATTATTTGGATAATTTTGTGGTAACGAAATGTGAAGGATTTAAGATGATTTTTGCTGTACTGATTTTTAGTAGTTCAAACAGAATCAGAATGTTGTAAGATATTTTTGGGAGATCAAATAAATTTGGATTAGTCTGAAATTTTGTATACACGTTATTTGGATGTTGGAGAAGCTACTGGAATGTTTCCAGAATTTTTGAATGATGGAATTATTTTCTGGAAATTTTTGAGTTATAGAGACTACTTAAGAATTTTTATCGGTTTTGGGTGTTGGTATGATTTATGATTTTTGCATAGGGACTGATGTGATATTATTTGATAAATGAGTTATAGAAATTGAGTTGAGGTTCTGGTTCTAATAAATTTTAGGTAATTAATTGATTTTATATTTTTGAGGTGCGATCGGTTTAACCATTGGGTTGAACCATAATTTTGAGTTGAGTCGGTTTAGTTTTTAATTTTGGATTATTTTGGTAAATTGTTGGTTAAGTATTGGTCTTTTGCATTCATAGCATGCATTGCATTCCTCATGATAGATAAGAAGTGAGATTGATTGTTGGACTGTGTAATTATCTTTCCTTAGGCAATAATTCGGCTGAAGCTCGAGGTCAGTAGGTTGTGAGGATTGGGCTAAGCTTTCTTTGGATACCAGGTAAGTTCTATGGGTGTATGTGATTATTTGTGTTGTGATTATATGTGTTGTGCTACTTGCTAACAACTTATATACATATATAAACCCTTCTTATATATATTATCCTTTCTATATATTCACTATACTATTCTTTCGAACCCAGCCTCGCATGTGAATAGAAGACAGAGAAACGTATGTGTTTGCTTTATTAATTGTATTAATTGAATTTGATATTACTTGTGCTGTGTGATGGTGTGTCATGAAGGGGAAGGAGGTTACTGAGGCTTAATGCCTATACTGTTACTGAGGCTTAATGCCTATACTGCTACTGAAGCTTAATGCCTATACTGTTTACTGAGGCTACATGCCTAATTACTGATTACTGTACTGTACTGAGAAGTTATAAGGGCGGATGTGACTGATATGATTACTGTACTATTTACTGATTGGTGACCCCGACACACCATCTTGATTGGTTAATTTGTGAATGTATTATATGTACTGCTTATATAACTGTTAGATGTTTCTCTGCCTCTCATGAACTTACTGAGCGTCTATATATAACGCTCACACCCATATAGATTGTTTTGCAGGTTTTCAGTGATTGCCTTCGTCTATCTTCTTTCTCTTCTTGGCGAAGTCGATCAGGTTTTCCGTTTGTGTTTATCGGTCTTTCTGCTTAGAGATTTCCGGATATTTCTTATAGTTTGATTGTGGATATTGATTTACTCCATAGAGATTCTGATATTGAACTTTTGGGCGGATTGAATCCGAATCCCTTTTTGTGTAATAAGTAGAACTTGTCTGCTTTAGATTTCCCGAATGATTTCATTGGGATTTGATTATATTGATGGTTTGCGTTTGAATTAGGATTGAGGATTATATAAGTATTGAACTGTTTTGCACTTAGACGGTTATGAATGTTTTTATAGGCTTATGTGGTCGGACTTCGGTTTGGCTGCATGCCGGTCATGGCCCCCGGGTTGGGTCGTGACATATTAAATATTATTATGAAGTATTACTTATAAAAATTTATTTGTAAAATGAATTAAGATAATTGAAATAATTATAAATTAAATTAAGTTAATTAATTATTAAATAATTAAATTGGGTAGAACTTAAAATTTAAAGGAAATTATAAAATTAATTGTTAATTAAGATTTTTATTGTTATAGTTATAATAATATGATTTGCTATTAATTTTATTTAAGCATGAACTATAATAATTATTAATATAAATATTATGTTAAATAATAATTAATTAATTAGTAATATCGTTAGTATTGTAGTAGTAACTATAATCAAATTTTTATAGATATTAATAATTTTTTAAAATTAGTATAATAGTTAATACTATTATTATTACTACTGTTATTATTAATATTTCATATATATAAATTTGAATGGTTATTTAATTAAAAATTTATAATTATTATTATAATTGATTGTTATTTTTTTATGATTATTACTAGTAAATGTTTACTTAAAAATTATTATTATTATAAATAAGCTACTAAATGTATATATTTGAATAACTGTATTTTTATTATCACTTAAATAATCGAGTAATAAATTTAACATAAGCTATTAATTTAAAACAAGAGTAATTAAATAATTATTTTTAATTATATAAATAATAATATTATTTTAGTAATTTTATTATGAGTAATTGTTAGAAAATAAAAATAAAGTATTATTAAGTGAATAAATTGTATACTATTATTTTTATTATTATTGAAATCAATATAAATTAATATAGTTAACTTAAAGATAAATAAGTAATTTTAAGTAATAATAATTAATAAAATAATATTAAAATTTAAGTAAATAATATTACTGTTATTAAATAATATTACAGTTATTTTTCTTATTCTAGCATTGTTATAGAACGGATTTATTTATTAAAACTAAGAACATAAATAAATATATTGTAAATAAAAAAATTAATAATATATAATATGTAAATGAATAAGTTAGTTAATAAATGAATATTATTAATAGTAATAATTGTATATAAAATTATTATAAATTCTTAGTAAATTTCTACCGATTAAAATTTTATTGTTTAAAAATATTTATTAGAAAAATTTGATAGATAATTATACTTTAAACATTACATAAATATTTATTATAGTATTACTTTAGAAAATTTAAGGGTTATTAATTTACTATAATATCGTTAGGATTTAAAGACCCGAAATTACACGTCATATTCGTAGCATATATCTATAGTGACTATGATATAATTTAAATTAAATAATATTTTTATATTATTTTAAAAATAAACCCAGCTGCAGTTATAGAGTATCACATGAATCATACTAGTTGAACAAATACAATAATTGGCTCAGGTGAGTGGGTAAATATGTAACATTATATTTTTCTTAAAGTATTATATTTATATGATTTTGAGAAAATTATTTATAAAGTAAAATTATTAAATTTACAGTGATAATTGATTCCTGAATGTTAATTATTTTTTTTATTAAGTGAGAACAAATAATAGTAGTTTAAATTTTTATATATGCAAATGATTGATTATATTATGTTGGGTAAATTAGTTTACATACACTCTTTTATAAATCTATTTGATCGCACCTTAATGACGGATGTTTAATTTTAATAATATTATAAAATTTACCCTTAGGCGAGGTAATTATTATGTATAAGTGTATTTAAGTTATTTCTCATTGGGCTTGCAAGGTAAACCATTATACGCTCTTAAATTGAAGTTAGAATAGTAAAGATTTATACTTGAGTGTATGTAAATGAAGTCTGAGATTAAAATTTTATTTATTCAGCTGAGTTATAGAAAATACTTATTTAAATATTATATATAATTAAACTTTGTTTGTTCTCTTTATTATATATTTATCTATTCACTGAGTAGTTGGACTCACTCATTATATATAATATTTCAGATTTTGAAAAATAAACTAGTAGAATATTTCTATCATATTTTCACTTCAGTGCATAGAAAAAATTAGGTCAACATATTTGTTGTTAGAGTTTATTTAAGAAGTATTATTTTAATGCATTGAAATATAATAAGTCGTATTTAAAGTTTATTAGTATTTATTAGATTGTGTATTTAAAAATATTAAATACTTATATTATGAGTGGTATTTTTTCATAAATTATTAGTGTAATAAATTATATTATTAGTCTACCTTTAATAATAGTAAAAAAAGATGTGACAAAATTTTAACTCTTCATTTAACTGAGATGATCTATCATTCTTCATATTTGACATGAGCACTGATTTTAGGTTTTCATTATACTCGAAAGATCAATTTGGAGAGCAGTTTTAAATTTGTCTACAGTCCATATCATCAATTGGGCTTTGACTTCTATCATGAATCAGTTGTCGACAGTAATACTTCGTTGACAAATAGCAACTTAGGCTTTTTTTAATACTGGAGTGTTGGACTTTATATTATTAGACTTACTTCGTAGGATTTTTGATAAAAATGGGAAAAAAAATAAAATAAAATTCTAAATTTATTAGATTTTTAAAATATATTCAAATTTATAAAAATTTATAATTAATTTATAAATTTAACATATTTATATAGTTTATTATGTACATAATAATTTTTATAAATTTATTATGAGTTTATTTTGAATTTACTATATATTTTTATAAAAATAATTAAAATACGTCTTGATAAAATATGAAAATATTTTATGAAAAAATGGAGGGTGTATTAATTTTTCCTACTTCATACGGTTTCCTTCTTGACAAAATGATTTTTTTAGAACCACTAATTTATATGGATTTTTACATAATTACCTTTAAAAAAAGTTTTAATTTTAAAAATACTACATATTCTAAAAAAATATTCAAAAATACTTTGAACAATATTTTTTTTATAAAAATATATCATTCCTTACTTCAACTCCGCCTGCGAGTATCGTAGCCGGTCCTAAGCCCGGATAAAGGAGGAGGGTTGCGGTAAGTTGGCGGCCAATGTAAAAATTTTGTCAAACTTTCTATGGATTCTCAAAACTATCATTATACCGTTGGGACGTGCTCACCTAGACACGCGCTACATCAGCACCCGGGTGTAGTGTTAAATGAGCAAGGGGTTCCATCACATCGACGCCTGGGTGTGGTGGAGTATGAGCAAAGGTTCCCATGCCATGGACAGGTATGGGTAAAGAAGTTAGTCCCGCCATATCAGCGCCCGGATGTGGTGTCAGACAGGAAAGGGCTACCGCATTATGGACGAATGCTGCTAAAGAAGCAAGTCCAAAGGAGCCGATTAAGATTAGGTAGTTGGAATATTGGCACTCTGACTGGGAAGTCTATAGAGCTTGTGGATACTTTGAAAAGAAGGAAGGTTAGTATTGCTTGTTTGCAGGAAACCAGGTGGAAGGGAAATAAAGCAAAAGAGATTGGTAACTCAGGATATAAGCTGTGGTATTGTGGCTTGGATAATAATAGGAATGGTGTGGGCATTATTATTGAGCCTACGCTTAAAGACAAGGTGGTGGAAGTGAAGAGAAATGGAGACAGGATTATCTCTTTGAGGCTTGTTTTGGGAGATGACACTATTAATGTTATTAGTGCTTATGCTCCCCAAGTAGGTTTGGACGGAGCATCCAAGGTTCAGTTCTGGGAAGATATGGATGATATCATGCAAGGTATTCCGGATAATCAGCAAATCTTCATTGGTGGGGACCTTAACGGGCATGTTGGTAAGGACAGTAATGGTTATGACAGGGTCCATGGGGGTTATAGTTTTGGCAACAAGAATGAGGAGGGAAAGAGCATTTTGGATTTTGTGGTGGCTTATGATCTAGTGCTGGCGAATACCTGCTTTGAAAAGAGGGGGTCACACTTGATTACCTTTAAGAGTGGACGAACCCAAAGTCAAATAGACTTCATACTTACTCGAAGATGGGACAAAAGTAAGTGTAAGGATTGCAAGGTCATTCCGGGTGAAGCATTGACGGCGCAACATCGTATTGTGGTTTTAGATGTTAAGAATAAAAGTAGCTGGAGGAATGATAAGAAAATATTGGAACCAAGGATAAGATGGTGGAAATTGAAAGACCTAGCTCAAGGTACCTTTAAGGAGGAGTTACTAAAGGAAGAAATTTGGAATCTTGAGGCTAGTGCAGAGGACTTGTGGACAAAAATGGAAGGTGGCATTAAGAAAGCAGGTAGTAAATTGCTTGGGATCTCTAAAGGGGCAGGGCCTCGACCGCACGATGCATGGTGGTGGGATGAGGAGGTTCAAAAGGCTATTAAGGCTAAGAGGGAATGGTATAAAAAGTTACCGAATGCGGTTAATAGCGAGGCCTTTGAGGAATATAAGAGGGCTAAGAAAGAGGCAAAGAAGGTTGTTAGTGTAGCTCGTGGCAGAGCCTTAGAAGGGATTTATCAAAAGTTAGGTACTAAAGAGGGAGAAATGGGCATTTATAAGATTGCAAGGATGAGAGAAAGGAAAAGCAGAGATTTAAGCCAAGTCAAATGTATAAAGGACGAAGATCAACGGGTGTTGACAGGAGATGTTGAGATTAAGGAGAGGTGGAAGGCTTATTTTGAGCAGTTATTCAACCCTGAACATGAACAAGATTTTCAAGGTCTTCATGCAACAAATGATTATATCAGCTGGTCTAGGAGGATCTTGCATAGTGAAGTAAGAGAAGCCTTGAAGTATATGAAAGTTGGTAAAGCTTGTGGCCCGGATGGTATTCCTATAAAGGTTTGGAAGAACCTTGGAGAGGTAGGAGTTACCTGGTTAACTAAACTCTTTAATGCTATTGTGAAAGGACGTAAGATGCCAAATGCCTGGAGGAAGAGTATCATGGTACCCATATATAAAAATAAGGGAGACATTCAATGCTGTACAAATTATCAGGATATCAAACTTATGAGCCATACTATGAAATTATGGGAAAGGATTATTGAACACAGATTGAGGAAGCTTACAAGAGTTTCGGAGAATCAGTTTGGGTTTATGCCGGGGAGATCTACCATGGAGGCTATTTCTCTTCTAAGAAGACTAATGGAATTGTATCAAGAGAAGAAGAAAGATCTCCACATGGTATTTATTGACTTGGAGAAAGCCTATGATAGAGTACCAAGAGAAGTGTTATGGTGGGTTTTGAAGAGGAAAGGAGTCAACGGCAAATATATCAACATCATCAAGGACATGTATGAGAATGCATCCACTAGTGTGAAAACACCTGGTGGAGACACTGAGGCTTTCCCTATTACTACCGGATTGCATCAAGGTTCATCCATGAGTCCATATTTATTTACCCTGGTTATGGACGAGCTAACCAGAAGCATACAAGACGATGTTCCTTGGTGTATGTTGTTTGCTGATGACATTATTTTAATTGATGAGACTAGTGCTGGTGTAAACCGTAAGTTGAAAGTGTGGAGAAAAACCCTCGAGGACAAGGGTTTTAAGTTAAGTAGGAGTAAAATGGAATATATGCACTGTGAGTTCAGTCTAAGGAAGAAGCAGGAACATGAGGTTAAGTTGGATGGAGTTTTGGTTCCTAAAACCAAGCACTTCAAATATTTGGGTTCGGTGTTCTAGAATGATGGCCGTATAGATGAAGATGTGGCTCACAGAATACAGGTAGGGTGGTTGAAGTGGAAGGGTGTGACTGAGGTTCTATGTGATAAGAAAATACCTCTGAAAGTGAAAGGTAAATTCTATAGGACGGTTGTTAGACCTGCGATGCTCTATGGTAGTGAGTGTTGGGCACCAACGGGACAACATTTGCATAAGATGAGTGTGGCAGAAATGAGGATACTAAGATGGATGTGTGGACATACTAGACTGGACAAAATTAAGAATGTTTATATTCGACAAAAAGTCCAAGTAGCGGACGTCGGAGATAAGGTGAGGGAAGGAAGACTTAGATGGTATGGGCATGTTTTAAGAAGACCTCCTAATGCTGCGGTTCGTAAGTGTGATAATTTATTGATTGAGGGGACTAGAGGTCGTGGCAGACCTAGAATTGTGTGGAAGGAGGTGATAGCAAGAGACTTACGTGCCTTAGATCTTGATGCGGATTTGATTAATGACAGACTTGAATGGAGACGTAAAATCCGTGTCTTGGAAGGGGCCTAAGGCTAGAGTATCTTTTTTGGTGTCTTTTGAGCTTATTTTGTTGAGAATCCATACAGCCGACCCCAACTTGTTTGGGATTAAGGCTTAGTTGTTGTTGTTGTTGTTGTATATCATTCCTTACTTCAAACAATATTTTTTTTTACAAAAATATCTCCTCCCTCATTTGAAAATATATTTAATTCAATTTTTATCTTTTTTTCAACCTTTACTATTAAATAAATATATTATAATAAAAATAAAAATAATTAATAATTTAAATTACATTTTCAACATAAAAAATGTACATATTTTTTTTATAAAGGAAACACTTTGATTCTTGTTTCAAATAAGAAACAACACTTATATAATTTATATAAAAAGTAATATATAAATTTTTTTAATAAAATTCATTAAATTTATTTTTAAATAAATTTTACATATTAGACATAAAAAATAAATTTAAAAAAAATTAAGTTTATCATATATATATTACGTATATATTATATATATGTTATTTATATGTATGTGTATGTTGTGTGCATGTAAGGTATATGTTCATATGTTGTATATATGTTATGTATATATAAAAATAAAATTAAAAATAAAAATAAAATGTTAAATTTATTGTGTATACATTGCATATATAATATATATGTTACATATTTGATATGAATATATTTATATATATTGTATGTATGTTTATATTTATTATGTGTATGCTGTGTATATGTCTATGTATATTGTATATATGTTTGAATATATTGAATTTCAATTGGTAAAAAAATTAAATTTTGATTTTTAAGTTGGTTTTATATTTATAATAAATGTAGGTTTTATAAATATTGTTTACTGCTATTATTAATTTAATAGTTATAATTAACTAATATCTGATATTCAATTACTTATGTGAAATTTAATTGAAAATTATATTAATTATTTATTTATTTTCGAACTAAAAAATAGATTATAAAACTAATTTTTTTGGGTTATGTTAAATGCAACATGGAAAAAAAATAAAAAAAATAAAAATCATGTGCAATGAAATAAAACATGTAATGCTAAAATGAAAAAAAGTATAAATTTGTACATGTGAAAAGAAAAAATATGTCACAGAAAACTGAAAATTAAGGATGTGTTCATTTAGATTGTAGATTTTTAGTTTTTTCTTTTTTAAATAAAAAATTATTTCTAGTTTTTGGTTTATATTTTTTAAAAATTTGTTTATATTTTTAAAACTATATTATAGTATTATAATTATCAAAATTTTAATTACTAAAATAAAGAAATTAAAAAAAATTAAAAAAAGATAAATGTCAAAAAATGACTTTTGCAGCAAAGAAAAGAATTTTATTGATATTAAAAAAAAAAGAATTTTATTGATATAAATAGTCTTGTATTAAAATAAAATTTTATTGATATAAAATGTCTTTTCAAATTAAAAATAATCCTCAAAATTATTTTTTATGGATTCCAAAATTTTAAAACTTAATAATATTTCTGTGCATTTTGATTTTTTTCCTGAAAAAACTAAAACAAAAAATGAAAATCACCCTGAATGCATCCTAAATCTAAAATTTTGGCACACCATGTAATTACCCTAAGTTTATAAGTCCTTTCACTTTTATATAGTCTCCAACGTGGGACTTCCAACAATTTACTCATTCTATGCACCATCTAGGAATGGTAAATTTTGATCCGATCCTTAAATTATTTCTATCCACCAATGATTTTCATTCTGATTTTCTTCATGGTATAAAAGCCGTGGAAGAGAACAGACAAAACTATTGATTTTTTTTTCCTTCTTCACCGTGATCAAATCTTTTTTTTGATTGATTGTTGAACAAAACTAGAACTATGAGCAAAACTACAGAATAAGTCTTTACAGCAAACAGAAAGAATCGGATCATCTGTTAATGGAGATTCATCGTTTCTTCATCCATCAGACAATCCATGGATGATGTTGGTTGACAATTCTTTGAATGACAATAATTACTTGACATGGAGCAGATCTAAGAAAATTGTTTTAATGGTAAAGAATAAACTAAATTTTATCGATGGAGATTCAGATACACCTAAAGAAGGGACATAAGAGTATTAACAGTGGTGTAGAGCTGACTTAATGGTGATATCATGGATTTTAAATGCTATCAGTAAAGATATTATAGAAGAATTCATATACACTACCACAACAAGGGAGTTAAGGACGCTTTTAGAAGAAAATTGTGGAGAAAGTAATGGCCCTTAAAACTATCTGCTACAAAAGGAGATAACGTATGTCAAGCAAGGTAGTCTCTTAATTAATGCCTATTACACAAAATTGAGAAAACTGTGAGATGAATTGAATTGTGTTTTTCCTGCTCTTTAATATAAATGTGGGAAATGTGAATGTGATGTTAATAAATCAATTCAAGAAACTGCATCTTTGGTTAGACTTATATAGTTTATGATGGGATTGAATGAAAGTTTTGATAGTGCTACAGATCAGGTACTGGTACTCGATTCACTGCCTTCTATAAAGAGAAACAGAGGATGGAAAACATTAAAATTGATGAGATAGCTGAGAGTAGGGCTATATTAACAAGAACTTTTAGTGGTGAAAGGACAAATTTATGGCAGAGGGAACTATAGGAGAAGAGAATTTGGTAGAGGTTAAGATAAAAATAATATGGTCTATGATTATTGTAAAAGAACATGACATTTAAGGGAGACATGCTTTAAGATTGTGAGAGTGCCTAAGTGGTATATTGACTTGAAGAAAAGACAGAGAACAAGCTAGAGTTCAGATAAACATGGCTGAGAATAAAACAGAAGGGACTATTACTTTAGAAGATTTAACATGGAAGAATTAATTGTTGTACCCATTTTTATTCATAGTTTTTGAATAGAAAAAGCTCTATAAATGTTGTTTCTTGTATGTTTCATGACATATTTTAATGTAAATTTCTTTTTTGACATATTGCATGGATATTTGACATGAGCCTATAAATTCATGAAGTCCGGCAAAAGAATCATGCGCATGGGCATGTCTATAGCTTTAGACACAAGCATATAGAAAAAATATAGACTGTCTGAAGAAGAAGCAGATAATTAGAAGCCAAATCAGCTGCACAGGCATGTCAAATGTTAGTAGCTCGCCCATGAACAAAGACTCTAGATTGTGCAGTATGGTGCATCTAGATGCAGATGGAAGCAAATATGCACGGGCATATAATTATGCACGCCCGTGTATAATAAGTGAGTGTTCGATTCATGATTTTTTTAGAGAGAGAAGCAATATATATTGAAGAGGCGCAATCATCATAAAGGGGACTTGTAACACCTTAGGCAAATCCCAGCCGTTGCACTTGATATTAGAGCCTGCCTTGCCCTTGTGGTTGGTTGTGGGGCAAACCTTAGTTGTATGGGGAAAACCTCAACGAGGACGTTGAGTCCCTTAGAGAGGGTATATGTAACACCTTAGATAAATCTCAATTTCTGAGTCCGTACAGGAGGTGGAGGTACTATATTACTATTCATCTTAGGCAAATTCTACATCGACTACACACAAGGATGGGAAGCATTATTTAAGTTGGGGTGTTCCTTGGTCAGTAACAACGTGTTTTGGACCTAGAGATAAGTCTAAATTTGAGAACAAAGCCTTGTGGGCCTAGCGCAAAACGAATAATATTATTGCTGGACCAGGTCAATTCAGGACTTTTCTGATCTTTTTGTTGAAAAGGCCATCTTTGGGAGAAGAGAGGCAGCAACTGAGATCAAGAAACCAAGATTTCAATTTTTCAAGAGAATTTTGAGAGATTGAAAAGTCAGATTCATATTTTTCTAGAACAATTTTTCATGCAACTTAATTATTTTAATTCTTTTGTTGATTTTATATGATTTCTTTAAGTAAATATTTATGGTTAATTGTCTTTGAATATTACTTAAACATGAGTAAATAATTCTACTGTGAGATTAGGTGGATTCACTATTTTAATTATGTTTCGTGAATAAAATTCATATTTATATTCTCGTCTTCCATCTAATTTATTATTCTAGAGCTTAAAGCTAGTAATCAATTGGCCATTGATTGCTTGAACTTTTATATTGCATAATAAAAAAAAGTTGTGTGTAATATAGTTTTTGGGGAATAATAACCTTAGAAAGTTGATTTAGAGATAAAGATACTTTATAAGGAACCAATGTATAATCTCTTTGAGCTTTAGAATTGAATTGTTTAAATTCTCACGAGAGTAAAGAGCCAGAGCATATAGGGTTGAATTCTATAGAGATTTCGGTTATCAATTTGTTGGAGTAGATTTAATTTGAATAAAATTAGGAACATAATGCAATAGATTATGAAACCTATTCCTACCCTTTAATTTGATACATTTAGATATAATTAAACCAATCACAACTTGTTTAATCCTTCTAAATAATAGAAACATCTGAATTTGGTTTAGTTACAATAAGCCATCCATAAGGATAAGGCACTCACTCTCACTCTATTACTTATTAGGCACTGTACACTTGCAGTAACTAGGCTAGGATACTAATAAGTTTTTTGCACTGTTGCCAGAAAAGACAACTATTTAATAACAACAAAATATGGATTTTTATTAATTTGGAATTTTCTTCTATTTGCTCAGTAATTCTTTCGTGTCTGCTAGCTATGCTTTATGACAAGTAATCCACTCGTAACTTTGGAGAATTATAACCCTGAGATTGAAAAGCAGTGTTAGGTAATAACAAGGTAAGAAAAGAGAGACTTTGTCAAGAAAAGGAGGAAAAAAAGAAAGACTTCATGAGATATAACTTCAGAAGGAAGAAGTTAAAATAGTCATTTAAGTACCTCTCGACGAAAAAGCATATATGGGCAATCCAAAGAGAACATGTCATGCCTAATACTTGAGTTGGATCAAGCATTACTCATCCTGTAGTGAATGTCAATAATTTTGAACTCAAACGTTCTCTCATCAATATGGCTTAACAACAAATTTTCTTTAGTCTAGATCATAAAGATACCATTGCTCATTTGGCAAATATCCTAAAAATCTTGATATAATCAAGATGAATAGGACCAGTGATAATATAATTCAACTACAAGTCTTTCCTTTCTTATTGAAAGTCAAGGTAAAGGCATAGTTAAAGGTCAAGCTACTGGAAGTTTCACTACATGGGATGACCTTTCTAGGAGATTTTTTGCTAAATATTTTCCTCTAGAAAAGACAATGAAGTTTATGAATGATATGACCAGCTTTGTGCATTATGATATGGAATTACTCTATGAACCTTAAGAGAGATTTAAGGATCTTTAATGGAATTATTCCCATTATGGGATTCCATATTGGCTACTTGTTCAATCCTTTTACAATGGGATAACAAGACCTTTAAGAAGTACTACAGATACAGCTACATGAGGGGCTTTTGTGAATAAAAGAACAATGAAAGCATTATAACTACCTGTCCATGACAACCAATAACTACCACCAGGATGGAGAGAGAACTTTGCCTAAGAAGGTAGATGGAGTACATGAAGTAGATATTACATCTATTCTTAAAGCAAAAGTTGATCCCATAACTAAGAAATTAGGGCATGTTAATCTTGCTACGTTTACATGTTGTGAAGGCTGTGGTGGTAACTATCAAACTTTTGAATGTGGAGCTTATGAACAAGTGTTGTTTGTTGGGTATCAAAATCATTTACAATAGCTTCCTTTTGGTAATACATACAACTCTAGTTGGGATAACTTTTTGAATCTTTCTTGGGGAGGAAATCAAAGAAACCATGGTAACTAAAAGGGTATCTTTCTTAGGAAGAAAATCAAAGCAACCATGGTAACCAAAAGGGTATGTATCAACCACCATTTGAAAATAGAAGCCAAGGCCAAAGTCTTTTCCCAGAAAATAAACCCTCATATGAGTCAATATTAGATAAATTAATTATTGTCTCCACTGAGTGGTTTGAGAAACTCAATAAGCAATATGATAAGTTAAAAGTGTGAATGGAATAAATTACTAGTCAGAACATAAATCTTGAAATGCAAATTGGGCAGAAGACTCTCATAATTTGAGGAATCGAGGTGCTCTCCCAAGTAAGACTAAAATAAATCCAAGAGAGTAATGTAAGGCTATCACCCTTAGAAGTGGAAAGCAATCGAAAGAGGTGGGTCCAAAGCAAGTTGAACCACAATAGGAAAATATGAAGAGTACTAAGGGACCAGAATAAGAAATAACAGAAAAGATGCCAACAGAGCAGAAAGAAGTTACCATGAAGAAGGAGATAAAACTTTATGTTCCTCTTACTCCATATTCTTAAAGACTACAAAAAACAAGAACAGAAAAAATAGTATGAGATATTTCTAGAAGCCTTCAGGCAGCTTCGAATCAAAAACTCATTTGCAGATGCCCTAGGTCAAATTCTTACATGTGTAGAATTTTTAAGGAGTTGTTGTCCAATAGGAGATCACTTGAAGATAATACAAGGACTACACTTCCTGAGAAGTGTAGTGCGGTGATCTAAAATAAACTTTCACTAAAATTGCCAGATTTAGAGAGTTTATCTATACCTTGTGTTATTGGTAATTTTGAATTTAAAAAGGCTTTATGTGAACTAGGTATAATTGTAAGCTTGATGACCCATTTATTTGAAGGAGGCTTGGATTTACAGATTTGAAGTGTATAAAGATGATACTCTAGTTAGTTGATAGATCTGTAAAGCTACCTTTTGGGTATTATTGAAAATGATTTAGAAAAGATGGACAAGTTTTATATTCCTGTAGATTTTGTAATCCTAGAAATGGAGGAAGACATAGAGATCTCGTTAATCCTTGGAAGGCCATTTTTAGCACCAACATGAGCTATGATAAATGTGGAAGGAGGAAAGTTGACCTTACAGATGGGTGATGAAAGGGCATTATTTAATCTAACTGAATCCATGAATCTATGACTCCGGTGGCGGACATATGGGGAGTCCAGGGGGGCCCTAGACACCCCCCCCCCCCTCACCGGCTGCCATAAGTTTATATAGGGGGTGTAGCCGCCGGTGATTAATTTGAAGGGAGGGTGAGCTCGTCGGCGCCGGCTTGCCACTGGTTTCGTAGAAGAGAGGGAGACCGAGAGGTTGAAGACGAATGTTATTTTTTTTACAAGATTACCCTTGGCTGAAATGACGTTGTTTTAGCCATAGGCGATTTAATTTTTTTTTAAACCTTGTGGCTAAAATGACGAGGTACTTTTTTTTTTGTTGTTTGGTATTTTAATTAGAAATTTTGGGGATTTAATTTAAAATATAGAATAAAGTTTATTTTGTTTAATAATTAAGTTAATAATTTATTTAAAATGTTTTGTGATTTTGTGATTTATTTGAAATTTAGAATTAATTTGTGTTGTTTTGTTTTGTTTTGTGATTAGGGTTTATGTATTTTGGGGAATTTTTTTTAATATAGAATATAGTTATTTTTTTTTTAAATTTTTGAATGTGCTGTTGCGATTATGTTGAATTGATTTAGTAATTTGAAATTTAGATTAAATTGATAGTAAATTGTTAATTTTATTTTAAATTATTAATTTAATTATAATTTATAAATTAAAATGTTGAATATAAATTAGGTTAATATTATTCAAAATATAAATTTAATTTAAGATGTAAATTGAATGTAAATTATAATTAAAGTTTTAAGATTAAATTGAGTTATAAAATATAAATTAAATATTAATTATGATTAAGTTAAATTGAATATATTTATAAATTAGGTTATAAATTATTAAAATTAAAATGTAAGATATAAATTATTGAAATAAAATTCAATCTATAAATTAAAATTGTTTATAAATTATTAAAATTAGGTTATAAATTATAAATTAAAATGTATGATATAAATTATTGAAATAAAATTTAATATATATATATATATTATTAAAATTATTATAAATTATAAATTAAAATCTATGCTATAAATTATGTTAATAAAATTTAATCTATAAATTAAAATTGATTATAAATTATTAAAATTATTATAAATTATAAATTAAAATGTATGATATAAATTATGTTAATAAAATTTAATCTATAATTTAAAATTGATTATAAATTATTAAAATTATTTTAAATTATAAATTAAAATATATGATATAAATCATGTTAATAAAATTCAATCTGTAAATTAAAATTTATTATAAATTATTATAATTATTATAAATTATAAATTAAAATGTATGATACAAATTATGTTAATAAAATTTAATCTATAAATTAAAATTAGGCAGTAAATTATTAAATTGAATATAACTATAAATTGAGAAATATAAACTACTTTACAAATTATATTTGAATATTAATTGAAAAAATATAAACTAAAAATTATGAATTGAAAATAAAGTATAAACTATTTATGAATTAAAACAAGTATGGATAAATTCGTAATCAAGACTAAAAGGATACGGACTGAATGTGGTGAATCATCGAATTCAAACAGTAAGTAGTCATGGAAGTAGGGGGGAAACTAGTGCTGGACAAAAACATCTAGAGGTTAGTTTTGATGATATTGTTAATGATCCAACATTGCGTAAGCCCGTTGATGAGTTTGATATTGGGATTAGAGATAATATTAAGAGACAATATGTAGTTAAAGGGCCTTGCCAACCATTTGGTCATAATTTTCTACATAGAGAATTTGAAAAAATTATGAGGAGTTTTCAGGAGAATTGGTTCTATAAATTTGAGTGGTTGGAATATAGCATTTGAAAGAGACATTGTTTTGTTTATGGTATTATCTTTTTTGCTCGAGTAAAGGAGCGAAGCGAGGGGATAATATTTTCACACACATTGGGTTTTGCAATTGAAAAAAGGCTATAGAGAAGTTTAATGACCATGTTGGCGGTCCAAATAGTCTACACAATAATGCTAGGTTGCAATATGTTGGTTTTAAAAATCAAAGACAAAGTGTGTCTTATGTCTTATCTTCTCATAGCCAAAGCAAGAGATTTTTTACCAAACGCGTTTAACAGCTGTTGTTGACTGTATTTGTTTTCTTTTAGCAAATGAGTTGGCTTTTCGAGATCATGATGAGTCAAAAAAGTCACTTAGTCGGGGTAATTTTTTAGAACTTCTCGATTGGTACAGTAAATGAAATATTGAGGTTGGGAATGCACTTAATTCAAATACTCCTAAAAATAATCAACTCACTTCTCCACGCATCCAAAAGCAAATTGTGAGTGGTTGTACTTTAGAGACGACATTATCTATTGTTGATGATATTGGAGATGAATTCTACTCTCCACTAATTGATGAGGCTCGGAACAATTCAGTAAAAGAGCAAATGCCTGTGGTATTGAGATATGTTAACAAGAAACATGGATTATCACTAAGTAAAGTTAGAGGTCAAGGTTATGATAGAGCTTCTAATATGCGAGGTGAATTCAACAAGTTGAAGATTCTCATTATAAATGAAAATCCCTTAGCAAGGTACATTCATTACGTCGCTCATCAGCTCTAATTAGTGCTTGTTGCTGCAGCAAGGAGTAATAAATTTGTGAGTATTTTTTTTATTATGTTGCAATGATTGCGAATATTGTTGGAGTTTCATGTAAAAGGAAGGATGCTCTCCGTCAAAAACAGCATGATGAAGTAGTTCGGCTCCTAGAAAGTGGTGATAGTTAAACTCGAAGATTTTTGCATCAAGAAACAAATCTAACTCGACCTAGTGACATGTGTTGGGGTTCTCATTATAAAACAATTATGCGTCTTCTCTCTATGTGGTCAACAGTGAAAGAAGTTCTTGAGAACATTTATGAGGATAGTTTAGATCAAAAAAATCAAGGGGCATTTGTGGGCTTTCTTGATAAAATGAGAAGTTATGAATTTATTTTCATTACTTTCTTAATGAGGAAACTTTTAGATATGACAAATGATCTATCCCAAGCCTTACAAAAAAAGGATCAAAATATTGACAATGCAGTTCATTTGATTACAACGGTTAAACAAGAATTGCAAAGTTTCTGGAAGAAAGGATGGAATAAATTATTGAAAACTATTAATGAATTTTGAATAGATCATGATGTCACAATGCTTAATTTGGAAGATAATGCAGGTTATTTGCATTCTAGTACTCCTATTACTTATTACCACCACTTTCGAGTATAAATATTTTGTCAGGTACTCTTTTTTTTTCGTATTATCATACTTAACTATTTATTATGCTACAACCTAATTTTCTTTCATTAAATTCTAGGTTATTGATTTCATTGCCCATGAAATAGAAAATTACTTCACAGAATCAAGTACGAAATTGCTTTTATGTATTGTTTGTCTTTCTCTAAAAAACTTATTCTCTAACTTTCAGCTATCCAAATTACTTCGTCTTGCTCAACTATATCCATATGATTTCTCCATCACCGATCATATGATACTTGAATATCAACTTAATACATACATTGCTGATGTTAAAAGAAATGCAGCTTTCTCTAACCTTGATGATATTGGAGCTCTTGCTCAGAAAATAGTTGAGACAGGTTATGACACTATATTTTCTTTGGTATATCTGCTTATTAAGTTAGTTTTAGTCTTACATGTTGCCACTGCTACCGTCGAGAGAGCTTTTTCAGCAATGAACATTATCAAGACGGATTTGCGCAATAAGATAGGAGATGATTTTTCGACCAACTATTTAGTGTGTCATATAGAGAAAGTTATTTTTTAAAATATTAAAAACGATGCTATTATGCAACGTTTTCAGAACATGAAAAGTCGTAGAATGCAATTATCATCTATTATGCATAGTTAATTTAATAACACAAATTAATTATTGAACTACTATAATATTATATGTTTAATTTTATAGCAAATCTGTCTGTAATTTTTTTTCTGTAGAAGTTGAGCCCCCCTTCAATATTTTCTGTGTCCGCTACTGCATGACTCCTAAACATTTTGAAGTTTTTTCTAACGGGAGTACTAAAAATCAATTTGATGTAAATGAATACTCAAAGTTTGATTTTTTTTTCCATCAATGGTTATATAACATATTCAGGCCAAAAGCTTATCAAAATTGAGTCACTTGACTTGGATACCCTAAAAATTATAGAATATTAGAGATTTTTCTAGTATAGTCAAATTACAAGATACTCCATAAGAAAATTTTAAGATGATGATGATAATGATAACATGTGAAAATGAAAGAATAAAATATCTATCCTTATGATGAAAATTTTCTACTCAAACTTATGATAAGTTCCTTGTAACAATCAAACAAGAAAATGAAAAGTAAAATTCAGAAAAAAAAAATACATATATATATTTATATATATATATATATGTATACATATATATAACACTAAATTTGAAACTTGCAAACATATAAAGTTGCTACTTCTCACATTTTTATCATTACCCTTTAATTTTTATAAAAACGGTTTCACACTTCTTTACAAAGAGCAAGAATATGTTAGTTTGGTTAATACATATGAGGATTAGCAATAGAACAATCCGCCCAACTAATGAAGTTGATTGTCTTATAAGTTAAAAAAAATAATTATTTATGTATTAATCCCCAGTTAATATAAAATTTTATATAGTTGATTAGTGTAAAAAACAAGAAAATGCCTTGAAACAAATGTTTTATTGATTCTATTTCTAGTTGATAATGTTTCTAATAAGTATAAAACAGTAATTAAGATATATAATCAAGGAAAATTAGACAAAAAGTTAATAATCTCTTTTTCTCATGGCAAAGATACGAAAGTTCACTTATTTTCTCCTCTTTGTTCTATGCGTTGCCATATTCAACCATGCTGATGCTTATGAGAGAACTTTGCCTGCAATTTTCATCTTTGGGGACTCTGCCATTGATATTGGGACAAACAATTATGTAGTAGGCTCGTATGCAAGGGCAAATTTCCCTTATAATGGGATTGATTTTCCTCACTCAAAACCAACAGGAAGGTTTAGCAATGGCTACAACATTGGTGATCAATTAGGTACTTTTTTCAAACTTTCAATTATCAATAATTGTATTTCTTTCTTTTTTTTTTTTCCCCTTTTATTTTATGTATCATACAGTAAGATAAACTACTTGTCGTTTCATTTATACGAGCCATCTTTTTTCTTTATTTATTTATTTTTTTGTAAAATAAACTATTTTTAATTGTAATTCCAAATTGATCCTAATAATTTTAATTTCAATGATCAGTGAAATAAAAGAAAGTAAACTTAGGGTTAAAGAATAGTATTAAAAGTAAGAAAAATCCAATGAACTTGCCATTTTCTATGAATCAATTTGGTTATCTATTGAAAGCCAAAATGCCATATTACTTATTGACATTGTTATTATGCTTTTTTTTTTTTATTAGCAATGAAGTTTGGTTTCAAGAAGAGCCCACCAGCTTTTCTCGACCTTCTCAATAACCCATCCATTGATTTTAAGAGAAAGATTCAGCGAGGTGTCAACTTTGCATCTGCTGGATCTGGCATTCTTCCTGAAACTGGATTCAGGGCATGGGTTAGTCTCTTTGCAACCCCCACATCACATATACCATTTTCTTTTTTCAAAACTAAATTATACAATTAAACCTTCATATATAGCAAGGATTTGATGTTTATTTTTGTGTTCTTTATGTAAATTAATCAAATTGCAGAATGCAGTGGTGCCAATGTCACAGCAAATTGAACAATTTAAAGCAGTGATAGGAAATATGACACAAGGAAGAGGTGTGGGGGCAACAGCTAAGGTTCTTTCGAAAGCTTTCTACATTTTCTGCTTTGGAGCTAACGAATTCTTCGACTATATGCGTGACAAAAATACTACATCTACGGATCAATATGTGGCTACCGTCCAATCTGCTTACGCTGCTCATTTAAAGGTCCTTATTCTTCTTTCTTATTAGTTATATATTTAATAGTTCCATTATTATATTAATCATTGCCTTTATACATATGTTTCACTTATGGAGTTCTGTTATTTTAATGCTTATTATGACAGAATATGTACAAATTGGGTGCTCGGAGATTTGGGATTATGGGAGTTGCACCAATTGGTTGTTGTCCATATGCAAGAGCAATTAATAAAAAATTAGGTGGTGGTGATAATTGTATGCAGCTTTTGAATGAATTTGCTCAATCTTTTTACAATTCAACTCTCGCCTTATTACAAGGGATGACTTCAGAATTGCCTCAAATGAAATATTCTCTTGGAAATGTTTATGATATGACTATGGATTTGTTTAACAACTATACTTCTTTTGGTAAGCTGCCATATCCATCCCCACTATTACAGTTATCATTACATTAATAATTGATACAACTTTGATACATATTTATCATTACACGAAGCCGCCACTATTACATTTATCATTATATTTAGCAAATTCAAATGAATAAGCGAGATTGGATAGATTTATAACAAAAAGCAAAGTTAATATATCAAAATGATATAATATTTGAATTAGGATAAAATTTAAAAATTGACCTAAGTTGAATATAGATATAATGGTTTCTCTTAATTATACGATGATGTGGAATTGGGTTAGGGCAGTTTGCGTTTATTTATACTTATTTTATTCTATATAGCAAAATTGATAGTTCTTTAATATATATATCTAAGGATTCAAGGATATCAAGAATGCCTGCTGTGGACGGGGAGAAAACAATGGAGAATTTGGATGCTATGAACCTATCAATCCAAATCTTTGCAAGAATCGAAGTGAATACTTGTTTTGGGACTTATATCATCCATCTCAAGCAGCTTCTCAATTGTTAGCTGATAGCCTCTATCATGGAGACATTAAGCATATGACACCAATGAATTTTAGTCAATTGGCAGTGGTTGAAGTTCATATATAGTTGGCCTGTGGATTTTTATGTGTAAATCCGGCTTTGTTTCTCTGTTTCAACCTTTTTCCGAATAAATGTTTCATTTTAAAATCATGGTTGGGGGAACCAATGATACATACCTTATAGTATTCTGTTTGCACTCCTTTTTAATTTCTCTTTCTTTTCTTTTTATAATAAGAATTTTTTATTAATAAAATTTTAATAGGGAAAAACATATGCGACTTTTATATAACTATCCAAAAAAATAAATTTTATTTCAAAAATACTATAAAAGCTAAAAATATTTATACTTTTATAAAAAAAATTAGAGCAAAATTTCAAAAATAACTCATTTTTCACTATTTTTTTTTTCAAAATTACCTATTTCCTCGCTACAATTAATCAATATTTTACTTCAACTTTTAACTTTTTTTTTTCAAACTTCATTATTAAATAAAATATTATAATAAATAATAAAAATTAACATTTTAAATTATTTTTCATCATATAAAAATCATAATTTTTTATAAAAGACAAAATTCTAATTTTAATTATAAAAAATTTCAAAAAATAAAAATAAAATATACAAAAATATATTAATAAAAATTATTAAATTTATTTTTAAATAAATTTTATATATCATACACATAAAAAAAATTAAAAAATAATACACATAATTTGTTATATAGATGTATAGTAGATGTATTATAAATGTGTTGCATATATTATAGATGTATTGTAGATATTATATATATATATATTATATTTTGATTATTTAAGTTATTTGTATTTTATGTAAAAGTTATTGAATATTATGTGAACATTGCGTGAATGTGAAAATAAAAAATTTTAAAAAATAAAATTAAAAAATATTAAAAATATTATGTAAATATATTGTAGATATGTTGTATATGTATTATAGATATATTGTAGATATTGTAGATATAGTTTGTAATGTTGAGTGTGTATTTTATATATATTATATATATGTTATGTATATATTATATATATTTATTTTTTATGTGTATGTTGAGCATATGAGAATAAAAAATATATTTATGAATAAAAAATATAAACACAAATAAAAAATAAGTAATTACAAAAAAAAAAAAATGAAAGACGGCATTTTATCCGTAAAACTGAAAAAAAATTACCAAAAATCGTAATTTTGAAAATAAAGGATGAGGTGGCCGCAGATTTAAAAACAAAACATAAAAAGAGGTTATATCATGTAATTTCCTCAGAACATATTTATAGAATGGAAACTATCCAAAACAAACCCACTAATCTAATAAACATACCCAACCTATATGCAACTTGGGCTTGTATTGTTTGAATACAACGACTTGCCGGTTCAAAGAAACGTCTTGTCGTTGGCTGCTGACGACCAATTCTAGCTATTTCTAACAGAATATTTTCATTAATTACTTTTCCTTTTTTTTCTTCCTTTGTCATTTGAACAAACTATAAATATTATTCAAGTTTTCTGTTTCTATTTCTTTGGCATGGATTAAACATACTACCAACGAAGAGAAAACTAGAACTTTGTCCATTGTAGGGGAGTCGATAAATTATTTAGGGCATCCGATTTGTGTATAAATAACCCAACGAAGTACTAAACAACAAATAAAATTAAATTCTTATTAAATTGTTTAGTTTATAAATGCTCAAGAAAATAGATTTTTAGTAATTGGGAAATCAAAAATTCCAAAAACTTGATAGAAGAAAAGAAAATTTTCTTCGTTAAAATTTTATTGATTCAAAAAGCTGCCATTCATTATGAAAAAATGTATATCATGTATGGTTTAGATCTCTAGAAATCCTAATACAATAAATAAGAAAACTACTGAATAAAAAATAATTAAGAAAATAAAAGTCTGTAAAAGTTACAATAAATGAAAAAACACATTTTGGAAGACTAATGAAATTTGGCAGGAAACGACCTACCTCACTGCAAAGGAGGAGTCTGTTTATTAAATTATTGTCCATTTCCCATGAGGCTATGCTCAAGAAATGCCTAAATTTAAATTATAACTTTTGAGTGGAAATTATCAAACAGTCACTAAAATAGTTTTGTGCGTGCTCAATGTTCTAATCTATGATAAGTGGAATATGGTTTTGCTCACATGCCACGCCGGACGACGGAGGCTGTTTGGCCGGAAAAGGATTAGTAGTAGCGACATTAACATGCTTTGCTGTTGCAATGTTGGCTACTGGACCTTGCTCTTCAGAAATCTTGATGTGAAAAAGAGCTCCATCGATCCAGATAGCTAAAGTTTCTGCAATGTTGTCTTTGTCAGTAGAAATAAGGACCCTAGCACAATTGAAGCTGCTTTTATTACTGGTCTCCTCATCCAACATAAACAAAGAGCCCCATTTTTTGGCAATCAATGAGAAGAACTTATTTTTCCAATCTCAGAAAGAATACCTGATTTGTAAAATTATCCTTGCTAAGGTTCTAGAATAATAATTTCGTGCAATCTTTATATGTATATATATATATATACATATATACATATATATTTATGTATATATATATTATGATTATATATAAATATATATATTTATATTTATATTTACACTTATAAATATATATATATATATTATATATAAATTTTTTACTTGAAAAATTTATCCCCTTTTATCATGTAATTTCAACACTGATGATAACAAAAACAGAGGCTACCAAGGGTTAGATTTAGAACTAAAACTCATAAGAAGCAAAGAAAAAATATTATAATTAGAAGGAACAGCTAAAAAAAACTAAAACGGCAGCGGACCTAGATCTAAAATCAGTACAAAAGTTGAGTTTCAGAGAAAAGGAAGAACATATAGAAAATTCATTACATAACTTATCCGAAACTTATATAATTTTCATTTAATCATTTAATTTTCTTTTTTGATTACGTAAATTCTCTTCCAAATTATGTAACATTTTCAAGAAAATAAATTACATAATATAATTATAATATGAAATTATATGACATATCAGAAAAGTTTCTTTTTTAGTTATATCATAGTAATTTTTTAAAAAATTACTTTTCTTACAAAAAAAATTATATTGCTTTTCAAATGTACATGTAATTGAAATCTGTATAACTTTTCGTTTTCCTTTTCACTATACTAATTTGTCATTTGTGGATGTAACTTTATCAAGAATATATCTATGTATCCATATATATATACATACATATAGATTAATGCTAAAAAATTATATGACAATAAAAGTACTTATTTATAAGAAATAAAAGTACTTTCTTAACAAAAATTACAAGACTTTTTAGCCAATAGAGTAATTTCTGACCACATTATATAGATCTTATTCTTTTTTATTCATTGATTTTTTTAAGTGGACATGGATGGAGCCATTATAGTGACATTAATAATTGTATTCTCTTTAGATTTGACATTTACCAGCAAATACAGTCATGGGGGGTCCGAACTTTCAAGCCACAACTGATTATGAAAGATTCCAAGAAATTTGAATTTTCAATTCAAATGCGTATGACTTTGAAATTTTGAATAATAAATTTATACTGGTCTATATCAACGCAAGGCCGTTTGCTTCTATTTCAAACTTGCATCTTATCAAAGCCAAATACCACAAATATTATTAGATTTTTTAATATATAATATTCATATTATATATTCACAGTCATTCCTTACGTGTAACTCATTGAATTATTACTTACATGTAATAATTCACTCATTAACTTGTTCTTTTTAGACTCAATAATTTTAGTCGTTTAAAATTTTTAATTATATCAAATAGTAAATATTAAAATTAGGTCTAAGTTATTATTCAATTAACTATTATTTTTTATTCCATTTAATCAGTTCCAATCTAATTTTTAATTTAATTAATTTTTTATTAGCCCTAATATTTACTGGTTGGATTGTGTAAACACGTTGAGCCATTATAGTGACATTAAGGCATTATTTATTTTATAGTTTATTATGGTTTTATCTTATTATGATATGGTATAATTTAATTTTTATTTATTTTAATTTTCACACTTTATAATATGATTTGTCATGGTAAACTTATAATTTAAAAATTATAAATTTTTAAAGCAATAATTTGATAATTTTTCATACTTTTATAAATTTATCTTTTAAAAATATTTAAAATAATTTTTTTAAATATTAAATATATACTATATTCATAACATATTAAAATCTTTAAAATATCATCAAATTAAATAAAAATATTTTTATTTAATAATATTCTACTATATTATTTTTTTTAAATATGATAAATATTATTTTTAATATAATATTATACAATATCATATATTATTAAATTACGCTACGAGTCATCTAAATAAAAAATTATATTATTAGTTGTTCTAATTCATTAAAAATTATATAAAAAATTATATAGTGAAATAGTTATTTCAAGTAAAAATTCTAATTGGAATAACAACTTAATTAATATTATATTGATATTAATATTAACACGTAGTATTTTCTACAATAATTAAAAAAATACTTCTATAATAATTAATATTAACACGTAGTATTTTCTACAATAATAAAAAAAACAAAAGTTAAAAGTGTCAATATTATACTGGATTGTCATTCCTAGGATTCATATATCAAATAGCCTTTCCATGCAACCATAAAATTTCTCCTAAGCCACCCCTCCGAACGAGTCTTTGGAATTGACTTCATGACGTTTACCTGCAATTACAGTCATGGTTCTACTGATTATGAAAGACTCCAACTGCAAGCCAATCGAAGTATAAGCTGACAAGTCTAGCAATTTAATTTTTTTCAATCCAATTTAATTAATTATCTTTTGATATAAATGCATATGACTTTGAATGATAAGTTTATACTGAAAGCAGAGCCATTAATTTCTAATTCGAAATTACATATGAAAGACAAAAATCACAGTATGTTTTGATTTTTTATATATAACATATATATTTATATTACTTAGTAATGTGAAGTCTAATATATATTGCATGTAAAAATTAATTTTTACATAATCATTTCTCTGCCCAAACACACAATTTCACATGTTTATCAAAATCTTTAGATCCATAAAATGACGAAATCTATTATCTTGGAAAACTGGAAAAAAAGGCTTAGAATGGCATTTTTGTTTTATATAATCTATTATTTTTAAATTAAGTTTTTATATAAAAAGTATTTATTACAAAAGATTAATTTTTCTTCTATTAATTTGTAAAATATTCTATCATTTTTTCACTTTAATACATTTTTGTACAATTTTATAAATTTTTCACAACTATAAAAATACTTTTATTTGTAAAAATTAAACTAAAATAATGAAGTAAATTGAACTAAAATTATGAAATGTGATCTGTTTTAAGAATTATAAAATTTAATTGATGAAACCTTTTGATGTTTAATTATATTAATTTAATTATCTATATTTTAAAACATATTTTAGTATATTTTAATTTTTAAATATATGCCTAAATTATAAAATTATGTATAAAATAATTTAAAATATTATACTATTTTGAGTAGATAAGGTTTGTGTAATAGAAATGGAGCACGAAAGATCTTTATATTAAATTGTTGTAAGAAAATAACTAAGGCAATTAATTTATCTGAAGAAAACAAACAAAGCCTTTAAACTTGCAGGTAACAATCTTTGAAACCTTCCAAATAATTATTGTGGTAATCTTTAGTTACGTACTGACCTAAAGCTCTGTTATTATCATTTACAACAACTCATGTAACCACAACAAAATGAAGAAATAAATATTCATGGTAAGTAGGGACGAATCTAGAAGAATCAGGGGAGGAGGCAAACGACTGCCTCATTGGTGATCAGAAGCACATATAAAAGAGGGTACTTTTGGTTGTCGATAATGACCACTGAAGAAGCGCCTCTCTGGCCGGATTTATAGAGACGACGTGATGAATTGAATAAGACAACTCCTCACGTCCTCTTTTTTTAGTTATTTTATAAAAATATTTCCTATTAAAACGACATAAATTATAAATTTATTTAATAAATAATAATTAAAACGACGTCATTTTAATCTTATTGAAACATCATTTTCAGTTATTACATATTAAAAAAATTTGTTGTTTGTGTGAAGAACACACAAGCAGCTCTGCCTCGCCACCAACAAAAAAAAAAAAAAGACGAAGTGAGGGGTGAGCTTGGGCTGGCTGCTAGCAAGGGCAAAGGGATAGGAGATTCTCGCCGGCGAAACACGACACCAAAACACCACTGACCGACCTTCACCATTAGATATGTAAAAATTTTACCTCCCTAAGAGAACTTCTAGCTTCATCATTGATTGTCAAACATATTGATAACAAATATAAATTGTGAATTTAATTGCTAAATCCTTGTTATAATTATCTTGGCATAATAATAATCAACCATTCCATGCAGTGCTACAATTAATTGATTTTAATGTTGATTATTGTTATAATAATACAAAAAAATGGTTACTGATTTAAATTGATTCGAATAAAATGGGTCACTTTAGTCTTTTTCACAAATGTAATTATTGGTGCAGAAGAGACAAACTAGTCTTCATGAAGCGGCTTGATAAAAAAAATTATTTCAGTGGCAATTTAGTAATTATAAATTATTCTTTGAATATAACTTAATGGAAAATGAATTATCGAGCCAAATTTATTATTTGCAATGATGTCCATTATAGATTTAATAGGGCCCTCTTTGTGTATGCCATTTTTCTACATTGATTTCTTCTATTACTTTTTTCATTCTTGAGTTATGGGTTTTTTTTATTATTATTTTGGCTTTTCTAGATTTTTATTTTGCATCGATTTACCTTTGTTATGTCAGGATGCTGAGAAAAAATGAAGACGTTTAATTCATGAGTTTTAATATTTTCTTTTTCATGATTTTAGGTTTATTCAATTTGATTAATGACTGTAAATTAGTTTTTATTTTATTTGATTCTTAAGAAAATGAAGCAAATGTTGAACTAAATGTTGAAAAAAATAGAAAAAAATTATTAAAAACAAATAATAGAAATATATATATATATATGGAGTATAAAGTCTCACATTGAATAAATATATAGAAATGAGTTTTTGAACATCAATTGTTAGCTTTTAAAATTGACCCTTTAGAATCTATTTTAAAAATTCATTATGGTATCAAAGTAAAATTAATCCTTATAACCCTTCTATAATCCTTATAACCCTTTTACCTCATAAATTTATACTAAAATTTTAATTGTTGTCTATGGTGGTTTTTTTGTCTCTTCAAATATTTATTTTTTTGTCTAGCATTGAGTGTTCCTTAAACTTTTAATCATTTCGCCTTGTATAAAATATCTCACATACTTTAAAAAATCTCTTGATTAATTCTTATTATAAATTTATAAGTGTTAAATGGTCTTATAAAAAATTGTATTTGCCTAGTTGTTACTTGAAGAGGGCTAATATAAATATATACATATATGAGAATAAAGTCTAATATTGATAAATATAGACTTTATTTATCAAGTTTTAGTGATAACTAGCTCCGCATGAAAACATCTAATTAAATGTTTATTCTATAAATTATATTATTTAATTAATAAAAATATATTATTTATATTAACAAAAAAAATTTCATTTAATCAGAATGAGTTTGAGTCAAATATGAAAGTGTTTATCAGTAAATTCATCAACCATTAATTAATTATACGAGTGTACATTTTATTAGATTTATTCTATTTAAATGTGATTTGAACTTACTACCAATTTGCAATACAAGTTACTTTAGAATTCTAAAATCCAGCTGAGTTGAAAGCAATATGAAAACTGGCAGTCACGTCGATTTGTCTAAAATATAATAATTTGGAATTATAGGTTCCAATAACTTAATCCAATGGAGAATTTCAAAATTAAAAATCAATTGAATATATATATATATATATATATATCATCAAACTCTGGGCAATGGATCCCCCCTTTTCTCCTCCCCCTCATTATATATACACAATTATTAATATATATATATATATAATTATGATTATAATTATATAAATTATATATTTATATATATAAATTATTATACAATTATATATAATATATATTATTGGCTTTTTTGTATTTTATATATTTTTTTAAATTAGTAGATATTTTAAATTTTGTAATTAGATATTTAAATTAATATTAAAAATTTACAATTTAACTATGGATTGGTAAAATTAATGTACTCATTTGAAGTAATATTTTTATAAAATTTAATTTAATAAAAATATTTAAATAAATTAATAAATTTAATAATTAAAATAAAAAAGACACGTAAACATTTTAATAAATAATATAAAATAATAAAAATTTAAATTTTACTATAATATTAAATATTTAATTTTTATCTTTCATTGGTCTATAATTTTTTATTTTGTTTGAAAATTTTACCCCTCTATTCTTTGATTTCGCCACTAGGTCCAATTTATAAATTTATCTTAAATTTGTTACTGTTTTTAACTATATTTTATTTTTATTTTTTAGATAATTTTATTTTAATTTAAGTTTTATTTACAATTATTTTTTAAAAATTTTATTTTTTATATAATTTTTGAATAATTCCAAAATATTACGTATTTTATAAACAACATGTATTGTCCGAGTTAAGAATATAGAAAAAGAAAAAAATTTAATCCAAAAATGAATGACATCATAACTGAAATAGGAAAAGGAAAAAAGAATAAAATTAAGATTTAATTCTTAGATAAATCTTGAAATAGGAAAAGGGAAAAGAATAAAATTATGGTTTAATACCTGAAAAATCTCACAATTTTTGAAAAGTTCAGTTTAATCATAAATTATAATTTAATATAATTTAATACCAAACACTATATATTTGGATTAATTTTATCTAATCAGCTTGGAGCACATGTAAAAATATAATGTGCCATCTTGGATGACAAATAAGTATTATGATTTTATATATGTTACTGTACATATGACATATGATTTGTTTTTATATTTTAATTAGGTTAATTATCAGCAAAGGGATTATGTCAATCACATTTATATTAATTGAAAAAAAGACTCACAATGGTCAAAAATTTTAAAAATTATTATACAAAATATTTTAACGCACCTTAGACTGATCGGATAAAATTAATTTTATAATATAAAGTTTGATATTTAATAATGTTAAGTACGATACAATTCTATAGTAATAAAAATATTGAATGTTAAATGTACTTATAAGCTAGCTTTTGAGATTGTCTATTCCAAAAGTATATAAACTCATAGCATTTCTATATAGTATCGAAGCTAAATAATACTTTACCCCTTTTCTATCTCAATTTCTCTTCTATTATAATTTATACTATAATTATATTTTCTCTTTCAATTTTTAGTATATGTCGAGTTTAATATCATTTCAATTCTTACTTCATGGTGGGTTTCAATCGCTCGATGATGAGCTTTTAAAATTTATTTTTTGTCTGATATGAGATGTCCCTAGGACTTCCCATATCATAAATTTACAAGTGTCGACTGATCTTTTTAAAAATTCTCTTGGCCCAATTGTAACTTGAAGGGATTGTTAAGTATAATACAGTCCTACATTGATAAAAATATAGAATTTTAAATGTGCTTATATATAATTGGGTTCTTCAACCTTGCAAGCTAGCTTTTGAAGTTGGTTCTTCCAAAAGTATATAAACTCATAATATTTCTACAAATTATAATAAATTATAATTTAAGATTAAACTGAGACTTTTTGAAAAGTTTAAAATTTTTTTAGATATTAAGCCAAAATTAAATCTTAATTAATAGTTGATAAATTAAATTAGAATTAGTTAAATCATAATTGTTATAGTTCTCAAAATAATGGTTTAATTTTATCGAGCATCCTAATTTGTCCAATTGTAACCTTAATAATCCTAAACTTCAATTTATCCTGATAAAATACTTCAAGTTTAATTTTTTTTTTCAATAATATCCTTGATTCCATTTTTTTTAGCGAGACAAAACCTACGTAGACTCCATATAGATTTCACGTGTCAAAACAAAAATGATATGCCATTTCCCACACATTGTAAATTGATAGAGATCATGCCTTCTATTGTCTCTACTTCGCTTTGTTCATTCAAACCTATAATCTCTTCTAGAAAATCTATAAATCATTCCTTTTCTTTTTTAATTTTCTTAAAGCCCATTTCTTCCCCAAAAAATCCCAATAAAAACTCAACCTCCTTTGCTTGCATCACCATCAAACTTTGTTTCTCTTCAATCCATTGAAGAACTTCCTCCAAAGCTTTAAGAAATTGTCAGGCTCTTTCAATCCATGCAAGAACCTAAGGGTAAATATGAGCAACTAATTTTCTATGGTAAAAATTTGAAACCACTTGGTACCCAATTCAAAACTAAGGATCATAGCATATTTAGATGTGGATAGCGTTTGAGGCTCATTTGGATTTAGTTGTCACTAAAGGATTTGATGTTTTACTTGTTCAGAGGCTTTTGGGTCGGTTAGTGGAAGATATTGTGAGAAAAGAAGTGAAGAAATTGGGATTTACATGTGTGTAGGAAATGACTTTTAATTTTTTTTTACACGTTGGCTCCATATATAGTCCATGTAGGCTCCGTCTTGCCAAAGGCAGGGATCTTATTGGAAATAATTTAAAATTTGAGGATTTTATTGAGATAAATCTAAATTTAAGTATATTAACATTATAATTGCATAAGTTTAAGAACGATCGATAAACTTAGGTCCAAAATAATTATAAAATATTTTAAGATCACTGTATCTATTTCTGCCCTTTAAGAAAAATTGACCTTGAGCGTGTAGCTTGAAATTGAAAGTATCCTTGCTAGAATATCCCGTGTAAATAGATTGTGAGCTTTATTTTTTTTTGACAAAAGTTAATAGTAAAATTAATATAATAATATTATTTTATATCCTTGATAGTATAAAATTTATTTAATTTTGTTTTTTTACACATTAAATACATCTTTAAGATAAGCATTAATTGCGGATGTTGTAAAACTTAATAATTAGCTAGGAGATCTGCTTGATAAATCTTAGTAAGAAAATACACTTATGGACATTGAGTTAATGAGTATTTTTTACTTATATATCCCTCATTCATCTCTTTTTAATATAAAATTTTTTTCACACTTAAAATTTCAATATTAATACGAGGTGAAAGTGAAAAATGAAATTGAAAACAATATTTCTAATATTACTAATAAAAAGTGACAATTTTTTAGGACATGCCTAAAAGAAAAAAATTATAATCTTTTTAATTTGAAACTGAGGAAGTACTTTGAATATTGTAGACCTCCCATTGAAAGATTTGGATTTTTATCTGATTACATTATTTGTAAAGGAGGGAATATAATTAAAATAATTGATCCCAATAAAAATAAGTGCTTTAAAACTCAACAGGAACACGGGACATTAATGGGTGTCGAATCTACCAAAAATAAAAATCTATTTTTAGACAAAATAAGATTATAAATGTGGTAAATAGGGTCGAATCCTCAGAAAATTAATTACTTAAATTAATTTCTCTTAAAAACTTAAGGTGTATTCTTAATAAAATTAAATGGAGAGTTTTGTAACTGAAAGTTAAACTAAATTTAGAACAGAAAAATTAATGTTAAAAATTAAATAACAGTAAAATAGAATTTGGAAATAATAACGATGATGACTTCAGTCGAAGAAAATAATCTTGGCTTCAATTCTTAGATCTGATCATTGATATAAAAATAGTTTTTTTTTTAAATTTTCAGTAAATTAGTTTTAGCAAACCGAGACGCTCGCATTGACCAATCATTCCTTGGGTAATAAATTAGTTAAGAGACACTCTATAACTAAATTTTGCTACTAAATAATCCTATATGGATACCCATTAGAATTTAACTCACTATCAATTTTACGATTTACAAGTACCTAATTATAATGAATAAATTCTACCGCGAAATTTATTTAAATTAGATTACAAATTTTCTTAGTGCTACGCCTAATTGCCATAAGTATCAAAATCTTAAGAACAATTACGGATTCTAAATTTTGAATGATGATCTATTATTTCACTAATCAAGCAATGGACCTTATTGTTTAATTAGCAAAATAATAATAAAATTTAAGCTACCAAAACATGCAAATATTGACATTTAAGAAAATAAATAAAAAGTTTGATTAGAACTCACAAATTTTGGCGAATTGAAAATCGTAATTACCTCCTTTAACTGAATGAAGTTTAGTTATACATGCTCTTAAGAAAAAGTAAACTAAAAATATGTTTATCAAGTCTGCTGTAAACATGAACAAGAACTAGAGAAGAAGAGGAGGGATTAGGGCTGCCAAAAGTTGGCCCTTTTAAATCCTACCAGTTTTCTACTCTAATTAGGAAAATAAAAATAAAAATACAAATAAATCAATTAAAATTTAATAGCTATTAAAATTTCTAAATACTATCTACTTAATATGGAAATAGATAAATCATAATATCTCTAGAATTTTGCCAAAAAATCATAGCTCAAGTGTCCGAAATAAATCAGGATTCCTAACTAGAACATGTAATCTTCTGATATCAGACCCCCCCCATGGGCACAATCCTTGCCCAAGGTTATGCCGATGCTTTTTTCAGCTACTTTTAGCATCTTTTCACCAACTTGGCCTCATTTCTTTCTCAAGTTATAACATATGCAAAGTTGCCTCAAAATCAGTAAAATCACATAATAATAGGCTTAAATATTCTTGCAAATATTAACAAATTCTCCCTACACTTGAAACGTGCTTGTCCTCTAGCACTTTATAATTTAAAAGAGTTACCCCTCATTCATCAATATAATTCTCATTCAAGCCAAAACATTTATATAACCTTAAATAGAATTACAACAAAAGATTGAAAAATTCATAGAACAAGGTTCTCACTAATTTACAAGTTTGAGTAACCCAATTAATAACATCATCAATATAAAATGTCAAAAACTTTTCTCTACTTTGATGACAATTAATTATCAAGTGGAAAGCTAGTTACATATAGAATGCAATATTTAATCCATCGAGTTATATAAAAATTAGTATTAAGAACCTTATTATTATTGCTTTTAAGCACCATCATTTTGCCTGACATCTCACTAGTTTTTTGATGCGATGACAAATATTTGTGATGTCAGTATGTGGTTTCTCAATAGTCACAAAATCAAGAGACTACTAGCTCTACTCATAGTCTTTTGACTAAGAGAGTAAATTGTTCAGTTTTTGAACTTTTGGGCTCTTTTTATTTGCTTTGTTCTCAACATATTTCTCAATTCAAGCACAACAACTCAAGACAAATTAAATTAGCCTAACTATATGCTCTCAACTAGTTAAATTGATTAAACAAGAATATCACAGAGTAAAATTCTTTAAAAACATTTTATACTAATAATAGATATTAGTTAAAGTTGCTCATAATAGGTGAATTAACAAGAATCAAGATAAAATAATCAATCTTAAGACTGTCAAAACATATTGAGATTCAAAATGTCATATACAAATTAATTAATATGTGAAATGGGGGTTTTGACTAAGAAATCATAAAACATAATACAGTAGCTACAAAATTCAAGAAAAACAAAAATGGCTCAATAAAATATTTCCTAAATGTAAAAGGTAGCAGCTAAATTTGAATAAAAAAAATGAATAGGGTGTAGCACTTTGAGAAGCAATCAATCTAATGAACACATCAATCAATTCAACAACAAAATTCAACCAAAAATAAGTCATCAAATTCCTCCTACACTTAGAATTTATATTGTCCTCAATGGAGCAAAATAGCAATTAGAAGTAAATGAAAAAAAATGACTCCCCTGATGTCAGCGGTGGAAAGACAGGTTGCTAGATCGGTCAGTGAAGGCAATGATATTGAAAGTCCAAGTCCGTGGATAATCAAACAATGTTTTGGTCAATCTCTATAACTTTGTAGATCCTTAATTTTTGACCAAATTCAGTCCAAAGATTTTAAAATATTCCTAAATAATTTGTAGTATTTATTTAAATTTTATTATTTATTATTTATTTTAATAATATAATATTTATTTTAATAATATTTATTTTTTATTTTTTTAAAATATAATATTTATTGTAATAAAATAATATTTATTATTTATTATTTATTTTATTATTTTTTAATAATATTATTAATTATAAATATTTTTAATATAATATTTTTAATAGTAAAAATAAAAAATAAAAAAATATACATATAAAAATGATAAAGAATAGAAAATAAAAAGGTCAATTTGCCACAGGCCACGGCTGCGGCGAATTGAGGATCCTCACCAGCCTACAACGCTCGCAGGCAATTCGCGTGAAGCAGCAGGCCTCGTCTCGCCAATCCTCGTCAACGCGCAGCAATCCTTGCAGGCCCAACCGCGCACCTCGCCAGCTCGCACAGTTTTTCGACCAAACCTTATTTCATTCAGTTTTAAAATTTTATTTCCTAAATAATTTTATTTTCTTAAATAATTTTATTTTTCTAACCAATTATTATTAGGTTTTTAATTTTTTTTTTATTATAAATATCACATTAAAACAATTACAGGAGGACTTTAGAATTTTTTTTAGACAGGGCAGAAATTTCTTAAAAGAGGTAGAGAGTTTTTTTTGGCAGAGGAAGACTCTCAAACTTTGGATAATTTTTAATAAAAAGATTTTTGGTAAAAAGACAACAATCAAGGCAGCCAACAAGTGGTGATTATCTTGGTGATTAGCTACTTCAAAATTTTCATCTAATAATTTTAGTGAAGCCTTCAAACATAGGTATATATATCTAACTTTATTTATCAAAAAACATCTCCATCCATTATTCATTGATCAATTAAAATTGATGAATTATAACTCTCAAAACTTATGCAATAATTCAATAAAAACAATGGACATATTTTCTAAAATTTCAAGACACAGTAGGCTCACTCTTTTAATGTATTTTTTTTAATTGCAATGGTTTTCTAAACAATGGATATTTTTTTTTAATTGCAAAACTTTAATTCTATTTTCATAAAAATCCCAACCCAAATTCGTTTAAAATCTCAAAACCCTAATTGCATTGGTTTGAGCCCTAAACCCTAATTTAATTAATCTAAACCCTATTATTTTCTTAGAACTACAAAACCCTAATCAATTTTATTTTTTTAAAAACCACAGTAGCCTAAGTATTTTAAGTAATAATAATAATTTTGTTATTTAAGAAACCTTAAGTTGATGCATAAACCTAAACTTGCATCTTTATTTGTTTCATCATTAAATGAATATTTATTATATATTTTGATTAGTGATTTATTTATATCTTCGATTTATATCTTCAATGAATGATTTATTTATGATGAATGGTTAGTTGGTTCTTTTTATTGATTTGCTTTGATTTCAAAATATTGTAAAAGGTATGTTTTCATATTTTGGGTACCTCATATATTAAGCATTATGTAATATAATTTATTTCAAATTTTGGATCAACGTAAAGGATACATTTCTACTAATTGGTGGGTATCCTATTTTATTTATTTTTTTGGACATTGGACAATTGTAAAGGCATGTTTTCATCCATAAATGAGTGCCTATTTGTTTATTTTGTTTAAATATTGTTATAATTTTAATAAGTATTTATTTATTATTGCATGTATTATGGATAATGTCATTATATTCAAGAATTTTATAATATTAAGATCTGAAAAGGAGACCGGTTTCAATGAATCCATTAGGGGGTGCTGGATCATTCTCACCTTCCCCACACGTACTCAACTTTCTGAACCTATCAGGGGGTTGGCGGTTCCTTAGGAATCGAGTCATCCACCCTTTTTTTTTCCAGCCCGTCCAGGTGGCGACTTCATTTTTTTCTGATTTAGGCCCGTATTCTTTAAGGTCCCGAGCCTAACAGTGTTGAAGTCACAAAAATTATTCCACACGAGAGTGAGGGAGAAAATCTCCGCTCACAGTGGCGACTCCACTGGGGATAAGAGAAGTTGATTCTGTTGGTCTTTATATTATTTTATTTTTTATTATGATATTGTACATTGCATCATTTAGTTTGCATTGTGTGCATGAGTTAGGACATTCGTGTCACCCGTGTTGTATCATGTAAGGGATATCATACTTTCATTCAAGGTATGGAGATCGAGCATGGTATAACCACTCATAGCCTTGTACCATTTGGGATATACTTGCTATGAAAACCTAAAACTTTTCAACCCAAACACTTAAGCTCATGTAATTGACCTAGTTACTTTTCTTAGGTTTTTACCCCAAATGCTTGTTATTTGACTATGATTGATATATCTTGGTTTAAAACTATGTCTTATTTGGTTTATTCTTTTTCTAATATGACCTACATATATTATAAGCTCAAAAATAATTCTTTTCCTTTAAGATCCAAAGACCTAAACTATTTTTAAAATTTTCAAGAAGGTCTTTGGACATTAAAACCTGTCAAGTATGGGTCACACCCTATGGCCCAAATAAACAAAATTATTTTTCACTTCATCTAAAAATACAATTTTTTTCTTAAAAAGAGCTTACAAATATTTCGGCCAATTACGAAATACCAAAAATTAATTGTGAGCCTAGTTTATACTAATAATTATTAGTCATAGGCTTATTTTTAATATGAATCATTAGTTATTTTTTCTAAATAAGAAATCTATTTATGATAAATCTCTTAATTTAGTTTTAATCTAATATAGCATAAAAGCTATTTTAGTTGAGATTCAATGGATTAAAGTTTAATTAATGAGAATTATCATGGACTGACTTCTATATTAGAAAATGCAATTATTGGTTAAACCATCTGAGGGAGCTTTTTGAAAATAAAATATCTCATGTTAGTATTTTGTTGACCATATACCTAGGAAAGGAAACTCGCCATTCGTATGTGAAAGTTATAAGGTTGGAAGGAACGTCCTAATTATCTTTGTTTGTTTATTATTTGTGCATATATGTATACACGCATTATATGACATATCATTAATACTTTTCGGCTCATAGACCTAGAGAGCAGTAGCTCAAGAGCGTACGACAACCCCACCTACACCAGTGATATTAAATCCAGCAGCGACTCAATTACTTTCTCGCCAAAAATAACGGAGCCCGAACAAATTCAACGAATGGTGGATGATGCCCTCAATGCCAAGATGGAAGAACTAAAGGAGGCCCTAGCTGAGACCATGAAGAACCAATTGGCCACAATTTTGGGGAACAATAAACTGCCGAGACATCTGCAAGTACTAGGAAGCCGAAAGATAAAGGGAAGGTTAAGGTTGGTGAAGTCGCCTTTGATGATGACAAGGTAATGATTGATGACGACGACTGGGCTCAATACTTCCAAGATTCGCAAGACAAGAAGAAAGAGCCAAAGGTGGTGGAAAGAGCAACTGTAGAAAAGACCGAAACATCTGATGTTGAGAAGTTAATTGCTGATTTAGAAAAAAAAATTTGAAAATAAGTTTAAAACTGAAGAAATGTCTGAAGTTGACAAGTTATTCGAATAATATGAGTAGGTCCCTTATAAGTTCAAGATGCCTTCCTTCGTTAGGTACAACGGTACTGAAAATCTCCACTTGCATGTTAAGTAGTAAATCACTGCCATGTAGTCTGCCAGAGCTACTAAGGCTCAAACTCTGAGGTATTTCATACTCTCATTAGATCCTATTGTGAAAAATTGATTCAATACCTTGGAAGAAAGTACCCAAAAATATTGGGACATGTTGTACAAAGCCTTCATTCAACAGTATGGGTACAATGTCGAGCTGAAAGTTACCTTAATAGAAGTTGAGTCCATTAGACAAAGGCCAAATAAGAATTTTATGGACTATGTGAAGAGGTGGAGAAATAAGGCTGCATTGTTCAAGAAGAGGCCTGATGAGTCAGATCAAATCAAACTGATTGTGATAGGGGTGCTGTCTAATCTCCGTGAAAGGATGTCTCTTACCCTTATAGGGGACTTTAAAGATCTTCTCCAAGCTGGCTTGCAAATCAAAGAATGGAAAAGAGAGAAGAACCATTTTTCTGCAAAACGAAATTATCAGTCCGACAATCAAAGTACACATAAAGAAGTCAATGTCAATACAACTGGCCAAGCAAATAAAAGATAATTTTTAAATCTGAGAAAGCCTTTGTCTTGAGTTTTTAATAAGCTACAAAAGAAGGGACTATTACAGCCATTGGTCCCTCGACCTTTGTCAAATCCTTTACCCCCAAAATTTGATACTAAAGCCTTTTGTGAATTTCATCAGTCTTAAGGACATGAGATGGACAAATGCTCGTGACTAAAATATGAGATCCAAAATTTGATTGACAGTGAAAAGTTGTCTGAACCTAACAAGCCCAACACCAAAAGCAATCTTTTGCCCGAATTTGAAAAAATGCCACCACCAGCAACCTTAATGGTAGGAAGAGGATTGGAGAAAGATTTTATCTTATCCTCTTTTCAAGATAAGAGTACTTAATAAGAAAAGCAATGAACTTCCCTTAGCTTGAATGTTGCTCTTCTATTTTGCTTTCTTTAAATATTTAATTTGAACAATTATGTTTTTCAAATTAAAAATTATTTGAATAAATTACTTTTATCAAAATTTTTGTTGGTATTTGTTCATTTTGGTGCTCAACTAATGACGAGTCTATCTTGATGTTTATAAATTAGTATATCTATGCATCATAATTCAAATGACTTTATTAGGTGAGTGAATTATTCTATGGTATTGAGCTATGTATGCTTACTTAGAGAGGGCTTCTGCATAATTACCTTTGTCTAAATTCTAGTCAGTCTTATAACATGCTTTGACAAATGTTCGAGGCGAAATTGAAATCTGCTTATTTAAGGGAGAGATGATCTAGGCATTATTTGACGAACCAACTAGTATCCACCTAACTAAATATCAATCCCTAATTGACTCTTTGAGCCTTCATAAAATTTTAGCTTTTTGTTTATTGGTTTACAAACCTCAACAATCTACCCTGAGCTGTTGTGATACCTATGACAAATTTGATGATCACTAAGGAGAAGAGGCAAGAAGATCAAAGAAAGGAATGCATAGTCAAAACCATAAGGGTAGTTGAAGTTTACCTAATATTAGACCTAATATCTCCAATTCACTAAGATGACATCAGAACAATAAATGATTTATCCTTGTTGAAATAAGACTCACTCTACTCCACTCATCCATTATCAGAAATATAAGTTGGTACAAACAAGACAACTCTTTTAGAGCTAGAACTTTAAAAAAAAAAGAAAAGAAAATAAAGAAAATAAAGAAGAAAATAAAGAGAAGAAAAAGGAAATAAAATAAAATCGAAAATGGTTTAGAAAGCCAACCGAGTTCTCTTTTACCTAAAGTAGCAAAAAACTTAAATTTAGTTTATAAGAATAGTTTGACTTGAATTAGTCCAACCCAGCCAAAGATTCAATTAAAATAAGAGAAAAAAGAGAAAGACCATCTAGTTTTTGAAAGTCTTGTACTTGACAATCCTACAAAAAAAAGGACGAAATAATGAAATGACAAAAAAAAAGGATTGAGGGTATCAAACTTTTTGCAATGGTAAAGACTGTCCCAATCAAGATCCAGATTAATACCAAGAAGATGAGAGAAAATCCAGATTAATACCAATTAATAGAAAAAATTATTAAAAACAAATAATAGAAATATATATATATATATATGGAGTATAAAGTCTCACATTGAATAAATATATAGAAATGAGTTTTTGAATATCAATTGTTTGCTTTTAAAATTGACTCTTCAGAATCTATTTTAAAAATTCATTATAGTATCAGAGTAAAATTAATCCTTATAACCCTTCTATAATCCTTATAACCCTTTTACCTCATAAATTTATACTAAAATTTTAATTGTTGTCTATGGTGGTTTTTTTTTTCTCTTCAAATATTTATTTTTTTGTCTAGCATTGAGTGTTCCTTAAACTTTTAATCATTTCGCCTTGTATAAAATATCTCACATACTTTAAAAATTCTCTTGATTAATTCTTATTATAAATTTATAAGTGTTAAATGATCTTATAAAAAATTGTATTTGCCTAGTTGTTACTTGAAGAGGGCTAATATAAATATATACATATATGAGAATAAAGTCTAATATTGATAAATATAGACTTTATTTATCAAGTTTTAGAGATAACTAGCTCCGCATGAAAACATCTAATTAAATGTTTATTCTATAAATTATATTATTTAATTAATAAAAATATATTATTTATATTAACAAAAAAAATTTCATTTAATCAGAATGAGTTTGAGTCAAATATGAAAGTGGTTATCAGTAAATTCATCAAACATTAATTAATTATGCGAGTCTACATTTTATTAGATTTATTCTATTTAAATGTGATTTGAACTTACTACCAATTTGCAATACAAGTTACTTTAGAATTCAAAAATCCAGCTGAGCTAAAAGCAATATGAGAACTGGCAGTCACGTCGATTTGTCTAAAATATAATAATTTGGAATTATAGGTTCCAATAACTTAATCCAATGGAGAATTTCAAAATTAAAAATCAATTGAATATATATATATATATATATATATTCCAAGTCCTTATATTGTTCCCACAAGTCCATAACACTTCTTGCATGCCAATAATTCAAACCCGTCATTGACCTGTCATATAATAATATCCATGTTTCCATCAAACTCTGATAACATATACAATTATATATATATATATATACCAGCAAAAAAGAATATAGATAACATTAATAACATTAACATTAAGTTTTGCTAGTATCAGAGTCATCTTCTTTTAGGGGTGGTAGTAGATAGATATAGAACTGTTTACATAGTTAAATTTTTTATATATAGATCTAGAAGTAGACTTAGTGTTGTCTACGTATTAGATATGCAGTAAGACCCGTGTTAGCCGACGGATAGGCGTTTAGGGCAGTAAGTCAGTGGTCGCTACCAAAATCAACATTAATAAACTTTAAAATCTATTTTTCAAAAATTTAAAGATGGAACCATTTCTATGTAAATCTGCTAGTACAACTAAATCAGATAGTTCAGAGTTATCAGAAGTTAAAATGATTGTAAACAGAAATGAAGTAATTTTAGAAGACTTTAATAAAGTAATTGATAATTGGGTAATACCAAATATAGATAAAGAACAGATTTATAAAATACCAAAATTAAACATATTTAAAAATGATTATATAATTAAAGCTGAAGAAAGGGATGTACAGTTAAGTAAACCCTTTGAAAAAATAACTTTACTTTCTGCAGAATCAATAAAGCATCATAAAAATAAAAATACAAGTATATACATATAGGATTAGTACAAATAGGTATAAAACCTTTAACTAGAGAAGGATTAAATACTAGTATCTTGGCAGTAGTCAGAGACGCTACGTTTGTAAATTTTAATGACTCACTATTAGGAACTATAAAAACCAGTCTGAGTAGTGGACCTATCTCATTTGACTGTTTTCCAGATATAACAATTTCATTAAATGATCTAAATATATTAAAAAGTGTAGTATTAGAAATTAAAACACATAATTATAAAATGCTTGAAGGATCTATTCCTGTAGCATTAATGTATAAAATAAAGTATAAAGCAATGGTATCTGCCTTTGCTACGAAGTATATAATGCAACCTAAATTAGGAGAAACTAAATTTTTACAAACAGATTTAAGTAAAGCTAATACAGTAATCCCTAGGACTATTCAGTGGAAAGATATTAGTCTCCCTGATGAATGGGTCTTTGATAGGTTGAAAATCCGACATATTTGTTACCTTGTTTTTGTGCTTAATTGATGTTATTTATATTGAAAAGAAGAGCTTTTACTTGGTTTTTATTATTTTGGGCAGGAATGGTGGATTTGCAATAGAGAGACTTATTTGGAGTTTGATTGGAAGTATTGGAGCAAAATGGCATGGAGCTGAATTTTCTTTGTGGAGGCAGATTGACAGCAGAGGCCTTAGCCTTGCCCAAGGCTAACGGTCAGGCAGACCTGAACGGGCTGATTTAATTAAAGTGGCGGGCCCATACGATTTAGTTGTATTGGAGGACTTCTAAACCGACTTGTAATAGGATTTAAGTGGTTTTTAGTGGGCCTTTTTGTTATATGAGGTTGGCCCCACCCTTTATTAAGTATTTAAGTTATTTTTAGGGTTTTGGGAGGACACTTTTTATCTCCTTTTTGATTATTCAGAATTTACATTATCTTTTACAGAATTTTTGTTGTTCTTCCATGGCCATGCGTGGCTAAACTCTTTATTTCAGTCAAGGATTAATTCTAGGTTGAAGTTCTTAAGATTGTGAGTTTGATTGTGCCTAATTATTCTTTTTGATTCTTTTGCATTCATACTTTTACTGTAGCTTATTGGGAAAATCCATCCTTAATGTATTTTTATTAGTTGATTGATCTGGTCAATTGATTAATTGATAGGATACATATAGCTAATCAATGAGATTAAATCCGTAATTGTTTATTCGAGTTGATACAAGTGGCAATTGGTATAACTTGATTGTGACGGGCTTTTGGGTTATATTAAGCAATTGTATGATCTAATCTAAATGAATCTCGCTAGTAGGTTTGTTGGTTAGGGCAAGGTCTTTCTAGTGTTCATTGTAATCAATAAATTAAATCATGTCGCTAGTATTAGGGTTGTTTATTGGTTAGGGGTTATTCATAGCGTTATGTCTTGCTTAACCTATTCAGAACGGAAAGATTGGTCGGAGACGCTAGCTTGAAGGCTATAACTTGTCTGTGAATATGAATTAAAAAGATTATTTTTAGCCCATGATCAATCCGTGAGAACTTCATACCACGAATCGTCCTTGACTGAGTTCACTTCAATTGATTTTAAGTTTTAATTATTTTTCTGCTGTTTTAATTTATTTCTTTATTAATCTTGCTATTTAATTTCGTCCCTTTTTACCTAAGCTATTTCCCCCATTTTATTTTTAATTTTCACTCACAGCAGGTAGCACGTCTGGTTAGCCTTGGGCAAGGCTAGTCCCTTGGGTTTGACCCTTCTCACCCTATTTACAAGTTTTCTTTTGTAGGAAGAGCATGTTTATTATTTTTGATGGATTCGACACCCATCAAATTTTGGCGCCGTTGCCGGGGACTAGTTTACATTACTGTTATTGCTTCTTTGAATGACCAGATCTGAAAATTTGCAATTGAAATTTGATCCTGAGATTGAAAAGACAGCCCGTACATTGACGAAGGAAACCAGGCTACGAAAAAGGGCTGCAACTGCTTCTACAGCTGATCCAGAAATTTTAATTACTGATTTAGTTGAATCTTCAACTGAATTTGATCCTGAATTAGAAGAAACCTCGACAGAATCTGAAAGAGAGGAACAGATGGCTGATAATCGGACTGTTAGAGAGCTGCAAGCAGCCCCTGTGGAGCAGCAACCTTTATGCATAACTTACCCGAATTTGGAGGTGCCTTTTGAGCTAAAATCGGGTTTGATTCATCAACTCCCTACCTTCCATGGGTTGAAGAATGAGAATCCGCATCACCACTTGAAAGAATTCCATGGGGTATGTTCGAGCATGAAACCGCATGGTGTAGCGGAAGAGCATGTGAAGTTGAGAGCATTCCCATTCACTTTGAAGGATGCCGCTAAAGAATGGTTGCTTAATTTGCCGCCCGGTTCCATCACCACATGGCAAGCTATGGCCCGAGCCTTCCTAGATAAGTACTTTCCCGCTTCTAGAGCAGCAGTCATTCGTAGAGAGATTTGTGGAATCAAACAAATTGTTGGAGAGAGTCTTTATGATTATTGGGAGAGGTTCAAAAAGCTATGTGCAGCTTGCCCCCAACATGGAATGACTGACCAATCCTTAGTTCAATACTTTTATGAAGGAATGCATGACATGGAGAGAAAAATGGTTGATGCAGCTAGTGGAGGAGCACTTGTTAATAAAACCCCAGCCGAAGCAAGAGAGATTATATCAACCATGGCAGCCAATTCACAACAATTTGGCCAAGAAGAACCTTCGAGGAATCTATATCAGATAAGTGATCTTTCACTTGAACCAAAATAAGTGAACTAAATTCTTTGGTTAAATCTATGGCTGCAAGTCAAGGAAAGAGAACAGCCCCTTGTCAAGTATGTATGGCTTACGACCATCCGACTGAGGCGTGTTTTTCATGGCAAGATGATCCAGAGCAAGTGAATGCTATGGGGGGTTATTCCAGACAACCCCAGAGACAGATGGGTAACACCTACAATGATTCTTGGAGAAATCATCCCAATTTCAGCTATGGACCCAAAAACCAGAATTTCCAACAATACAGAGGGTTCCCACAAGCTCAACCGCCTCAACAACACGTTTCATCTTCAAAAATACCATTGGAAGATATAGTTAGGTCACTTGCCACTTCCCAACAAGAATTTCAGCAAGAAACAAAGAAAAATATGCAGAATATGGAAACTCAAATCAGCCAGCTAGCCTCCTCTTTGAGTAGATTGGAGACACAAGGGAAGCTACCATCTCAAACTGTTGTCAACCCAAGAGAGAACGTATGTGCCATCACTTTACGTAGTGGAAAAGAGCTAAATACAACAGCCCCGAAGAAAGACAGCAGTAGGTCGAAGAAAGAAGCTGAAAAAGAGGTAGAAATTTAGCAAAAGGAGGTTCCCAAGCAAGTTGAAAAGCGGCAGCCCGAGACGTTTGTTATACCGCCTCCCTTTCCCGAAAGGTTAAGGCAATGCAAGAGGGAGAAAGAAGAGAAAGATATCCTTGACATCTTTCGCAAGGTTGAGGTAAATATTCCTTTTCTCGATTTAATTAAACAAATACCTCGATATGCAAAGATTTTGAAGGAATTTTGTGTAAGTAAGAAGAGGCAAGCTGAGGTTGAGAAGGTAAGTGTGGGGGAGAATGTCTCCGCTATTTTGCAAAGAAAACTTCCCCCAAAATGCAAGGATGAAGGTATGTTTTCTATCCCTTGTAGAATAGGCAATGTACAAATTAAAAAAGCTATGTGTGATTTAGGCGCTTCAATTAATGTTATGCCATTGTCTATTTTCTCTTCTTTGAATATAGGTGCTTTAAAGAAAACTAGTATTTGCATTGAATTGGCGGATAAGTCCGTAATCTATCCAGAAGGGGTGTTAGAGGATGTGTTAGTGAAAGTTAATAATTTAATTTTCCCTGCTGATTTCTATGTGGTTGATATGGAGGATGCTAAATCCTAAAATTCTAGTGAAATCATTTTAGGAAGACCTTTTCTTAGGACAGCTAGGACTAAAATTGATATTTTTGATGGTATTCTTACCATGGAGCTGGATGGAGAATTTGTCAAATTTAGCATGTATAGTGAAGTCAAAGATGCCAATATTGTTTCTAATGTTAGTGGCGTGACTAATTTTGATCCTAAAAGTCAAAAGTCTTCTCAATTTAATGATGATGGTGAGCTTACTGTAGTTCATTCTAGGAATTTTGATAATGAATTCACTAACAAGTTTAAAGAGAAGGTTTTGTTTGATGAAAAGTTGCAGGATATTGAGCTGGAAAAGGCGCTAAAGTTGGGACTAAAACCATTACCGAGCCATTTGAAGTATGTGTTCTTGGACAATGGAGATCCGATTGCGTTAATTGTCTCCAAATAGTTAAGGAATGAGCGAGAAAGTGAGTTGATTCGAGTGCTAAACCAATACAAAGATACATTTGGAAGGGCGGAGAACGTAGCTTTTGGAAGCCCGATGGAGTTCGGTTAAAATTTCGGGAAATGTCGAGCCTAAGACATTAAACAAGGGCGCTTCTTGGGAGGCAACCCAAGCCTAATGAGTTTCAGTTCTTAGTTTTAATTTCAATTTTTATTTAAAAATAATAATAATAATAATGAAGTGTTAATTTGTGACCATGTGTGAAATTGAATGAGTGAGCATAGAATTTCACACCCATGTGTGAAAAATCTTAGAATTTCTATGTTGAGCAGTAGATTTCACACCCACGTGTGAAATTTGAGCACAATTTTGATTTTATTTATTTATTTATTTATTATTTTTTTATAGTAGGTATTTAATTCATCTTTCTCTCCCGTTCAAGGGTCTCCACCAGCCACCATCTTCTCTTCCTCATCCAGCAGCCCTAACAATTCCGAAAACCCAGCAGCCCTTTTCCCTTTCAATTTTCAAAAACCCAGCATCTATCTCTCTCTCTATTCGAAAATCCAGCTTATCTCTCCCTCTCTCTATTCGAAAAACCAGCAGCCCCAACAATTTCGAATCTCCAGCATCTCAAGCCCTCACTTTCGGCAACCACCAAATCTTAATCTTGGGGGTTTTCAATTTTTTCAATTTTTTATTTTGGGGTTTTTCTTCTAAGTGTGGGGATTTTCAATTGGGTGAGCAATCCCTTTAACAATTTGAGTTCCGTAAGATTCACATATTAACTTTCCTTTTCTGATATCGAAACAGCAATTCCAGATAATGAATTTGAGTTCTGATTGAATGTTGAGTATATGCTTAAACAACTGAAGGGTGTGTGATGGGTTGTTGGGTTCATAGTTTTGGATGCCTAAGTTTGTAAGTTTCATTCTCTTGAGGTAGGTACTGAACAGAATTTCTAAACTAAAATTAAAATTATTTTTTCAGAAATTCAGTTGCATTTTTGCTTCTAATTTATTGCAGTGCTGTGTTTTTTTTTTACTGTGATTATCTGCATTAGAAGAGGACCTAAATTCTGCTCTAATATGCACTTTTTCCATAATGCATTACTGTTGTTGGAGAGTTAATTGCTGGAATTTAATTGGCTGAATCTCTTTGGAAGTCATGCTATTGTGAGCATTAATTGGTTGTTTACCTAAATGCTTCAAGATTTAGTTTAGGCTTAGTCAAGTAACAAGTGTTGACCAAATTTTGATAATAATTTCGAGCTTACCTGTTTAGTCAATCGCTTGTTTGCTTGTTTGTTTTGGTTTGCGTTTGATGCTTGAGTTTCTTGCAGGTAAGTTGTGACTTTAGTAAATCGCTTGGTTCAAAACTAACTTATCACTGAGGTTTGACAAGCAACTGTTCGGCAATAATAGGGCAGTATCTCTACACCTCCACTTTCTTTTAATTTTATTTGCTAGAGATCCTCTTCTTGTGGTTGATTATGATTTGTCCACATTGAGGACAATGTGTAAAATAAGTGTGGGGAGGGGATTTGATATGAGAATGTTTTTGCTGCAATTTTTGGGACTGATTTATGTGATTGAGACAGCTGAAATTTTGATGTTATAGTGCTAAAATTTTGAGCTTTCTGTTGATTAATAGTTGCTGCCATGTTGCTTGTTTGATTGTTATGCGTTATAGTTCGCTATTGTCAAGTTTTCCCCTTTTTAATGATGGCATTTGATGATATTTTTGTGTAATTCTGCTACTGCCATATGCTTAATTTCTGGTATGAGACTTGACTTTTGAAAATGTGACTTTTGAGTTAGGAAGATTAGACACTTATCCCATGACATTTCGAGTAAATTTTTGTAATTTTGATGTGTTAAACTGATTTTGGGACTACTTATTGGATCATTGTGTTCTTGAACATGACTTAGAACTTTTAGAAAATTCTAGAGAGGAGTAATTTGCCTTTGTAACCTAGTTGAACACATATGGGAACCTTGAATGACAAGACTAGTAAGCGAGAACTTTAGCTTGAGATTGACCATCACTGCACTTGTGAATCTTGATTGCAAGCTGTTACACTTTGAATTCTAAAAGTTTCATATTGCAAAACTTAGTTTCTTTCGATAAGTGTTTTTGAGAGCAATTTCCAAAGCCAAAATTTAGGATAGCTTCCGAACACTAGAACTCTTTTCTACGCTCCCTTGAGGCGAAATCCTAGGCGAGTCTCGACTTTTGAGATGATTTAGGCGTTCTTTTGGTCGATTCATCATTCCTTTTACATTTTTCCCACCTTTACGTTACCGTTCTTTTCACCCCTTCTAGCCTACGAAGTATGCTAAATGCGTACTCTAATTTCTTTTCTTAGCCTACAATATAACCATATACACTAAAAAGCCCTTTGCCTACCACCCTTGAACAAGAAAAAAGTCTTTTTAATCATTGTTAAGCATGCACATGTGTAAGTTATTAAGAATTGGCGCAATTGTATTTTTACTTAATGTCATTGACTTTGTTTAGTTTGTGGAAATAAATTGTCCTTGTGGCTTATGTGTTTAAAGTTTGTTGGGTTTAAGTTGGTTGTAAGTACTTTAGTTATGTTTTAGTTTTTCTTAAAAAAAAAACAGAATGTGAAAAAAAAAGAGAAAAATGAAAAAAAAAATCAGAAAAGAAAGAAAAAGAAAAGAAAAAAAAAGTGTATTCAATTTCAGTTTTAGTTTTTCTCTAATTTAAGCTTTTCTCTGGTTTAAGTCGCATTTGTCGCCATTAGTTAGTTCGTGCATTGTTCTTTTGAAATTAATTGTAAAAGACTTATTTTCTTATTATTCTTAGCCTTACATTATCCTATCTTTTGTAACCATCACCTAGCCTAACCCATGTAAAGACCTAATGATCTTTGGTTGAGACTTGACCTACATTAGTGGAGAGGGAGTTTAGAGGGGAGCCTATGGTTGTTCTTTAATTCTATTTTAATGAAGTAATGAAAATGTTTTTATATGTTTTGTTACTTGCTCGATAAAACACTTGTTGATTCAAACTTCAAATGTGTGTGTGCGTGTTTTAAGAATTCTTAGTGTAACCTTTTTCAATTGAGTTCATAATGATGGAATGATGTTGATGGTTGGATTCTTAATTGCGATGTTGAGTTGTTTGGGGAACATGTGTATGTTTGATTGGGTTCTTGGGTGAAGTATGTGGTCTCCTTATAGATTTGATTTTGAGTTTTGAGTCATGCTTGAGGACAAGCATGGGATAAGTGTGGGGATATTTGATAGGTTGCAAATCCGACATATTTGTTACCTTGTTTTTGTGCTTAATTGATGTTATTTATATTGAAAAGAAAAGCTTTTACTTGGTTTTTATTATTTTGGGTAGGAATGGTGGATTTGCAATAGAGAGGCTTATTTGGAGTTTGATTGGAAGTATTGGAGCAAAATGGCATGGAGCTGAATTTTCTTTGTGGAGGCAGATTGACAACAGAGGCCTTAGCCTTGCCTAAGGCTAATGGCCAGGCAGACCTGAACGGGCTGATTTAATTAAAATGGCGGGCCCATACTATTTAGTTGTATTGGAGGACTTCTAAACCAACTTGTAATAGGATTTAAGTAGTTTTTAGTGGGCCTTTTTGTTATATGAGGTTGGCCCCACCCTTTATTAAGTATTTAAGTTATTTTTAGGGTTTTGGGAGGACACTTTTTATCTCCTCTTTGATTATTCCGAATTTACATTATCTTTTACAGAATTTTTGTTGTTCTTCCATGGCCATGCGTGGCTAAACTCTTTATTTCAGTCAAGGATTAATTCAAGGTTGAAGTTCTTAAGATTGTGAGGTTTGATTGTGCCTAATTATTATTTTTGATTTTTTTGCATTCATACTTTTACTGTAGCTTATTGGAAAAATCCATCCTTAATGTATTTTTATTAGTTGATTGATCTGGCCAATTGATTAATTGATAGGATACATATAGCTAATCAATGAGATTAAATCTGTAATTGTTTATTCGAGTTGATACAAGTGGCAATTGGTATAACTTGATTGTGATGGGCTTTTGGGTTATATTAAGCAATTGTATGATCTAATCTAAATGAATCTCGCTAGTAGGTTTGTTGGTTAGGGCAAGGTCTTTCTAGTGTTTATTGCATTCAATAAATTAAATCCTGTCGCTAGTATTAGGGTTGTTTATTGGTTAGGAGTTATTCATAGCGCTATGTCTTGCTTAACCTATTCAGAACGGAAAGATTGGTCGGAGACGCTAGCTTGAAGGCTATAACTTGTCTGTGAATATGAATTAAAAAGATTATTTTTAGCCCGTGATCAATCCTTGAGAACTTCATACTGCGAATCGTCCTTGACTGAGTTCACTTCCATTGATTTTAAGTTTTAATTATTTTTCTGCTGTTTTAATTTATTTCTTAAGTAATCTTGCTATTTAATTTCGTTCCTTTTACCTAAGCTATTTTCCCCATTTTATTTTTAATTTTCACTCACAGCAGGTAGCACGTCTGGTTAGCCTTGGGCAAGGCTAGTCCCTTGGGTTCGACCCTTCTCACCCTATTTACAAGTTTTCTTTTGTAGGAAGAGCAGGTTTATTATTTTTGGTGGATTCGACACCCATCAGTCTTAGAGGACGCTGTTCCTCTTCCTTAACCAAAGACTATAGTTAAACCCAATATAGAACTCAGTAAAATTGAACAGTATGAAGACGGTAAAGTTAAATTAAAATTTAGTAGACATAGTATAAGCAGTAGATATTTAGACTCTTCCTCCTCTGCTTCAACAGTAGATATAGGTAGAGCCTCATAGTTACCTTCTGTAATATACGTCTCATATAAAGAAAATGAACCTAAACATGTATTGCAAACAGTAGTAAAGCCTAGGTATTCTACATCAGATATACCTGAGTCAATTAATAAATTAAAAGGTGTAGATTATAGTACGACAGTACCACACTTATATTATAACCCAACAGGAACAATGAACCCTTTGGAACCAAACCCTAATTATAATCAACCACAGAATATAGAACAGTCTCCTTCTCCACCTATGTCACCTACAGCTTCTTTCATGACAGAAAATGTAGCAAACATAGATAGAGAATTAAATGTGATTAATAAAGAATTTTTTTTAAATTATGATAAGTTAAATAAAGAATTGACAGCAATTAAAAATAAAGATAAATTAGAAAATGTAATAAAAAAGGTAAAAGACCTTGAATCAGTTAAAGAAGAATATGTTGACTTTATAAAAAATTATGAAGTTAATATGAAATTCTTTGATTGGTTTAAAAGAATTTATAAAGTCAAACTTAAAGTAGAAAAATTAATAAATCCAGTAACTATTAGGAATAAAGATACAGAATGGAAAGTAAATGATAAAATCATACAGAGTCTACATCCACCTAAAACATCAAGTATATTTCTGCATGGAGATAGAGAAATAAAAATAGTACCATTTAAAACAGTATCTGAAGATGACTCTAATAGAAAAATATTAGAACAAAATAATTTCAGTAATGCACACCTATTAAGTATAGGACAACAATTAAACAGAATAGAGGATACTATTAAAGAAAGTAAAATAGTAAAAATTGAAAAGGAAATTAAAGATAAAAAACTTATGTCTTATGTTTTTAAACCTTTTGAAGTTTCTAAAACAGGACAAAAAGAAGTTAAATCTAAAGACTTTGATTTTGTAAAAGCAATTAAAGAACAATTAAGTAAAATTGACTCTTCTTCTGGGTCAAAACAGGTAATACAAGAAACACCTCAGTCTAAAGCTTCTAAAACCATTAGTATAGTCACCCAAGAACAAGAATCAGAATCAGATGAGGATTCTCAACCTGAGTCTGAAGATATTGAAACCTTTAGTAAAGCTTTAGAATCACAAATAAATCGTATAACATATAATCAGTCTATAGTACCTAGAATGTCTGCCCCAGACTTAGGTATAACAGACAGACCTAATACATTAACACAGTATAAGTATAATGCCTCTTCAGTATATGAATGGAACATTGATAGCCTATCAGAATACAATATTCTGAGTCTCCTACAACAGATGACAATGGCTGCCAATGCTTATAGAACCCAAACAGATACCTCAGATAAAACTATAGTTGAACTTCTTATAGCTGGCTTTACTGGTCAACTTAAAGGTTGGTGGGATAATCATCTCACTGATGAACAACATTTAGAAATTCTAAATGCTATAAAAACTTATGAAGATGGTATACCTATATTAAATGAGTATGGTGATACTATTTAAGATGCAGTGGCAACACTAATCCTGACTATATCACTTCATTTTATAGGTGATCCTACTCACTTAAAGGATAAAAATGCTAAACTACTAAGTAATCTTAGGTGTAAAAAACTTAGTGACTTTCAGTTTTATAAAAACAACTTTCCTAACTAGGATAATGCTTAGAGAAGATTCTAACCAGGCTTTCTGGAAAGAAAAATTCTTAGCAGGACTACCCTTTTTTCTAGGAGAGAAAGTTAGAAACCATATAAAACATGAATATGGAAATCCTATTCCATATGACCTATTAACCTATGGACAATTATTTAGTATAGTTCAAAAAGAAGGATTAAAACTTTGTCAAGATATAAAGCTTCAAAAGTAATTAAAATATGAAATGAGAAAACTAAACAAGAACTAGGTTCTTTCTGTAAACAATTTGATTATAGTATAACACAAAAACATAAAGATTGTAATGGACAGTGTTCTACTACAAAATATAAAAAACCTTATAGAAAATATCATAAAAAGAATTATAAGAGAAAATTTGATAAAGATGATTATTATAAGAAACAAAAACCTTATAAATCTTATAAACATAGAAAACCTAGTAGAAAAACATATAAACAAAAAGATAAAAAATTTACATCATATAAAGATCTAACCTATTATAAATGTGGGAAAAAAGGTTACACATCAAGATTTTGTAAATTTGATAAAAAAAATTACAAGAATTAAATTTAGAAGAATCTGTATTAAATAAAATTTATGAATTATATTTAAATTATTCAGACTCTGAAAAATATTCAGACTCTGAAGAATTAAATCAGATAGATGATATAGGAACAGAATCAAGTTCTGAATATAGTAGTAAATCATTAAATGTATTAACTAAAGAACAGGAATCTATATTAGAAGCAATAAAATATATAAGTGATCCTAAAATTCAAGAAAAAATATTAAATAAAATATTAAAAGATGATAAACCTAAACATTCTATATTACCTAGTACTAGTAAACAAACATATGATCTAACTACAATATTAAATAAGAATAAAACAATAAAAAATAAACCAACCATAAATGATTTACAAAAAAAAATTAAAGAAATTAAATTAGAATTAAAAGAATTAAAAAATAAACAAGAAAATGATTCAAAAATGATAAAATCATTGCTAAATTCGACTTCTTCTGATGAAGAAGAAGAAGATATTGAACAGATAATTAGTAAAGAAGAAAGTAATGAAATTAGTTTAATTAGCAAAATAAAATTCCTGATAATTTAATTTTTATGTTGCATGAAATAACATCTAGGAAATATTTAATAAAAATAAAATTAAAATTTTCAAATAATTATAATATAGAAACTATAGCATTATTTGACACAGTAGCTGATTTAAACTATATTAAACCCAATTTGGTACCTAAAAGATTTTGGCAAGAAACTAAGGAAAGTTTATCTGCAGCAAATAAATCTAAATTAAATATACTTGGTAAAGCAGAAGCATCAATAATAGATAAAAATTTAGAAATAAAAAATATATTTATTCTAACAAATATTCATCATATGGTAATCTTAGGAACACCATTTATGAATTTAATTACACCTTATACTGTAAATGATGATAATATAAGTTTTAAAGTTAAAAATCAAAAAATAATTTTCCCATTTTTAGAAAAACCTAAAAAGAGAAATTTAAATCTTTTAAAGGCACATTCAATAAATGAATTACAAATAAATGCTCTTATAAAAGCAAAGTCTGAACAACTTTGTAATTTAAAAAATAATTATCATTTACAAAAAATAAATGAATTATTAAAGGATAAATTTATGCAAGATAAAATTACTAAATTAAAATCACAAATAGAAAAAGACTTATCTGCTGATATTCCAAATGCATTTTGGAATAGAAAACAACACATGGTTGATTTGCCATATGAAATAGGCTTTGATGAAAAGTCTATTACAACAAAAGCTAGGCCAGTCAGATGGCGCCTGATTTAATTGAATTTTGTAAAAAAGAAATAAATGATTTAGAAAATAAAGGATTAATAACTAAATCTAGAAGCCCTTGGTCTTGTGCTGTATTTTATGTAAACAAGGCCTCTGAAATAGAAAGAGGAGCACCTTTATTAGTAATAAATTATAAACCTTTAAATAAAGCTTTAAAATGGATTAGGTATCATATTCCAAATAAAAAAGATTTATTAGGAAGATTATATAAAACTAATATTTTTAGTAAATTTGATATGAAATCAGGATTTTGACAAATCCAGATTAATCCTAAAGATAGGAATAAAACTGCATTCACTGTTCCATTTGGACAATATGAATGGAATGTTATGCCTTTTGGATTAAAAAATGCACCCTCTGAGTTTCAGAGAGTAATGAATGATATATTTAACCCATATACTAATTTTGTATTGTATACATTGATGATGTATTAATATATTCTACAACTATAGATGAACATTTTAAACACTTAAAAATATTTTTTTTATGGTAATTAAACATAATGGTTTAGTATTAAGTAAAACAAAGATGTCTCTGTTTCAGACTAAGATTAGGTTCTTAGGACATAATATAGAACAAAGAATTATAGAACCTATAGAAAGAAACTTAGCTTTTGAGAATAAGTTTCATGACCAGATAATAAATAAAGCCCAACTTCAAAGATTTTTAGGTTGTCTGAATTATGTTATAAAATTCTTTCCCAACCTAAATAGAACTATTAAACCTTTGCATGATAGATTAAAGAAAAATCCAGGTCCATGGACTGAGGTCCATTATGGTATAGTTAGACAAGTTAAAGACTTAGTTAAAATCATTCATTGCCTACATATAGTTGATCCATTAGCTTCTAAGATAGTAGAAACTGATGCATCAGATATAGATTTTGGTGGAATTTTAAAATAGGTTAAAGAGGGTAGAGAAACCATAGTCCAGTTTTATTCAGGACATTGGAGTCCAACCCAATTAAACTATTCTACTATAAAGAAAGAAATTTTGAGTATTGTTTTATGCATTTCAAAATTTCAATCTGATTTATTGAATCAAAATTTTTTATTAAGAATTGATTGTAAAAGTGCAAAAGATGTTTTGCAAAAAGATGTTAAAAACCTTACCTCAAAATAAATTTTTGCTAGATGGCAAGCTATTTTAAGTATTTTTGATTTTGATATTGAGTTTATTAAAGGAGAAAACAATAGTTTACCTGATTTTCTTACTCGTGAGTTCCTTCTCAAGAATCATGGGGAGAAAGAAGAAAATGGCCAATAAAGCTAAAGAAACCCTAGAGAGTGATTCTCCTAAAGCCCTATCTGATCATTCAGATAGTATTCTTAAACCTAAACCAATAAAGTCTTGGGCTGATGCTGTCCAAGAAGAAGATAAAGCAAATATTGAGCTTTGGGTCTCCCAGCTGGCCCAATCACCTGAGGTGATTAAAGCTTTATTAAAAATGGGGCACGAACCTCCTTCAGGGGTTCCAGGTAAAGATTCTCTGATCCCTTATTTAAAAAATCAAATTGAGATAGGAGAATCTTCTTGTAACACCCCTTCCCGACCTACGTGTGTAAGCTGAGTAGAGGCGCCACCCTATCCTAATGTTGCTACCACTTTTACTTAGTCAAATTTTTGTTCCGATTTTTATAGAAATTTTGCCATAGTTTTGCCTAAAAATTCAATCCCAAGTGTCGACAAAACTGGTTTTTTTTTTCTAATTTTTGAAAACATTTTTACACAAACCAATGCAAACAAAATCATTCTCAGTACACTTCCAATAAATCCCCCTTATAACCTCAACTACAACCTGCAAAAAGGATTTACACTTCTAGTACAAAATAAAGTAAAGGTTTATTATGAAATACAGCAGATAAAATCTTTGTTCACTATGCAACGGAAAGTAACAATATTTACAAATTCATATACATCAAAACTCAAGTTTTACAACACATAAAATTTATACATGTTTGGCAGTCAGTCTTCGATCTTAAAGCCCACTATTCAATCTTCAAAATCTAGGCTCGACTCGGCCTAGAGGAACTCTCTGGTTCTTCCTTGTCACCTGCGCGAAGAATCACATTCGCGCTAAGCCAACGGCTTAGTAAGATAAAACATGCTAATGGTATGCTTTAATGTAATGCAATGCCACATATGTTATTGATAAGATCAATATCATAAATATAAAGTTAACCACATAATTATGCATTTCACAAATCATAGTCATATGAGCATACCACATTTCAACATCTTTCCACATTCAACATTAATCAATCATACTCAATAACCAACATCTCATTTCATTAACTCATAACATTATTTAGGACATTCATATAACCCTGACACCTATGGGCCCAACAAGTATTTAATACGATATTCAGAGTTCAGAGTTACTGCTTTGGTTCATAGTCACAATAATCACGCCCGTAGGCAAGTGTAACAGACCCAGTCTCTTGGATCATCAACTCAACACATATGAGGAGATCCTCAACCCGGCAAGACTGTTACAAATCATATATCTCATAGTGTAACAGACCCAGTCTCTTGGACCATCAACTCAACACCTATGAGGAGGTCCTCAACCCGGCAAGACTGTTACCTGTCATCATTTCTTAGGCATGCCACCCAAATCCAGAACTCTGAAACTGAATAACATATTAAACAAACAATTCATTTCCATTCTCAATTCTCATCACATTTAGGCAAACATGCCTTCTTTCTTTCAATTACATCATCTTAGCCAATAACAATGGCTTCACATTTCATTTCACAATATAACATCTCATTATTCAAGTATATATATATATATATCTCATCCATGATCACATTATATCTCACATAGCATCATTCATAAATATCAACATTTCATACCACATTACTCATGAAACACATTACCATTCACAATGCACAACATAACATTGTTCAATCTCAACAATGCAATTAGGGCAAAGAACAATTGATTATAACATTCATTGATTCAAGTGTGTTTAAAGTGTTTAGGGTTAGGTTTAAGGACCAACCTACCTTTGGAAAACCAAAGCAATGCAAAAAGAACAAAGAATTAAAACCCTAACCATAAATAGTACATTCTGGTTTTAAACTCCATTTTATCCTTATTTTGAAAAATTGTATAAAATAATCTACTTGACTAAAAATTCTAAAATTTTTACAGAATTTAGTTTTGTATCTTAAAATCATCCCTTTAAAATTTCAGATCAAACTGAACACAAAATCTTGGTCAAATAGTTCACCTAACCAGACTGCCCCAATTGCCCTGCATCCTGGCAGCAGTTCTGAACTTTGTGAATTCCATAAATCAAATTCAATCAACGTGGTTCCAAATTATTTTTCTCAAATACTAGACTCACTAAGCAACAACATATCCAAAATTCTATTGGATATGATTTTTCTACATTTTATTAAAAATCACGAAATATAGCTGTCCCAGTTAAGGTACCTGCTGGAACAGGTCTAATGAAAATAATCTTTCTAAACTCATAACCATTCCAAAATCGAATCAACATATTTTTCAGTCATTCTACACTCATAGAGGCACAACATATCAAAAATTCACTTCAAGAACATTTTTCTATAATTAATTAAAAATCATACAAATCACAGCCTTTACTAATTGTAAAACAGAAACAATTTCACTAAACACAACTCTTACTCAACACAATCACTTCCAACACCTTCACCAACTCAACTTCTCATCATCAAACCAACAAACCCTAATTCCTTTCTCACACCACTTCAAAAGAATTGAAGAAATTAAAGAAAAGATCTTACCTCAAATGAAGAAATCTACAAATCTTTAACCAAAACCCTTGTTTCTTTCTTCAAAATGCTTCAAACCTCAAGATCACCTCTCTTTCTCTCTTTGTCTATGGAGAATCCGGCCACTTCAAGAAAGAAAGAAGAAAATGCACAAGTCAAACACCTTTTCTTCTTTTAATCTCCACCATGCATCTTACAAGGAAAATTACCAAAACACCCTTAACCATATAACTAACTCTTTGTCTCATATAAGCCCTTTATAGTAATTTCATTAACAACCAAAAATATCTTCTTCCACTTAACCATCACCTTGACTCTTCATTTGACCAATGTATATGTTAATTATATCATCATATAAACAACATATACATTTGTCTCTAAACCCTAAATTTCTTCTCCAAAACACATATACATATACATTCTCTTCCCATTTCTTTTCTCTTACAATTTAACACATATATGCACAAACATTCACTTCCCAATATATATATCAACAACCACAATAACAACAACATACTCAAAACTTCTAGGGCATAAATGAGGATATTACAATTCTCCCCCTCTAAAAAGAAAATTTCGTCCTCGAAATTACCTGATATCAAAGCTGAAACAATTGCGGATACTGCTCTCGCATGGTATGCTCACTTTCCCAAGTCGCTTCTTCTTTTGCATGATTCTTCCAAAGAATCTTCACCAATGGCACTCTCTTGTTCCTTAACTCTTTCACTTCTCGTGCCAAGATAGCAACTGGTTCCTCTTCAAATGTCAAATCTGGGCTCACTTCAATAGACTCAAATGGCAACACATGAGATGGATCCGACCTATATCTCCTCAACATAGAAACATGGAATACATTATGAATACGATCCAACTCAGGTGGCAAAGCAAGTCGATACGCCACTGGCCCAACTCTTTCTAACACTTCATACGGCCCAATGAAACGAGGACTCAATTTTCCTTTCCGACCGAACCTCAAAATTTTCTTCCAAGGAGACACTTTCAGAAATACCTTATCTCCAACATCAAACTCTATATCTCTCCTTTTTAGATCTGCATAAGACTTCTGTCGGTCTGAAGCTGCTTTTAACCTGCCTCGAATCAACTTTACTTTATCTTCAGTTTCTTGAATCAAATCAGGACCAACCAACTTATTATCTCCAAGCTCATTCCAACAAAGAGGTGTCCTACACCGTCTGCCATACAATGCTTCAAACGGTGCCATACCAATGCTGGATTGGTGACTGTTGTTGTAAGCAAACTCCACAAGAGGTAAAAACCTATCCCAACTTCCAGAGAAATCGATGACACAGCTTCTCAACATGTCCTCAATAATCTGTATCACCCTCTCTGACTGTCCATCCGTCTGTGGATGAAAAGCAGTGCTGAAGTGCAGTCGAGAACCTAAAGCACTATGCAAACTCTTCCAAAATCTGGAAGTAAACCTGGGATCTCGATCAGACACTAAAGAAGTTGGAACACCATGCAGTTTCACAATCTCATGGATATACAGCTCAGCCAATCTCTCCAAAGAGTAATCCATTCGAACCGGAAGGAAATGAGCTGTCTTAGTCAATCTATCCACAATCACCCATATAGCATCATGCTTCTTTTGTGTCAATGGCAAACCAGACACAAAATCCATTGTCACTCTTTCCCACTTCCATTCTGGCACTGACAATGGTTGAAGCAACCCGGTTGGAACTTGATGCTCTGCTTTAACCTTCTGACAAGTGAGACATTTCGATACAAACTCAGCAATGTCTCTCTTCAAACCAATCCACCAATAATGTTGTCTCAAATCATGATACATCTTCGTATTACCCGGATGCATAGCAAACATTGACTGATGAGCTTCTTCTAAAATGACTCTTTTCAAATCAGCATCATTGGGTACACACAATCGGTTCTTAAACCAGAGACTCCCATCATCTTTCACAACAAAATCTCTAGTCTTCCCATTCTTGCAATCTGAAAAAATCTTCTGAATCTTCTTATCGGCCAACTGAGCTTCTTTGATCTGATCTAACAAAATCGGCTTTAATTGCAACTGTGCCAATAATGCACCATCAACACAAGGTACAAAACTGGCATGCAATGCTCTCAACTCAACAAGCAACGAGAGCGAGTAAACAGTTAAACCAGCTAAAGACTTCCGACTCAAGGCATCAGCAACAACATTTGCTTTACCTGGATGATAGTCAATCAAGCAGTCGTAGTCTTTAATCAATTCTAACCATCTCCTCTGACGAAGATTGAGTTCTTTCTGGACACCCAAATACTTCAAACTCTTGTGATCAGTGTAGATGAAACATTTCTCCCCAAACAGATAGTGGCGCCAAATCTTTAATGCAAACACAATGGCAGCCAATTCTAAATCATGGGTCGGATAGTTAAGCTCATGCGGTTTCAACTGTCGAGATGCATAAGCTATAACTTTCCCTTCCTGCATCAATACACACCCCAAACCTCTATGTGAAGCATCACTGTAGATCACATATGGTTTGCCTTCAACAGGTAAAGTAAGAACAGGCGCTTGAGTCAACAACTCTCTCAACTGCTCAAAACTAGCCTGACACTGATCTGTCCACACAAATCTCACTCCCTTTCGAAGTAATCTGGTGAGTGGAGTAGCTATCAAAGAAAACCCTTTCACAAACCGTCGGTAATAGCCTGCCAAACCCAGAAAACTTCTAATCTCTGTCACAGACTTGGGTGGACTCCAATTTAAAATGGCTTCAACTTTGCTCGGATCAACTCTGATGCCTTCTGCAGAAACAATATGTCCGAGAAAAGCAACTTGATCCAACCAGAACTCACACTTCGACAATTTGGCAAATAACTGATTCTCTCTCAAAATCTGCAACACAATCCGCAGATGCATATCATGCTCCTCTTCATTCCGCGAATACACCAGTATATCATCAATGAAGACCACTACAAACTGATCCAAATAGGGCCTAAACACCCTATTCATCAAATCCATAAAAGCTGCAGGTGCATTCGTTAGACCAAAAGGCATAACTAAAAACTCATAATGCCCATACCTGGTCCGAAAAGCAGTCTTAGGAACATCTTCACTTCTTACCCTCAGCTGATGGTACCCAGATCTCAAATCAATTTTGGAGAACACTGACGCTCCCTTCAACTGATCAAAGAGATCATCGATTCTAGGCAAAGGATATTTATTTTTAATAGTCACCTTGTTCAATTGCCTATAATCGATACACAACCTCATAGTACCATCTTTCTTCTTCACAAATAGCACAGGAGCTCCCCAAGGAGAAACACTGGGGCGAATGAATCCTTTGTCCAACAACTCCTGTAATTGCACTTTCAACTCCCTCAATTCTGCTGGTGCCATTCTATAAGGAGTAATAGAGATAGGAGTGGTACCAGGCAATAATTCAATACCGAACTCCACCTCTCTCTCAGGAGGCAACCCTGGCAACTCCTCTGGAAACACATCCGGGAACTCAGCAACTGTGGCAATGCTATCAATAGGGGAACCCTTCACTCTAGTATCCACCACATGAGCAAGATAGGCTTCACACCCCTTTCTAATCAACCTCCTGGCTGCAACAGCTGAAACAAATAAGGAGGCTAGCTGTTCCTGCTCATTAGATACTATCACCTCTCTACCATCACCCGTTCTCAAAGAAACAATTTTCTTTTTACAATCCACCACAGCTTCATGTCGAGATAGCCAATCCATACCTAAGATCACGTCATATTCCTTAAATGGCATCTCAATCAAATCCCCAAGGAACTCCTCACCCTGCACCACTACTGCACTATCTCTATGCACCTTACTCACAACCACACTATGCCCTAACGGATTTGTTACCAACACATCAAATCCTAGGGACTCAGCATGCAAATCAGATACAGGCAAAACAGATGCACTAATATATGAATGTGTGGAACCCGGATCAATCAAAGCAAGTACTGGAGTATTAAATAAAGAAAAAGTACCAGCTATGACTGCCGATGTATCTGGCTGTCTCTGCATAACATACATCCTCTGGGAAGATCCAACCTCCTCTGGTCTACCCTCCCTGGATGTAGTACCTCTTCTAGAACTGAATCCTGGTCTACCTCCCCGGCTGGCACCTCTGCCTCCTCTGCCTCCCCTCACACTAGCTCGAGAAGCAGCAGAATCAACTGGCATCTGATCCTGCCTCTCAGGACAGTCTCTCACAAAGTGGTCAGGTGATCCACACCTGAAGCATACCCCTGATCTACTATGCCTCCAACAAACGCCCCCATGTCTTCCACCACACTGGTTACACACAGGTAAGGTGGATCTCTGAACTCCAGGAGTAGGAGCACTCGCTACTGAAGCTGCAGGTCTAAATCTCTGCCTCTGGAACTGCACTGACCTACCCACTGGTCTCTGGCTCCTACTACTCCGAGGAACAAAACTTCCTCTACCCCTCTTCGCAGAAGAAGACCCTGCCTCGAACTGGGGCCTTCTAACCCTAACCTCTTCCTCTGAAGCAGCTGCAATAACTTGAGCTCGCTCTACACTTCGAGCTGCTGCCACAAGCTGTGAGAAATCCTGATATCTGGATCCAGCCACTAAGCACATGATCGAGGGCCTCAATCCCTCCTCAAATCGCCGACATCTATCAATCTCATCAGTAATGATACCCCCAGCATACTGACTCAGTCGAATAAACTCAACTTCATACTCAGTTACGGTCCGATGATCTTGCTTCAAATCTAGAAACTCTCTTTTCTTCCCATCTTTATACTCCCTAGGAGTATACTTCAACTCAAATTCTCTCAGAAAATCCGCATAAGACAAGGTTGGTGGATCATCCATAGAATGGGGCACTGTCTTCCACCAGTCGTAGGCATCCTTCTGTAGCAAAGATCTTGCATAGTCAAACTTCTCCTCTGAAGTGGCTTGCAACTGCACAAATACCCTCTGAACTCTATCAAGCCACTGTTCTGCTACAGCCGGATCAACTGTACCAAAGAAATCCTCTGCTCCATATTTCCTTAGCTTATCATAGTGCCTTACTGGTACTGAAGGCTGAGGGGGTGGTGGCGGTGGCTGTGGTTGCACAGGTGCTTGTCTCATAGCTTCCAACATAGGCCTAAACCAGGCTGGCGGAACCTCCTCCCCAGCTGGTCTACCCGACACCGAAGCAGGTGCCTCCTCAACACTATCAACCCTAGCTCCCTCAGCAGGAGCAATACTCTCGGCACTACCCTCAACAGATTGTCGTGAATGAGATGCCATCTCTACCTATATCTGCAAACACAGCAGAATATTCCTCATTAAAGATCAAAGACTGCCATACCAAAACATGTATTTTACTCAAAAACCCACTTTAAAAATCAAAATATTCTTTTTCTTACAATTGATCTAGGTTGAGAATCTCAAACCTAGGCTCTGATACCAAAAATTGTAACACCCCTTCCCGACCTACGTGTGTAAGCTGAGTAGAGGCGCCACCCTATCCTAATGTTGCTACCACTTTTACTTAGTCAAATTTTTGTTCCGATTTTTATAGAAATTTTGCCATAGTTTTGCCTAAAAATTCAATCCCAAGTGTCGACAAAACTGGTTTTTTTTTTCTAATTTTTGAAAACATTTTTACACAAACCAATGCAAACAAAATCATTCTCAGTACACTTCCAATAAATCCCCCTTATAACCTCAACTACAACCTGCAAAAAGGATTTACACTTCTAGTACAAAATAAAGTAAAGGTTTATTATGAAATACAGCAGATAAAATCTTTGTTCACTATGCAACGGAAAGTAACAATATTTACAAATTCATATACATCAAAACTCAAGTTTTACAACACATAAAATTTATACATGTTTGGCAGTCAGTCTTCGATCTTAAAGCCCACTATTCAATCTTCAAAATCTAGGCTCGACTCGGCCTAGAGGAACTCTCTGGTTCTTCCTTGTCACCTGCGCGAAGAATCACATTCGCGCTAAGCCAACGGCTTAGTAAGATAAAACATGCTAATGGTATGCTTTAATGTAATGCAATGCCACATATGTTATTGATAAGATCAATATCATAAATATAAAGTTAACCACATAATTATGCATTTCACAAATCATAGTCATATGAGCATACCACATTTCAACATCTTTCCACATTCAACATTAATCAATCATACTCAATAACCAACATCTCATTTCATTAACTCATAACATTATTTAGGACATTCATATAACCCTGACACCTATGGGCCCAACAAGTATTTAATACGATATTCAGAGTTCAGAGTTACTGCTTTGGTTCATAGTCACAATAATCACGCCCGTAGGCAAGTGTAACAGACCCAGTCTCTTGGATCATCAACTCAACACATATGAGGAGATCCTCAACCCGGCAAGACTGTTACAAATCATATATCTCATAGTGTAACAGACCCAGTCTCTTGGACCATCAACTCAACACCTATGAGGAGGTCCTCAACCCGGCAAGACTGTTACCTGTCATCATTTCTTAGGCATGCCACCCAAATCCAGAACTCTGAAACTGAATAACATATTAAACAAACAATTCATTTCCATTCTCAATTCTCATCACATTTAGGCAAACATGCCTTCTTTCTTTCAATTACATCATCTTAGCCAATAACAATGGCTTCACATTTCATTTCACAATATAACATCTCATTATTCAAGTATATATATATATATATCTCATCCATGATCACATTATATCTCACATAGCATCATTCATAAATATCAACATTTCATACCACATTACTCATGAAACACATTACCATTCACAATGCACAACATAACATTGTTCAATCTCAACAATGCAATTAGGGCAAAGAACAATTGATTATAACATTCATTGATTCAAGTGTGTTTAAAGTGTTTAGGGTTAGGTTTAAGGACCAACCTACCTTTGGAAAACCAAAGCAATGCAAAAAGAACAAAGAATTAAAACCCTAACCATAAATAGTACATTCTGGTTTTAAACTCCATTTTATCCTTATTTTGAAAAATTGTATAAAATAATCTACTTGACTAAAAATTCTAAAATTTTTACAGAATTTAGTTTTGTATCTTAAAATCATCCCTTTAAAATTTCAGATCAAACTGAACACAAAATCTTGGTCAAATAGTTCACCTAACCAGACTGCCCCAATTGCCCTGCATCCTGGCAGCAGTTCTGAACTTTGTGAATTCCATAAATCAAATTCAATCAACGTGGTTCCAAATTATTTTTCTCAAATACTAGACTCACTAAGCAACAACATATCCAAAATTCTATTGGATATGATTTTTCTACATTTTATTAAAAATCACGAAATATAGCTGTCCCAGTTAAGGTACCTGCTGGAACAGGTCTAATGAAAATAATCTTTCTAAACTCATAACCATTCCAAAATCGAATCAACATATTTTTCAGTCATTCTACACTCATAGAGGCACAACATATCAAAAATTCACTTCAAGAACATTTTTCTATAATTAATTAAAAATCATACAAATCACAGCCTTTACTAATTGTAAAACAGAAACAATTTCACTAAACACAACTCTTACTCAACACAATCACTTCCAACACCTTCACCAACTCAACTTCTCATCATCAAACCAACAAACCCTAATTCCTTTCTCACACCACTTCAAAAGAATTGAAGAAATTAAAGAAAAGATCTTACCTCAAATGAAGAAATCTACAAATCTTTAACCAAAACCCTTGTTTCTTTCTTCAAAATGCTTCAAACCTCAAGATCACCTCTCTTTCTCTCTTTGTCTATGGAGAATCCGGCCACTTCAAGAAAGAAAGAAGAAAATGCACAAGTCAAACACCTTTTCTTCTTTTAATCTCCACCATGCATCTTACAAGGAAAATTACCAAAACACCCTTAACCATATAACTAACTCTTTGTCTCATATAAGCCCTTTATAGTAATTTCATTAACAACCAAAAATATCTTCTTCCACTTAACCATCACCTTGACTCTTCATTTGACCAATGTATATGTTAATTATATCATCATATAAACAACATATACATTTGTCTCTAAACCCTAAATTTCTTCTCCAAAACACATATACATATACATTCTCTTCCCATTTCTTTTCTCTTACAATTTAACACATATATGCACAAACATTCACTTCCCAATATATATATCAACAACCACAATAACAACAACATACTCAAAACTTCTAGGGCATAAATGAGGATATTACACTTCTTCTCAAAAAACCCTATCTCAAAATATTTCTAATCTTGAGTTGGATGTTTCAAAATCTTCAATTCAAATTGTTTCATCAAACTTTCCATTAAAATAGAGATCTGTATGGTTTCATAAAAATTCTTATTTTACAGAATTAATTATTGAAAGTGGACCTGCTCAGCAGAATCCATGGACTATTATTAGTTCTGTTTACCCTAAAGAATGGTTTTTCAAACCAACGAATTTTTCTAAAACCCAAGAGTATTATCTTAATATTCTTGTGGATTCTGGTTCACTATTTTTAAATCACAACTATAATCAGCAGGATAAGGCTCTTATTGCCTATTCCTCTTTTAAAATTAAGGGAATCCTCCATCCTTCTGATTGGGGAAGACTTTTGCACATTCCTATGCAATTTAAAACCTTTCATTCTAAAGACCATTGTTCTTCATATAATTATTGAGATTACATTGATGGCTGGACCAAAGCTTTGTTTTTCCAAAACCCTGGAAAAACTCACTCCTGGCTTATCTATTGTGAGTCCAATATAAAATTAACCAATCTTCCATGCTAGTTTGTTGATTGGTGGCACTATTGTGGTAATGACGAAAGATGTCTTCCAGAAGAAGTCCTATTAGCTTTCCAGTATTATAAAGCCCATTTAAATCCAACACCTTATGAGAAGAGATTTCCCCCTCTTCTTCTTTTCTGTATGACTTTTAATATACCATGGGTTTACCAATGGTACTTTGACACCTCCTTTCAGTCAGGTACTATGATCCCTGTTGTATTAAGAAAGTCTAAAGTCAAATGGTGGGCTGCCTTTCGCAATTCCACCATAGAGGAAACTGTTAAAAAATGGCTCTTAAAGAGGAACTATGGTGGCATTGATCCAAAGCTATCAGCCTCTTTTGGAGCTCAAAGAGCCCAAAATATAGCCCTTCTTGCAGCTGCTAAAACTACAGAAGAATATAAAGCCTTAATGGAACAGATGGTTGAATCTCTTCCTTCAACCTCTGAGCCCGTTAAACCCAGCAGAACCTGCTCTGCTGGATCTTCCACTAAAGCTCATTCTAAAAAATCTAAAGCTCCATCCAGAAGAAGAAAATCTCCTTCCTCTTCTTCGGATACTTATTCATCATCCATGACATCATCCTCCACAGAGACATCTGACTCGGATTACTGTCCCAGTAATGAAGATGACTGCTATGGTATATTGTCCCCCATTAGAGTAAAAAGTAAAGAAAAAATAAAAAGAAAAGAAAAAGAAAAGAAAAAAGATAGAGAAAAAAGAAAAGAAAAAGAAAAAAGAAAAAGTAAAGAAAAAGAAAAAGAAAAAAGAAATAAAGAAAAAGAAAGAGAAAAGAAAAAAAAATAAAGAAAAATAAAAAAGAAAATCGAATCAGAAGTTGAATCTGATTCAAATTTATCTGATTAAAGGCAGGAGAAACCTAATTTCTCCACTCAGTTTGTTAAAGTCAATAAAGACGGTGCCCACTGACAAGATACTGTTCATCAACAGTATTCACCAGAGGTATTCCAACAGTAAAGTCAGAAGAACTTTTCATCCACAGTTCTCCACAGTAAAGAAAACAGTACCTCCGACAAGGTACTATTCATCCACAGTTCCAGACGCGTGAAGGTACAGTAAAAGCAAATAGTAACGACATGTTACTATTCCTCTACAGTGCTAGACATGTGATCAAGAACAGTAAAGAATTAAAGCTTCTATCTATATATGAGAGCTCATTCTGAAGCTAGAGGCAGACCTGAAATACTTCTCCCTCATCCAGAAGGCACTGAGACACCTCAAGCTTAGTTTTAGATTTCCTTCTTCCCTTTCCTCCTTCACTTATAACTTCTTCCAGTTCTGTAACCTCAACACCTATTGATTCTCTTGTATAAGGTAGTTATATTTATAACTTGTATTTTATTTTAAAGTTTTATTCTGTATTATTATTATTATTTCATTTAAATAAATTTAAATTTTATATTTCATCTCTCATTTTCATTTATAAGTATGCTCTATTTTAGTTCTTGCAAGCAATAAACGTGCAAGTTGAGCTTGATCTGGAATTAAAACATCAGAAATTATATGCACTACTAACGGCTGAAAAGGACCTCCATATTCTATCTTTTTCTGTCTTCTTCTTTCTCTACTCAGCGCTGTATACTTATACGGAATCCGTATATCTATACCACATATAGTATAATTAGGTATACTAAAAGAAATAGACTTAAGAGTGTGTTTTGATAAAACATAATTAAAATATTTTAGACTTAAGATACAAATTACTTATTTGATAAAGTTTTAATTATAATCTTTAAAGTGGTATATCAGGCTGGAAACCTAAATATAAATTGGAGCAACGTCAGACTTGCACTTGTCTGAAGCCCTCCTTTGCACCAGGCTACAACGCCGCCGTACCCTTTAAAAAGATTATAGTTATTCTTTATATGTTTTTAATATATGCTTTTATTATAGTTTTACATTCTCCTTGTTTATTATTTTAATTAATCTGTCTATATTATTTATACCTAACTGTTTATTGTTTTATTAATCCTTTTAAAATAACTTATCCCCTGTCAAAGATCCTTAAGTTTTGCTGGTATCAATATATATATATATATATCATCAAACTCTGGGCAATGGATCCACCCTATCCACCCTTTTCTCCTCCCCTTCATTATATATATACAATTATTAATATATATATATATATAATTATATTTATATTTATATAAATTATATTATTGCCTCCCATTTCCTCCTCCCCTTCATTATATATATAATTATAAATATATATAATTATAATCATATTTATAATTATAATTATATAAATTATATATTTATATATATAAATTATTATACAATTATATATAATATATATTATTAGCTTTTTTGTATTTTATATATATTTTTTAAATTAGTAGATATTTAGAATTTTGTAATTAGATATTTAAATTAATATTAAAAATTTATAATTTAACTATGGATCGGTAAAATTAATGTACTCATTTGAAGTAATATTTTTATAAAATTTAATTTAATAAAATTATTTAAATAAATTAATAAATTTAATAATTAAAATAAAAAGACATGTAAACATTTTAATAAATAATATAAAATAATAAAAATTTAAATTTTACTATAATATTAAATATTAAATATTTATCTTTCATTAGTCTATAATTTTTTATTTTGTTTGAAAATTTTGCCCCTCTATTCTTTGATTTCGCCACTAGGTCCAATTTATAAATTTATCTTAAATTTGTTACTGTTTTTAACTATATTTTATTTTTATTTTTTAGATAATTTTATTTTAATTTAAAATTTTATTTACAATTATTTTTTAAAAATTTTATTTTTTTATATAATTTTTGAATAATTCCAAAATATTACGTATTTTATAAACAACATGTATTGTCCGAGTTAAGAAAATAGAAAAAGAAAAAATTTAATCCAAAAATGAATGACACCATAACTGAAATAGGAAAAGGAAAAAGAATAAAATTAAGATTTAATTCTTAGATAAATCTTGAAATAGGAAAAGGAAAAAGAATAAAATTAAGGTTTAATACCTTGAAAAATCTCACAATTTTTGAAAAGTTCAGTTTAATCCTAAATTATAATTTATTATAATTAAATACCAAACACTATATATTTTGATTAATTTTATCTAATCAGCTTGACGCACATGTCAAAATATAATGTGCCATCTTGGATGACAAATAAGTAATACGTTTTTATATATGTTACTGTACATATGACATATGATTTGTTTTTATATTTTAATTAGGTTAATTATCAGCAAAGGAATTATGTCAATCACATTTATATTAATTGAAAAAAAGGTTCACAATGGTCAAAAGCTTAAAAAATTAATATACAAAATATTTTAACGCATCTTAGACTGATTGGATAAAATTAATTTTAAAATATAAAGTTTGATGTTAAGTATGATACAATTCCATAGCAATAAAAATATAGGACGTTAAATGTACTTATATATAATTGAGTTCTCCAACCTTATAAGCTAGCTTTTGAGATTGACTCTTCCAAGAATATATAAACTGATTGCATTTCTATATAGTATCAAAGCTAAATAATACTTGTATCCCTTTTTTATTTCAATTTCTCTTCTATCATAATTCAGACTATAATTATATTTCTCTTTCAATTTTTAGTATATGTCGAGTTTAATATCATTTCAATTCTTGCTCCATGGTGGGTTTCAATCGCTCGATTATGAGCTTTTAAAATTTATATTTCATCTGATATAGGATGTCCCTAAGACTTTTTAATCTTTCACTGGTATATGAAGTCCCCTGGGCTGAAAATTCTATTGACTCAGTCTATATAATAAATTTACAAATGTCAACTGGCCTTTTTAAAAATTTTCTTGGCCCAGTTACCACTTGAGGGGACTGTTAAGTATAATATAATCTCATATTGATAAAAATATAGAATGCTAAATGTGCTTATATATAATTGAGTTCTTCAACCTTACAAGCTAACTTTTGAGGTTGGTTCTTCCAAGAATGTAAAAGCTCCTAATATTTCTACAAATTATAATAAATTATAACTTAAGATTAAATTGAGACTTTTTGAAAAGTTTAAGATTTTTTTAGATATTAAGCAAAAATTAAATCTTAATTAATAATTGATAAATTAAATTAGAATTAGTTAAATCATAATTATTATAGTTCTCAAAATAATGGTTTAATTTTATCGAGCATCCTAATTTGTCCAATTGTAACCTTAATAATCCTAAACTTCAATTTATCCTGATAAAATACTTCAAGTTTAATTTTTTTTTTCAATAATATCCTTGATTCCATTTTTTTTAGCGAGACAAAACCTACGTAGACTCCATATAGATTTCACGTGTCAAAACAAAAATGATATGCCATTTCCCACACATTGTAAATTGATAGAGATCATGCCTTCTATTGTCTCTACTTCGCTTTGTTCATTCAAACCTATAATCTCTTCTAGAAAATCTATAAATCATTCCTTTTCTTTTTTAATTTTCTTAAAGCCCATTTCTTCCCCAAAAAATCCCAATAAAAACTCAACCTCCTTTGCTTGCATCACCATCAAACTTTGTTTCTCTTCAATCCATTGAAGAACTTCCTCCAAAGCTTTAAGAAATTGTCAGGCTCTTTCAATCCATGCAAGAACCTAAGGGTAAATATGAGCAACTAATTTTCTATGGTAAAAATTTGAAACCACTTGGTACCCAATTCAAAACTAAGGATCATAGCATATTTAGATGTGGATAGCGTTTGAGGCTCATTTGGATTTAGTTGTCACTAAAGGATTTGATGTTTTACTTGTTCAGAGGCTTTTGGGTCGGTTAGTGGAAGATATTGTGAGAAAAGAAGTGAAGAAATTGGGATTTACATGTGTGTAGGAAATGACTGTTAGTTTTTTTTGACACGTTGGCTCCATATATAGTCCATGTAGGCTCCGTCTTGCCAAAGGCAGGGATCTTATTGGAAATAATTTAAAATTTGAGGATTTTATTGAGATAAATTTAAATTTAAGTATATTAACATTATAATTGCATAAGTTTAAGAACGATCAACTTAGGTCCAAAATAATTATAAAATATTTTAAGACCACTGTGTCTATTTCTGCCCTTCAAGAAAAATTGACCTTGAGCGCGTAGCTTGAAATTGAAAGTATCCTTGCTAGAATATCCCGTGTAAATAGGTTGAGAGCTTTATTTTTTGACAAAAGTTAATAGTAAAATTAATATAATAATATTATTTTATATCCTTGATAGTATAAAATTTATTTAATTTTGTTTTTTTACACATTAAATACATCTATCTTTAAGATAAGTATTAATTGTGGATGTTGAAAAACTTAATAATTAGTTAGGATGAATCTTAGTAAGAAAATACACTTATGGACATTGAGTTTATGAATATTTTTTACTTATATGTCCCTCATTCATCTCTTTCCAATATAAAATTTCTTTCACACTTAAAATTTCAATATTAATACGAGGTGAAAGTGAAAAATGAAATTGAAAACAATATTACTAATATTACTAATAAAAAGTGACAATTTTTTAGGACATGCCTAAAAGAAAAAAATTATAATCTTTTTAATTTGAAACTGACGAAGTACTTTGAATATTGTAGACCTCCCATTGAAAGATTTGGATTTTTATCTGATTACATTATTTGTAAAGGAGGGAATATAATTAAAATAATTGATCCCAATAAAAATAATTGCTTTAAAACATAATTAAAATAATTGATCCCAATAAAAATAAGTTTTTTAAAACTCAACAGGAACATGGGACATTAATGGGTGTCGAATCCACCAAAAATAAAAATCTATTTTTAGACAAAATAAGATTATAAAAGCGGTAAATATGGTCGAATATTCAGAAAATTAATTACTTAAATTAATTTCTCTTAAAAACCTAAGGTGTATGCTTAATAAAATTAAATAGAGAATTTTGTAACTGAAAGTTAAACTAAATTTAGAACTGAAAAATTAATGTTAAAAATTAAATAACAGTAAAATAGAATTTGGAAATAATAACTATGATGACTTCAGTCGAAGAAAATAATCTTGGCTTCAATTCTTAGATCTGATCATTGATATAAAAATAATTTTTTTTAATTTTCAGTAAATTAGTTTTAGCAAACTGAGACGCTCGCATTGACCAATCATTCCTTGGGTAATAAATTAGTTAAGAGACACTCTATAACTAAACTTTGCTATTAAATAATCCTATATGGATACCCATTATGATTTAACTCACTAACAATTTTACGATTTACAAAGACCTAATTATAATGAATAAATTCTACCGTGAAATTTATTTAAATTAGATTACAAATTTTCTTAGTGCTACGTCTAATTGCCATAAGATCAAAATCTTAAGAACAATTACGGATTCTAAATTTTGAATGATGATCTATTATTTCACTAATCAAACAATGGACCTTATTGTTTAATTAGCAAAATAATAATAAAATTTAAGCTACCAAAACATGCAAATATTGACATTTAAGAAAATAAATAAAAAGTTTGATTAGATCTCACTAATCTTGGCGAATTGAAAATCTTAATTACCTCCTTTAACTGAATGAAGTTTAGTTATACATGCTCTTAAGAAAAGTAAACTAAAAATATGTTTATCAAGTCTGCTGTAAACGTGAACAAGAATTAGAGAAGAAGAGGAGGGATTAGGGCTGCCAAAAGTTGGCCCTTTTAAATCCTACCAGTTTTCTACTCTAATTAGGAAAATAAAAATAAAAATACAAATAAATCAATTAAAATTTAATAGCTATTAAAATTTCTAAATACTATCTACTTAATATGGAAATAGATAAATCATAATATCTCTAGAAATTTGCCAAAAAATCATAGCTCAAGTGTCCGAAATAAATCAGGATTCCTAACTAGCACATGTAATCTTCTGATATTAGACCCCTCATGGGCACAATCCTTGCCCAAGGTTATGCCGATGCTTTTTTCAGCTACTTTTAGCATCTTTTCTCCAACTTGGCCTCATTTCTTTCTCAAGTTATAACATATGCAAAGATGCCTCAAAATTAGTAAAATCACATAATAATAGGCTTCAATATTCTTGCAAATATTAACAAATTCTGCTCATGATCAAATTCTCCCTACACTTGAAACGTGCTTGTCCTCTAGCACTTTATAATTTAAAAGAGTTACCCCACATTCATCAATTCTCATTCAAGCCAAAACATTTATATAACCTTAAATAGAATTACAACAAAAGATTGAAAAATTCATAGAACAAGGTTCTCACTAATTTACAAGTTTGAGTAACCCAATTAATAATATCATCAATATAAAATGTCAAGAACTTTTCTCTACTTTGATGACAATTAATTATCAAGTGGAAAGCTAGTTACATATAGAATGCAATATTTAATCCATCGAGTTATATAAAAATCAGTATTAAGAACCTTATTATTATTGCTTTTAAGCACCATCATTTTGCTTGACATCTCACTAGTTTTTTGATGCGATGACAAATATTTGTGATGTCGGTATGTGGTTACTCAATAGTCACAAAATCAAGAGACTACTAGCTCTACTCATAGTCTTTTGACTAAGAGAGTAAATTGTTCAATTTTTGAACTTTTGGGCTCTTTTTATTTGCTTTATTCTCAACATATTTCTCAATTCAAGCACAACAACTCAAGAAAAATTAAATTTGCCTAACTATATGCTCTCAACTAGTTAAATTGATTAAACAAGAATATCACAGAGTAAAATTCCTTAAAAACATTTTATACTAATAATAGATATTAGTTAAAGTTGCTCATAACAGATGAATTAACAAGAATCAAGCTAAAATAATCAATCTTAAGATTGTCAAATCAGATTGAGATTCAAAATGTCATATACAAATTAATTAACATGTGAAATGGGGTTTTGACTAAGAAATCATAAAACACAATATAGTAGCTACAAAATTCAAGAAAAACAAAAATGGCTCAGTAAAATATTTCCTAAATGTAAAAGGTAGCACCTAAATTTGAATAAAAAAAATGAATAGGGTGTAGCACTTTGAGAAGCAATCAATCTAATGAACACATCAATCAATTCAACAACAAAATTCAACCAAAAATAAGTCATCAAATTCCACCTACACTTAGAATTTACATTGTCCGCAATGGAGCAAAATAGCAATTAGAAGTAAATGAAAAATAAATGACTCCCCTGATGTCAGCGGTGGAAAGGCAGGTTGCTGGATTGATCAGTGAAGGCAATGATATTGAAAGTCCAAGTCCGTGGATAATCAAACAATGTTTTGGTCAACCTCTATAACTTTGTAGATTCTTAATTTTTGACCAAATTTAGTCCAAAAATTTTAAAATATTCCCAAATAATTTGTAGTATTTATTTAAATTTTGTTATTTATTTTATTATTTATTATTTATTTTAATAATATAATATTTATTTTAATAATATTTATTATTTATTTTTTAAAATATAATATTTATTGTAATAAAATATTATTTATTATTTATTTTATTATTTTTTAATAATATTATTAATTATAAATATTTTAAATATAATATTTTTAATAGTAAAATAAAAAATAAAAATATATACATATAAAAATGATAAAGAATAAAAAATAAAAAGGTCAATTCGCCGCAGGCCACGGCTGCGGCAAATTGAGGATCCTCGCCAGCCTACAACGCTCGCAGGCAATTCTCGCGGCAATTGTCCATATTTTATTTCCTAAATAATTTTATTTTTCTAACCAATTAGTATTAGGTTTTTAATTTTTTTTTTATAAATATCACATTAAAACAATTACAGGAGGACTTTAGATTTTTTTTAGACAGGGCAGAAATTTCTTAAAAGAGGTAGAGAGTTTTATTTTGGCAGAGGAAGACTCTCAAACTTTGGACAATTTTTAATAAAAAGATTTTTGGCAAAAGACAACAATCAAGGCAGCCAACAAGTGGTAATTATCTTGGTGATTAGCTACTCCAAAATTTTCATCTAATAATTTTGGTGAAGCTTTCAAACTTAGGTATGTTTATCTAACTTTATTTATCAAAAAACATCTCCATCCATTAGTCATTGATCAATTAAAATTGATGAATTATAACTCTCAAAACTTATGCAATAATTCAATAAAAGCCAATGGACATATTTTCTAAATTTTCAAGACACAGTAGGCTCACTCTTTTAATGTATCACTGTAGATATTTTTTTTAATTGCAAAATTTTAATTCTATTTTCATAAAAATCCCAACCCAAATTCGTTTAAAATATCAAAACCCTAGTTGCATAGGTTTGAGATCTAAACCCTAATTTAATTAATCTAAACCCTATTATTTTCTTAGAACTACAAAACCCTAATCAATTTTATTTTTCTAAAAACCACAGTAGCCTAAGTATTTTAAGTAATAATAATAATTATGTTATTTAAGAAACCTTAAGTTGATACATAAACCTAAACTTGCATTTTTATTTGTTTCATCATTAAATGAATATTTATTATATATTTTGATTAATGATTTATTTATATCTTCGATTTATATCTTCAATGAATGATTTATTTATGATGAATGGTTAGTTGGTTCTTTTTATTGACTTGCTTTGTTCTCAAAATATTGTAAAATGTATATTTCCATATTTTGGGTACCTCATGTATTAAGCATTATGTAATTTAATTTATTTCAAATTTTGGATCAATGTAAATGATACATTTCTACTAATTGGTGGGTATCCTATTTTATTTATTTTTTTGAATATTAGACAATTGTAAAGGCATGTTTTCATCCATAGATGAGTGTCTATTTGTTTATTTTGTTTGAATATTATTGTAATTTTAATAAAGTATTTATTTATTATTGCATGTATTATGGATAATGTCATTATATTCAAGAATTTTATAATATTAAGATTTGAAAAGAAGGCCGGTTTCAATGAATCCATTAGGGGGTGCTGGATCATTCTCACATTCCCCACACGTACTCAACTTTCTTAACCTATCAGGGGGTTGGGGGTTTCTTAAGAATAGAGTCATCCACCCTTTTTTTTTTCCGGCCCGTCCTGGTGGCGACTTCATTTTTTCCTGATTTAGGCCCGTGTTCTCTAAGGCCCCGAGCGTAACAGTGCTGAAGTAATAAAAATCATTTCACACGGGAGTGGGGGAGAAAATCTTCGCTCACAGTGGCGACTCCACCGGGGATAAGAGAAGTTGATTTTGTTGGTCTTTATATTATTTTATTCTTTTTTATTATGATATTGTCCATTGCATCATTTAGTTTGCATTGTGTGCATGAGTTAGGACATCCGTATCACCCGTGTTGTATCATGTAAGGGATATCATACTTTCATTCAAGGTATGGAGATCGAGCATGTCATAACCACTCACAGCCTTGTACCATTTGGTATATACTTGCTATGAAAACCTAAAATTTTTCAACCCAAAAACTTAAGCTCATGTAATTGACCTAGTTACTTTTCTTAGATTTTTACCCCAAATGCTTGTTATTTGACTATGATTGATATATCTTGGTTTAAAACTATATCTTATTTGATTTATTCTTTTTCTAATATGACCTACCTATATTGTAAGCTCAAAAATAATTCTTTTCCTTTAAGATCCAAAGACCAAAACTATTTTTAAAATTTTCAAGAAGGTCTTTGGACATTAAAACCTGTCAAGTATGGGTCAAACCCTATGGCCCAAATAAACAAAATTATTTTTCACTTCATCTAAAAATACAATTTTTTTTTCTTAAAAAGAGCTTACAAATATTTAGGCCAATTACGAAATACCAAAAATTAATTGTGAGCCTAGTTTATACCAATAATTATTAATCATAGGCTTATTTTTTATATGAATCATTAGTTACTTTTTTCTAAATAAGAAATCTATTTATGATAAAATCTCTTAATTTAGTTTTAATCTAATATATAAAAGCTATTTTAGTTGAGATTCAATGGATTAAAACTTAATTAATGAGAATTATCATGGACCGACTTCTATATTAGAAAATGCAACTATTGGTTAAACCATCCAAGGAAGCTTTTTGAAAATAAAATATCTCATGTTAGTATTTTGTTGACCATATACCTAGGAAAAGAAACTCGCCATTCGTGTGTGGAAGTTATAAGGTTGGAAGGAACGTCCTGATTATCTTTGTTTGTTTATTGTTTGTGCATATATGTATACACGCATTATATGACATATCATTAATATTTTTTGGCTCACAGACCTGGAGTGCAGTAGCTCAAGAGAGTACGACAACCCCACCTACGCCAGTGACATTAAATCCAGCAGTGACTCAATTACTTTCTCGCCAAAAATAACAGAGCCCGAACAAATTCAACGAATGGTGGACGACGCCCTCAATGCCAAGATGGAAGAACTAAAGGAGGCTCTGGCTGAGACCATGAAGAACCAATTGGCCACAATTTTGGAAAACACTGCCGAGACATCTGCAAGTACTGGGAAGCAGAAAGATAAAGGGAAGGTTAAGGTTGGTGAAGTCGCCTTTGATGATGACAAGGTAATGATTGATGATGACGACTGGGCTCAATAGTTCCAAGATTTGTAAGACAAGAAGAAGGAGCCAAAGGTGGTGGAAAGAGCAACTATAGAAAAGACCGAAACATCTGATGTTGAGAAGTTAATTGCTGATTTAGAAAAAAAAAATTGAAAAGAAGTTTAAAACTGAAGAAATGTCTGAAGTTGATAAGTTATTCGAACAAGATGAGGAGGTCCCTTATAAGTTCAAGATGCCTTCCTTCGTTAGGTACAACGGTACTGGAAATCTCCACTTGCATGTTAAGCAGTAAATTACTGCCATGTAGTCTGCCAGAGCTACTAAGGCTCAAACTCTGAGGTATTTCATACTCTCATTAGATCCTGTTGTGAAAAATTGATTCAATACCTTGGAAGAAAGTATCCAAAAAGATTGGGACATGTTGTACAAAGCCTTCATTCAATAGTATGGGTACAATGTCGAGCTGGAAGTTACCTTAATGGAAGTTGAGTCCATTAGACAAAGGCCAAACAAGAATTTTGTGGACTATGTGAAGAGGTGGAGAAATAAGGTTGCATTGCTCAAGAAGAGGCCTGATGAGTCAGATCAAATTAGACTGATTGTGATAGGGGTGCTGTCTAATCTCCGTGAAAGGATGTCTCACACCCTTATAGGGGGCTTTAAAGATCTTCTCCAAGCTGGCTTGCAAATCAAAGAATGAAAAAGAAAGAAGAACCATTTTTCTGCAAAACGAAATTATCAGTCTGATAATCAAAGTACACATAAAGAATTTGATGTCAATACAACTGGTCAAGCAAATAAAAGATAATTTTTAGATCTGAGAAAGCCTTTGTCTTGAGTTTTTAACAAGCTACAAAAGAAGTGACTATTACAGCCATTGGCCCCTCGGCCTTTGTCAAATCCTTTACCCCCAAAATTTGATACTAAAGCCTTTTGTGAATTTCATCAGTCTCAAGGACATGAGATGGACAAATGCTCGTGACTAAAATATGAGATCCAAAATTTGATTAACAGTGAAAAGTTGTTTGAACCTAATAAGCCCAACACCAAAAGCAATCTTTTGCCTGAATTTGAAAGAATGCCACCACCAGCAACCTTCATGGTAGGAAGAGGATTGGAGAAAGATTTTATCTTATCCTCTTTTCAAGATAAGAGTACTTAATAAGAAAATCAATGAACTTCCCTTAGCTTGAATGTTGCTCTTCTATTTTGCTTTCTTTAAATATTTAATTTGAACAATTATGTTTTTCAAATTAAAAATTATTTGAATAAATTACTTTTATCAAAATTTTTATTGGTATTTGTTTATTTTGGTGCTCAACCAATGACGAATCTAGCTTGGTGTTTATAAATTAGTATATCTATGCATCATAATTCAAATGACTTTACTAGATGAGTGAATTATTCTATGGCATTGAGCTATGTATGCTTACTTACAGAGGGCTTCTGCATAATTACCTTTGTCTAAATTCTAGTCAGTCTTATAACATGTTTTGACAAATGTTCGAGGCGAAATTAAACTCTGCTTATTTAAGGGAGAGATGATCTAGGCATTGTTTGATGAACCAACTAGTATCCACCTAACTAAATATCTATCCCTAATTGTCTCTTTGAGCCTTCATAAAATTTTAGCTTTTTCTTTACTGGTTTACAAACCTCAACAATCTACCCTGAGCTGTTGTGATACATATGACAAATTTGATGATCACTAAAGAGAAGAGGCAAGAAGATCAAAGAAAGGAATGCATAGTCAAAACCATAAGGGTAGTTGAAGTTCACCTAATATTAGACCTGATATCTCCAATTCACTAAGATGACATCAGAACAATAAATGATTTATCCTTGTTGATATAAGACTCACTCTACTCCACTCATCCATTATCAGAAATACAAGTTGGTACAAACAAGATAATTCTTTTAGAGCTAGAACTTAAAAAAAAAAGAAAAAGAAAATAAAAGAAAAAAAAGAAGAAAGAAAAAAAAGAGAAGAAAAAGAAAAGAAAATAAAATCCAAAACGGTTCAGAAAGCCAACCGAGTTCTTTTTTACCTAAAGTAGCAAAAGACTTCCATTTGGTTTATAAGAATAGTTTGACTTGAATTAGTCCAACCCAACCAAAGATTCAATTAAAATCAGAGAAAAAAGAGAAAGACCATCTAGTTTTTGAAAGTCCTGTACTTGACAATCCTACAAAGAAAAAGGAGGAAATGATGAAATGTCAAAAAAAAAAAAAGGATTGTGGGTATCAAACTTTTTGCAAAGGTAAAGACTATCCCAATCAAGATCCAGATTAATGCCAAGAAGATGAGAGAAAATTCAAAACTCTATCTTTTCATGCTCCCAGCTGTCTAAAGTTCCAACAAAAAATTTGTAGAGTGAAGGTTTGTCCACAGTGTCACATCGGCTCCAATTTATAATGGGCCTCCGCTTAACTTTTATCCCTTATAGACTCCATTTTAAGCCTATCAATGACCTATTGATCTCTCTTGGTAGGTAGAATCTATTAGTAGAGATAGTTTGAATAAGCATACATATGAGATAGACAATATTCAAACTCGATAAGACATTGGATCAAGTAATATGTATGTACCTATTTGAAGTATAATAATTCTTGTTTAAATAGAAATGATTCTCAAGCTTAGTACTGTAACTAAGGTTATCATGTTATATGATGAGAAATTACATGCTAATTAAAAATTGGCCAAGCACCAACAGCCCAATGATGACATGAACAAACAATTCAAAGATCCACTAGCCATATATGGAGGACCAATGACAAGGTCTAGAGCTAATAAGTTGAAAGAGGCTTTAATTTCCTTCATGGATCATATTTGGAGAAAATAAATTGCTCAAGATTTGTTGAAGGATGATCCATGGATGCAAGAAGAGCTTAAGTTGGTCAATATAATTCAAGCAAGACCTAATCTTGAAGGCTAATCCAGGCTTATGAGAGTAAAAATTTAGGTCCATTTTTAATAATAAAAGGTTATTTGGCCATGGTCTTGAAGTCTAAAAGACTAATGGCCTAAGACAAATTAATAGGCTATTTAAGACTATTTGTGTTTTAATTCTGTATTTTGACTTTTATTAGGGTTTATTCTTATTAATTATGAGTTACAAAAGTTGAAATATGAAGAAAAAGAGTTATAAAAGCCAAGAAAATAATGGTTCAGCGTTCACATTGAGTTGGCAAAGTAATGGGGCTATTTATTAGGTGTAATTGGGCTGTCAATTAATATAGGAGTTACATATAAACTTAATTCCGATGCTCTCTTTGTATATGGCCTTCTTCTATATAAACAAGGTTTGTAAAGATACAATTAAAAAAGATATAAAAAATATTTTGAGCACTTGTGAGTGTTTTGTCTTAAGTTCTTGCATGAACTTTGGAACTTATCAAACTATTCAGTTTGTGGCGTTCAAATTCCAGAATCTTTGTTTGCATCCTTAATTTATCAAACCTTCTTTGTTTGTCGCATTTTGAGGAAATCAAAGTGCTATTCTAATTACTTAATCATAATTCCATTGATAAAAGTGTTAGAATAGTAAATCTTACTTCATTCTTGAACGATCCAGATTTTGATTCAACTATTGAAGGGTGTTAATTTGCATTCCATATTTATTATAGTTTTTTAACTATTGGGGCGTATGGCTACTAAATTGATGATTTTCATCATTTTGGTACCAGAGCAGGTATCAAGTTTGAGGTTTGCATATCCCTTTTAAATTGTAGATTATTTCACTTTTAATATTCTATTTTTTTATTCTTCTCTTTATATCACCATGGATTAAAAAAAAAGATCTTTCTTTATTCTAATTCTGTGTTCCTAGAGGAAATTGTTGTTCCTACTCATACAAAAAAAAAGTAAAAAAAAGCAAAAAAAAAGTAAAAGAAAATAGAATATTCATCTATTGATATTAGAATTATATATTTTGCTTGTGTCCTTGTGTAAACCACTATTAATTTTTTTTAGCCTACTTTTATTTGCTCTTTAGACTTGCCCAATTTCACTCTATTGAATCAGCCATAATATGAATTATTTGGTTTGAGGATCTTAGTTTATCGAAGAACCCAAAGAACAAAACATGAGGGGTAAAAGGCATGAGTGGCGAGATAAGCATCGAGAAAAGCCAAATAATTGTGTGAAACAAGAGTGGTGTAAATCAATTCATCGAGTTAAACACGTGAAGGAGTGATGGTGAGGTTATTTTTTATTCTTCCTTATTTTAAAGGTTTTAAAGATGTCTAACAAAGAAAAAGAAGTGAGTTCTTCCTCAAATGATCCAATGATACAAGCTATGCACCAACAGTTTCAGAGGATGTTTAACATGATGGGAGAAATTAATGATCGCCTCGAAAGGCATGATGATGTTCTCAAACGTTTGCATGGTGAACCAACTCAACGAAGACAACCAGCCTTTGATCAAGAAGATTATGATGGCGAGGACGATATAGATGATGATCAAATCACTTTGGTTGGTCAAAACATCAATCCTAGGAGGCAAGTTAGAAGGGGATGTGTTGATGATGTAGATTGCAACATTAGCAGCATTAAGATGAAAATTCCTCTATTTCAAGGAAGGAATAATCCAGATATTTACTTGAAATGAGAGCGAAAAGTGGAGCTGATCTTTGAATGTCATAATTATTCTGAAGGGAAAAAGGTAAAACTTGTTGTTGAATTTTGTTATTATGCTATTATTTGGTGGGATCAAATTTTCAAGGAAAGACATAGAAATGGTGAAAGACCCATAGAGACATGGAGGGAGATGAAGCAAATCATGAGGAAGAGATTTGTCCCAAGTTATTACTATAGAAAATTGCATCAAAGGCTGCAAACTTTGACACAAGGTTCTATGAGTGTAGAGGAGTATCACAAGGAGATGGAAATGGCCATGATAAGGGCTAATATAGAGGAAGATCGTGAGGCTACTATGGCACAGTTTTTTAGTGGACTAAACAAGTAAATTGTTGATCGTTTGGAGTTGCAACATTATGTAGAGATGGAGGACATGCTAAATATAGCCATAAAAATTGAAAGAAAACTCAAAGGAAAAGGCATAAGGTATGATTCTAAACTTTCTTTGGTTCTTCTTCTTGGAGATCGAATTGGAGTAAAAAGGATGAAAAACCCATTGTTAAGCCTAAAATAGATGAAACTAATATAAAAAAATATGAATTAGGCAGCAAGAGTAAAGTTGAGAATCAACCAAATCAAACTAGAAGCATTAAATGCTTCAAGTGCCTTGGACATGGTCATATTGCATGCCCTAATAAAAGAATAATGATCATAAGGGATGGGATTATAGAATTTAAAAGTGAGAGAGAGGATGAAGATGATATGCCACCTTTGAAAGATGATAGTGATGTAGAATATGCTAAGGGTGAAACTTAGGTTGTACAATGCACACTTAGTTTGCAAAATAAACAAGATGAACATGGGGAGCAACGTGAGAATTTGCTTCATACTCATTGTTTGATTGCTAATAAGTTGTGTAACTTGCTTGTAAATAGTGAAAGTTGTACCAATGTAGCAAGCACTTTGCTAGTAGAGAAGTTGAAGCTACCCACTATTAAACACCCAAAATCATACAAGCTTCAGTGGTTGAATGATAGTGGTATGGTGAAGGTAAATAAGCAAGTTTTGATTTCATTTTTCATTGATAGATATAAGGATGAGGTTTTGTGTGATGTGGTACCCATGTATGTTGGACACATGTTATTGGGTAGACCATGGCAATATGATAGAAAAGTGTTGCATGATGGATTCAAAAATCGTTATTCTTTGAGTATGAATGGGGAAAAGTATCAACTTGGCCCATTATCTCCAAAAATAATTTTTGAGGACCAAATGCGCATCAAACATCAATATGAAGAACTTAATTCTTCATTGGAGATGAATTTGGGAAGGGAAACCCAAGAGAGAAGAGAGAAAGGTGAGATAAGTGAGTTAAGTGAATTAAGAAATAAAAATGGGAAACACAAGGTAAGAGAAAACAAGGCAGACTTGAGTGAAAGAAAAATGAGTGTTTATGCTAAAATGAGTGATGTGAAGGAAGCTTTGACAATGAGGCAACAAATGCTTGTACTTATTTATAAGGGAGTTTTGATTATTTCTAATGAAGTAACCAAAGATTTGCCTAGTGTAGTTGTTGATCTTTTGTAGGGAAATGAGGATCTATTTCTAGAAGAAGTACCTAATGGATTACCGCCAATTCGAGGCATTTAACATCAAATTGACTTCATTCCAAGTTCAAGCATTCCAAATAGACCTGCATATAGATGTAATCCAGAGGAAACAAAAGAGATCCAAAAGCAAGTGAGTGAGCTTATGGAGAAAGGGTATGTGCGTGAAAGCATGAGTCCATGTGCTGTTCCTATATTATTAGTGCCTAAAAAGGATGAAACTTGGAGAATGTATGTTGATTGTTGAGCCATCAACAAAATCACGGTGAAGTATAGACACCCTATTCCTAGGCTAGATGATATGTTGGATGAATTGCATGGTTCTTATGTGTTTTCAAAAATTGATTTAAAATGTGGATATCATCAAATAAGAATGCGTGAAGGTGATGAATGGAAAATAACTTTCAAAACTAAGCATAGATTATATGAGTGATTAGTAATGCCTTTTGGTTTAACTAATGCACTTAGCACTTTCATGAGATTGATGAACCATGTTTTGTGAGATTTTATTGGAAAGTTTGTGGTTGTTTATTTTGATGATATTCTAATCTATATCAAGACTTTAGATGAGCATGTACAACATTTGAAATCTGTTTTTGATGTGCTTAGAAAGGAAAAGTTGTATGCTAATCTAAACAAATGCATCTTTTGCACTAATGAAATTACTTCTCTTGGTTATGTTATTAATGATAAAGGAATACATGTTGATCAAGAAAAAGTGAAAGTAATTAGAGAATGGCCAAAACCCACTAGTGTCAGTGATGTAAGAAGTTTTCATGGTTTTGCTAGCTTTTGTAGGAGATTCATTAAGGATTTCTCTACAATTGCTGCACCTTTGGCTGAATATATGCACCTTTGACTGCATATATTCAGATGCAGATTGGGCAAGGGACAAAGATTTTTTCTTATCAAGCAGTGCCTCTATTGTTCATCTTGGCAATTCACCAATCTCCTAGTCGTCTAAACAACAACGTACAATGGCATGCTCATTTACTGAATTAAGTAGTGTATTGGGAAATTGCCTCCATAACATCAAAACTCTAGTGGATATAATCTCTGCTTAATGAACTTCGTCCTTGAAAAATTGCTCCTTCGATGTTATTTTAGGGTAATGTCAGTGCAACCTATTTTTGTGTAAACAAAGTTTTACATTCAAGAATGAAATATATTTCCCTTGACTACCACTTTGTGCATGAGTTGGTTAAAAGTGGTAAGCTGAAGGTTGCTCATATCTCTTCAAAGGATCAATTAGCATATGTTCTTACAAAACCTCCCATAATCATTTGTTACACTTATTGTTGTCCAAGATTGGTTTCTTCAACAAGAGCACCATCTATTGCAGGGCATGTAAGAGACACACGAGATAGGCAATGCCTATAGCTAATCAAGAGAGTTAGTTATACAAAAATATTTGATGCGAAACAGAGAGCTTTAGCTTTCATAGACCAGTTTGACAGAAAACTACTCTAATGCAGTTTGGTAATTACTGCAAAAATTTGAAGTTACAGACTAGGCGTTATAAATGCCTAGCCCAATGAAAAATGGGTCAACGAGTCAAAATCACTGTTTTACAGTGTAGTCTGTAATTTTTTGGCCAAATTTCATCGTGTAGGCATATGAAAAAATATATATATATTTTATTTATGACAGCTTAAGGCAGATTTTATTTTCTTATTTAGAATCTTAGATCGAGGTCATTTGAGCATTCGTTTGTCTCATTAAATGTTATCTTTCTATAAATTGTAATTTCTTTTATTTTGGTAGTCTATTATCTTTTTCTAAAACTTTTCATATTTAAAATTAGGATTTTTTGTCACTCTAATACTATATGTTGTATTTTTTAAGAAAAGTGTAGTTGATTTTCATAATTCAATAACATTCATACAAAGAAACTTTTCTCTATTTTAGTGTCTATTTTTCTAAGAATTCTTAAACTAAACAGGTCAATAGCATTTTTATCATTTGTTCATTAACTTGCGCTACGTCAATATTGTATTTGTTATACTTTGAATTTCTATTGTATATTTAAATTCACATCATCAGTTTGTTAGAAAATTATCTATATACGTACTTGAACTAAACTCAGTGAAATTATCCCTATAGCATTTTTATCATTTGTTCATTAACTTGCGCTACGTCAATATTATATTTGTTATACTTTGAATTTCGGTTGTATATTTAAATTCACATTATCAATTTGTTAGAAAATTATCTATAAACGTACTTGAACTGCACTCAACGAAATTATCCCTTTAGACATTTTCAAATTTTAGAGGTAAAATTGCATATTCTCCTTTTTTTTCTCGGTGCAGTGTTCTTGTAACTAATAGTAATTAGTATTATATCCTCTAATCATGTAAGATCAAATGTGAAAGATCAAATTAAGCATAATGAAAATTTCATAGAAATGTCATGATGAAGATACAAGTTATACTATAATAAACTTCAGCTACAAGATATATAATAAAAGCTAAGCTGACAGTGAACACTTAAAAAAAAAAGAAACACTATTTTGACTTCTAACCTCTAATCAATAATGGCTTTTGTCAATGGATGCCATTTAGCTGCGAACAAACTTGCCTCATGGTTGGTCGAGATTGAGGATTGGTACTCAAGCATGCAAGTGCAGATTTTAAAGTAAGTGTCAATCCATCGGCAACTTTACTTTGAGGAAATGGGAGGCGTTGGTCAATCACGTCCTCAAGAGTATGTTGATCAATTGGCCATGAGAATGATGATGACGACAAAGAAAGAGATGAAATGAAATCACCTGGATGTCTTCCCATTATTATTTCAAAGGTAACCACACCAAAACTAAAAACATCACATTTTTCATTGACAGCCATGGTATAAACAAGCTCTGAAAAGACAATTCAATTACATTTTAGTTCATCTATGAGCGTCCAATAAAATTATAAGCCACAAATCAAGACCCTTGCATAGTTAATTGCATTAGAAAAATGATTAAGAAATGAATCAACATATGTACCTGGAGCTATGTATCCAAATGTGCCTGCAAAGGGGGTCCAATTTGAGGAGTCAGGCATCAGGAGCCTAGCTGTTCCAAAATCAGAGACGTGAGCCTCATGTTTTGAATCTAATAGAACATTATTGCTAGAAACGTCCCGATGAATTATTGGAGGAGAGCAATCATGATGCATTTAAGCTAATGCATTAGCTATTCCTTTAACAACATTTAGCCTCTTAAACCAATCCAGCTCGATTGCTTGTTCATCATTGCTTAAAACATTTCTCAAACTTCCTCTTTCAATAAACTCATAAACCAAAAATGAGTGTCTAATATGTGAACAAAAACCATATAACTTGACAATATTTCGATGGCGAATATTCATCAACACAGAAATCTCACTTCTAAATGCTTTCAAAACAGACATTTCTCCATTTTGTGATTGGTGAATTTTCTTGACAGCAGGTACTCGACCTATTGGTAGCACAACTTTGTACACAATCCCATACCCTCCCATGCCAATGCAATATTTGGAGTCGAACTCCTCTGTACACTTAACTATATTTTCATATTTTATATCTCTATCATTACTCCATATTGCATAAATTTCATCATCACTTGGCTCTTCTTTCTTTGAATCAGCCTTTTGGCTTCTAATTCTCAGTCGGATAATGCAAAAAACTCCAGCCAACAACACAATGAGAAATATGCTACACAGGACTACAACAAGAATGGGAATCGCTTTACTACCCTTTTTTTCAGTAGTTCTGTTGATTGTACGAGAAGCACAAGCTTCTAGTCTAGAGTTTTTGCCACACAAGTGTCTATTGTTTCGAAGTGCTTCGAATGGGCATCCTGAAAGGCTCGAATCTGTGGAATTGGACCCTCTAACTCATTGTAGGATATATTCACAATTGTCAAGGCTGATAAATAATTGAAACTGTTTGGAATGGGACCTGACAGGAAAGTGTTAGAGAGGTTCAGCGTCTCCAATCTTTTCAAATCTCCGACTTGCTGTGGTATCTTGCCTGTTAACAAGTTTTGACTGAGATCAAGACTTTCTAGATAGTCTAAATTCCCAATCTCTGAAGGAATACTCTCTGTAAAGTTGATCTTGCTCAGATTCAAGAACAATAGTTTCTCACAATCTCCGATCTGTTTAGGAATTGCTCCATTTAGATTGTTTGCTGCCAAGTCAAGACGTGCTAGATCAGACACCATTCCAATTTCTTCAGGAATGACACCTGAAAGATTATTATCATCAAGAGAAAGTTCAAACAACTGTAACTTGCTCAATTCCTTTGGAATATCTCCTTCAAGTTGATTCGATGAGAGGTCAAGCAAATGCAATTGAGTTGCATTCCCATTTTCAATTGGTATTGAGCCGGAGAGATTGTTCTTTGAGATTTTCAGGGTGGACAAGTTGCTGAAATCTTCCCTTTTCCATGAAGCTCACCGAACAATTTATTATCACTTAAATCCATGTAGCTCAACTGGGGATATACACCAAAATCTTCAGAAATATTTGCTGTGAATTGGTTTCCCCCAAGACGAACTCTCAGTAAGCTGCTACAATTTCTAAAGCTTCTTGGGATAGGACCACTGAAATTATTTCCAGCAACAGAGAAAGCCAAAAGAAGTCCACCAACGCAAATGTCTTGAGGTAAATTACCAGTAAAACTATTGTTATATATAACCAAAGTTTGCAAAAGAGTGAAGTTGTTCATTTCCGAAGGCATAACTCCGGACAATTGATTGTTTTCAAGGAAAAGTAAAGTTATTTTGAAGATAAACAGAACCTAAATTGGTCATGTTTCCTATGGAAGTTGGGATTGAACCAGAGAGACTATTATTTGACAAAGAAAGAATTGTAAGAGAACTAAGCATCCCAATTTCTCCAGGTATAGAACCAGATAGTTGGTTGCCATTAAGATAGAGTTCCTATAACATGGTTAAATTTCCTATAGAAGTTGGGATTTTACCAGTCAAACTATTAGACAACAAATCAAGTCGAAAAAGAGATTTCATTAAACCAATTTCTTGGGGTATTGAACCCGAAATATCGGTCATATGAATATAAAAAAAGGCAAGTTTGTCAAGTTTCCTATTGAAGTTGGAAGAGTACCGTTTAAATAATTTCTTGACAAATCAACATAATTTAGAGATTTTACCATTCCAATTTCTTGAGGAATTGAACCAGAGATTTCATTGTGAGACAAATCAAGAATATTGAGCTTGGAAAGATTAACAATTTGTAAAGGAATGTTTCCATAGAACGAGTTATTACTAATATTAAGCTCAAGAAGATTCCGCAATCATGATAAGCTTAGACTCATAAGCGTATGATGCGGACCAGCTAGCTTTGGATTTCAATTAGGATCTTGACCGCGGAAAGGTTTACGGCACAATGCGAAAAAAGGCCTAACTTTTGCATATGATGTCCGTTCGTGACCCATGATAGCTTTCCAGAAAGGATTTCGCGAGACGGACAACTTTAAAAAATGCAACTGAGGCCTCAGGCCTCGTTGCAAACTTCGGGGCCCAAATTTCACTGTTAGGGGCTCACTTTTATTTTTTTTAGTATTTTAAGGACTATTTTGTGATTTTTCAATCTTTTCTTTTCTAAGTCTGATAGGATTCGAATTAGAGTTTTTGGCCATTATAAATAGGATTTATTTCTACTTTGTTAAGGACATTTTTTCATATATTTTTCAATACGAATTTGGCTTCTGCCTTTCGTTCAAGATCGTTTAACGTTATTGTTTTTATTTTCGTCCAATCAAACGATATTGATTAAACTCCTGAACAAAGTATAAACGTTCTTATTCCATATTCTTTAATTCTGTTCTGCATCAGTTGGTATCAAAGCCTACCCTCCATGGCTGCCAATCACAAAGAACGACTTACGCCTTAGAAGCATCTGTGGCAAACTTATCCGATCAAATAGCAGAAATAAGACAGATGTTGGGAAAGCAGTTAAACCTAGAAAGAAATAACCATCCTCCTGCGGCGGCAGTTCCTAGGGTTGCAGATCCGCAACCAGTTTATGGAGGACCACCAGATGAGGTCGGAGCAATTCAGAATTACAGAGGACATGAGGATCATAATGATAGCTACAAAATCAAGGTGGATCTTTCAACTTTTAATGGTACGTTGGGTGTAGAAGCTGTTCTAGATTGGTTAGTAGAGGTTGAAAGATTCTTTGAGGTTATGAATGTGGAAGAAGAAAGTAGAGTTGTGGCTTACAAATTAAAGGGAGGAGCAGCAGCATGGTGGACTTCTCTCCAAAACGAACGTTATCGTCGGCAATTGCCACCCATTCGAAATTGGTTGGATATGAAATTGATGATTCAACAATAATTTTTGCCGAGTGATCATGCACAGGTAATGTACAATCGTTATCATAATTGTGTGCAGGGCAATAGGAAGGTGGAAGAATATACAAAGGAGTTTCTGATATTACAGTCGAGATGTGATAATTGTAAGGATAAAGCACAACAAGTCGCCCATTACCAAAGGGGTTTGAATTACGAAATCCATTGTATGATGGGAGTCGCTGCAATTTTTACCTTGACAAATGCCATTGAGATGGTGAAGAGAGCAGAAGAATGTGTTAAAGAACGTGAATGGCAGCCTCGACAACAGGGTAATCGAAATTTTAATTATAGAAATTATGGTTCATCAGGGAGTCAGCCATATCGGGAGAATTACAGCAGATAATCTTCTAGGGCTGTGAATTTTCTGGTTCTAATCAAAATATCCAGAATACCCAGAATGAGCATAAGAGAGATAACCATGCAAGGGTACCAGTAACTCAAACAGATAAGGGCAACACCAATCCTTACAAGAAAATAGTAACAATCAACTGTAATCGTTGTGGGAACCTGGACACACATCGAATGTTTGCCGACAGGAAAGAGTAGCACTTAATCGACGACCAGTTAATGTGGTTAATGAGGTGGTCTATGAGGAAGAAGCAGATGAAGATGATGGTTCTATTGCTGGTTCAGAAGATGGGGAAGTTACATTCGTGGTGAAGAAAATCTTATGCTCTCCAAAACATGAAGAAGAGACGTAAAGGAGAAAGATATTCCAAGTAAAGTGCCAAGTTAGAGAAGCGATTTGCAGATTGATCATAGACAGTTGCAGTTGTGAGAATCTGATCGCGAAACAACTGGTAGAGAAACTGCAGTTGACTACACGACCTCACCCTTCTCCATACAAGGTTGGGTGGATCAAAGAGGGACCAACAATTGAAGTAAACAGAATCTACAGTGTTTCAATTTCTATCAGTAAGCACTATTCTGAAACAGTTGATTGTGATGTTGTGGACATGGATGCTTGTGGAATTTTGTTGGGACATCCTTAGCAGTATGATGTTGATGTTGAGCACAGAGGAAAGGCGAACTCATATAGGTTCACATGGAATAGTAAGAGGATCATTATTTTACCTTCTGGTTTAGTGAAACCTTCTAAAGTGGAAGGGCAACCTATTGAAAAAGGTGTGAAGGATGTAACTTTATTGCTCAGGAAGAAGAATGAAGAGGAAGAGGTACCATTAGAAGAAGATGCACCATTCCTACCACTACCGATCAAAGAGTTGCTGGAGGAATTTCCTTCGGTAGTTGAGGAACCGACAATGGTACCACCTTTGAGAGATATTCAGCATCAGATTGATTTTATTCCAGGTGCTACTTTGCCGAATCTGCCCCATTACAAGATGAGCCCAAAGGAGAGTGAAATTTTGCAAGAGCGGGTTGAAGAATTACTGAAGAAAGGACACATACGTGAGAGCATTAGTCCTTGTGGAGTTCCTACATTATTGGTTCCAAAGAAAGATGGCAGCTGGAGAATATGAGTGGATAGTAGAGCCATTAATAAGAGCACTGTTCAATATCATTTTCCTATCCCTCACCTGGATGACATGCTGGATCAATTATCTGGTTCCATAATTTTCTCAAAGATTGATCTGAAAAGTGGGTACCATCAGATTCAGATGAAGGAGGGAGATGAATGGAAGATAGCCTTTAAAACTAAGGTAGGCTTATATGAGTGGCTGGTTATGCCATTTGAGTTGACGAATGCACCTAGCACGTTCATGCGACTTATGAACCAGGTTTTGCGCCCTTTCTTACGCAAATTCATGGTTGTTTATTTTGATGATATTTTAATTTTTAGTCGCAGCATTAAGGAGCATGTACAGCACCTTCGAGAAGTTATGAGAGTTTTAGAAGAAAATGTGTTGTTTATCAACCTGAAGAAGTGCACCTCTATGACAGAAAGAGTCTTGTTCCTTGTTTTTATCGTTAGCTCAGAAGGGATTCATGTAGATGACCAGAAAGTTGAAGCAATCCGAAACTAGCCCGTTCCTAAAAGTATTACAGAAGTTCGCAGTTTTCATGGGCTTGCTACTTTTTACAAGAGGTTTATCAGAAATTTCAGCAGTATTGTGGCTCCAATTACTGATTGTTTAAAGAAGGAGAGAGTGCAGAAATTTAAATCGACCGATGCTGCCAACAAAAGCTTTGAGGAGATTAAAGATAAGCTTACTTCTGCCCCTATTCTTACTTTATCCGATTTTGATAAATTGTTTGAGATTGATTGTGATGCATGTGGTGTTGGAATTGGGGGTGTTCTTTCCCACTGTGGTAGACCAGTTGCTTTCTTTAGTGAGAAATTGAATGATGCTAGATAGAAGTGGGGTACTTATGAGCAGGAATTTTATGCAATTTTCTGAGCATTCAAGACTTGGGAACATTATCTTATGGGGCGAGATTTCATTGTCCATATAGATCATAAGTCATTGATTCATCTGCTGACTCAGAAGCACGCAAACAAGATGCAGGTTAGTTGGGCAGCCTACATGGGAGCTTTTAATTATGTCATCAAGTACAAGACTGGTGCTACAAATAAGGTGGCAGATGCATTGAGCAAAAGAGCAGCTTTATTGGTTATAGTGAGTCAAAAGGTCATGGTATTTGAGCATCTGAAGGATCTTTATGCTGAGGATGTAGATTTCGCAGAGATATGGCAACAAGTACATAATCGTGAACCTACTGATGGGTTTATGATACATAAAGGGGTTTTATTCAAAGGAAATAGGTTGTGCATTCCTCGTTCTTCTTTGCAAGAGTTGCTGATTCGAGAGATTCATGAGTGTGGTCATCTGGGCCATGATAAGCCTATTGTTGGATTGGAAGAGCGTTACTATTGGCCACAGATGAAGAGAGAAACATGGAAGATAGTTCAAAAATATCAAATTTGCCAAACACAGAAGGGTCATTCACAGAACACGGGCTTATACATACCATTGCCTGTTCCCGATTATCCTTGGGAAGACTTGTCAATGGATTTTGTTCTTGGTTTACCACGTACCCAGCGTGGTTCTGACTCTATTTATGTTGTAGTTGACAGGTTTTCTAAAATGGCACACTTCATCCCTTGCAAGAAGACTAGTGATGCATCTCATATTGCCAAACTATTTTTTCAGGAGATTGCTCGTTTGCATGGCATACCAAAAACAATTACTTCTGACAGAGATATGAAGTTTCTTGCTATTTTTGGACTGTTCTGTGGAAGCGCTTTGGGACTGAACTTCGTTACAGCAGTGTTACACATCCTCAAATAGATGGACAGACTGAAGTGGTGAACCGCACACTTGGCAATCTGTTGCATTGCATATGCAGTGATAAGAAGACTTCTTGGGATTTTGCTCTGCCCCAAGCTGAATTTGCTTACAATAGCTCTGTCAACAGCTCTAATAAGAAGACCCCTTTTGACATTATTTACAGGAAGGTTCCAGCACAGACAGTTGACCTTATTGCACTTCCCGCAGGTGTTCTTCCTAGTGTTGCAGCTAACAATTTGGCCAACCAGTATGTTAATATTTTTAAACAGGTGAGGCAGATTTTGGCGGAGTCCAATGAAAAGTACAAGGTTGCAGCTGACAAACATAGACGTTTTCAGTCTTTCAAGGTTGGTAATCAAGTTATGGTGTACTTGCGCAAGGAATGTGGAGGAGGACAGAAGAAGCTGGATCTAAAGAAGATTGGTCCTTTCAAGATAATTCAAAAGATCAATGACAACGCCTATGTTCTTGACCTCCCAGATCATATAAAGATATCCAAGACGTTTAACATGGCAGATCTTTATCCTTATCACCCTGATGATGGTAACTCGAGGTCGAGTTCTTTAAAAGTGGAAGGGAATGATGCGGACCAGCTAGCTTTGGATTTCAAGGAGGATCTTGACTGCGGAAAGGTTTGTGGCAGGATCCGAAAAAAGGGCCTAACTTTTGCATATGATGTCCTTTCGTGACCCATGATAGCTTTTCGGAAAGGATTTAGCGAGACGAATAACTTTAAAAATCACAACTAGTTGTAAACTTCGGGACCCAAATTCCACTGTTTAGGGGCTTAATTTTGCGTTTTTAGTATTTTAAGGACTATTTTGTGATTTTTCAGTCTTTTTTTTCTAAGTCTGTTAGGATTCGGATTAGGATTTTTGGTCATTATAAATAGGCCTTATTTCTGCTTTGTTAAGGACACTTTTTCATATATTTTTCAATACGAATTTGGCTTCTATCTTTCGTTCAAGATCATTTAACGTTCTTATTTTTATTTCCGTCCAATCAAACGATATTGATTAAACTCTTGAATGGAGTATAAACATTCTTATTCCTATTCTTTAATTCCGTTCGTCAGCGTACCTTTTAAATCAGCATCTTCAAGGCTTATATTAGTAACAATTCCTGCTTCATTACAGTAAATACCAAACCAAGAATTGCAAGAACTGCCTGATTTATTCCAAGAACCAAGAAGACAAGAAAGATTGGCTTTCATTATCAAGAGTAGCCTTCCATGTGAGCGGAGCCTGTGCTTCACTTTCTATAGCAGTTAAAGAAACGGAGACATGAAAAGAAGCAGAAAAATGGGTAAAATTAAGAAAAAGAAGAGTAGTTTGTGTAGTGAAGCCTCCATAGCTACGGTGGGTATAGTGATATGAGTGGCAAGTGTTGAAATGAAGAATGAATATATCAAAGATAATGTATTAATAAAATGGATTATTCTTCAACGTCGGTCGTAGTTTGTTAATTAAAGAACAAAGAACAGTCTGTCGGATTTGGTAACAACTGTTATTTTAAAAAAAATAATTGGATTTTAAAATTATTTTGTTGTTTATTTTTTATCATAAAAAATAATTTTAAATTGCGCGAATGAAAAAAAATTATATAATTCTTCAGAATAATATATATTTTTTTAAAAGTATGTGAATGAAGCTTCATTTAATTGAGTTGAGTTTTCAAAATTTTTAAAGAAAATTATTCTTTTCTCTTTGAATAGACAGCTTAATAAAGTTTTCAAACCATCTACATCATAGTGCATTAAGGTTGAACTTTTCTTTTAGCCTATTCATGAATGTATATATTTTTGGCCAAACATATTAAATCTAAAATAAAATAAAAACGACATAAAATTCTTATTAAATTAAATGGCCAAATTAAAACTTTTAAGAAAAAAAATTATATATAAATTTATAGTCAATGGAAAGAAGCAGAAAAATGGGTAAAATTAATATTAATATTATTATTTAATTTATTTTTATATTAAATATGTAGATATTAAAATTTTTATTATTTTTATTTTAATATTTAAAGATTATATTAAAAATTACATAATATAAATTATTTTAAGTAATATTTATATATTTTTTAAGATATTTTAAAAAAGGTGTTTAAACTTATTAGTTTTTAATAAATTTATATAATAAAATATTTTTTGTAAAATAATTAACCTAATCATAATACTTGAAACCTAATTCATAATTAAATTTAACCTAATTATAAAACCTAAATTCTCAATTCATGTCATAATTAAATTTTAAAATAATTAATCTAATCATCAAAATTTTAAATTTTAATTCATAATCAAATTTAAAAATAATTAAACCAATTATCAAAATAATAAACTAAAATATATAAATTAAATTTTAAATTAAATAATAATTATAAATAATTATAATACTCAATAACATTATTAAAACAACAAATTAAAAACTAATTTTAAAATTTTAAATTAATTAATATTTAAAAATTAACTTTAAAGGATATATATATTGGTGGAATAAGAGGGAAATGGACTCCATGCCCCCCTTTATCCTTGGAAGGAATTATTACTCTTCAGGACCCTTCTTCCACTACTGTATTGCACTTCAGTAATAGATTGCTTATTGCTATACCAAGAAATAGTAACATAGCCAATGTTAAAACAATATCCTAAAGTTGAACAATGATTATTTTTTTTTCTTCCTACTGAGATTTTTCATTGATAAAATTTTAATGAGACATATTCTTTACAAAGTTAGATATCTAAAGGGGAGTATTATGAATGAAATTGAAAGTGAATGTCTATCTCTTGTCTTTTAAAATTCTGTAAGTCTTAAAATTTTACAATTCATCCTTTATTATATTAGGTTGCATGTTCTTAACTATATTTGTAATGAGATTGTAATCTTTAATTCTATTTGTAATGTGATTATAACCTATATTAAATCTTACTCTATATATAAAGATACTTCTACCATTATAGAGATAGCTTGAAGGAATACGAAATTTTCCTTCCTTCACACTCTCATTCTTCTTATGTCCTTTTATGATATTTGTTTATTTTTCTTAATGGAAAAGAAAATTTTGAACACACAACACTAAGATTTTCAATTCAAATTCCAAGTTTATTTTTTATATTTTTAAATTTAATTTATTTTCTTAGGTTTTTAAACATGAATAATATGAACTATATGTCTTTAAAGATATTTTTGATATAGCTTGAATTCTTATCTCTTTAAATTTATCTAATTAACTTTTTTCTTTTTTGTAATTATTTCATTGTGCTTAATATTTTTAATTAGTTTGCCATTAATTAATCAATTTATGTTTTTTGGATTAGTAAATAAGAATACTCTTCAAAACTGAATTGAATTATAAACAAAACAAACATATAGTTTTAATGAAACTAATATAACTTAATTTGTGAAAATTTGTTAGAAATAATCATAGATATAATTGCATTATTTGATTTCTATTGTAAAAGATTAATAATAGAGATTAATGAATAGATTTAATATGGCTTGACATAGTATATTAAATAACTAAGAATTATTATTTTGTTATATAAATAATTAAACTTGATTGCTAATAGATTTGACTAAATAAGGTCAATTCAAATTAATTCAAAGATATCCTCATTTTAATTTTTGTTAGGGCCTAACCTAGCTACTTCAAGTATATAGGTCGCAATCAAGTAATAGAGTAGTGAACATAGTATCGTCCCTACGTGAAAGGAGTAACTTGACTAACTAAAATTCAAATAACTATTATCTAAAAATTAATTAATTAATTTTATCTTTTAAAAATTAAATACTTAATCATTAATTTAAAACTCAAAAATAAAATTCGAATTCAAAATAAAATTAAGCTAAGATAATTTTCTATTAACTCAAACTTTAAAATTAAAATTAAAATTTCTAAATTCAAACAATTGAGATAAACAACAGGATTAAGTTTCATTAGAATTATTTTAAATGGGTAAAAATAACTTTTTAAACTAATTCAAATTTTTCTTGAATCAAAATTATCAGTTTCTTAAATTTTAATCTTTCTCTTTTTCAAGCAAAAAAATTAATGATTGAAGTAATTTATAAATTCTATTTTCATGAACAATAAATTAAGTCAACCTACAAAGCTCAAAGGAATTAATTGATCTTAAAATTATTCTTTTATCTCTAAACAGAATTTTTCATAAGTTGTTGATTCCTTAATCTAAAACCATACCTAGCTTTCGCTCAACATACGATTTCAATTTATTATACAAATGGTGGCCAATCAATCACAAGTATTAAGATCAAAATCAATAAAACTTGAATTTTAAGAAATAAAATAGTAATCAAATTACTTAACATCCATTATCCATTATCCTAAATTCACCTAATTCCACTAAGGATATTAGTTACTCATAACTAAATTAAACATAAAAATAATAGAAATTAAGAAACCAAACATGAAATTCATTATTCTAATATTCAAAACAAGAAAACAACAAAGCATTAAATAAATTGTAAACTTGAAAATTTAAACCAAATTGAGAGTTCAAACTAGACGGGTGAAGAATTTTATAGAGACAATGAAGTCCTCCTCAAGTCCAATCTCCTTCTTCCTTTAATCTCCGATGGTGAAAAATCTAGTCTACTTTAGAAAAATATGAAAAAATATTATAAAAACTCTAGAATGGCTACTCTATCGTTACTTTTTACCTCTTCTTCAGTTGTATCCAAAATTAGCTCCTTAAAACAAGACTCCTACTCCTCTTCAACTTCTGCTCAAAATTTGAATTCAATGTTCAAACTTGATTTTCCATTAGATATCTTCCTTATCTCTAATTGACTCCTTCAAAAAGTTGTAGCCACAGAAGACTAGATAATTTTAGGCTTTTGAATTATATCATTTGGACTTCAAAAGCCCCAGTTATTATCTAATTACTGCTAGTGGCTTGGACTAGACGTCTACTTCTGAAATTTTAGCCCAATTTTGACTTTAAGGTTGGAGGCCCAAACGAACTCAAAATTTGACAAACCAGACCTCTTTAGAAAGTTTAAGATGTCTACTATCAACTTCATGAAGATAAATTCTTCAATCTCATACTTTATAACCATCGAAATTATTCTTTAAGCTCTCAAAATCTAATTCTGTCAAAAAGTTCAGTTTACACAATAATGCAAGAGATTAATTCAAACTAATCTAAATTCAAGAATAATGAAATATAAACACATAAATAAGTTTAGAATAGATTAATTTAAATTAATTATATGCTAATTTGTAGATAATATGAGGTCAAATATCCTTATCAAATTCTCCCACACTTGAGCTTTTGTTTGTCCTCAAGCAAATTAACATCATTAAATCAAATTTCAACAATCAATCAGACTCAATCAACTAAAGAAAAATAATAATCACTTATTCTTAACTTAAAACACTAAACTTTAAAGAATCATAATCTCAATTAACTTCACAAGCTAAGTGCACTTATATTTTAATGTGATTAATAAAAACTTTTATAACAAAGCATAGTTATAAGAAATTCACCATAACTCATTAATCCAAGAATATAACAAGCATCACTAAGTAGATAATTTTTCACAATAATTTGGGATCAATAAGAACTATTTGTTTATCATTATTATTATTATATATATTCAATGTGTGCATTTTATGCTCCATCCCATTGTTGTTGTTATAATTCTTCTCTTCTTTTTTTATATGGTGGATGCTTTTGATGCTCCATTCCACCTTAACAATCTAAAATGAGTGCGTTTAATGCTCTATCTCGTAAAAATTTTAATATAATAAGTAATTAATTAAACATAATTCTTATGTCATATCCCATATAATTAAGTAATTTACTTCTTTAGTGATATATACTAATTCAAGAATCAATTGCATTACGATAAACAAAAAAAAAACTATGATCAAAACAATTTTACTTTTTTTTTAAGTAAGTGCTCTTAATTTGTAAAATTTCTCAAGATCACAACCTCATTTATTCCATGCGTTAAATTAAGAATAACCAAGAATTATTTCAATCTAACTAAAAGAATTCAATTATCAAGTTGAAATCCAAAATAACAATAATTAACTAACTTAATAACAAGTAAAGAACAAGTACAGATCAAAAACCAAATAGATTGCAAAGTAGGAGTAGAGCAAGTTCTATTTTATTAAAAACTGAAATTTAAATCTACTACAATTAAAAAGGCATAAATTTAAATAAGAAATTAAACAAAAGACAACCTAAAAATAAATATTATTTAAATCAAACTAATAATAATATTTATTTATAAATTTCTAAACTTCTCCCTCTTTTTTCTTACTAGTTTCTTCATTGAACTGAACTTTTTTAGGAATCTTAGGAGATTTTTTTCTTTTCTTTTTCTCCAATTTAAAAGGCTTACCTCTTTTTTTCTTTGTTGGTGATGGCTTAGGTTCATTATCTTCACTTGAGGTATTATCTAAAACTACTAAATCAAGTTGGAATCCTACATTCTCCTATGCTTTCTCTAATTTTTCCCTCTTCAATATTTCATCAAGATCCATAGTGCATTCATAAGAATCAGGATAAGTATGCCTAAAGAATAATAAGCAATGAGTTGCTAGGTGTCTCTACGGGTGGATTCACAAAAGGTTTTTAAGATTCCGGATGCCTTCTCTATTCTAACCCCAAGTATATGATTTTCTCTTATTAATCATCTCTCTCTTCTCTAAGGCTATGCTAATGATGTATAAAAGTGATAAGAACTTAACCTTATATAGAGAAGAACAAAAGTATAATCCTAAATCCATTCAACAAAAGGAATTCTAGTTAAACTCTTATTGTTAAAGTTTATTAATTAAAAATAAACTTTTTAGTTGGCTATGATAAGAAGTTAAATTTAAAATAAAAGATATAATCTCAATCATAGATAAACTAAGATATCAAACTTAAACATCAACCTTTGGAAAATATGATAAGTTATAGATTTTTTTTAATAAGCACAGTACAACATAAACAATTCCTAAATGGACACTTTATTACTTTCTTTTTTGCCAAACACAAAATGACACATAAATTTATGCAATAAAAGTAAACTATGATCACGAATCAATCCATTAGATGCCTTTCTTATGTTAAATAAATCAAATCCAGTTAATATTTTCCAGAATTTATCCACTTTAAATTCTTTAGAATGTGTATTAGCACCTCCTTTAGGCAAGCCTAAAGATTTGAACATAACATCATGATCAATTTTATAATTAACACCTAACATTCTACACTTTAAATTCTTATCCTTAGATTTAGACATTTTAAGTGTGGTAAAGAATTCAAGAGTGAGTTTTTTATGTGTCATATCTCTTTTGTACTAATTATTTCCATCCTAATCTACCAAATAATTGTTTTATTTTAGCATCAAGACCCAAATGCTCAAAAACACCGGGGCTAAAATATCTACAAGGGGTAATATTTCTTAAACATAAAGAGATAAATTTCTTATCTTCTTCTTGATTATAAATGGAAAAGGAGCATCAAAATGAGAAGATATATCTACCTCGTCCATTGAAGAGTTTGAAACTTTCTCCTTTTCTTTCCTTAAAGAAGCTTTTCTTGCAACACTTTTGATTTCATAAAGCCATTTTTTATTGATTTGAGGAATGGGTAAAGTGAATTTGGTAAAAATTTGTTGGATTAAGGAAGAAATTTAAAGGATTTTGATGATATTTGAGTGGGTTTGTTTTTTATTTTGGGGATTTAGTGTTAGGGGTTTGGGAGAGAGTTTGGGAATGGGAGAGAAGAAGAAGATGATGAAAAGAAAAGGAAGGAGAGAGAATGGGCTGATAATGGTTTTTTTAAATATATATATATATATATATTTTCGATGGATCCCGTCACAATCGCGATCGCGACAGATATGCGACAAGCTGGGAAGCGATTTCCCTATAAAGACTGCTCAGTACAGTGCGATCACGACAGGCTAGTATTTTTTTATGCATTATGTTCGTCGTGATCGTGACAGGTTCAAAGAGCACAGCAGCACGATTGCACTACTGCTCGACTTAGGGGGAAATGATCCCACTGTCGCAATAGCGCGAAGTGCCTATATATATATTTTTTTAAAAAAACATGAAGTAAATAAAAACACAACTTAGCTCACCTCTTCTTGTTCTTTCTTCTCTTTCTTAGCCATTTGTTCAACAAACAAAAACAAGAATTCAACTTAAAGAACATAACATTAAAACACCAACATGCAAAAACCAATGAACTAAATTAATCAAAACAACTACAAAAAATCCAATCATAACAAAATCAAATGAACTAAATCTACTAAAAATAAAAGATTAAATGGAAAGAAAATTGGGTTGCCTTTCAAAAGCGCTTGTTTAAAGTCTTTAGTTTAACTCTTTTTGAAGCTCAAACATTAAAATAACAAACTAAAGCCTTATCAATTGGTTCACTAATTCTATATGGCTTTAATCTCTTCCCATTAATCGTGAAACTTTAACTATCTTGAACGGCCTTCACCATCTAGACTTGAGTTTTCGTGGAAAAAACTTTAATCTAGAGTTAAATAGAAGAACAAGTTGTCCTTCATGAAAGGTACGTACCCGGATATGTCTGTCATGCCATGCTTTGGTCCTTTCCTTGTACAATTTGGCATTCTCATAGGAATTTAGTTGCAACTCCTCAAGCTGGCTCAGTTTAAGTAATCTCTTTTCACCTGCAGCTTTCATATCAAAATTTAATTGCCTAATTGCCCAATAGGCTCTATGTTCTAACTCTACTGAAAGATGACAAGCTTTCCCATAAACTAATCTATAAGGAGACATTCCAATGGGTGTTTTTAAAGCAATCCTATAAGTCCATAAAGCATCATCCAATTTTAGTGCCCAATCCTTTCTAGAATTCCCAACAGTCTTCTCTAATATCCACTTAATTTCTCTATTAGAAATCTCTACCTGACCACTCATTTATGGATGATAAGGTGTAGCTATCCTATGATGGACTTCATACTTCCTAAGAAGAGTTTCAAAAGCTTTATTGCAAAAGTGAGAACCTTCATCACTAATAATAATACTTGGTACACCAACCCTAAAGAAAATAAATTTCTTTAGAAAGCGGATCACTACCTTAGAATTATTAGTTAGACTAGCAATTGCTTCTACCCACTTAAAGACATAATCAATAGCTACAAGAATATATTGATTTCTCAAAGAAGAAGGAAATAACCCTATAAAATCAATTCCCCATACATCAAATAATTCAACTTCTAAAATAGGGTTTAAGGGCATATCATTCCTTCTTGAAACATTTCCTATTCTTTGGCATCGATCACATTTCTTAACAAAAGTATGCACATTGTAGTACATTATTGGCCAAAACAAATCCGATTGCCATACATTAGCTATGATTTTGCAGAAACTAGCATGTCCTCTACATTCTCTAGAATGACAGAACTCGAGTATGGATTAGAATTCTTATTCTGGAACACATCTAAGGATCAATCCATCACTATAGTGCTTGAACAATAAAGGATCCTCCCATATATAATGCTTCACTTCAGAGAAAGAATTCTTCTTTAGAAAGGCACAATTCTACTTACCAGATAATTCACAATGTCTGTATACCAAGGAGAATTCCCCTTCAATGAATAAAGTTAAAGGTTTTCTTGATTGGGGTCTTCTCCATAACCAATGTCCCCAATTCTAGTCTAGAAAGATGATTTGTAACTACATTCTTTATACCTTTTTTTTGTCTCTAATCTCAATATTAAACTCGTGAATCAAGAGTACCTAACAAATTAAATGTTGCTTTACTTCTTTCTTGGTCATAAGATACCCAATGGTGGCATAGTTTGTGTACACAATTACTTTCGACCCGATAATGTAAGATCAAAACTTATCCAAATAATATACCACCACTAGCATCTCTTTTTCCGTGGTAGAATAGTTTACTTGGGCATTATCAAGTAACCTGCTAGCATAGTAAATGGCATATCACCTTTTATCCTTCCTATAGAAAAGAACAACTCCTATTACAAACTCACTAGCGTCACACATAATTTCAAAAGGTAATATCCAATCCGAAGGTGTAATAACTGGAGTCGTGGTTAATGCTTTCTTCAACCTATCAAAAGTAATAAGAAAATCTTTAAAAAAAGTTAAAATCAACATCTTTACTCAATAAATCACATAGAGGTGTTGAAATTTTAGAAAAATCTTTAATAAAATATCTATAAAATCCAATACGTCCAAGAAAATTCTAGATTCCTTTGACGTTTGTAGGTGGAGGCAACTTCTCAATCACTTCTACTTTTGCTTTGTTCACCTCAATCCCTACATGTAAAACCTTGTGCCTAAAGATTATTCCTTCTTCAACCATAAAGTGACATTCTCCCAATTAAGAACCATATTTGCTTCTTTGTAACTTTGAAGCACTAGCTAAATTATGCAAAAAAATTTAAAAAGAAGTACCATAAATGGTAAAATTATCCATAAAAACATTCATAAATTTTTCTACAAAATTACTAAATATGGCCATCATGTAACGCTGAAATGTAGTAGGCGCATTACACAAACCGAATGGCATCCTCCTATAGGCAAAAGTTCCAAATGAATAAGTAAAAGTTATTTTATCTTGATTTTCTGGAGCTATAGGGATCTGAAAATACCCTGAGTATCCATCTAACAAACAGAAGAAAGAATTACCAACTAACCTCTCCAACATTTGATCAATGAAAGGTAATGGAAAATGATCCTTTCAAGTGGCTTTATTAAATTTTCTATAATCTATACACACTCGCCAACCCATAACTGTCCTAGATGGAATCAACTCAGCTCTTTCATTTTTAACAACTGTCACCCCCCTTTCTTTGGTGCCACATGTATCGGGCTTATCCAAGGACTATCCGAAATTAGATAAATAATTCCTGCATCTAAAAAGTTTAGTAATTTCACCCTTTACCACATCCTTCATATTAGGGTTCAATCTTTTTTGTGCATCCACAACCGGTTTATAATTATTTTCCATCAAAATTCTATGCATACACAAAATGAGCTAATACCTTTAATATCTGAAATTGTCTAACTAATAGCCTTTTTAAATTGCCTAATCACACCTAATATTTGTTCTAATTGATCCTTAGATAATTGAGCATTTATAATGATTAGAAGGCTTTCATTGGGTACTAAAAAGACATACTTCAAATGGAAAGGTAATAGTTTCATCTCAAGAATGGATGGTCTCTCAATTGAAGGGGGTGGTAGAGGTGTTGATTTTTCTACCTCTTCAAATTCCCTAAAAGCTATTGGTGGTGTCATTTGTAAAGCATAAGCATAAGCTGCTATCTCTTGATTGTTATCATCTTGAGTTACACTAAGAGTCAAACAAGCCTCTAAAGGGTCTTTTCTAAACTCTTTTTAATAGAATTCTTGAACTAACTTATTAATTACATCAACTATAAAATAATCATCCATAAAACTAGGTTCTTTCATGGATTCACTAAGATTCAACTCTACCTTCTCTTCACCTACTTGCAAGGTTAATTTACCTCCCTTAACATCTATCATAGCCCCCCTGCAGTAGCTAAAAATGATCTTCCTAAAATTAGAGGAATTTCAACATCCTCTTCCATTTCAAGAATAACAAAATCAACAGTAATAAAAAATTTATCAACTTTTACTAAAACATTTTCAATAATTCCCAAAGAAAATTTTACCGAACGATCAGCCAATTGCAATATCATCCTTATTAATTTCAAGTCGATGAGTTGAAGTATACTGCAAATAGAGTTTGATATTAGACTTACACTTGCACCCAAATCATATAAAGCTTTACTAAAATTAAAATCACTAATAGTGCAATGTATAGAAAAACTCTCTGGATCCTTCAATTTGGATGAAAGTTTTTTTAGGATCACTGCACTACATTCTTCGGTTCGGAAAACTCTTGCATTTCTTCAATGGATCTTTTATTAGAATGAATCTCCTTCAAGAATTTGGCATATGATGGCATTTGAGCAAGAGCATCTGCAAAAGGAATGTTAATTCTCAATTGTTTAAAAACTTCAAGAAATTTTTCATATTGTTTCTCCATTTTTTTGTTTTTGAAGTCTTTGAGGAAATGGTACATATGGTACAAAAGGCTTCACTTTTGATTTTGGTGGGAGTGCCTTAGTTTCCTCCTTTTCCTTCTCAGCCTCTTTATTTTTCTCATCTTCTTTAACTACTTCTCCTTCTGTTTTTTATTCAACATTTATTGAAAACACCTCTTGTAATTATTTTCCACTTCTAAGTGTAATTGCTTTACAATATTCCTTGGAAGAGCTCATTGACTTCTAGAATTAGAAGAATTAGCTATTTGCCTAATTTGCACTTCAAGATTTCTAGTTTGACTTGCAATTTGATCCATCCTAACTTCCAATCGATCATATTGCTTATCTAACTTGTCAAATTTCTCACTAGAAACAGTAATAAAAATTTTCAAATCATCTTTATATCCTGTCTTATTATCTTAGTAATTAGCTTGACCTTGACCTCGATTAGAAAATGGTGGTTGGTACATTCTTCTTTTGTTGAATTGGTTTCCTTGGTTTCCATGATTGCTTTGACTTTCTTGGTTGCCTTGATTTCCACCCAAAGATAAATTAGGATGGTTTCTCCAACTAGGGTTGTATGTATTTCCATAAGGTATTTATTGAGCTCTATTTTGATTGCCCATAAAATGTACTTATTCTTGAGCTTGGCATTCAAAATTTTGGTGATTTTCACTACACCCTTCACAACTTGCAGTAGTAAGATTAACATGTTCTAACTTCTTAGCTAAGGTATCAACCTTAGCTGTAAGTAGTGAAATACTATCAACTTCATGCACACCTACTACCTTCTTAGGTAAAGACCTCTCACTAGACCAATGATAATTATTTATTTCCAAGGATTCAAATAATTTCAAGGCTTCAGCTGTATTTTATTCATTAGAGAACCTCCAACAGCTGCATCAATTGTACTTCTTAATGGTCCTGTTATCTCATTATAAAATATTTGAACAATCAGTCATTCTAGAATTCCATGGTGAGGGCACCTCCTTTGAAGGTCTTTAAATCTTTTTCATGCTTCAAATAGTGACTCTCCATCAAACTGCACAAAACTGGTGATGTCATTTCTGAATTTTGCAGTTTCCCCTGGTGGAAAGTATTTTGCCAAAAATTCCTTAGAAAGTTCATCCCATATGGTAAAAGTTCCAGCAGCTTGACCTTGCAACCAAGCTTTTGCCTTGTCCTTCAATGAGAAAAAAAAGAGGCGTAGCCTAATTGCATCATATTGACTCCATTCATCTTCATCGTATCACATATATCTAGGAAATTTGCCAAGTGCATAGTAGCATCTTCTTGGTTCAAGCCATAGAAAAGCTATTGTTGAGCCTTGTTGATGAAAGCTTGTTTAACTTCAAAGTTATTATCATTCACTATAGGTCAAGTGATGCTTAATCCAATCTGAACATTAGGCATAGCGTGTTCGCTCAAAGTGAGATTTCTTGGTTGAAGTTGATCTTGTGGATCCTCCATGTTAACTTCTTCGTCATTGGTTTCTTCTAGCTCAATTCTACTTTCTATTTTGAGAGACTCCTATGCTTGAATTGTTCCCTTTATTCTCTTTCTAACCGAAGTCTCTCTCTTATTGCTTTGTTATTCTCTCTACACTGCTTTTCAATCTCAGGATTATATTTTTCTAATACTGCTTATCGATTACTGTGCATATAATTCCTGCAGAAAAGTAAATGAAAACAATTAAAATAAATTTTAAATTAACAGTCTTTTTGAATTTACTGTTATCAAATTAACTTTTTTCTTCCCCTGCAACGGTGTCAAAAACTTATTTGGTCCTAGCCTAGCTACTGCAAGTGCACAGATCTTAATCAAGTAATAGAGTAGTGAGCAGAATATCGTTCCCACAGGAAAGGAATAACTTGACTAACTAAAATTTAAATAACTACTATCTGAAAATTAATTAATTAATTTTATCTTTTAAAAATTAAATACTTAATCATTAATTTAAAACTAAAAAATTAAATTCAAATTCAAAATAAAATTAAGCTAAGTTAATTTTATATTAACTCAAACTTTGAAATTGAAATTCAAACTCAAATTTCTAAATTCAAACAATTGAGATAAACATCAGAATTATATTTCATTAGAATTATTTCAAATGGGTAAAAATAACTTTTCAAACTAATTCAAAATTTTTTTGAATCAAAGTTACCAATTCCTTAAATTTTAATCCCCCTCTTTTTCAAGCAAAAAAATTAATGATTGAAGTAATTTATTAATTCTATTTTTGTGAACAATAAATTAAGTCAATATATCAAGTTCAAATAAATTAATTAGTCTTAAGATTATTTTTTTTTATCTCAAAATAGAATTTTTCTTAAGTTGTTGATTCCTTAATCTAAAATCATACCTAGCTTTTGCTCAACATACGATTTTAATTAATCATGCAAATGGTGGTCAATAAATCACAAGCATTAAGATCAAAATAAACAAAACTTAAATTTCAAGAAATAAAATAGTAATCAAATTTCTTAACAAACATTATCCATAATTCTAAACCCACCTAATCACATGCACTTAGGAGATTAGTTACTCATAATTAAATTAAACATAAAAATAATAGAAATTAAGAAACCAAACGTAAAATTCATTATTCTAATATTCAAAATAAGAAAATAATAAAGCATTAAATAAATTGTAAACTTGAAAATTTAAACCAAATTCAGAGTTCAAATTAGACGGGTGAAGAATCTTGCAGAGACAATCAAGTCCTCCTCAAGTCCAATCTCCTTCTTCCTTTAATCTCCGATGATGGAAAAACTAGTTTACTCTACAAAAATATGAAAAAAAATGTTGTAAAAAATCTAGAATAGCTACTCTCTCATTACTGTTTACCTCTTCTTCAATTGTATCCAAAATTAGCTCTTTAAAACAAGAATCCTACTCCTCTTTAACTTCTACTCAAAATTCAAATTCAAATTTTAAACTCGATTTTCTATCAGATATATTTGTTATCTCCAATTGACTCCTTCAGTAAAGTTGTATCCCTAGAAGAGTAGATGATGTTAAGATTTTGAATCACCTCATTTCGACTTCAGATGCCCCAGTTATGGGCCAATTACTCCCAGTGGTTCGGACTGAATTTCTGCTTCTAAAATTTTAGCCCAACTTTGACTTTAAGGTTGGAGGCCCAAATGAACTCAGAATTTGACAAACCAGATATTTTTAGAAAGCTTAAGATGTCTCCTATCAACTTCATGAAGATCACTTCTTAAATCTCACACTTTATAACCACCAAAATTATTCTTGAAGCGCTGAAAGTCTAATTCTGCTAAAAATTCCAGTTTATATAATAATGCAAGAGATTAATTCAAACTAATTTAAATTCAAGAATAATGAAATAAAAATACATAAATAAGCTTAGAATAGATTAATTTAAATCAATTATATGTCAAATTTGATAGATAATATAATGTCAAAACATCCTTATTAATTTTATTGATTTTTAGTCTTTTAGTTTTATGTGAATTCTTTATTGAAATTTAGTCTTTTATTCTCAATTTTTTTAAAAGAAAATGATATTTTTTATTCTTAATTAAGTTTCATAGCCTTAAAAAAATTAAGCTTCCTAAGATTTCGTTGGTTTACGTTGTAAGATTTTAATTTTTTATTTTTTTAAAATAAAAAAATATTTTTAATTTGTTATATTTTTAAAAGCCTATTTTATATATATTTTAAAAATTATATCATAATTTTTTTACCATATATGCACAAACATATATTTATTCACCTATTAGAAAAATTATATTATATATTTTAATCATTATAATATAAATTAGATAAAATTTAAAAAAATAAACCTTTCATTTTATAATTATATTTTAAAAATAAAAAGAGAAAAAATAAAAAAGAGAAAAATACTTTTACTCATATAAATTTTAAAATTTAGTGATGTTACGGAACGTATTTTTATTTTTATTCTTTAAAAAAATAAAATTAAAAAATAACAATCATCTCCTAATAATTGGTACTTTGTTCTCAATTACTATGGAAAATGGTAACCCTCTTACTCTTATTACCAGTAAAAATTTGTATAATTAGAAATTAATTATAGGTAAAGCAGGAATCAAGATGATATGCAACAAAAAAAAAAATCATTATCGCCATCGATGAAATTTAATTAGCTTTAAATTGTTGCTAAATTCAGTTGAATGTCATTTTTAACAAAGAAAACGAGCCCAGAGAGAAAAAAAAAATCAACTATAATAATGAGTAAAGTGCCAGACACTTTTTTTTATTTAATTTTGATTTTTATTTAAATTAACATTCAAAAATTTTAAATTATAAAAATAATTATTGTTTGACTAAATAAAAATAATAAAATAAGTGTTGGGTGTTCAGTTAAAAACAATTAATGATTGATTAATTTTATGGAATGAAATAATTATTTTGCATAATAATTAAATATTCTTTTATAAAAGTTATTTATATAATTTTAAAATATTTAGAATATAATATAATCCATTAATTAAAATTTCAATCAAAACATTTAATTAATTATAAATTTATTATTTTATTAAATATTTTAAAAGCTGAAAATAATAATTTTTTATGAAATAATCATTATAGTTTCATTATATTTCAATTCTTTTACATTCTACATATCAAAATCACCTCAAGTTTTTCGCGCAACTATGTCTTCATTGACTTGGTCCTTAGGTATCACATCAATTTGATGTGTCTTAAATGACTATGCAATAACTTATACATTGGTTACAAAAGTTCATGTATTAGGGAGATAAATTTAATTATTTTAATGAAAGAAATATATTTATAAATTTAATATCATAATTTTATCTAAAATTTTAGAATATTTAGTTTATTACCCTTTTTTATTTATAGGTATTATTTTTATTTTTTATGAATTTTTTTTATATTTAATAATTTTAATTATTTTTTTAAAAATAATTTTTTATATCAAACTTGAACTTTTTTTAAACGAAAGTAATTTTTATTATCTTATATAGAGAAATATAGAAAATCATATAAAATACGACCATCATGTTTACATTCAATCTATTAAACTATCCACTCTAATATCATATATTGATCAAGAAATTTAATTTTATCGAGAAAATATATTTAATAGGCCTTAACGAGAGATTATACTCATATATATTACACTTTAACTTAAAATCTTAAGATATTAAATTTATATATCTCTTTCACTTATAAATTTTTTATTAATTTTATCTTTTTTGAATGTAAAATTTCTAATTAAATGATAATTTTAACAATATACTTTATTAAAATGATATTTTTCTGTTTAAGATACATGTTAGTTTTTTTTTTTTTTTTAATGAGATACATGATTGTTGGTGTTAGTGGCAAAAGAGAAATTAGTCTACAATTCAGTACCATTAGTTATATTATATTTTTATTTTTGAGAAGTGCGTTAATATGTTCCTATGGTTTAATTTTAGCTTATTCTTTAATTATTTCTCACCAGAATTTTCTAGTGAAGCATGGATTTCTATTACTAATATTGCTTTGCAGCACTCCCCACAACTTCACTGCATTTTTAAAGAATGTGTTGCTTCATCAACCTTAAAGCTACAAATTAAGTACTTTGAATTGGGTGATAATTAAATACAATGATGCTTCTATAATCATTAGAGGACTTAGCCAATGTGCGATGAAGGCAAGTGACACACGTTTCCAAAGTCTCTCCGCAATGGATAATGACTCTAGTAGGCCTGCGGGGATGTTTGTTACTCTATCGTTGGTAGATAAGATAAGTCCGCATGAAATTGATATGTTTTTCTTAAAATTTAGTCACAATTAAGTTATAATTGAGTGATTATTTGATTTATTGGGGATAATTTAGTCGCAAGCGTTTTCGTAAAACAACAAATTTCCAAGCTAGAACTAGTGAGGTTTTACAAGTTGTGGAAGAAGCATGCTTCAAGAGATGTTTCAACGGTGAACTTAATCAGAAAAGAGAAAGTACGGGCGTGCAAAGGAATATAGCATAGTTGTATACAGAGCTGACCAGAGTCTTATATAACATAGAGATATGAAAATCTCAGAAATCAAATTGAAATTTAAATCTCCAAACCTCTAAATTCGTATTGAAAAAAAAATTCATATTGAAATATCTGATACTGAAATCAAACTAAAAATTTTCGTATTAAAAAATATCTCAAAAAAATTGAAACAATACAATTTGAAAATTCAGTTTTAACGAATTAGTTTCGATTCAATGCGGATATGGAAATTTAGAGATTTGAAATTATTTTTTTTTAAATTCATGCAATATAATACTATTTAATTATTTTAGCAATAAAAAAATATGCAAAGTTAATTTTTAAATTAAATTATAAAATTACTTTGATTAATGACAAATTAACATTAATATTTATATATTTTATTTATATTTTAAAAATTAATTTATTTACTTAAGTGCTTATTATATTTATATTTATATTATTTATTTTGTAGTTAAATTAAGAAATTACTTAGTTTTTTATATATAACATTAGATATTACATAACAAATCAATGTAATAAAATATGAAACAATAAAATAACTTCAAATTTAAATATCTAAACAATTTAAATTAACCAGCTTTTGATATATTTTAACACACAATTTATTAAAAAATTATCATTATCAAATAGTTTGTAATATATATTAATTATCATATAAATTTTTATTTATTATTAATACATAATTATGGTGTTTTATATGCACACATTCATTGTTATAATGTTATATATACACATTCATGTTCTTCTCAAATTGATTCATAATTATATTCATAATAATAAATCAATTATTATTTTGGTTATTTGATTCGGTTCATTAAAGTATGGTTCTCGATGTGGGTGTAGCCTAATATTCAAAACTATTCTACATTATAAAAATTGGTATAATTTGGTTTGGAGAAAAAAAAAGTCAATAAATATTTTTTTATTTTGGATATTTCAATCCGGATATTCAAATATATTCGGACATCTCTGTGATCCGTATTTAACCCTAGCTATATAACCAAATTGTCTACTACCCTTGGAAAAAAACAAATGACCAGAAGATGTTTGAAGAAGCACGACCACGTAGATTAATTTGGCATGGGCCGTGCAGTTCAAGAAGCATTTAACTTGAAAAGAAAAAGAAAAGAAGTTCAGAAAAAGAATCAAGAGCCAAAATAAACCCATTTTTTAGATTTAGTGAAAATAATATTCATTATTTTCCCAATAATAAGATCATTGTATGAAAAAATTGTATTAGTTTTATTGAATATCTCATATTGCTCGAATTGTCCTTCTTCGATCCAATACCCATGACCATAATTTGTTTGATATTGTGGAGATGGTCCTATAAGTTCTTGTTCTGGAAATGAAATTCTGCATCTTGTGTCTATGAATTAATAATATCACATAAAAAGATACATACACTTGTAAATTTATAAACGATGAAGAAAATAGAGAAATTAAATGAACGAAGTAGGCTTTAAAAGATTTTGAAGGTTTACGATGAAGAAAATAGAGAAATTAAATGAACAACTAGGATTTAAAAGATTTTGAAGAACCTTTGGCAATGGGGCAACTTAGATTGCCGATAAGTCTTTGATGGTAGAATAACATTACTTCATTTAAAAAAAAACTTACATATTAGGATCGGTTCGAAATTTAATTTAGAGTTATATGAAAGATGCAATGAGAAAATAAAAAAGACAATAAATTTTATTTGTTTTGCTTTAAACTTATATTCATGGTCAAAGAAAAGCAAAATTCTCTAGACAAATTAAAGAGAAATACAAAATTTAAGAAAAGAAATAACACTCAAAATCATACCCCAAATTCAACAATGAGGTTCCAAATTCAATCACTATACCACTCTCAAAGATTAAAATTATAATACTCTTAACCAACTCTCTATAATACATAAAATATATTGAGCAAAAATTAATTACATGATTGAACAGACATCTTAAAAAAGCTCTCCTATAGTATACCTATTTGTAATATTTTCTCCTTAGTAATCCTAACTTAATAAAAATCTTTACTCAAGTAGGAATAATATTAAAATAAGAATTACACTTTATGTAGGAAATAATCCTTAACTTAATTTCTGAATAGTTCTCATGTTCCAAATAAAAGAAATCGCAGTCCAAATTTCATTAAGATTTTGAGGCACTTTTTTATCTATGAGTGCAGGGAAGCAAAATTCGCTATATCAAATTAGAGGATATATAAAATTTAAGAAATGAAATAATACTAAAACCTTTATCTCAAATTCAACAAGTGTAGCCCTAAATTATAATAGTCTTAACTAAATCTTTATAATACATAAGAGACATTGGGCAAAAACTGATTACATAAATAAATAAACACTCTAAAAGAACTCTCCTATATTACACTTATTTATAATATTTCTCTACTAGTAATTCTAACTCAATAAAGATTATCACTCAATGAGGAATAACATCAAAATAAAAATTTCACCGCATGTAAAAAATAATACTCCATTCAATTTAGAAATATTTCTCACTTACCAAATATAAAAAAGTTCTCTTTCTAAATCTCATTACAATTTTGAGGCACAATTTTACTATTGTAGTTATATTGATGGAGATGATTATAAAACTGACATTAATTTCTTATATATATACACACATATTAATTATTCTCAAGATATTTAAGCAGATAATTAATTATCATCAGTTCTTACACAAAGTAAAGCAAAGATGGGATGGAGAAGAAAGTACTTCATATAAAAATATGATATTAAACTTTAGTAGAAATTGATACATTGAAATTTGAAACTTCTAGGCTATAATTTATATACAAGAAAATGATGTACAGCTTCTAGGCTATAATTTATATACAAGAAAATGATGTACAGTGAGACATGTACCACGTAAAAAGAAATTTTAGCTACGTTCCCAGAATTTGGAAGAGAAAATTTTGGTCGTTCTCTTAAATGCTATATTGTGATAAAGATAGTAATTTTTGGGAGCATGTGAAATGATTTATCAAAGATTTACTGTTTACGTAGAGTTGTGAAACAAGTTCCTAACTAGAATTTCCAAGACAAAATTAATCTATCATATGGATGGGCATAATGATGCGGAACAATATCGACCCCACAATCCTACTATTTAAGCATCGTGGTGGGATCAGCAATTTGATAAAAGAGGAAATGATTAATTTTTCAAGCCATAAAAATTTACAATGAATTTAAAAATAAAATTAAATATTTAATATTATAATAGAATTTAAATTTTTTTATTATAAATTTTTATAAAAAAATTTTATTAAAATTTTATATTATTTATTAAATTTTTATATCTTTTTTATTTTAATTTCTAGATCTATTAATTTATTTATAAAATTATATAAAATTAAATTTTATAAAAATACTATTTCAAATAAAAATATTAATTTTATCTAATTTATAGTTACATTACAAAATTCTAACTTTAATCCAAGTACCTAATAATAAAATTTTAAATATTAATTAATTAAAAATTAAAAATTTATATAGTGAAAAAAATCAACAACATGTAAATATATATTATAAATGGGTGGGCATAGAGGTTGGAATTTGATCGCTTGATTAACCGATCGACCGAATTTTAATTTAACCGATTATTTTGATCACTAATTATTTTGATTGAATGGAATGATTTTCAATTTCAAATTAATTGAGCTAAATCGGTTGATTCAGTTAATTAACTGAATCGACTAATTTTTTTATTTTATAATAAAAATTTTATATTTTTAATAAAAATATTAATATAATTAAATAATTAAACAAAATGTATTAAAAAATAAACAAAATATAACTTTATTTTGTAATAAAAAATAAATATTTATAATAAAAAATTATATAATTAAAGATTTAAATAAAAAATTAATAAAAAAATAAAAAATTATTTTTTTTAAAATTATTTTTTTTTTCGAATGATGTAATACCCTATATAAAAAAATTAAACTAATTAATAATAATAATAATAATAATAATAAAGAATGTGAAATCAGTTAGGTAAAAGGAAATCAATAAATAAAAAATAAATATGATTAAAAAATAAAATAAAATAAAATAAAAATTTAAAATAGTGAAAGTGAGATAAAATGGGCCTTTTTAATATAAAGCATTAATAATGGTTATAGTGGTTTAGTGTCTATTAATTAGTGTTGACCTTTTATTTGGGTTATTAATTGTAGTGTAAACATTTAAAGAAAGAAAGAAAATAAGGAAAGAAATAGTGAGAGAGAGTGTCGGTGTAGGGAAGAAAAAGAAATAAAAATAGAGATAGGCAGAAACAGAGGGAGGAGAATCGGAGATCGGACGGTCAATATATTTTTATCTTTGATCCATCACCTTTCATTCATTCACCGTCCATACGCACTGGACCATCATGAAAAGAGTCCTCCGCCGCGTCAACCCTCACCAGAAACGTCGCCGTCCTCCAGCAAAAAAAGCCACATGCTGTCCAAAGTGTTTGTCGGCGGTACTTTTCGATTAGTTTTCCATCCTTTTTTTTTTGGCAATTCAAATATTTTTAAATTCTTATTTTAAATTTTAATTGGATATATTACTTGTAAATTATAGATAAAATTTTAAAAATTCATATATATATACATAATAATATTTAGATAGATTATTAAAGTAATTTTTAATTAATTAAAATTCTGATTTAATAAGAAATTTAGGATTTAAATTTTTTATATAAGTATTATGATAAATTACAAATAATTAGAGGAAAATAAATACTATCCTGAATAAATATAAATACAAATAATGAAATTAATAAATGATTAGACTAAAGAGGAATTAGTTAAAATTTATGAATTAGTAAATTAGAAGTTATAATTTTTAGTGATTAATTAATTATTATTATTAAAGGATAAATTAAAATAAAAGATAATAAATTATTACACAGTAAGTATATAAATTAAAATATTAATATTAAGTATAGTTAAAATAATTAAATATTGATTTAAATATTATTAGATTATAGAATAAAATAATATATATAAATTTAATTAATGAAACTATGAATTAGTAATTAATTGTTAGTTAATAATTTTAAATTTATTATCAAAATTATATTTAAGAATTTTTGTTAATATATAAATATATATGATTATTTATTAATTAATTAATTAGAATGAAAATAATATTTATATGTATAGTAGCTTTAGAATAAAAATATTTATAGTTAAACTAAGTTCAATTTTTAAATTTATAAATTTTTTTAGTAAATTATAAAATAAATGATCAGTATTTTGGATATAAAAATATAAATAAAAATATTTATGAGATTAATAAATTAATTGAAAGATAATTAATAAATAGTTTGTTAAATTAAGATATATTAAGCACTACTATTAAATTACTATTCATATAAAAATTTTATTTGCAAATTGAAATAAGTTAATTAAATTATTTATAAATAAAACGGAGAAATTAGATAGTAAATAAAATATGATTTAAAATTTAATTATAAATATATGATTAGTATTCTTATAATAATTAGGTTACCATTACTTTTATTTAAAAATAAATTATAATAATTATTAAAATATAAGTTATGCTAAGTAATAATTAATTATTAATATTAGTGTTGTAGTAGTAAAAGTATTATAAATAAATTTTGTAAATATTAGTAATTTTCAAAATCAGTATAATTATTAATATTGTTATTATGACTACTACTATTAACATTATATATATTAAGTTATTATTATTATTACTACTAATATGATTAAATATTAGATTTAACATAAATAAATAATTTTAAAATAACTGTAATCAAATAATTATTTTTAATTACATAAATAATAATAATATTATTTTTAGTGTCTTTATTATAAGTGATTATTAGAATATAAAAATAAAGTAATATTAAATAAATAAATGGTATACTATTATTTTTATCAATATTAAAAATTAATAAAAATTACTATAGTTAAATTAAAGATAATTAAGTAATTATTTTAAGTAATAAAAAATTAATTAAATAATATTAGTGTCATAAATATTATAAGTATAATAAAATAAAATAATTTAAGTAAATATTATTATTATTAGTTTCTTTAATCTAAGACAATTGTTACTATTAATAAAATTTATTTATAAAACTAAGAATATATATGTTAAATTATTGTAGTTAATAAATAAATATTATTAATAGTAATAAATTATTAAAATAAATAAACTAAAATAAATAAATTTAATTATGTATAAAAATATTATAAATACTTACTAAATTTTTACATTTAAAATTTTATTGAGCCGTTGAAAAATATTTATTGAAGAATTAGATAATATTTGACTTAGAATTGGATAATATTCATTGGAGTATTATTTTAGAAATTCTGAGAATTACTAAGATAATAATTAGAATTTAAGGACCGAAATTACACATCATTTTCATAGCATACATTCATAATAGTTAGGTATAATTTAAATTAAATAATATTTTTATATTATTATAGGAACAAACCCAATTGCAATGATAGAGTATCAAAGAGACTCTATTAGTTAAGCCAATATAATAATTGGTTTAGATAAATGGGTAAATATGTAATATTATATTTTTAAAGTACTATATATATTTATGATTTTAGAAAAGAATTTACAAAATTTAAAATGATGATTTTATTTTTCAATGATATCTATTTTTTTATAAATTGAGGATAAATAATGATAATTTAAATTTTTATATATGTGGCTGATTGATTATATTGAACTGGATAAATAATTCATATATATTCTTATTATAATCCTGCGAGATCGCACCTTGATGACGAATGTTTATATAAATTTAATGATACTATAAATTATTTTTTGCCGAAGTAATTACTCTGCACATATGTATTGAAGTTATTTCTCTTTGGACTTACGAGATAAATCATCATGCTCTATTGGATTGAAGTTAGATCAAAATGAATTATATTTAAGCGTATATAAAAGATACATAAATTGAATTATTTCTGATTTCTGAAAACTGAGAAATATTTAAAAATTTTAATTTTAATAATTAATTATCTAGTTGATTATTGATTTAATATATATTAAGTATTGTTAAACCTTGTTTGTTCTTCTTTTTTATATATTTACTCATTTACTAAGTAGTTGGACTTACCCCTTATATATATAACATTTCAGGTATTGGAGAGTAATTCAAAGGAATTTTATTCATTTCATTTCATAGTAGAATTTTATTCATTTCATTCCATCAGCGTGTAGAAGAGGTTAACCAACAAATTAGCATTTTCAGTTTGATTTTAGTATTGAAAATTATTTAAATCTTTGTGGAATATCTTTTGTGATGTAGATGAGTAAATAAATATTATAAATATTAATTATATACTTGTGAGATATATAAAGTAAATAAGTTATTATTTGAGATTTATAGTAAAATAAGTCTATCCTAATTTTATAAAGTTGGGATGTGACAAATGAGATCACATTATCCATTTTGAACAGCTACTTGAACAAGCGACTTGAAAAAATGACACAAATGAATGAATGGGTCAAATGATGGAATAACTAACGGAGAGGGATACAGAGATATGAGCTGAGATTCCATGTCAAATGTAGCAGAAATCAAAGAGGAAGCATCATCAACAGCCAACCAACAACACAGACAAAGCAAAATCAAATCCCAACATCGAAATTTAATTAAGAAACCAAAAATCCAATCCACATCGCAGTTCTTTGTTCCTTTTCACAAGTCAATTCCAAAGTTGTTAATAGAAACATAGTAATTCTAGTTTTCATTACTTCTACGTAATCTAGCAATCTTTCCACAGACTTTTCCATAGTTTCCAGTTTGTAGTTAGACTTTCTTTCTCTTAATATCCATTTGTCAATACTTACCAATTAAAAATGACTAACATTAATTTGCAAAATTCAAGTAAACTGTTAAGGGAAGTTTGGGAACTCAATTTCTTTTGGTTCCTCTGAAGAAAAGTACATTGTTACTTGAAGTAGTTTGCAAACATTGGTTGAAAAGCCTACATCTTTTGGCACACCTATAAATTACTTGGAAAAAAAAAGAAGCTAAGATTTGCTTTCCATAGCGAGCAATAGCTTTAGATATATAGATAATAGTACAAACTAATTCCTATTTATCATCATATATATAGTTGTATATTTTACCTTATATTTGCTAATTTATTTCCAAATAATTTACGAATAGATTTTTAATTGTTCAAATTGTATCACATATACAATAAATTTAAAAATCAATTTACTGATGGATTACTGCCAAAAATAAAAAATAAAATATTTAAAATTAATATTTTGTTAGTAAACAATTAGTAAAAAAAACAATCAGTGAATATTTACTGATGTAATATTAATTTAAAATTTTAAATAATTAAAAATTACCTAAAATATCCATTAATTATATGTCAGAAAATGAAATAATTATATGCTATAACTGTTGTAGCAATAAATGCATACAACAGACCAATGGAATTTTTACACGTAGATTAAATATGACCATGACGCCACGTGTCATATTTAATCTACGTGTAAAAATTACATTGGTCTGTTGTAGGCATTTATTGCTACAACAGTTGTAGCATATAATTATTCCAGAAAATGATGAAGTCTTCCGATGGATTTCAAAAGTCACCAATTATATTCACTGATAATTCATCGACAGAAATTTCTTGAAAAAATTATTAGCAATATGATTTTTCTATATTTATAATTTAGGGCGGAATTTTCATGATCTGTAAATTAATTCATCAATTGAAAAATTCGGATTACAACGGAAAATTTCAGCCCTTAATCTGCTATTTCTTGTTGTGAAATTTATAAAACCTTTTTCTATTTATATTCCTGATCTCCTAAAATTCCAATGCTCTTAATTGTTTTTAAAAAATTAATCATAATTAACAATAAAATATATTACACCTTCATTATTAGAATTCAAATAATTAAATAATTTTCAAATAAAAATTCTGTTAAGCATATCAATAGAATAGAGTTACTTTAAATATTTTTTCTAAGTGGAGACTATATTCCAATGAATGTATATTAGAAGAATGGGAAATTCAGGAACAACAATTAATTAAGGAAAGGATGTAAAATTAAATAAAACTGTTTCATTTAATTGAAAATGCAAAACCAAATATTCACACTTAAATTTATGCTATAAAAATATCAAAGAAATGAAAATAAAAGTTGATATTATTATTTTACAAACTTTAGTAAATAGTTATACATTCTAATTTCACTTGATTGTACAAACTAAGAACACATTTCTTAAGTTAATTAGGAACCCAAACAATCACATCACTACTAAGAATATGACAAATTGGTGGCCCTCCTGGTTTAATATTTAGAACCTGAAAGGCAACATGCTTTGGATTCCATGTTGATGTATCTAAATGGCAAGCGATAAGTGATTTAGCTTTAAAGCCATCAGCCCCCACCAATGAAACCATATGAACTTCTGTGTTCATGATTTGATGACAATAAAATACAGCATATGCGTATGTCTCCTTATGACACACTATTTGCTTGTTGCCCAATATTTTAACTACCTTTGAAATAGTATATTGTTGATTCTTTTTATCTTCTTTTGCACCATTAGTAAATATCTGAACTTTGTTCCCAAAGCTTGTAATAACAAAGTCAACTAATGATTCTAAAGAAGTAGCACAGTACTTGTCTTCTCCTCTAATGGGTGGCGCTTCACATTCTCTGATTGTGTCTTTCGTGAGTTGAGCTGCCTTTGATTTGGGTTTTATTGATAAATATTTCAAAATTTCTAGCAACATTTTGCTCGAAAAGGGTATAGTTTTAGCAATTTTACTTGGCACAAATGTAGATCCATTTTTAGATTTACTGAAAGTAATATTCATCACTTTGCCAATAACAAGATCATTGTATAAGAAAAATATAGTAGTTCTATTGAATATCTTACGTTGCTCAAATTGTTCCGCTTCGTTCCAATACCCAGGACCATATATTCTGTCATAAAATGCTCTTCGTGGTTGAATTAGTTCTTGCTGTGGAAAGGATATTTTTTGTCCTGTGTCTGAAAATTAATAATATCACATCAAAAGATATGAACACATGTAAATGTGTATACGATAACGAAAATAGAGGAATTAAATGAACGAACCAGGCTTTAGAAGATTTTGAAGAATCTTTGGTAATGGAGTATTTGGCAGCTTAGATTGCCAATAAATCTCTGCTGGTAGAATAGCATTGCTTCCTTTCAGAAAAACCTGCAGTGATATTAATGAGGCTGATTATAAAACTAGCTTTAATTTCTTATATGCATATATAAATATAAATATAAATATAAACAGTACAATTATTTTCATGAAATTTAAGTAAAGAATTAACTATGAATCCTTACAGAAAGTAAAGCAAAGATGGGAAGGAGGTGAAAGTACCCCATACAAAAATATAACATTAAACTTAAGTAGAAATTTAATAGATCGAAATTTGAAACTTCTAAGCTATTATTTATAGATAAGGGAATGGTAAGCAATGAGACACGTATAACCAAAAAACAAAATATTGCAAAATTATGTTCGAAAGCTACAAGATGAGAAACATTTGGATGATATTTCTAATTGGTAAGTAAAATGTCTGTGATTTGGAAAGTTTTAGTAAAAAGAAAGACTTGAATGTAGACGTTGTAAAATAGTATTCATTTTACTGTGATAAAGATAGTGACGTAGAATAGAAAGTTTTAATTTTTATGGACAGTTTGACCGAAAACTGTCATAGTGGCAGTTTGATAATTACTGCCAAAAGCTGATACGGTAAACTGGACGTTCTAAGGGCCTAGCCCAATAAAAAATGGGTCAGCGAGTCAACGTCACTGCTCTGCAGTGCGGTCCATCAGTTTTCGGCCAAATTCCATCATTTAAGTCTCCGAAAATGTATTTTACTTCTATGACAGCTTAGAGTATATTTTTATTTCCTTATTTAGAACACTTGGATAGAGGTACCGTTTGGGTATTTTGTCTGTCTCGTTAAATATTATCTTTTTATACTTATAATTCCTTTATTTTGACAATCTGTTACATTTTAAAACTTTCCTTATTTAGAATTAAGATTTCCTGTAACCCTAAAACTTTATAATGTAATTTTTAAAGAAGTTGAGGATAATTTTCAGAGTTTAATAATAATTCAATAGAGAAGTTTTTTTTTCTCATTTTATATTTATTATCTGGACATTCTTATACTAAACAGGAATATCACCTTTATTTATTACTTCCGCTACGTCAGTTAGTAATTTTTTTGGCTTATGTGGAAAGAATTATTAATGGTTAATGTTTACAGAGAGTTTTGAAGCAAGTTACTTGCTAGAATTTCCTAAATAATAATCCATCATATGCACAGTCAGTAAATAGAAAAAGTACTCACCAAATAGCTACACAATATTAATTGAACTAATTAAAAATTAACTAAAACATCTATTTATAATAGGTGGATAAATGGAGGCTTTGGAAGGGTGACAAACAGACAAAAGCTTATCGATAAGATTTTTCTTAACTTATATTTTAGAGCTGTTCCGTCCGTAAATTACTTTATCAACTGAAAAAAACTTGATACAAAATATTTCCTGGATAATATTCTATTTCTTGTAGTGAAAAATATAAAAATTCTTTCAATTTATATCCTAATCTTATAAAATTCTAATACTATTAATTTTTTTAAAATAAATTAATCATAATAAAAAACAAAATATATTAAATTCATCAAAACAACATTCCTATGCACATCTGTTTTTGAGAAATTTAAATAAATAAATCCCAATATTTATAGTGCAACAGACAAGATTAGCACACATAAGATGAATTAGTTATAAATAATAAAATATGTGCAAAATGAAGATAATCAATAAAAAAAGAGACTAATATTTAACGTGGTTCACTTCTTTAATTTGGGCTACGTCAACGAGCCAAACTTTGAAACATTTCTTCCACTAGTAAATAGTAAGATTTACAAGAGAGTGATTTTTCTAGAAAAATATTTTAAAAGCACAACACTCATAAATAAGATAAACAAAAAATAGTGGTAACTGTTTTCTAAACACCTAAAGCAAAATCTCACTATCGCAATAATAATTTTCTCTCTCTCTCTCAAAATGGGCTAAATATATAACTCGCACACTAATCTATTTATAAAAAAAAAAATTTATTGTGTTTTTGAATTGAAGGGGGAAGGAAAACGCCTGAGGCGGTCTATCTCACTTGTAAATTTTTTATGCTTTCAATTTGTCAAAATTTATTGTTGGTAGGTCCTATAGAAATTGGCTTTTTTCATCTTTTTTTTAACTTTTCAAACATGGGTCCCACTCAATTGAGCGGCACCACAACAAATCTCTCCTCACCCTCAATTGAGTGAGACTTACATGCTAGCAATCTCTCTATAAGTAACAAGCTTCTCCATAGGTAGAGCTTTAGCCATCATATCAAAACCATTATCATTTATGTGAATCTTTTCAAGTTGAAACTGTTTTATCTTCAGTGCATCTTAAATCTAGTGATATCTCACATCAATATATTTTAATCGAGAGTGAAAAGTAAAGTTCTTACTGAGATAAATAGCGCTCTGACTGTCAAAATATAATATATATTTCTCTTTCTCAAAGCTCAATTCTTGCAGAAACTTCTTCATCTATAGTAACTCTTTGCTTGCTTCAGTAATTGTAATATATTCAACCTTAGTGGTGGATAAGACAATATATTTCTGTAAATTTGATTGCCAAGAAAATGCTCTTCTTGCAACAGTAATCAAGTACCTAGACATAGATTTTTTGGAGTCAATATCACCAACCATATATATGTATCTATGTATCCATTCAACACAAGTTTTTTTATCACTAAAGCATAAACAAATTTTGGAGGTGCGCCTAGGATTTCTTAGTATCTATTTCATTGCTAGCCAATGTTCCTTTTAGACCTGCTTACAACTCCAACAACATGAGTAATATTTGGCCTTGTGTAAACCATAGCATACATTAAACTACCAACTGCAGATGCATAAGACACTTTCTTCATTTCTTTTTTGTCATTCTCACTTAAAGGATATTGTTTAGAACTTAGCCTAAAATGACCTGCAAGTGGAAAGAAAACTAGTTTTGCCTTGTTCTTGTTGGACCTGTCAAGAACTTTCTCAATATGTTGTTCTTGAGATGGCCACAATTTTCTTCTCTTTCTATCCTGAGCAATCTTCATTCAGAGAATTTACTTGGCAGATCCCAAATCCTTCATTGCAAAGGAATTGTTAAGCTCTTTCTTCAAAGAACTTATCTTCTCAGTATCATGGCTAACTATCAACATATCATCCATATATAGCAATAGGATAATAAAATCATCATCATGAAACTTCTTTATAAAAATACAGTGATCAATAATTGTCTTTACATATCCTTGATTTGTCATGAAAGATTCAAATTTATTATACTACTGTCTCTTAGTGCTTGCTTAAGTCCATATAAGCTTTTTTTCAACCTACAAACAAGATTCTCCTTGCCTTTAGATTTAAACCCATCTGGTTACTCCATATAAATTTTCTCCTCCAAGTCACCATAGAGGAAAGTTGTCTTCACATTAAGTTATTCTAGCACCAAATTCAAATTGGAGGCTAAACTAAGAATAACTCTGATAGAAGACATCTTGACGACAAAGTGAGAAAATTTCTTCAAAATTGATTCCCTTCTTTTGCCCAAAACCCTTCCAACCGACCTAACCTTATAGCTTGGTTGTGAATTATTATTTTCAGTCTTCAATCTAAAAATCTGTTTATTCTTCAATGCTCTCTTTCCTTTAGGCAGTTTTACCAGCTCATAAGTGTGGTTCTCATGCAAGGAGTTCATCTCATCTTACATAACATTTAAGTACTCATTTTTTTATCGTATGTCATAGCCTCTTCATAACTTTCATCAGCAAGAGTCTTAGAAGAAATAAGATTGAGCCGTATCTCAGGAATATGTCTGACATTATTGAGCCACAACTTGTACTTAGTATTTGTACTCAAGCACACCTTACCCATGCCAATAACCTTGGCTGAAGCATCATTCTCCATTCTAACATAACCAAAATCATCATTGGTATATGATGTGAAAAATTTACGTTTAGTACATACGCAATATGAAGCTGCAGAATCAATAACCCAAGAGATTTTATGGCCATCAAGATGTAAATAATTATTTCCACTGGAAATAACAACATCACCATCAAGTGCAATGTTAGGGCCTGGCCTAGCTAATTGTAAGTGCACAAGTCATAATAAAGTAATATAGAGTGAGTAGAGTATTATTCCTACGAGAAAGGGTATCCTAAATACTAAATAATTAAACTATTTATTATTTAGATGGTAAAAATGAGAATTAAGAACTAGGCTAAACTGAATTTTGGAATTAAATATAATATTTTTATCATTAGAATTAAACCTATTCTTATTGATTATCTATGATTTTCCTAAAGTATTGATTCGATCTTAATCTAATCTTGATTATTGGTTTGGTTCTCCTAAATTAAGGCTTAGTCTCTCTCGAGTACTAAACATAATATTAAACTTTAATATTGTGTCTACTCTCATGATCACAAGCAAATTAAGCCAACTCATAAAGATTTGTGAGTAACCTTGGTATCAACCTCCTAAGCATTTACCATATCTCTAGGTGTAAACTTTAACCTAAAATTGTTATCTCCTTGAACTAATATTGTGCTTCCACTCTCACTCCATCACACAATATCTTAGATCAATCAATTATTGGCTAGATAATCATTGCATTAAGATAAAAGATAATGATATAATCAAGAGCAAACTTCAATTGAATAAAATTAAATAATTATTCCATAGGTAAATCAAATAGGAAAAGTTTAACCCTAATAGGGTTTTTAGTTACTCATGATTGAAATAAAAACTAAAAAGAAAGAGTATAAGATAAAAGACATAATTGAAATTGAAATTAAAAGGAAATAAAAGAAAACAAACTATAAAGATCAAACTTTGGAAAGAAGGAAGCCTCTTGAACTTGAATTGTTCTTGATCAAAATTCTCTATTCTCTTCAAAGTTAACTCTAAACTAAAATCTGAAATTTTTAATCTAAAATCTAATGTTGAAAATTGGATGCTCTAAAAGTTGGAAGAGGACTTGCTTATATAGAGTCTTGGAGTCTTCGTTTACAAGTAGGAAAAGGTTTAGGGTAAGTTCGAAGAATCCCAATTGAGAAATGAGTCAAATTTAATTAAAGGAAAACAAATCCTAGCAAGATAAGGAAGCTATAAAATTCGTATAGAATCTTTAAAGTAATTTTTCTATCTGATAAAGTCCAAATCTGGGTTTAGATCTTCATAAGAATTGTAGCTATTGAAGTGTATATAAATTTAGTCTTCTGAATCACTCAATTTGGTGTCCTAGAGCTTAGGTTATGGCCTTTTAAATTAAACTGGTCTCGGTAGAAATTCTATTCCTATTTGAATTCGTAGTTTTGAATTTACACAACTATTTGGAGGCCCAAAAGAACTCAGATTTTTACAAATAAGATAATTTTGAAATGCTTGAGATGTTTTCTAAAAACTTATGAATAATACTTTTTCATTTTGAAACTTTACGATTGTCAAAAGCTTCAAGTAAACTTCAAAGGTCAAATCCGTCCAAGTCTGAAAATCACATAACATGCACAGACAACAGCTGTTTGGGTCCCATGGGTGTGGTAATGAAAAGCCATGATCATAGGATTAAATTTGCTTTTGGATCTTCCTCTTTCTATTCCAATTAAAGTCCTTGGCCGTGGCATTGAGTGTCATGGGCATGGGTCTTGACTTCCTCTGCCTTTTGCATCTTTTTCTTCAATTTTTCTCAACTTTTAATCAATAACTTGTATTTTGATATTTCCAAGATAAATAGGATAAATTATAACTTCAATAAAGAAAATATATCAAATTCAATTGAAAATAATCAAAAATATTGTTAGAATTATCTAAAATATTAGTCAAAATATAACTATATCATGCAATTGAAGATGTATCGTCTTTTTCTTTATTTTTCTTTTGCATGCTTCTTTTTCAATTGCCTGCAAAATCTTTTCATATATCCTGGCTTGCCACAATCATAGCAAGTAATATTTTTTCTTGACTTGGATTTACCCATTGACTTGTCACAGTTATCTGACCGCTTGTCTGTATTTTAAGATAGTCTAATTCTGCTTCTACCACTTGTTTCAGTAACTAGTACTTCTGAATGGATAAAAGAGCCTTGATCTTTTCTCTTGGTTTCTTTATTTGACAAATTTTCTCAAACTGCATCCATGGACAGTTTGCCTTCAGGAGCTAAATTACTCAAGGCAACCACCAAAATTTTTCAACTGTCAAGCAAAGTATCAAGAAGCAAATAAGCCTGTAATTCGTTAGACAGTACAACTTCTAGATTGGTTAGGCGATTTATAATATATTTAAAATCGCTCAAGTGTTCGGCCATACTGCTCTCATATTTAAATCTCATAAGAACTAGTTTTTTTAACAAAAAAAGTCTTATTTTATGGAAATTTTCTTTCATACAAGTTGGCAAGTTTCTTCCACAAACTCTCGACATTTTTTTTCGTGCCATATATATGATGATAGATACTATTATCTATCCATTGCCTAATTATACTCAGTTTTTCTATTCATTTTCTTTTAATCATTGGCGAATTTATTTTCTAGTTTGCCCTTATCACTTTCAATAAAATCATAAAGATCCCTACAGATCAAGAGATCTTTCATTCTAGGCTTCCAAATAGAATAATTTAAAAAAATCAATTTAAACACAATGCTAAAGTCTTCCATTTTAAATTATACAGACAATAGCTAACCAGGCTCTAATACCAGTTGTTAGAAAATTTTATTAAATAAATTTTAATATTTGCAGTGCAATAGGATTAGCTGGCCTAATATGAATTAGCTATAAATAATAAAATATGTTCAAAATAAAAATAATCACCAAAAAATATGTGCAAAATATATGTAATACAGGCCTAAGGTGAATTAGCTATAAATAATAAAATACGTGCAAAATAAAATAATAAAAAATATGTGCAAAATACATGTAATACAGGCCTGAGGCGAATTAGCTATAAATAATAAAATATGTACAAAATAAAAATAATCAGTAAAAAAAGAGACTAATATTTAATACAGTTCACCCTTTTAATTTGGACTATATTCACTGATAAAATTTTAAAATATTCCTTCCACTAATAAATAGTAAGATTTACAAGAGAAATACTTTTCTAGAAAAATATTCTAAAAGTATAATATTCACAAATAAAATAAATTCAAAATAGTGATAAGTATTTCTTAAATACTTAAAGTAAAATATCACTATTTTTTTTACTCTTAAAAAATATTATTTCACAAAAATAAAAAAATTCTTTCTATCTTAAAATAAGCTAAATATATAATCCATCTACTAATATCTTTATAAAAAAAATTTCTTATATTTTGAATTGGGAGGGAAAGGCCTATAAATCGTATTAAAATTGCGTGAGACAATCTGTCTCACTACAAATTTCATATTTTCAAACTTGAAAATTTTCTATGCCTTAAATTTGTCAAAATTTATTGCTGATGAGTCCCACAAAAATTGACTTCTTTCTCTTCTTTTTTTAACTTTTCAAATGTGGGTCACACTTAATTAAGTGAGACACCACAATAATTCTTAATATGCTCTAATCTATTATTGAGAATCACAGTCTTCTATTTTGTTCTCCCTAGTTTTGAACTAGATATCCAGTGGTTTAAAATTTTTACCATAGAAAATTTGTTGCTCATATTTACCCTTAGGTTCTTGCATGGATTGAAAGAGCTTGACAATTTCTTAAGGCTTTGGAGAAAGTTCTTCAATGAATTTGAAGAGAAACAAAGCTTGCCAGTGATGCACACAAAGGAGGTTGAGTTTTTGTTGGGATTTTTTATGGAAAGAAATGGACTTGAGAAAATAAAAAATGAACAATTTATAGATTTTCTAGAAGCGATTATAGTTTTGAATGAACGAAGAGAAGCAGAGACTGTAGATAACATGATTTCAATCAATTTACATGTGTGGGAAATGAAATATCAATTTTTTGATACATAAACTCCATGTTGTGTCCTTGCAGGTTATGCCTGGCTAGAAAATAAAATCAAGGATAATACAAAAAATATTTAAAGTTGAAGAATTTATCAGTTTAAATTAAAATTTAGGAACATTAACGTTAGAGTTAAAATTAAACCATTATTTTGAGAACTATAATAATTATGATTTAATTAATTCTAGTTTAATATATTAATTTTGAATTAAGATTCTTTTTTCTTTTCCTATTTCAATTATGGTGTTTTTCCTTTTTGGATTAAAATTTTCTTTTTCTATATATTTAACTAAGACTATACATATATAAATATTTATCATTGTGGATTATTTAATATGCTAATTAAAAATTATATTAAAATAACATAAAATTATTTAAAAAGTAAAAATAAAATATAGCTAGAAAATAATACAAAATTTAAGATAAATTAATGCTTTGGACTTATATGTCTTCAGAGTTTGATGGAAACATAGATATTATTAGAAGACAAGCCAAGGACAACTTTGAATTATTGGCTCGCAAGGAGTGCTGGGGGATCAATATAAGGTCTTGGAAAGAAGAAAAAAAAGTCTTGAATTGATTTTTAATTTTCAAAGTCTTCTTTCTATTAAATTATTGGAATCTTAGCCATAGAAAAAACCAGTAACTCCAAATCGATATTGTCACTGTCAGTTCTCAATTGTCATATCGCTTTCAGGTTCAGCTGAATCTATTAACTCTATAGGAAATTAGTTGCAAGTTTCAAAATCACATTTAAAAAAAATACATATCTAATAAAATCTAGACTTGTATAATTGATTAATGTTGGTGAATTTATTGATAATCACTTTTATATTTAACTTTAATTGATTCGAATTAAATGAAAGATTTTTTGTAAATATAAAAAATATAATTTTATTAATTAAATAATATAAATTCTAAAATAAAAACATTTATTTAAATTTCTTCATGCAGAGTTGACTCCAAGTTTATTTTTATAATTTTTATTTTAATTCTTTTTCAGTATCTAATTTAATATTTATTCATTGAACTCAATTTTTGTTTAAAAATATTTTTTATTTTAAAATAATAAAATATTTTATTATTTTAGAACAAGTAAATAAATTAAATATTTATCTCAAAAATTAATTAAATATTTAAAAATAAATATATCAAACCTGAAAAAAATACAATAACATCAAATCAATACATCTAAAACTTCCGCAATAATACCTAAAAAGTTAAATACTTATTTATCTCTTTATCAACTTATCTCATTAATCCTTTTAAAATTTTAATTTAATCATATAATCTCATAATTCACGTTTCCCTTTATTTAAAATTAAATTTATTTAATTATATTAAGTAATATTAAATTATTTTTTTTATTTTTTCTTTCCTTTTTAATATTTTTATATTCTTTTAAAAATTTTATTGCTAGTTTGTTACTTTTTAAATATGTTTGATATTTATTTTATAATTTTTTTAAATTTTTAATAAGGGATAATTAAAAAAAATGTGACACAATATGATTAAATATAAGTTAAAAGAGCATAAACTCAAAATATTATATGATTAAATTTAAAATTCGTAAGATAAATTGGTTAAATAAGTAAATTTTAAAGAAATATATAATCACCTATCTAAAAATTATTACTGGTGAACTGATAAACCAAAAAATCAGTGCTAACACATAATCAAAACCCAGAAAAGTCATTAATATCATCTTGCCTCACTCATGATCCAATTTTCTTCCATTTTCTTAGGAATCAAATGGACAAAAATTAATTTATACAAAATCATTAATCAAATCAAATAAATCTAAAATCATGATAAAGAAAAATATCAAACTTATGAATTAAATTTCTTCATTTTCTCAGCGTAAAAAAATAATAAAAAATAATAATAATAATAATAATAATAATAATAAAAGCAAATCCATAAAAAAAATAAACATCCAACAAATCCAAAATCATAAATAAAACCTTTAACTTATTGAAAAAGTGGTAGAAGAAATCATAAAAAAAAAAAATGCCATACGCATAGAGGGAAGGGACCTATCAAATCTAAGAGTCGAGTTCAAATTACAAATTAAAGGCTAATTTTTATCTAAATAAAAAAAAAAGTTTAATCAGAGATAAATTTCCTCTCAATTGGATGAGATTATAGTCTTGAATGACTGAAGAGATCGTTCAAAAAAAAAAAAAGAATGACTGAAGAGAGGTATTTAGAGGCTGTAGAAGACATGGTTTCTGTCATTTTACATCTTCAATTTATTTTAATTTTCAAAGTCTTCTTTGAAAATTTTCAAAGTCTCCTTTGTATTAATTATTTCAAAATAGAGACTGTAGAAGACATGATGATTTCTCTCAATTTAGATCTTCGATTGATTTAAGTTTTCGAAGTCTCCTTTGGATTAAATTATTTCAAAATAGAGACTGTAGAAGACATGATTTCTGTCAAATTTACATCTTCAATTAACTTTTAATTTTTCAAAGTCTCCTTTGGATTAAATTATTGGAATCTTAGCCATAGAAAAAGCCTATAATTCCAAAACGATATTGTCACTTGTTGCTAAAAAAAAAAGGATTAAGTTTCAAATCACATTTAGAGCACCTATCACCGGATTTGAATTCCACTAAAATGTAACATAAATATTTAATGTGATTCTAATAAAAATTATTATTTTTATTGAAAATTATATAAATTATAATTTTTATTAAAAATTATTAAAATTATTTTTTTTATATTTATAAAATTTATTTTTTATTTTTTTAATGGAGGGCATGGGAGGGATGGTTCCCCTTTGATGGGACTTGCTCCCACACCTAACTGTTAAACACAATGCATATTTAATAAAATCTAGATTTGTATAATTAATTAATAGTGAATTTATTGATAATCACTTTTATACTTGGCTCAAATTGATTCCATATTTATTCATTGAGCTCAATTTTTGTTTTAAAAAATATTTTTTTTATTTTAAAATAATCAAATAATCATATTATTTTAGAACAATTAAATAAATTAAATACTTGTCTAAAAAATAATTTAAATATCTAAAAATAAATATATCAAGTGGGTAAAAAAAAAGTAATAATATCAACCCATCTAGAACTTCCAAAATAATACCCAAAAATTAGAATTCCTGAACTCATAAATCAACGGATCAATGCTAACCCATAATAAAAACCCAGCAAAGTCATTAATATCAATGCCAACTTATAAATGATTTTTCAAAAGTTATTTAATGCCAAGTTCATTAAATTCAGTTAGATTGAGTTTGAATTCGAGCTCGAGATATGTAATATATAAACCGAATCGATACAAGTTCGAAATCTATTCGAACTCGATTGTACTCAAAATCAAGTATTTTATGTTGAATTGAGCTTTGACATTTACAAAGTTTAGCTCGGTTTAACTCAATTACAACATTAATTATGAGTTTATTATATACATAATAATTTTTATAAGTAATTATTAGATTATTATGAATTTATCATTTAAGTTTATAAAATGATAAAAAAAATTCTCATAAAAAATAAAACTTTTGAAAAATAACAGGTAATGATGTAGCGAAAGTTAATGAACCAAAAAATAAAGAGTATTATTCATGTTTAGCCTAAGAATCTCCAGGAAAATAGATAAAAAGTGAGAAAGCTTCTTTGTGAAAAATATTATTGAATACTCAAAAAAACGATACAATATATAGCAATAAGATTACATAAAACTATAATTCTAAATAAGAAAAATTTTTAAAATGCAATAAACTGTTAAAATAAATGATATTGTATATATAAAAAGATATTATTTAATGAAACAAATAAAATGTCCAAACTACACCTCGATCCTTAGACTCTAAATAAGAAAATAAAAATATATCCTAAACTGCTATAGTAGTAAAACGTATTTTCGGATGTCTAAACGTTGAAATTTAATCGAACAGTGATGGACCTCACTGCAAAGCAGTAATTTTGACTCGTTATCCCATTTTTCATTGGCTGAGACCCATAAAACGTCTATTTTACAACTTCAGCTTTAAATCAAACGGTTTTATCAAATATATTTTATTATTCTTAAAATAAATCACATTTCATAATAATAGTTCAATTCACTTCATACAATTTTTTTTTAACTTAATAGAGGTGTAATTTTTATAAGTACATATATTTTAATAGTTGTGAAAATTTATAATATTGTACATAAATGTATTGAAGTGAAAATTGATTATGCTATTAGAAAAATAAACGAATAAAGGTGAACAAATGTTTTAAAAATTAATATATAGAAAAAATTAATCATTTTGTAATAAAGAAAGTTTTTATTAAAAAATTAATTTAAAAAATAATATATTATATAATGTTAGGATTCATTCAAAAGTTAATTTGAGATAATATCAAATATGCAATGACAAAAATAAATTTTATGTAGTTCAACATAACCCCACATCAATGGACGAATAAAAGAAAAATTTACTAATCAAATTAGAGAGAGATACAATATTTAGGAAAAGAAATAACACTCACCCTTATCCCAAAATAACCCAAAGTGCTCACATAATTTCGTAGAACTACAAATCACACTGCGAGCCTAAAATAAAATCATAAAGTACTCGTAACGAACCATTTTCAATATATAATTCTTACTCAAATATTAGATAAAAGATAATTACAATTGCACAAAAATCTTTAAACAACTTCTCTTATAATATTCATATTTATAATGTTACTCACCATTAATCCTAACTCAATAAGGATCCTCACTCAATTAGGAATAACTTTAAAATACGAATTCTAACTTATGTAGAAAATATTTTTTTCACTCAATTTAGAAATATTTTCCACGTACAAAATATGAAAAAAGCTCTTCTTCCAAATTCTATTAGGATTTTCAAGCACAATCCTAACAATCTCCATTTGACCCAAAATCCTACAATCATATAATTGTCAACAATCCTAACCATCTCTATCTTGCCTCAAATTGAAGGACTACATCATCTTCACATCCTCAAAATTTTCAATTTGTCAAACCTTCAACAAATTAAAATTTCTCAACCATCTCCATTAAGCCATCAATGACTTGTTTCAAATATGATAAATACTAAACATGTCCAAACAACGCTTAAAACATGCTAACAAAGCAAAATTAATTGCATTCGTAGTCTCAATGTCAAATTTGATGGTCACCAAAACTAATCCAAATAAATTTAACTAGGCTCTAATACCACTTGTTAGGAATAAAAGATTTTAAAAATATTTATATAGGTTGACCTGACGTGAATAACAGAATAAATAATAAAATATAAATTTAAAAAATAAAAAGAATAAATAAAAAATAAAGAGCAAGCAAAAATTTAACATGTGGGCAAAGAAAAGAAAAATTTACTAAAAAACTAAAAGATAAAAGAGCAAATGGGAACGCTCAAACTCGTAACCTAATTATACCTAAAAATTTCATACAATCTCACATAATTTTCAAGTCAAACTACAAGTCTAAAGCAAAAATCATAAAATAGCTACACCTTTTTGGTTACTCAAATAGCTACATCTTGAGATTATATATATATATAAGTACTTAACTTGAATATGAAGAATATAAATTTTATTTAAGAAGTATTCCTAATTACTTGCTAAGAAAGAATTAAAAGTTTTGTCCAATAAATCCTCCTAAATAATATCAAATTATAATTAAAAATATTTTAATAGTTGTGAAAATTTATAAAATTATACAAAAATGTATTGAAGTGAAAAATGATTATGCTATTAGAAAAATAAACGAATAAAAGTGATAAAATGTTTTAAAAACTAATATATTGAAGAAAAAATTAATCGTTTGTAATAAAGATAATTTTATTAAAAAATTAATTTTAAAAAATAATAGATTATAATCTATTAATTTAAAAAAAATAATTGATTATAATGTTATCATCGATTCAAAAGTTAATTTAAGATAATATGGAAGATATATTGACAAAATAGAGAAAATAACCAATTTAACATGATTCGGCATAAACCTAAATTCAATAACAAAGAGAAGAAAAATTCGCTAATTAAATTAGAAAGAGATACAAAATTTAGAAAATAAAATAACACTTAAACGATTGTCCTAATTAAACCCAAAGTACTCACACAATCTCATATAATTATAAGTTATGCTGTGAATCTAAAACAAAATCACAAAATACTCTTAATGAACTCTCTCCAATACATCAAGTTTACTTAAATATTAGACAAAAAATAATTATATAGTTACACAAAAACCCTTAAAGAACTTCTCCTACTTACCACTAATCATAACTCAATGAGGATCCTCATTTAATTAAAAATAATATTAAAATAAAAATTTTAATTTATGTAAAAAATAATTACTTGCTCAATTTAATAGCATTTTTCACATACAAAATAGAAAAAAAAAACTCTTATTCAAAATTTTATTAAGATTTTGAGGCATAATCCTAACATATAAAAAACAAAAATACCTCTTAATGGTTTTTTTTTCCAGTCGATTAATTTCCAACAGAACATATTTCATCATTTTATGGATATAAAGATTTTGATAAACTTGTGAAATTGCATGTTTTGGTAAAGGAGTGATAAGATAATAGGCCGGCTTTCTTATCAATCTTTTGCATGCTATGCTATCTGTAATTAGATTTCATATAATATAAATGTTATATATAAAAAAAAACCGAAAAATGTTGTGATATTTATCTTTCATATAAGTAATTTCGATTTAGAAATTAATGACTTTCAGTTGAGCATAGGACAGTAAATTTATTATTCATTAATGTCATATGCATTAATGTCAGAAGATATTTAATGAAACAGGATTGGAAAAAAAATTCAAATTTAAACATAATTGCCAGGCTCGCATATGCTTGAAATCTTTCATAATCATCAGTTGAGCCATGAAAATTAGGGTCCTCGTCAATTCTAAAGACACGTATAACAAAAAAACAAATGTTTGGTTCAAAAATTATGATCGAAAGCTGCAACTCTGATGAGAAACATCTGGATGATATTTCTAAATGTAAGTATAAAATGAAAAATGACTGTGATTTGGAAGACTTTAGTCAAAAGAAAGACTTGAATGGAGACATTGACACATTGCAAAATAATATTTAATTTTACTGTGATAAAGTGACATACCGAAAGTAAGCGAACAAGTAATTAAAGAGTCCTATTTTTATTTAGTCAAAATTTTTTTAATAAAATAGATAAAAAAAAAAGAAAATTTCTCTGTAAAATAATATTATTGAATTCAAAACTGCTTACATTTTTTTAAATATTATATTATATAGTATTACTATTATAAAAAAATTATAATTTTAAATAAGAAAAAATTTTAAAATACAACAATTATCAAAATAAATAAGATTACAAATAAAAAAATATATTATTTAATGAGACAGATAAAATGTTCAAACAATGCCTTAATTATCGGACTCTAAATAAAAACATAAAAATTTATCTTAAACTGTCATAACAGTGAAACGTATTTTTAAAGACTTAAACGATAAATTTAGTCAAAAAATGACGAACTACATTGCAAAGCAGTAAACTTAACTTGTTGGCACATTTATCTTTGGGCTAAACTCATAAAATGTCCAATTAGTAACTTTAACTTTTAATAGTAATTATTAAACTGCTCCTAGAGTAATTTTCTATTAACTTGCTTTATAAAAATCAGAACTCTATGCTCTGCATCATAAAAATAGTAATTTTTTTGGCTCTTGTGGAAAGAATTATTAATGGTTAATGTTCCCTGAGAGTTTTGAAGCAAGTCGCTTGCTAGAATTTCTTAAATAGTAATCCATAATATGCAGACAAAATAATAAAGTTTTTTTTTTTGAAAAAAATGAGATGGCAGTGAGTTTCATCTCCCTTAATAACAAATTTTGAATTCAAAATTTAAGAGGGAACATTTTATTTTTAATGAGTCTATACAGTATAAATTTAGATTAATATGTAATTTATAAATTATATGATACTAACTTATTAAAAAAATTATTATTATTATTATTATTATTTATCACAGAGGACCAAACCATTGAAAGGCGCAAACATCGGTGGAGTTTTTCCCATGCAACCCCAAGGAGTCCGGTGCTTCAGCTCCTCCACCGATCACAGCAATCTATAGTCTAAGTAATCTAAATTAATTTCGGTTTATTATTGTATATATGTAATTGTATATTTTAACTTATATTTTCTTTGTTTTCATAAGTAATTTGCTAAAATAGATTTTTAATTATTTAAATTGTATAACAAATACAATATAAATTTAAAAATCAATTCGCTAATGGATTGCCGTCAAAAATAAAAAAAAATTAAAAATAACATTCCATCAAAAAACAGTCTGTAAATAAAAATAGTACTAACCACATAGCTACATAATATTAATTTAAATAAATAAAAATCAACTAAAATATATATTCATAATAGGTGGAGAAGTGAAGGCTTTCGACGAATTACAAACTAACAAAAGCTTCTCGTGTCAAAAAAAAACTGACAAAAGCTTCTTCTTATCGGTAAATAATTGATAAGATTTTTGAAAACTTATGTTTTAGAGCTGTTCCGTCTGTAAATTACTTTACCACTTGAAAAAACTTGACAGAATATTTCATGGATAATCTTCTACTTCTTGTAATTGACCAAAAAAAAAAATCTTCTATTTCTTGTATTGAAAAATATAAAAATTCATTCAATTTATATCCTAATATTTTAAAATTCTAATACTATTAATTTTTAAAAATAAATTAATCATAATTAAATAAATATATTAAATTCATTAGTAGAATTTAAATAGTTAAATAATTTTAAGCATGTCAATAAAATATAATTTAAATCATTAAATAATTTTAAGCATGTCAATAAAATAGAATTATTCGACATAAAATTTTCAATATGTGGAGGCTATATTCCGTTGAATGTATAGCAAAAATTATTAGGGGACAACAATTAATTAAGGAAAGGGTATGAAGGAATGAGAAAGGCTCACTACAAGAATCCATGAACTTACGAAATTTAGCTTTAGAAATATTTTTTTTATTGCCAATCACTGATCGATTATCCTTGAATTTCAAAAAATAAAAAAGAATAGAAAAAAAAATCGAAACTTACCAATACTCTATCTATGGAATATTTGTGGACAGCTCTTTTTATGGATAAATGTAGTACTAAAATTTAATGTCTGTATTTTGCAACTGAATTTATCAGCAGATTTAAATGTTAGAATTAATTTTATATTGATAAAATTAATCATTTAATTAATCATAAGTATGAGTTAAATATATTTAAATATTAAATATGTATTGCAGTCAAATTAAGATAGTCAATTAAAGTTTTGATCTAATTAGGATTGTTGACTATTAAGGTGTCCTACTCGTAATAGGATTATAAGTGTAGAGACCGATAAGAATTTCTGTTTTGTTGAAGGACCAAAATAGAAATTAATCATCATCATCAGTTATAAATAAGGGGTCGTGGTCTCCGGGGGAACATAACAATTTTCAGAGAACATTACGTTCCTTCAGTAGTGCTTCCGCTAAACTTAAAGTGTGTATCCCCTGGAAGGCGACAAACTCCAAAATCGTCTTCAGCTTCAACATACGATGATGTCAGGTACGCAATTCTGCCCTTTGCAATTTAATTTGAATAATCTAGTGATCTATGCATATTTTAGGTTTTAGGGGAATCAAGTTTTCTCCCCCTTTCAATTGGTATCAGAGCCCTATGCTAGGTTGCTAGATTTTCTGATTAAATTGCGGTATTGATTATTGTTTTGATTCTAGAAAATTAATTCGGTGATTGTAATTTTCTAGAATTAATTTGGAATCGAATTTGGTAATCTAAAATCAATTTTGGTTTGATTTGTTTTTGGATTAAATTACTGAGATTATTTAATTAATTCTGGAAAAATCGAATTTCTGGACTTGAATTTTGATTTGTAATTTTTCTGGAATTAATTAATTTTTGGTTAATTAATTATGTAAATCAATTAATTAAAGATTAAAAAAAAGAAATTGTTTTCGTAAATTTGGGATTTTCGTAAATATATTCCAATATAGCCCAAAACAATATACAGTTTCGAAAATTTCCAAAAAGAAACTGTATATTGTAAAATTGCAACTTTTGAAAATCGAATTTCCAAAAAAAAAAAAAGAAACAATTTCGAAAATCGAATTTCCAAAAAAGAAACTGTATATTGTTTCGTAAATTAAATTCTGGTTTTATCCAGAATATTTTTTTTTGGATTAATTTTAGCTCAATTTTATAATTTAGCCACTAAATTAAGTTTATTGGGGACTAAATTATTTTTCCGGGGGCAAACTTATTCAGTGTTTAAAAATTAAATTTTTTTAAATTGCAACTTTTGGTTTTTTAATTGTAATTTAAAAAAAATTATTAAATTGAGTTCGAATTTTGGAATTTTAGTCCTGATTGTGTCTAATATTTTCGGATAAATTGGTTGAAGCAATATGTCGCCAAAGTGACCTCCATTATGTAGATTACTTTATTTGGGATATTAGACAGGTGTGTTAAAATTCATTGCGGGTAGTATATCGGCCCAAAGGAAGGTTGCTATCTGGCTGAATTGAGAATACATTGCGGTAATAAATATGTGATAATTATTATGTGTTCATCCATGTGGATAATAAATCGGCCCAAAGGAAGGTTTATTATTTGACAGGACTGAATTGTCAATATTTGATTACTGCGTTGAGATACCAATTACAGTTAATATTCTATGTCCAAAGATGAGAATATTAATGTTGTGCCTGGTATCTTGTTTCCAATATTTGAACTCTACTTCTGTGATTTGTTCAAATTTTGTGGATTGTGAGCTTATGTCATTTATTTATTATTTATTTTCTCTGAATTCAGCTAGCATGCCGTATAATCCTAACACAAATTTTGGTTCATGGAAATCAAGCATCATGATTTATCTGGGTTGTATGGACTTAGACCTTACATTCAGGATGGACAAACCTGCTCCTCTTACTGAAGAAAGCACAGATGCTCAGAGGGTTCAGTATGAGAAGTGGGAGCGTTCTAACCGCTTAGGTCTTATGATCATGCAGCAGGGAATCCCAGAACATGTTCGAGGAGCCATTTCTGCTGAAGAAAGTAATGCTAAAATCTATCTTGCTGAGCTGGAGAAGGTCTGTGTCAAAAATGACATGGCCGAAGTGGGGACGCTTTTAGCGAAACTCACCTCCATAAGGTATGCTGGCAACGGTAGTGTTCGGGAGCATATACTGAGCATGTCCCAAATAGCCAAGAGACTAAAGGTCCTGAATTTGGTTTTACCAGATGACCTATTAGTCCATCTAGCTTTGAATTCTCTTCCACCACAGTATAGGCAGATCAGGACTTCATATAACTGCCAGCCGAGCAAATGGACTCTTAACGAGCTCATTGCTCATTGTGTGGATGAGGAGGAAAAGTTGTTAGCTGCTAAGAGGGAGAGTGCTCATCTGGTCTCTTCAGCAGATAAGGGCAAGAACAAGAAGAGAAATAAGACTGCTGAGAATAAGACTGCTAATAAAGGTCATGTGCAAAAGAAGCCTAAGGAATTAAATGCTTCTTCTGCAGCAAGTCTGGACACTTAAAGAAGGACTGTCCTAAATACTCCACATGGCGTGTCAAGAAGGGTAAGTACCTTGTTTTAGTCTGTTCTGAGGTTAATTTAACTTCAGCTCCTAGAAACACTTATTGGATGGATTCTGGTGCTACCGCTCACATAAGTGTTTCATTGCAGGGTTGCCTGAACTAGCGAAAGCCAACTGACGGTGAAAGATACGTCTATGTGGAAAATGGCAAGCCGGTGGAAGTGGAGGCAATTGGGCATATTAGATTATGTTTAAGAACTGGTTGTTTTTTGGATCTTGTAGATACTTTTGTTATTCCGACGTTTAGACGGAATTTAATTTTTGTTTCTTATTTGGACAAATCTGGTTTTACTTGTTCATTTGGAGATAGTTTATTTACTTTATCTATGGATTCAAAAATTTTTGGTACTGACTTCTTGAATGCATGTGATAATCTATATATGTTGGATATTAATTATTCTTATAATGAAACCCTGCAGGTAAGTACTATAGGTACCAAAAGGAAGCGAAATATAGATAATTCAGCTGAACTTTGGCACAGACGTTTGGGTCACATATCCAAATCTAGAATAGAACGTCTTGTGTCAGATGGTATTCTAAATACACTTGATTTCACAGATTTGGACTCCTGTGTTGAGTGTATTAAAGGTAAACAGACTAAACAAAAGAGATTAGGTGCTAATAGGTCATCAAACGTCTTAGAGTTGATACATACGGACATCTGTGGCCCATTCCCTACAGCAATTAGGAATGGTCAAAGATACTTTATATCATTAATAGACGATTACTCACGTTATGGGTACCTATATCTCATTCATGAGAAATTTGAGTCTCTGGATGTTTTCAAATCTTATAAGGCCGAAGTTGAAAATCAACTCAGAAAGAAGATTAAATCTGTTAGATCTGACCGTGGAGATGAGTACTATGGTAGATATGACGGTTCAGGTGAACAACGTCCAGGGCCATTTGCTATTTTCCTGTAGGACTGTGGTATAGTCCCTCAATACACAATGCCTGGTACACCCAGCATGAATGGTGTATCTGAGAGACGTAACAAGACTCTTATGGATATGGTTAGAAGTATGATTAGTCATTCTTCTTTACCTGAGTCTCTGTGGGGAGAAGCATTAAAGACAGCAGTCTATCTTCTTAACAGAGTACCAACTAAAGCAGCTACAAAAACACCTTATGAGCTTTGGACTGGACGCAAGCCCAGTCTAAAGCACCTTTATGTTTGGGGATGTCCTGCTGAGGCTAGGCCTTATAGGCCTAATGAGATAAAATTAGACTCCAAAACTGTTAGTAGCTACTTTGTTGGTTATTCTGAGTGATCTCGGGGTTTTAAGTTTTATAATCCTACTTCCAGATCCATTTTTGAGATGGGAATTGCAACATTCTTTGAGGATGTTGAGTTTGGGGGAGAAATAAGGTTAGAAACATTGTCTTTAAGGAGGGATCGAGTCATGAACACTCAGTGTCGATTCCTATCTTTGCTCTTGGGACTGTTCAGGTTCCTAGAAATGTTAATATCCCAGAAGCAATTTCGGATCCAATACAAGACAATGTTGATCAACTTTCCCATCAGGATGAAGAAGTTGTTCTTCCTCAAGTACAAGCTCAACAATATCAAGAATTTGAGCCAGAACCTGTGCCTTTAAGGAGGTCCACTAGAGAGAGAAGAAATGCTATTCCAGATGATTATGTAGTATATCTTCAGGAACATGAGGACACTGTAGACATGGTGGAAGATGATCCAATCAGCTTTCATCATGTCATGCAGGATTCCAACTCTCATAAGTGGATTGAGGCAATGAGTGAAGAATATAAATCTATGCAAGACGATCAAGTTTGGGATCTTATCCCATTACCTGAAGGAAAGAAACCTATTGGTTGCAAATGGATATTTAAGACCAAAAGGGATTCTAATGGTAATGTGGAAAGATATAAGGCTCGTCTTGTAGCTAAAGGCTTCACTCAGAGAGAGGGGATTGACTATAAAGAGACCTTCTCTCCGGTTTCATCGAAGGACTCTTTTAGGACAATCATGGCTCTAGTTGCACATTTTGATCTTGAGTTACATCAAATGGATGTGAAGACTGCGTTTCTCAATGGAGATATTGATGAAACCATCTATATGGTGCAGCCAGAAAACTTTGTGTCTGGAGACCCAAAGCGACTGGTATGCAGATTAAAGAAATCCATTTATGGACTCAAGCAAGCTTCTCGTCAGTGGTACTTCAAGTTCCATGAAATAGTTGTCTCTTTCGGTTTTGAGACAAATGATGTGAAAGATTGTGTGTATCACAAGTTCAGTGGGAGTAGGTTTATCTTTTTGGTCTTATATGTGGATGACATATTGCTTGCTACTAACTGTAAGGACTTGCTGCACGAGACCAAAGTCTTTCTCTCAAAACACTTTGAGATGAAAGATTTAGGTGAAGCTTCTTTTGTATTAGGGATTCAAATATATCGAGACCGTACTCGAGGTATTCTTGGATTATCACAAAAGGGCTATATTGAGAAAGTGCTCAAGAAATTTAGTATGCACAACAGTAGATCAATTGATACCCCAGTTGCTAAAGGAGATAAATTCAGTCTTGATCAGTGTCCAAAGGGTGAACTTGAGATTCGGGAGATGCAGAAGATTCCTTATGCGTCAGCAGTTGGGAGTCTGATGTATGCTCAAGTTTGCACTCGTCCAGATATTTCATTCATAGTTGGCATGTTAGGACGATATCTCAGTAATCCAGGAATGGATCATTGGAAAGCAGCCAAAAGAGTCTTGAGGTATCTTCAGAGAACTAAGGGACATATGCTCACATACAGGCGATCAGATCAGCTTGAGATCATTGGGTATACTGATTCTGATTTCGCGGGATGCCAAGACAGTCAGAAATCCACATCAGGCTACATATATCTCTTGGCTGGCGGTGCTATTTCTTGGAAGAGTGTGAAATAAACTCTAGTAGCTACCTCCACCATGGAAGCAGAATTTGTAGTAAGTTATGAGGCATCCAATCAGGCAATCTGGCTGAGGAACTTTGTCACAGGGCTGCGCATTGTGAATGGCATTGAAAGGCCATTAAAGTTATACTGTGATAATAACTCAGCGGTTTTATTCTCCAACAACAACAGAAGCCCTTCTCGATCGAGACACATTGGGATAAAGTTTCAGGCTGTGAGGGAGAGAGTACAGAGTGGACAGATATCCATAGAGCATATTGGAACGAACTCCATGATTGTGGATCCGCTCACTAAGGCTGTGATACCGAAAGTTTTTTATGAGCACACTGCTCATATGGGTGTCACATTATTTGAGACTATTTAGTTTCAGTGGGAGTTTGTTCATTATGGTTATACTCTGTTTTGTAATGGATATATTATGTTATTAATACTCAGCTTCTGCGGAAAATAAAGTATTTATTTTGTTACACTCTATATTATTATTGATTGATCTCACTAAAGTATGACCAGTTGGAAACAAGCATGATTAGATCACATTACATGTAGTTTCCATGCTACACTCCTATTATTGATCTATGTCATTTGAGAGTATTGGTAATGTGATTGATGGTGGTTTGAGTCACGATGAATGTGGCGACTGACCCTTCAGTCCTTTATCGATATAATCAATGGACGAGATTGTTTGAGGCACCTTTAGTATGACTGTTTTTATGAGCTCAATAAGGTATATACATTTATATTTAATATATGTTAGCCCAAGTGGGAGATTATTAGAATTAATTTTATATTGATAAAATTAATCCTCTAATTAATCATAAGTATGGGCTAAATATATTTAAATATTAAATATGTATTGCAGTCAAATTAAGATAGTCAATTAAAGTTTTGATCTAATTAGGATTGTTGACTATTAAGGTGTCCTACTCGTAATAGGATTATAAGTGTAGAGACCGATAAGAATTTCTGTTTTGTTGAAGGACCAAAATAGAAATTAATCATCATCATCAGTTATAAATAAGGGGTCGTGGTCTCCGGGAGAACATAACAATTTTGAGAGAACATTACGTTCCTTCAGTAGTGCTTTCGCTAAACTTAAAGTGTGTATCCCCTGGAAGGCGACAAACTCCAAAATCGTCTTCAGCTTCAACATACGATGATGTCAAGTACGCAATTCTGCCCTTTGTAATTTAATTTGAATAATTTAGTGATCTATGCATATTTTAGGTTTTAGGGGAATCAGGTTTTCTCCCCCTTTCATTAAAACCTATCGGTAAGTGTGAAAATTTTAACAATAAATATAACATCCGTTGATATTTTTTTTTCAATTTTATAAATACATATTTTTTGCAAATTTACCGATAAATATATAAATATATACTTTTTATAATTCTCTTTAGAAATTTACTAACATAACGGTTATCTATTGGTAATTATTTATTATTAATTACATACAGCAGAACGGTTGTCTATTTGTAATTATTATAATTATATATATGTATATATATATATTTGCTGACAGAGTATATATTTATTGGTAAATTGACCTATAACTTAAAAAACATTAAGAAAATTTACCCACAAATTTAGTATTTGTCATCACTAAACATGTATAATTCATCGATAGATTATATTTATATAAGTTATAGATTATCTTTACCGATAAATTATTTATTTGTCGATAAATTCTTCAATTTTATCCACAACATAAATGTTTTTGATAAAGTTTAATTAAAATCTGACACATCGACAATGAGGAAAACAAAATAATAATAATTTCTATAACCTTGTCTAGCCTAAAAATATTAAGGAATACATAAAAAAAAAGTAATTATTGATTCAATAAATTTCGAGAAATTGGAAAAAAAAAAGAAAAAATTCTTTGTGAAATTCCGTTGATTCAAAGCTATTATTTTGTTTGAAAATCATACTCTATATAGTCTAGGGTTATAAAAAACCCTAATTACAACAAATAAGGGAACTACTTCAAAAAGGAGGCATGCAAAATGTTAGAAATGATGCCGTATAAAAATTTCTATAAAAAAAAAATAAGAAGTATATTTGGAGCTCAATATGAAATCCTATTTTCTTGCAAGACCCATTCGGATAAGGGAAAACTCCAGAGATTGCTTCGAAGTAAGATCCTTGCATTGACCCTTTCCTGAACCAGAACCTGGGTGGGGGGGAGGCTGAGAGAAAAAGGAAAAAAAATGTTCCCATCAATAAAGTGGGGCTTTCGGAACCCCCCTTTCCATTCTTCCTTCCCCCCTAACTCTCCCTTTTTCAATAAAGAAGCCACGGGGCCCCTCTTCGATAACTAAGGAAACGAAAGAATCTCCATTTTATGACAAATCTGGTCCGATAACAAAAATATGCCAAAAGTTACTATAGTTCGAAAAATGTGTTTTTAGAGGCCTAAACATTAGAATTTGGCTGAAAAATAATGAGCTTCACTATAAGAAAATACCAATTAGCGACGAAAAACATCCATCACTAAAAAGCGATGAATTTATGATGAATAACTATTTTCGGTGAAGTTACTATAGATTAGCAATAGATTTAGCGACAAAAAAAAACCATAGCTAAAACTGGCACTAATTATTGGTGCTAAAAGTTCAGCGATAGATTGAAAATTTGTAGCTAAATCCGTAATTAAACTTAGCGCCAATTGTTCGCACTAAGACTTCAGAGACGGAAATAAAATATCCATCTCTAAAAATCAATGCTAAATTTTTGAGATTATTTCTACTCATCGCTAATTAGCAATGGTAATGTTTGTAGCTAACTACTGAAATTATTTAATTTCAAAATAGAAAAAGAATTAGCAACGAATAAAAGTCATCGTTAATGAAAAAAAATTATTTTCTTAAAAAAATTAGTGAATGATATCTTCTGTCCTTGATGTTGAATTTTGAAAATTTTGTGAGGGATTTTAATGACGAATCATTTTCCATCACTAATATTGAATTTTTTTTAAAAGGTTGGCTTTAGCACTAGCTTGTAGTGACAGATCAAGTGATGTAAGCCACATGTATATGAAACCGGATACCTACTCACTTTTTTACTTGGAAGCGACTCCTTGGAAAGCTAAATCAGATTCTTGCTAATTCCTTGAACCAATTCCAACTTGTGGAAGAGAATCTTGAAATTATCTATTACAAAGTTATTAACTTTGACAATAGAAAATCTTGATTGAAGAAAGAACCAAGAACAATAGATGAAATCTCTTCTAAGAACAAAAATTTTTAATTTTTATCAATCCATAAACTTTTTGTTAACTTCTTAATACCATTTCAAAAGAGGTATTTATAGCCTCTTATAATTAACCTAAAGCTAGTTACAAAAAGATAAAATAAATTTTAACAAATTATTCAAATATAACAAAATAAGGAAATAAAATTAAACTAAAATTCATGCAGAAAGTTAAAAGCCAATTATCTATTCAATAAATTTCAAATATGGGCTTGGACGCTTCATAATAATTGTAACTCTAGACGTTCAGATGACTTTAGGCATTTGAATCACTCAATTTGGACTTCAGAAGCTCAAATTATGGCTTTTTGAAATAAACTGGTCTTAACAAAAAATACTAATCCAATTTGGATCCATTATGGAAATCTCGAAATGTCCTCTAAAAATTTCATGAAGATTGTTTTCTCATTCTAGAATTCTAAGATTATTAAATTCTCTAGTAAAGCTTCAAAGGTCAAATTTGTCCTAATCTAAAAATTACAAAATATGTCTTTTTAAGTTCTTTTACCTCCAATACTTCCATAATCAATATTTCAGTCCTTGAATCTAGTCTCATATTTAGTTTTGGATATTTAAAGTTTCTTTTATTGGACTTACTTGCCCATGCTTAAGTCATTCTCCCCCTTTTTTTAAAAAAATGATTCATCCTCGAATCATCTATCAAAATAGTAAAGGAGAATGAGACTTCTCTTTGCAAGACCATCCTTTCTTTATTGGTGTGAACTCTTCCTCAAACCTTAAACTGTTGAAGAAAGATAATCAATTTCAAATATAATTGTTACTTTTCTTGTTTGCAAAAACCAAGGATGTGAAGTACATGAAAAATTTGAATCCCTGCTGAAACACCAAAATAATCATCGGGCAAAATCTATTTTAGAAGTCATTAGCAAAATAAGGTCATCTTTAGTGTCATGACCAAGAAGAGAAAATTCATTTCATACTTCAGATTGAATCAAATTTTCTTCCATCTCCACTTCTTAAATTTATTTCCCTTCCTCAACTTCATGCCTATTATATTGACTTAAGTCCTCTTCTTCAACTTCTTTGTCAACTCCTTAAATCACATCTTCTTCTTTTTCAAGAATATCATCTTCTTCAACCCCAAAGATAGCAAAGAATCTTCATTAGAAAACTCCAATGGCTAGTAGTTCTTTGTCTTGGTTTTATATCTTCAGCATGCATTATCACTTCTTCACTAACCTCATCTTCAATTTTTGATTTCATTAATGAAAGTTGGAATAATTTTTCCTCAGCATGTAGGGTAAAATTTTTTGTACAACACTCCTTAAAAAGTTTCTCCTTTAGACGATCTTTAGAAATCTTATGGAGCTTGCTCCTTTGTTGTGAAAATAGTCTTCATTTACTTGAATTCTCCTTGGAAATTGCCTAGCTTGCTAAATAAGAACATTGGTTAACTTCTTCATTGCTAATGAATGCTCAATTCTATCGATCCTTTTAGACATTTTGCCAAACTTCTTTTGCTCATCCAATATAGTTTGAAAAGGGTCTATATCACCTTGAAAATTTTTAGGTTGGCCTCTCATCTTAGAACAATTATTAAGCTGCACAAAATAGGTTAGAAAAATAAGGATTAAAATTTAAATTCTTACTTCACTCCCTCACATGTTTTACTAAAGTGTGATATTCACTCAAGTTTATTATGTTTGCACTCAATTTCTCTCTACTCCCTCTTTTTCTTTTTTTTTTTTTCCTTTATGAACATACTTTCAATATCAACTGCCTTCCAATAACTTAAGGACAAGGATACAGTCAAAATAGAGTTGGTACGCTTAAACTCCTATTGATACGACCAAACTACTAAATGGGATAGGAAAGGGCTGACCGGGAAAGGTTTAGTCCGATCGCAAAGAGACTAGGAAAAATTTTAAATTTTAGGCAGTAAAGATCACGGTGGATGGTATGGTAAGAATTTGGATCAAATAGGATGGTCCAACTGATATCGTAGTTGGTCCGACTGAGATGTAATTTTGAAAATTTTTGAAGTAGGTTTCTTAGTTAGTTGTACAACCAAAATGTGGGTGGAACAGGTATAGTATAATCGGGATAGGGTTGGTCCAACCATGATAGACTGAAAACTTTTTATGAATTTTGGCAGTAGGTTACATGGTGGGTGTTACAACCAAAATTTGGGCAGGACAATATCAATATGACTGGGATACTGGTGGTCTGACTGGGTAACTAATCACAAGCTGGGTTATGAAAATTTTAGGGTTTCTACAAATTTGGTAACTTTTGGACAATCTTTAGCATTTGAAACACTTCTTTGGCAGCCACCAACTCAATTGAAACACAATTTTCTCAATTGAAACACAAATTTTGAAGGAAATTCAAGACCAATAATACTTTGTTTTTGAAAATTGAAATAATAAATAAATAAACAAAAGAACACAATGAAAATTGAAAATTTGAGATCAAAGGACACAATCAACAAATGAAGTGAAACAAAGGAAAGGATTTTTTTTTAAATTTGGAATTTTGAATTTTTACAAATAGACAAGAACACAAAAACAATAAAAAAATGATAGATAGATAGATAAACTGGAAACATGATTTTAGAGCCTAAGCTCTGATACTAAACTGATGCAAACCGCTGGTATATGAAACTAGAGACCCACTCGCCTTTATACTTGGAAGTGACTCATTAGAAAGCCAAATTAGATTCTTGCCAAGTTCTTGACCAAATTTCAACCTATGGAAGAGGACCTTGAAATTACCATTCATAAAATTGTTAACTTTAACGATAGAAAACCTTGATTTAAGAAAGAACCAAGAACAAAAGTTCTCATCTTTTATAAATCTATAAACTTCTTGTTAACTTCTCAATACAATGTAAAATAAGAGTTATTTATAAACTTTAATAATTAACCCTATACCTAGTTACAAAAGGATAAAACAAATCTTAACAAATTATTCAAATCCTAATAAAATAAGGAAATGGAATTAAACGTAACTAAAATTCATATTGAAAATTGAAAGCCAATTATCTATCCGATAAAGTCTGAATCTAGGCTTGTTCTCTCATCATAATTATAGCTTTAGAAGTGTATATGATTTTAGGTTTTTGAATCACTCGATTTGGACTTCAGAAGCTCAAGTTATGGCCTTTTGAAATAAACTAGTTTAGACAGAAAATACTAATTCAATATGGATCTGTGTTTTTGAATTTGCATAGATGTTTGGAGGCACAAACAAGGAGGTGTACAAATAAGCCCAAGTTTGAAATTTCTTCTAAAAATGTCATGAAGATTTCTTTCTCATTATGGAACTCTATGATCATCAAAATTTTCAAGTAAAACTTCAAAGGTCAAATATGTCCCAATATAAAAATTACAAAATATGTCATTTTTAAGCCATTTCTGGAATTGCATGCCCCTGCTTGCGCCATCAAGTTTCATCGCTAAAATGTTAAAATTTTTATGCCAAGTCTTTTTTTCTTCTTTCTAAAACATTCAAAGTTTCTTTTCGTGGGATTGCATGTCCTTGCTTGCGCCATCAAGTTTCATCGCTAAAACCTTAAAATTTTTATGCCAACCTTTTTTCTTTCTCTCTCTTTCTCATTCTTTCTTTCTCCATCTTTTTTTCTTCTTTCTCTTGCATCTTTCTTCATCTCTCTTTTTATTCTCCTTTCCTTTTTCTTCCTCCATTCTCTGTTTTTTTCCCTTTTCTTCTTCCTCCTCTTTCTTCTTTCTTCTATAGCCACAAATCAGCATTTTCACCGGTCATCCGTTCACCATTTAAAGGCATGTGTTTTTTAACTTATTTATTTTTTTAAATTAGTCGTTATTTATTTTTGATAGAATAGTTTTTTTAGTATAATATTTTTTAGAATAAATAAGGTATTTTTTTGAATTAATAAAGAACATTTGGAATACACAATTTTTAAAAATTATTTGGTAGAATAATTTTTAGAAATTATTTGGTGAAATAATTTATTTTTCGGCTGAATATATTATTTGGAATAAATAATTTTTAGAATAATCTTTTTGAAATTATTTGATAGAATAGTTCACTATAAGAATACTGCGGATTACCGACAGAATTTTATTTGTTAGTAGTACCGATAAAATATCTAGAGAAAATATTAAAAAAATAAAATTGAGAAATTACAGATAAATTACCAACAGAATAACGATAGATTCATTTGCCTATAGAAATTGGGTCGATAAAGATGACACGATATTATAGCGGATGAATTTACCGACAAAACTTACCGACCGAAATCTATTTTTTTCGATAGTACCGACGGAAAAATATTCTCTTGGTAAATAATAGGCATTTATCAAGAGAAAATCTTTCTGTCGGTAAATGAAAATCCAATATAATAATTATCAATTATATTTATTGCTAATTTTACTGAGAGAATTTTAATTTCTGTCGGTAGTACCAACTGAAAGTTTTCTGTCGGTAAATGAATAGCAAAATAATTAATATTTATTTGCTCAGTATTACAGAGAGAATAAGATTTCTCTCGGTAAATTACCGACGAAAATATTTAACTGTCAGTAAATGAAAAATCTAATATAATTATTAATTATATTTATTGCTAATTTTACCGACAGAATCACATTTTTATCGGTAGTACCGATGGAGATATTTTCTTTCGGTAAATAATTTATTAATTCAATATTAAGAAGAGAAAACTAATCTCTCAAAAATTTATAAATTTACCGAGAGAATATTTTTTCTGTAGATAAATTACTAACAGAAATACACATCTGTCGGTAAATATATAGTCAAATTTTCATTAGAGACAATTACCGACAGAAAACGGTCTCTCGGCAAATGAAAAGTAAGGTGGCGAGATTTTTGCTGCCAATTATCAAACATTTACCGAGAGAAAATTATTTCTATCAGTAATACTGAAGAAAAATATTTTTATCGATAATTCTATAGTGTCAAACAATTAATATAGCTCTGCTTTTGAGAAAACTTACCGACATATAAATATATCTCTCGGTAATACCGATAGAAGTATTTTTCTCTCGATAAATTGTTAGTGCCAGTCAGTTAATTAGTCAAGATTATTTACCGATAGAAAAGCCCTTCTGTCGATAAATTTACCGAAAGATTAAAATTACTCTCGATAAATTTACCGAGAGATTAGAGAGTCTCTCGATAAATTTATCGAGAGACTATTTAATCTCTTGGTAAATGTAAGATTTATCGAGAGATTAAAATGTCTCTCAGTAAATTCATCGAGAGAGACTTTAATCACTCAGTAAATATTAAATATCCCTCTATTCCTCGCACCGCTTCCTTCATTTTCATTTTTTTCCATGCTGTGCTGCTGTTACTGCTCTGGCTGCTCCTGTTGCACGAAGAAGAAGAAGAAGAAAAAAAATATCGAATTCAGGTATTTATTTTATTTTTTAAAAAAATTTGTTAAATATTTTTTATTATTTTTATTTTGTTGAATTTTTAATTTATAATAAATTTTGTGTTTTATGTTTCTATTGTTTATATTTGTATAGTTTAAGCTGATATGTATATTTATTTATTGGTTGTTTGAATTTTTAGAGTAGTTTTATATTTTTGCAAAAATATATCTGAAAATTAATTTTTTTTACACATTTTTATTTACTCATAATATTATTTTAGGGAAGTAAAATTTTTTATAAAAAATTTAGAGAGTTTTAATTTTTATTTTAGACAATGTATGTATTATTATTATATATTATTATTAAATTTTAAAAATTTTAAGTAAATTATTTATTTGATTTTCAAAATTAATTAAAAAAATTAGAATATATTTTCTAAAATTTAAAAATTTTAAAGATATTTTTAAATTTTTTTTTGGTATTTATAGTATTATTTTAGTCTTTAAGATATTTATATTGTTTAAAAAAAATTAATATGTGTATTGTTGTGGATTTTTGTATAATTATTTAAAATAAAATAATTAGGCAGAATAAATTAATTTTTTAAATTTCAGTAAAAAAATTAATTTATTAGGTTTTTTAGGGAAAATTTTTTTTAAACAAATTTAAATTAATTATATTTTTTGAAATTTTTTGTAAATATAAATTTTTTAGATTTATTTTATTATTGTTAGAATTTTTTAAAAATTTTATGTAATTAGATTTAATTTAATAAATTATAGAATAAAAAAAATGTAAAAATTTAGGTATTTTTAATGGTTATAAAATATTTTTTTGAGAAATTATATTTATTGTTATATTTTAGAATTTATTTTGGTGTTTATAGTATTATTTTAGGGTTTTAGGTTTTTGTATAATTTTTTTTAAAAAAAAGGTAGAATGAATAAATTTTTAGTGATTGTTTTACTTCACAAAATAATTTTTTAGGCAAATTTAAAATATTTATATTTTTTAAAATTTTTTGTAATGATTAATAATATTTTAGGATTATTTGATTGTTGTTAGAATTTTTTTTAAAATTTTAATAAATTACATTTAATTTAAGTAAATTAGATTTGTTTTAATTTTAGTAAATCAGATTTAATTTAATAAATTTCATAATGAAAAAATATAAAAATTTGGAGGCATTTTTAATAGTTATAAAATATGTTTTAGAGAAATTTAAAATTTTTAGTATAATTAATAATTTCTTTTTAATTAAAAATATTTTAGGATATTAAATTTTTATTAAGGTATTTTTTTATCTTACAAAATATTTGATACTTTTTTATTAATTATAGAATTTCATTGCAAATAAAGAATTAATTTTGTATCTAAAATATAAAATATTTTGGAGAAATTTAATATATTTGCTATAAATTTTAATCTCGAATTCAGACGCAAATGCAAACCGAGGTACAGAGGTTGGTCCAGCAACAACTTAATGAGTTTATGTTCAACTTCATACAAGAAACCTTCGATCCATCATGACACTTTTCTCCTGATGGTACTCCTCCACCTCCACCTTCACCACCTCCTGCTACTTGACACACATATTTTTTTTTGTATATGTATAACTATATAATAATTTTATATGGTTATATATATTTTATTATTTCTATGTTTATCTTTTTTATATTTGAATATTTATTACATATAATATTTTTTAAATATTAATTTTATTTTTTATATTTTTATATTTTCTAAAAATTTATACATATATTTATATATTATAAAATTTAAAAAAATTTTAAAATTTAAAAAATTTTTAAAATTTAAAAAATAATTTATTTTTACTGACAAATTTTTTTCTATCAGCAATTTATTCGATATTACCGACATAATAGAATTTCTGTCAGTAATACAGATGAAAATTATCTGTTGATATTACCGACAGATAATTTTTTGTCAGTTTGTTAGTATTACCGATAGATAATTTGTCGTTGGTAATATTGACAAAACTTTCTGTCGGTAATACCAATAGAATTTTATGTCAGAATTTTTTTTCTGTATCGATGAAAATAATTTCTATCGGTAAATATTACCGATTATTTTTCTGTCAAAAAATTACCGACAGATTATTTCTGTCGGTAAATTTTTTGACAGGTTACTTTCTTCATCGGCTTTTCGATTACCGGCGAAAGATTTTGAGATAAATTTTTTTTATCGATAAATATTATTACCAACAAAAAAATAAGGATTACTAATGAAAAAATTCGTCGGTAATCCGCTACATTCTTGTAGTGGTTTATGTTTTAGAGAAATGTTTGAATAAATAATTTTTGGAAATAATTTATTTTTAGAGTGAATAAATTATTTAGTAGAATAAATAAATTATTTGGTTAAACAAGTAATTTTTAGAATAAATAATTTTTAGAAATTATATAGCATAATAGTTTATTTTAAAAAAGTTGTTAGATAAATAATTTTTTTGGGAATCATTTGGTAAATAGTTTATTTTTTATATAAATAAATTATTTAATAGATTAACTAATTTTTTAAATAAATTAATTTAGAAATTTAAAAATAAAATATTTTATTTTATTTTTTCAAATAATTTATGTTATTCTTTAAAAAAAAATAAAAATTTTGCGATGCATTAACGACAAAGTTTTCCGTTGCTAAATATCGATGGCCTTAGAAATCCATAGCTAATTTTTTAACGACTATATGGATAACTACATATGTCATCCCATCATCAATTCATCGCTAATGATAATTAATGATGAATTTTTTAAAATGACTGATTTTTTGTCACTAATTCTTATTTTTCTTATAATGATCACTAAAAAATAGTAATTTGCCTCGTTGGTCTATTTCCTATTAGACTAGACCTTAAAAACACTAGAATTGCAACTTCAAGTTTTGGAATAATTAAGAAACTATCACTAGAACAGTTTTCTATTAAATTACTCTATGAAAGTTAGGATTGTCTATTTAGTACCAAAACATAATCCTAAACATCCCTTTCTTTGCTCTCGATCTTCCTCTCTCACCCTTCTGCTCGATCACATGCTACTCTCTCCTCTCCACTTCCTCTCTTCTAGTCTGATTACCTTGCTACTTGTAAGACCATTGGGCTACACATTGTTGCTGCAAGACTACCCGCTCTTGCTCGACTCATCACGACTAGCGGGCTAGGCGTTTTCACCATTAGACTCCATCAACCTCAATGCAGCCATCACTCACCATTTGTGCGAACTCAAGTGAGTATTTTATTTTTTCTATTTGTTTTTCTAGCAATTTGTTTATTTTCTTTAATTTTATTTTTTAGATTTGTGTATATATATTTTGGTTTTGAATTCGTATTTTGTAGATTATTTTTATCTGTTTAATTTTATATATTATTTTGCATGAGTTTTGTTTGTTGTTTATATTATATTTAAAAATTGAAAATTGATTACAAATAGATAATTAAAATAATAAAATATATAATAGAACATTTGAAATAAGTAACAAAATAATAAATGTAAATTGTGTCCCTTGACATTCTAAGAAGGGGGTTGAATTGTGTTCTTGGTAAGAATGAGAGATTTTAAAATTGACTGAAAAATAAAAGACTAGAGAAAAAGAAAGAAAGAAAATTAATTTATAGTGGTTCGGATTCAAATAATCATACATCTATTCTTCTACATCCAAGTAGAGTATTTCACTATAGCAATTACTTCTTACTAGCTTAATCCTAACTCTGATGTTTCCAAGCACACACCCAACTAGCTCACTATAAGAAAAATACAGTTTACCCATGGATGTTTCCCTAGATAAAATAGCAACATTCAGTGGCGGAACTAGACACTCCTTAAAGGGGAGGGGCAAAATTACAAGGAAAAGAATTTAAAAATTCCCAAACCTAATCACAAAATAACATACAAAGCAATATAATAAAAAAAAGTAGGTACAAATACTCGGTCGCTCCATCTCGATCCACTAAGTTGCCTCGCCTCACCTCGTTTCAGGCAGGAGTTATTATTTTTTTAATAACTAATGGCTGAAATGATGCCGTTTCAACCTTTAGTTAATAAAAAAATTAAAAAAAAATTTGTCTTCTTTCTTCAACCTCTCACCTATGTTCTCTGCAAATCATCTCTTTCTTCAAGCAGAGAGGGCTCGACTCATTAAAGGGGGGCTCTGCAGTGGTGGAACCACCAGGAGCCAAGAAACTCTCCACCACAGGTGCTTCATGCCGCCGACGAGGGGAAGTCATCAGTCCAGGCACGATCCCACTTGGTTTCGCCGCTGGCAACATTTCCTGGGTAAAACAGTCTATTCAAAGATTACCCATGAATTTGAGGTCATGGGTAAAAACCTCAAGGAGGATAAATTAATTACCCATAGATTTGATCATTCTTGTGTATTTATAAGAATTTATGGCTGCTAACTCATAATCCTTACAAATATTTTTTTAAGACTAACACTCAAATTTAGTGTTTCTACACTGAACTTTTATAAAGTGTTTTGGTAGCTCACATTCAACCTCTCAAGAACTTTTGATATGCTTTTTCATCAACCAAACAAGAAAATTGAATTACAAGGTTTTGAGAATTAAAATTGCAAGAGTTTGGCTCCATTGAATGCAAACGGTTTTCATAAATATGATTTACAAGTATATTTAGGGGAGTTAAGCATATGTGTGTGTGTGTGTAGCAATTGCATTCTCACATAAATTTATGAGAAAATTACATTCTATAACACTTTTTAACTTTTTTTTAAATACTACGTTATTTTGGTATATTTTTAATATACTAAATGTATATCTTTTGTGTTTAGCCTAATTTATAAGCTGGTCAAACCAACGTGTGAGTTCTAAATTCAAGCCAAGATATTTATTTACAAAATTTTATGAATTTATAAGTTAAAAAATAATAATAAATTCAAGCCAAGATAATAATAAATTGTGAGTGCTAACTTATTATTTTGATATTTATAAACACTTTAGTTATAAGTTAGTTTGACAAATAAATTTACTATGGTATCCATATTTATTTTTATAAATGTTTTTATTAATATAACTTTATATTATTTTTGGTTATTTAATTCCCTTATCTATGGATAATAGCTTAGAAGTTTTTTCAAATTTCAAACTACTCCCATCTTTGCTTCACTTTCTGTAAGGATTGATAGTTAATCCTTTACATTTTTTTTAATGAAAATTATTAATATTGTTTATATATATACGTATGTATGTATATGTATATAAGAAATTTAAAAAAAATTCATGATTATTCTGTCTATAGAAAGCAACTTGCAATATTAAATTGCTGATTTTTTTTTTATAAAACTATATAATTTTATTATAATAATTTATAATGGGGAATCTTAATTATGCACGGATTAATAGTTGGGGAATTCCTGCAATCAACTTGCTCCAAAAGTCTCTATAAATAGTAAACCATTCATAATTCCTTTCATATACTCCAAAAAATTGCTATCTTAATCGCAAAAACTTTAATAATAGTATTGTCTCCATTTCGTGTAAATTATCACATTTAGTTCATGTATATTTATTAAATAAATAATTAAATTCTCTTAATATTATATAAAATTATTTTAAATGGACTAAAATATTTTTTATTTAACTCATTAATATTAAAAATATTATACTCGCACTTCATTAATTAATTCATTAATAACAAAAATATAATTAAAAAAAGGCTAATTAATTTTTATTAATTTTATAAAATAACAATATAAATATGACAATTTTTTTTTTATAAAAATGACAATTTTAACAGAATAAAAATAGTATTATTTAAGAATAATTAAGTCTACATTTAAGTCTTTCCTTTTATTAAGACTTTTCATGAAGAAACTAATATCATCCAAATGTTTCTCAGACTTGTAGATTTCCATCATAAATTTGCCATTCTCAGACCTAAAATTTTGCTTTTGTGTGATATGTCTCATTTCTTACCATTCCCTCATCTATAAATAACAGCTCATTAGATGTTTCAAATATCAATCTATTAAATTTCTACATAAGTTTAATATTTATATTTTTGTATGGGTACTTTCATCTCCTTCCCATCATTGCTTTATTTTCAGTAAGTATTGATAATTAATTCTTGACTTAAATTTCATAAAAACAATCAATATTTAATATTTTTATATACGTATGTACTACCTTCGTCACTCTGAAATTATCTTTAGTTCATACATATACATTAAAGTAGTAATTGTTTTCTCTTAATTTTATATAAAATTATTTTAAAAAGACTAAAATACTTATATTAACTCATTAATCTTAAAAAAGAGTCTACTATATACTCACTTCATTGATTAATTTCTTAATGATAAGAGGTATAGTTAAAAAAATTATATTTTTTTTATTTCATGACAATTGTAGTGAAATAATTCTGAAAAGTGATAATTTTAACCGGATGGATGAAGTATATATAAGAAATTAATGCTATTTGATCTATAATCAGCCTCATCAATATCACTGCAGGTTTTTCTGAAAGGAAATAATGCTATTTTACTAGCAGAGACTTACTGGCAATCTAAGCTGTCAAATACTCCATTGCCGAAGGTTCTTCAAAATCTTTTAAAGTCTGGTTAGTTCATTTAATTTAATATATTTTCTTTATCGTTTATAAAATTACATGTGTACATATCTTTTTTATGTGATATTATTAATTCGCAGACACAGGATACAAAATTTCCTTTCCAGAACAAGAACTACTTCAACCACATAGGATTGGTGACACTAACTATGGTCTTGGTTATTGGAACGAAGCGAAACAATTTGAGCATCATAAGAGATTCAATACCACTACTATATTTTTCTTATACAATGATCTTGTTATTGGAAAAGTGATGAATATTACTTTCAGTAAATCTAAAAAAGGATCTACTTTTTTTCCAAGAAAAATTGCTAGAACTATACCCTTTTCGAGCAAAAAGCTACCAGAAATTTGGAAATATGTATCAATAAAACCCAAATCAAAGGAAGCTCAACTCACCAAAGACACAATCAGAGAATGTGAGACACCGCCCATTAGAGGAGAAAACAAATGTTGTGCTACTTCTTTAGAATCCTTAGTTGACTTTGTTATTTCAAAATTGGGGAACAAAGTTCAGATATTTACTATTGAGGCAAAAGAAGATAAAAACAATCAACAATATACTATTTCAAAGGTAGTTAACCTGTCGGCTGAGAATCAAATAGTGTGTCATAAGGAGACATATGCATATGCTGTATTTTACTGTCATAAAATCATGAAGACGAGCTTATATGGTTTCACTGGTAGGAGCTGATGGCTTCAAAGCTAAATCACTTGTTGTTTGCCACTTAGATTCATCAACATGGAATCCAAAGCACTTTGCCTTTCAGATTTTAAATGTTAAACCAGGAGGGCCACCAGTTTGTCATATTCTTAGTAATGATGCTTTTTTTTGGGTTCCTACTTAAGAAATGGGTTTCAATTTGTACTATCTTATGAAAGAATGTATAGCGTGTTGGGTTTTTGGTTAATAATTAATTGTGTAAATCAATGCACAATAGTAATAAATAAAGAATAACCACAAGAATAAGAGATACAAGATTTAACGTGAAAAACCTTCCAATATAAAAGGGAAAAAATCACGGGACAAACTCCTAAATAAAATTACTAATTCAAAAAAAATCAAGTACAACAACTTCTCAAATAATCCACACTTGACTATTGAGATTCTAATATTGGAGAAAATATCTAAATACATCTCTAGCAAAATTTTCACTCTGTTGATGATCATACTAAAAAACTAGAGAATAATTCTATAATATTTATCTCACAAACTACTTGAAATTTTTTTCCTATCTTATTTATTCTCTCTTGTATATTTTGAAGTGAATGGAAGAAGGCTATTTATAGGTATTTAAATATGTGTAAACATCCTAATTTGTGCCTAATTTTTACTATTCAAATTATGGCTACAACAACAAAAAAATGTGGTAAATATTTTTCTTCATTTTTTTTATTATTTCATCTAGTCAAATATTGCAACTCACCAAATCCATTATTTTCATGGGTTGAATGAGCCAATAATCTCTCCCTCCAACCCATGAGGAGATGTTCACACAAACGTTTCTTAATTACCATTCAGTCCCACCATCTTGGTACAGAACTGATGCTTGTCATGAGCTACCACTTTGCTCTGAATTTTTATCAGTGTGAATCTTTTTCAAAAATATCTCTTGATTATTTACCACTTCACGAATCCAGCAGTATCTCACATCAATATACTTTGTCCTATCGTAGTATGTGACATTCTTGCTCAAATTTAGAGCACTTTGACTATCACAATTCATCACATACTCACCTTGCTTTAACCCCAACTCTTCTAAAAAAATTTTCAACCAAAACATCTCTTTACTTGCTTCAGTCATAGCTATATACTCTTCCTCAGGTGTGGATAGAGCAACACATTTATAATTTGGACTACCATGATACAGCTTTCCCTGTAAAAGTAAATACATATCCTGAATTCGACTTCCTACCATCAAGGCACCTGCCATATCCGCATCTGTATATCCTTCTAGAGTTGGTTTTGAGCCTCCAAAACATAAACACATCTTAGAAGCACCTCTCAGATATCTGAGAATCCATTTGACAACCTCCCAATGATCTTTACCAGAATTCGAAAGAAATTTGTTGACCAAACTAACATCATGAGCAATATCTGGTCGGGTGCTAACCATAGCATACATTAAACTTCCAAGTGCATAGGAGTAAAAATATGAGTAAGGAATAACTGTCATTTCTTCCTTTTTCTTTTGTGTAGAACACAAGATTTCTTGCTAAGTGTAAAGTGATTAGCAAGAGGTGTGCTAACTAGCTTAGCACTCTTCATATTAAATCTACTTAAAACCTGCTCAACATACTTCTCTTGTGATAGCCATAACTTCTTAGCTTTCCTATCACGAGTAATCTGCATGCCTAAAATTTATTGTGCTAGTCCCAAATCCTTCATATCAAAGGAGGCAAATAACTCCTTTTTCAAATCACTAATTATTGTAGCATCTTGTCCTACTATCAACATTTCATCCACACATAGCAAAAGAATGATAAATTTACCATCTGAAAATATTTTGAAGTACACACAATGATCTGTTTCTATTATGGTATAGCCATGACTCACCATGAAAGAGTTAAATTTCTTATACCATTGTCTCGGAGCCTGTTTCAACCCATATAGACTCTTCTTCAATCTACAAACTATGTGTTCTTTCTCTCTTACTTTAAATCCTTCTAGTTGCTCCATGTAGATTTCTTTCTCCAAATTACCATGAAGGAATGCAGTTTTCACATCTAACTGCTCAAGCTCAAGATTCAAGCTAGCAGTTAAGCTAAGAATCACTCGAATGGAGCTCATCTTTACAATATGAGAAAATATCTCATCGAAATCAACCCCTTTCTTCTGATTGAAGCATTTTACTACCAAACAAGCTTTGTATTTTACTAATTTCTCTCCATCCATCTTAAGCTTGTACACCCATTTATTCTTCAAGGCTTTTCTACCTTCTAAAAGTTCAACAAGCTCCTAAGTATTGTTCTTTTTTAATGAACTCATCTCCTCCTGCATTACTTTCATCCATTGAGTCTTCTCTTTATGATTATGAACTTTCTGGAAGCTTTCTATCTCCCCTTCTTCAGTAACTATTATATACTTGGAACTGAAATATCTGATAGATGGATGATGTGCTCTAGTTGACCTTCTGACCTGAGATTCTTCTACAGTCTGAGGAGGAAGGAGTTGTTCCCCCTATTCGATAGCATCATTAACATCAACTGGTACTGACATATCATCAATCTCATGTTCTTCAAGCAACTCTCCTTTTTTTTGTAGCATTTCTAATTGAAGGAGAAATTAATACAGGAAGAGAAATATTATCAGTACTTGTAATTTTCTCTGATGGCTCAGAGTCCAACAAAGTCTTATGTTCATAGAAGATTACATCTCTGGACCTGATGACTTTCTTCTTCACTGGATCCCATAACTTGTATCCAAACTCTACATCTCCATAACCCTAAAAAATGTATGGAATAACTCTATCATTAAGTTTCTATCTCTGTTCCTTAGGTACATGGACAAAAGCCTTGCATCCAAACACCTTCAAGTGAGAGTAAGCATCTTTTTCAGACCATACTCTCTTAGGTACATCAAACTTTAAAGGAGCTAATGGAGAGCGATTCACCAAGTAGCAGGAGGTATAGAGTGCTTCACCCCAAAATGGCTTAGGGAGTTTAGCCATTTTCAACATGGATCTGACTTTTCCAAGATAGTTCTATTTGTCCTTTCTGCTGCACCATTATGTTGTAGAATACCATGAATTGTCTTCTCATGTTTGATTTCATACTCTAAGCAGTAATTTGCAAACTCCTTTGAAGTGTATTCACCTCCATTGTCACTGCGAAGACACTTCAAGGATTTTCCCTTCTCTCTTTTTCACCATTGCATGGAAATGCTTAAAGCGTTGAAGAACCTGGTCTTTTGATTTCAGGAAAAACACCCAAACCTTTCGTGAAGTATCATCAATAAAAGTAAAAAAATATCTACTACCTCTTAAAGTTTTCACATTAATAGGACCACATACATCAGAGTAAACTAATTCAAGTATACTATTTTTCCTTTCAAATAAACTACTAAAGGGACTCTAAGTTGTTTGCCATACAAACAATCACCATAAGGGTTTAAACTCATACCTTTGTCAAAGAGAATGAGAGACTCCTTTGCCAAAATTTATAACCGTTTCTCACTCATATGAGCCAGCCCTTTGTGCCACAAGTCTGGCGAAACATCATCTTCAACTGCATTCAGCGCACCTTTGATTGTCTTCACTTGAGTCTTATAGAGTGTATAATACAATCTACCTTTAGCAACCACAATTGAGCTTTTGATGAGTTTTCACTTTTTATCACTAAAGATGTTGTAATAACCATCTAGATCCAGGACCTGAGTAGAAACCAAATTCAGGCATAAATCTGGTACATGTCGCACATTCTTCAAAGTTAATATGTAACCAACGTTTGTCTGAACATAAACATCACTAATACCCACTATATCTGCGTAGCTGGTATTACCCATCTTTACTTTGCCAAAATTACCTGCTTTATGCATAGTAAAGACATCTCTCCTTAGTGTAGCATGGTATGATACTGCTGAATGAACAACCCACTCCATATCAGTATTAGTAATCTTGTCATGCTCTTCAATAATGGAGAGTACAACCATCTCTTCATTATCATCAGCAACGGTTGCAGTGGTATTTTGATCATCTGCTTTCTTTTGATTTTTCTTATCATTTTGTTCTTTTTTCTAAATTTTGCAGTTTCTTTTTATATACCCCTCCTTGCCACAGTGATAATAGCTGAATTTTACTTTCGATTGTGACTTATCTCTGGATTTATAACACTGTTTAGGACCTCTACTTTTACTTTGACCTCTGCTCTCTATGGTTATAATAAGAGCCTGTGAAATATCAATGCCCATATCCTTTCTTCTAGTCTCCTCATTGTAAAGATTATCATTTATTGATGATAAAAATAAAACACCGCTTGAGGCAGAGTTACTGAGAGATACCACCAAGGTCTCCCAACTATCTGGCAAGAAACTCAAGAGCAATAATACCTGCAATTCATCATCCATGGCTATCTTCATGATGCTCAACTGATTTACTAATTCTTGAAACTCACTCAAGTGTTCTGCAATTGATCGTCCATCTTAGCTTCAAATTCACAAGCTTTCTAATGGAAAAAACTTTATTCTGAGCACTTTTTCTCTCATACATAGTTTTCAAATCTTTTCATAATTTATGCGTATCAACTTCTTTGCTTATATGATGGTAGACATTATTATCTACCCATTATCGAATAGTATCGACAGTTTTTCTGTACATCTTCTCCCATTCATCATCTGATTTTTCTCTTGGCTTATTAGATCCTAATTTTATAGTATCATATAGGTCCTTACAATAGAGAAGGTCCACCATCTTTGACTTCCAAATTAAATAATTTGAAGCCAATAATTTAATCATTGTGCCTATGAATTTCTCCATTCTAATTTACACAATTAATTCTATACCTAAAGAATCAAGCTCTGATACTACTTGTTGAGATTTTTAATCAATAATTAATTGTGTAAATCAATGCATAATAGTAAGAAAAAAATAATAACCACATGAATAAGAGACACAAGATTTAACGTAGAAAACCCTCCAATTTAAAGGGAAAAACCACGGGACAAGCTCCGAAATAAAATCACTAATTCAAAGAAATTAAGTACAACAACTTTTCAAAAAAATTCACACTTGACTACTTGAGATCACCAATATTGGAGAAAATATCTAAATACATCTCTAGCAAAATATTCACTCTTTGGATGACCACACCAAGAAACTAGAGAATAATTCTCTAATATTTATCTCACAAACTACTTGAAATTTTTTTCTCTCTTATTTATTTTCTCTTGTATATTTTGAACTGAATGAAAGAAGGTTATTTATAGATCTTCAAATATGTGTGAACATCCTAATTTGTACCCAGTGGCGTAGCCAGGATTTTAGATAAGGGGGGTCCAATTCAACTTAAATACTAAACATTAAAAATATCAAATTATAAAAGAAATAAAAAAATTCCAGATTATAAACTACAAAAAAATAATAATTTCAATTTAACTTCATACTACTTTTCTCAAAAAAAAAAAAACTTCATACTACAAAATCAAATTAAACATTTCAAATTTATAATGTCCTCAAGTATTCAAGCCAATTTCTTAATTCATTATTTTTCAAATTTTAATTCATTTTAGCAAGATAAAAAAATTGCAACAAAATAAATATGAGATTAAAAGTAAGTGGTGTACCTATTCTTAACTTGTTGCCGCTGCCTTGCTGGTGCCAATCGGTGAAAGAATGAAATTGAAAAAGGAAGAAACTGTTATCTGAAAAAAAAAAAGAAAAAGAAATTAACGAAGAAGAAACGTGAGAAAGAAGAGAAAGAGTCACAATTAAGTTATTCTTATTTGTTTGTAATGGGCAGAGTCATTGACAAATCTTGTTTGTTTGTAATGAGCTTGATTAAAAGGCCCAGTTTTAAAGATTGGAAAAAAAAGGATGAAAAATGTTGGGAGCGTGGATCGAAGTTGCGTGCTCTCACATAGTAAGGCCAAGCTGTTCCATCTCAACCAATGTAATATTCATTCTCAAATATACCTAAAAATTTTTTATTTTTAACTGAGGGGGAAACAGGGCCCCATGGGACCCCCTTTATCTCCGCCTCTGTTTGTACCTAACTTTTACTATTCAAATTATGGCTACAACAACAAAAAAATATGGTAAATATTTTTCTTTATTTTTTTTCTTATTTCATCTAGTCAAATATTGCAACTCACTAAACACATTATTTTCATGGATTGGATGAGCCAACATAGAGTTTATCAAACAACAATAATATCAACTTTGATTTTCATTTCTTTGACATTTTAAAGCATAATTTAGCTATTTACTAAAGTTTCTCAAATAATAATATAATCAACTTCGATTTTCATTTTTTTAATATTTTTAAAGCATAATTTTCAATGTGAATATTTGATATTGTATTTTTAATTAAATGAAACAGTTTAGTTTAATTTTATACCAAACTGTTTCATTTAATTTACTGAGAGTAAAAAACTTCTTTCGATAAATTGTCAATGAATATAAATGACTTTTGAATTTGTAATCTATGGGAAGACTTCATCATTTTCTGACATATAACTGATGGATATTTTAGGTAATTTTTAATCATTTAAATTGATATTACCTCGGTAAATAGCCATGTGATTGTTTTATTTACTAACTGTTTACTAACAAAATGTTAATTTTAAATAATTTATTTTTTTTTAATTTTCGGCAGTAATCCGTCGATAAATTAATTTTTAAATTTATTGTACTTGTAATAAAATTTAAACAATTAAAAATCTATTCAGTAAATTATTTAAAAAATAAAGGAAATATAAGGTAAAATATACAATTATATATATGATAATAATACATAGAAATTAGTTTATACTATTATGTATATATAGAAAGCTATTGCTTGCTATAGAAAGCAAATCTTAGCCCTTTTTTTAGGTAATTTATGTAGGTTTCTCAACCAATGTTTGCAATAGGGCGACCTCTTCAAGAGATAGTGTACTTTTCTTCAAAGGAACGAAAAGAAAATGAATTCCCAAACTTCCCTTTTGCAAATTAATGTTATTCATTTTTAATTTGTAAGTATTGGGAAATGGATATTAAGAGAAAGGATGCTCAAACTATAAACTTGAAACTATAGAGAAGTCTCGATGCTCAAGGTGGATCATGTTATCTCATTCGTAATCCTCATCTATACGTTGCTATTGTTATCTTCGTGGTGCCATAGTTTTTTAAGAATGAACCAAGTGTTAATACGATTGACACAGCAGAAATAAAGAATAAATATAATCAATTTCGTATTAATTTGTTTAGTTTATAAATATTAGGACTGTCTTGTCAGTCTTATGGTTCCTCACCATTATACCCATTCATTCATAAGATAGATAAATATTTATCTAGGAAATTCTAGTAAGCAACTTGCTAAGCAACTTTGAAATTAAATAAAAAAAAAAAAGTTAAGCAACTCTATGTAAACAGTAAATTTTTGATAATTCCTTTCACATGCGCCAAAAAATGACTATCTTTATCACAATAGTTTTTAGTAGTATTTAAAAAAGTCTACAATCAAAGTCTTCCCTTTTTCCGAGATTTTTCATATCAGAGCCATTTATGTTGACAATTTAAGTGAATAAATTTTCACATCCAAATACTTGCAGCCCAGTTAAAGTTTCTTTTGATATGATACATGTATCATCGGTGACAGAACAAAATTTCAGATAAAGGGATGGTAAAATTTTAAAAAAAATTACAAGACATATTTATATTTTATTTTATTTTTAAATTAAAAAATTAATATAAATAATTAATATTAATATGTATAAGATTAACTTTGAATTATTTAAAAAAATTATTATTTTTAATTATTTTTATTTTCAAAGATAGATTTTTTTATTAGAGTTGATTTTTTATTAAAAGTTTATTTTCTTAATTTAATATTATTTAGAAAGATTTATTTGATAAAATTTTTAATTTTTTTTATCAAGTAATTAAAAATTATTTTTAAATAGGATTAGTATTTTTCATATTTAAGTTATATATATATATATATATAGCCCCAAGATATAGTTATTTAAAAGAAGTAATTTTTATGACCATATTGTATTTTTACTTTAGGCTTACAGTGTGATTTGTAATTTTATAAGATTATGCGAGACTTTTTGGTATACTTAGATTAAGGGTGTAAGTGTTCCTTTTTCTTGAACTTTTTTTTAATTTTTAGTAAATTTTACTCTTCTTCGCCTATGGAAGTAGGCTTACGCTGAACCGCATTAAATTTTTACTCTTTTATTTTTTTGTTTGCTTTTTTAATTTTTTTTAATTTATATTTTATTATTTATTTTGTTTATCACATCAAGTCAATATATATAAACATATTTTAAGGTTTTTTTTATTCCTAACAAGAGGTATTAGAGTATAGTTCGTTGATTAATATTTATTTTTGAGTTAATTATGGTGACAAAAAAATATTAAAATTGAGAAATATGATCGCAGTATTAACTTTACCCTTTGGCAAGTCAAGATGAAAGCAATTTTACATAAAGCAATATTGGGCAAAGACAAATTGTCTGAAAATTTAATTGAGGAGAAGAAGCAAGATTTGGTGAAGAAAATAATTGTTGCCACTCACATGGTATAAAAGTACATGTTTGAAATCTCAAGTTGATGAATTCAATTATATTCATATGGATTCAAAAAATTTAGATATTGGTATTTTGACGAAGGCTAAACAAATTGGTAGATTTTATGTATTTCAAAGACTTACCGTTGTGGATTTAGCCACAAGTTCGTCTTCTATGTCAAGTTTGAATTATAATAATTTTGTGATTAAGCCTCTTTTGTTAAGTACAAGCCTTGTTTAGACTTAATTATTATTTGTGAAAATTAAGATGTTATATTATTTTGGAGAAGGTGGAGCAAAATTTTAGATTTTGATACAAGAGAATTTAAAGTTAAGGTGGAGAGTTGTTGAGGTTGACTTTAATTTATTTAAGAAGTTTTCCGAAATTTTTTCATCCAAATTCTTGGGATCTATCTAAAATTTATTTTTATGTGATACATGTCTCATTGCATACCATTCTCTTATGCTTAGATGTTTCAAATTTCAATGTATTAAATTTCTACTAAAGTTTCATATTATATTTTTATATATATGGAGTATTTTCATATCATTCCACTACAAGAATGTGAGAAATTACCGAGAAAAAATTACCGATAGAAAAATATATGTTGGTAATTCCGATAGAAAAAATAATAAAAAAATTTAAAAATATATCAGCGATATACCAACTAACTTTCGAGAGATAGAATTACCGACAGGCGTTGACTCAGTAAATGTAGAGCTAATGGTTTGCGACAAAGTTTACCGTCTAATTCACCTACAAAAACAACATCTGTCGTAAAATTTGGGTAGTTACTGGCAACATATAATTTCTCTTGGTACATTAAAATATGTAAAAAGTTATATATTTATTTTATCGTGAGAAAATATTTTTCTGTGGATATTACCGATAGAGAGAACAATTCGAAAGAACAATTATATTGGTAATACCAACAAATAATCAATATGTCGGTAACTGTTAAGGTAAAATATAAGTATTTTATATCGACAGATAGGCTTCTTGTTGATATATTAAAAATAAAAAATGTAAATTTACCTAGAGAAAGATTTTCATCTGTAAATCAAAATTGTTTTACCGAGAGATAAGCTTTTTCTCTTGGTATTAACGAGAGATTATTTTATATCTAGTTAAATATTGAGATCGAGGAAGAAAATTTTCAGCCTTGCTTTATCGAAAGATACACAAATCTGTTGGTAAACGAAGACATAGAAGCAAAAATTTTCCTCCTTACTTTTCCAAGAGATGTCAATTGTCTCTTGATATTTCCAAGAGAAGCTATGGTTCTCTCTGTAATATCAAGAGATAGTTCCTTTCTCTTGGTAAACTCAGAGGTAGGTCGAGAAATTTCTTACCTCTCATAATATTAATTTGAGAGATAAAATATTCTCTCGGTATTTTCGAGAGAAAATATTTTTCTCTCGGGAATATTGAGAGATAAATCTGTGTCTTGGCAAAGTTTTTCCGGATATTTCCTTCCTCGATATCTATGTTTATCGAGATATAAGTTAGTCTCTCGGTATTACCAAAAGGATAAGGTCATCTCTCGATAAACAAAGAGACAGAGGCTAGAATTTTTCTCCCTTACTTTTTTAAGAGATAATATGTCTCTCAGTATTACCGATAGATGCTCTTTTCTCTTGGTAATTCCAAGCGATCAGCCCTTTATCTCGGCAGACAAAGAGCCAGAGGTGAAAATTTTTTTGCCTCTTATATTACTGATTTGCTAAGAGATAATATGGTCTCTTAGTATTACCGAGAGAAACTTTTTTTTTCTCTCCGAAATATCAAGAGATAAATATGTGTCTCGGCAAAGTGTTTCTGGATATTTCCTTCCTCGATATCTATGTTTACCAAGAGATAAGTAAATCTCTTAGTATTACCGAGAGAATAACTTTATCTCTTAGTAAACAAAGAGATAGAGGCGAGATTTTTTCGCCTCTCCTATTACTGATATGCCAAGAGAATTTTTTTCTCTCGATATTGCCGAGAAAAATCCTTTTCTCTCACTAATAGAGAGAGAAAATGTTTCCCTTGTTAAATGAAGAAATAGGTGGCAATTCTATTGCTATAAGTAATTTACTGACAGATACTTTTACCTCTTCGTAATGCCAAGGGACACTTATTTCTCTTGGAAAATATAAAACCCTCTTAATCGAATCTCCTTTTTCTTTATTTTGGGTGATCAATTTCCTCTCTCGTCTCTGTCCATCTCTCTACCTCGCTCTCTTGTCTCTCTCTCCCTCTCTCTCATGTCTCTCTCCGGCAACGGTGAAGGAAGAATTGATGGAAGGAAAAAGGTATTAATTTTAATTAATTTATTATATATTTTTTTTCAATTTTTTCCGTATTTTGTAGTTCTTTTATTTAGAAATTGTTGTGTTTGTGGAGAAATTGCCATTGTTGAAGAAATAAATCGATATTTATAAATATTTTTAAATGTATTTATTTTGTTTAAATGGTTCAAATTTTAGTTGTATATGATTTTGATAAAAATTGATATATGTTGGGGTTTGTTATTTTTAGTTTAAATTTCTATTAATTTTATTTATTTTAAACATATGTTATGTGTATTTTTTAATTTATGTATTATGGTAATATTTTGTAATTTAATGTTGTTTTTTTGTTTATTTTTGTTGTGAATTTGAGTATTATTGGGGTGATGTCATTAATTTTTTTGGTGTTTTTCAATTTTATTAATAGGAGAAATTAAGAAAAACAAAACAAAATAAAATTAAAAAATCAGTTAGCATCTAAAAAAAAGAATTATCAAAATATTAATTGAATTAATTTTTGTAAACTAAATTTTGTAATTATTAAAATTTATATTAAGTTTTGTTTATATTTTATAAAGTAAAAGGGAAAAATAATAAAATTTGGTTATTGTTGAAATTTTAGGGGTTTAGTTAAAAGATTAAAATTTTTGTTATTTTAGTAATTTTAGGGGTTTAATTAAAAATTATTTAAATTTAGTTATTTTAGAAATTGTTAAGGGGTTTAATTTGTTTTTTGAGGGTTATAATTTTAGAGGTTTAATTTTTATTTATAATTAAAAATAAATTTTTTAAGATAAATTTACAAATATAATTTTATGAAAAAAATGAGTTATTTTTTCAAATGCAAAAATTTATAATGTTTATAATTATAAATTACAATTAACAAATATCATTAGAAATTATATGTAAAAATAAAAATGAAAAAAATTATAATGTTGAAATATTCAAATATGTATGTTTTTTTTTTGTGAAAGATTATGAAATTAGTAGAAATAAAAATTATAAAATGATATTATAATTATAATTTTAAGTTATACTTCATCTACTTTACAGGAGGAGATCAAATAATTGAATAAACCATTAGCAAAGTGTGATCGGACTACTCAGCAGCAGAAACAAGAGGAGGTGCAGGTTCGGGTTCAGGAGCATATGCAAATTAAGGTTTAGAGATTGGTCCAGCAGCAACTACATGAGTTTATGACTAATTTTATGCGAGATACTTTTGATTCATCATGGCAGCATCCTCCGGGTGGTCCTTATCCTCCACCTCCACGTCCCCTTCGACTCCGCCTTCTTTTTCTATCTGATTTTAGATTTTTTTTATTGAATTTATGTATTTTCTATATTTTTGATATTTTTTATGTACATCTTATTGTGTTTACGTATATTTATTTTATGCTTTTTAATTGAGTACATTTAATTATCATTTACGTATAAAATTTAATTTTTATATTTAATTTCTTTAATAAATTTTCTATAAAAATTATAAAAAATAATAAAAATAAAAAAAGAACAATATTAAATAAGAAGAGTAATAAATTAATATTTTATTATAAAAATAATTAAAAAATTAAACTTGAAATTAAAATTTATTGACATAAATTTTTATAAAAAAAAGTTGATATTTTATTATAAAAATAATTATAAAAAATTAAAATTTAAATATACCGACAAAAATTTTGTCATAATCATCGACAGATTTACTAACAAATAGTCAGTTTTCATCGGTATTAATAATAAAAATATTTTGTTAGAATTACCGACAAAAGTAGATTTTATCGATATTATCGATAAAAATTTATCGAGAGAAGTATCATTTGTCGAGAAGTATCATTTGTCAGCAATATCATGGGCCAGATAACTTATGTGTCGACAGATTTTCTATTGGTATTACCAACTATAAATATTTTTTATTGGTAATACAGACAGAAAATTATTTCTGTCAAAATATTTACCAACAATATTTTTGTCTGTAATGCCAATGAAAACTTTTCGCTTAGTAATTTACCGAGAAAATTTTTTTCTATCAGCATTTTGATTACCGAAAAAGAATATATCTATATAAATTTTTTGTTGGTAATTTATCGATAAATCTAATTATTGAAAAAAATAATGATTATCTGTGGAATTTTTCGTCGGTAATATGTGACATTCTTATAGTGTTTCCATCTTTGCTTTACTTATGTAAGGATTGATAATTAATTCTCTGCTTTAATATCTTGAAAATAATTAATATGTGTGTATATATATAAGAAATTAATAATGTTTTATAATAAACCTCATCAATATAACTATAGTGCTAGAATTGTATCTCAAAATCCTAATAAGATTTGAAAAAGACATATTGTTATTTAGTATGTGAGAAATATTTAAATTGGGTGGAGTATTATTTTTTTACATAAGGTAAAATTCCTATTTTAATGTTATTCCTAGTTGAGTGAATACTCTTATTGAGTTAAGATTACTAGTAGAGAAATTATAAATATGCATATGATAAGGGAAGTCTTTTAGGTCATTTATCCAATCATACAAATAGCTTTTAGCCAAATACTCAATTAAAAGTACTTAAAACACCAAAAGCTAAATTAACCAAAAAGTGTTCTAGGTTTACGAAGTTGAATTTTTACAAACTAATTTCAGAATCACGACATACGCATGTAAGAAAACATACTAAAATTTTGAGATCCTTAATGGCATGTGGGACCACTTGCTGGTGAACGGCTGTCAATACTGTGAATAGTAGCTAAATGACTATCTCACATTGAAAATTAAGAATATGGAGAGGGGTCCTAAGGCTATAAAAGGACTCCTCCTCCCTTAGCTAAGATCATCCCAAATAAGCCTAATTGTTTATAAGGCTTATTTTTCTCTTCTCTCTCTTTTGTATTTCTTCTTTGAAATTAGTAATATTATTTTGGTGGTGTCCGAGAGCGTAAGCAAATTGGCCGAACCTCGTTAAATTTTGTTGTTTTCTTTAGTAATTATTTAATAACTATTTTTGTATAGTTGTGGTGGTATTTTGTGCTAGTGATTATATGTCTAGGGAAATTATGTCTAAGGAAAGACTTGGTATTTAAGAGTATCCATTGCGATTCACCTCTCTTTCTTGAAAAATTTTCTGGTATAATTGTTGATGCAATTGTTTACACACTATACATATTATTGGTAAAAAATTAATCCAATTATCACAACAATTGGTATCAAAGCTAAGGTTTTCTTAGTATGCTTTTTGGTTGCAACCTAGTCTGATCTTCCACATCAAAAAAGATTTTTTTGGATTATTTGTATTCCGCATTTGTTAGCTATTAAACAGAGAATAACACTTTTATCTTTTATTCGTATGTCTTCCGCTACGTCAAATACTCAATTACAAGTACTTAAAACACCAAAAGCTAAATTAATCAAAAAGTGTTCTAGGTTTACGAAGTTGAATTTTTACAAACTAATTTCAGAATCACGACATATGCATGTAAGAAAACATACTAAAATTTTGAGATTCCTAATGGAATGAGGACCACTTGCTGGTGATTGGCTGTCAATACTGTGAATAGTAGCTTAATGGCTATCTCACATTGAAAATTAAGAATATGGAGAGGGGTCCTAAGGCTATAAAAGGACCCCTCCTCCCTTAGCTAAGATCATCTCAAATAAGCTTATTTGTTTATAAGGCTTATTTTTCTCTTCTCTCTCTTTTGTATTTCTTCTTTGAAATTAGTAATATTATTTTGGTGGTGTCCGAGGACATAGGCAAATTGGCCTAATCTCGTTAAATTTTGGTGTTCTCTTTATTAATTATTTAATAGCTATTTTTAGTATAGTTGCGGTGATATTTTATGCTAGTGATTATATGTCTAGAAAAATTCTGTCTAAGGAAAGACTTGGTATTTAAGAGTGTCCATTGTGACCCACTTCTCTTTCTTGAAAATTTTTTTGGTATAATTATTGGTACAATTATTCACACACTATAAATATTATTGGTGGAAAAATAATTCAATTTTCACAACAATTGGTATCAGAGCCAAGGTTTTCTGAGTATACTCTGTAGTTGCAGCCTAGTCTGATCTTCCACATCAGAAAAGATTTTCTTGGATTATTTTGTATTCCACATTTGTTAGCTATTAAATAATTTTTTGAAGCAAAAATGACAGACGACTCAGATAGATCATCCACTCTAAAGGAGATAGCATCCACTTCGTCAATTTGGTCAAGGACTACTATGTCAAATGCTAGATTTGCAGTGGAGATTTTTTATGGTATGAGTCATTTTGGTATATGGCAAAGTGAGGTTCTAGACACTCTCTTTTAGTAAGGTCTATATATTACGCCATTGAAGAAGAGAAACCATAAGACATTGATGAAAAAAATTGAAAAGCGTTAATCGTGTGGCTTGTGGTACAATTCAATCTTGCCTTTCTAGAGAACAGAAGTATGCGTTCTCTAAGGAAGTTTTCGCAAGTAAATTGTGGAAGGCATTAGAGAAATTTTTTTTGAAGAAAAGCAGTCAAAACAAGATTCATATGAAGAAGAGATTGTTTCGCTTCACTTATGTTTCAGGTACCACTATGAATGAACACATAACTAATTTTAATCAGTTGGTAGCTGATTTGATGAATTTGGATGTGACTTTCAAAGATGAAGATTTGGCTTTGATGCTGTTGGGGTCCCTTCCAGAGGAGTTTGAGTTTCTTGAAACAACTCTACTCTATGGGAAGGCTGAAGTGACTCTCTCTGAAGCAACTGCTGCATTATACAGTTACGAACTACGAAAAAAGACAAGAAAGAGAGTTCAAGTAGAACAGCCTAAGCATTGGTAGTGAGAGGTCACTCTCAAAGTAGGAAGAGAGAAAAGAAGGGGAGATTAAAATTCAGACCAGCTAAAGATGAATGTGCCTTTTGCCGGGAGAAAGGGCATTGGAAGATAAATTGTCCCAAGCTGAGTAATAAAAGCAAATCTGATAAAAGAAAAGCTGTCGTGAATTCAAATGTAGATGAGTGTGATGATGAAGACTCAAACCTTTCATTAGCTATTGTGTCATCAACAAGCTCTTTTAGTGTATGGCTACTTGATTCTAGTTATAGTCATCATATGTGTCTCAATCGGGATTGGTTCTTTGACTTTAGAGAACTAGAAGGAGCAACTGTTTACACAACAAATGACGGTCCATATATTATTAAAGGAATTGGTTCAATCCAATTGAGAAATCATGATGGATCAATCAGAATACTGTCAAATGTTCGATATGTACCGAGTTTGAAGAAGAATCTCATCTCTGTGGGAGTCCTAGAATCAAAGGGCTTCATTGTAAATGCAGCAAATGGAGTAATGAAAATCATCTCCAGTGCACTGGTAATAATGAAAGGATTAAGAAATGTCAATAACTTACATTACTATCAGGGTAATGCAATTATTGGGACAACAACAATAGCTTCCAGTAATGATCAAGAGTTAGAAGCAACCAGATTATGGCATATGCGTTTGGGACATGCTGGTGATAAATTATTGTCAGATCAAAGATTATTGAAAGGAGTGCAACCCCAAAAGTTAGATTTATGTGAGCATTGTGTCAAAGGCAAGCAGACTAGAGTGAAGTTTGGTACTGCAATCCATGATACCAAGGGTATTTTGGATTATGTTCACTTAGATGTGTAGGGTCCTTTCAAGATAGCTTCAATGGGAGGAAAGTACTACTTTGTAACATTTATTGATGACTTCTCTCGAAGAGTATGAGTGTATACTATGAAGACAAATGATGAAGTGTTGAGAGTTTTTCTCATATGGAAAAAGATGGTGAAAACTCAGACAGGCAGAAAAGTCAAATATCTCCGCACAGATAATGGTGGAGAGTATAAAAGTGATCCATTTTTGAAATTCTGCCAAGATGAAGGTATTGTTAGACACTTCACAGTTAGAGATACACCACAACAGAATGGGGTGACAGAACTGTAACACCCCATCTTAGCCTACGTTTATAGACCAAGATGGACTGTTATCTCATGGTGATTGTGTCTTAATATTTTACTTAGCAATTTTTAAGTGTAGATTTTAAAAAAAATTTTGCCATAACCTCCCCTAAAAATGGAGGTCCCAAGTGTCGACAAAACTGATTTTTTCTTATTTATGAAAAACATTTTGTTTCACAATTCAATACTAGCACACTCCCAATAATCCACCCTTATAACCTCAACTACAATCCTGCAAGAAGAATTCACACTTCTATATTCACAACCCAACTCAAATCAAAATCATACAGTTATTATACATTACTAGATTTACATGCTACATCAAGTTATCTCTTTGTATTGTTCAAATAAGTACATGCCAGTTTCTAATATCAAAATACAAAATGAAGAGCACCACCTAAACTTCTTGATGACCCGCAAATCGCAGCACTCTTCTGTTCGCTACTGGCTCCTTGCTAATAACCTACGAGTTTAGAAGAAACTAAACTCGCTAAGCATTGCTTAGTGGGTACTTTAACTAATTACGAAAAATAAATAATAAAAGCATAATGCATTTTTAAAATCAATGAGTCGTATTGAAAAATAATATCACAGTAACAACAATCCATACATGTCATTTATTCAGTAATTATCATTTTATCATTTCGCTCCACAAGGTAATTTGGTAGACTAATGTATGGTAAGGAACTAACTGAAACAACTGTATATATATTCTGTGGCTGTGGCCCTAAAAAAAATTGCGGACCAAGCCCTGTGGAATCTGTGGCCGAAGCCCTCGGACCGGAGTCCTATATAACTCGGGCGATTGCCCTATATAACTCGGACCGAAGTCCTATATAGCTCGGGTCGTCACCCTATATAACTCGGACCGAAGTCCTATATAGCTCGGGTCGTCACCCTATATAACTCAGACCGAAGTCCTATATTAAAGCAGCACTGCATATAGTATGATATATCATACCCTTACCGTACTCAGTACTGTCCCAGATACCAAGTGGAGCCAAAATTCTCATACCATTTCTTAATCGAATATGCATTATACAATTATCGACTTATGGTTCTTATAATATTTCAACGTGAAATATCATATTTTATCATTTTAATAACATACTATACTCATTTATATTCATAAGGAATCAATTGGATTACTTTTGAAAAATGACCAAATGAATATTAGCAAAATGACCATATGAATAGTAAATTCTGGTTTTGGACTCAACTCGATCCTTATTTTGAAAAATCGTATAAAATAATCCACTTGAGTAAAAATTCTAAAATTTTTACAGAATTTATTTTTACATGTTAAAATAATTCCTTTAAAATTTCAGATCAAAATGGACACAAAATCTTGGTCAAATAGTTCACCCAACCAGACTGCTCCAGTTGCCCTGCATCCTGGCAGCAGTTTTGAATTTTATAAATTCCGTAAATTAAATTCAATCAATGTGGTTCCAAATTATTTTTCTCAAATACTAGACTTATTAAACAACAACATATCCAAAATTCAACTCAATATAATTTTTCTATATTTAATTAAAAATCATACAAGTCACAGCAGTTTACTAATTGTAAAACAGAAAAATTTTCAAAAAGGAGTTCAATGGTTAAAGTACCAAACCTTGCTTTTCCTTGCTCTTCTTATCTATTTCACTTCCTTTCCTCTCTAATCTCCTTGATTTCCTATGAATTTAATATGTCACATATGTAAGAACAAACCCTAGATATGAACATGATGCTGCCTTATGATTTTCTAACAATCCTTTACTTATTCTTACTAATAATCACCATTTTCATCATTTCCTTTAAGTAGTTTATCATTTTTCACCATAATCATCAACTTACTAATTCTTTCCCAACATGAACATAATATCAAATCTTCCTAAACATAGCCTAATACCTAATTCTAATGAAAGAATAAGACTTATGATGGTATCTTACCTTATTTCCTATTGAATTTCACTTGAGAAATGGCTTGGACTTGAAACTTGTCTCCTTGAAAATGGAAGGGAGGGGGAGCACGACTTAAAGAAGAAGAAAAGTGGTGATGGTGGTGTCTTTTTGATCCTTACTTGGGTTTGGATGACCATAATTAGTTATTTATAATTTAATTTACATTTAATTTATTTATTTATTTTCAATGGCCATGATTTGTCCAACACATTTGGATTTAATGGCTAGGATTGGGTTTATTTTCAATGGCCATGATTTGTCCAACACATTTGGATTTAATGGCTAGGATTTGGTTTATTTTCAATGGCCATGATTTGTCCAACACATTTGGATTTAATGGCTAGGATTTGGCCACTTGAAAGTGGCTTTTTGTTCTTTTAAATTTTGCCCCTAAAGTTATATTTAATTACAAAATTGCCCCTCCAGTGGAAATGTCCAAAATGTCCTTATCGGAAAATCGCCCGTAACTTACAAACCGTGCGTTTTCAGGAAAAATCGTGCACCACCGTTACTACCCGATTAATCCCGAGAACACATTTATGGCATCTGTTAGGGTCACTATTAAGAACCGACATAACTTTTAAAAAAAATACTCTTAGGTCCTCGGCTTTTCGAAAAATTACCTTTAGGTCCCGTCGACTTCACGGGCCTCCTTTGCACACCGATTTTGTTTTTGACTATCTCAAGCCTCTATTTGACCACTTATTTATGTCCTTCTTGCCTAATACTCGACTATCTAAACTTTGGGATGTGACAAGAACTCATGAATCGGACATAAGTGGAGAAAGTTCGGTGTATGTTATCCAATGCTGAGTTGGGCAGATAATTTTGGGCTAAGGCTGTTACATATGCATGCCATCTCGTTAATCTCTTACCATTAGCTGCTATTGGTGGTAAAACACCTTTGGAGATATGGTTTGAAAAACCAGCTACTGATTATGATTCCTTATGTGTATTTGGTTTCACTGCATACTACCATGTTAAGGAATCAAAATTAGATCTGAGGGCAAAGAAAGCACTCTTTGTGGGGATCACCACTGGTGTGAAGGGACTTCGCCTTTGGTGTCCAGAAACAAAGAAGATAGTCTTTAGCAGAGATGTTACCTTTGATGAGTCTACCATGTTGAAAAAGGTAACAAATGAAATTGTTCAGCAAATAGATGGTACTCCGCAGCAGGTGGAGTTTGAAAGAAGAATTGTTGACCCAACAATAAATAAAACAGATAAAGATACTCCTATGGTAGAGGTGGAGTCAGATGAAGAAGGGATTCCAATCCAAGAACCCCTACAGTAACAAGAATCTATTGCAACAAATAGGCCATGACGAGAGATTCGCAAACCTGCTCTATTTGATGATATGGTGGCATATGCATCCCTAATTGCAAATGATGACATTTCTAGCACTTATAACGAAGCTGTCCAAAGTTCAAAAAAAGAAAAGTGGAGGAAGGCTATGGATAATGAAATGCAGTCCCTTGAAAAGAATCAGACATGGAAGCTAGCTAATCTTCCAAAGGGAAAGAAGGCAATTGGATGCTAATGAGTATATACAAAAAAAGAAAAGATTTCCTGACAAGAACGATGTTTGCTACAAGGCAAGGCTGGTAGCTAAAGGCTATGCTCAGATGGAGGGAATTGATTATAATGAAGTATTTTCTCCAGTTGTAAAACATTACTCCATTAGAATTTTATTGGCCTTGGTAGCATAATTGGATTTGAAACTCGTTCAACTTGATGTAAAAACTGCATTTCTACATGGAGACTTAAAAGAGAAAATCTATATGACTCGGCCATAAGGGTTCAAGGTTGCTGGAGAAGAAAAATGGGTATGTAAATTGGAAAAATCGTTGTACGGATTGAAATAATCTCCGATGCAGTGGTACAAACGATTTGATAATTTTATGATGAGGCAGAAGTACACAATGAGCAAATATGACCATTGTGTGTAGTTGCGCAAGCTAAAAGATGGATCTTTCATATATCTTCTCCTGTATGTTGATGATATGCTGATAGCTTCAAAGAATCTAGAAGAAATTGAGAAGTTAAAGACTCAGCTGAATCAGGAGTTTGAAATGAAAGATTTGGGAGAAGCAAAGAAAATTTTAGTCATGGAAATATGCAGAGATAGGAAGAGAGGGAAGCTTTGTTTGAATCAGAAACATTATCTAAAGAAGGTACTACATCGTTTTGGACTGAATAAAAAGTCCAAACCTGTAAGTACACCGCTTGCACCTCATATGAAGCTCAGCTCATCTTCATCTCCTAAAAATGAAATGGAACGTGAGTACATGTCTAAAGTTCCATATGCAAATGTTGTTGGTAGCTTGATGTATGCTATGGTGTGTACAAGGCCTTATATTTCACAAGCAGTTGGAGTTGTGAGCAGGTACATGCATGATCCTGGTAAGGAGCACTAGCAAGCTGTGAAATGGATTCTGTGGTATATTCTGAACACCGTAGATTTTGGATTGATATTTGAGCGGGATGAAAAAGATGGTCAATGTGCAGTTGGATATTGTGATTTCGATTATGCTAGTGATTTGGATAAACGTCGATCAACTACTGGTTATGTGTTTAGACTTGCTAAGGGACCGGTTAGTTAGAAGTCTACGTTACAGTCAATAGTTGCCTTGTCTACTATGAAAGCAGAGTACATGGCAGTATTAGAGGCTGTTAAAGAAGCAATTTGTCTTCAAGGGTTACTTGGTGAACTGCAAGTTAGACAAAAGCACATTAAAGTGTATTGTGATAGCCAAAGTGCTATTCATTTGGCAAAGAACCAAGTTTACCATGCAAGGACGAAGCATATCAATATTCGGTATTATTTTGTATGTGAGATTCTGGAGAATAGTGAAATATTACTTCAGAAAATTCGGACCACTGATAATCCGGCAGATATGTTGACGAAAATGGTGATAGTTGTCAAGTTCAACTATTGTTTGGACTTGATCAATATTTTAAAAAATTAAAGATGAGCGATTCACAGCGTAATTGGAGACACTACTAAAATAGTTTCTGTTAAGAGAAGATTTGCATATTGTAGATTTAGCCAAGGTGGAGATTTGTGAATAGTGGCTAAATGACTATCCCACATTATAAAATTAAGAATATGGAGAGGGGTCCTAAGGCTATAAAAGGACCCCTCCTCCCTTAGCTAAGATCATCCCAAATATTAAATTTTGGTGTTCTCTTTATTAATTATTTAATAGCTATTTTTGGTATAGTTGTGGTGGTATTTTGTGCTAGTAATTATATGTCTAGAAAAATTCTGTTTAAAGAAAGACTTGGTATTTAAACGTGTCTATTATGATCCACCTCTCTTTTCTGAGAATTTTTTTTGTATAATTATTGGTGCAATTGTCCACAAATTATACATATTATTGATGAAAAATTAATTCAATTTTTACAATAAATACACCATCGTGGATGGTGGCAGATGGCTGCAAGGTTTACATTGAATGATAAATTATGAGCGCTGATTCCAAATATGTTGGCAATGTTGCTTCATTTTCCCTAATTTTCTTTTAGTAAAAAAAAAATCTCTTTTAACCTATCAAATACTAAATTCCTTCTTATTAGATTTTAGCTCAAACTCAAATCTAAAATTACATGTATACAATATTATTGGGACATACAATAAGCTATTGTGGTTCAAACGTTTTTGAGTAACTACAAATTCATTTACCATTTCATAAGGTTCTAATTAACTTTGAATATTAAATATTAATTTCATGATAAATTTTAAAACAAATTAAAATAATACTCCTCTTACTCTCAATTTATAATTTATAATATTTTTATAATAATTTATTAAACATAATTTATATTTTATTTATAATTTATTAATATTATTATATGAATAAATAACTTTTAATAATGTAATTTTTAATGTTAATAAGTTATAAATAACTTTTTAATATTATATAAATTATCTTAATTTTTAATATTATAAATAATTTGAAATTAGGATAGAATAAAGTGATCTAAGTTAGGATAGAATTGATGATTTCCCCTTTTTATTTTCATAATAATTGTTATTATTATCAAACATTAGCTCCATTAGCTTTCGTCCGTTACAGAAAATATAACTATTACATCCGAATAAAATCTATGCATAATTAAGCTAAAAATTAATTTAGGAACCATTGTGTTGATTTGCCTAAAATTTAGGAACAATTTTTTATGTAATCTTCTCGTAACTAATATAAGTAATTAGCATTATATCCTCTAATCATGCAAGATCAAATGTGAAAGATCAAATTAAACATAATCAAAATTTCACGGAAAAGTGATGATGATAAAGTTATGCTATAATATACTTCAGTTACGAGATAACATATAGTATAAGCCAAGCTAATGGTGAACAATTTTTTTTTTAAAACGAAAAGAAACACTAGTTTGACTTCTAACTTCTAATAATGGTTTCTGTCAATGGATGCCATTTAGCTGCGAAGAAACTTCCCTCATGGTTGGCCGACAATGAGGATTGGCACTCAAGCATGCAAGCGCAGATTTTAAAGTAATTGTCAATCCACTGGTAGCTGCATTTTGAGGAAATGGGAGGCGTTGGTCAATCACATCCTCAAGAGCATGTTGATCAATTGGCCATGACAATGATGATGACAACAAAGAAAGAGATGAAATGAAATCTCCTGGATATTTTCCCATTATTATTTCAACGGCAACCACACCAAAACTATAAACATCACATTTTTCATTGACAGCCATTGTATAAGCAAGCTCTGAAAAAAACAATTCAATTACACTTTAGTTCATCTATAAGCTTTCAACAAAATTAGAAGCCATATATCAATACCTTTATATACTCAATTGTATTAAAAAAACTATTAAGAAAATTAATCAAAATATGTACCTGGAGCTATATATCCAAATGTGCCTGCAAATGAGGTCCAATTTGAGGAGTCAGGCATCAAGAGCCTAGCAGTTCCAAAATCAGAGACATGCGCCTCAAATTCTAAATCTAATAGAACATTATTGCTGGAAATGTCTCGATGAATTATTGGTGGAAAGCAATCATGGTGCATATAAGCTAATGCATTAGCTATTCCTTTAACAATATTTAGCCTCCTAAACCAATCCAACTCGATTGCTTGTTCATCATTGCTTAAGACATTTCTTAAACTTCCTCTTTCAATAAAGTCATAAACCAAAAATGAATGTCTAATATGCGAACAAAAACCGTGTAGCTTGACAATATTTCGATGACGAATATTCATCAACACAGAAATCTCACTTCTAAATGCTTTCAAATCAGACATTTCTCCATTTTGTGATTGGTGAAGTTTCTTCACAGCAACTACTCGACCTGTTGGCAGCACAGCTTTGTACACAATTCCAAACCCTCCCATGCCAATGCAATATTTAGAGTCGAACTCCTCAGTACACTTAATTATATTTTCATATTGTATATCTCTATCATTACTCCATATTGCATACATTTTATTGTCAGTTGGCTCTCCGTTCTCTGAATCAGCCTTTTTCTTTCTAATTCTTCGTCGAACAGTGAACATAACTCCAGCCAACAGCACAACTAGAAGTAGACTACATAAGACTAGAACAAGAATTAGAATCACTTTACTGCTCTTTCTTCCAGTAGTTTTGTTGGTTGTAGGAGAAGCACAAGCCTCTAGTCTAGAGTTTTTGCCACACAAGTATCTGTTGTTTTGAAGTGCTTCAAATGGAGCATCCTGAAAGGCTCGAGTTTGTGGAATTGGACCCTCTAACTCATTATAGGATATATTCACAACTGTCAAGGCTGATAAATAATTGAAACTACTTGGAATGGAACCTATCAGGAAATTGTGAGAGAGGTTCAGTGTCTCCATTCTTTTCAAATTTCCGACTTGCTGTGGTATCTTGCCTGTTAACAAGTTTTGACTGAGATCAAGGCTTTGTAGAGAGTCTAAATTCCCAATCTCTGAAGGAATACTCTCTGTAAAATTGTTCTTGCTCAGATTCAAGAACAATAGTTTCCCGAAATCTCCAATCTGTTTAGGAATTGCTCCATTCAGATTATTTGCTGCTAAGTCAAGATGTTCTAGATTAGATAACATTCCAATTTCTTTAGGAATGACACCTGAAAGATTGTTATCATAAAGAGAAAGTTCAAGCAACTGTAACTTGCTCATTTCTTTTGGAATATCTCCCACAAGTTGATTTGATGAGAGGTCAAGCAAATGCAATTTAGTTGCATTTCCAAGTTCAATTGGTATTGAGCCGGAGAGATTATTCTTTGAGATTTTGAGGGTGGACAAGCTTCTGAAATCTTCCCATTTCCATGAAAGCTCACCGAACAATTTATTATCACTTAAATCCATGTAGTACAACTTGGGATATACACCAAAATCTTCAGAAATATTTCCTGTGAATTGGTTTTCCTCAAGACGAAGTCTCACTAATCTGCTACAATTTCTAAAGCTTCTTGGGATAGGACCAGTGAGATTATTTCCACTAACAGCAAAAGACAAAAGATTTCCACCGACGCAAATGTCTTGAGGTAAATTACCAGTAAAACTATTGTTATATATCTGGAAAAATTGCAAAAGAGTAAAGTTGTTCATTTCCGAAGGCAGAGCTCCGGACAATTGATTGTTATCAAGGAAAAGGGTAGTTAACTTTGTTAACATCCCAATTTCTCGAGGTATTGAACCAGATAGATGGTTGCCATTAAGGTAGAGTTCCGACAACTTGGTCATGTTTCCTATTGAAGTTGGGATGGAACCAGTGAGACTATTATTTGACAAAGCAAGAATTATAAGAGAACTGAGCATCCCAATTTCTCCAGGTATAGAACCAGATAGATGGTTGCCATAAAGAAAGAGTTCCGATGACTTGGTTAAATTTGCTATAGAAGTTGGGATTTTACCAGTCAAACTATTAAAGGGCAAATAAAGTCGAAAAAGAGATTTCATTAAACCGATTTCTTGAGGTATTGAACCCGAAATATCGGTCATTTGAATATAAAAAAATGACAAATTTGTCAAGTTTCCTATTGAAGTTGGAAGAGTGCCGTTTAAATAATTTATTGACAAATCAACATAATTGAGAGATCTTAGCATTCCGATTTCTTGAGGAATTGAACCAGAGATTTCATTGACAGACAAATCAAGAATATTGAGCTTGGAAAGATTACCAATTTGAAAAGGAATGCTTCCATGGAATGAGTTATTACTAATATTAAGCTCAAGAAGATTCGGAAATGATGATAAGCTTAGACTCATAAGAGTACCTTTTAAACCAGAATCTTCAAGGCTTATATTAGTAACACTTCCTGCTTCATTGCAGTGAATACCAAACCAAGAATGGCAAGAACTGCCTAATTTAGTCCAAGAAGACAAGAAAGATTGGCTTTGATTATCAAGAGTAGCCTTCCATGTGAGCAGAGCCTGTGTTTCACTTTCTGTAGCAGTAAAGGAAACAGAGACATCAACAGAAAGTAGAAAGATAGGTAAAATTAGGAGAAAGAAGACTGGTTTGTGCAGCGAAGACTCCATGGGTAAGGTGGGTATAGTGATATGACTGGCATGTGTTGAAATGAAGAATAAATTTATAGAAGAAGATGATGCATCGATATAATGGATTTTTATCCAATGCTAGTCTCGGACATTGCCATGTACATTTACAAAGCTAACTTTGGAAAAAAAAATTATTAAAAAAAATACTATAAAAATAAAAAATATAAACACCTTTATAAAAAATTTGAATAAAATTTTAAAATACATCACAACTTATTAAAATAAATTTTTTTAAAAATATTTTTTCTCTCATTATAATCATTATTTTACTTTAAATTATATATATATATTTTTAAAACTTTACTATTAAATAAAAATATTCTAATAAAATTAATATTTTAAATTATTTTTTCAGTATATAAATTTAGTAGCTTTAACGAAGAAAAATTTTAATTTTAATCACAAATAATAAAAAACTATCATATAAAAATATAAAAAATATATATCAAAATATATTCATAAAAATTAATAAATTTATTTTAAAATAATTTTTAGATATTATACAAGTAAAAAATAAAATTAAAAAAATATTAATTTTGTTATATAAATATTACATAGATATTTTATTGATGTTCTATATATATATTTAGTAGATGTTATAGATATTTAATAGATGTTATAATTTTGTTATGTATCTATTATATAATTTATGTGTATTTTATATAAAAGATGTATAAATATTATATAAATATTATGTGAATGTTATGTGAATATTGTAAAAATAAAAAATTAAATAAATAAAATTAAATAAATATTAAAATGCGATGTAGATATTTAGTGGATGTTCGATAAATATGTAAATATTTAGTGTATATTATGTAAATATTATTATTTTATTATATGTATATTTTTGTATATATTATATATATATATATTGTATATATTTTGTATATATTTTGAGAATATAATTTTAAAAAATTTAATTTTTAATAAAAATATAAAAATAAATAAAAAGAAAAGAAACAGAAAAATATAAAAATAAAAATAGACGAAGAAAATGTAAAAATGAAAAATCACGCGCATTTTTGTAGTTTTGAAAAAACAAAATTGCTTGGCCCACTTATTTGAAAAATAAAATTGAAGATAGGGCATGCTGCGAAAATTTCTCGGTCAATTAAAGACTAAGAGCACTCTGTCGGGTTCGGTAGTAACTGTTCTGAAAAAAACAAAATCAAATAGCGATATAGGAGTTGAGAAGTTATTTTATTTTCAAATTATTAATTATTTGCTTCAATAAAAATATTTTATTCTTTTCTCTTAGAATAGACAAGTCAATCAAGTTTTCAATTCATGTACATTAAAATTTCCTTAAAGTCAAACTTTTTTTTATTGGTTTTATACGGGACGCGGGTGTTTTTTTTGTTAAATTTTGTGTCAATTTTCTTTTTTCTTTCTTTTTTTTTAATTGTGCAATTGAGCTGTACGTGTGATTTTGGTGACTATCAAGACGAGATCCTAGGGTAAGTCCAACAAACCCAATATTTAGGGTAAATCATCCTGGAAAACTAGAGGAAGAAAAAATTTATTAATTATAGAGAAAATTATACAAATAATTAAAAAAAATTAATTTTTAAAAATACTGCTCTTTTTTGTTTTGCAAAAATACAATGAAAACATTCAAAATAATACAAATATTTTATCATTAAAAATACAAAAATCTTATTTACAAAACTGCCATATTTTAATAAGTTTTATATGGAACCTATAAGATATATAAAATTAATATATAAGACATATAAATCAACAAATAAATAATATATATAACATATAATCAATATATAAATTTATAATCAACAAATAAATTTTTATAGGTCATTTTATATGTTATATATGTTAAATATAATATGTTAAATGTGATGTGTACATGTTATATATGTTATGCATAATTTGTTATATGTGATATATATTTCATATAATTTTTTATATAGTATATATGTTGCATATTGCCTGCAAAATGTGATGGATTCCAAATTATATATTAATGTGATGGATTCCAAATTTATATATTATATATGTTACGTATAATCTATTAAATATGATGAAATATAGATTGAGAAATAAATACAAACTTTTATATATTACATATATTGCATATAATTTAATAAAATTTGAACTCTATACTTTTCTATGTTGTTTTATATTATATATATTACTTATAATTTGTTAAATAGATTAAAAACATAGGAAACTTTTTTTTGTAGTTCTACATGTTATATATGCTTCAAGTAATTGTTAGATTTTAATCTTAATTGGGCTTGCATATTAATATAATTATATTATAGACTATCTAATTTAATAGAGCCAACAAAGTGATTTAATTTTTGGGCTCTACAAACATCTAATTTAGTATGGGTTATATATGTGTAGAAGTTCAATACTAGTAGTTAGGATTTTATATGAATCTAATTGACCTAGTACATAAAAGATATTATAAGAGTTGTGGTCTCTGAGTTAGATTATATAGTTATTTATTTGTCTGCCTCATATTCAGAGCAAAAACTATAAGACGAAAAATCAAAACTCAGAAGTGTCCAACCCTAGGCAATCAATTAGTTTGGATTTTTGCACAAACTAAACAAAACTATATTTTGTTTATACTTATTAAATTGCTAAATAAATATTTATATACTTATTAAAATTATCTTTTTGAAATTATATTTATTTTTAGTATCAAATATGGGGGTTTTTACTGTTAATTACTGTAGCACTCTTGTATTCTATGTATACATTATATGTATATAGGATATAAGGGTATTAGAATAATTCAAACTCCATTTTTATCTATTTTCAATTGAATTTAATTCATTTTCTTTATTGAGATATAATTTATCTTATTTTAGCTTAGAAGTTTCAAAATACAAGTTTTTGATTGAAAATTTTAGCAAAGTAGAGGAAAGAGGTGATAATGGCAGAAAAGAATTCAAAGGCACACCTGTGGCACTCAAGGCCATGCCGTTGGACTCCAATTTGAATTTGCCCAAGAAGAAAAGATAAGTAGAGGAAGATCCAAAAGCAAATTTAATCCAAGGGTCATGGCATTTCATTACGACGCCCGTAGAGATCATTTATGCATTATCTAAAGAATGAGAAGAGAGATGGCCAAAATTCTAAAAGCAAATTGAAGAGCACGGTTGGATTTCCATTGCCATCCTTGTGCGAACCAAACAACTACTATTTGAAGAAGAATTTTACAAGCCAAATGAGTAGAGTTAAGCACAGTCGTGGTACTCAAAGGCCACTGTTGGGATCTAAAGGTTTGCTGGAAGTGTGATTTTCGGAAGATATCTCTTAAAATTTGACTTATTTTTCATTGATACAAATATGGGCTGGAATGTTGATTATGAAAGCATTAGAGGTAAAAGATCATAAAATTGGGCATATTCTGTGATTTTCATATTTGGGCTTTGAATTAGTTGAGATTTTAATAATCTTGAGTTTCAGAATGAGAAAGTATTGTTTATTAAGTTTTTAAAAGACATTGCTTTTCAGAATGGTCTTATTTATACAAATCCGAGTTTGTTTCGGCTTTCAAACAGCCGTACGAATTAAAAACTATGAATCTAGATTGAAATAGAATTTATGTCCATACCAGTTTACTTCAAAAGGCCATAACTCGAGTTTCTGAAGCCTAAATTGAGTTATTCAAAAGCCTAAATTCATCTACACTTCTAGATCTAAAATTCTTGTGAGAGATGAATCCTAGATTTGGACTTCATTATATATAAAAATGGCTTTAAAATTTCTGCATGAATTTTACATTATCCAGCTTCCTTATTTTGTTATGATTTATTTTTCTTCAATTAAAATTTTCACTTATTTTTCAATTACAACTATTCTAAACCTATCCTAACCTTTTAGGCCCTATACATACCCTAGATCACCCTTACAGTAGAGATCAATTTTTCAGATTTTTTTGTTAAAGCAAGATTTGAAGAGAAATTGAGGTTTTTGTTCAAGATCCATTCAAGTTTAAAAGGCTACCTTTAATCGAAAGTTTGATCTTTCTTATTTGTTTCTTTTAATTTCAATTTCAATTATGTCTTCTATTCTTCTCTTTTTTTTTTCTTTTTGATTTTTGTTTCAATCAAGAGTAACTAAAAACCTTATTAGGGTTAAACTTTTCTTATTTGATTTTCTATCGAATAATTATTTTAATTTGATTCAATTAAAGTTTACTCTTGATTATTTTGTTATCTTTATTCTTAATACTTTGATTATTTGGCCAGTAATTAATTGATCTAAGATATTGTGTGCTAGAGTAAGAGTTGAAGTATAATATTTGTTTAAGGAGGTAATAATCTTAGGTTAAAGTTTGCGCTTAGAGATAAGGTAAATACTTAAAAGGTTGATAAAAGGTTACTTACAAATCTTAATAAATTGGTTTAATTGCTTGTGATTACAAGAGTAGACATAAGATTGAGTTTAATATTAGGTTTAGCACTCGAGATAGACTAGATAATAATTTAGGAGAACCAAACTAATAATCAAGAGTAGATTAAGATTGAATCAAAACTTTAGAAAATTCATAGTGAATCAATGAGAATATGTTTAACCCTAATACCAAAAAAATTAAATTCAATTTCAATTCAATTTAGCTTTGATTTGAGTTAATTTAGTTTTCAATTCACATCAATTTATGATCCAAATAATAGTTAGTTTGATTATTAGTACTTAGAATACCCTTTCACGTGAGAATAATACTCTACTCACTCTATATTACTTGTTAATGATTTATGCAATTATAGTAGCTAGGCTAGATACCTAACATTGGTACACAAGTCTTTTAAAAAATTAACAAGTTGAGGTACTTTTTTAATAACATTAAGTAAATGAATATTTATCTCAACTTTGAGAAATGTTTCAAGAATTTCTTCCTCCTCTTTTTCCTTTTTATAATTGGTTACCCTTTTTGGGAAAGAAGGTTGAATCACCAATGGCTTGGGCCATTTAAAATTGGGCTTCGCTATTTGCCTCTCATCTTGAATAACAACTTAAGGTAATGTCTCTTTGCCTAAGACTTGCTCAAGGCTTATTCTCTAATGCTAATCCAGTAGGTATTTTTCATTTTTTAAGGTAATTACACTTGTATTTTGTCTTAGATTGACCACTATTTGAGAGGGCAATTTGCCTTGAGACTCCAGCTTGATTATAGATATTGCTAGTTGGCTAATTTAGCTGTCTAAATTTTGAATACATGCTCTTGTCTCTTGTTGAAATTATTGAGTGTTAGTCATGAATGATTTAAACATTTTTTTCAAGAGATATGCCTGGGGTTGGTGGTGGCGACTATTGTTGTTGAGATAGTTGTGGCTGAAATTGTTGAAAATTTGACAACTCCACTCCCTAGCTGAAGTCTGAATGATCTTCCTACTCAGAATTATAAGCATTAAAGTTTGAATCATAACTCTATTATGGTTTATCATCTTCTTGAAGTGTAGGACACATATCCATAGGATGTCTCATATATCTAAAACTTCTATACACTTTAGCTCGTTGCCTATTACCTACAACCATATTTTACACCAAAGTAGTTAGTTCAAAAATTTTAGATTTAAGAGAAAACATATTTACCTCGTTTGAAGTTTCTCACTTGTATCCAAATTGATGCAAAGTGACAGCTATAAACGATATGGTCATCAAAAGAAATAAAACAAATTAGATTTAATTTCCTAGCAACGACACCAAAATTTAATGGGTATCGAAGCCGCTAAAAATAAATTCATATTCTTAAACTAAATTAAATTGTAGTAGTGGTGATTAAGATCAAATTCACAAAAAATTGACTACTTAATTAAATTTCTTTTGAAAACCAAAATTAAAACAATTAAAATTAAATAGGGGAATTTTATAGTGAAGAATTAAAATTAAATAAAAACTAGAAATTGGTATTTAAGATTAAATAACAACAAAATTGATTTAGAAAAAGTCAATGGATTTAATTTTAATTGAAGAAATAATTTCAGTTTCAATTCATTGGATTGGTCCTTGATGCAAAGATAGTTTTTTTTAATTTTTTAATAAACCGGTTCTAGTCATTGGAGATGCTTACAACAACCAATCATTCCTTAATTTTTAAAATTAATTAGGAGATGCTCGCTAATTAACCCTTGATAATGAATAACTCTATAGGGACATCTTTAGAATTTAATTTATTAACAACTTTAAGAATTAAAAGAACTTAATTCTAATCAACAAACTCAACCATGTGGTTCATTTAAGTTAGATTATATATTTTCTTAGTGTTACACTTAATTGTCATTAATTCTCAAAACAATAAGAATAATTAAAGATTAAAGCATTTTGATTGGCGGTATATTGATAAACTAATTAAACAATGAGCCCTATTGAACAAATAGTAAAACAATAATGTAATTAAGCTACATAAAATATATAAATACTGAAAAATTAAAGAAAGAGAAAAAAAGAAATTATTTCAATCTCATAATAGTTTATTGAATTGAAACCTCAATTATTTCTTCAACCGATTAAAAATTAGTTGCAGATAATTTGAATGAAGACAAACTCAAATTAAAAGAAAAGAAATCTATAAAAATTGTTGACAAAAAGTTGAGGACTAATGCCCTCCACCCAAATTCGTTGTAAGGCTACTCCCTAATGTTCCTTAAATAGCTTCTAAATCAAGAATAAAAAAACCTACTTCGATTCTAATTAGGAAAAAGATAAAAATAATAAAGATAATAAAAAAAATCTAAATAGTAGTAATCCTTATTTCCAAATAGGAATAAAAGAACAAAAAGATCTTTTGATATCTTTTCAAAAATTACAATGCATCTTTATTTCAAAAAGGTAAGAAATCCCAGCTATAGTAATTATCACTTTATATCAAGTCAAGTTAAGTTTTGCCTAAGGCTTATGTCTGGTGATGCGTATGACCACCTGTATGATCATGCATTTGTCCATTTATATTTCTGCAATATAAACTTTTGTGGAGAGGAATTCCAACATTCATGGGCATGACCATGTAGCTGCCCCTGCATATCTCTGTCATCTCGTGCTCTTTCTCTTATATTTTTCCTAAAATTATTCATCAACAGCTCTTTTTAAGTATTTACCTTCTTAGCCAATACCTATTTAAATATATTTTAAAATAAATAGAGATCTATAATAACAAACTAAATTATATAATCAAAATATAAAATAAATATGTACAATATGCTTATTATCAATGATCATATGCATCAATAATTGAAGTTGTATTCTTAGAAGTTGTAGAAAAGACATCATTTGCTTGACCGATAATACTTGGGTGAGACACATTTCCTATGGACTAAAAATGATCCTCCGTATTAGATTCAACTTCCTCCAACGATGTCAACATAGCTTTCCCTGTAATCTTTTTCTTTAATTTTTTTTTTGGTGAAATCCCACCACTTATGATAACTAATGCTTTCATAGCATCGTTGTTTAAAATGGCATGTTTCACCATAATGGCTGCATACAAAATTGTTAGACTTTCTAGCATATTGATTATTTCAAGTTTTTGCTAATGTCAATAATGATCCATATAGTTTCCGGTTGGCAAACATAGTTGAAGAAATACAATAAAACATAATGTGGGTCTTAAGTGACTCAAAGTCACCTGTGATGATTCTTTCCCTACTTATTTGATACGGTGCGTTTTGTGTGTGCAGTGTTGTCTCGTGTGGATTTCCTGTGCACGGGTTTAGGGTTGATATAAATACCCTTGTTATAAGGGTTCTGTGTAATTTTCTTCTCTCTCGGCCGTCAGTGCGTTCTAGAGTATTCTTTCTGTTTTCTTCTCTGGTTCTCTGTACTGATTTCTTTGATCTGTTGTGCGAGCCTGTTTTCTGTGTTCTTAGTTAGAGAGGTGTGCTTTACAGTTTGTAATTGAGAGAGAGGGATTTTCTGAGACTTTGGCTTGTAACAGTTTCTGCCGATTCTAAAGTTTCTAAGGGATTGACTGAGGGGTTTTGTCTCCTCGCCTTGGATGTAGCCTTTACTGTGTGTAAAGGTGAACAAAGTAAACGATTCTGTTGGCTATTTGTTTTTCCTTTTTTGATGCTTGTTTGTGTTCTGGATTGTGGCTATTACTGTTAGGGTTTCGTTATTCGATCTTATTCCGTCACAAATGGTATCAGAGCCTTCATCAGAAGAAGACTGAACAGGTGGTCTCTTTCTTTTCTGTTAAACTTTCTCTTTGATTTCTTGTTTATCTGTTTTAGGGTTACTGTTTGTTTAAGAGTGCTTGTTTCTGTCAGGTCAAGTTTCTTTCCTTGTTTTTTGTTTAGATCTGGTACTGTCAGTTGTTTGTTTCTTTGTGACAGGAAAGATTGATCGAAGGGAAGTGAACTGAGGTTCTCTTGGAAAACCCTAATTCTATGAAGCATGTCTTTTGCTAAGATAAACGTAGAAAAATTCGATGGTAAAGTCGATTTTACCATCTGGAAAGAGAAAATGACCGCGATCCTGGTACAACAGAAGTGCAAAAGAGCACTTAATGGCATCGAAACATTGCCTGAGACTCTCAGTGAGGATGATAAGCAAGATATGATGGATCTTGCATACATTACAATAGTACTTAACCTTTCTGATGCAGTGCTCAGAAAGGTTAGAGGTATAAATACTGCTCCTGAACTCTGGAATAAATTGAACTCTTTATATTTGGTTAAGTCTGTGTCAAGAACTACCTATTTGAAAGAACAGTTATTTAGCTTTAAAATGGACCCTTTAAAATCTGTTGATGATAACTGTGACAATTTTCAAAAACTTGTTTTAGAGCTAGCTGACAATGGTGAAGAGTTAAGTAATGAAAATCAGTCTATAATATTACTTAACTCTATACCAGAAAACTTTCAGAATGTAAAAGATGCTTTAAAGTATGGTAGAACTACTATAGAAGTTGAGGATGTTATGAATGCCTTGAAGCTTAGGGAATTGGAAATGAAAAACACTGAAAAGAATGGTAAGTCAGAAGGTCTAGTAATTAAAGAGAAAATTAAAACCAAAAAGAAAAAGGATAGGTTCAAAACTGGAAATGGTAAGCCTAATCAATCTAATAACAGTACTCAATCTAGTAATGTAACTAGTCAAAATAATAACAATAGTTCTAAGTTTGAGAGAACTTGTTATTATTGTAAAAAGAAAGGTCACATTAGAAGATTTTGCAGGAAAATGTTAGAAAAGTTAGGGCAGAGCAGTGGTGAGGTTGGAGCAGTCAATACATCATCTCAAGATGATGATATTGAAGCTTTAACTATAACTAGTACAAGAAATACTGAAGTCTGGATCCTAGATTCAGCTTGTTCATATCATATGACCCCTAACAGGGATTGGTTCTCTAGTTATAATAGTTTAACTGGTTCCAATGTTCTAATGGGTAATAATTCTTCCTGTAATGTCATTGGTATAGGCACTGTGAGGTTACTGTTAGATGTTGGGAGGCAAATAGAACTAGGGCAGGTTAGACACATTCCAGACCTTAGGAGAAATCTTATTTCCTTAGGGTTCCTAGAAGAAAAAGGTCTATACCATACTGCAAGAGATGGGATTCTGAGAGTATTTAAAGGGGACAAATGCATGTTAACTGGTCATAGGGTAAATAGATTATATCACTTAGATGGTAAAGTTGGTACTGGCACAGTTAATGCTACTGTGTCAGCAGCAAATGACACAGTTCTTTGGCATAAAAGGTTAGGTCATATAGGGTTTAAAGCCTTAGAACACCTAAGTAGAAGGGGAAATCTGGAAATCACACAGTTTGTGAAACCAGACTCCTGTGAAGGTTGTATTTTAGGTAAATCACACAAACACAGCTTCACATCATCAAGCTACAGAGCTAAAGAGTGTTTAGAGTATGTACACAGTGATTTGTGGGGTTCTACCTATGTTCCCATGTCTCTGTCAGGTTCACAATACTTTGTTACATTCATAGATGATTTTTCTAGGAAAGTATGGATCTATTTCCTAAAGAATAAACATGATGTGTTTAAAACTTTCTGTGAATGGAAGCTTTTAGTTGAAAACCTAAAGGATAAGAAGATTAAAGTACTTAGGACTGACAATGGGCTTGAATTTGTAAATCAACAGTTCAATGACTTCTGTAAAACAAATAGGATCCTTAGAAATAGGACATGTACCTATACTCCACAGCAAAATGGAGTAGCTGAAAGGTACAATAGGACTATTTTAAATAAGGTCAGATGCATGCTTGTTGAATCAAGCTTAAGTACCAAATTCTGGGCTGAAGCAGCACATACTGCTTGCTACTTAATCAATAGATCTCCAACATCTGTTCTGAGTTTGAAATGTCCTAATGAGGCTTGGAGTAATAAACCTATAACCTACACACACTTGAGGGTATTTGGATGTATAGCTTATATTCATGATACACAAAGCAAACTTGATCCTAGAGCTAAGAAATGCATATTTTTAGGTTATCCCAGTGGGATCAAGGGGTATAAAGTGTGGTTACCAAAGGAAAATAAGGTTGCTGTTAGTAGAAATGTTACATTCAATGAATTATTGTTTTCTAGTACTAACATGCAGGAGTTCAAATCTGAGGTACAATTAGAGAAGTCTCAAATTGAGGTGGAGCTAGACAGGTTTGTACAAACTGATCAAAATCCACCTCAAGTAATTAATGCAGGTGCAGGGATGGATATACAGGCACAGGACAGATCAGATGAATCTGATCAAGAAGGGGAACAACCTGAACAGGTTCCTGAGCCTGAACTGGATAACTACCAGTTAGCAAGAGATAGACAGAGGAGACAAACCAGAAGACCAGTCAGGTTTGAGGATTACTCTTACAATGTTATTAATTCTGAACTAACCTCCTTTGCTCTAGTTACTGCAGCTGCTGTTGAAGAGGATGAACCTCTTGATTACAAAGGTGCAAAGCAGAGTATATACTGGGATAAGTGGAAAAGGGCAATGGAAGAAGAAATGTCTTCCTTAAGGAAGAATCAGACCTGGAAATTAGTACCTAAACCATTTAACAGAAAAATCATTAAATGTAAGTGGATCTTTAAGAGAAAACCACCAATTCCTGGTCTTGAGAAGGAAAGATTCAAGGCCAGGTTAGTTGCTAAGGGTTTCTCTCAAAGAGAAGGTATTGATTACAATGAGGTATTTAGTCCTGTTGTGAAACATGTTTCCATTAGACTGCTATTAACAATTACTGTTTTGCTGGACCTTGAGCTTGAACAGTTGGATGTTAAAACTGCCTTTCTCCATGGTAATCTGGAGGAAGAGCTGTATATGTCACAACCTGAGGGTTTTGTTGAAAAAGGTAAGGAAAACCATGTGTGTTTGCTATTAAAATCCTTGTATGGTCTTAAACAGTCCCCTAGGTAGTGGTATAGAAGATTTGATGACTTTATGCTTAGTCATGATTTTAAAAGAAGTAGTTTTGACCCTTGTGTGTACTATTCTGTTGTGTCTGAAAATGTGTATGTATACTTGCTTCTCTATGTTGATGACATGTTAATTGCATGCAAGAATATGAATGAGATCGTTAAGTTAAAAGGTATGCTTAATACTGAATTTGACATGAAGGATCTTGGTCCTGCTAAAAAGATATTAGGCATGAACATAGAGAGAAATAGAAATAAAGGCACACTGTTTTTAAATCAAAAAGATTACATACTCAAATTCCTAGAAACTTTTGATTTAAATAAGGGAAAAATTGTTTCTACTCCTATTGGTGCTCATTTTAAGCTGTGTTCAACTATTAAACCTTTGAATTTAGCTGAATCAAGCTATATGTCAGGTGTTCCATATCAGAATGTGGTAGGTAGTCTTATGTATGCTATGGTCTGCACACGACCTGATTTAGCCTATGGGGTGAGTCTGGTTAGCAGATTCATGTCTAACCCTTGTAAAGAACACTGGTCAGCTATTAAATGGTTGTCTAGGTATCTTAAAGGGTCAAGTAATGTTGGTTTGCTGTTTAAAAAGTCTGACTGTAATGTGTATGATATTGCTGGATTATGTGATTCTGACTTTGCAGCAGATCTTGATAAAAGAAGATCTTTGTCTGGCTACTGTTTTACCTTTGCTAATAATATTGTAAGTTGGAAAAGCAGCTTGCAACATATTGTAGCTTTATCTACAACTGAAGCTGAGTACATTGCCTTGACTGAGGCAATTAAAGAAGCCATTTGGCTGAAAGGTATAGTTGCAGAATTGGGTCTTCTGAATGGTAAGGTTTATGTGTTTTGTGATTCTCAAAGTGCTATACATTTGAGCAGAAATAATATGTTTCATGAAAGAACAAAGCATATAGATGTCAGGTTGCATTTTATAAGAAATATAATTGCAAAAGGTGAGGTAAGTGTTGAAAAAATTTATACTGATATTAATCCAGCTGATATTATGACTAAACCTGTTTCTGTTTCAAAATTTCAGGATGCCTTGGGTATGCTTGGAGTTTTGAAAGCTTAAAAGTTATGTTTCTGAGTGGTGATTACCCGTGAAGAGGCAATTTCCTGATGTCATTCCCTTTTGGAGACTTGGAGTCAAGGTGGAGATTGTGGGTCTTAAGTGACTCAAAGTCACCTGTGATGATTCTTTCCCTACTTATTTGATACGGTGCATTTTGTGTGTGCAGTGTTGTCTCGTGTGGATTTCCTGTGCACTGGTTTAGGGTTGATATAAATACCCTTGTTATAAGGGTTTTGTGTAATTTTCTTCTCTCTCGGCCGTCAGTGCGTTCTAGAGTGTTCTTTTTGTTTTCTTCTCTAGTTCTTTGTACTGATTTCTTTGATCTGTTGTGCGAGCCTGTTTTCTGTGTTCTTAGTTAGAGAGGTGTGCTTTACAGTTTGTAATTGAGAGAGAGGGATTTTCTGAGACTTTGGCTTGTAACAGTTTCTGCCGATTCTAAAGTTTCTAAGGGATTGACTGAGGGGTTTTGTCTCCTCGCCTTGGATGTAGCCTTTACTGTGTGTAAAGGTGAACCAAGTAAACGATTCTGTTGGCTGTTTGTTTTTTCTTTTTTTATGCTTGTTTGTGTTCTGGATTGTGGCGATTACTGTTAGGGTTTCGTTATTCGATCTTATTCCGTCACACATACTAGCAATATTTTCCAACTTAGATAATTCAAAAAATCGACATATCAGCATTTTTTCCTGGTAAAATCACCTCTTTCCATAAATATGAAATATTTGAAATAAAATACATAATTTGAAAAGTTCATAATAAAAATTTAAAACACGCTAAAGATCATACATAGTTTTTGCAATTAACTTTTTTTTTATCCACAACAATCAGCAATCCAAGTCAATTACAAAAACGAACACCTCAATAAATTTATAAGTCAACTTGGTTTTTCTGATAAATATGGTAAAATTGAAACAACTTTCGTATTTTATGCACTCTTTTGACACTTTAGAAAGTTTATAATAAAATTGAAGAACAAAATGCTAAATTTTATGCTTTTATGGTAATAACCATTTTATTTTTTTTTATGTTTGTTTTCATTTGATGACCATACTTTTATATATTTTTGTAAATGAATATAAAAAATTGTGATGATGAAAATAATTGCTATGTAAAAATATTTCTGTGTTGTATTGTATTTTTTTAGCATCAGAAAGAATCTATACGGTATAAGGGCTCATCAATTGTTGCCATTTTCCCCCACCTTAGCTAAATCACAAAAAAAAATTGATAAATCAATAAACAAAAATCTAAAAATCAAAGCCACCTGTAAATTTCATTTCTTTTTTATTTTCTTCTCTCTTTTTTCATTAATTAATTAATTACTGTATGTAATTAGCCCCTCTTATCTGGATTTGTCCTTTATAGCTAGTTGTAACATATAAACTACAAATAAACTCATTTTATAAATTAATTCAATATTTAAAAATTATAATTTTAAATATAAATTCAATTAAATTTTATATTGTTATGTTTCATTTAAATTTATGATTAAATTAATTTTTGTATATTAAAATATTCTCAATAATAAATATAATATAATTACATTTTAAATATAATATCATGGAAGTCTGCTTCTTCTTTTTTTGTTTACCTTTGTCATCTCAGGTTTAGCGCCTATTAGCTTCTCAATATGGGCATAATTTCTCAGTAGTTTAGTTTGCAGCTTATGTTTGTTATCTGTAGTGCTTATCTGCTGCTTTATGCAGAGTTTTCTTTGGGGATTTCTCTCTTGAGTTTTCTTTCGTTTTAGCTTTAGTTGTTTGAGGAATGCTCTTTGGCTTGGGTAGAGAAGGCCTCCTCATCTCATGTCTTTCCCATGATGTAATTTCTAGTTTATAATATATTTACATTTTATCAAAAAAAAAAAAAAAACTAATTGAATTTGGCCTCCTTAACATTTGTTTCTGCGTCCACCCCTGATTATTCTACATATTTTTGAAAGCACAGACTATATCCCAATGAATTTATAGCAAGAAAATAAGGGACAACAATTAATTAAGGAAACGATACAAAGGGATGAGAAAGGCTGCGTATGTATGGTGCATGTAAAATTAAATATAACTAGTCATATTATACTGAGCATGCAAAACCAACTATTGACCTTTTAAATTATGCTATAAAAACATCAACGAAATGAAAAATCCAAGTTGATATTATTATTTTACAAACTTTAGTAAACAGCAATACATGCTTTCAATAGACAGTACAATTTAAAAACAGATTCTGTACGTTAATTAGGAACCCAAACAATCACATCACTACGAAGAAAATGGCAAACCGGTGGCCCTCCTGGTTTAATATTGAGGACCTGAAAGGCAAAGTGCTTTGAATTCCATGCTGATGTATCGAAGTGGCAAAGGACAAGTGATTTAGCTTTGAAGCCATCAGCCCCAACCAATGAAACCATATAAGCTTTTGTTTTCATGATTTTATGACAATAAAATACAGCATATGCATATATCTCCTTGTGACACTATTTGATTGTCGCCCAATAGTTGAACTATCTTTAAAATAGTATATTGTTGATTCTTTTTATCTTCTTTTGCCTCATTAGTAAATATCTGAACTTTGTTACCAAATCTTGTAATAACAAAGTCAACTAAGGATTCTAAAGATGTAGCACAGTACTTGTCTTCTCCTCCAACGGGTGGTGCCTCACATTGTCTGATTGTGTCTTTGGTGAGTTTAGCTTCCTTTGATTTGGGTTTTATTGATAAATATTTCAAAATCTGTGGTAGCTTTTTGCTCGAAAAGGGTATAGTTTTGGCAATTTTACTTGGCAAAAAAGCAGATCCATTTCTAGATTTACTGAAAATAATATTCATCATTTTTCCAATGACAAGATCATTGTATAAGAAAAATACAGTAGTTGTATGGAATATATCATGTTGCTCAAGTTGTTCTGCTTCGAACCAATACCTAACACCATAGTATGGTTGAAATGTTGGAACTGGTGCTCTAAGTTCTTTTACTGGAAAGGAAATTTTGTTTCCTGTGTCTGCAAATTAATAATATCCCATTAAAAAAGATATGCACACATGTAAATTAATGTATATCTATACCATAAATATAATAGAGAAATTAAAAGAACGAACTGGGCTTTAAAAGATTTTGAAGAATCATTGGCAATGGAGTATTTGGAAGCTTAGATTGCCAGTAAGTGTAGAAATAAATATGGAATCAAAGTTTAATTTGAGACAAATAAAATAAAAACTCAAACTTCTTCTATTAATTTAGAACATTAAATCACTCTTACAAAATATGACAATCTCACAAAACATACATTTATTTCTCGCTACTTACTCTTTTTATTCTCATTTTCTTTTTCTTCTCAAAATCTGCTTCTTTCCAAATGACTAATTGTCATTTATATAGCAAACATTAGCCTACTATTTTTGACAAATTTCTAATTCTAGTTTTAATTTGGTTGGTGTCCATTTTTTTTTTAATTTTGGCCGGTGCAAATTCTTCATACTAAATTAAGCATTGAGTTTATTATTTTTTCTCAACAAATTCCCCCCTTAAACTCAATTCTCTTCCATCCTTCATCCCAATCGCCACTTTACATTTTTCGAGTAGAATAGTCGATAGTGGCTTTGTGAAAATGTCAGCCACTTGATCATGACTCACAACATGACTCATTCTTACTCGTACTTTCTTCACTTGTTCTCGAATGTAGTGAAACCTAACATCAATGTGCTTGCTTCTTTCGTGATTAACAGGATTCTTTGCTAGCTCAATTACTGACTTATTATCAACTCGAATCTCTGTTGCTTCATGTTGTTGGAGATTCAGCTCATACAGCTGATTTCTAAGCCAAATTGCATGACACACACACCATGATGCTCCCACATATTCTGCTTCACAAGTTGAAAGTGTCACAATTGGTTGCTTCTTTGATTGCCATGTGAATGCCGTGTCTCCTATAAAAAATACATATCCCGATGTACTCTTTCGATCATCTATGTCTCCACACCAATCACTGTCCGAATAACCCACCAATTTATATTCTTCAGTCTTTGAGTAAAATAATCCGAGTGATTGTGTTCCTTGAATATATCGGAGAATTCTCTTCAATGCTTTCCAATGTGTGTGGACTGGTTCTTCCATGAATCGACTTACTACTCCAACACTGTAGGATATGTCTGGCCTTGTGCATGTGAGGTAACGAAGACTTCCCACAAGACTTCGATATTTTATCGCATCAACTCGATTTTCGCCGTCAAACTTCGAAAGCTTTGCACCTGGTTCCATCGGTGTTGAGACTAGATTGCAATCTGACATGTTATTCTTTTTCAGAATATCTTTTGCGTATGCTTCTTGTGACACAATGATTCCTGTCTTTCCTTGTTTAACTTCCAGACCAAGAAAATACTTCATCAAGCCCAAATCTGTCATGTCAAATTCTCGCTTCATCTCCTCCTTGAAACTTTTAATCATCTCGCCATTATTCCCCATAAAGATGAGGTCATCAACATAAAGAGCAAGAAACATCAATTTGTCTTTTTCTTTCTTCACATATAGTGCATGTTCATATGGATATTGGATGAACCCATTCTCCCTGAAATACACATTGATGCGAGTATTCCAAGCTCGAGGTGCTTGCTTTAACCCGTAAAGTGCCTTTTTCAATTTCAAAACCTTTTGCTCCTTTCCAACTATAGTGTAACCAAGTGGTTGTTCAAGATAGACTTCCTCTTCTAGTACACCATTTAGAAAGGCTGATTTGACATCCATTTGAAATATTGGCAATTCAAATTGTGCTGCTTGAGAGATGAGAAATCGAATTGTCTCCATTCTTGCAACTAGTGCGAAGACTTCATCATAGTCAATTCCTGCTTTTTGCATGTAGCCCTTTGCAACAAATAATGCCTTATATTGCTCAATCTTTCCTTGAGCATTCATTTTCTTCTTGTATACCCATTTTACTCCAATGGGCTTGCTTCAGTTCGGTAAATCTGTGAGCTCCCATGTCTTATTTTGCTCGATTGATTTGATCTCTTCATTCATAGCTGCTCGCCATTTCTCATTCTTCACTGCTTCTTCAAAGCTTATACTTTCAGCATCTGCTAGAAGACATACAAGATGTACTTCTGTTGTGGAATCATATAGATCACGCAGACTTCGCATCCTTGGCTCAATTGGTTCCTCTTCATCATCAGTCATTTGCGAACTCCTTGCTTCTGGAGAGTATTCCGGTATTTGAGAACTTGATAATGGAATGCTTAATGATTCTCCTATTTCTACTGCTATTTCCATAGATTTATTCCAATCCCAATTGCTTGCTTCATTCACCTGAAAATCTCGACTTACAATTACCTTTTGATTTATTGGATCAAGCAATTTATAGCCTTTGGTTTTCTCATCATAACCAATGAACACAAATTTCTTGCTCTTGTCTTCTAGCTTTGTGCGTTGTTGATTTGGCACATGTGCATAGGCCACACTGCCAAAAATTTTAAAGTGTGAAACTGTTGGCTTTTGACCACTCCAAACTTCTTGTGGAGTTTTATCTTCCTACTTTGCATGTGGACATCTGTTCTGCACATAAATTGCACACTGCACGGCTTCTTGCCTAAAATTCTTTTGGCATCTTCTTAGTTTTCAACATTGATCAAACCATGTCGAGAATGGTTCGATTCTTTCTTTCTGCCACGCCATTTTGCTGCGGAGTATACGGTGCAGTTAAGAGCCTTCTTATTCCATGCTCCTCGCAATAGCTTGCAAAATCTGTTGAGTTGTATTCGCCACCTCTGTCTGATCGTAGAGCTTTAATAAACTTGCCAGTTGCCTTCTCCACCATGATCCTGAACCTTTTGAATACCCCAAATGCCTCCGATTTTTCTTTCAAGAAGTAGACCCAAGTCTTTCTGGAAAAATCATCGATAAAAGTAATAAAGTACATTTTGCTGCTGAATGATTCCGGAGTTATTGGCCCACAAATATCAGTATAAATTACTTCAAGAGGAGCTTTTGCTCGATATTCTGCCTTTTCTGAAATGAGTTCCTCGCATATTTTCCGAGAACACACTCCTGGCAAAACTTCTCTGTATAGTCTATATTTGGTAATCCATGCACCATCTCCTTCTTGGACAACATTTGTAATCCGCCATAGTGTAGATGACCAAATCGCAAATGCCACAAAGAAGCTTTGTCATCAACATTAACTTGCATGCATAGTTCTTTCACATAACTGAGGTTGATTTTGTACATCCGGTTTCTCGCCATCTCGACTCGTGCAACTAGACGACCATTCTTGTCTTTTAGTTAAAGATCTAGACCTTTCATCAGCACCGAGTATCCTTTCTCCATGAGTTGTCCCATACTCAAAATATTACTTTTGAGATCGGGTACATAATAGACATTTTGAATTAATCCATTCATGCCATTCTTTCGCTGAAAGGAAATTGTGCCTCGACCTTTCACTTGGATTCTAGACTCATCTCCAAATGAAACATGCCCATCTTCAATGATTTGCATTTCTATGAATAAATGCTTATGCCCACACATATGATTACTTGCAACAGTATCGAGATACCATATTGTCTCATTATTGGTACTCTCATTATCATGGGCCATCATGAGAAGCCCATTATTGGATCCTTCTTCTGTGACTAAATTAGTGTTTTCTTCAACTTTTTTTTCAGCATAGCACTCTTTTACATAGTGCCCAAACTTGCCACAGTTATAACAATTATCAGAATTACATTCTTTTGCATAGTGACCAGGCTTGCCACATTTGTAACACTCAATGTTTGAGTGATTTATCCGACCACCTCTACCACGTCCTCAGCCTCGGCCTCTCCAATTTTGTTGGCTTGTCTGCCCATTTCCTCCATAATAGTCATTTTGACCACGACCTCTACCACCACGAACATTTCCAAGACCTCTTCTGCCGCCCCTCTTCCTCGAGAATTTTGAGAATAAAGTGCTTTTTCATCTACGATTGTTGCTTTTGAATGAAGAGCCTCTTCAAGTGTCTCCTCCTTTTTCTTCTTCTTACGTTGCTCGTGTGCTTCGAGCGAACCAGTGAGCTCATCGACTGTTAATGTCGTGAGATCCTTTGATTCTTCAATAGCGCATACAACATTCTCAAATCTATATGTTAGTGACCGCAATATCTTTTCAACAACTCGCGAATCATTTAACATCTCTCCATTTCGCTTGAGTTGATTCACAACAGTTTGAACTCGTGTGATGTAATCAGATACACCTTCTGAGTCCTTCATCTTCATTCCTTCGAGCTCACCTCGAAGGGTTTGGAGACGAACCTGCTTGACACGATCGGCTCCTTTGAAGACTTGCTTTAAAGTGTCCCACGCTTCTTTTGAAGTTGTCGAATTGGCAATCTTCTCAAAGCCTGACTCGTCTACTGCTTGGAATAACAGGTAGAGAGCCGTTTTATCTTTTGTTCGTATCTCTTTTAACACTTTTTGTTGGTTTGCTGTCATGCCTGCAATATCTGTTGGCTCGGTAAAGTCTGTCTCAACTATCTCCCATACATCCTATGCGCCTAGTAGTGCTCGCATTTGTATGCTCCAATTATCATAATTCAACTTTGTAAGTCGTGGTAGAGGTATTTGCCCCAACGCTCTTCCTGAACTTGCCATGGCTCTGATACCAATTTGTAGAAATAAATATGGAATCAAAGTTTAATTTGAGACAAATAAAATAAAAACTCAAACTTCTTCTATTAATTTAGAATATTAAATCACTCTTACAAAATATGACAATCTCACAAAACATATATTTATTTCTCACTACTTACTCTTTTTATTCTCGTTTTCTTTTTCTTCTCAAAATCTACTTCTTTTCAAATGACTAATGGTCATTTATATAGCAAACATTAGCCTACTATTTTTGACAAATTTCTAATTCTAGTTTTAATTTGGTTGGTGTCCATTTTTTTTAATTTTGGCTGGTGCAAATTCTTCATATTAAATTAAGCATTAAGTTTATTATTTTTTCTCAACAGTAAGTCTCCACCGGTAGAATAGCATTGCTTCCTTTCAGAAAGACCTGCAGTGATACTGATGAGGCTGATCATATAACATTAATTTCTTATATACATATCTACATACGCAATAATAATTATTTTCATGAAATTGAAGTAAGGAATTAACTATGAATCCTTACTGAAAGTAAAGCAAAGATGGTAAGGAGATGAAAGCACCCCATACAAAAATATAATTATTAAACTTCAGTAGAAATTTAGTAGATTGTAATTTGATACTTCTAAGCTATTATTTATAGATAGATAAGGGACTGGTAAGCAATGAGACACGTATAACAAAAAAAAATGTTAGGTTGCAAAATTTTGACCGAAAGCTACAAGTCTGAGAAACATTTGGATGATATTTCTAATTGTCAAGTAAAATGACTGTAATTTGGAAAGTTTTAGCAAAAATAAAGACTTGAATGTAGACATTATAAAATAATATTAAATTTTCCTGTGATAAAGATAGCAATTTTTTTTGGCTCATATGAAAAGAATTATTAACGGTTTAACGTTAGAGATTTTGAAGCGAGTTGCTTGCTAGAATTTCCTAAACAGTAATCTATTATGCAGACAGAATAATAAAGATTTTGTTTTTTGTTAAAATGATAGAAGGTATTGTCTCTTCGTTCGAAATTAGAAAAGGAGAGTTTTATCCTTAGTGAATTTGTCCATATGAATTCAAATTAATTTATAATTTATGAATTGGATGATCCTAAATGGTTAAAAAACATTATCTTAGAAGATTAGAGGTGACAATGGGTCGGATACTCCATTTATTCCGATCCGTTTATATTAAATATGAGTAGTTTATAAATAAATTTAGATGGATATGTGTGTTATTTTTACTATCCGTGATAGATTTGAATCAGATTCGAGTATAGATCATTGGATACCCGTTATCCAAACTCGATTGTATGTTAATTATATTTTATTAAAATTTTAATTATATATTTATTATGTTTTATTTTAATTATAAAAATATGGTATAAAATTATTTTTAATAAAATCATATTAATTTTAAATATTTATTTATAATTATTTAATTAAAAAAATATAATTTATATTTTAAATTTTATAATATTTTATATTTTTATATTTAAATTGATAATTAAATAGGCTCGGATGCTAAATGAGTAATATTAAACGGGTTTAAAATGAATATGTGTATAACTATAATCAAATTTAAATGAATTTAAATATTTTAAAATTTAAACAAATTCAGATTGCAGTAGGGCACAAAAATCACTGAAAATTTTGCCATGCAAACCATAGGAGTCCGGTGCTTCAGCTCCTCCACCGATCACAGCAATCTATAGTCTAAGTATTCTAAATTAATTTCAGTTTATTATTGTATATATAATCGTATATTTTACCTTATATTTTCTTTCTTTTGTAAGTAATGTGATAAATAGATTTTTAATTATTTAAATTGTATAACAAATACAATATAAATTTAAAAATCAATTCGCTAATGGATTACCGTTAAAAATAAAAAAAAAATTCCATCAATAAACAGTCAGTCAATAAAAAAAAGACTAACTGTATATCTACAGTATATTCATTTAAATAAACAAAAATCAACTAAAATATCAATCATAGTTGGTGGAGAAATGAAGGCTTTGGACGGGTTACAAACTGACAAAAGCTTCTTCTCATCGGCCAATTATTATCGATAAGATTTTTCCTAACGTATATTTTAGAGCTGTTCCGTCTGTAAATTACTTTACCAATTTAAAAAACTTGATTATGATAGAATATTTCCCGGATAATCTTCTATTTCTTGTAGTCAAAATATAACAATTCTTTCAATTTATATCGTAATCTTTTTAAAATTCTAATACTATTAATTGTTTTTAAAATAAATGAATCATAATTAAAAAATATATTAAATTCATTTGTCGAATTTAAATCATTAAATAATTTTGAGAATGTCAATAAAATATAATTATTCTGCATAATTTTTCTCTGTGTGGAGACTATATTCCGTTGAATGTATAGCAAAAATTATTAGGGGACAACAATTAATTAAGGAAAGGATATGAAGGAATGAGAAAGGCTCACTACAAGAATCTATGAACTTACGAAATTTAGCTTTAGAAATATTTTTTTATTGCCAATCACTGATCGATTATCCATGAATTTCAAAAAATTAAAAAGAAAAAAAAATCGAAACTTACCAATACTCTTTCTACGGAATATCTGTCGACAACTCTTTCTATGTATAAATGCAGTACCAAAATTTAATGCCCATATTTTGCAACTGAATTTATCAATAGATTTAAAGCCTATCGGTCAGTGTGAAAAATTTAACACTAAATACAACATCCATTGATAATTTTTTTTTCAATTATATATATATATATATATTTTACAAATTTACCAATAAATATATATACTCTGCCGGTAAATTTATACATATACATGTATATAATTAGAAGTAAATAATTACCAATAGATAACCATTATGTTAGTAAATTTCTAAAAAGAATTATAAAAAGTATTTTTATTGGTAAATTTGACCTATAACTTATAAAAAATTAAGAAAATTTACCTATAAATTAAGTATTTGTCATCAGTAAATATGAATAATTCATCGGCAGATTATATTTATAAAAGTTATAGGTTACATTTACTGATAGACTACTCGCTTGTCGATAAATTCTTCACTTTTATCCACAACATAAATATTTGTAGATAAAGTTTAATTAAAATTTGACGCAGTGATAGGGAGAAAAATAAAATAATAATAATTTCTATGACCTTGTCTAGTCTAAAAATTCTAAACAATATAGAAAAATAAGTAATCATTGATTCAATGAATCATGTAAAATCATTGTTTTTAGAGGTCTACGTATTGAAATTTGGTTAAAAAACAATGAGCATCGTTATAAAAAAAAAATACTAATTAGCTATGGAAAATATCTGTCACTAAAAGTGATAAATTTGCGAAGAATAATTATTTTCGACGAAATTGTAGCTAAAACTGGAGCCAAAAGTTTAGCAATGAATTGAACAAATCCATAGCTAAATCCGCTGTTGGCCAATGTGTGTCAGCAATTGTTCTATGGTGGAGGTTTAAGTAGGAGGCCAAATCATAGTCGAATATTATGGGTAGTCGTGTGTGCATAAGTGGAAGCACATGAGGTCCTACAAGTAGTATCAGAGCCGAAGTTACAGATTCAATTCCTAACAGGAGCAATTGCTGACGGGGTGATTGTTGGTCAAGGTCTGACAGCAATTGTCATATGGCGAATGTCTAAATGTGGGGCCAAATCATAGTCAAATGTCGTGGGCTCTCGTGTGTACTGAATATACTATAAGACTATAGTATGCGTCTTTCTTAATATCAATTGGCCCATCTTTTAGAAGGTTTCCAGAGTGTCTTCTCCCTTTTTCCAATCCTTCATCATCAGTTTTAGAGCGACGGTTATGGTTATCCTTGTCGCCATTTGTGAACGTGGGTGAAAATGATAGTTTTTATATCCCATGCATTAACTATTGCATTTGGGAAAAACTATGCATGAGGCTAAAATAGGTTTCTTCTTCCTTTCTTGTCTCTAAATGTCAACACTAGGAAGATAGACGATCCAGCGAACCAAGCATCACACCCGGAGTTTTTCTATAACTAGCTTACATTGCTTTTGAAGTTCATGCCCATTGGAGGAGCATTTGAGTATTGTGTCGTCTGAGATAGGTTCCACGCCATTTGGTATGATGGCCATGCCATAATGATTAGCAGAAACGTCACATTAAAATAATTATTATAATTTATAATATTAAAAAGTTATTTATAACTTTTAATATATAAAAATTAATAATTTTTAATATATAAATTATTTTTTATAAATTATTATAAAAAAATTATAAATTATAACAAGAGATGAAGAGAGTATAATTTTGTTTTAAATTTTAACAAGAAATTAATATTTAATATTAAAAGTTAGAACCTTCCTAATGAAATGGTAAATAAATTTGCAGTTACTCAAAAAAGCTTGAACCACAATAGCTTATTGTATATCCCAATAATGTTGTATACACATAATTTCAGCACATTTGAGTTTGAGCTAAAATCTAATAAGAAGACATTTAGTATTGATATTTCAAAATGATTTTTTTTACTAAAATGAAATTTGGGTGAATGAAGCAACATTGTCAGCATATTTGGAATTTGTGCTCATAATTTATCATTTGACGTAAACCCTGCCACCATCTTCCACCATTAGCGATGGTGCATTGACATTCTATCACCAATAAGTGATCCCACATGTCGTCGGAGACATCAAAAATTCTAATATGCTACCTTACGTGCACATGTTGTGATTCTGAAATTAGTTTGTAAGAATTGAACTCCATAAAACTAAAACACTTTTTAATTACTTTAGCTTTGGTATTTTAAATATTCGCAACTGAGTATTATATTTGTATGAATATGGAATTGATAAATTGTGATTGTTGTGATATTTATCATATGCGGATCAAAATCATGTTCATAAAATTATATGTGACTATGCATGCATGTTGAGTTGAGAATTGAAACATTTAATATTGTGACTATGTAGATGCATTTTGAACTATGTCCATAAAATTATAAACATCAACAACTAATTGAATTATATATACAGATGATGGTAAAAAACATCATGGAATTTTAGATTGTGAGACGCAAAATAATATGCAAATAATTGCATAAGGAAAATATAAAACATATTCCCTTGTTAAAGCATGAAAGGCATTCTATTAAAAGTATATTTTTCACATGGAACCTATAACATAGAAAAAAATAAAGGGAGGTAGATATGAATGCCTCAACTCAATGAATAATATTAACTAATAGATGAACCTAGTATCCTAATCATTGACCAATATGAATGCTCATACATCGTAGCAACCATACAATAAATCACATAATTATTCAATGATAATAATTATTCTATAGGAACCACATCGCCAAATCTCAATATAGGGAGTCAATCCCCCTAAACCCAGTTCTCTATTCATCAATTCTGTTAGGATCCTAAAGTGAACAAGTAAAAAAAGTGAACAAGTAATAAAGTGATGAGTAAGCATCGTCCCACAAGGAAGGAGTATTCTAAGTACCAAATAATCAAATTATTTTTTATTTGAAAAGTAATTTTGATTTAAGGTTAAATTAATTGACCAAATTAAATTGATAGATTAATTGAAAACTTTCTTATATTTTAGAACTTAAGATTAGACTACCTTAATTGATTAATTATGGATTTTTTAAGGTTTTGATTCAATGTTATTTTACCTTTGATTATTAGTTGGATTCTCCTAAATTAAATTCTAGTCTCTCTCAAGATCTATAATTAATATTGAACTTTAACCCTTATGTTTACTCTCGAGATCACAAATAATTAAGTCAATTTATTAAGATTTATGAAAATCTTTAGATCAATCTCCTAAGTGTGTATCTTATCTCTAAGTGAAAATTTACTTAAGATTGTTATCTTCTTGCAGCAATGTCATACTTCCACTCTCTCTTTATCACAAATCTCATATCAAATATTTATTGGCTAGACAAATATTAGCATGAAGCTCAAAGATAACAAAATAATCAAAAGATATACTCAATTCAACCAAATAATAATGAATTATTCCATAGAAAAATCAATAAAAGGGTTTAACCCCAATTTAAGATCTAGTTTACAAATATTTAAAAGAATGAATGAAAAAGAAGTAATAAAAATTGAAGACATGTTAAAACTAAAGAAAAAAAAATCAAACTTTTAAAGTCTTTGGATTGAATGGAACTCTTGATCTTGAATCTCTTCTTGGACCAAGCCTCCTTCTCTATTCAAAGAATTCTTAGGTAAAAATTAGAAAATTGCAAAGAAAAATTGATGGTCAAGGAGAGGACTAGAGGCTTGGAGATCTTCTATCTTGAGTAGGAAAAGAATTTGGAGATTTCTAAACTGATTAGGAATAGGTATAGGAGTCTTCTAAATTGATTAGGAATAAATTTAGGGTAGATTGAAGACTCCTAATTTAATTATGAATCTTAGAGAATATCTCATAAATTGTTGCCATAAGAAGTCCACGAGTATGGCTTTTGGGTACAACGAGTGTGCATGATTGTACCACATTGAGCTACGTAAAAATCTTCTGCAAGCAGTAGCATTTTCATCCGCACGACCAGGTACATGCAAAAGCAGTTTGGTTCCCGCAAACGTGCAAATTAGTATGCACAATTGTGAAGATGATTCTTCTTCTGTTTTGAGCTGCTTTGCTTCCTTTTCATTTTGCATCTCCACTTTCTTCATATTTCATTATATTTTGATAAATTTGCACTTCAGATTCATGTTTTGCAAAGCCAAATTTTAAAAATATAATTATTCTTGCTTTTAAAACAATAAAAAAAAATATCAAATTCAATTAATAACAATAAAATTATAGCTAGAATAATAACTAAATAATATGTAAAATATGGTCTTATCAATTTCTCTTAGGATCCAATTCATAGGGTTTCACCATCTTAGTCTAGTTTAAACTATCATAAGCGAATTGTGCTTAGAATTGACTAAGAATGTTTATGACGAGTTAAGGTATGGAAATAATAGTGATATAGGAATGATAAAACTACAATAGAATTTACGTCAATAAATTGTAAGAATAAAAAATACTACAAGAATCCACCACTTTCTCGATGACAAATTTCATCGATCAATATAAAGATTCTATGAGCAAAGTTTATTGCCAAGTGATACCAATAGGTAGTGTCAGTTTTCAATAGCTTTGTCGATAAATAATTCAACGATAAAAAAATCAAATGATTGCTAAATATCATCTATTTGCCAATAATACCAAAGTCCCGCCAGATACTGTCTAAATTTCTATCAGTAAGTATCGATCGAAAAAAAAAGCGATTTTTATCTATCGGTATTATCCATTGAACATCTCTTGGTCAATCACCAAAAAATTTGTAAGAATATACCGAGTGATTTATGTATCTGTCAATATTTATCGACAGAATGTCTCTCAGTGAATGACCAAAAAATTTATAGGAATATATTGATATATTTATGAATCAGTAGGTATTCCTGACAAAATGTCTCTGAATGAATCACCAAAAAGTCTATAGGAATATGTTGAAAGATTTACGAATTGATTAGTATTACCGACAAAATGGCTATCGGAGATAGATGTGAATATTTGTGGTAGTTAATGAGAAACACAAGTTCTTTCAGTAGTCCCAATGACAATATTCTTAGTAAATGGTTGCTATAGCTAGTAAATTAAAAAATTATAATAAATATAGAGATAGAACTCTTCATTGGTAATCAATCGGTAAATTAGAAATTTTATTTTTTTAAGAAAATTGTTTATAAATTTCTTTAGAGTTTATATTTTAAAATAAATAAAACTAAGTATATAATAAAATAATATATTGTATTACAAAAATAATATAATATAATAAAATAATATATAATATATAATATTAGAATAAATAAAATCTTTCAATAACATAAAAAAAATGTTTCTAAGATGTTATAGGTGCAAATAGAGGCAAAGGTAGAGATGGAGGTGGAGTCGGAGGTATTGTTGAATCAAATGACCGAATGTCATGAAATGATCCATAAATTGTTGTAATTGGTGTTGGTCCTCCCACTGAACCTGGGCCTACAATTGCTCTTGAAACATTAAATATTGCTCTTTTAAGTCAACCTTTAATTGCTAGATCTACTACTATAAAGTTGAAGACAAAGTGGAACTAGTCTAAAAAACATTAATGAAGCCATATTTTGTATCAAATGCTATGGTTATTCAAACTTTATTTTTATTATTATCAATTGAATTTAACGAATTTTATTGATAAGTTAGAATAAATCTCAAAGTGAAATATATTCTACAAAATATGTGTTTTTGGCTGCATTTGGATAAAAATTGGAAGTAGGGAATTAAGATGCAAAACAAAAAAGGAAGAAATCCCTGCATAAATAGAAAGAAACATAATTCCATGCCTATGGGAATAATTTTCCACGCCCCTTGACTTCATCTCAAAGTTGTCCAAAGAAAGAAGAAGATAAATAGAAGAGTCCAAAAGCCAACTCAATTCCATGGTCATGGAGACTCAACGCCATGATCATTCTGCTACTTCTTTGTGAAGAGATTTTCGAGAAATAAATGTAGTGTAGTTAAATACAGTCATGGGACCCAAATTCCATGATCATGGGTTCATTATTAGGTGGTTGGAAATTCAATTTTTAAGCAAATTCTTGTACAATTTTATTCAAGCAAATAGTCTCCAGATTTACTCTGGATGTTTTACTAATCAAATTAGAATACCCTGAGCCTCTATTTAAGCAAGCCTCTTTCCAAGATTTTAATCACTAAATTTACATTCAATTTTCTTAAGACTTTTAAGATTTCTTTGGAGAGAAACAAGGAGGCTTAGCTTAGAGAAGATCAAGTTCAAGTTCAAGAGTTTCATTCAATCCAAAGAGTTCTAAAGTTTGATTTCTTTATTCTTTAAAGTTTTCAATATCTTCATTAGCTTTCTTTAATTATTTTTCAATTATGTGCAACTAAACCCTTAATTCAGGTTCCATTCTTCTTTGATTTATCTATGGAGAATTTATTTTTAATTTAATTCAATATTATTTATTATTTTTATTATTTTGTTATATTTCTAATAATTATCTGGCCATTAATTGTTAGATCTAAGATATTATATGATGAAGTGAGAGTGAAAGTATGATATTAGTTTAAAAAGATAACAATCTAATTTGTTTTGCTTAGAAATAAGAAAAATACTTATGAGGTTGTTTAAAAAATCTTCACAAATCTTAATAAATTGAATTAATTCTTATGATCATGAGAGTAGACATAGGAATTAAATTTTAATATTAGTTTTAGATCTTGAAAGAGACTAAAACTTAAATAAGGATAATTCAATCAATAATAAAAAAGAGAATAAAATTGGATTAAAACCCTAGAAATTCCATAGATAATCAATTAAAGAAGTATAACCACAAGTTTTCAATTATAAGAATTAAAATCAAGTAGACCTAGTTTAGTTTAATTAATTTAATTTTCTTAGACTTTAAATATCAATTTTTCAAATAATAAATAATTTAGTTATTTGGTACTTAAGGTTTACCTTCCTCGTGAGAATGATACTCTACTCACTTTTTACTACCTATTCGTAATACTGTGCACTTACAATTAGGTTAGGTATAGCACAACAAATATACTCTGACCCAAATCCATAAATGAGCTTCTTTTTCTCTCCTCTAGTAACAGAAATAAAAAACCAAACCATGCATGAGTGAATCAAACTAAAACATTTGGTCTCGAGAGGCGATAAAATGATCCTGTGACAATCATATTTCTTGTTAGATTGACTATTGTAAAATATTAATTAACTAAGATAAATATATATCATGAAACAATGGAATAACTTACATTTACATTTTGTGATTGCTGATCTATGAAAGTCTACTCATCATAATTTTCTGTGTGGGTATGGAGGAAGAGCTTATAGTTTATAGGGGTTAGCCCAAATCTGTCTCATATATTAAATAAAATTGGACAAAAGTACATTCGAAAAATAATTGACTTTAAAAATATTATTAAAATATTTTGTTATACTTATAAGGCATCAAGTATGCTCATAATAAGATCGACGGCCTCCAATATATATGAATAGACCTAAACTATCCATAACACTATGCTTCCAATTACAAGAGGTAGTTGTTGAACAAGCCTTGCCTCATCACAAGTCCAATGAGCCTGGAGAGTTTCCCAAAGCTCATCTTTTGATGAAGGTGGACTGTTTTCCTTTATCTTTAGTTTAATATCTTTTGGTAACATCTATGACATTTTAGTTTAGAATTCATAATTTACCGAAAGAGATAAATATATCTCAGTACCCTTTATGACTTTTCATTCAAGGTGTTACCATTTACTAAGCAAAAGTGTTATCTCTTGGTAAATTTTATGACCTTTCACTAAATCAATGATATTTTTTATTCTACAAAATTACAAATTTATTGAGGAAAAAAATTCTATCAGAGAATCCATGTAGTTTACTAAGAGAATATGAAATTAGTTAGTAAGTTGTTAAACAAAACTAGGCCGCCACAACTTCCCTATGGACTTGGCAACTAACATGGATAATCGATCGGTAGTCGTATTTTATAAAAGTTTTGGCGTTATATTTTATTGCCATAACTTATCGACAAAGATATAGGATCTTGGTAAATTTACTTGGAAGATTATTGATAAGTGCATATTGACATTATATTTTCTATCAGATTTAGCATGTAATTGATTTGAATTAATCTATTCTAAGATTATTTATGTGCTTTTATTTCATTATTCTTAAATTAAGATTAGTTTGATTTAATTTCTTGCATTTTTTTGTAAACTTGAATTTTAGGCAGAATTGGACCTTCATAGTTTCAAGTACCAAGTCGATGGTTATAAATTGCAAGATTAGAAAAGTAGTATTTATAAAGTTGATAGAGGACATCTCAAAATTTTCAAAGAGGTCTAGTTTGTCAAGTTCTGAGTTCTTTTAGGCCTCCAACTTTAAAGTTGAAATTGGGCTTAAATTTCAGAAGCAGAATTTCAGTCCGAGCAACTAAGAGTAATTGGTCCATAACTTGGGAGCTTGTAGTCTGAATGAGGTGATTCAAAAGCCTAGAATCATCTACTCTTCTAGGGATATAATTTTTTTGAAGGAGTTAATTCAAGATAAGGCCTATATCTAATAGAGAATTGGCTAGAAAAATTGAATTCGAATTTTGAGCAGAAGTTAAAGAGGAGTAGGAGTATAGTTTTAAGGAGTTGAATGTGATACAATAAGTAGAATGTAAACAGTAATGCAGGGCAGCAACCTAGGAAATTTTTATACATTGTTTCATATTTTTCTAGAGTAGATTAACATTTTCACCACTAGAGATCAAAGGAAGAAGAGGATTGTGCTTAAGGAGAACTTCATCATCTCTACAAGATTCTTCATCCGTCTAGTTTGAATTCTATTTTTGGTTTAAATTTTTAAGTTTATATTTTATTTAATATTTTATTCTTTTCTTATTTTGAACATTAGAACTATGAATTTCATGTTTAGTTTCTTAATTCCTATGGTTTTTATGTTTAAATTAGCTATGAACAACTAATCTCCTTAGTAGAATTAGATGAATTTAGGATTGTGGATTATGGGTATTAATTAATTTGATTACTATTTATTTTTTAAAATTCATATTTTGTTGATTTTGATCTTAATGCTTGTGATTGATTGGCCACCAACTACATATTTAATTGAAATCATATGTTGAGTGAAAACTAGTTATGATTTTAGAATAAGAAATCAACAACTTAAGAAAATTCTATTTAGAGATAAAAGAATAATTTTAAGACATATTTAGTTCCTTTGAGCTTAATAGGTTATTTTAATTTTTTGTTCATGAAAATAGAATTTATAAATTACCTCCATTATTAATTTTCTTGCTTGAGAAGGAAGAAGATTAAAATTTAAGAAATTGGTAACTTTAATTTAAGAAAATTTTGAATTAGTTTAAAAAGTTATTTTTACCCATTTCAAATAATTCTAATAAAATCTAATCCTACTTGGTTATCTTAATTAATTGAATTTAATTATTTAAATTTTAATTTTAAGTTTGAATTATTAGATAATTATCTTAGTTTAATTTTATTTTAAATTTGAATTTAATTTTAAGTTTTAATTTGAATTAGGGATTAAGTATTGAATTTTAGAAAATATAAAAATAATTAGTTTTTAAATAATAGTTTATTTAAATTTTAGTTAATCAAATTACTCATTCTCTATGGGATCGACCTTTACTTTCACTTTATTACTTGTTACGAACTATGCACTTGCGGTTAAAATCGATATACAAACTCGACCAACAAATTTTTTGTGTCGTTGTCGGGGAAGGAGATATTAATTTGATAGCAGTAAATTCGAAGAGACTATATAATTTAAAATTTTATTTTAATTATTTTCTTTTGCTTTTTTGCAGGAGTTATATGCACAGTAATAGACAAAGCAGTATTAGAAGAATTTAATCCTAAAATTGAAAAGTAGTGCACAGAAAATAACAAAGCAAAAAGAGAGAGACCTTGGTTAGAAAGAGAAGAAAGGGAATAAATTCGAGCATAGAAGTCTCTAGAAATAGACAATAGAGTTGAGCTTCAAGAAGTTAGTGACGAAAAAGTTAACATGGCAGATCCACAAGATTAACTTCAACCAAGAAATCTCACTTTGAGAGAACATGCCATACCTAATGCTCATATTTCAAGCATCACTCGGCCTGCAGTCAGGGGCGAAGCCAGATTTTTTAGTGAAGGGGGCCAAAATAAAAATACTATATATATATTAAAAATAATAAAATTTTAAAGAGGGCCAATTACGTATTTTAAAATTTTTTATAATATATATACATATATATATATATAATTTCCAAAAAAGAAGGGGGGGGGGGGGGCAGCTTCTCATACAAGTATCCTCGCCCCTGCCTGCAGTGAATGCTAACAATTTTGAACTTAAACTAGCCCTCATCAACATGGCTCAATAATAGTTTTTCTATGGCTTGAACCAGGAAGATGCTATTGAACACTTGGCAAATTTTCTAGAAATTTATGACACAATCAAGATGAATGGAGTCAGTGATGATATAATTGGGCTACGCCTTTTTCCTTTCTCATTAAAGAACAAGGCAAAAGCTTGGTTGCAAGGTCAAGCTGCTGAAACTTTCACCACTTGGGATAAACTTTCTAAAGGATTTTTAGCAAAATATTTTTTCTCCTGAGCAAACTGCAAAATTCAAAAATGATATAACTAGTTTTATGTAGTTTGATGGTGAATCGCTTTATGAAGCATGAGAAAGATTTAAAGAACTTCAAAAGAAGTGTCCTCACCATGGAATTTCAGAATAGCTTACTGTTCAAAAATTTGATAATGGGATAACAGGACCATTAAGTAGTACAATAGATGCAGTTGTTGGAGGTGCTCTAATGAATAAAAATATAGCTAAAGCATTAGAATTGTTTGAATCAATGGCGGAAAATAATTACCATTAGTCTAGTGAGAGGTTTTTAACTAAGAAGGTAACCAGTGTTCATGAAGTGGATGGGATATCTCTCTTAGCAACTAAGGTAGATACTCTAGCTAGAATACTTGATCATGTGAATCTTGCTTCTGTTATGAGTTGTGAAAATTTTGGAGGAAGCCATCGGACTATGAAGTATCAAGTTCAAAAGTACATTCAGTTTATGGAAAATTAAAATTTTGCACAACCAGCTCCCTTTGGAAACACCTGCAATCCTAGCTGGTGAAGCCATCCAAACTTGCCTTGGGGTGGTAATCAAAGTAACCAAAGGGTACCTTATCAAGCTCCATTCTTGAGAGACCAAATTCAAAATCAATTACAACCACAAAAAAGTAAACCATCATATGAATTGGCTTTGGAAAAATTTATTGGAGTTATTTCTGAAAGGTTTGACAAATTGGAATCAGGAATAGAATATATTGCAATTCAAAGTAAGAATTTAGAAATTCAAGTTGGCCAAATAGTAAGTTCTCTTAATAATCACCCACAAGGAGTACTTCCAAGTCAAACTGAAATTAATCCGAGAGAACATTGCAATATTATATTCCTAAGTAGCCTATAGCATGAAGACTTAACATAGAAGATAGATTTCTTCTTCTAAATTGACAAACAAAGAGAGTGAAGCTGAAAAAAGGAGGCACCTATTAAACAAGAGATAAAATCTTACGTGCCACTTATTCCCTTTTCTCAGCGGCTGATACGATATAAGTGGAATGAACAATACGGCAAGTTCCTTGAAATTTTTAAGCAACTTCACATTAATTTACCTTTCATAAAAACTTTTTTTTCAAATGCCAACATATGCAAAGTTTTTAAAAGAACTCTTGTCTAAGAAGAAAAAATTGAAGAAATAGCCTCAGTTGTACTTACTGAAAAGTACAACACATTATTACAAAATAAACTTTCCTTTATGCTTAAGGATCTAAAGAGTTTTTCTATTCCCTGTCAAATTGGTAGAGTTAATTTTTAAAATTCATTATGTGATTTAGGTGCTAGTATTAATCTAATGCCTTTATCTGTTTATAGAAAATTAAAACTCGCGGAGATAACACCTACAGATATAACCTTATGACTTACAGATGGATCAGTCAAGTACCCTGAAGGACTTGTAGAAAATGTTCTTATAAAAGTGGAACAATTCTATTTCTCTATCGATTTCATAGTTGTGAATTTGAATGAAGATGTAGATGTTTTATTGCTTCTTGGGAGGCCCTTCCTAGCTAGCGTTAGAGCTGTAATTGATGTGAAGAGTGCGAACTCACCTTAAAAATTGGGGATGATCAGATGGAGTTTAACATGATTCAATCTTTGAAGGATTCTACTTCTAAAAGTTTCCAAGCAGAGGCAAGTGATAAATCTCTTCAAAAAAGACTTCATTAAAAAGGATTCGCTCAAAGTTTGCCCAGTACCAAACTCCAAGCCAAAGGAAGGAAATTGTAAAGCAATCCATTTCACTTCACCCATGGATATAAGTTCACAAATAGAAATTGAAGGATATAAAAAACTTGGGAAGCATAATTTCAAGTTAACAATAGCAAGCAATATGGTGGAAAAGCAAGTATAATGTGATCTTTTACCTTGAGCTTCAAAGAAAAGTCGAGCTAAAGACTTTAAACAAGGGCTTTTGGGAGGCAACCCAATTTTTTTATTTCTTTATTATCATTTAATCTTTGTGATTTTAGTAGTTTTATTTCATTTGATTCAGTTAATTGGAAGTTTTGATAGTTATTTTACATAATATTAGAGTTTTACAGGGTGAGAGAAATAGATTTTTTTTAACTGGTAGTGAAAATATTTAATTTTGCACAATTTTTAGTGTTTTATGATTTTAATTTTTTTATGTTCATTAATATTTTATTTTTGTTGTTAAGCAAATAGAAAAAGTGAAGAAGAAATGGCAAGAAAAGGTAAATGTGAACTTTGATTAAGAAAAAAAAAAGAAAAAAAGGGGGTCCGAGCTACTGTCGCAATCGCGACACTTGTCGCGATCGCAACAGGCTCCTTAAAAAAAATTCAGCGCGATTGCGACGAGCCCGGTTCAAAGAAAAAAAATTGAAACATAAAACCCAATTTGCCCCCTCTTCCTCACTTATTTCTTTTTCTTCTTTTTTTTTTCTCTCTCTCACACTCTCAAATTCTCTTTCAAAATCCCTAACCATAAACTTTCAAAATTTTCTCAATTTCTTTCACAATCACACAAATCGTTACAAAATACACTTTACCCATCACTTTAATCATTAAACCATAGCATCAAGATTAAAAAGTATTGCAAGAAAATCAACAATAAGGACAGGCAAAGAAAATGTTTCAAGCTTTTTAAGGGAAGAGTTAGATTTGTTTCACAATTTAATATTTATTTTCCCATTTATAATGAAGAAGAAGGTAAGAGATTTCTGTCTTTATGTCCAGAACTATTTTTTCATAAAATAGGAAAGCCTTCATCCTTTATCTTTTTCTTATTATTTGTGATGTCTCTTATTTGTGGTTGCTTATTTTTCATTGGGGATAATGAAAAGATTAAGTGTGGAAGGAGAGTAGTTAACTCTTATTATTAGTATGATTTATATGGTATTTGATTAGATTGTCTTTTATTTTTATTCTTATTTAATTTTATGTCTTTTTATTTTTAATTGTATTAGATTTAAATTTCAGTTTTTAATAAATACTAGAACTTGTTCTACTCCTATTTGGCAATCTATTTAATTTTTGATCTCTACTTGTTCTTTACTTATTATTAAGCGAGTTAATTATTGTTATTTTATATTTCAACTTGATAATTGAATTCTTTTAGTTGGATTTAAATAATTCTTGTTTATTCTTAATTTAACGCATGGAATGAATGAGGTTGTGATCTTGAGAAATTTTATAAATTAATAGCACTTATTTTTAAAGAATATTTAAATTTGTTTTTATCATAGTTTTTTTTTAGTTCAATGTACTATAATAGATTCTTAAGTTAGTATGTATCACTAAGGTAGTAAATTGTTTAATTATGTGCATATATGATATGAGAATTATGCATAATTAATATAGTTATTATATTAAAAATTTTTGCGAGATGAAACATTAAATGCACTCGTTTTAAAATGCATCCACCATATATATATATATATATTTATATATATATAGAAAAGAGAAAATAAATAACAATAATGGGATGGAGCATAAAATGCACCCATTGAATATATATATATATATGTAATAATAGTGATAAACACATAGTTCTTATTGATCCCAAATTATTGTGAAAAATTGGCTACTTAGTGATGCTTGCTATATTCTTGGATTAATGAGTTATGATGAATTTCTTATAACTATGATTTGTTATAAAAAGTTTTTGTTAATCACATTAATATCTAAGTGTGCTTAGTTTGTAAAGTTAATTAAGGTTATGATTCTTTGAAGTTTAGTATTTTAAGTTAAGAATACGTGACTATTATTTTTCTTCGGATGATTGAGTTTGATTGATTATTGAAATTTGACTTAATGATGTTAATTTGCTTAAGGACAAACAAAAGTTCAAGTGTAAGAGAATTTGATAAATGCATATTAATCTTATATTTTCTATCAGATTTAGCATGTAATTGATTTAAATTAATCTATTCTAAGTTTATTTATGTGCTTTTATTTTATTATTCTTGAATTAAGATTAGTTTGAATTAATTTCTTGCATGTTTTTGTAAACTAAAATTTTAGGCAGAATTAGGCCTTCAGAGTTTCAAGTATAATTTCTATAGTTATAAAGTGCAAGATTGGAAAAGTGGTATTCATGAAGTTGATAGAGGACATCTCCTGCTTTTCAAAGAGGTCTGGTTTGTCAAATTCCAAGTTTGTTTAAGCCTTCAAATTTAATGTTTAAATTGATCTTAAATTTCATAAGCAGAATGTCAGTCTGAGCCACTAAGAGTATTGGGCCATAAATTGGGTGTCTGAAGTCCGACTGAGGTGATTAAAAAGGCTATAATAATCTAATCTTCTGGGGCCACAAGTTTTTTGAAGGAGTCAATTCGAGATAAGTCATCTATCTAATAGCAAATTGGCTAGTAAATTTGAATTTGAATTTTGAGCAGAAGTTGAAAAGGAGTAGGAGCCTAGTTTTTTAAGGAGTTGAATGTGATACAACAAGTAGAACGTGAACAGTGACACATGGCAGAATTCTAGAAAATTATTCTACACTTTTTCATATTTTTCTAGAGTAGATTAGCTTTTCCACCATTGGAGATAAAAGGAAGAAGAGGATTGTGCTTGAGGAGGACTTCGTCATCTCTATAAAATTCTTCATTCGTCTAGTTTGAATTCTCTTTTCAGTTTAAATTTTCAAGTTTACATTTTATTTAATACTTTGTTATTTTCTTATTTTGAAAGTTAGAATTATAAATTTCATGTTTAGTTTCTTAATTCCTATGGTTTTTATGATTAAATTAGCTATGAATAACTAATCTCCTTAGTGGGATTAGGTGAATTTAGGATTGTGAATTATGGGTATTAATTAATTTGATTACTATTTATTTCTTAAAATTCAAGATTTGTTGATTTTTATCGTAATACTTATGATTGATTGGCCATCAATTGTATGTTTAATTAAAATCGTATGTTGAGTGAAAACTAGGTATGATTTTAGATTAAGAAATCAACAACTTAAGAAAATTCTATTTAGAGATAAAAGAATAATCTTAAGACCAACTTAGTTCCTTTGATCTTGATAGGTTATTTTAATTTATTGTTTATGAAAATAGAATTTATAAATTACCTCAATTATTAATTTTCTTGCTTGAGAATGAGGAAGATTAAAATTTAAGGAATTGGTAACTTTGATTCAAGAAAATTTTGAATTAGTTTAAAAGTTATTTTTACCCATTTGAAATAATTCTAATGAAACATAACCCTACTTGTTTATCTTAATTAATTGAATTTAATTATTTTAATTTTAATTTTAAGTTTGAACTATTAGATAATTATCTTGGTTTAATTTTATTTTAAATTTGAATTTAATTTTAAGTTTTAATTTGAATTAGGGATTAAGTATTTAATTTTTGAAAATATAAAATTAATTAATTAGTTTTTAGATAATAGTTTATTTGAATTTTAGTTAATCAAATTACTCTTTCTCTGTGGGATCGGCCTTTACTTTCACTTTATTACTTGTTATGAGCCACGTACTTATGGTTAAAATCGATACACATACTCGACCAACAATTATGGTGCCACATTTACTAACTCATGCCTGTAGTTGGTAAATATAGATGGTAAAAAGTGGCACCACTTATTGGTTCCATAATTGTCTATAGTTGTATATGGTTGAAAAAAAGTATATTGTTGAGTTGTCAGTAATGAGTCATTATATTTTACAAACATATTTTTTTTATTATGTTGGTATTCCATAGGTAATTAGGCACAAATTTGTATATACTGATAAATATTTATTGGTATATCAGTACATTCTTGTAGCGAAATATATAGATATGTATAAGAGATAAATAGGTTTAGTTTAGAATTAGCACTAGTATCATCAAAGAGACATTGCTAGTAAGTGTGAGTTGTGCCACTTTTATACATAACTTTATTAGGATGCAGAGCATGGGCCTGATCAACCAATAAACTACTTTCAAGTCAGAGTTAGATCTAAAATGGTTATCTGAGTGTTAAGAGATGATTTGTAGAATTATCCAGACCCATCTAAACACAATGTTAAGTATGAGAGCTAGATGCACTTTGGAGTTGTGAGTCATAGATAGATTAGTTCCTTAATGAATTAATCCAACTGTATTTCTCAAAGTAGTATATCATCATGCATAAGTAATCATGGAGTGTTTGATTTCGATGAGGCAACGCCTACATTGAGTTCAAAATTCGAGGCAAATTTTTCTAAAAGGAAAAGATTGTAACAACCCAATTTTTCTTAAATAATTTTAAAATCCTATTTTTCTAAGAAATAAAAATTATTTATTTATTTATTTGATTTATTGTAAATTAAAATTTAATAACATAAACATATGTTATTAAATTTTTATATTATTATATTATTTATTTATTCTATTACATATTATTTTAAGTAATTTTTTTAAAAAATATCATTAGAAATAATATATATATATATAATTTATTTTAAGAAAAATAGAAACAACAATCAACCAAAGACAACCATGTGGTAGCCTTAGGCTAGTTGCCTCGCTTCCTAAAAAAGGCAGTAGCTACAAAAAAGGAAGGGGAGAGATAAGAAGGGAGAAGAAGAAAAATAGGAAGAAGAGAGAGTTGGAAGCCAACACATTTTTATCCATAATTTCATTACCAAACATCCGATGATCCACCACCAGTTGTGTTCCAAAACTAATATCTAGATAAGACAATGAGACCGTAACCACTCTGATAAGATTGGTCATATGTCCCAAAGCTGTTGTAGTAAATTTTGGTAACTGAAACTTTAAATAGTTATATCTCTCTCGTCTGAATTCTAATTCAATTGATTTAAAATGCACTAAAATCCTCTCTTCACAAGCTTTTATTTGATTACTATTGGGTTATAAGGGGATTATCGAAGTGATAGAACACTACCATCAAGACATAAGCTTTCTAACCAAATTTTGGCGACCTTCCAGTGAGTTGGTTACACCTTCAACATGTTTGAGCTCTTGAGTTCATTATCTTTCTAATGTCACCAATCAAGCTTCATTTGGATATCAAAAACCTTTGAAAGAGTTGTATATGTGGCAGTCTGTGAGAACAAAATAATGTTTTTATGAGCCAGACTTCTAGCAATTTATTTTTGAAGCTAGTTTGGTGAAGTATGTAACACCCCCCTAACCTAAGCATGTGAGATCTATACGCCGTTAGTTAGTTATCCAGTGAACCCTAGAATCAAATCTAGTAAAACCCTTGAAAATGAGACCAAACAAAACCCTAGAATTTGATTTTTTTTTAATGAAATGGTACCAAGTAACTATAATCAGCTCGATTTAATGTTAATAATTCATACTAAGTGATTTAGGCTAAGTGGCAATAGTTATTATCACAGGATAATGGGAATAAATATTTATATATGTAAAAATTAGAGACTAAAAATGATAAATTAGTGGGTCAAATTGAAAAGCAAAAAGAAGTGATGGGGGTAAAAAAAAAATAGAAATGTAAGTAAGTGGATGACTTAATGTAGTATTATTCATTGGCCAATGAAGTAGGGACAAGTAAGGAAGTTAGAAGCCTAATTACTTGCTAGCTCTAGCTTAATTAGCTGCTAAGTAAGGGATTTAAAAGAGTTAAAAAAAACTTAAGGAAGAAAAGAAATCAGCTAATTCTATATTCTCCACGAAATTCCTTCAGCAAGTTCTTTCCTCATTCTTGTTCTCTTCGGGTATTCTTAACTCTTAAACTAGAATATTGAAGAATGGTAGCAGTTGTAGAGAAGAAACAATGATATCATTTTTGTGAACTACTAAAACTGAAGAAAGTAAGATTCCATTATCTTCTCTTCTATCTCTCCCTTAAAAATTAAGTTTTGATGATGAGTTGATGCTTAGGAGTGAACCTTAGTTCTTGATGCATTGATGTATTAAATATATTAGAGTCTAATAGTCACTAATTCTAAAATAATCATGAACACTTGATATAATAAAGCTCAAGAAAATTAATATACCTCATTTGGAACTTGGAATTCTAAGTTGTTTGCGTAAGGGCTTATATGTTGGTAGATATGTATACCCTAGAGACAATCACTTTAGATTTTAATATGCACATTACATTTATTTATATATTAATAAATTAAGGCATTCTTTATTATTCTGTACTCATGTGATGCATGTAGTTGATTATATATCTTAAACTATTTAATAAAGTCCTTAGTATAAAACACAATGTAAGGAAAATCATGATGAGATCATGATATGAGATTCTTATTACATGAAAATGTGTTTATACTAAAATAATCCCTAGTCATAGTATTAACAAAATGGGACTTTGTTAATGCAGATATACTAGCACATATTATACGTCATAATTTAATTAAGCAGATGTTCTCATAAGCTGTAAGCATGGTGATTCTTAGAGTTAACATGCAAATGCTTGTTAGAAGAAAAAGTTTATTGGATGGCCAAACTAGGAGATAATCATATAGATTTCTATTCAATGTCAGTGATCTTATCTCATCATAGTAGTTGTGTAAATATCTTTAGACTTAAGGTCTCTAAGGTATCTTGGATATTAAGTGTTATACTTTAATCCCATTCCTTATTGTCTCATGAGAGATCGCTCATAGGGTGGTCATTGGGTATTGCATGAGGTATTCAAAGATACTTGAGAGATCAACAAAGGATACATCACTCCTGATAGAAGGAGAGTATATCTCACGACCTCTTATAGGAAGGCATTACTCTAGGAACCCTTAGCCAAGGCGGATGGATCTTTGAGAGAGTCTCAAAGATGCCTTTTATAGAGTAATGGGCTTTGGGAACAAGAACTAATAAATTTGGGCTAGGTGTGATGTAGTCAGTCTAGCGAGAGTTGATACAAAGTCCATGCTCTAAACCAAATGCGATATAGTATGATGTAAGGAGTTTAATGCATCGTAACTATCTATGGAAAGGTTGAAGTCAAACCACTTTTGACTTTCTCAACACTTAGGTGGCCATGATATATTGTTAGATGCTAATCTTGTTCTACTTAACATCAATTAGTTGATTAGAGAATCAATCCTAAATGAAGAGTTTATTTGAGGAAACCTTAATTTTAATTAAGGGTAAAATTGATATTTAGCTACCAGCGTATTTGGGAGCCCAATTGGTCACACACTAAAAAAAAGGGTTCAAAATTAATTAAATTGGCTTTAATATATTATGGGATAATATATTAAATGGATTCGATCCCTTAAGAAAGAAGAAAAAGGGTCTAATAGCTATGAGGCAAAGTTGAGCCCATCTGGGTATAACAAGCTATTAAGTTTAAAATCCCCAGATAATAGAAATCCTAGTAAAATCATAAAAGATAAAAGATACCATCTTAAAAGATGGGAGCCTAATATTTGCCTCCTAACCAAAAAGGAAGATAAAAAAGAGTTTTTTCTTTCTCTTAGGTTTTCTTCGTCCTCCACTTGAGTGTCTCTTCTTGCTAGCATAAATATTCTCTCTAAGCCACTCTTATTAGATAGGAGATTAATTATTCCCTTTGTGTGGATACTATTAAAGATAATCCTGCCCTTGGGTTATTGTCCTTTGCGACAACCCAAAAAGAAGAGAAGGTAAAGAATTTGTAAAGAACTCTTAGGTATAATCTCTAAACCTTGAACATGCTTCCTTTAATTTGATTTAATCAATATGGGATGATCTAGGGTTTGAGAATTTTTTATTTTTCACTACTTATTGGCTGCCATTTTTATTTGTTCTTGCTATGAATTCCCAACATATATACCTAGGATTGAGGTTAATAAATTGAACTATGATAAAGTAATATAATTAAGATGGATGAAACTCCTTGAAAATGAATTTAAGAATTTTAATAAAGCATTAGAAGTGAAGGAAAGTAAAGAACATATAATATAAACTTTGGAAACTTAATAGAAAACACAACATGTCATGTGAACCCTTGTCTCACCACCATTATTTTGGACATGATTCTTATTATGTCCCTTAAACACACTTTCATGCCTTAATAATAGTCACGAAGAGCCTTTCACGACTACTATGATGACCGTGATATTGACTGCGAGACACATTGTAACTAAGTTCCATCTTTAGTTAATTTGTCATGGTCGCTAAACTATCTCGCCGCTATAATCCTGGTCTCACAACCATGATTCACAATCGCTAACTAGAACGTGATTCTCTCTCGACCATGCATTTTCCCTAGTTTTAGCATTTGTTGACTATGAGTTAAGTTTTTTCAACCTAAAATTAGGTAGTTTGTGTGGATTACATTCATTCAACATAGATTATGTTATATATATGTATAATTGTGTACAAAAGCATTGACAATGCAGCTTCAAGCATTTGAGTTGAACCTTGAATAATGTGACCTTTAGTTATTGACTCTTGAGTTGGTTTGATTTCCAACTCCATCATCTTACTTGTTTTCCTAATTTGAGAAAGGTATCATACTTCTTGCTAAGGCACTTCCTAATAGTTTTGAAATCTCTATTGTACTTGGACATTATAGATATATATATTATATCCCTTGAATTTAATAAGTTGATGTGGAGAAAGGACATTAAGTCATTGGTCCTCTTCTCATTCCCTTATCAATGATTTTATGATTTTCTTTTGTTAATGTGATGTTAAGTTTGTGACCCTTAATGAGTTATAAGCAACATGAAACATATGACAGAACCCAACCCTAGTAGGGGGTTAAATCACTAGGTTGTGTGCATATGAAGTTTATGATTAAAAGGGAGATGTTATTGCCCTTTAAGTTATTCTAAAATGGGCCTAAATGTTACACGGTAGGAGCCAACTCTAGAACCAATTAAGGCTAAGTGTTACATCATGGGAGCCACCTTTAGAGACTCATATGATTATATTATGTGTTGTCATTACTAGTGTAACTCTGTTTATTCAGCATGATTAGTAAATTGATAATTTTGATTTTGGAGTTTCTTTTATTTGATGATTGTGACAATAATGAGTTTGCTTCCTCGGTATAAGTATAAGTTTCATTGCAAACCCTAAAAGCTAGTAGAAAGCTACATAATACTTGATTTCTTCCCTTGATATCCATCATTGCATCACATATTCTATTCATTTTATTACTTTATTTACTATTATCCCATTGAGTTAATGGCTCGTTAGATTATTTGTGGTAGTTTTGCAGGTATTGTTCATTCCATAGAAGCTTTGTAGCATAGTGGCATTATAGTTAAAAAGAGATAATGCTAAGGTTTGGCAAGGAAGTAGAAAGGAGTTGAGTGGTTTAGTGTTGAAATGTATGTAATTGAAGAATAAATTAAGAATTTGTGAATTTGAATTTGAGATATGGTCATAATCATGTATGATAACTTATATGGCTTAACTAGGGATACGTGAAAGATTGAATGGGTTTACTATGTTGCCTAGTTGTTATATTAAATAGTTAATATAAATTGTCTTGGAATTGAAATAGATGTGGTTCTTCATGGTGCCCCGTGGCCTAATGCCTACCTGAACCTTAGGATCATTATGCCTCTAGAAGCGGGGTGTTGCAAAGCATCACTTCAATAAGTCTAGAATAAATTATTTTCAATGTTATAGCTAATTTTCAATGATCATTAAATTATATAAGATAAGCATTGAGTTATAATATATTCATTAAAAATTATAGAATATTAAAATGGGTATATGTTGACTTAGGCTTAGGTCCATCTTGATTTTGATCCTAGAAAACAAATTGAAATATTCTAATGGCTTCATTGAGTGTCTATATGACAGGCATGTAACTTAAAATGAGCTGAAATACAAGAAACTTGAAGTTCATTAAGCGCTAAGAACCATGTCTATGCATGGCAAGAAAATGAGAGCATGCCTGCAACAAGAAGATTGTGACTGCTAACATTAGAGCGCGACCATTAAAATGGATTTGTGATAGTGCAAATGGTATCACCCCTATGAAAATGGGCCTAACGACATAATACTATTCACATATATATCGCTATTGCACCCAAGATCTCACTCTCGCAATCTTTCTAAAACCAGAAGCCAAAAACACATAGAAGAGATCATGTTGAGCTTTGTGTTAACTTTCTCAAAGCAAAAATTACTACCTAACCATGAATTCAAAGAGGAGTAATTATGATGTTCATAAAACCTAAAGCCTGAAGATAAAGAAACCATCACGGTGAACATGAAGACTGCAATATGAAATTGCGAACTTGACATGGAGAGCGCGACCGCGAGATTCATATGGCCATTGGAGGGCTTCAATGGATAGTTGAAGAACCAACAAGAAGATGCCACATGCCATACTATAAATATAAAGTTTGCGACCACAAAAAAGGCTTGGTGATTGTGACAACCTTCTGACACAAAAATTCAAGAAGATTTTTCAGCTAGAGTTGGGCTTTTTCTATCCACTTCACCAACGAGCAGAATTGCTTTGAGGCCTATAAATACAACCTCAAACAAGGCTCCAAGTGCTGAGAAATCTTTCATTTCTTAAGCTTTTAATCTTTTAATTCTATTTCTATGGTTGAGTTTTAGCCTTAAACACTATTATAAAGGTTTAATGTGAACTACAAACACTTGTTGGATTTGAAAGTTAGCCTAGGAATACTCTTACAAGGGGTTCGAGTGTGAGATTTAAGGAGACACTTGGTTTGGTGTGAGCCTAAATACTATATTTAGAGTGAGCCTTGAGAAAAGTCTTGTAAAGTTCGGAGTGATCCCGAAAATACCAAGTTAGGGTTTGGCTTGTAAAAATCCAAGAGTAGTGTAAGGATTGTTACCTGAACCACTAAAAATCTCATTTGTATCTTTCTCTTCCCTTACTTTGTAACACCCTTATATCCTAAATACGTATAATACATATACATATATATACATAAAATACACATTTAAGATACAAAGGTACTACATTAATCATATATAAAATCCTCATTTAAATATAAAATCCTCATTAAAATATTAAAAAAAAATTATATATTTATAAAAGAAATTCTTTGAGAAACTTTCACTAGAGTTTTGTCTGCAATTTCAACATTTTCCAAAATCAACAAACACACACAACCTATACAAAATTTCATTCCAAAAATGTAGTTTTACAAATCTAATAATTTCTCCAATTATCATCACACACTTCATCCCCAAAATTACATTTTCATTAAATACATTCATAAGTTTTTTTAATACAACAATGCCCAATATCTACATATATACATACTTAATACCCCAAAATATGTACTTATACTGAGATTTTATTATACAAACCAAATAAAAAGAGTATAATTTTTAAAACTATACATGTATGCAGCACTATCAGTGTTGGTCACATGGCAGACTCAACTTCAAATCTAAGACTCTAACTGGTCCACTCTAATCCATAGATCTCTCACTTGTATGATACATTTGAACCACACAAGCAATTTTCTTAGTGGTACATATTTTAATAATAATAATAATTAATCATTAACACATAATGTCCACTAACATATCACCTTCACAATGTTGGCCTCAAATATATTTTGAGGGCATCAATCACGTTATGCCATCACATAATGTACCATATATATTTACTTAACGATATTCATGGTTTCCTAAACCATAAAACATAACATATCTACAATGCACACACATACATATGCTCATACACACTGGGCCCAGCATCTCAATTAAAATGACCCAAAGGCCCGACACCGAGAATAAAGTATCACACATATCACTCGTAGGTCGTTCTCTATTGACACTTGAAGCAAGTATCAAATATCACTCGAAAGCCGCCCTCTCTCGATACTGAAGACAAAGTGTCTATCATCGCCCGAATGCCTTCTTCTTAACACCTATGTGCTCGACACTAATGTGCCCCCCCCCCCCCCCCCCCCCCCCCCCCGCGCGAAGGCACAACATACCACGTGACTTTACATATTTCACGTATAAACATTAATTTTATATTGGATAAATATTCAATGTGACAACCATCACATAACTATACCACATTGCATAGGTTATGTGAATATCCACATTTTAAAATAATTATATACATAATACATACCCAACACACACACTTTATATTATATCATATTTTTTTATTCCTATTTCCCTTTCTCTTTCCTCTCACATTCATCACTATTAACTCAAAGTATTGGATTAAAATTTTTATTTCTATATTTTTAACTAAGACTATACATATATAAATATTTAACATTGTGAAATTATTTAACATTTTATATATAACATAATTTTTTTAAAATGTAATTTTAAATATAATTTTAAATTAAAATAAAATTATTTAAAAAATAAAAATAAAATATAGTTAGAAAATAATACAAAAATTTAATATAAATTAATATATGTCATCACAGTTTGATGGAGATATTATTAGATGACAAGTCAAGGACGGTGTGGAATTACTGGAATGCCAGATAAGGACTTGGAAGAAAAAAAAATACATCTTCAATTGGCTTTAGTATCCTTTGGACTGAGTTATTGGAATCTTCCATAGAAATAACCAATAAACTCCAAATCGATATTGTCACTATCAATCAATTTTAATTTTAATTTTTAAATTGATTTTAATTTTCAAAGTCTTCTTTATATTAAATTATTCTAAAATAGAGATTGTAGAAGACATAATTTCTGTCAATTTACATGTTCGGTTAACTTTTAATTTTTCAAAAGTCTTCTTTGAATTAAATTTTTTCAAAAATACTGTAGAAGACATGATTTCTGTCAATTTATATCTTCAATTAACTTTTAATTTTTCAAAGTCTTCTTTTGGATTAAATTATTGGAATCTTAGCCATAGAAAAAACCCTCTAACTTCAAATCGATATTTTCACTTATTGCTAAAAAAATTAAAAAAAAAATCGACATTGTCACTGTCATTACTTGTTGAATTGATCTATTAAATTATTGATAGTCAAGTTTCAAATCACATTTAATGGTAATTCATATCTAATAAAATCTAGATTTGTATCATTAATTAATGGATGGTGAATTATTGATAATCACTTTTATATTTGAGTCAAATTGATTCGAATTAAATGAATAATTTTTTTTATTAATATAAAAAATATATTTTTATTAATCAAATAATAGAAATTATAAAATAAACATTTATCTAAATGTCTTAACGCATAGTTGACTTGAAATTTGCCTTTATTATTTTTTCTTCAATTTTTTTCCAGCATCTAATTTAATATTTATTCATTGAACTCAATTTTTTAAAAAAATAAATTTTTTATTTTAAAATAATCAAATAATTATATTATTTTAGAAAAATTAAATAAGTTAAATACTTGTTTAAAAAAAATTAAATATCTAAAAATAAATATCTCAAGTGGAATAAAAAAGTAATAACATCAACCTAGCAGTCCAACATATCTAAAACTTCCAAAATTATTATTATTATTATTATTATTATTATTATTATATACACACACACACACACTAAAACACCCATCAAAATTAATAATTAATTTCCCAAAAAAAAACCATACTTCTTTCTTGAATTTTATGTTTTCCCCTTTTTTTATTTTTTTCCTTTTTTCCTTTTTTCCCTTTAGTGCCTTTTTTTTATAGTTAATGTCAAAATTGACACAAAGTTGATCAAAGTCGATCTTATTCAATGGATTGGGCCAAATTATTGTTGGGTTTGGACATTTATTTTGGGCAAGTGATAAAATTGGACTGCATTAGTTTTTATTTGATTGCTTGAAGTCACCAAATCAAATTGCTTCAATAGAATAACAATGATGGAAAGCGGGTCAACTAATCATGGCCACTAAGAAAACAACTGAAGAAGCGAAATTTTTGGGCAAAATCAACAACGGCAACAATCTTACTCTGTAATTTTTTTCCCCAATTTCAATAACAATAAAAGCAACCCAGATTCTTCCTTGCTCTTTTGTATGTTTTGGTTGATAGGTTTGTAAGATCAGTTTGTATTGCTAGAATTCTCTGAGTTGGTGGTTTTGTTGTTGTGAAATTTGTTTTGTAGAGTGTGAGAAAAAAATTGAAGAAGATTAAAAGTGATTATATAATCTCACATAATTATAAATCACACGAGCATAAAATAAAATCACAAAGCACTTTTAACGAATATTTTTCAATACATAAGATTTACTCAAATATTGGATAAAAAATAATTACATATGACTCTTAAAAAACTTATTCTATAATACTCTTATTTACAATGTTACTCACTATTAATCCTAATTTAATAAGGATCATCACTCAATTAGAAACAATATTAAAATAGGAATTCTACTTTACGTAGAAAATAATTCTCAACTCATTTTAAGAATATTTTTCACATACAAAATAGGAAAAAACTCTTCCAAATCCTATTAGGATTTCGAGGCACAATCCTAATAATCTTCACCTTAACTCAAAATCTTATAATAATGTAATTATCAATAATCATAACAATCTATATCTTACCTTAAATTAAAGGATTACATAATCTTTACGTCTTCAAATTTTTCAATTTGTTAAACCTTCAACACATTAGTAGAATTTTTGTCTATCTTCTCCATTAAGCCATAGTGATTTGTGTCAAATATGATAAAAACTAAATAAGTCCAAACCCGACAAGTCAAAATCAATTGCAATTATACTTTTCAATGTCAAATTTTGGCATTGTCATAATTAATCCCAAATAAATTTAACTAGACTATGATATTATTTATTACAAATAAAAGACCTCAAAAATATTTATATAGATTGGCTTGATACAAACAATGGAATAAATAATAAAATATAAATAGAGAAAAATAAAAGAGCAAGAAGAAATTTAATGCGGAGGCAAAGAAGAGATGTATGGGCTGAAATTTAATATAAGGATGTAGGATCTGGTTCTATGTTGGAAGGTGATGTATGGGCAGAAGTCTTTTATTTTTTTCCTCTCAATCTCCTTCTTAAAGGTTTGATTTGCCTCTCATTTTGATACTATGAGAATTAACTTCCTTTTGTCTATGGCCCGAATTTCAATTTCCGGAATCATCATCCTTCCCTTAATTAATCACCTCAAAACAATGACTACAATAATACCACTTGTTGATATCATTATGTTAAAGTTCCCTTTTTTAATAATTAGACTCTAATTAAAAGATTCAAAAATAGTTACAATACTATTTCATGCAAATTTATTAATTGTATGTTATAAACAAACAAACAATTTTATTAAATATTTAAAATACAGATACATGCGCTTGATACCCAATTTCACTTAGCTATTTAAAGTTAAATATGATATTTAATATGCTACTATATTTAATATTTATGGATAGCACATAAATAAAAGGCATAATAACATATATAATGGTTGATAATAGAAGAAAGATTTGACAAAATCTTGCTTTTGGTCCAAAATTTGGTCATGTTATGCCTAGGGAACAATGACTAGTGCTAATAAAGCACTTATTTGCCAAAATCTTGCTTTTGGCCTGAAATTTGGTCATGTTATGCTCAAGGGACCAATAATTACTACTAACGTTAGAAATGGAAGTTAAGGGACAAACTGCAAACATGAACTGAAAGTAGAACATAAATCAAGGACCATTAATTACTACTAAAATTGTTCAAATCATTTCAACGAGATAAGCTTAAAATGACGAATGAAACTTCAAATATGTAGAAGAGCTTAGTTGATGTTGTGGGAAGCCCAATAATATTGCCATCATAGGCAAGACTAAATGGACAACACGTCAAAAAAATAAAATAAGAAAGCTTGAAGCAAGTTGGAAGGCTAGTGCACTACAAGACTAATTAAGGAAGAAGAGCTAGCGAAATGACATAGGCTATCAAGTAAGCCCTTGTGCATTTGAAAGGACCACCAAATTAAAATGGGTAAAACTAGGATGAGAAAATGGAACCCAAAACTAAGAAAAGCATATGGAATTCAAAAATGCCAATTGGGTTATGCTTAAAAAGAGTGACTATTATTACTACTACCACACTCATTTGCCAAAAGCTTGCAATATGTAACAGTAACTACTACCACGACGGCATTTACTCAATTTTTTTTGGGCTTGAACATTTGCTGAAATTATAATATATAAAAGTCTACCAAAATCTCTCTTGATATAAAATTTGTTCATATGGATAAGTTATTTTGTTATTTGGGATTATTACACTATATACGCCAAAAAAAAAATCACTTTTTAAATATATTGTCCCGCTTATTTTATTTATAATTTTACACTTGCAATGTTCTTTTTTTTATTTTTATAATTTCTTATTTTTATTTTTTTACTATTTTATTTTATTTATATTTATATTTTTTAAAAATTTAATATCATATTTTCAACATATAAATAAATACACAATATATACATAATATATATATATATATAATATATACAAAATACACAATCAACAATATAAATTACATATACAATAATTATATAACAAATCTATAACACATCTCTATAATATTTTAATATTTGTTTAATTTTATTTTTTTAATTTTTATTTCCACAATATTCACACGATATTTAATAATATTTATATAAAATACGCATAACTTAAATAACAAAAACATAATATACACAAAATATCTAAAACATATTTACATAACATATACAAAATAAAATTATATGTATTTTTTTTTTATATTTATAATATATAAAATTTATTTAAAAATAAATTCAATAACTTTTATTCATAAATTTTTGCATATATTTTTTTATATTTTGTGTTATTTATTTTTTTATAATTAAGATTTTTGTTCCTTTACAAAAAATTATGATTTTTATATAATGAAAAATAATTTAAAATATTAATTTTTATTAATTTATTAGAATATTTTTATTAAATAATAAATTTTGAAAAAATTTAAAATAAAATATTGATTGTGACAAGAACATAGATATTTAAAAAAATTAGTAAAAAATGTGATATTTTTAAAATTTTATATCAATTTTTTATAAAATTATAAATATTTTAACTTTTACAGTATTTTTGAAATAATTTTTTTAGTAGTTATGTAAATTTCCCTTATTTTTTTTGCAAGACAACACCTGTTCCTCTATAGACCCTCAAAAAGTAATACCAAAAAAAAAAAGGCGAGCAATCAACATATGCTAAAATGGGAAAGGAAGGCTTATGTAGAGGCACGAGGACCAAAAGCAGAGCATGTATAACCTCTTTCAGAAGATTTCTTTCGGCTAAACAAATAGCTCCTAACTCTTACTACTTGTCTTCCTATTTCCGGACAAACTTGTTTCATTCGTTATTTGTGATGGTCTTAGAGCACCAGTAATGGTGATGGTGATAAGGTTATAAATTGGACTAAACATTGATGGAAACGTTGGGTTTAAAGCTTATGTGTTAACTTTGACACTATACAATATAACAACACAAACCAAAATAACATCTTGCTAAATAATTGAATGAAGTGGATTATAATGTCAGAGATTGTAATCTTATCATTTTAGCATGATATCCTACTGCTAAAAAGACATCATGATGTCCTCCTGATAGAATGAAAAAAAACTTCACTCACCTTTTATAAGAGTAATAAATACAAAACAGCACCAGTTATTCTATACAAGAAAAGTAAAAAATCACCAACCATACTTGGCTTGCGTTTGAGCTTTAGTGAGTAAACCTTTGGCGCGCTGTTCTGACATTTCCATCTCCTTCTGTTTCATATCGTAGTACAATGAGCCAATCTGATGCTTCCTCTTGTGCAGCTTTGAAGGCTTCCCCTTGGTAGTAGAAGCAGCAGGCTTCAAAAGAAAACAGTAAGAACAATTGCTTTATTTAAAAAAAAATAAGAAAATAGAGCAAATAACAGAGGAATCCTACAATAACAAATAAATTCAGCCAGTTCCAGAGGAATTCAAATAAAATCTTAATAATCAATTTCATGTGGTCACGACAAAATCTTATTTCCAGACAATAAGCTCTTTATATTACTAGCCTTTGCAAAGTATTGGAGCCAAAATGATACTTTATGAAGGAACCATCCTACTTACAGACAAATGACAAAAACAATTAGCAGAACCAGGCAAAAATGGATTATTAACTTCCTAAATTATGAAGGCAAATAGCATCTTCTTCATCTTCTGCCATTTTATTCCTGGGTGAATAAACAAGTACATGTTCCACCATGCAATTTCCTTCCAAAGTTCAATTATAGAAATTTACATAATCTTCTAATTCAAACAAGAAAATATAATATTCTCCATCTTAACCTTTATATGGATGCCTGGAGAAACAAGGAATTCTAGATAAATAGGTCAAAGCACCTCTTCCTACAAAACATAAATCTTATGCCATGTTTCATTCGTTCTGACAGTAAAAATGGAATAAAATCCCTATACTAGGATTACAATTTTTTTTTTGGTGGATTGCATTTGTTTGCTTTGGTTTTGCTTTGGTCCACAAATAATTTTTAATTTTTATTTTAATCTTTTAAAATTTGGATAACTTCAATTTTAATTGATATGATATGTATTCAAGTATAATTATCAATATAATCAATAAATTTTATTTAATTATTTCAAAAATAAACTAAGAATAGGATTTCAAAACTTTAGACATCTGTTTTCATTTGGGTTATAATTCCTCAATGAAGCACCAATCCTAAAAATAGAATATTAAGAGCAAACATGTGAAAGTTAAACAAAATTAATAATTCACAAAGTACAATCAATGCACAAAATCACAAAATTAAATGGGAACCACTTAAAAAGATACCTGATAGGAAGGCCCAAATGCAATTCCAGTTAACTTGACCTGGTCCTCCCTTGGTCGATTCTTTGTTAACTCATCCTGCTTCACCTCAATGACTTCAGTTGGAATATCCTTCCTTCCCCTCTTCCCTGGCACTCTCAAAGCACTCTCATTTGGCCCTGTTCTCTCAGGGCCAGCTGTAGCTTGACCATTACTCCAGCTATTACTATGATGTGCATAATCATCATAATTTCCATAGCCGCCATAACTCTCGTAACTACCATAACTAGAACCATCATCCCCATTAGCATTTTGAGAAATGTTTTGATTAATTCCTGATTCAAAACTGCCAATAGTTGCATAATTCCCTCCAATCTCATCAGAACCCATTACATAGCTCGCAGAAATACCACTATGACCCGGATCATTATTTTGATCGTTCTGTGTCCCAAAGCTGCCTCCTGAACTTGACACGGGAGCTTCAGTTTCAACGATGGATCGCCTACCAGACCCTGCAGCAGATGGAAGAACGCCAAATGTGGAGGAGTTCCTGGGAGCAGGAATGCTGGACAAGAATGACTTCACAGAGGAAGATTGTGACAAAATTTCATACTTCTTGTGCTGTTTTTTCTCCTTTTCACCTTCATCTTCATCATCCTCATCATCCAAATCAGAGGGCTTTACATAATTAGGGTTAATGGGGGGCTTGAATTGGACAACCCTTTTGGAAGGAGGGTCTATAGATGAGATATTTGACACTGGTTGTTGTCGGGCTTGGGTTTTAGGTTGAGGGAGTGAGGAAAAGAGAGAAGAAGAGGACTTGGAGGAAGGTTTTAGATCATCTTCATCTGCCTTGACATTATTATTATTATGGTAAATTATGGATGTCGAGGATTGGTGTTTAAATTGGGTTAGGGAAGAGGAGACTAAGGAAGATTTAGGGTGTGGGAGGGAAGAGAAAAGAGATGAGGATGAGTTTGATTTAGAGCAAGAGACGGCATTTTGACGCTGGTTCTCTTCTTCATCATCTGAAGAGGCATAGTTCGCAAGCAAAGAGTCCATGAAAATTCAGCTATTTGCTATTGCAAAGCTCTTAAGTCTGGAGACAAGTATAAAGAAAGACTAATGAAAAATTAACTTGCATCCAAATCTTCAAGATTTTGCATCAAAAACAAATAATAATTACCCAAATGTATACATAATTATCAATTTAGCAGTCAAAGGTCGAGCATTATATAGATTTTAGGAAAATCTCAAGTTCCACAAATCGAATTTCCCACAATAAAAACATCAAATAGGGTTAAGGTTTTGATCAAGAAATCTTACATGTAATAACTTTATATAAATTTGAAAACCAAACTTGACCGGACAAAGACATTTCAAAGAAAGAAATTCTCCCAGAAAAAAACTCTAATCAGACATATTTTGTCTTCAAAGAAGATGAAAGGTAAGGAGAGGAGCCGATGAACCACAATGTTATTATTGGCTAAGGCTTATCACTGTCTATGGCAAGGTTGGTCGGCTTAGGAGATTTTCATTTTCTTTATTTAATTTATAATTTTTAAGAATATTTATAGGATCAAATTCAAATCAAAATTATAACTAACCAAGATTTCCAATTCTTTAAAATAATAATCAAAACGAATTAATATTTAAAAAAAATAAATACAATCAACACAAAAATAAATAAATAAATATTCTCAATTCAGTTATAAATTATGATCAAATAATTATAATTTATAATTTTAAATATCATTAATATATATTTATTAATATAAAATAAAATAAATTATTATTAAATATTCAATATTAATATTATTAATAAAAAATTCATTATAATAATATTTATTGCCAAAAATTATAATTCATATATTCATAAATTATAAATTTTGTTATTTTCGTTAATAGATTGTCAATTTTAAAATAAATAAATCAAAATTTAAAAATTAAATTTTTTCAAAACTAAAAATCAAATTGAATCAAAAGTCAAAAACCTTATAATAATTTTTGTTAGTTTGGTTATTTTATTAAAATTGAATAGTGCACATCTCAATGAATTTTTTGATAGGCACTAATTATTGTTGTCTTTTATTGAATGCAGATATTATCTTAGAGTTTAAATATTAATATAAATATATATGAAAAAAGTTTATTATCTATAAATTAAGTAAAATATAACAAAATACAATTTATATCTTGAAATGTATAATTTTTAATCAGAATTATAAAAATAAAATAATATTTAAAAAATTAATGAAAAACTCTCATATTTTGTTTAGAAAATTATTTAATATCCGATAAAAATTTCTTTAAATAAGTGTTGAGTTGAAATGTTATATGCACAGGAAAAATTATTATTCATTTTCATTATTTTTGTTGTTATTGTTGTTGTTGTTATTGTTAGCCAACATATGCTTAATCGCACTACAGCATATATTAAATTATCATAACAACATTAAAAGCAGAAAGAAGAAAGCATCATTAAATCTTATAAAAGCCACATAGTAACCCAATCTAGGCAGCGGCAATTATATCTATTCATCTGTTGAATCTAAATTAGAGAAATATTATGTTTGAAAGGCTCTGCTCGTTTAATTGCCTTCAATTCATTTTTACAAATTGAAATATGTGCCTCCATCCACCAACAGATCTATAGACAACTTATAAGAGATATAAAAATATTCATAATAATTGGAGTTTCAGTTGATGCCTTCATTCCTTGCCCACTCTCGCCTTCAAGTCTTTAGAGATTAAATTAAAGATGTAGCAAGTGGAAATATTACAAAGCTTGAATACGAGAGACCCCCTCTCATGCAAATGACATAAATAAATTACATTGAAGTTTTAACATTTTCTCTCACTCAGTTATTGTAGAATACATTAGTTATTTGCTCTGCCGAGTTAGGTAGAATTTAGATTGTGTTTAATCCAAACTTGGTCCTAATCATTGAGCAACTAATGCACTCTAGAGTTCAAAGAGGTCATACTATTTTCTTTTGGACTGTGGTGTATGGAAGCAATAATGAGGTGGACAGGAGAAGCTTATGGGACTTATTGGTTAAGATTGGATCTACTATGGAATTTCTGTGGTTGGTTAAAGGGGACTTCAGCGTTATTCACAGTAACCAAGAGAAGATTGGAGGAAATTAAATGGACCTTAGCATATACAGTGATTTCAGTAACTGTTTAATATATGCCGGGTTAATGGAGCTAAGCTTTAAGGGCTGTTTCTTCACATAGACCAACAACTCTACCAGAATTTGGAGAAGGTTAGATAGGCATGTAGTAAACAGCCTACGGATAGATGAATTTGCTCTGTTTGATTGTGAGGTGCCGATTGTGGGGATATTTTATCACTCCCCACTTGAGGTGAATCTGAGAATGGATAATGAAGTGGTTAAGAGCCCATTCAAAATTTATAACATGTGGATATCTCATCCACGGTATGCTGAAACTGTGACAAAAGTGTGGCAAATGAGGGTACATGGGACAGCAATGTTTTGAGTCTGGACCAAATTGAAGAGACTCAAGAAGGAGCTCCAACAGTTGAACATGATTGAGTTCTCAAAGATATCCCAGGGAGTCAACAACTACAAAGAAGTGCTTGCCAAAATGTGTGCTGGCTTGAACAAAAGCTTGACAATAGCTACGTAGGTGATCCTTTAGCAAACAGAATTCGAGATTACTGTTCAAAGATTCTAATTTGAGGTTTGAGCATATCCTTCTCAATCAAGAGAAGAGAAAATCCTTCTCATGGTAATCATGTTATCGCTACATTAGTTTGGCTTTTGTTTTCAACAAAGAGTTTTAAATGACTTCTGCAGACCTCATGGATGATGTAGAAATATAGACCTTGTTATTGTTACACAAGACTCGTGATGATACTATACCTATATGCGCTTAACAGCTGCTAGACGATGTCTTGATATGCAGTGTTCCTTGCTTATTTCTCTCATTAGTACATAAGTTATGACCATTATGCGCTAAAAGTACAAAATCATATATTATGAATTTTCCTAGTTATACCGAGACTAGTGCTGGTGTAAACCGTAAGTTGGAAGTGTGGAGAAAAACCCTCGAGGACAAGGGTTTTAAGTTAAGTAGGAGTAAAACGGAATATATGCACTGTGAGTTCAGTCTAAGGAAGAAGCAGGAACATGAGGTTAAGTTGGATGGAGTTTTGGTTCCTAAAACCAAGCACTTCAAATATTTAGGTTCGGTGTTCCAGAATGATGGCCGTATAGATGAAGATGTGGCTCACAGAATACAGGTAGGGTGGTTGAAGTGGAAGGATGCGACTGGGGTTCTATGTGATAAGAAAATACCTCTGAAAGTGAAAGGTAAATTCTATAGGACGGTTGTTAGACCTGCGATGCTCTATGGTAGTGAGTGTTGGGCACCAACAGGACAACATTTGCATAAGATGAGTGTGGCAGAAATGAGGATGCTAAGATGGATGTGTGGACATACCAGACTGGACAAAATTAAGAATGTTCATATTCGACAAAAAGTCCAAGTAGCGGACGTCGGAGATAAGGCGAGGGAAGGAAGACTTAGATGGTATGGGCATGTTTTAAGAAGACCTCCTAATGCTGCGGTTCGTAAGTGTGAGAATTTGTTGATTGAGGGGGCTAGAGGTCGTGGCAGACCTAGAACTGTGTGGAAGGAGGTGATAGCAAGAGACTTACGTGCCTTAGATCTTGATGCGGATTTGATTAATGACAGACTTGAATGAAGACGTAAAATCCGTGTCTTGGAAGGGGCCTAAGGCTGGAGTATCTTTTTTGGTGTCTTTTGAGCTTATTTTGTTGAGAATCCATACAGCCGACCCCAACTTGTTTGGGATTAAGGCTTAGTTGTTGTTGTTGTATACTTTTCATTTTCCTTTATGTTTTGGAGCAGCAAGGAAAGATTTGGAGAAATGCACATATGGTTATGGTGGAAGAGAATCGAGCCAGGATACAAGAACAATATTTATGATTTAGCAAACTGAGGGGGGGAGCTGGTGCTCATAAAGTGCATGTCTAGTCCTCATATAGTTTAAATAGTTTATGGCCCTACAAGACCTTTATTGACAAAGCTTGTCAATGACTGCACTTAAGCAACTTACTTAGTCCGCTTAAATAATATCTTCCTTATTTCTTCTCCTTTGTATCTTTTGTTTTAATTGTGGTGGTCACTGATGAACGATTGTTCAGATGCTTTGATGTTTGGTTAAATGGTGCAGAATTACAAAGGTGGTGGGAAGTGTTAATTATGATATTCATACATATCTTTTTAGTAAAATACTCCATAAAGACCAGTCTAATTAACTTCTCTTGATTCGTAAGATGCTTGTTTCTCTGATTTTTTTTTTTTTTGAATCTTTTAAAAGTTCAGTAGTAGTATTGTTCAATTTTTCTTTACTTATACAAATACATGGTCTTTGATTTCTTGCAGTGCATGTATGCATTTATAGCCAATACTATCAATACTATTATAACAAAACATATATAACTCAAAGTATGTTGGTTTTCAACATATGATGGAAAACAAGTCATCTAAGCCACTCCCCATCATTCTTAATTACCAAAATCAATTCAATAAAGTAGAATTATTGAAGAAAATTCCAACTAATTATAACACTTTCAATATGGGTACCTGATAGGCAGAAGTAGCAACTCCAAAGAGAAAATTAGGAGGAAAGTCAAAGCCAAAGAACTCCTTTCTCTGCAAGAGACTTAGTGACAGAGTGAATAAATATGAAAAATAAGTTAAAAGAAAACGAAAATATGTTAGAGAAGCAGGCTGCTTCAGCAAAATAAAATCACAGACTTATATTTATGGCGAGATCAGCGTTTACTCAGCTAAATTCCAAAACAGACCAATACAAAAATCACTCATCAATTTCCTTCTAATGTTAAAGAAACTAGCATGGAAAAAAAAAAAGGGGTTATTGCACTACACTCCATCACAAAACTATTAGCCTAATAGCCTAATAACATCCTCTCTCCAAACTTCTCTCCAAAATTCAAGTGTTTAAATACCAAATAATAATAGCCAGTACAAAAGTTAGATTTTCGATAGAAACCCAAACCACATAAAAAGAGATGTCATGAGAAACATGACAGAACTTTTTTAATGATCTAAGCATTAAAAATTCAAAGAAATTTTTTTTACTTCCCAGTTCAAATCCAATTCCATCAAACAAATAAAAAGAAAACAAAATAACAAGATCAAGCTTTTTTTTTCCTTCCCAATTCAAATCCAATTCCAACAAACAAATAAAAAGACATTCAGCAGAACACATCTTCTGCAGCAAAGTGACCAGACCAGAAAAACCCCCACCAATCCCAGCCCACAGGCAAATTGCAACCAAAATATTCAATCAATTAAGAGCAACAACTCAGAACGCTAGCAGCAGACTTGGCTCTCAGGATCAGTTCACTCTCAGCACACAGCAATAGCAGCTCTAGCTTCTAGCATCATAAGCCAAATGCACCAATGCCACAGCTCATTCCAGCACACCCAGCACTACCCTTCCCATCATTAATTAAAATTATTACAAACAACCAATTAGACTATACTGAACACCTGCAACCAACAGAAACAAAACCAGCAGATCCCGACAGACATTTCACAATAATTCAACCAAAAAATTCAATCAATCAATTATATAACTAATATTTGTTTATTTGATTAAATAATAAAAATAAATAAATTTTATAAAAAGGCAAAAATGAATTTTTTTTATTTCCTTTTCTAATTTCATATATGTTACTAATTTCATGTATTTATTAATAAATTTAAGTTAAGCCACTATAATTTTAAAACTCAACTCAATGCCTATCATCTCCCATGACGAGATGTCTTTATATTCTACAAGGAATTAAGTTCATTTCATGTCTTATATTTCATCTTTTATTATTATCGACATTTAGGAGAAAGAATTTAAATTTAAATGTATTATCGAGTCTATATAGATTTTTATTATTACCAATCATCAACAGTTTGATTTTTTAATTGCCATTCACATTTTTCAAAAGACAGAAATTTTCCTAGTATTTTAACTACTATAATTTCAGTAGTGTTTCTCTGCACATTATCGCTACTATCGTAGTGTAAAGGCTGCAAATAAAAGCCAAAAATGCAACAACAACAACAATTGCTGCCAAAGGGAATTAAGAATTTTTTAAAAAGCAACAGCAAACACCATTAAACTTATAAATAGCAAGAGAAGGAAAAAGTAAATAAAGGAAAGAAAAATAAACAATCAAATTGAAAAACTAAATAAAGAAAGAAAGAAAGAAATCTGATAATTGATAATTGATTTGATGTATAAGATGATATGAACACAAAACAAAACAAAACGAAGAAAAAGAAAACAAAAAACAAGGTCTGATATTCTGTCAGGTATTTGAGGTGTTTTCTCTTTTAACCATATCCCAATCCCAAATCTCACCCATCCCATCCTCTCCATTTCCCCTTTTCTTTTTTATATTTTCTCTCACTTCTTAAAGCTTCCATATTCTTCTCTTTCACATGTCTTCTTCTATAACTTACCCACTTATTATCATGTTCCAGACGTTTCTATGAGAAAGCCTCTGCAATTCTTTCCATAAAGACTCAAACTCCATTCATATTTTTGCCTCTCAGTTTGTGAGGGAGATAGATAATTAGATATATTTATACAAAGACACACTCACAAAGAGATATAGAGAGAGAAATGCAGAAAACGAGGGAAGGTATACAGATTTTACATTTTAAAGCTTCATGAAATTATTGATTTGAGGCAGAAGAGGTGGCGACCCGATCTGCTCCGAGTTTCCTGAAACGGTATTTTCTTCTAGTTCTCCATTACTACACTCTTTACATGTGTACTATGTGTTGCATATATGAAGATTCTTTATATCGGGTGTTATAATGGTCGAAACATAAGTAATACAGAAGAGATGATGGCTAAAATTTAAAATTGAAAAATTCATAATGTGCAGCAATTGCTAAAATTTAATTTAGCAACAAACCCTAAAGAGCAACAGCAATTACTATTTTGAATGAACAAACCCAGATATTCGAGACAGAGAAAACAAACCAGAAAAAAAATAAACCCTAATACTAGAAGGACAAAGAAACAGACACAGAATCAAACAAACCCAGATAAAATTGTTGAAAATCATACAAAAACACACATAAAGCCACACATTGAACAAAAAAAACACCAGAGTCAAATTATTGAAAACCCTACATATTCTGGTTATAAAAAAATATAAATTAACAAAAAATATCAAAAAGAAAAACACACCTAAAGATAAGTGTGCTGGAGAGACTAACGAACAAACGCTTCTGACGCGAAAGAGAATGAGACTAAGGATGAACACTTCTTCGGTGAACGCTTGAGTGTGATGAGGTTGGTGAGAGAGAGAAAATCTGAAAATTGAGGCCACAGAGAAATCAGAAAAGAGAAAAAAGAAGTGAAATGCAGAATAGGCGAATTAAGATCGGCTCAATTGGATCTAAGACCAACCAATAAGTTAGTGGGCTTAGGCCTAACAAAAAGAAATTTCGACTCAATTTTATGTGCTATAACTGTTCTCTGTCGGTGACAAAAAAAAAAGGTTACAGTTGGTAGGAATTGTTGCCGGTGGAAAGCCTAATTACTCGAAAGATTTATTTGATAGGTCTTAATGAGAAAATATGCTTATAGGTTTGACACCATATTATGATACAAAATCTTAAGATAATAGGTCTATGGATCTTTTCCATTTATATATTATTTATTAATTTCATCTTTTTCCAATGTAGAATTTTTCTCACACTTGATAATTTTAATAATCTGCCTCTCAAGTATGAGCTCTCATATCAGGCTTAGTTCTCCCTTAAGAGAAAGTCTTTCTGAGCCTTAGACTTAGATATGAGAAAAATTCTACTGGCTTGCTCACTCATCATGAGTAACATTTGCTCTCTCATATGGAGGGGTGTGAACAACCATGAGATACGAATATCGTCTTCATACTCTTCACTACCGAACCATCGGCTTTAATGCCATATGTTATAGCTTGAAAGCTCAATTACTCGAGAGATTTGCTTGATAGGCCCTAATGAATGAATACACTTATGGATTTGACACCACGTTCTGACTCAAAATCTTAAGGCAATGAGTCTATGAGTCTTTTTCATTTATATATTTTTTATCAATCTCATCTCTTTCCGATGTAAATTTTTTTAACACTTAATAATTTTAACATGAATGACACTCACACTACAGGAATTTAGTAGTTTAGAAATGAAATATTCCATTTCTAAACCATAAAAATCCATTTCTAAACTTGATTAGAAACGGATTTGAAACAAAAAAAAATTGTTCGTAAAATGTTCATTTCTAATTTAACAGAAATAGAATTTTTAGTCTATTTCTAATTTAGAAACGGATTTGAAACCGTATATCCGTTTCATATTTAAAACGGAAAAACTATTTGTTTCTGAATCAATTTATGTTGAAAATCAAAAATCCGTTTTTAATAGAAATAGAATTTTTATTTCTAATTCCATTTATATCATAAACCAAAATTTTGTTTCTAGTGGAGGTGTATCTCAAGATATTAAAGAACCAATTTTTTTTTTTATGATACAGATTAATCCGTTTCTATTATGAATGAAATGCAATCCGTTTCAATTAGAAACGGAATATCTGTTTCAAATATTGTTTTTATTTTGATATGGTTTAAAATAAATTTATTAAATTTAAAACAAAATTTTTTGTTTGTAACAGAAACATATAGTTTTGATTTCTAAAGTCCGTTTATGTTGTTCTTTTTTAAAATAATAGCCTAGAAATGAAAAATTTTGTTTCTAGATATTTTATTAATTAATTTAATTAATTTATTATTTTGCAAAATTATTAAAATTTATTTTATTCAATATTTTATATATTTTTAGTATTACATTTATTTTATTTTTACTATAAGAATGTAAATGCAAAATTAAAAATAATGTAGAAATACAAATAATTTTAAATAATATAAATAAAAAGTATGAATATTTAAAAAGATTATGTTTGTTAAATAAATCGACATAACAGTCAACATATAAAAATGTATAACAATAATATCCAAAACATCTAAATATTCTATACACCTATCATATGCAGTCGACATAACAGTTGACATACCAAAAATGTAGCATAGGATAATATCTAAAACATCTATAAATTTATAAACATATCATATGCAGTCACCATACCAAAAAAAGTATATAATAATATCCAAAAAGAGCTATAGATCTATATACCTATCATCTAAAGGGTCATGATCCGAAGGTGGATCATCAGAAGGATGATGAGAGTGTGATGGAGGCTAAAAGTTTTTCATTAGCTCCTCCATACGGGTCATTATCTCGCAATGCTCATGCCCACGATACTCTTCCCTCTCCTGTAAATCTGCCAATGACTGTCAGAGAGTTTATAGCTCCTCTTGAACTGTTGTGTCTATTAGTTGAGAAGAAGTGACAGACCATGCTGAATAATGGTGATGGTAAGTAGCTACAGTAGAGCCCATATTGTATACTCTATGTTTCTTCTCCCTTCCAACAACATCCAAAAAAATTTATGCCTCGTCAATATCAGCAGAATCGGACCCCTCTTGCAACTGAGGCTATTGCTCCTCCAACTGTGTGTATCACTCCTAAAAAATATAGCCAACAAAAGCACTTAATATATTTTTTAATTATAAATTACTATATTCAAAGTAATAGCCAACAAAAGTATCATAACATACATAAATCTCCGAGTTTTGGCATCCACAAAATTAGAAGTTCCTTTCTTCTCATGTGTTCTCTCAAAGAGCTCATAAGGATGTAGATCTCGTACAAGCTTTCTAGCCTAATTGTTTAAAACCAAAAAGACTTTTAATATCCAAAAATTTAAAGTATAATAAAAGTATTTGTAATAGAATCAAGCAACAATCTTTTAAATATAAATCAACCAATCAACACACACACATATATATATTTATAAGATAAAATTATAAAATTTAAATAAAAAAGAAGTTCAAATATAACAACAATGATCAACCATTTCAAAACAAATGGTTCTCTTCTTAATGTTAATAAACAAACCAAGTTAATAGCATACGGCCCAATAAAATCTGAATGTTAGTCAAACTAGCTATAATAAAAAATAACAGATTAATAAAACTAACAGCTCCACCAAAGACATAACATTCACATGCACCAGTATCATTAAAGCAACCTACAGTTTTTCATCTATAAAATCTCTCTTCGTGTTCAATTATACCATTTGTAAGAATATACATTTGTCTTGTGTAATAAGGTTCACCTTTAACTTATTCCTCTTTCGTTTTTTCAATCCGTAATACCCTAAATAAAATAGGATAAATTAAAAAAGGGCAAGTAAGAAATAGTTAAATGTGCAATAGAATATAAGAATTATTAAGTAAATTAATAATGCATATATATACATCTCGAGATATGTTTATAATGCACTTGTAGAAGAAAAATGGAATTTCATTAATAAGAGGATGACAGTTTATAGAATTAAATAAGGAAATATATACATATATTTATTTTACAATTTCAGTATAGTAATATATATGTGAGTTATAGGGGGCTTAAAATGTAGTCAAAGCCCGTAATGGAAGAAGAAATACATTAGTAAAAGAAGTGACACGTGAAAGAGTCAAAATGGTTAGTATATATGTGTAAGACTCGATTAGAAAAATGAGAAAAGAGGTTGAATTAGAACTAGGTTATAAACTTACCAGTTCATGTAACTAAACACAAATGAAAGAGGCTAGCCAAATTGAGATTTAAGATGCGGTAAATTGATAGTAAGTGGTGGCCAAGTGTTGGCTGTCATCTCCATTGCATGCAAGATAATATAGAAAACAAAAATCTGATTTGTTGTCATATTTTGGGCAAAAAAGAAGTTGGAAAAATTCAAATTTGCTACAATGAAAAGCCTAAAATAATAATAAAACTTAGCTTTGAATCGATATAAAGAAAACCATCTTCATGCAAACAAAACCAAGGAACTAAAAACACACAAACCAAGAGAGAGAGAGGGATTTTGAAAGAGCTCGGTTTAGAGAAGCTAAAGGGGGCAGTAGCTGTATACAAAGGAAGAAGAAGAAGATATTAAAGTTAGCCAGCCAAAAGCTGAGTGTTCCAAACTTAAAATTCAAGAACCTTACTTATGTTTGTTTGTTTAAAGGATTGTTTGGAAAGGGAAAATGGAATAAAACTAAAACATGATACCTTTTAAGTGAAAAAAAAAAAAGAATATCGTTCTGAAATGAATTTTATATAGTAGTTTTAATGGGTTACTCAAGAAAAGAGTGATTGAAACTAAATAATGAGCTTGCATTTATGAAATAAATTAACTTGGCTAAAAACACTAAGATCCCGAAATGTTATAAGTTTAGTAAGTTGTTAACAAGATAAATAACAGACTTAAAACATGATAAGGTAAAGAAAATGAAAATACAGTACAAGTTTAAGAAGAAAATGATCTAAGAAGGTAAGATATACACTTTGTGTACTTAACGTATACCCAAAATCAAAATTTATGAACTTGAATGATAATTTATGGAATTTATATGGATATGTAGCTTAGACTTAACAGACCATGAATATTAAATTAGAATCAAATTTTAACGTGTCAATTTGAAGAAGTATTGAATCAAAGTAAAGGAACCTTTGGTAAAATGATGGCCAAAACTTGTGTTTCAATTCTGAGAACTATTTTACTACTTTTGTACGTATGTGGCTTTGATGTTTTAAGTTGTTCTATGTTGGGGGTACTTACTTAACAAACGGGTTTAAATATGGAGAGGTTACCTTCTAATTTCTCACATATTCAATTATGCATTCAGAGAACAATGATGTATGCTACCAACTCTACAAATGTATGAATAACCTAACCTACAATTTTAATAACTGGGTAACATAAGATAAAAAAGAGAGATTAAGAGTAAGTTAACAAAAGCTTAGCACATCCCCAACAACAACAGCAAATGTAACAACCAAAACCTAGTAACAATGAATTTATATATCACTTCACATATATATACATGAGTATACATTGCATTGAGTGCACTAATATTCCAGCATAAAGAAACTAAAACAACAATAAGGGAATATTCAATGAAATATTGAAAGCACGAAATCAAATCTTTGTCTACAATAGCAACCAATAAATAATTGAACATCATACGATTATATCACACACAACCACTCCAAAAGCATAAAACCAATACAAACTTTCATCAATAACAACTAGATCAAACAAGTTAAAAATAAATTAAAATAAATGAGTGAGATATAGCATTAGTTAATGTAAGACACCTGCTTATGGGACAAATGAGGGAGCACTATGAGTTGGTGGTGAAGAGCAATCGTCTCCTAATCAGACTTCTTTTACAATAACAACCAAAGCCACAAGATCTAAGCCCAAAAATGGAGTCCTTTGTAAAAAAAATGACATTAACATATAGGGCTCATGATACCATTAGGCTCTTAACACATAATAAATGCAATGCATAAAATTGGATAATATTATATAAAATATTCTTGATAATAATATATAGAATATTGGATAATGATATATAGATTATTCTTAGTTACTCTTGGAGTTATGATTTTTTTATACAGAAAATCAATCACTCCCTAACTTTTTTTATTATCAATGTATGCTTAATGTTGATTTGAGTCTTGATATTTAAAAACCAAATTCCAAAATGCACAAAACAGAAAATGAAATTGCCAACGACCAAAGAATAAATAATAATAAAGTAAAAGATTTTTTGTGACACAAATTGATATATGATAATTTAGTTGCTTCCTTGGAGAAAAAATAATTGCTTTCTAGGACTACCAAGAAGAGGGGGACAAGTCTGTAACTTTTAGGAACCAAAAGATTAAAATGTGGCTATTCTTGTTATTGCATTTGCAATCCAGCACAGCTAAAATCTATAATTTTTACAAACAAACAAAAAAACTACTCATAAGCTTAACATTAAATGGAAATAATCATATATATACAACTATGTAATTTTAAAGCATTTGTAAAAAATGAGGATGAAGAAGATGACGCATAAATTAAGATTTGGAGGTTCATGATGAGCTAACATGGTAGAGTGATGTATATATGGAGGCATAAACTCTTCTTGAAGTCCAATAGAGGATCAATAGCTACTGAGCTATGAATTCCATTAGCCTAATTCTCTGTTTAAAGAACTAGGCTTATAGCTTGCATATGTCAGGAGGTTCATCACCTAAAGTTTGATAATTTTCTTTAGATTGAAGGAAGCTCTACATTTTTATCTCTCTTTCTTTATCTTTTATTTTTATATATAATTTTTTTCTTCTTTGATCCTTATGTATAGATAAATATATATATAAATATATATAATCTGATATTTAGTTATAGTATTTGTTATAAGGTTAACATTATATTTATTGCAGGATCTTGTTTATTCATATATTTTAATCACACGCTTGTTGTTGCTGCCAAGACGTTATTGAATAAAATATAATGTATAGGATAGAAAACATAAGATTTGAAAAAGTATAAATGAAGAACCAAAAGTAGAAAACAAAAGATTTGAAAAAGGTATAAATGAAGAACCAAAAATTAAACTTTCTTGATGAGATTCGAGAACCAAAAACATGAAGTAATAATTAGACTTTCTTGATGATATCATCTCAGTGACCAGTACACAAATATTTTCACAAAAATCAAAACTTTTAGACAACACAAGTAAGCAATTAAGATTCAATATATATATATATATATATATATATGGAAACAAAGCCATACTCCTTTCTAACCCAACAACCTTAAAAGACAAATGAAAATTCCTCAAAGTCTCTTCATCTCTATTCCACTCAAGAGTCGGGGCACTAACAAAATGGGAATAAAGCTTATTCTTAGCACAAGCTATGTTCCTATACTATTTTTCAGTCTTCTTTTTTGGGTTATAAAACTCACTATCAGTTACAAATAGACTCACATTCTCACCTTTGCTATGCTCTATCAACCAAAACCCACAACAGCAAATAAAACAAGTTCAAATATTTATTCTTATTCCTATACAGGACTTCTTTGTTTCACAACCAAAACCCACAACATAACACAAAATCCTTATCCATCCAGTAGACTATAATCGGTCTAATACTAAAAAAAACAAATATTAAACTCTAAAGACATCAACAACTTTGTAATAACAGTTATGGAACTACACAATAACAAAATGGAGCATTGGTTGGGAAAGGATTATCCTGTGCTGAATTTTTTTATGCTTGTAAAGTTTACTTTCAAGGTTCATCTAAATTAGTTCTTTCCATTTTAATTGTTTTAACTATATTGAAATTATTATATTATCTAAAAGCATAAAAAAAAATCTAGTCAATATACACTAACACTCTAATGTCAATTCTTATCTGTCAACCACAAAATTAAAATCATATTACTCTTGTTATTTGTAAACAAAGTACAATTAATTATCAAATATTTAAACTTTTTAGTTCAAGAATTTCAATATTAGTAGCTAAACCGATTAAGACATGATTAAGCTTTTATTCCTACACATTGTATTGGACATTTCCAACTAAGCTATATGCAAACACAGAACACAATATATTAAATAGTGTGTCTCACACAATATATTAAATAAATAGTGTGTCTCTGTCATAAATCAAAATTGAATCAATAATAATTTTTAAAAAATAACCAATGAAATGCTGATGAATTTAGGTTGTACAAGTTAATTTTATAGACATATGAAATTATCATTTAAAAAGGAATTATCAAATAATACAAAAATAATTCATATAATTGGAAAGGATTTCATCTTAGGGCCAGTCCATTAGTCAACAATATAATATCTATCTCTCAAATATTAAATGAAATTCTTTTTCATTTCAATGATAATTATAAATCTGAAATTTATAATATTTTTGAATTAATACATTTAATGTAATGTTAGCTATATATCTAATTTGAATAATAAAAAAATTCTAAGTTAAAAATTTCAATTCCTAATATTAAAAGAAATTAATTATAATTTGAAATAATCAATAATTATAGAAGTAATAATGACACTACTAATCTAGCTCTGCTCAAAGCATTTGACTTGAGAACACAACACATTCACTAAAAGAGACAGGCAAACATAGCACTAGACTAACCAACTCAATCTTCTTAATTTCTCCTTATGTGTGTGTGTGTGTGTGTATTTCCTATATTCATATTATAAGATGGCTAAAAGGTCGGTTTATCTGTGTTATTTCCATTCCTTTTCTCATTTTGGTTTATCTACAGTTATTACAGGTGAACATTCGATTAATCAAATCAAAGTTTAAACTAATCAAACATTTTAATAAAATAAATTAATTAAACACAATCAAACAAAATCAAATAAATATATTCACATACAGAGACTGTAAATCTATTGGGCCTATCAAATGAAGTAGCTTGAACATACATTTACCATTGATTACAATTCACCAAATGAAAAACCAAAGTTTTTGTTACATACATTTTCTATCTAACCCAATGATACATAGTTTTTGTTACTAATGAATTCTGTATTTTATTAAGCCTATCTTGTTTTTTCACTTCCTCTCTCCCTTTCTTTTTCTCTCTTCTCTCCATATGTTAATATCTAGCCTCACAGCTTAGCTTATCTAAAAACATTTATACCAGTTTTTATTTTATATAAGCATGGAGAAAAGACATGGAACAAACTTTATTTGAAATCCAAATGTAATATATGTTCCCTACCTACCTCTCAATGAATTCTGTATTTTATATGTCTCTATTGTTTCTCACTTCTGCTCTCTTTCTCTCTTCTCTCTGCCTACAGAACAATGGTTTATATTTCCATTCTCCCAAATAGAAAAGATCTAAACTTAAAACAATAACAGGCCTAATTCACTACCTAGATCTTGTACCTCTAATAAAACATGAGAAAAAAAATCAAAATTACACGCCTAGATCATTAATTAAAAAAAGTAACTTTATATAATTCACAGGTAATATTTCATTTTTGTTTTGGCAATTTAATTAGAATGAGATTTTGCTAGAACTGTTTCCAACCTTTAAAAGTTGAAAGTGATGTATACAAGATATTTTACATAGATATCAAATACCCAACATAATCTCACCATAAACCATAACACCCATCAATCAATTCTATTTTTTATGTCCCCAAATGCACAAATACAATTAAAATCGAGCACAAGCAAACAATAATTGGGCAAATGCAGCAAATGCACAGATCAATTAGTCAAATACAGATATTGATGGGCAAACTCAAAAAATGCAACCCTAAATCGATTAAAACCCTAAATCGCTCAAAACCCAAACAAAGAAAATAATACACAGAGGAATGATTAAATACCTATTTTGCTTTCTGAAATCGAGCAACACTAACAAAGAAATTGCAAAGAATAATTTTTTGATGAGAATGAAACGAGAAAGAGAAAGATCGATAGAGATTGCTATGGCTAGTGATAGTTGCGTGAAAAAAAAAAAGAGAAATTGTGTAGTTGGTGAAACTGACGTGAGAAATGAGAGAGGCATGAGGGAAATGAGAGTTTCTGAAATGAGAGAGGCGAGAAGGAAATTAAAAAGGGAAGCTAAATCTGATTATTTTTATAAGTTAGAAATAGATTCAAAAACGGATTTACGAATCGCAATAATATCAGTATATATTGCAATTACTATACAAAAGCGGATTAAGTATTCCATTTATAAGCAGCGAAAACTTTTAGCTCGCAAATTTCCCTCCATCTATCTTAAACGGATAAGAATTAAAACAGAGTGTTAGATACCATCTCTGAAAAACAAAGTCACAAACCCTAGTAAACGATTATAAGATCAAAGAACAAAACCAAAACATATTAAGCTTCAATAATGGCTCTCTCTTCCAGTCTCTTATCCAGATTCAAATAGGTATTTCCTTCACTTTTCCAGACAAGATATTTGTCCAAGTTCAATTTATTTCAATTGTAAACTCGATCATCTTGTTTTATTGTTTGTCTCGATTATTGATTCTTTTATCCTCCGTTTGGTTTCCAAGAAAATTACTAAACCCCAGGAAAGAATAGAGAGGAGACAAAAGTAATGTCGAATTTGATTCAAAGTTGTAGTGGCTTTTACAATGTTATTTTTTTTTGTTATGTTAATTTAAATTTTTTTTATCATATTAGGAAATTGTTTTATAAATATATTTAGAGTTTTTCTTGGAAATGGATGTATTTGTTGTTGACAAGGAATTATTATTTGCGATTTTAACAAATTTTTGTTAAGGTGATGAGTGATACAGTGATGAGTGAGTTATCGCCTATGAGGAAAGTTTATCCTATGTATTAAATAATTAAATTATTTATTATTTGGACAAAAAAATAAATTTAGAATTGAAGTAAATTAATTAAAATAAAACTAATTTTCTTTGAGGTCTAACTCTAATATTTTTATATTTAGGGTTAGACTACCTTAATTGATTAATTATGAATTTTCTAAGGTATTAATTCAATTTTAGTTTTCCTTTGATTATTGGTTGAATTCTCCTAAATTAAGTTCTAATCTCTTTAAAGTATTAAACTAAAATTAAACTTAATCTGATGTCTACTCTCGTAATCATAAGTAATAAAGTCAATTCATTAAGTTTTGTGAGTATTTCTTCTCGATATCTTAAGTGTTTATCTTATCTATAAGTGAAAACTTACTTAAAATTGTTATCTCCTTAGACTAATATTATATTTTTACTTTTATTTCATCACACAATATCTCAAATCAATTAATAATTAGCTAAATAATTAATATGTTAAAATCAAAGATAACAAAAATAATCAAAAGACAAACTTAATTAAATCAATCTTGAGTCTTTGAAACCAATTAGGAATACTTGTTGAGCAAAAACCTTGCAAAATAAGGAGCTCCAGCCGCCAGATAATTCGCACGGGCATGCAATTTACTTCACACACCCGTGCATAATTGTGCATCTTCGCAAAATGTAAAAAAAAGCGACGTTTCCATTTCCACAGCTATGTGCTCGTGATCTACATGGCTATGGATATTAATTTGGTTATGAACTTATCTTCTCAGCTTTTCCTTTCTTAGACAGGTTCATTTTAATTTTCAGGCCCATGTGTTAAGAAAATTATACCATTTGAAGAGTAAAAAATAGAGGTATATTTTTTTTTGTCAAAAATGGAGGTTCATTTTTATAAAAAATGGAGGTGCCTAATTTTGTCAAAAATTGAGGTGTCTAACCATTATTAAAATTTTATCAACTCAATTTTTGAAACCCATATAAACCCCTTATATCTCATTTGGAAGATCATCCTAAAAATTAGAAAATTTAAGAGTTTTAGAAAATTTGAGAGAAAAGCCTAAAAAAAATAAGCTTGTAAAAGAATTTTGTGAAGAAAATTCTTGGATAAAATTTTTGGTATGGGTTGTGAATTATGAGTGTTGTAAACACTTTGAATATTTTTTCCCTTCAATAAAATAATCTGCAGCAGGTCCGGAGATGTAGGCACAATTGGCCGAACTCCGTTATTAATTTTGTATGCGTATTATTTTTTGTTGTTATTTTAATTCTCACTCATTTGATTTATACAAAAATCTGCGTAGGGTTAAAGAAGTTAATGAAACATTACAAACAAGAAAAACAATGTCTCCACCCACCTCTACCCCCCAAGTATTCCCAAACACCCAACCCCCACCTCCACCACCACCACCACCACAACCAAGCCCGGACCTTACCAAACAACCAAATCTGTACTTCTGCAATTTCCCTCACTTCTGGAACCACCAGGGCCTTCGAAAAGTTTTCTCAAGGTTTGGTAATGTCTTGAGCGTTTATGTTGCAAGGAAGAAGAACAAGAGAGGCCAAAGCTTTGGCTTCGTCAGATTTTAGGAAGGAGAAGACCAAGATAAGTTAGCAAAAGCAATCTCTGCTTTATGGATTGGAACCTTCAAGCTGTGGGCCACAACAACTAGATCACCTGTTACATATAACCTCAAACCTCCAACTTTAAAACCAACTCCAAAAAAACATTTCATCCCAGCTCTTAGAGACAATCGTTCCTACGCTCAAGTAGCAACAACTTCAAGACCAATTCTGAATCCCATTAGAAACTTACCTCTCCCTATTTGGGGCTCAATGCAGTACTCCACCAAGAACGCAGACCATTCATGGCTGTCTTTTGGGGTTGTTGGGTGGCTTCACGACCCAGACCATATTGAAGATGCTCTCCTAGAGTTGAACAGTCCATCAACCAAAGCCTTCAACATAGGGAAATCAAGAATCCTTATTAAGTTTCAGTCTAATGAGGAAACTTCCTCCTTCCTTCAAGATAGAGATTCTTTCTCCAAATGGTTCCATTACTGCTGCCTTTGGGAACAAGATACGGACAGCGCTAAGGATCGTAGAACATGGATTAGAATTGATGGTGTTCCACTCAAGGTTTGGAATCAAGATTTCTTTTCAAATATTGGTGGGCAGTTTGGCATAGTAATCAAGGTTGATGATAAAACCATCAGTAGGAGCTTTCTTGCTTATGGAAGAGTGCTTGTTGAAACCAAATATTTTGACACTTTCAACTCAAATGTCCAGGCTTTTATAGACAAAGAAAAGTTTCTTATCAAAGTCACAGAAGACTCTTCTCTGGCAAAACTTTCAATCCCAGAAAAATCTTCTATTTTTTGGGACTCAAGCTCTTCATCGGACTCCGACAATTCCGACCACCACTCCGATGAAAACCAGCCAGCTCTTTCCCATGATAATGGTTGTGACGTGGTTTCACCAGACAAGCTTGCGGGGACAAAAAAACATTCACCCACTCCCTCACTACAACTTTCAAACCCCGACAACTAGCTTCTGGTTCTCATTAACCCTGTGTCTAGCGTGCAACCATCTCCATGTCAGCAAAAGTTACTTGAAGATTCCCATAAACCAGACTCCACTAATGCAAGATTAGTTTTGGACTTCTCTCAATACAATCTCTCTTCCAATAGTCTTGGGCCCTTAGCCCATTCTAAAGCCCTTTTTACTTGTAGGTCCAAAGATAGGCGAAAGAGACTTGCCACTAGATCAATTCCTTCTCAGCCTTCTTCCTCTAACCTTCTTCTTCAGCCCACTAATTCTTCATCTTTTGTTCCAGCCAGCCCCATCCCCTCCATCGTCCCTGACTCTTCTCCCTTATCCCTTATTCACACCCCCTCTCCACCCCTGTTACTCCGTATAACGTTGAACTTCCATCAAATCTTGATTCTGAACCTCACACAGCTCTTTATCCCTCTATCAATCCAGATTTGGAGGCCACAAAGACTTGGGAGCTTGGGAAAGACATCGGGCTAGCTTATAATGGGGAGGATAAAGTCATGGTTAACTCTATCATCAATTTGGGTAAGACTTAGCCATACAGTCCTCGCTTCAGATTTTGAATTTCGTGGTAAAATTCTTTTTATTTATGGAAGTACCAAATATCCTCTCTTTTAATGTTTGGGGCCTTGGAAGAAAAGGGAAAGTCAGAAGCGTAAGCAATCTTATACGCTCTGAGCATATCGGTATTTGCCTAATCCAAGAATCAAAAAAAGAAATTGTGAACAACAACCTTATAGCCAGAATCTGGAACAATCCAGACTTTGATTAGCGTCATTGCCCCTCAATAGGAGCAGCTGGAGGTATCATCTCTATCTGGAGTAATAATATCTTCAATTATTCTAATCATACTGCAGGTAATTGCTTTCTCTTGGTGTCTGGATTTTTAAATAATTCGGATGTGCCCCTTAATTTTTGTAATATATATGCCCCCTGTGATGCTTACCAAAGAAGAATTTTATGGACTGAACTCAGCTCTCTGTTTGAAAATTTACCTGGACTCTTATGCATTGGGGGCAATTTTAATTGTGTTCGGTGCCCTTCTGAAAGAAAAGGATGTAATGAAGACTCTGTAGGCTCAGCTGAATTTAATACCTTTATAAGTTCTAATGGACTTATAGATGTTTCAATTGTCAGAAGGAAATACACGAGGGTTAATGCCTCTGGTACTAAAATGAGCAAACTTGACAGATTTCTCATCAATGATTTGTGGTTCACTAAATGGCCTGATGTATGCTCAAAGGGACTAAAAAGAATCTGCTCCGATCACGCAGCTATACTGTTGAAATCTGAAAGTGTGGACTGGGGACCCAAGCTATTCTGTTTATTTAACTATTGGTGCAAAGAAAAAGACTTTTTTGACATGGTTAAAGACTCTTGGACAAGGTCTCCCATTTCAGGCTGGGCAGGCTATGTAATTTCAAAGAAACTCAAATCTTTGAAAGCTAGCATCAAAGACTGGAATCGGAATAACTCAAACTCCATCGATTCTAAAATTGACTCATTGCAGCTCTCTCTCCACCAACTAGACCTGAAGGCAGAGGAAACGGATTTACAGGAAGTTGAAATTGAAGAACACAGGAACCTCACTACTAAGTTAGCAGGTTGTTTAAGACTCAAAGAAAGCATACTGAGACAAAAGTCAAGAATGACATGGCTCGCCGAAGGGGATAACAATAGTAAATTTTTCCATCTTATGATCAACAAGAGAAGAGCAAGAAACAAAATTACAGGGCTAATTATCAATGACAGCTGGAGTTATGACCCGCAAATTATAAAAAATGGGGCTACTGATTTCTTCTTCAACGTCTTTAACAAAGAACACCAAGAGAGGCCTTTTTTAAGTTGTGACCCCTTAAAAACTCTCTCATCAAATGCGAGTTCTTCATTGGAAGAGCATTTCACTGAGGAGGAGATTAAGGCTGCCTTGTGGTGTTGTGACTCCGACAAAGCACCCGGTCCCGACGGGTTCACAATGGCTTTTTATAAAGCACACTGGGATTTAATCAAAGAGGATCTTCTTCGCTTTTTCACAGAATTCCACTCTAATGCCAAGCTTTGTAATGGCATCAACTCCAGTTTCATCGCTTTAATCCCGAAGACTAACTCACCTTCTTCTTTTGGAGAGTTTCGGCTGATATCTTTGATTGGGAGTCTCTACAAGCTGCTTGCTAAAGTCCTCTCTCTTCGACTGAAGCTTGTTTTAAGTGACTTAATAGGCGAGACTCAGACTGCTTTTGTCAAAGGAAGACAAATCACAGATGGGATTTTGATTTGTAATGAGGTTATTCATGAGTTAAAAGCAAAGAGAAAGAAAGCAATTATTTTCAAAGCAGATTTTGAAAAGGCCTTTGACTCAGTTAACTGGGAGTTCTTATTGGGTTTTATGAGACAAATTGGCTTTGGAGCGAGATGGGTTTCATGGATTTCAGAATGTCTAAAAAGCTCAAAGCTTTCCATCCTAATTAATGGATCACCTACTTCTGAGCTAAAGATGTCCTCGGATCTCAAGCAAGGCGATGCCCTTTCACCATTTCTCTTTCTTCTTGTGGCTGAAGCTTTCAATTTGTTGATTAGGAATGCTATTTCATGTGGGGCTTTCCCTGGTATTCAAATTGGTTCAGAAAATGTTACGGTATCACACCTCCAGTTTGCTGATGACTCGATTGTTTTTTTAGATGCAGACCCCTCATCCTTGAGGAACTTAAGAAGAACTTTTATTTGTTTTAACCTTCTCACAGGACTGAAAATGAACTTCACAAAAAGTAAACTTTTTGGGGTCAATGCAGACCGCTCTGAATTACTTCATCTAGCTGACATCATGGGCTGTCAAGTAGACTCATTCCCATCAAAATATCTTGGAGTCCCGGTAGGTTGCAACCCAAATCTTCAAGCAGCTTGGAAATCGATCATTGAAAAGCTGGAGAATAAACTTACACTTTGGAAGGCGAAGAACTTGTCCTTGGGCGGTAAACTCACACTTATTAAATCAGTTCTCTCTACTTTGCCTCTCTATTATATGATGATTTTTAAAGCCCCATCTGCTATTATAAAAAAGATTGAAACTATCGAACGTCATTTTTTGTGGGGAAGAAGTAATTCTTCCAGTAAACCAATGGTTTGGGTTTCTTTGGAAAACATCATAAAGTCTAAGAAGTTGGGGGGCTGGGGTGCTCAAGATCTAAAGAAGAAAAACATAGCTCTCTTAGGCAAGTGGTGGTGGCGTTTCAAATCTGAAAAAATGGCTTTTTGGAAAAAAAATAATTCAGTCCAAGTATGAGACAGACGTTCTTCTAAAGCCACTCACCCAAGAAGGTCTTTGGAGTAAGCTCTCTCCAACTTGGAAGCAAATTGTTAATTTGGGATCAAATGATTCTACCGTCTCCCCTTTCCTGCTAAATGGTTTTCGGTGGTCACTTGGTAATGGCAATCTAATCCTTTTCTGGAAGGACCCTTGGCTCTCGAACATCCCTTTGGCTGACCAGTTTCCAAGACTCTATAGAATTACCATTGACAAAGTTGCCACCATCTCAAATTGTGGAAGCTTCATTAATGGTCTGTGGGTTTGGAACATCAGATGGAGAAGAAATCTTAGAGCATCAGAAGAAGAAGCCGTAGCCAACTTTGAGCAGCAGCTGCATAATATTAGCCCTTCAGTTACAATAATGGACAGGTTAGTTTGGATTCATAATAATGATGGTGCTTTCTCTGTTAAAAGCCTTTATTCTTTGATTGAATCTTCTACCTCACAAAGCCCTCACATTCTACTGGATTATAAGATTCTATGGAATAAGGATATCCCGAAGAACATCTCCATTTTCATATGGAGGTGCCTCAATAATAAACTGCCAACAAGAACGAAGTTGCTAAGGCTGGGTATACTTCAGGTTCCACAGGATATCCTCTGCCCTTTGTGTCAACAAGCTGCTGAAGATATTAACCATGCCTTGTTAAAATGCTCAAAATCTGAGCATATCTAGTGGGAAATCCTTGATTGGTGGGGAACTGTGGCTGCACATCCTAACAGCATAGCAGAATGGGTTGTTCAATGGGATTCCGTTCTTAAAAGATCAAGGAAGAAATTTGCTTGGTACTTGGTTCTGTTTGTCACAACATGGTCTCTATGTTGGAGACGTAACTCTCTTATTTTTGAAGATAAACTGATTGCAAATGCAAAGCTAGTAGATTCGATAAAAGTTAAATGCTTCGAGTTGTTAAAAGTGAAATATAACACGCTTGCTTTCTCTCTCTCGGACTGGATTCAGTTCCCTCTCCTGGTTAGTGATGCCGTAAGCCCCTGATCTTCAACATGCTAGTAACAATCTCATGCTTTTACCTAATATCTAAATGAGTTTAATTCTTTTTCTCAAAAGAATTGCAATCCGCTGCTGTCTTTAGCACTGTTGTCTGTAATTTTTGAACGATGAATGAGCTGAATGCATATGTTGCTGTCTTGTTGTTGTTGGTGACTCAAGTTTGGTCCTCATTTTCTTATGCTTTCTATTAGTTTACACAATCTGGAGCTCTAAGAACATTTGAGTCTTATCTTGTTTGCTTGTATTTCTTATTCTTGTAACATCATTTCCAATTAATAAATTTCTTTTTGCTGACAAAAAAAAAATACAAAAATCTGCGTAATTTTTCCAACACTATGTGCTTGCAATTTGCACTGGCGTGCCTTCCAGAATAACTATGTTTCTTCATCCTATAGCTCTTTTTTATTATGCATCTCAGTTTCTCACTTCATTGCTTCTAAATTAATGCAGCAAAAATACATATTTTGAAGCACGTTCTAAAATTTATTCTAGCTTATCAAAGAAAAACTTATCAAATTTAATTGAAAGCATCAATAATATAGTTAGAATAATCATATAATTATAGAAAAAATATGGTTTTGTCAATTTTCATTGGACGTTTACCCTTTGATTGGGTTTGGGAGGAACAATTTTATTACGAAGTTTTGGTTTTTCTTTTGCTCTTCTTGGACTGAGAAAATTTAATTGGGTATATATTTGTTTGGTTGTGGTTTTATCCATGTTCTTCTTCTAAGCTATAATTAGTTTAACTGACAGGCTGATATGGTAAATGGTTCACAAATTAGCTATAATTGATCGAGCATGCTGTAAATAATGTGGCTGATGTAAATTTGCTGGTTTAAAATTTTCTGGATTTTTTTTTGATGGGCTGAGATTTGGTTACTGCAATTGATGTAAATTTGCTTGTTTATTCTCACTGATCGTATTCTCCACTGATTTTTTTCTTTTATTAAATTTTTGAATCAATTTTTAATATTTTATTTTAATATTTAGTACTTAAAATTTTATATTAATTTTTTGGATCCCACTAATTTATTTTAATAGTAAAATAAATAAGTGAGATCCAATTGTTCTTCAGATTTATAAGTTAAATTTTCCTTCAATGGAGGGTCTAAATGAATTTTTTTTTGGGTAAGTTTTGTATATAATAGTCAAAAAAAAAAAATTAAAGGCCAATATGTACCTAAGCAAAAATATAGAGGATTTTTTTTTGCAACTTCTCCCTAAAAATATTCATATTATACTGAACATGCAAAACCAAATATTCACATTTTAAATTATGCTATAAATTACAAAAATATCATAGATATGAAAAATTTAAAAGATATGGAAAATTTAAGTTGATATTTATTATATTATACAAATATTGGGAAATAGCTATATATGCATAATTATGGCACAGAACTGGTCACTTCTGGATCATTTGGCTTGTATAGAGCTTCCTCGCCTATTAAGCAACTACATATAAACTTTCTTAAGTTAATTAGGAACCCAAACAACGGTATCACTGCTAAGAATGTGACAAAATTTAAAACCTGAAAGGAAAAGTGCTTTGGATTCCATGTTGATGTATCAAAGTGGCAAACAACAAGTGATTTAGCTTTGAAGCCATCAGCTCCCACCAGTGAAACCATATAAGCCTTTGTCTTCATGATTTTATGACAATAAAATGCTGCATATGCATATGTCTCCTTATGACACACTATTTGATTCTCACCCGACATGTTAACTACCTTTGAAATAGTATATTCTTGATTGTTTTTATCTTCTTTTGCCTCATTAGTAAATATCTGAACTTTGTTTCCCAATTTTGAAATAACAAAGTCAACTAAGGATTCCAAAGAAGTAGCACAGTACTTGTCTTCTCCTCTAATGGGTGGTGCCTCACATTCTTGATGGGTCCAGCTCACAAAAAAAAATGGTCAAAAGAAGCTGCTTCAATTTGCACCGAATTTTGCAAATTGAAGCCAGCAGGTGATGAGCTGTGAAACAGCTCATTAAATGCGGCCAATTTCTTCTATAAATAGAGGCATTTTGCGTCATTTTATATGAGCTTAGATCAAAAAATAAATCTGAGAGAAAGTAAAATTTTTAGGAAGAAGGTCCTAAAAAATTTGGAGAAAAGAAAAATAGCGAGGTTAATAATTTTAGAGTGTTTTTTTTTGGGAAACACCTGAGTGCGACTATTTTTGTAATAATCTCCTTGTCCCATAGATGTAGCCCTAAAAATTAAGAGTGAACCAAGTAAATTTTCTGTGTGCTTATTTTATTTTTCTGGCGACGTAATTATTCTCGTTATTTTATTGCGGAGGCCCTAACAATTCTCTGATTGTGTCTTTGGTGAGCTGAGCTGCCGTTGATTTGGGCTTTATTGATAAATATTTCAAAATTTCTGGTAGCTTTTTGCTCGAAAAATGTATAGTTTTAGCAATTTTACTTTGCAAAAAAGTAGATCCATTTTTACATTTACTGAAAGTAATAGTCATCACTTTGCCAATAACAAGATCATTGTATAAGAAAAATATAGTGGTTGTATTGAATATCTCATGTTGCTCAAATTGTTCCGCTTCGTTCCAATACCAAGACCATAGTTTGTTTGATACATTGGACCTGGTTCTATAAGTTCTTCTGGAAAAGAAATTTTGTTTCCTGTGTCTGCGAATTAATAATATCACACCAAAAGTGATATGCACGCATGTAAATTAATGTATATACCATAAAGAAAATAGAGAAATTAAATGAACTAACCAGGCTTTAAAAGATTTTGAAGAATCTTTGGTACTGGAGTATTTGGCAGCTTGGATTGCCAATAAGTCTCCGCTGGTAGAATAGCAGTACTTCCTTTCAGAAAAACCTGCAGTTATATTGTTGAGGCTCATTATATAACTAACATATAATTTCTTAATATATATACACATATATTAATTATTGTAAGTAAAGAACTAATTATGAATCCTTACACAAAGTAAAGCAAAGATGGGAAGGAGATGAAATTACTCCATATTGTTAAGAAAATTACACTATTTGAAGAGTAAAAAATAAGAGTATATTTTTTTTATCAAAAATGAAAATTTATTTTTTATTAAAAATGAAGGTGTCTAATTTTATCAAAAATTGAGGTGCCTAATCATTATTAAAATTTTACCAATCCAATTTTAAAAACATATATAAACTCCTTATATCTCATTTGGAAGATCATCCCAAAATTAGAGAGTTTGAGAGTTTGAGAGTTTAAGAGAGTTTGAGAAAAAGCTTAAGAGAACAAGTTTGTAAAAAAAAATTTGTGAAAAAAAATTCTTAAGTGTAATTGAGTGTGGGTTATGAGTTGTGAGTGTTGTAAATACTTTATTTATCTTCTCCATTAAATAAAATAATCTGCAGCAGGTTCGGAGATATAGGCACAATTGACCAAACTTTGTTATTAATTTAACGTGTATATTATTTTCGATATGATTTTGTACTCTTACTAATAGGATTTATAAAAAAATTTATCTAATTTTTTCAACACATACATGTGAATACAAATATTGAACTTTATTAGTAGAATTTTAGTACATTGAAATCTGAAACATCTAAGCTATTATTTATATATAAGAGAATGGTAAGCAATTAGACACGTATCACAGAAAAAGAAATTTTAGGTTGCATTATTATGATCGAAAGTTGCTTCCTTGACTGACATTGTCGAGAAAGTAACTGTGATTTGGAAAATTCAAAATATGCAGTGGGCTACAGATGGATAGAATAATTAAGAACTTCTTTGATGGGTTAATTTTTATACAGCTTAATTATGTGGAGAATGACATGTAGATTAAGTGCTTTGAGAATAAACAATATATGGTGAAACAACTTGGTTATGTTCAAAATCCAAACAAGTTCACATGATGAGTGTATATCCATACAAATTATTTCATTTTCATTATAAAATAAATAAAAATATAGTATTGAAATTATTATAATTTTAAGAAATTATAGTAAACCTTATGGTTACCTTAGCACACATCTATATATCTAAAGTAGAATCTAAAAAGGAAAATGATTAAAAACGTATTTGTTAAAAAGACTTGATTCTTTTTAGCAGAAAATACAATCGAAGACAAATTAAATTAGTTATTTTATTAACATAATAATATTAATAAAACTATATTATTTCTATTTTTTGCCTCCATTTGATATTTCAATCCTCATACATGAAAAGGATTTTTTTTTTCAATTTATCTTTTAATTTTTTGTAGAAAATAAGAATAAAAGGAATCAAATTTTATTTTTATGGAAGGGCATATTAAATTTTAAAATTTTAAAAATATAATTTTTTTATTTAACAATAATAATTACCCCCCTTAATCAATACATTAATTGCTTCAACCTTGGATGTAGATGTATGTGGATGTAGAAATTAATATAAATTGCAACATAGCAGTTCACTTGTTGCTATTCGGTAAGGTGGATATTGATGATGGTGGAGTAGTCGTAGGGGAGTGAAATACATAGGAGAGTCGGGCATCATGAATCAGTACCAGTGATAGATATCACTAATGTCACTGTAAATATCTCCAACAACCCCATAACAAAAATAACGCAGCCCAAGTGATGGAAATATTTTTTATTTAGTCTAAAAATGCCTAAAAATATAGAAAAAATAAGTAATTATTGGTTCGAATAATTCTGAAAACTTGGAAAAAAAATAAAAAGTTCTCTTTGAAAGTTTATTGAAATTAGAAAACTGCCGTTAACTTCTAAAGACTTAAAATTTATAGAGCTTAGAATTACATAAATTCTAATTATAAATCAGGAAAATTGGTAAAAAAAAAAAACAGACTATCAAAATAAAAAGAAACATATATAAAGAAAAAAAATTCAAAGAGATAGATGCATTACACTGCCAAGCAATAATTTTGTCTCATTGGCCTATTTTTTTATTGGGCTAGGCCTAAAGAATGTTTAAATTATAACCTTGATTTTTGGTCATAATTACTAAACTTTCTCCTAACTCGCTCTATGAAAGCTGAGGTTATTTGTTCCACACCATTCCCTCAAGGTAATGAAAATTTGTCAGCGAATTATCAACAGTGGCATCATCATCAGAGGAGTCCTCTTGAAAAGGAATCAAATGGTTGACATAGATATCAACAATATGGATAAGGCTGGAAATGAGCTCGTGTGTTCTCACCAGAGGATACCGAATTTAAAGTTTTCAATATTTTGAAGGCTCCTCCTTTCGCATGCCTGTGTTCATGTTTCCACATGACCATGCATAACTAGAAAAAGCTAAAAGGGTGAATTTCAAGGCAAAACTTTTTACCAAAACCCTAAGAGCATTTTTGAAACTAAGAAGACACTATATATTCATCATTTTAAGGGGAGAAGGGGAGTATACCCTAGATCTAACTCTTCTCTATCTCTTTTTCTCTCAAAAAAAATCCTCATCAAGCATAGAGAAATAAGAAGAACAAAGGAAGAAGCTAGAGAGTTTGGGAAGATTTACTCATTTATTCAAGGATTAATTCATCAAGTGCAAGCAATTAGCCATGGTTTATTGTTTTAATTTGATTTTAATTTCTTTTATTCTTTTCTCAATTCATTTATCAAAGGATTGAAGTTATGAATACTTTGTTTAATTGTTATATCTCTTTTGCTTTGATATTTGATTTAGTCATGAATAACTAATCTCTTTTTATGAGATTGGCTGGATTTGGATGTTTGGATGGGTTTATTCATTTATATAAACTTTTAGTGACTTATTTCTTAAATATTAGATTTGTTGATTTTGGTTCAACTAATAGCAATTGATTGGCCATCAATTGCTACATATATTGAATCACATAAAACATGAAAATTGAATGTAATTTTGGATATGAAATCAACAACTTTGAGTAATTATTTTAGAGATAAGATAATCTCTTGAAGATCTATAATGGTGTCTTGCTTGTATAAATTGAGCATTATATGATTCTCATGAAAATAGAGATTCAATCCTACCCAATTATAGACTTCTTACTTGAGAAAGAAGTGGATGAATTCTAGTAATACTAGATATTCTTGATTTAAGAAGTATAATTAATTGATATTGTTGAACAAACCCATTAAAAAAAACTCCAATGAAACATAATCCTATTATTTTATCATTGACTTTTAAGCATTTAATCTAGAACAACTAGTTGATTTAACTTAATTGTCACACCCCAGCTCTCCAAAGCTGGGTTAAATTTAACTTGCTATAAATCTCAAATAATAACTTATTTATTATTTATCATAATTATATAATCATTTATAATATTTATTTCATCATCTACATCATTAAAAATAATCTATAAAAAATTAACAATTTTTAAAATAAAATCAAACTAAAAATATTAGTATGTTGGTTCAATCTCTTCTATATGCAGAAGAATTTAAAATTTAAGAATCTATATTCTATTGTAGTTTACAATGTTGATCTTCTCCAAAAGTATTTGAAAATGTTAATAATAAAGGGGTGAGTCCAACTACTCCATCACTGATTGATCAATCACTACTTGTTTCTATTCTGTAAAAATGACTGAAAATAAAGGAAACTTTCTCTTCTGATAATATGAGTTATTTTATGGTAGATTATATCCTTCTGACGTAAGGATTATTAAGCCACAAGATTTCCTTCTCTGTTCAGGATTAGCTGTTATAGTTAAAACATTTTCTTTTTATTTATTTATTAAGTAATTAATTAATAGTTTTTGCAATTGATCAAGCTCTGATAATTAAGAACCATTGATTCTGCTCAAATTGATCAAGCTCTGATAAGGTCATTGATATTGCCTCCTCAAACACGTTACAGTATAAGTATTCTCTGCTACAAGAATACTTCTCCATATATAACTAGGATTGTATCCTAATTTTGCCTCCAAAAATGATTACTCAAGGTATTACCTTGCTTTATGAATTCTAGCCACTAGTGAGTTGGTGTTTGAAATGAAGCGCAACCCCTGTTTCGCTAGCATAGCCAGGTTGTGTTCATGCATGTAGTTTTCTGAAGTTTAATCCTCCTAGTCTCTGGCTTTTGAACATTCTCTCCCACTTCATCCACCATAGACCTTTTCCATTTTCTTGGTTCCCCTTCCATCAAAAGCGATTCATCAGACTCTCCAATTCTCTACACAGATCTGGTGGCAAGAGAAATACATTTGTGGTGTAATTACTGGGATAGCCTGAATTACTGACTTCGATAGTCTAATAAAATCTTGTTAACCTCCAATGTTACTTCTACGTCCATATGCTCTTTCATGACTTTATCCACCATGACTCTAACTCTCTTGTCACACTGTCGTCTCTTGGCTATCTAGATTTTTATCTTCACTGTCCTTCCGTCCAGTTGTATGGTTTGTCACATTATGTCAGCTCCATTAGGAAACCCTTTAAAATAAGTGAGGTGCAGGGCTTCAAACCTTACACCTCTTGTATTAAGACACAATAGCTTAACCATTTAAGCTACAAATCTTTTTTTTTTGTTAATAAAATATTACTAACCATAAAATAGAGTTGTAATTTTTGAGTCAAAAATAGAGGTGCCTAACTTAGGTATTGTAGTCCAAAATAGAGGTGCCTAACTTAAGTGATAGTGGTAAAAAATGGAGGTGCCTAACTTAAGTGATGGTGAAAAAAATGGAGGTGTCTAACTTAGATAAAAGAGATACCTAACCGTTGACAAATCTCACCAACCATTATGTACACATGTTATAATTTTTCTATATAAATAGCCCTTTGGCCATTGTTATAGAAGAATAAAATTAGAGAGAATAGAAAGAAAATTAATAGAGAGGAAGATCAGAGCGGGTCTAGCAAAAATTAAGTTAAGTAATTTTTTATGCTCTCGATCACGTCTATTAGGGAATTTCTTTAAGAGAATTTCTGTTAAAATTTCTTGGGAATAATTGGGTGTGAGGTATGAGTGTTTGTAAACACGGTATATTTTTCTTCTTAATAAAAGTCTGCAGCAGCTCCGGAGACGTAGGCATAATTGGCCGAACTCCGTTATCAAACTGTGTGTTACTATTTTGCATTTATTTTTGCTTTCCTACTAATCTGGTTTAAGGAAAATAGAGTGATAATATTTATTTTTCAACAACTGGTATCAGAGACAAGGTTCGAAATCTGGCTAAAATACTATTCATCTGTTCGGGGGTACTATTCACTGTCAGAAATTTTTTGGAAAATCCAGATTCGAGTGGGAGCGATGGCCGCAGATGAAGGAAAAGTGAGAATTGAAAAGTTCAATGGTACGGACTTTGGCTTTTGGAAGATGCAGATTGAAGATTATTTGTATCAGAAAATGATGTATCAACCTCTTTCACAAACGAAACCAGAAGGCATGAAAGAAGAAGATTGGAACATTCTTGACAGATAAGCCCTTAGAGTTATTAGATTAATATTATCCCATAATGTTGCTTTCAACATAGCCAAGGAAAAGGCCACGACGGGTCTTATGGCGGCTCTCTCCAGCATGTATGAAAAGCCATCAGCCGCAAATAAAGTTCACTTGATGAGGCAGTTATTTAATTTATGAATGGAAGAAGGGGCATCGGTGGCCCAACATCTGAATAAACTCAACACAGTCGCAACCCAGTTGAGTTCAGTGGAAATTAAATTCGATGATGAAGTTCGGGCTTTAATTCTCTTATCATCTCTACTAGACAGTTGGAGTGCTACCATTACAGCGGTCAGCAGTTCGTCGAAAAATATCAAATTAAAATTCGACGATGTACGAGATCTGGTATTGAGTGAAGAAATTCGGCGAAGAGAATAAGGAAAATCATCAACCTCTTCAGCTCTACACACATAGTCTAGAGGGAGAACTTCAGACTCTGGTAGATCAAGATCTTGAAGGAGAAAATCTAGATCGGGAAAGAAAGATTTCAAGTGTTATAATTGTGACAAGAAGGGTCACTTTACGAAGGATTTCTGAGCTCCGAAGAAAGATACTGGTGCACAAGAATATGTAAATGTGATCAAGGATGCAGGCGATGCTATGATTCTAAGCATTAACAGTCCGATTGAATCATGGATCTTGGATTCGGGGGCATCTTTTCACTTCACTCCATGCCTAGAAATCATGGAGAAATATGTCAGTGGTGATTTCAGGAAGGTTCATCTAGCCGATGATGAAACCTTGAAGATCATGGGAAAAGGAGATGTCAAATTAAAGTTGCCAAATGGGACTACCTGGAAGTCGCAATGAGTGAGACATATTTCTGGTCTCAAAAGGAATTTGATCCCTGTAGGACAACTTGATGAAGAAGGTTATTGTACAACCTTCACAGATTATGAATGGAAAATTACCAAAGGAGCACTTGTCATTGCTCGTGGTAAGAAGACCGATACTCTCTATGTAACCTCAAACATAGAGAACATCATCGCAGTAGCGGATGCTGATTCAAATCTATGGCACTAGAGGCTTGGCCATATGAGCGAGAAAGGGATGAAGACACTTCTATTAAACGAAAAGTTACCAGAACTTAAAAGTGTAGATATCGGTCTATATGAAGAATGCATCTTTCGGAAACAAAAGAAGGTCAGTTTTACGAAAACTAGTAAGACACCCCAGGAAAAAAAGCTCGATTTGGTACATACCGATGTATGAAGACCATCTCCAGTTCTATCTCTTGCAGACTCATTGTATTACGTCACCTTCATTGATGATTCAACAAGAGAGGTATGGGTGTATTTTGTGAAAAAGAAATTAGAAGTCTTTGATACATTCAGAAAATGGAAGGCCATGGTGGAAAATAAAACTGGCTTGAAAGTCAAGCGATTGAGGTCTGACAATGAAGGGGAATACAGAGATAGAAAGTTCAGAGAATTTTGCTCAAGCAGCAGAATCAAGATGGAAAAAATAGTTTCTATGACACCGCATCAAAAGGCATAGCTGAGCTCATGAACAAAACTCTGAATGAACGTGCCAGAAGCATGAGGATACACGCCGACTTGACCAATAATTTATGGGTTGAATTTGTCAACACCGCGGCCTACCTAATCAACCGTGGGCCTTCAATACTTCTGGATGGTGAAATACCAGAGGAAGCATGGAGCAAAAAAGAGGTAAACCTTTCACACTTAAGAGTGTTTGGTTGTATCTCTTATATATATATAGATTTTACTAGAAGTAAACTTGATGCCAAGTCTAAAAAATGTATCTTCGTTGGATATGGTGGTGATGAGTTCAGTTATCAATTTTGGGATTATAAAAATTGAAAGATCGTAAGAAGCCGAAATGTCATATTCAACGAGAATGTGATGTACAAGGATAGGCTAATAACATAATCAAACAACTCCAAGATAGATGCTGAAAATAAGAAATTTGCTGAGTTCGAGGAGATTCTGAAAATGATGTTTCAGAATAATCCTGAAGCAGAGGAGCCAAGCATGCCGGAATTGAGACGCTCCTCCAGAATTCCTAGACCAACCCAACACTACTCGCCTTCTTTGCATTACTTGTTGCTAACAGACAATGGTGAACCAGAGTGCTATGATAAAGCAATGCAAGTAGATGATTCAGTCAAGTGGGAGTCTGCCATGGAAGATGAGATGGACTCACCAATGTCAAATAAGACATGGAAATTAGCTGAACTACCACAAGGCAAGAAAACACTTCATAACAAGTGGATTTACAGGATCAAAGAAGAGCATGATGGGAGTAGACGCTACAAAGCAAGATTGGTTGTAAAAGGTTTTTAGCAAAAGGAATGTGTTGACTATACTGAAATTTTTTCTCCAATCGTGAAGCTTTCGATAATCAGACTGGTGTTGAAAATAGTAGCTATAGAGAATTTACATCTTGAACAGTTAGATGTACAGACAACATTCCTTCATGGAGATTTGGAGGAAGAGATCTACATGAAGCAACTAGAAGGCTTCATTAAGGCAGGCAAGAAAAACCTGGTGTGCAGGTTAAAGAAGCGTTTGTATGGTTTGAAACAAGCTCCTAGACAGTAGTACAGGAAGTTTGATAGCTTTATGGGCAGCAGCGGTTTCACAAGATGCCAAGCAGATCATTGTTGTTACATTAAGAAGTTTGACACTAGCTTTATTATTTTATTGTTATACGTTGATGACATGCTCGTTGCAGGTTCAGACATGCAAGAGATTAAAAATTTAAAGCAGAAATTGTCAAAGCAGTTTGCAATGAAAGATCTTGATGCTGCAAAGCAGATTCTTAGAATGAGGATCAAGAGAGACACGAAGTCGAGGACTTTGATGTTATCACAGGCTGAGTACATCACCAAAGTACTAGTCAGATTTAACATGCAAGATGCTAAAATAGTGAGCACACCTTTAGGTGTTCATTTCAGATTCTCCAAAGAATAGTCACCGAAGACGGAGGAGGAGCGTGCACAAATGGCAAAGGTGCCATATGCCTCAGCAATTGGGAGTTTGATGTATGTCATGGTTTGTACCAGGCCAGATATTGCTCAAGCAGTGGGAGTTGTTAGCAGGTATATGAATAATCTGGGCAAGGTACACTGGGAAGCAGTCAAGTGGATTCTCAGATATTTTCGGGGTACCACAGATAAGGCACTTTATTTTCAAGGTGGAGATACGACACTAGCAGGCTATGTGGATGCTGACATGTTGACGTCAGAAAGAGCATTGCAGGGTATGTCAATACTCTAGGAGGTACCACAGTGAGCTGGGTCTCTCAACTATAGAAGATAGTTGCTCTCTTCACAACTGAAGCAAAATATGTCGCTGTCACGGATGCCAACAAAGAGATGATCTGGCTCTAAAGTTTCTTGGAAGAACTAGGCAAGAAATAAGAAAATAATATTTTGCATTACGACAGTCAAAGTGCCATACATCTAACTAAGAATCTGTCTTTTCATGCCAGAACGAAGCACATATAGTTGCGATATCACTTTATCCGGTCACTTTTGGAAGATGAGATTTTGAAACTTGAGAAGATCAGTGGAACTCAAAATCCAGTAGACATGTTAACAAAGAAGGTGTCGACTGACAAACTGAAGTTGTGTTCAGCTTCAGTTGGCCTGCAGTAGAAGTAGATCGTAGAAGAGCTGTTGCATAGATCAAGGTGAGAAGACAGATTGAAATCAGTCTTCAAGTGGGAGATTGTTAATAAAATGTTACTAACCATAAAATAGAATTGTAATTTTTGAGTAAAAAATAGAGGTGCCTAACTTAGGTATTTTAGTCCAAAATTGAGGTGCCTAACTTAAGTGATGGTGGTAAAAAATAGAGGTGTCAAACTTAGGTAAAAGAGATGTCTAACCTTTGACAAATCTCACCAACTATTATGTATACATGTTATAATTTTTCTATATAAATGGCCCTTTGGCTATTATTATAGAAGAAGAAAATTAGAGAGAATAGAAAGGAAATTAATAGAGAGGAAGATCAGAGCGGGTCTAACAAAAATTAAGTCAAGTAATTTTCTGTGCTCTTGATCACGTCTATTAGGGAATTTCTTTAAGAGAATTTCTGTTAAAATTTCTTGGGAATAATTGGGTGTGAGGTGTGAGTATTTGTAAACATGATATATTTTTCTTCTTAGTAAAAGTCTGCAGTAGTTCAGGAAACGTAGGCATAATTGACCGAACTTGGTTATCAAATTGTGTATTACTATTCCGTATTTATTTTCGATTTTCTACTAATCTAGTTTAAGGAAAATAGAGTGATAATATTTATTTCTCAACATTTTTTGTTTACAAAGTTGTTATATTTATATTTTAACTATAAATTTCTGAAAAATTATAAATTACAAAATAATTTTATTAAATAATTAAATAAAATTTATTAATTAAATTAACTATTCTATGGGTAAATTTATTAGCATATTTGTTTATTAGCATATGTGTTTTAATATTGTATCTTGTTCAATATTAGTAAGCGGTATGCTTAGATATATGTGTTACGTTTACTCATCAATTTAGAAATATATTTAGAGGTTTTACGTGGTGTTTAGCAGCTTTAAGTCTACCTAATATTTGCATAAGATTATACAAGGTGTTTGATAGCTTTAAGTCTATCTGAACACAGTAACCGCCACACCTGTTTAGTGTTAGGGTGTGATACCTTGTACTGCTAATTTAAATGCTTTCGAGCCTCAAGATAAGTGTATAAAATAAATTCTCTTTGGAAAAAATAGTTTGTCCCCCTGCATATAACTCTACATCATAAGTACTATAATTAAACTTTGAACTCGAAAGCTTTTGACTATAATATGTCAGAAGCATGTTATTTTGACTCAAGACATCTCCAATGCCTTTCTTAGAAGAATCATTGTGCAGCTCAAAGGACTATGAAAAGTTAGACAACAAAATTGGGATAGCAATTAGACGCATTTTAATTGACTAAATGTTTCTTTTGTCCACACGTTTTTTTAGAATTATTTTAATGATAAATGTAAAATTGATGAAAAATTTTTGTAGCACCAATTTAAAAATTATTTAAAAAAATCATACTAACTTTTTACTATTAAAAATATAAAATTATTTAAGTTATAAAAGAAAAGCTCATTTTTTTACATTATTGAAGTTATTATATATATAGCTTTTAAAAAGTAATCTCATCATATTTTAGCAATTAATTTATGCATTCTTATATTACATATTTTTCGCAATTTTATTTTTTACTCTACCGAAAGCCCCCTATAGAAAAAATAAAAATTTGAGAGGTCAATGTGAGAAATAAAAGGGTTCAGTAAATGAAACACAATAAATTTAAATGCCTCTAAAGAGTTGATTTTCAACTAATTTTTTTATAACCGTAGCTCTCTCTTTGAGATCTGGACGTCTTCTGGAATTTCCAATTTTTTCTTCTCCCCCTAATTCTCTGTCTGCCTAGGCGAGCATTTACGGCTTGAAATTCAAGGAAAATGAGTAAAAATTTAGCTGCTCGTTGTTGATTTCAGCTGCCTTTTTTTTTTTTCCAATTTTGATCATTTGAGATAATTGATAGGTTGGCAGGCTACCAAAAATAATTTCCGTTCCTGAAACAAATAGAACTTGCAGTAGTGGTGAAACAGGATCGAACCACAGAGAGTTGTAACTTTCAATTTCCTTTGATGAAAAACAAATTAAATAAAAAAAAGGATTTTGATGAAAATTTCAAATTACAAGAAAATAAAGAAAATAATAAACTAAAAAAAAAACAAGTGCAGCAGAGAAGACTGAAAACAATGGTATGAAGATTCAATCAAAAGCACAATTATTGTATTGATTTCTAGAATTGATCATTGATAACTAAACATATTCTTTAGCTAATTAGTTGGTTATAACTGTTGAAGATGCTTCTAACAGAAAATTCTTCCTTAATATTAAATAATTAAGAAATGCTTGTTAATCAATCCTAACTAACAAACAATCCAAGAAGACGCTTCATTGAATTAAGCACGTTAACAACATTAAGAATTAAAAGAACCCAAACTCTAATCAATAAATTCAACCGTGTAATTTATTTAAATTAGATTACGAAATTCTTTTAGTGAATCATCACCAAATTGCTACTAATATTAACTAGTAAGAGCAATTACGGACTCGAACCAATTGATTAGCTGAAAGTCTATTCAAATGCAATTACAGGGATCCTGCTGCAATAACAATCTGAGATAAACTTTGAAAATAAATCTAGAAAATGATAAATATTGATAAAGAACCAATTGAAGAACAAATTCTCATAACTTAGAAACCAAACTTGATTTTACCTTCGATTGAAAAGGAAATTAAGCTAACATTGTTATAGAGAAATCACAGCTGAAGTTTCTTTCATTCTTCAATGAAAAACCAACGTAAAAGATGAAAAATACAATAAAAAAAATAGTTGCTGGCCAAAAATCTGGTTCCTCTCCTTTCTGTTTTTTTTTTTTTAACATTCGTAAGTTTCCTCTTAAATAGCTCAGAATCCAAGTCAAATAAGGACTTCTTTTGCCAGCCCAAACTTGCGCCTATTCCCTTTATTTTCTCCTTGACTTTAGCTCCAAGATGCGTCTTTCTTGGTAAGTAGCTGTATCTCCTAAAAATATCTTCTTTTTGCCTCTTTAGATTATTTTCTGCCAACTAAATCAAAAGAAACAGAATATGCTCGATCCAACACGATCGGCTAAAAATAAGTTCAAAAAAATCAAGCAAATATTCAACAAATATTCGCACTAACAATAATTCGCAATTGTGGCTTTTTCTTTTTTCTTTTGTATCGGGCAATTATGGTGAGAGAGCAAAGAGTAGAATCATTTTACACTCTCCTTAGAGAATCAGTTTCGGCTTCATCTCTCTATCCTCAGCTTATATTTCCTTCAACTTCAGATGTTGATTCACTTTGTGCTCTTAAAATAATTTGCCATGTCCTGGAATCGGATTCGGTCCGTTACTCTTGCTATCCCGTCTCCTCTTTCCGAGAAATTCATAAATATGCAGGTCCTGATTTGAGTTCATCTTCAACTGAACCTATTTCAATCCTTTTTAATCAATTGGGGTTGCCAGCGCGATTTGCGGCGGTTACTCAATTCAGGCCATGGGGCTCGTGTTTTTGTAATTGATAGTCACCGCCCCATCCATTTACATAACTTGAGTGAGCAAAATGATAATGTGATTGTGCTTTACACTCATGATGATGAGCATCAAGCTGATTTGGCTTATGATTTTGATATTTCGGCTTTGGCTAATGCGAGCGGATTGAATACTGATGATGAGGGTAGTGAAAGTTCAGCTAGTGGTGCTTCAAGGAAGCGTAGAAGGGTTTCAAAAGATAACAAAGATGACCCAATTCAGCTTTTCTGGAAATTGAAGAGGGAATATTATCGCATGGGTACTTTCCATGGAAAGCCGTCCGGGTGTTTGATGTATGATTTATCACATTCTTTAAGGAAGGACACAAATGAATTGCTTTGGTTGGCTTGTGTTTCGCTATCTGATCAGTTTGTTCATGAGAGATTTGTTAAATAAATTGTTATTCACGTTTTTATTTGACCAAATGTTAGTTCTAGTCTTTGGAATAGTTGCTGGTCTTCAACAGATTTTTAGTGATTCAGTTAGCTCCTATTTTATTGTTATTTTCCCGTTGTAACTTGGCTATTTAAATAAGTCATATGCTGTTGAATAAAATAGAACATTCATTTCAAATTTCTTTCATCTATCTTGTTTTGCTTTATTTACTATCTTGTATAAGGTGTATCAGTGGTATCCGAGCCAAGTTAATTGAGTTAAACACGTGAGGTTTGAGCGAACACGTGAGGGAGTGAATTTGAGAGTTTGTTGTAGCAAAAAAAAAAATATATATATATATATATATATCTCATGGCTGCAGAAAATTTTGTGCAACCAGCGATTCCTCGCTTTGATGGACATTATGATCATTGGAGCATGTTGATGGAAAATTTTCTTAGATCAAAAGAGTATTGGCAAGTGGTTTCTGAGGGCATTTCAGAACTAGCGCCAGGCATAACAGTGTCAGATGCACAAAAAGCAGAGATAGATGCAGCAAAATTGAAGGACCTCAAGGCGAAGAATTACCTTTTCCAAGCAATTGATCGTTCAATCTTAGAAACCATTCTATCTAAGGATACTTCTAAGCAAATATGGGACTCCATAAAGAAAAAGTATCAAGGAACAACAAGAGCAAAGAGGCAGCAATTTCAAATACTTCGTTCGGAGTTCGAAACACTTCGAATGAAATCGGGAGAGTCAGTTGCAGAGGTGATGGCAATCGTCAACAAGATGCGGATCCATGGTGATAAGACGGAGGAGGTTACGATTGTTGAAAAAATCCTTCGTACAATGACAACAAAATTTAACTTTGTGGTTTGCTCTATTGAAGAATCTCATGACATTGATATGCTTTCAATTGATGAATTACAAAGTTCTCTGTTGATTCATGAACAAAAAATCACTCAGCAAAACAAAGAAGAGCTAGCATTGAATGCCTCAACTGAAAATCATGGAGCTGGATGAGGGAGCAGTAGGGGCAATGGCAGAGGCCGCGGTAGAGGTAGAGGCCGAGGCAACAACGATCGTGGAAAGGGAACAGGTGGTTATAGCTCAAAGTTTTTTGACATATCCAAAATTGAATGTTATCGATGCCACAAGTTCGTTCATTTTAAATCTGAATGCCGAACAGATTTGTCTAAATTGCAACGAGAGGAATCAAATTTTATAGAACAAGAGGAAGAAGAGATTTCTTTACTCATGGTTTGTCACACAAAAGAAGAAACAAATCAGAACCTGTGGTTTCTTGACATTGGGTGCAGCAATCACATGAGTGGAGATAAGTCAGTTTTCTCCACTCTTGATGAATCTTTTAGAGATAATGTTAAGTTTGGGAACAACTCCAGAATTGCAGTCATGGGGAAAGGACAGGTTTCAATTGAAATCAATGGAGATTTTGCTCACACTATTGCTGATGTTCTTTTTGTTCCAGATTTGAAGACTAATCTTCTTAGCATTGGTCAGTTACAAGAAAAAGATTATGAGATCTCCATAAAAGGCGGAATTTGCAAAATTCTAGATGACAAGCAGAATTTAATTGTTGAAGTCAAGATGACTAAAAACAGGTTGTTTCCTCTCTATCTCCATAAAATTCAGCATGCGTGTTTTTCTGCAAAATTAAAAGATGAAGCATGGTTGTGGCACTTTCGATATGGTCACCTGAATTTTAATGGACTTAAAACACTGCATCAAAAAAGCATGGTGACTGGTCTTCCTCAAATTGCAGCTCCTACTGAAACTTGTGAAAGTTGTGTTGTTAGCAAACAACCACGCAGTCCATTCCCGCAAGGCAAATCATAGAGAGCAGAAAAGGTGTTGGAATTGATTCATTCAGATTTTTGTGGACCAATAAAACCAAATTCCAATGGTAGTAAAAGATACTTTATAACCTTTATTGATGACTTTAGTCGAAAGACATGGGTGTATTTTTTGCAGGAAAAATCAGAAGCATTTGATGTCTTCAAGCGCTTCAAAGCGCTTGTTGAGAAAGAAAGTGCAACCCCTTAATTGCTCTTCGTACTGATCGTGGAGGAGAGTACACTTCTCATGAGTCCAGAAAATCTTGTGAAGACAATGGAATCAAGAGGCAACTAACAGCAGCTTATATGCCTCAACAGAATGGTGTTTGCAAGCTGAAGAATCGCACAATCCTCAATATGGTGCGAAGCATCTTAACCAGAAGTGATGTCCCAAAGAGCTTTTGGCCTAAAGCAGTTGCATGGAGCATTCATATTTTGAATAGAAGCCCAACATTTTCTGTGCAAAATATGACACCAGAGGAGGCAGGGAGTGGAAGAAAACCCTGTGTAGACCATTTCAGAATTTTTGGGTGTGTTGCCTATGCCCATATTCCCGATGAGAAAAGGAAGAAGCTGGATGATAAAAGAGAAAAATGCATTTTTTTTCTTGGTGTTAGTGATCAATCTAAAGCTTATAAGTTATATAATCCTAACACCAAGAAAATTATAAACAGCCGTGACGTTGTATTTGACAAAGAAGCAACTTGGGCTTGGAGTGAAAAAACTACTACAAAAGAAGTTTCAACTGTATTAGATTTTGAAGAGGAAGTTGATTCAATCCCAGCTAATGCTTTCAAATGAGTCTCCTAAAGATTCTATACATGGAGTTCCTGCTACTTCTGAATGTTTGCCAACAATGACAGCAATTGATGGACAATCTGGTGAACCAACAGGTTTACGTCCTCATCGTGTTATACGCAGACCAGCATGGATGTCAGATTATGAGGTAACCGGTGCTATCAATCTGAATGTCCTATCACTCACTTTGCTCTATTTTCAGATTGCGATCCTACTACCTTTGAAAGTGCTGTCAAGGAGTCTAAATGGCGCAAGGCCATGGATGAAGAGATCGCTGCAATTGAAAGAAATCAAACTTGGGAACTAACTGAGCTTCCAAATGGTGTCAAGACAATTGGAATAAAGTGGGTGTATAAGACAAAACTCAAGGAGAATGGTGGAGTAGACAAGTTTAAGGCACGCTTAGTAGCAAAAGGCTATAAGCAAGAGTTTGGAGTGGATTATACTGATGTGTTTGCACCAGTAGCATGCCATGACACAATTCGGTTGCTAATTGCAATTGCAGCTCAAAATTCATGGCACATCTTTCAGCTGGATGTGAAATCAGCTTTCTTATATGGTGACTTAAAGGAACAGGTATTTGATGATCAACCACCTGGTTATATTAAGAAAGGAAGTGGGCACAAAGTTTATAAATTAAAAAAGGCCTTGTATGGATTAAAACAAGCCCCACGTGCTTGGTATAGTAAAATTGAGGCTCATTTCTTGAAAGATGGTTTCCACAAGTGTCCATATGAGTATACACTTTTTGTCAAAATTGAAAAAGAGAAGATTCTTATTGCTTGTTTATATGTTGATGACCTCATATTCACCGGAAATGATACTGTCATGTTTAATAATTTTAAGAAGTCGATGATGATTGATTTTAAGAATTCGGCGTGGCATATAATGCGCTTTCCTTGAACACTCTTGATAAGTTAAAAGTTGGAATGCAACAAGCAATTAAAGTACAACGAGCAATTCTTAGACAAGGAAGTACAATAATTACAAAAAATGGTTTCAGAAGTGGAGGTACAGAAATTACAAAAAGTGGTTCTATCTTCAGATGTGTAAAGCTTGAGTATTCAGAGGACACAAAACTGTTGGGATATCCACAAGCTTTGACTAAATTCTGTTACTTTCTTATGGATACCTTGAGAGAGAAAGGAGCTAAAACAAAGCCTTTGCTTTGTGCATGCTTATCACAAGAGCCAGATAAGATGTTGATTGTGGGAGTTTGTGGAAAGACTCGACTTGGTGCAGTTCAAGGAAATGCATTTGGAGTTGCGTTTAGAAATGCTGCTGAGGAGATTGGAGCTGCGTTCTTTCATGAGTTGTTTGAATCTTCATGGATTGTTTTAGATGAAGGTGCAGTTGATAGTTTTATGATCAGATTAACGGAGAAGCTCTGATGGAGAACTTTGTTTAATGTCGAACAGATATTATTTCTTCTTTTTTCTTCTTCAATTTCCCTGCCTTTTCCCCTGCTCAGTAGAGGTCATATGTCTCTGTCTTTGAAATATTTTTTTCTGTCATGTTTGAAATAAAATTTTATTTCAGTCATCAAGGAATGGAATTACTTCTTTTCTCTTTTTTTTATCAAAAAAAAAAATATTATAACCTTTTTGCATCATATAAATAATAATTGAATGAAATCTAATTTTCATGCTTTGAAAAAAAATATTAGTTATAGTTAAAAGATTATAATATAAAATAATTGGAATTCATAAAATATATTCTAATTTTACATGATAAACTCAATTATATATATATATATATATAAATATTGTAAAAGTAATATGTATTATAAAAGTAATGTTTTTAATTAATTTAAATATGTATTAAAATTATTTGGATATATACTTAAAAAACTAATGTTCATTTAATTTTCAACTTGTTAGTTGATTTATATATATATATATAAGTAGTTTCTTAATAGAATTGTAGACACCAATTTATCTTAAGTCCCTTCAGAGAAGGGAATCAAGCGGCCTACTATTTTACTATTTACATAGATTAAATCATGTATTTCTAATTTTTAATACATTTGATTCTTTGTCTAGTTTTTTTAAAGGTATTCTAACTTCTAACTGTGTGAGTTCATCCTACATTTGATATAAATAATAATTATCCTCTTTATATTAAAAAAAATATTAATATTAAAAAAATAGAATTGTAGACACAGAAAAAAATCACATTGATACTAAAACTAAAAGCCATGAATAAATGAATATCAAGCACTAACATGAGATGTAGGAACTCTGACCACAAACATTTAAATTATAAAAAATTCAAAATTAGCTACTAGTAGTTTTGAACAATAGAGGCAGCAACTTTTATTCAAACCTGAAAATTTGACTCAAGTCCATCTGCTTAAATCAGTTTTATAATTCATTTGAATTAGTATTTTACCAATATTATCTAAATCTTTAAGTCAGTTGTTTAATCCAAAATCCAATTTTTTCAAATATTTATTCGGTCAAAATATTTTGGGCAAACAATATATAAAATATGCCAATTTATTATATATTCAAAAATTAATTTTAATTATTAATTTAAATAATTAAATTTTAATAGATGGAAAGATAAGCAAATATTTTTCCAAGAAATCCAAGTTCTCGAGTTATTTCCAATGGCCAAGCCAGATTTTATGTTAATGTTAATTAGTGGGGTAAAAAAATATACAAGAAACTGAAAGTGTAGTCGACACAGTGAGATTTATGAAAATAATGTTCTTTTTTTTGTTGTTTTAAAATTATTTTAATAAAAATTTCAGTATTTTAATTTAGTTTTTATAATTATTTAAATTGTCAACTTTCTGCTATTGAAAATATATAAAGATTCAATTAATGGACAAATAAGATAAAACTTTCTATGTGGTAACTTACATATACAAATATAGAAAATTAAACCTTGCAGTTAATTTTAAAAAAAAAAAAAGTTTTAAGAATTTGCGGCCAACAAGTGAAAAATTATATAATAAAACCATGATTCCAACAAGTTTATAAGAACAGAACAAAAACCCACTAATACTTGTCTGCACATTTGTGTGGCAGTAATATACATTCCATCACAGCAGCAGCAGCCAAGAAGACCCAGTAATAGTCCCAGCAAATCCCAGTACCAGGCACCCAAGGTCATAAAATTATATATATATATCAACAGAAAATATACAAAATAAAATTTAAAATGTAATGCAATACAAAATCTTGATTTTTTTTAAAAAAAAAAGAATGAATGAATTGAATACTTATATTAGCAAATACAAAAAAAAAAAACTGGTCTAATTATACAGTAACAACACATATAGTTAATTAAGGAACCAACAGAAACCCATGAAAATCATCGTTTTCTTCAGACTAGGAAAAATGAGAACCACGAAAATGGTTTCCAAAAACAAAGAACGAGTCATCGTCACGATTCTTGTAAAATTACCAGTGGAACAGGCCCTTTTGAATATCGTCACAGCTTGTAATTTACCAGTCGAACACTTTCTCATCTTCTTCGTTTCTATGGACTATCCTTTTATTCAAATATCTTTCTCTTATCTCTTCATTCTCCATCTTCTTTTTATCGCTGGCCATCTCTGAAGCATTCAACTTACCCACTTGCTTTGCTTTTATCTCTCCCACAAGAATCTTTCTTCTGAAATCTGGGTTCTTTGGATCTTTTATGTTAAACAAGAATGATCTGTACTTATTGCGAAACCCATTATTACAATGCCCCCACTCCCTAAACAATGCACACTCCACACCCACTCCAACTTCAACAGCGTCATATCTACCAATTGCTCTGTTTTTCTTGCCTTCTTTAAAAACCAAATTCAAAGCATCAACAATTTGTTGCCGCATCTTGTCTCTGATAGGATTGCCGGTTTTGGGAATTGGAATTTGAACACGATGATCAGCCTTCTTGAATGGTTTTCCTTGATTATAAAGCAATGATTTCCAGATTGTAATGATATCATGCGCAAGAATCTTTATCTTCTTGGAAGAATGAAATGTGAGAGAACAAACACCCTTTGGAACCATAGAAGAAGCAAGAATATGAACATCACTGATTTGAAAATCTTTTAGGCGACATAATGCATTCACGCATCTCTCTTCGTCTCCTTCTTCTACTGCTTTCTTTGCCGCTTCAAACACTCGTTGCAAATACTGTTTCTCCATGATTGAAAACTGCTTTCTACTCTGTAAAAATGACTGTAAAAATAAGGGAACTCTCTCTTCTGATATATGAGTTATTTTATAGAAGACTATATCCTTGTGACGTGAGGATTAAGCCACAAGATTTCCTTCTCTGTGCAGGATTACAACTTATAGTAAAAAGATTTTCTTGTTTATTGAGTAATTAATTAATAGTTTTTGAGATTGATCAGACTCTGATAATATCATTGATTTTGCTTGGATATCGTTGCCGCCTCAAGCCGCCTTCAATCTTTTCCGTTCCATAGTTTATGAGACTAGCAGACATTTCCCCAATGCCAACACAGAACTGACTACCTCCCTGCATTTTGGTGGTTCCATTTTTCAGAGAGATAAAGTGAAACTCACTGCATAGTCCATGAGGAAGCATATATATATATATATATATATATATTGTAATAAAGAATAATGGCAATTGAAAAAAAAATCATATATACATATATATATATTTTTTTTCTTACATTTAATTAATTTATTGATGGCTTTCCAATAAAAAAAAATTATTACATGGAAGTGCCAATTAGAAAAGAAAATTAGTTGAGATTAGGTTAAAATTATATAAAATTACAATGCTAATAATAATATAAACTTGAGCTTAATTGAATTCTAATGAAATATTTTATAAGTTGAGAGTGATACAAGTAACTTGACTCATTTATTATACTTACTGTAATATGTTCTCTCTTTTCTTTTTCTTTTCTTTTTCTTTTTTTTTTTTTTTTTGACAGGGCAATATGTTCTCTCTTATTTAACTCAAAATTTGAATTTATTTTTCAAAAAGTAAATCTACATTAAAGATTTTAAATTTTGTTTTTCTAGAAATAAATTTTAAGTTCAAATTTCAATATAAGGTAAATACACAATCATTAGATTATAAGTTTAATGAAAAAAATTATAATGTTTGATACAATAAATTTATTTTTCTTACCGATGTACTTTTAGTAAAGTTCTTAATATTTTTCATAATAATTTAATAAGGGAGTCATAATACTTTAAGATTTTATAATATAAATTCATAACAATATTTATTTAATTATAACAATCAATATTTAATCCAATTTATATATAATTTTTATCATATTTTAATATTTTAATTTATATAGTCTTTTAATTATATTATTTTTATTTTTTTTATTAAAATTAGTTTAGAAATTAAATGAGTTAATTTTAAAATAATTGAGACTAAAATGTTAATCATATTAAAAATTAGGTATGTAATAATAAGTTTCCTTATGTAGAATAAAAGTTCAGACCTAATCTTTTCGTAAAGGCAATATTGGAATCCTAATATTTCTGATTCAGTGGATCCCACATTGCCACATCAGTAAATGTTAACTTGGTCTAACAAAACTATTAATTTTAGGCCAACTTGGACTAATTTTAACAGAAAAAAGTTCCTTTAACTCTAAAAAAAAATAACATTGAGGTCCAATGCTGACTTTGGAACAAATGTTAGAGTTTAAATTGAGCTTTTGTCCTTCCCTTTTACAAATGATATATCTTACCCTCCATAATACTCTTTATTCACCCCAAGCACCCAAAAGAGTCTTCATTGATGAAGAAGTACAATTAGCATCATTTGCATTTTTAGCACATGCAATGAGTCTAGAAAATCCACTGGTTCTATCATACTAACAAAAGTATATATCCCACATACATGCATATATAGTTAATAATAGAAGTCTTAATCCACCAATTACACTGAAGGGAGACTAAATAGGACAAAAAGAAATCATATACTCTACATATTACAAGAACTTAAAACATTTAAGGCTGTAACACCCCCTATATAGTCCTTACACTTACCTACATAGGAGATGTCACCTAACATTCACAATTATTCTATATATATCTATGTATGTACTAAAGAAATAAAGTCATAATATCTTTAAGCAATAATACCACTGTTAAGTTCTCTATATTACACACATATTTTATATATTTATAAGATCTCTTAATAAAAACTTACATTATTATAAGTATTCTCAAACTACACTCAAACTAGTACAACTGTCATACAAAATTATAAAGATTTACTATGTGAACCATAATGAGTATAATATTTACAATATTGTTCATTGAACCTTGATGATGCAGTTGTCCAAGAACGTAAGTCTCTTACTCTGCGGTTTCAACTCTCCTTGTTTGATCTGCACGTCATAAAACAATTCCAACACGCTAAGCAAAACTTAGTGGTGTTTATGTATTTATAATATACAAGAAAACTTAAAGAAAAGAGATATAGCAATAAAAGAGATATAACAAGTAAATAATTTAGAAACATCGACTTGCAAACTAAATTCATTATAAATTGAAATTCTAAATACAATTAGGTTTAGAATTGTCTAATTTATCGACATTGAAGAAAACATTATTTTCATTCTAGATAACAATTTTTAATTATGCCCAAACACACTGAACTCAGATTCTAGATTTGGATAACGGGTCACTGATGGCAATTGAATGCCGCTGTATAGAATTTTGGCCAATGGCCCACTATGGCAAGAATGCCCACTGAATATGATGACACCGAGTGTCTATTGATGGCACGGAGTGCCCACTAACACTTTGGATATCCTCCCTTTTGGCTAGCCATTCAATCCCAAGCTAGATCTAAAATCAGTATGATTAGGGCAATTTATTAAGTTGTGTTGATACTGAATTATATATATATCATTTCTATGAAACAATACTTTCATTAACATTTAGTATTCTATACATTTATCACAAATCAAGGTTTATCACTCTTTTTCATACTTTGAACACTTACACAACACAAAAGTAATAAATATAAACATAATAGCCTCATACTAGGCCCGTATATCACAAAATACAAGTCAAAAACATCATTTAGGTACCCCCACGGCCGTGGCAACTCAACCCCACGCCCGTGGGATACCAAAGGAAGCTGTAAAATGATGTTGACGAGCCCCACGGTCGTGGCCTTTCAAGGCCACAGTCGTGGCATATGAAACCCCTCTGTTTTATAGAATTTTTTGAAAAAAATAGCATCATTTTCAAGCCCACGGTCGTGGCATCTCAGGGCCACGGCCGTGGCATTGATTTTGGGACTGTTTTCGGAGTAATTCTTCATCCAACACTCCAAACTTTGATCCCACACTCATGGAACCTTAAAACCACTCCCTTGGCATCTTAAAATCATGTCTTTTACACTTGTAATTTCATAAAACAAAAATATAATGAAGATCAAAGATAAAAATGAATCAACATCTAAGTTTTGACATGAAAAGAATTTATATCTAATATCTTACTAAAACTTTAATTAATCAAGTATTTAACAAATGATCTACTCATCAACTTTCTCAATCATCATTCAAAATTAAGAAAAACAACATCAACAACTTCAACTTCTACTTATATCACATAATAATTCATTTATCCAATAGTTAGCACATATCTCCTCTAAATGACCCAATAAACTAATTTAAACATGAAACTCAAAGAAACATAAATATTTGTAAATTAAAATACATAAACACATACCTCTTTAACTCTTCTTTTCTCTACTTACTTATTAATAATCTCAATTTTCTATCTTAATTTTCTCAAAACTTGTAACTAAACATTGTTTGTTCTTTGTTTTTGATCAAAACCTTAGAAGTTAGGAAGCAAGAAGGAGTTTTGCTGAGGAAGGTGGTGCTGAACGTGAATGATGAAGAAAGAAATGAAGTTTCTACACTCTTACACCTGTACACACACACACACACACATATATATTCAGCTCAATCTAGTGTGGCCAATCTCATCTTAGTTATGGTGCAGCCTCTTTCTTAACCGTTGATTCTAATTCGATTTTAACTCTCATAAGACCGTAAAAATAATTAATTGCTTCGGTAAATTTTTGACATCCACTATTTACATTACTTATCCATATCATTTATATCACAATTCCTTATTAATTATCACTATTCATTTAAAAGTTTAGTATCTAACATTTTAAACATTACAATTCTCCCCCTCTAAAGAAATTTCGTCCTCGAAATTTACTTGTTATAGACGCTTGAAATAGTTGAGGATATTGTTGTCTCATTATCTCTTCGCTTTCCCAAGTGGCTTCCTCCATCGAATGATTCCTCCATAACACTTTTACTAAAGGAATGCGCTTATTACGCAACTCCTTTATTTCATGAGCTAAGATAGCCACTGGTTCTTCTTCATAATTCAAATCTGGCTGAATTTCAATAGATTCTACCTGAATCACATGTGTAGGATCTGATCTATAGCGCCTAAGCATCGACACATGAAATACATTATGAATTTTAGCCAATTCTGGAGGCAAAGCTAGTCGATAGGCTACTGAACCTACACGTTCCAGTATTTCATATGGTCCAATGAACCTAGGACTTAATTTACCTTTCTTTCCAAAGCGAAGAACTTTCTTCCATGGTGATACTTTTAAAAATACTTTATCCCCCACATTATACTCAATATCACGCCGTTTCAAATCTGCATAAGATTTTTGTCTGTCCATCGCAATTTGTAATCGATCCTTTATAAGCTTTACTTTGTCTTCAGTTTGTTTTATGAGATCAGGCCCTACAAGTTTGCTCTCATTCAATTCCACCCAACACAATGGAGTTCTACACTTCCTTCCATAGAGTGCCTCATATGGAGCCATTCCAATACTCGTTTGATAACTATTGTAATAGGCAAATTCTACTAAAGGTAGATATTTATCCCAGCTACCTTCAAAATCGATTACATAACTTCGAAGCATATCCTCAAGTATTTGTATCACCCTTTCTGATTGACCATCTGTTTGGGGATGAAATGCAGTACTAAAATGAAGTCGAGTTCCCAATGCTTTCTGTAAACTATCCCAAAATCTGGATGTAAAGCGAGGGTCTCGATCTGAGATAATAGACATTGGTACTCCATGAAGCATGACTATCTCATTAATATACAACTCTGCAAGTTTATTCATTGAATAATCAACTCGAATGGGAAGGAAATGAGTTGATTTAGTTAATCGATCAACAATTACCCAAATTGTATCATGCTTCTTTTGGGTATTTGGAAGTCCAGTAACAAAATCCATAGTGATTCTATCCCACTTCCATTCTGGTATGGATATAGATTGCAAAAGTCCCGATGGAACTTGATGTTCTGCTTTGACTTGTTGACATACTAAACATCGAGTCACATATTCAGTAATATCTCTTTTCATACCAGGCCACCAATAATGAGATTTCAAATCCTGATACATCTTATTGCTTCCTGGATGTACTGTATACATAGCATTGTGAGCTTCACCAAGAATACATTCCTTTAGTTCCTTCACATCAGGTACACACAATCGATCTCTATAATACACTCCACCATCTTTTGAGACAACATAATCTGGCTTTTCCCCATCCTGCACTTGTTTCAACAGTTCTAACAATTTTTGATTTTGTTTCTGAGCTTCTATCACTTTTTGCCTAATGGTTGGTTCAACCCTCAATTCTGCTAACATAACACATGATATCATTTAGTTTATGTAATATATATATATATATATAATGTTAAAATATTCTATATACAACATACCTGCTAAAGTCTTTCGACTTAAAGCATCGGCTACCACATTAGCTTTTCCAGGATGATAGTCGATGATACAATCATAATCCTTGATCAATTCCATCCATCTTCTCTGCCTTAAATTCAATTCTTTTTGTGTTGGCAAATATTTCAAACTTTTATGATCAGTGAAAATATAACACCGTTCACCATACAAATAATGTCGCCAGATTTTAAGAGCAAATACAATAGCAGCTAACTCCAAATCATGTGTAGGGTAATTCAATTCATGAGATTTTAATTTCCTAGAAGCATAAGCAATTACCTTACCCTCTTGCATCAATACACAACCAAGTCCTTGATGAGAAGCATCACTATAAATAACATAGTCTTTACCTGAAATTGGTTGAGTTAAGACAGGCGCTTCAGTCAATATCGCCTTCAATTGTTCAAAACTAGCTTGACACTGAGCATTCCACTCAAATTTAATTTCTTTTCTAAGGAGTTTCGTTAAGGGAAGTGCTATCTTCGAAAACCCTTGCACAAATCTTCTATAATATCCAGCCAACCCAAGGAAACTTCGGACTTCAGTTATATTCTTTGGTGGCTGCCAATTCAAAATAGTCTCAATTTTACTTGGATCCACACGAATACCATCAGCTGATACTACATGTCCTAGAAATGCCACTTCCGTCAACCAAAAATCACACTTCGATAATTTAGCATACAATTGATTCTCTCTGAGTGTTTGTAATACAATTCTCAAATGCTTATCATGATCTTCCCTATTTTTAGAATAAACTAGTATATCATCAATAAAAACAACTACAAACTGGTCCAAATAGAGTTTAAAGACTTGATTCATCAAGTCCATAAAAGCTGCTGGAGCATTAGTTAAACCAAAGGGCATCACCAAAAATTCATAATGTCCATATCGAGTTCTAAAAGCTATCTTTAGAATATCTACTTCTTTAATTTTCATTTGATAATAACCCGATTTAAGATCAATTTTTGAGAAAACACCCGCTCCTCTCAACTGATCAAATAAGTCATCAATCCTAGGTAACGGGTACTTATTCTTAATAGTCACTTTATTCAACTGTCGATAATCTATACATAATCTTAAGGTACCATCCTTCTTCTTTACAAACAAAACTGGTGCACCCCAAGGTGACACACTAGGTTTTATAAAGCCTTTGTCAAGCAATTCTTGGAGTTGCACCTTTAATTCTTTTAATTCCGGAGGTGCCATTCTATAAGGTGGAATAGAAATTGGTGTTGTACCTGGAACTACATCAATAACAAATTCTACCTCTCTCTCTAGTGGTACTCCAGGTAATTCTTCCGGAAAAACATCCGAAAACTCACTCACTGTAGGTATGTCTCCCAAAACCTTGCTTGAATGTCGTATATCATTAACATAAGCAAGGTAAGCTTCACATCTCTTCCTAATTAACCTTCTAGCTTTAGCTGCAGAAATCAAACTAGAAGGATAAAATTGTTTTTCTCATTGGACTACAATTTCACCATAACCCGGACTCTTACAAGTTACAGCTTTCCTACAGCAGTCCATAACTGCTTGATGTCGGAACAACCAATCCATTCCTAAGATTACATCAAAATCATGGAATGGTAGTTCAATCAAATCAGCAGAAAGCTCTACATCATGAACTCTAAGTGGAAAATTTCGATATACTCTATTTACCTTCACACTATGGCCTAAGGGATTTGTAACTTCTATCTCATAATCCAGATTATCAACACACATTTTTCTTCCTGAAGCTATAGTTGTACAAATATAAGAATGTGTAGAACCAGGAACTAACAATGCATACACATCAAGACCAAGTAAAGAAAATTTACCAACTACAACATCAGGAGCATCCTGGTCTTCCACAGCTTTCATGGCATAAGCCCTAGCTGGAGCATTGCCTCGAGTCTGAGGTCTATCCACTGTTTCAGATCCTCTCTGCTGACTACCACTGAGTCGACCACCTCTACCTGCCCTACGATTTGATTGAGACCTCTGTACAGAACTTTGTCCTTCCACCACTTCTAATTCTTTTATTATTGGACAATCTTTAATTTTATGCTCCAAAGAACCACATTTCAAACAAGCCCCCTTTTTAAACCAACACTCTTCACTTGCATGACCCTTACCACAATATTGACAAGGTGTAGTAACAATTCTTGAAGAAGAGCCTGAAGCCACTCCAAACCTCCCACCTCTAGATTTCTGAAAACTAGCTCCACTTCCTCTACTAAACCCCTGAGTTTGGGCTTGAATATTTCTCTGTCTTTTCTGGCTACCTTGTTGTTATTCACTAGCAATTCCCTTCTTGAATTTTTGTTTTCTTCCCTGCACTGGTTTAATCTCATTTTCTATAGCGACTTCCGTATTAACAAGAGTAGAAAACTCCTTAATCCTCATTGCTATTAAATACACCCGAATCTGACTATTCAAACCTTGTTCAAACCGCTTACACTTCTCTTCCTCAGATACAACCAACTCTGAAAAATATTTACTGAGGCGAACAAACTGCCTCTCATATTCAGACACAGATAATTGCCTTTGCTTAAGATACAAAAATTCTCGACGCTTCTCCTCCAAATAGATCTCACTAATATATTCCTTTTTGAATTCTTCTTGGAAAAATTCCCAAGTAAGTCTATCTGCAGGTATACCTTTCTGCTTTGTATCCCACCAGGCAAAAGCTTGTTCTTGCAATAAGGAAACTGCACATTCTAATCTTTCCTCATCAGTACAATGCAACATATCAAAAACTCTCACAATTCTCTCCATCCAAAACTCTGCTACTGAAGACTCATCAGTGTCACGAGCTTTAAAATCTTCTGCTCCAAATTTTCTAATTCTCTCCAAAGGAGATCTTTGGAGTACTGGCGGTGGAGATTGTGGAGCAGGAGTAACGCTCACAATTTGCCTAAGGATTTCCCCCATATTTCTCACAAATTGAGGATCTAATGGAATTTGTTCCGCAGAAGGTTCCGATGGCTGCTGATTTCCCACACTAGCTTGACTGTGTGAGGATGCAGCTTAATCCTCGGCACCTTGACAGGATTCAGAGGCCATCTTATACCTTTAAACATAAAAAAAAATTATCAACTGCATCAAACATTTGTTCAATTATATAGTTCACATAGCAATGACAGTTGTACTTTTCTTTTCTTTTAACCCACAACTTAGAACCGTCTAAACCTGCTCTGATACCACTAATTGTAACAACCCCTATATAGTCCTTACACTTACCTACATAGGAGATGTCACCTAACATTCACAATTATTCTATATATATCTATGTATGTACTAAAGAAATAAAGTCATAATATCTTTAAGCAATAATACCACTGTTAAGTTCTCTATATTACACACATATTTTATATATTTATAAGATCTCTTAATAAAAACTTACATTATTATAAGTATTCTCAAACTACACTCAAACTAGTACAACTGTCATACAAAATTATAAAGATTTACTATGTGAACCATAATGAGTACAATATTTACAATATTGTTCATTGAACCTTGATGATGCAGTTGTCCAAGAACGTAAGTCTCTTACTCTGCGGTTTCAACTCTCCTTGTTTGATCTGCATGTCAGAAAACAATTCCAACATGCTAAGCAAAGCTTAGTGGTGTTTATGTATTTATAATATACAAGAAAACTTAAAGAAAAGAGATATAGCAATAAAAGAGATATAGCAAGTAAATAATTTAGAAACATCGACTTGCAAACTAAATTCATTATAAATTGAAATTCTAAATACAATTAGTTTTAGAATTGTCTAATTTATCGACATTGAAGAAAACATTATTTTCATTCTAGATAACTATTTTTAATTATGCCCAAACACACTGAACTCAGATTCTAGATTTGGATAACGGGTCACTGATGGCAATTGAATGCCGCTGTATAGAATTTTGGCCAATGGCCCACTATGGCAAGAATGCCCACTAAATATGATGACACCGAGTGTCTATTGATGGCACGGAGTGCCCACTAACACTTTGGATATCCTCCCTTTTGGCTAGCCATTCAATCCTAAGCTAGATCTAAAATTAGTATGATTAGGGCAATTCATTAAGTTGTGTTGATACTGAATTATATATATATCATTTCTATGAAACAATACTTTCATTAACATTTAGTATTCTATACATTTATCACAAATTCAAGGTTTGTCACTCTTTTTCATACTTTGAACACTTACACAACACAAAAGTAATAAATATAAACATAATAGCCTCATACTAGGCCCGTATATCACAAAATACAAGTCAAAAACATCATTTAGGTACCCCACGGCCGTGGCAACTCAACCCCACGCCCGTGGGATACCAAAGGAAGCTGTAAAATGATGTTGACGAGCCCCACGGTCGTGGCCTTTCAAGGCCACGGTCGTGGCATATGAAACCCCTCTGTTTTATCGAATTTTTTGAAAAAAACAGCATCATTTTCAAGCCCACGGTCGTGGCATCTCAGGGCCACGGCCGTGGCATTGATTTTGGGACTGTTTTCGGAGTAATTCTTCATCCAACACTCCAAACTTTGATCCCACACTCATGGAACCTTAAAACCACTCCCTTGGCATCTTAAAATCATGTCTTTTACACTTGTAATTTCATAAAACAAAAATATAATGAAGATCAAAGATAAAAATGAATCAACATCAAAGTTTTGACATGAAAAGAATTTATATCTAATATCTTACTAAAACTTTAATTAATCAAGTATTTAACAAATGATCTACTCATCAACTTTCTCAATCATCATTCAAAATTAAGAAAAACAACATCAACAACTTCAACTTCTACTTATATCACATAATAATTCATTTATCCAATAGTTAGCACATATCTCCTCTAAATGACCCAATAAACTAATTTAAACATGAAACTCAAAGAAACATAAATATTTGTAAATTAAAATACATAAACACATACCTCTTTAACTCTTCTTTTCTCTACTTACTTATTAATAATCTCAATTTTCTATCTTAATTTTCTCAAAACTTGTAACTAAACATTGTTTGTTCTTTGTTTTTGATCAAAACCTTAGAAGTTAGGAAGCAAGAAGGAGTTTTGCTGAGGAAGGTGGTGCTGAACGTGAATGATGAAGAAAGAAATGAAGTTTCTACACTCTTACACCTGTCCACACACACACACACACATATATATATTCAGCTCAATCTAGTGTGGCCAATCTCATCTTAGTTATGGTGCAGCCTCTTTCTTAACCGTTGATTCTAATTCGATTTTAACTCTCATAAGACCGTAAAAATAATTAATTGCTTCGGTAAATTTTTGACATCCACTATTTACATTACTTATCCATATCATTTATATCACAATTCCTTATTAATTATCACTATTCATTTAAAAGTTTAGTATCTAACATTTTAAACATTACAAAGGCTCTCAACTCTATCATACTTGTTGTACGAATTTGTATGTATCGAATTTCACTACAATTGCACAGCTCGTAACAAGTAATAGAGTGAAAGTAAAGGTCGATCTCACAGAAAATGAGTAATTTGATTAACTAAAATTTAAATAAACTATTATCTGAAAACTAATTAATTAATTTTATATTTTCAAAAATTAAATACTTAATCCCTAATTCAAATTAAAACTTAAAGTTACATTTAAATTTAAAATAAAAATAAACCAAGATAATTATCTAATAATTTAAAATTCAAATTCAAATTCAAATTCAAATAATAGAGATTAACAAGTAGGATTAGGTTTCATTAGGATTATTTCAAATGAGTAAAAATAATTTTTCAAACTATTTCAAACTTTTCTTGAATCAAAGTTACCAATTACTCAAATTTTAATCTTCTTCTTTTTCAAGCAAGAAAATTAATAATTGAAGTAATTTATAAATTCTATTTTCATAAATAATAAATTTAAAAAAAAACTATTAAGCTCAAAGGAACTAAATTGGTCTTAAAATTATTCTTTTATCTCTAAATAGAATTTTTCTTAAGTTATTGATTTCTTAATATAAAACCATACCTAACCTTCACTCAATATATGATTTCAATTTATCATACAATTGGTGGCCAATCAATCATAAATATTAAGATCAAAATTAACAAAACTTAAATTTTAAGAAATAAATAGTAATCAAATTAATTAATACCTATTATCTACAATCCTAAATTCACCTAATCCCACTGAGGAGATTTGTTACTCATAACTACATTAAACAAAATAACCATAGAAATTAAGAAACTAAACATGAAATCCATAATTCTAATATTCAAAATAAGAAAAGAATAAAGCATTAAATAAAATGAAAACTTGAAAATATAAACCGAAAAAAGAATTCAAACTAGACGAATGAAGAATCTTATAGAGACGACAATGTCTTTCTCCAAGCACAATCTCCTTCTTCCTTTGATTTCCAATGGTGAAAAGCTAATCTACTCTAGAAAAATATGCAAAATTATATATGAATTTCCTAGGATGACTGCTGTAGCTCTCTCCTCGTTATTGTTCACATTCCCACTTGTTGCACCACATTCCCCTGTTCAAAACTAGACTCCTACTCCTCTTTAACTTCTCTTCAAAAATCAAATTCACAATAAAAACCCAATTTTATATTAGATAACAAAATTATCTCCCTCTGACTTCTTCACCAAAGTTGTAATCCCAGAAGAGTAGATGATTTTAGGCTTTTGAATCACCTCATTCGAACTTTAGAGGCCCAAGTTATGACTCAATTACTCTCAGTGGCTCAGACTAAAATTCTGCTTCAGAAATTTAAACCCAATTTTGAATTTTCATTTGGAGGCCCAAATGAACTCAAAATTTTATGAACCAAACCTTTTTGAAAAGATTAAGATGTCATCTATCAACTTCTTGAAAACTACTTTTTCAATCTTGCATTTTATAACTATCAAAATTTTACTTGAAACTTTGAAGGTCCAATTCTACATAAAATTTTAATTTGCACAAACATGCAAGAAATTAATTCAAACTAATCTTAATTCAAGAATAATGAAATAAAAGTACATAAATAAGTTTAAAATAGATTAATTCAAATCAATTATATACTAAATCTGATAAAAAAATATAAAATTAATTTGCACTTATCAATACTAAAGGTTGTAGGACCTTTGCTTTGATACTAATTTGATAAAACCCTAATCCTAGTATGTGCGATCAATAACTAAAGAATGGGAAAACACAAGGATTTTAGAAAACTTTAGTTAGCTTGACTAACCACTAGATGACAAAACTATATTTTGACAACGGTCATTGTAACAAAATAAGGGTTATATATGGGTCCACTTGTTAAGTAAAATCTACATGATATCATATCAATGTTACTTAGGGCTATCATCTCAATGTTATCATCACCAGGTTCTTGCTTATAGAACACCACAAAAACTAATTGAACTAATTGGAACTACATACAATGGAAAGTAACATTGTGGAGCTCTAGAATGTAGACAGTGGCAAAGCCACATATTAAAGAGAAGGGAGGAATTGCCCCTTTCTATTTTGAAATATATATATATATATATATTAAAAGTTTTAGGATTGTCTATTTATTTTTCTTCAAAATTTTAAATTGCTCCCTTTTCTTTTAATTTAATAAAAAATTTAAAGAAAATAAATTTCAATAAATTATTTTTTCTCTAAGCAATTTATGTTTCATTTTTAAACAATTTACAAAAAAAATATTGTTCAAATGCAAATAAAAGGGAAAAAAAGAAAATTAGAGAAGCAAAAGAACTTTTCAACCAAAATAATTTAAATTCATTTGATGAATCAAGGGACTACGGAAAATTGAAAACAAGATGTGAATCCATTGTTTTTTTTAATCCATTTTGTTTTTTTTTTTATTTTCTTCTTTTTGCTTTTGATTTTGATTTTTTTTATTTTACTTCTAATATTGTGTGAAGGTTTTTATTTCAATTATTTATTAAGAAATTATAATTATGATTCAATATTTTTTCTCTTTATTTTTTTATGAGTCATCACATAAATTTAAAAGTTAGTTTAATTTTTTTGATAAATGAAAAGTGGTTTATTAATAGATTAATAAATTTACCTAATGATAACTGCATCAAAGAAACAACTAGCACCGAAACAAAAATAGCGAGAGATAATTAGGGGTGAAGTTGAAACTTTTAAAAAAAAAAAAACTTGCCCCATTCTTTTGAAATCCTGGCTTCGCCTTCAAATGTAGATATAGATAAAATTATGTAACAAAATAACAAGATAAACTCCCCTGTTGAAGGATCAAAGGTGAAAGTAACTCAATAAAAGAGTCCACTTCATACTCAATTGCAGCTTGAGAAAATGTTGAACAAGGTTGAGCATTTGACTCAGTGAATAATATTATTTGATATATAAATTTGTTGCCTAATTAATCATTTTACTTATATGAATGCTTATGGATCGTGATAACTATACGATGAATCATATAATCATTTAAGGATGAGAGTTAGTCTATAAGAACCATATTGAACCTCAATTTTGGGAGCTAATCCCTAACTTTGGCTCTCTTATTCTAACTATTCTCTCTTAAAATCCAATACATAAGGTTTTATTATCATCATCATAGCCAAGTAGCACTAGTTAACTCAACTAGCAAGCAACACTGAGTGATGAGCAAGCCTCTGTCATCATGCCAGTAATAAGTCTATCATATCAATGTAAATCCTCCTATCAATACCAGTATACCAATCATGTGTTGTCATATGTCATCCCAATCCTATTCAGCAACTATATGCGATATGCAACCAACCATTATAATGAACAAACATAAACAATTGTAGAATGCCTAATTCATATAAATAATGCAAACATGCACACATGTTAAATAAATGCAAATACATGGGAGTTGAAAAAAGTAAATTCAAAGACTCAGTGAAAATCAAATTAGCTCTCCTTAGAGTGCTAGAAGTCTGGTGACTAGGAAGACACCTAAATTAGATGATAAATGGAGAAAATTAAAGTAAGGACATGTCAGAACACCAACTTTTAAATCTATACTCATTCACTCTAAATTTATACCAAATTTAAGCATAGTCTCTCTTATAATTAGAATATATTTCCATAAAACAAAATAAATAAAGATACATTTCTAAATAGCATAGAAGGCTTACAACATCCAATAACAATGTTAATTGCCTCTTTAGGCCTTCAAAATCAACAAACAACCCAAATTTCACAATTTCAATTAAATATTATTAAAATCTTAAAACACAATATTATTAAAATATATCATTATAAACTTCATTCAATATTTTTACCTTACTTGCTTCACAATCTCTTTTCACTCTAGGATGATCCAAAGGTTGCTTGATTCTCTAACATTTCTAACTTAGAATTTTATATCAAAGAGAGTGAAGAGAAAAGCTTGAGGAATGCAGGAAAAGTTACTTTAAAGAGAAAGGAGATGAAGTGCGATGGTGGGTAGATAGGGTTGATAGGGTTTAAAGTTAAATTTTTACATTTCCTTTTTATGGAGTTGATATAACAACACTAAACTAATAATTTTTCATGGATAACAAGCATTACATAGAGATGAATGAGTGTTACTTCTACTTCTACTTTTATTCCTCGTACCCTTAAATGCAAATTTTTATGAATGTTCATTATTGTTGGTTTCATCTTTTGTTTTTTGTGTTTTGACAAATAAAATAAATGAAGCTAAAGGGGCTACAAAAATCTAATATATTTTTGTTGATGTTAATACTCCTTTTATACATTTATTTGTATAATAAATGACTTAAAAAATTGCAGAAAATCTGACATGTTTAACAAAAAATTAAGTTGTTCAACAACTTTATTTGCAACTAAAATATAATTTTGTGGAGGTTGTTTTGTAGCAAAAGAGGTAACTTCTAACACTCCACCTTACATTTTTTGCTGTAAATCTTATTATTCTTAAAAAACAAATTTGTGCATTAATTGTTGCTAAAATGGTGCTTCCTTCTCTAGTTACTAATTCATAGCAACTTTTTGTTGTTGTGATTTGCATACTATTATAAAGTGTTCCAACCAACCACATTTGTAGCATTTCGCTTCAAGTCTCCACCAACACTAGCGTTGTGGATTTTTTTTTCAATATGAGCAAGGTGGATAATATCTACTCTTGATATTTTTCTTTCTATTATTAAATTTTATTTAAGCCTGCAAAGATCCAACTTTTCATTATTCATTTATTAGCCTTCTTTGTTCTTGAGCTTGTAAAGCATTGATTAACTTTGTCAAAGAAATACTTGATAAATCTTTAGTAGTTTCCAAAGAAGAAATGGTGTCCTCATACCTCTTTGGAAGTGTGACAAGTATTTTTTTTTTAATGATTCTTTGATTAGAAAAATCATTGCTTAACATTCTTATTTTGTTAGCAAGACTAAGCAACATATCGGTATACTCCTTCACAGTTTCTGACTCTTTCATTCTTTGTAATTCAAATTCTTTGATCAAATTTTATACTTGCATATTCTTCACTCACTTAATATTCACTTTTGAGATAATCCCAAATGGTTTTTATTTAAAGGAAGTTCATGATTTTTTTGAATAAGTGAGGAGAAACAATAACGTACAAATAGGCTGTAGCTTTAGTCTTTCTTGTTTTCTTCTCTTTGTGACACTTGATTTGATTCAATGGTTGATTTTTAAGCAAATTAGGAACTTCGTAGTCTTCTTCAATTACTTCCCAAAGATCTTGGGCGTGGAGATGAACCTTCATTTTTACGGCCCATATTTGATAGTTGTTGCCATCAAATATTAGTACTAGGGACATTCTTTGATTTGTTTCTTTTTCCATTTTTACAAGCCATGAGACTTGAAGATTGTTGTAGATGAAGTTTATATATATATATATATATATTGTAACTGTTGGAAAAACATTTAGTCTCACTCAGATTCATAAATCCCTTAAGACAATATGCTTTGATATGTACCATTTTGTTGGTTTCATCTTTTTTAGTGTTTTTGACAAACAAAGTAAATGAGGCTAAAGGAGTTACAAATATCTGATATTTTTTATCGATATTAACACTTCATTTTATACATAGATTTATATAACATATGGCCTAAAAAACTACATAAAATTTGGCATGTTTAATAAAAGAAACTAAGTTGTTCAACAATTTTATTTCAACTAAAAAAATATGATTTTATGGATGTTGTTTTGCAGCAAATGAGGCAACTTCCAACAGTTATCTTCGGAGGGACAAACTTTGCTTATTGCCTTCAATATGTCCAATTTTTATGATGGGTGTTCCTTTCCATGCACGAGTGTCATTTTGATTACTGTTTGTTTTTTTCCAATCTCCAATAATGAGCGAACATGAGTTTGGCTTCTATTTGAACTAAGTAATTTGATAATGTTAGTTATCCAAACATGTGTTACTCTCATCTTTTACTTGGACAAAAATTTTCAATTTTTTAAATATGAATGTAAAACTATTGATGCATGTTGTTTCATGTTAAAGACTCTGAAGTCATTCAATATAACATTGTAACCAAGGGTGGAAGGAGGGAGGGTATAGGGAGCAATGGTTTATAAATATATTAGTTTTTTCACTATATATATATTTTTACTTAATGGACATTTAGAGTTTTGTAATTAAGTATTTAAGTTAATGTTAGAATTTTGCAAATGGATAATGAATTGAGTAAAACTAATATTCTCATTTGAAATAATATTTTTTTATAAAATCTCATAAATAAATTAATAGATCCAAAAATTAAAACAAAAATGAATGAAAAAATTCAATAAATGTTTAAAATTTAATAAATAATATAAAATTTTAATAGAAAAGTTTTTTTTCATAGAAATTTATAATAAAAATCTAAATTTGACTATAATATAAATGTTCAATTTTATTTTCAATTCGTTTGTAATTTTTTGACTTGGAAAATTAATCCTCACCCCTCCCCTTATCTAATTTCTAGTTCTATCATTGATTGTTATTGAAGGAAACTAATTATTCTTTAATACTTTCCTTCATTATTTACATCAAATCATATCCCATTGATTTATTGTAAATGTTTCCTCCTTATTTACAGCAAATCATATTCAATGATTTGCAGTAAATAAGGAGAATTAGCTGTCCTATTATTATTGTCAAATTATTCTATGCAATTATCTTTTGTAACCCATTGATGTGGGTCCTTGTTTTATGCTCTTAATTTTATAGTTTCCTTTTATAAATTACTCTATGTACTGTATAATTGTGAAAAGAGAATAGCTGAATATATAGCAATTTCAACCAAATTCATTTTTTGTATCAAAGCCATCAATACTTTAACAAGTATCTCATTCAATCCTCAATCCCTTTTTTTTTTCTAGCTCCTTTCATTATAATGGCAGATCACTCAAACAATGAAACCTCACCTAACAACTCTGCATATCTTCCCAAAACTTAACCTCTTGATCTGTTGTTAATCCAATTACTCAACCTAACAAATTTATCACTCTAAATCTAACTGCTCAACTCCCTATTAAACTTAACGGCAGTGGCAACTTCATAACCTGGAAAGCCCAATTGATGACTCTCCTACTAGGATATGACCTACTCCCTTATGTTGATGGGTCCCTCTCTGCACCATCTAAATTTATCCTTGACAACAATCAGCAAAAACCCAATCATGATTATAAATCCTAGTTACGCCAAGATAATTTAATTTGCAATTCCATTATGGCATCAATTGAGCTAGCTATAGCCCCTTTTGTCACCACAGCCACCTCATCAAAAGAAGCTTGTGATAGACTTATAGCAACCTATGCCAATAAATCTCAAACTTGAATTTACAGCTTTCGTGAAAAATTATCTTATATTGTCAAGGGTTCTCAAACTATTGCGCAATATCTTGCTGAAATATAAACATTTATTGATGAACTTCTAAATGTTGGATCTCCTTTAAGTGCTGAAGAATTAACCATCAAGGTTCCGAGTGGGCTCAATTCTGATTACAAAGAAATGAGTGTTGCCATTCGAGCACCAATCTCCTTTGATGAACTCTATGATAAATTATTTGGTCATGAAGTGTTTCTTCAACATACTACTACAACAGCACACGAACAACCAGTCATCACAGCTCAATTTAGCCAGCGATCAAACCAGAATTATCCCAATCATTCAGGTAACATGAACTCTAATCATCAATGTTAATAAAATGTTACTAACCAAAAAATGGAGTTATAATTTTTTGGTAAAAAATATAGGTGCCTAACTTAGGTAATTTTTGGTCCAAAATTGAGGTACCTAACTTATGTATTTTTGGTCAAAAATAGAGGTGCCTAACTTAGGTAATTCTTAGTCCAAAATGGAGGTGCCTAACTTAAATGATGATGGTAAAAAATGAAGGTGCCTAACTTAGGTAAAAGAGGTGTCTAACCTTTGGCAAAATTTCACCAACCCAATTTTTGAAGCCTATATAAACCCTTAAGATATCATTTGAAAATTATCCTAAAATTAGAGAATTAAAGAGAGTTTGAGAGAAAAACTTAAAGTTGAATGTTAGTTATTAAAATACTATTGTAAGATTTAGTGTGAGTCATAAATACTTGTTGGGTTTGAGAGTTAGCCTAGAAAAACTCTTACAAGGGGTTTGAATGTTAGCCATTAAAATACTATTTGTAAGATTTAGTGTGAGCCATAAATACTTATTGGATTTGAGAGTTAGCCTAGGAAAATTCTTATATGGGGTTTGAGTGTTACCCATTAAAATACTATTTATAAGGTTCAGTGTGAGCCATAAACACTTGTTGGGTTTGAGAGTTAGCCTATGAAAACTCTTTTAAGAAGTTTGAGTGTTAGCCTTAGGAAAACACTTGTAAAATTCGGTGTGAGCTTGTAAAAATACCAAGTTGAGAGTGAACTTACAAAACTCTAAGTATATTGGAATACCTAATTGAGGTTTGGGAGTGAATGTAGGCAGTGACGGAACCAGAGAGTTTTTGAGGGGGGCAAAATTACCAAATTGCTCGGTGGTGGAGCGTCACCGTCTCCGGTGGCTCGGTGTTACAGTGTCGCCGTCTTCTCCGCCTCTCCTCTCCGTTCTTCTCTGTCTCTCAGTTCTGCCCCTCTGTTCTCGGTTTAACTTTCGGTCGAGCCAGCAGTGTTTGCTGCGGGCTTTTTTTTTTACGTATTAAGTGAAACGGCGTCGTTTCAAGAGAAACGGGGCCGTTTCACTTAATAGAATTAAAAAAAAAAATTTAAAGCCCCGAGGGGCAAAATAGTAAATTCATGTGAGAGGTTGTCTTCAACCTCTCACGCCTGTTTCTTCTTCTTCTTCTTCTCTCGCAGTTGCAGCAAGCAGGGGGCTGACTGGCTGAGGGGGGGCGGAGCTCTCCCGTTCTCTCTGCAACACTCACCACCGGCGGCGCAGACCCCCTATATATTAGTTCTGTGCCGCCGGCGAGGGGGGGTCGTCAGCCCCCATAGACCCCCCCCAGCTCCGCCCCTGAATGTAGGATTATTGAATCTGAACCACTATAAATTTATTTTTGGTATAATTGGGTGTGGGTTATGAGTTGTGAGTGTTGTAAATACTTTGTATGCATTCTCTCTTTAATAAAATAATCTCTAAGGTGTCCGAAGACGTAGGTACAATTGGTCAAACTCCGTTATTAAATTTGTGTATTATTTTTGCTGTTATTTTGTACTCTCACTAATCTGATTCATAGAAAAATATACATGATTTTTCCAACAGTCAATTCAATAGACCATCTAATGGCAGTCATGGGAATGGATCTCGTGGCCAATCAAACTCCACAAACCAATTTTTGTAGACAAGCAACAATTGGCGCCAATCTGCACGCAATAAGCCAAGAGTTCAATGCCAATTATGTGACAAATTTGGTCATATAGCCAAAGTCTGTCTCTCCCGCTCACATTCAGCACCAGAAACCAACTACTCATCTCGACAAAATTCCAACTCTTCAAATTGGATTGTGGATATAGAAGCATCCCATCATGTCACATCTGACACTCAAAATCTTCAGACTTTCTCTGAATATACTGGACAAGATGATGTGGTTCTTGGTGATGGCAATGATTTTAAAATCACTCATTCAAAGGATATTGCTCTTAACACTCCATCTCATAACTTCTCTTTAAAAAATGTTATTTGTGCCCCTTCTATTCATAAAAATTTAATTTTTGTCTCTCAATTTTGCTCTCAAAATAAGACATCTATTGAATTTTTCCTTCTTATTTTGTTGTGAAGGATTTGCGAATGAGGGAACACCTTGCTCAAGGTTAGAATAGGATCGGGCTCTATGAATGGATTGACTTTTCACCCTCCCCAACAGTTTATCTCACTACTACTTCCAGTCCATCTCTACATCTATGGCATTGCAGATTAGGCCATCCCAATCTCAGAACATTACAAGCAATTGTCTCTAATTTTAATCTACCTATCTTAATGTCTTCCGTAAATGATTGTAACTCTTGTTTTTACAATAAAAGTCATAGACTTCCTTTCACCAAATCCACATTAACTAGTTCTAAATCATTGGAATTAATTTACACTGATGTTTGGGGTGCAGCTCCAATTACTTCTATTGAAGGTTTTCGATACTGTCATTTTTGTTGTTCACTTTACAAAATACGTATGGCTTTTTCCTCTCAAAAGGAAGTCTGATGTATCTCCGATATTTTCACAATTTAAATCACTTGTTGAGAAATTTTTTAACCTATCCATTGTTACTGTTTACTCAGATAGAGGTGGAGAATATCAAGGCTTGCACAAAAGTTCTTGCTGACATGGGCATTCAACATATAATCTCACCCCCTATACACCTCAATGTGTAAGTAGTGCGGAAAGACGTCATAGACATATCATGGAAACCACTCTCACATTACTTCATCAAGCCTCTGTTGCATTACACTTTTGGTCTCATGCTTGTCAAGCTGCCACCTATTTGATAAATAGACTAACCACCTCTATTCTCAATGGGAAATCACCATTTGAAACTTTATTTGGCACTAGGCCCAACTACACTTTCCTTAGAACCTTTGGGTGTCTTTGTTATCCTTAGTTGAAACCATAAACCTCTCATAAATTTGATCCAGAGTCCAAACCATGTGTCTTCCTTGGTTATTCTACCACCCACTGATGCGTTTCGTATGCTGTCTGCAATTACCGCAAGTGCACGGGTCGCTCAAGTAATATAATAGTGAGTGAATGTCGTTCCTCTAGGGACAAGGCCAAGTACTAGTGCAAATCTTAATTGTTGTTTAGCGAATTAATAGTTGTGTGATGTGTTGTAACTAAAATCAACTAATTAATGAATGAAAGAAAATTAAATGCTGTGCACAAAAAGATTTATAATGATAGAACTATCCAGATATTGAATCCTCCTAGCCTCAATGATATTTATAAACAATCCATTCAGCTAAATTGTTTAATCAAATTGAATTGGCATTCCTCTAACTTAGATTAAAGCCTCTCTCGAGTGGATTAATCCCTAATCACTAAGTAGAGTGCCGGAATCTCTTCTCAAAGCACAATTAAATAGATCATGCATTAATGACAAGGAATCATAAACCAAAGGATCTTGTAGGTCTATCTCTAGTACCCCAATCAATCCTCAATCCTTATGAGTATTCAATTCACATCAAGCTTTCTCAAGTCAATAATATGAAAATAATAACCAATCAACAAGCATGCTATTATCAATTGGAAATAACAACAAGTATCATAAGAATAAAACAACTCAATTAATTGATTCAACTGAATACAATTGTTTAATTCATACAAATTGGCTAGGGTTCATCAACATCTAGATAGAGAAAGATTTAGTTCATATTAACAGCTAGAAAAACAGAGTAAGAGAAATGAGTAAGAGAAACCAAACAATTCATGGCAGTGAATCTGTATTTCTCCACTTGAACTCTTGATTCTTGGTTTAGGGCTTGAGTATGGTATGGATCTTCCTTCAATCTCAGCTCAAGACCCTTCTCCTTGCTCCAGTAGATGGCTCTTCCTTCTCTTCTTTCTTCTCTGTTTCCAGAAATGCTCCAGCAAAAACTGCTGTTCTTCTCCCTCTCTTCTCTTTTTAATCCCTTCCAAACCTCCAGCCCATACCTCCAGCTCACTCCAACTCTCCATTGTCTACCACTTTCCCTTGGTTCATCACCCTTTTCCCTGATTTAGGCAAGCTCTCCTTTTCTTGTTCTTTCTTTTTGACAAAGGCCAGCTGTTGTTCCCCACTTATTCCCCAATCAGTGCAAAGAATCTCACTTTTCGATAGGTGACACGACCACTGACACGCCCGTGGTCCTGGGCGTGTCATAGGCACTGTGATCTTGAACCAAAGGCACGTCCACTGACACGCCCGTGTTACTGGGCGTGTCCTAGTTACTGTAAGTCTGAATAAAAGGCACGTTCCTTGGCACGCCCGTGGTACCGGGCGTGTGACAGCTACTGTGAGTCTGGATGAATTACACGCTCATTGACACGCCCGTGGTCCTGGACGTGTCGCAGCTACTGTGACTTTGGGTAAATGACACGATCATGAGCACGCCCGTGGTCTTGGGCGTGTTGCAGCTACTGTGACTCTGGACAAATGGCACGTTTGGTGACACGTCTATGCACTGAGCGTGTCATAGCCACTGAATGCAGAAACAGGGGCACGTCTAACGACACGCCCGTGTTCGTGGGCGTGTCCATTGACAGATTTTGCTCTTTTCTTCTACTTTCATCCGTAATTGCTCCGAAATGACTAATTGCCTCAAATTATCGAGAATTCCTGAAATTATCCTTAAATTGCACTTTGAACAAACAAATTAAACTCAATTTGATAATAATCATATTAAGAAATGGGAATAAAATATCATTAATTGTGTACTTATCAAATTCCCCTACACTTGAGTTTTTGCTTGTCCTCAAGCAAACTAAATTACTGTAATAAGCAGAAATGACGGACTCCCTCTATATAAAATTTTGACAATGCTCGAATCGGATAACCTCACTTTCTCAATCAAAATAATTCACAATCATAACAGCTGAATCAAGAAGTTTCAAAATAAAAATTTCACATTACCTAAAACCTAAAAATCCAGAGTTAAAAGATTGAGCATAAAATTCCAGCAAATTCAAATGCCATGAACAAAGTGCGAAAAACGTGAGTTTTCTCTTAAGCATTCTAACCCTCAAAATTTATTTATTTATTTATTTATTTATTATTATTATTATTATTTTTTTAATGTTTTAAGGAGCCCGATTTGTTTAAACTGATACTAGCCTTTTAACGCGAAGGTAAACATTTGTGATGCCGACCCCCGGTTACTCAGCTAGAATCACCGTTCAAATGGCTACTAGCACTATTCATGATTCCAACTCATTTGTAGTCAAAACCAGCGGAACAGGGAAAAATTTTCAAAGCTCCTTAGAATTATTTGTTTTAGTTATTTTTATTCAAGGGTTATAAACTTAAGGGTCGTACCAAGTCCGACTCAAGAATCTACGGAATTATATTATGCTCAAAAATGTAACTAAGGTTTTAAACTCTAGTAATGTTCCAATTTCCATCGATCCACAACTTAACTATAGCCATTACAATCGATCCTCAACAATTGATCGAAATCACTAAGTTAACCTCAACAAGAAATTGTCATTTATGAAATTTCAAATTAATTTAACATGTAAAGGGAAATCACATCAAATTATACTTATCATAACAATTTAGCTTACTTAGCAGGCATTGATTGAGATAAATGAATAAAAAAAAATTGAAGTAGAAATTTATTCAATAAAGTATACCTCTCCCTTACTTAAGATGCACATTGTCCTCAATGTGTGCGCAAAACATGAAACAATGAAGAGAGATAATTACTGCCCTTTTGCAAGTCCATGAGTGGGTGAAAATGAGTACGGTGCCAAGAGTGCGGTGAAGGAGGTATTGCAGCAAAATAGTATTCTACAATGCACTCAAAACAAGGTTAATATATAGAAATAAATAAAGAAACGAAACAATGCTAAATAAAATAATAATAATACTAATCCAAAAGCACGTAAAAGAAGAAAAACTAAAAAGCGTATTAAATAAGTAAATAAATAAAGAACGACATCAAAATAAAATAAAAATGTGGCTAATCACTGCTGGTCTCATCATCATCGGAGACATCAACTGGTGGAGAGGGTTCCGGTGCAGGTGTAGGTGCAGGTGCCGGTGCACGGGCAGGTGGCTGATAGGGTGGAGGTGGTGGCTGCGAAGGGTGAAATCTCTGATACCGCCAGAACTCCAACATGGATTGCTCTAGCCACTGTCGCCTCAAGATCTCGTGATCTAACTGGGCTTGGAAGTCTTCCTGCTGGATTAGAATCATATTCTGGTTTAGAGCGATATTGTTTATCATACCTTCCATCCGACACATCTGACGCTCAAACTCGGTGGGTTTCCTGTCATCATCCCACTCCTCATTAATTGACTGCCTCCAATCTCGGAATGCAGGAGGCTGGACAAAGGAAGGCCCGGCAGAAGAAGAAGGTGCAGCAGCATCAGATGGTCCAACAGCAGATGGTCCAGCAGCAGAAGGTCCAGTAGGATAATCTGACGGTGGAGGTGGTGGTATATCGGAGGTAGGAGCAGAAGGAGCCGCCTCTGGTAAATCTGAATCCATAGGAGCAGCCCGCAGCCCAGCTACCTGTTCCCTGTTCAACCTCTTCAGTGTGTCCATACCCAATATCTTGGGCATACCGTCCACCGTCATAGGAAGGCAACCATCTAACACACCCAGCCGTTGAGCAAGTCTCGTGACATACATGCCACCATGTAAAGCACCTGAAGCTCCCTTCCGAGACTGCTCATGGAAGAAATGGGTGATGGCATGGGCTACATTGCACCGGGTCTTATGTTGCATGCAATGCAGAAAGAACAGATCCCTCAAGGTCACCACCCCTGTACTGCTCAGTCTGGCTGTAAGTGTGTGAACCAACAAATTATGCACCACCCGGCAGGGGAAAGAACTGAAGTTGGATGCTTTGGAGACCTTGGGCTGATATCTATCTGCAGTGGGTGCAAAGTCATGCCAAACCCGAGGCGGAACAACATCATACTCAGCAAAATCCACCTCGGAACTGAGATAATCGGTGGTCTGGACCTCCTCTTCAGTATACAACCCGAGATGTACCCTAAGGTCGTTGATGCTCATGTGGAACCTCTACCCTCCCAGTCGGAATTTAATTGTCGGCTCAGTGATGGAGATTTTGGTCTTCTGGAACTGAAAGGTGCAGTAAAACTCAAGTGTAAGCTCCCGGTATGAAGGCTCGTGGATAGAGAAGAGTTGTCCCCACCCCGGTTGGTCAATCATCTCTTTCACTTCTGCAGCAATATTAACCATTTCCATAGCCTCCCAGTCTAGGTACCGAGGTGCCGACCATTCTTTGTTGCCAAACAACTCGAACCGTTGTCGTTCCTCGCCGTTGGAGAATTTAAGGCACTTGTATCCCGTCATGAATTTAGAAGTTGGGCGGGTAGCAGGCTGGCTGGAACTGCCCTCCCCTCGGGCCCGTTTGGCTGGAAGCTGGGACGATGATTGCTTGCGAGGGCCCATTTTGGATAAATCTGCAAGAATAAATTAAATGGCTCGTCAATAACGAAAGCATATCAAAATGCAGGCTAAACAACGCAATCCAGCTAGAACCAAATACCTCAATTAATTGCAAGCAATAAACTAACCCGAACGATAAACACACATTAAAGCCAATCACCAAATCAACATATTATCCATAAACCACAAGTAACTAGGATTAATCAAACAATTTCAAAACCAACATTTTATTCAATTTCAAATAACACAACAAAATGACACAAATGATTATTTGATCAACATATTATTCATAAATCATAAGTAACGAGAATCGAAACATTTATTTGATTAATCAACAATTCAAAACAAAACTAAAATCAAACAAATTCCAAATCAAATGGTAGTTCAAAACGACAATTAAAATCAAACGCCACAAAAATTTAAAAACACCAGAATAAAGCAAACAATTCACGAAATTTCAAATTTCATGGTAAACACAAGCAATTACAAGAAATGTATATGAAAAACGAAAGAAAAACTAAACAAAACAAAGAAAAATCGAAAAAGATCAGTTCTCGTACCTGAAATTGCGAATCCAAGTGAAAATGAGTAGTTGCAATGAAAAAAACGAGAAATAACACGCCAATAATGCAAGCCGGGAGTAGAAATTCTTCGAAAACCGAATGGGTATGTGAATTAGCCGGAGAAAACGCAAAAAATTTGAGAGAAAACGAGAGAAAATGAGAGAAGATTTGAGTTTTTTCGGAAAAATGGGCGTGGGGCTATATATAGAAAACGTCAACACGCCCAGCGACATGCCCGTGTTACTGGGCGTGCCCCACGATTTAAAAGCCAGTTTACGTGACACGCTCTTGGACACGGGCGTGTTCATGGGCGTGTCACAGCTACTGGATGAAATTTCAATTTACACGCCCATAAACACGGGCGTGCTCATGGGCGTGTCGTACATACTGTGACACATATGCAATCAACACGCCCACTAGTTTGGGCGTGTTCCTGGGGCGTGCCCAGTTCAAAATTTGAATTTTGAATTTTCAAAAATTTTTTTTTTTTAGAGACACGTTCATGAACACGGTAGTGTCCATGGGCGTGTGATAGCTTCTGTTTGAAAATAAAGAGACACGCTCATAGACACGGGCGTGTCCATGGGCGTGTAGTAGCTACTGTCTGAAAAGATAATTTACATGCCCACTGACACGGGCGTGTTCATGGGCGTGTAATAGCTACTGCCTGAAAAACATAAAGACACGCCCAAAGACACGGGCGTGTTCATGGGCGTGTGCTCAATTTATTCACCAAAAATCGAATTCTCTCAGCAACTTCAAATTAGGTAAAACAACAACCACCCATTCAATAAAAGAAAGTTAAAACAAAATGACAAACAAATCAAAAACATAAAAACGGTGGGTTGCCTCCCACCCAGCACTTCTTTAACGTCGTATTAGTTAGACGGTTGGACAAATGTCCCTAATCTTGGAGGTGTAAAACCTCCTTGAAGGCCTGTATTTCCCCTCCAAAATAAGATTTGAGCCTGTGCCCATTGACTTTAAAACCTCCTTTTTCCGGGTGGCTTATTTCAACCACTCCGTAAGGGAAAACTTCCTTGACAGTAAAAGGACCGGACCATCGAGATTTCAACTTACCTGGAAAGAGTCGGAGCCTTGAATTATATAGCAATACCTGATCTCCTGCTCGAAACTCTTTCTATTTCTTGATGTGAGCATCATGCCATCTCTTGGTACGTTCCTTGTACATCCTTGCATTGTCATAAGCTTGCAACCTCCACTCGTCTAGTTCATTTACCTGTAATTTTCGCCTTTCACCTGCACAAGCTAGATCAAGGTTAATCTGTTTTATTGCCCAATATGCATGATGTTCTATCTCAACAGGTAAATGACAAGCTTTTCCATATACCAATCTAAATGGTGTAGTGCCTAAGGGAGTTTTAAAAGCAGTTCTGAAAGCCCATAGAGCATTGTCCAATTGCTTGGACCAATCCTTTCGGGATCGTTCAACAGATTTTTCCAGAATTCGTTTGATTTCCCTATTTGTGTTCTCGACTTGGCCACTGGTTTGGGGGTGATAAGGAGTAGCAAACCTGTGTGTAACTCCTAATCTATTTAAAACCTTTTCAAGCTGAGTGTTACAAAAATGAGTACCCCTATCACTGATAATTGCTTTCGGCGTGCCAAATCGAGAAAATAGTTTCTTCAAAAATTGCACTACAACCCTAGCATCATTGGTTGCCAAGGCTTGGGCTTCAGGCCATTTAGACACATAATCAATAGCTACCAAAATATATTTGTTGCCAAAAGAGTTGGGAAATGGTCCCATAAAATCAATTCCCCATACATCAAAAATTTCACAAACTAGAATCCCATTTTGGGGCATCTCATCACGAGATGAAATGTTTCCAGCTCTTTGGCATTGATCACAGCGAACTACAAATTCGTAGCTATCTTTAAACAAAGTGGGCCAATAGAATCCTGATTCTAGTACTTTTTGAGCAGTTCTATTGGCCCCCATATGACCACCAGCTGGTCCGGCATGGCATTCACTAAGGATATTCATTGTTTCGGGCCATGCCACACATCTTCGGATCATATGATCCTTACACAACTTAAACAAAAAGGGATCCTCCCAAAAGTAATACTTTAAATCAGAAAAGAATTTCTTCTTTGCTTGATAAGTTAGGTCCTTAGGGAGTTCCCTAACAGCTAAATAATTTGCAAAGTCTGCAAACCATGGTGTTTCAAAATTCAAACTACTTACCTCACTTACCATGGCGTATAGCTGTTCATCGGAGAAGTGATCATCAATGTCCCCTTCTTCAAGTCTCTCTAGGGTTGGATTCTCCAGGCGAGAGAGATGATCCGCTGCAAGATTTTCGACTCCCTTCTTATCTTGAATTGTTAAGTCGAATTCCTGCAACAACAAAACCCATCTGATTAGTCTAGGTTTAGCATCAACTTTTGCGAATAAATACCTTAAAGCTGAATGGTCTGTATAAACAATCACTCTTGACAAGATTAGATATGATCTAAACTTGTCAAAGGCAAAAACCACAGCTAGCAGCTCTTTCTCTGTAGTTGTGTAATTGGCTTGAGCTGCGTTCAAGGTCCTGCTCGCATAGTAGATTGGCTGGAAGTATTTCTCTTTGCGTTGGCCCAAGACTGCTCCTACTGCAAAGTCACTTGCATCACACATCAGTTCAAATGGTAGATTCCAATTAGGAGCTACCATGATTGGAGCATGGGTCAATTTCTCCTTCAGGGTCGTGAATGCTCTCAGACATTCCTCATCAAAAAGAAAATCGACATCCTTCTCAAGGAGTCTTGTCAATGGACGGGCTATCTTTGAGAAATCTCGAATGAACCTTCGATAAAAATCCGCATGCCCTAGGAAACTTCTGATGGCTTTCACAGATGTGGGTGGTGGAAGCTTCTCAATAATGTCTATCTTTGCCCGATCCACCTCAATGCCTTTGCTTGAAATCTTATGTCCCAACACGATTCCTTCTTGAACCATGAAATGACACTTCTCCCAATTAAGCACCAAATTGGTTTCCTCACATCTCATCAAAACCCTTTCAAGGTTTTCCAAACATTTTTCAAATGAGCTGTCATAGACTGAGAAATCATCCATAAACACCTCCATAATATCCTCTATTAGCTCATCAAAGATTGCTATCATGCACCTTTGGAAAGTTGCAGGTGCATTACACAATCCGAATGGCATTCTTCGATATGCAAATGTCCCATATGGGCAGGTGAATGTAGTCTTCTCTTGGTCTTCCGGTGCAATGGGAATTTGGAAATAGCCTGAAAGGCCATCCAAAAAGCAGTAGTATTCATGGCCGGATAACCTCTCCAACATCTGATCAATGAAGGGTAAAGGAAAATGATCCTTTCTAGTTGCATCATTCAATTTTCTGTAGTCAATGCAAACCCTCCAACCTGTAACCGTTCTTGTTGGAATCAGCTCATTATTTTCATTAGGGATTACAGTCATTCCTCCTTTCTTCGGTACCACTTGAACTGGGCTCACCCAAGAACTATCCGAGATCGGATATATAATCCCTGCATCAAGTAGCTTTATCACTTCAGCCTTAACAACATCTTTCATCTTTGGGTTTAGCCTCCTCTGTGGTTGCACTACTAGCTTGAATTCATCCTCCATCAGTATCTTGTGAGTGCAATACGATGGACTAATCCCCTTGATATCTGCTATCTTCCAAGCTATCACTTGCTTGTGTTTCTGCAACAACTGGATGAGTTTTTCTTTTTGCTTAGAGGATAGGTGGGAACTCAGAATGATGGGCAATCTCTTTTTCTCTGCCAAAAACCCATACTCAAGGTGATCCGGAAGAGGCTTCAGTTCCAAGTTTGGTGGATCAATCACCGACGGTTTTGGCTTTTCTTCCTTGGGCATTTCAATGGTTTCATATGCCCTGCATTTGAATGATTTGCTTGCTTCAAGAAAAGCAAGCTGCTCCATTGCTTCTTCACCCTCAATATTTTCCTGCAATAAACATAACTCAAGGGGATCCTTGGAAACAATGTTAGTTAAACAGTTTACGGTTTCATGCTCAACAACATCATTGCATGATTCCGCCTCATCAAGTGAAAGTGAATGTTTCATGGCATCATGTATCCTAAAAATTACTTTCTCCTCACCCACTCTCAAAGTCAATGTGCCGTGATGAACATCAATAAGGGCACAGGCTGTATTCAAAAATGGCCTACCAAGAATAAGCGAAACATCCACATCCTCATCAATATCAATGACAACAAAATCATTGGGGAAAATGAAATCCCCGACTTTTACCAACACATCTTCTATTATGCCACGAGGGTGGACTACCGATTTATCGGCAAGTTGGATGGTCATGAGTGTTGGTTTAGGTTGACCAATGCCTAGCTCTTTAAACATTTTATAGGGCATAACACTTATGCTAGCCCCCAAATCAGCTAAATCACTTTTAACCTCTAGATTACCTATAAAACATGGAATGGTAAAACTACCTGGATCTTTTAATTTCTTAGGTAATCTTCTTTGCAAAATTGCTGAACTTTTTTCAGATAAGTGCACTAAAGATACTTCTTCAAGTTTCCTTTTGTTAGAAAGGATATCTTTCAAAAATTTAGCATACTTAGGCATTTGTGACAGAGCTTCAGCAAATGGAATGTTAATATGCAATTGTTTGAAAAGTTCAAGGAACTTACCGAACTGAGCATCAATCTTGTCCTTGTTCAGTCTTGCCGGATATGGTACTCTAGGTCGGTATTCCTTCACATTGGGGCTGCTTGCTTGTGGCTGCTTCTCTCTTTCTCCTTCAAGTGCAGCTTTCTCTCCCGAAGTGGTAGGAGGATCATCTTCTTTTTCTTTTTCTTGTTCTCCAGCCCTCTTCTTTTCCACATCTTCATTGATCTCTTTACCACTCCTTAGCGTAATTGCCTTCAGTTGCTCCTTAGGGTTGGCCTCAGTGTTGCTAGGTAAACTTCCCTGTGGTCTCTCACTGAGCAATTTGGCAATTTGCCCCACTTGATTCTCCAAATTGTGAATGGAGGCTTGTTGATTTCTAAGGGAGGTTTCAGTTGATTGAAACCTTGTTTCAGAAGCTGCTATAAATTTCTCCATCATGTCCTCCAAACTACTCTTTCTTGGAGGGGTAGCTTGTTGATGTTGGGGGTTGCTGGAATCCAGGGGGAGGTCTTGGATTATTTTGATTGGTCCATGAGAAATTTGGATGATTCCTCCACCCCGGATTGTAGGTGTTGCTGTATGGATTATTTTGTTGTTGCCTTGGCATATTCCCAACATAATCTACCTGCTCTTACTTGGCAAACATGTTGCCACTTTGGCAATCTTGACTTTGGTGTCCACCTCCACACCATTCACAAGACATCACCTGCATAACCTTTCCTGAAGAAGAAGCCAAAGAATCAAATTTCTTATTCAATGCTTCTAATTGGACTGTCAATGCCACCACCGGATCTAATTGGTGTGATCCCACGGCCTTCAGCTTTCCTTGCTCTCTTGGGGCTTGCCATTGATAATTGGTGATGGCCATATCTTCAATCAAGTCCCTTGCTTGTTCAGGTGTCTTGTTGTTGATGGTACCACCAGCTGCTGCATTAATGGATTGTTTACTTACATAATTCAATCCATTGTAAAATGTTTGAATTTGAAGCCATAGTGGAAGCCCATGATGAGGACACCTTCTCAGCAAATCTTTGAATCTCTCCCAGGCATCATAAAGAGTCTCACCATCTTGTTGTAAAAATGATGAGATGTCATTCCTCAGCTTGGCAGTTTTTGATGGTGGGAAATATTTCTCTAAGAACTTCTCTGCCAATTGGGCCCAGGTGGTGAAAGTTCCTGGAGGAAAGGATTTCAGCCACTTCTTTGGTCTGTCTCTAAGAGAAAATGGGAACAACCTCAGCCTAATTGCATCTTCTGAGACATTGTTTATCTTAAATGTGTCACAAATCTCCAGAAAATTCTCAAGATGTGCATTAGGATCTTCATCAGGGAACCCATCGAATTGACAAGTTTGCTGCACCATTTGAATCACATTCGCCTTTATTTCGAAGTTGTTTGCAGCAACTGTCGGCCTCCGGATACTCGATTCAGCCCCATTTAAATTGGGCTTAGCAAACTCCTGCATTGTTCTTGGTTCAGCTCCTTCCATCACTTCGAATACTTCCTCTTGTTCAATTTCCAGGTTTGCTCTTGAACTTACGTCTTCCAGATCTGCCTCCTCTTCTTCCTTTTGCTTTCTCCTCAATGTTCTCTCAAGTTCCGAGTCTAACTCCAGTAGTTGAGATGAGCTAGATCTGGTCATAAACAATAAGAAATACCTACAATGATAGTAAACCAGCAAGAACTAAAATTAAAAACGATTAAAAAGAAAACTAAATCAACAATCTTAATTATATTACTAATATTGAAACCGTTGTCCCCGGCAACGGCGCCAAAAACTTGATGCGTTTCGTATGCTGTCTGCAATTACCGCAAGTGCACGGGTCGCTCAAGTAATATAATAGTGAGTGAATGTCGTTCCTCTAGGGACAAGGCCAAGTACTAGTGCAAATCTTAATTGTTGTTTAGCGAATTAATAGTTGTGTGATGTGTTGTAACTAAAATCAACTAATTAATGAATGAAAGGAAATTAAATGCTGTGCACAAAAAGATTTATAATGATAGAACTATCCAGATATTGAATCCTCCTAGCCTCAATGATATTTATAAACAATCCATTCAGCTAAATCGTTTAATCAAATTGAATTGGCATTCCTCTAACTTAGATTAAAGCCTCTCTCGAGTGGATTAATCCCTAATCACTAAGTAGAGTGCCGGAATCTCTTCTCAAAGCACAATTAAATGGATCATGCATTAATGACAAGGAATCATAAACCAAAGGATCTTGTAGGTCTATCTCTAGTACCCCAATCAATCCTCAATCCTTATGAGTATTCAATTCACATCAAGCTTTCTCAAGTCAATAATATGAAAATAATAACCAATCAACAAGCATGCTATTATCAATTGGAAATAACAACAAGTATCATAAGAATAAAACAACTCAATTAATTGATTCAACTGAATACAATTGTTTAATTCATACAAATTGGCTAGGGTTCATCAACATCTAGATAGAGAAAGATTTAGTTCATATTAACAGCTAGAAAAACAGAGTAAGAGAAATGAGTAAGAGAAACCAAACAATTCATGGCAGTGAATCTGTATTTCTCCACTTGAACTCTTGATTCTTGGTTTAGGGCTTGAGTATGGTATGGATCTTCCTTCAATCTCAGCTCAAGACCCTTCTCCTTGCTCCAGTAGATGGCTCTTCCTTCTCTTCTTTCTTCTCTGTTTCCAGAAATGCTCCAACAAAAACTGCTGTTCTTCTCCCTCTCTTCTCTTTTTAATCCCTTCCAAACCTCCAGCCCATACCTCCAGCTCACTCCAACTCTCCATTGTCTACCACTTTCCCTTGGTTCATCACCCTTTTCCCTGATTTAGGCAAGCTCTCATTTTCTTATTCTTTCTTTTTGACAAAGGCCAGCTGTTGTTCCCCACTTATTCCCCAATCAGTGCAAAGAATCTCACTTTTCGACAGGTGACACGACCACTGACACGCCCGTGGTCCTGGGCGTGTCATAGGCACTGTGATCTTGAACCAAAGGCACGTCCACTGACACGCCCGTGTTACTGGGCGTGTCCTAGTTACTGTAAGTCTGAATAAAAGGCACGTTCCTTGGCACGCCCGTGGTACCGGGCGTGTGACAGCTACTGTGAGTCTGGATGAATTACACGCTCATTGACACGCCCGTGGTCCTGGACGTGTCGCAGCTACTGTGACTTTGGGTAAATGGCACGATCATGAGCACGCCCGTGGTCTTGGGCGTGTTGCAGCTACTGTGACTCTGGACAAATGGCACGTTTGGTGACACGTCTATGCACTGAGCGTGTCATAGCCACTGAATGCAGAAACAGGGGCACGTCTAACGACACGCCCGTGTTCGTGGGCGTGTCCATTGACAGATTTTGCTCTTTTCTTCTACTTTCATCCGTAATTGCTCCGAAATGACTAAATGCCTCAAATTATCGAGAATTCCTGAAATTATCCTTAAATTGCACTTTGAACAAACAAATTAAACTCAATTTGATAATAATCATATTAAGAAATGGGAATAAAATATCATTAATTGTGTACTTATCACCCACCATTGCTACAAATGCTATGTCCCAGAGAAATCCAAACTCTACTTATCATGGCATGTTGTCTTTCTTGAAAACAAATTTCCCTTTGAAACACTATCTCGCCACCTTCTAAGAACTCGAAACAATGATATAACCATATGGCTAGATGTTATACCTTCATCAGCAATAAATCTTCCATAAGATACACTACCATTATCACCCACCACTAGATATGATATTCCACCAGTGCAAATGTTTAAACCTTTGGCAAGCTCAACTTTATCACCATATAGTCAGAACTTTTCTCTTCACCTGTATCTTCAACACCATCTCATGTGTCCTCTAATGAGACAACACAAGTAGAAATCAAGTCTGCGACAATGAGCAAAAGTGCTCCTGCTTCATCTTCACAATAGGTAAGTATCTAGCAACATTTTCTTTCTCGTATTGTCACAAGGGCCCAAAATAATATTTATAAACCAAAAAACCCAATTGATTACCCTGTACTAGTTGTTTCAATAAAACATCAAGTTATTCCTTGCACTTACAACCAAGCTGCCAAATCCAAGTGTTGGAGAGATGCCATGAGTGATAAAATAAATGCAATGATTCACAATAAAACATGAACTTTTATCCCAACTTCTTCCTCCCTAAATATAATCTGTTGCAAGTGGGTTTTTTGCATTAAATAAAAATCAGATGGATCACTTGACCGATATAAAGCTTGTCTAGTTGCTAAAAGTTTTCACCAATGACCCGACATTGACTTCACATCCACATTCAGCGCAGTAGTTAAACCAACTACTGTTCAAGTTATCTTGACCTTTGTTGTATACAAGTGGCCACAACCTTTGGTGTCCATCTTATGTATGTAAACTTCATAAAGCCATATACGGCCTTCGACAAGCCCTAAGAGCATGGTATAATGAACTCACTACCATTTTACTCTCATTTGGATTCATTATCTCAACATCTTATGCTTCATTATTTATCTTGCATGAGCAACATTATGTTGTCTATCTCCTTATATATATTGATGATATTATACTTACTGGCTCTTCCAAAGATGTAATCATTTGTATAAATGATTCCCTGGCACAACGGTTCTCTCTCAAAAACTGGTCCCCTTTAACATACTTTTTGGGCATTGAGGTTTGCAACACAGGTGATGGTTTATTTCTCTCACAATGAAAGTATATTATAGATATATTACAACAGTTCAACATGATGGATGCTAAAGGAGTTCACACTCCCATTTCAACATCAGTTATTCTAAAAATTGAACATGGTTCTCCTTCGGTTGATCCCAAGCCCTATCGCCAACTAATAGGTGCTCTTTAATACTTATCCTTCATGAGGCCAGACATTGCATTTAGTGTCAACCGTTTATCTCAATATATGCATAGGCCTTCGCAAATTCATTGGCAAATAGCCAAGAGAGTTCTTAGGTACTTAAAGGCAACATATCACTTTGGACTCAAAATCAACCCTTCATCTCCTCTTCTCCTCAATGCCTATTCTGATTCTGCTTGGCTAGAAATCCAGATGATTGATCCTCAATAGGAGCTTATGTTCTCTTTCTAGGTGACTCTCCCATCAGTTGGTCTTCTAAAAAGCAAAAAACCATTGTCCGTTCTTCAACGAAAGCAGAATACAAAGCTATAGCCAATGTCGCTGCCGAAGTCAATTGGGTAGTTCATTTGTTGCAAGAATTATGTCTTTCTCTTAATCATATTCCAACAATCTACTATGATAATCTTGGAGCAACCTTTTTGAGTCGAAAATCAGTATTCCCCAGTTGCATGAAACATGTTGCTATCGACTATCACTTTGTTCGTGAACAAGTTAATGCTAAGACTCTCAGTGTACATCATGTTCATTCTGTCAATTAATTAGCTGACTCCCTCACCAAGATTATACCAATCATTCTATATCACCAACATCAATTCAAGATAGGCGTCATTGAGCGACCGCCTATCTCGCGGAGGCATATTGAAGGAAACCAATTATTCTCTAATATTTTCCCTCCTTATTTACAGTAAATCATTGCTGTAAATAAAGGAGAATTAGATGTCATATTATTGTTGTCAAATTATTCTTTGCAATTGCCTTTTATAACCTATTGATTTGGGTCCTTAGTTTATTCTCTTAATTTTGTAGTTTCCTTTTGTAAAATACTCTTTGTACTATATAATTGTGAAAAGAGAATAGCTGAATATATAAAAATTTCAACCCAATTCATTTTTTGCTTCTTTAATTGTAACATATTATAATCAATTCATATATACATATCAACTGCATATTAACGTTCCAATATCATTACTCGAGAAAAATCAACACAATCGTGAATATTACAATTCATTAGTTACATACACCTCAAAACTGTTATTCAACGTTATTCATAACATAGGGTGTTAAATAACCGTTAAGATTAACCATTCTAATTGCATTCATCTGGATATCTCGCTTAGGAATTTTATCGAACACCTATGAGCAATTTTGGGGGAAGACAAGACCGATCAAATGATCAATAGCAACAGCAACCACAAGAAGGAAATATTAAACACATAAGCACACAATAACAAAAAGCCACGGCGCAACGAATATCAAGAGAGAACTAAAAGAGTATGAGACATCCCTTCAAAGAGTCGCCAGAACAAACCCTCTTTTGAAGATGAGAAAAGCAAACCCTAGCCACTTTCACACACCTCTCTTACGAAGCCACTATTTAAATTAGGTATATAGTAAAATAAGTCAAGGGGTCGTCGCATAAAACATTCAGTCCACATGCAAAACAAAATCAAAGCTCAGCACTTGTTAGTTGCAGCTTTGCAGCCTAAGCATAATGTTTTTTGTAGTTCAAAAATCAAGCTTTCGCTCTCTTCAATCTATTCACGATTCTCTATCTGTTATCCAATTTCTATATTACTTTCCTTTTACTCTTCCTCTTCATTACCTTCTTCTTCACAATCACTCCAACATACTGCCATTGCTCACTACAAGCTGAACCATAAAGACTGGTTGTCTCGAAATGAAGTTTTAAGAATTTTTCAAAACATTGAAGACCCAAACTCAGTGATATCAATCTGGAATCAGTACTCAAAGCGAAGGGATTATAAACCCAATGAAGCTATTTACACTCTTGTTATAAACCAACTTGCCCAAGCCAAAAACTTCGATGCCATTGAAGAAATTATGCAACGAATCAAACTTGAAAAGTCTTGCCGTTTATCAACCGATTTCTTTTACAATGTTGTCAAGATTTATGGCCATTTAGCTGGTCGAATCGAGAAAGCAAGAGAAACCCTTTTAGATATGCCAAAGGCTTATAATTGTTGGCCAAATGTGAAAACTTTTAATCTTGTTTTGAATTTGTTTGTATCTGCAAAGCTTTTTCATGTAGTTCGTGAGATATATGTGAAAGCTCCCATGTTGGGTGTAGAGATTGATGCTTGTTCTCTTAATATTCTCATTAAAGGATTATCTGAAAATGGAGATTTAGAGGCTGCATTCTATGTGCTCGACGAATTTCCTAAACAAAGATGTAGGCCTAATGTGAGAACCTTCTCAACGCTGATGCATTACTTATGTGCAAAAGGGGAGCTGAAGAAGGCATTTGGGTTGCTTGAGAGAATGGAAAATGAGGGGATTGATGTGGACACAATCACTTTCAATATCTTGATTTCAGGGTTGAGGAAGCAACATAGGATTGAAGAGGCGATGGAGCTTCTAGAGAAAATGAAGCTTAAGGGGTGTGAACCAAATGCAGGGTCTTATCAAGAGGTTTTGTATGGGTTGCTTGATGTAGGAAAGTTTTTGGAGGCAAAACGGTTCATGGATATGATGGTTCATGAGGATAACTGTCCTAGTTTTGTATCTTACAAGAAAATAATTCATGGGCTTTGTAAGGAGAAGCTGATTGGAGAGGTTGATTTGGTTTTGAAGCAAATGGTGAAGCAAGGTTTTGTCCCAAAAATGGGGATGTGGAGGCACATTCTAGGCTGCATATTTTCAAGGACATTCTCCTAGCTGTACCTGCATTAGTCAAATTGTTGTTGACTAGCACCATTCAACCTTATTATGGAATTATGCTTACGAGAAGTGGGTGGGAGTTATTTGCCAAAAATGCTTGAGAAAATCACCTAATCAAACGATAACAATATGCCAGCTGATTTGAGCTGCATTTGATGCGACGTCCTTCTGCATGTTCCTCTTATGGTTTCCCACATTGATGTTTGCTGAGACATATAAACGTCGAGCTTGTTTCTGATGATATCCATTTGTGCATTTGCTTCAGCGTGGATGTAAATTGTGAGTAGAAACAGTAACATTTTATTCCTTTAACCAGTTTATTCAACCAAAATTGTGAAGCTTCTGAATTTTGTGTCCCTTACCTTGTTTATACGCAATTAGTTTGACTCAATGCGTGAAAGCTCCAAGATTATTGCAAATCAATTTTTGTTCTGAACAAAAAGTGCAAATGAATAATAAATCCTTCTTTATTTTATAATATTTAATATATTGCATTCATGTTCTTGTTCTTGTTCCTTTTTTTTTACTCTGCTTTAGTGAAGTTTTAAGTTAATTTTGGATATTTAATTATGTTTATAGAACTGAAAGGGAAGTGATTGAGAGACCATGTTGGAGAGAATCGCTTGATCAAAGGACAATAATTCGGATGATGGTTTGAACAATGTCTCTGATTTGACATCCCTGCATAAGTGCCTATCTTAGTTCCTCATATTTGAATTTGTCTCAAAAAGTTTGCTTTGATGAACTAGAACACGTGTAAGTTATGTAACTAATCAGTTAGATAAAAGTCAAAATTAGTTACAGATATTAGCTTTGTTAGTTTCATTAGCTCTGTATATAAAGCACACTGTTGCTCTTCATTCAATATGATATAGTGCACATTTTTTTTCTTTTTGCTCTGCTATTCTTTTCTGTTCATGTTATCAGAGCATGAAATTCGATGCTTGATATTTTTTTCCTCTCTTGATTGACTTGATAATTGATTGATTTTCTTCTTTTTTTTCTTGAAATTTAATCTTGTTTAGTCAGATTTTCTCGGAATTCTCTTTTCCTTCTGATTTCTGTTCTTTGATTGAAATATCTTGAATCTTTAATTGAAATTTTGATAATGGCTATTGAATCGAATACTGCTTCGAAGGAACTCAGTGTAGTACACAACAATGGCAATCCGAACTTAACTCTTGTTTCATGCCCTTTCAATGGAAACAATTACAGGACCTGGAGTAAGTCAATGAAGATAGCATTAGCGGTGAAACAAAAACTAGGTTATATTGATGGGAGAGTTAAGAAGCCAGATGAGAAATCTGCTGGATATGATACCTGGTTTAGCAATAATGCCATGGTTGTATCCTGGATCTTGAATGCTTTAACCAAGGATCTTCATGATTATGCTTTTCTTTATGTACATTCTGCAAAGGAGTTATGGGAGGAATTAGATAAAAGATTTGGAGAAGCAATTGGCCCACTAGAATATCAGATTGGAAGGGAAATAGCTTCTGTGACTCAAGGTATTACATCTCTCTCAATGTATTTTGCAAAACAATGTAGACTGTGGGATGAGCTAAACAGTATAGTGAAGATGCCTCATTGTAAAGTTGGTAAGTATACATGTGAGATAACTGATCAGATCATGAAGATTAATGAGAATGCAAAAAGCTATTCAATTTCTTATGGGCCTCAATGAAAGTTATGATACAGTCAAGTATCTGATGATTGAACCACTCCGTACCCTAGACAAGGTGTATTCACTGGTTCAGAATGTAGAGAACAGAGAATTATTTCCAGCAATTTCTTAGAAAATGCTTACATGATCACTGCTTTGTTAGTTAATTCCAATTCACAGAGAACTATTCATACAGCAAGAACTGGCTATAGACGCAGAGATCAATCACAATTTGAAAATAAACACTGCACTTACTGTAACAAAGATGGACACATTGGGGATTCATGCTTCAAATTGCATGGTTACCCTGATTGGTACAAGGAACACAGACAGAAGAGAGAAGAGGCTAATGGAATTAGAGCTAAGGTTAATTTGGGTGAGACATCTCTTGATGATGATACTGCAGATCCCGTGGTGACAACAGAAACTGCTACTTCCAATTCTTTGCAAGATATTTGTCAAGAACTAACGAAGGTCCTCAAAGGCAAAGCACTCTCTGGACAACGTTTTACTGGATTCTTGCAGGATTTTGCAGGTATCATTCCTCATTCACAATCTGCTATGAATAGTCAATCAAGTTCATATTGGATTATTGACTCAGGAGCAAGTAATCACATTTGTGCTAACAAGGCCTTTTTCATGTTTCTAAATAAGGTTAATCATAATCACATTGTTCATTTACCGAACGGAAATGTTCTAGCAGTAGAGTTGGATGGGAAGGTGACAATTAACAGCAACTTAACCCTAGAAGGAGTGCTATATGTTCCTAAATTAAGCTATAACTTGCTATCAGTTAGCAAGCTGGCTAATGACAGTGGTGTTGCCTTCATCTTTTATCCCTCTTTTTATTTTCTACAGGACCCCAAGACTAAGAAGACTCTTGCTGTGGGTCAAGCTAGTGGCAATCTATACGTTTTAGATCATTCTTCTTTTCTTTCTACTACTATTGACTATTACATGATTTCTCAGTCTTCTTTTTCCATCTATAACTCACTCCCTCGTAAATACCACAGTATATACCAATTTATGGCATCAAAGTTTGGGGCATCCCTCAACTCTTGTACGTGAGAAGATGAGTTTACTGAATAAGAGTGACTCACTCATCCCTTGTGATGTGTTTGCTAAGTCTAAACAAACCAGATTGATCTTTCCACTTAACCAAATTCATAATCACATTTTATTTGAAGTACTACACATTGATATTTGCGGTCCATATAATAAACAGTCTGTCTGGAGCCAGATTTGTTGTTGAATATATGAGCAGATCCACCTAGACCTTTATGATGCAATCTAAAGATAAGGCTACTACTATATTGGAGAACTTTCTTAAGATGGCTTGTACTCAGTTCAATGCTGTTGTTAAAAGCATAAGATTTGACTATGGTCGAGAATTCCTCAATTACTCCTGGCAGAAGGTTTTACAGGACTTTGGTATTCAACACCAAAGAACCTATAATTACACTCCCCAGCAATATGGCAGGGCTAAAAGGAAGCACAAGCATTTGGTGCAAGTAGCTAGAGCTCTTCTGCCACAGGCTTCATTAGCTAATGAGTTTTGGGCCGAGGCGATATTACATGCTACCTATTTGATAAATAAGTTACCCTCTGGTGTTTGAATTGGCAAAGTCCTTATGAGCTTGTGTTCAAAATTAAGTCTGATCTTACTTCTCTCAAGAATTTTGGTTGTTTGTGCTGTGCTACTACTACTAAACCTCTCAAAGGTAAATTTGCACCTAGAGCCTCAAAGTGCATTTTTTTGGGCTTTGTTATTGGACAAAAGGGATACAGACTCTATGATTTGGAGAATCTAGAATTTTTATATGATTTAGAGAATCTCTAATTCTTAGTTTCTAGTGATGATTTCATGAACAAGTATTTCCTTATCATGATCAGCCTAGTATGCAAGATGATGTTATTCCTCAAATACCTATTTATAATGATCCTGTACCTGCACAACCAAACCACACAAACCACAACTACTGATCCTATACCTGCACAAACAAACATAAACACTATACCAGACCCAACAATTAGTTCACCTGCCTCTGTACCTGCTCCTATACCTACCACAATTTCTCCTCCACCTTCAGTTAGATTTAGCACTAGAAACTGTACAAAACCTTCTTGGCTGAAAGATTTTGTAACTAGCACCATTTCTAGTTCACCTTCTTCCCCTCATATGCTAAATACTTTTCCTTTTAACCATACTTCCACCTTGTCAGCTGATCATCTTGCTTTCTTAGCTATTATGGCTTCTGTAGTTGAACCCTCTTCTTTCACTTAGGCTAACCAATCTGAGGAATGGAGGCAAGCCATGGCGTTGGAAATTCAAGCTCTTGAACATAATTATACTTGGACACTGACTACTCTGCCCTCTAGAAAGTCAGCTATTGGGTGCTGATGGGTTTTCAAGTTGAAACTTAACCCAGATGGCTCTGTGAACTGCTGGTTGCTAAGGGGTATCATCAAGTGGCTGGCCTTGATTATACTGATAGCTTCTCTCTAGTTGCTAAGCTTGTTATTGTGTGTCTTTATCTCTATTGTTGCTTCTAGGAATTGGTCCATTCGACAGGTTGATGTAAACAATGCATTTCTTCACGGTTACCTCGATGAGGAAGTTTAGATGCGAACTCCTCCTGATTACACTCGGGCTCAGAAATGCCAGGTCTGTAAGCTTCAGTTTTCGCTTTATGGATTGAAGCAGGCATAACGTCAATGGAATAGCTAGCTTACAATCTTCTTGTTGGATTCTGGGTTTTGCCAGTCTACTAATGACAACTGATTTAGGGTTTTGCCCGTCTATTAATGACAACTGTCTCTTCATCTTCTCTAAGGATGGCATTTTGTTGGTCTATCTTCATGACCTTTTACTTACTGGCAACTCCAATTTTGAAATAGCTGAGCTCAAACGCAAATTGGATGAGAAGTTTACAATAAAGGATTTGAGGGAAGCACGGTATTTTCTAGGACGAGTTATTTCGCTCAGCACCTGAAATTTATACGAATCAGAGGAAGTATGTGATTGATGTGCTCACTGGTTCAGGGTTACTGGGTTCTAAGCCTAAACCAACCCCTTTGTTTAAAGGGATTCAATTGTTCTTCTGAAAGGGATTCAATTGTTTTCTTCTGAAAGGGATTCAATTGTTTTCTTCTGAGTCGCCATTGTTGCTCAACCCTCAACCTTACCGTAGCTTGGTGGGACGGTTGCTGTAGTTGGGCTTCACCTAGCCTGATTTCTCTTTTAGTGTCCAGCAATTGAGCCAGTGCGTGCATAGCCCTCATGAGATACATATGCAGGCTGCACATCATGTCCTTCGCTACCTCAAACAGAGTCCTTCTCTTGGTCTCCTCTTCCCAGCTATGAATGATCTGAAGCTCTCTGCTTATTGTGATTCGGATTGGGCGTCTTGTCCAGAAACCAGGCGATCGGTTATTGGTTTCTGTGTTTTTCTCGGAGGTTCTCCGGTCTGGTGGAAAACGAAGAAGCAAGCCACTGTTAGCCAAAGCTCTGCTGAAGCAAAGTATCGTTCAATGGCATCAATTGTTTGCGAGCTTCAATGGCTCCTGTATCTTATGCAGGATTTTAAAATTCAGCCTTGTTTGCCCATTCCCTTGCATTGTGACAATCGTGCCACAATTCATATGGCATCTAATCCGGTGTTCCACAAACGCCCCAGAGATTTGGATATCGATTGTCACTTGGTCCGAATCAAATTAAAAGGGTATCTCATCTCTGCTGTGCATATTGTCTCTACTTCGCAGATCGCTAACATTTTTACAAAAGCTTTATCTTCTCCTCTGCTTTTTTCATTGTTGTCCAAGTTGGCTATGGCTGATTTCTACCAAAGTCCAACTTGAGGGGGGATGATGAACTAGAACACGTGTAACTTATGTAACTAATCAGTTACATTAAGGTCAAAGTTATTTACAGATGTTAGCTAGGTTTGCTTCATTAGCTCTGTATATAAAGCACACTGGTGCTCTTCGTTCAATATAGTATAGTGCACATTTTCTTCCTTTTGCTCTGCTAGTCTTTTCTGTTCATGCTTGAATATCCTAGTTTCCTATGTCAAATGTTTGCTTGAGCTTTCCTTCAGCTTTCAATCTAGAACCTGTATATTTGCTCAAGTTTTCATTCGGGAACCTGTATGTGGAATATAAGGCCAATTTTTATACTTTGCTTCAGGTGTGAGTTGTCTGCTTTACTTGTGATCAATGGGTAAAATTCCATGTTGTTCTACTCTTTCAGTTCGGTTTGTATCCTACAGCTAATAAACTTAAATTGCAGGCTGAAAGAGAATATAATATGATCTTTTCACTTGTTAATTCAACAACTTCAACCGTGGTTCTAACAATTGCATGCCTTACATGGTTATTTGCATTTCTCATGATTCAGGTGACAACAAGAAGCAAATCTGGTATCTGACACTGAGATTCTTGTGAGTCAATTTGTATTTCAGCATAAGAGAAAATGTATCAATGATAGTGGAAAATTGTACGCTTCATATTTTTATTGAATGAGCATACACATATTTATACAGCATATTTACTTATAGGAAATATCCAAGAATTATGTCCTAGAATATAGAAATCTAACTAATTAGGTAAGAATGCAGCCTATGAACTAATTAGGGAAAAATAAACAATTAACCAATCAGGAAGAACACAGCTAGTGGACAGATTTTCCACAATGGTGGTTTCTTTTCCCAAGTTGAATGGATACATTGTGTTTAGTGCTTGTACATTGTTTTAACCCACAAATTAGAATACATTAGATTGCTTGTGGAGAATTTGGTGAGTCAAAACCAAGTCACATTTTGCTTTTCTCTAGCATAGCAAATGCTGAGTCATATTTTGCTTCAGCAAGGAACTATCTGAATTGCCTGCGATCAGAAGGCAAGGCAGTGTGTTTTTAAGCTTTTGCAGTTCAATTTTTTTCCTCTGGCTAATCAACTTAATGTTAGCCAGTGCAGAAGTGGTAAATTTTATCCTTTTTCCTCTTTATTCATCAGCAACTTCTGTCAGGCTTCTTGATTTTCTGTCCCGTATTTTTTTCATACACATCTATCATGATCCAATGCATGATAACACGGAAATGTGGTCTGCGAGACTTTGTAATAAAAGGGAAAATGAATTAATAAGAGTTTCTTTTTTCCAAATTTTATAAATTGCAGATATCCTTGGTTTTATCCTGTCCTGCATTAGTCAAATTTTCAATGGCTAGGATCATATTTAGTACAATTGGATAGGAAGTGATTGCCAGAACATGTTTGAGAGAAGAATAACCAAATCAATGGGCAATAATTTGTGAGCTTGTTTCAGCATTGTCTTTGATTGGATGTCCTTGCATATGTAGCTATCCTAGCTTCTGATATGTGAATTTCATTGAAACTTTGTTTGCTTCCTGAATATCCTAATTTCCCAAATCAGATGTTTGCTGAGATTCCCATTTTAAAGTATCATTGTGGAACTTATGCCTGATTCACATACGTTTGCATGTTTACTGTAGCGAGGAACAATCTAAATTTCCTGTAATTGCGGGAAGTCATATGTTGTTCTTCTTTTGCAGTTCAGTTTGTATCCTATAGGAGCTAAACCTCAAAAAGGTTTATCACAGGCAAAAACAGAAAATTTTGATCCTTTTCCCTCTTTGTTCAACAATTTCTGCTATGGTCTGACTTTGTATGTCTTTTACTTTGTTTTTCTTTTCTCTTTTTTTTTTCTTTTTTCTTTTTTCCAAATATATGTTATAGTACGAAGGGAGGCTTAACGCAACGAAAAGCATCGTCATTATGTGATCTAAATTTACGAGTTTTAGTGATAGAAATAGGCTCTTACAACTGTAAGATCGTACTATAGATCTAATGAGTTTGATCCTTTTCTAGTCCTCACACATTGTAAAAGAGTTTATGCACTATACTGCCTTTTTTTATTTGGTATTGTACCATGATGTGCAAAGAATTTTAGTCTTTTGATTTTTATTTCCCAACTCCAACGCTATGTTAAATGAAAGACCTTTTTTTGCAGGAATTAATTACAAAAGTTGCTAAGTCGTTGACGTTGAAACTTCTTACTTTGATGTCCATAGTCATTGTGAAAGGAGTTCACAATCTATTTAATTCATTCAAATTGCTGTGGACAAACGACAAGTTAATATAATTCAATAATTTCGAATCAATGGTTGATTTTATTATTTATTTTTAAGTTTTCTACTTAAATATTCAAGAATTATTATCTCTAAGAAAAACATAAAACAGTTGCACATTTCACATGTTTACTAAGTATGATCTTTATGTTTATATATAGCTAAGCAATTACATTACACAAAATATTAAAAATTCATACTTTCATAATTTTATGAAAAGGCTGTAGATTTTATGGATATCCCAGGGCTTTGTTAGTGAATAAGAAGTAATTTCACTCACAGACAGACACGCCCTTGCAATTACAATTACTAATTTTTATTGGTGGATAGTTTATGTTGCCCTTTTGTCCTTCTCAGTTGGCCTTACAAACATTAGTTAGACATTTCTTAATGATAGAAATTTTCATTTGAATTTATTGCCCCCGTATTGTCTCTACTTTTCCACTTGATTTTATTGTACTTGATGTATCTGAGAAATATAATATTGCAGCTTTATACAAGATAAAAACATGTATCATTATAATTCTAAATCAAAGGTTGATCAGCACATAAGAGAACTTTCATGGCAATTCTAAATCAAGATTATGAATCTTAACACATACATCAGGATTGAAGTAATAATTGAAAATATATTATGCAACAAAAGTTAACTACTCTCTTGTCCAGATCAGTAAATTTTCTTGCTTTCTGTAAAGCACAGATAGATCAACTAGAGGAAGCACAAACATCAGCAGCCAATGTGGCAAACTCACACTACTGATATTGCCCCAAATAGATTGGCAACTAAAAATTAAAATGGTCTATTACATATCTTTCAAGGGGAAAATAAGTGCTGCTTTTTACTTGCAATAAAGCTGAAGTGACGACGAAGTAGACAGATTGCTTGGGAGCTGCAAGTTTTTTATATGAATTCCACATTACACCCTTCTTGACAAAAAATCAAATATCTGCAAATCATATCCTGGCACGGAATCAGCATCTCATATAGTTATTGAGTCTTTTATGAACTCTTCCTCGAAAGGTTTCTCAACCCGCATCCCACACATTTGAGTATCACTTTCCCTGTTGATGGATCCGGCTTAATAACAAACTTAACCCCAAGAAAATCTCTGATATTTCTGAGAGTTTTTATTCCATAGTGTGAGAGCTTTCCCACAAGAATCTTTGACACATCTTGCGAACATAATGCACATAGAAGAAACAATAAACCCTGCAAGCCAAAGATAAAAGCAATGAATAGAAGATGGTAGAATGAAACAAAGAGAGTGCATCATTGGAAATTCACAATTGACATGAAGTGTGTCACTTTTCACTGTCTTCTTATCAGAAATAAGAATCAGATTGCACCCTTCTTTTGGCTCAATCGTAAGGAACACAAAGTTCTTCAAAATTAGAATTTGAAAGCAATTTTCTTTAGTAGTCCATAGAAATGATCCATCACCAATAATTTTTAAATCACTACAGAAGATACTTGTCCCCCTCTATGCAAATTTAACATCTGTCACATCTCCCTCTGTGCAACTTTAACGTCAGTTTCATACGAAGATCTTAAGGAGAAAGTGAGAGATAGATATTTTGATTTTACAATTATAGAAGGAACTTTGCTTAACAAATTTTCTCAAGGACACTAGAACAGAAAAAATAACAGAAAGGAAGAAGAAATGGCACAGACCTGGTGTGTCGAATCTACAACTCCACTCTGCTCAATCTGTTCAAGGAGAAGAGATGCAACTTGTTCACCAACATCCTCTGCAGGCATCAACTTTTTTTTCTCATCTTCTGTTTCACCTATATCATCCCCCCGAGCATGAGAAACTGCTGTATCAGCAGAGATGAAGCAACCAGTAGTAGTTTCAGCAACCAAGGAAATTCCATAACCAGGAGAACTGCCATAACATCACCAACTGTGTAAATACCACCCTAGCATGCTAAAACGAATTTCATATATATATATATATATATAAAGTACGAATAACAATAACATTGATGAACAGAAAGCATACTTTCCAGCCTGTGGACCCCAAGCTCTATGATCTGTAAAAATATGAACATCAGGAAGCAAAGGATTCAAGAGTCCACGAGCAGCATGTACCATAGTATTGTCAAACTGAGAGGATACCCTAGTTGAGAAAGTGACCCCTCTAATCCTCTTGACCAATCCCTCATCAATCCAGTTGACTGCCTATTGAGCAGAACACAGAAGATATTTGAAATAAAAAATAAAAAAAGTAAATGCAATATAAAATAACCACCATTAGCTCAAAATCTCACCATTAGACTTTGCACAGGAGGAATGGATAAAAGTACTTCTCCCCCTCCATGAGGTGAAACTCCACGACTCTCTATTTTCAGCTGCAATCCTTCTGAAGGAACTCCAAATTGCTTCAACATGGGTAAGGTCGTAGACCGGAAAGTGTCAACACATGGGTCCTTAGAATCATTTGTAATTCCTGAAAACAATAGAATATCTATTACTATAATAACATTAAAAATTGTGATTTCTAATTCTGTACAAAATATGAAAACCAAAAATCACGGCACCATCGTTAATTGTTAAGTTTTGAAGTCTGTCGATTAGGTTAAAATCTTAGACGATTACTAGAACCTTTTAAGTCATAGCATCACTCCAAACATTTCATGCATGTCTTTTAGTATTCCATTAAGCACTTCTCACGAAGTAAAAGGTGAAAATGACTTTTATTGTGAATGTGTATAAAACTTAGGGAGGACTTCCAAAAGGCTTCAAAGATCTACATGCTAGATTGCTCCTCTAATTATGTCATAAGTAATTCATAACCGTGTAGCAGGATTTGGTTATCTAACAGCATTTGTGCAATAATTAAAATTATCAACTTCTTCACATTTATAAATAATGATAATATATAATTTGGACATGCAGAACAGTTTCAAGAATAATTCCTCTAGGAGATTTAACAGAAAGGGAAGAGGCTGATTCATGCTTGCCTCATCAGTTACTTATTCATGTGACTGGATGTCTACATTGGTGACTCTATTGATTCATAAAAATGGATGTACTAAAAACTTAATAACTCTTGGAATCTAAAATGATGTCCTCCAATTATGATATGAAACTTCTAGTAGAAGACCAAGTTACAAAATATAAAATGACCGAAGATGCATATTGGTTAAACTTGTTAGATTAAGGTGCCTTTTATTTGTCTGGGGAAAGCAAAGTGAATTTACATGTGTGTCCAATCTTCATGAGAACCAGAGTTGCAAAACTTAATTAACAAAATAAACATGTCATGTTCAAGAGTTTGTGAAACCTGAAAAAAAATCATGGCATATTTTTCACAATTAACATCTCCAAACATCAAAACTCCAATATGCATAACATGAAAATATTCTGCTTCTCAAAAAGCAAAGAAGACAAAAGTAAGAGCATTAAATAAACTCTGGACTCTAATTCTTCAATTTAGTGGGTCAAGGCTTATGAGATCAAAACTTCAACTACAAGAGGATAGCAGTAATCATTTTTAACAAGTGAAAGTGATAACAATCAGGTCTATGACTAGGAAAGATTACAACCCCAATCTTTCATCCTCATGCAACATGTACACTGCTTACATTTCCAATATCCCACCAGAAATTGCATCTTTCCTTTCACATAATATAACATATATACATCATTCCTGCTTAAGTAGAAGGGATACTCAGCAAAAAGATTCACCAATTTGCCATTATGGAGTGCAGTCTGAAAATGACAAATTTTGGCCTACAGTCTAATCATAAGTAGAGATTGCAGACCATTTATCATAACTAAAATTAGTTTCAAAGGTATATATTGGTAAAACATTAAAAAAAAGGCTAAAGAATGGATGGACTTATCGATAATTAGCCATAGATCTATTAGTTGGCCCCTTTTCCTATGTTAATTTTACATGCAATCCAACTAAAGGGTTTGAGCACGCCAATGATTGTGAAAAAAACTTAAAAGAGCAACTAAGAAGCCAAGCAACAAAAATGAATATGCAATTGTTAAAAATCCTAAGCACATGCCACATACCTTTGAGCCTTATAGTAAGAGCTTTCTTGGCGAACAACCCAAGAACAATCAATGGCTCTAGGAAATAGCCAATTGATCGACTAACACCACAATCATGTACAAGATGTTTCCCACCCATCACAATCCCAGGCTTGTATTTAAACTTTGTGCCTGCAGCATACATTCGATGAAATCAAAACAAGGAATAATTGCAAAGCATCAAATAAAAGGGAAAAAAGAAAAAAAAAATTCATAAAACAGAAACCTCCATATTAAAACAAAAATTTTAAACTCTCAAAAAACATAAACTTTAACCTCCATAAAACAGTAACCAAGTTTTCATAACATTAATACACATCTAAAACCCAAAATATACAGGCTAATCAATTCTACTTAGTATGCAGATGAAGGTCAGCAATTACCGGTTTCATTGATTTCGATGAGGCAGTCATCAGATACTCTCTCAAGGAGGCGGAGGAAGGAGACCTCATGCGGGCGGAGGCCTGGCAGAGTATCGTTGGCGCGAATATCCTCAATTAGAACAGAAGTGGCAGAGAGGGTAGCTAATAGCAGTCTCTGACGGAGATTTTGGCTTCCCTTTAACTTCTTGTAACTTATCTTCCCCATAATTGCTTCTGATGTTGTGTATTGGGGTGATTTCTTAACATCAAAACCAAAACAATCCCAAAATATCAACCAGTAGTAAATTAAAACCGCAAATTTAAAAATGAAGATAACAGGTTTATCAAAACTTTAAGAATCAGAAAGGCCCCAAGGTTGCTGTTATAAACATTCCAAGGCAAACCTAAGACATTATAACCAGATAAAATACAAGCAAAAGAAACCCAGAGCCCCATGAATTATTAATTTTACTAATAAGCAGCCTTAGAATTATAATCTAGGTTATATATTTGAAGAACTAAATTGAATAATCAAGCAAGGGCAAAAAGCTCACAGCTAATTAAGCCTTTGAACTGAATTACAAGACATCCAATCCTCCATTATTTAGCATAATAGCAAAAACTTACAAAACTAAAACCATAATTTTGAAACAAAAATAGTGTACAGATTGGCTATTAGGGCTTTGGGGTTTTTGTTTTTCCAATTCCCGAAGCTGTTTAACTTTAAATTATCCGAATTTGTCCCAGTCCCAAACCCGCCTAACATTGCCCGTTTAACCATAATAAATTTAAAAATAAAATAAAATTTAAATTATACAAATTTGACAGATTTTAATCAAATATAAATGCTTCACACCGTAGAAAGCCTCAGGCAACAAAATTTTTTAAGAAAATTTAAAAATTAATACTTAATATTCATAACCAATTTAAAATAAAGTAAATAAAGAATTAATTAAAAAATATACCAGCAGCCCATCAAGCTTTAGCAACGGCAATGGCGGTCTGAAACGGCAGTTTGCGATGAAGAGGATGCTGAGCAGGTTGGGATTGCGATGATGATGACTTGTACGGCTGTTGAGATGAAGAGGATGGTGAGCAAGCTGGGTTAACGATGACGGTGACTGGTGGGAGGCAGACGCTGGGGGAGAGGCGGCGGCTGCGATGAAGATGATGGTGACTGGGGAGAAGCAGAGGCTAGGTGGGCTGGGTGAAAGAGAAGACCTGAGTTCTGACCAGAGAAAGTTTAAAAAAATAGAAGAATTAAAAGACTAAAATGCCCTTTATTAGGGTTTCATATCTTTACTCCCCCTTATTGTGTGAAATTGAATTTTCGCGGGAAACATAAGTCCATTATACATGCACGTATATATAATATGCATATATATCACTTCTAGTACGTGCAACCCAACTGTATTCTAATGGAGCAACATTTGAAAGTAAAACGAGACGATGGTGCACTTATCTTAGATCCTACTCCGTGTCATGCTTGGTTGGAAATCCTATTTATCTTATTATTACACGTCCTAATATCTCTTTTGTTGTTCACATTGTGAATTAATTTGTTTATCAACCTCAACCACATCATCTCTTAGCTCTCCATCGTACTTTTATTATTTAATATGTACTTTGATTGTGAAATCAATATTAATAAATGTACTTGTGATCATGATTCAATATTATTAATAGGGCTTTTCATCGAATTCTTGATTTTCGTTTGTAGACAAGCCTATGTGTATATGAATAGACTTGTAAGCTTCAATTTGAGATATAGAGGACTGTTTTATTCTCCAAAATTATTAGCTTTTAAATTTTAATATCAGGATAAGAAAAACATGATATCCAACTTTCTCCACAAACAATTTCCATGCGTCCTCTTCGGTGAGAAGCTTCATTTTAATATACTTGCAATCCGTGCTTTTGCAAATCTCAAGTATGATCAAGTTGTTGGTAATATTGTTTTGCATCTATTATCTAGAGTAGGCTCAAGACTTTCAACATCATCAACATTGAATCATTTCCATGTGTCATCAAGGATTAGCCAACCAATCTCACTTATAACCAAACCATTAAATAACCTTACTGTCATTTCTTATTTCATCCTCACCCTCTGCAAAAATCCTTATTCGATGCAATTACAAGGTTTTTCTATACTAAGATTTGAAGGTTTAGTGCTTTAAACACTGTCACCCCAAATCACACTATCAAATTTATCATTTCTAGTTTGATTTCTGTTATTGACATAGTTGTTGTTTTTCCCATTCCTTCCATACCATAAACAGTGGTGGATCTAGAGGGGAAGTTGGATGACAGTTGAACCTCAATGGACTCTGTAGTTCAGGTTTGGGTATTAAGGGTTTGTTCACCCACATGTAAGACAAGAAGAGATCGAGCTTTAGTGGAGATACTCTGACGCTTAAGTCAATTCGAACTGTTTGCAAATAAGAGAGAAAAAGAGTGGAAGAAAGATATTTTATCTATGAAGGGGGGGGGGGGGGTTCATCTCTATTTACAGTTAAGGGGTAGTTGACAAAGTTTGAATGTGACAGCTGATCTTTAGGAGGTGTCAGTGGCAGTGATTGTATTAGAAATCTATCTCCTAGACACAAAGAGCTCAACTAGCCTATAGTGCTCGGTGTCGAGGCCAATAATCCTCCTTGAAAACTCAATCTAGAGCAAGTGGAGCACCAAGCTTTGTCTAGGAGCCCGGTACTAAGGGGTAGTATCAGTATTTATATATTAATACTAGTTTTTAAATATTAATACTAATTTTTAAATATTAATTATTTTACAAATTTAAAATTATTTTTTAATTTATTATTTTGATAATATTATTGAACATTTTAATAATTTATAATTATTATTTAATTTAAAGTTTAATTTATAGATTTTTTATTAATTTATTATTTTAATGATTAAGCTAGTTAATTATTTAGAATTTAATTATAATATGAATTGAAAATTTGAGATTTTGTGACTGGATTAATTATTTTGTAATTTGATTACAAATTGGATTTAGGAATTTAGTGATCATGTTAATTATTTTCTAAAAAAAATATATTGCATAAATTTATTAAAAAATAATTAATGTAAACACTTTCTTTGAAATATTTCAAAAAATATATAAATACTATTTAAAAATAACATAAATTGTATAGTTTTTCAAAGTCATATAAAAATCTCAATATTTAAACATTTAATATAAAAATTTGAATATAAATATTAATTTTTAATATTTATATTAACTTTTAATATGAAAACAAAATTGAATATAAATTCACTTGTAATTTTTTTTCTTTTGGTATTGCCACTGCCTGTAGATATGGGTGTACACGGCTGGGTTGGGCTAGATTTATCAGAGAGTGATGAATGACATTTTCAATTATTATACTAAAATTTGTATGGTATACATTGATGATGTATTAATATATAGTAAAACTTTAGATGATCTTTTTAAAAATCTAAAAATATTTTTTATGGTGATAAAGAAGAATGGTTTAGTATTTAGTAAAACTAAAATATCTCTATTTCAAACTAAGATTAAATTCTTAGGACATTATATAGAATATGATATTTTAGAACCCATAGAAATGAATCTAGCATTTGAAGATAAGTTTTCAGACCATATTCTTAATAAATCTTAATTACAGAGATTTTTAGGATATTTAAATTATGTTATAGGATTCTATCCAAATATGAATATAATCATAAAGTCATTACATGATAGGCTTAAAAAAAATCTTAGCTCATTGACTGAAGTCCACACTGGTATAGTAAAATAAATTAATGTCTTAGTTAAAAATATTCATTGCCTACATATAGTTGACCCATTAGCTCTAAAGATAGTTGAGACTGATACTTCAGATATAGGATATTGTGAAATATTGAAACAAATAAAAGAGTATAGAGAAACTATAGTCTAATTTTATTCAGGACATTGAAGCTCAATCTAATTAAATTATTCTACTATTAAAAAAGAGATTTTGAGTATTGTATTATGCATTTCAATATTTCAATATGATCTTTTAAATCAAAAGTTTTTACTCTGTATTGATTGTAAAAGTTCTAAAAAAGTTTTACAAAAAAAAAATGTTAAAAACCTTACCTTAAAACAAATATTTGCTAGTGGCAATCCATTTTAAGTATATTTAATTTTGATATTAAATTTATAAAAGGAAAAAATAACAGTATACCAGATTTTCTAACCCATGAATTTCTTTACAGAAAAAATGAAAAGAGAAGGAAACCCTAAAGCCTGCTTCTTCTAAAGCATTATCTGATCATTCAGCTAATATTCCTAAAACTGATCCTAAAGCCATAAAACCTTAGGCCAAAGTAGTCGAAGAAGATAGTAAAGCCCAAATAAATCAATGGGTCTCTCAGCTGGCTCATTCTCCAGAAGTTATTAAATCTCTTTCAAGCATAAGTTTTACACCTTCGAACATCCCAAGTAGTGATGCTCTTATCCCATTTTTAAAACAAGAGATAGGAGAATCTTCAAAATCTAAAGCCCTATCTCAAGATATTTTTAAAATCGAGTTTGAAGTTTCAAATCCTTCAACTCAAATTGTTTCTTCAAATTTTTCAATAAAGCAATCTAAATAGTTTGCTAAAATATTTTTTAGTACAAAATTAATAATTGAAAATGGATCTGCTCAGCAGAATTCGTGAAATATTATTGAATCTGTATATCCTAAAAATTAATTTTTTTAGACCAATTAATTTGTCAAAACCTCAAAAATATTATTTAAATATTCTAGAGAATTATGGTTTTATTTATTTAAATCACAATTATAACCAGAAAGATGAGGCTATCATAGTTTATTCCTCCTTTAAAATAAAGAAATTCTTCATCCTTCTGAATGGGGAAGACCTTTGCATATCCTTGTATAATTTAAAACTGTTTCTCAAAAATTTATCTGCCCTTCTTATAATTATTAGGATTATATGGAAGCCTGAATCAAAACCTTATTTTTTTAAAATCCTAGCCAAATAAGTTTCTGGCTCATATATTTCGATAATAGTATCAAAGCTGACAATATACCCATGTGGTTTGTTGACTGGTGGTATTATTGTAGTAATGAGGATAAAATATTATCACAAGATGTATTGCTAGCCTTTCAGTACTTTAAAGCCCACTTCAATCTAAGCCTATACGAGAAAAAATTTTCTTCTCATCTTCTCTTTTATATGACTTTCTATATACTGTGGGTATACCGGTAGTATTTTGATGTTACAATAGAATCAGGTACCAATATATCTATGGTATTAAGAAAAGTTAAAATCAAGTGGTGGAATGTCTTTCGCAATTCTACCTTTGAATACACAGTAAAGCGAGGATCCTAAAGAGAAACATGATGGCTTTGACCCAAAGCTATCTGTTTTCTTTGGATCTCAAAGGGCCCAAAATATAGCCTTTCTTGCAGCTATAAAAGATTGCAGAAGATTATAAAGTCTCGATGCAATAGATAGTTAAATCTCTTCCTTCAACTTATGAACCCATAAAGCCCAGTAAAACCAGCTCTGTTGGATCATCTAATAAAATTCATTCTAAAAAATCTAAAGTCCAGTCCAGAAGAAGAAAATCACCTTCCTCTTCTGGCTTATCTTCTACATCATCCATAACGTCATCTTCCACTAATAAAATATTTGACTCAGATTCAGATTATTGCCTTAGTAATAAGGACGATTGTTATGATATCTTATCTCCAATAAAGATAAAAAGAAAAAAAATGAAAAAAAAATGAAAAAGAAAAGAAAAATAAAAAAAAAATCTGACTCTGACATAAGTTCATCAGAAAATTAAAGGCAGAAGGAATTTTATTCCTTTAATTTCTGTAAAGTCAATAAAAATGGTGTATACTGACAAAATACTGTTCATCTACAATATTTACCAGAAAAAACTAACAGTAAAGTCAGAAGAAATATTCATCCACAATAAAGTAAATACCCGATAACGTACTATTTATCTACAGTCCATATGCGTGAAGGTGCAAACATAGATAGATTACTATTCAGCAATAGTACCAGACATATGAAAAGAACAGTGTAAAGTTAAAGCTCTCTGTCTATTTATATAGCTATTTCTGAAGCTTGAAGACATCTTTTATCTCTGCAGAATACACCCAACTCTGAAGAAGGAACTTGAAGACTCCCAAGCTTTAGTTTAAGTTACCCCCCTCCCTCTCTCTCTCTCTCTCTCTCTCTGACTTAACCCATCTTACTCATCTATTGTATAACACTTCTGTAAGTTTAATTATTTTATTTTTGCATTTATTTTTTGTATTTTATATAAGAATGCTCTGCACCTGCAACTCAATTTGATCTGGTGCATCAGAAACTTATATTTTTAATTTTTGAATTTTTGGATCATTTAAAATTTTATTTAAAAGCCTTTTATTATATAAATTTTTATATACAAACTATTGGCATATCGGATGAAAACCGAAACATAAATTCAGAAGCTGAATCCGAATAGACAATAGTCCTATTTTCTGTTTGTACTTGAGTGTAATAATTTCACGTACCAACAGTTTTATATAATTATTTGTATAATTACTTGTATAATAATTTGTAAAATCTAGTAGCCTTTATTGAATGGTTGCTATTTTCTAAATTATCATAAATAAAATTATATATTTTCTATGTATTCTTTTTTTATATATCTTTAAATTTTCTTTAAATATTTATATAGATATAAGAGTGGGGTTTTTGCCTGATTGATTATTGTCTAGATTGTTCCCTAGGTTGCTTCTTTTATCTACGATCCATCTTAAATTTTGCTGGTATCAAAGCTTAATTTAAAAATATTATATTAATTAATATTTTATATATTAATTATATTATACATTATAAAAAATGTTATATATATAATAAATATAATCTTTCAAGTCGGGCAAGTTTCGCCCGAGGTAATTTTCCTTGGGCCCAAGATCCGACCCGAGATATATCGGGCTTCACATATGAAGCACGAGGCCCAAGCCTAAAATATTTAAACCCAACCCAATCCGGTCAAGCCGAGTTGCTCGGGTTGACAGGTTTTATGAACACCCCTAGCCATAGATTCTAATCTTTTCAACATCATCCACCAAAGCATTCCCAAATTGTATTCATCTTTCGTTTAGCTATTTCTTTTACTATAATGTTGTTGCAAGCAAGCACTCTCCAATTTGCCAAGTGCATCAATCACCAAACAATTGCCAAAATCACTCTTTGATGAAGCTCCTCTACTTCTTGTATCTTCTTAAAATTGAGTTTTTGCCAAGCATGCACGTAATAGGTGTTTCCCCTTTGCAATTTCATGCTTAATTGCAATTGTCTCATCATTGATAGTTTCTAAACTTTGCAACCAAATATCGACCTCTTTTCTGGGAAATTTTCCTTCAATAGTACCAAAGCTCGCAGTTTTTTGCAATTGTATATCTTCTTCTTCTACTATTAAGTGTTTAAAATTCTTCAGCAAGTAACAAGCAGCAAACCAAAGTAAGAATAGCAAAAAAAATCAAACCAACAAGTATCCATAATTCTTTACCGTGATACTTTGTAAAGCCACAAAAAAAGTCCTATTTGTGACAAAAGAAAAGTGAAATTTCACTTGTAAACAACCGATCAAACAATTTTCTTGAAATCCAATTTCTCATCATAAACACCAGCTAGTCCAGCCAAACCTATGAGTTACGAGTCAACTCACTGCGTTTTTCAATTGAAATAGGAGGAATATATAAAAACTTCCTATCTATGATGTCGTATTTGGACTTACTCAACACGATGTATGTGTCCTCACCAGAAACAAATCATTCCTCAAAGCAAAGCAGTCTGATAAATAAATAAATATAAAATTTTTTTAGAAATTCACAACTTATTTTTCAATTATTTCAATTCAATAAAAAAATTCATTTATTTATTTTTACTTATTACAAAATATACTATGTTTCATATTTAACTTGAAGTCCACCAATAACATTGTTATTCATTTATATATGCTTTTTTATTTATCACATATAATTAAGGTCGACTCTAAGGTAAGTCCGGGAAACCTAATGTCTAGATTAACCCATCCCAGAGGCAATCAAAATAAAAGAAAAATTATTAATATTATGCTTGTGTGAGTGTATATATATATCTTTATATTTTTTGTTTTTTTATATGTTAAAAGTATAATACAACTTTAATTTTGCATATTTTTTTTTAATTCTATGTCATTTTTTAACATGTAATAGTAATTAGGCAACCAAAATTTGAGCCCACTAGCTAAGGCAACCAAAATTTTGAGGCTGGCCCTGAATATAATAATATGAATTTGTAAATTTCTTAAAATTTAATTTATTTTTGGGGTTTAAAAACTCTTGCTAACTAATAAATATCTTGTACAATTTTCATATGTAAAAATTACTAAACTACATTGAATTAATATATAAATTCAAGTACAAATTTTATTTTATTTTTGAAAGTAGTGCAAATTTTATTCAATTAGTTGCATATTGAATAGTTGAGTTGTTTATTTTTACTAAACTAATTATTCACTCTCTATATATTGTATAAATCTGTAATTGGTCAAGCCAATTCAATTGAAAAAATTGAATTAATTGAAAAGTAATCGACTAGTATTTTATTTTGTTTTAGTAATAAACTATAAATGGTGTAAAAATTGAATACTTTTAATCTTAAATTGAGTTGTAGGAATGTTTGGATCCACGTTAATAATATATATCAAGTTAAAAATTACAAGGATATTAGTAGTATTAGCAAATATTTTTGAATAAATATTCAAGTTAATTAATAAAAAATAGCAATAGAATTTAAGTTTGTAATGTAGAATACTTCATAGAAATTTGATTTATTTTATACAAAGGTTAAAACATAAACTAAAATTTTTAAAAGAGCTGCAAAGGTGAAAAGATAGAAAATTTATATATATATATATATATAGATTTTGTAATAAAATCTTTAAGAGTAACTAGTAATCCAAAACAGTGAAGGAAATCTAAAATACTATAAAATAAATGTTGCGAACAGAAAGCCTGTTTATTTTTAAGAGAGTCATTTTTACGTAGTCCAAACAAAGTCAATCATGGAGAAACGACATCTAAGCAACGATAAATTACTTAATGATATCCAAGCAAAATCAATGATCTTATCAGACCTTGATCAATTTGAGCAGAATCAATGGTCTTAATTATGAATAATTATACAATGAAACCGTTGTATTACAACAAGCCAATCGAATATCAACATGTGGCAATGTTTTACAAATCGAATGTAAAACATTGCCACATGTTGATATTCGATTGGCTTGTTGTAATACAACGGTTTCATTGTATAATTATTCCTTAATTATTCGAGCTTGATCAAAAACTATTCATTAATTACATAATACAAAAAGGAAAATCTTTTAACCATAACGGCTAATCCTGAACGGAGAAGGAAACCTTGTGGCTTAATAATCCTTACATTAGAAGGATATAATCTACCATAAAATAACTCATATTATCAGAAGAGAAAGTTTCCTTTAGTTTCAGTCATTTTTACAGAATAGAAACAAGTAGTGATCGATCAATCAGTGATGGAGAAACAATATTTGCAGCAAGTGTTTGAAGCGGCAAAGAAAGCAGTGGAAGAAGGAGACGAAGAGAGATGCGTGGATGCATTATGTCGCCTGAAAGATTTTCAAATCAGTGATGTTCATATTCTTGCTTCTTCTATGGTTCCAAAGGGTGTTTGTTCTCTCGCATTTCATTCTTCAAAGAAGATAAAGGTTCTTGCACATGATATCATTACAATCTGGAAATCATTGCTTTATAATCAAGGAAAACCATTCAAGAAGGCTGATCGTCTTGTTCAAATTCCAATTCCCAAAACCGGCAATCCTATCAGGGACAAGATACGGCAACAAATTGTTGATGCTCTGAATTTGGTTTTTAAAGAAGCCAAGAAAAACAGAGCAATTCGTAGATATGACGCTGTTGAAGTTGGAGTGGGCGTGGAGTGTGCATTATTTAGGGAGTGGGGGCTTTGTAATGATGGGTTGCGCAATAAGTACAGATCATTCTTGTTCAACATAAAAGATCCAAAGAATTCAGATTTCAGAAGAAAGATTCTTGCGGGAGAGATAAAAGCAAAGCAAGTGGGTAAGTTGAATGCTTCAGAGATGGCCAGCGATAAAAAGAAGATGGAGAATGAAGAGATAAGAGAAAGATATTTGAATAAAAGGATTGTCCACAGAAACAAAGAAGATGACAAAGTGTTCGACTGGTAATTTTTCAAGAATCGTAACGATGTCTCATTCTTTGTTTTTGGAAACCATTTTCATGGCTCTCATGTTTCCTTATCTGAAGAAAACGATGATTTTTATGGGTTTCTGTTGGTTCCTTAATTAACTATATGTGCTGTTACGTAAAAGACAAGTATTTTTTTTTTGTATTTGCTAACATAAGTATTCAATTCATTCTTTATTTTTTTTTAATTAAGATTTTGTATTGCATTACATGTTAAGATTGTAGATATTCTTCATTCTCTAGTGTACTAATCCTTGAGAATTTTTATAAGATTTAAATCATTTCTAATTGCAAATTTTGTTTAGTATCTTCTCTGTTGACATATAAATATTTGGCATCGCCCTGGGTTTGATGCTGGGATTCTGTTGTTTCTGTATGAGAAGTACTTTTTGTATTTGCTATATAAGTCGAGAGAAATGAAACATATTAAAAATAATTTAATATGGATAAAAATATATTTGAACAGCATAAAAAATAAGTTAATATTCAGGGCATTGTCAAAACAAGCATCTATAATTAAGTTTTTATTTTAATTTTTTTTTATTTTGGTTAAGTATTAGTTTTGTTTTAAGATGTCAATTATTACATCTACAATCTCAACCATCAGTTGAATCTAATGAAGCGGAATCTACTGTGATCTGTAAAGCTGTTACTATTACAAGTTTAGACAGCGGCGGAACTAAGAATTGACGGAGGGGGGTCAAAATTTACTGAGACGGCTGCTCCGAGCAGTGGCCGGTGGTGGTTGTCGGTGGGCCGGCGGTGGTGGGGCTGCCTGCTGCTGGCTTGGCTTGGGGAGGGAAGGGGGAGAGGGAAGAAGGAGAGGGGAAGAGAAGAAGGAGGCTGCGTAAAACGACTTGGTACGCGGCGTTCCCTTGCAATTGTAAGAGGCCGTTTCCACGACTCGAACCCGTGACATCAGGTCACACGGCGATAACACTTACCGTTGCGCCAAGGCTCCCCTTCATGATATCAAATACATATATTTGATTAAAAAAGACCTTTAGTGGATAAAGAATTTTAGTTCGCAAATGGCAGTATTGCTCTTCTATTTATCGATATACAAATTTAAGAATTAACTGAGAATGTCTATTACAAAACTTCGAACCAAAGAGCTACACTTTGTATAGAAGCATCAGATGAATACAAGGATTGAGCTGTAAAATAAATGCAATCACAAAAACAAAATGAAGGCACCAAGAGAACATAATGTAGCACCTAATGCAAACAGATCTAAAATTAAAAATTAAAATGTGGCAGAGCTGCTGTCAGTTTGGTTGCTATAACAAGGTGAAAAATAGCCAAGCACCAATCTGCTATGAGTTTTCAATACTAATTTCAAGTCAACAAGATGATAATAAAAAGACAAAGAAACAAGTTAGGAAAGAGAAAGGAGAAAGACATCAGAGAACCTCAGAGCAGACAGGCTTTGTGACTCCTCAATCTAATCTTCTCAACAAATTGACCATGTGTAACAATTCATTATGCAGTCTTTTCTTCCATCACGTCACTAGCAAACTAAAGAACACTGAATTCACACACCCTTTAAACATGCACTCAGGTCATTGATTTAAAAAGCTACTTTATGGATCCAGGAAAAACAAATTGCATTTGCAAAAATTCAGTTTGTGAAAAATTAGTTGAGAAGATTTGGTGATTGAGCTCCCAATCACATAATACCAAGAAAGGAAAATCTGAGGCACTAACAGAGTGAAAGCAAGTTAATACCATGTAAATCAATATTTCATGTAATCATCTGCCTATCCATCATAAAATATTTATTTACAATTTTATATAATTACTTTAGAAATTGAAGAGAGCGGTAAAAAAATTAAATTGTTTGCTTAAAAGTTTTGAACTACATTACATTTTCTAAGTGTCGGCAATGATATTAGCAGAGCTAATAATGTTCTTGAACAGTGTTTTATTTCAAATGCAGGACACTTAACAAATGAACTGTGAACTAGGATGTAGAAGCCAGGAGGTGATAATGCATATACATACGCGCGCGCGTGTGTGTGGAAGAAGGATAGAGAGATAAAGAAAGAAAACAATAGGGGCAAAAACAATTTATTTCATTGTTTGCAAACTACTTTAAATGGAGACCACTTCTTGTTATTTTAAAGTACCTTTTGATTTTTTTTTAAATCTACTTGAATATTATACAGATTTACATAAGAAACAGATTTTAAGCAGCTAATTACCTTGAGAAGCCATAACTCAAAATAACCATCAATTGGAATTTCCATTCTCTCTTGCTCTCATACATACAGATACATATGCTACTTTACTATAAAATGAAAATAATGTGGCATAGAGAAGCTTAAACAATGTGGACAATGTAATGTAACAAAATTTCAAATATTCCCTGAGAACCTAACCTTTTTTCCTTTCAATCAAGCATATGAATTTTCAATTTAAATCAATGTTCAATGAAATCCAACGTGCAGAATCACAAATATAGCAAATAATTAAAAAAAGAATTCAACAAATCTTCAAACTAATAGACCAGGAATGAGAAAAAGTAACGCAAGCTCAAATGATTTTCACAGTAGCATGATGTCAACCATGCAAGCAATAAGCTTAATCAACCAACCAAAAAACCAAGCATAACCATACAACACTGCATTCATACATGTATTTGCTGATAAAGCAGCAGGTCACAAATAAAAACCAAACCCAAATAAACTCTTTTGTCACCTAACAGCCACAAACAATAGACAAAACCACTAAGCAATGAAAATCTAGTACAAAACTTACAATGATATGGCCTTCGATCCTCATATCCTTCTGCATAAAAAGCTAAATCTGGATTCGAGCTTTCTGTACCACCATCACAGGCAGGAAAGCATACACACCAACCAAAGACGAAAAAGCTGAGTATTAGCCAAAAACTCAGAAATCCACTAAGAGAACGAGTGAACTAAGCCATGAATTAACTTACACTTTGAAGAAACCTGAAAATCAGGTTCTGGCACAGCACAATCACAGCAAGAGAAAGGGCAAAACAAAAGCCAATCAAATAGACAGAGAAAAAACATTAAAAACCTCAAAAAGAATTGATAGTTAAAAACTACAAGTAGTAAATTGGAAAAGCAGAGAGAGAAGTTTACAATGGGCTGGGTCATAATCCTCTGGACTTTGGTACTCGCCATTGCAGTGATGATATCAAGTGTTCTACATGCACAGGAAAAAAAGGGGTTAGAGACCTAAACCCTAGAGCAGAGTTTTAATAATTATGATTAACAAAGTAGGCAATTTCATAATTAATTCCATTTCAACATAAAATTAAAACTATAAACACATTCTCTTCTTCAAGAAAAGCTCAAGAACAAACTTGAAGTAGAAACAATATATACAACATCCCCTACATCAAGAACTCATTGAACCATCCGAGATGAGGATCAGTGCAAGCTAATCCCTCTTCATTCTCATCAATAAATCAATTTCTCGAACAATCTTTGATCAACAACTTCTTTTGACCCATAATGTGAAAGAATGAACTGTTCATGACTTTCGCAAAATTTACATTAAAATTCTAAAACTTTTTTCAACTGAATTCATATAGATATTGACTGATCAGCATCTTTCAAAACTTAATTTTAAATTATACCCACATATTACTCATTCAAGGAGCCTTAGTTTCATGTGGAGCCAGCAAGAGAGAAAACGATTACCATAGAGAAAAACTATTCAAGAGAGATATAGAGAGAAAGAGTAGTACCTGCTGTGACGTATTTTCCGGCAGTATAGCACCTGTGGTGACGTCTGCTTTCCGGCGATATTACCCAAAAGAATGACGACGGAGAGCAGTGGGCACTTCTCCGAGTCAGCAGCGTCGCGAGAACAAGAGAACGGCAGGAGGGAAAAAACAGAACACTAGGGTAAGGATGGCAACGGTGAAAAAACTGAAGGGGTCAAAATTTTAAGGGGAAAAAAAATTTGTATTAAACAAATGGTAAATTTCACGAATAGTCCTTGATGAATTTAGTGATGCATAATTTAGTTCCCCCTTGTCAAATCGTCTCATCGTGATCAATAAAATATACGCATTGCTCCCATTCTCATTCTTCCGTCAATCTCCCATCCAAGAAGCTCATGGAAATTTGATGAGATGCCATACCATCTGATATGTCATGTCTCCACATTAAACTTCCATTGTCTCTCGTTACCCCTCTATTTATTAAACTATATGCGCATGGACCTAATCGTCACTCTTCTTCTTTCTTATCATCTTTCTTTTCATCTACTCGTATTTAGTTGTGCAGAAACCCTAGAAATTGTGAAAGCTATATTTTTGTGGTTATACGAACACAATCCACTTTTTTTTTCATCTTCTTTAAAATTTCAAACATCCAACATAAATTTTCTAACCCTATTTGTGAACGTGGCGAGTTAACTCCTTTTTGAATTTTCTAAATAGAAAATAATCCAGGAAGGTATTTTTATGACTTCAAATTCTATAGAGTATGTATAGATTTTGGTATTCACCTGTTTTATTTACTAGGTTATATCGCAAATGGTTTATATCGCTTTTTTTTTAATTTTGGATATTCATATAGAATCATCGAGAAAAATGCAAGTTTTTTGTATGGGTTGATGAAAAGTATCAAGAAAACGTACTATAAATATAATTAACTATCTATTGAGAAAGATTGATAGATTAAAGGAAGAGAAGAAAGAGCTAGTAAAGAGGAATATAGTAATGGAGTTGGGTAGGGTTTTTATGTTTGGGGTAGTGATTTTAACTGTCAGCGTTCCTCTGCTCTCTTCATAGATGGCCTTAAAGAAAGAAGAATGAAGATAATGACTAGAGCAGGGAGGATTGATATCTTTTGTTGTGTTTATTAGCATGATGTTTAGTAGTTTGCTTTTACTATAATGGATATTTCATTTTCATTTGAGTAAAGTTGTTCTACTGTAATGAATATTTTCAATATTTATCTCTTTTGAATAGAATAGTTGTTGACTAAGAGTTAATTACATTGTTCCATTTATAGATATATTAGCAATTGTTTTGCACATTAAGCACAATCGTTAATAAATATATAACTTCATTGACAAAATCATAGCGGAATCAAAATATAAACTTCCAATTACATAAAGTTTGTAAAAGATCTAAGTACACAAAATAGAGTTGTTGGTTACAATATCATCTTGTATCTATACTTCACAGTGGTGTTCAAAATATAAAGGCATGTTAAAATAATGGTCAAAATATTGAAGTATATTTATGTTAGTCAAAATATGTATTCCCGGTCAAAGCATTTTGATTCTACTATGTTGTTCATCTCTACTTCATGCCTTCTTTTGATTGGCTAGATTTATAATACTCTTATATCCTACTTACATATAGTATACATTCTCTTATATATTTAGAATATGCAAATAGGATACAAGAGTATCACTAGCTTATCAAATTTCTAAAATCCTATTACGTTTTTATGAAAATAGTTTAACTTTTAATTTGTAATATATATACATAGGAAAATTCTCAGAAAATTTCGCTAGAGTTTTATCTATAATTAAGACATTATTTGAAATTCAGTAACTCAACTTGTAAAATAATTATATTTTTCAAAGTAATTTTCATACAACTTCCATCCCAAAGTTCATGGTTATATTAATGCATACATGTGTGTTAAACATTATAAACACTTTACAAAACTCATATAAGTTACATTATATATTTACATCCTATTGCAAAATACATGATAATAAAACAGTTAACCCAAAAGAATATTTGCATGCAATGCCAAAGCCTCTGATCTGGTTGCAGTAAAAGAACTTTTAGTATCAATCCAACAAACTAGACGTGTCCGTGTCTAAAAGGGCTCCTAGCATTTACCATGTCACTTGCATGATAAATAAAAATCGTGCTAAGCTACTTGCTCAGCGATTCATATTTTGATAATAACAATATTGATATAACAAAACATTATGAAATGCATCATGTTTTAATGTCATACAAAGTGCTTTTACCTCATTAACAACATCAACATCAATACATGTATTAAGCCTAAATATCCTTATATAATAACCTAGTTTTAGAAATATTGCTTTGGTCTATCTCAACCATAGTGACACCAATTTGTCTCGCTAGTGGACGTAACTACATATGTGACACCCAATATCTCATCCACAGCGTAATCATATCACTGATACCAAATGTGTCTCGCTCAGGGGCGTAGCTATATCCGTGATACCCAATATCTCACCCTACAATGTATGCATGCCAAACTACCAAACCTAATATTTTGAAACTAGTTAAAGTATAAGGTAGCACACAATACACAATCAACATTTTATTTCTTTTTCTCATTCTATATTTTTGTTATACTTTTCACATATCATCATCATTTATGTCATATTTTCATGGTTAATAATAATGCAAACACTTTTCTATTATAACCAAGTGCCTTGGCCATGCCTACCTAAAGGCCATGCCCATGCACTTAAAAACACTTTTGTCCAACTCTTGAAATAGGCCCATGCCCGTGGCTTTGAAAATGCTACTGCCACATGACTAAATCAAGCCCATGGCCATGGCTTTTCAATGCCACACCTGTGGCTTTTCAATTCGACACTGCCACCCATAATTTCATACAAACAAACTTAATTCAAGGCCCACGGCCATGTCTCTCCATAAGACTTTGCCCGTGGGTTACAAAACTTGCACAAGTCATAAATATTCAACCCAAAATAATGCAAAAATAATAAAAGACATTATCAAAATATATACTAAAATTTTGAAGCCTAAAATGGGAAAGATAAACTCCTTTTCAACTCCATCTTCACTAAGCTTCCCACTTTCACCAAGTGGTCTCACATCTTTGATTGCACAAACTAACTCAATAAACACCTATTCAAATTATGGGTTTAGATACAATATTAGAAACTCACATAAATACACTTGAAAACCGACTAAACTACACCTAAACCCAAATTAGCTATAGCTCTTGCCAAAACCCTAATTTCCATATTACTTCTCCAAACCCTAGCCAACCTCATTCAATCAATATTCTAAGTTTAGAATTATCACTTCTTTATCCATTAACTTCATTCTAATCCATTTAAGCAATTATCCAATAATTCATTAGAAATTCTACTTTAAAGGAACTCATCAAAAGTTAAAGAAAGCTCACCTAGCACTTCACTTAGCAACCAAAACTATCATCAATCCTTGGAAACCTTGTTAAAATTTGATGAGTGGAAGAATTAACACTTTCTCTTGTTTAAGCATGGGAGTCAGCAAAGGAAGAAGGAAGAGAAGAAGAAGATGATGAAATTTCTAGAATGATTGACTTTTTAAATCTTCCTCCACTAATATTATATACATAATTAATTAATCTAGATATTTAATAAAATATTATTATTTTATATTTTAACTTTTCTATTTTGACTTTTTACCTCTTTACTTTTCACTTTTAACAATTTATATATATTTCTTTTATATTTTAAACATCTCTCTCATCTAAATGTCTCTTAGCCCCACCAATTAATGTATTTAGATAGAGTTAACAAAAATTGGGGCGTTAAAGATTTAGTGACAGTGTTGTTCTGACTTGATTGTGATGTATGTAACTAACTTGACCCACTTTGGTTGTATTGTTGTAAAGGTACAACAAAGGTAATTTAATCAGTTATAAAATAATGAAAATCATAGTCCTTGGAATATAATATAGTTCACATTGTTGTCCCTATAGTTTGGTTTTAATATAATGGTTGTACTTTAAATATGATATAGTTCATAATGTCATCCCTAATGTTTGATTTTTATAACACTATCATTCTCAAAGATTCATCAATGATATACACATTCAAACACAACAATTTAAATATAGTTTCTCCGTAATAATTTGCAAACATGTACTTAAAAATAAAACACAATCTAAACACACAAACTCAACTAGTTTCAGACATGTACAAGAACCCTCTATATACATATAAAATCAACCATTTGCAAACCTGTGCAAGCATATTACCAACATATAAATAGAATATTACAATTATATACACATTCACCCCACATGCAAAGAATTTCAACAATATATTATCAAAGAATTTAACTAAAAAATGAACATGTTGATTTAGGTTATTTCTATCCAATTTGTGTGATCTTTTATTATGTTTAATCTGTTCACAATGATTGCACTCAACTTTCACCTTTCTTTTTATCTTGAAAGTTAGGTTTTCAGAGCCTTGAGGTGGAATTGTCTCATTTCTACTTTCAATATCATCTTGAACAACAGTTGCTCTCTTTGTCCTTGCAGCTTCATTTACTTCAGCAACCTCCTCTCTTCTTGATTTTGGTTGTCTACCTCTTTTCTTGACAACAACTGGTGGTGAAGTGATTATGTTATGTCTATTACTTTTAGGACACATTTCAGGTCCATTTAGAGGTTCAATACTATGACTATAAACTCTCCTTGCAATTGCTATATGATAACAGGAATCCACATAATTCTCAGGCATTTCATTTTGACCTCTACTACAAGCAATGGCATGGGCACATGGAATAACTATTAAATCCCACTTTCTGTAGCCACAAGTCCTTCTATCTAAATCAAATAAAAAATTGTTATCCCTTGCCATTCACTTGAATTATATTTGATCCACTAAATATAGGAAAATAATCTACAGATAAATCCTTTAGCTTTTCTAAATTCTTTTATATTTTAGGACATAAAAGGCCATCGATCTTCTGACAATCACTCTTCTTCTTTTCTATCCTTCTCATTAATTGGTTCTCCAACACTGTTATTATTAGTTTTGTTCTTACTTCTAATATATACTGATTGAAGCATTCACACATGTTATGGAGGAGTATGTCACATTTATAGTTAGTTTTGAAATAAGCCCTATTCTGATTCTCACATGGCCTATTCCTCAACTACTCTCTAAATTTAGTTGACTTCTCTCACACTTGTTGAGACAATCTTCTAGCTTGCTGGTGTATGTTGCCCTAGCACATGCCCATAACAGATCCTTGTAATCTTTTCCTCATAAAATAGATTCCATTTTTGTCACCAAATGCCTCACATACATTCTATGTTCTGAGTTTGGAAATATGTTGTATATCACATTGACCAATCCCTGCAAGGAAAATATTAACCAATTGGATGACATGTTGGTTATTATAAGTAATAAAAAAAATAAGAATCATTGACATACTTTTTTGTCTATCAGACATAAAAGTCCAATTATGAGAGTTATACATGTCTAGATCATCCTTCAAATTGTTCAGAAACCAAGCCCAATCCTCTATATTCTCTGTCTTCACAGTAGCATATGCAATGAGGTATATACAATCATTAGGGTCAATGCCAACTACGGATAGAAGTCGACATCCATATATCCCTTTTAGCCAATAACCATCCACATATACAATTGGCCTACATCCATTCTTAAATCTTTTCCTCAAAGCATCCAAATAGATGAAAATTCCTTCAAATGTCCCTCTTTCTTCCTTCAATTCCACTTTAGAACCAAGGTTAGACCTAAACAATTGTAACTTGTAATCATGTAATCTTTCATATTATTTAGCTTCATCCCTATTTATTTTTTAGAGCCGAATCCCTAGCCCTCCATGTCTTTATCCTCCCAATAGTTATTTTATGGTCCCTTTACACTCTAGCAGTGATGGCATTGAGAAGCCAATTAGGATTTTCCCTTACATCATCAATGTACTGCCTTGCAAGATATTTTGAAGAGATGTAATGTTGGTGTGGACTCTCATACATGTATGTTTCAAAATAAATGTCTTTAATTAGAATATTTCATCATTTACTTTCTTTGTATCCATTTTTTTTGCATATAGTATGAACTTGCAGGTTTTATCCTTATAAATAGCAACAACTCTTACTTTATCATTTTTATCAAAATATAATTAAAATCTATGTTTTATGCTTCATCTCCTCACGGTCTCCTTAAACTCATTCTTATCCCTAAATAACATACCCTTGGTAAATATTGGATCTTCAAGGTCTTTTTCAGAATTAAATTCAGGAAATGATTCTTTTTCCTCTTCCCTAGATTCTTATCCATTATTCGGCTCATCATTGTTTTCATAGTCAAAATCTACCTCTTGTTGGCACTGTATAGGGATTTGTGCTTCAAGTTCTCTTCTTAATCTAGACCCCACATTAGGTATAGAACTTGCTTCATTATTCATATTCTCATTAAGCTTCTCATCAAGATCATCATCCATGTCAGATAGATTGTAGTCATAATCTTGGAAATTGAGATCATGCTCAGAATTGTTACTCTGCTCAGAATGCACATCATCTTCAAAATGCACATCATGCTGAGGGTTAACATCTTTATGTCTTGCTTGATCTAAATTATCAAATTTAGTTTTTATTATAATCTCAAAAACTATATTAAGGTTGAAGTTGAAATCAAAGTTTATATCTTCAATGTTGAAATCAAAGTTCATGTCAATCATCCCTTCATATTGTTCATTTGCAATCTCTTCAAGAGCAAAATCTATTACTTTCAAAGGTTTTTTTTCTTTGTGATGATTTCTGCAAGAAATTTCTTTTTAGTCAAGTGCTCATTATAAACATCAACTTCCCCAGTAATAACAGCTTGAGGTGCCATTTTCAACACATGAGAATCATTCTCAAGTAGCCTAATTCCTATATTAAAATCCTTGTCTGGTTGCCTTCACCAATATCTCATCAATCCCTTAATACCAATTTTTTGTAGCAAATCATCTACATAAACCAAAGCTATCTTATCAGTACAATAGTCAAACATGTAGTGCATCTACCCTTTCATATAACTCCATTCCCCTTTATTGATGTATGTTTATTGTGAAATACTCACTTCCACCTGCAAAAAAAAAATAACAAATAAATAAGTGGATTTCTATATACTTTAAGTTTTAGGGTTAGGGGTGACAATGGTTTTTGTATACTTTATTGCATAAAACAAACAGTTTATGTGTTACTGAAGGGACCACAAAGTGCATTATCTTTATACATTAGGGATCACGATTTACATGTTTGCTTCATCTTTAATAAATGCATGTCTCATAGTTTCATTTTAGATACATGTCAATTGCAAGAAAATATTATTTACCCCAAAAGGCCCATGCACTAACAAACATAAAAATACCAATTTCAAATTGAAAAACCTTAATTGTCTTCAATCTCAAAAAAACATAATGCATTTTATATTGACAGACAAACCCAACATAGAAATAAAGAAATATATTTTTTTAATTTCAAAATACCTGCACTTCCTATCGCCATCTCAAATTGCAGGTCCACCGCCACCAATTTTGTTCTCTTCTTCAGGTCCACCACCTTTTACACTTAACTAGGTGTTAAAATATTGTTTAAAGACAATAACTTTATGCTTTATAAATGTTAGTGCCAATATACTTCAATGAACAAAATAAATATCTCTAGGTTTTGTAATACCCTAGATGAAAAATAAATCTAGTAACTTAAATGCTGTACAAATTAAATGAAAAAAGTGAAGAAAAATCTTGATTAAAATAAAATTTTAATATGCCAAAGTAATATAAATAAAAACTCTAAAGTATTTAAATTGAAAACTCTATAACTCAAAACGATTGTGAATCAAACTAACTAACTATAAGATATAAAATAATTAATTATATTTATATATAAACTATTAGAGAAATAACATAACCTACTAGAGTGATGAAGGAACCATTGATATAAAAAAAATTGAAATTTATAAGTCACTAAAGTGATGAAAATAAAAATTTTAAAATACCTTAGTTGCGGTAACTCGTATGTATAAAAATCTTAGGTATTTTACTCAATATGTATTATAACTTAATTAATATTACCTTAACACAATAATATACATTAAAACCGTTTAAAATAAATTAAAATTGAAAATTTGAAGTGAAAATAATTTTAAAAAAATTAATTACAATTATAAGTAGCAATTTAGGATGTGAAAAGACAAAAAAAAAGTATTCAAGTTAGCAAATGAGTATAAAAGACTTGAGGGGAAAAATGAACATTTCACTCACTCAATTATCAACCAATTTTCTTCCTAATTAAGTGGGTAATTGGTGTTCTTGTAATAGGAAGAGAGATTTGGATACGTATAAAGAAAGAAAAAAAAAGTCAAAACTTCTTATCTTCTTTCTTCCTACTAAAAATATCTTCCCTTTTCTATCATGATTTCTCTATTTTTACACCAGCCATGAACCCTTCCTATGCTATTTTCTTATGTCTAGAAGTGATCTAAATGAAAAATTAAATCAACAAAGTGATATAAAAACAAATAAAGCAAAAGGAACTCCTAAAGTTGAGAAATCTAAACTTTAGTTTTTTTAATTTTGTTTCCCTAATTTTAAATATATTATTTATTGAACCTAAGATAAATATTATTATTTATATATATTAATTTAGTATTTAGGATGTTGGAAATTGATTTGGATTGAAATAAGTTAAAAGGAATGAGACCCTAATACCCAAATCTGTCCAAATTGAATAGCTTGAATTTTTTAGTAATTTAGCTATTGTGTTTTAGTTATTTCATTATGCAAACGAGCTTTAAAATTCATAAAAATTTATATAAAGGTGTATTTGGATGCTGGAAAGATTGTGGTAAAAGGAAAAGCCAAAATGATGAGAAAAAATGAGTGAATAATTAAGTGAATAAAAGCTGTTCATTTTAATAGTCTTAATGAATACCACTGAAATTTTGTTACTGAATTTGAATTATTTACCTACATAAATAAACTCTATAATTCATGAAAATTTATAGGGAAGTCATATAGGATGTTTTTAAAATCCTAGAAAAATTTCTAGACACATGGATTTGAGTAAATTAATGTACAATTAAATGAATATAAATTGTTCAAATACTGAAATTTAAGTGTTTGTTGACTTGAGGCTGAATTTAACATATCAAAATATATTTGATTAGATCATAAACATAAGCATATAATAGATGGATATAAAGTCTAATATGTATAGTTACTTTTCTCACAAGTCCAAATGATAATTTAGTGAATAATTAAACCAATTGACCTAAGGAAACCAATATACTTATATAGCCATATTGCACATATTTAAAACTTACTTAAATGCATAGCCCTATTATAATATGATTTTGTGATATTTGAATTAATAATTATAAAATAAATTTTAAAAAATATTTAAATGCTAAAACATGACATAAATTCCTAATAAATAATTAAAATAAAAATAACAAATAATAAATTAAAATAAACCTAAATATGTGATTTATGTATGAATATGAATATAAGTTGAGTATTGCAATCAAACCAACCAGTTATTTTCAATGACTTAGAAGAATCAAATTTGCATGTTCAAGGTGAGTTATAGTGTTATCCCTTTTTTTTGTTACCTTGGAATTCTTAGATGTTTGAGCCATTGTTAATATTTGAACTATTTGATCTCATTTGTTGTTTGTAATTTTGTATTTGTAAATTGTGAAATCCAATGTGGCCTCTTAGCCTATGTGATCCATACCAAGCCATTTGATTAGCCAATATGATAGAATTCTAACTTGATGGAGGTTGTATACCATCAAGCTATGTGCACATAGAGATTTGTGATTAGTATGGTAGAAGCTGCTACCCTTATATATATGTGATGTGTGATAGCACTTCTGTAACATCTCTAATTTTTAAAAATTAAATTAAATAAATTAAATAAATAATTTAAATAAAAAATGAAAGGATTTTAAGTGAAAAAGTAACGATTATATGTGAAATATACATAAAATATATATAACATATAAAAAGTCAAACTTTAAAAGTCAAAAATCAAAGGTCAAGTGGCATTTTGTAAATATACTTTGAAAATTAAAATTATTTAAATAAATTAAAAATAAAATATTTGTAGTTGAAAGAGGTAATTTGTGGGTTTTTATTAATTAATTAAAAATATAATAAAATAATATATATATATATAGTCAAAATTAAAGTGGGAGGAAAGAGAAATTCACAAGACATCTTCATCTTCTTCTTCTCCTTGTAGCCGAATTGCCATAGCCAAGGACCCAAGATTTTTGCTTCTTCCAAGCTCCATTAATTGAAAGGAATTCAAGGTTCCAAGTGAAGTTTTAGTGATTTCCACTATAAATAGTAAGTTTTCTAACTTTTTTTTTGAATTTTCATGAAATTGAGATTGTGTTGATTTTGGATTTTTTGGAGTAGTATGATTTAATTGCTTAATTGGGTATGTTTGAACTTATTTTTCTTAGTTAATAATGATTTTTAAGTTGGATTGAAGAAATGAATTAAGTTTAGGATGAGTTGGTTGAAGAGAGAGAATTTAGGGTTATGAAACATATGGACTTTTGAAATCATGAGTTTTAATTATGCAATTTAGTTCCAAATGTGTTATTTTGATGCATAAACAAGAATTTTAAAGTTAAATTATGGATTTGGTTAAGTTTAAATAGAGATTGGATAAGGTAGTAGTGAATTTAGGATTTTGAAAAGGAAATTTTTAAAGAATAGTTAATTGTTTGTTTTTAATGCTTAAAACATGTTATTTAATGATATAAGTGATGAAAATAAGTTTAGATTAATAATTAAAATGAGTTGGAATGGAGAATCTTCAATGGTGAAGGTTATATCATTTAGGGTTTTGTTTAAGAATGTGTGTTTATTGAATGTAATTGATTGAAATATTTTATAATATGTTTTTGATAATATAAATAAACTTAAAACACTAATTTGAATAGATTAAAATGGATTTTCAAAATTAAAGTAAAGTAAGGCTTAACTTTAGAGTTTTAATTAGAGTGATGTTTAATTAAGGTTGTATGTTGGAAATGCCTTAAAATATGATGTTAAATGATTATATTTGATCATATTTGGTATAGGCATTCAGAGAAAGTAGATTGTCCAATCCTAGTGTTGAAGGGCAACTTGAAATTGAAGGTTGGTGGAAGATTTGTAGCTTGCATTTGAGTACTTAGTGAGGTAAGTATAAACTTTTGATAAATTAGATATGTTGGAGTCAAATTGGGCTTAACACATTTTGTATGAAAAATATGTTAAGCTACTTGATACATTGAACATTCATGACCATTATGCTATGACATGTGATTTGTTATATATGCATTATGAAAAGCCATTATTAATGGCTAAATTGAATAAAATATGAAATATGTAATTTATGTAGAAATAACCCAAAATATTTGGGTAATGTGATATTTATGTGAAATGAGATACATTATGATGAAATGTTGAAATATGATGAGATATGATGAATTGACATTAATATGAATGAGGAAAGTGAGAAAATAAAAGCAATGTGATGAGAAAAAAATGGAAAATGAGATAATGTGATGAGAAAAGTTGATTATGGAAAATATAAATTGTGTGCCTAGTATGTTATTTAATTTTTAAAGTTCTGTATTTGGCGGCATACCTATGATGTTATCCTCACTACTTACCTTCGGGGCTAGACGTTATGCGTCACTGATACATGATTTTACCTTTGGAGCTAGACGCTAGGTGTCACTAATATATATGATTTGCCTTCGGGGCTAGACACTTAGTGTCACTTTAGACCAAAATGTTAATTCTGTGATTTGAATAATGTATTAGTTTGTTTGGGCCATGCTTGTGTATGTGTTTATGTGAATTGTAAAAAGATGAGAAATTATGTTGTAAAATAGAATTGAATACCACATTGCGGCATAACATACAAATGCATTATACATTGGCATTGTTTTACAATTTCATTATTATCAAAGTTTGTACTGGTAGGCTTTTAGCTTAGCAACATTGTAATTCATTGTGCAGGTGACAGGGGTGATCCGGTAAAGCCGAAGAGTTTTTCTAGACTGGGTCGGGTCTAGATTTGAGATTGCTTGTTGAGTTGTTTTTGCTGCTTCTTTGAGATTAGAGCCATTTGCCAAAATGTATATATTTTATATTATAGTACATTTTGATATTATGTATATTATGTCATATTTTTAAAGTATATGTTGTAAATTATAAAGACTATTTTGGATAAATGATATAATGTGGGTTTTATATGTGTTTTTGATATATATATATATATATATGTGTATAAATGTTTTGAGAAAATGTGGAGAAATTGAGAAGTTGGGGTGGAGATGTATGATTTTTTTTATTATGAATGTTTTTATGCAGGTTGTGTTTTGTTGAAAATTTGGGATGTTCAAATTACAGATAAAACTCTAGCGAAATTTTTTTAGAGATTTTCATATAAAATACTATTTTAGAACCTCTAGTTAATATTAAATATTTTATTTATTACATAAATATACATTTTAAAGTATTTTTTGGATTTTAAGTTTCATATGTGAAAATTTTTATTTTACCGGGTTGTGACATTTTTATATCGTATATATGTATTTTATATATATTGAGTATATATATTATACATATATAGGGTATAAGGGTGTTACAACTTCAATGCTATTGCTATGTGTTATCTGAGATATTATTTGATTTGTTTTATGATATTAGTCTTGTTATTGTGGGCTCTCCTTATGAATTGAATTTTGTTAATATTCCTTTTTTTGTGCAGCCACCTTGTGTTATCATTATTATTTTGAACCTTAAAATATTCTTATAGTGTCTTTATATCACTATAATCTTACTGAGTTGACAACTCACACGATTGTCTGTGTGGTTTTAAGTGAGTAATGTTCAGATCAATCAGTTTTTAGGTTTCTTCTTTTCAGCAAAAAGTCTGAGGATATTGTATTTAGCTAATAACTATTTTATATAATTTATGTATTAAATTTGTATAAAATTGTAATTGCACTATAATATTGTTTAGAATGATTTGTTATGATTTAAAAGTTAAATATAAAGTAAGTAATATGATATATGTGAGAGTATATCTGTGACTTTAGTTCTACGCGGTGTCTGATTACCTTAAGCCTTTCTGGACCCTAAGACTATCACATTTCTGGATTCGGGATGTGACATGTTTCATCCTTTGACTAGTATAAAATTATAGAAAGAAAAAGAGAGTTGCAAAAAGAGAACGAGAACTATAAAGAGAGATGACTTGAAAGAGTTTGGAGAGAGAAGAACTGAAAGAGCACAGTTGCTATTAATGGAAATGAAGAAGTGATAGAAAACTAATGCATGGAAATTTTTAGTGCTTAAAGAGAGGCAAGTAGAAATAGTGGAAATCTGACGTAGAGAGATGACATGTCAGATAGTATGACACCTAGTCAGATTTTTGTTAGCTTCTTAGATGGGAGATAGATGGAAGGATGGGAATGGAAGCAAAGCTTATATTTAGTGATCACGATGGGACAATTTGATAATGAAGGACTAAAATGTGCATTAGTGAATTCCTGAGGGATTCCCAGTGAAATTTACCCATTAAACATATGAGTTTAACATGACTTTGGTTTGACAACAATATTTCATATTATTGAAATGTCATAATTAGAAGTAAATTTTTTTTATTGAACTTTCTATAAGATTTAGAAAATTTTAAGAATGCTCTTTCTATTATTATTTGACAAATTTTAATTTATCTAGTAAAAATCTTTATTAAAAATAAATTAAAATTATATCTCAATTAAAAATATGATAAAAAATAACAATTAAAATAATTATTATTTTTTAAACAATATTAAGACTAGAATGGGAGGCTACCTTTGAAAAAAAAACTATTATTATTGGAAAAAAAATTAAATGTATAAGGTTCATAGGAAGAGGATACAAAGGGACAGAGACTAATTTATTAAAGTAGTTAAAATTATACACGTTTATAGACACACATATGTATACTAAAATTATATACATTTTTATATATACATAAAGAAAAATATATATGTATATTAATACATATATATTTTGTATGTATATATATGTATGAACTAAGAGGGTCAATGGACCACTGAGTACCCCCCTTGGTCCTGCCTATGGATGGCAACGTGTAGATTGTCGTGAAAGGCATCCTACTCGTAATGAAACTTTTTTTTAATAATTACATGTGGACATATATAGAACTCAAATTCCTCATGAGCCTGGCCATTAAGCCACATTTAACTATAATGAACCCATTTATTTTAAACTATTTCTAGCTATCAAATAGAATCTTGCATCAAAATCAAGCAAAGCTGGAAAAGGAGGATCGTTTAGCCAATAAAGACCAATTGGAAGGGACATTGCAAACTTGGTTAGAATGTCTGTTGTTTGATTAGCTTTCCTATAAATGTGATTGATTTCTAACAACCAGTTTCTTTGAAGTAAGCCATCAATGCTTTGGATTAAAGAAAAAATTAATGCTAAAAAACCTTTCCTCCTTTTGGCTTGACTATCAACTTTAAGCTCAATTTTTTTGAAACTTAAGTCCCACGCTAAAGATAAACCCTAGAGAGCTCCCCCATATCTCTGCACTTGTGACTAACTCTACGCCAACATTCATAGCAAAACCACCCAACCAACTCCCTTTTAAGTGCTTTTATAATTCCTCTTGTGTTGGCCATATTTGTATTTAAGGAAAAGGCTTCATCGGTATTTACCTTCACCGCCAAACCTATTGGGGGAATCTAACTAATTAGTTGCTCAATTCCCCCATGCTAAGGTGATCAAAAACATTATTTTCCTTCATAATCTCCCTTGTGTAAGCAGTATTATCTTCGACCAAATTTGAGCAATTCACCATCCTGCCATGATAAACCATTTTCTAACCTATAATAATTTCTAGATTATCACTCTAAAAATTCAAGCCCCCGTCAATTTCATTGATTTAAGAATAAAACTCTTTAGATCCCATTCAATCCATTTGCCTAATGGTTCAACAAAAAACTTGGGTGAGCTAATAATGAAATAGAGTAATTCCATTCTCACTACATGATGCAATTCTCCACCTCAAAGCCACACTGATTACATATTGCTTTAATTTCCATATGTCTACAGTCCTTTATTGGTTGGTTAGGAGTCAATTTCTAAAAATTATCCATAATGTATACTTGATTATGTCATGACCTTATCTTTAGATGCTCTTCCAAATTATTTGCTCCACTTACCATAACGACCCATGAATCCATGCATTAGTTGAACTTATAGAGAATTTGCCATTCTTCGAATTGGTTAGGCAAATTAACTGCTGAAATTGCCACAATAGCAAGAGGCAGAAGTAGGTGTGTGAATAAAGCCCAATTCCACTCACCATTCTCACCCATAAGATCAAAGACGTGATAAATAATAGTTGCATTAAGGACACTATTAATAGCAAAATCTAAAAGTGGTATGTCTTCAAACACCCACTATTCCAGTAAAAAAAACTAAACTACCATTATAAATAGGTCATCTTAACCTACTTTGAATCTTAGCCCAGACTCTAGTAATACCCTTGCAGAAAATAGGATGCATTGTTCGACTTCCAAATTTTGAAAATCAATGGAATTTCGAACACCATATTTAGCTAGGAATACTTTAATCCACAATTTATTGGAGCCAATAAGTGGTTCCCAACCCAGCTTTATAAGGAGCATAGAGTTCATATCCCTCATGTCCCTTAACCTAAAGCCTTCATTACATTTTGGTCGACAAATAAGATCCCACTTAGCTAAACTTGGCCTTTTATTACTCTGCTAGTTACCCGAAATAAAAGAGCAACAAGCAGCTTCCAATTTATCATAAAGGGAGGCAAGAATTTTGGTTGTTCGCATTGTGTATACAAGCAAAGTCGGAATAATGGAGTTCGAAAGATAGACTTAACCAACTAACTAGAAAGTAGCTGATTTTTATCTAGACAGACACTTTTATATGTTATCCAGTAAAGTACTATAGCTAGGTATTTTTTTATTGACTTTAGAGTAGAGGAGAGAAACATCCAAGTAATTACCCAAATTAAAAGTCTCTTTAAACCCTAAAGTGGAGCTAATGTTACAACTTTCTCTTCTAGTAATATTGCTAGAAAAGAAAATCTACATTTTTAAAGTATTTTACTCTCTGACTAGAGCTCTTTGAGAACTCAGCAAGTACTTTTAAAATTACCGCAGCTTGAGCTTGAGATGCATGACTATAAATAATAAGGTCATCTGCGAAAAAGAGATGGATAATAGGACACCCCTACGTCCCAAACTTATTTATAATTATGCATCAGTTACTTTGAATTTGTCTCAAACCTGTTCAACACCACCCATTTACTATTCGATACTCATTTAGGTTCCAAAAATTATATAATTATAATATTTTTCACTCAAATAACTATAAAAAATTAAAATTAATATAATTCTACTAAAACAATTATATTCCACACAATTCCATTATTAAAACATAATATAACAACTTTAATTTATAATTAAAATTCAATAATGTGCAACTAATATAAAAATAAAATATACAACTAAAATTGGGCATAACACATTAGGGGTTTTTTAGTTGTAAAAAATATTTTGCATTTTGCATTTTCATTTTTTTTGTTTCTTAATTTTTCAATTTTTCATTTGATAATTATTTTTCAAATGTTACTTTCTAATTTTTAATTTTTAAATTTTATACAATATTTAAATAATATTCTTTTTTAAATAATTAAAGTATAATAAAATAAAAATAAAACAGTTGAATCGAATTGGAAAAAAAATTCTAATATTTTTTAGTAGTCTTGTCTTTTCCATTTTTAGAAAACTAAAAAAAAACTTTTCAAAATTAAATTATTAGTTAATAAATATAAAAAATTATTTTTAAATTTTCTTTAAAAAGTGTTCTAGAAAATATAAGCTATTTTCTATAACTAAACAACTCTTTGAGCTTCCAAGTTTTTATAAAATCATATTCTTCATCTTTAGTTTCAACAACCTTTAGAAAAAAAAAAGGTAAAATCATCAATGACATTTATGTATTGAAAATAAAATATCACACCAATAATTAAAAAAATAATTAATATACATATACATTATAAGGTAAAATGAATCGTATTATTTGAAAAATTGAGGCCCATTGACAATCAACACCATTTCGAACACACACACAAACAATTTGAGTATAAACTTAAAAAAGAATCGTGAGAAAAAAAAAAAGAAAAGAAAGTAATATATTGCAATGAAGTTGGCATATATATATATGTATATACAGTAGAGGAACCAAAACTCTAAGAAAGGGGAGAAAATTTTTTTTAAAAAAATTTACAGATAAATTTATATTTATTTTTATTTTATATTAACAAAATTAATGTAAATAATTGACATTAATATTTATATTTAATTTTTTTCATATTAAATAATTAAATGTTGAAATTTTTATTATTTTTATTTTAATATTTAAATTTTACTTTGAAAAATTACAAGTAAAATTATATAATATATATTATTTCTTAAATAATATTTATATATTTTTTGAGATATTTAAAAAAAAGTTTAAACTAATTATTTTTAAATAAATTTATATGATATAATATATTTTACAAAATAATTAAACTAATCACAAAACTATAAATCCAATTCATAATCAATTATAAAATAATTAACCTAATCATAAAATCTTATATTGTAATCAAATTTTAAAATAATTTATCTAATCATCAAAACTCCAAATTCCAATTCATAATCAAATTTTAAAATAATTAACATAATTATCAAAACACTAAACTAAAACCTATAAATTAAACTTTAAATTAAACAATAATTATAAATAGTTATAATACTCAATAAAATTATCAAAATAATAAATTAAAAAATTAATTTTAAAATTTTAAAGTATTTAATATTTAAAATTAATTTTAAAAAATAAATACATATACATATTTATACATATAAGTATATATATGTATATAAATATATTAGAGCCAAGGGGGGCAAATGACCCCCATGCTCCCCTTAGTTCTGTCCATGTATATATATATACATAAAAGTATGAGAAATCACCACACTTTATTTCCTTTTAATTTTATATTCTTGATGCTCTGCACAAGTGCATAGAATGTATTAATCAATATCTCCACATAAGTTAGCAATTGTATCACTCCAAACTATCACCTCCATTAGCACTATATGAATCCCTATGCCCTAAGCCAAAGAAAGACTATTAATTATATATCTCCAAAAATTCTTATTTTGGGTAATTTTCACTTGTCGTCTTTTAAGAATTGACTGATATTTATTGTTGTTCTTATAATTTATTTTTTGCACTAGTTATCCCTCAACTTTACACTAATAGTCCATATGTCGTTAGAACAGTTAGCGGTAGGTAAGGTGGCATTGCTAGCTGGCGTGCCATGTTATTATGGCATTGGCATCAACATGTCACGTCAGCACACATGTTAATATAGATACTTATTAACTTAAGTGTCTATCAGTATATTTGTTGATAAAAATTGACGACTAATCTTATTTTATGGTCGAGATTTGTTTCTAATATTTCAATAAATTTATTTTTTTTTAATTTTCTATTAGTAATCTATCAGTAAATACCGACTGATATTTTTTGGTCGATAAAGTCTATCGATAAATCATGTGTTTCTTGAAGTGATTACAAAAGATGAAGAGAACCCATTTCTAGAATTCAATTTTGTCTAGTGAAGCTTCATGTCCAATCCCATATTTAGACAATAAAGGAGTTTGTTCTTGGATCAAATTTGATAGAGCAAAGTCAATGAATTATGATGGAGAGATTAGAAGCTAGGAATTTATTTCTTCTTATGAAACTTCATATGCATATTCATTTTCAGATAATGGAGAAAATTTATGAAGGTTTGATATTTATACTTTCTCTAGGGCCAGTGACACTACTTCTAGTCCATACTCCGCCTTTAGAGCTTTTTTGCAATCAAATTTGAATCAAACAAGGAAAAATACATTTTTTTCACACATGAACTTTAGGTCAGATGTACAATAAGCCCCTCAACTTTTATTTGATAAAATTGAGCCTCTAAATTATACGAGTTGGTGACATTTAACCCTTTTTTGGCAGAAGTTAAACACATATTTTTAATTACTATCAAAATTACGTGGCAACTGGAGCAAAACGATGCGTTTTGATAAAAAAAAAATTAAGAAATAACATATTTTTTGGCCCCTAAACTTTATGTATTTTGCACATTAAACCCATGAACTTATATTTGGTGATATTGAGCTCCTCGATTGATAGCATGTGAAAATATATGTTTAACTGTTATTATAAAAAGGCTCAATGTCACCAACTCGTATAGTTGAGGGGCTCAATTTTATCAAATAAAAGTTAATGGACTTAATGTGCATCTGACCTAAAGTTAAGGGGTGAAAAAATGCATTATTCTATTAAACGATGTATTATATGTAGAGCACATAAGTCATTTTGCTCTATCATCATCATCATCATCAATTGAAGAAGATTTTCTCTTCTTTTCAAGATATGGAACAATAACCCCATAGCTGATTCTTCTATTTAAGAAACTTTAGCATGCTTGTTGCATATTCTATAAAATACATAATTACCATTGAATTGCAATTAATAAAACAATAATGCACAAAAAATTAGTATATCAAATCAAACTCACATTAATTTAAACCTATAAAAGATAATAAGTTTATTTTACTTATCGCTTCATCTTTAAATGAGTAGCCTACCATAATCTAATTCCATTCTTGTTTTAGTAAGTTTTGTCCCTACTTGAATCTTTATTGTTTGCTTCAGAAACAAAATTTGTTCTTCACATATACAACATTACCTTGAGAATCACAATTCTTTTTGCTACTTTGGTCGTTCCAAGTCTATGCATAAGCCTGCCTCTCAATTTTAGTTTTACTGTTTAAAGTTTTTCATGAATCATCACTATAAAGACTATTAAAATGGTGTAGGGTTTTCACCATTTCATTATATGGTAGCGGTTTGTCCACTTATGTTAAAGATAGTAGTGAACCAATTCTTCCTCTATAGGTTTGAAGTGAAACCCACATGGAAATTCCATCGGCTCTATCAACCCATGTGGCAACAATAATTTCTTTACCACCATTGTTTATTGTTTGTTGTGATTTGTTATAACACCAATAAACCTTGAATCACTCTTGAATGACTAACAACATAATTAATATTATGTATTGTATAATATAGTATTATAATTATTGTTTATAATGCTAAGAGAGATAAAATAATACAATATGAATCAATAATTTTAGATTATAAGGAAATGTTTGATATTTCAAATCTTTTTTAACTATATTTTCTAATGTTAAAATTTAAAACCATGGGAAACCTTTAAACTTTAAAAACGCTTTAAAATTTATATTTTCGTATCATGAGATTATTATAAAACATTATACTATGAGGATGAAAGATAAAATAAATGAACAATTTAACCATCATCCAAACAAGAGGTTACAAATAACTTATTGGTAATATATATAAGATTAACTTCTCAAAGCAGACACACTTAACAAAAACACAACCATAATTGAATATAGAGATAGAAAGATTGAGAAAAATATTGTTGGAGATATTTCAAGCAGCAAAATTGTATATTCTGTAACACCCCTATATCCCTTATAAGTACAAGCATGCTTATACGATCGTAATATACGTATACGGAATATAGAAAATGCCACAGTTTAAAAATACACAAATCGTATTTTCGAAATTAAGTAAAGCAAATCTTAAACATTTAAAAGAAATTCAAAAGACACAATAGATAAAACGTTTATCAACCCGCAGCGGAAGTTATTACAAACTTTTACAAGTTCAAATAATAAAAATCAAAATATACAAAACATATAATATATACATGATTGGCAGCTTGACTCTCTGATCTTTAAGCTCTAGTCCAACTCTTCAAGCATAAACTCAACTAGGTCTAGAAGAATCCTCCGTCTCAACCCTATCAACTCTATTACCTGCGCGATGAACCACAATCGCGCTAAGCCAACAACTCAGTGGTACAAATCATTCTCTTGAGAAGTTGGCTGAGCTGTATATCCGTGAGATTGTGAAGTTGCATGGAGTCCCAATTTCTTTAGTATCGGATCGAGATCCCCGGTTCACATCAAGATTCTGGAAGAGGTTACATGGGGCTTTGGGTTCTCGATTGCATTTTAGCACTACTTTCCATCCGCAGACAGATGGACAGTCAGAGAAAGTGATTTGTTGGATAAAGTGTTGTTTTGGTCGGAATATGGGTTTTTAGCCTGACAAGCCCATGAGCACGACCAGGATTTTGGGCGTGTCGATGGTTCTGTGTTTTTGGATGGGTGACATGGGCGTGTCACTGCTCAGCTACTGCTGGATCAATAGTACCCAGAAAATCTTCTGCTCCATACTTTCTTAATTTATCGTAATGTCTCACTGGTACCATCGGCTGGGGTGGGGGTGGCGGTGGTTGCATTTTAGCACTGCTTTTATCAAAATCCACTTCAAACAAACTTAACTCAACATACCCAAGAGCCATATTAAACTTACAAAAACACCAAAACAACTAAAAACATACTTCCAACACAAATCAAAATCATCACCACAAACCTAAAACACAACCACAATACATTCACTTCCAACAACTTACTCTTTCCTTAAATCTAACCACAAAAATCCAACATCAATTAAACCAATACTCTTAAACACAACACAATCAAACCAAACACATTCTCAAACACAACTTCAACTCACAAACCCCAAAGAAATCAAAGAATCAAGTGGAAGGACTTACCAAGGATGAAGAACTCTTAAATCTCCACTTGATCTCTTGAAAACTTCCTTCAATCTTGAACTTGGAAGATCAAATCTCTCTCTTGCTCTCTTGTTTCTTTGATGGCCGGACAACAAAGGAAAGGAAAAGAGAAGGAAAAGAAAATGAAGGAAAGCCACGAGGAAGAAGAAAAGAAAGAAAACAAAAGAAGGCAAAGTCAACTCCTTTTCCTTAAAACCCTCTCATCCAAGCAATTAAAATATTAAAATAATCCCTTCAATCTCTTCCACTCAAATAATTTCCTTATTAATTAATTTTTAATTCAAAACACATAAATATCTTCTTCCACTAACCTCCTTTGACTTTAACTTGGGTATATGTTGTATATATATTCTAATATTCACAACATATACACTCTCTTTAAAGACCTTATTCTCTTTCCAAAGAAACATTTACATTAAATCCAATTAAACAACAATTATACCAAAACTTCTAGGGTACATTGCGGGATATTACATATTCTCTTATAATAATAATAATAATAATAATAATAATATGCATACTTAAACCACCTAAAATGTATTCGGCATTAAATATTTCTTTTGTTTCATTTATTTTGAAATTATCACAAAATGCGTACTCAAGCCTTCCTATTTTGAAAAAAATAAAATTTTGAACATTAAATTTAATACTCTCTCTATTTTATAAACATAGAGAGTGATGAAATCATAATTTCAATGAAAAAGGACAAAATTTTTAAATAAAAAAATTATAGATAAATTTATATTCAATTTTATTTTTATATTAAAAATTAATATAAATAATGGACATTAATATTTATATTCAATTTTATTTTCATATTAAATATTTAAATATTAAAATTTTTATCATTTTTATTTTAATATTTAAACGTTACTTTAAAAATTATATAATATATATTATTTTTTAAATAATATTTATATATTGTTTGAGATATTTTGGAGAAAGTGTTTAACCTAATTATTTTTTTAATAAATTTATATGAAAGAATATTTTTTTTAAAAAATAATTAATATAATCACAAAACCATGAATCTAATTCATAATTAAATTATAAAATAATTAATCTAATCACAAAATCTTAAATTTTCAATTCTTATCATAATAATTAATCTAATCATCAAAACTTTAAATCCTAATTCATAATTAAATTCTAAAATAATAAACTTAATATCAAAATAACAAATTAAAATCTATAAATTAAATAATAATTATAATACTTATTAATATTATCAAAATAATAAATTAAAAACTAATTTTAAAATTTTGAAGTAATTATTATTTTAAAATTAATTTTAAAAAATAAAAAAATTATATATATAATATGGTGGAACCAAAGAGAGGGCACTAGATCCCCTCCCTTTTTTAGTTTCATTATTGAATATAGATTTATTTTTCATTTTATATAAATTAATAAAAATTAGTTATTTTTATTAAAAATATATATTTATATATATTTTTTATTATATTATTTATAAAATATATTTAATAAATAATATTAAATAAAAATATTATAAAAATTTAATATATTAATTAATTTATTAAAATAATAAATAAATTATAATTTGAGACTAAAAAAAGGTTTATCGATTGAAAACGAAAAAAAATCATTTAACACCAATAAAAAATAAAATTCCAACATCGCAAAGGCATACATTTAACAAAAATGAGACGATCAGCGAATAAATAGAAATTATTTTTAGTAGAAAAGCAAATTGTCATATCAACAAAATCTCAACCGTCAATTGCCATCCGCGTGTACACACGATCGAAGTCTTCTCTTTTATTTCCCTTCTGCGCTGAGGTTTCTTACTTTCTCACTACCCGTTATTCAGCAGCTATGGCTTCTTCCTCACCAGAACCACAATGAGATAATCTTACAAGAGACATTTTGTTCAAGATCGCCAAATGCCTCGATACTCGCGTCGACATCCTCCGTTTTTGGGCAGTTTACCACTCATGGAGGTCGTCTATTCCTCTTCCTCCAAAAGTCCCATGTCCGTACTCACCCCTTAAACTCCCTTTCCCCATCGGCCCTAACCCATCTCTTAATTCCGAGCACAGTGGGTACTTCTTGCTCAAAGAAGCCTGCATTTACGCACTGCAACCTCTTACTAAAATTTCCAATTTCGGGAGCACTCTGTTTGGATGATGGTATGCTGTGGTTTTGTAAGGTATGGTATGGTTTTGTTTGTTGTTTGTTTTGACATCCATACTCATTGTATGCAGGCCCGGCTCTTGGGGGGAGCACCATGAGCGCTTGCTCAGGGCCCCCCAAGGCAAGCCAGCGCCGATGGTGGCTTCTTTCAGTTCCAGAGGTCCAAGTTGGGTGACGCAGGAGATATTGAAGCCAGATGTTTTAGCTCCAGGAGTTAATATTTTGGCTGCTTGACCTCACGGTCTGAGTCTAACTCAAGTGGAGCAGGACAATAGATACACTAAGTTCGGTATTATATCAGGTAAATAAATATTTGCGTGTGCTCTGTCCAAAATTTACAAACTAAAGTGTTTTCTAGTATAATATGATAATTCTAAAACATGTAGGAAAAATCTGTTTACTGATCATATTATTGTCTGGAAATATTAAACCCTAAACAAAAAAAAAATATGATAGCTTGTAAAAAATAAGTGTTGAGCAAATACTCATAAAGCTATACATATATATATATATATATCGCTCCGACACTATTTTTTAGGGGCCCATATTTTAATTTCTGCTCGGGGCCCCTAAAATGTCCAAGACGGCCCTGATTGTATGGTTATGTATTGTAAATCCATGGTTTTTCCTCAGTTTTTAAAACCACCGAATTGGTGGGTTGCCATAGTTTATAGACTTTTTATTCCAAAAATATCCTCAATACATAATAATTTCACATTTAACATCTTCATCTCCTTCTCTTTCTCGTTCAACCATAACCACCGCACCTGCTGCTACCTCTCCATCTCCAGCAAAATCAAACACAGAGTCAGAGTCATGACGAAACATCACTGGGCTTCGAAAAACGGAGAATCTAAATGCTCTGGCTTCAACTCGTTCTACTTCATGATTATTTATTATTGATGTTTCTATGTCTCCAGCTCCAAATCCGTTGAACACTCCTTCAGAGGCGATGATTTATATTGTTTATATCATTGATATTGGGATTGTTTTTTTGTATAAATAAATTCACTATATAAATTATAATATAACTTAGTTTAATCATCTCAATTAAAATTTATTTTTGAATATATAAAAAATAATTTTAATAAATTTTACATTTATTTTCAATTAAATTTAATAGCAATTATTCATATAAAAAAAAATTACAACAATAAGCACATGAGGCATATGTTTGATATTTGGCAATGACAGTATTTTATAGATTTATTATAGTATAAATTACTAGACTGACGAAGACATAAAATTTGGATAAATTGAGGAAAGTAATAATTTGATATATATATTTTATTAGATAATAATTTAATATATATATTTATTTAATTTAATATTTATTTTTTAATCTTTAATTATAATTAATTTTTAACTATAAAAATTAAAATTAAATTGGCTATAAAAATAAAAATTAAAAATTAATTTTTTAATATAAAAAATAAAATTAATTATTAATTATAAAAAATAAAAATAAAATTAATTATTAACTAAAAAATTAATTTAATATTATTTTATATAAATTTTAATTTAAAAATATTATTATTATTTTATTATTTCTGCAATCATATCATATCATCAAAATAAATAAAAAAATTTAATTAATTATATTATATAATTTTTTTAAATATAAAAAATATTAATTATAATGATGTATCATATAATATAATATAATATTATATATTAATAAATTATATAATTAATAATCCAAACAAAGCCTAAATCAGGCAAGGTCATTCTGGATGACCCTTTGTTTCGATTCCCATTTAAGAATCTGCATAAGAAGCTACCTAAAATTTTGAACTTGTTGGATTACAGAGTTACTGAGATTAGCAAGGTTCGCAGGCTTGAATTTATTCAGCAAGGGAAACCCCCTGAGCCTGAATTTAATGAAATGAAATCGATTCGGATCAGAAAAGTGTTACTACTTCAAGTTTAGACAAAATTGGGGATGGGTTTGCTATAATGGCTTTGCATACTGGTGGGCAGGGGCGGAGCTGGGGGGGGGGGGTCGTTGACAATGAAGACTTATATAGGGAGAGCTCCGCCCCTGCTGCTAGCTGCTGCGTTGCTCCGCCCCCCCCTCCCACGACGCTCTCATCAGCAGAGAGTCAGAGACTCGTTCACGTGAGAGGTTGAAGACAACCTCTCACGTGAATTTACTGAAATGCCCCTCGGGGCATTTCAGTATTTTTTTACACTCTACTAAGTGAAACGGCGCCGTTTCACTTAATAGAGTTAAAAAAAAAAATTTAAAGCAGCAGCTGCTGCTGCTGCTCGAGCGAGCGAGAGCGAGAGAGGCAGAGACAGAGAGAGGCTGAGACGGGTTGCAGAGCAGACGACCGGCGACCGAGCAGGCGAGCGAGAGAGACAGTGAACGGACGGCGACGGCGACGGCGACGGAGACGACCGAGCACGAGCAGGCAGACGGCGACTGGAAATTTTGCCCCCCCCCCCCTCAACACTTCTCTGGTTCCGCCACTGCTGGTGGGCTACTGGCTGTATCGAGAATGGGGGACAAGAATTGGAACGATATCAATGATAATCGCGAGCGATTCCGTTATGATATTGTTTATCATAATGGGAAATTTGATGCTCTTAATTTTACTGGGTTAATCGTTTCTGTTGATCCTGTTACACTGAAACTGACTGACTTTTCTGCTTTTATGTACTCTGGTTTTGGATATGGTGGTCAGTATAAGTACTTGGTTAAGTCATTTGGCGATTTGTTTCGGATTGATCAGTATTCTCTTGATGATTTTGAACATGATGTTTATTCTTCTGATTCTGATGATGAGCGCCCTGTTCCACTGGTAATTTACAAGCTAGATGAAGAGAAACCTGACTGGGTTATAGTGGAAGGGCTGGATGATCATGTGTTGTTTTTTGGTGATGATGTCTCGTTCTCTGTTTCTGGAAAGGATTTTCATGGCTGCAAATCTAATTCTGTCTATTATCGCGATGATTCTTTTTCTGAAGAAAATGTATGATCACCCTCGGTATGATGCAAGGATTTTTTACTTGGATGAACGTAAAGCTGGGCCGTTGGCCAAGTTTCCCGGCTATTCTAAAGTTTTCTGGCCTCCACCAACCTGGCTAAAGCCCGACCGTCATGCCCGACACTGAATGTGAGTATTGTTATGGCTTCTAACGTCGGACGTAACTTGACAATGCTAATTTCCTGATATATTGCATTTGTTTATTTGTTGCTTTGGAAGGCTAATTACATGTAAACATAGTGTGCCTTTTGTCTTTTCTTGTTGGTGATGATATATCTTGGTTCTTTTTTTGTTAGTTCACAGCAATAGGTTTACATTACATGTGAAGTGTGCTTTAAATTGTTTCCATATGTGAGACATTCTCTAGTGTAATAATCATAGGAATGTTCCTTGAGAATTTTAAGATTCATATCATTTCCAGTTTAAAATTTTATTTTGTATCTTCTCTTTCGATATATTAATTCTTGCTTAATTCGACCCTTGTCTTGTTGAGGCAGTGCTATTCGTTATGAGAATTGTTGTAAATAAGTGTAAAACTGACTAACCATGCAGTTGGACAATCATGATAACCAGATTTCTGAGCGCTTTATTTTTTTTTATTTTGATAACTTTCTATTATTGATGTCTAGAACATGAGAATGTTAGAATAATAATAATAAACTTAATTTTAAAAAAATCAATAAAAAAAAGAAGGACACCGTGGTGGAATACAGTGGCGGAACCAGGAATTTACCGAGGGAGGTCAATTTGGGGTCGGTGGTGGTCGTGGATGGCGGTGGTCGGCGGTGTGGTGGCTGCGGCTGGGTGGGTGGGTGCTGCTGCTGCGGGCTGTGTCTATTTGGGGTTGGGGAGGGAACAGACAGGGAGAGGGAAGAAGGAGAAGGGATTTTTAATTTTTGAACCGGCCCAAGCAAAACGGCGTCGTTTCGCTTGGGCCGGTTTATTTTTTTTAAGTAAACCCCTGGCGAAATGGCCGTTTCACCAGGGGTTTATTTATAAAAAAAAATTAGTCCCTGGATAAAAGAAAAAAAAATGTATTTGCAGCGAGGGGTTCGTCTACCCCTCGCTGCAAATGCTCTGAAACTCAGCCCCCCTTCAACGGGGGCTGAGTTTCCCATGCCTCCATGCCTCCCTCCTTCTGGCTGCCGGTGAGGGGGGGTCGTGTGACCCCACATGACCCTATGATCATTCCGCCACTGGTGGAATAAGAATAGGCATAATTATTAGTGAAACAAAGAGTAGTGGCAGACAAAAATAGAGTGGTTTAAATTAATGTGTGGGTTGTAATGTGGAGTTGGTATAATTATGTGTGGGGCTGTTTTAGGTATAATTGTATGGTTTTTATTTATTGTAATTGTGTTTGTTTATTAACCACTAAATTGTATGGGATTTGGCTCTATAAATAGAGCTTCATTTACGTTCATTTGTGTCAAGTTTGAAAGATAAGTGTGTTTAAGAATTAAGTTTTTTTCTTTGAGTCTTAGTTTGATATTTTTATTTTAGTCCTCTTCTTTTAACAGAGTGGTATCAAAGCAGGTTGTCTAAGTAGGCACTGTGGTCGCAGCTTTGACTGATCTTCCACATCTGAAAAGCAACTTGGTTGTAAAAAATCCTTTCTCTGAGTGTTGGAGAGATACAAGTGTGAAAAATTTGTTTTAAGAGATTGTGAGACCCTACCAAAAAAAAAAGGCCAACAATGCTATTGCATATAATGTTCTTCAACTCACCAAAACCAATTATACAAATTGGTGCATCAAAATGAAAGCCATTCTCGGAGCCCAAGATGTTTGGGATATTGTTGAAAAAGGATACGTAGTACCAGCGGATGTAACGCGGCTATCTCAAGCAGAAAAAGACAGTCTGCATAAAAATTGCAGAAATGACCAGAAGGCACTTAGTATAATTCATCAAGGATTGGATGATGCTATGTTTGATAAGGTGGCAGAGGCAACAACCTCCAAACAGGCGTGGGATATACTGAAAATTTCTCTTCAAGGAGAGGAGAAAGTAAAGAAGGTTCGGTTGCAGATGTTGAGAGGCGAGTTTGAGGTAATGAAGATGAAAGAGACAGAAGCCATTTCTGCTTACTCATCACGAGTAAAATCAGTTGTTAATCAAATACGGCAGTATTGAGAAATTATTAAGGAGTCTAGAATTGTTGAAAAAATTATGCGATCACTACTACCAAAATTTGACTATGTAGTGGTGGCTATGGAAGAGTCCAAAGACATAAGTTCAATGTCTGTAGATGAAGTTGTGGGTTCGCTGCAAGCAAGAGAGGAGAAACTAAACAGGAAAAAGGAAGAATCAACAGAACAAGCTTTAGCCGCAAAGACTTCATTCAAAGAAAATGAAAGTAGCCGAGAAGGAAGTCAGTTTGAGAGAGGACGTGGTAGAGGTCGTGGAAGAAATGGAAGAGGACGAGGACGTGGCAGAAATCAGCAATCAGGTGGATGTGATAATTCTGAAGGAAGCCATCAATATAGAAGAGACAGAGGCTGTGGACGAGGACGAGGAAGAGGAAACTGGAGATCAAATGATGGACGAGACAAATCCAACATCCAGTGTTACAATTGCTCAAAATATGGCCATTATGCATCAGAATGTTGGAGCGCCCCCAGTCAGATACAAGAGACGGCTAACAATATTCAAGAAGAGGATGTTACAGGCACTATTTTGCTAACACATGAAGGAGAAATTAATTCTCAAAATAATATGTGGTACTTGGATACTGCAGCAAGTAATCATATGACTGGCAATAAGAAGATATTCGTGGAACTTGACAGATCCATTTGTGGCAATGTAGTATTTGGAGATAAATCAGAAATTGACATCAGAGATAAAGGAACCATTCTTATTCGGCAAAAGAATGGATGTCATCAGTTCATTAATGATGTTTATTATGTGCCTAACTTGAAAAGCAATATTTTGAGTTTGGGACAATTGTTGGAGAAAGATTATGAAGTTCATATGATGAATAGAAAGTTGTTGCTGCTGAATGAGAAAAAGGAGCCGTTAGCAGAAGTACCAATGTCAAAGAAACGAATGTTCCCCTTGAATATTCAGACGGATGTTGCAAAATGCTTGAAAGTGTGCGTGAAGAATTCCCATTGGCTTTGGCATCTAAGGTTCGGGCATCTCAACTTTGGAGGGCTAAAGTTGCTGAGTCAAAAGAAGATGGTGCATGGCTTACCACCAATTGATCAACCACATCAATTTTGTGAAGGATGTCTTGTTGGAAAACAATCCAGAACCAGTTTTCCAAAGGAATCCATGTCAAGAGCAAAGGCGCCACTGGAGCTTATTCATGCAGATGTTTGTGGACCAATAACTCCAATGTCACTGGGTAATAACAAATATTTCTTATTATTTATTGATGATTATAGCAGAAAGACGTGGGTCTATTTTTTGAAGGAAAAATCAGAAGTCTTTGGAGCATTCAAGAAATTCAAAGCTCTTGTTGAGAAAGAAAGCAGAAATTATATCAAAGCACTCAGATCCGACATAGGAGGAGAGTTCACATCAAATGAATTCAACAAATTGTGTGAAGAACATGGAATCCGCCATTTTCTGACAGTTCCAAGATCTCCCCAACAAAATGGTGTCGTGGAATGAAAGAACAGAACGGTGCTTAACATGACTAGAAGCATGTTGAAGAGCAAGAATTTACCAAAGGAGCTATGGGCAGAAGCTGTTGATTGTGCAGTCTACATCTTGAACCGATCTCTAACTACCAGTGTTCGAGATTTAACACCGCAGGAAGCATGGAGTGGAAGAAAGCCAAGCGTTTCTCACTTGCGTGTTTTTGGAAGTATTGCATATGTTCATGTGCCAGATGAAGATAGGAGAAAACTTGATGACAAAAGCAAAAAGTATTTGTTCGTGGGCTATTCTGAAAAATCAAAAGGATACAAGATGTTTGATCCTGATTATGGAAAGTTAATCATCAGCAGAGATGTGACTATTGATGAAGAAGCAGTTTGGGAATGGAGTAATGAAAAGAAGAAGAACTATAGTTTTTATCCATTCTCTATGGATTAAAACAATGACAATGATCCAGAGGTAACAAGTGCTACACCAGAAAATAATGCTCCTCTTTCAGGTGATTCTGCTGGAGAAGAGAAAACCGAAGTGAAAGTCCTAGGTAGAGGCCACTAAAGCTAAGACGAGTTGAAGATCTTTATGATGTGACAAGAAATCTCAGTGAAGAATTAACACTTTATTGTTATTTTCTTGATAGTGAACCAATTGATGCAGAAGAAGCAATGAAAGACATGCAATGGAGAAAAGCCTTGGAGGAAGAGATTCAAGCAATCGAAAAGAACAAGACATGGGAGCTTACCTCACTTCCAACAGGAGAAAAACCCATTGGTGTTAAATGGGTATTCAAGACAAAGAAAGATGCAGCAGGTAAAATTGTCAGACACAAGGCGAGGCTGGTAGCAAAAGGATTCAGTCAAAGAGCTGGCATCGACTATAATGAAGTTTTTGCTCCAGTTGCTAGATTGGAAACAATCAGATTGGTGATCTCAGTTGCTGAACAAAACAGCTGGAAGATTCATCAAATGGATGTCAAATCAGCTTTTCTGAATGGATACTTAGAGGAAGAAATTTATATTCAACAACCACCTGGTTTCATTACCAAAGGGCATGAAGATAAAGTGTTAAAGTTGAAGAAGGCACTTTATGGGCTCAAGCAAGCACCAAGAGCATGGAATAGCCATATTGACAAATATTTTCAAGAGAATGGTTTCTCTAAATGTCCACATGAATATGCCTTGTATGTAAAAATAAAAGATGAAGACATAATGATTGTTTGTCTATATGTCGATGATTTAATTTTCACAGGAAGTAATCAGCATATGTTTGAAGAATTCAAGAAGGCGATGGCTCGTGAGTTTGAAATGACTGATATTGGCCTCATGTCATATTACCTTGGCATTGAAGTGAAACAGAATGATGATGGAATTTTCATTTCTCAAAGTGGCTTTACAAAGGAGGTTTTGAAGAAGTTCAAAAATGGAGAATTGCAATCCTGTCAACACACCGGTTGAATGCAGCTTAAAGTTGACTAAAGATGAAAATGGTGTGAAAGTCAACCCAACAATTTTTCGAAGCCTGGTTGGAAGTCTTAGATACCTGACGTGCACAAGGCCAGATATCCTATATGCGGTTGGATTGGTGAGCAGATATATGGAAGCCCCAACGGAGTCTCATTGGAATGCAGCAAAAAGAATACTCCGTTATTTAAAAGGTACAATCAATTTTGGCCTGCATTACTCAACTTCTGATGAATTTAAATTAGTTGGGTACAGTGATAGTGATTGGGTTGGTGATAAAGATGACCGAAAAAGCACAACAGGTTTTGTATTTTTTATGGGCGATACAACATTCACTTGGAGCTCAAAAAAGCAACCCATTGTGACATTGTCAACATGTGAATCGGAATATGTTGCTGCTACAGCATGTGTGTGTCATGCTATATGGTTGAGAAGATTACTGAAGAATTTGAAGATGACTTAAGATGATCCAACTGAAATTTTTGTTGACAACAAATCGGCGTTGGCATTAGCAAAGAATCCAGTTTTTCATGATCGAAGCAAGCATATCAACACAAGGTATCATTTTATCAGAGAATGCATTGAGCAGAAAGAAGTCACATTGAAGTATGTAAAAACACAAGATCAAGTTGCTGATATTTTCACGAAGCCACTCAAATATGATGTGTTCAATCAGTTGCGAGCATTATTGGGAGTTACCAGAAATTAAGTTTACAAGGGAGTGTTAGAATAATAATAATAAACTTAATTTAAAAAAAATCAATAAAAAAAGAAGGACACCGTGGTGGAATAAGAATGGGCATAATTATTAGTGAAACAAAGAGTAGTGGCAGACAAAAGTGGAGTGGTTTAAATTAATGTGTGGGTTGTAATGTGGAGTTGGTATAATTACGTGTGGGGCTGTTTTAGGTATAATTGTGTGGTTTTTATTTATTGTAATTGTGTTTGTTTATTAACCACTAAATTGTATGGGGTTTGGCTCTATAAATAGAGCTTCATTTACGTTCATTTGTGTCAAGTTTGTAAGATAAGTGTGTTTAAGAATTAAGTTTTTTTCTTTGAGTGTTAGTTTGATATTTTTATTTTAGTCCTCTTCTTTTAACAGAGAATTGGTTAATTAAATGAATAGGAAAGGCGAAAGATTTGAAGAAAGGTGATTTAGTTAGCAATAGAAATTATTGGAAGCTGTTTTATGATTGAAAGGGGACAGCCCGGTGCACGAATGCTCCCGTAATGAGCGGGGTCCGGGAAGAGTCGGACCCATTGGGTCTTTGTACGCAGCCTTCCCTTGCAATTAATTGCAAGAGGCCGTTTCCACGACTTGAACCCGTGACCTCAGGTCACACGGCGACAGCACTTACCGCTGCGCTAAGGCTCCCCTTCTGTTTTATGATTGAAAATTACAATTTATTCATCCCTTATTTTTCCTTGCATTCTTTCTCTTCTCTTTCTCTGTATATGCCAATGGAATCTTTTCAAAATGTTTCTCCTTTTCACTTTCTTGCTACATTTTTGGTGGGTTGACTTTAAAAGATGCCCAAAGTTTTGATATTATAGCTTTTATTGGATTCCATAGCCCTTGTTCCATGTGAGTGTGTGTGATTATTCTAGTAGATGAAAGATTTGGCTGAAGTTTCACAATTCCCCTCTATCAAATTGTGTGCAAGACCAGGTATGGTTTGGCACATTTTTATTTTCTGTTTCCGTAGAACACTAGGTTTTGTAACTTTTGCCATCTAAAATACATCCCATGCGTGGTTATCCACTCAGAATGTGTGAATATTCTTCCAACTTCAGATGTAATTGAATGTTTAAATTTCTTGATGGTGAAAGTTTTTCCTTGAGATTGCCGTTGTGTCGTGACCTTTGAAGAATCTACTTTATTTATTTATTTATTTTTTTACTGGAAATGCTTACTCAATATATATATATTACCATGTATTTTTTTTTCTTCTCTTAATTGTCTCTTCCTGTAAATTTATCTTGAATCTCCTTTTATCAAGCTATCTTTTTCATTTGTATACAGGGTATCTAGTATTTCAGATTAGGCATATCGGGGTTCTTAATGTCCTGGCAGGTTTATGGGCATATATGCATTCTTTTATCTCTTGATTACGAGTAGCTTATAGTCTTGGCAACCTTTTGTAATTAGAAAGCACTTTCTTGATATGTTCCATGTTTGATTCTGGTGATATTCTCTAGACATTCCTTGAAAAACTTTATAGAATATCTTGGCCATTAGTTAATTTTTCCTTGCTTACTGTTCCTGTTGAGATCGTTCTAAAGTATGTGAGATGGGTTAGTCTCGCCTATCATTTTCGTTACACTACTTTTATGCAGGTGCATACAACTGCAAAACTTCTGGGTTTTTCTTTTGTAAATTTTCTGTTTCTTGAACCCAAAATTTGGTGTTATTTAATTGAATTAAAAATGAAAAATCAAGAAAGGTACGCTGAAAATTGAATGACAGAAGAAAATTAGAGGAATGAAAACAAATGGAAAGCTGAAAATTACAATTGTATTCTTTATTTCTATAATTAATGTTTTTGCTGCAAGGCTAAATTAATACTAATGCAATAACTTTTCTTTTGTATTTCCTCTTCCCACCTTTCTCTCTCTTTTTTGTTTCCGGTCAATTCTATTTTGTTTCACACTTTCATAAGGTACGCCAAATTGATATTATGACCTCTTCTATGTTTCATTTTGGTATGTCATTTCATATCACTCCCTTAAAAATGCGAACGCTGAATAGAAACATGCACATTTTAGACCCATTTTTATTTTCTGCAGCAGGAGAAAATTGGGATTTGGCATTGATAAATTTGTTTAATCTATTCAATTATATTATATTTTCTTCCGTCCATACAAATATTGACTTTTTGATCCTGATTGTTCACAGGAACTTTATGAAGAGGTTTGTTTGAGTGAAGTTCATCAAGCAATGAATGCATTAGTAAGTTGCTTTTGAGTAGATGCATGTAGCACTAAGGTAAATGAATAGTATTATTTGAAAAATTGAGGCCCATTGACAATCAACACCATTTCGAACACACACACAAACAATTTGAGTATAAACTTAAAAAAGAATCGTGAGAAAAAAAAAAGTAATATATTGCAATGAAGTTGGCATATATATACGTATATACAGTAGAGGAACCAAAACTCTAAGAAAGGGGAGAAAATTTTTTTAAAAAAAATTTATAGATAAATTTATAGATAAATTTATATTTATTTTATATTAACAAAATTAATGTAAATAATTGACATTAATATTTATATTTAATTTTTTTCATATTAAATAATTAAATGTTGAAATTTTTATTATTTTTATTTTAATATTTAAATTTTACTTTGAAAAATTACAAGTAAAATTATACAATATATATTATTTCTTAAATAATATTTATATATTTTTTGAGATATTTAAAAAAAAGTTTAAACTAATTATTTTTAAATAAATTTATATGATATAATATATTTTATAAAATAATTAAACTAATCACAAAACTATAAATCCAATTCATAATCAAATTATAAAATAATTAACCTAATCATAAATTCTTATATTGTAATCAAATTTTAAAATAATTTATCTAATCATCAAAACTCCAAATTCCAATTCATAATCAAATTTTAAAATAATTAACATAATTATCAAAACAATAAACTAAAACCTATAAATTAAACTTTAAATTAAACAATAATTATAAATAGTTATAATACTCAATAAAATTATCAAAATAAAAAATTAATTTTAAAATTTTAAAATTTTAAAGTATTTAATATTTAAAATTAATTTTAAAAAATAAATACATATACATATTTATACATATAAGTATATATATGTATATAAATATATTAGAGCCAAGGGGGGCAAATGACCCCCATGCTCCCCTTAGTTCTGTCTATGTATATATATATATACATAAAAGTATGAGAAATCACCACACTTTATTTCATTCTAATTTTATATTCTTGTTGCTCTGCAAAAGTGCATAGAATGAATTAATCAATATCTCCACATAAGTTAGCAATTGTATCACTCTAAACTATCACCTCCATTAGCACTATATGAATCCCTATGCCCTAAGCCAAAGAAAGACTATTAATTATATATCTCCAAAAATTCTTATTTTGTGTAATTTTCACTTGTCATCTTTTAAGAATTGACTGATATTTATTATTGTTCTTATAATTTATTTTTTGCACTAGTTATCCCTCAACTTTACACTAATGGTCCATATGTCGTTAGAACAATTAGCGATAGGTAAGGTGGCATTGCTAGCTGGCGTGCCATGTTATTATAGCATTGGCATCAACATGTCACGTCAGCACACATGTTGATATAGATACTTATTAACTTAAGTGTCTATTAGTATATTTGTTGATAAAAATTGACGACTAATCTTATTTTATGGTCGAGATTTGTTTCTAATATTTCAATAAATTTATTTTTTTTAATTTTCTATTGGTAATCTATCAGTAAATACCGACTGATATTTTTTGTGATTACAAAAGATGAAGAGAACCCATTTCTAGAATTCAATTTTGTCTAGTGAAGCTTCATATCCAATCCCATATTTAGACAATAGAGGAGTTTGTTCTTAGATCAAATTTTATAGAGCAAAGTCAATGAATTATGATGGAGAGATTAGAAGCTAGGAATTTATTTCTTCTTATGAAACTTCATATGCATATCCATTTTCAGATAATGGAGAAAATTTATGAAGGTTTGATATTTATACTTTCTCTAGGGCCAGTGACACTACTTCTAGTCTATACTCCGCCTTTAGAGCTTTTTTGCAATCAAATTTGAATCAAATAAGGAAAAATACATTTTTTTCACACATGAATTTTAGGTCAGATGTACAATAAGCCCCTCAACTTTTATTTGATAAAATTGAGCCTCTAAATTATACGAGTTGGTGACATTTAACCCTTTTTTGACAGAAGTTAAACACATATTTTTAATTACTGTCAAAATTACGTGGCAACTGGAGCAAAACGATGCGTTTTGATAAAAAAAATTAAGAAATAACATATTTTTTGGCCCCTAAACTTTATGTATTTTGCACATTAAACCCATGAACTTATATTTGGTGATATTGAGCTACTTGATTGATAGCATGTGAAAATATATGTTTAACTGCTATTATAAAAAGGCTCAATGTCACCAACTCGTATAGTTGAGGGGCTAAATTTTATCAAATAAAAGTTGATGGACTTAATGTACATCTGACCTAAAGTTAAGGGGTGAAAAAATGCATTATTCTATTAAACGATGTATTATATGTAGAGCACATAAGTCATTTTGCTCTATCATCATCATCATCATCAATTGAAGAAAATTTTCTCTTCTTTTCAAGATATGGAACAATAACCCCATAGCTGATTCTTCTATTTAAGAAACTTTAGCATGCTTGTTGCATATTCTATAAAATACATAATTACCATTGAATTGCAATTAATAAAACAATAATGCACAAAAAATTAGTATATCAAATCAAACTCACATTAATTTAAACCTATAAAAGATAATAAGTTTATTTTACTTATCGCTTCATCTTTAAATGAGTAGCCTACCATAATCTAATGCCACTCTTGTTTTAGTAAGTTTTGTCCCTACTTGAATCTTTATTGTTTGCTTCAGAAACAAAATTTGTTCTTCACATATACAACATTACCTTGAGAATCACAATTCTTTTTGCTACTTTGGTCGTTCCAAGTCTATGCATAAGCCTGCCTCTCAATTTTAGTTTTACTGTTTAAAGTTTTCCATGAATCATCACTATAAAGACTATTAAAATGGTGTAGGGTTTTCACCATTTCATTATATGGTAGCGGTTTGTCCACTTATGTTGAAGATAGTAGTGAACCAATTCCTCCTCTATAGGTTTGAAGTGACACCCATATGGAAATTCCATCGGCTCTATCAACCCATGTGGCAATAATAATTTCTTTACCGCCATTGTTTATTGTTTGTTGTAATTTGTTGTAACACCAATAAACCTTGAATCACTCTTGAATGACTAACAACATAATTTATTAATATTATGTATTGTATAATATAGTATTATAATTATTGTTTATAATGCTAAGAGAGATAATATGATACAATATGAATCAATAATTTTAGATTATAAGGAAATGTTTGATATTTCAAATCTTTTTTAAATATATTTTCTAATGTTAAAATTTAAAACCAAGGGAAACCTTTAAACTTTAAAAACGCTTTAAAATTTATATTTTCGTATCATGAGATTATTATAAAACATTATACTACGAGGATGAAAGATAAAATAAATGAACAATTTAACCATCATCTAAACAAGAGGTTACAAATAACTTATTGGGAATATATATAAGATTAACTTCTCAAAGCAGACACACTTAACAAAAACACAACCATAATTGAATATAGAGATAGAAAGATTGAGAAAAATATTGTTGGAGATGTTTCAAGCAGCAAAATTGTATATTCTCTTATAATAATAATAATAATAATAATAATAATATGCATACTTAAACCATCCTAAAATGTATTCGGCGTTAAATATTTCTTTTGTTTCATTTATTTTGAAATTATCACAAAATGCGTACTCAAGCCTTCCTATTTTGAAAAAAATAAAATTTTGAACATTAAATTTAATACTCTCTCCATTATATAAACATAGATAGTGATGAAATCATAATTTAAATGAAAAAGGACAAAATTTTCAAATAAAAAAATTATAGATAAATTTATATTCAATTTTATTTTTATATTAAAAATTAATATAAATAATGGACATTAATATTTATATTCAATTTTATTTTTATATTAAATATTAAAATATTAAAATTTTATCATTTTTATTTTAATATTTAAACGTTACTTTAAAAATTATATAATATATATTATTTTTTAAATAATATTTATATATTGTTTGAGATATTTTGGAGAAAGTGTTTAACCTAATTATTTTTTTAATAAATTTATATGATAGAATATTTTTTTAAAAAAATAATTAATATAATCAAAAAATCTTAAATTCTCAATTCTTATCATAATAATTAATCTAATCATCAAAACTTTAAATCCTAATTCATAATTAAATTCTAAAATAATAAACCTAATATCAAAATAACAAATTAAAATCTATAAATTAAATAATAATTATAATACTTATTAATATTATCAAAATAATAAATTTAAAACTAATTTTAAAATTTTGAAGTAATTATTATTTTAAAATTAATTTTAAAAAATAAAAAAATTATATATATAATATGGTGGAACCAAAGAGAGGGCACTAGATCCCCTCCCTTTTTTAGTTTCATTATTGAATATAGATTTATTTTTCATTTTATATAAATTAAGAAAAATTAGTTATTTTTATTAAAAATATAAATTTATATATATTTTTTATTATATTATTTATAAAATATATTTAATAAATAATATTAAATAAAAATATTATAAAAATTTAATATATTAATTAATTTATTAAAATAATAAATAAATTATAATTTGAGACTAAAAAAAGGTTTATCGATTGAAAACGAAAAAAAAATCATTTAACACCAATAAAAAATAAAATTCCAACATCGCAAAGGCATACATTTAACAAAAATGAAATGATCAACGAATAAATAGAAATTATTTTTAGTAGAAAAGCAAATTGTCATATCAACAAAATCTCAACCGTCAATTGCCATCCGCGTGTACACACGATCGAAGTCTTCTCTTTTATTTCCCTTCTGCGCTGAGGTTTCTTACTTTCTCACTACCCGTTATTCAGCAGCTATGGCTTCTTCCTCACCAGAACCACAATGGGATAATCTTACAAGAGACATTTTGTTCAAGATTGCCAAATGCCTCGATACTCGGGTCGACGTCCTCCGTTTTTGGGCAGTTTGCCACTCATGGAGGTCGTCCATTCCTCTTCCTTCAAAAGTCCCATGTCCGTATTCACCCCTTAAACTCCCTTTCCCTATCGGCCCTAACCCATCTCTTAATTCTGAGCACAGTGGGTACTTCTTGTTCAAAGAAGCCTCCATTTACGCACTGCAACCTCTTACTAAAATTTCCAACTTCGGGAACACTCTGTTTGGATGATGGTATGCTGTGGTTTTGTAAGGTATGGTATGGTTTTGTTTGTTGTTTGTTTTGACATCCATACTCATTGTATGGTTATGTATTGTTTAATATTTATATTTATTTAATTTAATATTTATTTTTTAATCTTTAATTATAATTAATTTTTAACTATAAAAAATTAAAATTAAATTGGCTATAAAAATAAAAAATAAAAATTAATTTTTTAATATAAAAAATAAAATTAATTATTAATTAAAATTAATTATTAACTATAAAAATAAATTTTATATTATTTTATATAAATTTTAATTAAAATTAAAATTAATTTTAATTTAAAAATATTATTATTATTTTATTATTTCTACAATCATATCATATCATCAAAATAAATAAAAAAATTTAATTAATTATATTATATAATTTTTTTTAAATATAAAAAATATTAATTAGAATGATGTATCATATAATATAATATAATATTATATATTAATAAATTATATAATTAATAATCCAAACAAAGCCTAAATCAGGCAAGGTCATTCTGAATGACCCTTTGTTTCGATTCCCATTTAAGAATCTGCATAAGAAGCTACCTAAAATTTTGAACTTGTTGGATTACAGAGTTACTGAGATTAGCAAGGTTCACAGGCTTGAATTTATTCAGCAAGGGAAAGCCCCTGAGCCTGAATTTAATGAAATGAAATCGATTCGGATCGGAAAACTGTTACTACTACAAGTTTAGACAAAATTGGGGATGGGTTTGCTATAATGGCTTTGCATACTGGTGGGCTACTGGCTGCATGGAGAATGGGGGAGAAGAATTGGAACGATATCAATGATAATCGCGAGCGATTCCGTTATGATGATGTTGTTTATCATAATGGGAAATTTTATGCTCTTAATTTTACTGGGTTAATCGTTTCTGTTGATCCTGTTACACTGAAACTGACTGACTTTTCTGCTTTTATGTACTCTGGTTTTGTATATGGTGGTCAGTATAAGTACATGGTTAAGTCATTTGGCGATTTGTTTCGGATTGATCAGTATTCTCTTGATGATTTTGAACGCTACGTTTATTCTTCTGATTCTGATGATGAGCGCCCTGTTCCACTGGTAATTTACAAGCTGGATGAAGAGAAACCTGACTGGGTTATAGTGGAAGGGCTGGATGATCGTGTGTTGTTTTTTGGTGATGATGTCTCGTTCTCTGTTTCTGGAAAGGATTTTCATGGCTGCAAATCTAATTCTGTCTATTATCGTGATGATTCTTTATCTAAAGAAAATGATGATCACCCTGGGTATGATGCTAGGATTTTTTGACTTGGAGGAACGTAAAGCTGGGCCTTTGGCCAAGTATCCCGGCTATTCTAAGGTTTTCTGGCCTCCACCAACCTGGCTAAAGCCCGACCGTCATGCCCGACACTGAATGTGAGTATTGTTATGGCTTCTAACGTCGGACGTAACTTGACAATGCTAATTTCCTGATATATTGCATTTGTTTATTTGTTGCTTTGGAAGGCTAATTACATGTAAACATAGTGTGCCTTTTGTCTTTTCTTGTTGGTGATGATATATCTTGGTTCTTTTTTTTGTTAGTTCACAGCAATAGGTTTATATTACATGTGAAGTGTGCTTTAAATTGTTTCCGTATGTGAGACATTCTCTACTGTAATAATCATAGGAATGTTCCTTGAGAATTTTAAGATTCATATCATTTCTAATTTAAAATTTTATTTTGTATCTTCTCTTTCGATATATTAATTCTTGCTTAATTTGACCCTTGTCTTGTTGTGGCAGTGCTATTCGTTATGAGAATTGTTGTAAATAAGTGTAAAACTGACTAACCATGCAGTTGGACAATCATGATAACCAGATTTCCGAGCGCTTTATTTTTTTATTTTGATAACTTTCTATTATTGATGTCTAGAACATGAGAATTGGTTAATTAAATGAATAGGAAAGGCGAAAGATTTGAAGAAAGGTGATTTAGTTAGCAATAGAAATTATTGGAAGCTGTTTTATGATTGAAAATTACAATTTATTCATCCCTTATTTTTCCTTGCATTCTTTCTCTTCTCTTTCTCTGTATATGCCAATGGAATCTTTTCAAAATGTTTCTCCTTTTCACTTTCTTGCTACATTTTTGGTGGGTTGACTTTAAAAGATGCCCAAAGTTTTGATATTGTAGCTTTTATTGGATTCCATAGCCCTTGTTCCATGTGAGTGTGTGTGATTATTCTAGTAGATGAAAGATTTGGCTGAAGTTTCACAATTCCCCTCTGTCAAATTGAGTGCAAGACCAGGTATGGTTTGGCGCATTTTTATTTTCTGTTTCCATAGAACACTAGGTTTTGTAACTTTCGCCATCTAAAATACATCCCATGCGTGGTTATCCACTCAGAATGTGTGAATATTCTTCCAACTTCAGATGTAATTGAATTTTTAAATTTCTTGATGGTGAAAGTTTTTCCATGAGATTGCTGTTGTGTCGTGACCTTGGAAGAATCTACTTTATTTATTTATTTACTGGAAATGCTTACTCAATATATACATTACCATGTATTTTTTTTTCTTCTCTTAATTGTCTCTTCCTGTAAATTTATCTTGAATCTCCTTTTATCAAGCTATCTTTTTTCATTTGTATACAGGGTATCTAGTATTTCAGATTAGGCATATCGGTGTTCTTAATGTCCTGGCAGGTTTATGGGCATATATGCATTCTTTTATCTCTTGATTACGAGTAGCTTATAGTCTTGGCAACTTTTTGTAATTAGAAAGCACTTTCTTGATATGTTCCATGTTTGATTCTGGTGATATTCTCTAGACATTCCTTAAAAAACTTTATAGAATATCTTGGCCATTAGTTAATTTTTGCTTGCTTACTGTTCCTGTTGAGATCGTTCTAAAGTATGTGAGATGGGTTAGTCTTGCCTATCATTTTCGTTACACTACTTTTATGCAGGTGCATACAACAACTGCAAAACTTCTGGGTTTTTTCTTTTGTAAATTTTCTGTTTCTTGAACCCAAAATTTGGTGTTATTTAATTGAATTAAAAATGAAAAATCAAGAAAGGTACGCTGAAAATTGAATGACAGAAGAAAATTAGAGGAATGAAAACAAATGGAAAGCTGAAAATTACAATTGTATTCTTTATTTCTATAATTAATGTTTTTGCTGCAAGGCTAAATTAATACTAATGCAATAACTTTTCTTTTGTATTTCCTCTTCCCACCTTTCTCTCTCTTTTTTGTTTCCGGTCAATTCTATTTTGTTTCTCACTTTCATAAGGTACGCCAAATTGATATTATGACCTCTTCTATGTTTCATTTTGGTATGTCATTTCATATCACTCCCTTAAAAATGTGAACACTGAATAGAAACATACACATTTTAGACCCATTTTTATTTTCTGCAGCAGGAGAAAATTGGGATTTGGCATTGATAAATTTGTTTAATCTATTCAATTATATTATATTTTCTTCCGTCCATACAAATAATGACTTTTTGATCCTGATTGTTCACAGGTACCTTATGAAGAGATTTGTTTGAGTGAAGTTCATCAAGCAATGAATGCATTAGTAAGTTGCTTTTGAGTAGATGCATGTAGCACTAAGCTGCAACTGTGACTCTAAAAAGAGTTGGGTGCAATATAGCTTGTAGTTTCTGTCATATATTAAACAAGTTGTAGCCAAACGTTGATAGCCTAATGCCTTACTCATCAGTAATCACCCTCTTATGAATTGCATACATTTTGCCAGAAGATGCGTGTTTGGTTTATCAGTATATTCTTCCTTAATTGACAATTGGATATTCTTTTTTAAATGTGAAGCGTAGCAAGTAGCCGTTGATGCTGAGGTATTATAATTAAGAGGTTTCAGGTTCAATTTGTCATTTGTACTTGTTTAATATATCTTTAACTAGTTTCTTAAAATAATAATTAGAAAACCCTTCAATTTTAGAGGAAATTATATGATGTCACTTTTTAATTTTTTTTTCAAAAATATTCTTCAATTTTAATTTTTTTTATTATTATTATCGATTTTTAAGTTTAACTGAGAATATATATGTATGTTAGAAAATTGAATATCTGGAAATCTGTGGATGATTATTGGACTCCTATAAATGATCGTTTTGTTATTATGTAGATGTGATTGTGTATGAAGACAAATTTTATGTTGTGGATAAATGGGGATTGCTTTCCATGATTGATTTGTGGTCTATGAAGCCAAGAAAAGTTGCAGCTCCTACTTACAATGAACCTAGTGTACAATTTTTGGCGGATGTAACAATCAATTCCCAAATAAAGTCACAGAATAGAATAGACAGAATAAGAATAGAACAGAGAAAGGGGGAGAAGAAGAAGAAAAAAAAAAAATTGGAGAAGGGAAAATATTCCGATATTCATTTATAATGCCCATAGGCTATCTGTACAACTCTAGATAATAGCAAAAATAACTGAGGGTGTATTAGTTAAGATTTTAATGGATTTTAAAAGAATTGGTGATTTCAATGGATTTTAAAGATTTTAATGCAATTCTATAGATTCTCTTAGAATTCTATATGGTCACTGCTCATCTCTTATTGCAATAATAACTCCACTCGTTTCAATAAATTCAATGTCAGATGTGTGACAAATTTAGACATACTGCAAAGACATGTTTTTGTAACAAATCAAACACAAATAGTGCACATTTCACCACCACAACCAAAGTAATCTTCCTCCCCATGGTTGATGGATTCAACAGCAACGCATTATGTCACCAATGAACTTGGCAATCTTTCTGTGAATTCTGACTATGAAGGTCTAGATGACATCTTACTTGGTGATAGTTCAGATCTGAAAATTACTCACACTGGTCAGGCTTTTTTTTTCTCCATACTCCCCAAATTATCTGATGTACTTTGTGTTCCTTCCATGTAATGCATGGCCAGAACAGAGATGGAGTATATGAGTGGCCTATGACAGAATGACCACAAAACCAGTTGCTCGTCAGTACCATGGTTAATTGGCACAATTGTCTCGGTCGTCCTTCAAAGTACATTTTTCAGCAGCTTTTTGCATCCTTGTCCCTGTTGAATTCCTCATTTAATTTCATTTGTCATTCTTGTCTTTGTAATACGAGTCATAAATTTCCATTTGGTAATTCCACTTTGTCTAGTTTGAGTCCTTTGGAATTAATATTTTCTGATGTTTGGGGTCTTTCTCTTTTTGTCTCTATTGACAATTACGAATTTTATGTTATTTTTGTGGACCATTAAAGTCATTACACTTTGCTTTTTCCTATGAAGAAAAAATCAGATATTGCCACTTAGTTTCGTAGGTTCAAAATGCAAGTTTAGAATTTTTTCCAATTGACTGTTAAACAATTATATACAGATGGTGGGGATGAATGTATAGCTTTAAAATTATATCTTGACAGCAATGGTATCATCCACCTAATCACACCACCTCACTCTAGAGCATAATGGAATATCAGAACGGAAACACCGTCATCTTATCGAAAATGCTCTCACTTTCCTTCACATAGCCTCTTTACCATCCCAATTTTGGTCCTTTGCTTTTGTTATCGCATGTTACCTGATAAATAGGTTGCCCACACTTGTATTATTCATGAACTCATCTTATCAAAAATTGTATGGCATTATTCATAACCATAGTCATAAACCATCAAGATCAATGTCATTTTCATTATTGCTTGTTCACAAAAATTACACCTAACATGTAGTCTATTCCCATCAATGACCTTGCAATAATTCCATGTTTCATTGTTACCCTTTTCTCCTTATTTTGCATCACATCAGATTTATCAGAGCAAGAAATATAAACATACAATAAGGATTGAATTAACTAAGAAGAAAAAACAGCGCAAAAAGTATAAAAATGAAATATAAACCTACGTAGAAGTTTAAACAAATAGAAGATATGTACGAGGAAGTTTGAAAACAGAGGATAAAAAAAATAATATGAGCAACAGAAGTTTGGCCGTAATTTTTCATTGTTTATTTGGGAGGTGGACACCGCAAGGTCTCGTTTTGAAAGCCGGAAACTTCTAAAAGAAGCTGAGTAATTTACATTCATCGTCTTTGAAGAATTAATTAACACATTTTATTATCTCTGATAATTATCCCTGAAGAATTGATTAACTAACTTTATTATCCATAAAATTTAAATTTTACACTGATCGTTTTTGAAGTTCGGAGTTTTATAGCACAGTCATCATTTATCCAAACTCCTGTCTTCTTTGTTAATAGCGAGCTGACGTGGTGCCAACATCAATCCTACGTTGAGTTGACGTAGCGCCATGTCATGTGCCATGTCAATTTATAAAATAAAATTTTTATAAAAATCAAAACAAATTTCACCCACCGTCATTCTTAAAGAATTAACTTAAAATCATATGTAATCTATATTGGTGAAAAAATACGATCTTTTGACATCTCACCTTAAAAGCAAATGTCTAACTATCATAACTACAACTTATTTTATATAAACAAAGTCATCTTATTTATATTTTAACTATAATTTTATGAAAAATTATAAATTATAAAGTAATTTTATTTAATCATTAGATAAAATTTATTAATCAGTTTAGCAAATTTACTAGTAAATTTTTTAAAAAAAATTAATTTCTCTGAATTATCTAATTAAAAAATTATTATTGTAATTTTTTTTACATTTGAATCATAATTTCAAATAATTTTTTTTACATTCGAATAATAATTAACTAACAACTTTTTACATTTGCAATTTTCATAATTATCTAATTTTAAAAATAATATAATTATTATTGTAATATTTTTATTTTTATAAAATTCTTTTTAATATTAATTATTATTATTATTCGAATATAAAAATTTTAAATTTTTAAAATTATCTAATTTTAAAAATAATATAATTACTATTGTAATATTTTAAATAATAATTATTATAATTCAAATGTAAAAAACTTAATTTTCAAAATTTTCTAATTTTAAAAACAATATAATTACTATTGTAATATTTTTATTTTTGTAAAATTATTTTTAATAATAATTATTATAATTCAAATACAAAAAACTGAATTTTTCAAAATTTTCTAATTTTAAAAACAATATAATTACTATTGTAATATTTTTTATTTTTGTAAAATTATTTTTAATAATAATTATTATAATTCAAATGTAAAAAATTGAATATTATTATTACAATATTTTTTAAAATTATTTTAATAGTAATTAGCATTATTCAAATGTAAAAAAATTAATTTTTTTATAATTATTTAAAATTAGATAATTTTGAAAATTTTATTTTAAAATTTACTAGCAGGTCTGTTAAACCGATTAATAAATTTTATTTAATTATTAAATAGAATTACTTTATAATTTATAATTTTTTAGAAAATTATTGTTAAAATATAAATAATGTAATTTTATTCATACAAAGTGAGTTATAACTTAGTTGGTTAGACATTTGCTTTTTAAGGTGAGAGGTCAAATGATCAAATTCATGCACTAATATATTATATGTGATTTTAAGTTAATTCTTTAAGAACGATAGATGAAATTAAGAGAATACTTTAGGGACGACGGGTAAAATTTTATTGGATTTTTATAAAGGATTCATTTTATAAACTGACGTGGCATATGACATGGTGTCATATTTGTTCCACCTAGAATTGATATTGGCTCCACGTTAGCTTGCCGTTAACAGAAAGGATGATAGTTTGAGTCAAGGACAACTGTGTTCTAAAACTCTTAATTTTAGGGATGATCAATGTAAAATTTAAATTTCATGGATGATAAAGTGAGTTAATAAATTTTTCAAGGATGATGATTATAAATTACTCAAAATTTACTAATGAATTTGTTAAGCTAATTAATAAGTTTTATTTAATTATTAAATATAATTACTTTATAATTTATAATTTTTCAAAAAACTATAGTTAAAATATAAATAATGTAACTTTATTTATACAAAGTGAGTTGTAGCTTGGATTGTTAGACATTTATTTTTAAGGTGAGAGGTCAAAGGATTGAATTCCTGCACTAATACATTATATAAGATTTTAAGTTAATTCTTTAAGAACGACGGATATAATTAAGAGAATACTTTAGGAACGGTGGGTAAAATTTGTTTTGATTTTTATAAGGGATTCAGATGACATGGTGCTATGTCAGCTCCACATAGGATTGATGCTGGAGCCACGTCAACTCGCTGTTAACATAAATGATGATTTTTTGGATCAAGGATGACTGTGTTATAAAACTCTTAACTTCAGGGACAATCAGTGTAAAATTTAAACTTGAGGGATGATAAAGTGAGTTAAACAATTATTAAGGACGATGAGTGTAAATTAGAAGCTTCTTAAAAATATTTTAATTACGTAAAATTGGAAACTTATAAAGGAAGCTTTATAAAAGATATTTTATGCAAGTTTGATGTAGCTTTCATAATATAAATGGGTTGGGCTGCGGTGATATTCAGATATGAAATTCATTTTCTATTCAATAAAATACAAATTCTCTACAGTGTCTACAATCTTCTCAGGAAATTATTACAACTGATATTTGTATAAATCATATAAACCTTGTTCTAGATGTTTGGATTAACTTAAAATTGGAAATTTTTTTATGAACCTGTAAATTTATAAATGTAGAGTATATTATATTTGACTTCAATATTGATGACGGAGCTACCTTAAAGGGGTCCGCCTGGCTCCTCGAGCTCGGGCTCGGATGATGGCTGCGCTCAGTCTCTAGCCTGCAAGACAAGAGAGAGGTAGATCAGACTCCGCCAGAAGAGGCTCCGATGCCTAAGTAAGTGTTTGGTCTGTATGAAGAGAGTAAATGAAGAGAAGAGAGGAGAAGAGAGCCCTTTTACATGTGGAAGTATGCCCCTATATATAAATGGTGTGTGGGGGACAAACCTACATATGTCGGAGAATATTTAAAAATTTATGCCGGTGCGCCTATCACATCGGAACTGTATGCCTATTTGTGTTAGAGGATGTCGAGGAAGCTCGGTAGAATGAGGGTGTACAGAGCTGAGGTCCAGTCTTCTTGATAGCCCGTCCAAAGGGCGATTAGTCATAGAGCTCGATTAACATGCTTGGTTAAAGGAAGAGTAGTACCACTAGACCCCCTCAAGTTATCTGACATTTATATTAGCTGTAAAGGTGCCACACAAGGGAGCTTAGGCGAGCTCCGGGTAACTATGATGATCACGATATAAAGAGATTGTGCTCGGTACAAGTACTAGGAATAGTACTCGGTGCACAAGCTAGGGGGAGTACTATCAAATATGTATAAATATTATTTCAAAAATTTTGAGTTACCTCATAATTGGATTTGAGTAAAGTTAGATATTGCATCTTGATAACCAAATATAATTATTGGATGAGCTGTTAAAAGTTTATTTCTTGATTTTGTGACACAAAATAGTTGATTTTTTTAATTTTTAATTAATTGATAATTTGTGTTGAGTTTGTCCTTTGCTACACATATAATTTGAGTTCAATTTGTACTCTAAAGAATTTAATTTTATGAGTATACCATTTCAAATATAAGAATAGCAAAATAGAATTGAATTGAATTCTTGTAAAATTTGGATTTCTAAATGGGCCTATTAATTTGATTGTGTTGTTTTATGGATATTTTCAAATCTCATTTTTTAATATTAAAAAGGACTCCTCCTTCTTTAGTTAGACATACCAAAAATTAAGCCTTTTTTCTTCCACAAGGCTTTAATTTTTCTTCTCTCTTTTATATTTTTTCTTTGATATTAGTAAAATTATTTTAGTAATATCCGAGAATGTAGGCAAAATTAATAGAACCTCGTTAAATTTTTGGTATTCTCTTTATTAATTATTTAATAGCTATTGTGAGGTATAATTGTAGTGGTATTTTATGCTATTAATTATATGTCTAGAAAAATTTTATCTAAGAAAATATTTGGTATTAAAATATATCCATAGTGAGTCATCTCTCTTTTCTGAAATTTTTTTGATGTAATTATTGGTATAATTATTCACACACTATACATATTGTTGATGAAAAATAATCCAATTTTCATAATAATTTGTATTAGAGTCAAGATTTTCTAAATATGCTATTTGGTTACAGCTTAGTTTGATCTTCCACATCAAAAAAGATTTTCTTGGATTATTCACATTCAGTATATTTGTTAACTATTAAATAATTTTTGAAGCAGAAATAGCAGACAGCTTAAATAAATCATTCACCATAAAAGAGATAGCATCCACTTCATCAATTTAGTCAATAACTGTTGTGTTAAATGTTAGATTCGCAATAAAAAAATTTTATGGTATGAGTCATTTTGGCATGTGACAAAGTGAGACTCTAGACACTCTCTTTCAGTAAGTTCTAAACATTATTATTGAAGAAAAAAATTAGAAGATAAAATTAGAAAACCATCAATCTTGTGACATGTATTACAGTTGGATCGTGTCTTTCTAGAGAACAAAAATATACTTTCTATAAGAAAGTTTCTGCAAGTAAATTATGGAAGGCATTAAAGAAAGTTTTTTAAAGAAAAGTAGTTAGAACAAGCTTAATATGAAGAAGAGATTATTTTGCTTTGCTTATGTTCCTGGTACCATTATGAATGAGTACATCACCAATTTTAATCAGCTGATAACTGATTTGATGAATTTAGACGTGACTTTCAAAGATGAAGATTTGACTTTGATGTTGTTGGGGTTCCTTCTAAAGGAGTTTGAGTTTTTGAAATAATTCTACTCCATAAGAAGGCTGAAGTGACTCTCTCTCAAGTAACTGTTGCATTATATAATTATGAATTATGAAAGAAAGACAAGAAAGAGAGTACAAGTGGAGCAGCAAAAATATTGATAGTGAGATATCGTTCTCAAAGCAGAAAGAGGGAAAAGAAGGGGAGATCAAAATCTATACCAGCCAAAGATGAATGTGTCTTTTGCTAGGAGAAATGACATTGAAAGATAAATTATCCCAAACTGAAGAATAAAAGTAAATCTGATGAGGAAAAAGCTATCGTAAATTTGAATGTAGCTAAGTGTGATGATGAAAATTTAGACATTTCATTAATTGTTATGTCATCAACAAGCTTTTCTAGCAAATGACTACTTAATTCAGGTTGTAGCAATTATATGTATCCCAATCGGGATTGGTTCTTTAACTTTAAAGAATTAGACGGTGTAACTATTAACACAACAAATGACGATCCATGCATGATAAAAGGAATTAATTTAATCCAATTAAGGAATCATGATGGATCAATCAGGACTTTGTCAAATGTCTGGTACGTACAGATTTTGAAAAAAAAATCTCATCTCTGTGGGAGTTCTAAAATCAAAGATTTTCATTATAAATGCAACAGATGGAATAATAAAAATCATCTTTGATACACTTATAATAGTGAAAGGAAAAAGGAAGAATAATAACTTATATTACTATCAAGGTAATGCAATTATTGGGATAGCAGCAATAGCTTCTAGTAATAATCAGGAGTTGAAAGCAACCAGATTATGGCAAATGCATTTGGGGCATGCTGGCGATAAAATTCTTAAAATTTTTGTTAGATCAAGGATTACTGAAAGGAGTGCAGCACCAAAAGCTAGATTTTTATGAGTATTATGTTAAAGACAAGCAGACTAGAGTGAAGTTTGATACTACAATCTATGATACTAAGAGTATTTTAGACTATATTCACTCGGATGTGTGAGGTTCTTTCAAAAAAGTTTCAAATGAAGGAAATCACTATTATGTAACTTTTATTGATGATTTCTCTCGGATAGTATGAGTGTATACTATGAAGATGAAGAATGAAGTATTGAAAGTTTTTACTACAAGATTCACCATGTATAATTGTGGCTAAAATAATAAATTACTATAGCTAAATGATTTTGTCATAATACTTTATTCATAGATTATCATAGCTATAAGTGACACAACTAAATATTAGCTATGAAATTTATAGACTTCATAGCTTTTTTATTTTATTTTAGCTACATATTAAGATATAAAGTGACTAAAAATAATTTAACATTTTGTTATTAAAATATTTCATTATAGTAAAATGAACGAATCATTTGCTATGAAATATTGTATAGCAAATACTAACTATTATAAATATATCATGTTTTTTTAGCTAGAGCTCATGAAACCTGATCGTCATCTTCATATTTGTTCTCATCAAACCATTAGCTTTGTTATCACTTGTTGGCACTGGAAAACTCACTTATTTAGGAGATTATTTATGAGTCTTGTGAAGGAATACACATATTAACTTGACTCCATATTTCAAATGAAATCTTAAAATAATATGTTAATGAGTCCCCTCTACTTATATATTCCTTATTAAATCTATCTTTCTTCAATGTGGGATTCCTCTTATAATATTTGAATAACATTAATTAGTTATGAATATGAAAATTTTATAGCTGTTATCCTATATTTCTAGCTACAAGTTAATTTTTTATGGTTAATAATAAAAATAATTACTATAAAAATTTCACATTCATAGTTAAAATATTTGACTTATTACTAATAAAAAATGTTATAGCTAAAAGCTAATTATTGCTATGACAAATAAAAATTTAAATAAAATTAAAGAATTTCTTTTAAGATACTATTTTTCATAGCTAATGAAATTATAGTTAGTTATGAATTATGTATTATATAGTTAATATTATACATTAGTTACTATCAAAAGTTTTATAGCAAATATTCGTAGCTATAAATAATAATTATTGTAGTGTTTCCTCATATGAAAAAAGATGGTGAAAATATAAACGGACAAAAAAGTCAAATGTCTCTGCATAGATAATGGTAGATAATATAAAAATGATTCATTTTTGAAATTTTGCCAAAATGAAGATATTATTAGATACTTCACAGTTAGAGATATATCACAATAGAATGGGTGACAGAACGTATGAACCGAATATTAGTGGAGAAATTTTAGTGTATATTGTCTAATGTTGGGTTGGACAGATAATTTTGGGCTGAGGTTGTGACATATGCATGTCATCTCATTAATCACTAACCATCAGCTGCTATTGGTGATAAAACACCTATGGAGATGTGGTCTAAAAAATCTGCTGCTGATTATGATTCTTTACGTATATTTAGTTCCACTGCATACTACTATGTTATGAAATTAATGTTAGATCCAAGGGCAAAGAAAATGCTCTTTTGTAAAGATCACCACTAGTGTGAAAAGTTTTCATCTTTAGTGTCCAAAAATAAAAAAGATGATATTTAGTAGAGATGTTATCTTTGATGAATCTACCGTATTGAAAAAGGTGACAAATGAAATTATTCAACAGTCAGATGGTACTCCACAACAGATAGAGTTTGAAAGAAGAATTGTTGTCCTAGCAATAAATAATAAAATAGATGAAGACACTCCTACGATAGAGGTGGATTCAGATGAAGAAGAGGTTCCAACCCAAGAGCCTCCACAACAATAAAAATATATTGCATTAAACAGGCCATGACGAGAGATTCTCAAACTTACTTGATTTGATGATATGGTGGCTTATGTACCTTTAATTGTAAATGATGGCATTCCTAACACTTACTGTGGAGCTATCCAAAGTTTAAAAAAAGAGAAGTTGAGAAAAGCCATGGATGATGAAATACAGTCCCTTAGAAAGAATCAGACATGAAAGCTAACTAATCTACCAAAAGAAAAGAAGACAATTGGATACAAATGGGTATATACAAAGAAAGAAGGATTTTCTGACAATAACGATATTTACTACAAGGCAAGGTTGGTAGCTAAAGACTATGCGCAGATGGAGAAAATTGATTATAATGAAATATTTTCTCCGGTTGTTAAATATTCCTCCATTAGAATTTTATTGCCCTTTGTAGCACAACTGAATTTGAAACTCTTTCAACTTGATGTAAAAATTATATTTCTACATGGTAACTTAAAAGAGAAAATCTATATGACTCTGGCTTGAGATTGCAAAAAAAGAAAAATAAGTGTGCAAATTAGAAAATTCATTGTACAGATTGAACAATCTACGAGGTAATCGTACAAGCGATTTAATAATTTTATAATAAGGCAGAAGTATACAAGGAGCAAATGCGATCACTGTGTGTATTTATGCATGCTACAAGATAAGATGAATCTTTTATATATCTTCTCATTTATGTTAATAATATGATGATAGCTTCAACGAATCAAGAAAAAAAAATGAGAAGTTGAAAGCTCAGCTAAATCAGGAGTTTAAAATGAAAAACTTAGATGAAGCCAAGAAAATTTTTAGGCATGGAGTTATGTAGAGATAGGAAGAAAGAAAAGCATTTTTTGAATTATAAATATTATCTGAAGAAGGTACTACAATATTTTGGTTTAAATGAAAAGTCAAAATATGTGAGTACACCGCTTACACCTTATTTGAAGCTCAACGAATCTTCGTCTCCTAAAAATAAAGTGGAACGAGAGTATATGTAAAGGTTCCATATTTAAATGTTGTTGGTAGTTTGATGTATGATATAATGTGTACAAGGTTAGATATTTCACAAACAGTTGGAGTTATGAGCAGGTACATGCATGATCCTGGTAAGGAACATTGGCAAGCTATGAAATTGATTCTATGGTATATTCTGAATACCGTAGATTTGGGTTGATTTTCAAGAGGGACGAAAAAGATAGTCAATGTATAGTAAGATATTGTAATTTCAATTATGCTGGTGATTTAGATAAATGTCGATCAATTACTGGTTATATATTTGCATTTGCTAAGGGGCCAGCTAGTTGAAAGTCTACTTTATAGTCACCGGTTATCTTGTCTACTATAGAAGCAAAGTACATGACAGTATCAGAAGCTGTTAAAGAAGCAATTTGGCTTTAAAGGTTGCTTGGTGAATTAAAAATTAAACAAAAGTACATCAAAGTACACTGTGATATTCATTTAGCAAAGAACTAGTTTATCATGCAAAGACGAAACATATCAATATGCGGTATCACTTTATATGCGAGATTCTAGAGGAATGTGAAATATTAATTCAGAAAATTCGAACTACAGGCAATCCTATAAATATGTTGACAAAAGAAGTGACAACTGTCAAGTTCAATTATTATTTGGACTTGATAAATATTTTAACAAATTGAAGATGAGCGCTTTACAATGTATTTGAAGGCACTACTGAAAATAAATTTTTTTAGAGAAGATTTGCATATTGTAAATAGAAAAATAGCTAAGGTGAAAATTTGTTGTTTTGTGGTTGTTTTCAAATTTCACATTGTAATATGTAAGATATGAAGGAGGGTGCCTAATTCTATAAAAGGGATCCCTTCTCCTTTAGTTAGACATCCCAAAAATGAAGTCTTTTTTATCCTATAAGGCTTTAATTTTTTTTTCTCTCTTTTATATTTTCTTTTTAATATTAGTAAAATTATAATAGTGGTGTCCAAAAACGTAGACAAAAGTAGTCAAACCTTGTTAAATTTTGGCATACTTTTTATTAATTATTTAATAGCTATTATGATATATAGTTATAGTGATATTTTATGTTATTAATTATATGTATAAAAAAATTCTGTCTAAAGAAAGACTTTGCATTTAAGTGTATCTATAGTGACTCACCTCTCTTTCTTGTGATTTTTTATTATATAATTATTGGTATAATTTTTCACAAATTATATATATTATTGGTGAAAAATAATTTAATTTTCACAATAGATTGACATTCCATTATACTGCAAATCTATATAAATATATAAAAATTAAGAAAATGAGAGCTCTTTTAAGGTTGTCATGCCATCTATTTTTAAGAATATTGTAATATCATAATTTTTTAATTTCTCATCAAATTATCAATTTCTTATTGATTTCTCATTTTTACTTTCTCTTTTCTTGATAAAAAATAACTTAAGTCATTTGATTTAATATTAATTCAATATTTAATATTTTCTTCTTTTAATTAATTTTAATAATTTATAAAAAATTTAAAATTTGATAATTAATTATATTTGTAATTTTTAATTTCTATTAAATAATTACATATCAATATAATTTCATAATATTAAACATAAATTATATTTATGACTTTTAATTTTTTATAAATTAATTATACGTTAATATAAATAAATAATATTAATTGATTTATATATTTTAAAAAATTAAAAAAATTAAAAAAGTATATGATTGTTGACTTTTATAATAAATTAATTGTAAATTAAATAATTTATTTATAATAATGATTAATTTATATATTTTAAAATTTTAAACAATTAAACAATAAAATATATAACTTTTAATATTCCTAAAAAATTAATCATATATTGATAATTTATGTAATAATAATATTTATATTATTAACAGTTTCAATAAAAATCTAATAATTACAAATCTTCATACTCTTATTTTTCTCCCCATTTAAATAAATTTGCTTGAATGTTTTTTAATTTTTACTCACTTTTATAGAATTTATGATTTTTTATATCAAAAATACGTATAGATTTTGTTCTTGATTAGTAAAAATGCCAAATTATAAAATAAAAAATTATATATTTGCTCACCAATATTATTTTAATAAAATAATCATAAAAATTGAGATAAATATTTTATTTAATATTTTTTTACAATATAATTTGTTGTTAATTTATATATAATTTTATATTTATTTATTTATTTATATTTTGCTATTCTCGTTATCGTGCAACAAGTAGGTAATAAACTAGAAAATAGAAGATTTATGGCTACTATATAAACGAATAAAAAATATAAATTATAAATTTTATTATTTATTTTATAAAAATTATAATTTAAAAAGTTAAGGATTTAGAAAGAGAAAAGTAGAATTTAAAAAATCATAAGTTTAAAAAGATAATAAATAATTAAATATTATCTATTATTATATAAAAATATTATATAATATTATTATATTATTGAATCTGAGTCAATCTGGTTGAACTATGAATTAATTATCAATTTAGATCCGTATACGATCCGGTTATAAAAATATTGCTACTCAATAAAAGACTATTCTACTAAATAATAATAAGTTATTTGTGAAAAGTAAATACATTAATAGAAAATAAAATATTTAAAAAAATAATTAGTTAGTTTGAATTGAATAAAAATATTAAAATTTTTCTTTTTACAGTAACAATTTATTTTATTTTTTAAATAGTATATGTAGTTTCTTTTTTAGTGAGACAAATAATATACATAAATAAGTGGTAGAAATTATTTTAATATAATTTGTTAATATTATTAAGATTTCTATATATATTACATGATAATAAGTAATTATCTCTCTTATAGTCTAATTATTATATTTAATTGTAATGAAATTATTATTAAATATATAGTAGAATAATTTTTAATTATTTAGTAATATATTTTTTGTTTAATATTTTTTAGTTTATTAATTTAATTTATTGACTATTATAATAAAAAAATATTAATATAAATTAATTATACTTATAATCAAATAAAAAAAACTATATTTGCTCATTGCCTGAGCCACCAACTAGTGAAACAAATATTTTCATTATTTCTGCATAGGCAAGACTAGTGGAATATTTTTATGAATTTCTCTTAAAATGTCATCTTTTGAACACTTGCAGCATACATAGGCCTACTGGCTGTCTAATTTTATAGAATTTTTCTTAAAATGCAATTTAATGTTGTATTGTAATAATATAGTTGTTAAATGAATTTTAATTTAGCAAAAAAAGCTCTAAGAGTTTTTCTATATTTATAAGAGAGTATATTTTTAGTATACTAAATATATATTAGATATATATTAATAAAAGTAAAATATTTTTAAAATTGAAAGTTTATAGATATTTTTTTAAAAAAAATAACTTCGATAATATTAATTTTTTTTAAGTAATACAAAATTATTAAATTTCAGATTCTTCTAATTGGATAAAAAAAATCTATCGCATTAAATATAGAATATAAAACTAAAATTATATCAAAAAACTAATATAAAACGAAAATAAAAACTCTGCGTAAATGCACGCTTTTTATATTAGTTTTGTTTCTTTTAATTTTCTTGAGACGTCAGTTGTTATATACAATAAAATCTGAACGGTCAATTGCTCTCCATGTGTACACACGATCAAAAGTTCTCTTTTTATTTCCGTTCTTAGCTAGGGGATATCACCTTCTTACTACTCAGTAGCCACCATGGCTTCTTCAAACTTACCAAAATGGGATAGTCTTCCAAGCGACATTTTGTTCAAGATCGCCAAATGCCTTGATACTCGAGTCGACATCCTCCGTTTTCGGGCAGTTTGCCACTCATGGAGATTGTCGATTCCTCTTCCTCCCAAAATTCCATGTCCTTACTTGCCTCTTAAACTCCCTTTTCCTATCGGCCCTAACCCAGCTCTCAATCCCGAGCGCCGTGGCTACTTCTTGCTCAAAGAAGCCGCCATTTACGCACTGCAACCTCTCACTAAAATTTCCAACTCCTGGAACACTACCAAGACCTGGCTCATCCTAATTGAAGACTCTAAATCAGGCAAGGTCATTCTCAAAGACCCATTGTTTCGACTGCCTTTTGAGAATCTGCATAAGAAGTTACCTGAGGTTTTGAACTTGTTGGATTATAGAGTTACTGAGATTAGCAAGGTTCATAGGCTTGAATTTGTTCAGCAAGGGAAAGCCCCTGAGCTTGACTATGATGAATTAAAATCGACTCAGATAGCGAAAATTGTTACTAATTCAAGTTTAGACAAAATTGGAGATGGTTTTGCTGTAATGGCTTTGCGTACTGCTGGGGAATTGGGTGTATGGAGAACGGGAGACGAGAAATGGAACAGTATCAATGATAATCGCGGGCGATCCTGTTATCATGATATTGCTTATCATAATGGGAAATCTTATGCTCTTGATGACACTGGGTTAGTCGTTTCTGTCGATCCTGTTACACTGAAATTTACTGACTTTTCTCCTTTAATGTACTCTGGTTTTGGATATGGTGGTCAGTTTAAGTACTTGGTGAAGTCATTTGGGGATCTGTTTCGGATTGATAAGTATTTTCATGATGATTGTGAATTTGTTTCTTTTGCTGATTCTGATGTTCCCCTGGTAATTTACAAGCTGAATGAAGAGAAACGTGACTGGGTTATAGTGGAAGGACTGGATGATCGTGTGTTATTTTTTGGCGATGATGTCTCGTTCTCTGTTTCTGGAAAGGATTTTCATGGCTGCAAATCTAATTCTGTCTATTATTGTGATGATTTCTTTTCTGAAGAAAATGATGATCACCCGGGGTATGACGCTGGGATTTTTGACTTGAAGGACCGTAAAGCTGGGCCGTTGGCTAAGTTTCCCGACTATTCTATGATTTTCTGGCCTCCACCAACTTGGCTAAAGCCCGACAGTCATGCTTGACACTGAATGTGAGTATTGTTGTAGGTTCTAAATTTGGATGTTGCTTGACAATGCTAGTTTCTTGTTATATTGAAATTCATTTGCTTATTGTTGCTTTGGAAGGCTAATTACATGTGAACATAATGTGCCCTTTATTTTGATTCTGTTTAGTTACTTCATAGCAGTAGGTTTGCATTACATATGAAGTGAGTTTTAAGTCATTTTGCATGAGACATTCTCTAGTGTAATAATCATAGGTATGTTCCTTGAGAATTTTAAGATTTATATCATTTCTAATTTAAAATTTTATTTTGTATCTTCTTTTTCGATATATTAATTCTTGCTTAATCGGACCTTTTTCTAGTTGAAGCAGTGCCATTCCTGATGAGAATTGTTGTAAATAAGCGAAACTAACTAACCATACAGTTGGACAATCATTGTAACCAAATTTATGTGTGCTTTGTAATGTGTACTTTAGAACCAGTCTTCTCCCGAATTTGGAAAGAAAATTTTTGGAGAACCATGGAATTTCTTCAAAATGTTTCTCCTTTTCACTTTCTTGTTACATTTTTGGTGGGTTGACATTATATGGTGTCCAAAGTTTTGATGTAACGTCTTTTATTGGATTCCATAGCCCTTGTTCCATGTGAGTGTGTGTGTGTGTATTCTAGTAGCTAAGAGATTTGGCTGAAGTTTCACAATGTCCCTCTATCAAATTGTGAGCAAGAACATGTATGATTTGACATATTTTTATTTTCTAGTTCCAAGAAAACATTAAGTTTTGTAGCTTTTGTCATCGAAATGCATCCTATGAGTGGTTAACCGCTCAAAATGTGAATATTCTTCCAACTTCAGATGCTATTGTTTCAATTTCTTGATAGTGAAATTTTTAGTGAGATTGCTGTTGCATTGTGGCTTTTGAAGACTTACTTTTTTTTTTTTCTAGTTTGATTCTGGTGATATTCTGTAGACATTCTTTAAAAACTTTTAAGATTTATATAGTATCTTTGCTGTTAGTTAATTTTTGCTTGCTTACCGTTCCTGCTGTTAGTCTTACCTCTCATTTTCGTTACCGCTACATGTGCATGTGGATACAACAACAACAGCAGAAGTTCTGGGTTTTTTCTTTTGGAAATTTTCCGTATTTCGGGTGTTAGTTAAATGAATTAAAAATGGAAAAAAAAAGACACTTCTCAACAAAATTAAAATAAAATTCTTAAGTTTGGATACCAGTCCTATGAAGAAAGTAGAATTGAATGAGAAGAAAACTCGAGGAATGAAAACTAATGGAAAGGTGAAAATTACAATTTTATTCTTTATTTCTATAATTAATGTTTTTGCTACCTTTCTCTTACTATTTCCTCTCATTCTGTGTTTGTGCTGGATTCATTTTGGTATGTAATTTCACAGCTCTCCCTTGAAAATGTGAACACTGAATAGAAATATGCACATTTTAAACCCATTTTTATTTTCAGCTCCTGGAGAAATTTATGATTTGCTATCAGATGGAGCAAAGAATTTGGCATTGATAAATTTGCTTAATCTGTGTAACTTACACCAAGTTATTAAATTCAATTATGTATTTGTAAATACATCATATTATTCTGTCCATTCAAATAATGATTTTTTGATCCTGATTGTTCACAGATACTTTATGAAGAGGTTTGTTTGATATGAAGTTCAACAATCCACGAATGCTTTAGGAAGTTGCTTTTGAGTAGATGTATATATAGCACTCAGCTGCAGCACCTGTCTCTTTTGTTCATCGGCTGTGACTCTAAAACTCTTGGGGTGCAATATACAACAAGTTGTAGCCAAATGTTGATGGCCTAATCATCAGTAATACACGCTCGTTCTTATGAATTGCGTACATTTTGCCAAAAGATGGTGTTTGGCTTATCATTATATTCTTCCTTAATTGACAATTGAATATTCCATTTCAAATGCCAAGGGTTGCAGATAGCCAGATTAATGAACCATTGATGCTGAGGTACTGTAATTAAGAGGTGCTAAAAATACAAGTCCATATCCAAGAATGATCATCATCTAACATCAGCCTTCATTATCTTCAAAATTAACACATTCTTTGAATCTTTGATGCAAAACAGCATAAAAAGATGACAAAAACAATCCAAACCTTAGTGCACAAGCATGAGGAATTTTTCACCGGCATAAACATTCCTAATGATGACAGGAACGAAACTTCTGGCTGGTGAAGGTTCTGGGTGAGTATGGCCATAAACAGTAGTCCAAAAGGGTGGCTATATTTCGACCAAAAACCACAAAGCAAGGAAACAAATCTATATCAGCTCATTGAAAAGCAACAATTCCTGCGATGAAATATGAAAATCCAACAGTTAATCTTAGTCCCGAAAAAAAAGTAAGGGGCAAACCCTATTAATCCAATATTTTTTAAATCCAGTCATGAGAGTTCTCTTGGAAGAGAAGAGACACTAAAAAGCAAAACCGAAGAGTTTCCTTGGAAAGGAACGGAGTAAATTGCAAGTTATGTGTTAGATGTTAAACTTGACTAAGTTACAAAATAAATTAGTATTAAATTGAGTGAGTTAGCATATATTAATGTGAGTTATATGAATGCGAGTTAGAAAGAATTAATCAATTTAAGGTACAGAAAATTAAATTAGCTTAAGTTAAAAATTCATTTTGTGTATTCAATTCAAGTGTTAAGTTTCTTTTGAGAAACTAGTATAAATATGAAGTGTTGTGATGAAGAGTTCAATTAACAAAAAATTTGAGCTCTCTTCCTTCTTCAGTTGTGAGTGTGTAATTTACTGAGTGTCCATTCACTTCTATCAAAATGGTATAAGAGCTTGGATCTATTGAAGAACTGAAAATATGGAAACACAAAATCAAGTCCGAAGAGATGTGCGGGAGAAGAAGAGAAAGAAAGACCAATGTGCACTCACCATTATCTATCAAAGCCTGGATGATGACATATTTGAAAAAGTTGCAAATGACACAACTTTCAAAAAAGCATGGGAAACTCTAAAAAACTCTATTATGAGGATTGACAAAGTAAAGAAGGTTTTGACTTTAAACTCTAAGGGTTGAGTTTGAATCACTCTTAATAAAAAAAGAGTGAAACCATATACTATAAGAAATACACATTTTACTGATGGATTTTATCGAAGACTTTTCCTTAATGTTTACAGATAGAAAAATGAGAAAAATAAATTCATTAAAAATTTAGTAAATGACACAAAAATAATTTTAATAAAAAAATGCCATGAAAACTATGGCAGCAAATTTTACCGACTATATTTACCAACAAAATGTCAATTGATAAGTAAAATGACGTAGCTATCAATATTTACCGACTGAGTAATGGGTCTCTCGGCAATTTTGACACCAAAAATATCGAGAGAATAGATACTCTATCAATAAATAAGGATTATAAGAATATCAAACATTTAATTTACCAAAAGATTTTCAGAATATCTGTCGGTAAATATACGAGTAAAAATTTTAAGCAAAAATTTTAGTGTCAAAAATGTCGAGAGAATAGATACTCTTTCGGTAAGTTGAGGAGCAAAAGATTATCACATGTCTACTTTGTCAATAAATTTAGAATAAATGTCAGCAAATATCAAAGTAAAAATTTTAGACAAGAATTTTAGCACAAAAAATGCCTACAGGTTAAAATTTCTATTAGTAAGTTTGGGAGCATAAGATTATAAGACTCCTACTTTGCCAAACAATTTAGAATATATGTCGACAAATATCAAAGTAAAAATTTTAGGCGAAAACTTTAGTGTCAAAAATTCAGAGAAAAATTATTAGACAGGATTTTTAGCTCTAAAGATGAGGAGCACAAAATTATTAGACACCTACTTTGCCGAGAAGTTTAGAATATCTATGGAAAAATATCAGAGAAAAATTTTAGACAGGATTTTTAGCTCTAAAGATGCCAAGAGAATCACACCAACTCTATAAAGATATGATGGACTTACTCTGCTATAAAAATTATCTTTTTTAAATTGGATATTTTGTATCTCTTATATTCACATAACTATGAGTCTAACTATATCATCATCATTAATATCAATGATATTATCATTAAATACATCTTAAATATTATCTATCATAATTAAATATATAACTCAAAATAAGATCAAACTGTAATAGTAATATGTCGGCGTAACCTTTTCTATACGCAAACGGAATAGAATGAAATAAAATTCTATTGAATTATTCTCCAATATCTGAAACATTAATATATTAAAAGGGTGAGTCCAACCACTCAGTAAATAGATAAATAAGTAATAAAAGAGTACAAATAAGGTTTAACAATATATATATAATCGGTAGCTTAGCTAGATAAATATAATTTAAATTTTAATCAATTCCATAATTCTCAAAAAAATAAAAATAATTTAAACTAAACACCTTTTACATATACTAAAATATAATTCTTTATAGATCTCTCTTCAATCCAAGGGCGTATAAAGACTTATGTCGCAAGCCCAAGGAAAAATAACTCCAATACACATATGTAGAGTAATAACTCAAAAGGGTAATTTATAGTATCATTAAATTTATATGAACGCTCATCACCAAAGTATAATCATGCAGGATTATAATAAGAGTGTATATAAATTATTTAACCAGCATAATATAATCAATCAATCACATATATGAAAAATTAAGCTACCATTTATTCTCAATTTATAAGAAAATAATTACCATTAAATAAATCATCATCACGAATTCAGTAAATTCTTTTCTTAAAATCACACATATATATTATACTTTTCCTTAGGAAGTAAGAACTGGTGGAAGTGAGCTGGGTAATTTACCACAATGGCTCAGGCCTAATTGGACTTATTAATAGTTTTCAGTCTTTCAAACAAGAAGGACTCGGCTTACTCACCAGGAATGCACCCTAAGGGAGAGTTCCTGGATCAGGTAGTAAAGAGATACTTATCCAAGAAGCTAGTGATTTGGCTAACCTCAGGTACCTTCCCAATGACACATAAATGCCGATTCCATAAGCTTATTTAACTCATTGCTATTAGTGGAAGAATGCCCTCAATGTCCATGTGGCTGCCTTGAACGAATGCCATTCGTAGTTCTGAATCAACCTCCTAAGTCAATCCGGACGGGAAAAATTCCAAAGGATCATGCCGAGTTCCAGAAATATTCTTTTTTCATCAAAGACCGAGGGTGGATGTGCGTGACTAATCAATTACCTGCTGCTTTCCACTAAGGGTATGAAAGGTGATCTTAACTAGAAATAGAATATCATAAGAGAAGGAAGATTGTAGCCTAGAAAGTCTTACGTGCTCTCTCCTCTTACTTAGATAGAGAAGGTTAAAGCTTATAGGTGGTGCCCTAAGCGCAAAGAAGCTCCCATCATGCTACTTCCACTACTTAACACATGCGTGCTCTGTAAACAAAGGTCGACCATTCTTATTCAATCCTCACAAACCTTATAAGAGTTTTCCCAAGGCTCACTCTAAAATCTAAATGTTTCCAAGCTTACACTCAAACGTTTAACGCTTATACCCAACACTCTAACAATTCAATTGTTTAATTATAGTAAATGAAAATGAAAGTATTTTTCTTAGGCTATTACAATCACAATTACCCTCAAATAAGAGGTTTCTTTTGATCGTGAACCTTACCGGGAGTTTTGTCTGATGTTCATGTCAAAAATTCGGTCGGAATGCTAAAGGGTCCGATTGGAATTCTTGTTTTTCGGTGATAAATTGAGCATCCTTTTGACCGTGAACCTTACTGGGAGTTTTGTCTGATGTTCATATCAAAAATTTGGTCGAAATGCTAAAGGGTCCGGTCGGCATTCTTGTATTCCGGTGACAAACTAAGCATCCTTTTGATTGTGAACCTTACTGTAATAGATTTCATCTTCAATAATCCTATAGTCCGGTCGGTAGTATTAATGGTCCGATCAGACTTTTCAATATTTCTCCATAAATTAAGTTCCTGCAAAATGTACCTTGGCACAAAGTTTAGTATCATTCAATTTAATTGCCTAAAATAAAAATAGAGTAGTTTGTCTAATAAATAACTTAACCAATAACTTAATATTATTTAATGTATTATATAAATAGGTACAAGTTACCTAGCCTAATGATAAACTACTTATTACACTTTTAACCAAATCCCTGTTCAAATCATAGTGATATTAAATTCTTTTTTTTCAAGGTATTACAAATGGCGTTAAATCGAAAGAAAATCCGATCAATCTTCCTCTCTCCCTCTATTTCTCTCTCTCCTCCTCTGTCTATTTTCATTCTCTAACACTCTCTTTCTTTTTGTTTTTTGTTTCTCTCTGTCCAAAATAAATGTTACTCTCTTCAATTAATGACAAGATGTTGTTTGATGACTTTTATTAACTTTTAATATAATTTATTTCTTAAATATTTATTGAATAGTTATATAAATAAGTATAGCCACCATAGCCTAATGGTAAAGCATTTGTTTTCTTTTTCCTTTAGCCCAAGTTCAATTCCTCCAATGCTAAAAACATATTTTTATTTTTACTTTTTTTCTTTTTCTTTTGTTTTCTTCTTTCTTCATTTTTTGCTTTTTAAACTTAATTATTTTTTTAAATTATATTTATATTATTATTTTATTATTTTATTTACACATACATATATTTATTTTTTTGTTTAATTTTTATTTTTATTTAAAAATTTCAAGTTATTAGAAAAAGACTCAGAATATTATATTCTGATAAGCTATCAATATTGCACTCATAAACAAATGAGGTATTATATCTATACTATGATAAGATATTAAGTATATCAATAATATTAAGATTTGAGTAGACATTCTAGGTATTATAGATTGGCCGTACGTTATACGATTTATTTGAGAAATGTCTTCTTTAAAAGTTTCAAAATCTTCAGTTTTAGGAGATGATTGCTCTTTTATATTGAGGAGTTTCTTAAATAACTTGCTTTGACTCAAAAGTTGACTCAAATTTATTTAATTGATTTTTAATTATTTTTATAAAGTCAGAGTCTTTAGATTGTTTGATGTTTTGTTGTCCTATTTTAGACACTTGAAAGGATTTAAAAACATGATTTTTCTGAAACTAGCAGTAAATCAATAAATATTTTAACTAAAGATCAAAATTTATTTATGTAGATTTTAATACTTCTTTACCTTTTATAGAAATTTCTATTTTATTTAACTGTTTACCTATGCTTTTTTAAATGTGCATTACAAAAATTATCTTGTTATATGATTTTCCTATTTGGATCATCATCAAAAATAATTTTAACAGGTGCAGTTGTAATTTCATGTTCACCATGCATGAATATACTTATAGCTTTAGGCGGAAGTCACTCTGAATAATTTTACCATTTACTTTCTATTATGTTTCTTTATTTCTAGTAGTTATATGATTAATAGATTTAGTATTTAGGTTATTTTGTACTTTATAAATTCTTTTAAACAAATCAAAGAATTTCATATTAATTTTATATTATTTTACAAAATTAATATATTTATTTTTTTACTTTCCAAAATCACTTTCTTTACTGATTTTTAATTTTTCTATATTTTTTATTGATGTTACTTCTTTATAAATTTATCTTCTTCAAAAATAAATTTTGATATTTAGTTAAAATATTTATTGATTTACTGCTAGTTTCAGAACTAGTAGAGTCTAAATTTATCTTATCTATTTGACTTAATTCTTCAAAATCTAAATATTCTTTAGGATGTATATATATATATATATACACACACATCACAAGTTGTAGCAAAACGTTGATGGCCTAATCATTTTGCCAAAAGATGGTGTTTGGTTTATCATTATATTCTTCCTTAATTGACAATAGGATATTCCATTTTAAATGCAAGTGGCTAGATTAATGAGCCGTTGATGCTGAAATTTAATATTTTATGCTTATTGAATTTGTTATGTGTGATATAATTCTCAATTTCTCATTTGTACTAATTTATTAGACATCTTTAGCTAGTTTCTTACAATAATTTTTACAAAGCCCTTCAATTTTAGAGTAACTTATATGATGCCATTTTTAAATTAAAAAAATCCCAAAACTATACTGCTATTTTTTTAAAAAATTATCATTAGGGATTTTTAAGTTTAATTGAGAATACATATATTACACTTAACGGCCATTGTTAGTATAATATTATACCATGTGTCGCTATTGTGTCATGTGTCGCTGTTTTAATTTTATCTAATATTTATTTGGAGAGTTCAAATAGAAATATAATATTATATTTAATAATAATTTATTTTTAAATAGTTTAAATATGATTATAATATTATAATAGTTATATTTATTGGAAGAGTTTAAATAAGATTATGATATCCTATTTAATATTTATAATAATTAGTTCTCTATATATTTATGAACGTAAAAAAGTTATAACTATTATGTTGTTATCCCTTTTTTCATAACACTCTCCAGTTTTAAAATCACGAGAATATTATTGACTACTATACTATTGTTCAATTAACATATAAATAATATATTATATTTTTATGTTTTTCTTTTTATTTTTTTATGTTTTTTCATACATTTCGTTTGATCTTTTTTTTTTCTCATTTGATTATCCCGTTTGCAATTATGATAAAAAAAAATATATTATCATTCTTCCGCTCATAGTCAATTCCCTTATAGTCATTTGATTTTTTTATTATTAGATTTTTTATCTTTTTTTATCTTTTTTTATTATTTATTTACTAGGCAATTTTTAGGTTGGTTTGTACCGTTTGGTTGCTGTATTATTTTTTTTTGTAATATTTTGAGTTTATTTTTTTGTTATTTTTATTATATTTTTAGCTTTTTATAGAAATTTTTCGCTTTTTTGAGTTTTTTAAATTACTAATTTTTTATTAGATTTTGAATAATCCATAATTTTATTTTTGAGTAAAAACTAGAATAGATCTCACGCTATACTGTGTATATTTTTATTAACTATTTATATATTAATTTCAAAACTTATAATAATTTTAAGCAAAAAATTAAAAAATTAATTTATAAAAGTAAAACTAACAATTTAAATAATAGCAATTAAAAACTAAATCTAACAAAAAATTAAATAAACATAACATAAAAATTAAATAACATAAACTAAAAATAAAATCTAATCAAATAATAAATCTAAGCAAAAATTAAAATAAAATAATTAAAGTAACTAAAATTAAAACAAAATCCTAATAAAAATTGAATTGCATAAATTAAAAAAAAATTTAACATAAATTAAAATAAAATTATAGTTTACATAAAATCAAATGAAAATACTTAATTAAAAACTCAAAAAAACTAAACAAAAGTTAAAAAAAACTCCAATAACAAAACAAATCACAATCAAACAGCAGAATAAATTAAATTGTTTAAAAAAATCATATAACAAAAAATATTAAAAAAATACATTAAATAAGTAGAGAAAAAGTAAAAAAAGGAATGAGAAACGACAATGAAATAAAGAACGACAATATTTTTCATCATACTTAATTTTAAAACTGAATAATATTGTGAGAGATGAACGAGAATAGCATAGTAGATATTATTTTTTTATGTTATATATATACAATTATTATCAATATCAAATATAATATTATAATTCTATTTAAACTCTCCAAATAAATAGAATTGTTATCAATATTAAATAAAATATTATAATCCTATTTGAACTCTCTAAATAAATATAATTATTATCAATATTTTAATACAATAATTATTATCAATATCAAATCAAATATCATAATCCCATTTGGACGCTCTAAATAAACATCAAATAAATATTTATTGTATGATAAATAATAAATTTAAATTTGAAATATTAAAAATAGAATGTATGGAAATATTATAATAACGGCACATGGTATAATATTATATTAACAATAATTATTTTAGTATTATATATAGATACTCACATCATCGTGCGAAACCTCATTCTAGTGTATAATATATATATATATATGTATGCACACACTAGATGTGTTTTTGATATATTAAATTATTGCAAATTAAAAGTGAGTATTTTTTAAATTAGATGAACAACACTTTTTTTTTTCAAAAAAAAAGAGGTGAGCATTTTTTTAAAAAATATTTTCAACTCTTTTTCGGTATTTTCTTACAAAGTCTAAGTTTTTAAAGGTTTTTTTTATAAAATTGTAAAGAAAAAAAATTATAAAGTATTATCAATATTTTTGAAGTACTTTCAAATTTATCAACATTTTTTATTAGTAAATTATTATAAATTTATTATATGTATATATATATATATATATGATAATTTTTCAAAATTTATTATGCATTTTTGTAAAATGATTAAAATAAAATGGATAGAAGATGTAAAACTTTTAAAAAATGTATTGAACGCTGTGATTTTCCCGTTTCTAAAGTTATGAACTTGGGCTACTTGACAAAAAGAAAATTTAAAAAATTACACCATTGACTACTTTTAAACTTCACTTTTCAATTTTACTCAGATTTATTTTGTTTTTCATTGTTAACTTTTTGTTTTTTCATTTTTACATTATTTTTGTTTTTGTTTTTCAAAATTACGAATTTTCTTTTCTCTTCATATGGAAAGCTCTTTGTTATCAGTGGCGTTTATCAATCAAAATCATGATCAATCCGAGATAAAAGAGATGCATTCAAGGGATTGTTTAAAAACTATATATTCTTGAATTTCAATTTTGATCTCTTTCATTGCATCAAATTCTAATTGGATTTTAAGTGATAGAACTGTGCTTGCTGTGAAATGGATCGAGAAAGAAGAGCATGTTGACAAGGAATTTAGATCTGAAGTTGCGGCAATTGCTAATGCTCAACATGTAAGTCTGGTGCATTTACTTGGTATCATAGTGTACCAGGAGGACCTCGATTTGTTGTTTATGACTTTATCCCAAATGGATCTTTAGATTGTTGGATTTTCTTCCAAAAATAGAACTCGAAATCTATCTGGAGGTTTTTTATTATGGGAGTTAATGTTTTAGAATGGCCATTGTTGTACTAGAGCACGCAACAGCCCAGGTAAAAAAATTTATCAAGTGAGCCAATTTTGCTAATATTGGAATATATTTTTTAATGGATGGAGCTTCTCTTGTTATTTATTTCGAATAGAATAATTGAAAAAATCTTTCCCAAAAATGCCAAGAGAGAAATGAGCGTATCTCAAATATACAAAAGGACCTTAATTAATTGGTTGCAAGCTAAACAGCAATTATGGTGTCTGAACGGTGAAAACAAGGACCTATTGTAGTACTTCTTGTTAGATATTTATTAATTTATTTTATTATTTTATTCTATTCTATTATTTAGGAAGTTCTTATTTCCTTGTTATTAGGCTATGTTGTTTAGTGGTTTAGTGGGCATCTGATACACACGTTTTTCTATTTCTTTTTTATTTTCTTGTCAGCCTATTTAGAGATGTTGGTTAGTCGTTTAGTGGGCATCTGATACCCACGTTTTTCTATTTCTTTTTTGTTTTCTTGTCAGCCTATTTAAAGGCCATTTCTTTTTTGAAATATATAACAAGCAGCAGCTTGCTTTTATTCCCGTGGGAGTTAATGTTAATTGTATCAGTGGTATCAAAGCCTAAAATCAGCAGCAGCTAATCACAATGTCTACTGATTCAAATTTTGTGTAAGCAACAATACTAAGATTCGATGGTCACTATGATCATTGGGCATGCTAATGGAAAATTTCCTCCGATCCAAAGAGTATTGGTTAATTGTTGATCAGGAATTCAAGAGCCAGCACAAGGTACAGTTTTGTCTGATGCCTAGCAAAAAGAATTGAAGGCAAGAAAGCCGAAGGATTTAAAGGTAAAAAATTATCTCTTTCAAGCAATAGATCGTCCTATCCGGAAACAATTCTCTACAAAGAAACTTCCAAGGATATTTGGGATTCCATGAAGAAGAAATATCAAGGCTCCGTTAGAGTGAAGCACGCACAACATCAAGCCTCGAGAAAGGATTTCTGAGACTCTGCAGATGAAGGACGGAGAATCTATCACTAGCTATTGTGCTAGAACTATGAAGATAGCCAACAAGATGCAATTTCATGGCGAGAAGCTGAAAGATGTCACCATCGTGGAGAAGATATTACGTTCCCTCACACCAAAGTTTGATTATGTTGTTTGCTCAATTGAAGAATCAAAAGATATAGATGCGCTTTCTCTTGATGAATTGCAGAGTTCTTTGCTGGTCCATGAGCAAAAGATGGACAGAAGTTCAGTAGTGGAGGAGCAAGCTTTTGAAGGCTTTTACTAATACTCATTCCTCAAGTTCTAGAGGAAGGGGTAGAGGTACAGGTACATGTACTGGTACTGGTGGAGGTAGAGGAAGAGGAGATCGAGGCAATAGAGATGAAGGTAATAGAGATGGTTGCAAAGCCAATAATGATCAATTTCAAGGCACAAGCAGAGGACAAGTTTATGACAAATCTGAGGTAGAATGCTTTAGATGTCATACATTTGGTCATTATCGTTCTGAATGTTATACTAGGCTGCCCAATAATAAGGGAAAGAAGTCGAATTTTGCTACAAATGAAGAAGGATAAACTTTGCTGATAGCATTCAAGTTGATAATGAACTAGAGGAAGATGTGTGGTATATGGATACGGGCTGTAGCAATCACATGAGTAGAAGTAAGTCTTTTTTCTCTTATTTAAATGAAAATTTTCACTCTATTGTGAGTTTTGGTGATTGCTCTTCTGTAAATTTGATGGGCAAGGGAGATGATGCAAGAAAGGATCCCTTGAAGCTAGCAAGTGGACCAATCACTATGAGCAAGGCAAAGAGATATCAAGCTAGTATGGCTTTGCATATTCAAGAAGAGATTTCCAAAGAGCTTCAAGAATTATCATTCAAGAAGACGGAGATAGAGCTTGAAGAAGGCATACCAAAGCTGATTATGATGCTTAGTGTGGAAGCTAAAGGCTAGCTAAAGAAAGGTCCAACGTGCAAGAAAGGTCCATGGGGGTTCATATAAAGCCTTGGGAAGTAATTTAAAGCCCATGGACAGCCCAAATAGTGTGGGCGTTTCTTATGTTGAAGGGATTAGTTTGGTTGTTTCCATTCTTTATATTTTCCTTATTGGATTAGGATTTTGTTTCCATACTTTATATTTTCCTTATGCAATTAGGAATGTTTTATGTTTTCCTTATGCAATTAGGAATGTTTTCCTTATGCAATTAGGAATGTTTTAGTTTTCCATATGCAATTAGGAATTTTATAACCCTTATTTAAGGGCACTATTAGGCCGAATTTCAGGAAATAACAATTAATAAAAATTTTTCGAATTCTTCTACAAGTTCTTCTTGTGAATTTTCGTGTGTGAGAGATTAGAGTGGATTCTTTAATTCTTTCTTTGCATCAAGAATTAGGTTTACTTATCAACAAGAGTTGTGGCGTTTTCCTTCTTCTTACCAACTAAATCCTTCAATCATAGTGAGTTCGCGTCTCTTTATAGGCGTTGGGTTCCTTAGGAGGTGATTATCAAGTTTCAAGGAGTTCTCTACTATTGTTATACGTTGGGTTTGCTACCATCGTTGCTAAGGGTCCGCGTCAGGAGATGTTAAGATACAAACCAAGAATGGTTTTGTTGAAACAATCTCTAATGTGTTTTATGTTCCTGATTTAGAAAGCAATTTGTTGAGTACTGATCAATTGTAAGAAAAGGGTTATGTTATAATCATTCAAAAGGGTGATTGTGAAATTTATGACCCTATTAGAGGAGTTATTGCTATTGTGTAAATGAGTTCAAACAGGTTGTTTTCTTTGCAGATTGAGTGTATTCAAACTTGTTTAATGACCAAAATAAAAGACCCAACATGGCTATGGCATTTTCGTTATGGGCACTTGAATTTTGGTGGTTTGAAAACTCTCCAACAGAAAAATATGGTGGTCAGTCTTCCTCAAATCACCACTCCTTCCCAAGTTTGTGAAGAACGTTGTTGTTGGCAAACAACAACGTTCTCAATTTCTAAAAGGGAAGTCATGGAGAGTAAAAGATATTTTAGGGCTGGTACATCAGATATTTGTGGCCTAATAAAACCAATTTCTATTGGAGGTAAAAAGTACTTAATTACATTTACTGATGATTTTTTTAGAAAAACTTGGGTTTATTTCTTGCAGGGAAAATCAAAAGCTTTTTTGTGCATTCAAAGGCTTCAAGGCTTGTGTTGAAAATGAAGTAAGAAAGACCATAAAGACCCTCCGAACAGATCGTGGTGGAGAGTATTGCTCAAAGAAATTTTATGTTTTTTGTGATGAGCATGGTATTAGAAGAGAACTTACAGCAGCCTACACACCACAACAAAATGGCGTATCAGAGAGCAAGAATAGAACCATCCTTAATATGGTGAGAAACTTGCTTGCAAGAGGAAAAATTCCAAAGAGCTTTTGGCCTAAAGCAGTAAATTGGAGTGTTCATGTTTTAAATAGATGTCCCACGTTTGTTGTCCAAAACATGACACCATTGGAGGCTTGGAGAGAGCGAAAACAAGCAGTAGAGCATTTTAGAATTTTTTGTTGTATCGCCTACACAATGTCCCAGATGAGAAAAGGAAGAAGCTTGATAATAAAAGCAAAAAGTGTGTTTTTCTCGGTGTTAGTGAAACATCCAAGGCATATAAATTGTTCAATCCATCAACAAAAAAGATTTTAATTAGCAGAGACGTTGTTTTTGATGAAGGAAGCACCTAGGATTGAGATAGGCAGCAGCCTACTCAAGCCCTATATGATAACGAAGTTGAAGAGGTAGCTCTAATGCCAAAAAAATTCAACAAATACTACTCCAGTAGCTGCTAAAATTTTATCATAAAATTTAACAAATACTATTCCAGCAGCTGCTGAATTTTGCCAACAACAAGAGATGTCAGTAGTGCTGCAACTGAATCTCTTCACCGCATTTGGAAAAGGCCCGCATGGATGTAAGATTATGAGGTAACTGGAATTAATGTAAAATGGAATTACTCACTTTGCATTGTTTGCGTATTGTGACCCTACAACTTTTGAAAATGCTATCAAAGAAACAAAATGGCAACAAGCAATGGATGCTGAAATTGAAGCTATTGAAAGGAATGACTCTTGGGAGCTAACTGATCTTCCAGAAGGGCATAAAACTATTGGTGGAAAACAAAGCTCAAAGAAAATGGTGAAGTGGACAAGTATAAGGCGCGGTTAGTAGCTAAAGGATATAGCCAAGAATATGGAGTTGATTATCCATAAGTTTTTGCTCCGGTTGCAAGACATGACACTATTAGATTGGTGATTGCATTGGCAGCATAGAATTCGTGGCCTATTTTTCAGTTAGATGTAAAATCAGCATTCTAGCATCGAAACTTGAAGGAAGAGGTATATATCAAACAACCCTTGGTTATATTAAGAAAGGAAATGAGCATAAAGTTTATAAATTAAAAAAGGCTCTTTATGGACTAAAACAAGCTCCACAAGCTTGGTATAGTCGTATTAAGGCATATTTTCTAAAATCGGGTTTCCATAAATGTCCTTATGAGCATACATTATTTGTCAAAATTGGTAATAAATGGAAAATGCTCATCGTCTGATTGTATGTGTTAGGTTTTTGGGTTCCCTCCTATGTGAAAACCCAATATTTGAGCGCACTTATTTTAGCCCATTAGACTATTAATGTTTAGCATATTTATATACTAATATTAACCTAAGTCATAAGTGTGTGTGTGTGTGTGTCATTTGTATCAGTCACTAAAAAGAAAGAAAGAGAGAAAAGGGAGAGAAAAGAAAGAGATTTTTTTTTCTGCAAAGGGAGTCAACAGGGCAGTCTTGGTTTTCCGGCGATTGTACGGTCATACGTGATCCAATCAGGCTGAAATTTGGACAGAAGTTAGAGGACTCATCGTTCTTCATTCTTCGGTGAAGATCTGTTTTAGACGGTTGGATTTCCGGCATTTGTGACTCGAAGTTTACTGTTCACGTGCAGTTTTGCAACAGGGACTGGTTTGCCTTTCTCCGACGATCGGACGGTTATTTGTGGTCAGATTTGGCTGAATTTTGGTGATCAAGTTTAGAATTGATTGTTCTTTAGTCTGGACGGTGGAGATCAGATTTAAACAACCGGAGCTCATCCATTGGCATGAACAGTAGCTATTTTGGGTGATTTTTCTCTATTCTCTTGTTTATTTCTTGATGTTTGGTAGATTTGGTGTTGCTACTTTACTTGAGGGTTGTTGTAGTAGCTTGTAGTTGCTGTAAACATTAATTTTGATAGTGGAGTTCTTTTACTTAGACCAAGAGAGGTCCCGTGATTTTTATCATTCACATTGAAGGGGTTTTCTACGTTAAAAATCCTTGTGTTTATGTGTGAATGATTTTTGTGCATCTTGGGCAGATTGTAGATTGGTTGTTTGCTGAATTTTTTACTTAGTCACTCCTCATAGATTCATTCAAGTGGGGAAGAACTTATCCCTGTTCCTTTCCCATCAAAGTGGTATCAGAGCTAGTTCATTAGTTCATTGGCTGTTTGCTTGTTTGAATGATGGAGGTGAATGTGAGTAAAATGGTTTATTTGGATGGCATAAATTATCACAAGTGGAAAGGAAAAATGAAAGATTTTCTTATTGTGAAAAGATTGCATTTACCTGTATTTGCTTCTCAAAAACCCGAGTCTAAATCTAATGAAGATTGGGAATTTGACCATTTGCAAGTATGTGGCTTTATTAGGCAATGGGTATAAGATAATGTATTGAATCATATTGCTAATGAAACAAATGCCAAGACTTGTGGGAAAAACTTGAAACTTTGTATGCTTCAAAGACTGGTAATAATAAGTTATTTTTGCTTAAACAAGCTATGCCCTTGCAATATAGAGAAGGCAGCTCTATACTTGATCATGTGAATGAATTTCAAGGTATCTTTGATCAATTATCTGGCATGGGTGTCAAATTTGATGAAGAAGTTATTAGACTTTGGTTGTTGAATACAGTTCCTGACTCATGGAAAAACTTTCGTGTATCTTTGACTAATTCTGCTCCTGAAAGTGGTGTAACCATGTCATATGCAAAGACAGGTGTTTTGAATGAAGAGATGAGAAGAAGAAATCAGGGGGCATCTAGTTCACAGTCAGAAATTTTGGTTACTGAAAACAGGGGGAGAAGTAAAAGCAGGAGTCAAGATCAGAATAGAGGCAAGAGCAGGAGTAAATCAAAATCAAGGTATAAGAACCTTGAATGTCATTACTGTGGTAAACAAGGCATATCAAGAAATATTGTTTCAAGTGGAAGAAAGAGAACAAGGCAGACAAAGGGAAGCAAGAAAGGAGAGGCAATGATAATAATACTGATCGTGTTGCCAATACTACTTCAGATGATGATTTGGCTATAGTTTATCAAGAGAATATAGTCAATATAGCTTATGATGATACTGCTTGAGTTCTTGACAGTGGTGCATGCTTTCATGTTACATCAAGGAATGAGTTCTTCACATCTTATACTCCGGGTGATTTTGGAGTTTTGAAGATGGGTAATGATGGAGTGTCAAAGGTGATAGGCACTGTAACTGTTTGTTTAGAGACCCAAAATGAAACAAAATTAGAGCTGAAAAAATGTTAGACATGCACCTAACATTAGGTTGCATTTGATCTCTACTAGTAAGCTTGATGATGATAGCTATTGCAGCACTTTTGATGATGAAAAATGTAAAATCAGCAAAGGCTCTTTGGTTGTGGGTAGAGGAAAGATGGCTTCGGGCTTATATTGGTTGCAAGCTTCAATCTCTACAGATCTTGTTAATGCAGTTGAAAGTGATAGCTCTTCAGAATTATGGCACAAGGTTGAGTCACATTAGTGAGAAGGGACTTGATTGTCTAGCTAAAAAGAATTTACTTTTTGGGTTGAAAGGTACAAGGTTAGACAGGTGTGTTCATTGCTTAGCTGAAAAATAGAAGAGAGTTTCTTTCAAACATCATTCTCCTTCCATAAAAAATGATTTGCTTGAGCTGGTACATTCAGATGTATGTGGTCCTTTGAAGGAAAAGTCATTTGGTGGTGCAATTTACTTTGTGACCTTTATTGATGATCATTCTAGGAGACTTTGGGTTCGTACCTTAAAGTCCAAAGATCAAGTTCTTGGTGTATTTAAAGAATTTCAAGCTTCTGCTGAGAGAGAAACTGGAAAGAAGTTAAAATGTATTCGCACTGATAATGGTGGTGAGTATGGTGGGCCTTTTGATGCATATTGCAGAGAACAGGGTATCAGACATCAGAAGACACCTCCTACGACTCCCCAGCTGAATGGTTTGGCAGAAAGGATGAACAGAACATTGATGGAGAGAGTCAAATGTGTGCTATCAGAGGCTAAATTGCCTAACTCTTTTTGGGGTGAAGCTTTGTACACTGTTGCATATGTGATTAATCTAACTCCCACTATTGCATTGGGAAATGATGTTCCAAATAAGTTCTGGTATGGTAAGGATGTTTTTTACGACCATCTAAGAGTGTTTGGTTGCAAATGTTTTGTTCGTATTCCCAAAGATGAGAGGTCCAAGTTAGATGCCAAGACTAGACAGTGTATCTTCATTGGCTATAGGCAAGATGAGTTTGGTTACGGATGCTATGATCCAATTCAGAAGAAACTTGTTAGAAGTTGTGATGTAGTATTTGTAGAAGATTAGACTATTAAAGATATCAGCAAGGTGGAGAAATCAAAGCCTGAGATTGGTGGTTTGATTGACCTAGACTTATCTCCTACAACTCATACGCCTGATGCAGTTAAGGTTCAAAATCATGATGATGTGCAAAATAATAATCAGAATGCAGATGAGGTCGGTGCTCCTGAATATGAAGCAGTTGATGATCAATAAGAGGCACATGTTGGGGAACCTGAAGCTCCACTTATGAGGTCTACCAGAGATCGAATGCATTCTACCAGGTATTCACCTGATGAGTATATACTCTTGACAGATGGAGAAGAACCTGAATGATATGAAGAGGCTATTGAGAGTGAGCAAAAGGCATAATGGATTGCAGCTATAAAAGATGAAATGCAATCTTTAGCTGATAATCACACCTTTGAATTAATGAAGCTTCCTAAAGATAGAAAAACCTTGAAGAATAGGTGGATCTATAAAATAAAGCAAGAAGAGAATTCATCATCTCCACGATATAAAGTTAGATTAGTTGTCAAGGGCTTTAGTCAGAAAAAGGGAGTTGACTTTGAGGAGATTTTCTCACCAGTGGTCAAGATGTCATCAATTCGTGTTATTTTGGAATTAGCTGCTACTCTTGATTTAGAGGTTGAGCAAATGGATGTTAAAATAGCCTTCCTTCATGGTGACTTAGAGGAGAAAATCTACATGGAACAACCTGAAGGTTTTGTGGTAAAAAGAAAAGAAAATTATGTTTGCAAACTGAAAAAGAGTTTGTATGGGCTGAAACAAGCACCTAGGCAATGGTATAAGAAGTTTGAGTCAGTTATGGTTCAACAAGGCTACAAGAAGACTACTTCTGATCATTGTGTTTTTGTGCAGAGATTTTCTGATAGTGATTTTATCATCATGTTGCTATATGTTGATGATATGCTCATTACGGGTTCTAGTTCTTCAAGAATTGATAGCTTGAAGAAAGAGTTGAGCAAGTCCTTTGCAATGAAGGATTTAGGGCCAGCAAAGAAGATTATTGGCTTGAGGATCATCCATCATAGAAAATACAAGAAGTTGTGGCTATCTCAAGAAAAGTATATTGAGAAAGTATTGTAGCGATTTAATATGGCTAAAGCTAAACATGTAAGTACCCCTCTTGCCATGTCTTTCAAATTGAGTGGCAAACAATCTCCTTCTAGTGAGCAAGAGAAAGAATATATGCAGAAAGTTCCTTATGTATCTGCAGTAGGTAGCTTGATGTATGTTATGGTTTGCACTAGGCCAGACATAGCTCATGCAGTTGGTACTGTTAGTAGATTTTTGTCTAATCCAGGAAAAGAGCATTGGGATGCTGTGAAGTGGATTTTGAGATATCTCCGTGGCACTGCTAGTTTGAAGTTGTGTTTTGGGACTGGGAAGCCTATTCTCAGTGGTTATACAGATTATGATTTGGCAGGGGATGCAGATTCAAGAAAGTCTACTTCTGGATATCTGATCACTTTTGTAGGGGGAGCTGTGGCATGGCAATCTAGATTGCAGAAATGCATTGCATTGTCTACTACAGAAGCCGAATTCATTGCAGCAACTGAAGTATGTAAAGAATTGCTTTGGATGAAGAAGTTAGTGAATGAGCTTGGCTTTATACAGAAGAGATATGTCTTATTTTGTGACAGTCATAGCGCTATTCATCTCGGTAAAAATCCCACTTTTCATGGTAGATCCAAATACATAGATATGAGGTATCATTGGATTCGTGATATTTTGGATTCTAAGCAACTTGAACTTGAGAAGATACATACTGATGATAATGGTTCTGATATGTGCACAAAGGCTTTACCAAGAGAAAAATTTGAGGCATATTGTAGAGTTGCCGGTTTGGCAAACTCCTTCACATAGTCTGGAAGGGGGAGAATTGTTAGGTTTTTGGGTTCCCTCCTATGTGAAAACCCAATATTTGAGCCCACTTATTTTAACCCATTAGGCTATTAATGTTTAGCATATTTATATACTAATATTAACCTAAGTCATAAGTGTGTATGTGTGTGTCATTTTTATCAGTCACTAAAAAGAAAGAAAGAGAGAAAAGGGAGAGAAAAGAAAGAGATTTTTTTTCTGCAAAGGGAGTCAACAGGGCAGTCTTGGTTTTCCGGCGATCGTACGACCATACATGATCCGATCAGGCTGAAATTTTGATAGCAGTTAGAGGACTCATCGTTCTTCATTCTGGACGGTGAAGATCTGTTTTGGACGGTTAGATTTCCGGAATTTGTGTCTCGAAGTGTACTATTTACGTGCAGTTCTGCAACAACGACCAGTTTGCATTTCTCCGACGATCGGATGGCCATTTGTGATCGGATTTGGCTGAATTTTGGTGAGAAAGTTTAGAATTGATTGTTCTTTAGTATGAACGGTGGAGATCAGATTTGAACAACCGGAGCTCATCCATTGGCATGAACAGTAGCTATTTTGGGTGTTTTTTCTCCATTCTCTTGTTTATTTCTTGATGTTTGGTTGATTTGGTGTTGCTACTTTACTTGAGGGTTGTTGTAGTAGCTTGTAGTTGTTGTAAACATTAATTTTGATAGTGGAGTTCTTTTACTTGGACCAAGAGAGGTCCCGTGGTTTTTATCCTTCACATTGAAGGGGTTTTCCACGTTAAAAATCATTGTGTTTATGTGTGAATGATTTTTGTGCATCTTGGGCAGATTGTAGATTGGTTGTTTGCTGAATTTTTACTCAGTCACTCCTCATAGATTCATTCAAGTGGGGAAGAACTTATCACGGTTCCTTTCCTATTAGTACGTTGATGATCTCATATTTACTAGAAATTGTGATGTCATGTTTAAAGAATTTATGAAGTCTATGTTGGAAGACTTTGAAATGTCTGATCTTGGTAAGAGGCATTATTTTCTTGGCATAGAAGTTGTGCAATTTGATGATGGGTTTTTTATTTCCCAAAAGAAGTATGTACCAGAGATTTTAAACAGGTTTCATATGAAGGATTGCAATCCTACAAACACTCCAACTGAGTTTGGCTTGAAGCTAAATAAAGATCATAAAGGGAAGAAGGTGGACAGCATGCTTTACAAGCAAATTGTGGGTAGTTTGATGTATCTAACTGCTAAAAGATCTGACATCATGTATTCTATTACTCTCATAAGCAGATATATGGAGAATCCAACTGAAATGCACTTGTTAGCTGCTAAAAGAATCCTTCATTACTTGCACGGAACAAAGGATTTTGGGTTGTTAATAAGAAGAGTGAAAAGTCAGTTTTTCTTGGCTTTACTGATAGTGATTATGCAAGTGATCAGGATGATAGAAAGAGCACTTCGGGATATGTTTTCTTATTGGGCACAGGGGCTGTTTCGTGGTCCTCCAAGAAACAACCAATCGTCACTTTGTCGAGTGCAGAAGCTGAGTTTGTTGCTGCTACAACTTGTGCTTGCCAAGCTATTTGGTTAAGAAATATTCTTGAGGAGCTTCAGTTCAAGCAAGATAAAGCCACTAGAATTTTTTGTGACAACAACTCAGCCATCAAGCTATCCAAGAATCCTGTGCTACATGGAAGAAGCAAGCATATTAACGTGAAGTATTATTTTTTAAGAGACTTGAGCAATGGTGGAGTAATTGAGTTGAAGTATAGCCGAAGTGAAGATCAACTAGCATATATATTTACTAAACCTCTCAGATTACTTCCCTTCCTAAGTCTGAGAAAGTTGTCGGGCGTTTGCGCTATGGAAAATCTAACTGGAGATGGAGCTGCATAAACTAAAACTTGAAAGTTTTCAGTTTAAAGGAGGGATTGTTAGATATTTATCAATTTATTTTATTAATTTATTCTATTCTATTATTTAGAAAGTTAGCAGTGGTTATTTCCTTATTATTAAGCTATGTTGGATAGTCGTTTAGTGGGCATCTGATGCCCACGTTTTTCTTTTTCTTTTTTGTTTTCTTGTCAGCCTATTTAAAGGCCACTTCTTTTTTGAAATATATAACAAGCAGCAGCTTGCTTTTATTCCCTTTTTTTGTGCTTTCAATTCTCTATTTCTTATGTTAATTGTATCACTTCTCTCATCTTATCAGTTCAAAGCGCTGAGCTGTGAAAACAGAGATGCGAAGTTATTCTTACTACTACAATATTTTCTCACACATATTTTAGAGCATTAAATGTGTATTAGGAATTGGATATCATTAAATTTTTTTTCCTAAAATCAATTTTAACCCTTTTCTTATAATTCCATTTTTTTTTACTTTTAATTAATTATTTTTAAATAAAATAAATTACAATGTAATATCTATAATACAAGTGATATTGTAAATTTGTAATCCCAAAAATTTATTTTTTATTTTACAATGTTATAAAATTTGTTTTTATTTTATAAGAATAAATTTAGATGTTCAAATAATAAAAAAATCATTTTACTTGCATATGTTCAAATAATAAGAAATTAGTTTATTTGTTTCATTAATATTTTTAACACAAAGTTATAGAAAAAAAGAAGATATGAGCTGATTATAGCAATAGAATAAAAAATTTTGGAATATTTAAAACTATTCAATTTTTATTTCTTAAAAAATGTGCACTTTCTTCTTTTTTTTTTCGATTTCAGCAATAATCACTTTCTTTCAATTTGTGATAATTAATATGTTAAAAATATATGTGTGAAGTATAAAAGATATATATATACATATAACATATTTTCAGTTAAATTTAAAAAATATTTTAAAATCATAAAATATTAAGTATTTTACTTCAAAATCTACTCCCAAACCACATTATACGGTGCGTTTCCACATTATAAACCACGAAAGCTTCTGCCCATTCTTCTCCCCATGCTACGCGTTTGGCTTTAACGCTACCGTTCTTGAATAAATTAATCTTTTTTGCAGACAGGAATACAATTACATTCTCTGTTTTACGGAAGCAAATTTTGCTGAATCTGAGGCTTTGCTTGATTGGATGAAATGGTGGATTCGCATAAACAGGTGGGCTGATGTTCTTGATTATTTATACTAGTTGTTATAACCATATAATCAGTTTGTTAGATTGTTTATGTACGTTTTCAAGTTATTTTCGACAATGTGTTGTCCTTCTCCGCTTCGATCTATTTTTCAAGATCTGTCTGTCGTCAACTGTCAATTACCGTTCGATATACTCTATGCTGGAATCTAATTTTATTTGTTAATTTTTAGACAAATGATATACTCATTGCTCTTAGTATTTGTTGGTCAGTAAACATCATGAATTTCAACTTAGCTAAAATTTTGAAAATAAAAAGCGTCATTTGACTCTCTTTTTTTCTCAATCGAGAGGAATTATGAAGAAAGAATGACAATGTCAAATACTGTCTCTTATTGAATATAACCGAAAAAGTCTATAATAAGAATAATATATTTTGGCCAAATACATATTTAGCCCCTTGAATTTGTAACATTTAGTCAATTTGCCCCTTAAACTTTTAATTTAACCATATGGCTCCCTCAACTTATGTTTTTTTTAACTTATAAATATAAATTCGCTAAGTCACACCGAATCACTTAACGTATTTACTTAGTATAAAATATACAAAAATAAGAGGCAAAGTGACTAATTCATTAGTATAAATGTCTATTAGTAAAAAAATAGACAAGTACAGAGATAAGATGGTTAAAATAAAAGTTCACGAGGTAAAATGACTAAACGCTATAAATTTATGGGCTACATGTATATTTGGCCATATATTTTATTATGTTCCTCAATTAAGAATTTAGAGTTTCTATTTACTATTGAGTTATTTTCTATTTAATTAAGTTGTTTTTTATAATAGATTTATTTGTTTCAGAATCCTAAAATATAGATTAGGAAGTTTATAATATGATTTTCTTATTTTTGTAATAAGATTTGTCCTATTTAAAGGACTTTATGATTAATAAAAAAAGAAGCAGAATTTATAAAAAATAATTATAGATGTATGGAGTTCTCTCTTAATGAGGTCCAAGGTTTAAAGCTCCCTTTGATGAGTTCAATATCAAAGCTCCCTTCGATGAGTTTAACTAAGGAAAAGTAAATTGAGCTAAATCACTAAGGAAAAGTAAATTGAGCTAAATTTCCAAATCAATCACCCTGTGATGCAATCCTGATCTATGGAACATAATAATTTGGTATCAGAACCTAATAAAATAAGCAATTCCTCAAAAAAAAAAACAAATTATCAATGATTGAAATGGCAAAATGGAGAGCAAAGGGTTTGTGTTATAACTATGATGAACTGGATACAACCGCACAACAGTGTAATAAGCTATTTTTGCTAAAGTTGGGAGACACTTGTGATCCAAATATGAAGGAAGAACAAGTGGGGGAACTGAAAATCCTAGAGTATCAACATTTTTCAAAACTAGTTTATCCATGTTTCGAGCTTGAGGATAAGCTCTTTCTTCAGGTGGAGAGTAATGTTAGATTCCTAAATAGAAAAAATCTATAAGAAGAATAATATATTTTATTTGGTTCCTAAATTAGGAATTTATAGTTTCTATTTACTATTGAGTTATTTATATTTAATATTGAGTTGTTTCTATAATAGATTTATTTATTTAGGAATCCTAAAATATAGATTAGGAAGCTTATAATATGACTTTCCAATTTATGTAATAAGATTTATCCTATTTAAATGACTTTATGATTAATAAAAAGAGAAGCAGAGTTTATCAAAAAGAATAATAGAGGTCTGAAGCTCTCTCTTAATGAGATCCACGGTTTAAAGCCCCATTTGATGAACTTAAGAGCTTGTTTGGATGGAGGTAGTGGGAGGGTTTATAGAGAATGAAGAGTTTTGTATAGTGTTTGGGTGGAGATATTTGAAAGTGTAATAAAGTATGGGAAGGATCTAGGAGGTTTTTGAAGGTTTAAAAAGGATAGGTTTTCTTTCATTTCATTGTACCTCCAAATTGGAGGTTTTTGGATGTTAACTATATATTATTCCAATATTACCCTTGTCTTTTTCATAAAAATTCCATAGTTATTCTTTATTCTTTTTTTTCAACCAACAATTATTTAATAAAATTGATAGCAACAAACAAGCATTTAATATGTATTATAAGATTAATTTTTGCTCATTTGTATAATTTTGACGAATTTATATTAGTGTATAAAAAATTTAATATTTATTAGAACTAATATTAAATATTTTGTGAGATTGTTATTAAAATATTAATTTAAAAAATATATCAACCTTATTTTAAAAATAATATATTAATATTAAAGATTTATTAAGATTGACATTATTTAAAAAAATAAAAAAAATAAGAGTTAAAATGTACAAGGATATATTTATAATTTTAAGTATAACCTTGGCTCATGATTCAAATACCATATATTTCTTCCAAACATAATAAATATTAATACTTTACTTCACTCTATTTTACCCTACTGTACTCTAATTTATGAAATCTCAGAGTACCCTCATCCAAACAAACTCTAAGGTCAAAGCTCCCTTTGGTGAATTTAACCAAGCAAAAGCCAATTGAACTAAATTTCCAAATCAATCGCCCTGCAATACGGTCCTGGTCTATGGAACATAACATTTTTATAAACTCAAGTTTGATTAAATGCTTAATTATGAAGTGTTAATCCTAGTTATCTTTTGGCGTGCTTATCAATTTTTGGGCAGAACTGATTGATGCTGCATTTAAGGGAACAATAAACATTCTAAAGTCGTGCGAAATTTGCCTCTATGTGAAGAGTGATCATAACATCTTCCATGCAGCAATCATGTTGATGTAAGAAAGGACCCCTTGAAGCTAGCAAGTGGACCAATCACTAGGAGCAAGGCAAAGAGATATCAAGCTAGTATGGCTTTGCATATTTAAGAAGAGATTTCCAAAGAGCTTCAAGAATTATCATTTAAGAAGATGGAGATAGAGCTTGAAGAAGTCACACCAAAGCTGATTATGATGCTTAGTGTGGAAGCTAAAGGCTAGCTAAAGAAAGGTTCAACGTGCAAGAAAGGTTCATGGGGGTTCATATAAAGCCTTGGAAAGTAATTTAAGGCTCATGGACAGCCCAAATAGTGTGGGGCGTTTCTTATGTTGAAGGGATTAGTTTGGTTGTTTCCATACTTTATATTTTCCTTAGTGGATTAGGATTTTGTTTCCATACTTTATATTTTCCTTAGTGGATTAGGATTTTGTTTCCATACTGTTTTCCTTATGCAATTAGGAATGTTTTCCTTATGCAATTAGGAATGTTTTAGTCTTAATTTTCCTTATGCAATTAGGAATGTTTTCCTTATGCAATTAGGAATGTTTTCCTTATGCAATTAGGAATGTTTTAGTCTTAATTTTTCATATGCAATTAGGAATTTTGTAACCCTTATTTAAGGGCACTATTAGGCCGAATTTCATACTACAACAATTAATAAAAATTTTCAAATTCTTCTACAAGTTCTTCTGTTGAATTTTCGTGTGAGAGAGATTAGAGTGGATTCTTTAATTTTTTCTTTGCATCAAGAATTAGGTTTACTTATCAACAAGAGTTGTGGCGTTTTCCTTCTTCTTACCAACTAAATCCTTCAATCATAGTGAGTTCACATCTCTTTATAGGCGCTGGGTTCCTTAAGAGGTGATTATCAAGTTTCAAGGAGTTCTCTACCATTGTTATACGTTGGGTTTGCTGCATCGTTGCTAAGGGTCCACGTCATTTGGTATCAGAGCCTTGCTACAAAGTAATTTTTATCTACTTTGTCTTTCTAGGGTTTGTTAATTTGGGTCTTTTAAGTTTCTGCGATTTAGGGTTCTTAGAGAGTCTAGTCTTTAATTTTCAAAAAAAAAAGTCATATATCAAAATTCGAAAAGCCTAAAGATTGTTCAAAGAGTAATTTCGAAACCTAGGCCTTGCACCCGAATCAAGGGGATAGTGAGAGGAAGCAAAAAAAAAGTACAAAACCACCTCAACAAAAATTGTTTGATATTCTTGCTATTTGGGTGCTAAGGATCAGATCTAGGTGGGTTAGAAGTAATAAAATTTTTGGGCGAAAAATTTCACCTTTTGAGGGCTTTTGGAATTCGAAAATCAGACCTTAATATTCATGTTATTTGAGTGTTATAGGTGGGAATTAGAGTCTAGAAGCTAGCGTTTTGGGTAGAATTGATTAGGTCCATAAAGCAGCTTGCCAAGTGTTGGTTGTTTTTGATTCATTATATCCAAATTTGTCTTATTTATTGGCTTCATTGTTTCTGATTTCTTTATCTAGCTTTTAATTCCATTAAATTGCTAAGTATCATTTGTTTGTGTCGATACTTGATTTTATATCGTGTAGTGCAAATTACCTTGTATTGCCTCCGGAAACTTGTCTTGTTTTCTATCTAGTTCTAGGATTTAGGTTCTAGTTTCTTGAACGACTTGACAATTGTTGGTTGGTGAGCTTGGTTCCGAAGTGCAATCAAGGAAGACAAGAAAAGTGAGGTAATTCTAAACACTTGAGTGAATTTAGATTATTACTAATCTTGTTTCTTTGAGTTTGTTTGGTTGTTAACATGGCTGGAAAAGGAGAAGAGACTAGCAAAGAAGGAGCTATGGCCGAAAGCTTGGCTAGGCTTAATGAGACTTTGGCAGCAATGCTTGGTCGAATGGAGATGATGGATACTAGATTGCAAGAGAATGCAGCACGGCAAGCACAACAAATGCAATAAGTGCAACAAATTCAGCAAGTGCAACAAGGGCAGCCAGCCGCACATCCAAATCCCATAATGGGAGCTAGAAGAGTGCTTAGGAGAGAAGGGCAAGGAAATCTTGAAGCCCTAGAAGCAGCCGAAAGGGTAGAAGATGAAGATGAAGGTGGAAATCAACCTACCACTGATGGTGACCTTACTTCCATCAAGATGAAGATTCCTTCCTTTGAAGGGAAGAACAATGCAGAAGAGTTCATAGAATGGGAGAGGAAAGTTGAGCAGATTTTCGAATGCCATAACTACACCGAAGAGAAGAAATCAGTTTTGGCAGCCGTAGAGTTCAAAGGGTATGCTACCTTTTGGTGGGATCAATTGAAAGCTAATAGGAGAGGGAAAGGTATGAGGCCTATTCCTGAATGGTCAACCTTGAAAGAACTAATGAGAAGCCGATTTATACCATCTCACTACATTCGGGATTTGTACAATCGATTAGCAAGACTAGTTCAAGGTGGAAGAAGTATGGAAAAGTACCACAAAGAGATGAAGATGATCATGGCTAGGGCAAATATTGATGAAGATGAAGACAAGAAGATGTCACGATTTCTTGGGGGATTGAATTTGAACATAGCCAATGAATTGGAGATGTATGAATTCAACACAATGGAAGAGTTAGTTCAAAAGGCCATGAAGATAGAGAGAAGATTGAAGAATAAAGCTATTTCGAAAACTAGCTACTCTAAAGCTAGTGGAAATTTTTCAAACTTCAAGGGTTCAAGTTCGAGTGGAGGTTCCTATAAAGGGGATTACAAGGGTTCTTTCCAAAAGAATTCTTCCTACAATCCTAATTTCAAGAAGCCGAATAATGGGGATGCAAAAAAAGCCAAGGAAACACCTTCTAGACCTACTCCAAGTAGGGAAATTAAATGCTACAAGTGTTTGGGAAGTGGACACATTGCTTCTCAAAGTCCGAATAAGAGGGTGATGATTGCTACCCATGAAGGGGAAATTGAATCAGAATCTGAACATGAAGAAGAAGAGGAGGCCGAATGTGGTGATAGGGCCGAATATGATGAAGAGGCTTGGGAGAATCAAGTATTGAATGCTGAACACGGAGAGATGCTTGTTACTAGAAGAGCCTTGAATATTCAAGTCAAGGAAGAAGGCTTGGATCAAAGGGAGAATCTTTTCCACTCTAGGTTTTTGGTGAATGGTAAGGTTTGTACACTTATCATTGATGGTGGAAGTTGTACCAATGATGCTAGTACTACAATGGTGGATAAATTTGGATTAGCTTGTTTTAAGCATCCCAATCCTTACAAGTTGCAATGGTTCAATGACGCTGGGGAAGTAAAAGTGTTGAAGCAAGTCAAGGTACCATTCTCCATTGGGTGGTATAAAGATGAGGTTTTGTGTGATGTAGTACCAATGCAAGCTGGACATTTACTATTAGGAAGACCATGGCAGCATGATAGAAGGGCACAACATGATGGCTTTCTAATAAGTATACCTTTACTTATGACGGAAAGAAGGTTGTTCTAGCACCATTATCACCTCAAGAGGTGTATGAAGATCAAAAGAGGATGCTAGAGAGGGAGAAAGAAGTTTCGGCCAAAATGAACCAAGGGGGTTCAAATTCGGCAAACGATGTTTCTTCAACACCCAAGGGTAATTCTAAGGGTAGGGAGAGAGAAAATAATAAAGTGAGTGAGTGCAGAAAGGGAAAAGAGGCCGAGAGTCAAAAAAAAGTAAGCAAACAAATAAATGGCCCATTGGTGAGAGAAAATAAGCAAGAAGAAAAAGCAAAACATACTTTTTATACAAGAGCAAGAGAGATAGATGTAGGGCAGCCTGTACTCATTATTATGTATAAAGAATCGTTACTTGCTGACAGTGAAGAATCTCTTGATTCTTTACCTTCTAGTTTTGTGTCTTTATTGTAGGATTTTAAGGATGTGTTTCCTGAAGACCTTACTAGTAGTTTGCCGCCATTAAGAGGGATTGAACATCAAATTGACTTCATACCCGGTTCTACAATTCCAAACCGGCCAGCATATAGGAGCAATCCTATGGAGACAAAAGAGATGCAAAGACAAGTTGAAGAGCTTTTGGAGAAAGGCTTGGTTCGCGAGAGCCTTAGTCCTTGTGCCGTTCCAGTCTTATTAGTACCCAAGAAAGATGGTTCTTGGTGGATGTGTGTTGATTGTAGGGCTGTGAACAAGATTACTGTGAAGTATAGACATCTCATTCCTAGACTTGATGACATGTTGGACGAATTGCATGGGGCGAAATATTTCACAAAGATTGATCTTATGAGTGGTTATCATCAAATTCGCATAAAGCCTGGAGATGAATGGAAGACTACCTTTAAAACGAAATATGGTTTGTATGAATGGTTAGTTATGCCTTTTGGTTTATCTAATGCACTAGTACTTTCATGAGATTAATGAACCATGTTTTGAGAGCTTATTTAGGTAAGTTTGTGGTAGTTTACTTTGATGATATTCTGATTTATAGCAAAACTGAGGAAGAACATATTAAACATGTTAGGAAAGTGGTTGAAATCCTTAGGGAGCAAAACCTTTATGCTAAGCTTAAGAAGTGTTCTTTTTGTCTAGATAGGGTTGTTTTTCTTGGTTTTGTTGTAAGTATGCAGGGAATTGAAGTTGATCAAGAGAAGGTGAAAGCTATCCAAGAGTGGCCGAATCCGTCAAGTGTGACAGAAGTGAGGAGTTTTCACGGATTGACAAGCTTCTATAGGAGATTTGTCCCTAATTTCTCTACATTGGCAGCCCCCTTGACTAGCATAATCAAGAAAGAAGTGGGATTCGTTTGGGGCAAGAAGCATTTGATGCTTTGAAAGAGAAGCTTTCTACTACACCCGTTTTAGCTTTACCTAACTTTGATTCTACTTTTGAAATTGAATGTGATGCTTCTGGTGTAGGTATTGGAGCTGTTTTAATGCAAGAGAAGAAGCCCATTGCATACTTTAGTGAAAAGCTTAATGGAGCAAAGCTGAATTATTCAACTTATGACAAGGAGCTATATGCCTTGGTGAGAGCATTGGAAGTATGGGAGCATTATTTGCTGCCCAAGGAATTCATGATCCATTCAGACCATGAATCATTGAAGCATTTGAGAGGGCAAGGCAAGTTGAATAAAAGACATGCAAAATGGGTTGTGAAGATTGAGAAGTTTCCTTATGTGATCAAATACAAGCAAGGTAAAGACAATGTAGTGGCAGATGCACTTTCAAGGAGGTACGCTTTACTTAATGTTTTGAGTACTAAATTGCTTGGATTTGAATATATAAAGGACTTATATGTTGGTGATTCTGATTTTGGCAATGTTTATGATGCTTGTGAGCATGGTGCTTTTAATTCTTTCTATAGACATGATGGATTTTTGTTTAAGGGTTCAAAATTATGCATGCCTAGATGTTCTATGAGAGATTTGCTAGTATTAGAATCACATTGTGGGGGTTTGATGGGGCATTTTGGAGTTGATAAGACTTTAGACATGCTGAATGAACACTTTTATTGGCCGAATATGAAAAGGGATGTAATTCGGATTTGTAAGGCTTGTTTGGCTTGTAGGCAAGCTAAGTCTAAGTCTATGCCTCATGGTTTGTATATGCCATTACCCGTTCCTAGTTCTCCTTGGATGGACATTTGTATGGACTTTGTTTTAGGATTACCAAGGACTAAGAGGGGGAGAGATAACATATTTGTGGTTGTTGATAGGTTTAGTAAGATGGCACACTTTATCTCATGTCATAAGAGCGATGATGCTAGTTTAGTGGCCGAACTCTTCTTTAGGGAGGTGGTTCGAATTCATGGGATACCAAAATCCATAGTTTCTAATAGAGACACCAAGTTTTTGTCTCACTTTTGGCGTATGCTTTGGGGAAAGTTAGGTACCAAGTTGTTATTTTCCACCACTTGTCATCCTCAAACAGATGGACAAACAGAAGTAGTAAACAGAACTTTAGGTACCATGTTGAGAGCTTTAGTGGGTAAGAATTTGAGTTCTTGGGAAGATTGTTTGCCATTTATTGAGTTTGCTTATAATCGTGCTATTCATTCTTCTACAGGATATTCACCTTTTGAGCTTGTTTATGATTTTAACCCACTAACAGTTTTGGATCTTATTTCTTTACCTTCTCATGAGCTTATTTGTTTAGATGGTGAGAAGAAAGCTAAATTGGTGAAAGAGATGCATGAGAAAGCAAGGGCGAATATTGAGAAAAGGAACAAGAGATATGCTGATTCTGCAAATAGAGGGAGACGTGAGATGAAGTTTCAAGTAGGAGATTGGGTTTGGGTGCATTTTTGAAAAGAGAGGTTTCCTAACCAAAGGAAGAACAAGTTGCAAGCTAGAGGAGATGGCCCATTCCAAGTGCTGGAGAAGATTAATGACAATGCCTACAAGATCGACTTACCAGGTACGTATAATGTTAGTGCTACTTTCAATGTAAGTGATCTTTCTCCTTTTGATGATGCAGATTTGAGGATAAATCTTTTTGAAGAGGGGGAGAATGATGTAAGAAAGGACCCCTTGAAGCTAGCAAGTGGACCAATCACTAGGAGTAAGGCAAAGAGATATCAAGCTAGTATGGCTTTGCATATTCAAGAAGAGATTTCCAAAGAGCTTCAAGAATTATCATTCAAGAAGATGGAGATAGAGCTTGAAGAAGTCACACCAAAGCTGATTATGATGCTTAGTGTGGAAGCTAAAGGCTAGCTAAAGAAAGGTCCAACGTGTAAGAAAGGTCCATGGGGGTTCATATAAAGCCTTGGGAAGTAATTTAAGGCCCATGGACAGCCCAAATAGTGTGGGGCGTTTCTTATGTTGAAGGGATTAGTTTAGTTGTTTCCATACTTCATATTTTCCTTAGTGGATTAGGATTTTGTTTCCATACTTTATATTTTCCTTAGTGGATTATGATTTTGTTTCCATATTGTTTTCCTTATGCAATTAGGAATGTTTTAGTCTTAATTTTCCTTATGCAATTAGGAATGTTTTCCTTATGCAATTAGGAATGTTTTAGTCTTAATTTTCCATATGCAATTAGGAATTTTGTAACCCCTTATTTAAGGGCACTATTAGGCCGAATTTCATACTACAACAATTAATAAAAATTTTCGAATTCTTTTACAAGTTCTTCTTGTGAATTTTCGTGTGAAAGAGATTAGAGTGGATTCTTTAATTCTTTCTTTGCATCAAGAATTAGGTTTACTTATCAACAAGAGTTGTGGCGTTTTCCTTCTTCTTACCAACTAAATCCTTCAATCATAGTGAGTTCGCGTCTCTTTATAGGCGTTGGGTTCCTTAGGAGGTGATTATCAAGTTTCAAGGAGTTCTCTACCATTGTTATACGTTGGGTTTGCTGCCATCGTTGCTAAGGGTCCGCGTCACATGTTCAATGGGAAACCTTTGACACTTGATGTGGTAATTGATGAGACATGGTTTTCGGATTCTGATTATTGCAAGTCAGTAGAGGCGTGCACATATGGCTTGATTTATCGGAACTTTTGTCATAACATTATCAAGAACATTTTTTTAAAGAAGTTGAGCACTATTTTTTTATGGGTTATCTTATTTTGGGTTTTCCAGCCTGTGTCTATATGCAAAAACCATATACTGTTCGAACATTTGCAAAAGAAAATGGAATTGAAATGGTAATAATGCATCCCTGTATTTGTGATTGGGCCTTTCTTACAGCCAACTGTAAATATCATTATGCCAGTGATTCTGAACTACATAAATGTTACCTTTCTTCAAAAGAATATGAATTGTTATTCCTTAAGAAATACGGTATAAATGTTAGCATTTTGGGCCTCCACTTGACATGAGCTTCATCAAATTATGAGGTGGAGTGATGGCTTGCAAATTAAAATTTTCTCAAATAATTAGGTTGCTCCTCCTTGAAGAATTGGGCTGACTTCCAAAATGGCTTTTGGTTTCAGCTCCATACTTATATATATATATATATATATAAGTATTATTTCTTTACCATTTTCCGATGTGGGATGTCCATCTTCAGCAGGCTACCTCCAATACTCCCCCCTCAAGTGTTATACTGAATCTTTTTATTCCGGTTAGCATTTGTTTTATATGGGTCTAGATCCATCACACAACCTTCCTTCTTCCTTCTTCAACTTCAAATGTTGGACCTCACAACCTTTCATTTTTGAACTTTTGACAAAAATACAAGAAAAAATAAAAATAATTCCAAATTTACCATGTTTATAAATTATTTATCAAAATACCAGAATTTATAAAATATCCACCAAAATATCATATTTTTATTAGTTTATAATAAGTTTACAATGAGCTTATACTGATTTATTATGAGTTTATAAATTTTATATAGTTTATAATATTGGGATTAAAAGCGGAAGCAAATATTTATTTGGGCAAAATACGATAAACAAAATAGAGATAAATAAATACGAACACATAAATTTATGTGATTCGACGTTAGCTTACATCCACGGGCGGATGAGAGAAGTAAATCTACTAATACTAAAAAATGGTATAAATTTTAGAGAGAGAATATCCAGAAATAAGATAAACCAAAAAATAGTGAAAAGTGTTTCCTAAACACTAAAATAATAAAATCTTATTATTTTATCACTTACAAAATATTATCTCACACAAAAAAAATCTTCTTAAAATGGGCTAAATATATTACCTGTTAACTAATCTCTATAAAATAATTTTTTTCTTTATAAAAATTATTATGTTAAAACTAAAGGGGGAAGGCCTTTTTATAGGCCTTCCCTAACGTTTACAGCTTGCAAATGCAAGCTATAACAAAGCTTTCATTTGCAACCTAATATATATATATATATCCGATGCTTAGTCAACAAAAGAGGAACCTCATCCTTTTTTTAAATTAAAAGTTTGTGGTTAGAACTTTTATATCAATAATCTTTCTACAAGTCACACTCAAGTGGTTATAATTTTTATATCAATAATCTTTCTACAAGTAATAAGCTAAATCAATATATTTTAATTGCCAAGAAACTACTTACAACTTTATCTTAATTTGAATTTATTATATCAAATTAGAGAAGTTTTCTTTAACTTCTCCAAATAGTTCTTTAGGACAAAATCAACGATTACCAATACTAATTAAATTCAAGCAATGTTAAGATTTGCTTAACATTGTCAATCTCTTTTTATTCTTGTTTTCAAGCTTTGTATGTCACATCTTGGTCACATTTGAATTTGACATATGAGAAAAAACTTCAGCTAAATTCGTGCAGATTATTGCAATACATATAATCTACCAATTTAATTAGTTTTCATTAAAATAAAAATATAACATTCAAAACTCTATCCCCACTAGAAAATCTATATTCAAGATTATCCAAAGCAGATGAGGAGATGAGATTCTTCTTTAAATCATGAACATATCGAACATTAGTCAACGTTCGAATCACGTCATCATACATTCTAATTTTGACAGTGCTAATACCGATAATCTTATAAGGATAGCTATTGTCTATGAACACAACTCTTCTTCATACATATTCATAAGAGAAAAATCAATCTTTATAGATACATATATGGAATGAGCAAACAAAATCTAAAATTCATCATTATTTGGATTTAATATCATTGTCAGTCACGGCGTACACTAATACACTATAAGAATTTAACAATTTAAAAACGGACAAGAATCCATTTTTAGATTGAAACGGTTTTGAAACAGAAAGAAAACAAATTATATTTCCCCAGAATTACAACAAAATTGAAAACAGGTTAGAAACGGAATGTTAAAAACGAAAAAATTCATTTTGGATCCGTTTCTATTAATGGAGGGAAATATTGGTGCCTATTTAAGAAGCGAATCAAAAACGAATCAGAAATGGAATATTTAAAATGGTTTTTTTTCGGTTTCTGACTCGTGGAGGGGAGATTTGGCGGTGAATTTTTTTTCATAGATGGAGAAACGTATTGTTATTCCATTTCTGACAAGCTTTTCTATTCACATTCTAAAACGGATATTTTTATTCCGTTTCTAGTCGAAAATCCCTAATTTTTACCTTTCTCTTCACTTTCCCAAATCCGACTCTCTCTCTTGTTCTCTCGCTCTCTCATCTCTGCTCTCTGCCTAACTCTCACCTCTCTCTCTCGATTTCTCAGCTTTCTCTCTCTCTGTCGATTTCTTACCTCTGATCTCTCTCTCACCGCTACTCTCAAAATTCCTCTCTCTCTCACTTTGTCTTCCTCTGAATCTCACTGTCTCTATCACCGAATCATCTCACCATTACCTTCACCATCTTCCTCTCACTCTCACTGCTACCATCGCTTTCACCATTGAAAAAGAGACTCTTTCTTTTATCGAAAAGGAGACGATTTTACAGGTTCACTCTCTCTCTCTCCCTTTTAGTATGGTCATATATCTTTAAACTGGATTAAATTTCAATTTTACAGATCCGATTCACACAAATACATAAACTCATTTTGGCTTTATTTTTGGATTTCAGACAATTTTAAAAAGTGCGATAGTCATAGGTTGGTTTCCAATTCCTAATATGTGATGATTAATAAAATAGAAAGTGACGATGTTCTTTGATGCACAGATTTGTAATATTTTGTTGACTCTTGTAGTTTAAGGTGGGATTTAAAGAAACCAATTTTTGTCTAGATTATGATAATTTTATTCACTTTTCTCAATACTTGTTCAAAATGATTAAATAATCTAGATAAATTAATTGTAATGTGAGTTATTATGTTTTGTTTTACAATTTGGCTTTCTCAATTTTGATTGATGTTTTCTTTCATTTATTTTCATTTTGTTTAATTTTCTCTTCCAGCGAGATTCAGGCAAAATAAGATTAACTCAAGCTTCACTTGCGGTAGTTCTCAGGTATGTATCTTCTAATACTCCTGCTAGAGGCTGGTTTTTCGCTACTGCTGGGTGGATGAAGCCTGTTGTATGCTACATGTTTGCTTGTTCTGATATATGTGTTGTGTGCTTGTTCTGTTTGCTGCTTGTTTTGTTTGCTGTCGGTTTGTTTGTGTTGTGTGCTTGTTTTGTTGTGATGATATGTGTTGTTGAATCAAGAGTTTGCATTTTAAAAAAATTTAAAGAGAAAATTATTAATTTATTAATATGAATAAGATGGATTTAAAAAGGAAAATCAAAAACTAATTACCAGCTATTGTCAAATAAAATGGAAATTGAACTAAAAGTCTAAAGAAAAGTTAGGCAAATTGAACTAAATATCGCTAGTTACTTGCAATTTTACATTATGTTTTCAAAATTTGTGGACGTACCACCATGATATGTATGAAGAACCATGGTTTTCTAAACAATTTTTTGTTTCTTTTTTCTCTTTTTTTTAGTGCTTGAGAAAAAGCTGGTGGCTTTTTATTTCAAGTGCTTATGTTATGTGTCCAGAATCTAAAATTTTATCTAGGGAAGATTCATCTTAGGAATAAAATTATATATATATATATATATATGTTTATTAAAGTGCAAAAAACGTGGAATATATATGGCCTTGGTTGAAATATTTTAGATTAATTAACACTTCATGTGTTTATTATTCTCTACATTATATAATTCTTTAATTAGTGGCAAAACATGGGTCAATTACTAACAGTAGTTCACCTATACATGTTGGTACACAAAAAGACACTGAATTGCAATGCAAGCCATCTAGCACATATACAAATTTGTAGTCAATTTAATCATGTATCAAGTTTTTTAATTTACAGCCAAATTAATTCTTTTCATTTTTGTTTTTAAAATGTAAGATGTAAGTAAAATGTATCACATCCTGCTGTGAACTTTGTGCTAATTATACACCACACATCTAGAGGTAATGAAAGACGTCCCTTCCATCAGGGCATTGCATGTTTTTATTGACTACTTTTCTCTTTTATGGTGGTTCCCACCTATATTAGAAGACCATTCTCGTATTTATTTAGAACACTCAATGTTAAATATATATTGTTTGAGAAAGTTTAGTTAATCCAGTCAATAACGATACTCAAATTATTGATAGAATTATAAAATTTTGAATTTAAGTTTCAGTCGAGAATAAATTTAATAAAAAAATTGATTAATCCATGAAAATTAGAACTAATTCAAATGAGCACAAATTAACATGAAACTTTTAGCAGTGCAAATTTATAAAAATTTAAGGAAGCTCCATAATTATGAAAGAAAATTAATTTAATTCTTAGAATAAGATTAATCATTTTTTCTTTTTGCATCTTGGTCTTAGAATGGTCTCAACTTATGTAAGTGAGATATTTTTTAAAGTATAATTTTTATCTAAGTTTTTAAGTATAATTTTTATCTAATTAAAAATTCTATTTAGTTATTTAAAAAATAAACGTGGGATATTGTATATTTGGTGTTGATATCAAGTTAGTCTTTCATTTTTTTCGATTCTGCCATATTTTTTTATATCAGAATGTCATTTGTTTTAAATAATCAATTGTCGATTGTAATAATCAGATTGCTTTAAGCCTAGCAGCATGTTTTGTTGTCTTTATTGCAGAATTAGCTTTTGCTTTTATCTGCTTAATTGATTTTTCACGCTCTTTTATTGTTGTTAGGTTAGATCTTTTATTTTTGTGGTGTAGGATGCTTAATATAGAATGTTCTTTATATATATATATATATATATATATGTAAACATACATATATATAAAAGAAAAAATTATTATTCAACTACTAAATGTTAACCCTCACAGCTGAATTTTGTGAATCCAACTTGAATTTATTAATCATATATATATGTGTGTGTGTGTGTGTGTGTGTGTGTGTGTATATATATATACACCAGCAAAAACTAAGAGTGATCGTATACAGGGACTGAGATAACTATAAAAGATTTATCCTATCAACAAACAATTCAGGCTAAAGCTCCATTCTTAGATCTATACAGGATAAAAATAATAAAAACATATATTAAAAACATATAAATTAAATTAAAGAATATATAAAAAATATATAACTTTATTTATTCTTCAAGAAAATTTATACAAAACATAGATCATTGGTATATTTTTTTCGTTATACTAAGTACCACAAGTTTATAAATCCTGCTCACAGCCAGTAGCCATTACAACTGAGTGTCTAGCTTCTACCAATAAATCTTTATAAATAAAATAAAACTTTACAAGTCTCTGATGCACCATATCAACTTTCGTTAAAAGTGGAGGGTATACTTATACAAAATAAACTTAAAAATATAAAATACAGACTTTAAAATAAAATAAAAGCTTTAAAAAATAAATAAATAACTTGCATGAGAGTAATAGCGAAGATTATATATAAGTGGAAGAAGGTATTTTAGTGAATAGAGGAAAAGAAAACTTAAGCTAGAGCTTTGAGTTCTTTAGAGCTTCTGGAGGTGAGAGGTTTTGAAAAAGTATTCTCAAGCTTCAGAAATAGCTTCCTTAAATAGGCAGAGACTCATTGTTCTTTTCACATGCTTTTGGTACTGTAGATGAATAGTAACATATTGTTACTATTTATTTTTACTGTATATTCACGCGTTCGGACTGTAGATAAATAGTATCTTGTCGGGTACTATTTATTTTACGGTTGAAAATTGTAGATGAACAGTTCTGCTGACTTTACTGCAACTTTACCAGGTTTTTCACATGTCAAATACTGTTGATGAATAGTATCTTGCCAATTGGCAACGATTTTAAAAATTTTGAAGAAATGAGGTTCCTTCTGCCTTTAATTGTCTGATGAGTCTGAGTCAGAATTAGATTTTTTATTTTTCTTTTTCTTTTCTTTTTTCTCTTTTTCTTTTTTCTCTTTTTCTTTTTTCTTTATTTTTTCTTTATTTTTCTTTTCTTTTTCCTTTTCTTTTTTCTTTTCTTTTTTGCTTTTAATTCTTATTGGGGGCAAAATGTCATGACAATCCTCACCATTGCTAGGACAATAGTCTGAATCAGAGTCAGACGATGAACTAGAAGATGAAGATGAACTATAATGTGAAGATGATGAATCAGAAGAAGAGGAAGGAGATTTTTTTTTTGAATGGGCTTTAGATTTTTTAGAAGAGGCTTTATTGGACGGTCTAGCAGAGCTAGTTTTGCTGGGCTTTAAGGGTTCAGAGGTTGAAGGAAGAGATTAAACTATTTGTTACATCAAAACTTTATAATCCTTAGCAGTTTTTACAGCTGCAAGAAAGGTTACTATATTTTAGGCTCTTTGAGCTCCAAAAGAGATACAGATTTGGGTTAAAGGCACCATGATTTTTCTTTAGTAGCCACTACTTTACTGTGGATTAAAAAGTGGAGTTGCAAAAGGCAGTCTACCATTTAATTTTAAATTTTCTTAATACCAAAGGTATATTAGTAACTGATTGAACAGAATTATCAAAGTACCATTGATAAACCCATGAGATTTTCTTAATACTATTACATAATACGCTTTGAAAAAATCTTGGCACATAGACTGAGGTCCATACTGGTATAGTTAGATAAATTAAAACCTAGTCAAAACTATTCATTGTTTACATATAGATGATCCATTAGCTTCAAAGATAGTTGAGATTGATGCTTCAGATATAGGTTATGGCGGGATATTAGAATAGATAAAAGGAGGTAGAGAAACAATAGTCCAGTTTTATTCAGGACATTGGAGTCCAACCCAATTAAATTATTCTACTATTAAAAAAGAGATTTTAAATATTATTTTATGTATTTCAAAATTTCAAAGTGACTTATTAAATAAAAAAATTTTACTTCGTATTGATTGTAAAAGTGCTAAAGATGTTTTACAAAAATATGTTAAAAACTTTGCATCAAAACAGATTTTTGCAAGACGGTAAGCTATTTTAAGCATTTTTTATTTTGATATAGAATTTATTAAAGGAGAAAATAACAGTTTACATGACTTCCTTACTCATGAATTCCTTCTAAAAAATTATGGGGAATAAAAAAAAAGCTGTCAATAAAGCTAAAGAAATCATAAAGCTTGATTCTTCTAAAACCTTATCTAATCATTCAGTTAGTATAACCAAGCCTAAAGCCATAAAGTCTTGGGTTGATGTTGTCCAAGAAGAAGATAATAAAGCTAAAATAGATCTTTGGGTCTCCCAGCTTGTTCAATCTCTAGAAGTCATTAAAACACTATCAACTTAGGCTTTCTTCCTCCTGAATTCTCAGATAATAAATATTTGGTCCCTTTTGTTAAAACAAAGGTAGAAGAATCTTCATCTATAAAAACTTTATCTCAAAATATTTCTTAAAATGAGATTGAAGTTTCAAACCCTTCAATTCAAATTGTTTCCTCAAATTTTTCATTAAAGCACCCTAAAGCTATGTGGTTTAATAAAAATTTTTGAATTACATAATTAATAATTGAAAATGGAACTGCTCAGCAAAATCCATACAATATTATTGAGTCTGTATACCCTACAAATTGATTTTTTAAGCCAAATAATTTTTCAAAACCTCAATAGTATCATCTTAATATTCTCGAGGATTCTGGTTCTATATATTTAAAGCATAACTATAATCAACTTGATAAAGCTATAATAGTTTAGTCCTCCTTCAAAATAAAGAAAGTTCTCCATCAATCTGATTGGGGAAAATCTCTGCACATTCCTGTGCAATTTAAAACATTTTTTTTTAAAGTCATTTGTCCTTATAATTATTGAGATTATGTTGACGTCTGGAATAAAGCCTTATTTTTTTTGAAATCCTGGTAAAATTCATTCTTGACTGATATATTTTGATACCGGTATAAAGACTGATAACCTTCCTATGTGGTTTGTTGATTGGTGGTACTATTGTGAAAATGATAGAACATTATCATAAGACGTGCTACTTGCATTTTAATATTATAAAACCCATTTAAATACAAGCCCTTGTTAAAGTCCCGTTTCAGCCAATGGTTAGGCATTTAGGATAGTAAGTAGGTGGTCGCGTCTAAAATCACAAGAAAACACTTTAAAATATATTTTTCAAATATTTAAAAATGGGATCATTTTTATATAAATCTGTTAGTACAATTAAATCTGATAGATCTGAGTCATCAGAAATTAAAAGAATCGTAAATAGAAATAAAGTAATTTTAAAAAATTTTAATAAAGCAATAAATAATTGAGTAATACCTAAAGTAGATAAAGAACAAATTTATAAAATTTTTAAATTAAGTATATTAAAAAATGATTATATAATTAAAGCAGAAGAAAAAGATGTACAGTTAAGTAAATCTTTTGAGAAAATTATATTGTTATCTCCAGAATCTATAAAACATCATAAAAGTAAACGGTATAAATATACACATATAGAACTTGTACAAATTGGTATAAAACCTTTAACTAGAGAAGGTTTAATACTAGTATACTAGCAGTTGTTAGAGATTTTAAATTGACTCTAATATATTAAAAGTGTTATATTAGAAAATAAAACGCATAATTATAAAATGTTAGAAGGATCTATTTCTGTAGTATTAATGTACAAAATATATTATAAAGCTATGGTCTTGGCCTTTGCAACTAAATACATAATGAAACCTAAAATAGGAGAAACTGGATTTATTCAAACAGACTTAGTTTTAGGGATTACTGTATTAGTTTTACGAAAGAGAGAAACAAATTCACTAATAATAAAAAATGGTATAAATTTTAGAGAGAGAATATCCACAAATGAGATAAACCAAAAAGTAGTGAAAAGTGTTTCCCAAACACTAAGATAACAAAATCTCACGAATTTATCACTCACAAAATATTATCTCACACGAAAAAAATCTTCTCAAAATGGGCTAAATATATTACCCACACACTAATCTCTCTGAAACAATTTTTTTCTTTATAAAAGTTGTTATGTTAAAACTAAAGGGGAAAGGCCTTTTTATAGGCCTTCCCTACACGTTTACAACTTGCAAATGCAAGATATAACAAAACTTGCATTTGCAAGCTAATATATATATATATATATATACACATATATGCAGCTAGTATGTGACTTAATGCACTCACAAGCGTTTGCATCGCTGCTCTGGCTTCGTGTTAGGGGGCACAACGGAAAGAATTACTTATTTTTTTAGTGACTTAATATTCATCCGCCAATGCAGGCCAAATGGGATCCCAGCCGTCAAACTTGTGTTCCTTTTTCACTCTCCTTCCAATCAAATCTACTGATGTAAGGTTACTGATTCTTACTGATGTGAGGGAACTTTCTTTCCTTTCGTCCAGGTTACGTGGAACACATTCTTAGGTTAGAATCTAAGTTTTTTACTTTCATAGTGAACTTGACTCTATCGACAAGCTTGGATGAGAAGCTCGAGCTTTGTATTTTAATATTTTTTTTCTAGTGCAAAGCAATTCGAAGGATACATTGGTGTAAAAGATTGAGTGGGATCTGTGAGGTTGGTTATAGTAAGGCCTGGCTGGTTGAGAAAGCAATATGGACAAGTCAACCCTAAAACACCAAAAACAAAGTAATCGCCGATCGGAGAATAGAAGAATAGGTAACAAAGTGAGGATAAGATATAACAAATGGGTAGGAAACCCAAGGGCAATTCAATGGCTTAGTCATTTTCTCATTACTTTGGGTCTCTCATTTTCTATTTTCATTGGCATTACTATAGTGGGATTTCAAAGAAATGGGCTTCGAGAAGGGAAAGATTCTTGCTTGTACATTGGGACCTTGTTCTCTACCAATTGTTTAGCCAGACCTCTTATATATATATATATATATATATATATGTATTTATGTATGTATATATATATATGTATATATTTTGATTCTTAGTCAACAAAAGAGGCACCTCCTCCTTTTTTCTTTTTTTTTTTAAATATAATGGGTCTATTATTGGTTTATTATATGTTCATAATAAAATAACTAAAATACCCCTAGTAAAAAAATATAATGAATGGTGCATTTTTCTTTCTTTTTTATTTTTTTTCCTGAATTGGGAGCCTTTTTACTTTGCTGTGCCGAATCCATCAATCACTGTCTTTTTCTCTTTGGACTTCAAGGTGTTGGATCTAATTTGCTAGCCCAATCCAAGTCTTCAAGAATATTTAATATAAATAATTTTTTCATTTATAAAATTATTTATATATTAATATAATAAAAAATACAGCAATTTGAATTTTTTTTATTTTCTTTTAAATGAAAAAATTATTTATATATTAATATAATAAAAAATAATAATAATTTATATAAATATACATAATATTACGAATATTCGTATTCACATATTATAAATATATTTATAATAAGATATGCCTAATATATTAATGTATTTTTTTAATTGAATCGAGGTTTCATTGATTAAAAAGTTAAAATATTAATTTTTAATTTAATTATTTTAATTAAAAAAAATTAAAATTAGTAATTTGATAACAAAATAATCAGTGAAAAATTGTTACTTATCAATTTTGTTAATTTTTTGAGAGAAAGAAAAAAATTATATATAAGTATGAAAATAATAAGATCAATGTTTAACTGTAATTATAACTTTTTAAATTAAAATATATTATCTATTGAAAATTATTCTATAAAATTATATAAAAATAAAAAAATGAGTTAGTTTAATTTAAAATTATTTTAAATAATATGATTAGTTATAATTATATTGAATAGATATTTAAAAAATTAGTCTTTTAAAAATACATATTAAACTTAAAAAGTTATTGATATTTAGATTAATTAAGTTTTTCATATTTATTAATATTAGTTTTGTAATAACTAATGTATGTGATATATTTTTATTCATATTTAATCTAATTTTGTTAAAGGGAAAGTAAATCTTATGATGAGAAAATATATTTTTTTTAAAGAATTAATGTATTTTATAATTTTTATTTTTTGAAAGTAATAAAATTTTAAAAACTAAATAAAACTAAATTAAAATATTGTAGAGTTATAAGTTTTAACTAAATAATATTTAAATCTTATTAAATTTAGGATAATATTCATGCAAAAATAAAAATAAAAAATCAAATGTATCTAATTTTTTAAAAAAACAATAATGTGTTTAGTAATTTTTTTGGATAAAATATTGCAAAATATTCATTAATTTTTTTTAGATTTAAAATTAATGTTGAATGCTGATAATAGTTTTATAAAGTGCAATAGTGTAAGGCCGTAGTTAATTGTTCTAACATGTCATGTTTCATGATGACATCAGCAGCAGCAGCATAACACAAAATATTATTGGAATTTGAAAATGCTGCCATGACCGAAGGGTAAAATGGTAATTAAGAGAAAAACTCAGGTTATTAAAGAAATTCACTACACATGAAATACTATTTCTTGTATCACTTTTAGTATATAATATAATTTACCAGTATTGGTGGCTTCGAAAGTCAACTTCGGGAATGCGAGCTATTTCCAATGACTCTCGGCCTTTACCCTTTTCGCACCTTTGCTTAAGTAGAAGACAACCCCATGAATTCAAACTCAAAAGAGAAGGAGGCAGACCATTACATGAAAATGAGTCAAGCTTGGGGCATTCTGCAATAACCAGATGTTCAAGTGAGGCGAGGCTTTGAAAACCCTCGGTGGAGAGGTATTTCAGATTTGGGAAATTTTGAATGCGAAGGTAGGTAAGAGAGGTAGGCAGCTTCATTTCCATCTCATCTGGTGGAAAGGACAACACTTCTGAACATCCGCCTGCAATGGTAAGGCGCTGGAGAGAGGTGAACCTGTGCAATCCCCATTCAAACAGAGGCCTACAGAACTTGACCTCATCAAGACAAAGTGATGTCAAGTTGGTGGGGAAACCTTCTTCTGAAAAGGACACGATTTCAGGACACTTCATTATGGTCAATTCTTTAAGAGATGAGAGACTCTGCATGTTATCAGGTAAGGCCTTGAGTTTATTACAGAATTTAACTTCAAGTTCTTTCAAATGGGTGTTGGGTAACCCTCCCTACTGGAAAGAAACCAGACTTGGACAGTTATGTATAGTAATACACTGGAGATTGGTGAGCTTGTGGAAGTTATCGGGTAAACATTTAGGATTATGGAGACGAATGATACTGATGGATTCTAGAGATATGTTGTTGTCGAAACATCCAGCTATTGATTCCAACTTTAATCCTGTGATAGTGAGACGTTTAAGAGAGGCAGGTGACTCACCTAGGAATGTAAGAGATTCACAATCAAGAATCTCCAAACACTCGAGAGCAAGGAGATCACTTTTCTCATCTCTAGATGAAGAAGGCGACTCTCCATCATTGAAGAGGCTCTCCAAATTCCTGCAACAAGCTATCCACAGCCTTTTTAGAGTTGGAGGCAGCTGATGTGTTCCAATGGAAATCAGAGACCCACAGTTGAAAATTTCCATCTCTTCAATTAACAAACTTCTGTAAATCATTGCATTACAAGAATAAAAATTAATAACTCTGAGAGTGGAAGGAAAATCAGAAACAAGTCTTTGGCTGTCTCTAATAAAAAGCTTCTCAAGGCTTTCGCAATTATTCTCTATTTGTAAATATTCAATTTCACTTGCAGATATGCCCTCTTGAAATAACTCTTCGTTCTCAACCACAATATCTGGAAGTCTCCCTCCAAAAACCCGTATTTGATAAGGCCAAGGAAACTCTGGATAAAACCCAGAATAATCAGACCCACTAACACACAATGTTTTTGCCTTTCTCAACTCCTGCATGAACTGTTCTGGCGGAATTAAAAATGAAGCACTCCATACTTCCAGGTGGTTTGGTGAGTTACAACCTCTACTCAATTTAACCTTTTTGCATCCTCTGATTATCAGGTCAGTTATCACTGGAAGGTTTTGAAACGAAACCTCCAATTGCGGACAGCTTTCAATTTTAAGCTTTTCTAAGGAAAGCAAATTACTGGGTAATTTTCCCAACAGCTTGGGACATGTAACAATTGAAAGCACACGCAAATTACGGAATTCAACTCCACATATATTCCATCCTTCCCATTCATCCATGTCCCCAAACTGCAGAGTCTCAAGAGCTGGAAAGGGATTTGAGCTGCTCATAATCCTTCCATAAAACTCACTATCAATTGTTTTAACATTAGACAAACCATTGATAATCAAGTTCTTGAGAGAGGAAAGCATCCCGAGATGTGGTACGGTTGCGCATTTCTTGCAATTTTTCAACTCTAGCTCCGTCAGATTATGAAATGAAGCATTCCCCACCCATGGTGGGAATTCAGAACCACCATAATTTGTTATGGTGAGCTTTTGTAGATTTGCATGAGGCTCCATTTTGTGAAGTACGCCTCTATCAAGACTCCGCTCTAGAGTATTATTAGATCCCCATCTCAACTTCAAATCATTTATTCCCTCCTTGTCCATTAAAATGGCCCCAATTATATCTGAAGCATTAGCCACATTCTCCAAACTTGAGATAAGGAGTGCCCCTTGAAGATATTTTAAGTTCTTCAAAGCTGTTATGCCAGCTTCATTACCTTTTCCAACAATAAAAATAGGCAATGTCCGAACACTTTTCAACTCCTTTATGCCCAATATTGGCATTCCTTCTTCAAAATTTACACCACAGATATCAAGATGGCGTAGGTTGATCAGCTTTTGCATTTCCGAAGGCAACTTCTTAAGCCGTACACATTCTTTAAGCAACATAGTCTGTAAGTTACACAGAGAGGTTATTTTCTCTGGTAAAATTTTAATTTTGGTGTATGAAAGGTCAAAATACCTTAGATGCTTCAAGTCCCCTATTGAATCTGGTAGCTCAGCAATATTGTAATGACGGAAAGATAGTGCCCTTAAAAATCTTAGCTTCGGCAGCAAATCGTAAGCGACATTTTTTGCTATGAAATTGCCGTGATAATGGTAATCATACATGTTTAGGAACAAAGGTAGAAATGTTCGCACACACTTCATCTTACAGAAAGGCTCAAACCTTTCAATGCGATCATGGCTGCCGACATTGTAAGATGCATGGCGAGCTTTTTCTTTTTTGAACTCCTTATCATCCATTGAATTTTCTTCCAATCTAAAGTATGTGTCTCCAGCAACTTTTTGTGCAAGATCATTCATGAGATCATGCATTACAAATCTCCCTTTATTACTATTTGATACTTGGAAAATTGATCTTGACAATAGGTCTCCAAAATACTCGCCACCCAACTCCTCCATTTGCTTTGAATCATGTTGTTGTTGAATTAAGCCTTCTGCCATCCATAGAAGAACTAATTCTCTCTCTTCAAATTCAAAATCCTTTGGAAATATAGAACAATAGGCAAAGCACCTTTTCAAATGTGATGGAAGATCATAGTAACTGAGCTTTAAAACCGGAAGAATGCCATCATCTTTTAAGCTCCATATTGCACTATTCAGTATATCTTTCCATTTATTTTCTGTCTGCATTCCGCGTAACAAACCACCTATACTCTTTACTGCCAAAGGCAAACCACCACACTTTTTTACAATTTTTCTGCCAATCACTTCCAAATTTGGATGGGCCTCAACACTTCTATTCTCAAATGCATGTCCAGCCAAAATTAACCAACAATTTTCATCTGACACGCAATCCAAATTTTTGCACTCAACTGTTCCCATCATCGCTCCAACTTCTGTACTACGTGTTGTCACGATTACCTTACTTCCTGGAGCTCCAACCATAAATGGAGAACGGAGGACATTCCAATCGTCATACTTCTTATTCCAAACATCATCTAAAACAATCAAAAACTTTTTCCCAGCCAACGCCTCAGACAGTTTGAACTGAACTTGATTCAACTCCTTGAGATCACATGACTGTAAAGTGACTGCTTCAAGAATGCCCTTTGTTATCCTCATAATATCAAATTCATTGGACACACAAACCCATGCTTTCGGATCAAAACGTTTCTCAACATCATTGTATACAAATCGGGCAAGCGTCGTTTTACCAACACCACCCATCCCCACAATGGGTATCACACCAACTTTTGGTTCACTAATTTCATCATTAAGAACCAATTTGAGTATCTTCTTCTTATCTTCATCTCTACCATACACTTGAGGCTCATATAGCGAAGTTGTGGAGGGCAGGCGTTGCTGTACCCTGTTAGAGGTTGAGGACGTGCCTATATTCTCTATCAAATTCAGGTCAACTTTTCGGGCAGCAATATCTTGAAATCTAGTAGTGATCTCCTCCATCTTGGACACAATTGTTGTATTAAACTTGGCAGCAGCTAATGGATTGATGACATCGGTGACAGAATGAAGAACTTTACGAACTCTACTTGTGCTTCCTCCACTTTTTTGCTTCAACTGTCTCTGCAAAGATTCAGTGGCAAACTCATCTAAAATATCCTCCGCATCATAAGCCAAGTCTTTGAGGTCGTCCAGCCATATCTTGACCAATCTGCTACTCATCTGTTTCTCCTCTGCATCTTCAAGCACAGCTTTCATTTGTATCAACAAATTTTTCCACTTGGTCATCTCAGAAAGGACACGCTTTTTATTAACAAACTTGAGGGACTGGGAGGAGGAAGCAATCAGTTGAAAAAGATTGTCGAAAAGAGCAGACAAGGCAGCTTCTACAATGAAAGACATGGTTAATTCGTTGTAGAAATAAAGCAGCTTTGGAAAGGTGGGAGATTTTTGATGAAAGATAGTGGGAGATTACGGTAAGAGAGTTGTTTTGGGTGAGAAAGAGCAAGAAAGAGAGAGAGAGCTTCAAAGGACACGGGTAAGAGAAAAAAAAAAAAAGGCAACAATTAGGAAAGCTTGAGATAAACTGAAGAATGAATTTGAGAAGAGAAAACAGAGCAACAATTAATTAAAAAGAAAGCTTGAGATAAAATGAATTGTATATTTCTTTACTCTTTAATCAGGAAATGCTTTCTCACTGCTTCCTAACGTCCCCATAGACCGTGAAATTTCCACCATCATCAACAGCTTTAACAAAAGTGGGGTAAGTTTCATTGATTTTCTGACATTTTGACTATCTATCAATTCGTGGCTTAAGTCATTTTATTTTAATATTTTTTAATGTACATTTTTTTATATAATTTTATTTTTAAATTAAGATGTATTATTTTCAATATATAAATAAAAATTTATGTAACTCTTAAAGAATAACTTAATACCAAAAATGATTTACCCAATTAAACCAAGTATTGAAAGCAACGAAATCTAATTGAATTGAATATTTGATTATCTTATTTCAAGAAAGCACCCTTTTTTTTTTTGCCAGGTAAAGAAAGCAGTTTTAGTATGAAAATTTCCCATCAATGCACAGAACTTGTCCAGTTACCCAGTGCTTTTCTGGCGTCAATGTTTGCCCTACAACATTTTTTTTTGTCAGATCTTTGCCCTACTACAATTGATTATATGCCATTAACAGGGGCACCTCTGCAAACGACAGTGGTTGACACAATTCATTTAATCTATTAAAATCCAAGGAAAAGCCAAATTCATAGGATCCTTGTATGCAATGTTTTTTTATAATTACAAGAAGTTATTTTTACTATTTAAACCCATAACCTCAAATTTTATTATGATAATATTTATTACTGCATCAATACTTCCCTTTACACTGAAGAGTAATTAGTAAAAAATTGATTTTAAGAAAGTAACAACCAGCAAAGCTTCACATAAAGATAAAATGGAATTTCTACTCCAATAATTCAGTCGGTGGGTAATGAATTGTACACTTCCACCATTACCGACAGCTTTAACAAAAGTGGGGTAAGCTTCATTGATTATCTGACACGAAAAAGTAAGTTTTCTACCTATCAATTCGTGGCCTATCAGTTACTTTTGTTTTTTTCTTTTGTTAAATTCACTGTGAATGGTTATTTTTAAATTAATATTTTAGATTAATATTCTCACTGAGAATGTGATTTTTTTTTATATTTGTTATTTTTTATGCACTGATTTTATTGTAATTTTTTAATATTGATTATTAGAAAATTATTTATTACATATTTTATTGATATTAATATTTATTTTTTATCCCTTTAATTAAAATTAATTATTGATTTAAAAAATAAAAATAAAAATAATTATTAATCATAAAAAATTAAAATTAAAATTATTTATTAATTATAAAAAATTAAAATTAAAATTAATTATAAATTTTAATTAAAACTGATACCGATTTTAATTTAAAAATATTCTAATAATTTTATTATTTTTTTCATAGTATTATATCACCATATAAAAAATAATAATTTATAATATTTTTTTATATTTAAATAAATATTATTTATAATATTATATCATCGAGTATCATATTATACATATTAATAAAGTCATATGATGGGCGAGTGAAACAAAATATAAAAGCTGAAAGTATTGAAGACGATGAAGAGACATAAGATAAAATGTTGAGATGGATCCTAGTCCGTCTTTATCTGCAATTTCCCATCAGCCCACAGATTCTTGCCCTCCTTTTCTGACTGGCATCAATTTTGCCTTACAACTGGCTATATGCAATTAACAAGGGCACCAAGCTTCTGCTACATGACCCCTCTCGTTGGCTTTTCTTTTATAATATAAAAGAATAAAAAAAGTTTTTAGACTAATTTTCTATATATATATACACGTAAATTAATAAATCAAAAATATATATATATAAGTAGTTGGCAAGAGATTATTACGAATATGATAATAAATTGAATATTTTTTAATACTTAATTTACTCTAATTTATTTAAATAAAATATAAATAATTTATCAATAAATTTAGATAAATATTAATAGTATTTTTTTATTATTTATTATGCATTCAAATTATATTCGAATATTAATGGTTTATTATCGAAATCTGATTATATAATAATATTTTTATTAATTATATTTTATTAAATTTTAACTTTATATTTATTATATTTTATTTTAGTTATAAAATTATGTAGTTTGTAATTATTTTAATAAAATTATATTAATATTAAATTTAATAAACATTTAATTAAGAAGATTATCATTTTATAGTTTAAAATTTATATTATTTTTAAATTTTTACACTTAAACAAACAATTAAATGAATAATTATAATTCGATTTGGGATGGATATAAATAATTTAAAATTAATTTTCATAGACTTAAACTCGAAACCCTCAGCACATCATATAAGTATTTTGCTAATTCAACAATAAACTCTTTAATGTTAAATAGGTTGCTAAATTAAACAATTTAAATTAAATTCAAATAAATATGTAAATATATGAATATTTAAACATGTTGGTTGTAAATATATGAAAATTTAAGCATATCCATTCAATTATTATTTATGCTCAAATTAAACTTAAAAGGATATTTAAAAATAGTCAAATAAATTATCATTAAAATAAATTAATTAACTAAAAACACTCAACTCAACAAAGTCTTGATCCCAAGTTAATTGAGATTTGCTATATGAACTTTTTCACTCGGTTCGACATACTTCTTTCGATAAATATAGAATAATAAAATTATTTTAGATCATTTTTGTCCAGTTAATTTAGATCTATATATGTATCTCCTAACTAAATAATTAAATTAATTAAATAAATTAGTTAAATAATTGAATTATTTTTTTAACTAAATTATTATTAAAATTATCACAACCCAAACTTGAAAGGCACGTGAATGACATTAGAAAACGAGAAAATATGTGACTTCCGAAATCCGTAGTCAGACTGACAACTCACTAATTAACAAAACTTATCTATGACAATTGTCACTGTCTCAAAACTAAGATTATAGACTCACCTGGTAATCAGAATTTATACGACATCACATGACAACCACTTAGTACTAGCATCTCAAATCTCATCACAATCATTAGATATCTACTTAATAAAAACAATATGACAACTTAGTAAGCTATATAGTAATCAATATGATTTCTTTCTGATGCAATTGATGTATGTACAAATGTTAAATAGATAAATAATCACACAAAGATAGCAATCGGTCGATATGAACCACACTATGCTCAAATTGAGAAGCTAATCCCTATCTTGCTTTTTTAGTCCACATATTTCTCTTAGGGTCCAATACATAGGTTTCCATCATCTCGGCCTAGTTTAAGCATCGCTAACCCAACTAACAAGTAGTGTTGAGTGATAATTAAGCCCCAGCTATCATGCTAGTAATAACTCATCAGTAAATCATAAATCACCATCATATCTTAACCAATATCCCAAATTATGCGTGGTCCTCTATCATCTTAACCGTATCTAGTAGCTATGGGTAATATATAAAATTCATAGAATCTACAACACACACGTATATGTGAATTCATATTTATATTATATACATATCAAAAGTATCATAAACTTTTAACACACACGTATATGGGAATTCAATCTAAAACCGACAATGCCCCTTCTTCTTCTTCTTCTCTCTCTCTCTCTCTCTCTTTTTTTTCAGTTCTTCCTCTCCGTTCATCTCTTTCTTCTTCATTTTCTTTTATTTCCTTTTTTTCGTTCCTTTTCAATCTATCTAAAAACATTTAAAAAAAAATTAAACACCATTTTTTTTTACTTTTAACCTACTTTTTATTTTATTATTATTATTATACCAACAATTTTTTAACTTAATTATTTATTACTATATTTTAACTTAATTATTTATTACAATTTTTTTATTGGGCATTACAATATAAATAATTTATTTAATTAAACCATTTAATTAATTTATCAAATATTTATTAACTACACTAGATAAATTTTTAATCAAAACTAATATAAATTTTAATTTAAGAATATTTTAATAATTTTATTATTTTTAAAATCGAACCATATTATCAAATAAAAAAATAATTTATAATATCATTCTTACCTTATAATCTATTCAAACATAGTAAATATTATTTATAATATTATATCATACACTATCATATCATAATATATGATATGATAGTCGATAAGTTTATTAGAGTCAGATAGCCGATAAGTATGTTGGTTCGTCACCAGACTGGTGCCAATGTATAGCATGTGGATATGTATTTATGTTGAATCTCATATTATTTATATAATTTATATACATTGTAAAAATATTAAACTTAATATATGTATAATGTCTAAATACATTATATATATATATAAATGATCACGAAGTTTTTAAAATATGGGTGGTGTAAATGAGATTGGATATCTTTGAATAAATGAAGGAGATTATATATATATATATATATATATAATTTGGAAGTGTGAATTTTGTGCAGATTGTGTTATTTGAATTTAAAATTTTTTGAAATATATAAAAAAAATTATAACAAATTTTTTCTAGAGATTTTACTCTAAAATTTGTATTTTTGATATATAAATTACTTATGTTAATATTTATTTATCTAATAAAGTTTATATTTTATATTTTAAGTATTTTCTTATAATTGTGGTAACTTTTTTAAATGACAATGATGATCTTCTTGTATATATCATATTTATCATATTATCTGTACAACATAATAAATATGATTTATAATATTACATATACTATCATATCATACTCTATATCATATTATATATTAATAAAGCGCAGAGTAAAACATTATATAAAAGCTGCAAGTAATGATCATGAAAGAGATATGTTGAGATGGATCCTAGTCGTTCTTTATCTGCAATTTCCCATCAACCCACATATTCTTGCCCTTCTTTTTTGACTGGCATCAATGTTGCCTTGCAACTGACCATATGCAATTAACAAGGGCACCAAGCTTCTGGTACATGGCCACCTCTCATTGGCTTTTTTTTTTTTTTATTTTATAAAAGAATAAAAAAAGTTTTTAGACTAATTTTCTATATATATACACGTAAATTAATAAATCATATATATATATATCTCATTGGCAAGAGATTATTACGAGTGTGATAATAAGTAATATATTTTTTAATACTTGATTTACTCTAATTTATTTACATAAAATATGAATAATTTATCAATAAATTTAGATGAATATTGATAGTATTTTTTGTTATTTATAATGCATTTTAAGTTATATTCAATCAAAACTGAAAAATATTGATGATGATGAAAGAGACATAAGATAAAATGTTGAGATGGTCAAATATATATATATATATATACATATATGTGTCATTAGCAAGAGATTATTACGAATGTGATAATAAATCGAATATTTTTTAATATTTAATTTACTCTAATTTATTTAAATAAAATATGAATAATTTATTAATAAATTTAGATGAATATTAATAGTATTTTTTATTATTTATTATGCATTTAAGTTATATTTAAATACATATCTCTAATTGTTTATTATCGAAATCTAATTATATAATAATATTTATATTAATTATATTTTATTAAATTTTAAGTGTATATTTATTATATTTTATTTTAATTATAAAATTATGTAGTTTGTAATTATTTTAATAAAATTGTATTAATATTAAATTTAATAAACATTTAATTAAGAAGATTATCATTTTATAGCTTAAAATTTATATTATTTTTAAATTTTTACACTTAAACAAATAATTAAATGGATAATTATAATTAGATTTGGGATGGATATAAATAATTTAAAATTAATTTCCATATACTTAAACTCGAGACCCTCAGCATATCATATAAGTATTTTGCTAATTCAACAATAAACTCTTTAATGTTAAATAGGTTGCTAAATTAAACACGTTTTTCTTTCCTTTTCACCTACTTTTATTATTATTATTATTATTATTATTATTATTATTATACCAACAATTTTTTAACTTAATTATTTATTACTATATTTTAACTTAATTATTTATTACAATTCTTTTACAGGGCATTACAATATAAATCATTTAATCAATTTATCAAATATTTATTAACTATAATAGATAAAATTTTAATTATATAATATAATTTTTAGTGTCAAATAATAAATAAAATTTTAAAATTTTTTTAATTATTTTAATTAAAAAATTAATTCTAAATAAGTAAAATCACATTTTCATTATATTAACAAATTTGATAAATTAAATCAACATATTATAATTTTAAACATTACATAATAAAACACACTACAGCGACAAATAATATTATATAATTAAAACAGTCTTCGTGGAAACTGTAGCCTTCTGAAATTTTCATTTGCTTCCTAAGAAAAGTCTTAATTAATTTCTTACTATCTTATTAATTTAGAATTTTAAGAAATTGATTTTCAATTATAATTAAGGAGTAAAATAATTCGATGTACAAACAATTTTATAATATTTAAAATCCAAGGAAAAGCCAAATTCAAGTAATTAGTAAAAAATTGATTTTAAGAAAGCAACAACCAGCAAAGCTTCACATAAAGAAAAAATGCAATTTCTACTCCAATAATTCAGTCGGTGGGTAATGAACTGTACACTTCCACCATTACCGACAGCTTTAAAAAAAGTGGGGTAAGCTTCATTGATTATCTGACAAGAAAAGTAAGTTTTCTACCTATCAATTCGTGGCCTATCAGTTACTTTTGTTTTTTTCTTTTGTTAAATTCACATTTTAGATTAATATTCTCACTAAAAATGTGATTTTTTTTATATTTGTTATTTTTTATGCACTGATTTTATTGAAATTTTTTAATTTAGATTATTAGAAAATTATTTATTACATATTTTATTAATATTAATATTTATTTTTTATCTCTTTAATTAAAATTAATTATTAATTTAAAAAATAAAAATAAAAATAATTATTAATTATAAAAAATTAAAATTAAAATTATTGATTAATTATAAAAAATTAAAATTAATTATAAATTTTAATTGATATCGATTTTAAATTAAAAATATTCTAATAATTTTATTATTTTTCTCATAATATTATATCACCACGTAAAAAAATATTATTTATAATATTATATATCATATTATACATATTAATAAAGTCATATGAGTGAAACAAAATATAAAAGCTGAAAGTATTGATGATGATTGAAGAGACATAAGATAAAAAGTTGAGATGGATCCGGGTCATTCTTATCTGCAATTCCCCATCAACGCACAGATTCTTGCGCTCCTTTTCTGACTGGCATCAATGTTGCCTTACAACTGACTATATGCAATTAACAAAGGCACCAAGCTTCTGTTACATGATCCCTCTCATTGGCTTTTCTTTTATAAAAGAATAAAAAAAGTTTTTAGACTAATTTTCTATATATATATATATACACACGTACATTAATAAATCAAATATATATATATATATATAAAAGTTGTTGGCAAGAGATTATTACAAATATGATAATAAATCGAATATTTTTTAATATTTAATTCATCTTAATTTATTTAAATAAAATATGAATAATTTATTAATAAATTTAAATAAATATTAATAGTATTATTTTTATTATTTATTACGCATTAAAGTTATATTTGAATACATATCTCTAATTATTTATTATCAAAATCTATTTACATAATAATATTTATATTAATTATATTTTATTAAATTTTAATTGTATATTTATTATATTTTATTTTAGTTATAAAATTATGTAGTTTGTAATTATTTTAATAAAATTGTATTAATATTAAATTTAATAAACATTTAATTAAGAAGATTATCATTTTATAGTTTAAAATTTATATTATTTTTAAATTTTTACACTTAAACAAACAATTAAATGAATAATTATAAGTATTTTTCTAATTCAACAACAAACTCTTTAATGTTAAATAGGTTGCTAAATTAAACAAATTAAATTAAATTCAAATAAATATATAAATATATGAATATTTAAGCTTGGTTGTAAATATATGAATATTTAAGCATATCCATTCAATTATTATTTATGCTCAAATTAAACTTAAAAGGATATTTAAAAATAGTCAAATAAATTATCATTAAAATAAATTAATTAACTAAAAACACTCAACTCAACAAAGTCTTGATCCCAAGCTAATTGAGATTGGCTATATGAGATTGCCAGTACTTATTTATGACAATTGTCATTATCTCAAAACTAAGATTATAGACTCACCTGGTAATCAAAACTTATACGACATCACATGACAACCATTTAGTATTGGCAACTCAAATCTCATCACAATCATTAGATATCTACTTAATAAAAACAATATGACAACTTAATAAGCTATATAATAATTAATATGATGTCTTTCTGATGCAATTGATGTATGTACAAATGTTAAACAGATAAATAATCACACAAAGATAGCAATCGGTCGATATGAACCACACTGCACTCAAACTGAGAAGCTAATCCCTATCTTGCTTTTTTAGTCCACATATTTCTCTTAGGGTCCAATACATAGGTTTCCATCATCTCGGCCTAGTTTAAGCATCGCTAACCCGACTAACAAGTAGTGTTGAGTGATAATTAAGCCCCCGCTATCATGCTAGTAATAACTCATCAGTAAATCATAAATCACCATCATATCTTAACCAATATCCCAAATTATGCGTGGTCCTCTATCATCTTAACCGTATCTAGTAGCCATGGATAATATATAAAATTCATAGAATCTACAATACACACATATATGTGAATTCATATTTATATTATACATATCATATGGGTGCACATATGCCAATGTAACTATTAAATAATTTAGGAGAGCGATACGTTATACTAATTTATATAATTCATTAGTTTGATCAAAATCAAATGAGCTTTCCTTAAAATGATGGCCACCTGATAAATTAAAAGACAACTGATATATAAATTTTGGATAACAAATAACATTATTAGAAAAAAATTTTGGTAGAATCTTTCCTATAACTAAAACATTTTCCTTGTAACAATATAGAGAAAAACAAGCACTTTTGAATAGCTCACAACAATCTAACAATGAAATTGCCCCTTTGGGCCTTCAAATTTGACAAACAGCTCAATCCTTTATATCTAAATAAATATTATTATACCTTCAAACAACATAATGTTTCTAAATTTCCAAACATCACCATATCTCTTAATTTCTATCTCCAAACAAACATCACAATATAACAGTCTACCCTGAAACTTCAATATGCTAATTCCATCCTCCTTGTATCATTCATATACTTTTATACCTCAAAGAAGCATGTTAAATCACAAGTACCATTATTGTCATTTTCTTAACTTTATAAATACATATTCTCTAATGACGTTGAGCTCATTATTTATTTAATTATTCTAATGTTTATTGATGTATCTATATTACCAATATAGAGATCACATTCTAGCTTATGCTTTAGTATTTCTTGTTAAATGTTTCCTATTTTTATTGATCATAATTCCATAATTAATTATATGCATATTTATAATATTATTAATATATACAATAGTGCGTGTGAAAATAAAAACCCAACACATAATTAACAAAATTTTCATACATTCAACAATAAAATACCACTTTATTTATTCAATTCATTTGTTTTCAAAAATTTCACAATGAAAAAAATAATGATAATGATAATTATGATAACAACAACAATAATAAAATTATTAAATTGACATTAATATTATTTTTTTATTTCCAACATAAAATAATTATTAAAATTTTAAACATATTCTAATTCAACTTGCATAACCTTAAGAAAGGAATCTTCTAAATGCCCTCCAAAGATTGCTAGAACTTAACACACTTTTTATTCAATAAGAAATTCTTTAAATATAAAGTAGACAGCAACTGATTCCTAAATTGCAGGAAACACAACTCATGTTCAACAGAAACACAAACCACGTTCAATAATGAAACCAAGAGCACTAAGTAACTATTATTGACTAAATAAAATCTAGAAAGAAATAAATATATGAAAAATATCCGACAACACCTAATTACAACAATAAATAGATTTTAACATTACTTACTAACATATTCCCCCTTAATGTGAAAATCTACTACCCTCAACTTATTTCGAAAATAAATAAACTTTTCTAGAGCAAATGATTTTGTGAATAAATCAGCAACTTGCTCATTGGAGTTGTAGTGCTTTAACTCAATATTTCCTTCCGCAATTAGCTCTCTAATAAAGTGATGACAAATATCGTTATGCCTAGTTCGGTTGTGATGAACTGGATTTCTTGGCATGGCGATGGTGGATTGATTGTCACAGAAGATTATTGTTGCCCTTTTTTGCTCTTGCTTTATATCTTTCAAAATTTTTCTTACCAGATTGCTTGGCAGCCTGTAGAAGTGATAGCCATGTACTTAGCCTCGGACGAAGACAAAGCAGCAGATGGTTGCTTCTTTGAACACCTGGATACAACATTTGATCCAAGCATAAAGAGATATCATATAGTACTCTTACGATCGTCTATGGAACTTGCTCAATCACTATCAAAAAAACCGCATAACTTAAAGTAATCAGAGTTAGTGAATAAAAGGCCATAAGAGCAAGTCCCTTTCAAATATCTCAACACCATTTTTGTAGCCCCATAATTGGCTTGTGATATTAGTAATACCAATTATTTTCAATCTTGCGGTCCATTTAGTATTTAGTTATTACGACTCATACTATGTTGGAAATGCATATAATCTTGTTATTCATTTAGTATTTACACATCTCGAACCCATAACTAATTATTTAATGAAGAAATAATTTAATTGCTTATATTATTGTTTTGATGATAATATTAGAATCCTTTATTTAAAATGTCTCATAATTTTACTATTAAAATTAAATTTAAAAACAATACTATTTTGGCACAAAATTAAATAGAGAAGAAGAAAAATCAGAGAAAAGTTCTTGTCTCTTCAGTTTCCTAAGAAAAGTCTCAATGAATTAATTTCTTACCATCTTACTAATTTACAATTTTTTTAGAGCATTTGATTCCATCATAATTTTAGAAAAATTGATAAAAAAATTCTTTTTGATCAAGAATATTATATTTATTTTTTAATAATTCATATAAAATAAAATACTATATCTATTAAACTTTACAAATCAATTGATAAAATATTTTACTTAAAAAGGGAATAAGAAAAATTATTTTATCAAAGAATAAGATTGCAGAGTCTCATATCAAAAGATAATTATACCTCTTTTAAGATATGGTAAAATAATATTATAAGAATAGTTGATATATTATTTAAATTTTTTAGTAAAGTTGGATTATAACTAAAAAAGTTAATATTTTTTTAATCCACTTTCTCAATATTTTATTATATTTTTCAAAAATGACAATATATTTTTTCAGTAAAATATAATAATAGTAATATTTCTCTGTAAAATAAATTTTCAATGATCACTTATTTCAGTAATCTGCCAAATAAATCAGTAAAAAGTTAATTTTTAATTATAATTAAACAGTAATTAATAATAATTATTTAATAGAAAATAAAGCAATAATTAAGAATTATATATTTCTTTACCATTTATAGAGCGCTTAGTTGCATTATAATCTCAGAAAAAATTAATAAAATAATTTTCTTTGACTAAGAATAATATATTTATTTATAAGCAACTCATATAAAATAAAATATTGAGTTTACTAAATTTTACTAATTAGTTGATAATATATTTTACCTAAAGGAGCAAAAAAATTATTTTACGAAAAGAGAAATTTATAAAATTTTATATCAAAATACAATTATATTTCTATTTTAAGATATAATAAAATTGTTGAAGATCTCAAAATATAGCATCAAACAGATTATACCGAAACAAATAAAACAAGCCACAACACCAGATTTACTTGGTTCACCTTACACAAAGTAAGGCTACATCCAAGGAGGAGGAGATCCTCAGTCTTTCCACTAAAAATAGAATCAATCGTACATATTACACACAGCTTCAAGAAGAAAACAGTTTCTTCTTAAACAGCACTCTCACAGTATCTTGAATACACCAAGAACTAACAAGCCTTTCGATAATCTCTTACACATACACACAGAGAGCACTAACAGAAACCCAAGAAGAAGAAGAAATGGAGAGCTCCAGAAACTGATAGAAGAAAGAACGGCAGAAGTCTCTGAAAGAATTTCAATTCTTATCTCTTCCTATATATACCAAAACCCTTCATCAAAATGCACAGCATTAATCAAAACGCACAGCATCAACATTGTTTGATAAAGCTTCAGTATTGACAGTGGGCTGGGCTAGTGAATAGAGACACTAAACCCACAAATCTCCACCTTGACTCTAATTCAATAGCAGGAAAAACATTTGGAACTCCTCCTCGGGTAATCACCATATTCAACAGCTCAAGTATTTATAATTCCAAGCATGCTTAAAGCATCCTGAAACTTTACAACAGAAACACATTTAGTCAGAATATCAGCAGGATTATCAAGTGTAGAAATTTTCTCTACATTAACTACATTTTTAGAGATAACATCTCTTACAAAATGTAATTTTACATCAATGTGCTTTGTTCTCTCGTGGAATACACTGTTTTTACTCAAGTGTATAGCACTTTGAGAATCACAATAACACTAACCTTACCTTGTGAGAAACCTAATTCTGTAACAATACCTTTTAACCATATTGCCTCTTTAATTGCTTCTGTCAAGGCAATGTATTCAGCTTCTGTTGTAGAGAGAGCTACAATATGCTGCAAACTGGATTTCCAGCTTACAACATTACCACCAAATGTAAAGCAATAACCAGTAATATACCTTCTTCTATCCAAATCAGCAGCAAAATCAGAGTCACAGTAACCAACAACATCATATATAGCAGACTGTTTAAACATTAAACATGCAGACCTAGACCCCTTTAAGTACCTAGCTAACCATTTTACTGCTTCCCAATGACTCTTGTTAGGATTACTCATGTATCTACTAACTAAGCTCACACCATATGCAACATCAGGCCTAGTACAGACCATTGTATACATCATGCTACCTACAACATTTTGATATGGAATTTTGTTCATGTAATTAGATTCAGCTAAGGTAAGTGGTTTCTCAGTAGAACTTAATTTGAAATGAGCTCCTATTGGTGTTGACACTACCTTAGCTTTATCTAAACCATAAAAATCAAGAAATTTATCTACATAATCTTTCTGAGTTAATAGTAAAATGCCTTTTTTTCTATCTCTTTCTATGTTCATACCTAAAATTCTTCTAGCAGGACCTAAATCTTTCATTTCAAATTCCTTACTGAGTTTGAATTTTAGGTTATTTATTTCTTACATGCTTTTACATGCAATCAACATATCATCAACATATAATAGCAAATAGATGAATATTCCACTAGACATCTCAGAATAATACACACATGGATCATATTCACTTCTCTTAAATCTATTACTAACCATGAACTCATCAAATCTTTTATACCACTGCCTAGGAGCCTGTTTAAGGCCATATAAAGATTTCTTTAACAAACAGACATAATTTTCTTTTCCAGACTCAACAAAACCATATGGCTATGTCATATACAGCTCTTCTTCAAGATTACCATGAAGAAAGGCTGTCTTGACATCAAGTTGTTCAAGTTCCAGGTTTAACAAGGCAGTTATAGACAATATAATCCTAATAGAAACATGCTTAACCACAGGAGAAAAAATTTCATGAAAATCTATACCCTCAATTTGAGAGAAACCCCTTGCAACAACCTTGGCTTTAAACCTTTCTTTTTCAATGCCAGGTATTGCGGGTTTCCTCTTAAAAATCCATTTACACCCAATTATTTTCTTACCTGAGGGTTTTGGCACCAGTACCCAGGTGTCATTTTTCCTTAATGAAGACATTTCTTCCTTCATTGCTAACTTCCAATGTTTCCAGTAACAACTATTCTTGGCTTCCTCATAACTCATAGGATCTCCATTTTCAATAGATGCTGCAGAAACTAGGGCAAATGCTGTTAATTCAGAGTTAATAGTACTAAAAGAATAATCAGCAAACCTTGATGGTCTTCTGATTTCCCTTCTTTGCCTGTCCCTGGTTAACATATAATCAGTGGAAAATTGTTCTTCAGGTTTTGTTTCCTGATCAGAACCTTCTGCCAATTCCTGAATTCCTTCAATATCTGCAACTGGAACATTTATTTGAGGTGGTATCTGATCAGATTTTTCATATCTGTCAAGCTCCACCTCAAACATAGACAGGTCTGATTGTAATTCAGACTTAGATACCTGCAAGTCAGACTTGGCAAACTCATATTCATTAAAAATAACATCTCTACTTACAAGTACCTTGTTATCATTTGGAGACCATACTTTATAACCTTTAATACCACTAGGATAGCCAATGAAATAACATTTTTGAGCCCTAGGATCTAGCTTACTCTGCCTTTTATGTATGTATGCAGCACACCCAAATATCCTAAGATGAGAATAAGTGATAGGTTTATCATTCTATAATTCATTAGGACATTTAAACTTAATGGCAGAACTAGGTGTCCTATTAATCAAGTAGCATGCTGTACTAGCAGCTTCAGCCCAAAAATTATTACTCAAACCAGACTCAAACAGCATACATCTAATCTTATTGAGTATAGTTCTATTGTACCTTTCTGCCACACCATTCTGTTGTGGTGTGTAGGTACAAGTTCTATGTCTCATAATACCATTTTTTGCACAGAAATTTTCAAACTGATTGTTCACAAACTCAAGACCATTATCAGTTCTCAAAACTTTAATCTTCCTATCCTTTTGATTTTCAACTAAAGTTTTCCATTCACAAAACTTATTAAAAACATCACTTTTATTTTTAAGAAAATAAATCCAAATTTTTCTAGAATAATCATCAATAAAAGTGACAAAGTATTGTGATGCAGATAAGGACATAGGTATATGAGAAGATCCCCATAAGTCACTGTGCACATAATCCAAACAATTATGAGATATATGTAAGGCAGATTTAAAGCTATGTCTATGAGCTTTGCCCATAATACAACTTTCACATGAGTTTGGTTTCTCAAATTCAGTCATGTCCAGATTTCCCCTTTTGTACAGCATCTCAAGCCCTTTAAGACCAATGTGTCCCAATCTCCTATGCCACAGAGATGTGGACTGACTAGAGGAAACAACACTCTCAACTTCTCCAGTTATAATGGACCCAACCAAATGATACAATCTGTGTATTCTATGACCCTTAAGTACACATCTATTACCCTTGTATACATTCAGTACACCATCTCTGGCAATATGATAAAGACCCAATTCATCTAAGTAACCTAAGGATATTAGGTTTCTTTTAAGTTCAGGTATATGTCTAACTTGATTTAGCTCAACAAGCTTCCCATCCCACATTTTCAGTCTAACAGTACCAATGCCTAGGACTCTACAAGATGTATCATTTCCCATCAAAACATTTGTTCCAGTTAATTCTTGATATTTACTGAACCAATGTCTATTAGGTGTCATGTGATAGGAACACGCAGAATCAAGAATCCACACATCAGCATTTCTGCTGGTGCTCACAGTCAGTGCTTCAATATCATCAACTTGTGTTGATGAATTTACAGCTCCAGAATCAATATTGTTTTGTTCTTGTTTCTTTAATCTTTCCCTACAAAACCTCCTAATATGACCTTTCCTTTTACAGTAATAACATATTCTATCAGATTTATTTGAAATGTTATTATTCAGATTATTTGACTTATCATTGTGGGATGTACTGCTAGATTGATGTGACTGATTGTTATTATTAAACTTAGTTTTAATCTTCTTCTTTTGTTTCTTAAATCTTTCTTTGATATACAACCATTCTGCATTTGCATTTGACTTACCAGAATTTTTAATTTCCATTTCCCTTAATCTCAATGCATTGATCACATCATCTAACTCTAATTTATCTCTACCATATTTCAAAGCATCTTTAACATTTTAATAATTTTCAGGTATAGAATTAAGCAAGATTATTGTCTGATTGTCATCACTTAATTTTTCTCCAGTATCTAACAGTTCTAAAACTAACTTCTGAAAATTATCACAATTATCATCAACAGATTTGATAGGATCCATTTTAAAACCAAATATCTATTCCTTAAGATATGCAATTTTTGAAACAGATTTAATCATGTATAACGAGTTCAATTTAGACCAAAGTTGAGGAGCAGTATTGTTACCTCTCACCTTTCGAAGCACAACATCCGAAAGGTTTAAGATGATTGTACTGTAGGCAAGATCCATTAGATCTTGCTTTTCTTCGTCTTTGAGGCTTTCTGGAAAGGCGTGAGGACCTTCAAGTGCACGATGACACTTCTGTTGTACCAAAATTGCTGTCATTTTTTCTTTCCAGATGGTAAAATCTGCTTTACCATCGAATTTCTCGACACTGATCTTGGCGATCGACATTTGCTTCTGATTAGAGTTTCTTAGAAGAGGTTTCTATTTCTCTGATATTCTTTTCCTTTCACGATCTGATCTATCAAACAAAAAACACCGTTTGACAATACCAAATCCAGAAACAAGTAACAAAAGAAAAGAAGGAAAGACGAAAACCTAAGAGAAAAGCAAACAAGAAACTAAAACAGAAACAAGCAGAAAACAAAGAACAGTTAGCACCTGGATTTTGACGAGATCTGGATGCTCTGATACCAACTGTTGAAGATCTCGAAATATAGCATCAAACAGATTATACCGAAACAAATAAAACAAGCCACAACACCAGATTTACTTGGTTCACCTTACACAAAGTAAGGCTGCATCCAAGGAGGAGGAGATCCTCAGTCTTTCCACTAAAAATAGAATCAATCGTACAGATTACACACAGCTTCAAGAAGAAAACAGTTTCTTCTTAAACAGCACTCTCACAGTATCTTGAATACACCAAGAACTAACAAGCCTTTCAATAATCTCTTACACATACACACAGAGATCACTAACAGAAACCCAAGAAGAAGAAGAAATAGAGAGCTCCAGAAACTGATAGAAGAAAGAATGGCAGAAGTCTCTGGAAGACTTTCAATTCTTATCTCTTCCTATATATACCAAAACCCTTAATCAAAACGCACAGCATCAACATTGTTTGATAAAGCTTCAGTATTGACAGTGGGCTGGGCTAGTGAATAGAGACACTAAACCCACAAAAATAAGAAAAATATATTATAAAAATAATTTATATGTTACTTTAATTTTTCAGTAAAATTAGATTGTAACTATTAAGTTTATACGGTAATATAATCTTTTAATAAAATATAATTTTAATAACATATATATATATATATAATATTTTGAATAATCAATTTTTTGAATAATTTACAAAATCCCGTTAAGTTTCCTATACTTAAGTTACCTATAGACCAATAGACAATGAAATTTCCACCACTGTAAACAACTTTAACAGAGGTGGGTAAGCTTCATTGATTATTGACACAGAAAAAGTAAGAGTTAGTAAAAAATTTTGAAAATGTTTTTACATTTTTATAAAATAGGACTCATACTTACGTCTTATAAACAAGTTATATAATAAAATAATCATAACTACCATAAGTATATAACCATAAATATATATATAAATAACATTTATATCATTATCTAAAATACATATCACTATTTTAACATCATAAATATTATCCATTATAATAAAATACTAACTCCAAATAAGATTAAGCTATAAAACTAGTATGTTGGCTCTTTTACATGCTTATGAATTGAAATGAAAAGAAATTTTTGCTGAATTATTCTCCAACTGTACCTGAAAATATTTATATATTAAGGGGTGCGTCCAACTACTCAGTGAGAAAATAATTATATAATAAAAGGAGAACAAATAAGTTTTTCTTATATACTTACTATTAAAATTTTATACAGCTGCGTAATATTTTTATTCCTTTTAACCAGCACAATTTTATAATATTATTTCATAAACATTAACAAATATATTCATACACTAAGAATATATAGTCCAATGGCGAACGCAGATATTCACTAAAGGGAGGGCAAAATGGTAGTCAGTCGGTGGCCGGTTAGTGTGTTGCTGTCCGCCGTTTTCATCGCCGCCTCTATTTTTTACTTTTGTGCCGTTCTGGCTGCCAATGAAGGGGGGTCGTCTGCCCCCCATGACTCCCTGTAGTCTCGTATCTGATATAGTCCATAGATAACGTAAAACTTTAGACGCAAATAATAATGACTTACTAACAGTCTAAAGGTAAAATATGGTGTTTTGGTTGCACTAATGATGCATGACAATACCAAAAATAAATAATCATATTCATACATATGTATAGAACTGTTTTCAAAGAGCGACCACCTAATATACGTCCCAAAGGCCATATGCATACTAAGCATTGTCCCAAAGACAATATTATAATTATAAGTGTACTCTGTCAATTCATTTAACACATCGTCATCACAGGTATCTCTATTAGAAAACATATTATGAGTGTATGTGAAATATTTATTTAGTTGTATTAATAATTAATCATCATATCATAATTCAAATATCAACATACCATTATTTGTTTCCATTTTAAATATATAAAAATTATTTCTTTCAAATTAATCATAAATATAATGAAATAATGAAATAATTTTAGCAAATCATTTATATATATACAATTTAATAAAATTTCAATGTTATATAATTATTCACTCACCTTAGCCATAAATTCAACTGAATCACATCTATTTCTATAATTTATATCAGTTATAGAATTCACCCATAAAGTGATTAAGAATAATTATTAATTAAAGAATATCCTAAAATTTTTAAACTATTATGATATATATGTCATGAGAAACATGTATAAAAACGGACCCTAAATTTTAACTAAGTTTCAACAATATTTATCCAATGGTCTCATATAACTTTCATCAATTTATTATAACTTGTATGTCCAAAAAATTAAGTATTTAAAATATTTAAAATCTATAATTAATTTAATTCATTTCTTATAATTTAATAATAATTATTATAATATTAATGTTACTAATAAATTTATTCTATTAGATTTTTAATAATGTTTATTTTGTTTATTTACAATATATCTATTTAATATTTAAATTATATATTAAATTAATATTGAACAAATTCTAAGAGAATAATTTTATAATTATCTTTAAATTATAATTAATAATTTATTTACTTTAATTTTTCTAAAAATATTAACTTATCACAATAATAGTTAAAATAATATATTTTCTTATTATTTTCTTAAACATAAACTTTACATATTTTGTTAAACATAAATTTGACATGAATACTTTTAGTTGTAATAATTATTTAAAATTAATATATATTATAAATTTACTTGAATAATTCTTTAATAATTAAACTTTTACAAAAATATCCTTTAAATAGAATATTATTATTTGCTTTAATTTTTCTTATTTTGTCAATAATAATGATAATAACACAAAAAAATTAATATTTACTAGTCATAATAATTATAATAATTTTTTTTTGAATGATAAACTTAATAATAATATTTAATTACTGCAACTATAATAATATTAATAATTAACTAGCACTTGACATTAATTATATTTTAGCAATTACTATTATTCATTCCTAAATAAGGATAATATTCAATATATTTATTTAACAATTAATAATTAATTATTAACTCAATTATTTAATTACACACTACAAAAATATTTGGTATTTGCGACGGAAATTTGCGACGGACATGTTTCTGTCGCAAATTTGCTACGGATCTGCGACGGAAGGACAATTCAGAGGAATTTTGAGAAATTAGTCGAAAATCCGTTGCAAATCCGTCGCAGATCTGCGACGAAAATCATTCCGTCGCAAATAATCGTCGCAAAATTGGCGCGGAAACTTGGCGCGAGAAAAAAAAACACTAAAAAAACCAATTTGCAACGGAGATCTGCTACCATCTATTGCCGTCGCAAATTTCACTATAAAAATATTCGTAATCTGCGACGGATTTGCGACGGAAGGACGAGTCAGAGGAATTTTGAGAAAATAGTCGCAAATCCGTTGCAAATCCGTCGCAGATCTGCGACGTAAATCATTCGTCGCAAATAATCGTCGCAAAAGTTGGCGCAGAAACTTGGCGCGAGAGAAACCCGGGTATATTTTTTCGCAAAATTTTTTTCCGTCGCAGATTGGTTGTAGAAAACACTAAAAAAAAGCAATTTGCGACGGAGATCTGCTACCGTCTATTGCCGTCGCAAATTTCACTATAAAAATATTCGGCATTTGCGACGGACATGTTTCCGTCGCCAATTTGCTACGGATCTGCGACGGATTTGCGACGGAAGGACAAGTCAGAGGAATTTTGAGAAATTAGTCGCAAATCGGTCGCAGATCTGCGACGAAAATCATTCCGTCGCAAATAATCGTCGCAAAATTGGCGCGAAAACTTGGCGCGAGAGAGAAAACACGAAAAAAACCAATTTGCAACGGAGATCTGCTACCGTCTATTGCCGTCGCAAATTTCACTATAAAAATATTCGTAATTTGCGACGGAAATCTACGACGGATTTGCGACGGAAGGACGAGTCAGAGGAATTTTGAGAAAATGGTCGCAAATCCGTTGTAAATCCGTCGCAGATCTGCTATATATAATATAAATATAAACACCATATATATTATAATATGAATAGTATATCTATTGTAAAGCATATATATGTCATATATTTTATTTTTATCATATTATATATACATTAGTATATTATATTTTTAAATTTTATTATTAGCCTTATAGTTTTAAGAATTTATATCTCAAATTATAATAATTATTAATATATATAATAATATATAGTTTATACTTTATACTATTAGCCTTGTATTATATTTTATTGTTACCATATATATATTAAGTACTATATATTATATATAGTATATGTATATTAAACACTATATATATAATATATATACAATAATAATAATAATAATAATATACAATATATAGAGCAATTGCAATGCTAAATAATAGTATATAATGTATACATATATACTATAATATAAATACTACTTAATATATAATATGTTATTTTTACTATAATATATATGACAAAAATAAAATATAATACATATATATATTTTTAACAATAATAAATAATAGATATAATTTAATTAATTATTTTAATTTTAATATTTTTAGAAAAAAAAATTTTAGTTCAAAAATAAAAAAACCCTAAAAAAAATACTGTTTACATTGTCTTTATTCCCATCGCCGTCACTTTACTTTCTCACTATTTCGCTCTCGCCTCTCGCTATCTGTCTCTCAGTCTCTGTATTGCTCTCCGGCTCTGTCTCACCCTCTCCATCGCAGTCGACTCAACCAACAACCTCAAGTCTCACCCTCTATTGCAGCTCTCACCATATCGATCTCGAGTCTCACCATCGCAGAGACCACCATCTCACTGTATCGCACTGCTCTCTGTCTCGATCTCGAGTCTCACCATCTCACCATCTCATTGTATCGCACTGCTCTCTGTCTCGATCTCTGTCTCTGTCTCGCAAGCCATTCACATAGCAGGCAGACAAGGGAGCTCCCTTTCTCACCTTGCTATTCTTCACTCTCTCCTCCACCTTCAATGGCTGCTGCTGTCGATGAGACTCTCGATTCCAATCCTCTTTTGCAGGACTTTGAATTCCCTCCATTAGGTGCATGAATTTTCGGATCATTCTCTCTGTTTCTAGTGCTCATAGCCTCTAGTTCACTCGTGCAGCCAGAAAAGGTCGAGTTTCAGCTTCGGTTAGGGCAAAGCAAACCAATTTTCAATGCATTTAAGGCTATTCAAGAATCACCGCAGTGGCAGTCACTGAATCCTTGCATTATTAATAATTATTTACATTAAAAATAATTATATGATGAAAATAATTATTACTAAGTTAATTAATATATTTTTCAATTACCTTTATTTCAATTTATTATTTATAATAATAATCTTAATCACTACATTAATTTCGATAGTAATTTTAATAATTATTATTATTAGTTAATTTAAATAAATAAATACTTTTATTTATAAACTCATTACTTAATAATAATAATAATAACATAGTAATTTATAAATTAGTTAGCTAATTTCATACATATTCACACACACACACACACATATATATATATTTAAACACCATTAATTTATTGTACAAGTTAATTAACAAGAATTATAATTAAATTTTAAATTAGTGTTTTAATAAATTTAGATCAATTAATAAAATAAGACATTATACATATATAATCAACTAATAAACAAAAATTTTAACTCAACTCATTAATTAACTAATTAATTTTAATTCAATACCAAAAATTAACAATAATTAACTTAATTCATAATTTATTAATCAACTATTTAAAATTACATTTTCTAATTTCACTAATACACAAATCCTTAACTAATTACATAATAATTATTTATTTATTAATTCTATTTAATTAATTATTAATTATTTTTATTTTTATTTTAAATTTAATTAATATATATTTATGTATTTTTTAAACTCTTCTAAAATTAATAACCATTATATCGAATCGAAGCTAATAATAAAAAAATTTTAAAAATATCTAATACGTTAAAAAACCATTAAAATAGTCATAAAAAATTTACGTTGGAATTCTAATCGTACGGCGCGAGTAACCTGCTTGGCTGCCTTTGACGGCAAGATAGGCGATGATCGACGCATCTTCGAATGTTGGTCTTAATAGTTTGGCACACATCTTAAAAAAGTTAACGGTCGGCGAAAATTCAATCTAAAACCGACAATGCCTCTTCTTCTTCTCTCTCTCTCTCTATCTCTCTCTCTCTCTCTCTCTCTCTCTCTCTCTCTTTTTATTTTTATTTTTTCAGTTCTTCCTCTCCGTTCATCTCTTTCTTCTTCATTTTCTTTTATTTCCTTTTTTTCTTTCCTTTTCAATCTATCTAAAAACATTTAAAAAAAAAATTTAACACCATTTTTTTTACTTTTAACCTACTTTTTATTTTATTATTATTATTATACAAACAATTTTTTTAACTTAATTATTTATTACTATATTTTAACTTAATTATTTATTACAATTTTTTTATTGGGCATTACAATATAAATAATTTATTTAATTAAACCATTTAATTAATTTATCAAATATTTATTAACTACACTAGATAAATTTTTAATCAAAACTAATATCAATTTTAATTTAAAAATATTTTAATAATTTTATTATTTTTAAAATCGAACCATATTATCAAATAAAAAAATAATTTATAATATCATTCTTACCTCATAATCTATTCAAACATAGTAAATATTATTTATAATATTATATCATACACTATCATATGATATGATAGTCGATAAGTTTATTAGAGTCAGATAGTCGATAAGTATGTTGGTTCGTCATTAGACTGGTGCCAGTGTATAGCATGTGAGTATGTATTTATGTTGAATCTCATATTATTTATATAATTTATATACATTGTAAAAATATTAAAACTTAATATATATATATATAATGTCTAAATACATTATATATATATAAATGATCACGAAGTTTTTAAAATATGGGTGGCGTGAATGAAATTGGATATATTTGGATAAATGAAGGAGATTATATATATATAATTTGAAAGTGTGAATTTTGTGCAAGTTGTGTTATTTGAATTTAAAAATTTTTGAAATACAAAAAAAATTATAACGAATTTTTTCTAGAGATTTTACTCTAAAATTTGTATTTTTGATATATAAATTACTTATGTTAATATTTATTTATCTAATAAAGTTTATATTTTATATTTTAAGTATTTTCTTATAATTGTAGTAACTTTTTTAAATGACAGTGATGGTGATCTTCTTGTATTCTATATATATATATATATTTTATATAAATGGAATATATATATTATACGTACATAAAATATAAGGACGATATAATTATAATTTTTTAATTTAGATTATTAGGAAATTATTTGTTATATATTTTATTAATATTAACATTTTTTTTATCCCTTCAATTAAAATTAGTTATTAATTATAAAAAATAAAAATAATTATTAATTATAAAAAATTTAAATTTAAATTATTTATTAGTTAAAAAAATTAAAATGAAAATTAATATAAATTTTAATTTAATAATATTTTAATAATTTTATTATTTTTATAATTACGTCGTATCATCAAATAAAAATAATAATTTATAATATCATATTTATCATATTATCTGTACAACATAATAAATATGATTTATAATATTACATATACTATCATATCATATCATACTCTGTATCATATTATATATTAATAAAGCGCCGAGTAAAACATAATATAAAAGCTGCAAGTAATGATCATGAAAGAGACATGTTGAGATGGATCCTAGTCAGTCTTATCTGCAATTTCCCGTCAACCCACAATTCTTGCCCTCCTTTTCTGACTGGCATCAATGTTGCCTTGCAACTGACCATATGCAATTAACAAGGGCAACCAAGCTTTTGGTACATGACCCCTCTCATTGGCCTTTTTTTTTATATAAAAGAATAAAAAAAATTTAGACTAATTTTCTATATATATATATATACACGTAAATTAATAAATCATATATATATATATATATATATCTCATTGGCAAGAGATTATTACGAGTGTGATAATAAGTAAGATATTTTTTAATACTTGATTTACTCTAAATTATTTACATAAAATATGAATAATTTATCAATAAATTTAGATGAATATTAATAGTATTTTTTTTTATTATTTATAGTGCATTTTAAGTTATATTCAATAAAAGCTGAAAATATTGATGATGATGAAAGAGACATAAGATAAAATGTTGAGATGGTCACATATATATATATATATACATATATGTGTCATTAGCAAGAGATTATTACGAATGTGATAATAAATCGAATATTTTTTTAATATTTAATTTACTCTAATTTATTTAAATAAAATATAAATAATTTATTAATAAATTTAGATGAATATTAATAGTATTTTTTTATTATTTATTATGCATTTAAGTTATATTTAAATACATATCTCTAATTGTTTATTATCGAAATCTAATTATATAATAATATTTATATTAATTATATTTTATTAAATTTTAAGTGTATATTTATTATATTTTATTTTTGTTAGAATTAATTTATTATTGTTAAAATTAATCCTCTAATTAATCATAAGTGTGGGCTAAATATATTTAAATATTAAATGTGTATTACAGTCAAATTAAGATAGTCAAATTAAAGTTTTGATCAAATTAGGATTGTTGACTATTGAGGTGTCCTACTCATAATAGGATTATAAGTGTAGAGACCATTAAGTAATTTCTATTTTGTTGAAGGTCCAAAATAGAAATTAATTAATTTATTCAGTTATAAATAAGGGGTCGTGGTCTCCAGGGGAACATAACAATTTTAGAGAACATTACGTTCCTTCAGTAGTGCTTCCGCATAACCTAAAGTGTGTATCTCCAGGAAGGCGACAAACCCCAGAATCGTCTTTAACATCGACATACGATGATGTCAGGTACGCAATTTTGCCCTTTGCAATTTAATTTGAATAATCTAGTGATCTATGCATATTTTAGGTTTTAGTGGAATTAAGTTTTCTTCTCCTTTCAATTGGTATCAGAGCCTCGTGCTGGGTTGCTAGATTTTCCGATTAAATTACGGTATTGATTATTGTTTTAATTCTAGAAAATTAATTCGGTGATTGTAATTTTCTAGAATTAATTTGGAATCGAATTTAGTAATCTGAAATCAATTTTGGTTTGATTTGGTTTTTGGTTAATTAATCAGTTTAATTAATTTAAAAAAAATTTGGAAACTGTTCTTCAAGAAGAACAGTTTTGATTTGGGGTTTTTTTGGATTTGGATGATTTTGGAATTAATCAGACTTTGGATTTTCTATATTTTTCTGAAATCAATTTTTTTTAATTTTTAATTAATTTTTTGAAATAATTAAAAAAAAAAGGAAACTGTTCTTCGTGTTCTTGAAGAACAGTTTCGAAAATTTTTGGGCTAAACGATTTTGACAGGTTTTTGATCGGATTTGGACCGGCGGTGGCGTAAGGGAGGTTTAACAACCTCATGCGGTGGTCACCGGGGCTAAAACAGAAAATAAAATATATTTTATTTCAAACAGGTCCTCCAACTTCTGATAATCCGATTTTGACCCAGAAAATTTTATAATTCCTGTTTTCACCCACAAAACTTTAATTTATTTAATTTTTAGTCCAAAATTTTCTGTTTATTTATTTTTGGCCCAATTTTTTTAATTAATTAAAGTTTATTTTTATTTTTATTGTAATATTTGATTTTAATTATTTTGAGAATTTTATTGAGTTTAAATTTAATTAATATAAATATTGCAATCAATTTATTATAATTTGAGAATTTTATTGAGTTTAAATTTTGGTATTTTAGTCCTGATTGTGTCTAATATTTTTAATAATAAATTAATTGAAGCAAAAAGTCGCCAAAGTGACATCTATTGTGTAAATTGATTTATTTGGGATATTAGACAGGTGTATTAAAATCCATTGCGAGTAGTAAACTGGCCCAAAGGAAGGTTTCTATCTGGCTGAATTTAGAATACATGTGCCGTGATAAATATGTGATAATTATTTTATTTTCATCCATGTGGATAATAAATCGGCCCAAAGGAAGGTTTAATATTTGACAAGATTGAATTGTCAATATTTGATTGCTGCATTGAGATGCCAATTACAGTTAATATTTTATGTCCAAAGATGAGAATATTAATGTTGTGCCCGGTATCTTATTTCCAATATTTGAACTCTACTTCTGTGTTTTGTTTCATTTTGTGGATAGTGAGCTTATGTCATTTATTTATTATTTTATTTGTTTTCTCTGAATTCAGCTAGCATGCCGTATAATCCTAACACTGTCCCTATGCTTGAGGGGTCAAACTTTGGTTCATGGAAATCAAGCATCATGATTTATCTGGGTTGTATGGACTCAGACCTTGCGTTCAGGATGGACGAACCTGCTCCTCTTACTGAAGTGAGCACAGATGCTCAGAGGGTTCAGTATGAGAAGTGGGAGCATTCTAACCGCTTAGGTCTTATGATCATGCAGTAGGGAATCCCAGAGCATGTTCGGGGAGCCATTTCTGCTGAGGAAAGTAATGCTAAAAAATATCTTGCTGAGCAGGAGAAGGTCTATGTCAAAAATGACAAGGCCAAAGTGGGGACGCTTTTAGCAAAACTCACCTCCATAAGGTATGCTGGCAACGGTACTGTTCGGGAGCATATACTGAGCATGTCTCAAATAGCCAAGAGGCTAAAGGTTCTGGATTTGGTTTTACTAGATGACCTTTTAGTCCATCTAGCTTTGAATTCTCTTCCACCACAATATGGGCAGATCAGGACTTCATATAACTGCCAGCCGAGCAAATGGACTCTTAACGAGCTCATTGCTCATTGTGTGGATGAGGAGGAAAAGATGTTGGCTACTAAGAGAGAGAGTGCTCATCTGGTCTCTTCAGCAGCTAAGGGCAAAAACAAGAAAAGAAAGAAGACTGCTGAGAATAAAACTGCTGATAAAGGTCCTGTGCAAAAGAAGCCTAAGGAATTAAAATGCTTCTTCTGCAGCAAGTCTGGACACTTAAAGAAGGACTGTCCTAAATACGCCACATGGCGTGTCAAGAAGGGTAAGTAACTCGTTTTAGTCTGTTCTGAGGTTAATTTAACTTCAGCTCCTAGAAACACTTATTGGATGGATTTTGGTGCTACCGCTCACATAAGTGTTTCATTGCAGGGTTGCCTGAGCTACCGAAAGCCAACTGACGGTGAAAGATACGTCTATGTGGGAAATGGCAATCCGGTGGAAGTGGAGGCAATTGGGCATATTAGATTGTGTTTAAGAACTGGATGTTTTTTTGGATCTTGTAGATACTTTTGTTATTCCGACATTTAGACGGAATTTAATTTCTGTTTCTTATTTGGACAAATCTGGTTTTACTTGTTCATTTGGAGACAACTCATTTACTTTATCTATGGATTCAAAAATTTTTGGTACTGGCTTCTTAAATGCATGTGATAATCTATATATGTTGGATATTAATGATTCTTATAATGAAACCCTGCAGGTTAGTACTATGGGTACCAAAATGAAGCGAAATATAGATAATTCAGCTGAACTTTGGCACAGACGTTTGGGTCACATATCCAAATCTAGAATAGAACGTCTTGTGTCAGATGGTATCCTAAACACACTTGATTACACAGATTTGGACTACTGTGTTGAGTGTATTAAAGGTAAACAGACTAAACAAAAGAGACTAGGTGCCAACAGATCATCGAACGTCTTAGAATTGATACATACGGATATCTGCGGTCCATTACCTACAGCAACAAGGAATGACCAAAGATACTTTATATCATTCATAGACGATTACTCACGTTACGGGTACCTATATCTCATTCATGAGAAATCTGAGTCTCTGAACGTTTTCAAATCTTATAAGGCCGAAGTTGAAAACCAACTCGGAAAGAAGATTAAATCTATTAGATCTGACCGTGGAGGTGAGTACTATGGTAGATATGACGGTTCAGGTGAACAACGTCCATGACCATTTGCTATTTTTCTACAGGACTGTGGTATAGTCCCTCAATACACCATGCCTGGTACACCCAGCATGAATGGTGTATTTGAGAGACGTAACAGGACTCTTATGGATATGGTTAGAAGTTTGATTAGTCATTCTTCTTTACCTAAGTCTCTGTGGGGAGAAGCATTAAAGACAAAAGTCTATCTTCTTAACAGAGTACCAACTAAAGTAGCTACAAAAACACCTTATGAGCTTTGGACTGGACGCAAGCCTAGTCTAAAGCACCTTCATGTTTGGGGATGTCCTGCTGAGGCTAGGCCTTATAGGCCTAATGAGACAAAATTGGACTCCAAAACTGTTAGTAGCTACTTTGTTGGTTATTCTGAGTGATCTCGGGGTTATAAGTTTTATAATCCTACTACCAGGACTATTTTTGAGACGGAAATTGCAAAATTCTTTGAGGAAGTTGAGTTTGGGGGGGGGAAGTAAGGTTAGAAACATTGTCTTTGAGGAGGGATCGAGTCAGGAACACTCAGTATCGATTCCCATCATTGCTCCTAGCAGTGTTCTGGTTCCTACGCCTGTCACTGTTCCAGAAGCACATCAAGTTCCAATACAAGACAATGTTGAACAACTTCCTCATCAGAATGAAGAAGTCATTCTTCCTCAAGAACAAGCTCAACAACCTCAGGAATTTGAGCCAGAACCTGTGCCTTTAAGGAGGTCCACTAGAGAGAGAAGAAATGCTATTTCAGATGATTATGTAGTATATCTTCAGGAACATGAGGATACTGTAGACATGGTGGAAGATGATCCAATCAGCTTTCATCATGTCATGCAGGATCCTAACTCTCACAAGTGGATTGAGGCAATGTGTGAAGAATATAAATCTATGCAAAACAATCAAGTTTGGGATCTTATCCCGTTACCTGAAGGAAAGAAACCTATTGGTTGCAAATGGATATTTAAGACCAAGAGGGATTCTAATGGTAATGTGGAAAGATATAAGGCTCGTCTTGTAGCTAAAGACTTCACTCAGAAAGAGGGGATTGACTATAAAGAGACCTTCTCTCCGGTTTCATTGAAGGACTCTTTTAGGACAATCATGGCTCTAGTTGCACATTTTGATCTTGAGCTACATCAAATGGATGTGAAGACTGCGTTTCTCAATGGAGACATTGATGAAACCATCTATATGGTGCAGCCAGAAAACTTTGTGTCTGGAGACCCAAAGCGACTGGTATGCAAATTAAAGAAATCCATTAATGGTAATGTGGAAAGATATAAGGCTCGTCTTGTAGCTAAAGGCTTCACTCAGAAAGAGGGGATTGACTATAAAGAGACCTTCTCTCCGGTTTCATTGAAGGACTCTTTTAGGACAATCATGGCTCTAGTTGCACATTTTGATCTTGAACTACATCAAATGGATGTGAAGATTGCGTTTCTCAATGGAGACATTGATGAAACCATCTATATGGTGCAGCTAGAAAACTTTGTGTCTGGAGACCCAAAGCGACTGATATGCAAATTAAATAAATCCATTTATGGACTCAAGCAAGCTTCTCGTCAGTGGTACTTCAAGTTCCATGAAGTAGTTGTCTCTTTCGGTTTTGAGACAAATGCTGTGGAAGATTGTGTGTATCACAAGTTCAGTGGGAGTAGGTTTATCTTTTTGGTCTTATATGTGGATGACATATTGCTTGCTACTAACTGTAAGAACTTGCTGCATGAGATCAAAGTCTTTCTCTCAAAACACTTTGAGGTGAAAGATTTAGGTGAAGCTTCTTTTGTATTAGGGATTCAAATACATCGAGAACGTACTCGAGGTATTCTTGGATTATCACAAAAGGGCTATATTGAGAAAGTGCTCAAGAGATTTAGTATGCACAACAGTAGACCAATTGATACCCCAGTTGCTAAAGGAGATAAATTCAGTCTTGATCAGTGTCCAAAGGGTGAACTTGAGATTCAGGAGATGCAGAAGATTCCTTATGCGTCAGCAGTTGGGAGTATGATATATGCTCAAGTTTGCAGTCGTCCAAATATTTTATTCATAGTTAGCATGTTAGGGCGATATCTCAGCAATCCAGGAATGGATCATTGGAAAGCAACCAAAAGAGTCTTGAGATATCTTCAGAGAACGAAGGGACATATGCTCACATACAGGAGATCAGATCAGCTTGAGATTATTGGGTATACTGATTCTGATTTTACGGGATGCCAAGACAGTCGAAAATCCACTTCAGGCTATATATATCTCTTGGCTGGTGGTGCTATTTCTTGGAAGAGTGTGAAACAAACTCTAGTAGCTACCTCCACCATGGAAGCAGAATTTGTAAAAGCTATGAGGCATCTAATCAGGCAATCTGGTTGAGAAACTTTGTCACAGGGTTGCGCATTGTGAGTGGCATTGAAAGGCCATTAAAGTTATACTGTGATAATAACTCAGCAGTTTTATTCTCCAACAACAACAAAAGCTCTTCTCGATCGAGACACATTGGGATAAAGTTTCTGGCTGTGAGGGAGGGAGTACAGAGTGGACAGATATCCATAGAGCATATTGGAACGAACTCCATGATTGCGAATCCGCTCACTAAGGCTGTGATACCGAAATTTTTTCATGAGCACACTGCTCATATGGGTGTCACATTATTTGAGACTATTTAGTTTCAGTGGGAGTTTGTTCATTAAGTTTGCATTAAGTTTTATGTATGCTCTCTTTGGCATTGGATATATTTTATAAAGTACATTCAGTTTCTGTAGAAAAATGAGTTTTTCTTTCATTTTATTATGTGTTTTACACTCTGTATTATATTTATATTTGATCTCACTTAAGATTGACCAATTGGAAACAGGCATGATTAGATCACATTACATGTAGTTTCCATGCTACACTTCTATTATTGATCTATGTCATTTGAGAGTATTGGTAATGTGATTGATGGTGGTTTGAGTCACGATGAATGTGGCGACTGACCCTTCAGTCCTTTATCGATATAATCAATGGACGAGATTGTTTGAGGCACCTTCAGTATGACTGCTTTTATGAGCTCATTAAGGTATATACATTTATATTTAATATATGTTAGCCCAAGTGGGAGATTGTTAGAATTAATTTATTATTGTTAAAATTAATCCTCTAATTAATCATAAGTGTGGGCTAAATATATTTAAATATTAAATGTGTATTGCAGTCAAATTAAGATAGTCAAATTAAAGTTTTGATCAAATTAGGATTGTTGACTATTGAGGTGTCCTACTCGTAATAGGATTATAAGTGTAGAGACTATTAAGTAATTTCTATTTTATTGAATGACCAAAATAGAAATTAATCAATTTATTCAGTTATAAATAAGGGGTCGTGGTCTCCAGGGGAACATAACAATTTTAGAAAACATTACGTTCCTTCAGTAGTGCTTCCGCATAACCTAAAGTGTGTATCCCCAGGAAGGCGACAAACCCTAGAATCGTCTTCAGCATCAACATACGATGATGTCAGGTACGCAATTCTGCCCTTTGCAATTTAATTTGAATAATCTAGTAATCTATGCATATTTTAGGTTTTAGGGGAATTAAGTTTTCTTCCCCTTTCAATTTTAATTATAAAATTATGTAGTTTGTAATTATTTTAATAAAATTGTATTAATATTAAATTTAATAAACATTTAATTAAGAAGATTATCATTTTATAGCTTAAAATTTATATTATTTTTAAATTTTTACATTTAAACAAACAATTAAATGGATAATTATAATTAGATTTGGGATGTATATAAATAATTTAAAATTAATTTCCATATACTTAAACTCGAGACCCTCAGCATATCATATGAGTAATTTGCTAATTCAACAATAAACTCTTTAATGTTAAATAGGTTGCTAAATTAAACACGTTTTTCTTTCCTTTTCACCTACTTTTATTATTATTATTATTATTATTATTATTATTATTATTATACCAACAATTTTTTAACTTAATTATTTATTACTATATTTTAACTTAATTATTTATTACAATTTTTTTACAGGGCATTGCAATATAAATCATTTAATCAATTTATAAAATATTTATTAACTATAATAAATTATTTTTAATTATATAATATAATTTTTAGTGTCGAATAATAAATAAAATTTTAAAAATTTTAAATTATTTTAATTAAAAAAATTAATTCTAAATAAGTAAAATCACATTTTCATTATATTAACAAATTTGATAATTTAAATCAACATATTATAATTTTAAACATTACATAATAAAACACACTACAGCGACAAATAATATTATATAATTAAAACAGTCTTCGTGGAAACTGTAGCCTTCTGAAATTTTCATTTGCTTCTTAATTAATTTCTTACTATCTTATTAATTTAGAATTTTAAGAAATTGATTTTCAATTATAATTAAGGAGTAAAATAATTCGATGTACAAACAATTTTATAATATTTAAAATCCAAGGAAAAGCCAAATTCAAGTAATTAGTAAAAAATTGATTTTAAGAAAGCAACAACCAGCAAAGCTTCACATAAAGAAAAAATGGAATTTCTACTCCAATAATTCAGTCGGTGGGTAATGAATTGTACACTTCCACCATTACCGACAGCTTTAACAAAAGTGGGGTAAGTTTCATTGATTATCTGACAAGAAAAGTAAGTTTTCTAGCTATCAATTCATGGCCTATCAGTTATTTTTGTTTTTTTTCTTTTGTTAATGGTTATTTTAAAATTAACATTTTAGATTAATATTCTCACTAAGAATGTGATTTTTTTATATATTTGTTATTTTTTATGCACTGATTTTATTGTAGTTTTTTAATTTCGATTATTAGAAAATTATTTATTACATATTTTATTGATATTAACATTTATTTTTTTATCCCTTTAATTAAAATTAATTATTAATTTTAAAAAAAAATAAAAATAATTATTAATCATAAAAAATTAAAATTAAAATTATTTATTAATTATAAAAAATTAAAATTAAAATTAATTATAAATTATAATTAAAACTGATACCATTTTTAATTTAAAAATATTCTAATAATTTTATTATTTTTTTCATAATATTATATCACCATATAAAAAATAATAATTTATAATATTTTTTTTATATTTAAATAAATATTATTTATAATAGTATATCATCGAGTATCATATTATACATATTAATAAAGTCATATGATGGGCGAGTGAAACAAAATATAAAAGCTGAAAGTATTGATGACGAAGAGACATAAGATAAAATGTTGAGATGGATCCTAGTCAGTCTTTATCCATCAACCCACATATTCTTGGCCTCCTTTTCTGACTGGCATTAATGTTGCCTTGCAACTGACCATATGCAATTAACAAGGGTCTGGCACATGACCCCCACTCATTGGCTTTTCTTTTATAAAAAAATAAAAAAGGTTTTTAGACTAATTTTCTATATATATATATATATATACATACATGTCATTGGCAAGAGATTATCACGAATGTGATAATAAATCGAATATTTTTTAATACTTAATTTACTCTAATTTACTTAAATAAAATATAAATAATTTATCAATAAATTTAGATAAATATTAATAGCATTTTTATTATTTATTATGTATTTAAATTATATTCGAATACATATCTCTAATTGTTTATTATCGAAATCTAATTATATAATAATATTTATATTAATTATATTTTATTAAATTTTAATTATATATTTATTAAATTTTATTTTAGTTATAAAATTATGTAGTTTGCAATTATTTTAATAAAATTATATTAATATTAAATTTAATAAACATTTAATTAAGAAGATTATCATTTTATAGCTTAAAATTTATATTATTTTTAAATTTTTATACTTAAACAAACAATTAAATGAATAATTATAATTCGATTTGGGATGAATATAAATAATTTAAAATTAATTTTCATAGGCTTAAACTCGAAACCCTCAGCATATCATATAAGTATTTTGCTAATTCAACAACAAATTCTTTAGTGTTAAATAGGTTGCTAAATTAAACAAATTAAATTAAATTCAAATAAATATGTAAATATATGAATATTTAAGCATATCCATTCAATTATTATTTATGCTCAAATTAAACTTAAAAGGATATTTAAAAATAGTCAAATAAATTATCATTAAAATAAATTAATTAACTAAAAACACTCAACTCAACAAAGTCTTGATCCCAAGTTAATTGAGATTGGCTATATGAACTTTTTCACTCGGTTCGACATACTTCTTTCGATAAATATAGAATAATAAAATTATTTTAGATCATTTTTGTCCAGTTAATTTAGATCTATCTATGTATCTCCTAACTAAATAATTAAATTAATTAAATTAATTAGTTAAATAATTGAATTATTTTTTTAACTAAATTATTATTAAAATTATCACAACCCAAACTTGAAAGGCACGTGAATGACATTAGAAAACGAGAAAATATGTGACTTTCGAAATCCGTAGTCAGACTGACAACTCACTAATTAACAAAACTTATCTATGACAATTGTCACTGTCTTAAAACTAAGATTATAGACTCACTTAGTAATCAGAACTTATACGACATCACATGACAACCACTTAGTACTAGCATCTCAAATCTCATCACAATCATTAGATATCTACTTAATAAAAATAATATGACAACTTAGTAAGCTATATAGTAATCAATATGATTTCTTTCTGATGCAATTGATGTATGTACAAATGTTAAACAGATAAATAATCACACAAAGATAGCAATCGGTCGATATGAACCACACTATGCTCAAACTGAGAAGCTAATCCCTATCTTGCTTTTTTAGTCCACATATTTCTCTTAGGGTCCAATACATAGGTTTCCATCATCTCGGCCTAGTTTAAGCATCGCTAACCCCGACTAACAAGTACTGTTGAGTGATAATTAAGCCCCTGCTATCATGCTAGTAATAACTCATCAGTAAATCATAAATCACCATCATATCTTAACCAATATCCTAAATTATGCGTGGTCTTCTATCATCTTAACCGTATCTAGTAGCTATGGGTAATATATAAAATTCATAGAATCTACAACACACACGTATATGTGAATTCATATTTATATTATATACATATCATATGGGTGCACATATGCCAATGTAACTATTCAATAATTTAGGAGAGCGATATATTATACTAATTTATATAATTCTTTAGTTTGATCAAAATCAAATGAGCTTTCCTTAAAATGATGGCCACCTGATAAATTAAAAGACAACTGATATATAAATTTTGGATAACAAATAACATTATTAGAAAAAAAATTTGGTAGAATCTTTCCTATAACTAAAACATTTTCCTTGTAACAATATAGAGAAAAACAAGCACTTTTGAATAGCTCACAACAATCTAACAATGAAATTGCCCCTCTGGGCCTTCAAATTTGACAAACAGCTCAATCCTTTATATCTAAATAAATATTATTATACCTTCAAATAACATAATGTTTCTAAATTTCCAAACATCACCATATCTCTTAATTTCTATCTCCAAACAAACATCACAATATAACAGTCTACCCTGAAACTTCAATATGCTAATTCCATCCTCCTTGTATCATTCATATACTTTTATACCTCAAAGAAGCATGTTAAATCACAAGTACCATTATTGTCATTTTCTTAACCTTATAAATACATATTCTCTAATGACATTGAGCTCATTATTTATTTAATTATTCTAATGTTTATTGATGTATCTATATTACCAATATAGAGATCACATTCTAGCATATGCTTTGGTATTTCTTGTTAAATGTTTCCTATTTTTATTGATCATAATTCCATAATTAATTATATGCATATATATAATATTATTAATATATACAATAGTGCGTGTGAAAATAAAAACCCAACACATAATTAACAAAATTTCCATACATTCAACAATAAAATACCACTTTATTTATTCAATTCATTTGTTTTCAAAAATTTCACAATGAAAAAAATAATGATAATGATAATTATGATAACAACAACAGTAATAAAATTATTAAATTGACAATAATATTATCTTTTTATTTCCAACATAAAATAATTATTAAAATTTTAAACATATTCTAATTCAACTTGCATAACCTTAAGAAAGGAATCTTCTAAATGCCCTCCAAAGATTGCTAGAACTTAACACACTTTTTATTTAATAAGAAATTCTTTAAATATAAAGTAGAAAGCAACTGATTCCTAAATTGCAGGAAACACAACTCATGTTCAACAGAAATACAAACCACGTTCAATAATGAAACCAAGAGCACTAAGTAACTGTTATTGACTAAATAAAATCTAGAAAGAAATAAATATATGAAAAATATCCGACAACACCTAATTACAACAATAAATAGATTTTAACATTACTTACTAACATATTCCCCCTTAATGTGAAAATCTACTACCCTCAACTTATTTCGAAAATAAATAAACTTTTCTAGAGCAAATGATTTTGTGAATAAATCAGCAACTTGCTCATTGGAGTTGTAGTGCTTTAACTCAATATTTTCTTCCGCAATTAGCTCTCTAATAAAGTGATGACAAATATCGATATGCCTAGTTCGGCTGTGATGAACTGGATTTCTTGGCATGGCGATGGTGGATTGATTGTCACAGAAAATTATTGTTGCCCTTTTTTGCTCTTGCTTTATATCTTTCAAAATTTTTCTTACCAGATTGCTTGGTAGCCTGTAGAAGTGATAGCCATGTACTCAGCCTTGCTTCTTTGAACACCAGGATACAACATTTGATCCAAGCATAAAGAGATATCCTGTAGTACTCTTACGATCGTCTATGGAACTTGCTCAATCACTATCAGAAAAACCACATAACTTAAAGTAATCAGAGTTAGTGTATAAAAGGCCATAAGAGCAAGTCCCTTTCAAATATCTCAACACCATTTTTGTAGCCCCATAATGAATTTTGCTTGGACTTTGCATAAAACGTGATAAAAGACTAGTGGCATGCAGAATGTCAGGACGACTATTAGTGAGATAAATTAAACTCCCTAGTAAGCTTCGATACACTTGAAGATCTGCCTTCTCTTCTCCATCATTCAGGATGTACTTGTGATTGGTGATCATTTGAGTTTTAACTGGATTACCACCTTTCATATTAAATCTTTCAAGAAGATCATTCACATATTTTTGTTGAGTAACAAAAATTCCAGCACCACATTGTTTCACTTGTAAACCCAAAAAATAACTCATTAAATCCAAATCAATCATTTCAAATTCAACCACCATAATTTTTTTGAAAGCATGAAGTAAAGCAACACTCAGGGGCGAAGTTACTTTATGAAGAAGGGGGGCAGCTTTTTGGAAAAAAAATTATATACATATTTATATTTATTAAAATTTTAAAAATCCTTAATTCCTCCCTTAAAATTTTAAATTACCCCTCTATTTTTTAAATTATACAATAAGTTAAAACAATAAATCCCTATAAATAATTTTTTAAAATAAATCCCTATAAATCATTTTTTTTTCCAAATAAATATATATATTTTTAAAAAAATTGACCAAAAAATAATTGACACTCAAAAATAAAAAGAAAAAAAAATTAGGACAAGAAACAAACTCATTGAAAAAAAATACAAGGTTAGAATTTTATTATTTTTTTAATATATATATATTTTTTAATTCTTCTCTTCTCTTTGATTTTATTATTTATAATTCTAATATTGTGTAATAATTTTTGCTTCAACTATTTTATAAGAGATTATATTTATAATTCAATACTGTTTTCTTTATTTTATTTTTTTATGTATCATTAGATGAATTTAGAAGCATATACATATAAATATTAATATTTTACTTGATTATATAGTTGTTATTTTTTTTTTGAAATTATGAATTATTATCAAGACATAAAGACATTTAAAGAGTAATTATTTTTTTTCTTTTTTAATTTTTATATATGAAAAATATTTACATATTATTTTATTTTATTTTTAATCAATTTATATATTAGTTTATAAATATATAAAAAAGTGATTATTTATATTATTTTTAATACACATATGATATTTTTATTTTGTTCCCTTCTTTCAAAAGTAATTATTTTTATTTTTTTAATTTTTCTCTTGGAATTGAATTTATTATTTATAATTCTAATATTGTGTGATAATTTTTAATTCAATTATTTTATAAGAGATTATATTTATAATTCAATACTTTTTTCTTTATTTTATTTTTTTTATGTATCATTAGGTGAATTTAGAAGCATATACATATAAATATTAATATTTTATTTAATTATATAGTTGTTTTCTTAATTATGAATTACTATCAAGATATAAAGATATTTAAAGAGTAATTATTTTTGTTCTTTTTTAATTTTTATATATGAAAAATATTTACATATTAGTTTTTTTTTAATCAATTTATATATTAGTTTATAAGTATATAAAAAGGTAATTATTTATATTATTTTTAACACACATAATATTTTTACTTTGCCCCCTTCCTTCAAAAGTCTATCTTCGCCCCTAGCAATGTTATTGTCTGTATAAATCAAATCATCCACATAAAGGCAAACTATCAATACCTCATCAGCCTCTTGTGTTTTGATATACAAGGTGGGCTCACTTGCACTCTTTTGAAAGCCATTTTGAATGAAATGCCCATCAAGCCTCTCATACTAGGCCCTTGGTGCTTGCTTGAGGCTGTAGAGAGCTTTTCTCCATCGATACACCTTCATTTCTTCACCAATAACTTCATATCCTCTAGGCTGCTGCACATATACTTCTTCTTCTTCTAAAACACCATTTAAAAAAGCTGATTTGACATCAAATTGAAAACTTTTCCATCCATAATGGGCAGCAATTGATAAAACAGTGCAGATGGTATCAAACTTGGCTACCGGAGAAAATGTCTCTTCAAAATCAATGCCTTCTCGTTGCATGTATCCAAGAGTAACTAAGCGAGCTTTATACTTTTGACTAGATCCACCAAGCTTGTATTTGAGCTTATACACCCATTTTAGCCCCATAACATCTTTTCCATATGGCAAGTTCATAAGCTCTCAAGTTTTATTTTTCTCCAATGCTTTTATCTCCTCATTCATTGCAGCATGCCACTTGCTGCTTTTTACAACATCTTCAAAACTAGAGGGCTCTTCAATTTGTGCAAATTGACAACTCTCTGTTTGTGCATAAATTTTAGCCAGCGGTCTCTATTTCTGAGGACGTGTGCTACTTGAGGAAGAGGAACTTGGTGATGTAGAGTTAGAAATACTAGTAGTTGGTGTAAAAGGACTAGTACTAGGTGTTGAAGCACCTGAAGTGTCATTGTCACCACCATTTTTAATAGATTCTAGTTGTTCAGCAAATTCACCATCATCTAGGATGTAACCAGCATTTGGCTTCATCTTAGACGAATCCCATGCATTTTTCTCATCAAACACAGCATCACGACTTGTTAGTAACTTCTTAGAAATAGAATTATAAAATTGATATCCTTTTGTTTCCTTGCTATAGCCCATAACTTTGCATTTCACACTATTATCATCAAAATTTTCTCTCTTTTGAGAAGGTACTAAAACATAAGCAACACACCCAAAGATCTTAAAGTGTTTTACCTTTGGTTTCCACTTATGCCATGCTTCAAAAGGTGTTTGATTGGACAATGCTAATGCAGAACTCTGATTGAGAATATATGCAGCCGTATTGATAGCTTCTGCCCAAAATTGTTTTGGAAGACATTTGGCTTTCAACATACTCTTAGCCATTTCTTCAAGACTTCGATTCTTTCTCTCCGCCACTCCGTTTTGCTGTGGAGTATAACTAGCTGTCAATTGCCTTTGAATTCCCAACTCTTTACATAATTTATCAAATTCTGCAGAAACAAATTCACCACCACGATCTGTCCACAACATTTTGATTCCATGTCCACTTTGCTTCTCAATAGAGGACCTAAACTTCTTAAATATTGGTAGCACATCTAAATTTTCTTTAACAAAGAAAACCCAAGTCATTCGGCTATAATCATCAACAAAGATAATAAAGGACCTATTGTCAATAAGAGACGGAGTGCGCATTAGCCCACAAACATTAGTATGTATCAATTCAACTGGTTGTAAAGCTCTCATACATTTTCCTTTTGGAAAAGAGTCTCTATGTTGTTTGCCAAGCACACAACTTTCACACACACCAGTACCAAATTTGATCATAGGCAAACCAAATACCAAATCTTGTTTAGACAGCAAATGCAGACTTGTAAAGTTTAGATGTCCATACCTACTATGCCACAACCAATTGTCATCCTCTACTGATGCTGATAATGCTTTCTTGTCATCAAGAGTGAGAGGAAATAAATTATTCTTGGCCATAGGGACTTTGAACATCACGTTCTTCTTTGTTTTATCTGAAAAAAACAAAATAAGAGAAATCTTGATAAATTATCTAGCACTCAGCAAATTGGAGTCCAAATCAGGGACATAAAGAACGTCTTCAATACAGCTAGTTCCACCAGAATTGATCTTCACAGTTCCATTTCCTTGGGCTTCACAAACTGCTCCATTATCCATCTTTACCGACTTGTCCAAATTAACAAAGGCCTCTAAGTTAACTGTCATATGATGGCTGCACCCGCTATCCATATACCAAACATATGATTCACAAGCTTTAACAATATAACATGCAAGAAATAAACTTTCACAATCATCTTTATCTTCTTTCTCAAAAAGGTTTGCTTACTTTTGTTTCGCTATACAATACTTTTCTATATGGCCATACCTATTGCAATGATAACAACGAAACTTATGGTAATTTCCATCACCTTTGTTACTAAATTGGTCATAGCCTCTGGTGTTGTACCGGTTATAGCCTTTTACCCGTGGGCCTCCTCAGTAGCCTCATCCACCTCTTCTTCTTCGAAAGGAATTGTTTCCATGATTGCTACTACTGCTGCTGCATTCTTGCATTGATTAATTGTCTTTGGACAAGTGCAATTTGGTGTGGAATGCCTTCTCAATAAAGCTTCCTTCATAACTTTTATGCCGATCTTCATGAGATTGTAATGAACCCAACAATTCGTCGATAGTGAGCTTTTTTAAATCTTTAGACTCTTCTATGGCAACCACCACAGGTTCATACTTTCTTAGCAAACTCCTCAAAATCTTCTCAATAACCTTTTAATATGATATTTGTTCACCATATTTCCTCATTTGATTAACCACTTCAATTAGATTGTTGAAGTAGTTATCCATTGAGTCTGTATCTTTCATGAAAGAGCTCTCAAACTTCCGGCGAAGTATTTGAAGTTTGAAGGTGACCACCTTTTTTGTACCTTGATAGCCATTCTTGAGTGCATCCCAAGCCTCCTTTGATTTTGTTGCTGCTGAAATTCAAGGAAAAATTGAGTCGTCCACTGCTTGTTGTATAAAAAAAGAGCTTTGGCATAGATCTTTTAGAGACTCAGCGGACACACCCTCTTCTGCATAACCTTTCTCTATCAGTTCCCATAGATCTTGTGAGATGAAAATAGTCTTCATCTTTGTGCTCCAGATTTCATATCCACTACCTTTGAAAAATGGAATTGTGGACAATATGGGATTAATTCTAGCATTGTTGGCAGCCATCAAATTATGTATCTACACTCCTTAACCGAGCAACCCGGGCTCTGATACCATATGTTGAAAAATGGAGACTAAATCAATAAAAACAAAACAAATATTTCTTAGAGAAATTTAATCAAATAGGTGGTAGGCATATAAAGATTGATGAAACTTAACACACTTTTTATTCAATAAGAAATTCTTTAAATACAAAGTAGATAGCAACTGATTCCTAAATTGCAGGAAACACAACTCATGTTCAACAGAAACATAAACCATGTTTAACAATGAAACCAAGACCACTAAGTAACTGTTATTGACTAAATCAAATCTAGAAAGAAATAAATATATGGAAAATATCTAACACCACCTAATTACAGCAGTAAATAGATTTTACCATTACTTACTAACAATAATTACTATTCACATTACCAATTCCTTCACAGTACACAATTACTAACACAACAACAACTAGCTCTTTTAGGTTTGTTATGGTCAAAATGTGCGCCTTTGGTTATTGGAGTGAAAGGAAATCTGTACCAATCTTAAGAGTTAGAGCACGATGCAATAGAAGCCTTCACCGATTTTTATAATCGAAACTCTTCAAAAGACACATCAAGTACTGAGAACACAAATGAAGTTTTATGCTATTCGAAGGATGCGGACGAAGAAAAGCTTCGTACGAATATGATGCATGCATTAATTGCTGGCATCACAATACCTCTAAAAAAGTAACAAAAAATAAGCATTTTTAGGGTTTTAATGCAAATGACAGGTCATATGAGAAGTCTATTTTGATTTTTGGTGCCTTTTTTCAAATTTTATTATATGGGTGCTAATTAAAAGATATTGATGGGAGGCTTTGGGTGGGTTTTTTAAGGTGGATATTTATTTTTGAGCATAAAGGTTAAACTGATTATAAAAATTTGCAAACTTACCCACCAATAAAAGTCACTAAGATAATTTTCAAGATAATTCACTGGTTATAAAAATTTACAAACTTACCTACGAATATAAGTCACTAATATAATTCGCTAAGATAATTTTCGAAATAATTCACACAAATCTTGGCTTTTAACCTTTATACTCAAAAATAAATATCCACCTCAGGAAACCCACCAAAACCCTCTCATCTATATATTTAAATCAGTACCCATAAAATAAAATTTAAAAAAAAGCAAAAAGCAAAATGAACTTCACATATGAACTATCATTTGCACCAAAACCCTAAAAATGTTGATTTTTTGTGATATTTTTAGACCTATTGTTATGCCATCAATAAGTGCATGCATCATATCTATAGGAAGATTTTCTTTATCTGCATCCTTGGAAGAGCTTGAAACTTCATTTGTGTTCTCAGTACTTAATGTGTCTTTTAAAGAGTTTTGATACTGAAAATTGGCAAAGGCTTCTATTGCATCGTGCTCTGACTCATAAGACTAGTTTAGACTTTCCTTTACTCGAATCACCCAGATTATGACGATGAATGGTATATACCTAGTTTTTTGCCTTTAAAAATGACATAGAACTTCTTTCTCCTCTTCTTGTAGATATTAATCTTCAAAAAGAGCAATAATTGAATCTGGGTCAGAAGCTAAGAGCCTAAAAGAGCTAATAATTATTGTGTACTGTGAAGGAATTGGTGATTGAACAGTAATTATTGGTGGTACCCTTAATTGGTGCTTTTTTTTTATCAGTAAAGTGCAATTTTTTTATTCCAAAAAAAAAAAAAAAATGCAAAGCAAATACAAATAGGTACTGTATAGTATTACATACATTCATTCTTCCAAAAATAACACCGATCCTCTATTTTCTATTGACTATACCATTCCATTTTCACAGCCTATGTAAAGCATGGCTTCACACTCAACTACAATACCCAGCCCCAAACAAAATTCACCATCCATGGCCCACTTAACACTTCATAGTCATTTACATGGCTACAATAGTAATCAATTACCAAATAAAATGCCAAGCGTTGACATACCATATAGCCACATCCCATAATCCTCAAGCAGGATCCTATCAGCACGAGTATTAACAGAATCCAAAATTCCACACCAGGTCAACAAATCAATGATTACATTAAGCATCAACAGTTAATAATCAGAGTAATATAATCTCATACTACATTAGCCACTAGCACCCCATTTAATTCAAACTTGCACACCAAATAGTATTAAGTATGTCACACATCCCATCCATTCTCCATCAGCAATAGCAAACAATATCAGCATCAATTAAAGGCCAACATATCTTCCACCAGCAACCAACAATAGACAAATCAAAACTCCTAATCCCAGCTATACCTGTTGGAAATAATGAAGAAAGCCAAGCAAAAAAGAAAAAGATGGAGATGGACAACAATCCCACATTAAAAATTGAAAGAAAAAATGAGGGCCATATAAGTTGATGAGGAGTAAAGTCAAATACCTTAAGGCATTTTGACAAAAAGCTCACTCTCTTCCAATGGCCCAAGACATGTTTACAAGCCCATAATGCACCCTAAATCCATCACTTCAAAATTCAAATACACAAGCCTACAATGCACATTAAGTCCACACTCTCATAAAAATTCAATTCACTTAGATCGAGCTTATCACAACTCCAACAAATGGTATCTGAGCCTAAAAAGGCCTCGCGACTCAACAATCCAAGGTCCAAGATGATAAAAACACACTTGGTGAATTCAGGCCGGCAACAACAAGCCAAGGGCCATGAAAAACTCAAGACCTGCAGCCAAAGAACTGAAGTCCGAACAAAAGGCTCAGTGAGGAAGACTCGTGCAATAATCTGTAGCTTATGAGGTTCCACTTGAAGGAGTACAAGCCCAGACAGAAAAATAACATCAAGACCTGAGGCCTCTGAGACTCAAGGAACACAAGTTCAGGATAAATGAAGGCAAGTCATAATTGAGCCAGGTCAGTTAGACTCGAGGGGGAGTGTTGGAAATAATGAAAGAAAACCAAGCAAAAAAAAAGATGGAGATGGACAGCAATCCCACATTGAAAATTGAAAGAAAAAATGAGGGCCATATAAGTTGACGAGGAGTAAAGTTAAATGCCTTAAGGCATTTTGACAAAAAACTCACTGCCTTCCAAAGGCCCAAGACATGTTTACAAGCCCATAATGCACCCCAAATCCACCCCTTCAAAATTTAAATACACAAGCCCACAATGCACATCAAGTCCACACTCTCAAAAAAATTCAATTTACTTGGACCGGGCCCATCACAACTCCAACAATACCAACTCCTATTCCCATCATATTCATTTCCAAAGTCACATCTACTCGCCAATGCATATTTTAGTGAATAATTAATACTATAACATACTCTCTTTTTACTAGCATCTATTTTTTGAAACACCAATCAATTTCTCTCCCTCCATAGCCAATAACTACAGCTAACAAGGCTACTCTCCTAACTTTAGCTTTTAACTCTTTCCAGTGGCTTTCCTAGTAAACCAACTAATTTCTCTCCTCCAACCACACACCTTTATTTATCTCACATTTTATCAATGCCTACTACCATATTTGCATACAAAATAGACATTCGAAGAAAAGATGGTCCACAATCTCAGGCTAAGAGTTACAAAAGTAGCATTTATCATCAGACACAACTCTCCACCTGATTAGTCTAGCTTTTGTGCAAGCCTACTTTTTATGGGTAACCTCATGATAAAACTTTGCCTTGGATGCTGGCTAACCACATGACAAACTCTGCCTTGGAATGCATCAAGAAGCCCAAACCAACATGGCTGCAACAGTAATCAATTACCAAATAAAATGCCAAGCATTGACATACCGTATAGCCATAACCCATAATCCTCAAGTAGTATCCTATCAGCACGAGCATTAACAGAATCCAAAATTCCTTACTAGGTCAACAGATCAGTGATTACATCAAGCATCAATTGTCAATAATCAGAATAATACAATCACATACTACATTAGCCAATGGCACCCCATTTAATTAAAACCCGCACACCAAATAGTTAAGTATGTCACACATCCCATCCATTCTCCATCAGCAATAGTAAACAATATTAGCATCAAATAAAGGCCAATATAGCTTGCACCAGCAACCAACAACAGACAAACCAAAACTCCTAATCCCAACTATAACAACTCATATTCCTATCATATCCATTTCCAAAGTCACATCTATTCGCCAATGCATATTTTAGTGAATAACCAATACTATAACATACTTTCTTTTTTATCAACATCTATTTTTTGAAACACCACTCAATTCCTCTCCCTTCATATCCAATAACTGTAGCTAACAAGGCTACTCTCATAACTTTAGCTTTTAAACTTTTTCCAGTGGCTTTCCTAGTAAACCGACTAATTTCTCTCCTCCAAACATACTCTAAGAAGGTATATTTTAAGACCCTAGAAAAACAGTTGGCTGTCCTTAGCCTTCTCAGAGACCATGGATTCACCCCTTCCCATATATCCTAAATTTTTAAAGTATCCATCAGATACTTCTAGAATTCTAGTTGTGTTTTTGTACATAACGTGTTCGTAAGCTACAGTTTCAGAGAAGAATGAGAAGTAAACAGTTTCTTCAGTTTTGATTTTCTTCACTCTTCTCCCGTGTTAATAAATCAGTTGATCTGATATTTATTATATTATCTCAGTAATGAAATTACTATTTGAATATCTAGAGTAAAAGGCCTTGATGAACAAAGCAGGTGACTGATTGACATTTTTAGGTAAAAGTCTTCAAACCAGTACGACTGAGAAGTTACTGGTCTGTAGAAATGTATACAACTGCAACTCGTAAGACAAATCATGGCACTCTTTACTGAGATATTATTGTACAATCAACTACTACTGTCCCCCCAGATCATGGCAATCTAAGACTGATGCTTATAGGAGGCGGGGATTGTCTACATAGGAGATTTTGGCCAGCTTTCATGAAGAAACTATCACGGATGTAGCTATCAGAGGAGAAAACTGTAACTAAAATTGGTTTGTGAGCATGACAAAATTGTAGCCTAAAGATGTTGCAACATTCCCAGAAAGAAATTTACAATTGTAAGGTTTGAAAGAAAGATCAAGGTATCTACTTCATTATCATCCTCTGAGGAATACTTCAAGGAAGGTACGTGACCATCAGAAACAGGTGGCTCAATTGTTTGATGTTGCAGAGGTAGTTTTTGGATTTGATCAAACTGGAGGAAGATTACATAAGTAAATGACCTGCTTGTTTTCTCTTTGAAAGTAATTAAAACATAACTGAATGAATCCATTTGTTCAAATGTTTGGTTGTGCATTTTTCCTATCTTATGTTCAGAAATCTTGTTTCTGGCTGTGACAATTGGGTGTCTTAATTTTCTACAATTCTAATTTTCCCTTAATTTATCAACTGGTTGATCTGATATTGATGATCTCAATAATGAAATTATTATTTGAATTGCTAAAAAGGGACTCACAATTCTTGTTCTTGCAAAGCAGATGTAAAGATGACAAGCGTTTTGTGTCAAAATATGAAATTTTAGTGCCGAACTCACTCCCTTGGAGGGCAGTGTTATTGATGCTTGAAAGAGAAGGGCTTTCTTAATTTCTGAATCATACCATTGAAGGAAATTAGAAGCAGTGCAAATGAATTTTGTTTATATTTCAGTCATGTTCCTGTTTGTATTTCATTGTGAAAATCTTCTATCGATATTTATGACTCTGCAGAACTTGGAAACCAGTGAAAAAGTAGTTAGTTTGTGGTATATGAGCTTGAGCTTCGAAACCAGTGAAAAAGAGAGCACATAAAGGAAAAAGAAGTGCATTGCCTCTAAAAATTAAAAGGAAAAATACTTGATATCTTGTTGATTGTTACAAGAAATTTCTTTCCTCTGAAAGAGAGAAAATTTGGATCAGCATTTAACATAAAGCAAACAATCTCCAATGGTTATGAAATGATCCCAATCCTTCAATTAGTCTGCAAAATGTAAAGAACATAAATTTCCACCAACAATTATGGGAAAAGTTTACTTTCACCAATAATAATTTGATATTTTACATTGCCAATAATTTGAATGACAGAATACCTGATAATCCTGGTTGTGTCAACATTGTCTTCTTCCCTCATAATCTGTTGAATAATGTAACTTAAGATGCTGCAGATATTTCAGTTGAAAGAGTTAAGAGTTAGTTATATTAAGTCTTTTTCTTTATGCTATTTCTTTGGAAGATATTTTATCTTATTGTAGCAGATTTCTCTGCAAATTTAGTTATGAATTTACTGTATAAATAATTGATCTTTTTGCTCAATAAACATACAAGTTTTTCCTCTCATATTTTCTTATTTGTTTCTACTAATGCCTACAAATTGGTATCAGAGCTTTTAATCTTGAGAGATCTATGAGTTAAAACCACAAAACCCACCAAATAACCTTTCTTCCTTTATACACAAAATAGAACCCACAAACGACCTAAGATGGAATCAAAATTTTCTTCTTCTTTTACTTCAATTTCACCACCGGTATTTGACGGAACAAATTATCAGATGTGGGCTGTCAAGATGGAAGCCTATCTTGAATGATTTATGGGAAGCTGTGGAGAGAGAATATGTTCCTCAATTACCAGAAAATCCAACTATTGCTCAAATCAAAATTCATAAAGAGAAGAAGTTAAGAAAATCCAAATCCAGATCAGTTTTGTTCACTGCTGTCCTCTATTATTTTCAACAGAATAATGACATTGAAAATAGCTCACGAGATCTAGAAATTCTTGAAGCAAGAGTATGAGGGAAGTGAGAAGATTAAAGGGATGCAGATGCTCAACCTGGTTCGAGAATTTGAAATACAAAAAAAGAAGGAAGCAGAAACCATTAAAGATTATGCAAATATATTTCTCTGCATTGCCAATAAAGTAAGACATCTTGGCACTGAATTCCCTGATTCAAGAATTGCTCAAAAAATTCTTGTCACTATCCCTGAGAAGTTTGAAGCAACAATCACTTTTCTCGAAAACACAAGAGATTTGTCAAGCCTTACCTTAGCAGAATTATTGAATGCACTGCAGGCACAGGAACAAAGAAGATTCATGAGGCAAGAAGATTCTGTAGAAGAAGCTTTACTGGCCAAATCTCAGAACAACTATGGTGGCAAGAACAAGACATGCACAGTAGTGGCAACAAAACCTCTCAAGGCTTTCCACCATGCCCTAATTGCAAAAAAACAAATCACCCGCAAGAAAAGTGTTGGTGGAGGCCAGATGCAAAATGCAATAAGTGCGGTCAGTTAGGGCACATGGATAGGACATGTAAGTCACAACAACAACAAAGTGAAGCAAAAACTGCAATTCAACAACCACAAGAAGAGCAGCTTTTTGCGGTGTCTTGCTTTGCCACTACGAGCTCCATAGAAAGTTGGTTGATAGATAGCGGCTGTACAAATCACATGACGTATGACCAAGAACTATTTAGAGACCTAGACACAGCCTTTATCTCCAAAGTCAGAATTGGTAATGGAACATGTATAGCAATGAAAGGAAAAGGAACTGTTGCACTTGAAGGTTGCACAGGTTTGAAACTCATCTCTGATGTTTTATATGTTCCTGAGATTAATCAAAACTTGTTAAGTGTTGGTTAGCTCCTGGAAAAAGGTTACAAAGTTCTTTTTGAAGACAAAAATTGCATAATCAAAGATGTGGAAGGTAGAGAACTGTTCAAGATTCAAATGAAAGGCAAAAGCTTTGCCTTGAATTTGATAGAAGAAGAGCAGGCTGCAGTGCATAAAGAAGAAAATGATACAATGCTTTGGCATAAGAGGTTGGGGCATTTTCACCATGATGCTTTGCTGTGCATGAAAAAGAATAATATTGTAGAAGGTCTGCCTAATTTGGAAGATGAGTTATCTATGTGTATAGCATGTCAATATGGCAAGCAAACAAGGCTGCCATTTTAAAAAAACAAAGTTTGGAGAGCATTATACAAGCTGCAATTGGTGCATACAGATGTGGGAGGACCTCAGCAAACACCATCCTCGAATGGCAGTAAGTACTACATTGCTTTCATTGGTGATTATACTAGAATGTGTTGGATTTATTTCATGAAACACAAAACTGAGGTTGCTGACATATTTTTCAAGTTTAAAACTTGGGTTGAAACACAAAGTGGAAGAAAAATGCAGATGATCAGGTCTGATAATGGAATTGAATATACATCTAAAAAATACAAGTAGTTTTGTGAAGATGCAGGCATTGAGCACCAATTGAGGGCACCTTACACTCTGCAATAAAATGGGGTCATGGAAAGAAAAAATAGAACAATAATGGAGATGACAAGATGCTTACTTCATGAAAAAGATTTGCCAAAAAAGTTCTGGGCAGAGGCCGCAAATACATCAATATTTTTGTTGAATATACTCCCATCAAAAGCTCTTCCGGGCAAAACACCATTTGAAGCTTGGTACGACTACAAACCAAAATTGCTAAATCTAAAAATATTTGGTTGTTTTTGCTTCTCTTATATTCCTCAAATTAAGAGAGACAAGTTTGATAAAAAATCAGAACTAGGAATTTTTGTAGGCTACAGCTCAATAACAAAAGCTTACAGAATTTTTTTGCCGCAATACAACAAAGTGATTATCAGTAGAGATGTGCAATTCTTTGATTTAGAAAAGTGGAGCTGGGAAAATGAAAAGCAACCAAATATTCAAAATGAGAGTGATGATGATGTAGATGATCAACCAGTCAGAGGAACCAGATTACTCTTTGAAATTTATCAGAGGTGTAATGTTACTGTAATGGAACCAGCAAATTATAAAGAAGCTGTAACTGATTAGAAATGGATAATTGCAATGAAGGAGGAGCTCAACATGATCGAAAAAAAATCAAACTTGAGAGCTGGTGGACAGACCTAAAGACAAGAAAGCCATAGAAGTCAAGTGGGTTTATAGAACCAAACTTAATTCTGACGGTTCTATAAACAGGCATAAGGTGAGGCTCGTTGTTAAGGGATATGCCTAGATGTTTAGGGGTAGATTTCTCTAAAACATTTGCCCCAGTAGCTAGATTGGACACTATAAGGCTATTGTTGGCTCTTGCTGCACAAAAAGGCTAGATTATATACCAAATGGATGTCAAATCGGCATTCTTGAATGAATACTTGGAGGAAGAGATTTACGTAGTACAACCTGAAGGTTTTTTAGTTCAAGGATAGGAGGAGAAGGTCTATCGACTGAGAAAAGCCTTGTACAGTTTAAAGCAGGCTCCAAGGTCTTGGTATAGCAGAATTGATGCAAACTTGATAAGCTTAGGCTTTGAAAAGAGTTTAAGTGAATTTACTTTATATATCAAGAAGGTTGATAATGAAATACTTGTTGTGTCCTTGTACGTTGATGACTTACTTGTCACAGGAAGTACTAAGAAGCCGATTGATGAATTTAAAGAAAGGATGAAAGATGTCTTTGAAATGACTGTTCCTAGAAGAATGTCATTCTTCCTTGGTATGCAGGTGCAGCAGAATGGAACTGAGATCTTTATAAGTTAAACAAAGTATGCAAAGGAAATTCTTAGAAAATTCAAGATGGAGGGATGCAAGTCAACTGCAACTCCAATGAATCAAAAGGAGAAGTTTAGCAAAGAAGATGGAGCTGAGAAAGTCAATGAAAGGCTATACAGAAGTTTAATAGGTTGCCTAATGTATTTAACTGCAAGTAGGCCAGACATTATGCATGCTGTAAGTTTGCTGTCGAGATATATGCATTGTGCAAGTGAAATTCACTTTTAAGCAGCAAAAAGAATCCTCAGATATGTTAAAGGCACAGTCAACTATGGAGTGGTTTTCAAACAGGTCCAAAATTTCAGTCTTCATGGTTTTTCTGATAGTGATTGGGCTGGAAGCACTGACGATACTTCTGGTTATTGTTTTAGTTTTGGTTCTGGAATCTTTTCATGGTCTTCAAAAAAACAAGAAGTCATAGCACAATCCACGACAGAAGTTGAATATGTAGCAGCTGTGTCTACTGTAAATCAAGCTCTTTGGCTCAGAAAACTCTTGATTGATTTGCATATGGAGCAAAAGGAAAGTACAGAGATTTTTGTTGATAATCAGGCAGCAATTTCAATTGCCAACAACCCGGTGTTTCATGGAAAGACAAAACACTTCAAGAGAAAGTTTTACTTTCTAAGGGAAGCACAAAAGCAAGGAGAGGTGCAGCTGGTTCATTGAAAGATAGAGAATCAAACTACTGATATTCTAACAAAAGTACTTCCTAAAGCAAGATTTGAAATTCTCAGGCAAAGACTTGGTGTATGCAGCCTCAAAGTCAAGGTGGAGTGTTGAATAATGTGACTTAAGATGCTGCAGATATTTTAGTTGAAAGAGTCAAGAGTTAGTTATATTAAGTCCTTTTCTTTATGCTATTTCTTTGGAAGATATTTTATCTTACTGTAGTAGATTTCTCTGCAAATTAAGTTATGAATCTACTGTATAAATTATTGATCTTTATGCTCAATAAACAAACAAGTTTTTTCTCTCATATTTTCTTATTTGTTTCTACCAATACCTACATAATCAATCATCTTTTTATCAGCTTCAAAGAATAGGATGTGAAATTAGACTCTGAAAAAGAGAAAAAAAAAAGCATTTATCCATATGGTTTGTAAATATAAAATGAGAGTTAAATAACATAAGATTTCACATTTTCATTTTGTGATACTCAGTCTTATCATATCATTGTTAGCAATTAGCATCCAACAATTTTAATTATTATTTTTTTTCAAATGAGGGAAAATCAAAGATAACAAACAGTATCTTCTGCAATTTTTTGATGTGATGATCGTATCATGAATATATAATAATAATGTTGCTTTCTTTTAAAATTACTTTACCTTCAAAATAGTCTTTTAAATTTATTTCTCATTCTTCTTCTCCAGACTCTGAACAGACAACAGGAGTAAACACAGAACGCTTCACAAAAGCAATAGCAACTGACTGAACTAACTCTTGCATCTCATTCCACCACGTCAGCAACAGTTATAACAGATTTGCTCTTCACGTGTTCAAGTCTAGTAGAAGGTCAGCCATCCTCTGCATCTCAGCTTCTTGCTGATCAGTGATACAGTTCAAGCACATTAAAACAAAAAATTAAAAGCAATATTATGAAGGTAGATAATATAGCTTCATATCTTTTAGAATTTGTTTAGCTGTATTAATAGTTTTAAAATAAACAAAAGGAATGCGAACTATTTCCAATGACTCTCGGCCTTTGCCATTTTGGCTCCTTCATTGAAGTAGAGGACAATCTCTTATATACAATCTCAAAAGAGGAGGCAGACCATTCTTTGGAAAGGAAGCAAGCTTGGGGCATTCTATAATCTCCAGATCTTCAAGCAAGGTGAGGCTTTCAAAACCCTTGGTGGAGAGGTATTTCAGATTTGGGAATCTTTCAATTTGAAGGTACGTAAGACAGAGAGGCAGTTTCATTTATGTCTCATCTTCTGCAAAGGACACCATTTCTGAACATCCACCTGTAATGCTGAGCCTCTTGAGAGAGGTGAACCTGTGCAATCTCCATTCAAACAGAGGCCTGCAAAACTCGACCTCATCAAGAATAAGTGATGTTAGGTTGGTGGGGAAACCTTTTTCTGGTAAGGACATGATTTCGGGACAGCTGTTTATGGACAATTCTTGAAGAGATGAGAAACTCTGCATGTTATCAGGCAGCACCTTAAGTTGCTTACAGTATATAATATAAAGTTTTTTCTTCAAATGGGTGTTCAGTAGCTCTCCCTGCGGGAAAGAAAAAAGACTTGGACACCAACATATCACAATCTGATGGAGATTGGTAAGCTTGTGGATGTTCTCGGGTAAAGATTTAAGATAAGGAAGAGAAGAGATATGGAGAGTTTCAAGAGATATGTTGTTGTCGAAACTTTCAGCTATTGATTCCAACTTTGATCTCTTACTATGGAGATCTTTAAGAGAGGCAGGCAACTGGCCTAAGAATGTAAGAGATTCACAATTATAAATAACCAAATGCTCGAAAGTGAGGAGATCACTTTTCTCATCTCTAAATGAAGAAGAAGACTCTCCATCATTGAAGAGGCTCTGCAATCTCTAGCACTCGTATATCTGCAGCCTTTTTAGAGTGAGAGGCAGCTGGTGTCTTCCAATGGAAATCAGAGACTGACAATCGTTGATTTCCAACTCTTCAACAAACAAACTTTTGTAAATCATTGCATTACAATGACGACACTTAATTACTCTGAGCGTGGAAGGAAAATCATAAGTAAGTCTTTAGCCGTCTCTAATAAAAAGCTTCTCAAGGCTTTCACAATTATTCCTTACGTATAAATATTCAATTTGACTTTCAAATATGCTCTTTTTAAAGAACTCTTCATTCTCAATCACAATATCTGGAAGTCTCTCTTCAAAATAACATGTTTGAGCAGACCAAGTATACGAAAACATACCAACACTCAAATGTTTTTATCTTTCTTAACCCTTGCATGAACTCTCTTGGTGGAAATAAAAATGAAACTCTCGATACATCCATGTAGTTTGGTGAACCTCTGCCAATTCCACCTCTTTGCTTCCTCTGATTCTCAAGTAAGATATCAATGGAAGGTTTTGGAACGAAACCCTTAAATGCAAGCATTCTTCAATGTTGAGCTTTTCTAAGGAACGCATATACTAGGTAATTTTCTCAATAGCTTGGGCCACCCAACAACTGAAAGCTCGAGCCAATTATGGACTTCAACTCCACATATATTCCATTCTTCCCATTCATCCATGTTCTAGAATTGCAGAGTCTCAAGAACTGGAAAGGAATTTGAGTTTTTCATACTCCCCCCCATAGAACTCGCTATCAATTTTTTTTTTTAATATTGGAGAAATTAACCTCTGATACTCAAGTTCTTGAGAGAGGAAAGCAGCACGAGATGTGGCATGGTTGTGCATTTCTTGCATTTCTTCAATTTTAGCTCCGTCAGATTACAAAATGAAGCATCCCCTACCCATGGTGGGAATTCAAAACCACCATAATTTGTTATATTGACCAATTTTAGATTTAGAAGAGGCTTCAACTTGTCAAGTACACCTCTATTAAGACCCTGCTCTGGAGTATTGTTAGATTCCCATCTCAACTCCAAATCATCTATTCCTTCCTTGCCCTTTAAAATGGTCCCACTTATATCTGAAGTATCAGCCACATTCTCCAACCTTGGGATGCAAAGTTTCCCTTGAAGATATTTTAAGTTCATCAGAATTGTTATGCCGGCTTCATCACCTTTTCCCGCAATAAAAATAGGCAATTTCCGAACATTTTTCAGCTCCTTTATTCCCAATATTGGCATTTCTTCTCTAAAATTTACATCTCGGATATCAAGATGGCGTAGGTTGATCAACTTTTGCATTTCTGAAGGCAACTTCTTAAGATACCGACATCCTTTAAGTAGCATAGTCTGTAAGTTACATAGAGAGGTTGTTTTCTCTGATGAAGTTTCAATTTCAGTGTACGAAAGGTCAAGATATCTTAGATGCTTCAAGTCACCTATTGAATCTGGTAAATCTGGCAGCTCAGCAATACAGTAATGACAGAATGACAGTACCCTTAAACATCTTAGCTTTGGTAACAAATCATAAGCAATGTTTTTTGCTATGTACCTGTGCCCATGGTAATCATATATATTCAGTGACAAGGGCGTAAATGCTCGCACACACTTCATCTTGCAAAAGGGCTCAAACCTTTCAATGCGATCAACGTTGCCTACAATGTGTGATGCGTGACGAGCTTTTTCTTTTTTTGTACTGCTTACCATCCATTGAATTTTCCTCCAATCTAAAGCATGTCTCTCCAGCAACCTCTTGTGCAAGATCATTCGTGAGATCATGCATTGCAAATCTCATTTGATTTTTAACTGACACTTGGAAAAATGATCTTGACAATAGGCCTTCAAAATAGGCCTTTTAACAAAAATACAAGAAAAATTAAAAATAATTTCAAAATTATCATATTTATAAAATATTTATCAAAATACCAGAATTTATAAAATATTTACCAAAATACTATATTTTTATTAGTTTACAAAGAGTTTACAATAAGTTTATAAAAAGTTTATCATGAGTTTATAATAAGTTTATAAATTTTACACAGCTTATAATGAGTTTATAATAAAATAACTAAAATATATCTGGTAAAAAAGTAAAAATTTTTAAAAATTTAGTGGAAGGTGTCATTTTCTCTTTAAAATACTTGCCACCTAACTCCTCCATTTGTTTTGAATCATGTTGTTGCTGAATTAAGTCTTCTGCCATCCAAACAAAGACCAATTCTTTCTCTTCAAATTCAAAATCCTTAGGAAATATAGCACAATAGGCAAAGCACCTTTTTAAATATGATGGAAGAAGGTAGTAACTCAACCTTAAAGCCCGAAGAATGTCATCATCTTGTAAGCTCCATATCTTCTATCTAGTATATCTTCCCATTTACTCTCTCTGCTTTGAGCATAACAAACTGTCGATAGTCCTTGCTGCCAGTGGCGTAGCCAGGATTTTAGATAAGGGGGGTCCAATTCAACTTAAATACTAAACATTAAAAATATCAAATTATAAAAGAAATAAAAAAATTCCAGATTATAAACTACAAAAAAATAATAATTTCAATTTAACTTCATACTACTTTTCTCAAAAAAAAAAAAACTTCATACTACAAAATCAAATTAAACATTTCAAATTTATAATGTCCTCAAGTATTCAAGCCAATTTCTTAATTCATTATTTTTCAAATTTCAATTCATTTTAGCAAGATAAAAAAATTGCAACAAAATAAATATGAGATTAAAAGTAAGTGGTGTACCTATTCTTAACTTGTTGCCGCTGCCTTGCTGGTGCCAATCGGTGAAAGAATGAAATTGAAAAAGGAAGAAACTGTTATCTGAAAAAAAAAGAAAGAAAAAGGAATTAACGAAGAAGAAACGTGAGAAAGAAGAGAAAGATTCACAATTAAGTTATTATTGTTTGTTTGTAATGGGCAGAGTCATTGACAAATCTTGTTTGTTTGTAATGGGCTTGATTAAAAGGCCCAGTTTTAAAGATTGGAAAAAAAAGGATGAAAAATGTTGGGAGCGTGGATCGAAGTTGCGTGCTCTCACATAGTAAGGCCAAGCTGTTCCATCTCAACCAATGTAATATTCATTCTCAAATATACCTAAAAATTTTTTATTTTTAATTGAGGGGGGAACAGGGCCCCATGGGACCCCCTTTATCTCCGCCTCTGCTTGCTGCCAAAGGCAAACCACCACACCTTTTCACACTTTTTTGCTTATATTTTCCAAACTCGGATGTTCCTCAACACTTTTGTTCGCAAATGCATGCCAAGCAAAAATTGACCATCATTCTTCTTTTGAAACACACTCTAAAACTTGACAATCAACAGTTCCCATCATCACTCCACCTGCTGTACTATGTGTTGTCACAATTAGTAGTAGAATCAGAAACAAAATGAAGGGGGGTAAATTTTTTAAATAAACAAAAAAAATTTCAGGAGAATTGAAAATAAAATTGAACATTTAATATTATAGTAAAATTTAGATTTTTGTTATAAATTTCTAAAAAAAATCTATCAAAAATTTCTTTTATTTATTAAATTATAAAAATTTATTAAATTTTTTGCATATATTTTTATTTTCATTTTTAGATATATTAATTTATTTATAGTATTTTATTAAATATTATTTTAAATGAGAATATTAATTTTATCCAATTCATAACTAAATAACAAAATTTTAGTATTAACTTAAATGCATAATCATGAAATTCTAAATATTCGCTAATTAAAATAAAAAAATATATACATGGTAAAAAAACTAATATATATAATACTATATATATATATACCTAATAACAAAACTCTAAATATTCACTAATTTAAAAAAAACATATACGGTAAAAAAAATTCAATATGTATACAAAATACTATAAAATTTTATAAAAAATATTATACATATACACCTAATATCAAAATTTTAAATACCCACCAATTAAAAAAATATATAATAAAAAAGCCAATATATATAATACTATATATATATATATATAAATACCTAATTACAAACCTCTAAATACCTACTAATATCTACTAATTAAATATATATATATATATATATTGTAAAAAAAGTTAATAAATATACAAAATACTATATAAATAAAATTTTTATATTTTTATAAAATACTATATATAAAATAATACTAAAAATTTTATAAAAATACTACACAATTACCTTACTTCCTTGAGCTCTAACCATAAATGGAGAACGGAGGACATTGCAATCAACATACTTCTTATTCCAAACATCATCTAAGACAATCAGAAACTTCTTCCCAGCCAATGCCTCAGACAATTTGAGTTGAACTTGATTCAACTCCTTGAGATCACATGATTGTAATGTGATCGCTTCAAGAATGCCTGTTGTTACCCTCAGAATATGAAACTCATCCGACAAACAAATCCAAGCTTTCATATCAAAACATCACTTCAACAACATTGTATAGTAGTTGGGCAAACGTTGTTTTGCCAATGCCACCCATCCCCACTGTAGGTTTAGAAGCAAAGAAGTAGAGAAAATCTGCTAAAAACATTCACACTCTTTAATTACAAAGAAAACAATAATTTATAGAATACAAAGTAGTTATACTTTATAGTTAAAGTAATTAAACCATACTTAGACCATACCGAGTGACTAAAATAATACACAATAGTTGTACTTTGCAGCTAAACCATACTTGGACCATACTGGATGACTAAAATAATACAAAGTAGTTGTACTTTGCAGTTAAAAGTAATTAAAAAATAATAATTAAACTACAGTTGGAACTACAACTTTATTCACATGATCTGAATTAAAATGACAGCAAAGAATTCCATTAACACCATTACTCCTCCTTGCTTTTTTGCTGGAAATACCAAAGCTCCTCCTCAATATTTTAAATCTGACTTTAGGCAATCCCTTAGTCAAGATATCAGCAAGTTGAACTTCACAATCATAATGAACTATCTTAATTTCTTCATCTTTTTCTGCCTCTCTTGTAAAATGATACTTAATCTTAATATGTTTAGTTCTGATGGGAGCGGGTATAATAGCGGAAACAACCCGGATCGAAACAACGTTTGAAGGTAAACTAAAACCATAAAAACAACAATCAAGACTGACCTCTTGAAGCGCAGAATCGCTCACTGGTCTTCTTTCCTGAGATCTTGGAGTCACCCACGATCTTCTGTTGTAACCTTAACTATTCTAATTGGAATAGAATTCTGGGTGGGCAGAATAAACTTTTTTTTTCTTTCTCTAGGATTTCACCTATTTATATCTCTTTAAACATATCTTCGATGGGAAGATATCATTTAATATAAATAATTAAATAAAAGATTATCTAATTAAAATAATTATAAATAATATCTTAATTAAAATAATCTATCCATTATTTAAATAATAAACCCATATTATTCCAAATAATTAAGGTACAACAGGGACCGCAGGAATAAAATCAACAAGGCTACCAATTATAATAAGAATCTATACAGGACCAGTATAATCTTATTATAATTAATCACAAATTATTCCACTAAAAATTCATGATTGAATCCCTTATTAATTTTACAATTCCACAACATAATAATTTTATGTTCCCAATGTTAAGATTACAGATGCTATTATCTTAAATAAATTACTGACTATTTATTTAAATAACAATATAACTTTAAGATTGTCGCTCAACTTATTTCATGTGTCGGATATAAAATCCACCTGCAGGGTTTACACAATGAAACCTTATAAGCTTACTTAAAGTGCATCATCAATCTCTATACTGAGACATGGATTCTATCATTAATTAATATTTCACAAACACAAATTATCTTTGCCCAATTCACCGAGAATATTATTCCAATAATGAAACTCACCCTTTAATGAATCAAAACACAAGACAATAAATGTTTGCTCATATTAAATTAAATCAAGATTAAGAACAATAAACTTTATTTCTAATGTCTTAGAGAATATGTTTAATAGTCAGTATAAAACATCCATTCTCTACTTGGTCCAATTAGATACATACAAAATGTACTAATCACTATTATTGATCATATGCTGAAAAACATTTATTTAATGCAAATCTCCAATTAAATACATAGAAATAATGGTTTATAGAAAAATCATCCATAGCTATACTATTACATGTGCATGGTTAATAGTATAACTCTATCAATCTCCCACTTAGACTCATAACCATGCATCTATTATTCTAACTCCCATTCCTTCTACATGACTGTCAAAAGTCTTTGCCGGTAAGCTCTTTGTAAAAGGATCTGCCAGGTTGTTCACTGATGCAATTTTTGTCACTACCACATCTCCCCTTTGAACTATATCTCGTATCAAATGATACTTTCTCTCAATGTGTTTTGCCCTTTTATGGCTCCGTGGCTCTTTCGAGTTTGCAACTGCCCCGCTATTATCACAATAAAGTGTAATAGGTGATTGCACTGAATGAACCACACCTAGATCCAAAAGGAAGTTTCTAAGCCATACAGCTTCCTTAGCAGCCTCAGAGGCTGCCACATATTCAGCTTCCATGGTGGAGTCCGCAACACAAGTTTGCTTAATACTCCTCCAACATATGGCTCCACCTCCCAAGACAAAAACATTTCCTGAGGTAGACTTCCGAGAGTCTCTATCAGACTGAAAATCTGAATCTGTATACCCTATGGGTATAAGATCTGCAGACTGGTAGACTAAAATATAATCTCTAGTTCTTTTTAAGTACTTGATTATATGTTTCACCGCAGTCCAATGTTCCCACCCAGGATTAGACTGAAATCTGCTAACCATGCCAACAGCAAAACAGATATCAGGTCTAGTACATAACATGGCATACATGAGGCTTCCAACTGCAGAAGCATAAGGAACTGCCTTCATGCTCTCTATCTCTTCAGGTGTCTTAGGACATTGATCCTTAGACAAAGTGATTCCATGTCTGAAGGGAAGAAATCCCTTCTTGGAATCATGCATGTTGAAACGAGTAAGAATAGTATCAATATAAAGTGCCTGTGATAAGCCAATCATCCTCTTCTTACGATCTCGCATAAGCTTGATCCCAAGAATGTGAGCAGCTTCTCCCAAGTCCTTCATATCAAAATGCTGAGATAGCCAGTCTTTGATAGAAGTCAACATACCTACACAATTCCCTATAAGTAGAATATCATCCACATATAGTACTAGAAACACAACCTTACTACCATTCCACATCTTATACACACAAGACTCATCATGACACTGATCAAAGCCAAAAATTTTGATCGTCTGGTCAAAACAAGTATTCCATGACCTAGATGCTTGTTTAAGGCCATAAATGGACCTATTTAACTTGCATAGCAAATTTTCTTGTCCACTAGTTATGAAACCGTCTGGTTGCTTCATATAGATGCATTCATCAAGACTTCCATTCAGGAAAGCCGTCTTGACATCCATTTGCCAAATCTCATAATCAAAATGAGCAGCAATGGATAGAAGAGTTCTAATAGACTTCAGCATGGCTACCGGCGAAAAAGTTTCCTCATAATCGATCCCTTCTTTCTGAGTAAACCCTTTCGCTACAAGCCTTGATTTAAAAGTTTGCACTTTACCGTCTATACCTCTCTTTTTCTTATAGATCCACTTACATCCAATGGGTTTAACCCCTTCAGGTGGTTCTACAAGTTCCCAGACTTGATTAGAGTACATAGACTCCATCTCAGATTTCATAGCTATAAGCCACTTATCAGCATCTTTATCTTGTAGTGCTTCATCGTAACAAGCTGGTTCGGTATTCACTTCTTCAGGGATTCTATCAAAAGATTCTCCCAAAAGTGTATATCAAACCGGGGTTCGTCTAATTCTCCCACTACGACGAAGTACTACAGGCTCTGCAATCACACCTTCATCTTGCTGTGGCTGTAATGCCGGCAAGTCTATGACTGGTGGTATTGCAACCTGGTCATGTTCTGGAGCCTGAACATGTCCTTCATTACCAACAGGCAATGAAATGTCAGGAGCTCCAACATCTTGCTCATGTACATTAGGATCATCAGCCGCCACTGTAGCTCCAATATTACTCTCACTACTTTCGGGCTGTAGTGGAATGTTAAGCGCTAAATGCTCAGGCGGATGTTGATCTTCTAGTGCACTGACATTTCTCCCACTACGACGAGGTAATGGAATGTCAGCTCCGACCATGGATGGTTCAGGTTGATATTCTAATGGAAAGGTTCTAGTTGGTACGTTTTCTCCTCTCAATTCATACAAGGCTAATTGACTTTTGGGAATATGGTTTCTAATATAGTCTTCCTCAAGATAATGTGCATTGGTGCTAACAATGACCTTTTTTATCTTTTGAACTATAAAATAAACCTCCTTTCGTTCCTCTAGGATATCCAATAAAGAAGCACAAGTCTGTTTTTTATTCCAACTTATCTGCTTTCCCTTTCAGCACATGGGCTGGACAACCCCACATCCGAACATGTCTTAGACTTGGCTTTCGCCCAGTCCACAGTTCTGTAGGAGTTTTAGGTACTGACTTAGATGGAACCAAATTCAAAATATATGCTGCTGTTTCTATGGCATAGCCCCAAAACGAAATAGGCAAATCTGAATAACTCATCATTGATCTAACCATTTCCATAAGCGTCCTATTTCTTCTTTCTGCTACACCATTCTGTTGTGGCATACCAGGTGCAGATAATTGTGAAGTAATTCCTTGTTCTGATAAATAATCAATGAATTCCCTAGAGAGGTATTCGCCACCATGGTCAGACCGCAATGACTTGATATATTTTCCATGTCGTTTCTCCGTTTCTGCCTTGAATTCTTTGAATTTCTCAAAGCATTCAGACTTACGGCGCAACAGGTAAATATATCCATATCTTGAGTAGTCATCTGTGAAAGTCACAAAATACTCAAAACCACCCCTAGCTTGGACACTCATTGGGCCACACAAATCAGAATGAATTAATTCAAGAACATCATTAGCTCTATTACCTTTTAAGGGAAAAGGCCTCTTAGTCATTTTACCTTCTAAACAGGATTCACAGGTTGGTAGTGCCTCCACTTTCAATGAACTCAATGGTCCATCTTTGACCAACCTAGTAATCCTATCTAAGTTAATATGACCAAGCCTCAAATGCCAAAGATAAGTATAGCTAAACTCAATAGGACGTTTTCTTTTTAATGGTACAACGATATCAAGTTATTAACCTCAGAATTAGAAAGTTGCAGTTCAGGTGAAACTTTGAGAATAAAAAGATCATCAATTAAAGAGCCAGAACATATTATTTGTTTTCTAAATTTGATAACGACAGAATCATCATAAAATTCATTAAAACAAACAGAATATCCATTCTTGCTCAAACTAGAAACAGAAATCAAATTCCTTCTAATTGAAGGAACATATAAAACATCCTTCAAAAATAATGTTCTACTATTCTCAAAATTCAAAATAACATTTCCTATAGCTAGAACTGCAACCTCAGTGCCATCACCCAGAAAAATGCTCATTTCTCCTTCATTTAGCTGGCGTGTTGTCTGAAACCCCTGCAAAGAATTGCAGACATGATTAGTGGCTCCTGAATCTACACACCATTGGAGTGTAGTCAATACCGCTAAGCAAGTTTCAACAACCAGTAAATAAAAAAATGACATACCTTGCTTTTTCTTGGTTATCCATGTTGGACATTGCTGCTTCCAGTGCCCCTTTTGCTTGCAGTGAAAACACTCACCCTTAGGCTTTTTCACAGCACCATTAGCACCAGCAGCTGCACCATTCGCCTTAGGCTTAGGCTTTTGAGCATTTTTCTTCTTCTTACCCTTATTCTGGGCAGATGAAGAACTTCGCTCAACATTAAGCACAATAGGTGCAGCTCCTTGCTTAATAATAGTCTCAGCAGCTACCAGCTCATTCAGCAGCTTAGATAGAGTAAAATCCATCTTATTCATGTTGTAGTTCAAACAGAACTGCTGAAAACTGACTGGCAGAGTGTTCAAGACCATCTCAACCTGAGTTGCCTTGTCAACCTCAGCACTTAGAACTTCCATGTCGTTCAGAAGACTCATCATCTTCAAGACATGAGTTCTAACAGGAGTTCCTTCCTCCATTCTAGAAGTAAGAATCTCCCTTAGTGCATTCTGCTTGGCTGCACTAGTTTGGTCTCCAAACATCTCCTTGAGATTCTCTAAGATGTCAAAAGCAGTGTCCATCTTCTGATGCTGATGTTGCAAAACATTTGACATAGATGCCAAAATGTAACATCGCGCCATCTCATCAGCCTTAACCCATTTATGGTAAGCTCTGGTAGCCTCCTCAGAGGCACCCTCACCGGGTTTTTCAGGACATACTTCAGTCAGCACAAACTTGTACTCCTCAGCAGTAAGCAAAATGTCCAAATTTCTTTTCCAGTCCACATAGTTAGGACCCTCAAGCTTGTTTTGGGTAATGATGTTTGCTAGAAGATTGAAAGATGTCATTTCTATAAAAAACATTAAACAAATTCAGTATATCATTAATAATACAATAATAAACACTGAATTTAAATCAAAATTGCACATTGACAACAATGATATCAAAATTCAAATATGCATCTTTACAACATTCATGAATAATAATCTCGATGGGAGAATTCAACCAATCACATGTCATGCATATAAAAATAAGATAAGACCGACATGTACTACTCGATGGGAGAAAACATGTCTCTTAAATAAAAATTAATATGTGAGAAAATATTACATCTAATTCATGTCCCTAATTAATTTACTCAGATGGAGAGTTAAAATAATACAGACAAATTAGACTAGATCAGTGATTATATTAAAACATAACATCTTCCGATGGGGAAGAAATGCAAATAATCACAACTAGAAAATAATAAATAACCACTCACAAATTAATCTCCATATAATTAAAATAAATTAATTATAATTAAAATTTGCAAAATAATAAATTTTGTGACCATTTTGCAAGTGAATGAAACATTTTAAACTAAAATGTAATAAATAAATATTCTGGGCTATATATGCAAAGAGTTGAAACATTCTGGGCCATTTTGCAAATAACAGAAAAAATGGAGGGTTAAAATATTAAATCTGAAATTTTCTGGGTCTGATTTGAAATTTTAGAAACTTTAAGGGCCAAAATTTTTTTTTCCAGAATTGGTCTTCTTCTTCGCGAGAAAGACCAAGCCGCCGCCCCCAAAAAAAAACGCCATTAACGCCGTCCAGGAGCTTCTGCCGCGCCGGACCAGGACTCCGGTGGTCTTATGACCGCCGGCTGTCCATTCCAGCACCAGAAAACTGACCATCGGCGAGCGGAATCAACGAAAAAGAAAAAACAAAATGGAACTCAAGCTGTCCAGAAAATTCTTTGATTTTATCAGCCGATTTCGAGCCTCAAATGATCGATCCAGCCTACCGGAGGCGAGCTAGCGTCGGCCTGAGACCTCCGCACTGCCCACCGTCAACGACGTTGGCGATCGAAAATTTTCTGGTCTCTTGTATTCAAGTTGTTCTTCACGAAACAAAAAATACCCAGAAATTTCCTCTCTTGAAAATTTTTTTTATTACTTTTATGAAAAAAAAAATTCAATCTTTAATAAAAAAAAAACCAGAAACGTTTACAACAAAATAAAATTCAAGCGTTTTCATATAAACAAAAACGTGCTCTCTCTAATTAAGCAAACGATTTCATGTATTCCAAAAAAAACTTTTACAAAAACTGTTTGAAAAAACCAAAACAATTTACGTTAATTTTTTTTTAAATAATTGTTTTCAACCCAAACAGAACACATTCTCTTTGCTTATGATAAAAAACCAATCGTTTTGCTCTTTACAATTAAAACGATTTTGTACACATAAATACAAAATATGTACCAATCAAATGATAAGAACAATCAAACAAAAAAGAACATGATAAACATATGGCAAACTAGCCACCTCCAAACGAGTTTCGACGGCTCTGATACCAATTGATGGGAGCGGGTATAATAGCGGAAACAACCCGGATCGAAACAACGTTTGAAGGCAAACTAAAACCATAAAAACAACAATCAAGACTGACCTCTTGAAGCGCAGAATCGCTCACTGGTCTTCTTTCCTAAGATCTTGGAGTCACCCACGATCTTCTGTTGTAACCTTAACTATTCTAATTGGAATAGAATTTTGGGTGGGCAGAATAAACTTTTTTTTTTCTTTCTCTAGGGTTTCACCTATTTATATCTCTTTAAACATATCTTCGATGGGAAGATATCATTTAATATAAATAATTAAATAAAAGATTATCTAATTAAAATAATTATAAATAATATCTTAATTAAAATAATCTATCCATTATTTAAATAATAAACCCATGTTATTCCAAATAATTAAGGTACAACAGGGACCGCAGGAATAAAATCAACAATGCTACCAATTATAATAAGAATCTATACAGGACCAGTATAATCTTATTATAATTAATTACAAATTATTCCACTAAAAATTCATGATTGAATCCCTTATTAATTTTACAATTCCACAACATAATAATTTTATGTTCCCCATGTTAAGATTACAGATGCTATTATCTTAAATAAATTACTGACTATTTATTTAAATAACAATATAACTTTAAGATTGTCGCTCAACTTATTTCATGTGTCGGATATAAAATCCACCTGCAGGGTTTACACAATGAAACCTTATAAGCTTACTTAAAGTGCATCATCAATCTCTATACTGAGACATGGATTCTATCATTAATTAATATTTCACAAACACAAATTATCTTTGCCCAATTCACCGAGAATATTATTCCAATAATGAAACTCACCCTTTAATGAATCAAAACACAAGACAATAAATGTTTGCTCATATTAAATTAAATCAAGATTAAGAACAATAAACTTTATTTCTAATGTCTTAGAGAATATGTTTAATAGTCAGTATAAAACATCCATTCTCTACTTGGTCCAATTAGATACATACAAAATGTACTAATCACTATTATTGATCATATGCTGAAAAACATTTATTTAATGCAAATCTCCAATTAAATACATAGAAATAATGGTTTATAGAAAAATCATCCATAGCTATACTATTACATGTGCATGGTTAATAGTATAACTCTATCAAGTTCTACCATGAAAAATTGGATTTTTGGCTATTGAGACAACAGATTGATTATCATAGTGAATGATTATTGCTTCTTCTTGCTTTTGCTTTAAATCTTCCATGATTTTCCTAAACTAAATGGCTTGATTCACAACTGCAGTAGCAGAGATGTACTCTGTTTCTGCTGTGGATTGAGCTATAACATCTTGTTTCTTTGAACTCCAAATGATAGCACATGAATCAATAGAAAACATGAAATCAGATGTGCTTTTTCATGTCATCAATTGAGCCTCCCCAGTCATTTTCTGCATAGCCAACAAGCTTCACTTCTTTGGCAACCTTAAACCATATTCCCAAATCAATATAGTTCCCTTCACATATCTAAGCACCCTTTTAGCAGCCTTGAAGTGTTTTTGACTTGGTTCAGGCATAAATTTAGATAAAAGACTTGTTACAAACATAATGTCAGGTCTGGATATAGCTAAATACAACATGCATCCAATTATGCTTTTATAAATTCCAGAATCCACTTTATTTGAACCATCATTTTTGCTCAATTTTTCATTTTGAGCTATGGGAGTATTGATGCTACTGTAATTTTCATTCCAAATTTTTTGAGCACTTCTCTTGCATATTTTTCTTGACAAATGAAGGTCCCTTGACTTGTTTGATGAACCTCTAAACCAAGGAAAAAAAGTCATTTCTCCAAGGTCTATCATTTTAAATGTTAATTGCATCTCTTTCTTAAATTTCTCTAAAAGATGACTGCTGCTCTATATGATCAAAAGATCATCTACATACAAAGATACAATCAACAATTCTTCATTTTCAGCCTTAACATATAGAGTAGCTTCACTAAGACTTTTTGCAAAGCCCAATTTCTGCAAATGATCATCCATTTTGTTGTACCAAGCTCTAGGAGCCTATTTTAATCCATATAAAGCTTTCTTGAGGAAGAAAACTTTATCTTCTTCTCCCTTCTTAATGAATCTTGGTGGCTGCTCCACAAATATCTCCTCTTGCAAATAACCATTTAAAAAAGCTGATTTCATATCAAGTTGGTAGATTTTCCAACATTTTTGGGTTGCTAAGGCAATGAGAAACCTTATTGTATCATACCTTGCCACATGAGCAAAGGTATCAGTATAATCAACTCCATATTGCTGATAATAGCCTTTCACAACTCATCTTGCCTTTTGTTTGTTTATAGAACCATCTGAATTGAGTTTGGTTATATAAACCCACTTCACTCCAATCACCTTCTTATTTTGTTGGCCTGTCTATTAATTTTTAGGTTTCATTTTTGTTGATCATCTTTAGCTCCTCCTGCATTGCATTCATCCAATTTGAAGATTGAGCTGCTTCTTCAAGAGTTGCTGGTTCAAGCAAGGCTACATTACTCCTTGTATAAATTTCTTCTACATTACTCCTTGCATAAATTTCTTCTAAGGATATGGTTCCTCTGACAGCAAAATTTGAATTTTAATCACTCCTATAATCTCCTTCTTCTTATTCATGGATTGGATCTTGATTCAAAGAATCAGTTTCTTGAATTTGACTAATGTTCGTAGGTTCCACTTCACCTTTTTTCCAATTCCAGCAAGCTTCTTCATCCACCTTTACATTTCTACAAATCATCACATTTTCCGTCTTTAAGTTAAACACTCTATAACCTTTTACATTGCTGCCATACCCAAGAAAGATTCCAACTTGAGACTTGTGATCTAGCTTATCTCTTTTAACTACTGGAATGAGAGAATAACATAGACTTCCAAAGATTTTTAGATGCTCCACGGATGGTTTTACTCCAAACCAAGCTTTAAAAGGAGTTTTATCTTTTAAAGCCTTTGTTGGAAGTCTATTTAGAAGATAAACTATTATATTTATAGTTTTTGCTAGAACTTCTTTGCTAGTTTCTTTTCAAACATCAAATATTTAGACATCTCCATCACAGTTTTATTTCTTCTCTCACTTACTCCATTTTGCTATGGAGTGTAGCTTACTGTGAATTGATGTTGAATCCCTGCTTCTTTACACAAAATTTTAAAAGTTTTGTTGGTGTACTTAGTCCCATTGTCAGTTCTGAGTGTTTTGATTTTGGAGTTGCATTAATTTTCAGTCATAGAGAGTTGCATTAATTTTCAGTCATAGACTTGAATTTCTGAAACATGCCTAGCACTTCTAATTTTTGTTGAAGAAAATACACCCAATAAAATCTTGAGAAGTCATCAATGAAAAAAATAAAATATTTTCTCCCATTTAGTGAAGGTGTGCTCATTGGACCACAAATATCACTATGAACTAGCTGTAATTTCTCAACTGCTCTCTATGATTAGTTGATAGAAAATGCATTTATGACTTACTTTTCTAGCTGACATACATCACAAACTCCTTCTATAGTATGCATAATAGACATATTTTGAACTAGACACTTATCATACATTTGTTTAAGAGCATGAAGATTAAAATGGCCAAATCTCCTATGCCAAAGAGTAGATTCATCAATGGAGCCATAAAATGCATGAGCATTTAACTTATTCCATTTTAAAGAAAAGATTCTATCTCTCATTTTCACTATTATCAACTCATCTCTAGCTGGGCTTATGATTATGCATGATAAATTTTTAAATACCAAGGAGTATTGCTTCTCAAGCATCTGAGCAACACTCAATATATTTTGGTATATCTCAAGAACATATAAGACTTCTAAAATGAGTCTAGTACTTGTTGGAGTATCCACTGCTATCTCTCCTTTACCTTTCACTTCCAAGAATTCTCCACTTCCAATCTTGACTTTAGAATTGTAGGATCTGTCAAGTTTTTGAAATACGAAAAATTTAGAGGTCATGTGATGAGTGCAACCACTGTCTATTAACCAAGAATCACTGTTGGTTTTTGCTGCAAAACATGTTGCTAAAAAAGTTTAACTTTATGTTGCTCTTGATTTTTAGCAGCTTGAACTTGATGATTTTATAGGCTAGGCTTTGATTTGCAAACTTTTTCAATGTGCCCAAACTTATTACAAGATCTGCATTGGACACCAGGCTTGTACCAATAAAATTTCTCCAAGTGATTGGTTTGTTTATAATTTGGACATGGAGGAAATTTTCTTTTTCTTTCTCCATTCTTACTGCTATCTCCTTTGTTCTTCCTACCATAAAATTTATTCCCTTTTGAATTGAATTGAGACTTTTTCTTTATTTTTCATGATAAGAGCAGCTTCAATGCTTTCTTCAAGTTTCTTCTTTGTTCAGTAGCTTGTAGTGCATTCACCCACTTTGCTAGTAAAATTTGTGAAAGATCCTTTGAGTCTTCAAGAGAGGAAATTTTTGCTTCAATCTTCTCAGGTAGACTCACAAGAACCTTCTCTATAACTCTCTTGTATGGAGGATCTTCTCCAAGAACTCTGATTTGATTTACTACCTTGAGAACTTTATTAGAGAATTCTTTTACAATCTCTGTTTCTTTCATCTTCAAAACTTTAAACTCTCTTCTCAAATTCAAGACTTGCATTTATTTTATTTTTTCACTACCCTAGAACTCTTCTTTAAGTCTGTCCCAGGCTTCTTTTCCTATTTCACATTCTAATGTGTGTGAATATATACTCTGATACAACATAGTGTATATAAGAGAGTCCCTTGAATTTCTTTGTTGATTCTTCAGCATGGTGCTTTATTTGTGTAACTGTTTGATTAGCTCTCAAAAGAGGAGGATCAACACCTCTTTCTACTGCCTCCCACAAATCTAATCCCTTTAACAAAGCTTTCATTCTCATAGCCCATAGGTGATAGTTTTCACCAATGAAAACTGGTGGTGAAGGTGTTCTAGCATTGCTTGAAGTCATTTTCTTGGATTGAGTCTTTTTGGTGGAAATTTTTTACTTGTTTTCTCTCAATTCTCATAGCCCCCACAAAGAACAATAATGCTTTGATACCAATTGTAAGTTTAGAAGCAAAGAAGTAGAGAAAATTTGCTAAAAACACTTACACACTTTCATTATAAAGAAAACTATAATTTATATAACACAAAGTAGCTGTACTTTACATCTAAAAGTAATTAAACCATACTGGGTGACTAAAATAATACAAAGTAGCTGTACTTTGCAGCTAAACCATGCTTAGACCATACTAGATGACTAAAGTAATACAAAGTAGTTATACTTTGTAGTTAAAAGTAACTAAAAAAATAATGGAACTACAACTAGAACTGCAACTTTATTCATAAGATCGATCTGAATTAAAATGACAGCAAAGAATTCCATTAAAGCCATCACCTAAAATTGGTATCACAACAACTTTTGGTTGACTAGTTTCATCCTTAAGCAGCAACTTGAGTATCTTCTTCTTATCTTCATCTCTGCCTTACACTTGAGGTTCATATTGGGAACATGCGTCGCCATATCCTCTTAGAGCTTGAAATCTCTATCAAATTAAGTTGACTTTTTTAGGCAACAATTTTTTCAAATTTGGTACTGATCTCTTCCATCTTGGACAACATTGTTGAATAAAATTTGGGAACAACTACACGATTGATGGCAGTGGTGACATAATGAAGAATTTTACAAACCTCACTTATGTTTTTTTTTTGTTTTTACTTCAACTAGTTTGCAAAGATTCAGTAGCAAACTCATCTAAAATTTTAATAGTGCAAAGATAAAATTTCAGGGATCATTAATATAATTAACCCGTTTATTGATGCTTCCAAAAGAACTAAAGTATGATGGGATTAAGAAACAAAGACGCATTAGTTTAATAATTGACCGACAAAAATATTATTCCAAAGAATTCTTAAATTTTTACTGACTAAACACACCACTAACTTTTTAATGTAAATCATTCCCTATGAGTAAGGTAGGACAACAGTGCAGTAAAATTCTTTCTACTGAATAATTATTATTATTTTTAATTTTTAGATAATTTTACTTCAATTTAAAATTTTAGTTCAAATTATTATCTTAAAAAAATAAATTGGGAAAAAATATGTACAATTTTCTTTTCTAATTGGCACATCTACGTAATAATTTTTTTATTGGAAAGCCATCAATAAATTAATTAAATGTAAGAAAAAATACAAATAAAAAATACATATTCTTTATTACAAAAAAATATATGTGCTTCCTCCTGCACTATGCAGTGAGTTTCACTTTATCTCTCTGAAATGGCACCGCCAAGATACATGGAGGCAATCAATTCTGTGTTGGCATTGGGTAAATGTCTGCCAGTCTCATAAACTATGGAACTGAAAAGACTGAAGGCTGTATGAGGCAAAATCAATGATCTTATCATAGTTTGATAAATCTCAAAAACTATTAATTAATTAAATTGCTTAATAAAAAAAGAAAATCTTTTAACTATAAGTTCTAATCCACAAGAAATATATAAATACTGAAAAATACAGGAAAAAAGAAAAATTATTTAGATATTACAATCTTTTGTTGAACTGAAACCTTTATTATCTTTCAACCGATTAAAAATTTTATAGCTCATAATTTGAATGAAAGGTAACAATAATGGACAAAAAGTTCATATATTATCTTCTAAAAATAAACTTTCTATTTAAAATTTAATTTAGAAAAAAAGATAAAAATAATAAAAGTAATAAAAATTTTAAATAAGAATTATCTTTATCTCTATATAGGAAAAAAAGTTCAATAAAATCTTTTAATGTTCCTTCAAATTCACAGCATATCAACTCCCAAAAAGATAGAAAATCCTAGTTGTATTAGTTAACCTCTTCTGCTCGTGTTTGGTGTTAAGCTTTGCTAAAAGCTTATACTCAAAGCTTTAGTTCTTCTCTTTCTATCTGACATAACAACCCTTGCCAGTTTACACTTGGGACTTCCATTAAGTCTTTTAAGTATATATCTTACAAAATATTCAAATTTCTTTATTAATTATAAACTATATAAAAATATGTCAAGATCAGTAGAAATTTAGGATAAAAAGCAAAAATATATATTCAAAATAAGCAATAAAATATGCATAAAATGATTGCTATCAAAACCCCAAAAATTAAACTTAAACTATTTTTTTAATGTTGCAAAATCATTTCATTGCATCCAGGAGGCATCTCAGTCTAATTCCTTGATTGATGAGTCCAACCTATTTGTATCTACGGTTGGAGGAGAGAAGAAGAAGAAAGTTTATAGACTCATGATGTTTGAGTATACCAGCATAGCTTCATTCTCATCATCTTCTAGTTTGTCTACCTTACGATAGGAGATCGAACAATTGAAGGCTGACTTAATTGAGTGAGATCATGTAACAATTGAGTGAGAAAGGGCTACAATTGAGCGCAAGCGCAAGTACCAACAGGAGCTACAAGACCATATTAGGAGGTTGGTCCAACAATAACTGCAAGAGTTTATAAACAACTTCAAAAGAGGCGAATTCGATTAGCCTCCACATACATAGGGTTTTTTAATTTTTTCTTTTATTATTTGTATTTGTGAAACAAATATCATTTTATGTTCTTCATTAATTATTTTTATTTTATTTTATTTTTATGTATTTATTTAAATATTTTGTTTTTATTTATATTATTAATATAATTTATAATTACATTTTATCTATTAATAAATTCCATTTTTATTAAATTAATTAATATTAATTATATAATTGTAATTTTAATATAAATCACAATTAAAAATAATAAGAATATATATTTGTATTTTTTAAAAATTTAATTTACTTACAGAAATATAATTTATCAGTAAATTAAAACTAATTCTCAACTACTTACCGATAAAAATATTTGTTAGTATTATGAAGCAAAAACATAAATTGTCCAAATAAATTATTCCAAAAAATCCTTTTATTTTTACTGTCCAAATACACCATTATTTTTAATTTTTAGATAATTTTACTTCAATTTAAAAATTTAGTTCAAATCATTATCTAAAAAATTAAATTGCGAAAAAATATGTACAATTTTCTTGTCTAATTGGCACTTCTGTGTAATATTTTTTTTACTGGAAGGCCATCAATAAATTACTTAAATATAAGAAAAAAATATATGTATGATTTTTTTTTCAATAGCTATCATTCTTTATTACAAAAAATATACTTTCTCCGTTCCACAAATATATACTTTCTTCTCATTTTATAAATATTAAGAAATATTAATTATTTTTATTAAAAATATAAATATATATTTTTTCTATTACATCTTCACTTTGATATATGATATATTTAGTAAGTAATATTAAATAGGGGTATTATATGATAACTAATTTATTAAAATAGTAAATAAACTATAATTTGAGATAAAAAAAATGAGTTTATCTTTACGAGTCGAAGGAGTATATATTTGCTTCCTCATGGACTAGTTGCACTTTATCTCTCTGAAATGACATTGGCACCACCAATACATATATAGGGAGGCAAACAATTCTGTGTTGGCATTAGGGAAATGTCTGTTAGTCTTTATAAACTATGGAACTGAAAAGATTGAAGGCGGTTTGAGGCAAAATCAACAATCTTATCAGAGTTTGATAAATCTCAAAAACCATTAATTAATTACTTAATAAAAAAGAAAATCTTTTCAATATAAGTTCTAATCCTGAACAGGGAAGGAAATCTTGTGGCTTAATCCATACGTCAGAAGGATATAAAATAACATATATTATCAGAAGAGAGAGTTTCCTTATTTTTACATAGTCATTGTTATAGAGTAAAAAGTAGTAGTGATCAATCAGTGATGGAGAAACAATATTTGCAGCAAGTGTTTGAAGCGGCAAAGAAAGCAATAGAAGAAAGAGACGATGAGAGATGCGTGGATGCATTATGTCGCTTGAAAGATTTTCAAATCAGTGATGTTCATATTCTTGCTTCTTCTATGGTTCCAAAGGGTGTTTGTTCTCTCACATTTCATTCTTCAAAGAAGATAAAGAGTCTTGCACATGATATCATTATGTCATGCACTTAAGTCATGAAGGATTTGGGAGTCCCTCAACCTGATCTATGCTCAGCCTCAAGCAAGACAAATAGAAGGAAGATGTGGGAATCTGAAAGAAAAAGGAAAGAAATAGAGAGAGAGAGAGAATGGAGGAAAAAATTGGAATTGTAATTATATTTTTAAATGATCTCTTTTCTATTACATCTCCCTATTTATAATATTTCTATTGAAACATAATTTCCAGCTGTAATTGCAAAATTCTATACACTATGCACTCACTCCTATGCAATAGCACTGACTAACTAATTCCCAATTATTGATGCAATCATAACAAAAGTTTCTTCTTCTATAATTCTGTTATCAGTAGCTACTAATTACTCCCCCTTCTTTATTTGGGTCGACCCTTCATTCATTCCCTCATAACCTATTCTCTTGACAATACCTCCTCCATGAAGAGTTTCCTTGTCCTCAAGGAAAAAATAAGGAAATTGGGCCTTCAAAAAACTTGTATCTTCCAAGTGGCTTCGGAAGGGCTTAGATGCAACCATTGGACCAAGACCTGTGGCACGGCAAGTTTCTTCCTGGTGATAGTTCTAGTGTCTAAGATGGCCAGTGGCTGAATTTGGAAATTTCCATTCTTGCTAAGCTTGGGAAGATCAGGACAAGGGGTGGTATGATCACTAACACATTTTTTTAGGAGAGATACATGAAATACTGGATGGATGGAGCTAGTGGTAGGAAGTTCCAATCGATAAGCCACAAGACCAATTTTAGCAAGAACTTGAAATGGTCCAAAGTATTTTGCAACTAATTTGACAATTTTAGCAAGTATTTTGCAACTTGAAATGGTCTACAAGGGTATGAATTAAGTCTGTTGTATCCAAGGCTTATGATGAAGGAATCAAATCTCTTGTACCAATACCTCGGCACCTGCTTTAATCCGTATAGAGATTTGTTCAACCTACAAACCAAGTTCTCTTTTTCTTTCTCTTCAAATCCTTCTGGCTGGAACATATAAATTTCTTCTTCAAGGTCTCCATGAAGAAAAGCAGTTTTTACATCTAACTGCTCAAGTTGCAAGTGGAAAGTAGCACACATTGCAAGAACCACTCGGATTGTTGTTAGTCGAACCACAAGAGAAAATATTTCATTGAAATCAATTCCTTATTTCTGAGCATATCCCTTCACCACCAACTTCGCACAATACCGCTCCACTTGATTGTCACCATTTCGTTTAATTTTGTAGACCCATCTATTACCAATTGGCTTTCTTCCTTGTGGTAGTGTTACAAGATCCCAAGTATTATTCTTATGAAGAGCTTCAATTTCTTCTTGCATTGCTGCCATCCACTGAGATGCATCTGAGCTATTCATTGCCTCCTGGAGAGTTGATGGTTCTCCATCCTCAGTTAAAAGACAATATGCAACATTGCTCTCCATAACATAATCTGTATGCCAATTTGGTCGTCTTTTTGTACGATCTGATTGATGAGTCACTGGAGCATCAATATTTTCTACTAGTTGTTCCTCATGCTCTGGTGTTGCTTCAGAAGAATTCTTTTGTTCAAACTCCTTTTCCACCTGCATCGTTATAGCCTCTGAGTTTTCTTTTAAAATGCTGCTATCTTCCTCTATCCTTTGCAGTTTATCTTCTAAAAAGATAACATCCCTGCTGATGATAACCTTGTGGGCAGTGGGATCCCACAAGCGATACCCTTTTACTCCATCAGCATACCCCAAGAATAAACATTTTCTAGATTTCGGATCTAGCTTTGTAATTTCTTGGGCATTATACATCACGTACATTGTACTCCCAAATACATGAAGGTTTGAATAATCAGCTAGCTTTCCAGTCCACACTTCAATCGGTGTTCTGAACTCAATTGCTATTGATGGAGTTCGATTCAACCGATAACAGGCGGTATTGACTGCTTCTGCCCAGAATGTTTTGTCTAAACCAGCAGCTCCCAACATTGCCCTCGTTCTTTCTAACAAGGTTCTATTCATCCGCTCTGCCACTCCATTCTGCTGAGGAGTGTATGCAACAGTGAACTGTCGTTTGATACCTTCTTTTTTGGAAAATTCGTCAAAGTCATTGCTTGTATATTCTCCTCCATTATCTGTTCTTAAACACTTGATTTTCTTTCCCGAATCAAGTTCTACACGTGCTTTGAAAGTTTTGAAAATTAAGAACACATCAGCCTTCCTCTTGATAGTATACACCCAACATCTCCTGGAATAATCATCAATAAATGAGACAAAATATTTTGCTCCTCCTGGGGATGGAACCGGTGCTTGCCATACATCAGAATGAACCAATTCTAGAATAGCCTTACTTCTAGAATTTGATGTGTTGAATTTAAGATGATGTTGCTTACTGGTAATACAATGCTCACACAAAGGCAATTGCACCTTTGTAAGACCTGGTAGTAACTTCTGCTCAACAAGAATTTTCATTCCTTGTTCTGACATGTGGCCAAGTTTCTTATGCCATAACATTTCAGAATTTGAACCACTGGAAGCAACAGATGCTTCTGCTTCTTGTATAGTCTCTCCACTTAGCAAGTATAAATTTGCAGCTATCTTTTCCGCTTTCATCACCACACGTGCTCCATGGAATATTTGTAATCTTCCTTTTATACTTTCAATCTTGCTGGCTTGATCATCCAATATTCCATAAGACAATAAATTTTTCTTCAGGCCCTTCACATGACGTACTTCTTGAAAAGTATGAACTATACCATCATACATTTTCAATTTGATGGATCCAATGCCAATGATCTCCAGGGCTTCATCATTACAGCTATACACAGATCTTTGTGAGACAGGTTCATATTGATGGAACCATTCTCTTCTGAAGGTCATGTGATATGTGGCTCCTGAGTCAATTAGCCATACATCTGCAAACCTTTTTCTGCCTTCAAAAGTTGTTGCTGCGTCACAATTCAGAACATAGCCATCATCTGAAGTACTCGCAATATTTCCTTGAGGATTAGAATTTTTGGTCAAATTCCAACAATCTTTCTTCAAGTGACCTTTCTTGCCACAGTTGTAGCATTTGACATTCTTCTTAATTTTTGACTTTGATCTACCTTGATTTTGGCTCCCACTTGAGCCACGTTCTGTTGATTTTCCTTTCGTCACCAATAGAGCTTCTACTTGCTGTGTACTTGCAAGTCTGTCTTCTTTGTTTTTGCGCCGATTTTCTTCTTCCAAAATAGAAGCTGCAACATCATCGAAGGCAAAATAATCCGTGAGGATATTATTTGTCATATTGATGATGACTTGATTTTTCAGCACGCTCTTGTGTGTCTACTTTATAACCCAACGTTGTAAGTTGAGAAAATAAAGTATTCACAGTGTTAAGGTGCTCCGTCACTGAAGTAGATTCTGACATCCGAAGAGTATAAAGTTTCCTCTTAAGGAAAATTTTATTATGCATAGATTTGGCCTCATAAAATTTGGTGAGATGGTCCCAAATCTCCTTTGCTGTCTTCTTCTCCTCTATGCTTGACAAAACTTCATCTGCTAGTGCTAAATGAAAATTTGAAATAGCATTCCCGTCCATCTCATTCCATTTGTTGTCATCTGTGAAATCTGTTGGCCTTTCGCTGATAGCCATTAAACAATTATCTTTTCTCAAGATAGCTTTTATCTTCATCTTCCACAGTGAAAAATTACTGCTGTTGAATTTTTCAATCTCAAATTTTGCCGCCATCGCTTCTATTACAAATTCACACTATTTCACTTATGGATGTGAATAGTATCAAAAATACATTCAATGAGTATGTAATAACCTAACTTATTATTTCTGCAGTGGAGTATCCAATTTTATTGGCAACCACAATGCGTACTCTAAGTAGATATATATACACACTCAGATCAGGCTCTGATACCACTTGTTAATTCTGGAAAGGATAAAATAGAGCAAATTGCAGCTAATAAATTTAGAGAGAACAGAAAAATAAAGACAACACAGAATTTATGTGGAAAACCCCTTAAATGATTTAGGGTAAAAACCACGGGCAAGGATAGAAGAATCTCACTATGGAAAAATTAGGAATTACAAATACACTCAAATTATCAAGGAGAAACAATGGAAATTCTCTCTTGATATAAGAACTACTAAAACTCTTTAATTTTTCTCTCTAGCTTTGTGATTTTGGGACGGGAAACAATGAATGAGCAAGGCTCCTTATATAGGCAAATGAATGGGAAAATTCACCAAACCCATTCACCAAATTGCCAACCAATTTTGAATATCTTTATTGTACAAATTTGACTAAAATAAATCAAAGTCCAATTTGTACAATCTTGATTAATTCAACTTGGTATAATTTTGAATAATTCAACTTGGTACAATGTTGAATAATTCAACTTGATGATTTTTAATATTCAACATCCCCCTTCACCTGAAAAAGCTTTTTCTTCATTCTTTTCTTATGACCTGAGCAACCTATCTTCATGAGCTTGCAAAGAACTCATTAATTCATCAAATGAATAATCTGATAAATCATGGGATTCCTCAATAGCAGCAACAATATGTTCAAACTTTAGAGTAGGATTCCTTAAAACATTTGCAATAATAGTTTCTTCAGAAATAACCTCACCATACGACTTCATTTGATTAATAAGAGAGGAAACTCTAGACAAATAAGTTTGAACAGATTCATTGCCTTTCATAGACAAAGTTTCAAAGTCACGGCGGTAAGTCTACAATTTTACTGTAATTACCTTTGAAGAACCTTGGAACTCCTTCTTCAAAATTTGCCAAGCCTCCAAAGATTTTGTTGTTGCTGCAATTCTTGAGAAAATTGTTTCATGGACGGCTTGTTGAATTAGGAATAAAGCTTTGGCATCCTTTCGTTTGGCTTCTTTCAGTCTTTTTTTTGCCTCTTCATCTGGATCTTCAATGTCAACGAAGCCATATTCAACTAGATCCCAAAGGTCTTGAGACCTAAAAAGAGTCTTCATCTTAATACTCCAAAACTCATACTTTTCTCCCGTGAAAATCGGTATGAGTGGTTGTGAAGATGATGAAAAAACATTTGTTGCCATCTTTGCTCTTCCTCTCACACTCCTCTCGTGTTTCCCTTTTAGTGCCCAAAAAAAAAGTTTTGCTTAATACCCAATGAACCCAAACCTCACGATTCACTCAATTGCCCAAAGTAGTAAACCTTGCTCTGATACCAAAAATGTTGGAAAAGTGAATAAAAAACAGAGATAAACAGAGCACATAAAAACAAATGACTTTAAGCTTTTTATTTCATCTGATACTGCTTTAAAAAAACAAACATACATAGGCTTACAGAAAACAAACACATTAAAAAAACTGGGCATCAAATCCCATGACTTAGTTATTTATACTCAACAGTAAGAAACTTGCTTAAATAAAGGAAACAAACTAACAAATCAGAGAAATATTTGGTCAAACTTTGAATCAGATTTCAACAACTTTTATTATGTGCTATAGCCTGTAATCATGAAGTTACAATATCAACCTAGTTTTCAAAAACGATGAATACCTTTTGGGGGAAAAACTGTGTAAAATTTATCAAAAAACTATTATCATAAAATCGTAGCCAGTTACCAATTTATACATGCATTCATGAGAAAAATATGACATATGACAATAACTACACCATTTAAATTAAAAATCTTTAAGCTGCATGGGCTTGGAATTGTATGTTTCGAGAGCAAAATTGCAAGCCATAAATACAAATTTTAAAATATACTTTGCATATAAAACCTCAAGGGATTTGGGAACCACAGTGATGTTGAAGATATTTAGAAATTATAAGTTATTAATTTTTTATTTACTTCTATTTATTTTTTAATTTGTCAATTAAACGTGGTCATGTTTAAGTGGCTTAATTTTAGAAAACTAAATATCATACAGTTAGTGGGTTAGTGCCATTAGTTTCTCCATTTTCTAAGCCTATATAAAGGCATCTTTAGTTGCCAATTGAATGAGTTGAATAAAATTCAATATCTTTATTTAAAAAAAATTCCAACATTTGGTATTAGGGCCTTCGTTTGGTCATGGGTCTGTGAAAAAAAAAACACATAGAGAGAAAGCAAGTCTGTTCCTTAGATTAGTTATGGCTTCAAACACTTTTCCTTTAGCTTCACCTCCCATTTTCAAAGGGGAAAACTATCAATTATTGGCTATGAAAATGCAAATTTACCTACAATCTTTTGATTTATGGGATGTGGTTGAAAATGATAGTGAAGTCCCACAATTGCCACCTCATCCAACTGCAGCTTAACTAAAGAGTCATATAGAAGAGAAATTCAAGAAGTTCAAAGCAAAAACTTGTATTTACTCTTCAGTTTCTGAAGTAATTTTTGCTAGCATCATGGCTTGTGAAACTCTAAAAGAGATATGGGATTTGCTACAAACTGAATATTTAGGCAATGACCAAACCAAGTTGATGCAAGTCTTGAATCTCAAGAGAGAATTTGAGATTCAAAAGATGAAGGAATCGGAAGGAATTAAGGAGTATGTTAACAAGCTCATGACAATTGTTAACAAAATTAGATTGTTTGGAGAAGAATTTTCAGACAATAGAATTGTTAAAAAAATTCTTGTGAGCTTACCTGAAATTTAAGTGATTTCATCACTTGAAGATTCTAAGGATCTTTCAAAAATTAAGATTGCAAAATTGGTCAATGCTTTGCAAGCCGTGGAGCAAAGAAGAGCAATTAGAGATGAGAAAACAATGGAGGGAGCCTTTCTTGGCATGACATTAAATGTATGATGGAGCTATTACTAGTATACGTACTATTGGAGGTGATACTAGGAATTTTTTTTGTTTCTATTGGTTTACATCAATGTTCAACTTTGATCCACTATCTCTTTTTCTTAGTCATAGATGAGATAATAAGGCATATATAAGATGATATCCCTTGGTGTATGATGTTTACAGATGATATTGTATTGATAGATGAGACTCAAGAAGGAGTAAGTAAAAAGTTATCGCTATAAAGAAGTACTTTGGAATCCAAGGGCTTTAAGCTAGTAGAACTAAGACTGAGTATATGCATTGAAGATTTAATAACAAGACTGAAGGAGGCGAAGTGGTTTTAGAAGGAGTGACAGTACCTCATTGTACTCATTTTAGGTACCTTAGCTCTTGATGGGTGTCAAAACCACCAAAAATAAAATTTCTATTATCTAAACAAAATAAATTATAGTAGTGGTGAATATGGTCGAATTCACAGAGAATTGACTACTTAATTAATTTTCTTTTGAAAATCAAAAAGATAATTAAAACAAAATTAAATAAAAGGGGGTGTTGTAAATATGAACTAAAATTAAAACTAAAGTGAAAATTAAAATTTTAAAATTAATTTACAGCAAATAAAATATTAAAAATACAAAAGAAAATAAATTCAATTGAAGAAATAATTTTAGTATTAATTCATTGGATTGATCCTTGTTGCAAAAATAATTCTTCCTAATTTTTAATAAACCAGTTCTAGCTAACAGAGATGCTCGTACTGGCCAATCCTTCCTTTGATAATAAATTAGCTAAGAAATGTTTTATGACAAACTGTTATTATTGATAATCTTATATGGATGTCCTTTATGATTTAACTCACTAACAACTTTAAGAATTAAAAGAACTTGATTCTAAACAACAAACGCAACCGCGTGGTTTATTTAAGCTAGATTATATGTTTTTTTTAGTGTTACACATAATTGCCACTAGTTATCAAAATAACAAAAATAATTATAAATTCAACTATTTTGATTGGCGATATATTATTAAACTAATTGAATAATGGATCTTTTTTTAAATAAATAGCAAAATAATAATGTTAAAAAGCCACATAAAATATATAAATACTGAAAATTAAAAGAAAAAAAGAGAGAACTTATTTAGATCTCACAATCTAATTTGGTGAATTGAAACTTTAATTATCCTTCAACCGTTTAGGAACTATTTGCACATGATTGAATGAAAGAAAACTTGTAATAAAAAAATAAAAGAAATCTACAAAAATAATGGACAAAAGTTATAGAGCAAATTCCCTAACTCTAGTTATTTAGGACTACTACCCCTTTGGCTATTTAAATCCCTTACTCCTAAAAGTTTCCTATTCTAACTCTAATTAGAAAAATAAAAATACAAATTATACAAATTAATAGTTATTAAAATTCCTAAATATTATCTACTTAATATGAAAATAAATAAATCGTAGTATCTCTAGAAATCTGCCCAATATTCATAACTCAGGTATCCTAAATAAGACAGAGTCCTTGGTTGTCATAAACTTTCTTCTTTCATTAGACTCGCCTTAAGCACTAGCATTTCCCAAGGATTACACCGAAGGCTGTTTCCAACGACTTTTCACCAGTTTCTTCAACTTGGCTCTTGTTTCATCTTTAAGTTATATTCTATGCAAAAACAGGTCAAGATCAGTATAATTATCCCATAACAAGCTTAATTAACCTCACAAATATAAGAAAAATTTACTCACTATCAAATTCTCCACACTTGAATTGTACTTGCCCTCAAGCACTTCACAATTCTTAAACAATCATACTCATATTCATCTAATCATAACTCAACATATAATATTTCAAAACTTAAATTGAAAGGCAACCAAAAACTAACAATTCATAGCATTAAGATTTTCATAATTCCACAAGAATGAATGATTAATTTGATAAATATTATAAACATAAAATGAAAAAATAGTCTTGCAAAAAAATTTATTAATGTAAATTTTAGTTTCCACTTGAAAGTCAATTAATACATAGCAAAACAACGCCTAATCCATCCAGATATATATATTTCATATGTTAGACTTATGCCAAGAGCCAAGAAATTTCAGTTTAGTTCACTTGAAAACTTTTAAGACTTGCCTAAAATGTCAACAACCTTTTGACATGAGGGTAAATATTTGTGATACCGGCATCTGGTTATTTAATTGGTCACAATTTCAAGTGGTTACTAGCTCTACTCATAGTCTTTTAACCAATAGAGTAAATTGTTCATTTTTAAACTTTTTTGTTTATTTATTTGTTTATTTAATTCTCAACACAAGTCTTTTAGAATTTTAAGCACAAATCAAAGCAAATCAAGTAAAGTTTAACTATATATTGATGACTATTTAATGTTGACTAATTAGGTTAGCTAGAGCAAAACTCAAAACATTTCGTATAAATCATACGTATAAAAAATAATTATTCATAACAAGTGAAAAAGTGAAAATCAATATAGAAAAGCTATTTAAGAGTTGCCATAACAATTTATTTTTCAAAATATTACATTTGAATTATTTCAAAGACAAAATTGGACTTTTGATTAAAAATTATTAAGTGACAAAGAGGGCAGTAGCAAAACCTAAGAAATTTTAAAAAAATTTTAACCAAAAAGCATTAAAAATAAAAAAAAATTAAAATTTTAACACCAAGCATTTAAAACCCCCTCAATCTAGCATTGTCCTCAATGTAAGAATAAATATAAAAAAATTAAGGACAGAGGACTCTCCTGAAATTCTTTGGAGGAAGAGTGATGTAGAGAGGACATCAGTATTGCTAGGGAAGTCAAATTCATGAGCTTTATGCTATACTGATCAGTTTTGCTCTATCTTAGTGAGTTGTGCTGCCATTTAAATATTATGATCTTTCAATATGCTAATCCTTTCTTCTAGTTATTTTAATTGCAATTGGAGTACAATAGAAGAAGGTCTGACATCACAGTAGGTGCAACGGCAAGGGGTGGCACTTTTATAGCTACTTTTTGATCTCTTAACACAATTGGACCTACTAAAGTTAAGCCAAAAAACACCATTCTCCTTGCACAATAAACCCATCTCATAAAAATTTTTTAAATTCAAAGATACAAGAGTGCAAATCATCATTATTAAATCAATTAACTTGCTCATGAACAGCCAAATCATAACACAACCTATGATTAATGGTTTTTTTAAAAGAAATTACATTTGCAAATTATGTTACTAACCAAATCCTAAGTTAACTTTATTTTTCGATCTCATACATCATTAGAAAAATAACAATACAATTCATCAAGGGGATATGCCAAGGTGATTGAAAATATTATTTGCTTTCAAAATGTCTCTTGCATAAGCCACATTATCTTTGACCAAATTCAAGTAATTCGCTATCTTGCCGCTAGTTTTCAGCTTACCACAATTTCTAGATCGTCACTCCAAAAATACAAGCCCTATCAATTTTATTGATTTGAGGAATAAAACCCTTTAGATTCCCTTCAATCCATTTGTCCAATTGTTCAGTAAAAAACTTGGGGTGAGCCAACAATGAAAAAAAGTGATTCCACATTAAGCAGATAAAGGGGTAGTATATAATTGCATAAATGCAATCCTTCACCTTAAACCCACATCGGTTACAACTTACTTCAATATCCATATGTCTACAGACCCCCTTTCTTGGTTGGTTAGGAGTCAAACTCTAAAACTAGCCATAACATATACTTGATTCTCTCAGGACCTCAGCTCCAAATGCTCTTCCAAATTATTTATTCCTCTTCCCATAATGACCCATGAATCCATGCATAAGCTAAACTTATAAAGAATTTGTCGTTCTTCTAAGGACCCCATAAAGGCTTATCTTCCCCATTAAATTAGTTAGATAAGTTAACTGCTATAATTGCCATAATAGCAAGAGGCAGAAGCATATGTGCGAATAAGGCCCAATTCCACTCACCATTCTTGTCCACAAATTTATAAACTTGATAAGCAATAGTTGTATTAAGGATGCTATTAATAGATAAATCCAAAAGCGAATTGTCGTCAAACATCTACGAGTCTAGCCAAAAACAAACTAAACTATCATTACCAATAGACCACCTCAACCCACTTTGAATCTTAGTCCAGACACTATCAATACCCTGGAAGAAGTAGGATGCATTGTTCGACTTCTAAATTTAAAGATCAATGGAATTTTAAATACCATATTAGGCTAGGATCACTTCAACCCACAGCCTATTAGAGCTAATAAGTGGTTCCTAACCTAGCTTCATAGGGAGCATAGAGTTCATATCCCCTATGTCCCTTAACCCAAGGCCTCTATTGCATTTTGGTTGATAGATAAGATCCCACTTAACCAAACTTGGCCTCTTGTTACTCTCCAAGCTACCCCAAACAAACTAGCGATAAACAACTTCTAATTTATCACAAACGGAGGTAGGAGTTTTAGTTGTTTGCATTGTGTATAAGGTAAAGCCTGAATAATGGAGTTTGAAAGATAGACTCGACTAGCTAACGAGAGAGTAGAGGAATTCCATCTAGAAAAATAATAGAGTAAATTTTGATCAATATTTTGAATAATTCTAACCATAATTTTAATTATTTTCCAATCTAATTTGATGGATTTTGTTTGTTTGAGTTAGAATTCTCTTATTTTAGCTTGAAAAGGAAATATACATAGTTTTTAATGATAAGTGGTTTAAAATTGAAGAAAAGTAATCAAAAATGAAGAAAATTCAAAAGCCATGTCATGGCTCTTCAAGCCCATGACTCTAGACATTAAATTGAGTCTGCCATATCAAAATATGAAGAAAATAAAAGTTCCAGAAGAGAAATCAAAGCCTCGACTGTGGTATTTGAGAACCACATTCATGGGATCAATTTGCTTACTGTCAAAGTGAAGAAAAGGAAGAAAAGTCAAAGTTTATAGCTTATTTTCAAAAGACACGACTATGGCATTCAAACACCACTACTATGGCCCACTTAGCCACCATTTTCAATTGAAATTTTTTTCAAAATAGTCCATTTTTATCCAGACCACGATCGTGGCACCATATGTCACGATCATGGGGCTAAAATTTATGACTTTAAGCCAAAAAAAAATGAAAAATTAAGAACCAAAAAGCTGTAGAAAGTTGTATTCCAACATTTGCCAACTTACCTCCACCAAAAAACTTCCAAGCACTCTATATAAATACACTTTTTCCCAAGGTTTCAAGGATGTAAGAGAGATTGAAGTAAGATTAGAGATTTGGTCATAATTTAGATTATAACTTATATTAAGTAAATTCTAGTCTTTCTTACAACTTATATTAAGTAAATTCTAGTCTTTCTTACTGCTTATATTAAGTAAATTCTAGTCTTTCTTTAGAAAGAAGAGTGAAATTAGGATTCAAGGAAGAGATTCAAAATTTCAAGTGGAGTTCTTCTTCAATCTAAAGAATTAGAATTTACTCTTTCTTGTTATTTAGATTATGTCTTCAATTATCATCTTTAATATTTTTGTTTTTTTTATTTCAAATATGAGGAGTTAAACTTTATTTAGGGTTGTTCCATTATATTGAGTTTATTATGGAATACTATATGCTTATTTGATTCAATTAAATTTATTCTTGATTATTTTGCTATATTTGATCTTAATGCTTTAATTATCTAGCCGATAATTAATTGAATTGAGATGTTATATGATGGAGTAAGAGTGAAAGCATGACATTAGTCTACGGAGATAATAATCTTAAGTTCACTTAGAGATGAGGTTAACTATTAAGAGGTTGATTCAAGATTCTAATAAAACCTAATGAATTGAAATTACTTATGATCACAAGAGTAGACGCAATGATTAAATTGATATTAGTTTTAATACTTGAGAGAGACTAAATCTTGATTTAGGAGAATCCAACCATTAATCAAAAGGAAAATTGAACTAAATCAATGCTTTAGAAAATTCATTGTAAATCAATAAAGGTGACTTAACCCTAAGCTTAAAATAATTAGATTTAATTTTAAAGCTAATCTAAGTTTAATCATAAACGAGATCTTGTTATCCAAACAATAATCAATTTAATATTTTGACTAACTTAAGTGTCTATCAGTATAGTTTTTTATCGACAAATCTTATTTTGTGGCTAGAATCTGTTCCTAATATTTCGATCAATTTATTTTCTTTTTTTCTCTTAATTTTCCGTTAGTAACGTGTCAATAAATTCTGACATATTTTTTTATTAGTAAAGTATGTCGGTAAATCACTTTCTTATAATGATTATAAATGATGGAGAGAATCCATTTATGGAATTCATTTTTCTAGTGAAACTTCATATCCAATCCAATATTCAAACAACAAAGGAGCTTGTTCTTAAATCAAATTTGATAGAGCAAATATATTAAATTATGATGAAGAGAATAAAAGATAGGAATTATTTCTACTTGTGAAACTTTAGATGCATATCCATTTTTAGTTAATGGAGAAAATTGATGTAGGTATGATATTTATGCTTTCCTCTGGCAATGACACTACTTCTAGTCCATACTCTACCTTTGGCGCTTCCTTTGCAATCAGATTTGAATTAAATAGTGTATTCTGCATAGTGCACATAAGTCATTTTGTTTTATCATCATCATCAATTGAAGAAGATTTTCTCTTCTTTTCAAGATATGGAACAATATATAGCCCCATAGCTGACTCCTCTATTTCAGACCCTTTAGCATGCTTGTTGCATATTCCACAAAGCACATAATTACCATTGAATTGCAATTAACAGAACAATAATGTACAAAATTAGTATATCAATTCAAACTCACATTAATTGAAACCCTTAAAAGATAATAACTTTATGAATAAATAATTTTATATTGTAAGAAAATATTTGATATTTAAAAATTTTATTAAATATATTTTTGAATGTTAAAAATTTTAAACCATAAGAAACCATCAAGCTTTAAAAAATGAATTAAAATTTATATTTTCATAACATGAGATTATTATAAAAACATTATACTATAACTATAAGAAAGAAAGATGAAATAAACACAAAATTTAACCATCATCCAAACAAGAGGTTACGAGTAACTTATTTGGAACATATATAAGATTAACTCCTCAAAACAGACGCACTTAACAAAAATACAACAATAATCGATTATGGAGACACAAAGATTGAGAAAAGGTATTGTTAGAGAGGTTTCAAGCTGCAAAATTGTATATTTTCTCATAAAAAATGTTTAATAATAATAATAATATGCACACTAAAACCACCCTAAAATATATTCCACATTAATTATTTCTTTCTGAAAAATTATAAAGTGAATTGGGTCCATGCCTCCACTCATAGATCCGGCCAATTATAATTTCTTATTTGAATTATAATATTTAAAAATTATTTTTAATTAATTTTCTTAAATATTATAACTCAAATGGAGGATTGTGATAGGTCAGGTCTATGAGTGAGAACATAGACCCGGTCTATGATAGAATCTTCCTTTCTTTTGTTTCTTTTATTTCGAAACTATCACAAGATGCATGCTCGAAGCATCTTATTTCTATTGTTCCAAAAAAAAACCATCCTATTTAAAAAAAAAAATTTTGAACATCAAATTTAATATAAATAAAAAATAAATTCCTTGCTCTTGGAGCATATGGTGATCCCAGTATGAAGCATGCTTATATTGCTTCTCTTCCTGAAGAAATTCAATTAGAATTACAATGAATAATTCAGTAGACCAACAAGCCTACTACTCAAATTTTTTTGGGAGAAATTCATCAGATGACTCATACAGTTTAGCAAAATTGTGTGAACAAATGAAGTTTTTTGACCAATTTTTGGAAAAAGATTCTCCTAAACTAAAGATAGCCTATCGACAGCCTTCTCTGAAGATTAAATGTTCAGAAAAATCTTGTTCTTGCCATAGAAAAAAGAACTAAACTTTTCTTGTTATCTTCTTTTAGACCTGGAAAGCAGAAAAGATTTAAGCATAGAAAGAAGTTCAGATTTTCAAAAAAATATCTCCATATTCCAAAAGAAAGAAGAATGGAGACAGATGGTATATATATGGTCAAAAAGGTCATTTTGCAAAGAAGTGTCCTAAGAATCCAATCAAGGCAGCAAAGCTCATTCAACAAATGCAGCAGATCTCAGTTCGTATTCCTGATGATGTTAAAATTGAGTATTCTTTTTGAACAAGATGAAGCTGATCAAGAGACTCTGTTGGCTATCAGGGCTGATGATGATGATGTTTTCTCTAATTCAAGTTCTTATGATTCAGAAAAAGACTATCTTACTATTTTTCATCTTCATCCATCTATTTTAGATGCATGTTCAATTTATACTCCATTGCCTACATATTTGGTCAAATTTTTATACTTCCACCAAAGTATGATAGAGTTATTCCTTTAATAGCTTTCATGGACACCGAAGCACACAAGTCCATGATGAATCCAACCATTTTACCTGACACTTATTGGAAGTCTCATATAAAATATTTCAAAGCAGTAGATGAAAATGTGTTCTCTACACACCTTGTCACAAAGAAGAAGATTGGTATATAGTTTTTTTTTTCAGACTGTATTATTTAGACTTATGTTCTTGGTTCTACTCTTCCAAACAAAGATTTGTTAATTGGATTTGATGTTTATCAAAATTCAAAGGATTTACAGATCCTTCCTATAGGAATCAGACACAAGAAATTCTTCAAGAATTATACTGAAATTCAAAGAATGTTTCCTTTGGTAGATGTTCCTATTGTTTTTGAAGATAATAAGGCTTCTCTTCTTTCTTCTTATGATGATAATTATACAAAATTCAAACATCCCCATCCACTATGGAAGAATTTGGATTTCTTCATTTCTCTTCCTTTCAAAAGAATGAGGATGTTAATCTCACACAAGCTTCACATCCAGGCATGTCTCCAACTGATCCTTCTTTGGCTAGGCAAGAATGTGAGTCTTTACATCAACAAGAACTCATTGAACCAACCAAGTCCAACTGGGTTGTCAAGTATTTTATGTTGAAAAGAGATCAAAAATTATCAGACAGAAGAAAAGACTTGTTATCAATTACAAGCCTTTGAACTTGTTTCTTCAAGATGATAAGTTTCCTCTTCTAAAGATCTCTACAATTATGGTTCAACTGAAGGAGGCAAAAATATTTTCAAAATTTGATCTAAAAGCGGGATTTTGGAAACTTGGAATTAAACAAGAATATAGGCCCAAAACAGCATTCTGTATTCCAGATGCTCAATACTAATGGACTATAATGCCATTTGGTTTAAAAGTAGCACCATCATTATTTCAGAAGGCTAAATCAGATGTTTTTCAGTTTATTCTTTATTCAGCCTTAATCTATATTGATTATATCATATTGTTCTCTCCTATAGTAGAAGTCCATCATCAATTACTTCAACAATTCATAAAAATAGTTTAGCAATATGGGATTATGCTCTCTGACAAAAAGAGTACTTTAGGCCAAACAACTATTGACTTCTTAGGCTTACATTTTGAAGATGGTTGTTATACTCTAAGCCTACACATAGCAGAGGAATTGCTTAAATTTTATGATTCCAATTTATCTTTTAAGTAGATTCAACAGTTTTTGGTTATTATTAATTATATCTGAAACTTTTTTCCTGCTACAGCTCAGCCCATAAGCCAACTCTCAAAACTTCTAAAAAAGAATCCACCTCTTTGGTCTGAAACTCAAACATAAGTTGTTAAGAAAATTAAACATGTAGCCTACAACAGTACCACTTCATATTCCTTCTAGGGGTCTCAAAGTCTTACAGGCTGATGCAAGTGATGAATATTAGGAGCAGTTCTTTTAGAATGCATAGCTAGTAAAACTCATTATTGTGGTCATGCAAGTGGACAATTCAAAGATAGTGAAAAATGTTATCATTGCACTTACAAAGAAATCCTAGCAGTCAAGTATGAAATTAAGAAATTTGAATTCTATCTCATAAGACATCATTTTCTTATTTTTCTAGACAATACTTATTTTTCAAAAGCTCTTGAATTCAAACAAAACACTCCTCCTCCTCAACAACTTTTGAGACTGCAAGAATGATTTTCTAGCTATGACTACTCTGTTAAACATATTAAGGGTGATAAAGATTTAATTCTAGATCTTTTATGCAGACCAACTAAACCTATTCCTCTTGTTACAGGTAGTCAAACCATACATTTGATCATGATATATCAAACAGATCAAATTTCATATAAATTTGATCATGATAGATCATGATATATCATCTAACCACTCTAAATTTGGAATTCCCACCAAGATTTCATCTAATCACTCATGCTGAAATCCAATAATATGCAAGGACCACCCACATTTCTGCTTACATGGAACATATTCATAATCACTTTTGTATGGACCCTAAATGTGATCTGTTATACCCAAAATTCCCCTTAATGCTCGTCTATCATCTTTCTCCAAACATTTCTCAATTTTCAAAAGAATTGTGATTTTTATGGTGTTTGTCTATACTCTATTACCATGCTTTGGAAATTTCAGTCATTAAGATGATACATTTCCTCCATCTTGAAGAAAATTTAGGAAAATTACCATGGTAGTTCTTGACATGGTATGATACTATCTATTGGTGAAGAAGACAACTTGTACAAATTGCTTGAAGAAATAGGTTATGGGATAAACCTTTCATTGAAGCACATAATTTTCATTCCGTTATTATATTCCATAGACCCTTTTCATTGTTTCCTCAAACAGGTGTTCTCTGGTCAAGAAATGAGGCTAACCATTGAAAAACTTACCCTGGTCAGATTTCTGCACAAGGACAATTACAATTGGAATTAAAAATTTACCTATGTAAAATTAATAATTTCTCTCTGTATGTCAGTAATTCACTCATCTGTACATCAATGGTTCCAAACAAAAATTGGACCATATATAACCAATCACTACCACTGCATTGCCTTTTAAATTCACTGATGAATTATTTCAGGATAGTGGTTCATTCTTGTCTTTTGAAGTAGGATCCAGCTTACAAGCAGCAGAAAGAGATTCTCAATTATCTCTTTCAGATAAGAATAATCCAGCTATCCAGATAATTCATGACCCATCCAATTCAGCAGCCCTAAGAAATACATATGGTACATTGACAACTCAACTAGACATCGATAACTCTTTAGCATTAGTCCAACCAGCCAGTCAGTCAGCAGTCTTTTTTTACTCTATGGCTTATGAGGAGAATCCACTTGTACATGTTTTTATGATTCAGATAATGAAGTTTATCAGAATATGAATCTCTCACCGTCCCACTCTCACTAAGTGGATGTACTATAGCTACCTTTATGCACTGTATGATACTGTATTTGTAATAATTCAAACTCCACTCACTTACTCAGTGGAAGTCCTTTGTATATGTCAGTATGTAATGAAGTCATTCATTACAACTTCTAGTTTGTATTATTATCACTCCTTACTTCTATATAAGAAGATAGTTTATATCAGACTAGGCAAGTAAAACAGACCATTGACACCTTACTCTTCTCTAAATAAACCATGAATTTCTAAACTCTATTCTTTTTCCTTCCTGCATTTACTTTCTGCCTATTCATCCAACAATCTAGATCCATTGATATGAAGTAATCCATTTCATTATAAAAATAAGTCAAAAGGGCATTGTCCAGTTAAATGTCCAAAGAAAGCTTGTTGTGGACTATGCATGAAACTGATTTGTGTCTCTATGAACTTCAGACAGATCTTTACATGAATTCATAGAACTAGTATGCTTTGTTCAAAATTATGTTCATGTATATTGGTATATAAGCTGAAAACCTTTTAGTAACGGCTACTAACTATAAACAAATTTTAATATCTCTTTTAAAAAATATAACAACGCACTGTACTATATCCTTTCAGAATCTTGAACTTCAATAACTTATGTGAGCATGTGAACATCATCAACATATAAATAGAAATTATTTAGTAGAGAAGCAAATTGTCATATCAACCAAATCTCAACCGTAACGTGTACATATGATTGAAGTGTTCTCTTTTGTTTCCCTTATGCGCTAGGCTCTTTCACCTTCTTACTGCTCATTATTCAGTAGTCATGGCTTCTTCAAACTCACCAATACATCAATGGGATAGTCTTCCAAGCGACATTTTGTTCAAGATCGCCAAATGCCTAGATATTCGCGTTGACATCCTCCGCTTTCGGGCAATTTGCTACTCATGGAGGTCGTCGATTCCTCTTCCTCTTAAACTCCCTTTCCCTATCGGCCCTAACCCAGCTCTCAATCCCCAGCACCATGGCTACTTTTTGCTCAAAGAAGCTGCCATTTACGCACTGCAACCTCTTACTAAAATTTCCAACTCCTAGAACACTACCAAGACTTGGCTCATCCTAATTGAAGACTCTAAATCAGGCAAGTTCATTCTCAAAGACCCATTGTTTCGAGCCCCTTTTAAGAATCTGCAGAGAAGTTACCTGATGTTTTGAACTTCTTGGATTATAGGGTTACTGAGATTAGCAAGGTTCATAGGCTTGAATTTGTTTAGCAAGGGAAGGCCCCTGAGCTTGGCTATAATGAATTAAAATCGACTCAGATAGCGCAAATTGTTACTATTTCAAGTTGAGACAAAATTGGAGATGGGTTTGTTGTAATGGCGTTGCATACTAGTGGGGAATTGGGTGTATGGAGAACGTGAGACGAGAAATGGAACAATATCAATGATATTCGTGAGTGATCCTGTTATCGTGATATTGCTTATCATAATGGGAAATTTTATGCTCTTGATGACGCTGGGTTAGTTGTTTCTGTCGATACTGTTACACTGAAATTTACTGAATTTTCTTCTTTAATGTACTGTGGTTTTGGATATGGTGGTCGGTATAAGTACTTAGTAAAGTCATTTGGGAATCTGTTTCGGATTGATAAGAAATTTCATGATGATTTTGAATTTATTTCTTTTGCTGATTCTGAATGAAGAGAAACGTGACTGGGTTATAGTGGAAGGACTGGATGATCGTGTGCTGTTTTTTGGTGATGATGTCTCCTTCTCTGTTTCTAGGAAGGATTTTCATGGCTGCAAATATAATTCTGTCTATTATTGTGATGATTATTTTTTTTTTGAAGAAAATGGTGATCACCCTGGGTATGATGCTGGGATTTTTGACTTGGAGCAGTGGCGGAACCAGCTCAAGAAGGAGAGGGGGGCAAAATTTGTCTTTAATATAGGTAAGGAGGAGATGGGGGGCTGGGCTCCACCTCTGCTGTTCCGGCAGGCAAAATTTTGCCTTGAAAATATACGCCGGCGGCCGGCCAGAGGGGGTCGTCATCCCCCACCTGACCCCATCTGGTTCCGCCCCTGACTTGGAGGACCGTAAAGCTGGGCCGTTGTCTAAGTTTCCCGAATATTCTAAGATTTTCTAGCCTCAACCAACTTGGCTAAAGCCCGACACTCATGCCTGACACTGAATGTGAGTATTGTTGTAGATTTTAACTTTAGACATTACTTGACAATGTTAATTTCTTGATATATTGAAATTCATTTGTTTACTGTTGCTTTGGAAGACTTATTACAAGTGCCCTTTATCTTGATTCTGTTTTGTTACTTCATAGCAGTAGGTTTTTTTCTTTTTGGAACCATATGGCATTAGGTTTGCATGACATATGAAGTGAGTTTTAAATCGTTTCCATGAGACATTCTCTAGTGTAATAATCATAGGAATGTTCCTTGAGAATTTTAAGATTTTTATCATTTCTAATTTAAATTTTGATTTTTTATCTTCTTTTTCGATATATTTATTATTGCCTAATCGGACCTTTTTCTAGTTGAAGCAGTGCCGTTCCTAATGAGAATTGCTGTAAATAAGTGTAAAACTAACTAACCATACAGTTGGACAATCATGATAACCAAATTTATGTGTGCTTTAGAACAAGTCTTCTCCCAAATTTGGAAAGAATTTTTTTGGAGAACCATGGAGTTTTTTCAAAATGTTTCTCCTTTTTACTTTCTTGTTTACAACGTCCCTCTATCAAATTGTGTACAAGTCCATGTATGGCTTGACACATCTTTATTTATGTTCCATTCAGAATGTAAATATTCCTCCAACTTCAGATGTAATTGAAAGTTTTAATTTCTTGATAGTGAAATTTTTTCATGAGATTGCTGTTTGTATTGTGGCTGTGGAAGACTATATTTTTTTTTTAATTATTGAAGACTCTCACTCTATATATTACCATGTGTTATTTTTCTTCTCTTAGTTGTCTCTTCCTGTAAATTTATCTTGAATCTCCTTTTGCCAATCTCCTATAAATTGTGTACAAGTCCATGTATGGCTTGACACATCTTTGTTTTATGTTCCATTCAGAATGTAAATATCCTCCAACTTCAGATGTAATTGAAAGTTTCAATTTCTTGATAGTGAAATTTTTTCATGAGATTGCTGTTGTGTTGTGGCTGTGGAAGACTATGTTTTTTCTCACTCTATATATTACCATGTGTTATTTTTCTTCTCTTAATTGTCTCTTCCTGTAAATTTATCTTGAATCTCCTTTTGCCAAACTTCCTTCTTTTTTTTTCCTTTACTTGTATACAGGGCATCTAGTAGTTCAGATTAGGCATATTTGGATTCTATTTTGTTACTTTAAAGTAATGTCTGGGCAGGTTTATAGGCATATACACATTCTTTATCAAAAGTTAGGTACTAAAGAGGGAGAGATGGGCATTTATAAGATTGCAAGGATGAGGGAAAGGAAAAGCAGAGATTTAAGCTAAGTCAAATGTATAAAGGACGAAGATCAACGGGTGTTGACAGGAGATGTTGAGATTAAGGAGAGGTGGAAGGCTTATTTTAAGCAGTTATTCAACCCTGAACATGAACAAGATTTTCAAGGTCTTCTTGCAACAAATGGTTATATCAGCTGGTCTAGGAGGATCTTGCATAGTGAAGTAAGAGAAGCCTTGAAGTATATGAAAGTTGGTAAAGCTTGTGGCCCGGATGGTATTCCTATAGAGGTTTGGAAGAACCTTGGAGAGGTTGGAGTTGCCTGGTTAACTAAACTCTTTAATGTTATTGTGAAAGGACGTAAGATGTCGAATGCCTGGAGGAAGAGTATCTTGGTACCCATATATAAAAATAAGGGAGACATTCAATGCTGTATAAATTATCGGGGTATCAAACTTATGAGCCATACTATGAAATTATGGGAAAGGATTATTGAACACAGATTGAGGAAGCTTACAAGAGTTTCGGATAATCAGTTTGGGTTTATGCCAGGGAGATCTACTATGGAGGCTATTTCTCTTCTAAGAAGACTAATGGAATTGTATCAAGAGAAGAAGAAAGATCTCCACATGGTATTTATTGACTTGGAGAAAGCCTATGATAGAGTACCAAGAGAAGTGTTATGGTGGGTTTTGAAGAGAAAAGGAGTCAGCGGCAAATATATCAACATCATCAAGGACATGTATGAGAATGCATCCACTAGTGTGAAAACACCTGGTGGAGACACTGAGGCTTTCCCCATTACTACCGGATTGCATCAAGGTTCGGTCATGAGTCCATACTTATTTACCCTGGTTATGGACGAGCTAACCAGAAGCATACAAGACGATGTTCCTTGGTGTATGTTGTTTGCTAATGACATTATTTTAATTGATGAGACTAGTGCTGGTGTAAACCGTAAGTTGGAAGTGTGGAGAAAAACCCTCGAGGACAAGGGTTTTAAGTTAAGCAGGAGTAAAACGGAATATATGCACTGTGAGTTCAGTCTAAGGAAGAAGCAGGAACATGAGGTTAAGTTGGATGGAGTTTTGATTTCTAAAACCAAGCAGTTCAAATATTTGGGTTCGGTGTTCCAGAATGATGGCCGTATAGATGAAGATGTGGCTCACAGAATACAGGTAGGGTGGTTGAAGTGGAAGGGTGCGACTGGGGTTCTATGTGATAAGAAAATACCTCTGAAAGTGAAAGGTAAATTCTATAGGACGGTTGTTAGGCCTGCGATGCTCTATGGTAGTGAGTGTTGGGCACCAACGGGACAACATTTGCATAAGATGAGTGTGGCAGAAATGAGGATGCTAAGATGGATGTGTGGACATACCAGACTGGACAAAATTAAGAATGTTCATATTCGACAAAAGTCCAAGTAGCGGATGTTGGAGATAAGGTGAGGGAAGGAAGACTTAGATGGTATGGACATATTTTAAGAAGACCTCCTAATGTTGCGGTTCGTAAGTGTGAGAATTTGTTGATTGAGGGGGCTAGAGGTCGTGGAAGACCTAGAACTGTGTGGAAGGAGGTGATAGCAAGAGACTTACGTGCCTTAGATCTTGATGCGGATTTGATTAATGACAGACTTGAATGGAGACGTAAAATTCGTGTCTTGGAAGGGGCCTAAGGCTGGAGTATCTTTTTTGGTGTCTTTTGAGCTTATTTTGTTGAGGATCCATACAGCCGACCCCAACTTGTTTGGGACTAAGGCGTAGTTGTTGTTGTTGTTGTTGTTGATAGTTTAGATCATATACTTGGCAACTTTTTGTAATTAAAAATGCACTTTATTGAATCTTCACAAGTGCCTCTAGATAAAAATGAGGTCTCTTTTGAATTTGGTTTCTGGCTTTAAATTGAGAAAGATGGTTATCTATGTATAATAGTTGTTTTTTTATTTTTTTTAATTGATGAGCTTAAATTAGAATTGAATTTCAAGATCTTTTAATTATGAAGCTTTAATACCACTAAGTTAGAACTACTATTGAAATCCCATTCACACATCTCTGTAAATCTTCTTTTTCTTTGAAGTAATTGAATGTAACTGATGGATTGTCATTTGGGTTTCTTGTTCTGATCTCTAAATGACATGTAGAAATCGGACCCGTGATTTTTTTTTCAAGAATGAATCCTCGTATAAATGCTGCTTGGTCAATATTGCTCATTAACTCAATATCTTTTGCTTTGGCTTCTGGTGTTCTTTCTTTAGGTGCTACTGTTGAGAGTTGACCAATCTGAAACAAAACCTAAAAATATATTTTCAAAGCATATGAATTCTCAGCCTATTTCAAGATTTTAGCCATTAATGATCGATTTTAATTCAAATTTTTTGGAATTATACTGATAATGCTTACCCTTGGTGAGAACATTCCATAGTTTCTCTGAGGGGGTACCGACGAAGTTTGCACCACTTTGCAGCTTCAATGTAGGTTCCAAAAAAAAATGTAGGTTCCAAGATGGGTGATTCCGACGCGGGGATGAAAATGGCATTCATGGGGTCATCGGACATGAGTTTTCCAACCATGGGTTGGTCCAAAACAAGTTTAATTTTATGTGCCTCAAGTTAGGCTTTAGGGCCCACTTCACTCAGCGTAAGAATTTAAGAAAATGACAACACTTATATTTTTTAAAATTTTTATTTTTTTTATTAAAAATATTTTAATTATATTATTATAATCTCATTATAAATTCTATAAAATTTATAAATTAATAATAAATTTATTATAAATTTATCATAAACTAATAAAAATATAATATTTTAATAAATATTTTATAAATTTTAATATTTTAATAAATTTTTATAAATATGATAAATTTAAAATTATTTTTAATTATTTTTATATTTTTATAAAAGGCCCTGCGAATTCATCGGCTACCTAGTGCACCAACTGATATGATTATTTCGTTTTTGGAGCATTTAAAGAAGCTTTGTGCTTAGCCCCCGAGTCACCACTGTACACCACTCCATGCGCTACTGGCCTCATTTTTTCTTTCCAGTTATCAAATATTATTTTTATTAGCTCAACCATTTATAATATATAGGATTTTTTACAAAATTTTTCAAAATATTTCTAAATTTATCAGAATCTTTGAAAAAAAAAACTTGGGATTCTAATTTTAAAATAAAAAGATAAAGGCAGTGGAGATGACGAAAAATGGGTTTCAAACAGTGGCAGACATTATGGAAAAGGCTAATATCAAAGAAAAATGAAGACAGAAGGAAAGAAAAGAGGGAAAGTGGTTTAAAATTAAGAGATTGTGACAGTGGCATAAAGAGTCCCACTGATTTTTTTTTTCTCTTTTTGAGGTAACGTAAAGAGTCCCACCGTTAAAATAAAGTAGGGTGTGATTACAGTCCTTATTTATACTTACTTTTTTATTTTATTCATCTTTTAGCTTTTGAAAAAGCTTATTCTTGGTTTGAATAAACATAAGAGCTCTTCCAATAGAAGGGATATTGGACTCCACTTACATGCCATGTAAGTAAAATTTGGAATTAAATTGAGACTTAATCTTTTAATAGAAAGACCAAGTTCACATTATTTAAAATTATTTAAAATTAATTTAAAATAATTTTACTAAAAAATATTTTTTTTAATTTTTTTAATGAATGAAGGGCTGCCATTTGGCAGCCCTCCATTCACTTTTAAAAAAATTAATAAATAGTACGTCCCTCCTTGCAGCCGGCTTAGAACTCGTCCAGTGGCGAAACCAGGATCACATCGAATGGGGGAAAATTTTTAAGCGAAAAAAAATTATAGATAAATTTATATTTAATTTTATTTTGATATTAAAAAATTAATATAAATAGTTGATATTAATATTAATATTTTATTTTATTTTTATATTAAATATTTAAATATTAAATTTTTATCATTTTATTTTAATATTTAAATATTACTTTAAAAAATTATATAATATATATTTTTTAAATAATATTTATATATTTTTAAGTCATTTAAAAAATATTTAAGCTAATTATTATTTAATAAATTTATATGATAGAATATTTTTTGCAAAATGATTAATCTAAAATATTTTTTGCTAATCTAATCACAAAATTTTTAAATCCAATTCATAATTAAATTACAAAATAATTATTAATATTAATTTTAGAATACAAATTGAAAATAATTAAAGCTAATAAATATATAGATTTATTAATTTAATATATATTGTAAAATTTTAATATAATATATATTATATATTATATATTAGAATATATTTATAAATATATATATATATAAATATATAAATAAATAAGTAATGTATACACGTACACACACTTGAAGGAGCAATATACACACATAATATGATTTTGAAAGGAGGGCAAGTGTTTATGTATATATACATGTATATGATTGGTTGAGGGGGAACAGACCCCAACAGACCCCACGTGACCCATGTACATCCGCCATTGACTCGTCCCACAATGCGATGAGTCCTGGGACTGGCACCGAAAATTAATATGCACTGCGGATGCCCTTAGAATGTTAATCAAGAATGTCACCGTCTTACTACTCACCATTCACTGGCTATGGCTTCTTCAAACTCGCCACAATGGGCTGGTCTCTGAAGCGATATCTTGTTCAAGATCGCCAAATGCCTCGATACTCGTGTGGATGTCCTCCGTTTTCGTGCAGTTTGCTACTTATGGAGGTCGTCGATTCCTCTTCCTTCCAAAATCCCATGTCCTTACTCAAGCCTCAAGATTCCTTTCCCTATCGGCCCTAACCTATATCTTAATCCCAAAAGCCGTGGCTACGTCTTGTTCAAAGAAGCAGCCATTTACGCACTGCAACCTCTTACTAAAATTTCCAACTCCTGGATCACTACCAAGACCTGGCTCATCCTAATTGAAGGCTCTAAGTCAGCCAAGGTCATTCTCGAAGACCCATTGTTTCGATTCCCATTTGAGAATCTGCATGAGAAGCTACCTAAAGTTTTGAACTTGTTGGATTATAGAGTTACTGAGATTAGCAGGGTTCATAGGCTTGAATTTATTCAGCAAGGGAAAGTGCCTGAGCCTGAACATAATGAAATGAAATCGATTCGGATCAAGAAAACTGTTACTGCAAGTTTAGACAAAATTGGGGAAGGATTTGTTGTAATGGCTTTGCATACTGGTGGGCAATTGGCTGTATGGAGAATGGGAGACAAGAAATGGAACAATGATAATCGCGAGCGATCCCGTTATGATGATATTGTTTGTCATAATGGGAAATTTTATGCTCTTAATCTTATTGGGTTAATCGTTTCTGTTGATCCTGTTACCCGGAAACGGGCTGCCTTTTCTCCCTTTATGTACTCTGGTTTTGGATATGGTGGTCAGTCGAAGTACTTGGGGAAGTCATTTGGGGATTTGTTTCGGATTAATCAGTATTTTCTTGATGATTTTGAATTTGATATTTATTCTTCTGATTCTGATGATGAGCGCCCTGTTCCACTGGTAATTTACAAGCTGAATGAAGAGAAACGTGACTGGGTTATAGTGGAAGGGCTGGATGATCGTGTGTTGTTTTTTGGTGATGATGTCTCGTTCTCTATTTCTGGAAAGGCTTTTCATGGCTGCAAATCTAATTCAGTCTATTATTCTGATGATTCCTTCTGTGAAGAAAATGATGATCACCCTGGGTCTGGTGTTGGGATTTTTGACTTGGAGGACCGTAAAGCTAGGCCATTGGCTAAGTGTCCTGGCTATTCTAAGATTTTCTGGCCTCCACCAACTTGGCTAAAGTCTGACCGTCCCGCCCGACACTGAATGTGAGTATTGTTCTAGCTTCTAACTTTAGACATAACTTGACAATGCAAATTTCTTGATATATTGAAATTCATTTGTTTGATTGTTGCTTTGGAAGGCTAATTACATATATGAACAAGGTGTGTCCGTTGTCTCTTCTTATTGGTAATGGTATATCTTGAATCTGTTTTGTTACTTCATAGCAATAGATTTGCATTACATGTGAAGTGTGTTTTAAATTGTTTCCGTGAGACATTCTCTAGTGTAATAATCATAGGAATGTTCGTTGAGAATTTTAAGATTCATGTCATTTCTAATTTAAAATTTTCTTTTGTATCTTCTCTTTCGATATATTAAATCTTGCTTAATTGGACCCTTGTCTAGTTGAGGGAGTACTATTCCTTATGAGAATTGTTGTAAATAAGTGTAAAACTAACTAACCATACAGTTGGACAATCATGATAAACAAATTTACGAGTTGAAGAAAGGTGATTTAGTTAGCAATAGAAATCATTGGAAGCTGTTTTATGATTGAAAATTACAATTTACCCGTCCCTTATTTTTTCCTTCCATTCTTTCTCTTCTCTCTCTCTATGTATGCTAATGGAATCTTTTCAAAATGTTTCTCCTTTTAACTTTCTTGTTATATTTTTTGTGGGTTGACTTTATAAGATGCCCAAATTTTTGATATTGTGGCTTTTATTGGATTCCATAGCCCTTTGTTCCATGTGTGTGTGTATTTATTCTAGTAAGATTTGGCTGAAGTTCCACAAGTTCCCTCTATCAAATTGCGTGCAAGACCTGGTATGGTTTGGCACATTTTTATTTTTTGTTCCCATAGAACATTAGGTTTTGTAACTTTTGTCATCTAAAATACATCCCATGCATGATTATCCACTCAGAATGTGAATATTCTTCCAAATTCAGATGTAATTGGAAGTTTAAATTTCTCGATAGTGAAAGTTTTTCATGAGATTGTTGTTATGTTGTGGCATTGCTGTTGTGTTGTGGCTTTCGAAGACACTACTTTTTTTTTTTTTTGGAAACTCTCACTCAATATATATATATATATATATTGTGGTAAAAAAGAAAATAACTTTGTCACCTTCTAATGTAGCGGAAAATTTTGTAGGTATCAGAGCCTGTCATTTTTAGGAATGATAGTAGATAGATATAAAACTATTTCCATAGTTAAATTTTTAGCTTATGAATCTAGAAATGAATATTATTTGCTACGATTTGGATATGTAGTAAGTCTCGTTTCAGCCAATAATTAGGCATTTAGGGCAGTAAGTCAGTGGTCGTGTCTAAAATCAAAAAGAAAATACTTTAAAATTTATTTTTTAAACATTTAAAAATAGAACTATTTTTATGTAAATCTGCTAACATAACTAAATCTAATAGTTCTGAATCATCAAAAATTAAAAGGATTGTAAATAGAAATGAAGTAATTTTAAAAGATTTTAATAAAGCAATAAATAATTGGATAATATCTAAATAAAGAACAAATTTTTAAAATTTTTAAATTAAATATATTTAAAAATGATTATATAATTAAAGTATAGGAAAGAGATGTACAGTTATGTAAATATTTTAAAAAAACTACAATGTTATCTCCAAAATCTATAAAACATTATAAAAATAAAAAAGTATAAATACATACATATAGGACTTGTATAAATTAATATAAAATCTTTAACTAGAGAATGTTTAAACACTAGTATACTAGCAGTAGTTAGAGATGTTGGATTCGTAAATTTCAATGATTCTGTCTTAGGAATAATATAGATTAGTTTAAGCAGTGATTTTATTTTATTTGATTATTTTTCTGATATTACAATATATTTAAACGACCCTAATATATTAAAAAGTGTTATATTAGAAATTAAAACTCATAATTATAAAATGTTAGAAGGATCAATTCCCGTAGCATTAATGTATAAAATATGCTATAAAATCATGGTTTCAGTATTTGCAACAAAATAAATAATGAAATCTAAAACAGAAGAAACTAGATTTCTTCAAACAGACTTTAGTAAAGCTAATACAGTAATTTCTAAAACTATTCAATGGAAAGACATCAATCTTCCTGATAAATGGATTTTCAAAAATGTTGTTTCTCCTTCAGAACTTGAAAAAATAGTAAAACTTAATATAGAATATAGTAAAATTGAACAATATGAAAATAGTAAAGTTAAATTAAAATTCAGTAGACATAGAATAATTAGTAGGTATTCTGATTCCTCTTCCTCTAATAGTAAATATAGGAAGAACTTCACAATTATCTTTTGTAATATATACTTCATATAAAGAAAAGAAACTTAAACCTGTCTTACAGAAAGTAGTAAAATCTAGGTATTCTACATCAGATATATCTGAAACCAGTAGTAAATTAAAAAGTGTAGATTACAGTATAATTGTATCACTTTTTTTTATAACCTTACAGAAAATATGAACCCTATAGAATCAAACTCTAATTATAACTAAAAACAGTATAGAGAACAATCTCCTTCTTCACCTATGTCACCTATGGCCTCTTTTGTAACAAAAAAAATATAGTAAATATAGATAAAGAATTAAATGTAATTAATAAAGAATTTATATTCAATAAAAATAAATTAGATAAAGCATTAACTTCAATAAAAAAAAATTAGACATATTAAAAGAAGTAATTAGTAAAGTAAATGATTTTAATTCTATAAAAAATGAATATATTAATTTGTAAAAGCATATAAAATTAATATGAAATTCTTTGATTGGTTTAAAAGAATCTATAAAAGAAAAATTAAAGCAGAAAAATTGATAAATTCTATAATTATTATAAATAAATAAACAAAATGGAAAGTAAATGATAATATTATACAAAGTGAACATCTACCTAAAACAACTAGTATATTCATGCATAGTGATAAAGAAATTAAAATTACACCATTTAAACTTGTTTCAGATGATGATCCAAGTAGAAAACTTTTAGAACAAAATAACTTCTCAAATGCACACTTAATTAGTATAGAAAATCAATTAAATAGGATAAAAAATTCTATTAAAGATAAAGAAATAATAAAACCAGTTGAGAAAACAGTTTCAGATAAAAAAAATTAAAGACTCTTATCTTCAAATCATTTGAAGTATCTAAAATAAGTCAACAAGAAGTCAAATCTAAGGATTCTGACTTTGTAAAAGCTATTAAAGATCAACTAAGTAAAATTGATTCAACTTATAAGTCAAAACATGTTGTTCAAGAAACACCTCAATCTAAAACTTCTAAAACTATCAATATAGTGACTTAAAATCAGTTGAGGATTCTCAACTTGAAACTGAAGATCTTGAATCTTTTAGTAAAGAAATAAGCCCACAAATAAATCGTATAACACACCATCAATCTATAGTACCTAGAATGTCTGCTTCGGACTTAGAAATTATAGATATGCCTAATACTTTATCACAATATAAATACAATATTTTTTCAATATATGAATGGAACATTGATAGCCTGTCAGAATATAAAATTCTGAGTCCTCTACAACAGATGGCAATGGTTAATGCTTATAGAACCCAAACTGATATATTTGATAGAACTAAGTATAATTAATTATAGATGGCTTCACAGGTCAATTAAAAGATTGGTGGGATAATCATTTTACTGATAAACAATATTTAGAAATATTAATGCTATAAAACTTTATGAGGATAGAATCATTATATTAAATAAATATGGTGATACGTACTATTCAGAATGCAGTGATAACACTGATACTGACTATATCGTTTCATTTTATAGGAGATTCTACTTATTTAAAAGATAAAAATGCTGAATTACTAAGTAACTTTAGGTGTAAAAAACTTAGTGATTTTCAGTTATATAAAATAACTTTTTTAACTAGGATTATGCTTAGAAAAAATTTCAACTAAGCTTTTTGGAAGAAAATTTTTTTAGCAGGATTACCATTTTTTCTAGGTGAGAAAGTAAGAAATCATATAAAACAGGAATATAAAAATCATATTTCTTATAATAATTTGACTTATGATCAATTGGTCAACATAGTTTTAAAAAAAGGTCTAAAATTCTGTCAAAATATAAACTTTAAAAATTATTAAAATTAGAAATGCGAAAAACTAAACAAGAATTAAGTTCATTTTATAGACAGTTTGATTATAGTATAACTCATAATTATGAAGATTGTAATAGACAATATTTTATAATGTATAAAAAATCATATAAAAATTATAAAAGAAAATACAATAAATAATATTATTATAAGAAACATAAACTTTATAAATCTATAAAATATAGTAATAATTTTTTTTTAAAAAGAAAGATAAACAATTTAAATCATATAAAGATTTAAAATGTTATAATTATGGTAAAAAAAGACATACTTTTAGATTTTATAGATTTAATAAAAAAATTTGTAAGAACTAGAATCAGACGAATATGTGTTAAATAAAATTATAAGAACTAGAATCAGACGAATATGTGTTAAATAAAATTAATGAATTATATTTAGAATTTTCAGATTCTGAATAAATAAATTAAATAGATAATGTAATATCAGAAAATAGTTCAAAACTAGTAGTAAATCAATAAATATTTTGACTAAAGAATAAGAATCTATCTTGGAAGTAATAAAATATATAAATAATTCTAAAATTAAAAAAAATTCTTAAATAAATTATTATAAGATTTTAATAAAAAAATATAAACATTCAGTATTATCTAATACGTGTAAATAAACATATGAATTAACTTTAATTTTAAATAAAAATAAAATAATAAAAATAAATCAATAATAAATGATTTACCAAAAGAAATTAAAGAAATAAAGGTATAATTAAAGGAATTAAAAATTAAAGAATAAAATGATTCTGAATTAATAAAATATTTATTAAATTTTACTTCCTCTAAAGAAAAAGAAGAATATGATGATGAAGAAAATGTTGAATAAAAAATAAATTAATAATAAATTAATAATAATAATGAAATTAGTATATTAAGTAAAGATAAAATTTCTGATAATATAATTTTTATGTTACAAAAAATTATATCAAAAAATATCTGATAAAAATAAAATTAAAATTTTTAAATAATTATAATATAAAAACTATAGTTTTATTTGATACAAGAGTAGATTTGAATTATATTAAATCTAGCCTAGTTACTAAAAGATTTTGGCGGAAAACAAATGAAAAATTATCAATTGCTAATAAATCTAAATTAAATATTCTTAATAAAATAGGTGCTACAATAATTAATAAAAATTTTGAACAAAAAAATATTTATTTTGGCTAATGAAATTAATCATATGGTGATCTTAGGAACTCTATTTATAAATCTAATTACATTATATTCTGTAAAAGATGATAATATAAGTTTTAAAATAAAAAATAAAAAAATTATTTTTCATTTATAAAAAAAACATAAAAAGAAAAATCTAAATTTACTTAAAGCTCATTCAATTTATGAACTATAAAATAAATTCATTGATAAAAGTAAAGTCTGAATATTTTTCCACTTAAAATATAATTTTTATATATAAAAATAAACGAATAATTAAAAATTAAAATTACACTAAGATAAAATTAATAAATTAAAGCTTCAAATTAAAAATGAATTATGTGTTAATATTTTAAATATATTTTGAAATATAAAGCAGTCTATGGTTAATTTACATTATGAAATAGGCTTTGATAAAAAGTTTACTGCAACTAAAGCCCAGCCCATTCAAATGACGCCTAATATGATTGAATTTTGTAAAAAAAGAAATAACTAATTTAGAAAACAAAAAGTTAATTACTACATCTAGAAACATATGGTCTTATGTAACATTTTATGTTAATAAGGCCTCTGAAATAAAAAGAGAAGCCCTAGATCAGTAATAAATTATAAATCTTTAAATAATGCATTAAAATAGATTAGGTATCATATTTTAAATAAAAAGACTTATTATGAAGATTATATGAAATAAATATTTTTAGTAAATTTGATATGAAATGTAATTTTTGCAAATTTAGATTAATTCTAATGACAGGTATAAGACTGCATTTATTGTTCCATTTAGATAATATGAATGAAATGTTATGCCATTTGGTTTAAAAAACACACTCTCTGAATTTCAGAGAGTAATAAATAATATATTTAATTCTTATACTAAATTTTGTATAGTATATATTGATGATGTCTTAATTTATAGTAAAACTTTAGATGATCATTTTAAATATCTAAAAACTTTTTTTATGGTGGTAAAGAAGAATGATTTAGTATTTAGTAAAATTAAAATGTCTCTGTTTCAAACTAAGATTAGATTATTAGGACACTATATAGAACAGGGTATTTAGAATCTATAGAAAGAAACTTAGCCTTTGGAGACAAGTTTTCTAATCAAATCCTTAATAAAGCCCAACTACAGAGATTTTAGGATATTTAAATTTTGTTATAGAATTATATCCAAACATAAATAGAATTATAAAGCCGCTACATGATAGGCTTAGAAAAATCCTAGCCCATGGACCGAGGTCCATACTAATATAGTAAAATAAATTAAAAATTAGTTAAAACTATTCATTGTCTGCATATATCTAACCCATTAGCTCTAAAATGTAGTTGAGAGTAATGCTTCAGACATAGTTTATGGTGGAATATTAAAGCAGATAAAAGGGGATAGAGAGACCATAGTCTAATTTTATTCAGGACATTAGAGTCAAATCCAATTAAATTATTCTACTATTAAAAAAGAGAATTTGAGTATTGTTTTATACATTTCAAAATTTCAAAGTGATTTATTAAATCAAAAGTTTTTACTTCATATTGATTGTAAAAGTGCTAAAGAGGTTTTACAAAAAGATGTAAAAAATCTTACATCAAAATAAATTTTTGCTAGATGGTAAGTTATTTTGAGTATTTTTTTATTTTGATATAGAATTTATTAAAGGAAAAAAATAATAGTATATCTGACTTTCTAACCCGTGAATTTCTTTACAGACAAAATAGAAAAGATAAATAAGAAAAATATAGAGAATAAAACTTTAAAGCTCGATTCTCCTAAAGCATTATCTGATCATTCATACGATATTCCTAAAACTATTTCTGAAGCCATAAAATCTTGGGCCTAAGTGGTCGAAGAAGATAGTAAAGTCCAGATGAAAAAATGGGTCTTTCAGCTAACCTAATCTCCAGAAGTAATTAAAGCATTTTAAAAAATGGGTTTTGAGCCTCCAAACATCCCAGGTAGTGATGCTCTTGTCCCATTTTTAAAATAAGAGATAAGAGAATCTTCAAAATCTAAAATCATATCTCAATATTTCTAAAATCGAGTTAGAAATTTCAAATCCTTCAATTCAAATTGTTTTTTTAAAATTTTCATTAAAGCCATCTAAATGGTTTACTAAAATATTTTTTAGTACAAAATTAATAATTAAAAATGGACATGCTCAGCAGAATTCATGAAATATTATTAAATCTGAATATCTTAAAAATTAGTTTTTTAAATCAACTGATTTATCAAAATCTCAAGACTATTATCTTAATATTCTAGAGGATTCTAGTTCTATTTATTTAAAGCACAATTATAACCAGAATGATAAACCTATCATAGCTTATTTCTTCTTTAAAATAAAAAAAATTCTTCATCCTTCTAAATGGGAAAAATCTCTGCACATTCCTGTGCAATTTAAAACCATTTCTTAAAATTCTATTTGTCATTCTTATAATTATTGAGATTATATGGAAGCCTAAACTAAAGTCTTATATTTTTAAAACCCTGACCAAACACATTCATGGCTCATATATTTCGATAATAATATTAAAACTGACAGCATACTCATGTGGTTTATTGACTGATGGTATTACTGTTGTAATAAAGATAAAATATTATCACAAGATATGCTGCGAGTCTTTCAGTACTTTAAAGACCATTTCAATCCAAGCCCTTATGAGTAAAAATTTTCCCATCTTATTTTCTTTTGTATGATTTTCTATATACGTTGGGTATACCAATGGTATTTTGATATTTCTATACAATCAGGTACCAATATATCCGTAATATTAAGAAAAACTAAAATGAAGTGGCGGAATGCCTTTTGCGATTCTACCTATGAGCACATAGTAAAGCAGTGACTACTAAAGAGAAACCGTGGTGACTTTGACCTAAAGCTATTTATTTTTTTTTTAAAATCAAAGAGCCCAAAATATAACCCTTCTTGCAGCTGTAGAGACTGCAAAAAATTATAAAGCCTTGATGCAACAGATGGTTGAATCTCTTCCTTCAATCTTTGAGCCCATAAAGCTTAGTGAGACTAGCTCTGCTGGATAATCCAATAAAGTCGATTCTAAAAAATCTAAAGCCCAGTTCAGAAGAAGAAAATCACCTTCATCTTCTGACTCCTCCTCTATATCATCCATGACATCATCTTCCACAGATAAAACATCTTACTCAGACTCAGATTATTAACCTAGCAATGATGACGATTGTTATGGTATTTTATCTCCAATAAAGATAAAAAGAAAAAAGAAAGAAAAAAGAGAAAGAAAAGAAAATTAAAGAAAAAAGAAAAGAAAAATAATAAAGAAAAGAAAAAGAAAAAATAAAAATAAAAAGTTTGATTTTGACACAAGCTCGTTAAGAAATTAAAGGCAGAAAGAATCTTATTCCTTCAAAGTCAATAAAATCAGTGTCCACAGTATTTACCAGAGGAAATCAATAGTAAAGTCAGAAAAACTGTTTATCCACAGTTCTTTATAGTAAAGCAAAAAGTATTATGACAATGTAATATTTATTTGTAGTTCCAGACGCGTAAAGGTACAGTATAATGTAAATATTAACGACAGATTACTATTCATTCACATTACCAGACATATGAAAAGAACAGTATAAAGCTAAAGCTCTTTGTCTATTTATAGATCCATTTCTGAAGCTTGAAGAGATCTTTCCACTCTCCAGCATACTCCCAACTCTGAAGAAGGAACTCGAAGACTCCCAAGCTTTAGTTTAGGTTACCCTCTTTCTCTTTCAGACTTAACCCTTTTTACTCACTTGTTGTATAACTCTCCTGTAAGTTTAATTATTTTATTTTGTATTTTGTATAAGTATGTTCTACACCTATAATTCAATTTGATCTGATGCATCAGAAACTTGTATTTTAAACTTTTATATTTATGTATTATTTTAAATTTTCTTTAAAGCTTTTTCTTATATAAATTTTTATATATAAACTATTGATATATTGGATGGAAATTCAAATATAAATTCAGGAGCTGAATCTGAATGAACAATAGTCCTGTCTGCACTTGGATATAATAATTCCACATACCAACAGTTTTATATAATTATTTGTATAATAATTTCTAAAACCCAGTAGCCTTTGTTGGATGTTTACTGTTTTCTGTAAATTAAATTATCATAAATAATATTATATGTTTTTTTATATATTCTTTCTTTCTATTTATTTAAATTTTCTTTAAATATATGTATAGATCTAAGAATGGGGGCTTTTGCCTTATTGATTGTTAGATAATCCCCTAGGTTGTTTATTATTTGTAGACGATCCCCTTTAAATTTTGTTGGTATCAGAGAAAATTTTATCTTTTATAAACAATCAGGATGCAGTGGTAACACTGATACTTACTATATCACTTCGTTTTATAGGATATCATACTCATTTAAAAGATAAAAATGCTAAAATCGGTGCCCACTGTCAAAATATTGTTCATCAACAGTATTTATTAAAGAAAATTAATAATAAAGTCAGAATAAATATTCATCCACAGTTTTTCATAATAAAGCAAATAGTCTCTGTCTATTTATAGAGTCATTTTTGAAGCTTGAAGAGATCTTTCCACTCTCCAGAATACTTCCAACTCTGAAGAAGGAACTCGAAGACTCTCAAGCTTTAGTTTAGGTTACCCTCTTTCTCTCTCTTTGACTTAACTCCTCTTACTCATATATTGCATAACACTCCTGTAAATTTAATTATTTTATTTTGTATTTTGTATAAGTATGTTCTACACTTGTAACTCAGTTTGATCTGATGTATCAGAAACTTGTATTTTAAAATTTTATATTTCTATATTATTTTAAATTTTCTTTAAAGCTTTTTGTTATATAAATTTTTTTATATAAACTATAGGTATATCGGATGGAAACATATATGTTAATATTACCATGTATTATTTTTCTTCACTTACTTGTCTCTTCATATAAATTTATCTTGGATCTCCTTTTGTCAAGCTAACTTTTTTTATTTGTCTACAGGGTATCTAGTATTTCAGATTAGGCATATTGGGATTCTTAATGTCTTGGCAGGTTTATGGGCATATATGCATTCTTTTATCTCTTGATTGCGAGTATAGCTCATAGTCTTGGCAACTTTTTGTAATTAGAAAGCACTTTCTTGATATTGTTCCATGTTTGATTCTAGTGATATTCTCTAGACATTCCTTAAAATTATATAATATCTTGGCTGTTAGTTAATCTTTGCTTGCTTACTGTTCCTGCTGAGATCGTTCTAAATAAGGTGAGATGGGTTAGTCTCACTTCTTATTTTCATTACCCTTACTTGTATGCATGTGCATATGACAACTACAAAACTTCTGGGTTTTTTCTTTTGTAAATTTTCTGTTTCGTGAACCTAAAATTTGGGTGTGTGCTAATTGAATTAAAAATGAAACATAAAGAAAGGATACTTCTCAACAAATTAATATTAGATAACTATACCTATTCTGTTATTAAGTAGATTAATATCACAGCTGTATTTGAATTAGTTTGAATTAGTTTAGTCTATCTGTATAACTAATCCTATATGTATTGTGTTATATATACATACTGTGATTAATGAGAAATAACTTAATTATTCCTCAAGTATAACTTCTAATATGGTATCAGAGCGACACTAAAATCTCTGTTGTGTATTTCTTTCTTCTTTTTCCTTTGTTATCTTCGTTTTATTTCTCTCTCTCTCTCTCTCAGAACATAATGTCTTCTTCTACCACTTCCCCAACTGCTTCTCCTATAGCTACTGCTTCCTTTGATTCAAGGTTTTCTCATCCCTCTTTTGGAGTCTCTAATATCAAAAACTATGTGGGTGAAACCCTAAATTTCACAAACTATTTGCTGTGGCGATCTTTAATAATTCCAGTACTCCAAGGCTCCGATGTTTTATGCCATATTGATGGTTCTGTTGATCCTTCGTCTCAGATGGTTACTGCTTCTGATGGAACGGTTTCTTCAAATCCGGATTTCTTGATTTGGAAACGGATTGATTCTCTTGTGTTGTCCTGGATACAGGCGACTGTCAGTACTGATGTTTTACGCAGTTTGATAAAACCCGATGTATCTCTGACTACTTATCAAGCGTGGGATGCTATTGAAGCTTTGTTCAAAGACCAAGCTCATGAAAAACTTCTTCAGTTAAAAGCCGAGTTCTACAGCACCACGAAAGATTCTCTTTCCATTGATGAATATCTATAGAAATTGAAATCTATTTATGATTCCCTCTGTTCTATTGGTCATAAGCTTACAGAAGATGATTTGGTAATGCAGGTTCTGGATGGGTTGCCGGTTGAGTATGAGAATGTTGTTATTAGTCTCAGTTCTCAGAAATCTTTGCCTTCTTTTGTCGAAACAAGGACCTCCTTGTATTTGCAGGAGTTGCGTCTTCAGAATCGAACCAAACGCCAATCTGGGATTATTTCTAATCCAGCTAATTCCCAGACTGCGTTGGTTGCTGAATGATCCTCACAGAGTTCACAGAACTATCGCGGAGGAAGAGGAGGTCGTGGCTATTATTTGAATAATCGTTCCTCACAAGGTTATGACAATTCCTATTCTGGTTGTGGTGGTGGTCGTGGAGGCAGAGGACGAGGATGAACTAATTATCAGCAGCGTAACAATGGTTCTGGTTATGGTAGTTGGAATAATATGCAGGGGGTGTTAGGTGCTCGTCCAACTATTGGTTCTTCACCTGTGCAATGTCAAATTTGTCTTGATGGGAATCATATTGCTCGTGATTGTCCTTTCTTCTTAAGGAGTAATTCCATGTTGTCTTCTGTTTCCTATCCTAATCATGATGGCTTTAATCGTTCTTATGCAGCATTACAGCTTCAGGAACCTGTCCAAAATTCTTGGTTGCCTGATACGGGTGCTACCTCTCATATGGTCTCCAACCCAGGTATCTTAAATGGTTATCATTCTCACCAGGGTACTGATTCTGTTCTTTTTGGTAATGGGTCTTCATTACCTGTTACACATATTGGTCACAAGTTTTTGATAACTCCTTCTGCTGTATTTCGTTTAAACGATGTTCTTGTTGTCCCTTCTCTTACTCATAGTTTGCTTTCTGTTAAAAAATTCACTCGGGATAATCTTTGTACTGTTGAGTTTGATCCTTTTGGATTTTGTGTGAAGGACCTTCGGACGCGGAAAATTCTTCTCAATTGCAGTAGTCCTGGAGACCTTTATGAATTTCCAGCTTCTTCATCTGAGTCTTCTTCAGTGTTGGGTCCGTCGTGTTTTGTTGCTTTCCAAAGTTCTCCAGTTTTGTGGCATCGTCGTCTAGGACATTCGAGTTCAGCTGTTTTGTCAAAGTTATTTCCATCTTCTAGTTTCAATAAAATATCATGCAATGCTTGTCAATTAGGCCAACATTCTAGATTGTCTTTTTCCAATTCTCATGTACGAGCTTCGGCTCCTTTTCAATTAATACACTCGGATGTTTGGACTTCGCCTATTGATTCTTTATGTGGTTACAAATACTATGTCATTTTTATGGATGATAAAACTCGGTTTGTTTGGTTGTTTCCAATGAAATGCAAGACTGAAGTTTATTATTATTTTGTTCGGTTTGTTCAATTTGTGAAGACTCAGTTTGCTTTATGTGTTAAAGCATTACAGTTTGATGGTGGTGGTGAGCATACTAGTACTCAATTTCAAGATTTTGCATTGGCTAATGGTATTCACATATAGTATTCTTGCCCCTACATGCCCCAGCAAATTGGAGCAGCTGAGCGGATTCATCGCACATTGATTAATATGGTGCGTACTTTGCTTAATCAAGCATCATTGCCATTAAAATTCTGGTTAGAAGCTTTGCACTTTGCTGTATATGTTTATAATATTATGCCTTCTCGAGCTATGAATTTTGTGTCTCCATATGAAATATTGAAAAGGGAAAAACCATCTTATGATATTTTAAGAGTATTTGGCTGTTCTTATTTTCCAAATGTATCTGCTACTGCTCCTCACAAATTGGCTCCACGTTCTGTGCATTATGTATTTTTGGGGTTTCCTTCGAACTACAAGGGTTTTAGGTGTTATGATCCAGTAACGAAGAAGGTCATTATTTCAAGACATGTAACTTTTGATGAGAATCAGTTTCCCTATTCTGGGTTAAGCTTGAAAACATCTGCTTCTAGTTCAGATACACAGTTTCGGTTCTTCTTGCCTTCTTTTCCGAGGGCTGTGTCTCACTTACAGAAAGCTTCTTGTTATAATTTCAAACATTCTATGGTGCCGATTCAAGCTTCTTCACCAACGAATTCTCTTCTTTCTTCTCATGATGTGGCTGTTTCACAGTCGAAAAATACAGTTACTCAGGAAGCACAGAACCAGCTACTGCCCATTAATTCTGATTTTGTTTCGTTGTCGTTGCCTGAACAGGGAACGACTTCTGTTTCGGTTCCGGTCCAGCCAACAAATAAACATCCTATGGTGACTCGGTCGAGAGATGGAACTCGACGACCTAAGGTACAACTCTCTCTTTCAGCGACACAAGTTTCTCATTCTTCTATACTTGATGAACCTACTTGTTTTACTGAGGCAAATAAACATGTCGAGTGGAGGACGGCAATGTCTGCCGAGTATGATGCATTGTTGGCTAATCAAACATGGTTTTTGGTTCCAAAACCAGCTCATGTGAATACTATTGGCTCTAAATAGGTTTACAAGGTTAAGCTACGATCAGATGGGAGTTTGGAGAGGTACAAAGCTCGCCTAGTTGCTCAAGGAAATGCACAAAAGGCAGGCCTTGACTATGATGAAACTTATAGCCCGGTGGTCAAACCGGCTACTATTCGAACTATAATTTCTCTTGCTACAACTAATTGCTGGCCGATCCATCAATTGGATGTTAAGAATGCTTTTTTGCATGGAATTCTAAAGGAAGATGTTTATATGAAGCAACCACGTGGTTTTGTGCATCCTGATTGTCCAGATTATGTATGTAAATTGAACAAAGCTCTTTATGAACTCAAACAGGTGCCAAGGGCATGGTATGAACGATTCACATCTTTCTTGAAGAATTTGGGGTTTCAATCCAGTCGAGCGGATTCTTCCATGTTTGTTTTTAAGAAGGGCAATGAAATTGCTGTTTTACTTCTTTATGTCGATGACATTTTGTTGACAGCATCTTCAAAAACCTTATTACATGCGTTCTTGTGTTTGTTGAAATCTGAATTTGCTATGACAGATTTGGGGAATTTGCATTATTTCCTTGGTATCTCTGTGCAGCATAATAAGGACGGACTGTTTTTGCACCAATCAAAATATGCTTCAAAATTGTTAAAGAAGGCAGGTATGGAGAATGCTAAGTCGATTTCAACCCCGGCTGCCATTAATGAGGTGCTATCCTCTTCGCTTGATAGTCCTTTGTGTTCGGATGCACAATTTTATCGTAGTATAGTGGGAACATTGCAATACTTGACTTTCACAAGGCCTGATCTTGCCTTTGCTGTAAATCAGGTGTGTCAATATATGCATTCTCCAAGAGAGAAGCATATGCAAGTTGTGACGAGAATAATGTGATATGTTAAAGGCACTGTTAATTTCGGATTACAGGTTTATAAAGGTGGAGATCCATTTCTTCTTGCTTTTTCGGATGCCGACTGGGCAGGATGTCATGATACCCGTCGGTCAATAACTGGTTTTTGTGTCTTCTTTGGTAGAAATCTGGTTTCTTGGACAGCTAAAAAGCAAAATACTGTTTCTCGTTCGAGTGCCGAAGCAGAGTATAGGGCCATGGCTAGTTGTGTTCCAGAGTTGACTTGGATTCGATATTTATTACATGAGTTAAATGTACAGCCCAAAGACAAACCAGAGGTTTTTTGTGACAATATTAGTTCTACTTATATGGCTGTAAATCCAATTCAACATGCAAGGACTAAACATATTGAATTGGATATTCATTTTGTTCGGGAAAAAGTCAGTGCTGGCCACTTATGTGTTCGACATATCTCTTCTAAAGAACAAACAGCAGATATCTTTACGAAGGGATTGTCTGGCAGTCGTTTTCAATTTTTGAGAAGCAATCTATGTGTTCAGTCACACATAGATTGAGGGGGGGTATTAGATAACTATTCCTATTCTGTTATTAAGTAGATTAATATCACAGCTGTATTTGAATTAGTTTGAATTAGTTTAGGCTATCTGTATAACTAATCCTATCTGTTTTGTGTTATATATACATACTGTGATTAATGAGAAATAACTTAATTATTCCTCAAGTATAACTTCTAATAATTAAAACAATACTCTTACGTTTGAAAACCAGTTCTATGGAGAAAGTATAATTGAATGACAGAAGAAAACTAGAGGAATGAAAACTAATGGAAAGCTCAAAATTACAACTGTATTCTTTATTTCTATAATTAATGTTTTGCTGCAAGGCTAAATTAATAATAATGCAATAACTTTTCTTTTGTATTTCCTCCATCTACCTTTCTCTCTCTTTTTGTTTCCTCTCATTCTATTTATTTACACTTTCAGAAGTTAATTGATATTATGACCTCTTCTATGTTTGTGCTGGTTTCATTTTGGTATGCAATTTCATAGCACTCCCTTGAAAATGTGAACGCTGAATAGAAACATGCGCATTTTAGACCCATTTTTTTCTGCAGCTGGAGAAAATTGGGATCTGGCATTGATAATTTTGCTTAATCTATTCAATTATGTATTTTTAAATATATTATATTTTCTTCTGACCATTCAAATAATGACTTTTTGATCCTGATTGCTCACAGACACTTTATGAAGAGGTTTGTTTGAGTGAAGTTCAACAAGCCATGAATGCATTAGGAAGTTGCTTTTGAGTAGATGTATATATAGCACTAAGCTGGAGCACCTGTGTCTTTTGTCTGTGAGCTGTGACTCTAAAACTCTAGTTTCTGTTATATGTATATATGTATATATATATATAACGAGTTACGAGTTGTAGCCAAACGCTGATGGCCTAATCAGCAATACACACTCTTTCTTACGAATTGCATACATTTTGCCAAAAAATGATGTTTGCTTTATCATTATATTCTTCCTTAATTGACAATTGGATATTCCATTTTAAACCCCAAGGGTAGCAAGTAGCCAGATTAATGAGCCATTGATGCTGAAGTACTATAATTAAGAGGTCTCAGGTTCGATTATTCATGTGACTTTGTTTGAAATTTAATATTTTATGCTTATTAAATTTGTAAGATATAATTAATTGTCAACTTGTCATTTGAACTTGTTTAATATACTTCTTTAACTAGTTTCTTATAACAATAATTAGAAAACCCTTCAAATTCCGAGGAAATTATATGATGTCGCTTTTTTAATTTTCTTTTTTTATAAGGCTAATTACAAAACTAATCTAAAATAAAGTTTTATTTTCAAAAGTATGGGATCATCTTTTTCTTTTCAATTTTACGGAAATAAAACTTTTAAATTGCAAATCTACTGCAATAAAAGGGACCACATACTTTTATATAAATTGACCACGTGTTCCTTTAGTTAAGAGATCCACACATGGACACATGTATATATATAAGCACACAATCCATACTTACACATATGTTTAAAAAACACACATATTCACACCCACACATACATATATGCATACACATATATAAAACATTTTCATTAATTAAATTCAATATAGATAAATATATATAATATTTTCATTAACTAAATGCAATAGTAAAATAAATAATTTAATATTTATATTTATTATCTCAATTTATTTTTATATAAATTAATTATCATAAATTAATTAATATATTTTCATATAAATTAATTAAATAAAATATAACAATGTAATAACTATTAATTTAAAATAAATTTAATATTATAAAAATGTCATTATTTAGTGAAAATATATGAAATATATACCACCACATACTCACATATATCTATATATACTATCATATATCCATATATAATGTTATTCTTTAGTTAAAGTATATATAATATATATCAACATATATTTATATATATCCATATATTCCATAATATACTCACATATACCAATATATATTGATATATATTTACATATATTATTACTTTTTAATTAAAATATGTGTAATATATACCTATATATACACTTATATGTTGTTATTTTTAGTTAAGTATATATAATATATATCTATATATATTAACATATACATATATATATATTGTTATTCTTTAGTGATTTATTTTATAAAATATACACACATCTAAGTGATATAATTCGTTAAATTTATTAAAAATCTAAAAAATTAAAAAACTATTTCAAAAATACTGCAACATTTTTTCTTTTTTAAATTTACGAAAATTATATTTTCAAATTATAAATATACGGTGTCAGCTGTGACTTCAAAGTATGGAGTTAAATAATTATAAAAATATCATTGTTTATAAAGGTATATAAAGGTAGACAAAGGTTTACGAAGGTTTACGAAGGTATATGAAAGTATATGTAGCATATACATATATACCTATTGTTTTGGAGAAAAAATATTAGTATGCAGCTCTTATATTTTAGTATTTATAAATATATAATAACTATAACCACATATATTTAATATCTTTAAAAAAATTATCAGAATGCATGCAACTGTAATATCAAGGTATATAAAGGAATATGCAGCATATACCTATATATATATATTATTTTGAAGAAAGAATATCAGTATACAGTTATTATACCTTATTGTATTTATATATATATTAACTATAACTATATATATTTATTATTTTTTAAAAAATATTAATATACAGTTGTAACATCTTAGTATATGAAGATATATATCGCATATACCTATATATACATATTATATTAAGTATATTTTTTTTATAATTAATACCAATATATATATATATATATATTTCTCTTCCTACATTTGCATGAATTGCAGCACTAATAGGGCCTCATAGTAACCATTAACACAGAATAAGTATTGTGTGTAGGCATCAAATTCATGGCTTTATTGCAAATGGGTTCATGGAAGTTTGTATTTCTTCCAACGTCTGCCCCTTGATCTCCACCACCAGCTTTGCCACAAACACAACTGTTAGGCCCCATATGCTTGAGAATATGAAGGGTATGTTAAAATTGATAAAAAGTTAATAAATTAAAATTTTATTTCTTTGAAGCATTTAATCAAACATATGGTGTACACTATATTAGAAGAACAAAAAATCTCAATCAATATATTTAAAACCCAAAAAAATAATCAAAACAAATAAAACATAAAAATATTTATAAACAAAAAATAAAAAATACACTTTGATTCAATATTGTAAAAAACCAATATTCATATAGAACACCTCCATTATAACAAAAAATATCCAAAATAAGTAAAGATCAAACCCATTGCAACACCATGTTTATTTGTCAATTTGGTTGAGCTTGGCAAGACCATCCAACTTATTAATTACAATCAAATAATAAAATAACAAAACAAAAATATATAGTTCAATTACATGTGCTTGCAATTACACTGTAAAATTGATGATACATGCAAACTCTGCATCATTTATATCCACCAAGATTCCAGCAAGATAAATCCAGTAAAATCCACAAATGAAACCCCAAAAAGCTGCTCTCTAGTCTGGTTGCATAATAAAAAAATAAAACTAAACATTATAAACAAGCAAACAAGCTACTGGAATATTATTTTATTTTTAGAAAGTGGCCACTACATCTTGCTTGCTCCTTCACAGAGGCAGTGAGATAAGGTAGAATAAAATCCAAGGGTTGGGATAAAATTATTCTCTTGCCAAATTACCGAGACCATGCTCTGTTTTAGAGAACTTTGGAGAAGTTGAGAATTTTGAAAAATTTCGACAATCAATCTCATAGATATTTGATTTTCCATAATAATCAAAACAATAATGTTGCTGCAGTTTTCAACTTCTAGTTGCCTTTGATTTCTTCTTGTTAAATATGTCGCTTCTCCTTTGGTTAGATATGGAGCGAGTTCATTAATAAAAAGGAAAAAATGAGAGTGCTATATTGCTGAAAAAATAAAAGTTAAAAAAAATTGAAATTGAAAAGTAAAAGTTAAAATTGAAAAGAAAAAGTAAGAATAGTAAAATTAAAAATGAAACTTAAAAGACAGTATAAGGTGTAATTTTTTTTTATACGTATGTATATATATACTAGTCTATAATCAGCGCGCATTTATTTATTTTTTAAATATTTTTATTTTAAAATATTAAATTATTTTTTATATTTTTATATTAAAAAATTATTTGTGATTGAAAATTTAATAATATAAAATTAGGTATAGAGATATAAAATAGATACACATCTTAAAACTATGATAATATCGAAGAGTTAACTTTTATATTATACATATTATATATTATTGATGTAGATTCTTTTATCTATATATAATTTTTTATCTTTTTTTAAAACTATTTATTTTTTATAACAATTGTAAATATTATTATGCAGAAACATATATTCTTATATTATTTTAAGTATAATAATTTTATTTATTCAGTAAAATAAATAATTTTATCAATTATTATTTTAAGTATAATAATTTCAAAACTATTTATTTTTTATAACAATTTTTTATCTTTTTTTAAAACTATTTATTTTTTATAACAATTGTAAACATTACACCATATTTTGCAACTGAAATTCTTTCGTTTCAAAATTTAATTGCAATTCTATTACAAAATCATTGCTAATCCGTTGCAAAAACTGCAACGGATTCTTCCATTGCAAAAATACATTGTAATGTTCTTAAAATTAGTTTTATATATTTTTTCGTTATAAATTAGTTGCAAAATCGTTACTAATTTTGCAATTGACGTATCCATTACAAAACCCGAAATTTCTAGTAGTGGATCTACTTCTACTTGGTTAACTTCGAGAACTGCTGGTTTGCAGAGGCAGAACGACAGTGGAGTGGCAGAAGGGAAGCCAGGGAAGCCTCTGGAGTCGCCTAAAGTATGCCTTTTCAATCTGCTTCCAGAACAACCAATGAATCATTTGAAAGGTAAGCTATTGGATTTGAGAAATTCTAATGTGATTGAAATATGCAAATCAGACATTCTTACAGTAGATTCTGCCAATTTGAGTGTAAATGAAGTAAATAAACTGATTGTTTATCCTGATTTTTCTTGTACTGGAAAAAAGATTGCTTTGTTCTTGCAATCACTGACGGTGGAAAATTGAATTGCTAGAAATCTGTGGATACTTATTAGACTCCTATAAATGATCGGTTGTGTTATTATGTAGATGTGATTGTGTATAAGGAGAAATTTTATGTTGCGGACAAATGGGGATTACTTTCCTTGATTGATTTGTGGTCTACAAAGCCAAGAAAAGTTGCAACTCCAACTTACAATGAACCTAAGGTGAAATTTTTAGTGGAGTCATGTGGAAATCTTTATTTAGTTGATAGATACACTAAAAATTGTCCAAGTCCTAATTATCAAGAGAATAATGATGATGATAGACCATATATAATAGTCTCTGATTTTGTAGTTTATCGGTTGAATGAGGAGGTACATGATTGGGATGTGGTGAGAAGCTTGGCTGATCAAATGTTGTTCCTTGGTAATTCTTCTTTCTCTGTTTCAGCTCTCGATTTTCCAATAGCAAAAGGAAATTCCATATTTTTCAATAACAAGACGTATTCTCTTGGGGCAAGTTGATGAGAAACTTGATGAATATAGTAAAGGTGCTGTTTAAAGACATAAACCCCAAATGGATGGGTAGATAAAAAGAAAGTTGATTTGGTAGCAATTACTGAATCCAAGCTTAATTCGGTATAAATTAAAGTAATTAGGAATATATGGCAAAATATTGCCACAAGCTGGGTCGCTTCAGATGTTGTTATTTCGGTTGGGGGTGTCCTCATCAGCTGGAACAAAGATAATTTCAACTGTAGCAATTCAGCCAAAGGCATAAGTTGGGTTACCATAGTGCGTAAGTGCCAGAACCCAAGTTTCAATTGTTGTTTTGTTGCTATTTTTGGACCTAACACAGAATCAGAGCACGAATTACTGCATAAGCAGCTAAATTTTCATGGTATTGGCGTCGTAGCCTTTTCTCTTGAAACTCTGAGATTAGTGTGCATCCAGATCTACATGTGACTTGCTCTTCTCGTTGATTGCATGACTTTTATACAAATATATTGTGGTTTTCACACTACAAAAAAACACGCTATCTGCGACGGACAGAATCCGTCGCAAATCCGTCGCAAATCAAATTTTGCGACCGATCTGCGACCGATACGATCCGTTAATAAAAAAGGCGTCGCAATTTTCAATTTGCGACAGGCCGTCGCAGATTGAGACGGATTTGCAACCACTCGGCGGTTGCAAATCTCGCGCTTAAATTTTCGCGGGTAAAGGGCAGCCGTCGCAGATTCCGTCGCAGATTTCGTCGCAGATTTCCGTCACAGATTCCGTCACAGATTTCCATCGCAAATTCGTCGCAGATTCCGTCGCAGATTGCCGTCACAGATTCCGTCGCAGATTGTCGTCGCAGATTCCGTCATAGATTTCAAATATCCGTCGCAGATTCATAGCAAATCCGTAGTAATTTAATATTAATTTTTATTGGAACTATTTATATTATCAATTAATTTTATGAGAACTTTATAAATACATTTGAAATATTTAAACACAATCTAAAAAAACACTAATTACATTGATAAAAATAATTCTTTTATTAATCTTCAATAGAATAAAATATTTTACAATTTAACTATACAAGTGTTAAGAACACTACTATAAATAATCTATCTTAAAAATAACAATATAGATCTTCAATATTAAATTATAGTGCTAGGGCGTTCTCTCCTTATCACGTCTTTCAGATCCTGAACAACTTCAGACATTGGAGGCCTGAATTCTGGTTGAGTCTGCAAGACATACTTGAGGTTAAGAGTGGAGGCCTCCAAGACATACTTTCCTTATACCACTCTATCCAAATACTGCTTCTAGATTGCTGCACTTCTGAAAGCACTAATATAAGTTAGATATATATGGTAAAATTAGCATTGCATAAATGTTCGGCTCCCATTTTCAAGAATAAAGTTTTCATAGTACTTGATAACATAGGCATGCACTTTGAATGTGCAGTTTTCATAGTACTTGATAAAATTACTAGACTCTTGTGACACAGGAAATCAACCAATCATGATTCCGATGTATACCAACAACATCAGTGGGAACATGAACAGCTATTACCTTCTAATTGTATCTGGATCTTCATATGTATTTATAGCAAATACACAATAATGCAACCAAATGTCCACTGAATATGTCACCCCCAGAACAGCTCGTTCATATACCTCCACCACTTTGTCCATAGAACCAATGCGTGCCTCATGATCTGCGTACTTCTTCCAATAACCATAACACAATAAGCATTCAGCCAAAAAGACATCATATACTTTTCAAATTTTCAATATCTTATCCTGCATCAGATTTGGATGAAAATGTTAACTCCAAAAGAAAAGAAAAAAGAGTCAAAAAGCAAGTGCAACTTTTAGGAAAAGGAACCATGGAAAAAATAAAAGCTCCAATGCTCTAGCAAGTGACTTTATCAAATTAAATTTTATATGGAAAACATGCATGCAATCTATTCACAAACTCACTCTCAATTTGAGAAGTTTCCCATTTAGAACTAAACCTAATCTTCAATCCAACCAATGTCTGATTTAAATTTTCTTTTTTTACCTTTCAAGAATAAAAACAACTAAGACGTTGAAAGAAAGAATAACTAAATACAATTAGCTGCATGTGCAATGCGATTTTGCTTCCCATCCCACTCTAAGATTAAGTTATCCAAGTAATACAAAATTTTACTTATACTTCAATAATTCCATTTCCCAAAAACACGCACACACACTCAATCAGTTATGAACAGCTGGCTTTGTGCCTAACAGAGGTATGCATGTTAAACCTCAACCGGCTGTTCACCGAAAAAAAAAAAACTGGTGTGAAGGATAAACGTTTATGAGCTTAGCCACTAGCACTTCAACATATAATTGGAAATCCATACCCCTGCCACCTTCTCTGTCTCATCAATCAAGGCAGTCCATACATCAAAATTCGTCGAATTAGCCTTCACAATACTCCACAATCGCTCCTCTTCACCTGACATTGGTGGCACTACAAAAAAAAAAATAAATGAAGCGCCTAAGTAATGCTCAACAGAAGCAAATCCACATAAAAGTTGATGAAGAAAAACCAGAAACAGAACAATATCAAGAGCTAAGTGAAAGTACAATAAAATAAAATAACAGCTCATTAAGAGCATTAATGTAGATGTGAAGCACTGGAAACACACTAAAAAGAATGAAAAAATATTTAAAATATATATATGTACCTATATATATTTTTACTAAACTATCAAAACATTGTAACCAAACTAACCTCACTGAGTCAATATTTGGAAACCTCTCTTGTCTCTCAATGTGAGCAAATACAACAAAACATATTATCAAATCTAACATTTTCAGACCTCTGAACAAAACCATACCCGCTTTTCACAAGGAAATCTACAATTTGGTCATAAAGTATAGAAAGGCGCTCAAAGTGAATATGCCCACAGATCTGATGAAAATCGAAGTGCAGATATCTACAACATTTAGAAGCTCTTTAGCAATAATTTAATCACGTAACAATTTGTCAAAAAAGGTGAAATTTTTATATGGAAGGAAGTTCTACCTTACATCATCATTAGTGATATACTGCATTGCACTGGAAAATTTTTCGCTTAAGCGTCCCTCACCTCCATGCTGATAAGAGTGACAGTTGATCAACAACAAATTGCCCAAAATAACAGTACGTATACACACTCTCCCACACATTCGCATATGTGTACCGCAAGCTTATGCATACAAAATGTGTATGTTGTGCTTTAACAAACATACACATGCCTTTTTTTATCCTCTTTAATGATATATAGGAAAGAAATTGACCAAGCAATTATGTAGGCAAGTTAGCATCGTATAGGAGAGCAAAATAAAATTTAATCCACCAATCACATAATTTAATCTATCAAATCTCATAATTTTCATTGCATGAGAAGATAAAATGATATGCACCTTATTGACAAGATCAACAGCTAATACACTTCCATATTTTTTTCTCAAATCAAGAAAATGTCGCTCTGCTACTCGAGGCTGGATAACATGCAAAATGCCAGCGGTCAATTTAGGGGCACAAAAGCCAGAAAATTGCATGATCAAACAATATAAATATTATGGAGTAAATAACACTCACAGCTTCCTCAGGTCTGACAATCTCAAACTTAGGTTTATATGTCAAATCAATATTCTTGTTTTGCACATTCAAAATATATATATGTACCTCAATTTGAATGAAAAAATATATATATGTACAGAACTGATAAAAATATTAAATGATTTAATATTATCTATTATTCAATGTGCAATATTAAATGAAGGGTTTTCGATGGTAACTTACTAAATCCATCAAGAGACGCAAGCACAATCTCCCCTGGTAGGAGGCCAAAGAATTTCTTGCCCACTTTTGAATTTGCAACTTTACTAGTGAAAATTCCATATACTTTCACAACCCCAGAAAGAACTCCATTTGCAACTTTCTCTGTCATTTTTGTCATTGCCTTAACTCTACAGGACAATCAAATAAAATAACACTATGCATTTGTTTCAAATCAAGCAAAGTAATGATACAGAATTACTGAAATTCATTGGATAAAATCATGTTAAAAAGAAAAGAACACCAAAATTAAAATTGAAAGCGTTGATTTTTAGTTTATTATGAAGGCAATGACTATTGGCCATCAAGGAAATTGTGTCCACTGTTGCAATACAACAGAACAAATATATACAAACAGAAAGACATTCCACAACAGTCCAATATACAAGCAATCAATAAACAAAAAAACAGGGCATATTCAAAATCAACACTAAACTGCTGCAATATCTATACCTTCTAATCCTCTTCATAGTATCAGGACTAATCTCTGACTTGGACCTGGGAGTCATCCTTCTCTTCATGACCTCATTCCCCCGTTTTATTCTATCCATAGTCACATCCCCACACCACAAGATTCCCTTGATCAAGTGTCCTGAACCTGCAGCAATCACCTTAGCAGCAGTACCACTATACTCCTCCACATTGGGTGCCAAAGTTGTCCAATATGCAGCACATTTCCCCTCCATCATCTCTTTCTTCTCCTCATTTCGTAAATCCACTGGTGAACTCCCAGACAATCCTAAATCACCCAGCAAACCTTCTCCTTTAGCTTTCGCCTTCTCTGAAACTCTCTGCACAGTAAAACAACTGTAAGCCTGTAAAATCCCATCAAATTCCTTTAACAACGCCTCCTACCCTTTAGAAGCAATCGTCAAACCGTAATTCAACATATCACTCGAATCATCAGCTTTCTTATTTCTATTTTTCTTATCCTCCTCATCACTCGAATATGAATCGTGACGCTCATTGGGGAAACGGATGGAGAAAAAATAATGCGAATCGTCTAATTTCACATCAGCCTCGTCCTTGCCTAACGGCCATTGAATCTCATCACCAACTCGAGCGAGAATGGCGACAATGTTATGACCCTGAAGGAGGCGAACAATGGAGAGATCGCCACAAGCAAGCTCAACACTGTAGTTTTTATCAATGAGATTGAGAATAGCACCTGGGATTTTAATCAGTACTTCCTCGACAGCCACCGGCGGAGCAGAAGGGACATGAGGATAGTATTGTTCGGGTTAGGGGAAGAGATTTTCAACGAGGTCTTGCATATCGATAGTAGGGTAAAGATTGGAGGAGGAGGAGGAGGATTGAGAATTAGGGTTTGAAAAGTGATAAGAAGGAGATTCAGGATTTGATTGGATTACTTGTGGATATAATGATTTTTTAGGATTAGGGTTAGCGTTTTGAGAATCCATATTGTTGCTCCGATTCAGGATTTTTTTTGCCGTAAAATGAAGAGAACAGCTATGGCGGTTGAAACCTGTTAGAAAAGTGTTGTAGAAAATGATTATGTCTTGCCAGGATTTTGACTAAAATTTTATATTAGTGATAACAACTAAAATTTAATTTGTCATTATAAATTATTAAATTAATATCAATGTAATATATAAAATATTTAAATGAAGCTATACAAATAAATCGATTTTTTAAAAATAAAAATATGCTTTAAAATAATTAAACAGATACTCAAATATATCATTCATGCTATACGATAAATGCAGAGAAATGAGATAAAATAAAATGACTATAACGAAATTATGTAAAAAATAAAAATTAGTATTTTTTTTATAAAATAAGCCTTCTAACTTATTTCAAATAATTATAATTTCTTTTTTGGGCTCCCACTAAAAATTTCCTTTTAGTTTTACGACGAAAAATTTTTGACTGCTATTTTCTGTCGCAAATTTGCTACAGATTTGCCACCGATTTGCGACGGATACATATATATAGTCAAATTTTATTTTCGTCGCAAATCCGTAGCAAATGGGTAGCAAATTTGCAACGAATCTGCGACCAATCTGCGACGGAAAAAATTTTCCGCAAAATTAATCCGCCAACTTTAGCGACGAAATTTGTGACGAACAAAAATCCGTCGCAGATTTATTACGGATCTGCAACCAATTTGCGACGGCTTTCTCAAAATTCCTACAACTTATTATTCCGTCGCAAATGCGTTGCAGATCCGTCGCACATTTGCGACGGAAATTTTCCGTTGCAGATTTCCGTCTCAAATGCCGAATATTTTTATAGTGAAATTTGCGATGGCAATAGACGGTAGCAGATCTCCGTTGCAAATTGTTTTTTTTAGTGTTTTCTACAACCAATCTGAGACAGAAAAAAATTTTGCAAAAAAAATATACCGGGTCTTTCTCGCGCCAACTTTTGCGACGATTATTTGAGACGGACTGATTTTCGTCGCAGATCTGCGACGGATTTGCAACGGATTTGCCACCAATTTCTCAAAATTCCTCTGACTCGTCCTTCCGTCGCAAATCCGTCGCAGATCCGTAGCAAATTTGCGACGGAAACATGTCCGTCGCAGATTTCCGTCACAAAATTCCGAATATTTTTATAGTGAAATTTGCGACGGCAATAGACGGTAGCAGATCTCCGTTGCAAATTGGTTTTTTAGTGTTTTCTCTCTCGCGCCAAATTTCCGCGCCAACTTTTGCGACGATTATTTGCGACAGAATGATTTTCGTCGCAGATCTGCGACGGATTTGCAACGGATTTGCGACCAATTTCTCAAAATTCCTCTGACTTGTCCTTCCGTCGCAAATTCGTCGCAGATCCGTAGCAAATTTGAGACGAAAACATGTCCGTCGCAGATTTTCGTCGCAAATGCCTAATATTTTTGTAGTGTTATGCCATGAATTTTTTTGTGCTGCTATGAGCTGCCATCAGTCAATGGGTGGGGCATATCTGGTTGTGTCCCTCTCTTGCGGCTCCATCTGTGATTCTACCTTCTATATCTAGCAGATTTCAGTTGCAGGTCTGGCCTTACACTAATGGCTAAACAGTTCTTTAATTGTTTGCATTCTAGAGTGGAGATATACCAAATGGATGTGGAATATCAAGTGTTAGTGTGCTAGATCTTGTTCTTTAGTGGTTGGATAATGTTAATGGGACCTGCAGCCCTTCAAGTTCTTTATGGCTACTGATTTCTGCAACTATAGCAGTTACTAAAATTATAACAGGATCCATCTTGTTGGTCTCTTACTGGGGTAGCTTTTGCTGAGGTTGTTTGTAGGTTTAAAAGGTTTTTGTGAGTTTTGAATTGATAATGCAGTATTTCATGTTATGCTCTAACTCTTGTCTTAGTATAATGAATTGCAACGCCAATTGGGTTTTAAGAAGAGCATATTGGGTCTTGGTATTAGCAGTGCAGCCGTACGAAATAAGTGAAGTGCATATCTATTGTATTAAGAATAGCTTTTCTTTGGGAATTAAACATGTCATTTGATGACTTCCTTTTGCTGGGAGTTTTAAATTTTCCTTTGGGGTAATCTCTGCTATGTTTGTGCCCATCAATACTATGCATAGTATGGATGTTTGATTTGTACTGAGATTGATGCTAGAGTTTTTTCATATGAGTTGTTGTAATTTAGTTGTGGGTGTATGGGGATAGCCTTTTGGCTTGGGTAGTTTACCTCAACAACTCATGTTTTTTCATTTTTTGTAGTATTAAAAATAAATAATAAATATACTTTCTATAAAAAAAAAAGACATAAACCCCATCCTATCCAACAGTATTCTATTATATGAGTTTAGAATTTTTATTTATCCATATCTTTATAGTTATTAGTTAATATTTGTATTTGTGTGTGTATGTGTGTCTATATATATATATATATATATATATATGATGGCGGGGCTACCTCAGGGTGAGGTCCGCCTAGCTCCCCGAGCTTGAGCTTAGATGATGGCTATGCTCGATCTCCAACCTGCAAGACAAGAGAGAGAGGAGGTGGATGGGGCTCCGCGAGGGGAGGCTCTGATGCCTAAGTCAGTGCTCGGTAGGTCTGAGCATAGATAATAATAATACAGAGAAGAGAGTAGAAGAAGAGCCCTTTTACCTGTAGGTGTCTGCCCCTATATATATATGGTGTGTGAGGGATAAATCTATATGTGTCGGAGAATATTTAGAAAGTTGTGTTGGTGTGCTTGTCACAACGAAATTATATGTCTACTGTGTCAGAGGATGTCGAGAAAGCTAGGTAGGACGAGGGTGTACAGAGCTGAGGTCCAGTCTTCTTAAGAGGCCATCCAAAGGGCGATTAGTCATGGAGCTCGGTTAACATACTCGGTTAAAAGAGGAGTAGTACCACTAGACCCCCTCAAGTTATCTGACATTTATGTTAGCTATAAAGGTGCCACACAAGGAAGCTTGGGCGAGCTCCGGGTAACTATTTTGATCACGATATAAAGAGATTGTGCTCGGTGCATGAGCTAGGAAGAGTACTTGGCGCATGAGCTAGGGGGAGTACTATCACTAGTCCCCCCTTGGACATTTGACATTTATGTCAAACTCAAGTGTATTGCCTGTAGAGGTCAAATCAAATTTGATCGACGCAACAGAGAGGCTGAGACATACAGAGTAGAGTTTATGTCACTAGAGGGGCAAGGCTAGAAGGGCAAGGCCCGGTCTCTTAGGAGTTTAAGTACCGCCAGCCCATCTGAGAAGTCTTGGCCTTTATGCCAAGGAGAGTCGGTGAATATTCTAGAAGGATGCATGTCAAAAAAGAAGTGAGGCGACTCTTTGAAAACCAAGGTAATGGTTGGGCGAAAATTGAAAAGTTGGAACGTTTGCTGCATTTAAAGTTGGACATCGGTTCATATGCCCGAATAAGACTCTATAAATAGAGGATAGTGGGACAGCATTCGGTACATTATTCAAAAGAAAGAAGCTTAATTTGTCTGACTTGTAAAGGTTTAAGAGCTCGGTTTTCAGAGATTAGTGTTAAGTTTCTACTTTGCATTTAGAATTCTAGTGGCAAAATGGTGCGAGCAGTTATCGACATGGCTGCATCAGAGGAGGGAGGAGAGTTGGGCTCTGCAAGTGTGCTGGGGGAGGGAAAACATGCTAAAACTAGGCCGGTGATGACCGAAATGATCTAGCCGGAGACACGAAGATGTCTTCAACTGGTGGATGATGAGGAAGAAACAGTTGAAGCCCAGGGGGTACACCCAAGCTCGGAGAAGGCTTGGGTGAGAGACATCAAATCCACTCTGACAAAGGTAGACCTGGCTGGAATACGGCAAAAGTAATAAATACCAGAGGAGTACAAGATGCTTGTCCCAGAAGAAGATGTTCGAGCTTATGACACCCTGCCAGAGCACCAAATAACGATCTATGAAGATGATTTAAGGTCGGGGGTGCGGTTTTCTCTGCACCCCTTCCCTCTAGCCTTTCTAAATTATCACAAGATCGCCCCCGATCAGCTGAGTCCAAATGCATGGCAGACGATCATGAGATTCAATATATTATATGGATTTCTAGGGGTTGAGCCTTCCCTAAGAGTGTTAAGTGCCTTTAGCATGCTCCGACTTTGCTCGGGAGCAGACGGGGATTTTTTGTACTTACAGGAGAGGTCTGGGCTAGGGATGTTCACAGAAAAACCAGACTCGATTAATGCTTAAAACGATCGATTCTTTATTTTGGAGAATAACCGGGGGTTCGGTTGCCAAAACATCTGGTGGGTGAACCCCAGCAGTGAACAGGTAACAGAAGGGAGGCTGGACGAGAGTGAGCTAATTGTGTTCGAGACAGTGGAGCGAGACATTCTGAGAGAGAAGAGGAATATCATGACACTGATTAGGGAGTACTTTCCCCTCGGAAAGGCGCCGAAGACAATTCGACTAGAAAACCGTACAAGTATGCTTTATGTTTTGGTACTTGATTTTTTTTTAAGATTAATGTATGAAGTGTGTTTTCAAGTGTTTGGTTATGATTTGTGGCTTGATTAAACAGAGAGGGGCTCGGAGTCGGCAAGTAGAGAACTCAAATGCTTGGCCGAGAAGGAGGCAATAAGGGAGGCTCAAAAAAAGGCAAGGATGGGTGAGCGAGCAGCCGGGAGTAGCTCTGCTCTCGAGCACCCAAGGGAGCTAACTGCTAGGACTAGTTCGGCTTGAGAGCAGGAGCCCGCAGTGGACTTGGCTCTTCTTACCGAGATGGTGCCAGAGCCCGAGCCAAATAGGGAGGTAGAAGGACACATGTCTCACAGAGGCGCAGATGAAGACTTGCCTCGAGGAGAGGTGGAAGAACCGTTAGCCTGCCGGTACAGCATGCTCCGATTAGTGGAGGCGATTAACGAAAAGCTGGTAGGTCCACACAACACCCCGTACTCCATACAGGAAGCGGGTGTTCAAAAGATTCTCGGACAGATATACTGAGTCATCTCAAAGGAGAGGCGTGAGGATACGCCTAAGAGCTCGAAAGATATAGCAAAAGAGATGTTGACAATGTCTCCCGCAGTAAGTGTAAATTCAAATGCTGGACTTGAATTAAATTTGGTACAGATGCTAAAGGAAAGAAATATTGCAGGTCACCTGGCTCTCCCATACCATGGAGGATCGAGCAAAGGGCATTGCAGCCAACTTTGCCCGAGTTGACAAGGACGTGGATGAGGATCGGGCCAAGAGGATCGAACTAGAGAAATCTTTGAAGGCCAAAGACGTAGAGCTGAAGGGCGCTCATGAAGCTTTATAAAGAAAGACGGAATAGCTCGGTGCCAAAAATGAAGAGTTGCACTATGTCAAAGAAGCTTTAAAATCCAAAGATGAGGAACTATGTCTAGCAGAGGAAGCTATGGAAGCTACCCTTCAAGGATTAGTGGCCGAGTCTGCGAGGTACGACAAGCACTATGCTCGAGGTGTTTAGGCCTATCAGAAGGCTGTGTCTGATTGGTTGAAGAAAGAGAACTCAGACATGGACCTATCCTAGACGATGAACGTAGATATCAACCAGCTAGTCACTGAGGTCGATGCAGAGGAAGAGGAAGATGAAGAGGATGAAGAGAACAAAAAAGATGAAGGGGATGATATTCTAGACTTATAAAATTTTAGCGTAAGATTTGTTTTGGCTCGGTCTGTTAACAAATTGTAAAGACTAAGCTCTATATGTAATGAACTATTTTTTTAATTAATGAAGTCTTTCTTTTGCAACTTGATTGATTTGTTGTGTAATATGCTATGTGAATTACATATTTGACTCGGTCGTTAACCAAGCATTGGACATGTTGTGTGATGTTAATATGTTTATGACATCTGTTCAATTTGCTCAAGCACGAGGTGCATCAAAGAGTTCTATTAATAGTGCCTTGGGTACAGTTATATGGTATGCTCAAGTTACACCGGGCATTCTGGAGCTCGTGTACCGAGCAATCTGTTAAGTATGGCGGGGTGATTAAGCTAAACTTTACATCGTGCTATGCTATAATATGAATTTATACATGCACTCTAAGAACTTATAAAATAAAAATGAATTGAAAGTTGTAAAGCAATTACCTGCTCGAGGTATTATCCACAGTGATCGGTCAGACAACCTGCTTTGAAGTTCGGCTACTAGAAGAGTTTTTTTGCTTTTATGGTTCGGGTGGGAGCTGATCATGCTTTCTCTTCCTATTCATATACTTGGCTTTGGTGGAGCTGCACGAGCTCTTCTACTTTGAGTAGATTCTTGGCTTCTCTTTCAATTATAAATCCTTTAGCTATGTTATTGGCTTAACCGTGGCTCGGTTGAGCTTGAGTGTCTAAGCTCGGATCTTGGATGAGCCTGAGTGCCACTGCTGGGCATTAGGGGTACAAGTGCTTGAATGTTGATGTCATTGCTCGGAAGTCAGAGGTGTTAGTGCCTCCCTTCAATACCTTGATATTTGTCAATTAGTCTCTTAGGTGTGCTTCTAGAGGACTGGTAAACCGCCTAGCTAGAAGAATGGGGGTTCGGACATAACTATGAAAAATGTGATTACATTGGCCCCTAAATTTACTAGTGCGGAAAATGAATATAAATTTTTACAATAAGAGCACTAATACTTGGTTAGAGCGTAAGGGCTCAGCCCTTGACATGGGGCTACAATAATAGTGCGTATGAAGGCACTACAAGCGACAAGCGGTGTGCACGAGGACAGTATAGCATACATGTTATTGGCCAAAGTTTGGTGTGCACGAGAGCACTATTACATACCAATCATTAGTAAAGTTTGTTATTATAGATGTAATGAAATTGGTACACGATCAAGGAGCTATAAAATGCACAATTGAGGTGTTATTAGCTTGGTGTGCGACTAAGGCGCTTTATGCACGGTTAGAGTGCAATTAACTTAGTGTGGCTAGTGCCTTTTATGCACGGTCAGAGTAAGAATAACTTGGAATGGCTAGGGCGCTTTATGCATGGTTAGAGTGCGAATAACTTAGCGCGGGTAGAGCACTTTATGCACGGCCAGAGTGTGAATAACCTAGCGCAGCTATGGCGCTTTTGGTGATGTGCAGCTGAGGCACTTTGAAGCTCGGATTGCAAAGTACGTTGAGTTGTATAATTTATGCTATATTTTTATGCTCATTGGAGTAGTTTGAGAACTTAGAATGAGAGTATGTTACAACTTTGGTGTGTGGGTGCACTAACACATTCATTGTGAAAGACATGAAATGTTCATTATGCAAAATGATAAAGTAGAGCAAAGTCAGAGTGTTCTTGCAAGAGCTGCAGGATTTACCTGAGGTTCCATTGCTTATATCATAGAATAGTCAGTCCACGCTCACCGCACCATTGATGATGGGGCTACCTCAGGGGGGGAGGTCCACCTAGCTCCTCGAGCTCGGGCTCGGATGATGGCTGCGCTCGGTCTCCAACCTGCAAGACAAGAGAGAGAGGAGGCAGATCAGGCTCTGCGGGGGGAGACTCCGATGCCTAAATCAGTGCTCGGTAGGTCTGAGCATAAATAATAATAATGCAGAAAAGAGAGGAGAAGAAGAGCCATTTTACCTGTGAGGGTCTGTCCCTATATATAGATAGTGTGTGGGGGACAAACCTATATGTGTCTAAGAATATTTAAAAGTTGTGCTGGTGCGCTTGTCACATCAGAACTGTATGTCTGCTGTGTCAGAGGATGTCGAGAAAGCTCGGTAGGACGAGGGTGTACAGAGCTGAGGTCCAGTCTTCTTGAGAACCCGTTCAAAGGGCGATTAGTCACGGAGTTTGGTTAACATGCTCAGTTAAAGGAGGAGTAGTACCAATATATATATATATATATATATATATTTATATATATTGATGAGTTGTCATAATATTTAGATCTGAAATTCATTTTCTTTTTAATAAAATATAAATTCCCTACATGGTATCAAAGCTCCTCTTTTTTTTAAATAGCCTAGATCCATCAAGACCAATAAACACCACAAAATTTCAGCCCAAATACTCAGGTTATTTCCACAACTATTCTGCTTACCATTAAAGATACTTTGATTTCTATTAATGCAACAACTCAACTTCCATTAAAACTTACTTCCACCAATTAGCCTCCTTGGCGTACACAGTTTAAGGCATTGCTCGTAGGACTTGATGTGGATGGTTTCATTACTGGCACAACACCATATCCACCTTCAAATCTTACAACAGAAACTGGCGTCACCCCTAATCCATCTTACACTAGCTAGAGTTTCGTCAAGATAGCCTTATCTTACATGCACTTCTTCCCTCTGCTTCTGAATTCTTATCACTTTGATTTCCTCTTCCATGAATTCTCGTGAAGCATTGGACAAATTAGCAAAACTTTTTGCCAACAAATCTAGATCTTGAGTGATGCATTTTAAGGAAAAAGTGACCCAGAATCGTGGTCCAAAATTTAAGGTTTATATGCATGGCCGGAGTAGAGATGGAGTGTGTAAGTGGCCTATGGCAGAATGCTCACCAAAACCAGTTGCTTTTGTCAATATCATGGTTAATTGGCATAGTTGTTTCGGTCATCCTTCGAATTCCATTTTTCGGCAACTTGTTGCATCCATGTCCTTGTTGAATTCCTCATTTAATTTCATTTGTCATTCTTGACTTTGTAATAAGAGTCATAAATTACCATTTGGTAATTCCACTTTATCTAGTTTGAGTCCTTTGGAATTAATATTTTCTGATGTTTGGGGTCTTTCTCTTTTTGTCTCTATTGACAATTACAAGTTTTATATGATTTTTGTGGACCATTACACTCATTACACTTGGTTTTTTCCTATCAAGAAAAAATTAGATATTGCCACTTAGTTTCCTAGGTTCAAAATGCAAATTGAGAAATTTTTTCCAATTGCCTGTTAAACAATTATATACAGATGGTAAGGATGAATATATAGCTTTAAAATATATATCTTGACAGTAATGGTATCACCATCTAACCACACCACCCCACACCCTAGAGCACAATGGAATATCAGAATGGAAACATTGTCATCTTATGGAAACTGTTCTCACTTTCCTTCACATAGCCTATTTGCCATCCCAATTTCGGTCCTTTGCTTTTGTTATCGCATGTCACCTAACAAATAGGTTGCCCACACTTGTATTATTTCATGAACTCGCCTTAACAAAAAATGTATGACATTATTCATAACCATAGTCATAAAACATGGAGATCAATGTCATCTTTATTATTGCCTGTTCACAAAAATTACACATAATATGTAGTCTATTCACATCAACAACCTTGCAATAATTCCATGTTTCATCCGCTGATACCCTTTTCTTTCCCTTATTTTGTATCACATCATATTTCATTATCAAAGGAGCAAGAAATATAAACATACGATAAGGATTGAATTAACTAAGGAGAAAAACAGCACAATAAGTACAAAAATGAAATATAAACTTACGAAGAAGTTTAAACAAATAGAAGATATATGTACGATGAAGTTTGAATAACAGAGGATAAAAAAATAATATGAGCAGCAGAAGTTAGATCGTAATTTCTCATTGTTTATTTGAAAGTGGGAAACTTCTAAAAGAAGCTTCTTAAAAATATTTTAATAATGTAAAATGGGAAACGTCTAAAGGAAGTTTTTTAAAGATGGATGATAGTGCTAGTGTGCTTCCACTTTGGAGTGAGTTACCTAACTCCATTTTTGTGGAGAAGAATATTAATCATTAGATATGTTAAAAAATTTTGGGCCATTGATAGAGTAAATATTATTGTGAGATTAGATCCACAATATCATTATATGGATAAATTGACAATATTGTCCCTAAAAATATGATAATACTTCATATTTAGCAAGTGATATTATTGTAATTTTTTAAATAATATAGGGCTAACTTATGTAATTATTTTTATTTCTTTTTTTTCTTTCAATATTTTATATAATTTTTTTGAAATATCAATATTGAATATAATAAAAAAATAAATTATATACATAAAAAAATAAAATATATATATTAAATAAATTAATAATAATATTTAGTGAAAAGAATATGAAAATCTTTAAAAAAAATTAAGATAAAAATTATTATTCAATAAATATATATGATTTTTATGTATGAAATTGTATCAAAATTCTTATCATTATTTTATGAATTGATTTATTTTAAATTAATATTTATAAACAAAAATATTATTGTATATTTAATCTATATTATCCTTTTAAAATTATATTATCTTTTTTAATTTATATAATTGCTATTTGAATATGAGTTCAAATTTGCAAAATAAAAAATAAAATTTATTTTTTATAAAATTACTTATTGTAGCAAATCAACTAGTGGCCATAAACTGATTATTATTTTTATATTAAATTTTGATAATTGGGTTAAATTAAATAAAAAAATATTTTGACATTTTTATCCCTAATATATAATAATATTTAAAAAAAATATTATTATAACTTATAATTTTAAATGAAATGTAGGATTTTAGAATTTTCATGTTTACTGATGAATTTTCTCCTCTATATATCCATTTAAATAAATATAAATTATAATAAATATAATATTTTATCTTATAGTTCTTCTCAAGTTCACCCAAAAAAAATTTATGTTGATCAAATGGGTTGATAATATGTATATATGAAAGGATTTGTGATTGGAGAAACTAAGTGAAGTATTATAACTACATCTAAGGTATGTATATTTGTACAATTAGTTCTATAATTAAATATATAAGATGATATAATTTTTTTATAGCAAAATATATTTTCACAAAATTTTAAATATTTTATGTAAATTCTGATAGTTTGAGTAACAATTATGTAAGTTTGAATGATATTTTTGGTAGGTAAGTTAGTGATATTCTGTAAGTTTCAGTATACTTTCTGTAATTTTGAATGATAATTCTAATAGTTTGACTAAAAATTTCAGTAGGTCAATTTCTGGTATTTTATTTATCAAATTTCAGAAATTTTACCCAAACTATCATAATTTTAACTTGAAGTTTCAGAAAATTAATATAAATTAAATAATTTTCAGTAGATATTCTGTAATTCTGAACAATAATTTCGATAGTTTAACCAAAATTTTATTATGCGAATTTCTGATATTTTTATTTCGCAAATTATAAAAATTTCACTCAAATTATCTAAATTATAACTAAAACTTTCAGAAAATTAATATAAATTATATAATTTGAAGTACATTTTATGTAATTTTAATTGTAAATTATGGTAATTTGATCAAAAATTCTAGTAGGTCAAATTCTAGTATTTCGTTTCTTAAATTTTAAAATTGTTACTAAAATTCTCAGAATATCAACTAAAACTTACAGAAATTTGATGTAAATTTTATAAATTTCAGTTAAAATTTCTGTAATTTTAAATGATTATTCTGATAGTTTGACAAAAAATCTAGTAGGTTCAATTCTGGTATTTTATTTCTCAAATTTCAGAACTTTTAATCAAATTACCAAAATTTAACTAAAATTTTAGAAACTTGATTTAAATTGTGTAAGTTTCAGTAGACATTCTGTATCTTTGAATAATAATTCTGTAGTTTGACCAAAATTCTAGTAAGTCAAATTCTAATAATTTAATTCTCAAATTTCAAAAATCTCACTCTAACTATTAAAATTTAAGCTAAAAGTTTCAGAAAGTTAATGTAATTTATGTAATTTTTAATATACTTTTTATAATTTTGAATAATAATTCCGGTAGTTTGACCAAAAATTTTATTATGTCAACTACTGATATTAGCTTTTAAATTTTTAGAATCTTCACTCAAAATATCATAATTTTAACTAGAGGTCTCATAAAATTATTCAATATCCTGTAAGATTGAATTATGTTTATGTAATTTTGTGTAAATATTATGATGTTTTGAGTAAAAATTTCGGTAAGTTTCATTTTAATTATTAGGATTTTAAATTTTGAAATCACAAATAATACATATTTGTTTCAATTTCTAGTATGGTTATTAATTTTCTAAAGTTCTTACTCAAAATATTATAATTTTAACTAGAAGTATTAGAAAATTGCTTAACATTTTGTAAGTTTGAATAATATTTTTATAAATCAATGTAAAAATTTTAGTAAGTCGTATGATGATTTTTTGAATTTTTAATTATAAAATTATGGATCAAACTATCTTATCTCAAAATTACAAAATTACATAAGTCATATTATGGTTGTTTGGTCATTTCTTTACATGCACACGCATAACTGCAAGATGTAAGGGATTGCATGTAGACTTAAATAGATTTGTCCATAAACCTTTATGTTTTTCACGAGTTCCTTCAATATATATATATTACTACTTATTACACTATAATTTAGCGATAAATTCTTGTCACTAGACACTAAAATTTTATTGTTAAATTTATTTAATAACGGATTGTAGACAATGAATTTGTCAATAATTAACTTGTAAATGATTTCTATATATAATGGAATTCAATTTCATAATCAATTTAACAACGAAAGTTTCATTGCTAAACAGTTTAAATTCATCACTACTACATCAAATATATTTTGTTACTTATCCATTGGTGAAATTAATTTAATTTAAATATATTGCTACTAGACATGAGCAAGCTATATTAACAAAGAAAAAAATGTTGAATCTCTATCTCACACATTTATTTATAACAAGCCCTTCATCTCACATATTCATTTATAACAAGCCTTTCATACGACAACTGCCTATGTCTTTAGGAGACTTCTTGCATACATCAAGCTCAACTTTAGCTTTAGCCAATTGTCACTTCAATTTTCTAGTGCCTTAACGAAACAACAAAAAAGAGAAAATAACAATCATGACCATTGTGCATCTATAATTAATAATTTAATTTTAAAATATAATACAAATATTTAGGCATTCAATCAACATACTTATATTTGCAATAAAGACATACTAAAAAGGTAATATCCAATGCAATGCACATAATCTACTGTAAATACAGTGGATTTCAAGATAATGATTTTAATTGGAGAAAGGAAAATGTTAGCCCTTTAATATGAATCGTGCAATTTCTCTTAGGAGCCCACCAATACCACATCCTACATCCAACACCTATTATAAATAATAGTATAATATCAAATTAATGAATCAAACCTCCTCCATATTTTATAATAGTACAAAAACCTTCTATCTAGATTTCAAGCCAAGCTGTAAAGCAAGAAAGTGCTCATATCACTTGATGCTTTCAATAACAATACAATTACATTGTTCAAAAAGCAAAAAACTCCAGCAAAATATTTTCAATTTTCACCATAATTACTCCTGTCGTAACTCGAATATGAAGAGTTATAGGTATAGGTTGATTCTTTATGTCCACATATCGACCACAACCAGCATCACAAGCCTACGAAACAATTTATATAGCAGGAAAGAAAAACATGCAACTCACCGGCATATAGTTTATACATATAGTTTTTTTTTTTTATTTTCCTACTTAGTTATGAATTATCATGCATATATATATATATGTGCATTTTCTATTATTTACAGAAATGGGAAGAAAGTTTATATTTTTCAACATGATAGATTTAGATTATAACATACTAATCATAATTATGTTAAGTAAATTTTCATTTTCATAAAATGAAATTTTAACCTTTTGCTTTTTGGACTTCATACTATAGTTCCCACCCATGGGAACCTCTTTGTTTACATCAATAATATTTTCAGCCTCGGGTTCTTTGTTTAAGAAAACTGACCTACTTTCCATGACTGATCTGCATAACATAATATCTGAAACAATCAAACAAAGAATTTCAATGAAAGATTTTGACAACTAAAATGAAAAGTTTTAACTGAAGTAGAATTTCAATAAATTTCTATTCATTCTTCTTCCATTCAAGTACCATGAGCATACTGACCAAATAACTATGTATAGTTCTATCATCAAATTAGAATAAACTCATGACCTTCATAACAGGCTTGCCGTGAGTTTAATGACACAAAGAACTCACAGAGAATGATCAGCAGCCACAAAATAGGTAGTGTAGAAACCTAAAAGGCATTTGCTTAAAACAAAACCAAGTTACCTAAATAACAACAATATTTCTAATTCCTTGTATCTTTAATTCAATAAACTTCAGAATTCCATCACGGGACTAGTGAATTTTGTTTATCATGCTAAGAAATGTCTTGGTAGAAGAAAGTAATCCATATACCAAACCTTGATGAGATTCATTAAGGTTAAGTTTAACTTAGATCCAAGGTAATGATGAATTCCAAGAAAAATATACTGAAAAAGAAAAATAAGAGATGAATAAAATCAAACCTTTGCCTAACTTTAACCCTTTGTGCCAATTTCCATATGCCTGAGAAAAAGGAACAGAAAACAAAGTAGATTATAGATAAGGAAATTTTAAAACAATCCTAGATAAGAGACACCAAATTAATCACCAACCAAAAACAGAGAAAACATAGTAATGGAAACCAAAACCTTAGAGAAAATAAACTCTTAATTAGTCTGGATTTTCAAAGCAATATTGAAACAAAAAAAAAAATTAAGTATCAATAACACCATATTGTATAAAGTTGTATTTGTAGTGTTAAATAGTAGCTCAATGGGAAAATATTTGATTCTCTTGAATTTCCTATGTACCAAAAAAAAAAGCTGTATTTGCTGCTATATACTCTGTATCGGATGGATAGACACAAAGTTACTCCATACAATCAGTTATTTCTTTGAAATCCAACAGCCTAACTAATTAAGTAGACAAGAAAGAGAATTTTCATTCTCTTGTATTGCATAATAGCTGTGAGAATTAATAGTTGATGCTATTATTTCTAAATCCTCTGCTCAATAAAACCTAACGAAAATAGTAGAAACCAATACCAAACTCACTTCCAAACTTATTAAAAAAACAACCAAAACAAATATCAATAAACTCTACCTATAAATCCAATGCTAGTTGTCAACAACACAAGAAATATAAGCATATAAAAGAGCAAATAAGGAATATTCTATCAATATAATAAATTCACTTGAGAACCACCTTCCTCTTAGAATATATCCGCTCAATCAAATTTTACACCCATCTCTCTATACATCTATTTATTGAACCATAATAATAGTACCAAGAAATTGAATTTTGACCAAAACAAAAATTACATTTTCTCAGTGGGTGATGTAATCAAACATTTTAAAAAAAAAACATAGAGAATAATTGAAAAGTTCAAAACTTTTTGAAAATAATTCCAAGGAAATAAAATCATTAGACATGTAACACCAAATTTGCGTCCTTTCATATATAATCAAACTAATGCCATTTAAATAAATGAAATAATCATGAAATTCAACCAATTAACAGCAAAATTAAAAAGTATAATTTAGAAAGTAAAAGTTTAACTCACTAATGTTTTTGCAATTAGCAGAATTGTAATTCAGCTCAATCAAATTGAACCCATTTCTACTGCTATTACAACTATCTGCAACATCAATTACATTCTTTTATAATTAACGTCTCTCAAAACATTGTCAGGTGCGAGGCAAGCACGTACCCCAAACCACAAGTAGAAACAAAAAGATTCGAGCTCGGCAATAATCCCTAGCATGATCTAACCATGAAAAAAAAAAGAAAATAAATCCATTACAAACACCACTCTAAAAAAAACCAAAATTCCAAAAAATAAACACAAACTCAATTCAATTGAAAATGACGCGATTGTGCGGAATCGAAAATGGGCCAAACCTTATCGAGTAAAAACAAACAAATAATTATAATAAAATAAACAATCATTTAAATATATACATATATATAGGCATGAAAGAGATGAAATGTATTGTACTTTAGAGGGTTGAGCAGAATAGCGAAGAGAGGAGAGGATGATGCTAGAGTAGTTGTTCCCCTAATTTAGGATTAGAGTGGCGGAAGAAAACGCACAATAAAAGCCAGTTTAGAGTGAATAAAACTCTCTCCTCTTTGAGTGCGATTAAATGCCTGCCTCTCTAAATTTCGCCTAACGTAGCAGCTGAATTTTTAAGTGCCTCTTTCTTATATTATATATTTTAACTATTCACTTTGTAAACCACATCTCTAAATTGGCCGCCAAAAGTCTCTTTTTTTGTGGTGACATAACTATAATATAATCATTCACGCAAAAATAATGGATAAGTAAAATTTCTCAGCTTTTCCTTTTTACTAGCAATGCAATTAACATAAATTATAACACTAAAAAACTCCTGATTTCTGTCCCAACATACTCCAAATGGAAACAAGAAAAAGGTAAAATAGACTAGAAACCAATATTCTTTGACTTACTTCATGGCTTCATCAAGTGCTCCAGGTAGCCTACGTTCTTCATTGAATGCAGGTATAATCAAAGATATATACTTCTCTAACACATGTATATGATATTAAAAGAATTAGTTATAAAAATCATTCATATTTGTTCCCAGAAATGAATCTTGATTGGACAATTTTTCAAATAAAAATTTCCCTCACATTCTTAACAACCAAACGAAATTTAACAAACTAATTAACCCAAAAAAAAAAAACTAAGTCAATGAAACTAATAAAAAATTTTCATTAATTTCTAATCATCTGCTTCAACAAATTATTTTTTGGTCAACATGTTTTATAGAATTCGGATCTTCAAATATAACAGAAGCATCCACGTGCCAATCAAATAAGTAAAAAATTAGCAGAAATATCATAATAATTGTCAGTTTTAAAAAATATAGCATAATGGAATTAGTGATTTTTTAAGATAAGAGTAAATACATGTTATTGTGTCTTCGCTTGTAGGCTTCGTAGATGATTGTAGAAGCTATTACCGTAACTAAGGCTAGAAGAAACTTTGCAACCATACATAGAAACCCCATTTTCATTTCGCTTGTAGGCTTCAAGAGTTACAGACTCAAATTCATTTTCAAGAGGTTTAAATTGAGGGCCAAGGTAGGGCTGAGAAGAAGAGGACATGCATGTAATTTCAAAAAGGTCCATAAGGAAAGGTCTCTCAACATTCCAGCGAGGCGTTGAAGGACACAGCGCCCTAGTTGTCTCCATTTCTATTCGATTTCAATCCTCTCTCTTTTTGGCCAGCAATTTGCAGTGCTTCGAATAAGAAAGTGGACGGTGAGGGTCGCCAATTAAAGAGAGATGAAGATGAGTGTTTTTCACATATGACGGTGCTGGAACTTTGTTCGATAGTATCAACACTGTTCACCGGCAATAGAGAGAGACGAGACAGAGACCTTGAGTGGGAGAGACAATAGAGAGAGCATATCAAAAGGCAGCAAATAATATTCATCTATGAAGCAGACACAAAATTGTTTAGAAAATTTAAAGATTCTCTTAATATTCATAACTAATTTAAAATAAAAATAAAATAAAATAAATAAAAAATATACCAACATCCCATCAAGCTTTAGCAACGACGATGGTGATCTGGAATAATAGTTTAAAACAACAATTGTGGCACCTTCTTTACTGAGTTATGTGATGAAGAGGATGTTGAGCAGGTTGTGTTGGTGATGGCGGTGACTAGTGCGGCAATAGCAATGAAGAGGATGGTGATCAAGCTGGGAGAGAGGCGGCCGCCTGCGATGAAGATGATGTGAGCACAATAAGGATTCATATATGCTTGCTAGGGTTTATTTTACAGCTTTTATATCAAAGTATAATAGTAAGGTGTATCCAATCTCACAATAATATTTATTTTATCAATAGTTCAAAAATTTTTAATTAATCTAATGGCCAATATTTTTCTCCACAAAAGTAGACTTAGGTGAGTCACCCTAGCACTACCCAAGATATTTTTTACAAGTGTGATGCGGGTTTTCATAGTATAAATGGGGGGTTGCGGTGATATTTAGATTTGAAATTCATTTTCTATTGGGCTTTTAATAAAAATACATGAAAAATTGAAAAAAAATTCAAATTGACCATATTTATAAATTATTTATTAAAATACCAGAATTTATAAAATATTTATCAAAATATCATATTTTTATTAGTTTACAATGAGTTTATCGTGAGTTTAATATGATTTTATAATTTTTACATAGTTTATAATGAGTTTATTATAAGTTTATAATAAAATAATTAAAATATTTCTCGTAAAAAATAAAAATTTTAAAAAATGTGGTGAAAAATATTATTTCTCCTTTTCTATTCAATAAAATACAAATTCTCTACAGTGTCTACAATCTGCTCGGGAAATTATTACAAGTGATATTTGTATAAATCATATAAACCTTTAGATGTTTGGACCTTAAAATCGGAAAATTTTTTTTATGAACCCTGTAAATTTATAAATGCAGAGTATAGTGTATTTTACTCCAATATGTATGAATCTTATTTCATAAATTTTGAGTTACCTCAGAATTGGATTTGAATAAAGTTAGATATTGCATCTTGATAACCAAATATAATTATTGGATGAGCTGTTAAAAGTTTATTTCTTGATTTTGCTACACAAAATAGTTGATTTTTTTATTTACAATTAGTTGATAATTTGGGTTCAGTTTGTCCATTGTTATACATATAATTTGAGTTCAGTTTGTCCTCTAAAGAATTTAATTGTATGGGTTATACCATTTCAAATACAGGAATAGCGAAATAGAATTAAATTGAATTGAATTATTGTAAAATTTGGATTTCCAAATGGGCTTATTAATTTGATTGGCATTCCATTATATTGCAAATCTATATAAATATATAAAAATTAAGAAAATGAGAACTTTTTTAAAGTTGTCATGTTATCTATTTTTTAAGAATACTATAATACCATAATTTCTTAATTTCTCATCAATTTCGTAATTTTTTTTATTGATTTCTCAATATCACTCTCTCTCTTCTTGATAACAAAGAACTTGAGTCATTCTATTGGATATTAATTCAATAATTTAATATTCTCTTTTTTAATTAATTTTAATAATTTATATAAAATATAATTTTAATAATTAATTATATTTGTGGCTTTCAATTTTTTATTAAATAATTATATATTAATATAATTTTATAATATTAATTAAATAAATTATATTTGTAAATTTTAATTTACTATAAATTTATTACACATTAATATAATTAAATAATATTAATTAATTTATATATTAAAAAAATAAAAATTTTAAAAAATATATAATTCTTAACTTTCATAATAAATTAATTATAAATTAAATAATCTATTTATAACAATGATTAATTTATATGTTTTAAAATTTAAAAAATTAAACAACAAAATATATAACTTTTAACATTTCTAAAAAATTAATCATATATTGATAATTTATATAATAATAATAATAATATTTATATTATTAATAATTTCAATAAAAATCTAATAATTATAAATCTTTATACTCACATTTTCTCCTATTTGAACAAATTTGCTTGAATTTTTTATTTTTATTTTTTGCTCACTTTTATATAATTCATAATTTTTTTATATAAAAAAATATGTATGATTTTGTTCTTAATTAATAAAAGTGTCAAATTATGAAATAAAAAGATTATATAAATACTCATCAATATTATTTTAATAAAACTGTGATAAAAATTAAGATAAATATTTTATTTTATATCTTTTTACAATATAATTTATATGTAAATTATTTTATATTTTTTAAAATTTTATTATTCTCATTATCACACAACAAGTAGATAATAAACTATAAAATAGATTATTTATGGTTACTATATAAACGGATAAAAAAATATAAATTATAAATTTTATAATTTATTATTATAAAAATTATAATTTAAAAAGAGAAAATTAGAATTTAAAAAGTCATAAATTTAAAAAGATAATAAATAATTAAATATTATCTATTATTATTTAAAAATATTATATAATATTACTATATTATTGAATTCGAATCAACCCAGTTAAATTATAAGTCAATTATCAATTTAGATCGGTGTCTAATCTAGTTATAAAAATATTACTACTTAGTGAAAGATTATTCCAGTAAACAACAACAAGTTATTTGTGAAAATTAAATATAAAAATAGAAAATAAAATATTAAAAAAAAATACATGTACAACATTAGTTACTTTAAATTGAATAAAAATATTTATATTTTTTCATAACAATTATTTATTTTATTTTTGCTAAAGTAGTATATATAGTTTCTTTTTTAATAAAGAATTGATATATATATATAATTAGTAAAAATTAATTTAATATAATTTATTAATATTATTAAGATTTTTACATATATTATATGATAATAAATAATTATTTCTCTCACCGTCTAATTATTATATTTAATTTATAATGAGTTTGTCATAAAATATATAATAAAATAATTTTTTTAATTTTTAATTATTTATTAATATTATTTATTTAATATTTTTTAATTTAATTTATTAACTATTTTAATAAAAAAAATCAATATAAATTAATTATACTCATAACAAAATAAAAAATCATTTTTGCATATTGCGTGGGCCACTAGTGAAACAAATATTTTTATTATTTCTATATAGGCAAGACTAGTGGACACTGCCGGACCTAAGGGTTCCAGGGGGGTTCTAAACCCCCTCGTATAGCCATACATACATATATACATACATATATACATACATATATGTATATGTATATATATTATATTATATATTATATCTTATATATATATATACACACACACACACTAATTTATATATATATATATATATAAATTTATATTTATATAAGAATTTATATATATTTATTTATATATTTAAATTTAAATGAATTTAAGTATATATAGATGTACATATATATATATACATATATTTTATTTATATATTTAAATTTAAATGAATTTAAATGAATTGTATATATAATTTAAATAAAATATATATATGAATTTAAATGATTTTTATTTTAATTCATAAAACTTTTACAATATATATATATATATATAAATAATCAACCGCTTGACGTGTTATATGGAGAAAGATAATTTTTTAAAAATTAAAAATGAGACTATTATATAATATTTTTAAAATATATAAAATAGTAGGATACAATTATAATATCTTAGGCGTAGTTAATTTAATAGTATAAATTAGTTATTAAACTACTGCAATATTAAATGTTTAATAAATTCGTTTATAATTTTTTTTTCGGTAGAAATTTAGCCTCCCTTTAATGAGTTTCTGGATCCACCACTGTTAGTGAAAAATATTTTTATGAATTTCTCTTAAAATGTCATCTTTTGAACACTTGCAACTCACCCAGGCCAACTAGCCATCTAATTTTATATAATTTTTCTTATAATGTAATTTAATGTTGTATTGTAATAATATAGTTGCTAAATGAATTTTAATTTAGCAAAAATGCTCTAAGAGTTTTTCTATATTTATAAAAGAGGCTATATTTTTAGTATTCTAAATAGGACTGTAATCGAACTGAGTCGAGCCGAGCTTTGAAAAGCTCAAGCTCAGCTCGTTATAGAATAGTCGAGTTCGAATTCGAGCTCGAATCGAGCTAGAGCCGAGCCCGAGCTTTTTTTTTTAATAAAGGTGGACTGCACCACCGCAAACTTTATAAATTAAAATAAAAGTATGGAGAACCCATACAAATAGTTCGTACACTCCCCTTATAGCAAATGGGCAGAAAAAATGATGAAGAAAAATAAAAGATACACTAAAATTAATATTGTTATTAAAGATAAATAATATGATTATACATTAACAAAAATAAAATATTATATTTCTATAATATTATATTTTACTGTAAATTATTAATCTATTTTATATTATATATTATTTAATTTATTTATCATATATATCATATATTAATAAATTATATGAATTAAATTAGTCAAAAAATTAATATATTCACATACATAGTTTAATACATATAAATTAAAATATATATTTTAATTAAATATACTAAACGAGTTAACTTACGAGTTTAATTCATGAGTTTTTTAAATGAATCAGTTCGGGAGCTAAAAAGCCGAGTATTTCTTAACTTGAGCTTGACTCATTTAACAAACGAGCAATTTCGAGCTCGAGCATGAATGAGTTTTTACCGAATCGAGATTCAAGCCGAGCTCGAATAGCTTGGCTTATTTACAACTCTAATTTTAAATATATTTAGATATATATTAATAAAAGTAAAATATTTTTAAAATTGAGAGTTGATAGATATTTTTGAAAAAAAAAATTTGATAATATTATTTTTATTTTTAAGTAATACAAAATTATTAAATTTTAGATTCTTCTAATTAGATAAAAAAAGATCTATCACATTAAATATAGAATATAAAACTAATATAAAACTAAAATTCTATAAAATAAAAAAACTAATATAAAACCAAAATGTTTTTATATTAGTTTTGTTTTCTTTTAATTTTCTTGAGACGTCAATTGTTATATTCAATAAAATCTCAACGGTCAATTGCTCTCCATGTGTACACATGATCAAAAGTTCTGTTTTATCCACTAACACAAGCAACGTCTCCTCTTTTTATTCCATTCTTAGCTAGGGGTTATCACCTTCTTACTACTCAGTAGCCATGGCTTCTTCAAACTTACCAAAATGGGATAGTCTTCCAAGCGACATTTTGTTCAAGATCGCCAAATGCCTTGATACTCGAGTCGACATCCTCCGTTTTCGGGCAGTTTGCTACTCATGGAGATCGTCGATTCCTCTTCCTCCCAAAATTCCATGTCCTTACTTACCTCTTAAACTCCCTTTTCCTATCGGCCCTAACCCAGCTCTCAATCCCGAGCGCCGTGGCTACTTCTTGCTCAAAGAAGCCGCCATTTACGCACTGCAACCTCTCACTAAAATTTCCAACTCCTGGAACACTACCAAGACCTGGCTCATCCTAATTGAAGACACTAAATCAGGCAAGGTCATTCTCAAAGACCCATTGTTTCGACTGCCTTTTGAGAATCTGCATAAGAAGTTACCTGAGGTTTTGAACTTGTTGGATTATAGAGTTACTGAGATTAGCAAGGTTCATAGGCTTGAATTTGTTCAGCAAGGGAAAGCCCCTGAGCTTGACTATGATGAATTAAAATCGACTCAGATAGCGAAAATTGTTACTAATTCAAGTTTAGACAAAATTGGAGATGGTTTTGCTGTAATGGCTTTGCATACTGCTGGGGAATTGGGTGTGTGGAGAACGGGAGACGAGAAATGGAACAGTATCAATGATAATCGCGAGCGATCCTGTTATTATGATATTGCTTATCATAATGGGAAATTTTATGCTCTTGATGACACTGGGTTAGTCGTTTCTGTCGATCCTGTTACACTGAAATTTACTGACTTTTCTCCTTTAATGTACTCTGGTTTTGGATATGGTGGTCTTAAGTACTTGGTGAAGTCATTTGGGGATCTGTTTCGGATTGATAAGTATTTTCATGATGATTGTGAATTTGTTTCTTTTGCTGATTCTGATGTTCCCCTGGTAATTTACAAGCTGAATGAAGAGAAACGTGACTGGGTTATAGTGGAAGGACTGGATGATCGTGTGTTGTTTTTTGGTGATGATGTCTCGTTCTCTGTTTCTGGAAAGGATTTTCATGGCTGCAAATCTAATTCTGTTTATTATTGTGATGATTTCTTTTCTGAAGAAAATGATGATCACCCGGGGTATGACGCTGGGATTTTTGACTTGAAGGACCGTAAAGCTGGGCCGTTGGCTAAGTTTCCCGACTATTCTATGATTTTCTGGCCTCCACCAACTTGGCTACAGCCCGACAGTCATGCTTGACACTGAATGTGAGTATTGTTGTAGGTTCTAACTTTGGATGTTGCTTGACAATGCTAGTTTCTTGATATATTGAAATTCATTTGCTTATTGTTGCTTTGGAAGGCTAATTACATGTGAACATAATGTGCCCTTTATTTTGATTCTGTTTAGTTACTTCATAGCAGTAGGTTTGCATTACATATGAAGTGAGTTTTAAGTCATTTCCATGAGACATTCTCTAGTGTAATAATCATAGGTATGTTCCTTGAGAATTTTAAGATTTATATCATTTCTAATTTAAAATTTTATTTTGTATCTTCTTTTTCGATATATTAATTCTTGCTTAATCGGACCTTTTTCTAGTTGAAGCAGTGCCATTCCTGATGAGAATTGTTGTAAATAAGCGAAACTAACTAACCATACAGTTGGACAATCATTGTAACCAAATTTATGTGTGCTTTGTTATGTGTACTTTAGAACCAGTCTTCTCCCTAGTTTGGAAAGAAAGTTTTTGGAGAACCATGGAATTTCTTCAAAATGTTTCTCCTTTTCACTTTCTTGTTACGTTTTTGGTGGGTTGACATTATATGGTGTCCAAAGTTTTGATGTAATGGCTTTTATTGGATTCCATAGCCCTTGTTCCATGTGAGTGTGTGTGTGTATTCTAGTAGCTAAGAGATTTAGCTGAAGTTCCACAATGTCCCTCTATCAAATTGTGAGCAAGAACATGTATGGTTTAACATATTTTTATTTTCTAGTTCCAAGAAAACATTAAGTTTTGTAACTTCTGTCATCAAAATGCATCCCATGAGTGGTTATCCGCTCAAAATGTGAATATTCTTCCAACTTCAGATGCTATTGTTTCAATTTCTTGATAGTGAAATTTTTAGTGAGATTGCTGTTGCATTGTGGCTTTGGAAGACTTATGTTTTTTTTTTTTTTCTAATTTGTACACATATCTAGTAGTTCAGGTTAGGCATATTTGGATTCTATTGCTACCTTAATTGAATGTCTTGGCAGGTTTATAGGTGTTGGGAAAATCGCTATTTTCCTGCCCTTCGGACCGTCTTTAAGCAGGAATAAATGAGAAAATAAAATAACAATTAAGAAATTAAAAAGAATAAAGACACAAAGATTTAACGTGGAAAACTCCCAAATGGAGAAAAACCACCGCCGTTGCCTAACGACAACCAAGAAAAATATTTACTATGTGGAAAATTGTTACAACCACAAATACAAAATATTTTTCTACCCGACACCCAAAACACCCCGAATATTTATACTCCAAGAGCTCAACTCTAATCTCTAATATAAAACACTTGTTGTGTTTTGATGTGTTTAAAACCTTAAGTATTGGATTCTTTTTATAAAAGAAATCCCTCCCCTATTCTTCTTACATTCCCGATGTGGGATTGTAATACATCCCATTTTAATTTTTTTTTTTAGTCAACTATCACGGCTAACAATCTCCACCTTGACAAAAATAATAAAAAAAACAACATTGCCTATTACCGACAATCATAATTCTAATAACAAGAATTATCATACCCCACCATAAAAGAGTATATCACCACTTGGAATTACTTCATCAACTCCAAGAATTTTTTCACCGGCCATGTCGGATCTCGCTAATATTTTATGGTGCAACCCTCCTGTTGACTTTACCGAGAGTTCATTAGCCATCGACATAATTTTTCCACCACGCACCTTGCATCAACTGTCAACCAATGCAGCGCGCATTTCCATTGACCAGCTACCAATAATTCGTCCTCTTACATGGCATCTCAACGGGTAGCAATCATACCATGAGGACACACATCTCTCAACTACAGAGAGAACGCATCATCTCCTTTGCCAAAGGAGATCACATTGGTAGCAACAACATTAGAGCTTCTAGCCGAATCAGCTCCATCGTTCTGGCAATTCTTTCTCACATGTCCAGTTTGACCACAACCCCAGCAGACAACCTTTCTCTTTCCGGAGCTTTTGTTCTTTTTCTTGCTACCGACAGACAAAGCTGAATCTTCATATGTTTTATTTTCCATTTCATTCAATCTTCTCTCCTCAGTAATTAACTTACTAACCACATCCGCATACACCACTTCCTTACTACTATATTTTAAAACAGGCTTCATGTGCTCATATTTCGAAGGAAGTGACAGGATGAGTCGGAGAGCTTTATCTTCATCTTCGGTTCTCACTCCAAGAGTTTCCAACTCAGAAACAATGCCGTTAAGGACACTCAGGTGATCTGATAGCCTTGTACCTTCCTCCATTTTCAACGTGTGAAATTGCTCTTTCAAATATAACCTATTGGATATATTTTTTCCTTGGTACAATTCTTCCAATTTCTCCCACAGCTCCTTTGTCGTGGACAATCCAACCACATTAGCAAGAACATTTTTTGCTAGACACATGCGGATTTGACTTGCCGCCTTTAAATCTAGCTCACTCCATTCTTCATCGCTAATTTTGGATTTTTCTGAGTCTCCACTTGTCGGTTTACCCTGCAAAACCTTATGCAGTCCAGACTGGATCAACAAATCTTTGGCTTGCACTTGCCACTGTGCAAAATTCATTCTCCCGTCAAATTTCTCAATATCAAATCTCATCGTCAACATGCTTACTTTGTGCTAATAAAGGACTAGAAATAAACAATTACACCAGGTAAATTCCCAGATAAGAGGAGGAGTCACAATGGTCTCACTTAAAATCTACTTGCCTTAGACTAAATTCGTGTCGTTTGACAGAATTTACCTAGACATGTAATTATTTATCTCACCACCAATACTCAAGCACACCAAAGCAAAACGGCTCCACCTTTTCCAAAGCTCCACCAGCTCCAAAGGCTCCACCAGCTTAAAAACAAAATTAATTTTTTAACAAAAATCTTTTCTGATGTGGAAGATCAGACCAAGCTGCAACCACAGAACATACTAAGATTTTTGACAAAAATTATAACACCTAAGCTCTGATACCACTTATTGGGAAAATCGCTATTTTTCCTCCCCTCGGACCGTCTTTAAGCAAGAATAAATGAGAAAATAAAATAACAATTGAGAAATTAAAGAGAATAAAGACACAAAGATTTAACGTGGAAAACTCCAAAATGGAGAAAAACCACGACCGTTGCCTAACGACAACCAAGAAAAATATTTACTATGTGGAAAATTGTTACAACCACAAATACAAAATATTTTTCTACTCGACACCCAAAACACCCCGAATATTTATACTCCAAGAGACTCTAAGAGCTCAACTCTAATATCTAATATAAAACACTTGTTGTGTTTTGATGTGTTTAAAACCTTAAGTATTGGTTTCTTTTTATAAAAGAAATCCCTCCCCTATTCTTCTTACATTCTCGATGTGGGATTGTAATACATCTCATTTTAATTTTTTTTTTTTTTAGTCAACTATCACGGTTAACAATAGGCATATGATACATTCTTTTATCTCTTGATTGATATTATAGATCATATTCTTGCCAACTTTTTGTAATTAAAAATGCACTTTATTCCATCTTCATAAGTGCCTCTAGTTTGATTCTGGTGATATTCTCTAGACATTCTTTAAAAACTTTTAAGATTTATATAGTATCTTTGCTGTTAGTTAATTTTTGCTTGCTTACCGTTCCTGCTGTTAGTCTTACCTCTCATTTTCGTTACCGCTACATGTGCATATGGATACAACAACAGCAGAAGTTCTGGGTTTTTTCTTTTGGAAATTTTCCGTTTCTTGAACCTAAATTTCAGGTGTTAGTTAATTGAATTAAAAATGGAAAAAAAAAAAAAAAGACACTTCTCAACAAATTAAAATAAAACTCTTACGTTTGGAAACCAGTCCTATGAAGAAAGTAGAATTGAATGAGAAGAAAACTCAAGGAATGAAAACTAATGGAAAGCTGAAAATTACAATTTTATTCTTTATTTCTATAATTAATGTTTTTGCTACCTTTCTCTTTTTATTTCCTCTCATTCTGTGTTTATGCTGGATTCATTTTGGTATGTAATTTCACAGCTCTCCCTTGAAAATGTGAACACTGAATAGAAACATGCACATTTTAAACCCATTTTTATTTTCAGCTCCTGGAGAAATTTATGATTTGCTATCAGATGGAGCAAAGAATTTGGCATTGATAAATTTGCTTAATCTGTGTAACTTGCACCAAGTTATTAAATTCAATTATGTATTTGTAAATTTATCATATTTTCTTCTGTCCATTCAAATAATGATTTTTTTATCCTGATTGTTCACAGATACTTTATGAAGAGGTTCGTTTGATGTGAAGTTCAACGTTCAACGAGCCACGAATGCATTAGGAAGTTGCTTTTGAGTAGATGTATATATAGCACTCAGCTGCAGCACCTGTCTCTTTTGTTCATCGGCTGCGACTCTAAAACTCTTGGGGTGCAATATACAAGAAGTTGTAGCCAAACGTTGATGGCCTAATCATCAGTAATACACGCTCTTTCTTATGAATTGCATACATTTTGCCAAAAGATGGTGTTTGGCTTATCATTATATTATTCCTTAATTGACAATTGGATATTCCATTTCAAATACCAAGGGTTGCAGGTAGCCAGATTAATGAACCATTGATGCTGAGGTACTGTAATTAAGAGGTGCTAAAAGTACAAGTCCATATCCAAGAATGATCATCATCTAACATCAGCCTTCATTATCTTCAAAATTTATAAAAACCCCAGCACATTCTTTGAATCTTTGATGTAAAACAGCATAAAAAGATGACAAAAACAATCCAAGCCTCAGTGCGCGAGCAACCGGAAATTTTCACCGGCATAAACATTCCTAATGATGACAGCAACGAAACTTCTGGCTGGTCTGGCCATAAACAGTAGTCCAAAAAGGTGGCTATATATCGACCAAAAACCACAAAGCAAGTAAACAAATCTATATCAGCTCATTGAAAAGCAACAATTCCTGTAATGAAATATGAAAATCCAACAGTTAATCTTAGCCCAAAAAAAAAAGTAATGGGCAAAATCTATTAATCCAATATTTTTTAAATCCAATCATGAGAGTTCCCTTGGAAGAGAAGAGACACTAAAAGCAAAACCGGAGAGTTTCCTTGGAAAGAAACAGAGTAAATTGCAAGTTAAGTGTGTTAAATGTTAAACTTGATTAAGTTACAAAATAAATTAGTATTAAATTGAGTGAGTTAGCATATATTAATGGTGAGTTATATGAATGAGTTAGAATTAATCAATTTAAGTTAAAGAATTAAATTAGCTTAAGTTAAAAATTCATTTACTGTATTCAATTCAAGTGTTAAGTTTGTTTTTAGAAATTAGTATAAATAAGTATGCATAAGTATCAATTTAATGGTGGAAAAAAACTCATTTTCATCAAGTAAAGATGAAGAGTTCAATTACCAAAATATTTGAGTTCTCTTCCTTCTTCAGTTGTGAGTGTGTAATTTACTGAGTTTCCATCCACTTCTAACAAAAAGGTATCAGAGCTTGAATCTATTAAAGAACTGAAAATATGGAAACACTAAATTATGTCCGAAGAGAAGTGTTGGAGAAGAAGAGAAAGAAAGATCAATGTGCACTCACCATTATCCATCAAGACTTGGATGATGACATAATTGAAAAAGTTGCAAATGACACAGCTTTCAAAAAAAGCATGGGAAATCCTTTGAAACTCTATTATAAAAATTGACAAAATAAAAAAGGTTTTAACTTCAAACTCTAAGGGTTGAGTTTGAATCACTCTTAATGAAGGAGAATGAAACCATATATTACAAGAAACACATATTTTATCAATGGATTTTATCAAAGACTTTTCCTCAATATTTACTGATAGAAAAAATGAGAAAAATAAGTTTATTAAAAATTTAGTAATCGGCAAAAAAGTAATTTTAATTGGAAAAATGCCATGAAAGCTATGGTGGCAAATTTTACCTACTGCATTTATCAATAGAATGTCAATTGAAAAGTAAAGTGACGGAGCTATAAATATTTAATGATTGAATATTGAGAGTGTAACGATTTCAAACCCAGATTTCAGAACCAAAGAAAGAAAGAAAATACAAAACACAACACAGCAGATTTACTTGGTTCAGCTTTCACAAAGAAAGCCTACATCCAAGGAGGAGGAGATCCTCAGTCGATCAATCCACTAAACAGAGCAGAAGTTACAGATTACAACCTCTCAAACAACCCTCCTCTCACAGATCGATTCTTTCCTCTCTCTAATCACTCAATAAACAAGATAGTAACCCTCTTGTTACAGATTATTTACAAGAAACAACGAAGATCGATCAAACCCTAGCAGAGCAAAAAATACAATCGCGCCGCTGGAGAGAGAAAAGCTAAAAACAGAAAAGGAAAAATCGTGTTACCCTAGCCCTTAACAGCAGTATATATATCAAGCTCCATTACCGATTTTAACCCTATACAAAAACGGTGCGTTTCACTTAGTCCAGCAAAGCCAAATCAAATTACAGAGTCAAAATTCACATATCTCCACCTGACTCTGAAATTCTGGTTGATCAACATTCAGCTCTCCTCCTCAGGTAATCACCATCTTCATGTCTAAACTTTCTGAACTCCAAGCATGCTTAATGCATCCTGAAATTTAGATATAGAAACAGTCTTAGTTAGAATGTCAGCAGGATTATTGAGAGTAGAGATCTTCTCAACAGCAACTTTACCCTTTGAAATCACATTTCTGATAAAATGTAATCTCACATCAATGTGTTTTGTTCTCTCATGAAACACACTATTCTTGCTTAAATGAATAGCACTTTGAGAGTCACAATACACACAAGTTTTGCTTTGAGAAAACCCCAACTCAGATACAATACCTTTGATCCACACAGCTTCTTTGACAGCCTCTGTCAAAGCTATATACTTGGCCTCTGTGGTTGACAGGGCCATTATATGCTGTAAGCTTGATTTCCAACTCACAATATTATTGCCAAATATGAAACAATAACCAGTAATAGACCTTCTTTTATCCAAATCAGCAGCAAAATCAGAGTCACAGAAACCAATCACATCAAACTCATGCATATCAGACTGTTTAAACATTAAACCTACTATTTTTGAGCCATTTAGGTACCTACACAACCATTTAACAGCATCCCAGTGAGTTTTATTTGGATTACTCATGAATCTGCTCACTAAACTGACTCCATATGCTATGTCAGGTCTAGTACAGATCATGGCATACATAATGCTTCCAACCACATTTTGATATGGTACATTTTTCATATAATCAGCTTCAGCAACAGTAAGAGGTTTAGAACTTGAACACAACTTAAATTGTGAACCAATTGGAGTAGAAACAACTCTGATTTTATCTAGACCAAACATTTCAAGAAATTTAGACACATAGTCAGTTTGATTTAACAACAGAATGTCTTTATCTCTATTCCTAACTATGTTCATACCAAGAATCTTTCTAGCTGGACCTAAGTCCTTCATTTCAAATTCTTTAGATAGTTTGGATTTCAACTTGTTAATTTCAGACATACACTTACAAGTAATTAGCATATCATCTACATATAACAACAAATATATACACATTCCATTTGGCAAAACAGAATAGTAAACACATGGATCATAACAGCTTCTTTTAAATCTGTTACTTGTCATAAATTCATCAAATCTTCTATACCATTGCCTTGGTGCTTGTCTAAGACCATACAAAGATTTCTGCAGTAAACACACATAATTTTCCTTACCAGTTACCACAAAGCCCTCTGGTTGAGTCATGTACAGCTCTTCTTCAAGATTACCCTGCAGAAAAGCTGTCTTGACATCCATTTGTTCTAATTCCAAGTTCAACAAAACTGTTATAGACATTATTAATCTTATTGAAACATGTTTAACAACTGGACTGAAAATTTCATGGAAATCAATGCCTTCTCTTTGAGAAAAACCTTTAGCAACTACCCTAGCTTTATATCTTGCTTTATCAAGACCAGGGACAGGAGGCTTTACCTTGTAAATCCACTTGCAGCCAATTATTTTCTTACCTTGAGGCTTAGGAACCAATTTCCAGGTCTGATTTTTTATCAGAGATGCCATTTCTTCTTCCATGGCAGCTTTCCAAAATTTCCAGCTTGAGCTAGCTTTAGCTTGCTCATAGCTGATTGGTTCACCTGTCTCAATGACTGCTGCAGACATAAAAGCAAATGCAGTTAATTCAGCATTAACAGTATTGAAGGAATAATCATTTAACCTTGCTGGTCTTCTGGTTTTCCTTCTCTGTCTGTCTCTGGTTAACATGTAACCAACCAGGTCATGTTCTTCATGTTCTGAATCTTGGTCAGAGCCATCAGCTTGCACATATCCTTCATTTTCTGCAACATCATTTAAATCCTGAGGAGGAGCTGTCTGATCAGTTGGCTTGAACCTGTCTAACTCCACCTCAAAGATGTCAAGATCTGAGTTTAACTCATATTGCTTCACCTGCAAGTTAGTCTTATAAAATTCACTCTCATTAAATATTACATCCCTACTAATCACCATTTTATTTTCAGTAGGGATCCAAAGTTTGTACCCCTTAACCCCAGCTGGGTAACCAACAAAGACACACTTTTTAGCTCTAGGATCTAGCTTACTTTGTTGACTATGCATGTATGCAGTACATCCAAAGGTTCTAAGATGCAAATAAGAGACTAATCTCCCATTCCAGATTTCATTTGGACACTTAAAATTTATAGCAGAGGCTGGTGATCTATTAATTAGGTAACATGCTGTGAAAGCAGCTTCTGCCCAAAATTTTCTACCTAAACCAAACTCAAACAGCAAGCATCTGACTTTATTTAGAATTATTCTATTAAACCTTTCAGCTACACCATTCTGTTGAGGTGTATATGTGCAAGTCTTGTGTCTTCCAATACCATTTCTGGTACAGAATTCATTAAACTGATTGTTTATGAATTCAAGTCCATTGTCTGTCCTAAGGGTTTTAATTTTACAGTCCTTTTGATTTTCAACTAACATTTTCCATTCACAGAATTTATCAAAAACATCATTTTTATTTTTCAGAAAATATATCCAAACTTTCCTAGAGAAATCATCTATGAATGTGACAAAGTACTGTGACCCAGACAATGACATAGGTATATTAGGTGACCCCCAAAGGTCACTGTGTATGTATTCTAAACATCCCTTAGCTCTATACTTGGCAAAACCAAAGCTGTGTCTATGTGACTTTCCCATCACACAACTCTCACAGGTGTTTGGTTTGTCAAACTCATTTATGTCTAATGCCCCTTGTTTGTAGAGTTTTTCCAATCCATTAAAGCCAATGTGGCCTAACCTCCTATGCCACAGAATGGTGGAGTTGCAACTGGACCCAGTGTTTGCAGCAACATCAGTTACTGATGATGCTTCTAGATGATATAACCTATTTATCCTTTTACCCTTCATAATACACCTATTCCCTTTAAACACATTTAGAAATCCATCTCTGCCTATATGAAATAAGCCCAATTCTTCTAAATAACCTAAGGAAATAAGGTTTCTTTTCAAATTAGGTATATGTCTGACCTGTGTTAGCTCAACCAGTTTACCATCCCACATTGACAGTCTAACAGAGCCTATACCTAACACTTTACATGAAGTATCATTTCCCATTAACACATTAGTACCAGCCAAATCATGATAGCGTGTGAACCAATGCCTATGAGGAGTCATATGAAAAGAACAAGCAGAGTCTAGGATCCAAACATCAGTATTCCTATTGTCAGTAACAGTTAGAGCTTCAATATCATCAACCTGTGTTGATGAATTTGCTGCTCCAGACTCATTATTGTTATTTTGTTCTATCTTTTTCAGTCTCTCTCTACAAAATCTTCTAATATGACCCTTTTTCTTACAATAGTAGCATGTTCTATCAATTTTGCTAGTATTATTTGTGTTTAGATTACTAAACTTATCAGACTGTGTAGAATTGTTATTAGAGTGATGTGATTGACCAATATCTTGAGATTTAAATTTATTTCTTTTCTTTTTCCCTTTGATTTTTTCTTTAACATACAAACCCTCAGTACTGGTTTTCTGTTTATTAACAGTTTTAATCTCCAATTCTCTTAGCTTAAGGGCATTCATCACATCATCCACAGTGAGCTTATCCCTACCATATTTTAGGGCATTTTTCACATTTTGGTAGTTTTCAGAGATAGAACTAAGGAGGATAATCGTCTGATTTTCCCCACTCAATTCTTCCCCTGCATCAGCAAGTTCCAGAACCAATTTTTGAAAATTATCAAGGTTATCATCTATGGTTTTTTGTGAATCCATTTTAAAACTAAATATTTGTTCTTTCAAGAAAGTTATCACAGTATAGAGTTCATTCAATTTAGCCCAAAGATCAGGAGCAGTAGACTTACCCCTTACCTTTCTGAGTACCGAATCAGCAAGATTCAAAATAATCGTACTGTAAGCAAGATCCATCAGATCTTGCTTTGCAGTATCATCAAGATTTGCAGGAAGTGCTTCCAGACCATCAAGTGCCCTTTTACACTTCTGTTGAATGAGTATGGCCAACATTTTTTCTTTCCAGATGGCGAAATCCCCCTTCCCGTCGAATTTTTCGACGTTGATCTTAGTGATCAACATCACTCTTCTGTTTTTAGGGTTTCAGAGCGATTTAGATTGTTCTTTTCTTCCTTCAACTAGACCTGAAACAATAAGACAGTAGTTACCAGATCTAATACAGTAAATAACAAGAAAAGAAAAAAGAACAGAAATCAAAATCGAAATAATTTCTCGGTTGAACCAGAGAAGAACAGAAAACCCTAGAAGTCAGAAAACTTGTCAAAACAGGAAAAAACGTTAAACAGAAACAAGGAGAGATACAACCTGAGTCACTGAAATCGCGATCGCTCTGATACCACTGTAACGATTTCAAACCCAGATTTCAGAACCAAAGAAAGAAAGAAAATACAAAACACAACACAGCAGATTTACTTGGTTCAGCTTTCACAAAGAAAGCCTACATCCAAGGAGGAGGAGATCCTCAGTCGATCAATCCACTAAACAGAGCAGAAGTTACAGATTACAACCTCTCAAACAACCCTCCTCTCACAGATCGATTCTTTCCTCTCTCTAATCACTCAATAAACAAGATAGTAACCCTCTTGTTACAGATTATTTACAAGAAACAACGAAGATCGATCAAACCCTAGCAGAGCAAAAAATACAATCGCGCCGCTGGAGAGAGAAAAGCTAAAAACAGAAAAGGAAAAATCGTGTTACCCTAGCCCTTAACAGCAGTATATATATCAAGCTCCATTACCGATTTTAACCCTATACAAAAACGGTGCGTTTCACTTAGTCCAGCAAAGCCAAATCAAATTACAGAGTCAAAATCCACAGAGAGAATATCAAACATCTAATTTACTAAAAGATTTTTAGAATATCTCTTGGCAAATATACAAGTAAAAATTTTAAGCGAAAATTTTAGTGTCAAAAATGTCGAGAGAATAGATACTCTTTCAGTAAGTTGAGGAGCAAAAGATTATCAAATGTCTACTTTGTCAACAAATTTAGAATAAATGTCAGCGACTATCAAAGTAAAAATTTTAGACAAAAATTTTAGCACCAGAAATGCCAACAGGTTAAAATTTCCGTTGGTAAGTTTAGAAGCATAAGATTATAAGACTCCTACTTTGCCGAAAAATTAAGAATATATGTCGACAAATATCAAAGTAAAAATTTTAGGCAAAAATTTTAGTGTCAAAAATGCGGAGAGAATAGAATTTTTGTTGGTAAGTTGAGGAGCACAAAATTTTCAGACACCTACTTTGACGACAAGTTTAGAATATCTATCGAAAAATATTGGAGAAAAATTTGAAGCGGGATTTTTAGCTCCAAAGATGCCAAGAGAATAAAATTTCTCTCAGCAACTATCACACCCCAACTCTGTAAAGCTATGATGGACTTAATCTGCTATAAAAATTATTTTCTTAAATTGGATATTTTATATCTCTTATATTTATATAACTATGAATCTAACTATTTCATCATAATTAATATTAATATTATTATCATTAAGTACATCTTAAATATTATCCATCATAATTAAATATATAACTTTAAATATGTCACACCTCATTCTCCTAATCCTTAGGATGGACTTATCTTGTACTTTGACTAAATTTTTTACAAACTCTTATGTGATTATAGCATAATATTAATTTATTAGAAGATAATCACTCATAATTTAATTATTTAATATTCTTTCAGTACACATATCTATATCATCTAATAAATACTGATATTTTCAAATATATTTTTATTATTGTCTAACACAATAATATAAATAATTCTTAAATAAAATCAAATTATAAATACTAATATGTTGGCCCAACCTCCTCTATGCTCTGGTGAGACTAAAAGTAGAAGATTTTTACCAAGTTATTCTTCAAAATCTGAAAAGTTTAAAAGAGTGAGTCCAACTACTCAGTAAATAGATAAATATTTAATAAAAAAACAAATAAAGTTTAATAATAATATATATATTATATATTTAAATGTCATCTATAGTTTAGCTGGATAAATATTATTTAAATCTTAGTCAATATTATAATTCTCAGAAAATTTCAAATAATAACTTAATTAATAATCTTTTACATACATTCAAACATAATTTTTTACTGATCCAACTTCAATCTAAGAGCGCATGATAATGTACCTCGCAAGTTCAAAGAGAAATAACTTCAATACACATATACAGAGCAATTATCCATGCTAAGAGTAATTTTATAATATCATTAAATTTAAATAACCATCATCAAGGTGCAATCAGATAAATTTATAATAAGAGTATATATAAGCTATTTACCTAGCATGATATAATTAATTATTCACATATATAAAAATTTAAACTACTATTATTTATTCTCACTTTATAAAAAAATAATTATCATTCAGGAATAAATCATCACTTTGAATTTAATAAATTTCTTTCTTAAAATCATATAAATATAATATTTTAAGAAAAATATGATGTTACATATTTATCCACTCATCTGAACTAAAAACTAAATTCATCTAGCTAACTGAATCACCTCTACGATTTACATTAGCAGTTAAATTCACTCCTAGAGTGATATAAAAATAACTATTAACTAAGAAATAATATAAAATTATCAAACTACTATGATATACATGATATGAAAAATATATCTAAAATCAATCTCCGAATTCTAACGAAATTTTCGACATATAATTAATATTTTTCCAAAGTAATACTTTCCTTAAAAAAATCTTTTTAACATAATTTGAATAAATATGGAGATTAATTTGTTTCATTATATTTTTAAATAAAAAATAATATTATTTACTTTAAATTTTTTTACTGTCATAACAAATTTTAATAATAATAATAATAAAATTAATTAATTTTTTTATAATTATAACAGTACAATTTTTTGTTAAATAATTAGTTTATACATTTTTTTAAAACATAATACATTTACCACTCTATTTAATCATTTAATGATTAATTAACTCAATTTAATTAATGAATAATAATTCTCATTTTAATAATTTAATGGTAGTAATAAACATAATTTAATTAACCAACTACTAATTTATTTTCTTCTAATTAATTAATAAATTCCACACATATATTTATATATTTAGACATAATTAATTAATTCTATAAATTGATAAATAGTCGCTATAATTATATTTTAAATTATTGATGGATTAATCTAAATCAATTAGTAAAATAAATAGTTCTAATTAAATAATCAATCAATAAATAAAAATTTTAACTTAATTCATTAAATAATTATTAATTAATTTCAATGTAATACTTAAAATTTATAATAGTTATTTTAAGTTAATAATTTAATAAAATTGTTATTATTGTTCATTTATTTATTTACTCTTAAATATAATTTATTTATCGATTACTTAATAAATTTCTCAAAAATTCATATATATATATTTAATTCAATAAATCCATAAATAATTATAACTTAAATCATAAGTTTAACAATTAATTAATCTTAATCATTTTTAACTAAAATTATAGCTTAAATATTTAGTTTTAATCAATAATTCCTAAATAAATAATTGTAATTTAAATAATTGATTAATTAGTTTAAATTATAATTTTAAAACCATACATTATTCATTTAATCCAAATCAATCAATAACTAAAATTTCATTTCAATTCATAATATACAATCTTAATCAATACTAATTTATTTTACTTTAATTTTAAAATTTTAAATTTCTAATTAATTAATTTAATCAATTATTTTATAATAATAATAATTATAATAATAGTATTATTAAAAATAACAACAACAATTTGCAAAATGGGTAACAAAATGAAGCCGGAGAAGAGGAGAATTTATTGTCGCTGGATTCGCCACGAACGGAGATTGGAGATGGCCGGAAAACGATCAAAATGTCCACGGATGATTAGCAGATCGGACCGCACATGCGCCGCAATCCGACCGCCGTTTGCTGAGATTTCACCATGCTTGAGATCGCTGATCGATGGACAGTCCATTGATGTGGGCAGTGTTGATAGAAGACTACCGAACGATGATAGATTGAAATAAAACTCCAATCGAAGCACTATTTACTCTCCCTATAACTTTTTGTTTATTTTCTCTCTCTCTCTCGCTCTCTCTCTCTTTCTTGCCTCTTTTCTGACTGATGACGTCCCTTTCTTTATAAAAGATTCATCTCCCCTTAATTAATGCTCAAATCACTTTTACTTTTGGTTTTAGTGTGATCGGCCACTCTCCATTCCAATTTAGAGAGTGAATCACATATTTTTTTTAATTTTATTTATTTATTTATATTCAAATATTCTTAGAATATTCTTAAAATGCATAATTACAATTTAATTCTAATTATTTGTTGAATTTTTTTTACTATGTTCTCCATATATTTAATTCTTTATTTTAATTTAATAATTATAAAAATTATATCTTAATTCATAAAATTATTATTATTATTATTATTATTATTATTTTACATATGTATATATATTTTTAAGTAAATAATATTAATAAATAAATAATATATGTAATTATATAAATATTTTATTATTATATCATATTTTATTATCTCATTTATATATATACGTTTAATATATATATATTTAAAAAATTATGTTATTATAAAATAAGATCAAACTGTAAGACTAATATACTGACGTAATTTTTTTTATACGTCGATAGAATAGAATAACATAAAATGATACTGAATTATTCTTTAATATATGAAATATTAATAAATTAAAGGAGTGAGTCCAACTATTCAATGAATAGATATATAAATAATCAATGAGAACAAATAAAGTTTAACAACATATATATATATATACATCATCGGTAGCTTAACTGGATAAATATAATTTAAATTTCAATAAATTTCATAATTCTCAGAAAATTTAGAAATAATTCAAACTAAAACACTTTGACATATACTCAAATATAATTCTTTACAGATTTCTCTTCAATCCCAAAGCGTATGATGATTTACCTCGCAAACTCAATGAAAAATAACTTTAATATACATTTATAGAGAAATAACCCAAAAGGGTAATTCATAGTATCATTATATTTATATAAATACCCGTCATCAAAGTGCAATCATGCATGATTATAATAAAAGTGTATATAAATTATTTATCCAACACAATATAATCAATCAGTTACATATATAAAAAACCAAACTACTATTATTTACTCCCAATTTATGAAAAAATAATTATCATTCAAAAATAAATCATCATAAATTCAATAAATTCTTTTCTTAAAATTATAGATATATTTTTAGAAATATAATATTATATATTTGCCCACTTACTTGGGTCAAAAGCTAAATTTGAATAACTAACTATATTACCTCTATAATTTGCCCCAGCTGTTAAATTCATTTATAAAGTGATATAAGAATAATTATTAATTAAATAATATCCTAAAATTATCAAGCTACCATAAGATGTATGCATAAGAACGATCCCTAAATTTTAATAAAATTTCGACAAGATTTTAATGTAATTCGATTATTTTCCCAAATTTCAAATACTCATGAGTATTATCATAATTATCAAGCTAAATAATCATATAGTTATTCAGCCATATTTCTATTAACTCAACACATTTTGAATGTCAAATTTTACTAAGTATTTATAATATTTCAATATACAACATATTCTATTAACTTAGTTTATTTATTTAAATAGTTTGATAATATTTATTTTATTAACTAATTTATTTAATTAAATTTTAAATAGTATTTATTTAATATTTAGTATTTTAAAAAATACTATAATGAAGAATTTATTAAAATAATAATAATATCATTTACTTTAATTTTCTTATTTTGTTATACTTTAAAATATTAATAATAATGACACTAACAATAACAATAGTAATAATATACAATAATATAATATTTTATATATTTTTTTGAATTTCTAACAATTACTTATAATAAAATCAATAATTTTGATAATAAAAATAATAATATTATTTATGTAGAAATTAATATTATTTCATTACTTTCTATTCAAAATAATTATTTAATTACTATTATTTCAAATTTAATAATTTATGTTCAATATAATATTAATAACAATATTAATTATTGAAATAAATTTAAAATAAATTTGAAAGTAACAAATATAATATATCGGTGATGGTGGTGGTAATAATAATAATAATAATAATAACTTATTTATTATAATCATAACAATACAAATTTTTATAAAATATTTAGTTTGATAAATCTACAAACATATTATATTTACCAACTAATTTAATCAATTAATAATTATTTAACTCAATTTAATTAAAGATTGGTAATCCTTATAATAATATAATTTAATGATAAATTTAAATTTATTAACTAACAACTAACTATCGATTTATAAATTCATCAATTTAATATATATATATAATATAATTAATTTCTTCTATAAATTTATTAATAAATATTTATAACTTAAATATTTAATTTATTTTAATTATACTTTATATTAATATTTTTATTTTAAATTATTTATATATTTACTATCTATTTATTTTCACTATTTAATTATCTTTTTATTCTAAATTTTCTTTTAAATATCATAAAAAAATTATAACTTCTAATATACTAATTCCATAAATTTTTAACCAATATCTTTAAGATTAATTATTTATTATTTTCATTATTTAGAATTTATTTTCTTTTAATTACCTCAAATTAATCATAATATATTACATATAAATTTTATTTTAATCAAAATTTTAACTAATTATAATTAATATCAAATTTCAGTTCTAATATATATATATATATGTGAATTTTAAAAAACTCATCTATAATTTATAAATGATATCATAAATCAAAATTTGTAGAGAGAGAAAATCTCAAAAATATCTGAATTATCGAAAAATTATGCTGGCGATAAATTTGTTTAATGCATAACTCGTCGTCCGGCATCATATTAAGGTGATTTCGATAGCTGTTGACTCGTCTTCTAGTGGTGATTCTCCCTTATTAGGACATATCGATCGGCAACAATCGAAGAGCCATGGATAGGGCCAAAACTCATGCTATATATTTTCCTTCTCCTTTTCTCTTTTTATTATATATATATATATATATCTCTCTCTCTCTCTCTCTGTCCTTTCTTTCTATGTTTTCAACTCTCTTTAAATAATATATATCACTCCAATTAATACACATTTGATTCTTTTATAATTAATTGACTGAATAATTGATTGGTTGATTTTTGTTTGATAATAATTATTATCACTATACACCAACAAACACTCATCTAACACTAATAAATTTTTATTTTTAAATTATAATTTTATTTATTTTTATTTAATTAATTATTGTTTCTATCATTATTATTTTTATACAATTTTTCTAATTACTATTACAACTAATATTTAATTTTTCTTATTTGTTTACTAATAATTATTATTACTGTAATTATAATGCTCTAAATTATTTGATTATTATTATTATTATTATTATTATTATTATTATATTTATTCTAATAGTTAATATATCACTATTTAATTATTGATTTGTTTGATTATAATTATTATCATCACTGTTATTTTTTTTATAAATAACATAATTAATAACTTAAATATTAATTAATATTTTATATGAATAGACATAGGTTATCTAGCTTAATTTTAAATTACATATTATTTTTTTTTAATCTAGGTTCAAAACACAGTGATATTGAATATTTTTTTTTAAATTCTTTGTTTCTCTTTTTTTTAGCAGGGTATTGTAGCAACTTAAAGTGTATAGGAACGTCTACTTTACGAGCATATGTAGATATTTGTTGATAAATATCAAAGTAAAATATTTTATACGATAATTTACCAAGAGACGGTAATTTGCTCTCGATAAATTATAACTTTTAACCCTTTATAAAAATACAAATTTCCTTCTCTTCCACCATTTTTTTTTTCTAATTTCTACTTTTCTAATTGCTGGTTTTTCTAATAATAGTTTGCAGTATTTTTATATTTCTCATTTCAGCTTTAAGCCTTTTACAAAATTCACTTTTCTAAAAAAAAGAAAATTATTTTTACAATAAATATAAATTTTGCATTTATTAATTATATATCTCTTTAAATATTATGAATCAAAATTATAAAATTCTTGTAATATTATTAATTTTTACTGTTTTTATGAGTTAAAATTAATTTAAATTGCTAAAGGTAGAATTAAGCTATTATTGTATATTTATAATATTTATATTTCATAGACAATAAATTTTTTTTTGAAAATGTCATAGACAATAATTTGATCATGTGTTTTAAGCTTGTATTTTAGACATTTTCCTTTAAAAACTTTTGTTAATGCATTTTATTGTTTATGTAATTTTTATAATATGTATTACAAATATTTTGAACAAATTATGTTTGAAAATTATTATGTTCAAAATAATATAAGAATATATATGTTTCTTATATAATAATATTTATCACTATTATAAATAAATAAATAATTAAAAAATAAAAATACTAAATATAAGTAAAGGCAATCGCATTAATAATATATAATGTATTTGATTAAGAGATAGCATAAGCCAAACTCTTCAATGTTGTCATAGTTTTAAGATGTGTGTATTTATTTTTATATTTTTGTATCTAATATTTATATCATCGTTTAAAAAATTTTCAATTATAAATATTATTTTTAATATAACAAATAGTATAATATTCTAAAATTAAAATATTTAAAAATAAATAAACGAATTCCATAACAACACACAAGTTACACAACATACAAGTTATAAGCTAGTATTATATATAAGACGTTACTAATCCCTATCCATCTATCTATCTATACATATATATATATATATATCTTATAATATATCAAATTTATTTTTTCAATATAATTTTTGGTAGACAAACTAAATAATTATTAAGATTTTAAAAATAAGTTTTGATAGACAAATTAATTGATTAACAAGATTTTCAAAATATTAAAAATTGAATATTTTATATTTCCAATGAAACATTTAATGAATACTTAGAGCAGAAAAAAATATTTTGGAGCCAAACCTACATTATGTTAGTCTTTTCATCCAGTTTAGCCCAATTCTAGCTAATAGAATATGGCCAATTTGCTTTTTCTTTTAAATAAATGCAAAATTTTCAATCCTTTTTTGAAGTAATACAAAATTATTAAACTTCAAAATTTTCTAACTAAATAAGAAAATCTGCTAGTTTTATGTTCTTTTAATTCGCATAAAATCTCAACCGTCAGTCGCTCTCCACGTGTACACACGATCAAAAGTCATCTTTTATCCACTAACACAAGCAACCTCTTCTCTTTTATTTCCGTTCCTAGCTAGGGTTTATCAGTTATCACCGTCTTACTACTCACCATTCACTGGCCATGGCTTCTTCAAACTCGCCACAATGGGCTAGTCTTCGAAGCAATATCTTGTTCAAGATCGCCAAATGCCTCGATTCTCGCGTCGACGTCCTCCGTTTTCGCGCAGTTTGCTACTCATGGAGGTCGTCGATTCCTCTTCCTCCCAAAATCCCATGTCCTTACTCACCCCTCAAACTCCCTTTCCCTATAGGCCCTAACCCATATCTTAATCGCAAACGCCGTGGCTACTTCTTGTTCAAAGAAGCCGCTATTTACGCAGTGCAACCTCTTACTAAAATTTTCAACTCATGGAACACTACCAAGACCTGGCTCATCCTAATTGAAGACTGTAAATCAGGCAAGGTCATTCTCAAAGACCCATTGTTCCGATTCCCATTTAAGAATCTGCATGAGAAGCTACCTAAAGTTTTGAACTTGTTGGATTATAGAGTTACTGAGATTAGCAAGGTTCACAGGCTTGAATTTATTGAGCTAGGGAAAGCCCCTGAGCCTGAATTTAATGAAATGAAATCTATTCGGATCAAGAAGACTGTTACTACTTCAAGTTTAGACAAAATTGGGGATGGGTTTGCTGTAATGGCTTTGCATACTGGTGGGCAATTGGCTGTATGGAGAATGGGAGACAGGAAATGGAACAATATCAATAATAATCGCGAGCGATCCCGTTATGATGATATTGTTTATCATAATGGGAAATTTTATGCTCTTAATCTTACTGGGTTAATCGTTTCTGTTGATCCTGTTACCCTGAAACTGACTGACTTTTCTCCTTTAATGTACTCTGGTTTTGGATATGGTGGTCAGTTTAAGTACTTGGCGAAGTCATTTGGGGATTTGTTTCGGATTGATAAGTATGTTCTTGATGATTTTGAGCTTAATGTTTATTCTTCTGATTCTGATGATGAGCGCCCTGTTCCACTGGTACTTTACAAGCTGGATGAAGAGAAACGTGACTGGGTTATAGTGGAAGGACTGGATGATCGTGTGTTGTTTTTGGGTGATGATGTCTCGTTCTCTGTTTCTGGAAAGGCTTTTCATGGCTGCAAATCTAATTCTGTCTATTATTCTGATGATTCCTTCTGTGAAGAAAATGATGATCAACCTGGGTTTGATGCTGGGATTTTTGACTTGGAGGACCGTAAAGCTAGGCCGTTGGCTAATTGTCCCGGCTATTCTAAGATTTTCTGGCCTCCACCAACTTGGCTAAAGTCTGACCGTCCTGCCCGACACTGATTGTGAGTATTGTTATAGCTTCTAATTTCTTGATATATTGAAATTCATTTGTCTCTTCTTGTTGGTAATGATATATCTTGATTCTGTTTTGTTAATTCATAGCGGTAGGTTTGCATTACATGTGAAGTGTGTTTTAAATTGTTTCCACGAGACATTCTCTAGTGTAATAATAATGGGAATGTTCGTTGAGAATTTTAAGATTTATATCATTTCTAATTTAAAATTTTAATTTGTAGGTTCTCTTTCGATATATTAATTCTTGCTTAATTGGCCTTTGTCTAGTTGAGGCAGTGCTATTCCTTATGAGAATTGTTGTAAATAAGTGTAAAACTAACCATACAGTTGGAAAATCATGATAACCAGATTTACAAGTGCTTTATTTTATTATTTTGTTACTTTGGTAACTTTCTATTATTGGTTAATTAAATGAATAGGAAAGGCGAAAGAATTGAAGAAAGGTGATTTTTTTGACATAAGTTGCTAAAATTTAAATTTAGTTAGCAATAGAAATTGTTGGAAGCTGTTTTATGATTGAAAATTACAATTTATTCATCCCTTATCTTTATAACAAAGTTCTTGTTTTAGGGTAAATTAGTAATTTAGTATGCTTTAGAACCAGTCTTCTCCCAAATTTGGAAAGAAAATTTTTTAAAGAACCATGCAGAATTTTTCGTTCCATTTTTTCTCCTCTCTCTCTTTCTCTGTATATGCTAATGGAATCTTTTCAAAATGTTTCAAAATGTTACATTTTTGGTGGGCTGACTTTATAAAATGCCCAAAGTTTTGATATTATGGCTTTTATTGGATTCCGTAGCCTTGTTCTATGTGTGTGTGTATTTATTCTAGTAGCTGAGAGATTTGGCTGAAGTTGCACAATGTCCCTCTATCAAACCATGTATGGTTTGACACACTTTTATTTTATGTTCCCAAAGAACATTAGATTTTGTAACTTTTGTCATCTAAAATACATCCCGTAAGTGGTTATCCATTCAGAATGTGAATATTCCTCCAACTTTAGATGTAATTGAAAGTTTCAATTTCTTGATAGTGAAATTCTTTTACGAGATTGTTGTGTTGTGGCTGTGGAAGATTCACTCTATGTTTTCTTTTTTGGAGACTCACACTCTATGTATTACCATGTGTTATTCTTCTCTTAATTGTCTCTTCCTGTAAATTTATCTTGAATCTCCTTTTGTCAAGCATTTTTTTTTATTTGTATTAAGGGTATTTAGTGGTTAGGATTAGGCATGTTTTGATTCCATTTGTCTTTAAAGTAATGTCTTGACAGGTTTAGGCATATATACTTTCTTTTATCTAAGATTTTTATGATATCTTGGCTGTTAGTTAATTTTTGCTTGCTTACAATTCCTGCAGAGAATTGTTCTAAATAAGGTGAGATGGGTTATTCTTATCTCTCATTTTCATTAGTCCATGTACATACAACAACAGCAAAACTTCTGGGTTTTTTCTTTTGGAAGTTTTCTATTTCTTGTACCTAAAATGCGGGCGTTAGTTAATTGAATGATAATGAAACATAAGAAAAGGATACTTCTCAACAAATTTCACTAAAATGAAAATCTTAGGTTCTATATATGGAGAAAGGAGAATTGAATGAAAGAAGAAAACTAGAGGAATGAAAATTACAATTGTATTCTTTATTTCTATAATTAATGTTTTTGCTACGGGGATAAATTAATAATGCAATAACTTTTCTTTTGTATTTCCCTCTATCTACCTTTCTCTCTCTTTTTTGTTTCCTTTTATTATATTTCTTTTACAGTTTCAGAAGGTATGTGTTGGAATTTTGGGAGGAAAGAAACTTAGAAACACAACACAAATGAAGAAAAAACTGAGTATGAACTATAAGGAAACAAGAACAAAAGATTTTAACTCTTCTTCATTTTTAACATCCAAATTACATCAATTTTCCTCCCTTTCCCTCACTAACTCTGCACGTTTTCTTCTCTTTTTCTCTATCTCTATTTTTTCTTCTTACATAGATGTTCCGGCAGCCTTCCTTTTATAAGGAAAGGTTATCTTTACTTTATCAAAACAATACAACCTAACACCATGGTCGTATCCTTAAAATAAGGATTACCATTCCTTTTTTCACTTGAAAACATGAAGAAGCATACCTAACACAATTAACAGAAAGTACGCATCTCATTATCTGTCAAACAAAAATCTTATCAACTCCAACAGTATGCCAAATTAATATTATGATCTCTTCTATGTTTAATTTTGGTATGTAATTTCATAGCACTCCCTTGAAAATGTGAACACTGAATAGAAACATGCACATTTTAGGCCCATTTCTATTTTCTGCAGCTGGAGAAAATTGGGATTTGGCATTGATAAATTTGCTTAATCTATTCAATTATGTATTTGTAAATATATTATATTTTCTTCTGTCCATTCGAATAATGGTTTTTGATTCTGGTTGTTCACAGATACTCCATGAAGAGGTTTGTTCCAGTGAAGTTCAACAATCGTCGAATGCGTTAGGAAGTTGCTTTTGAGTAGATGTGCATAGCACTAAGCTGCAGCATCCGTCTCTTTTGTTTGTCAACTGTGACTCTTAAAACTCTTGGGTGCAATTATAGCTTGTAGTTTCTGTTATATATATATATATAAACAAAGAAACCTAGGGGATCGAATATATAAAAACCAGCAAATTGTTTGTGGATCGTATATAAAAAAAAAACTAGGGGATTTAAGCAATAATCAATCAGACATAAATCTCACATATATTAAAAAATGTAAATTAAATGAAAATATATATGAAACATATAAATTACATGAAAGAATATATAAAAAATATATATTTATTTATAATAATAAAGTTTTATAAAAAAATAGTAACCAAACATCAAAGGGTGTTGGCTTTAATAAATAAAATTTATACAAATAATCATACAGAATTTTTGGTATGTCAAATTGTTACATCCAAGTACAGATAAGATTATTGTTCATTCGGATTCAGCTTTTAAATTTATATTTGGATTTTCATCTGATATACCAATAGATCTATATAATAATTTATATAATAAACTTTAAAGAAAATACAGAAATTATACATAATTTAAAATGTAAATTTTTTATGCATAAGATCAAATTAAATTACAGGTGCATAGCATATATATATACAAAATAAACTTTAAAATATAAAATATAATTTTTAAAATAAATAAATAACTTACAAGAGAACAATAATAGAAATAGATACATAAATGAAAGAAGGTTTTTAGTGAAGAGAAAGGGAAAAGGGAACCTAAACTAGAGTTTGGAGTTTTTTCAGAGCTTCTAGAGGTAAGAGTTCCAAAAAGTATTCTCAAGCTTCAGAAATGACTTCCTTTTATAGACAAATGGTACTGTTCTTTTCACATATTGGTACTGTGGATAAATAGTAACATATCATCACTATTTTCTTTATACTGTACCTTCACACGTTCGAACTGTAGATGAATAGTATACCATTTACTTTACTATTGAGAATTGTAAATGAACAGTTCTGCTGACTTTACTATAATTTTATCGGGTCATTCACATGCTAGATGCTGTAGATGAACAGTATTCTATCAGTTGACACCGATTTTATTAAAAATTTGAAGGAATGAGGATCATTCTGCTTTTAATTTTCTAATGAGCTCGAGTCAGAATCAGATTTTTTATTTTTATTTTCTTTTTTCTCTTTTTCTCTTTTTCTTTATTTGTCTTTATTTTTCTTTTCTTTTCTTTTCTTTTTCTTTTTTCTTTTCTTTTTCTTTTTTCTTTTTTATCTTTATTAGAGACAAAATACTATAACAGTCGTTCTCATTACTGGGGCAATAACCTCAGTTTGAGTCAGATGTTTTATCATTGAAAGATGATGCCATGGATAATGTAGAAGGGGAGTCAGAAGAGGGAGGTGACTTTCTTCTTCTGGACTAAGTTTTAGATTTTTTTAGAGTGTGCTTTATTGGATGATCCAGCAGAGCTAGTTTTACTAAACTTTAAGGGCTCAGAGGTTGAAGAAAGATATTTAACCATCTATTACAAGAGGGCTTTATAATCTTCTGCAGTATTTGCAGCTGCAAGAAGAGCTATATTTTGGGCTCTTTGAGCTTCAAAAGAGACAAACAACTTTGGGTCAAAGCCACCATGGTTTCTCTTTATAAGCCATTGCTTTACAGTGTGCTCATAAGTGGAATTGCGAAAGGTAGTCCATCATTTGATTTTTATTTTCCTTAATACCACGAATATAGTAGTACCTGACTGTATTGCAGTGTTAAAATATCATTGGTATACCCAAAATATATAGAAATTCATACAGAAGAGAAAAAGAGGAGAAATTTTCTTCTCATAAGGGTTTGGATTGAAATGGGCTTTAAAGTACTGAAAAGCCAGTAGCACATCTTATGATAATATTCTTTCTTCATTACCACAGTAGTGCCAAACATGAGAATGTTGTCGGTTTTAATATTATTTTTGAAATATATGAGCCAGAAGTGGATTTGACAAGGATTTTGAAAAAATAAGGCATTGGTCCAAACATCAATATAGTCTCAATAGTTATAATGAGGGCAGATGGAGTTTTGAGGAAGGATTTTAAATTGCACGGGGATATGCAAAGATTTTCCCCCATCAGATTAATAAAGGATTTTCTTTATTTTGAAAGAAGAATAAGCTATGACAGTTTTATCATTTTGATTATAATTATACTTTAAATATATAGAACCAGAATCCTCTAGAATATTAAGATAATACTTTTGAGGTTTTAAAAATTCAATTGGTCTAAAAATTAATTTTTTGGTTATACAGATTCAATAATTTTTCATGGATTATGTTGGACAAGTCCATGTTCTATTATTCATTCTGTAGTAAAAAATGCTTTAATAAACCATTATGCTTTAGGGTACTTTAAAGGAAAATTTGAAGAAACAATTTGAGTTGAAGGGTTTGAAACTTCTAACTCAATTTTAGAAACATTTTAAAATAGAGCTTTAGGTTTTGAAGATTCACATATCTCTTATTTTAAATAAGGGATTAGAGCATCACTACTTGGGATATTAGGTTGCTAAAAGCTCATATTCTTTAGGGCTTTAATAACTTCTGGAGAATGGGCCAGCTGGGAGATCCATTGTTCTATCTAGGCTTTGTTGTCTTTTTCGACCACTTGGGGCCAAGATATATTGTGTTTAGTTACTTTAGTAATTTCATCTAAATGATCAGATATGACTTTAGGAGATTCAGCCTTTAGGGTTTCTTTATCTTTATTAGCTGTTTTCTTCTTTTTATTCCCGATAATTCTTGAGAATAAATTCACGAGTAAGGAAGTCAGGTAAACTATCATTTTTTCCTTTAATAAATTCTATATTAAAATCAAATATACTTAAAATAGCTTGCCATATAGCAAATATTTGTTTTGAGGTAAGATTTTTAACATCTTTTTGTAAAATATCTTTAATACTTTTATAATCAATACGAAGTAAAAATTTTTTATTTAATAAATCACTTTGAAATTTTGAAATACATAAAATAATACTCAAAATCTTTTTTTTAATAGTAGAATAATTTAATTGGGTTGAATTTCAATGTCCTAAATAAAACTGAACTATAATTTTTCTACCATCTTTTATTTATTTTAACACTCCACCATAACCTATATCTAAAGTATCAGTCTCAACTATCTTTGAAGCTAATGGATCAGCTATATGTAAGCAAGAAATAATTTTAACTAGAATTTTAATTTGTCTAACTATACTAGTATGGACCTCAGTTCATAGGCCAGAATTCTATTCAAGTTCGGATATAATTCTATAACATAATTTAAACATCCTAAAAATTATTGTAATTAGTCTTTACTTAGTATTTGATAAAAAAAACTTATCTCTAAAGGCTAAGTTTCTTTGTATGGGTTCTAAAATACCTTGTTCTATATAATGACCTAAGAATCTAATCTTAGTCTGAAATAGAGACATTTTAGTTTTACTAAGTACTAAACCATCTTCTTTAACACCACAAAAAATATGTTTAGGTGTTTAAAATGATCATTTGAAGTTTTATTATATATTAAGATATCATCAATGTATACTATACAAAATTTAGTATAAGGATTAAATATATCATTCATCACTCTTTGAAATTCAGAGGGTGCATTCTTTAAACCAAAAGACATAAAATTTTATTCATATTATCCAAATAAAACAGTGAATGCAGTCTTATACCTGTCTTTAAGATTAATCTGAATTTGTCAAAATTAAAATTTCATATCAAATTTACTAAAAATATTTGCTTCATATAATCTTCCTAATAAATCTATTTTATTTGGAATATGATACCTAATCCATTTTAAAAATTTATTTAATGGTTTATAATTTATTACTAATCTAGAGACTTCTCTTTATATCTCAGAAGCCTTGTTCACATAAAATGTTACACAAGACCAAAGACTTCTAGATTTAGTAATAAATTTTTTATTTTCTAAATCAATTTTTTTTAATAAAATTCAATCATATCAGACGCCATTTGAATGGGCCGGGCTTTAGTTATAATAGACTTTTCATCAAAACCTATTTCATATGGTAAATCAATCATATGTTGCTTTCGATTCCAAAATGCATTTAGAATTTCAATACATAATTCATTTTTAATTTAAAGTTTTAATTTATTAATTTTATTTTGTGTAAATTTATTTTTTAATTATTCATTTATTTTTTGTAGATAAAAATTATTTTTTAAATTACAAAGTTATTCAGATTTTACTTTTAATGATGCATTTGTTTGTAGTTCATAAATTGAATGAGCTTTAAGCAGATTAAAATTTTTCTTTTTAGGTTTTTCTATAAATGAAAAAATATGTTTTTGATTTTTTACTTCAAAATTTATACTATCATATTTTATAGAATAAAGGGTAATTAGATTCATAAATGAAATTCCTAAGATTACCATATGATGAATATTAGCCAAAATAAATATATTTTTTAATTCTAAATTTTTATCAATTATTGAAGCTTCTGTTTTACCAATAATACTTAATTTAGATTTATTTACAACAGATAAGCTTTCATTTGTTTCATGCCAAAATTTTTTGAAAACTAGGTTAGGTTTAATATAATTTAAGTCAGCTCCTGTATTAAATAATGTTATAATTTCTATATTATAATTATTTAAAAATTTTATTTTTATTAAATATTTTCTTGATGTAATTTTCTGTAATATAAAAATTATATTATCAGAAATTTTATCTTTACTTATTATACTAATTTCATTATTATTAATTTCTTTTTTATTAACTTGTTCTTTTTTTTTCTTCTTCTTCTTCCTCATCAGAAGAAGTAGAATTTAACAAGAATTTTATTAATAGAGAATTATTCTCTTGTTTAATTTTTAATTCTATTTTTAATTCTTTATTTTTTATAAATCATTTATTATTGATTTAATTTTAATTATTTTATTTTTATTTAGGATTGAAGTTAGATTATATGTTTGTTTACCAGTACTAGGTACTACAGAAAATTTAGATTTTTCATGTGAATCTTCTAATAATTTATTTAAGAATATTTCTTAGATTTTAGGATCATTTATACTTCTAAAATAAATTTTTATTTTTTAGTTAAAATATTTATTGATTTTCTACTACTACTAGTTTCAGTACTAGTTCTTATATCATCTATTTGATTTATTTCTTCAAAATCTAAAAATTTTCAGAATCTGAATATTGTAAATATAGTTTATAGATTTTATTTAATACAGATTATTCTAATTTTAGTTCTTGTAATTTTTTGTTAAACTTACAAAATTTAAGATGTATATCCATTTTTACCACAATTATAACATTCTAAATCTTTATATGATTTAAATTGTTTATCTTTCTTTCTAAGAATTTTTATTTTGGTAAATTTTTTAGATTTATAAGATTTCTGTTTCTTATAATAATCTTCTTTATTGTATTTTCTTTTATAATATTTTTTATAAGAATTTTTATATGGTTTATTATATTTTGTAGAATATTGTCCACTACAGTCTTTATAATTTTGGGTTATACTATAATCAAATTCTTTATAAAATGAGTCTAATTATTGCTTAGTTTTCCTCATTTCGTATTTTAATAATTTTTGAAGTTTTATATCTTGACAAAACTTTAATCCTTCTTTTTGAACTATACTTACCGATTGACCATAAGTCAAACTGTCATAAGGAATATGATTTTCATATTATTGTTTTATATGATTTTTAACTTTCTCACATAGGAAGAAGGACAATCCTGCTAAGAATTTTTTATTCTAGATAGCCTAATTGAAATCTTCTCTAAGCATAATCCTAGTTAGAAAAGTTGTTTTATAAAACTGAAAATCAATAAGTTTTTACACCTAAAGTTACTTAGTAATTCAATATTTTTATCTTTCAAATAAGTAGGATCTCCTATAAAGTGAAATGATATAATCAATATCAGTATTGCTAGTGCATCCTGAATAGTATCACCATATTCATTTAGTATAAGGGTTTCATCTTCATAAATTTTTATAGCATTTAATATTTTTAAATGTTGTTCATCAGTGAGATGATTATCCCACCAATCTTTTAATTGACTTGTGAAGTCAGCTATAATTAATTCTGCTATAGTTATATCTGATATATCAATTTGAGTTCTATAAGCATTAACAACTATTGTCATCTGCTGTAGAAGACTCAAAATATTATATTCTGATAGGCTATCAATGTTTCATTCATAAACTGAGGAGGTATTATATTTATACTGTGATAAAGTATTTGGTCTATCTATAATTTCTAAGTCCGGGGTAGACATTCTAAGTACTATAAAATGATGATGTGTTATGCTATTTATTTGTGGATCTATATCTTTACTAAAAGATTCAAGATCTTCAGTTTCAGGTTAAGAATCCCCAACTAATTCTGAATCATGATCTTGGGTTACTATACTAATAGTTTTAGAAGCTTTAAATTGAAGTGTTTCTTGAACTGCCAATTTTGACTCAGATGTAGAATCAATTTTACTTAATTGGTATTTAATTGTTTTTATAAAATTAGAAAATTTAGATTTGACTTCTTATTGTCTTTTTTTTTTGAAATCTCAAAAGGTTTTAAAATATTAGTTTTTAATTTTTTTATCTGAAACAGTTTTCTCGACTGATTTTATTATTTCTTTATCTTTAATAGAATTTTCTATTCTATTTAACTACAATTCTATACTTAGTAAATATGCATTACAAAAATTATTTTGTACTAATATTTTTCTATTTGGATCATCTTTTGCTACAATTTTAAATGGTGCAGCTTGAATTTCTCTATCACCATACATAAATATACTTGAAGATTTAGGTGGATGTTCACTTTATATAATTTTATCATTTACTTTCTATTCTGTTTCTTTTTTTTCCTAACTGTTATAGGATTTATTGAATTTTCTGCTTTAATATTTCCTTTATAAATTTTTTTAAACTAATCAAAGAATTTCATATTGCCTTCATATTATTTTATAAAATTAATATATTTATTCTTTATGGATTCAAAATCATTGACCTTATTATGTTCTTCTTTTAATTTATTTATATTATTTATTGAAGTTAATTTTTTATTTAATTTTTCTTTGCTAAATATAATTTTTTTATTAATTACATTTAATTCTCTATCTATGTTTGTTACATTATCTGCTACAAAAGAAGCTGCAGGTGACATAGGTAGAGAAGGAGACTGTTCTCTATACTGTTCTTAGTTATAATTAAGGTTTATTTCTATAGGGTTCATATTTCCTGTAGAGTTATAAAAAATGTGGTATAGTTGTACTATAATCAACACCTTTTAATTTACTACTGATTTCAGGTAATGTACAATACCTAAGTTTTACTACTGTTTGTAAAATAAGTTTAGATTTTTTTTTCCTTATATGAAGCATATATTAGAGAGGATAATTGTGAGGCTCTTCCTATATCCACTGTTGAAGCAGATAAGGAAGAATCAGAATACCTATTACTTATACTATATCTACTAAATTTTAATTTAACTTTATCATCTTTATATTGTTCAATTTTACTAAGTGTTATATTAGGTTTTACTATTTTTTTAAGTTCTGAAGGGGGAACTATATTTTCTAAAATTCACTCATCGGGAAGACTAATGTCTTTCCATTGAATAATTTTAGGGATTACTGTATTAGCTTTACTAAATTCTGATTGAAAAAATTTAGTTTCTCCTTGTTTAGGATTCATTATGTATTTAGTTGCAAAAGTTGAGAGATCATGACTTTATAATATATTTTATATATTAATGCTACATAAATTGATCCTTCTAACATTTTATAATTGTGAGTTTTAATTTCTAGTATAACACTTTTTAATATATTAGGGTCATTTAAAGATATTATAATATCAAGAAAGCAATCAAAGGAAATAGGATTATTGCTTAAGCTAATTTCTATTGTTCCTAAAAGAGAATCATTAAAATTTATAAATCTAGCATCTCTAACTACTGCTAATATACTTATATCTACTTCCATTATTATTCTCCTATAAGTTATTTACTTATTTTAAAGATTATATTTTATATTTTAAAGTTTATCTTGTATAAATATGTTCTGCACCTGCAACTTAGTTTGATCTGGTGCATCAGAAATTTGCATTTTAAATTCTGTATAAAATTTGTATTTTCTTTAAACTTTACTATATGAATTATTATATAGATCTATTGGTATATTGGATGAAAACTCAAATATAAATTCAAAAGCTGAATCTGAATGGACAGTAGTCTTATCTGCACTTAGGTGTAATAATTCCACGTACCAAAAATTCTATATAATTATTTGTATAAATTTTATTTGTTAAAGTCAATAGCCTTTGATGTTTGGTTACTATTTTCTGTAAAACTTTATTATTATAAATAAATATATATTTTTTATATATTCTTTCATATAATTTATATGTTTCTTATATATTTTCATTTAATTTATATGTTTTTAATATGTACTTTTATTCTTTTTTATTCTAGATAGATCTAAAAGTGTGGCTCATGCCTGATTGATTATTGCTTAAATCTCCTAGATTTCTTTGTTTTTATATATGATCTACAAATAATTTGCTGGTATGAGAGCAAATTGTTGATGGCCTAATCATTTTGTCAAATTGTTTTATATACAATCCACAAACTATATATATATATATATATATATATATATATAACAAGCTGTAGCGAAACGTTGGTGGCCTAATCATTTTGTCAAAAGATGGTGTTTGGTTTATCATTATATTCTTCCTTAGTTGACAATTGGATATTCCATTTTAAATGCCAAGGGTAGCGAGTAGCCAGATTAATGAGCAATTGATGCTGAAATTTAATATTTTATGCTTATTAAATTTGTTATGTGTGATATAATTCTCAATTTGTCATTTGTACTAGTTTATCATACATCTTCAGCTAGTTTCTTACAATAATATTTACAAAACCCTTCAATTTTAGGGGAACTTATATGATGTGATTGTTTTTTATTTTTTTTTTTCAAAAGTACACTGCAATTTTTTTTTTAAAAATTATTATGTAGCATAATAATGTGCTACGTGTCACTATCGTGTCAAGTGTTACTATCTCAATTTTATTAATATTTATTTAAAAAGTTCAAATAGAAATGAAATACTATATTTGATAATGATTTATTTTGGAAGAGTCTAAATAAGATTATGATATTATAATAGTTATATTTATTTCAAAAGTTTAAATAAAATCATGATATATTATTTGATATTTATAAAAATTAGTTCTCCGTATATATAACCACAAAAAAGCCATAATTATTATATTATTATCCTCTTTTTTCATAGCATTCTTCAGCTTTAAAATTGCAATAATATTATTAACTATTATACAATTATTCAATTGACGTGCAAGTAATATATCATATTTTTTATTTTTAAATATTTTTTCATATGTTTCGTTTGTTTTTTTTTATTTATTTTTGTTTAATTATTCTATTTGCAATTATTATCGTTCTTCATCCCATAGTCAATCTCCTCATTGTCATTTGATTTTTTTATTATTAGATTTTTTAATATTTTTTATCATTTGTTTAATTTATTTTATTTGTATTATTATAATTTAATGTGTCAGAAGAGTTTAATTTGTGTTATTATGTATTCTATTCTATTCTATTGTTTTATCAATTTTCATATATAATTTGTTTTAAAAAATAATTACAAATTTTGTACAAAAGAAATTAGGTCAACCCATATATTGACATGATACGACACAATTCAACATGATACGATATACTTATATATGGACCAATAGGTCATATTGTGCCATTACTTTTTAAATTTCTGCACAGCTCAATATGTCATGCATAATTTTTTGAGTCGACACAAAAATATTACAAGCACTATAAATTTGAGTCAGATTGGCACATCACAACCCAATTGCAATATATATCGACATTGTATGCTCTTAATATATGAAGCATGAACATGGATATGAGACATAGACATAATACAATATAGACATGTCGATATAACAGTTCTTAAAAAATAAGGATATAATATGGGTAGGATACATTTATAAATATATAAATACATATATATATATTAATATGTATTAAGTTATAAAAATACAATAAAAATACACATATATTAAAAAAATATAAAATAGTTCATTTATATATCAATATAATTATACACACTACAAGAATGTATCGAATTGCCGACAAAATTTTTTTTGTTGGTAATACCGACAGAATACAGAGAGAAATGATTAAAAAAATAAATTAAAAAATACTCCGACGAATTACCAATAGAATACCGATAAAAAAATTTATCGACATATATTTTGTCGACAATAATGAAGCCAACAAATAACGCCAATAATTACTGATAGACTTTACTGACAAAAATATTTTTTGTAGGTAAAATTATCGACAAAAATATTTTTTATAGGTAAAAACACCGTCAGAATATATTTTCTGTAGGTAATACCGATAAATTATATTTTTTGTAAGTAATACCGACATAAATATTTTCTGTAGGTAATACCGACATAATATATTTTCTGCAAATAATACCGATAAAATATATTTTTTATCGGTAAAATTATTGAGAGAAAGTATTTTCTGTCAGTAATACAGAGAAAATATATTTTCTATAAGTAAAATTACCGACAGAAAAAATATTCTGTTGGTATTACCCACAGAAAATATTTTCTATGGGTAATACCAACAGAATATTTTTTCTGTCGATAATTTTTTAAAAGAAAATTATTATCTCGGTAAATAAATAGTTACAACCCAATTAGTTAGGCGAAAATTTTACCGCCATTATTTGAGATATTTACCAAAAGAAATTATTTTTCTGCTGGTAAAATTACTGAGAAAAGTATTTTTTATTGGTAATACCGAGAGAACATATTTTTCGTAGGTAATAATGATAGAATATTTTTTCTGTCGGTAAATTTACAGACAAAAAAATTATTCTCTCAGTAAATAAATAGTCGCAATCCAATTAGGTGGACGAGAATTTTACCGCCATTATTTGAGGCATTTATAGAGAAAAAATATTTTTTTATCCGTAAATTTACCAAGAAAAATTATTTTTTGTGTGTAATACCGATAAAATATATTTTCTGTAAGTAAAATTATAAACAAAAAATATTTTTTGTAGGTAATACCGACATAATATTTTTTCTATCGGTAATTTTTTGGCAGAAAATTATTCTCTCGATGAATAAATAGTCACAACCCAATTAGTTTCTGTTGATTCTCTCTTCATTTTTTTTTTATTTCTTCTCTCCCTCTTTATGCCTCCGTCTGTCCCTTTTCTTGCTTATAGAAGAAGAAGAAGAAGATGAAGAAGAAGATGAATAAGAAGAATAATGTATTTATTTTTATGTTTTAATTTTTAATAATTTTTGTAATATATGTTAAATTAATTTGTTTTTTAATTTTAATGAATTTGATATTTTGTTTTGATTTTGTGAGTGTTATAGTTTAAGTTGATTATTTATATTTTGGTTGTGTACTGTTTGATTTTTAAAGTTATTTTAATTAATTTTAATATTATTTTAGAAATTTTTAAAATTTTCATAATATATTTAGAAATGTTTTTATAATTAGAAATTTATTTAGAGTGTTAGATTTTTTTTAAAATATTTTTTTGATTTTTTAAAAAATTTAGAAAAAAATTGATTTATTTTTATAAATTTCAAAATAAAAATTATAAAAAAATTAATATTTTAAATTTATCTGTTTAAACAAAATATGTTTTAAGAAATTTTAAATTTTTTTATTATATTTTTTGAAATTTTTTGGTAAATAAAAATATATTAGGGTGTTTTATAATTTTTTAAAAAAAATTAGCAAAAATTTATTTATTTTGATAAATTTTAGAATAAAAATAATTTAAAAATTATTATTTTTAATTTTTTAATTAAATAGAATATGTTTTATTAAATTTTAATTTTTTTAATTTTTAATTTTTTTTTGGTAAATAGAAATATTTTAGGGTGTTACATTTTTTTAGGGTATTTTTTTATTTTTTAAAAAAATTTAAGTAAACTTAATTTTAAAATTTTAATTATAAAAATAAATTAACAAAAAAATTATTTTTTTATATTTTCGTTATGTAATACCGACATAATTTTCTCTCGGTAATATAACATAATTTTTTGTCAAAAATTACCAACATAATTTTCTCTAGATAATTTACAGATAAAATTTTCTGTCGGCATTACTAACAGAATTTTCTATCGGTATTACTGACAAAAATATTTTTCTCTCGGTAATTTATCGATAAGTATTTATTTTCGTCAGTATTTTTATTACCAGCAAAGAAAATAACTAAAAAAATTTTCTATCGGTAATCTGTCGGTAAATCTAATTACCGACAAAAAAATAAGGATTACCGAAAAAATTTTTCGTCAATAATCCGGTACATTCTTGTAGTGACATGGAGACATATATACATATATTTATAAATATTTTAATTTATAAAAATGAAATGAGAGGAAAATATATATTTTAAAATAAATATATATTAGTTTATTTATAAATAAATATAATAATCCAAGTAAAAAAATAAATTTTTTGTAACAAAAAAAGAGGCTTTATAATTAAAATTAATTATAATTATCTAGTTAATAATTTATCAATATCATGTAAATAAAATTACATGATAAAATATAATCTAAAATATCTTAAAAACATCCTTAAAAACTCATCACTTTGTCTTATGCATATCTTAGCCGTATTTTGTGTATAACCTAATTGTGTCTGTATGTGTCTAAAAGATAAAAAAAAATTAAAAATTAAAATATATATGGAGTCGTGTTCGACACGCAGGCCCATATCTATATGTGAAAAAAATTTAAACATCAATACTTCCCTCTGCTTAAAATGCCAATGCTTTATAGCTCTTAATTAGCTCTCTCGTTGCTAAAAAAAAAAAGGTTAAATACGCTCCCTTAAACTTATAATGTTTAATCATTTTGCTCATTAAATTTTTAATTTAACTATATAAACTCATATTTTCTTAACTTATAAATATAAAATTTCTAAATTACACTAACACACGCTGAGTTACTGGAATATCTTTTTAGTATAAAATATATAAATATAATAGTTAAAGTGATTAGTATTTATTAATATAAATATTTATTAGTAAAAAAAATAGATAAATATATGGAATAAGGTGATTAAAATAAAAGTTAAGAATTAAAGTGATTAAGTAGTATAAGTTCAGGGGCTACTTTTGTTAAAAAAAAAACTAAAATAGATCCCACTAGGCTGTAGCTATCTGAGTAAAACTTATAGGTAATAAAATCTCAACCGTCAATTGCTCTCCACTTTACTGCTCACCTTTCACGGGCACCAGTACCATAATGGGCTTGTCTTTCAAGCGACATTTTGTTCAAGATTGCTAAACGCCTCGATATTCGTGTTGACGTCCTCCATGTTCACGCAGTTTGTAACTCATGGAGGTTGTCGGTTCCTTTTGCTCCTAAAATCCCATGTCCTTACCCTCCTCTTAAGCTCCCTTTCCCTATCGGCTCTAACCCATCTCTCAATCCCGAGTGCCATGGCTATTTCTTGCTCAAAGAAGCTGCCATTTATGTACTGCAAAAATTTCAAACTCATGGAACACTACCAAGACCTGGCTCATCCTAATTGAAGACTCTAATAATTCAGGGAAGGTCATTCTCAAAGATCGATTCTAATTTAGGAATCTGCATAAGAAGCTACCTATAGTTTTGAACTTGTTGGATTATAGAGTTAACGAGCTTAGCAAGGTTCATAGGCTTGAATTTGTTCAGCAAGGAAATGCTCATGAGCTTGAATTTAATGAATTGAAATCGACTTAGATCAAGAAAACTGTTACTACTTCAAGTTTAGACAAAATTGGGGATGGGTTTGCTATAATGGCTTTGCATACTGGTGGGAAATTGGCTGTATGGCAAGGTTTCAAATATCGGTTGTTTTGTATCAAAACAATCAATATTTAACGAAATTTAAGGAGGCCGGTATAAGTTTGGGCGTTATATGAATGAGATTTTCCAAATGATAAAATCACCTTGAATCACCTGCTTGTATTGTTGAATCGGTGAATCGGCCGTTATGGGAACATTTTGAATCGGCGATGAAATTGTGCATCTGCGTGTTAGCTAAAACAGATGAAAGCACAAAGAAATTAATTATGAAAAAGAAACAGAGTGGAACAGAGTATATCTCACAATTAGAAGAAAAAAGCTTATTATTATCTTTTCACTCGATTTTGCTGCCTTCCCACCTTGATCAGAAGCTTGTTGTTTTCATCATAGACTTTACAGAGTCCATTACCAATATCTGCTCGACCACCGCTTTCGTCAAACTGACCAAGGCTGATAATATTGCTTCTTAGTTTAGGAATAAAATACACATCAGTTAAGACCAAGTGTTCTCCATTCTTGTATTGGAACAACACTGATCCTAAACCATGTATATTTATTTTTGTTCCATCACCAATTCTCACATTTCCATTAACAGAATAATCAATTTCAGTAAAGCAATTTACATCACCTGTCATGTGGTTGCTAGCTGCTGAATCAAGGTACCAGGTTTTGTTTACTTTGGTTTTTTCTGCCATACACGTATCTTCTCGCAGTGTTTCTTCTTCACATGCTTCAATCATCAATAGGGCAGGTTCATCTTTTTCAGTCAGATTTGCTTGTTCATTCTTCCCTTTCGACAAGCATTCAGAGGCAAAATGCCCCATGTTACCACAACTATAACATTTGATTTTTGACTTATCAAATTTCTTTTTCTGTTGTGGTTCATCCTCCTGCCGTTGATATCTTCCACCATTTCGACCTCGACCACGTCCTCTTCCTCGTCCACCTCTAGAACTTGAAGTTTCCTTTAATTTTCCTTTGTTCTTCTTGGCATCTTCAATTGCTTTCCATTCCGCCTTTGTTAGAAGAACAGTTTCTTCAGATTTTGAGCCACAATTTAAGATTCTTTCTTCATGGGCTTTGAGTGAACCTATCACCTCCTCAATTGATTTGGTGGTTAGGTCACTAAATTCTTCAATTGTGGCCGCAATCTGAAGAAATTTGGATGAAACTGACCTCAACAGTTTCTTAACCACTTTCTCATCTTCTACAGCATTGCCAAGACTTCTCAATTTATTTACAATGATAGTGAGTTTACCTGAGAAATCATCAACAGGCTCGGTCTCACCCATCTTTAAGGCTTCAAACTCCCTCCATAACGTTTGAGTTCGAACCTCCTTCACCTTGTCAGCGCCTTGGTTCATGGTTTTTAGCATATTCCATGCTTCTTTTGCAGTCTTTTTCGCACCCAATTGGAGTAAGGTATCTTCTCCTATACCTTGATAAATGGCTGCCAACGCCATCTTATCTCTTCGTGAATCAATTGGACCAGCTGATTCGACTGCATCCCATACGCCTTGTGCCATCATAAAGACCTCCATCTTTATAGCCCATGCTGCATAATTACTTTTTGTCAGCATAGGATATTTCAAAGAAACTGAACTTTCTTTGTCGGGGAACAAGGCACCTGCTGCTGTAGTAGAACTCTCTTCATTTGAGCCTTCCTCACTCTCTTTTAGCTCTCTCTCCTTCTGTTCTCTCTCTCTCTGTAATCTGGCTCTCTCTATTTCAAGGTGACTCATTTTTCAAGCCTTTGATCTTAAGGCTCTGATACCAATTGTTAGCTAAAACAGATGAAAGCACAAAGAAATTAATTATGAAAAAGAAACAGAGTGGAACAGAGTATATCTCACAATTAGAAGAAAAAAGCTTATTATTATCTTTTCACTCGATTTTGCTCATATTAGAGCTGGGCCTAACTCATCCTGAAAACCCGAGTTGACAAGAAGAGGATTGCCCAGTCTTATAAGTGACTGGAGCTGCTCATTCCTTACCGATGTGGGATTCACATTCCCAACATCCCCCCTCAAGTGCAACCGGACCTTTCGGTTGACACTTGCTAACACAAGCCCGTTTGGGCGGACCGGCTAGCATCTCTTCATCAGCTTCGGTCATGTGGGGGTTTGGCTCAGGATCTAGCCCGTTTGGGCATTAATTGCTCTGATACCATATTAGAGCTGAGCCTAACTCATCCTGAAAACCCGAGTTGACAAGAAGAAGATTGTCCAGTCTTATAAGTGACTGGAGCTGCTCATTCCTTACCGATGTGGGATTCACATTCCCAACACTGCGAAATTGAAAAGAAGAAGGAGAAGAAGAAGAAGAAGAAGAAGAAGGAGAAGGAGAAGGAGAAGGAGAGGATGGATTTTGAAGGTTTTGCAATTGAGGAAGGTGATGAAGAAGAAAAAAAAGAAAATGAACTGCGTACTAAATACCCGGTGAAACTGAATTTCTTTGATGCTGCATAAGAAGAAGAAAAAGTATTAATAAATAATTAATAAATAACAAATAATAAATAAATATTAATAATTAATTAATAATTAATATAAATAATAAATTAATAAAATTTTAAATGATATTTTTTAATTAGTAAGTGATATATTAAAATTAATAAATTTGTAAATGATATTTTTTTATTTCTAATTTTTAAATAATTTTTTTTATTTTTAATTAGTAAGTGATATATTAAAATTAATAAATTTGTAAATAATTTTTTTAATTAATAAGTGATGTATTATTATTATTATTATTTCATTAATTTAGTAATATTATCACGTAAAAAATATAAAATGTGTTTGATTATTATTAAAAATTATCTATATATTTTTATATAGTTATTTTTAAATAATTTTTGATAATAATTACATCTTTATTATTATTATAAATTAATTTTAATACATATTATTAATTTATATATTATAAAAATATTTATTTTTTATTTTATATGTCCGATTCATTCCATTTCACCGATTTCATTATTAGATTTGTTTTTTTGGTGATTGCAACTGCATTCACGAGAGCGATAGTCGATTTAAGACATTTCATACCGATTTAATCTGATTCTACAGTTTAAAATCTTGCTGTATGGAGAATGGGAGACAAGAAATGGTAAATGGAACAATATCAATGATAATCACGAGCGATCCCGTTATCTTGACATTGCTTATCATAATGAGAAATTTTATGCTCTTGATAACACTGGGTTAGTCATTTTTGTCGATCCTGTTACACTGAAATTTACTGACGTTTCTTCTTTGTACTCTGGTTTTGGATATGGTGGTCCGTTTAAGTTCTTGGTGAAGTCATTTGGGAATCTTTTTCGGATTGATAAGTATTTTCATGATAATTTTGAACTTATTGTTTATTGTTCTGATTCTGCTGATAAGCGCCATGTTCCACTGGTAATTTACAAGCTCGATGAAGAGAAACGTGACTGGGGAACCATGTAGAGTTTTCCCTTCCATGCTCTCTCTCTCGACAAATACATATATCTCCTAATGGAATCTTTTACTTTCCTGTGACATTTTTGGTGGGTTGACATTATATGGTGTCCAAAATTTTGAAATAGTGGCTTTTATTGGATTCCATAGCCCTTATTCCATGTGACTGCGTGTGTTTATTCTGTAGCTGAGAGATTTGGCTGAAGTTCCACAATGTCCCTCTATCAAATTGTGTGCAAGACCATGTATGGTTTGACGCATTTTTATTTTCTAGGTTCCCAGAGAACAATAGATTTTGTAACTTTTGTCATCTAAAAGTACATCCCATGACTGGTTGTCCACTCAGAATGTGAATATTTTTCCATCTTTAGATGTAATTGAAGTTTCAATTTCTTGGTCGTGAAAATTTTCAGTGAGATTGCTGTTTTGTGTTTTGGCTTTGCAAGACTACATTTTTTTTGGAGACTCTCACTCTATATATTGCCATGCAGTATTTTTCTTCTCTTAATTGTCTCTTCTTGTAAATTTATCTTGAATCTCCTTTTGTCAAGCTTCCTTTTTTTTAAAAAAAAAATTTGTATACAGAGTACCTAGTAGAATTCTATTTTGTTACTTTAAAGTAATGTCTTGGCAGGATTATAGGCATATGATGTACACATTCTTCAATCTTTTGATTGATAGTATAGATCATTTACTTGGCAACTTTTTGTAATTATAAATGCACTTTATTGCATCTTCTTAAGATTCTGGGTGATATTCTCTAGACATTCCTTAAAAACTTATTAAGATTTATATAATATATTGGCTGTTAGTTAATTTTTGCTTGCTTACTGTTCCTGCTGAGATTATTCTAAATAAGGTGATCGAGATGGGTTAATCAGTCTTACCTCTCATGTTCGTTTTGCTTCTGTTTTTTTTTTCTCTCTCTTCTTTCTCACCAAATTGATATAATGACCTCTTGTATGTTTTTTCTGGTTTCATTTGGCATATAATTTCACAGCAGTCTCTTGAAAATGTGAACACTGAATAGAAACATGCACATTTTCGACCCATTTTTATTTTCTGTAGCTGGAGAAACATAGGATTTGGCGTTGATATGTTTGCTTGATCTATTCAATTATGTATTTGTAAATATATTATATTTTCTTCTGTCCATTCAAATAATGGCTTTTGTGTTAGGAAGTTGTAGAATGAGGTATACAATTACAACTAAAGTAGAAATGAGAAACAAAATGAAAATAATGAACTTCAAAGATTTACGTGGAAAAATCTTCAAATTAATTGGAGCAAAAAAACCACGGACAAATTGTAGAAGGATTTTATTATAGCAAAAGGATTATAACAATTTCTTTCTAAAATAAGGAGAGCACAATTGACAATACTCTCTCTTATAGTAGGAGAAATTAAAACCTCTCTCTCTAATAAAAGGAAAGACAATATTTAAGAGAAATCACTTTTCTCTCTAAAACTCTCTAATAATTTTTTGAAATGAATTTCAAGTGAAGGCTAAATGGTTTATATAGACTTCAAAAAAATGGGTTGGTAGAATTTTACCTAAGTTAGGCACCTCCATTTTTGACCTCCTTTACCTAAGTTAGACACCTCCATTTTTTACTAAGAATAACCTAAGTTAGGCATCTCCATTTTTGACCTCATTTACCTAAGTTAGACACTCTCCATTTTTTACTCTACAAAAATAATTTTATTACCACATTTTGATCCTGATTGTTCACAGATACTTTATGAAGAGTTTTGTTCGAGTGAAGTTCAACAAGCCATGAATGCATGAGGAAGTTGCTTTTGAGTAGAATGTATATATAGCACTAAGCTGCATCACCTGTCTCTTTTGTTTATCTAAAACTCTTGGGTGTTGATGGCCTAATCATCAGTAATACCCGCTCTTTCTTATGTTATTGAATTTATTATATGTGATATAATTCTCAATTTGTCATTCTTACTTGTTTAATATACTTCTTTAACTATTTTCTTAAAATGATAATTAGAAAACCCTTCAATCTTAGAGGAAATTATATGATGTCACATTTTTTTAAATTTTTTTTGTCAATAATATCCTGCAATTTTTTTAAAAATTTAATATTATGGATTTTTAAGCTTAATCATATATATATATATATATATAAATTGTTGAAAACTAAAAGTGAGTATTTTTTAAATTGAAGAAAATTTATTACTTTTTTTTAAAAAAAAAAGTGATCAGTTCTTACAGTTTTTTTTTTGATAAAATTACACTATATAGTATACTTTTTAATTTTTATTTCAAAAATATCTTATTTATTGAGTATATCTATATCTAATATATATTAAAAATATACTTTTAAAAAGAAGTATTTTTAAATTATTTTTGAAATAGAAAAATAGAAATTTTTAAAAATATTTTTACTTTTTATTGTTTTTTTGAAGAACCCTTTTCGCTTTTTTTTTTTGGTTTTTTTTACGAAACCCAAGTTTTTTAAAGGACTTTTTATAAAACTACCTACAAAAATATTTTTTTTTAAAAATACTATTGATATAAATATTTTTTAAAATTACCTAAAAAGTTTATAAAATTACAAAAATATTACATATCATCATATTTTTACGATTTAAATATATTATAAATATATTATATATATGTCATAAATTTTTTAAAAAAATATATAAAAATTGAGTTTATTTAAAATATTACTTTATAAAATAATACCTTTAAAAAAATAATATAATTTTATAAAAATTTATCAAAAAAATCTTAAAAATAATATTTTGTAACATAATTTTATATATTTTAAATATATTGTGCATATGTTACAAATTTATCATGTATATATTATACATATATTATCGCTAAGACGTATAAATATCTGTCACTATATCGACTGTCCCTATAAATTTAGTGACAGATAATTACTATTGACAATAATTAACAACAGTAATTTTCGTCATTAATTATAAATATCTGTCGCTAATTTTTCAGTCGTCTATTTATTTGGAGACATATTTTGCGACAAAAATTTCATCGCAAAATTTATAATTATTTTTTAAAAAATATTTTTAGAAAATAAAATAAATAATTTTATTAAATAATTTCTAAATTATTTATTTTCAAAAATTATTTATTCTATTACATAATCTATATATTAAAAAAATAAACTATTTATCAAATAATTTCTAAAAAAATTCTTTCTCTAACAATTTTTTAAAACCAAATTATTTTACAATATAATTTCTAAAATTATATATTCAATAAAATAATTATTCAACTAATAATTTATTTATTTTTAAAAATTATTATTCTAATAAATAATTTACTCATTGTAAAAAGAAGAAAGAAGAAAGAAGAAATAAGAAGGAAGAAGAAAGAAGATGGAGAAATGTTAGTCGATTTATGTATATCAATTTTAAAACCGCAAGTGCACAGTTCGTAACAAGTAATATAGTGATAGTAAGAGTCGATCTCACTGGGAAAGAACAATTTGATTAACTAAAATTTAATGTAACTATCATCTGAAAATTAGCAAATTGCAACAGTTTAATTTTACCTATTTAATCTAAATCTATCCAAGTCAATTACTCTAAACTAAATGTTCAAATAAACAATGATAAAGGAGTATGATTAGGTTTCATTAGAGTTTTTACTATGGGTATAATTAATGAAACATTAAAGTTCAATTCTTAATTTCAAGATATCCAATATCACTTAATTCATCCACTTCTTTCTCAAGCAAAGAAAATATAATAGGGCAATGATTAAATTACTATTCTCATATCAAATAATCAATGTCCAATTCAATTAAATCAAGATATCAATTCTAGATTTCTAAGCAATCAATCTATCTCTAAACTAATTACTCAATGTTGATGATTTCACATCAAAAATCACATTCAACTTTCGTGTTTTATTTGACTCTTTAAATTTAACAATTGGTAGCCAAATAATTGCTAATCAATTAAACCAAAATCATCAAATCAAGGATAAAGATAATCAATCTATGAATTTTAATAGATTATAATTAAACCCAAAGTTTAAACATTTAAATTCACCTAATTCCACAAAGGGATTAGTTGCTCATAACTAAATTAAATATAAAGAACATAGAATTTAAGAAAATAAACATGATATTCATAATCCAAATATCCAAATCAATAATAAAATAAAGATATGAAATAAAACATAAACTAAAATAGATTAAGAAATATTCTTGTAGAGATGATAAAGTTGTCCTCAAGCTCAAAATTTCTCTTCCTTTGATTCCCTAGTGGTGAAAAACTAATTTTTCCCCTTCAAAAGATGAATAAGTACAATAGAAAATTGCCTCTAGACCACCTTTTGATACTGATCACGTTCCCCTTGTGCAACCATAGGTAGCTTCTTTAAATCAGACTCTTATTTCTACCCAACTTCTGTTTTAAAATTTGAATTTAAATTTCAAAAATGACTTTCTATTAGATATCTTCCTTATGCCTAATTGATTCCTTCAGTAAAGTTGTAGCCCCATAAGATTAGATAATATTAGGTTTTTGAATAACCTCATTCGGACTTCAGACGCCCCAGTTATGGCCCATTTACTTTCAGTGATACGGACTAGACTTCTGCTTCTGAAATTAAAGCTCAATTTTGACTTTTTAGTTGGAGGCCCAAACGAACTCATAATTTAACAAACCAAACCTCTTTGGAAATATTGAGATGTCCTCTATTAAATTTATGAATACCACTTTTTCAAATTTTCGCTTTACAACCATCAAAATTTTTCTTGAAAATCTAAAAGTCTAATTCTGCCAAAAATTTCAGCTTATACACAATTACAAGAAATTAATTTAAACTAAGTCTAATTCAGGAATAATAAAATAAAAATACATAAATAAGCTTAGAATAGATTAATTCAAGTTAATTACATGCATAAATCTAATAGAAAATATAAGGTCAATTTACACTTATCAAATTCTCCCACACTTGAACTTTTGCTTATCTTCAACTAAATTAGCATCATTAAATCGAACTCCAACAATCAATCAAACTCAATCAACCAAAGAAAAATAATAATCACTTATTCTTAACTTAAAATACTAAACTTCAACGAATCATAACCTCAATTAATTTCACAAACTAAGCGTACTTATATAGATGTGTGATTAACAAAAACTTTTTGTAATAAATCATAGTTAAAAGAAATTCACCATAACTCATTAATCCAAGAACATAGCAAGCATCACTAAGTAGATAATTTCTCACAACAATTTGGGATAAATAAGAACTAAAAATTTATCATTAGAATTATATATATTCAATGGGTGCATTTTATGCTCCATTCCATTATTGTTGTTATTATTATTTTTTCTTTTTTTTTTATATATAAGATTAAAGCATTTTCTGCTCCATTCCACCTTAATTATCTAAAGTGAGTGCGTTTAACTCTCCATCTAGCAAAAAATTTAATATAATAACTATATTAATTACACATAATTCTTATATCATATCACATATAATTAAACAATTTACTTCTTTAGTGATATGTGCTAGTTCAAGAATCTATTGCATTACGATGAACAAAAAACTATGATCAAAACAATTTTACGTATTTTTTTTTAAAAGTAAGTACTCTTAATTTGTAAAATTTTTTAAGATCAAAACCTTATCCATTCCATGCGTTAAATCAAGAATAACCAAGAATTATTTTAATCTAGCTAAAAAAATTTAATTATCAAGTTAAAATCTAAAATAACAATAATTAACTCACTTAATAATAATTAAAGAACAAATAGATATCAAAAACTTAATAAATCGCAAAGTAAGAATAGAATAAGTTTCATTTTATTAAAAACTAAAATTTAAATCGACTACAATTAAAAAGGCATAAAGTTAAATAAGAAATTAAACGAAAGACAACTTAAAAGTAAATAATATTTAAATCATACTATCAATAAGAGAAATTTATAGACTTATAAGCTTTTCCCTCTTCCTTCTTAATAGTTTTTTCATTGAATTGAACTTTCTTAGGAATCTTGAGAGGTCTTCCTTTTTTCTTTTTCTCCAACTTAAAAGGCCTATCTCTCTTCCTCTTAGTTGGTGATGGCTTAGGATCATCATCTTTCTTGAGATATCATCTAAAACTACTAAATCAAGTTGGGATCCTACCTCCTCTCATGCTTTCTCTATTTTTTTTTCCTCTCCGCTATCTCATCGAGATCAAAAGTGGATTTATAAGGATCAGGATAAGCATGCCTAAAAGCATAATCAGCAATGAGTTGCTCAGACGTCTCTACAGATGGATTCACAAAAGGTTTTTCAGGATTCCATATGCCTTCTCTATTCTAACCCCAAATATATGATTTTTCTTTATTAATCATCTCTCTTCTCTAAGGCTATGCTAAAGATGTATGAAAGTAATAAGAACTTAACCTTATATAGAGAAGAACTAAAGTCTAATCCTAAAACTATTCAACTAAAGAAATTCTAGTTAAACTCTTAGTGTTAAGGTTTATTAATTAAAAATAAATTCTTAGATAACTAGGATAAGTAATTATTTAAAAATAAAAGATATTATCTCAATCCTAGATACACTAAGATATCTAATTTAAAATTTAAATAAATTCTAATAATTATCGAATTTCTTTTTTTAATAATTTTTTTTAAATTTTGAAAGAAAGAAGAAAGAAAAAAAATTTATTATATACACATCCCCGTCACGATCGCAACGACTATCATGATCGAGACAGAGAATCCGCTGAGCTTGGCAGTCGCGATCGCGACAAAAGTTTCGCAAAAACTGATTTTTTTCTTTTTTTTCTTTTTTAAATTTTAATTTTCTAATTTGAAAAATTCTAACAATGAACACAGCAATACACAAATTGAACACAGTAACAAAATAAAAAATTAAACAAAATAAAATAAATAAAATACTCCCTTTCCACACTTAAAATTTTTATTATCCCCAATGAAAACCATGCAACCACAAACAAGTACTCACCACAACACAACAAATATCACAAAAAAAGAAAATATAATAAGAAAAAGGTAAAGGATGGAAGCTTCCCTAAATCATGGCTATGATGGAGGCGACGGAGTTAGAGAAGGAACAGGCAATCCCGACACTTCTATGTACTTCATTAGCTTGTAATTGTGACTTCTCTCTATGTTGATATGTCATTGATTTATGGACCCTAATTGATCTCCATACTGTCTCTATTGTGCCTCCATAATGTCCAGCTGCGAGCTCATTTGTCTATTTATTTCGTCCATCTTATCGAGTCGCTTTAAAACCTGTCGCCATCCTTGTGCATTATCTGTAGTAGCATCTCCTTTATCATCATCTCTTTCCTCTTCCTCATTGTCCTTTTCTTCATGCACGGGTTGATCACTTGGTGCAGTACTGCTAGAACCTGTTTGGATTAAATTCTTAAAGCACCTTCTTATTGTGGGGTCTCTCAAATTACTATTAGCATTCAAAATCTCAGAACGACATAAAGTGTCAAATGAATATTACTCCCCACTAATACATTTCATTAAGGTATTATTAAGATAAAAAATATTAAAATAAACTGTCAATCCTGTAAGAATATGATCTAATGCAATTGTGCTCTTGGGATATTAACCAATAAATATTAAACTTTGAAAAATGTGATATGTTGTGGACACTTTTTTATTCTTAATAGCACAATACAACATAAATAATTCTTGAACCGACACTTTATTACTTTTTTTCCAAACACAAAATGACACATAAATTTATATAATAATAATAAACTATGATAATGAATCAATCCATTTGGTGTATTTCTTATATTGAAGGAATAAAATTCAGTTAATGTTTTTTAAAATTTATCCACATTAAATTCCTTAGAATGAGTAGTAGCACCTCCTTTAGGCAAACCTAAAGCTTTGAACATCACATCATGATCAATCTCATAATTAACACCTAACAATCTATACTCTAAATTCTTATCCTTAGATTTAGTCATTTTAAGTGTTGTAAAGAATTCAAGAGTGAGTTCTTTATATGTGTCACACCTCTTTTGTACCAATTTTTCCAAACCTAATCTACCAAATAATTATTTCATTTTAGCATCAAGACCCAAATGCTCAAAAACTCCACTGCTAAAATATCTATAAAGAGTAATATTTCTTAAACATAAAGAGAGATATTTCTTACCTTCTTCTTGAGTATAAATGGAAAAGGAGCATCAAAGTGAGAAGAAATATCTACCTCCTCCATGGAAGAGCTTGAAACTTTCTCATTTCCTTTTTTTTGAATAAGCCTTCCTTGCAACACTTTTGGATCTTGAAGCCATTTTTGATGATTTTGAGGAATGGGTAAGGTTGATTTGGTAAGGATTTGCGAGATTAAGGAAGAAATTGGAAGGATTTAGGAGGAGCTTTGTTTGATTTTATGAGGTTTGCAGTTAGGGATTTGGGAGAGTTGTTTAGAGTGTGAGAGAGAAGAAGAAGATAAAAAGAAAGGTGAGGAGAGAGAAAAAGGTTCTGATAGGATTTATTTTTTTAAAAAATAATTTTTAAGAAAATCTGGCCCATCATGATCGCAATGTGTGGCGTGATCGCGACAGAGCCTATTGCTAGCTCGTAATGAGTTAGCTATTACGACTGTTGTCGCCATCATGACAATGGCTTCCCCCCTCTTTTTACATACGGGCTTGTCACTATTACGACGTCTGTCGCCATTGCGACAGTGGCCAAAGAACGCAGTAGTACAAGAGCGCTGCTTCTCGCGTGACCAGAGGTCACTGCCTCTGTTGCACTCACGCTGAACAGCGCGATTGCGACAGAGGGCCACTCCAAACTTCTTTTTTTGTAAAGAAAATAAACATTAAGTAAATAAAAACCCAATTTAGCTCACCTATTCTTGTTCTTTCTTCTCTTCCTTAGCCGTTTGTTTAACAAACAAAAATAAAACATACAAGATTAAAGAACATAAAATTAAAACACCAACCTGCAAAATCAAACTTACTAAATTAATAACTTCAAATTAACTTAATCAAATAAACTAAAACTACTAAGAACCAATGATTAAATGAAAACAAAAGGATAAAAATTTGGGTTGCCTCCCAAAAGCGCTTGTTTAAAGTCTTTAGCTTGACTTTTCTTTGAAACTCAAATATTAAAATAACAAACTAATGCCTTATCAATTGGTTCACCAATTATATATGGCTTTAGTCTTTGTCCATTAACCATAAAAACTTGATTTGAACTATTTTGAATGTCCACCGCTCCTGAATGATGAACTTTAACTACCTTGAATGGCCCTGACCATCTAGACTTGAGTTTTCCTAAAAAAAAACTTTAATCTAGAATTAAACAAAACAATAAGCTGTCCTTCATGAAAGGTACATACCCGGATATGTTTGTCATGCTATGCTTTGGTTCTCTCCTTGTACAACTTGGCATTCTCGTAGGAATTAAGTCGCAACACCTCAAGTTGGCTCAATTGAAGTAGTCTCTTTTTACTTGCAGCTTTCATATCAAAATTTAATTTTTTTTATTGCCCAATATTCTCTATGTTCTAACTCTACTGAAAGATGCCAAGCTTTCCTATAGACCAATCTATATGGAGACATTCCAATCGGTATCTTAAAAGCAGTCCTATAAGCTATAAATCATCATCCAATTTTAGCTCCCAATCGTTTCTAGAATTCCTTACAGTCTTCTCTAATATCCGCTTAATTTCTTTATTAGAAATCTCTATCTAACCACTCATTTGTGGATGATAAGGTGTAGCTATCTTATGATGAACTCTATACTTTCTAAGAAGAGTTTCAAAAGCTTTATTGCAAAAGTGTAAACCTCCATCACTAATAATAGCCCTTAGTACACCAAACCTAGATAAAATGAATTTCTTTAGAAAATGGGTCACTACCTTCGAATCATTAGTTGGACTAGCAATTGCTTCTACCTACTTAGGGACATAATTGACGGCTATAAAAATATATTGGTTGCCCAAAGAAGAAGAAAATGGCCCCATAAAATCAATTTCTCATACATCAAATAATTTAACTTCTAAAATGGGGTTCAAAGGCATATCATTCTTTCTTGAGATATTTCCTACCCTTTGACAACGATCACATTTCTTAACTAAATTATGGGCATCTTGATACATTGTTGGCTAAAAGAATCCCGATTGCCATACCTTAGCATTAGTTTTGGAGGAACTAGCATGTCTTCCACATTCTCTAGAATGATAGAACTCGAGTATGGATTAAAATTCTTCTTCTGGAACACATCTACGGATCAATCCATTGCTATAATGCTTAAACAATAAATTATCCTTTCATATGTAATGCTTTACTTCAGAGAAAAATTTCTTCTTTTGGTTAGCATTAAAATCAAAAGGAACAATCTTACTTACCAAGTAATTCACATTGTCCATATACCAAGGAGAATTCCATGTCAATGAATAAAGTTGCTTATCTGAAAAAGTTTCATTGATTGGGATCTCCTCCACAGCCAATGTCCCCAACTTTGGTCTAGAAAGATGATTTACAACAACATTCTCTAGCCTTTTCTTGTCTCTAATTTCAACATTAAACTCTTGAATCAAGAGCACCCATTGAATTAAACGTTGCTTTGCCTCCTTCTTGGTCATAAGATACCTAATGGCGGTGTGGTCTATATACACAATTACTTTCGACCCAATAATATAAGATTGAAATTTATCCAAAGAATATACCATCGCTAGCATCTTTTTTTTATAGTAGCATAGTTAACTTGAGCATCATTAAGCAATCTACTAGCATAGTAAATGGCATAGCATCTTCTATCCTTCCTTTGGCAAAGAACCTCTCTTATTGCAAACTCACTGGCATCACACATTATTTTAAAAGGTAATATCCAATTTGGAGGTGCAATAACTGGAGCTGTGGTCAATACTGTTTTCAACCTATCAAAAGCAATAAGACAATCATTAGAAAAGATAAAATCAACATCTTTACTCAATAAATCACACAGAGATTTTGAAATCTTAGAAAAATCTTTAATAAAACGTCTATAAAATCCGACATATCCAAGAAAACTCCGGATTCCTTTGACGTTTGTAGAAGGAGGCAGCTTTTCTATCACTTCTACTTTTGCTTTGTCCACTTTAATCCCTGCTTGGGAAACCTTATGCCCTGGGATTATTCCTTCTTGAACCATAAAATGTCATTTCTCCCAATTAAGAATCAAATTTATTTTTTTGCACCTTTGAAGCACTTTAGCTAAATTCTGCAAACAAATTTCAAAAGAAGTTCCATAAATGGTAAAATCATCTATAACAATTTCCATAAATTTTCTGCAAAATCATTAAATATAGCATCATGCAACGTTGAAATGTAGCAGGTGTATTACACAAACCAAAATGCATTCTCTTATAAGCAAAAGTACTAAATGGACAAATAAAAGTTATTTTATCTTGATCTTCTGGAGCTATAGGTATCTGAAAATACTCCGAGTACCCATCTAATAAGTAAAAGAATGAATTACCAGTTAACCTCTTCAACATTTGATCAATGAAAGGTAATGGAAAATGATCTTTACGACTGACTTTATTTAATTTTCTATAATCTATACATACTCTCCAACCCGTAACTGTCCTAGATGGAATTAATTCATCTCTTTCATTTTTAACTACTGTCATCCCCCCTTTCTTTGGCACCATATATATCGGGCTTACCTAAGGACTATCCAAAATTGGATAAATAATCCCTGCATCCAACAACTTAGTAATTTCTGCCTTGACCACATCCTTCATGTTAAGGTTTAATATTCTTTATGCATCTACAACAGGTTTACAATTATCCTCCATTAAAATTCTATGCATACACAAAGATGGACTAATACCCTTAATATCTGAAATAGTCCAACATACAACCTTCTTAAATTGTCTAATCACACCTAATATTTGTTCCAATTGGTCCTCAAATAACTTAGCACTTATAATTATTGGAAGGCTTTCATTGGGTCCTAAAAAGACATATTTCAAATGGAAAGGCAATGATTTCATCTCAAGAATAAGTGGTCTTTCAATTGAAGGGGGTGGTAAAGGTGGCGATTTCCCTATCTCTTCAAATCCCTTATGTGCTATTAGTGGTGTCATATGCAAAGCATATGCATAAGCTACTATTTCCTGATTGTCATCATTTTGAGTTGTACAAAGAGTCAAACAAGCCTCTAAAGGGTCCTTTCTAAACTCTTTTTCATAGACTTCTTGAACTAACTAATCAATCACATCAACTCTAAAACAATCATCCATAAAGCTAGGTTCTTTCATAGACTCACTTAGATTGAATTCTACCTTCTCTTCACTTACTTGCAAGGTTAACTTAGCTCCCTTAACATCTATCATTGCCCATGCAGTGGCAAAAAATGGTCTCTCTAAAATTAGAGGAATTTCAATATCCTCTTCCATTTCAAGAATAACAAAATCAACAGGTATAAAAAATTTATCAACTTTAACTAAAATATTTTCAATAATTCCCAAAGAAAATTTTATTGAATAATCAACTAATTGCAATGTCATCCTTGTTGATTTTAAGTCAGTGAGTCCAAGTTTCCTGCAAATAGAGTTTATAATTAGACTTATACTTGTACCCAAATCACATAAAACTTTACTGAAATTAAAATCACCAACAATATAAGGTATAGAAAAACACCATGGATCCTTCAATTTAGATGAAAGTTTATTTATGATCACAACACTGCACTCTTCGGTTAGGGCAACTCTTGTATTTTCTTCAATGGATCTCTTGTTAGAAAGAATCTCCTTCAAGAATTTGACATAGGATGACATTTGAGCAAGAGCATCTACAAAAGGAATATTAATTCTTAATTGTTTAAACACTTTAAGAAACTTTTCATATTGTTTTTTCACTTTTTATCTTTGAAGCCTTTGAGAAAATGGTACAGGTAGTACACAAGGCTTCACTTTCATTTTTGGTGAAAGTGTCTCACTTTCTTCTTTTTCCTTTTCACTCTCTTTACTTTGCACATCTTCTTTAACCATTTCTCCTTCTATTTTTTATTCAACCTTCATTAGGACCACCTCTTATAATTGTTTCCCACTTTTAAGTGTAATTGCTTTATAATACTCCTTAAAATTTATTTCTGGTTTACTAGGAAGAGCCCCTTGACTTCATAGATTAGAAGAGCTAGCTATTTGCCCAATTTGCACTTCAAGGTTCCTTATTTGACTTGTAATTTGATCTATCCTTACTTCTAATCGATCACAATGCTTATCTAATTTGTCAAACCTCTCACTAGAAATAGTAATAAATTTTTCTAAGGCATATCCATTCTTGTTATCTTGGTAATTAGCTTGACCTTGACCCCGATTAGGAAATGGTAGTTGATACATTCCTCTTTGATTGAATTGGTTGCCTTGGTTTTCTTGATTGCCTTGATTGCCACCCCAAGACAAATTAGGATGGTTTCTCTAACTAGGATTGTATGTGTTTCCATAAGACATTTATTGAGCTCTATTTTGATTGGCCCCAAAACGTACTTATTCTTGAGCTTGACATTCAAAATTTTGGTGGTTTCCGCCACACCCTTCACAACTTGCAGTAGTGAGATTAACATGTTCCAGCTTCTTGGCTCAGGCATCAACCTTAGCTGTAAGTAGTGAAATTCCATCAACTTCATGCACACCAACTACCTTCTTAGGTAAAAACCCTCTCACTAGACCAATGTTAATTATTTGCCACCATAGATTTAAGCAATTCCAATGCTTCAGCTGTATTTTTATTCATTAGAGCAACTCTAGCAGCTGCATCAATTGTACTTCTTAATGGTCCTATTATCCCATTATAAAATGTCTGAATAATCAAATATTCTGAAATCCCATGGTGAGGGTACCTCCTTTGAAGGTATTTGAATCTCTCTCATGCTTCAAATAATGACTCTCCATCAAACTGCACAAAAATGGTGATGTTATTTTTGAATTTTGAAATTTTTCCTGGTAGAAAGTACTTTGCCAAAAATCCCTTAGAAAGTTCATCCCATAAGGTTAAAGTTCCAGCAACTTGACCTTGTAACCAAACCTTTGCCTTGTCCTTTAATGAGAAAGGGAAAAGGCGTAGCCTAATTGCATCATCACTTACTCCATTCATCTTGATCGTGTCACAAACTTTTAGAAAATTTGCCAAGTGAGCAATAACATCTTCCTAGTTCAAGCCATAGAAAGCTGTTGTTGAGCCATGTTGGTGAGAGCTAGTTTAAGTTCAAAATTATTAGCATTCACTGCAGGTCGAGTGATGCTTAACCCAATTTGAGTATTAGGCATGACATGTTCTCTCAAAGTTAGGTTTCTTGGTTGAAGTTGATCTTGTGGATCCGCCATGTTAACTTCTTCGTTAGTAGCTTCTTCTAGATCAATTCTACTTTCTGTTTCGAGAGACTCCTGTGCTCGAATTTGTTCCCTTTCTTCTCTTTTTAACCAAAGCCTCTCTTTCCTTGCTCTGTTATTCTCTCTGCACTGCTTCTCAATTTTAGAATTATATTCTTCTAATATTTCTTGCCTGTTACAGCGCATATAATTCCTGCAGAAAAGTAAATGGAAACAATTAACATAAATTTTAAATTAATAGTCTTTTTAAACTTACTGTTATCAAATTAATTTTTCCTTCCCCGGCAACGGCGCCAGAAATCTGTTGGTTGATTTATGTCTATCGATTTTAAATCCGCAAGTGCGTGGTTCGTAATAAGTAATATAGTGATAGTAAGAATCGATCCCACAGGGAAGGAACAATTTAATTAACTAAAATTCAATGTAACTATTATCTAAAAATTAGCAAATTGTAATAGTTTAATTTTACCTAATTAATCTAAATCTATCCAAGTCAATTACTCTAAACTAGGTGTTCAAATAATCAATGATAAATGAGTAGTATTAGATTTTATTGGATTTTTACCGTGGGTGTAATTAATGAAGAATTAAAGTTCAATTCTTAATTTCAAGATATCCAATATCACTTAATTCATCAATTTTCCTCTCAAGCAAGGGGAATATAATAGGGCAATGATTAAATTATTATTCTCATGTCAAATAATCAATGTCTAATTTAATTAAATCAAGATATCGATTCTGGATCCTTAAACAATTAATTTATCTCTAAACTAATTACTCAATGTTGATGATTCCACGTCAAAAATCACATTCAACTTTCGTATTTTATATGATTCTTTAGATTTAACAATTGGTGACCAAACAATTACTAATCAATTAAACCAAAATCATTAAATTAAGGATAAAAGATAATCAATCTATGTATTTTAATAGATTATAATTAAACCCAAAGTTTAAACATCCAAATTCACCTAATCCCACAAAGGGATTAGTTACTCATAACTAAATTAAACATAAAAAATATAGAATTTAAGAAAATAAACATGATATTCATAATCCCAATATGCAAATCAATAATAAAACAAAGACATTAAATAAAACATAAACTAAAATAGAAAAGTTTAAACTAGATTGATGAATATTCTCGTAGAGATGATGAAGTTGTACTTAAGCCCAAATTTTCTCTTCCTTTAATCTCCCAATGGTGAAAAACTAATTTTTTCCCTTCAAAAGATGAATAAATGTATTAGGATATTGCATCTAGTCCCCCTTTGGTTACTGTTCACGTCCCCCTTGTGAAACTATAGGTAGCTTCTTTAAATTAAACTCCTATTCCTACCCAGCTTTTGTTTATTCAAAATTCAAATTCAAAATTCAAAATTGACTTTCTATCAGATATCCTCCTTATCTCCAATTGACTCCTTCAGTAAAATTATATCCCCAGAAGATTAGATGATATCAGGCTTTTGAATCACCTCATTAGAACTTCAGACGCCCCAATTATGACCCATTTACTCCGAGTGGTATGGACTGGACTGCTGCTTTTAAAATTAAAGCTCAATTTTGACTTTTTAGTTGGAGGCACAAAAAAACTCAGAATTTAACAAATTAGACCTCTTTGGAAAGCACGAGATGTCCTCTATCAACTTTATGAAGACCACTTTTTCAAATTTGTGCTTTACAATCACCAAAATTTTTTTTTGAAGCTCTGAAAGTTTAATTCTGTCAAAAATTCCAGCTTATACACAATTACAAGAAATTAATTTAAACTAAGCTTAATTCAAGAATAATGAAATAAAAACATATGAATAAGCTTAGAACAAATTAATTTAAGTTAATTACGTGCATAAATCTAATAAAAAATATAAGGTAAATTTACACTTATCAAGAAAGAAAAAAGAGAAAGGAGGAAGAAGATATAAGGAGGAAGAAGAAAGAAGAAAGAAGAAAGAAGAAATAAGGAGGAACAAGAAAGAAGAAGGAGAAAGAAGAAAGAGAAAGGAGGAATAAGAAGGAGAAAGAAGAAATAAGGAGGAAGAAGAAATAAATAAAAATGGAAAAAAAAGGAGAGAGAAGAAGTTAGAAGGAGGAAGAAGAATGATAGAAAAATGAAAAAGAATAAAGAAAGAAGAATGTGAAAGAAGAAAAAAATAAAAAATAAAAATAAAAAATAAGAAAGAAAGAAAGAAAGAAAGAAAGAGAGAAAGAAAAATAAAGAAGAAAGAAAAAAATGAAATGTAGAGAGAAAGAAGAAAGAAATAGAGGGAAGAAATGTTAGTTGGTAAGTTTAAAAATAAATTTTTGAATTTTAGCGACTGATTAGCGACGAATTAGCTACTGATTCAGTTCTGTCGCTAAAAAATCGCATAAAAAGTCCACCTTTTTTTTTAAATACTCATTAGCTATGGAATATGCTATGTCACTAAATTTTCACCATGAAATCCCCCAAATTTTTAGATATTCAACATTAGCGACGGATACTTACCATCGCTATTTTTTCTTTTTTATTAATTTATTTTAAGTTTTAGCGACGAATAATTTTCGTCGCTAATTATTTTTATAAGTTAAAATTAAAAATTTTAATTATTAGCGATAATTTTTTTTCAGAATTTTTAATGATGAAAATTTTATTCTGTCGCTAAAAATTTGGTACCATCAGTTGTCGCTATCATTAGCGTCGAATATTTTTGGACTGTTACTAAATTTAAGGCGCTAAATTTAGGGACGAATTTAGCTACAGATTGATTTTGTCGCTAAATTCATCGCTAATTGGTAGCTGATTTATTTTTGTCGCAAGTCTGTCACTATTTAGCCACGAAAGTTTATCCATCGCTACTTTTCATTGCTAATTTATATTTTTTTTATAGTGAATCTTTATATATTGTTCAATTATAATATATATGTTATAGATATGTGTCTTTTAGCTTTTATAAATTGATTAATTATAGTGTATATATCGTGGATATGTTGTAGATATATTTTATATATGTTATAGATATGTTACTGTTGATTTTATATGTATTATGTTATGTTGTGGATATGTTATGTTTATATTTATTTTTTTATAAGTATAATGAGAATATAAAAATAAAAAAAATATTTATGAATAAAAAAATATAAATATTAATTAAAAATTAAAAAAATGAAAAAATGCAGAAAAAATAAAAAATAAATGACGTTGAAAAAATTCAAAAGGAAAAAAAAACACCCGACTGTCGTATATTTGAAAAAAAAAAAAATTGCGACCTCCGTATAATTGAAAAGGTAAAATTGCATTGCGTATTTGGTGTAATTTGCCCTTTTTTAAACTCATGAAGTTGGCTACTTGACTAACAGAACGTTAGCCCAATAAAAGGCCCAATACCGGTGACCAGAGTCATCGTGTTTGTTGGGTTGGGAAAAATAAAAGACTCCGTTGATCGCGGAACTCAAAAGTAACAACTAACCACATTCACGGGCCATCTACGAAACTGAACACAGAGAGATGAGTCGCAACGGGTGGGCTGATCTTCCAAAAGAATTGCTTGTAATCATCGGAAAACATCTCGATTCTTGCATCGACGTTTATCGATTCCGATCTGTCTGCACTTCATGGCGTTCCTCTGTTTCTCCTTCTTTCCGGCGAACCCCTTTCCTTACTCTCAAGCTTCCTCGCCCAATATCTACAGAAGCTTTCCTTTCTCCTATAACCATTTGTCGTCTCGAACAGGTCGATCACAATTCAATCTCTAATTCTTCTTCCATGGTGTGGTTAACTAAAGTGGAAGAGTCAACTGAAGGCGAAATGCAACTTTTGATTCCACTTTCAAATCGCCAAATTAAAATTTCTCCGGGTAATTCCCCAAAATTGTTGAATTTATTGAACTTTCGCTTGATTGAATTGGCTAAAGCTTTTACTCTTAAAAGGGGTGGTGGTCCTGTTTCGGATATTAATAAAGTTGTTCTTTTTCCACATACTACTACGAGTAGTAGTATTACTACCACTGATTTTGGTCTTATTGCTATCTTCCATAAAGGAAAATTGGGTTATTGGAGATATGGGGATGAGAATTGGACTCTTTTAGATAAGAGGAATTTTACTTACGATGATATTATAGTTTTCAAAGGACAAATCTATGTTGTTGATAGAGGTGGAAATGTTTTTTGGATTGATTCTTCATTGAATTTGATTCAATATTGCCCTCCTCTATATGGTTGCGGTAATAGGAAGAATTTGGTTGAGTCTTGTGGTGATCTTTACATTGTCGATAGATATCTTGATGGAGAAAGGACGAATTACTGGGAAGATAATGAGGGTGCTGGGCATCATATTCGGGATGATGTATTTTTAAAGAAGTAAGAACGAAGGATGAAGAAGTGAGCAGCTGCTAGGGTACAAAATTATGTTTACATATGTATCCATGGGCCTAACACAACCCGTTTATATTTTACACACTTCACTTGTGTAAGTAGAGTAATATATTGTACAGATAGGAGCAGAGTAAGCATACAATTGTATATAAATATACAGTACACAAATCAATAAAAAGCGTGGGAAGAGAATCAAATTGATTTCTCTCAAATACCCAAAAACTCTTCATGGTATCAAAGCGGGAATACCAGATCCAGATCTAAAATCACCATCAACCACCTGAAATTAAAACCCAAATCAAAACAATGACAGACACACCACAAGATCAACAAGCTGGAAATGAAGAATCCGATGCATATAAAATAAACAACTCAGATAGCTCAACCACCAACCTGGTAACAATTTCACTCAATGAACGCAACTTTTTATCTTGGCGCAGATCCATGATGATTGCGTTAAAAGCTAGGGATAAATATGGATTTGTCAATGGAGAAGAACCAAAACCTAGACTTAACTCACCCATGCTTAAAAAATGGGTTAAGATAGACAATATGGTTACCTCCTGGATTTTAAATTCAATCTCACCTGAAATTTCAGAAGCATTTCTCTATGCTAATAGTGCAAAGGAATTGTGGGATGAAATAGCCACCAGATATGGAGAAGCAAACGGTCCATTAATTTATCAACTCTGCAAAGATATATCCAGCATGAATCAAGGAAACAGCCCTGTTTCTACTTATTACAACAAGATGAAAAAGCTTTGGGATGAACTTACCTGCTTGAAACCATTGCCTAAATGCAACTGTGGAGCCCTGGACAGATGTACATGTGACCTTGCTAGATCTGTCTGCAATGGAAAATGAAGACCGTTTGATGCAATTTTTGATGGGGTTAAATGACTTCTATGATAATGTGAAAAATCAGGTGTTACTTATGGATCCTTTACCTCAGGTTAGTAGAGCCTATGCAATGGTTGTTACTGTAGAAAAACAAAGGCAGGTTCAATCCCCAATTTATGAATCCAGTGAACATTCAATAGCAATGTATGCAAACAAGCAGGGATCTAATACTTATCAGAAGTATGAGAAGAAGGATACCAAGGGAAATTACATCAACAAGGCAGATCTACATTGTGATCACTGCAATCTTAATGGGCACACCAGAGCAGGCTGTTTTAAAATCATAGGCTACCCAGACTGGTTCAAAGGTCAGAAGAAAAAGAAAGCTCAGGCAAACAGCAGTGTAACAATCATAGATGAAGCAGATGATAACAGAAGTTATGATGAACATACCTACCAGCCTGGAATTAAGGAGAGCATAGCCAGAATGGTACAACGGGAAGTGCAGAAAGCCATCAAAGGGAAAGCAGCATATGATGATCCTTTAACAGACAATATGGCAGCAAACACTACAGCTTTTGCAGGTATTTTATCCTTTCTTCAACATAATGGTACTAATTTAAATGATAAAGGTACATGGATAATTGATAGTGGTGCAACCAATCACATGACACACCTAAAATCCATATTTGACCATATCCAACCACTACCCAAACCAAAACCAGTAAGACTACCAGACAACACATATAGACAGGTCACACACATTGGGAATGTAACCTTACATGATAGTCTAACATTGAAGAATGTGTTATACCTACCAAAGTTTGATTGCAACTTGATTTCAGCCAGTACCTTAGCTAAGAAAGATAGAATATCAATCAAAACCTTACCTGATCATTGTCTGCTGCAGGATTTACAGACTGATGACCTCATAGCAGTTGGAAAGGAGTATGGAGGTTTATACTATCTAGACAAATTTAGCTTTCTTCAAAAACAGATGGCTAGGGCACTTACATGTAATGTCAATCATGACAGCCATATTAAGTATTTGTGGCATGCTAGGCTGGGCCATATATCTGAGAATAGACAAAAACATGTAACCACAGTTGATGGTATAAATAAAGGCAATTTTATTTGCAATGTTTGTCCTCAGTCTAAACAACAAAGATTACAATTCCCTGTTAGCACAAGTAGAGCTGAGAACATATTTGATCTGGTGCATATGGATACCTGGGGTCCCTATCATGTTAAGTCATTAACTGGAGCAAGCTATATGTTAACAATAGTTGATGATTTTTCTAGATATACCTGGACGTACATGCTCAACAGCAAACAACAAACTCATGGGGTTATAGTTCATTTTACAAACTTAATTAAAACACAATTTGGCAAAATAATCAAAAAATTCAGAACTGATAATGGTACTGAATTCACAAACCACCAAACCCAACTTTTCTTCCAAAATGAGGGAATTCTCCACCAAACCACATGCCCTTACACCCCACAGCAGAATGGCCGGGTTGAGAGAAAACACAAAGATTTGTTAAACATAGGTAGGGCCTTAATGATACAAGCAAATTTGCCACAACCTTTTTGGTCTGAACTATTATTAACAGCCACATATTTAACAAATAGGGTTCCTTCTGAACACCTAAATTGGCAGACCCCATATGAGCTACTCCATGGTAACCCACCAAACCTAAACCATCTTAGAGCTATAGGCTGTCTATGCTTCTCTCAAAATTTAAAACCAGACAAAAAAAAGTTTGACTCAAGGGCTGTTCCAGGTATCATATTGGGTTATGCAGCGCAGACAAAAGGTTACAAAATATATACCTTAGACACTAAGAAACTCATAGTGTCTAGAGATGTCACTTTTAGAGAGGACTTCTTTCCCTATCATCATACCCCAACAAACAAGATACCCTCATTCACATTGCCTACATGTATCTATGACCAAATTGACAAAAATACAACAATAACAGAACCAACAAACTCCATCCTAGAATTTCCAAACCTTCTTTCAGAACATATATCATCCTCTCCACCAGAAACAATCATACCAGACTCACCAGCCATTGAACCAGACACATCAACCATAGAAATCATACAAAATGTTAATCCCAATCCAGCCCCAAACCAGCCCAGAAGAAGCAGCAGACAAACACATAAAACCCACTGGTTAAATGATTATGTCACACATAACATCACATACCACCCTGAACATGTTGCATTTCATGCTAATATCAATAAAATCCATGAACCTTGCTCATTTAAACATGCCATTCATGATGAAAACTGGATAAATGCTATGCAAAAGGAGCTGCAAGCCCTGGAGGATAACCACACATGGACACTTACTGATTTACCAATAGGAAAGAAGGCCATTGGGTCCAAGTGGGTGTACAGGGTCAAATATAAACCAGATGGGATTGTTGATCGATACAAGGCCCGTTTGGTAGCAAAGGGATACAATCAGAAGTTGGGACTGGACTACAATGACAGTTTTTCACCAGTGGCTAAACTGGTTACAGTCAGATTATTATTGGCTCTAGTAGCTCAAAAGGGGTGGCACTTACATCAATTGGACATCAATAATGCCTATTTACATGGCACTATTGATGAGGAAGTTTACATGAAACCTCCGGAAGGCTATACTAAAGCATTGCAAGGGCAGGTTTGCAAATTAAATAAATCTCTATATGGTTTAAAACAGGCAGGGCGCCAGTGGAACAAGGAATTCACTCAGACACTTCTGCAACATGGTTTTAAGCAATCAACAAATGACAATTGTCTCTTCACTAAGACCACAGGTCCAGACATCATTATTCTCATAGTCTATGTTGATGACGTCCTACTTGCTAGCACAAATGAAAGCTTTATTCACAATGTCAAAGCGATGCTACATACCAAATTCACTATCAAGGATCTGGGATTAGCTAAATATTTTTTGGGCCTTGAAATAATAAGGACACCAGAAGGTATTTACTTATCTCAAAACAAATTCATTCAAGACTTACTCAAAGATGCACAGATATCAGACACAGCCACAGCAAACACACCACTTATACAGGGTACAAAACTCATACCTGAAATGGGTCAACTTTTACCCGATCCAGAAGCTTACCGGAGATTGGTTGGTCGCCTGCTCTATCTGGGGTTCACACGCCCAGATCTTACTCACTCTGTTCAACAACTAACTCAGTTCATGCAAGATCCGAGACAAGGCCACCTCAAAGCTGCGGTTCATCTGCTCAAGTATCTTGCTCAAAGCTCCAATCTTTGCTTATTTTTTTCGAAAGCCTCTGATCTTCAAGTTACTGCCTTCTGCGACGCTGACTGGGCAGCATGCTCCACCACACGCCGGTCTCTCACTGGATACTGTATATTTCTCGGCAAATCCCTCATTTCATGGAAGACAAAGAAACAAACAATTGTGAGCCGTTCATCAGCAGAGGCTGAATATCGCAGTATGGCCAACACAGTATGTGAATTACTATGGATCGATGCAATTTTAAAAGATTTTGGGATAGAAATTACAAAGCCCATACCTTTGAGGTGTGACAATCAAGCTGCCCTTCACATCGCAGCAAATCCAGTCTTCCACGAGCGCACCAAGCACATCGACATCGACTGCCATGTCGTTCGCCACCAACTCCAAGCTGGTTTTTTACAGCCTTCTCACCTATCTACTAGCCAACAGTTAGCCGATCTCTTCACCAAATCGCTATCTGTTCAGAGATTTCATACGCTTGTGTCCAAACTGGGACTTGTTCACATCAGTCCACAGTTTGAGAGGGGGGTAAAGAAGTAAGAACGAAGGATGAAGAAGTGAGCAGCTGCTAGGGTACAAAATTATGTTTACATATGTATCCATGGGCCTAACCCAACCCGTTTATATTTTACACACTTCACTTGTGTAAGTAGAGTAATATATTGTACAGATAGGAGCAGAGTAAGCATACAATTGTATATAAATATACAGTACACAAATCAATAAAAAGCGTGGGAAGAGAATCAAATTGATTTCTCTCAAATACCCAAAAACTCTTCAATTTTCTCTTCCAAGATGTAGAAGTAACACAATAGATATCAAAGTTTATAAGCTTGATGAAGAATGGGGTGAATGGGTAGATGTGAAGTCATTGGGTGATAGAGTTTTTGTTGTGGGTAATGAATGTTGTTTTTCTGTTTCTGCTAAAGAATTTACTGGATGGGAAGGGAATTGCATATATTTCACTGATCCAAATGATGAATATTTAAGTGAAATAAGTGGTTATGATGCTCGTGTGTTTAGATTATGTGATCACACCATTAGCAGCGCATCATATCTTCTTGTTCGTTCTATATTGAAGCCACTACCTCAACTTGCTTGATGACAAATGTTAAGTCTTGAAAGATTTGCAAGTTCTTGCATGAATATTTACATTGTTCTATATAATTTGATTTAAATTAACTTTAGGATCCATATGGTTTCAATATTGAAACAATTATCTGTATGACAAGCTGAATTTTAGATGCAATTGATTAGAATATCTAATGAATTTCATCCTTTTTGGTATGAAATGGTGTTCAAAGTTGCATTGCTGGAGAACGTTCACATAAAACAGATGATATTTCTACCTCTCCATTGCAAAGATTCTGACTTTTTGATATATTTTCTGTATTCTATGATCTACCACAACATTGTGATGACATAAGATGATTTAGAACAATTCAAAAACAATATAGATATTCACAAAATTCTAACAAATTAGATAGTTCTTGGTTATTTATGATCTCACTTACATAATTAAAATTAGATGATTCCATGTAGCATTCTCGCAAATAAAGTAGAGATTCATCAAAATGTGCGTGCTAGTATGGAAGTTTAGTATTGCTGTGAAATAAATAACACTGAAAATTGCCACGAAATTGTAACTAATGAAACAAATGGTACAATTTTAAGTTTTGGTTATGGATGTGCCATTAGGCTTGTGGTGACGATTCTATTTCCTAAGAGCTCGTTTGGTTAACTATTTCATATGCCCTTACTTTATTTTTGTCAAATTGATAGGTACAGTTTTCTTTTCTTTTTTTTTTTAAATTATAGGTTACTTATCATTTTAATAAATTAATTAATGTAAATTATATCTTATATTAAAATAAATGTGTAATGGAAAAAATATATGTACATATTTAACAAAAATAATTATTTTATTTTTAATTTTGGTGAAATATAAATTGCATTTATCAATTTGGTAGAGAGAGAATTGATTTCCCTATCATCTTTGCATTTATCAATTTGGTATGCTTAATAATAGCATCACAATTAAAAAAAAATGGAAAATTCTTAAAAAAAATAGACGTTACCATTGTAAATATAATTTTTATTAAAAGCAAAGATTTGCAACTGATCTTCTGGTTTCCATCTACAATCTTATTGAATCTTACATCGATGCTATTCGTTTTCGCAGCGTCTGCCGTTCATGGCGGAACTCAGTTCCCTCTTTCTTCCATAATTCTCCTCATTTTCCGCTGAAAATCCCTCACCCATGCCATAATTCCTTTCAACTTCCTTCCAACAATCAAATCCATCTGAATGCTATTCACTCCATTCTCTCACAAACCATTGTCTATCTTCTAAAACCAATTATCCCTTCTGATTCTTTGTCTTTACCATCTTCTACTTCTACTTGGTTGGTTAAGATCGAGCACCGCCAGTTTGCAGAGGCTGAAAGGAAGCCACCGGAGCCACCCAAAGTATGCCTTTTCAATCTACTTTCAGAACAATCAATTAATCATTTGAGAGGTAAGTCATTGGATTTGAGAAATTTTAATGTGACTGAAATATGCAAATCATACACTCTTAAAGTAGATTCTGCCAATTTGAGGGTAAATGAAGCAAATAAAATAATTGTTTACCCTGATTTTTCTTTTACTGGAAGAAAAGATCGGTTTCCTCTTGCAATCACTGACGGTGGAAAATTGAATTGCTGGAAATCTGGGGATGATTACTGGACTTCTATAAATGATGAGTAATGTTATTATATAGATATTATTGTATACAAGGAGAAATTTTATGTCGAGGACAAATGGGGTTGCTTTCCTTGATCGATTTGTGGTCTCTGGAGCTAAGAAAAGTTGCAGCTTCAACTTACAATGAAACTGATGTGAAATTTTTGGTGGAGTCATGTGGAAATCTTTATTTAGTTGATAGAAGCACTAAAAATTGTCCAAATCATGGAGAGAATAATGATGATGATAGACCATATTTAACAGTATCTGATTTCATAGTTTACAAGTTGAATGAGGAATTACATGATTGGGATATGATGAGAATGCTTGGATGATCAAATGTTCTTTCTTGGTAATTTTTCTTTCTCTGTTTCAGCTATTGATTTTCCGATGGCAAAAGGAAATTCCTTAATTTTTCATAACAAGACGCATTTTCTTGGGGAAAACTGATATGAGAAACTCGATGAAGGCAAGGGCGTAGCTAATGCATATTGAGTGAGGTCAAATTTTTTAAAAAGTGTATATATTTTTATATCATATATATATATATATATATTTCAAATTGACCCATTAAAAGAATCTAAATTGACTCCACTATAAAAAATAATCCAAATTTATTCAATAAAATAACTTAAAAAGTTAACTAATAATTGACAGCAAAACAAAAACCAATAGCTTGCCTCTTCCATTATTTACGGAAAGCAATTAGCTTTGTTAAAAAAAAGTAAAGCTCTCTGAACTAGAAGTAAAATGAGAAATAACTCTTACAAACGGGAAGCAGGATCTTCAAAATCAAAGGAGTTTCTTATTGTAAATTTTTCATTTTAATTGGATAAAAAGTATATAATTTTTCTTTCCTCTATTTTCTTTTATAACTTTATTCATTATTTTGTTAACTTTCATAAATCCTAATAAAATTTTGTTATTTTATAGAAAAATTGGGTCACAACTAAACTTGTTAATTAATTTTTTGATTTAATTGTTGTAAAATACTTACACAAATAAGATATTTTAATCTCTTGCTCAATTTAGAGATAGAATTTTAATTAGATGTGAGTTTTAAAATTTTAAAATTTCAACTGACATTTGTAATCTTCCGAGCAAATTAGAACAATTTGTATGTGTGACTTTGCTATTATTATGCTGGATTTTGAAATATAATAAGAAATTTAGGAGCAGAAGTTGAGTGATTTCAAGCATAACACTTTGGTTGATATAATAGTTATTAACGTTGCTATGTAAGATATTTATATGAATAGAGCATTTTAATCTTTTACTCTATTTAGTGATAAAATTTCAATTAGAGGTGAGTTTTAAATTTTTAATAAATAATGTAGCGAGGGATTAAGAGTATAGCCATAATTGACACATCTTTATTTTTTATCTAATTATAGATAAGTTCGTGATCAAAAGAAAATCACCATTTAAGCAAGTAGTGGATCAAATTCAAGGAAATAAAAGATAGAGGAAGTAATTCAAGAAAAAATAGTCCTAAAATTAACTTAGATAATCTTCCTGCTAATCATAGATTGGGAATTAAAATTTCAGAATATCATCCTAATGATCAAGATAGAGTAAGAAGAGCATATCTACAAAAAAGGCCTTGTCAACCACAAAATCACAATTTTAAACAGCGCAATATTGAAAATGTCCTTCGTCGTTTTAATCCAAAGTGATATAAGGAATATCCTAATTGGTTGGAGTATAATATTGAAAAAGATGTTGCATTTTGCTTACGTTGTTATCTTTTTAGAGCAGATACTGGAAAGCAAGGAGGTGGAGATTCATTTGTTACTGATGGTTTTTAAGCTTAGAATAAAAAGGAAAGGTTAGATATCCATGTGGGAGGTCGTAATAGTGCTCATAATATATCTTAGAGAAAATGTGAAGCACTAATGAAGCAAGACCAAAATATTGAAGTTGTATTTAATAGACATACAAATCAAGTAAAAAAAGATTATAGAACTCTATTAGTTGCATCAATTGATTGCATTTTGTTTCTTTTGAGACAGGGCTTCCTTTTCGTGGCCATGATGAATCTTGTGGTTCAAAACAAGAAGGTAATTTCAATGAACTTCTAAAGTTTTTAGCTAAGCACAATGATACTATTAGTAATGTTGTTAGTGAAAATGCTCCAAGTGATCTCAAGTTAACATCTCTTACTATTCAAAATGAGATTATAAATGATTGTGTTGCTAAAATAGTGGATGTTATTATTAATTACTTGAATAATGATCTATTTACAATTTTAGTTGATGAACCTCGTGATGTATGAGTGAAATAGCGAATGATAGTTGTTATGTGTTATGTTAATAATAAGGGTGAAGTGGTTGAGAGATTTCTTGGTATTGTGCATGTTTATGGTACAAATTCTTCATCTCTTAAAACATCAATTGAGTTATTATTTGCAAAGTATGGGTTAAGTATGTCACAATTGTGAGGGCAATGTTATGATGGAGCCAGTAATATGAAAGGAGAGTTTAATGGATTAAAAAGTTTAATCATGAAAGAAAATGCATCTGCATATTATGTTCATTGTTTTGCTCATCAACTCCAACTAACACTTATTGCTGTAGCAAAACATGATATTAATATTGCATATTTGTTTAATTTGGTGGCTAATTTATTGAATGTTGTTAGAGCATCATGTAAACATCGAGATCTTTTATGAGAAAGTCAAGCTACTAAAGTTTCTCAAGCATTGAAAAATGGTGAATTGATAAGTGGACGAGGATTAAATCAAAAAACTGGTCTTAAACGAGCAAGTTATACACGTTGGGGGGGGGGGGGTTCTCATTATGGTACTCTCTTGAATTTGTTACTTATGTTTTCATCTGTGGTTGAGGTATTAGATAACATTATTAAAGATGGAGCTAAAGAGCTAAAGCTTGTGCATTATTAGAAGCAATACAATATTTTATTTTTGCATTTACACTTGATGAAAGGAATTTTGGGAATCACAAATGAGTTATCACAAGCTTTGCAAAGAAAAAAGATCAATATATTGTTAATGCTATGCAACTATTACAATATCAAAACAAAGGCTACAAATGATGAGGGATGATGGTTGGGACGCTTTGTTAAATGAAGTTTCTATCTTTTGTGAAAAACATAATATCTTTGTGCTTAACATGGATGACATGTTTCATATGAAAAGACAATCACGACGCAAAATTCAACAATTCACAAATTTGCACCATTATTGAGTGGAGTTGTTTTATGCTGCCATTGATTTGCAACTTCAAGAGCTTAATAATCATTTTATAGAGATGAATACAAAATTACTTCTATGAGTGTCTTGCTTAAGCCCAGATGATTCATTCTCCTCTTTTAATAATGAAAAATTGATTTGTCTTGCTCAATTTTATCCTCATGATTTTTCACCAGTGCAGCTTTTTTTACTTGACAATCAACTTGACACTTATATTATTGATATGCGCTCCAATGATGAGTTTTTAACAGTGGAAGAAATCAATAATCTTGCTCAAAAGTTAGTTAAGATGAAAAAAACTTGGTGTATCATTTAGTTTATTTGCTTGTGAAATTAGCTTTAATATTACTAGTAGCTATTGCAATGGTTGAAAGAGCATTTTCTGCTATGAATATAGTGAAAAGTCGTCTCTGCAATTGAATAGGGGATCGGTTATTAAATGATTGTTTGCTTATGTATATTTGAAAATGATGTATTTGAAAGTATTGTCAATGAAGTTATTATTCAATACTTTCAAAATATGAAAACTCGTAGAGGACAATTGTAAATTTGAGAGTATTTTTTCTATATATTATGATCAAATATTAAGATAAATTTTTATTATTTTTCCTTAAATATGTTATTTTTATAGCATTAATTTTGACTCCACTCAGTGAAATTTCTGGCTATGCCACTGGATGAAGGTAATAAGGGTGGTGTATATAATAGGATTTACTATAATGAAGTGTTCTCATCGATAGTTAGACATACAACTATCAAAATATTATTGTCATTAGCAGCTCAGTTAAACTTAGAGTTGGAGCAGTTAGATATCAAAACAATTTTTTTTCATGGAGAATTAGAGGAGTAGATTTATATGGAACAACTAGAATGGTCTGAAGAGCAAGGTAATGAGCATCTAGTATGGAAGCTCAAGAAATCCCTTTATAGTTTGAAGCAATCCCCAAGGCAATGTTACAAGCAGTTCGATTCTTACATGATAAGTATTGGCTTTACCCATTGTGAGTATGATTTTTTTTTATATCTTAAGTCTTTGAAGAATAGATCCTTCATCTATTGGTTGATTTGTATTAATTATATGTTAATTGCTGCAAGAGACATAAAAGATGTGCGTGACCTTAAATCCTTGTTAAGTTAAGAGTTTGACATGAATGACTTAGGTGCTACGAAGAAAATTCTTGGCATGGAGATCAACAGGAATAGAAAAAACAGAAAACTATGGCTCTTACAGAAGAATTAAATTGAAAGAGTAGTAAAGAAGTTTTGTATGGACAAGGCAAAACCAATTACTATTTCTCTAGCTAATCACTTCAAATTGTCTAGCCATCAGTGTCCGAGAACAAAAGAAGAACTCAATATATGACAAAGGTTTCATATGCTAGTGTAGTAGGGAGTTTGATGTATGTAATGGTGTGTACAAGACCAGACTTATAGTGTATGCAGTTAGCATGGTTAGCAGGTTTATGGCTAATCTAGGCAAGGAACACTGGCAGGCTATAAAGTGGATTCTTCGATACTTAAGAGGTACCTTTGATTATGGGATTTTCTATGATACAGTAAATAATTTGGTTTTTGTTATTGGATATGTTGATTCGGACTATGCTGGAGATGTTGATGATAGGAAGTCTACTACAGGCTACATTTTCACACTTGCAAATGGTCCAATCAGTTGGAGGTCAACATTATAAAGTGTGATTTCTTTATCTACAATAGAGGCAGAATACATAGCAATAACAAAAGTAGCCAAAGAAGTATTATGGTTGAAAGGGCTTGTCTTAGAATTAGGCTTTAAGCAGTAAGCTTTTTAGTATATACTGTGATAGTCAAAGTTCCACAGAGTTATCCATGAATCAAGTGTACCATGCTAGAACAAAACATATTGATGTAAGATATCACAAAATCATAGAGTTAATTACTTCAAATGAGATTTTGTTGATGAAGATACACACAAAGAAAAATACATTAGATATGTTGGCAAAGATGCTACATTTGGAGAAGTTCAAACATTGTTTGAACTTGCTCTAAGTCACAAACTGAGAATTTATGAAGATGTTAGAATTCCAGTTGGAGGTATAGATTTTCAAGATTGAGCGAGTCTTCTAAAGGAGATGAATATTCGCCAATGTGGAGATTGTTAAATAATGACTCATAATTAAAATCAATTTTGTACTAGGAGTTCTAACAAAAAGGAGGTTTATTAGTTTTATAATAGAGTTTGAATAGGAATAAAAGGGTTAGAAAATGAAAAGAAATTCCTTGCATATCTAGGGTAAAGTTAACACTATATATAGAGTACCTTAGATGGTAAACTATACATTGAATTATGAGAAAAGAAAAACCTCAGTTGTATTCTCTCTCTAAGAAATAAAGTGCAAATCTCCCATGTATGTAGGCAAATTGCCGAACCACATAAATCTTTGTGTCATGTGTGATTGATTATTTATTATTGCCCTTAATTTTCTATTCATAGATTGATCCATTAATTTGCAAGTTCTAAAAACACAAGACTTTTTCTAACAGATTGTTCAGTATTCTCATCCTTTGCTTGGCATTGATGATCAGAAGCATTTGATGAAGTCATGTGGTGATCTTTATGTAGTTGATATGTACCTTGAAATTAGAGGGCATGATGTTCCTGCTCGTCATAGCAGGTACAGGAAGTGTAATCCTAATGTTATTGGTTTCAGGGCATATAAGCTTGATGAAGAATGGGGTACATGGGTTGATCTGAAATCTTTGGGTGATCCAGCTTTTATTTTGGGTATTGATTATTCCTTCTCCATTTTGTCTGAAGAATTTGTTAGGGTAAAGGGAATTGTATTTACTTCACAAATGATGATAATTATTTAGGAAGAGGATTAAGTAATGATAGCATTCGTGTTTTCCAATTAGAGGATCAAAGAATTAAGAAAATAGCATCATTGCCTAAGTACTCTTATGTTTTTTGGCCACCCAATTTGGCTCAATATGAAAAATGTTTCTCTAGTTCAGTGCAAGTTCAAAATATTGCTCTCTTTGTTTCATCCGCTAAATTTGTTGGTGGTAAAGAGAATTATATTTATGAAGTAGGATTAAGCAGTGAAAGTGATCTAATTCAAGTATTCCAATTAGAGGACAATTCCTGAATTTTCTGGTTACCCATATAAACCAATGTTGTGCTGTAGAATTGCTTGGATATAGTGATCTAATTCAAGTATTCCAATTAGAGGAGGAGGAGGAAAAAGAAGTTTCATACATGTTTTTCTCTATTTCCTATTTTATTATTCTCTTATAAACAACTTTTGGCAACTATCTCACAATTTTTTTATATTTAAATAACTTGAGTTTATATTGAAATGATACCTACCTCATGTTGGTTTTGTGGCTGTGTTTTCTATCCCAAATTGAATTGAGGGGAGGGACTTGGGCTATAAATAAGGCCCTTCTCCCTTTAGTTAAATCATCCCAAAATAAGCCAATTTGTCTATAAAGCTTATTTTTCTTCTTTCTCTTTTGTATTTCTTCTTTGAAATTAGAAATATTATTTTGGTAGTGTCCAAGGACGTAGGTAAAATTGGCCGAATCTCGTTAAGTTTTAGTGTTCTCTGTATTTTTATTTAATAGCTATTTTAGGTATAGTTGTGGTGGTATTTTGTGCTATTAATTATATATCTAGAAAAATTCTATCTAAGGAAAGACTTGATATTTAAGCGTGTCTATTGTGACCCACCTCTCTTTCTTGAAAATTTTTCTAGTATAAGTAATTAGTGTAATTGTTCACACATTATACATATTATTGGTGAAAATTTAATCTAATTTTCACAACAATTGTTATTAGAGCAAAGATTTTCTGAGTATGCTCTGTGGTTGCAGCCTAGTCTAATATTTCACATCAGAAAAGATTTTCTTAGATTATTTATATTTCATATTTGTTAGCTATTAAATATTTTTGAAGCAAAGATGACAGACGACTTAGGTAAATTATCCACTCCAAAGGAGACAACATGCACTTCGTCAATTTAGTCAAGGACTGCTGTGTCAAATGCTAGATTTGCAGTAGAGATTTTTGATGGTATGAGCCATTTTAGTATGTGACAAAGTGAAATTCTAGACACACTCTTTCAGCAAGGTCTAGACATTGCCATCGAAGAAGAGAAACTAGAAGATATTGATAAAAAAATTAAAAAGTCATCAATCGTGTGACTTGTGGTATAATTCGATCGTGCCTTTCTAAAGAGCAAAAGTATGCTTTCTCTAAGAAAATTTTCGCAAGTAAATTGTGAAAGGCATTGGAGGAAAAGTTTTTAAAGAAAAGCTGTCAGAACAAGCTTCATATAAAAAAGATTATTTCACTTCACTTATGTTCCTGGTACCACAATGAATGAACACATCACCAATTTTAATCAGCTAGTAACTGATTTGATGAATTTGGATGTGACTTTTAAAGATAAAGATTTGGCTTTGATACTGTTAGAGTCCATTTTAGAGGAGTTTGAGTTTCTTGAAACAACTCTACTCCATGGAAAGATTGAAGTAGCTCTCTCTGAAGTAACTGTTGCATTATACAGTTACGAACTACGAAAGAAAGATAAAAAAGAGTTTTCAAGTGGAGCAGCAGAAACATTGATTGTGAGAGGTCGCTCTTAAAGAAAAGGATGAAGAGAGAAAAGAATGAGAGATCGAAATTCAGACCATATAAAGATGAATGTGCCTTTTTCCGGGAGAAAAGACATTGAAAGATAAATTGTCCCAAGCTGAGTAATAAAAGCAAATCTGATAAAGAAACAGTTATCGTGAATTCAAATGTAGTTGAGTGTGATGATGAAGACTTAAACCTTTCATTAGCTGTTGTGTCATCAACAAGCTCTTCTAGTGTATGGCTACTTGATTTTGATTGTAGCCATTATATGTGTCCCAATCAAGATTGGTTCTTTGACTTTAGAGAACTAGAAGAAGCAACTGTTTGCATAGCAAATGATAGTCCATGTATGATAAAAAGGTTTGGGTTAATCCAATTGAGAAATCATGATGGATCAATCAGGACTTTGATAAATGTACGATATGTACCGAGCTTGAAAAAGAATCTCATCTCTATAGGAGTCCTAGAATCAAAGGGCTTCATTGTAAATGCAGTAGATAGAGCAATGAAAATCATCTCCGGGGCACTGATGATAATGAAAGGATTAAGAAAGGTCAATAACTTGTATTACTATCAGGGTAATACAATAATTGGGACAATAGCAGTAGCTTCCAATAATGATCAGTAGTTAGAAGTAACTAGATTATGACATATGCACTTGGGGCATGCTAGTGATAAATCCTTAAAACGTTTGTCAAATCAATGATTATTGAAAGGAGTGCAACCCCAGAAGTTAGATTTCTGTGAGCATTGTATCAAAGGCAAGCAGACTAGAGTGAAGTTTAGTACTGCAATCCATGATACTAAGGGTATTTTAGACTATGTTTACTCGGATGTGTGGAGTCCTTCTAAGATAGCTTCAATGAGAGAAAAGTACTACTTGTAACATTTATTGATGACTTCTCTCGGAGAGTATGAGTGTATACTATGAAGATGAAGGATGAATTGTTGAGAGTTTTTCTCATATGAAAAAAGATAGTGGAAACTCAGATGGGCAAAAAAGTTAAATGTCTCTGTACAGATAATGGCGGAGAGTATAAGAGTAATTCATTTTTGAAATTTTGCCAAGATGAAGACATTATCAGGCACTTCATAGCTAGAGATACACCACAACAGAATGGGGTGGCAGAACGCATAAATCGAACATTGATGGAGAAAGTTTGATGTATGTTATTCAATGCTGGGTTGGGCAGACAATTTTGGGCTGAGACTGCTACATATGCATGCCATCTCATTAATCACTTACCATCAGCTGCTATTGGTGGTAAAACACTTTTGAAGATATGATATGGAAAACCTACTACTGATTATGATTCCTTACGTGTGTTTGGTTCCATTACATACTATCATGTTAAGGAATCAAACTTAGATCTGAGGGCGAAGAAAATACTCTTTATGGGGATCACCACTGGTGTGAAGAGACTTCGCCTTTGGTGTCCAAAAACAAAGAAGATAGTTTTTAGCAGAGATGTTAACTTTGATGAGTCTACCAATTTGAAAAAAGTAACAAATGAAATTGTTCAGCAGATAGGTGGTACTCCATAGTAGGTCGAGTTTGAAAGAAGAATTGTTAACCCAGTAACAAATAAAATAGATGAAGACACTCCTACGATAGAGGGAGAGTCGGATGAAGAATAGATTCCAACCCAAAAACCTCCACAACAATAAGAATCTATTACAATAAATAGGCCACGACAAGAGATTCGCAAACCTGTTCAATTTGATGATATGGTGCCTTATGCATTGCTAATTGCAAATGATGGCATTTCTAACACTTATAGTGAAGCTGTCCAAAGTTTAAAAAATGAGAAGTAGAGAAAAGCCATGGATGATGAAATGCAGTCCCTTGAAAAGGATCAGACATGGAAGCTAGCTAATCTTCCAAAGGGAAAGAAGATAATTGGATGCAAATGGGTATTTACAAAGAAAGAAGAATTTCCTGACAAGAACGATATTCGCTACAAGGTAAGGTTGGTAACTAAATGCTACGCTCAAATAAAGGAAATTGATTATAATGAAGTATTTTCTCCAATTGTAAAATATTCCTCCATTAGACTTTTATTGGCCTTGGTAGCACAATTGGATTTGAAACTCGTTCAACTTGATGTAAAAACTGCATTTCTACATGGAGACTTAAAAGAAAAAATCTATATGACTTAGTCAGAAGGGTTCAAGGTTGCTGGAGAAGAAAAACGGATATGCAAATTGAACAAATCATTGTATGAATTGAAACAATATCTGAAGGCAGTGGTACAAATGATTTGATAATTTTATAATGAGACAGAAGTACACAAGGAGCAAATATGATCATTGTGTCTATTTGCGCAAGCTACAAGATGGATCTTTCATATATCTTCTCTTGTATGCTGATGATATGTTGATAGCTTCAAAGAATCAAGGAGAAATTGAGAAGTTGAAGGCTTAGCTAAATCAAGAGTTTGAAATGAAAGACTTGGGTGAAGCTAAGAAAATTTTAGGCATGGAGATATGCAGAAATAGGAAGAGAGGGAAACTTTGTTTGAATCAAAAACAGAATCTGAAGAAGGTACTATAGCGTTTTGGCCTAAATGAAAAGTCAAAACCTGTGAGTACACTGCTTGCACCTCATATGAAGCTCAACACATCTTCATCTCCTAAAAATGAAGTGGAATGAGAGTACATATCAAAGGTTTCGTACACAAATGCTGTTGGTAACTTAATGTATGCTATGATGTGTACAAGGCTGGATATTTCACAAGTAGTTGGAGTTGTGAGTAGGTACATGCATGATCCTAGTAAGGAGCATTGACAAGCTGTGAAATGGATTCTACGGTGTATTTTGAACACCGTAGATGTTGGATTGATATTTGAGCGGGATAAGAAAGATGGTCAGCGTTCAGTTGGATATTGTCATTCTTATTATGTTGATAATTTGGATAAACGTCGATCAACTACTTGTTATGTATTTACACTTGCTAAGGAGTCAGTTAGTTGGACGTCTACTTTACAGTCAACAGTAGTCTTGTCTACTATGAAAACATAGTACATGGCAGTATCATAGGCAATTAAAAAAGTAATTTGGCTTCAAAGGTTGCTTGGTGAATTGAGAATTAGACAAAAGCATATCGAAGTGCACTTTGATAGTCAAAGTGCTATTCATTTAGCAAAGAATCAAGTTTATCATGCAAGGACGAAGCACATCAATATTCGGTATCACTTTATTCGTGAGATTCCGGAGGAAGGTGAAATATTATTTTAGAAAATTCAGACCACTGACAATCCCGCAGATATATTGACAAAAGTGGTAACAACTGTCAAGTTCAACCATTGTTTGGACTTGATCAATATTTTAAAAAATTGAAGATGAGCATTTTACCGTGCAATTTGGAGACACTGTTGAAAATGATTTTTTTTTAGAGAAGATTTACAGATTGTGAATAGAAAATATTCAAGGTGGAGATTTGTTGGTTTTATGGTTATGTGTTCTATCCCACATTGAAAAATGTGAGATATTGAGGGGAGGGACTTGGGCTATAAATAAGGCCCTTCTCCCCTTAGTTAAATCATCCCAAAATAAGCCAATTTGTCTATAAACTTATTTTCCTTCTCTCTCTTTTATATTTCTTCTTTGAAATTAGTAATATTATTTTGGTGGTATCCGAGGACATAAGCAAAATTAGCTGAACCTCGTTAAATTTTGGTGTTCTTTATATTTTTATTTAATAGCTATTTTAGGTATAATTGTGGTGTTATTTTGTGCTATTAATTATATGTCTAAGAAAATTCTGGCTAAGGAAAGACTTGGTATTTAAGCGTATTCATTGTGACCCACCTTTTTTTTCTGAAAATTTTTATGATATAATTAATTAGTACAATTGTTCACACACTATATATATTATTGGTGAAAAATTAATTCAATTTCAACAGCACCTCATAGTATGACTTTCAATACACTACTTACAAATTTAAAGAAAAAAAAATTTGGAATATGATTATTTGAATTCAAAAACCAATTTCCAAATTCCATTTCCATTCTATATACAAGATTGAATCATATATACCCTTTAATTATTTGGGAACACTAGACTTTCTATGTATAATTCTAATTCAAAATCAGCATCATTCTCTATTTTAAAATACTTAAAATTTCCTCTCTTTTGGATTGTATAAGTATACTTGCCACCCATCAAAATCCATAACAACTTCTTCATTCTTTGTCAAGTATAAAGGTGTATTGGCATATCCACCAAACCTGTCATGGGGGAAACTAAACAATCTAGTGAAAGAGGCTTCAGTTCCATTTAAATTCAATACAAACGCCTCAAAACAGGTTTTTCTATGTTCAAGAAATGCACACAAACAATTTCCTGACATCCCCAAACTTACAAAATAGTTATTTAGATTCTAATGGTCTGGTAGTCTTAGGACTTCCCTGAATTTCTCTTCCACAATATCAAATGCAACAATCACATAAACTCTACTAACACCAATTTCTTTCTCTTTCACCCAATATAAAGCTCCATTCCAAAAAATTCCATGCTTTCCATGTAAATCAGCAACTTCAATTCTTCTCCAGATTCTTGGTTTTAATGTATAGAGTTCAACTATATCTTCTTTAGAACCACTAACAGTAAAATGGCTGCCTAATAATACTACATAATCATCAACAGAGGAAATGTAACCGAGCCCATAGAGCTATCTACCGTAGAGAGTAGTACCATTAGGCGTTGGCAATTCTTTGTAGTATCCAGTCCTTAGAAGAGCATACGGATTATCTATAAGCAAACAACCAATAATATTACATGAAGATAATGCAGCATGTATTACAAAATCAAAGGAGGCTGCATAAAAAAGTGATAGAACTAAACATATATCACCAAAGTTTTTTTATACTTATAATCTTATGAAGGAATAACAAGTTGATATTTGTAAAGTTCATTCAAATGACAATCCAACAGATTTATTCACAAAAACATTGCCAATATCAATTTTTAAAAAGCATGCACACAATATTAGAATGCGCTCACTTGGAGATATATCTTAGCCAGTTGTATTATTAAGGGGAAGTTACCTATGAATATTGTATTCTTTTTCCTTTGCTAAGTTTTTATCCCACTGAATTTTTCTTAGTAAGGTTTTAACGAGGCATATTCATAGGGATAATCATATAAGGGGAAGTGTTAGATAATATGTGGATGACTACTATATTAAATTAATTTTACCCTATCAAGATTATGATTAGTTTTATCCTATTCAAATTAGAATTCAATTTAGTTGTAATCTTTTATTCTACTTATACCACTATAAATATCCCATTATAAGTGGTTCATATGACAATTAAGAATGCATAAATTTCTTATATTTTTTCATTCTCTATCTTCTCTCTTTTTTATTTACAACACATTAATTATTTTTCTTGAGTTTGCCGTAAGTTTTTCCCACAAAGGCATCCGCAACACCTTGGTTCTTTTCTTCACCTTATCAGCTTGTTAACTATTTGCCATATTGTTGAATGCTTAACAATCAAACTCTTGGTGAATAGGAATAATCATAAAAAATATTTTCTCTTTTTTTTTTTCCCCCATAGAATTGCAACCAATAATCATCAATGTAACTCCCAATCTGCCTCTTAAGTATAATCCTTCTCAAATATAATCCTTCTCCCTCCAAAAATGAATAGTCCCAAATACTGTTTTGAGAGTGACCTGAATAATGTTAAAAAAAAAAGTTGATAGCATTATTTAGGCCACTGTCAACAGTATTTGTAGCTATTATGGGACTATTCATTTCAGGAGCGAGAAGTATTATGTTTAGGAGAGAAATTGAGAGTTACATCGATAATTATTGGGTTGTATGCAATTCTATGGAGAAAGGAAGAAGAGAAAGGAAAAATATTTTTTATGATTTTTCCTATTTCCCATCACAAAAAATGAAGAAACTCTAACATAGCATTGATCTTATGATCCTAAACCATTCCACACGACTACCACCAATTACACAGAAAGAAAAGCATAGATAATGTTTTAATTCTGCTTAAACATGTTTTGAGTTGTCTTAGCTAGCTAGGTTGCTGTGATTGTGGAAAGCTCGTTTGAGCCTATATCCATTTCCTTAATTTGTTGATTTCTATAGAAGGCAAGTGATTAAAACAGTACGTAGTAACAAAAATGATTCAATGCGTGCAATAAAACAAATTAAAGAGATAAATTAAGAAACCATTAATTTATGTAGCATTGCATATTTTCTAGCTCATTTTCAAGGTTCCTCCATCTATAGCCTTCTTTCATGATGTGAACTGTAGAAGAAGCCTTATTAAGTATCAAACTCACTTCTCTTTAATGGTGAAAATTTAATGCTACCAGACATTAGACTAATTGGTGGATGAACGGGTGTCTATCTCATTATGCAGAAGATGAATTTAAACTTTCACAATATACTAAAAAGAAACAGCCTTACACACATTAAAAAAAAATCTAGGCACAAAATGAAAAAGATGGCTCTTCGATTTTTTACCCAATTTTAAGGATATATAAATCTATCCACCCACAGATATCAACTTATTCAGATAAAAACAGAAAGAGCTTTTACATGAACAACCAAATTGTTACTCACTCATTTACATGGTGCAGCAGCAACACCCACCTATAATACTCACTCATTTTACATGATTAACCACCAATAACTACAATATGATTTGATTATCAAAAACTAGAATATAATGAATCTTATACTCAGGGGTAGATCTAGAAAATTTTATCATTAGCTCAAGGCAATGTACAAACTCTAGATATTTTAAGTTTTCATGAGGTCAAATTCAAATTATTAATTTGTGGAGCAAAAATAATAAATTACACATAATTAAATATATATATATATATATATATATTGCCCCACCTTAAAATCACCATTACTTATGCTCACAAATACATGAAATTTGTCTTAAAATTATAAAGAATGGATATATAGTACATATGTAATTATATGCGGTGGGATCCACTATAATTGTTAAGAGTATATAAGCTCGATGAATATTGGGGCAGATAGGATGAGGTGAAAGCTTTATGCAATAAAATGTTTGTTTTGTATTGATTGCTTTTTTTTTTTTAATTTCATCTGAAGAATTTGTCGGTGGAAATTGTATTTACTTTAGTGATGAGGATGAATAAGCAAGTAACGAAAAAAGTTTGAATTCAAGTGTTCCAATTAAAGGAAAGGAGCTTTAAGAAACTCTCTGATCCTGATATAAATTATATCAAGTCGTCGGTGGGAAGCATAGTTGATAACTTGCTTGAATAGAGAATTTACAAAGCTTAAGACAATCAAACAGTCCTAAATTTACATTTGATGAAATACAGGTTTATGAAGCATTCACTTGTTTTAAAACTGCATTGGCAGACTGATGAGCGAAAGCCTTCTGCCTGAATTGCACATAAGGGTATCCAATAAATGACAAAAAGTGGGCAGGTTTTGAGAAGGAAAGTATCTCATACCAGACTTGATTGTTCTCATCCATTTCAATTGAAAAATGCTCTTCCCCAGCCTGCAGTGCAGCAAAATAGCAAGCAATGTTATTGACAGTGACTGCTTATACGTCTGAGGTTGATTGTAGAAGCCAAAATTTTGAAGTAGAAGTAATGGAAATTGTGAAAAACTAATGCATATGATAAGCCAGTTGATGAAGCAAAAGCAAAAGCCATGTAGATGACAGCACTATTCAACTGGCAAAAATGACACAAAATTGTTTCAGATGACAAGTAATATGACAATTCTTTTGATTTTAGACTGAATTAATGAATCTTACAACACAATAAGCCCCATTCTGAAATTAGAAATTTGGGCTTATCATATGAATAATAGTTCCATTCCTAAATATTATTACAAGCAAACATGACCAGATAAGGAAATGACTACGTGAATGTCCATGGTATTTCAAATATTTCAGGAAACACACAAAAAATTTGCAAACAAAGTTGAATTAATGTTATTATGGATGAAATTATGGAAGTAATGCAAAATAAAGATTAAACATCTCAAACAATGCTTCAGATAATCATATTCGCCAACTAAATGTTGCATTGTATTAAAATAGGCAGCCATTTGATTTGAAACATCAAAGTAGGAATCCTAAGTTTTATTCATTTATTTAGTTAATTTGTCTCTGATTAGGAGTTCGAATTCAAGAACTCATAACTGTGGAGATGACTCCAATACCACTAGCCAAAGCCAATTGGTGAATTCAAGTTGTTTAATGAAACAAGAAGGTACAAAACATCCTGTTTTAACCTCAACAATGATTTCAATGAACTGACTTTCCAACAAAATGACAATTAAACAGCATCCAAACATATTCAAATCTCAGTTCTCAAGCCAAAGAAGCACTAACCAGAAGATGACCTTGAAGTGTACCACCACCAAAAGAAAATGAGGCCATTTTCTTTTTGGCATTTCTACTTTCATTAACATAAACCACTTGAAGAGGCATAATAACCCATGGCAGAAACTCCTTTAAACAAACACAGAACTTCACCCCACTTTGAATTGGAGTCTTGGGATCAACAAATGCCCAATCCAATCCAAAATGCCTACAATCAAATCCAAATCCCCAATTTATCATGAAGAGCACTCACAATGTATAGAAGGAAAATTAGTGTACTGACCTCCAAGTTTGAAGAGCTAACTTGCCCTTTTCGAAAGTGTCAAGGCCAGACCCAACTAAAACACGAACATGGTTTAGCAAGAAACCATCTTTAGAGAGTCCATCGTCTTCTTTGAGGGAAGATACAGATTTAGCAGTAGCCCCTCTGTACTTAGGATCATAATTGAAGGTAGCTGACCTAATTTATAAACACCCATTATAAGCAACTAAAATTTTTTACTATGAAAGAGAAGAAAAATTTAAACTTCCATTCAAATTCAGTTACTTGGTTAAACAATCCTTCTGTTCTTGAAGAGAAGGTCGATTCCAGCACAAGAAAACCATAACTATCCAAAATAATATCTGTAACAGTAAGTAGCCTTCAAATAACAATTAAAATTATCAGTGACTTGTTAATTGGGGAAAGTTATATTAATTCTAAAATAAATACCAGAATAAAACTGAATGAGCCACAAGCATTTCCGAATCAAATAATTCCATAAAATTTTAAGAAGAAATGTAAAAAAAAAAAAAAAAAAAAACTGGGACATGAAATTTGCAAATTAAAAGAGTTCATGCTTACCTCGATTTTAATACCTTTTGAACTCTTGCGCTGAATTCTAAGCTTTTTTTTTTGGGTGAATTCTATAAGCTTTTTTACTACCTCACGGTAGAGCTAAGTTTTTAAGAGACCGAAGTTCATGACATGCGAAGATTTTAAGAGAAGCAGCATAACGGATATGCAGTATAAAACGACAGCAGACGATAGCGTTTTAACTGTATCAAGCAAATGAGCGGAAGCGGAAGTGGAAGTGTGGAACGATAAAAACGACGTCGTTTTAATTCTACGATCCCATTAAGAAAATCGAATCAATTTCTGTCAGAAAAACGTTTCGATTGGTATTGGCAGCGATTAGAGATGAAGAAGTCACCATTGCCATTGCAGAATATATGCTGTAGTGAGAAGAAGAAGAAGATAGCTGGAAAAGAAGCATTAGTAAAGGTATTAAGATGGCATTTTGGACATTCTGATTTTAGAGGCAAGCAATTGGAAGCCATTCAAGCTGTTTTATCAGGTATTAGTGAGAATATATATATATATATAATTTTTTTAATAATTTGAATTTTGTTTTCGATTGATTTTTATTTTTTATGAAAAAGGGAGAGATTGCGTTTGTTTGATGCCAACTGGAGGAGGGAAATCAATTTGTTATCAAATTCCGGCACTTGCAAAACCAGGGGTTGTGCTTGTCGTTTCTCCTTTAATAGGTGAATCATTTTCTGGTTCTGGCACTTGAATCATTTTCTCCTTTAATAAAGGAATTGCTGCTGAATTTCTTTCATCAACCCAAACATCACAAGTTAAAAACAAGGTGAGTTGTTTCTTGTGCTTGATTTTCTTGGCAGAAGTTGTTATTTCTGGGAATTGAGTCTCGTTTTGTTGATCCTAATGAATTGTTAATACTAGTTCTATTTTGTGCATTTTTGCATTCCAGTTTCCATTCTTTTGTTTCACTTTTCTGCTATTCTTTTTGTTTATCTTGAACTTTCCAGTTTATTTTAAAATGTGTACTTATAATTTTAAAATTTAGACGACCTGTATTAATTTATGTATTAATTAGATTCACGAAGACCTGGATTCCGAAAAGCCATCTGTAAGACTGCTGTATGTGACTCCAGAATTAATTGCAACACCAGGATTTATGTCAAAGCTAACAAGGATTCATGCTAGAGGGTTGTTGAATCTCATTGCCATAGATGAGGTGTGAAAGTGCTTTTATCTTCAAAAGGACAAGTGAGTTCTTCTTGATATGAATTTTCTCTCTTTTTCTAAATTTTCTTTCAGGCACATTGCATTTCATCATGGGGCCATGATTTCAGGTTTGTTTCTACTTCAATCTATAAGTGAGAGTTTACTCCTGTTGTTACCTATTTTATTTATGTTTGGGTATCCACGTCTTTCTTTTTTATGTGACAACTATCTTCTCTGTTGTCTTTGTAAACAAACACACAAAATAGTATCATATTATAAACATGGTCAGAATTTTCTTTCCCTCATCCCTATGCACATGTGTAAGTCATTCTTTGTATTATTTTACACTCGTTTTGAACATAGATTTTATTGAAATCACTCTTCTAAGTTATTTTGTATAAATGATCAATATTTCCTCAACTGTTTTTCTGAAACAGGCCTAGCTATCGTAAGCTTTCATCTTTGTGGAATTGCCTTCCAGATGTACCAGTATTGGCTTTGACGGCCACAGCTGCTCCTAAGTGAGTCTGATTGTTCATATTATAGTAAAAATGGGTTTCTTTCTTATTTATGATGCCTTATTAAATTATATATGCAATTAATAGTTTCACTTGCATGCAAATGAATAAGGAGAGGTTATAATTCTTTAGTTGTTCATCTTATCTCCAGAGTTCAAAAGGATGTGATAGAGTCTTTATGCTTGCAAGACCCATTGGTTCTCAAATCTTCCTTTAATCGTCCAAATCTATATTATGAAGGTAAGTCCTGCTAGCTTCTTTATGGAAGTATTTACGGAATTGATTGTGAATTTAAGAAAATTCTGTTTGAAAAATTAGATAGTCCTTTTCCAGTTTGTTTAATTTTAGAAATATATCTTACTCATGTACAAACAATTTAATAATCCATCAAAGCTTTTCTTGAAAATACGTAACTAGCATTGAACATAGAAACTGAGTGAGGATCCCTGAAAAATTAAGTTCACAATTGTAGAGATTTGTTGCTAGATCATCCATGAATGCAGGTTGTGGTTTGTGTAACTCCAACCACTGAATACAAAAGAGCCAAAGGATCTCAAGAAATCAGGTTGAAGAACTGACCAAATCATCACTAGTTCGTCTGCATGTATCTACATATAAAATATGTGCTGAAACAGCCAAACAATTAATAAGCTCAAATAATTTTAAGATTAAAAAAAGCACCATTTTGCTGGAGCTATGTCAAATGGGCAGAAATAAATCCTTTCACATGGCAAAGTAATTTTGTCTTGTATAAATTCAAAGCTAGGATCAGCTTCACCATATATGGGTACTTTTGACTAAAATGAACCAACATAAAGACATTTCTTTAAGAAAAAAAGGAAGAGTAAAAGGAGAAGAAGAATAAGAAATTGCATGGGAAAGGCATACTTTTAATAATCACTATTTCTCTCCATTAGTTTGTTTATGAGAGGCATTTATTTACAACTGTATGCATCTAATTGGTTTCTCAACAATGCAGTTAGATATAAAGATATTCTGGATGATGCTTATGCTGATTTGTCCTCTGTACTCAAATCCAGTGGGGATATGTGTGCCATTATTTACTGCCTTGAGCGAACAGCTTGTGATGGCTTGTCTGCTCATCTATCTGAAAATGGCATTTCCTGTGCTGGTGATTGATGCATTTTTCTCTTTTGCATTTAATCCTGGAATTTTTTTCTTTCCCATGACACATGGCAATAAATATGTTCCTTAATCATCCTGGGGATTTTTTTTTCCAGCTTACCATGCAGGGTTGAACAATAAATTGCGAAGCACGGTATTAGATGATTGGATTTCTTCTAAAATTCAAGTTGTTGTTGCTACAGTGGCTTTTGGGTATGATTAGCTCCATAACTTTATGATATTTAGGTATCTTAGATTTTTGAATAATAATTTTTTGTTACTTTATTTTTCTTTTTCTTAAAACACCTCTATATTTATATGTTAGGTATCTAGAGTTTCTGCTAAAATATAGTGAATCTAGCAGGAATATGAAATATTGTTGCAAGTAAAAGTTTTCATTTTATGTTAATTCATGTGTTTCACCTGTGGGAATGTTGCTTTTTCTACGTGCTTTACTCTGTTTCTTTTGTTTTATCATATTACCTTAGTTGGTAATAATTTTGTTTTTTTTTTATTCTTCTGCATGGAGCTGTTCTGGTGTATGGTCACAAAATGAGAAAATTGTTCTTTCAGGATGGTATGTACTAACCATTATTGATTTCAATGAACACTGGAGCCTAGCTATCATGCGTCACTAATAAACTGTGACAACTATTTTCCAGGGTATAGATAGAAAGGATGTCAGATTGGTTTGCCACTTTAATATTCCAAAATCAATGGAAGCTTTTTATCAAGAGTCAGGCAGAGCTGGTCGTGATCAATTGCCCTGTAAAAGTTTGTTATACTATGGAGTTGATGATCGCAGAAGAATGGTAGGGTTATGAGCTTCACCACTTCTGTCTTCATTTCTTTCTTTATTTATTATGGGTTGTTTTGGTTCCTGTAGGAATTCTTTCTGATAAGCATTTAGAAGTTTATGACAGGAATTTATTCTAAGCACTGCTGGAAGCAAGAAGTCACAATCGTCGAGTTCACGGGATGGCTCGTCAAAAAAGTCCCTCTCCTAACTTTCAGTTTGTTTTGTACTATATGAATCTTCTGTGTAATTGATGCATCATGTAAACTATGTAAACATACAGATGGTTGAGTACTGTGAAGGTCATGGATGCCGTAGGAAAAAGATTCTTGAGTGTTTTGGGGAACAGGTAATGTAATTCAGCAAAACTTTTTGTTTGTGGATACTGAGGGATGCTTTTCTTTATCAACACTCCTGTGAGAGTGATCTTTTTATCATTGGCAAAAACAGGTGTCTGCATCACCATGCAAAAAATATTGTGATGCTTGCAAACATCCAAACCTAGTAACCAAGTATTTGGAGGTGCTCACAACAACTTGTGCTGCTCGTCAGAGAAATGGATTTTCTAGGATTTTTATAAGCAGGTGATTTTTTTCTCCATAATTGAATATAGACTGGAATATTAGTTATTGAAGAGCATATGTTCACTCAAAACCAAGGTTGAAATTTAAATAACTCAGATAATTGGATGTTCTACAAAAGGGACTTGTTAGATGTCTGGCTGTATTATTATCTTGGATGTCAAATCGTTCTGTTCAGATTCCAAAATAAGCTTACTTAAAATGTGTTTGCTTGTGTTGTTTAATTTCCTGAATATTTCTTACCTTTAGTTTTTTGCTTCATGCTGAAGATTTTCATGTTTTCTGATGAAGATTCTCAACACATTACTGCCTCCTTTATTTTTACTAATTGGATGTTCCTAGTGAATGTAAGCACAGATTGAATGCTCATTCTGACGTTTTATTGTCTTTAAGCATTTTTATTCTCCATTTTCTGATTGATAATTTAAGAATACTAATGGTCTTCTATTGTTTTACGAGTTAACCTTCATATGCTATATACTATGACCTGATTAATTAATGTTATTCTTTTTCAGCTCCACGAACATGATTGATGGAGATCAATTCTCTGAATTCTGGAGCCGTGATGATGAAGCTAGTGCTTCTGAGGAAGATATATCTGATTCGGATGGTGAATCATTTTTTTAAAGTTCCTATACATATATCGTTTGGGATTTTTCTGTCCATTGGGTTCAGGGGTGGGGTTGTAAATTCTGAATTATGTTATTTATCTTCTCTTCTTTTTTTTCCCTTAACTGTCAGATGGTACTGAGGCTGTGAAGAGCCTAGCCAGATCAAAGTTAAGAAAATCAGGAGTCAATGAAAGGATCGAGCTCTTGCAGCATGCAGAAGAAAATTATTATCGGAATAAGAACTCTGAGAAACAGGTCTGCTTTACTCTCACCTTCCTTTCCACTGTTATATGAACATTAACTAGATTTCATTTCCCTAAACATACATAACAAGGAACAAAATTCTGCTGCAGATGCATCATGCATCTACTTAAAATGGTATTTCCATTTGTTTGTTGGAGCCATCAATCTCTTGATTAATAGTGTGAATTAACTAAACTGCATGTCCTATATGCTTTCCTGGCAAGAAGTGAATGTTGTTTTGATTGCACTGTCGCATATATGAAACATGATTCTACTTCATTTCTGTTTGGTCAAGTACAGTAGCATGCTTCTTGTCACTCTTCAGGCTCACAAGCTACAGTTTCTTTATTTAACACCCTTGAAACTTCTTACCCTGCAGAGATGCTTAATTTTAATTGCTTAACAGGTCAAAAAAAGATTGACAAGAATGCTATATCTGAAACATTGAGAGAATCAACCAAACAAAATTTATTGAATGCTATGAAACAGGCTGAGCAAAGGCTTGGTGGCTTGAGGTATTGTAGCATTTCCATTAGTGCCTTGATTTAGTCTGTTATTTGTCTGCCAGACAATTTTTGCCAGAACTCCATGCTAATGACAATTTTAGCTGCACTCCTGGACTATTTAACAAATGACTACCTGGTTATGAAGTGGTGGCTGTCATTCTCAGCTAAATCTACTAAAGGGAGGCTGGCGAGATTTGTTTTGCTCTGTATTCTCTACTCAATCTGGGTTGCCTACTGTCGAGTTACATGGGGCAATGAAGCCTTCTATTTCCCTCAACTCTATAATTATATCTGCTCTGCCATTCTTAGTTGGGGCATTGGTAACTCTAAAGCAAAGTTTGCTAAACCTGTGCCTGAATTTGAGAGTTTTCTTCCAGTAGGATTTGGCAAAGGTTGTCTAAGACCAAGGCTGGTTCGATGGTTAAAGCCGCCTCCCAACTTTATTAAGTTGAACATAGATGCTTCATTCACTGCAAATATGTCTTCGGGAGGAGCAGTTCTCCGATCTCACACCGGTCAGTTTCTTCACGGTATGTCTTTTGTATTTCAAGCTCCTGATGCTCTTAATGTGGAAGCCCTTGCTCTTCAAATGGCTATTCGATGGTGCATGACTGCTGGGTTTACAAATCTCCAGGTGGAAACCGATTCTAAAGCACTAGTGGATATTCTCTCTTCCTCCCAACCTGTTCATCCTGCTTCGCTTCTTGGGAAAACAAAAGAAATCTTCATAGCCTCTTCATTCTCACTTCATCATATCTACCGAGAAGGAAATCAGCCCGCCCATTATTTTGCCCTATATGCTCGCTTGCACAATGCTAACTATTTGTTCATTCATTTATTTCTTTGCCAAGATTTTTAAGAAGCGTTTTCTTTCTGATTGTATGGGCCCTTATATACGCTATCAATAATTTGATTATTTTAATAAAACAGCGGGTTGTTTATTTTTAACTTCCATGCATCCAGTCGTCCAACGCTGGTGCTGGTTTTTAAATTAAACAATTAGGCTTTCTTCTGTTTTAAAAAAAAAAAAAAAAGAAGTAAGGTGAAGATGGTAGTTTTTAATTAGTTTAAATTCTCCTTGGCAGCATTGATTTTGAAGCATCAGCCTCCTTCCTTGAAAAATGCTACAAGAAGTACAGAAAGAGTGGAAAAACATTCTATTATTCTCAAGTCGCTAGCACTGTGAGGTGGATATCCACAACAAATTCCACTGAGCTAACAAATCGGCTTAGTGCCAGTACCCCTCCACCTCAACAGAACACTCTGACCAAGGAGGAACGTGCTGAGTCATCGTCGCCCTCATTGGAGCAAAAGCCTGTGAACACTTCCGACTTGGAACTCCATAGCAATGCTGGATCAGAAACTTTGATGCCAAGTGCTTCCATGAGTGCAAAGCTGCCAGCTATTCTATCCTTTTCTGAGTTTGTGAACAGAAGAAAGGGAAGAGATGATAATCAACATGCATCACAAAATCAATCACCTAAGCTATTAAACAATAGCTCAGAAAAGAGGATGAAGTTGCAATAGGTCAATTTTGGAGAGTTTTATGCTTTCTCTCTTTTCTCCAGTTAACTAAAAAGGTTGTATTCGATGAGTCTGTTGTTTGTGGGATATATAATGTAGATGTTTTGTTCTGTAGGAGGCTAACAGATGAGAAATGGGTTGTGATTAATAATGATGATCCTGCTATTCAATATATAGATATTGCTATTCATAAGGTAAGGGGAAATACTATGCTGTTGCATTCAGTGAAAGTGTTAAGATTTTTTATTCTGACTTTAGAATTACTGCAGCAAACTTTTTTTTTAGCATAGAAGTATTACTGCAGCAATTGATTCTCCCGTTGATCCTAGTTCTTTTTGAGGGATTCCTGTATCTGACAAGAGTCACTTGGAGATATGTTCTTTCTATTTAGTTGTGCAGAACCAGGTTGAGGTGTTAATTACTATGATGAGGAAATGAAATGTTTTGTTGGGCTAGATTGCAGTAGATCAAACGTTGAATTTACTATCTATAAATTAAATGAAGATAAGTCCCAATGGTATGAGGTGAATATTTTGAATTATAGGACTTTTTTCATCAATGAAACCTGCAAATTCTCTGTTTCAACCAAAGATGTTCCTGTTTACAAAAAGGTAAGTTGAAATCTAAGACCCAATATTGAAGATTTCCACCCAATGGAGCTGGATAATTTAAAAATAGAATTTTATTAGGCCCCGAAAGCATATGCCGGCTACTGCAATTGTCTATTTGACGCAGAACAAAAAATTCTGGTATTTATTGAGCAGTTTGATGAAAAATTACTTTAGTGACAATTTAATAATTACTGCTAAAAGGTAAAGTTACAAATTAAGTATTTTATGGGTCTAGTTTAATGAAAAATAGGCCAACTTTGCAGTGAAATTTATTACTTTTTGGCCAAATTTTCTCGTTTCTTAAAATGTTTTTTACTGTTATGTCATATTAAAGTAAATTTTTATTTTTTTATTTAGAGTTCGAGGTTCTTAGTATTTTATCTATTTCATTAAATAATATCTTTTTATAATTATAATCTCGTTTATTTAGATAATTTGTTCCATTTTGAAAAATTTTTTTATTTGAAATTAGAATTTTATGTGACAATAATATTATATATTGTCATATTAGAGGAAATATAACGAGTTTTTAAGTATTTAATAATATTTTCACAAAAATAATTTCTCATTTTATGTTTATTTTTCTGAAAATTCATAGACTAAATTAGAATACAAGTTTACCCTTGTATTTATTTACTTCCGTTACTTTACTATTTAATCAATTTTTTAAAGTGTGAGTGATTTAAATTCACCCTAAACAACTATTTAACGTTTTTTTTTTTGAACAACTATTTAACTATTTAACCGTTTAATTAAAAGCAAAATGAGATTTTGAACATTCTAATTCATTTTAATTTTTTTGTGAATTATCTAGTATCATAATTAATTAAATAAAGTTGTTGATTAGTCAATATATTAATTATTTTAATTTTAGCTATAATGACAAATATCATTTTCGTTTTTTATGAATTTCTTTTTATAACATTAAGTCTCTCTCGTAATAACCGCTCACAAAAATTTGTATATATTTTTGATTCGTTGACTTTGAATAACACATAAATGGAAACCTAATAATAATCTTTACTATAATTTCACAACATTATCACTTTGTTTTGTTTATCTGATAACATCAACAACCATGCCTCTCCTCTACTACAGAACCAGGCGCGAACACACATGAATTAAAAGGATGACAGCAGTCCCCCTTCTATTTTAAAATTTATATATATATATATATGCATATATATTATTAAAATTTTTAAAATGCTTAATTGTTCCTTTTAAATTTTTAAAAAAATATATGATATTTTTATTTTGCCCATTTTCACTAAAAAATCTAGTTTCGCCCTTCACAGAACTCGTAAATCTGATGACTCGAGTTTTCTTTTTATGCAGAATTCCCCAAGAAAATGCTCAAGTTCATGTTATTAAAAGAACATTTGAAGAAGACAAAGGTCAGACTTCATCTTCTTCTTCTTTAGCAACTGCTATATCAAATTATGAAAAGCTTCCTGATCATCTCAAGTCCTGCTTTGATTATTGTTGTATTGTTCTGAACAATGACGTAGCCAGCAGTTTGTCTGAGTCTGGGCACGGTCAGCAGACGGACGGAAAGTCAATGGCCGCAAAAAGTCAAACGGCAGTGTAAACTAATATTAATGCGGCAATAAAATTCAAATATAATTTAGAAATACAAAGATAAAATTGAAACTTAGTTTAGTTTACAAATACAAATTTATATATATAAAAAATACAATTACTGTTTAGGCGGTAATAAGTGCTTACGAGTTTTTATATTCTGAAAATGATTCAGAATAACTTCATTATCAATTTTTGAAAATACATCTCGCTCCACATAACAAATCATACAATCATTAAGTAGATCGTCCCTCATCTTGTTTCGCAAATCCGTCTTTATAGAGTTTGTTTAGTGAATTTCCCGTGATCCCTTCTCTGTTTCTTTTAATTCTTTTTTTTTAAAATGAGCAAAACGTCCTCGTCGGCATTTAAAGAAAAAAAATATAAAAAAAAAGCAAAAAAATATAAAATTGAAACGGGCTTTTCCATCGTCTTCAACTTTAAACGCCTGGCAGCCATGTTTGAGACTTTGAGTCTCTGCAACTCTAACTCAGCAACTCCCCAGCTCACCCACCTCAAAATTTTCCGGCAGCCAAGCCTGGGCAAGGGACCAGGCTTGCCCAGGCCTGCCTACGTCCCTGGTTCTGAATAATTATGGCTTTAATGTGGAGAAACAAAAATTAGTTTATTTTTTTATGGCTCAATGTCTAATACCAGAAAACCAGGGCAGATTATAGAGGATACATATGCAAACATGATTAATGAATTAATCAGGATTAATGAATTAATCAGCCTAGGATTGCTAGAAGAATTAGGAATTTATGAGAGTAGAATCAGAGTCTCTGAATTGTATCGAGAATCATGCCTTGTTTGAGTTGTAGACAAAGATTTCATTGATAAAGCCGTGAATTCGCCTATTCATTTATTCATTAAAAATGATGGAATACACCTGCCTTGTAAGTTCAAAAACCCTCTGGTTCGATCCTTGTTTGCAAAGGCCCTGGTGCAAGTTTCTTCTAACTCTTATAGGTTTCCAGTCTTGTCTCAGGTATATTTACAAACTCTGTGTGGGTTGCAATTTCTATCGGTGTTGATTTTAAATACTAGCATAGACTATTAATCTGATGAAATTGGAAATTTGGTTCACCTCCAATATTTAGGATTATATCACTTAAAAATAAAGAAGCTTCCATGTGCTTTTGGTAATCTTCTAAAACTGCAGACTTAAGAAATATGGAATACAAGACTACCCGAACTTCCTATTGAAATTCTGAATAATAAACAACTACCTTTTAATGACAGGACCCGAACTTAACTCTTTTCATGATGGAATTAGAGTTCCAAAGAGGTTTGCAACTTTGGCGAATCTTCTAACTTTGACTGGTGTATATGCCGGTGGTGACTTTGCTAGTGAATTGAGTAGCTTAACCCAACTTCGACAACTTTGTCTTCATTGTGTCTCTGAAGATAATTTTGGTGAGATATCTACAGAAATCATGAAAATGGATAACCTCATCTCCCTTTCTTTACAAGCAGAACAAATAAGCCTTCACCCATCCAAAAAAAAAAATTAAAACAAAAGAAGGCAGATTCCAAGAAAACACAAAAAAAGTCATTACAGTTATACAACTTCTACTTGACTTGGAATCATTTTTTCTTCCACCTCATCTTCAAAAGCTTCATTTAAATGGTGGCCTAATTGAAATTCCCAACTGGTTTCTCCCCATGGAAAACCTAGTCAAGCTAGATTCAGTGAATTCCGATATTTGAGAAAATCCATCTTTGATACTTCAGTTTCTTCCCAAATTAAAATATCTCACTCTACATTATGCCTACAAGACAAAGGTCATTGGTAAAGAATTTTGCAATTCCGGTGGATATCCAGAATTGGAATCTTTGATAATTTATTCACAAAATCTGATAGACTGGACTGAGATTGTAAATGGAGCTTTTCCAAAATTGAGGCATCTCAAATTTATTTGTTGTTTCAATTTGAGATTTCTTCCTGAAGGCCTACAGAACATTTCTACCATTGAAGAGTTGTATTTGAGTCATTTGCATGAAGATCTTGCAAGGAGATTAACTGGTGAAGAAAATTACAAGATCAAGCATATTGCAAATGTTTGGCCACGGTTGCGGAGGATGGTTTAGGTGTGTGATTATCTAATGCCATTCATCACTACATTAAAGTGGAAATTTTTGTAAAACTGGGAACGAAGAGAGTTATTGGATAATCACTTATAACAAGGCCCGTTAAGGTGCGTGGTTTAATTTTCTTGGGCTTGGGACACCTTTTGTTCCATCCTCGTTTGTTGTTTATAATCAATTTCATCTTTAAGTGTTGTTTATAGTTAATTTTGATAATTAAATAATAGAATTTATGTATATATATTTTTTATTGGAATAAACAACAAAAGAACTAGAACCTAAGATCCAGCCAATTAAACAAGCTACACAGCTTCTCCAGACACCCAACAGCCTAAAGGATCTTAAGTCATAGCATCAACAATCAGCACATTGGCCACAGATATATGTTTAAGATATACGCATAATTTGTTGACTGTTGACTCAATAGTGATCTCAATGGATAATTACTGAATCAAACACAAGCAATGAAGAGTTAAAGAATAAGTCGCTGTCATATAATATATATCAAGAAATAGAGTTTTATGTAGTATATACAGTTAAGAACAAATTTGAAAATTCAGACTACTTTCAAGTTTTTTTAGTGAGAAAACATGAAAGGCACTTAATTCCACTCCTAATAATACCTTCTTCTCTTAATTATTTTATGGCTGCTACAGTTTCAGCTTTTCAACATAGATTGCATCTTGTGATGCTGTAAACAAAAAATATTATGTTAAAAATAATTTTTAGAGACTATTAGAATTTGTTTTTTTAAGTGAATTTCTCATGATTATTAGTAAAAATTTTAAAATTTGTTAACATTCATAAACTACTTTTTTCAAGAACATTTAAATTGGCGATGCTTAATTGCTTGTTTTGATTAGCAGTAGTACTACTCTACCAGTATGGAGCAGCTTCATTGGAAAATTCTAATCAATATCTAATGAATTTCATGTTATCAATTTCCAAATTCCATTTCCATTCAATTTACAAGATTGAATCAAATATACCCTTTTAATTATTTGGGGACACTAAACTTTCTATGTATAATTCTGATTCAAAATCAGCATCATTCTCTATTCTAAAACACTTAGATTTCCTCTCTTTTGGATTGTACAAATAAATTTGCCATCCATCAGAATCCATAACAACTTCTCCGTTCTTTGTCAAGCATAAAGGTGTGTTGGCATATCCACCAAACCTGTCGTGGGGGAAACTGAAAATTCTGCTGCAAGATGCCTCAATTCCATTTAAATTCAATACAAGAGCCTCAAAACAGGTTTTATATGTTCAACAAATGCACACAAGCAATTCCCTGACATCCCCAAACTTACAAAATAGTTATTTGGATTCCAATGGTCTGGCAGTCTCAGGACTTCCCTGAATTTCTCTTCCACAGTATCAAATGCATCAATCACATAAAGTCTACTAGCACCAATTTCTTTCACTTTCGCCCAATATAATGCTCCATTCCAAAAAATTCCATACTCTCCATATAAATCAGGAACTTCAATTCTTCTCCAGATTCTTGATTTTAATGTATAGAGTTCAACTATATCTTCTTTAGAACCACTAACTGTAAAGTGGCTTCCTAATAATACCACATAATCATCAGTAGAGGATTTGTAACCGAGTCCATTGAGGTACCTACCGTAGAGAGTAGTACCATTAGGCTTTGGCAATTCTTTGTAGTCTCCAGTCCTCGGATTCCATAAGAGCATGCTGCCATTCTCATCAAGTAAACAAATCAGACCATTACAAGACCCCAAAATTTCAACATAAAATGCATCAGGAGGACCTTTCACAAGATCAGGATACCGAAGTTCGGTTACAGCATTGCTGATATCTCCATCACAGTCTGCTTCAAAGTCAACAGATTTAGGTGGCCAAGTTGAGACGAGGAGTCTATAGCAGTTTACATTATTAATGTTCTCCTTTGCTCTTTCAAGTTGGAGCTTGGCAAATTCAGGATCGGAGATTACAGAATGCCATGTTTTGCATGCACATTTGAATCGAATCAAAGGCTTGACAGGCAGCCTTGAGAGGATTTCTACAATGAGATGTAATCTTGATTAGTTTTTAGTTTCTTTTAATGCTATTTGCGGAAATTTAAAGGTATAATCTAAATCTCCAACTCGATTTGCTTTAGTTTCTACTAATACTTGGTCATTGGTCAATCATGCTTTGATGAAATCAATAAAGAATTTTTCATAGAGTGTTTTTCAAGATATGAACAAGTCACAATAAGTTTACTTGTAAAATAAGTCACAAATCTTCTTATTTGACATTTTGATAAAAAAAAAATCTTCTTATTTGACTATTGAACAAAAATACTATTTTTCTCACAGCATACACCAAATCTACTAAATATTACAAACCATTTTATTCATCAAGTGATCACTTATTGTTTTAGTTAGTGAACCCATATTTTATTTTGTTTCTCACCGATGTGGACAGGGGCGTAGCTAGGCCTGGGCACGCCCGGGCAGCCGCCCAGGCCTGGCTGAGGAAAATTTCAAATACTATATTTTTGAAAAACTTAATTTTTTGGCTTAACGATCAAGTATGATATTTTTAAAATTTTCATAATGCAATATGTATATTAAAAAATTATTATGGGAAATAGATTGGTTGATTATTTATTTTTCAAAATAGTAAATTATGTATTTGTTTAATAATAGTCAACAACATAACTGTATTATTCTAAAATTTTTCATAAATGCAATACGTATTTTAAAACTAGCATGGAAATAAAATTGCATTATTAATTGGTTTTCAAAATATTATTATGCATTTTTTAATAACTGTCAATAAAATAAATATTATATATTAAAAATTTTCATAATACAATAAAGGATAAGCTTTAAATTTTATCTTTCTAAAGCTTTTAAGAGCAGGATGTTAATTTGGAACACTCACTTGATTTGCATATTTTTCAACTAAAATTGCAGCCCTCTTAGTGAAATCCCAAGCTCATGTCAAGCTCCACTTAAATCTCTTTTTCTCCATTCTCTTTTGGTCCCTCCATGTTTCTATTTTTATGTTTTCCCTTTTCAATAACAGATGGGAATGGAAAAGAATATGGAAGTGTTAATTATTTAGTTCCCTTTTGGAACTGTCATAAATATAGCTCTAGTAGCATATTCACCCTCTCGGTTCTGGCACATTATGTTGATTCGAACCCTAGGACCGTCACACTCCAAATTTAGGGTGTGACAGGTTGGCATGAGTAGTTAGATATGGCAAAAGTTTACTTGGACAAAGTCACTTGGAAAATGAAAAAGTGGCAAACAAGAAGTGGTGGCCGTTAGAGTTCCAAGTTGGCAACCTTGTTATGGTGAAGATGCCCCCACACTAATTCAAAGCTTATCAGCAAGTTCATAAAAGCTTAGTGCAAAAGGTATGAAGGACCCTTTTTATCCTTGGTATGGTTGGCAAGGTATCTTATAGGGTGTAATTACCTTCACAACTAAAATACACCCAGTTTCCATGTGCGCATGTTGAAGCCACACCATGAAGACAAGGAAGACACTACTAGAGGGGAGTTGTATGGAGCACCACCTATGATGATTACCTCCTTTAAGCGTGAAGTAAAGGAAATAATGAAGAATGAGTTATTCAGGCAATGAGGAGTCTCCAAGTGGATGAGTATAAGGCCAAGTGCATTTAACAAGGGTGTCAACAGGGAGGTGAACAATATAGGGAAAGTAATTGCCTTGATGTTGGACACGTTGAAAGCATGGCAATATGCAAGAAGTTTAAATCAAAGACACTCAAATACAGCGGTTACAATAAATGATACTAATAGATGGAGAAAGTCGATGCTGTTAGAATTAATTTTAAATTGTTAAAATTAATCCTCTAATTAATCATAAGTGTGGGCTAAATATATTTAAATATTAAATATGTATTGCAGTCAAATTAAAATAGTCAAATTAAAGTTATGATCAAATAAGGATTGTTGACTATTGGGGTGTCCTACTCGTAATAGGATTATAAGTGTAGAGACCGATAAGAATTTCTATTTTGTTGAAGGACCAAAATAGAAATCATCATCATCAGTTATAAATAAGGGGTCGTGGTCTCCAGGGGAACATAACAATTTTGAGAGAACATTACGTTCCTTCAGTAGTGCTTCCGCTAAACTTAAAGTGTGTATCCCCTGGAAGGCGACAAACTCAAAAATCGTCTTCAGCTTCAATATACGATGATGTCAGGTACACAATTTAGCCCTTTGCAATTTAATTTGAATAATCTAGTGATCTATGCATATTTTATATTTTAGGGGAATAAGGTTTTCTCCCCCTTTCAATTGGTATCAGAGCCCTATGCTAGGTTGCTAGATTTTCTGATTAAATTGCGGTATTGATTATTGTTTTAATTCTAGAAAATTAATTCGGTGATTGTAATTTTCGAGAATTAATTTGAAATTGAAATTATTAATCTGAAATCAATTTTGGTTTGATTTGTTTTTGGATTAAATTACTGTTATTATTTAATTGATTCTGGAAAAATCAATTTCTGAACTTGAATTTGTGCTTATGATTTTTTCTGGAATTAATTAATTTTTGGGTTAATTAATTATGTAATTAATTAATTAAAAAATCTGTTTTGAAACTGTTTCGTGAACAGTGTTTCGTTATTCTTCGTTTTGGTTTAGAAGAACACAGTTAAGGATTTTAATTAATTGATTAAATCTTTATGAAATTTTGATTTGATCTTCGATTAAATCGTAAAAAAAAATTCATTTAATTTTAAAATTTCAATTTAAAATTTAATTCAATTGAGTTTAAATTTTGGTATTTTAGTCCTGATTGTGTCTAATATTTTTAATAATAAATTAATTGAAGCAATAAGTCACCAAAGTGGCATCTATTGTTTTAATTAATTTATTTGGGATATTAGACAGGTGTATTAAAATTCGTTGCAGGTATTATGCCGGCCCAATGGAAGGCTGCTATCTGGCTGAGTTTTGAATACACGTGTTGCAATAAATATGTGACAATTATTTGATTTTATCCATGTGGATAATATATCGGCCCAAAGGAAGGTTATTATCTGACGGGACTAATTGTCAATATTTTGATTGCTGCGTGAGATACCAATTACAGTTAATATTTTATGTCCAAAGATGAGAATATTAACGTTGTGCCTGGTATCTTGTTTCCATTATTTAAACTCAAAATCAAGTTTATAATTTGTGGATCGTGAGCGTACAATTTTTTATTTTTCTTTTTCTCTGAATTTAGCTAATATGCTATATAAACTCCTAGTGTACCTTTTCTTTAGAGGTTAAACTTAGATTTAGAAATTCAAACATGTTGATTTATCTGGGACGCATGTATTTGGACTTAGCATTTAGGAAAGATGAACCTATTTCTCCTACTGAAGAGAGCAAAGATGCTCAGAGGGTTCAGTATGAGAAGTGGGAGATTTTTTTATCTTGCTTTGATCATGCATCAAAGAATCCCAGAAATATTTGAGGAGCTACTCTGCTAAAGCTATAATGCTATGAACTACCTTGCCCAACTGGAAAGCGACTATGTCAAGTGTGATGAAGTCGAAGTAGGAACATTTTCAGCAATCTAATTTTCGTTAGGTATACTGGCAATGGTAGTATTAGGGAGCATATTCTGAGCATGTCCTAAATAGCCAAGAGGCTAAAGGCTTTGGATTTGGTTTTACCAGATGACCTTTTAATCTATCTAGTTGATGGCTAATAAAGGGGAGAATGCTCGTTTGGTTGCTTCAGCAGATAAGGACAAAGGTGAAAAGAAGAATAAGACTGCTAATAGAAGGACTATCCCAATTACACTACGCGACGTATAAAGAAGGGTAGTACCTTGTTTGGTTTATTATGAGGTTAATTCAACTTTAGTATCTAGAAACACTTATTGAATGGATTACAGTGCTACTATTCATATAAATGTTTCATTGTAGAGTTACTTGAACTACTGAAAACCAATTGACGGTGAAAGATACGTCTATATAGTAAATGGCAAACTGGTAGAAGTAGAGACATAAAAACATTTTAGATTGTATTTAAGAACTGGATATTATTTGAATCTTATAGATACTTTTGTTATACTATCTTTTAAATAGAATTTGGTCTCTGTTTTTTATTTGGACAAATTTATTTTTTTACTTGTTCATTTAGAAACAGATAATTTACTTTATCTATAGATTCAAATATTTGATACTAGTTTCTTAAATGTTTATGATAATCTATATACGTTAAATGTCAATGCTTCTTATAATGAAACTCTGCATGTGAGTATTAGAGATATCAAAGGAAAGCTGGATATGGATAACTCAGCTGAACTTTGACACAGATGTTTGGATTACACATCCAAATCTAGAATAGAACATCTTGTGTCAAATGGTATCCTAGATACATTTGATTACACAGATTTGGATTTCTATGTTAAGAATACTAAGTTAAAATAGACCAAACATAGAGATTAGGTGCTATTAAGTCTTCAGTCATCTTAGAATTGATATATATGGATATCTGTGGTTTATTCTCTATAGCATCATGAATGACCAAAGATAATTCATATCATTCATAAGATGATTACTCACGTTAAAGGTACCTATATCTCATTCATGAAAAATCTAAGTCTGTGGACGCTTTATTTTAATCTTATAAGGCTGAAGTTGAAAATCAACTCGGAAAGAAGATTAAATCTATTACATCTGACTGTGGTTGTGAGTACTGTGGCAGATTTAATAGCTCAGGTGCGTAGCATTCTGGACCAATTGTTATTTTCCTACAGAAATGTGGTATAGTCCATCAGTACATAATGATTGGTATAACCAGTATGAATGGTGATGCTGAGAGACATTACAAGACTCTTTTGGATTTGATGAGGAGTATGATTAGTCATTCATCCTTATCAGAGTCTTTTCTAAGAAAAAGCATTAAATATAGCAGTCTATCTTTCTAATTAAGTACCAATCAAAGCAGTCTAAGTACTTTCATACTTACGGGTATCCAGCTAAGGCTAGGCCTTATAGGCCTAATAAGGGTAAAATTGGACTCCAAATATGTTAACTGCTACTTTATTGGTTATTCTGAGTGATCATAGGGTCTAAATTTTATATTCCTACTACCATATTAGTGTATTGAGATGTGTATTATGACATTCTTTAGGATGTTGAGCTTGAGGGGGGAAATAAGGTTATAAAAAATGTCTTTGAGGAGAGATCAAGTTAGGAAATTTTGATTCTCATCATTGTTTTCTAGAGTGGTAGTGTCATTCTTATTCTAGAAGCAATTCTAGATCCAATATAAGACAATGTTAAAGAACTTCCCATCAGTTTGAAGATCCGTTCTTCATTAGGATCAAGCTCATCAACCTTAAGAATTTGAGCCAGAACATGTGTCTTTAAATAGGTCCATTAGAGAGAAGAGAAGTGCTATTCTAGATGTTTATGTAGTATTTCTATAGGATTCTAACTCTCATAAGTGGATTGAGGCAATGAGTGAAGAGTTTAAGTTTATGCAAGACAATAAAGTTTGGAATCTTATCCCATTACCTGAAGGAAAGAAACCTATTGGTTTTAAATGAATATTTAAGACCAAAAGGAATTCTAAAGGTAATATGGAGAGATATAAAGCATGTCTTGCAGTTAAAGGCTTTACTCAGAAGGAATGGATTGACTATAAAGAGATCTTCTCTTTGGTTTTATTGAATGACTCTTTTAGGACAATCATGGCTCTCGTTGCACAATTGTTCTTGAGTTTCATCAAATGGATATTGAGATTGTGTTTATCTATGGAGACATTGATAAAACAATCTATTTGGTGCAATCAGATTGCTTTGAATAAGGAAACTCAAAGCTACTGATATGCAAATTAAGAAAATCCATTTATAGGCTCAAGCAAGCATCTCGTTTATGGTACTTTAGTTCCATCAAGTAGTTGTCTCATTTGGTATTGAGACAAATGCTATTGAGGACTGTGTATATCACTGTGTGTTTCACTAATTCAGTGGGAGTAGGTTTATTTTCCTGGTTTTATGTGTGGATAGCATAATTTTTGTTACCAGCTGTAAGGTCTTGTTGCATGAAAGGTTTAGATAAAGTTTCTTTTGTATTAGAAATCCAGATACTTCGAGATCACTCTCGATGTATTCTTGGATTATTACAAAAGAGCTATATTTAGAATATGCTCAAGAGGTTTGGTATGCAAGAATATAAACCAATTTATACCCATGATCATCATAGGTGATAAGTTTAGTCTCATACAGTGTTTTAAGGATGAACTTGAGGTTCAGTAGATGTAGCAGTTTCCTATGCATCGGCAGTTGGGATTCTGGTGTATACTCAAGTTTATACTTATCTGAATATTGTGTTTATAATTGGCATGTTAGGTTGATATCTTAGTGATCCAAAAATGGATCATTGGAAGGCAGCCAATAAGGTTTTAAGATATATTCAGAGAATAAAGGAACGTATGCTCACATACAGAAAGTCAGATTAGTATGAGATCATTTGGTATACTGATTCTGACTTTATCGAATGTCTTGAGTAGCAAAAGATCCACATTAGACTACATTCCATGGTTTTGGAATTTGTAGTATGCTATGAGACATTTGATCATGAATTTTTTTACTTTGCTGAATGTCACAGGGCTGCACATTATGGCTAGCATTGAAAATGCTAATAAAGTTTTAAGTGTGACATTAATTCAGCAGTTTGATTCTCCAATGACAGTAGGAGCTATTTGGTATTTAGTTTCTGGCTGTAAATGGAGAAAATACAGAGTGGACAGATATCCATAGAGCATGTTAGAACGAACTCCATAATTATAGATCCTCTTACTAAGGCATTGATACCGAAAGTCTTTCATGAGCACACTGCTCATGTGGGTGTCATATTGTTTGAGGATGTTTAGTTTCAGTGGGAGTTTTTTTTCATTATGTTTTGAATGCTCTATTTGGTTTTGGATATGTTAATTCAGTTTCTGCAGAAAATGAAGTATTCACTTTTGTTTATTACACTCTGTGTTATTTTTGTGGTTGATCTCAATTAAGTGTGACCAGTTGGAAACAGGCATGATTAGATCATATTACATGTAGTTTCCATGCTACACTCCTATTATTGATCTATGTCATTTGAGAGTATTGGTAATGTGATTGATGGTGGTTTGAGTCACGATGAATGTGGCGACTGGCCCTTCAGTCCTTTATCGATATAATCAATGGACGAAATTGTTTGAGGCACCTTCAGTATGACTGCTTTTATGAGCTCATTAAGGTATATACATTTATATTTAATATATGTTAGCCCAAGTGGGAGATTGTTAGAATTAATTTTAAATTGTTAAAATTAATCCTCTAATTAATCATAAGTGTGGGCTAAATATATTTAAATATTAAATATGTATTGCAGTCAAATTAAAATAGTCAAATTAAAGTTATGATCAAATAATGATTGTTGACTATTGGGGTGTCCTACTCGTAATAGGATTATAAGTGTAGAGACCGATAAGAATTTCTATTTTGTTGAAGGACCAAAATAGAAATCATCATCATCAGTTATAAATAAGAGGTCGTGGTCTCCAGGGGAACATAACAATTTTGAGAGAACATTACGTTCCTTCAGTAGTGCTTCCGCTAAACTTAAAGTGTGTATCCCCTGGAAGGCGACAAACTCAAAAATCGTCTTCAGCTTCAATATACGATGATGTCAGGTACACAATTTAGCCTTTTGCAATTTAATTTGAATAATCTAGTGATCTATGCATATTTTATATTTTAGGGGAATAAGGTTTTCTCCCCCTTTCAGATGCATGGAAGCAGTAATTGTATTATATATATATGAATTAGTATTTCTAGACTAAGTTTTAATTTTATCTTCGTGTTTTTAGAATATATTTGAATTTTATTGCCGCATTAATATTAGTTTTCACTGCCGTTTGACTTTTTACGGCCGTTGACTTTTCATCCGCCTATTGATCTTGCCCGGGCTCCGACAACTTGCTGGCTACGCCACTGGATGTGGAATTGCTTTTCTTAATTCCGCAACAAATATAATTGTCACCTATCATAATAAAAAAAAAAAAACGATTCTCTATTCTTTGCTAAACATAATAATTGATTATCATATCATAATTCTACCCAAATTTCATCGGTCATTGGTTCTTTTCATCACCTTATCAGCCAGCCTGTTTAACTGTTTGCCATGTTGTTGAATGCTTAACAACCAAACTGTTGGTGAATAAGAAAAATAAAAAAAAAAAGTTTCACTCTCTCTTCTTCCTTCCCCATATAATTTTGCATACAACCAAACAATTATCAATATAACTACCAATATGTCTCCTAAATATAATTCTTCTCCCTCCAAAAATGAATAGTCCTAAATACTGTTGAGAGTGACCTGAATGATGTTATGAGAACAATTTGATAGCATTATTTAAGGTCATTACTCTTAGCCTTTTAGGATTGGATTGGTTTAATTATTTATTTCAAATGAAATTTGTATTTATTTCACATTTTTATTTTATTTATTTCAATGGGTTTTAAAACTTTATCTTGAATTTTTAAATTTTCTTATTATGCATGTTAGTAGAAATGGGGAAGGAAAGTATGAGAAAAAAAATGATGAAAAGATGATTAAATATCACTCTGAAGTTATAGAGATAATATCCAACAGATTATACAGTGCCTTACCTAAGGTGCATATTGTGATTGCTAAGCCTTATATAATACTGCAATACGCCTCCAAAACAAAATTGAAATCAATGACAACATAGTCTAAGCTTAGGAAGATCTCCCATTCATCCTCCGAATCTTGTTCTTCTATTTTTTTAGTGTGTATTATGGTGAAAGAATTGTAAACGTGCATCCCTTGTTGTAAAATCTTGCCATATGCATCAAATATTATGTCATTACTCTAGGAGCATATTGTAATGATGGACAGGGTCATAATTTGTAATGATGGATAGGGTCATAATTTGGATAAACTGGGGTGAGACCGGGCTCTAGAGCATAATGCTTTCATTGATGATAAATTCAGTTTAGCTAACCTAAGACAAAAACTCTGACATAATCTTTGATGGCATATGGCAAGATTTTGCATCACACACTAACGAAATAGAACAACTAGATCCAGAGGATGAATGGTAGACCTTCATAAACTTGGACTATGTTGTCATAGATTTCAATTTTGGTTAGGAGGTGTATTACAGTATTAGATAAGGCTTAGCAACCACAATATGCACCGTAGGATTCGGCACTGTATAATATGTTGATATTTTCTCTACAACTTCAGAATGATATTTGATCATCTTTTCATCATTTTTTTTCTTAATTAATTCTTCATTTTTTCCATTTCTACTGACTTACATACTAAGAAAATTTAAAATTTCAGGATAAAGTTAACAACCCATTGAAATAAATAAACTATAAATGCTAAATAACCCTTTGAAATAATTAAATTATAAATGCAAAATTCATTTGAAATAAATTATTAAGCCAATCCAATCCTAAAAGGCTAAGAGTAATTATTTGAGAACAATTTGTTAGGAGCGAGAAGTATTATATTTAGGAGAGAAATTGAAAGTTACATCGATAATTATTGGGTTGTATGCAATTCTATGGAGAAAGGAAGAAGATAAAGAAAAAAAATATATATTTTAATGATTTTTCCTATTTCCCAACACAAAGGCTTCTTCTTTCATGATGTAAACTGAAGCAGAAGCCTTATTAAATATCAAACTCATTTCACAATCTTTTAAAAAGAAAAACAGTTTCACACGCATTAAAAAAAAAATCTCGGCACAAAATAAGAAGATGGTTCTTTGAATTTTTTTTTACCCAAATTTATGGATATATAAATGTATCCGCCTACAAATATCAACAACTTATTCAGATAAAAAAGGAAGAGCTTTTACATGAACAACCAAACTGTTACTCACTCATTTTACTTGCACCACCCATCTATAATACTCACTCATTTTCCATGATTAACCACCAATCGCTACAATATGATTTGTCTTAAAATCGCTACTACTTATACTCACAAATACATGAAATTTGTCTTAAAATTATAAAGAATGGATATATAATATATATGCAATTATATGAGGTGGGATCCATTTCACCTATAATTGTTAAGAGTATACATATAAGCCTGATGAATATTGGGGCAGATGGTCTAAGGTGAAAGGTTTATGTAATAAAATGTTTGTTTTGTATTGATTGCTTTTTTTTCCTCTATTTTATCTAAAGAATTTGTTGGTGGTTGATAAGTATAATTTGAACATATATTTTTCTATCGGTTCTAACATGAAATTAAGTTAAATTAATTTATTCCAAGCTTATTTATATATTTTAATTTTATTATTTTTGAATTAAGCTTAGTTTGAATTAATTTATTGTAAGTTTGTGCAAACTGAAATTTTAGACAGATTTAATATTTAAAGTTTCAATTAAGATTTCAGGGGTGATAAAATCCGAGATTGAAAACGTTGTCTTCATAAAGTTGATAGAGAACATCTCAAGTATTCTAGGGAGGTCTGATTCATTGAAATCCAAGATCGTTTGTGCCTCCAACTATCAAGTCGAAATTAAGGCTAAGGTGTTGGGATAGAATTTTAATCCAAACCACTAAGAGTAATTGGGCCATAACATGGGCATCCGAAGTCCAATTGAGATTATTCAAAAGCTTAAAATCATCTAATTTTCAAGGGCTACAACTTTTCTAAAGGAGGCAATTCGAGATAAGGCTTCTATTTGATATAAAATTGGCTTGAAAGTTTAAATTCGAATTTCTGCAAAAGTTGAGTAAGAGCAGGAGTTTGCTTTTATAAGGTGAATATAAACGTAAATAGTAACTATCATCAGCTATCCTGGAAGCAATTAATCGCCATATGAATTTTCTCTTTCCCAAAAACCTTATTTCAAAATTAGAGAAGAAGGAAGAAAAGATGAAGATTGTGTTGGAGGAGGACTTCAATCTTTTTTGCAGTTTCATCTATTTAGTTTGAACACTATATTCGGTTTAGATTTCAAGTTTATATTTTCTTAAATGCTTTTGTTATTTTATTGAATTGAATATTAAAAATATGGATTTGATGTTTGGTTTTTTAATTTCTATGGTTTTTATGTTTAATTTAGCTATAAGTAACTAATCCTCTTAATGAGATTAGATGGATTTAGATTTGTGGATGATGAATATTTAATATATTGATTCTTTTTATTTTGAATTAAAGTTTTATTGATTTTGATCTTAATGCTTGTGATTAACTGACCGCTAATTGTATATTCAATTGAAATCAAATGTTGAGTGAAAGTTAGATATGATTTTAGATTAAGAAATCAACAACTTTAGAAATTCTATTTTGAGATAAAAGAATTATCTAGATACCAACTTAGTTCCTTTTGATAGATTATTATAGTTTATTGTTAATGAAAATAGAATTTATAGATTTCATCAATCATTAATTTTCTTATTTGAGAAAGAAGAAGATTAAAATTTAAGAAATTTGTAACTTTGGTTCAAGATAGGTTTGGATTAATACGAAAAATTATTTTTATCCGTTAAAAATAATGAAACATAATCCTATTTATTTATATTAATTCTTTGAATTTAAAATTTTAAGTTTTAATTTGAAGTTTGAATTAGTAGATAATTATCTTTGTTTAATTAATTTTAATTTTGATTTTAATTTTGAATTTTTAAATTAGAGATTGTTACAGCCTATAATTGCTTGGATATGGATTTGATAGCGCTCTAAAAAACGGATTAGATCAAAAATTGAAATGAAATTAATTAAATTAAATAGAAAATTATAATTAATTAAATTGATTCTTTAAATTTTAAAGCTTTTAGTATTTTTGGTTTGTAGATCTCAATTTTAATTTTAATTGGTAGAAAATGATTCAATTTGATTAATCAATTTTTTTAATAATAAATAAAAGGATCTAATAGAAAAATCAAAGAAATACAATCTAAGAGGACGAATTTTAAGCATGTAGAGTCTCTACACATTAGAAGTAAAATTCTTCCATCCATAATTTAATATATCTGGATAAAAATCCAGCAACAGAATCACAGGAAAATAGAGTGGTAGAATTGAAATTTTTTTTTATTTAGATCGGATATATATATATATATAAATATAAAATATTAATAAAAAAATAATTATAAAAAAAGGAATAATTTTATTGGTAAGTCTTTCCCGGTAGAACAGTAAGCAAAGGAAACTACAAGATACAGCTGAGAAGGCCACCGAAAATGTGGAGCTTTACACATAAGTTTTGATCAATAGTTAAATTTTGTTCAAAACGTATTTGTTTATGCATTTTTTTATTTTTTTTTTAATGCATAATTTTACTCATTTAATTTTAAAAATATGCTTTTAATATACAATTATATAAATTGATATAAATACCAAAATTGAGAATCCAAGTGAATTATTTTTATTAAGTAAAAAAAAAGAGGTTAATTTCACTCAGAGTTTAATCATAAAATCATTTTAAATTGAAAGAAGCACATTTGAATCGAATTTTTCTAGTGAGAATTAATATGCTCCCAATTTTCAAATTGGTACACATGGGCTCTTTTTGTTTTTATCCAATCGACATGAAATTTTAATTTAATTTACATGTAATTTAGATAAGGTATAATTAGAATATTTATTTCAAACCCATCCCAAATTAATCATTTTTAAAATTTTGTAAATTATAAACATAAGAAAATTATTAAAATTTGACTATCATCTTAAAGATATCCAAATCCATTACATGAAATTTGTGGCTTAGCATAAACAAATGTCATATAATTTTTATGCAATTTATTTATAAATTTACATTTTTATATTTAAAATAAACAAATTTTAATGAATTAATTTACAAATTCTATTGAATTGGATGTGAAATTATCCCAAACAATATCAGGGAAGAATTGAAAATAACAAAAAAAAAATAATCCGGTGCACGAATGCTCCCACAACGAGCGGATCTAAAAAAGAGTCAGATCCATTAAATTTTTTATCAGGTCACACGGCCAGCATCTACCGTTGCGCCAAAACTCCAAAAAAATTAATAGCAGAACAAAAATAAAATTTCACATAACAAGCAAAGAACCAAAGTGGTTCTTATATTGGAACAAAACAACACATCACAACCATTTCTCTCACAAAAGAAAAAAGAAAAAGAAAAAGAAAAAGGCAGAACAGAGCAAAAAACAGTCAAAAGATTTTACAACAGAAAAGCATTAGATATTTATGTTATAATCTCTCAGCCAGAACCAGATATTTCAATGGACCTTACATTAGGTCCTTTACCTCCTCCTTTTGGAATAATGACAATGAGAAATCCATTCGCCATAGAAGCCTTAATCTGATCCCTTTTGGCGTTGTCAGGCAACTTGAATTTACTCATGAACTTACCATTCTCTGTGCTTATTTGAAGGTAATTATCATCATCAATATAAACCAACACATCTTCATTGTATAGACCAGGAAACGAAGCTCTAAACACATGGGTTTTTGTCGTTTCTCTCCAGTCAACATGCGTTTCAAGGGATGGAAAATTTCCCTAGAAAATGAAGGAAAATGAGTGGAAAATATAGAAGGGAAAGGATCCCAAACGTCTTGTAAAGACAAGAAGTTTTCTGGATCCCACAAATCCAAAGAGTAGGGATTGAGAACACTATCTCTTTTACGGTCACTCTCATTCACAGGAACGATCGACATTGGATTTGGATTGACCAGAGAAGAGAAGAAGAAGAAGAAGAGAGTAATGAGCAAACCGCTAGTGAAATTGGGAAAGTAGACTACTTTTAACTAGAGTTATTGCACTCTCTGGAATGTGCCATGCAATTGGCCGGGCTCCAAGTTGCCGTAAGCTTCTAGGTAAGTCCAATGGGCCTTGTTTCGACAATAAAATTAAAATCTTGCAAACCTATCAAATGCAATATGGTCACTACCATAGGCCAATGTATTTGCTTGTATGTCCAATACCATAATAGAATCTTTCCTATAGTTTCTTCATATTAGGTTTGTGCTCTATAAAAAAATAAAACAAAGAATAGAAAAGCCTCTTGTCCAAGCAGGATTCAAATTGATTCGTTGAAATCATCACTCTTCCTACAACTTGCTCATTTGTGTACAGTGTACAAATTTCAAGGTATACTAATCAGCCCAGGCACCAAAAAGCAAAGCTTGTTTTCTGAGCACTTAACTTCTATAGATTATGAACAATTTGTCAGTTTGTAGACCACAAGATAATCTGAAAAAACTGTACATACAGTAATTATCACTCTATGTAGGTTGACTCGATTCGCTAGATTCAAACCCAGAAAGCTCTGCAATCTCCGACAGTTCTTTCTCTCCACTCAAAACCTGCAAAAAGTAACAGCTACATTGAGAACACCCTTAAACCTCTTCTGATAGAAGAGAGGAAGAAAAGAACATCTCCAAAATACTTTCTTATAGCAGTTAATGCAAAAGGAAATATTTATGAATCATTACATAGAAACATCTACCTACTTCAGCAAATCAGTTCCCTTGAATATTATGTACTTGAATAGAATCATATGAAAATGGGCAGTAGACCTATAACACTCACTCTAGAGACACATTACTCGAGCAATTTAGGGAGGAAAACAGAAAAATGAAAAAAAAAAAAAGAGAAAAAAAGAAAGGAACCTCAGTCTTGTAAATTTGTTTTTAAGGACAAGAAAACTTCAAAACATAACATTCCTTACCTCACCATTAATCACCCACGTTGGAAATCCTTCGACTCTAGCATCCGCACATGCCTTGGCTATTTTAACTCCTTTTCTATACCCATCAGGGAAGCATTCCACATAGTCCAACACTTTTGATGCCTCCTTTCCAAACATCTATGTTAAAGACACAAGATAGTGTAAGAAAAAATGGCCCAATAACAAGACTGAAAGCTTCCTATCCACTGGAAATGGATGCCTTGATACAAAAAACGTTCTCTATATATGCTAGTTCTTCAAGTGGTGATAGTTCAAAACTACTATTAAATTAACCATACTGATACTCAAATGAGTCATTTGGTTAACTTAACCCAATGGTAAAATACAAGTTGTTGGGTTTATCCAAGTACTGAAAGCAAGCTTTACAGACAAATAGGTTGACCGATGTTTATAATTCTGTGCAGAATAGTAAAAGCAGCTCTAGGGCCCAGAAAAAAATTAGAGCCAATAGTTTCCAATTATGGGTTTCACTAGTATGGATTTCTAGTGACCATAGGCAACGCTTATTCACATCAATCATACTAATTTTTCTCATATCCTAGCCTTAACCTTCATTTCAGCTTCTGAATAGTTGGGATAGACTGGTAAATAGGTTGAACATGTTGGAATATATATGTATTCACTAGCTATTTCAAAAGAAACAATCCCACATTAGAAAAATACAAAGTATTCATACACGTTATATATTGTCTTGCTCCTTATGGGCTTATAAAGGGTTGAAAGAACGGCGGGCCTCGTGCCTATGAGGAATGGGCCAAAAGCCCAATTTGTGTGGAGATATATGCAAAACCAGTATAAGCCCACTTTTTATTTCTTTTATTTTTTATTTTTCAATCTTTATCTGAAAACATTAATTTTTCACATGTTAGAATTTTATTCTGCAACCAACTCTTTTTTTTTTTTCTTTAATAGATTTCCCACTAACGTTAATGTGAACGTTGCAGCACTCTTCCCTCTTATTTCTTCTCCATAACGTTCAAATAACATTAATATTTTTGGCTATAAATACCAGTGCATATGTGAAGCTAAAAACCACCAGAAAATCATCTTCTCTGCTCTCCTTCTAGCTTCTCTTCTCTATTTCTACCGGGTACATTTATTAAATATATTTTCTTGCTGTTCTGCTCCGGGTTTATCCAGGAAGAGTCTGTTTTATCCTAGAGAATATTCACATCCATTGCAAATAATTCTTAAGGCTAGTGTTGCTATTAACACAACTCGGACTTATTTTTGTACTATTTCTTAACAATCTTAAGAATTATGGATACTGTCAATACTGGTTTAATTTCTAGTAACAACGCTACTGGTGTTCCACCTGCTGCCAACGCCATTGGTGTTCCAAACGCTGCCAATGCTACAGGTTTTCCACCTTCTGCCAACGCTACTGCTTTTCCACCTATTGTCAACACTGCTACTGTACTGCCATCCTATGCTGCTACTTCTGTAATCTAGCAGTTCCCATTTGCAAAACCATTTCTAGATATCTCCAAAATCGAGGTGTTTGGTGGACAATTTTAAACGATGGCAAGAACGTGTGTGCTCAATTCTTGATATGCATGGTGTGGCTACTACACTATCTAACTCTAAACCTACAGCTTCTTCTGATCCCAAAGTGATAGATGCTTGGACACATTCTAACAAGGTATGCAGACACAATTATTAGCACCTTGTTTAACGATCTCTTTGATGTTTATTACTCCCACAAAGAAACAAAGGAGATATGGGATTCAATGAACCTTAAAGTACAACACTGAGGATGTTGGAAACAGAAGTTCGTGGTTGGCAACTTTTACAAATGGAAAATTGTGGATGACAAGGATATAAAATTGCAAATCAATGAGTATCGCAAATTGCTGGAGGATCTTAGAGCTGCAAATATCTCCATACAAGATGAGTTTGTTGCAGGATTGCTGATTGAAAAACTACTAGCTTCGTGGAAGGAATAAAAGCAACATCTCAAGCATAAACACAAGCAGTTGTCACTCGCAGATCTTATCACCCACATTATCATTGAAGTTAACAATAGGAAAGAGTTCAAAGCTACAAAAGCAAAGGAGATAGCTATGAAAGTACACTTGGTGCAAGATAAGATTAGCAATTAACACAAAGGTACAAAATTAAGAAACCCGATAACAAACCTGGTGTTTCTAACTCCACCTTCATAATGAAGGGTTTTTGTTTTGTTTGTGGAAAGCCAGGTCATGCACCACAGTGCAGAAAGAGAATGAGAAATGACAATCCTCCCAAATCAAAGAAAAATTTGATTGAAGGAGATGACAATATTGTTACGGTCATTTCTCAAGTGAATCTAGCGGCCAATGTGAAAGAATGGGTGGTAGACTCTGGTGCTACCAGGTACATTTGTGCAAATAGAACTGTGTCTACCTCCTACACTCCAATAGGAGAAGGAGAAGAACATGTATATCGTGGTGATTCTCAAACTGCCAATGTACTTGGCAAAGGAAAAGTTCTTCTCAAACTCACATCTGGCAAGACCCTAGTTCTCAATGAATTGCTTCATATGCCTAACATAAGAGCAAATTTAATTTATATGGCCTTATTAGGCAAAGTTAGGGTTGAAGTATTATTTGAATATGACAAGATTACAATGACAAAGAATAATGTTTTTGTTGGCAAGGGATATTGTAATAAGGGACTCTTTGTACTTAATATTTATGAATGAAAATCCATCTTTTTCTGTTTACTTAATTAACTCTTATGATATCTGACATGCTAGATTAAGACATGCTAATATTTCTTATGTTAAGAAAATGCAATAACTTGATTTAATTTATGGCATTAGTAATACAAGTATGGATAAATGATAAATATGTACTGAATCTAAATTAACTAAGAAAACTTGCACGTCTGTTCAAAGAGAATCTGAACTATCAAGTTTAATTCATCCCAATTTAGGAGACCTTAAACAAACAATGACTAGAAGTGAAAAAAGATATTATGTAACATTTATTGATCATTTTTCAAGATATACTAAAGTATATTTGCTTAGAAATAAAGATGAAGTCTTTGATATGTTTTGTTATATAACGCTGAAGTAAAAAATCAAGTAAATAAAAAGATTAAAAGGGTTAGATCCGATAGAGGTGGTGAATATATTATGTTTAATGATTTTTGTGAAAAAGGTATTATTCATGAAATAACTGCTCCATATTCACCTAAATCAAATAGTGTAATTGAAAGAAAAAATAGAACTTTAAAAGAAATGATGAACTATATGCTTGTCACTTCTCTCGCAATTGAAAACCTTTGGGAGAAAACTATATTATCTGCATGTCACTTACAAAATAAGATATCATATAAAAAATTTGGTAAGACATCTTATGAGTTGTAGAATGGTTATTCACCTAATATAAAATATTTAAAAGTGTGGAGGGTGTCTAACTAAGGTAATGCTACTTGATCCTAAAAAGAGAAAAATACTCTAAAACTTATGTTGCATGTTCATTGGTTATGCTTAGATTTTTGGTTTTGAATAGTGACTTACTTGAACATTATTCTATTATTAAAACTAAGACTGCTGAATTTTTTTTAGCATATTTTTCCTTCAAAAGTAATAATATTTATCATGCACCCGTAATTCAATTTGTGTGGTAATCAATGGGTCTTCTCCCCCCCTCTTTTTATTTCTTTTATTTTTATTTTTCAACCCTTATCTGAAAACATTAATTTTTCCCATGTTAGAATTTTATTCAGCAACCAACTCCTTATTTTTTTTTTCTCAGCAGATTTCCCACTAATGTTAATGTGAACTTCGTAGCACTCTTCTCTCCTACTTTTCCATAACATTCACAATAACGTTCATATTTTTTGCTATAAATACTAGTGCATGTGTGAAGCTAAAAACCACCAGAAAATCATCTATTCTCTGCTCTCCTTCTAGCTTCTCTTCTCTGTCTCTGCTGGGAATATTTATTAAATATATTTTCTTGATGTTCTGCTCCTGGTTTATCCGGAAAATTTTGTTTTATCCTGAAGAATATTTGCATCCATTGCAAATAATTTTTAAGGACAGTGTTGCTGTTAACACGACTCAGACTTATGTTTGTTTATTTTTACTATTTCTTAACAGAACGGACCACCATGCTCACATTCCAACCTGATTTTTAAACCAGCACCATTTTATTTCAAAACAACTATCATACAAAAAACTAGTTGTCAACCTGTGTGCCTCTTTTTTATAAGTTATATTTAAAAAAGAAGTATCAAATATTAAGTATGTTACAGCACCTAATTAGGGAATTTCTATCATGGCTTAATTAGAAAGAGTTAATATGTTATATACATGTGACATGCCAAAGTTTGGCCTAAACAACTACTAAGACCAGCTTTATATTTATTGATTGTGAAGGATAAAAGTACCTGTTTTTGTTCTAAACAATGAGAACACCAGAAAGCTCCATACATTTTAGCTCCAATGGAGTGTAGATGTCTTGCAAGAGAAAGAGCAAAAGGACTTGAGGATGTAGTTATCTCAGTCGTAAAATAAGGTAGGTCAATTTCAGCCAGGCTGTTTATATAGGAAACAATAGAAAAAATGTTAGTTTAAATTCCCCATCACACGAAAAAGCAGACCATGCATCTTACGGTATCAATGAAACTGTACATAACAGCCAAGTGAAAAATACAACTAATTCCCACCAAGTAGCTATGACTAAATAACACAGACAAAATTATAAGAAATGAAAATACACAGCTGGAGTTATTGAAGATGAAAAAAAAAACACTTGTGGAACATGCTCATGAAAATGATGCAAAAATGGCACGATCATTAAACAACTTTTAGTTACCTCGAGGAGATTGGTGGAGAAGTACCATATGCCGTGTTCAAAGCAAAAATCACTAAACTTGCTACACATAACTGCCAACCCAATACTTTTTGGATTTCTTGCAACCCAAAATCCTATTAGAGTGAGACAAGGGAAAAAATTTTCAGTCTTCCCGACCCCATTGTACAGCATTTTTATCAAGAAATGTAAAATAAAGCCATACCATTAGAGTGATGAAAAACAAGCTGAATGACAAGAAAGCTGATACAAGGCAGTATGAGCAAGATGCTCCAGAAAATGTGGTGCGAAGAATGTACAAAAAATACCCACTAGCAGCTGCCATGGAAGTAGTGCTCGCAAGTAAAATAAAACGACCATTAGACTCTCCAATTCCGAAAGGTAAGTTTTTTCGAGGTAATTGTAGCCCAAGTGCTGCAACTAAACCATATGCGACCATTCCAATAACTGGAAGAGGAACACCTGGCAAATGTCAAAAGGACTAGCATTGAAACCTTCTCTCAAACACATTATCTGCAACGTAATTCATATTGGATATCACAGTAGAAAGAAAATTTTTAAAAACTGATATTATTGGAAGAACCCATTGGAAAACAAAGTCATAGAAGACGGATCATATAACTTAGAAGGAAAAAGTACCAAAAACGACAGCGTAATCACTGTTCAGTACATCGCCGCAGCTGCCGCCACCAATGGGGCAAAATGCATCAGAATCGGTGAGCTTGAGGTAAGTCAAGTATGCAGTTTCCAAAAACCCTACACCTCCAAGAGCTGCACACCATTTGTATGTAGAAATGCTCCAAAGGGAGGAAACATACGCCGCCGCTTTGGGTTCTGATTCAGCATCTTCTTGACCGGGCCCTGAGGACATGCACTTCACTCTACAACGCCAACACCAACCCTTCTTCAAGAAACAATAGAAAACGGGAATATAATGACTGAAATGGCAGAAAACAATAAACTACGAAGTAAATTTAAAGGGTTCGTAGAGAGAAAAAACCTTGAATTGGGTTATTGGTTTAACGAAAATAGGAGATGAAGGGGGAAGAGTGGAGGTTGGAGACCGGAACGGCGAAGAAGAGATGTTGACGAAGCTGGCCATTTTTGCCTTCTGTCTCTTATTTTCTTCACCGGAGAAACATGTGGCCGATGTCTATCTTCACTGACGAAGCTGGCAATTAATTGTTTTTGTTAAAAAAAATTTTGAATTTTTTAAAAAATCTTACAATATTTATCTTATTCAAAAAATTAAAATATTTCCTAAAAAAGAAATTAAAGTAGAATGATCTCAATTGATTAATTTTAAATTTATAAAATATATAATTAATTGCAAGTACTCAATTGTTACCAAAATTAAAGTAGAATGATCTCAATTGTTTAATTTTAAATTTATAAAATATATAATTAATTGCAAGTACTCAATTGTTACCAAAATTAGTTCTTAAACATGAAGAGGTAGGACGTAGGAGTAAATAAAACTCTTTAAAAAAATTATTTCTAGTTCTAGTTTTTTACCTGATTAAGAAACTTTAATATATTCTTATAAAATTACTGAAATTAGATTTTATTTTAGTAAAATAAAAAAATCTAATCAGGCACCGATTGGGAGAGCCATGCGTTGCATGAATCTAGACTTGGTGGCGTGCGCCCGGCCCGTGCAGCAGTGCAACGCATGGGCGACGCTCAAGGACTCCCGTAGCAAGCTACTATGATCCTTCCCCTAAAAACATAAATTTAATATCATGCGAACCAATGATCCACGTATCAGATATTAAACTGATAAGAACAGATACTACACTTTTATCATTTTGGCTTTATTACTTTTCCAGAATAAATTTCATATCCTACTGAAAGTAAAATCCCCGTTCCCATAATCTTTTTTATCAACAAGAAAATATAATTATTAAAAGAAAAGAGGATTTTTTTTGAACCAATCAGAATTAAGGTTTCACTCACTTGTTTTGATCCTCGAAAATTTGATTAATTACGCTTTCTCATTGGGTCACAACAGTTTAAAAGCATCGGCCTTTCAAAATTTTAATTTAAGGTTGACGTTTTTTATGGTATCGGCACCCATTGGGATAAAAAAATAATTACACCCAAATTAACGTCCAATCTCTGTTTATTTGCAGCTCACTTCAAGCTCTTTCCATTAACATCCCAAAAGTTTTCTTCTTCGTAGCCTGCTCTTTTTCATTAGCCCTCTTCAATCATTGATCTCCATTATCATTCAACTTAGTGTTTTTTTTACAAACAAATCTCTGATTTGAAGATTATTAGAGCTTTTGCATAGATTGAAGATTTTGAGTTCTTTGTTCATTTTGTCTTTTTTTTTTTACTGTCGTTCCTTGACAACACGAAAATGAACAGCATTTTGGCTTATTTAGAGAAATGTTTTGATTAGAGCAATGATTTTTTATTTATTTTTTAAAATTTTTTATGATAGCTTAGATCTGTGTTCTTGTCTTTCTCTGTCTTGTTTTTTGCTTTCTTTTATTTGAATTCCGATATTGCAGTCTCATTTAGCTTCAATTTTTTAAGATTATTTTTTTTCAGGTATCTTGAATTGGATACTTGAGTTTATCTCACTAGCAGCTGCAGTTATTGATCATAACTACCGCTGCCAGACTCTCACTCTCCACCCATAGGTTGGTAATTCCCATCTCAAGTGCTATTTGCAGGCCGCTAAAAACTGCCCATATCTCAGCTTGAAGATTTCAGCACTTACCCATGTTAGCCACAAAGCCTCCAACCCAAATTCCATTCTCATCTCGTTTTAAACCTCCTGTGAGCTCTGATCATTCCTCAATGAAGCGATGAGTCTGTATTTAGTTTAAAACTGTCTGTAGAGGGGCGGTGCCATGAAACAAAGGATGGAGTCACCCCTATCATGCTATTAATTTCTACTCTCTTAACCATTAATTCCTCAGATAATCTTGCTTCACCAATAGCTTCATCAATCATATAATAAACTGATCAATTGATGCTTTCTGACTGATATTTTTGTGTAAAATCAATTCTTGCTTAGATAACTTCTCACCCATTATGAACCGTGCAATAATTTTCTACCGACTATATGTCTAGGTATATAATTTTGTCGACTATGTGTCTGTATATAATTTTAAAGCAACGTGATATTTCTGTTGTATAATATTAATAGCAGCAGATATAATGACATTTTATGATTATCGCCAATGATTTATTAACTATACCTTTTGTCGTTATTGCATTTACCGACACTCATTATGGACCGTGCAATAATTTTCTACTGACTATATGTTTAGGTATATAATTTTGCCGACTGTGTCGTATATAATTTTTAAGCGATGCGATATTTCTGTTGTATAATATTAATAGCAACAAATATAACGACATTTTATGATTATCGCCAATTATTTATTACCTATACTTTTTGTCATTATTGTATTTACCGACACCCATTATGGACCGTGCAATAATTTTCTACCGACTATATGCTTAGGTATATAATTCTACCGACTATGTGTCTATATATAATTTTAAAGCGACGCGATATTTCTATTGTATAATATTAATAGCAACAGATATAACGGCATTTTATGATTATCGCTAATGATTTATTACTTATCTCTTTTGTCGTTATTGTATTTATCGACACCCATTATGGACAGTGCAATAATTTTCTACCGACTATATATCTAGGTATATAATTTTGCCGACTATATATTTATATATAATTTTAAAGTGACTCGATATTTCTGTTGTATAATATTAATAGCAATAGATATAATGACATTTTATGATTATCGCCAATGATTTATTTCCTATACCTTTTGTCATTATTGTATTTACCGATACTTTATTAAGTGGTTGATGATGAGTTATTGTCAAATATGCTTTTTGTCACCTATACTCCGCCGACCTTACACCTACCAATAATATTAACAACTATTTTGAAAGCATCAGTAAATATTTTAGCGGCGAAATTTTACATCGCTAAAACTTATTTTAGAGTTGCTAAAAGGAAATTTGCCGTAGTGTTATGCTTAATTTTGAGGATAATATCTCGACCTAAAAAATTATTTTAAATAGTAGTATTTAGAAAGAAAAAAAAACTCTTGAGTTAAGAAAGCAATATTATAAATATACATCCAAATAAAATTTTAAATAGTAGTATTATAAATATAAGTCCAAATAAAATTTTAATTATGGTATAATTGAAAAACTTGAAATTTTTAATTTTCATCAATTCAATTAATAAATAGTAAAAAAAATTAATTAAGACTATGGTACTTAAAGAATTATGGAGGTGAATTAGACCAAATCTTAAAGAATATTAAATATCCAACAAATAACTAATGATAGCTTATCAAATAAAATTTAACTTTCAAATCTACGGGCTCAACCTTACAATATAAAATGTGAATTTTACAAATGTTGAATGATGTTAAAATGGTTCAACCATGATATAAAATTTGGTAACCTTAAAAGTATGATGATAAGTGACGTGCAATATGGTGGCTATAAAAGCTCTTATAACCTAAAAACTGTGTTAATAATGAAAGAAAAAAAAATTAACTTAGTCCAGTTATGTCAACGTGAAGAAGAAGAGAAATAACTTAACACGTCATTTGGTGGCATGTGCAGTGATAGGTGTCTACTTTAGAAGTAACCACTATAGCAATGGATGAATAAGCATAAATTAATAGTTTCAAGGTGTTGTCTGATGAAACCTCTTAAGCCATTTGTAACAAGATCTATGATTCTTATAATTCACAAGTGAAAAGTGGTCATCTATCAACCACACCACCGTAACAAGGAGATAAGCAAGCCATTAGAAATGATAAATTAATAAAAGCAAACCAAGTACATGACAGTTGGAAAGTTAAGTGTCATCAAAATAAATTTTTCTCATGCAAATTGTTATTAATGTGGCAAATTTGGCTATATAGACCCATTAGTTGGAAAAAAAATCATTATACAATTAGATGAATTAGTTTTCTAACTATGCACCAAACAAATCCAACTTAGCTATGAGTTTTGAGAATCAAGAGAGGGCAAGGGATCTAAAAAGCTAGAGCTTTAATCATGGATAATCTTCAATTTAGGCGAGTGCTCCAAATATCCTTAATTTTACAAGTTTTAGAAAGAATATATACTAACTTAATTATTTGAATTAATGGATTGACTATATGAAGTTTTTATTATTATAAAGGAATTTCAAGGAAAGATTCGAAGATAATTGTGATTATAAAACTATGATTCAAATACATATATATTTTTGGATATATATATATATATATATATATATATACATATGTATGTTTTGAAATTAAAGCTTTAAGTTAAAAATTTGGAAACAACAAAAAATTTTAAATTTCACATAATTTACCAAGTAAGGAATATTTTAAGATTAAGAATTTTAAAAGACCTAATTGGATTAAATATAAACAGCTACATATATGATAGTTTAGAAATATTTAAAAAATAATAATTAATATAAATTAATGTATTACCTAAAGAATTAGATAAATAAAAGTAATATCTAAAAATACAAATAAAATTTTCTCTTGATAATTTAGATATAATTGCTAAGTAATTTATTTACGAATGATTAATTGATAGTTAATTAACCTAGATTGATTAGCTAGTGGTAAAGAAATGTTAATAAAGAGTGCTTGAATAACAAAGAAAATAAATAATATGATTATTGGATTTTTATTGTTAAGTGATATTATAGCTACAATTAATTGAATTACGTATTAAATTAAGAATAAAAAAAATTAAGAAAGATATGTTATGATATTGGAATATGAAACCCTATAAGATAAAATATACAAAGAAAATATCTATAGACTAGTATAGCTAAGGAGATATATTTTCCTACGGAATAATATTTTACGAGTAAATAATTCAAAGAAATAAGTAATATATTCAGTTAAGACTATACAGAAATAACTTTTAATTAATCAGAGAATTTTATTATGAGGAATCAAACATCAAAAGTAAATAAAGATATATTTATTTTGTTTCTGAATAAGTAAAGAATTTTATTCTGAGGAATAAAATATTAAAATGAATAACTAAAGTTATGTATTCTTATTATGTTTTTGAATAAATTCTGTTCTATTGTGATAAGTCTTCTGGGTAATGTCTTATAAGACTAACTCAATAACCTAGCTTACTTTTTTGGTATTCATATTGATAGAGCATAATCCTACTGGGGGTTAAACCACTAGACATTGTATACTGGTGTTCTAACATGCACATAAAGGAGAAGTTATTGTCCTAATTATTGTAGCATTTGGCCTATCTGTTATGGTCCTTGACTATGGTCATTAACCCCTCTTTTCTATTCTATCATATGAATCCTTACTGAAAATGATTTATTTAATATGCATTGATATAAATAATATTGTTTCTGATATGTTTTGTTATATACCATGGTTTAAGTTATTCTTCTTATTTCTGAATTACTATTTCTAAAGTACCCATGTTATTTTTGAACCATTGAACTACATTTCTTAATTCCTAAAGGAAACACTTAGGAAAGAAATGTTAATCTGATTCGTATTTACCTTAAATCCAGTAAGCATAAAGAGAAAACTATAAAAAAAAATGATGAACAATAGAATCTAAAATTTGAATACAAAAATATTTACTATAGAAATCAAATTACAAGTAAGAAAACAATTGAGAAATAGCTTATTTTAAGCCTAGATAAAGCTAAATAAATAAAAAGTTAATTCTGATTAGTTATACAAGTACTCTGAAAATATAAGTATTTTGTGGAATTATGAGAAAATTTCTAAAATATGCTAGGAATTTTAAAAGAATATCTGTAATAGCAACCCTAAAGTACAAAGAACTTATTTAATCTATAATATCTGTAATAAGCTACTAATAACTTAAAGTGGAAATTAAAGTAAACGCAATAAGCCTGAATACTCAATGAGTTGAGGTTCACCCCTCGCTTCATTGTTGTTTTAATGTTGTTTTACAGATAGGGCAACTCTGGTGAAAGTGGCACTGTGGTATCCAAAGTAGCAAAATAGAAGGAGGAGACAACTAGAAATCTATATATATATATATATGTATGTATGTATGTATGTATATATTGGAAGGAAAAAGTATGTTATAATGTAACACTATTATATTCTATATACGTATAATATATGTACTTGGTATATGTAAAATACACATATAAAGTATAAAAATGTCACGACCTAGTTTAATAAAAATTTTCACTTTTTCAATTTAAACCTTAAATACTTAAAAATGTAATTTTAAATAACCAATAAAATATTTATTAAAAATCATAGGTTCTAAAATAAGTATTTTCTATAAAAATCTCTGAAAAAATTAGTTAGAGTTCTATCTGTAATTTAGACATTCCCAAATTACAATAAACCATAATCTGCAAAGGAAAAACACTCTAAATAAAAACCAATCATACATTTCACCCATACTCCTCAATTTCTCTAAGTTTCTTAAAATATTTATACATATACCTATATATATTTATCAAAACGCATAAAAACCCACATTATAAAATTTTTTAACCCATTCTTTATAATTTACAATATATATATATATATATATATATCAAAATATAATATAATATATATAATGTTAAAATGTACGATAATATAAAATATATATATGCTGACAGTGTCTCTGATCTCGATGCTCAAAATTAACTCAAATCTATATCTAACCTGGTCTAGAAGAACTCTCTGGCTCTACCGAATCACCCCTGTCACCTGTGCGATGAATTATAATCGCTCTAAGCCAAAACTCTAGCGGTACAAACTTTGATAATAACAAAACTTATATAAAATGCCAATGCACAATGCTTATGTATATCATGTCACCATGTGACATCATTTAATTTTAAATATATTTTTCAATCATTTTACAATTTACATAAAAACAAACACAAACATAGACCCAAAGGATCTAATATGCTATTCAAATTTCAAAATTATTATTTTGGTCCAAATAGACACCATGTGTCTAGCTCCGTGTCTAGCTCCGAAGGTAAATCATAGTAATTGCTCAAAAGCTAGCTCCGAAGGCAAATTATATCACAGTGACGCTAAGCGTCTAGCCCCAAAAGCAAATCAAAGTAGTTGCTTAAAAGCTAGCCCTGAAGGCAAATAATGAGGATAACCTCATAGGTATACCACCAAACATAAAACTCTGGAAATTGAATAACATACTAGGCATAAAATTATTTCATATTTTTTATCATCAATTTTTTTTAGCATTTTTCCATAAATAATTAGGCACATTGCCTTATTTTCTTATTTTTAATTAGGTACATTGCCTTATTTTTTTCATTTATTTTATTCATATCAATGTCAATTCATTTCATTTCATCATATCGTCACAATGTATCACGTTCTACATTAAAACACATTACCCAAATATTTTAGATTATTTTTACATAATTTATATAAATCATATTTTATACAATTTAACCATTAACAATGGTTTTTCACAATATCTTTAATGCAAACATAACAAATTATATTACCAAATACTTTGAATCATTTTCACATTTTACTCAATTTAGCCATTATCAATAACTTTTCATAATGTATATAATGCATACATAACATTACATATATCATAGCACATTGTTCATGAATGATCAATGCATCAAGTAGCTTAACACATTTTTTAATCCAAAATGTGTTAAGCCCAATATAATGCAAACATAACCAATTTATCCAAAGTTTGTATTTACCTCTAGAAGCTCCCAAATGCAAACTCAAAAACAACCTCCAACCTTCTCTTCCAAGTTACCTTTCAACACTTGGGTTGGCAAAATTAATATCTCTCAATGCTTATATCAAATGTGATCATAAACAATCATTTAATATCATATTTAAAAGCATTTTCAAATTTAAACTATAATTAAACATCACTCCCACAAAATTTTTAAAATTAAGCCTTACCTCAATTTAACTTAGCAAATACATATTAATCTATTTAAATTAGTGATTTAATTTATTAATATCATTAAAAGCATATTTTAACATGTTTCAACCATTCACATTAATTATATATATCCTTTAGTTCAAAATCCTAAAATAGCATAACCTTCTCCATTGAAGGTTTTTCATTCCAACTCAATCCAATTATCATTTCAATTTTATTTCCATCATTAATATCATCAAAAAAACATGCTTTAAACAATAAAATCAAACAATTCACCATCTTTGAAAATTTTCTTTTCCAAAACCCTAAATCACCATTTCCATTTTCAAACTCTATCCAAACTCAACCAAATCTATCTTTTGACTTTAAAATACTTGTTTATGCATCAAAACAACTCATTTAGAATCAAATTGCACAATTAATTCACATGATTCCAAAAATTCAATTCTCTCATAACCCTAAATTCTCCATCTTCACCAATTTTTACTCAAACTTAACCATTTCTTCAATCCAACCTTAAAATCATTGTTAACTAATAAAAAAAACTTCATTCATACCTAAATAGAGAATTAAACCATAACACTTTATTGTTGTCGTGGGTGAATATATACTAATATGACTATACCGCAAGTGCACGGTATCATTTCTTGTAGTAAAGTGGTAGAGTGAGTATCATATTCACAGGAATGTGTATTTGATTAACCTAAATTCAATGAAACTATTATCTGAAAGTTATAAATTTGTAACAATTAAATTTATCCTATTGATTTTAAGTCTAGCTTAATTAATTACTCTAAACTAGATGTTCAAGCAATCAATGATAAATAGTAGGATTGGGTTTCAATAGAGTTTTTACTATGAGTCTGATTAATTAAGTATTAAATTTCAATTATTAAATCCTAGATATCCAATATCACTCAATTCATCCACTTCTCTCTCAAACAAGGGGAATATAATTGTGCAATGATTAAATTACTATTTTTATGTCAAATAATCCATTTTCAATTCAATTAAATTAAGATATCAGTCCTAAATCTCTAAGCAATTAATTTATCTCTAAACTTAATCACTCTCAAGGTTGATGATTCTACATCAAAAATCACATTCAACTATCGTATTTTATATGATTATTTATATTTAACAATTGGTGACCAAGCAATTGCTAATCAATTAAACCAAAATCATCAAATCAATGGTAAAAGAAAATAAACCTATGTATATTAATAGATTAAAATCAAACCCATAGTTCAAACATCCAAATCCACTTAATCTCACAAAGGGATTAGTTGCTCATAACTAAATTAAATATAATAAACATAGAAATTAAGAAACTAGACATGTACTTCATTATTCTAATATTCAAATCAATAACAAAACAAAGACATGAAATAAAACATAAACTAAAATAGAAAGTTCAAACTAGATTGATGAATGTTCTTGTAGAGATGATGAATTTATCCTCAAGCCCAATTTTTCTTCTTCCTTTGATCTCCAATGGTCAAAAACTAATCTCCCCTTAAAAAATGAAAAAGTATAGTAGAAAAATTGGTTTTAGATGTTCTTCAGTTACTGTTCACATTCTTCCCCCTATCCAAAAATCAGCTCCTTCACAAATAGACTCCTACTCCTACCCAAATTCTCTTTCAAAATTTGAATTCAAATATCAAAAATGATTTAATATCAGATATCTCCCTTATCTCCAATTGACTCCTTCAGAAAAGTTATAACCCTAGAAGATTAGATAATGTTAGGATTTTGAATCATCTCATTTGGACATCAGACACCCAAGTTATGGCCTAATTACTCCCAGAGACTCGGACTGGACTTCTACTTCTGAAATTTTAGTCCAACTTTGACTTTAAGATTGGAGGCCCAAACAAACTCCAAATTTGACAAACCAAACCTCTTTACAAAGCTTTAGATGTCCCCTATCAACTTCATGAATACCACTTCTTTAAATTTACGCTTTATGACCACCGAAATTTCTATTGAAGCTTTGAAGGTCCAATTTTGCTAAAATTTCAAGTTTATACACAATTACAAAAAATTAATTTAAACTAAGCGTAATTCAAAAATAATAAAATAAAAATACATAAATAAGCTTAGAATATATTAATTCAAGTCAATTACATATATCATATGATAGAAAATATAAGATCAATAAGCACTTATCACACTTCAAAAATTCAAATTACACATATTCTCAATTTCCATAAATTCAAAGAAAGAAGTTGGAAACTTACTAATTATGGTGAAAATCACTAAAAATTCACTTAAAACTTGTTAAATTCTTTAATTTTGGAAGCTTAAAAGAAGCAAAATTCCCTCTCTTGAAGCCATGGAAAATCGGTCTTGAAGGAAAGAAGAAGAAAATGAACAAAATGATTTTCTCTTTCCTCCCACTCACATTTTAACCATATATATATTATTATATTATATTTTTTAATTAATTAATAAAAATACTAATTTTTCTCTTCTATACAAAAATAAAATATTTTTGAATTATTTTTATAAATTTTAATTTTTAAAATTTAATTATAAAAATATCACTGAACTTTGACTTTTGACTTTTAAAAATTGAATTTTGACTTTTGACTTTTAAAAATTGACTTTTGTTGACTTTGTATATGTTATGTATATTTTGCATATATATCATATATATATTTCACTTTTTCATTTAAAATCATTTTACTTTTCATTTAAAAATATTTATTTAATTTATCTAATTTAATTTTAATTTATTTTATTTAATTTTTAAAAATTAAAAATTTCAAAAATTAGAAATATTACATATAACATGAACAAAATGTTTGTAAAAAAAAAACTTAATTAAGTTTCATTGTTTTCTAATCTGAGTTTGGGTTCTATGAGGTTCCGGCATGTTATATTGCCTCGAATCCTAAAATAGTCGAGCTTCCAAAATCGGGTTGTGACATGCATTAATAGTGAAAGTGATTCAAAAATGAAATTTAGTAGAATTTGTTTACACTTTTATACAATTAAAAAAATTTACGTTCAATTATAAAACTTTGATTTTGTTGAAATCATATATTAGATATTTTTTTATACATCTTAAATATTAAGCATGAAAACTTGCATAGTAATAGAATTAATTTTTCTCTTCTTTCATTTTGAATTTTAATATAATTTATTTATTCAAATTTTAAGAATTTAATTTTACTTTCAAATGAAAAATTGTGAAAATGCTTTTTGTAAAAAATATATAATTAAGATCCCACTGGTTTTTCAATTTTATGTTCTTCACTATGTTTCTGTCATGAAATTAGCATTAGCTAGCTGTTAAATATGGCCTTCGACTCAATTAGAGATAAATATTTAATTTTAAGTTCAACTAGCTGAAAATCGATTAACTGCTCATAAAAAATAAAAGCTTAAGTTAGGTTTTAGATTTCTCTCAACTGCTACTATTTTTTTTCTCTTGCAAGTCAAAAATCTTTCTAAGAAGAATCATAAAACCAAGTATATAACTTGCTGCTTAATCCAACAATTCAGAAATCAGATGTTGTATATCCCATATATAAAACTATTGCTACTCAAGAAACAAATATATAAAACTGTAAGTTTGCAACCCATCACCACCACTAGAAATTAACATATTCAAAATTCAGGTTCTCAAAGAAAAGCAATCGAACTCGATTATAAAAAGAAGGAATAATAAAAGCATGATGAATGTGCATGTACATATGTATTTATTTACATTCTATTTTACGATATAGTTTTTTAATAAATGTAATTAGGATTTAAGGGCATTTTGGGTTTTGTATTGTACATATATGAGCATCGTTAACTCTGTATTTGTAAACTTTTTTTGGATCAAAAGTTTTTTTTTCTCAGTTCTTTTTCATTCTTCTGAGTAGAGCTTCTTCTCCTTTCCATGTCTATGAAACTCAGTAGTTTTACAAGGTATGAGAGCGTCACCTTTGAGTTTTACCATCTCATTTTCTCTGAAATCTCATATGTTTTTCCTTTTATTATCATTTTTTACTAAGTTCATTGTTCTTACACTTCATTTTTTTTTTCTGAAAACCCAGAATCATGGTTTCCTTTGTGTTTTTTCCTTGAATCATTGTTTTTCTATTGTGAGTTTTTTTTTCCTAAATCTAGCTCGAATCAAGTAGATATATGTTTCTTGAGGCTGATTTCGTTTTTGTTGCTTACCAATCTGACTCAGACTGAGGAGATCTATGTTTTTTGAGGTTCAATATTCTTTTCATTTGTTGTGATCTAACTCAAATTGAGTAGATCTTCATTTTTTTATAGAGGTTGTTGATTCTCATTTTTTAGCTTGAGCAATGAAACTCTAATTTTTTCCTTTGATCTGTCTAACGTATAAAACCCTAATTTTGTGTCTTGTTTCTTTCTATTGCAGCATGGCTACCAAGGCTAAGTCATCTGGTACAACTCTACAATCGCTATCACCTGGAAATTATAGTCGCAATTCGGCCGATTCTTTACATTTACAGACTTTAAATAATCCTAGCATGATCTTAGTGAGTTCTCTTCTTTGTGAACATAATTACTTTGCATGAAGCCGAGCAACGAAGATTGCTTTGGGTGCTAAAACCAAACTAAGATTTATTGATGGATCCTATACTAGACTTGACAAAGGCTTTGATGGATATTCTTTGTGGAAAAAGGTTGACTGTATGGTCACCTCTTGGTTGTTGTATTCTATATCGAAGGACATTATAAATGCCTTCATATATGTAGATAGTGCTAAGGATCTTTGGTATGAGGTAGCTAGTATGTTTGGTGGGTATAATGGTCAATGATTTATAGATTGCAAAGAGAAATTTTTCAACCTCTGAAGAGGGATTAACTGTTACTGCATATATGCTAAGCTTAAGCATCTCCAGGATGAGCTTGCTTGCTTAGTCAAAGTACTTGTGTGTGCTTGTGTCACCACTAGGGAAGTTTTTGATTTAGATAATCTCAATAAATTAATGTACTTTTTTATGGTCTCAATGATCAATATAATCATGTCAGAAATTAGATCCTTATTATTGGAGCCATTCCTTTAGTTTTTAAGGTTTATTCAATGGTGTGGCGAGTTGAGAAATAGAAAGAAGTTCATTATTACACCCCACACCCAGTTTGGTTTAGGAGAAAGTAGGATGTGACCGTGTTAAGGTTCGAGTCAGCTTAAAGATACCAGATAGCACGAAGAACTTTTCTTAGATTATATTCAAATTATTTAGTATTATTACATAACATATATTTATTAATACAACCTTACTTTTATCTAAGATCTTACAGACAAGTGTTTTTCTTTATATTGTTTTTCTTTATATTATAATGTAACCAATGGAGCACTACAGAATAAAAATATATTCAAACTTTATTTATTATTTCATAATTGGCTACCAACAGAGTGAACAACTGGGAAGTAGAAATTCAGACGCTCCAATCTGTATATCACTAATCTGAAAAAAAAATTGTGATGAGGGGTGAGCCATCAACTCAGTGAATCATAACCTAACGTGAGGTTAGGTGGGATAATCAATAAAATAACTTAGACAAAGGCACAAGCAAAGTGAGTAAGAGTGATCAATAAATATGAATAACAAGTAAGGCACAAGCAAAGTGAGTGAGGTAAAGAGTGATCAATAAATATGAATAACAAGTATCAACTGATATAAGAGTTAATATTAATAATAGAAAATAAATATAACCGCAGTTATATAAAATAGATACTTATTGTGACATTCAAAATAGAGGAAGTCATAGGATGAAATGAGGGCGGCAATTTTCCTCTTTTTGCGCATACAGAAACACCAGTGTAAATAGTCCAGTGGTTTAACCCCACTAAAATTGAGCCATGTCACAACAGTAGAGGCCAAAAAACAGTTATCATAGTATCATTAAAGAAAAACAAAGGAATTCAATAGAAAATAGACCAAATCACAAAAAAAATTATTAACAAGTTCCACAACAACAACAATCGGAGGATCAGTAACTTAGAATAATATTTCTTCAACAAGAAAGCAGATATTGAAACAATAGTTCAACAATAACAAATCAGTAGGAATTAATCGGACACTCAACAGCAGAATTTAACAATAATGAATAATCAAAAGCAACACCATAGGCCAACAAAATAGAATAAGAATAAACAGTATAGATTGTCAATAATGATAGGTTTATTAATAACCACAATATCAAAAGCATATAATAAATCAGAAGCAACGGGTTCTTAATAAATATAAATACAAATTAGGATAATAATAATTAAGGTATCAATAAAATTACTGATATTATTTAACAAGAGTTAAACAGTATCATTCAACAAAACATGTCAGATATCACATTAAATTATCACTCACCTGTAGCCTCCTGAGATGTCTTGCCCTTTAAACCAGAATATTCTCATATTTTCCTTCTTCCTGCATTAGATATTAATATATTTATTATTATTGCACTACATCACTTAACTTTATATGTATTTTGTTGATTTCTTCTTTGTGGAGTTTCTTTTTACCATTTATTACTCAATAGCATATTTTATTTTTAAACTTTATCTTTTATATTAAGTAATATGTATTCCCATGCCAGAAATCTATATAATAAAAATATATTGTATTTATTACTTTAGTTCGTACAAGGTATATATACATATGTATGTAGTTAAGAATCCTCTTTATTATCTTTATTATTATTATTATTATTACTACTACTACTAAACACCAACATAAATATATATATTTATTTTAATAATTACGTATATATATATTTGAATATTTACAAAATACTATATATACCTAAATATATACATATACTACATATTTAAATATTTACGTATACTACATATTTACAAAATACTTTAATATATATATATATAAATATATATCAATTGTTGATTATCATCATTTTTTTATATCTAGTGTTGTATGGAATTTCCCATACAAATTGCCAACTTTCTTTTAGCTTATTAATTATCATTTATTCACCTCCATAATAGAATTTATCATAATTGCGTATACATGCATTTAAGGCTAAAGATATATTTTATTTTAATTAACTACATTTTATTACATATATATATCATATCATATCATATATTTTTAATTTCTTTTACGAGTAATTAAGCAAATTAAAACTTATGCATGAGTTTAGTTTCATTTGATTTCTATATAACCTTTATCATGCTCAATTCTCTTTCCTAATCAAAGCTTAAATAATTTCAAAATCTCAAATTAAAAATTATGTTTTAATTAAATATATGTGCTGTATTTTTTATCTCATAACAGAAATATTTTTATTTTCAATAAAAAATTTTAATATTCCTAACCATTAAACCAAAATATTATAACTCTCTAATATATTTTTTTAAAATCTTAAGCAAAGATAAAATTCCATTCTTCCGAAAATAATTTAATAAAAATACATACCTCCCTTTGATCCTCAAGGTTACACTGATTCTAGCTTCAATCGACTATCAACTCCTCTTAAAATTTTAGTGTTTAAAATTTATATTTAAGTATTGTTTCTAAAGAAGCATGGCTAATTATATATCTTATTTCATGTATTCTAGTGGCCCTTTATATCCCTTATTCAAGTAACTCCCCGTAAAACTTTAAGAAATTTCAAATTTGCTTTCTCTAACTCCACTTTCATTTTATCTAATTTATTAATCTTTGATGGACACTCATCAATTGCTAAGCTTTTGTACCTAACACTTATTCATTAATTATTATATAATTTGCCAAGTGCAAGCTACTCATTAGCTTTTGGGATGATTACGCAAAATTTTAATTATTCTCCAAAATGATGATGTTTCCGTGCACTAAGCCAAATTTCTTCCTTCTGTTTTAATCTTCCTACACGTATTAAGTTACTATCACTTTCATATAATTAACTACAATTATCATCAATATTACCCACTTTCCATTTATCCAACTCCTTACACGTTAATTTACTTTTAGATTAAGACCAACATTTATTTTCCATTCATTTTATAGTGCCATTATTTGGTTTATACATGTCCCATATTAGCATGATCATGCATGTCTCTTTCTTTATCATATTTTTATTTTATTTTTTTTTACATAGGCATATTTACTTATTTTGGGTTGATTTAATATTACTTACATTAAAATTTATGAAAATACACTTGTATACATATATCAAGTTGTATAATTATATTTCCTTTATTAATTATTCCAATAGTTTTGGTCTGATTTAAATGAGTTTTTAATTCTTAACTTTATCTACTATCACATGAATATTAATATTTAATTCTATAATTCAGTTTATTGATTTATGATTAATTATTATTATTATCAGAGGCGGAGATAAAGGGGGTCCCATGGGGCCCTGTTCCCCCCTCAGTTAAAAATAAAAAATTTTTAGGTATATTTGAGAATGAATATTACATTGGTTGAGATGGAACAGCTTGGCCTTATTATGTGAGAGCACGCAATTTCGATCCACGCTCCCAACATTTTTCATCCTTTTTTTTCCAATCTTTAAAACTGGGCCTTTTAATCAAGCCCATTACAAACAAACAAGATTTGTGTATGGCTTGTCTTGATCCTAAAGATTCATTTTCTGCATTTGATGTGAGCAAATTAGTTGAACTTGCAAAGTTTTATCCCTCTGACTTTTCGCCAGTTGATTTAATTGAACTCCAATCTCAACTTCAGAACTTCATTGTTGATGTGCGTTTGGATAAGAAATTTTCTGAATTGAAAGGAATTGGAGATCTCGCCAAAACTATAGTTGCTATAAAAAAGCATAAAGTTTTTCCTTTAGTGTATCTGTTAATCAAATTGGCATTGCTTTTACCAGTTGCTACAGCTACAGTGGAAAGAGCTTTCTCCGCAATGAAAATTATTAAGAGTTCACTTCGTAATAGCATGGGAGATGAGCTGCTAAATGATTGTTTAGTTACCTATATTGAAAGAGATGTATTTGCAAGTATTGACAATGAAACAATTATGAATAGATTTCAATCAATGAAAAATAGGCGAGGAATATTGTAATTTAATGTTTTAAATTTTCTTTGTATCCAACATTTTTCTTGTTTTATTTATTTTATTATAAATGTTATTTTTGTGAATTATAAATTTTAAGTTGAATTGGACCCCCCTTATCTAAAATCCTGGCTACGCCACTGATTATTATTTTATACTCTAATTTATTGGGATATTACAATATTTCCTCTTACAGAAAATTCATCCTCGAATTTTGTAAAGGTACTTTACTTAATTATAAAACAGAGTTGGATATTTCTACTTCTGTTTTCCAAGTATATTCTTCGCTAGCCTTGTTACGCCACAATACTTATTTCGTAGACTCCTAATCTTGAAATCAACTATAGCTACTAGGTTTTCTTTATATGACAGATCAGTTTGTTACTCTAGAACAGGCTCTTGTAATACATGACTCAGATCAAGTACATACTTTCGTAACATGGAAATATGATATACAATATGTATGTGCTCTAAATTTTTTGGTAAAGCTAGTCGATAAGAAATACCACCGACTCTTTCCAGCATTTCAAATGGACCTATGTATTGAGGTGATAGTTTACCTCTTTTCTCGAATCTCATTATTTCTTTCATTGGTGAAACTTTTAAAAATACTTGGTCTGCTATAGAAAATTGCACATCTTTCCGCTTAGGGTTCGCATAGCTTCGTTGTCTACTGAAAGATGTCTCTAATCTTTCTTGGATCAATGGTACATTCTCTACAGTGTATTGCAGTAATTATGGTCTTTCCATTTCTTTTGCCTATGTCACTCCAGTATAGTGGTGGTCTACATTTTCTCCCATATAGAGCTTCATGTGGAGCCATCTGTATAGTCGAATGATAATTATTGTTGTAGGCGAATTCTATCAATGGTAGGTGTCAGGCCCAACTACCTTGAAAATCAAGAATACACATTCTTAGCATATCTTCCAATGTTTGAATAGTGCGTTCAGATTGTTCATCAGTTTATGGATGGAAGACAATGCTGAAATTCAGTCGAATGCCTAATGCTTCCTGAAATTTCTACCAGAATCTAGAGGTGAATTGTGGACCTCTATCAGAAATAATAGAGATTGGTATTCCATGCAAATTGACTATCTTATCAAGATATAACTTAGCATACTAAGAAGCAATATAAGTTGTCTTGACTGGCAAAAAATGTGTTGACTTTGTGAGTCGGTCTTCTATCATCCAAATTGAATCATATCCAGCATTTGTGCGAGGTAGTCCAACTATAAAATCTATTGTAACTCACTCTCATTGCCATTTTGGTAATGGCAGTTCCTGCAATAGCCCTGAAGGTCTCTGGTGCTCAATCTTCAGTTACTGACAGGTTAGACACTTAGCCACAAATCCAGCGATCTCTCTTTTGATGTTTGGCCACCAGTAATGCATCTTAAGATCATAATACATTTTAGTAGCTCCCGGATACATGCTGTATTAAGCATAATGAGCTTCCTTTAGTATCTATTATCGAAGGTCATCTATATCAGGTACACATAACTTGTCACCATGCCTTAATATTCCATCCATAACTTGAAATTTTGGTGCCAATTCCTCTTCCATCTTCTTCTTAATCTTACTCAGAATGGGATCTTTTTCTTGCTTCTCTCGTATCTGGTCTATCAAAAGAGATTTCATATATAGATGAGCACAGAAAATTCCTTATTTAGAGACTTCAAATCGTACTTCGGAGTTATATAGATCATGCAATTCTCTGATCAAGGATCTCTGGCATGCTCGAATATGTGCCAAGATTCCAACTGACTTTCTACTCAGTGCATGAACTACTATAATGGCCTTCCCAGGTTTATACATTATCTCACAGTCATAATCCTTTAACAATTTTACCCATCTTCGTTGTTGTAGATTTAGATCCCTATACTCGAGAATATATTTTAGACTTTTATGATCAATGTAGATTGCACATCTTTCTCCATATAAATAGTGTCTCCAAATCATTAATGCAAAAACTATTGCTGTCATCTCCAGATCATGAGTTGGATAATTTACTTCATGCTTTCATAATTGTCGAGAGGCATATGCAATTATTTTTCATTTTGCATAAGCACACACCCTAACCCTATTCAGGATGCATCACAGTATATAATAGTACCAAAATAGGTTCAAAAACTGATCGAGCCTTTAATTGTTCAAAACTTTCTTGACATTTCTCATCCCACTGGAACTTAACTTGTTTCTGGTTAATTTAATGAGTGATGCTGCTATACGGGAGAAATTCTTAATAAATCTCTGATAATATGTAACCATACTCGGAAAACTTTAAATTTCAGTCACATTAGTTGGTCGAGGCCAATTAAACACAGCTTCAATATTCTTGGAATCTACTTGCAACCCTTCCCCACTAATGACATGTCCTAAAAATGCTACTTCCTCTAACCAGAATTCACATTTAGAGAACTTGGCATACAATTGATATTCTCTAAATGTTTGTAGTATAATTCTCAGATGGGCTTCATGTTCCTCTCGACTTTGGAGTAGATCAGTATGTCATCTATAAATACAACAACAAATTTATCTAGATAGGGTTTGAAAACCCGGTTCATCAGATCCATGAAAGTTGCAGGAGCATTAGTCAGTCTGAAAGGTAGCACTAGAAACTCATAATGACCATATCTAGTGTGAAAAATAGTTTTTGGAATATCTTCTAACTTAATTCTTAGTTGGTGATATCCAGATCGCAAATCAATCTTGGAGAAATATTTTGCTCCTTATAGCTGATCACACAGATCATTTATCCTCAGAAGAGGATATTTATTTAGGATTGTCACCTTATTTAACAGCCAATAATCAATACACATTCGAAAAGTTTCGTCTTTCTTCTTTATAAAAAACACAGGAGCTCCTCAGAGTGAGCTACTAGGTTGAATAAAACTCTTATCCAGAAGATCTTGCAATTGCACTTTTAATTCCTTTAGTTCTGCAGGTGCTATTTGATATGGTGGAATAGATATAAGATGAGTACCAAGTAGAAGATTTATAGTAAATTCTATTTCTCTTTTAGGTGATAACCCAGATAAATCCTCTGGAAACACATCAAAAAAATTTCTAATAATTGGAATATCAACAAGCTTAGGGGTACTAGTCTTCAGATCTCTAATATGAGCAAGATACCCTCGACATCCCTTATGAATTAACTGTTTTGCTCCTATGGCAGAAATCAGATTATAAGGTGTTTCACTTATATCCCCTTGGCATTCTATAATTTCTCCAAATAGTAAACACATAATGACTTTCTTTTCTTTACAATCTAGGATAGCATCATATTTGGTTAACCAGTTCATATCCAATATTACATCAAACCCCAATACATGTAGTTCTAGTAAATTAATAGCTAAAGTTTTTCCACTCAGGGTTTATTACAAGTTGGATACTTGGTTATTATTTTCATCACTTCTTCTAATGGTGTTGACAAAGTTAAATGATCTTTTAATATTTTTTGGGTTGTGTTTAACTTAGATGCAAAGTATGTAGAAATAAAGGAATGTGTAGCTCCAGAATCAAACAATACTCTTGCTCTAACAAATTGGATAAGTCAAATACCTATGATGACATTATTAGATGCTTGGGCTTCCTGTGGTATAAGGGTAAACACTCTCCCTCTTCCTCGTCCAGTAGGTGGTGGATTAGCTTCAGTTCTGCCATCCTGGTTTCCTCCTCTCCCACCATTTATACCTCTACCCATCTGAACTGTAGGATGAGAGATCTGAGGTCGCTCTATTGGTGGTGGCTGAGGACAATCTCTTACTATGTGCATAAATTGTCCACACCAGAAGCAAGTCCTAGTTAACATACGACATTCTTCCAGGTGTTGCCTTCCACAAGCTGCATAGGGTGGTATATTTACTCCCACTACAAGGATAGTCATACTGGGTCTAACTCCACCTACAGGAGGTCTTAGTGGCAATATACTAGTCACTCCTCCACTCTTTCCTATCTGAACAGACTGAGTTCCTTGTTTCCTCTCCCCCCCCCCCAGTATTATCTTCTCTCACACCTTTGGTCCCACTAGAACTTCCAGCCTTATTTTTTCTTTTGTTGCTCACGTGCACTACGTGCATCCATCTCTTGGTTCTCTATTAGTCTTGTCTTATCTACCAATTGTGAATAAGAAGTAAAGTCATGTGCAGCCAATATCTTACACAATAAGGTCACCAATCCCCGCTGAAAATGGTACATCCTAGTTGCCTCATTTGGTACTAAGGCTAGAACATATTTACTTAGACGGTTGAATCTCTCAGTGTATTCAGAAACTGACATATCTGGGGCTTATTCAATCTGTTCAAACTCTAGAGCCTTAGCTTGACGAACACTCTTAAGCAAAATTCCATCTTTAATAACTCCACAAATTGTCCCTAAGTAAAAGGTATATGATTTCCAGTCTATCGGCTATACTTCTTCTAAACCACTCCCTCGCTTTATTTGTCATTTGGTACACAATGAACTTAATAGCTTTCTTATGAGGACATCTCAGAATTTGGGTCTTAGATTTTATCTCTTCTAGGAAATCTGTAGGGTGTCCCTCACCAGAAAAAGTAGGTGGTGCTAGTTTTAGAAAATGCTCTAATAATTTCCTTTCCTCTTCCAAATATATCCTAGGTGGTTGAGATTCTACATGATTAATAGAGGCAGGTACAGGCTACTGCTACCTTTGCTGTGCTATAATTTTAGTTAACAACGCTACATTGCGTTGCAATGCATCTAACCTCCCTACTACCCTAACTATATCAATTTCAGGTGCTGGAGAAGATGCACTTTCCCTCTGATTAATTCCCGCAGTGGCAGATGCTCCGTCAGATGATACTGCTACTTTAGAGCGAGGCGATGGAGCACTTGGAACAGAAGTACAAGCTTTCTTACATGTCAGCATATTCAGTATAAAAGGAAAAGAATTATATTAACACACGCATGAATAATCAGAATATCAAGGAAAATAGACTCATCAAATGAATATCTAGCTCTGTTGGTATACCTATCAAACTCTCTTAGAATATCATATTCCTATACTTAGTATTCTTATAGAAACAAGGTATGAACTAGTGCCCTGATACCACCTTTTTTCACACCCCCACACCTAGTTTGGTTTAGGGAAAAACAGCATGTGACAGTCCTAGGGTTGGGGTCAGCGTAAAGCTACCAGATACCACGAAGAACTTTCCTCAAATTATATTCAAATTATTTAGTATTATTACAGAACATATATTTATTAATACAACTTTACTTGTATCTAAGATCTTACAGACATAAGTGTTTTTCTTTATATTACATTGTAACCAACTGAGTACTACAAAATAAAAATATATTCAGACTTTATTTATTATTTCATAATCGGCTTCTAGTACTAACCAACGGAGTGAGCAACAGGGAAGTAGAAATTCAAACGCTCCAATCTGTATATCACTAACCTGAAAAAAAAATTGTGACGAGGGGTGAGCCATCAACTCAGTGAATCATAACCTAACGTGCGGCTAGGTGGGATAATCAATAAAATAACTTAGACAAAGGCATAAGCAAAGTGAGTGAGGTAAAGAGTGATCAATAAATCAGAATAACAAGTATCAACTGATACAAGAGTTAATATTAATAACAGAAAATAAATATAACCACAGTTATATAAAATAAATACTTATTGTGATATTTAAAACAGAGGAAGTCATAGGCTGAAATTAGAGTGGTAACTTTCCCTTTTTGCGCATATAGAAACACCAATGTACACAGTCCAGTGGTTTAACCCCCATTAAAATGGGGCCATGTCACAACAGTAGAGACCAAAAAATAGTTATCATAGTATCATCAAAGAAAAACAGAGGAATTTAATGGAAAATATACCAAGTCACAATAAAAAAATTTATTAACAAGTTCCACAACAGTCGAAGGATCAGTAACTTACAATAATATTTCCTTAATAAGGAAGCAGATATTAAAACAATAGCTCAACAATAACAAATCAGTAGGAATTAATCGGATACTCAAGAGCAGGATTTAACAATAATGAATAATCAAAAGCAATACCAGAGGCCAACAAAATAGTACAAGAATAAACAGTATAGATAGTCAATAATGATAAGTTTATCAATAACTGCAATATCAGAAGAAATACAATAAATCAGAAGCAACAGTTTCTCAATAAACATAAATACAAATCAGGGTAACAATAATCAAGGTATCAATGAAATTATTGATATTGTTTAACAAGAGTTAAACAGTGTCGTTCAATAAAATATATCAGATATCACATTAAATTATCACTCACCTGTAGTCTCCTGAGGTGCATTGCCCTTTAAACTAGAATGTTCTTCTATTTTCCTTCTGTCTACATTAGATATCAATATATTTATTATCATTGCACTACATCACTTAACTTTTTATGTATTTTATTGATTTCTTCTTCCTGAAGTTTCTTTTTACCTTCTATTACTTAATAAACTTTATCTTTTATATTGCAAGTAATATGTATTCCCATGCCAGAAATCTATATAATAAAAATATATTGTATTTATTACTTTAGTTCGTACAAGGTATATATATATACATATGTAGTTAAGAATCCTCTTTATTATTATTATTATTATTATTATTATTATTATTATTATTATTATTACCAACATAAATATATATATTTATTTTAATAATTACGTATATATATATTTTTTAATATTTACAAAATACTACATATACCTAAATTAACTTTTATATATATATATCAATTGTTGATTATCATCATTTTTTTATATCTAGTGTTGTATGGAATTTCCCATACAAATTGCCAACTTGCTTTTTGTTTATTAATTATCATTTATTCTCCTCCATAATGGAATTTATCATAATTTTGTATACATGCATTTAAGGCTAAAATCATATTTTATTTTAATTAACTACATTCCATTACAGATATATATATCATATCATATATTTTTAATTTCTTTTACAAGTAATTGAGCAAATTAAAACTTATGTATGAGTTTAGTTTCATTTGATTTCTATATAACCTTTATCATGGTCAATTCTCTTCTTAATCACAGCTTAAATAATTTCAAAATCTCAAATTAAAAATTCTGTTTTAATTAAATATATGTGCTGTAATTTTTATCTCATAACAGAAATATTTTTATTTTCAATAAAAAAATTTAATATTCCTAACAATTAAACCAAAATATTATAACTCTCTAATATATATTTTTTAAAATCTTAAGCAAAGATAAAATTCCATTCTTCCGAAAATAATTTAATAAAAATACATACCGCCCTTTGATCTTCAAGGTTACACTGATTCTAGCTTCAATTGACTATCAACTCCTCTTAAAATTTTAGTGTTTAAAATTTATATTTAAGTATTGTTTCTAAAGAAGCATGTCTAATTATATATCTTATTTCATGTACTCTAGTGGCCCTTTATATCCCTTATTCATGTGACTCCCCGTAAAACTTTAGGAAAATTTCAAATTTGCTTTTACTAACTCCACTTTCATTTTATCTAATTTATTAATCTGGACACTCATCAATTGCTAAGCTTTTGTACCTAACACTTATTCATTAATTATTATATAGTTGGCCAAGTGCAAGCTACCCATTAGCTTTTGGGATGAATAAACAAAATATTAATTATTCTCCAAAATGATGATGTTTCCGTGCACTAAGCCAAATTTCTTCCTTCTATTTTAATCTTCCTGCCCGTATTAAGTGACTATCACTTTCATATAATTAACTACAATTATCCTCAAAATTACTTTCTTTCTATTTATCTTAACTGCTCTCGCGTTAATCCACTTTTAGTTTAAGACCAACATTTATTTTCCATTCATTTTATAGTGCCATTATTTGGTTTATACATGTCCCATATTAGCATGATCATGCATGTCTCTTTCTTTTATGATAACCACATGCATCATATTTTTATTTTATTTTTTTTACATAGGCATATTTACTTATTTTGGGTTGTTTTAATATTACTTACATTAAAATTTATGCATATACACTGTATACATATATCAAGTTGTATAATTATATTTCCTTTATTAATTATTCCAATAGTTTTGGTCTAATTTAAATGAGTTTTTAATTCTTAACTTTATCTACTATCACATGAATATTAATATTTAATTCTATAATTCAGTTTATTGATTTATGATTTATTATTATTATTTTATACTCTAATATATTGAAGTATTATATTCATAGTAGTTTTGTTGACACTGTTGATGCTTATGCAATGGTTGTCAAAGGACAAATATATTTAAGGGGGGTCTAGTAGGGACTTAATGAAAGATAGTGGTTCTGCGGATGTGTTTAAAAAGGGGTTATCTAACCGTGATGATAGAAAGGGTGATAGGCAATGCACTTATTGCCATGTGAAAGGCCATAAGAGGGTATCCGGAGTGGTGGAATGATTCTCTAAGACTGAGGCGTAAAGGCTCAAATAAGTTTGTGGCTCAGGTTACTCATACTTCTAAGGAAGAATTGTCTTTTGTTACTTCTTTTAAACATCCACAACAAGCTAAATGGCCAGCTAACATTCCTTCTTTAGTTGAAAAATTTGTATAGAGGTGCCTCAAGGGTAAGAGTGTGGCTGATGATGCTTGTATGACTTTCACCAGTTTTGTAGATAATATAAATGCTCTTGAGTTTGCTGCATTAAGTATTCATGATGGTGGTTTTTGGATATTAGATGCAGGGGATACAAATCACTTGTTTTTCAATTCTAAGTACATGAATAATATCATGCCTCTTAGACCTACTTCTTTAGGTCATTTACCTGATAAGTCTACTATTTTAGTTAATCACATTGGATAAGTTTTTTTGAGTCTTAAAATGTCTTTGCATCATTTCATACTCGTTACTAGTTTCAAACTCAATCTTTTGATTATAAGTAAGCTTGTTAAAGACATGAGTATTGAGGTTACTTTCTTCCATACTAGTTGTCTTTTTTAAGAACACTTGACTAAGGATGTTCTTGTTGTTGGCAAACTTCATGTTGGTTTGTATATACTGAATAAATCCAGCTTCATTATGGATACCATTCAATGTTTTTTGAATAAATGTTTTGTTGCCTTGCATATTATTGCTCCTACTGCTTGTACTATTGCAACTGTGAATAAAATTTTTGTTTCATATGACCTGTTACATAAAAGATTGGATCATATTTCTCATACTAAAAATTAACAATTGACTTCTTCTATTTCTACTACTGATCATAACATTTTGTCCCTTATCTAAGCAGTAGAGATTACCATTTCATTATTGTCCTTTTGAATTGACTCATGTTGACTTATGGAGTCCTTACCTAACTGCTTCTATCTCAGGAGCACATTACTTCTTCACTATAGTGGATGACTACAGTAAGGCAACTTTGATTTTTCTTTTGAAACATAAATCTCAAACTTTCTCTCAGTTACAACATTTCCTCTCCCTTTTTCATACTCAATTTGATACTAAGGTTAAACATATTTAAACTGATAATGGTTTAGAGTTTGTTAATAATCAGTGTAGCCATCTTTTTAGTTCATTGGGCATAATTCACCAAAAGTCTACTCCTTATACACATCAACAAAATGGAGTGGTTGAGAGAAAACATAAACTCCTTCTTGAAAGAGCGAGCTAGGACTTTAATGTTTCAATCTAACTCACCTAAATTTTTTCTGGGGAGAGGCTAATTTAACTGCTACACATATCATCAATAAACTTCCTACTTCTATCTTTAATTCGGACACTCCATTTTCTATTCACCGTAAAAAGATATCTGATTACAATTTCTTGAGAACCTTTGAATGTTTTTGTTATGCATCAAATACCAAACCTCATAAAGACAAACTTGAGCCCAAAGCTATTAAATGTGTTTTTCTTGGTTATACACCTGGTCAGAAGGCATATAAACTGTTTGATCTTGCATCTCAATCCTTGTTGATTTCTAGAGATGTTATCTTCTATGAAAATGTTTTTCCTTTTCATAATTCTACTGCATCTCAGTTCACAGTACCAGGTTTACCTATAATTTCACTTGATTTTTGTGTTTTTGATACATAACATATGTTAGATGCCACAATATCTCCTTCTTCTCTAATTCCTTCTCGTACTTCTTCTCCTCCTCCAATTCTTTCTTCTATTAATATTGTGTCCTAGGCCAATGATGTATGTATATTATAATATTTAGTAAAATAAATGAGAAATTTCATCATTATATGTGTATTTATTATTTGAATATGACTAAAGTTCCATGAATAGATAATTTAAATTTATGTCATCAAATAGGTGACTTGATAATAAAACTTTTAAATAATATAAACTCTATTCTAAATTATCCCTAAGCGAATATTATTCATGGAATAGTAATGAATAAAGACTATTATGTAGTTTCATATTTTACTAATTATGAATATAAGATATTAAGTCAAAATATAAGTATATGTTAGAAAATATTGTACTAGATAGACTCAAAATAAGAATATTATATGGATTAATGTCATAACTGATTCTCATCACAATAATGTTAAGTAGTCCTTCAACCTAAAATCACTATAGTTTCCTATATGAGAAATTTTATGTTTTGATATAATTCCATTTTATCTTTAACTAATTCTATTTTATCTTTAAATGGATTTAATAATAATTATTGTTGGACATTTAATGAGCCATGAAGATGGATATAAATGATTTAAATGAGATTTGTTCCTCTCATATCTTAAGAGAGATGTCTCTAGGCCTCTTGAGAAAGAAGACTTAGAAATATGTATGATCGTGCTTAAATTAATTCATAAAAGTTATTAAAACTATTTGTTAAGTCAGTCTACTTGAAAATCAAGAAATTTTTATCAATCAATATAAGGATGACATATTTCATGCCATATGGTTGATCTGAGATATTGTATAACAAAAGGACTAAATATTTAATTTTGAATTAAGTTGAGTTAGATCTTCAATCTTCACTTAATTTGGATAGTCATAATATCTTGCTAGAGACCGCATATGATTTATGGGCTTAAAAAAATTATTTAATCCCATTGTCAATAATAAGCAAACTTACATGTTCGATCACATATAAATAATTAAAATAGACAATATTAATATGAGTTCTTTTAAATACATTCTTGAAAACGTAATAGAAATTAAAATATTTTATTTCTGTGATAATATATATAATATATATAATTATTTTAAAAATGCACAATTATTTTTCTTAATTGTTAAGGAAACCCAATGGGGTTATAAATGTACATATAAGTATTTTGTTTCCGAAAAGGATTTAGGGAATTTTGAAATATATATATCATATATATATATTATTTATTAGTTATTAAGGATAATTAATAAAACAAAATTTGAATAGGGTTAGGACTTTAAAAAAAACTAATAGATTCACCTAAGAAGCTTATATATATATATGTTATATTCCCATCAGCTAAATGATTTACATTTATGAAAGAAAAATATTAAGAGAGAAACTTATACAATTTTGAAGAGAGTATTCAAAAATCAAGTGCTAGCACACAACCATCTATTTTTGTTCAATTCATTAGTATAGATGTTGTAGAGGATGTTCGTGATCAACAACATCTGGGGATTTATTAGGAAGAGATTGAAACTCAATTCAAGAGGTAAAATAGTTAATCCTTCCTCCAATTTAATTGAAAAGCATATATCCTGGTAGAGTTTTTATTGATTATATTTTATTTATTCTACTTCTTGATCATGTTTGATATCCATGAAAACCTAACATCTTCTTCTTCTCCCTCTTCTCTTCCACATATGCAGTCAATAATTTCTTCTACATCAATCTCTCTCCCTCTTGCACATAGTACCAGAATCAAGTCAAAGCCTAAATGGATTAATTAATTTGTTTCTTCTGTTCAACATCTATTTATTGTCAATTCTTAGTCTGATTCTCCATATCCTCTAGATTCAATTCCTTCCACTGTTATTCCATACTTAAACCATAATCATATAGATTTTGTAGCCAATGTTAAGGAACCTACAAGTTATAATCAGGCTAAAATTGATCCTAATTAGGTGGAAGCTATGAATAAGGATATTCTTGCTTTAAAACCGAATCAGCCTTGGGACTTAACTGTTCTGCCACCTAGTAAAAAGCCTACGAGGTGCAAATGGGTTTATAAGATAAAATATAAGTCTGATGGTACAATAGACAAATATAAAATTAAAATAATGGCCAAAAGGTATAATCAAATTGAGGGGATTGACTTTCATGATAGTTTTTCTCTTGTAGTTAAACTAGTTAAAGTCATGATGTTCTTAGCCATTGTTTCTACAAAACAATGGCCTATTTTTTAGTTGGACATTGATAATGCATTTCTTCATGGTTACTTGGATGAAGGAATTTACATGACTCCTCCTACTAGTTATAATGTTTCTGATTCTTCATTGGTTTGCAAATTGGAAAGATATTTGTATAGTCTTAAGCAAGCCTCTAGACAATGGAATTTAAAACTCACAAATAAGTTACATTATTTGGGTTTTACACAATCTGTTAATGATACATGTCTATTCACTAAATGCTTTGGAAACAATTTTATGGCTTTGCCGGTGTATGTTTTGATGAAATTGCTTTGAAATTTGCTTTAAATTAGGACTTCACTATTAAGGATCTGGGCTTAGCAAAATATTTTTTTAGGTATTGAAATTCACAGAACTTCAGCAAATTTGTACCTCAACCAGAGAAAATATGTTCTAGATTTAATTGAGGATACTGGTCTAAATAACTCAAAACATGCAATAGTGCCATTGCTTGTTGGCTTTAAAGTTTGCAATGAGTCTTCTAAGGTATTTTCTAAACCTGATAATTTCAAAAGGTGATTGGCAGATTATTATATCTGAACCTTACTAGACTTGATCTCACTTACTCCACTCAACAGTCAAGTCAATACATGAGTAGCCCTAGGAAGTCTCACTGGGATGTTGTTATTCACATTATTAAATATCTTTAAAATACTCCATTCGTTGGTCTTTATTTCTCTGTTGGCTTTCTTCTAATTGAATACTTATTGTGATGCCGATTGGGGGTCCTATACTGTTACTAGGAAGTTTGTTAGTGGATATAGTATTTTTCTGGGTTCATCTCTTACTTCTTAGAAAACTAAAAAGCGACTACTATTACTAGAAGCTCAACAGAAGTTGAATATAGAAGCATAGCTTCTACTGTTTGTGAGCTCCGATTTCTAACATATTTGTTGCCGGATTTCCAATTACCTATTCATCTCAAATGTGATAATCAGATAGCTCTCCATAGAGTTGCAAATTATATTTTTCAAGAGAGGACAAAGTACTGAGACATTGACTGCAATTTGTAAGGAATAAACTAAAGGAAGGTTTTATTGCCACTGATCATGTTCCTTCTAAAATGCAACTAGTAGACATTTTTTCCAAGTCTCTCTACACCATATCTCTACATCATAAACTATGTACTTTGCAAACTTTTTTCAGATCAGTAGTTTTTTTTTTTCTGATTCTTCTTCACTCTTCTTCTCTAAGCAGAGCTTCTTCTCCTTTCTATGTCTTCATTAGTTTTGCAAAGCACAATGAAAGAGAATCAGAAGGGTAAAAATCATATACAAGAAGGGATTTGATGAAAGGGAAAGTTCAAATTATTATTTGAATCCTTCCTTTGACACCATTTTTTTTTCTTTAATTCATGAAATTAATGTTTTAATTTGTTTTCTTCTTTTTGCTAATTTGTTGTGCGTCTTAGATTTTTTTTTATTATTATGAATGGATATGCTCATATTTATTTGCTTTATCTATTTTTAATTTTATAATTAAGTGTTTAACTTTGGACTTGCATCGATTTTCGGCTTCTTCAAGATGGATGATAAATTCAGATAACAAATTGAGTGTTTATAATTCAAAAAATACATAATTGTCAAAAAAAAAAAATGACCAGTGTTAAGTGCTTAGTTAAAACTAGAGTACAATACTTTATATTTCACTCTAATCCATTTACAATCTTTCGGTTCTATATCAAAATTTTTTATGATGATAGACTAATTAATTTATATGATTTTCTAATTTAATTCTAATATTATTCTTATTTTTATGTGAATATTTTGATTCATTGATTTTTCAGATTTCTTACTTGCTCATAATTTTTAGAAAAATTACACTATATGTCACATTTTTAACTTTTTAAAAATATAAATAGCTATTTATGTCAATTTTTATTATTGTTATTATTATTTTGAAGCAACACTTTTTGTTATTATTTATATCTTGCAAATTATTTTTTTAATTTGTCTTAATATTTATCTTCTTTTTCTTTTTTAAAAAAATTATTTAATTCTATATAATTGCGTAGCTAATTAATACTTTTTATCCTCTTGATCTTTGTAAATCAACAAAGGCAAATTCTATGTCTATATACTCATCCATCAGACTTATGAATTTAAAAAAAATAACTGGATTATTTTGACAATTTTGATAATGTGTATCATATAAGATATTGATATATTTTGTATATCGAGATATATTGCATTTTTTTTTTACACATATTTGCTTGATTAAAAACTTAGGCCAGTTTTTGTTGCTCATTCCAACCGTCAAAAGTTAAAGAGATAAACCTCAGCGCGAAAACCCACATCGAAAGACGGAGAAGAGACAAGAACATAAAACAAATATAAATTGAAATTTTGAACGCTTGCTGAAGCATACCTTTCTCGGCCTTTTGGCTAAGATCAAGTGTAGTATCTGTTCTTATCAGTTTAATATCTGATACGTGGATCATTGGTCCACATGATATTAAATTTATTTTTTTAGGGTAAGGGTCTACTACAGTAGCTTGCTACTGGGATCCTTGGGCGTCGCCTGTGCGCTGCACTACAGCACGGGCCTGGCGCACCCAATCAAACCTAGTTTAAGTAGCTTGCTAAGACCTTATCCGGTGCACTAATTTCTCACTGTTGCGCGCCCAAGTTTCTTCTAAGGTAGAAAAATTGCATGCAAGATATTTTAATTATTTTATAATAAATTTATGACTAATTATTTAAATTTATAATTTTAATTATTTAATAATAAAATATATAAATTTATGAGCAATTTAATATTTAAATTATTTTTTAAACTTATAAATTTGAATATTTGTTTTTTTAATTTATTTAGATTTTTAAAAGTATGGTAATTTTGAAATTTTTTGATATTTTATATTTTTGTAAAATTTTCTATACTAATTTAATAACTATTCACATTTTATTTCTACTTTCATGGAATCTAAGATTAATCACAACTAAGCTTAATGAATTTTACAAACTTTGTTCCAAAGAATTTTATTACACAGATCAGACATCTAAATTTCAATAGATGGGTAAAATCGTTTTGAGAAATTGTCAAATAGATTCTAAAACAGTTATAGTGATTTTCCCTTACCTCTCAATAGTAAATAATAAATTCGGTAGTTGGTTAAATCATTAGCATATATAATATAAAATCTTCAATTGTATTTGAATTTTAATTATTTTCAAATTTTCGTTAATGCTGTGTTCAAAAAATAAAATTTAGTAAATATTTATTTACATTTTTATACAAGTGAAGAATCGACATACAACTGTAAAAATCTGGTTATGTAGCATTCATTACAATTGAAATAAATTTTATTAAATTGATGCAGTTTATTCGTAAATTACATATTTGGATACAAAAAAAAAAATTCTGTGCTTGCAGAGTCTATCCTAGACGAAGCTTGGAGACTTCCCTTGGGGTTCAAAATTTCTAAGAAAGGCACCAATGTGTTTGTCTTTGTATTCTCCTGTGCAGCTGAAGCATATTGGATATACGAGAGGGCTCCATGGAACTCTCTGGATCACTACTTTTCTTACATAACTGGAAACTAGAGGAAACATTGGAGAAACTATAGTTATCCAAGTCTCCCTTTTTGATTCAAGTCCATGGCTTCCCACCCAATCTCATGACACTAGAAAATGCAGCCAAAATTGGAAGTTGTTCTGATGGGTTGCTAGATACGGAGGAACTCTAAAAGAAGAAAGCTGGATGGAATACTTATTTTCGACTTTTTGACTTTGCAAAAGTTTCTCAAGTATTTTACGACGTTAAGAGATTTAAATTATACGTTCCAAACATTATAATGTAAGGTGGATTTTAGCCTTTGATGAGGGTATACTCTTTCATTTTATGGTTATTCTTTCTGATCGCCATTTGGTGTCTATGTATTTCTTCATTATCAAGTACAATGTTCCCCAAAAGGTAATGCATAAGATTCATTGTTTTACCTCAAAATGACCTTAGTTATCGTCTGTTTGGCGTTGAAAAATTATAGGAAATTTTGAATTGAAACACTTGTTATAGCATAGTTGACTAAATCACTAAAAAAAAAAAAAGGAGATTTAACAATTCTTACAAAATGTATTTAGCTATAGTTTTAATGGTCGCTAAATACCTCTTCCAACGGTTTAAAAATCCCCGAAGATAAAGGTATCGTTAAATTATTTTACGATAATTTTAGCCCACAGCTGGCATAATAATCGCAAATATTTTGTAATGATTTTGCTGTCGTTGCTAAATTTTTCTAAATATAACTATTGTAAAAATAATTTTAAATTTATTAAAAAAAATTGCGTCGACCTAATAACCATTGCTATATTTTTTAATAAATATTTCATGGACTTTAAAATTGCCATGATATTTTATATAATAAATATAAAAAATTATTTTTGTAACTGTTTATAATTATCGTGAAATTTATTTTATATTTTAAATTATTATTTTGCAACAGTATATAAATATCGCAAAATTTATTTTATAATTTACATTGTTACCTTTATGACACTTCATAACCATCACAGAATTTATCTTATTTATCTAAACAAATAATGTTAATATAAAGCACAAAAATTAATATTTAGTAATACTTTTTTTTTGAAAGAATATTCAGTACTACTTTATTACCAAATAAAAGATACACATTTTACAACCATGTCATTAAGCATAAATTGTCAATCTAATACGTTTAAAATAAATTAACTTTATACATAAAAAATAAAAAATAAAAATAATCTTGTTTGCATAACTGATTAGCCAAATGAAGAATTTGACAATTTGGGTTTCATTCTGAAGGTAGCATTAGATTTTCACTTACTGAAACTAAGAAAAATGAGGGAAAACTCAGGTGTTTTCACTTACCATCGCGAGAACGTGAGGAGGTATATTTACATCTTTTTTTTTAATTATTATTTTTATTATGGATTTTTTTTTATCATTATAGAAGTATATAATAAAATTTATAATAATGTAATTATAAATTTATAAAAGCTATTATGTCTAAATTTAATGTATAATAACATAGTAACCTAATAATGATAAACTTTGTATATGAAGCTGGTAAATTTTGTAAGTTGATAAAAAAAATTTGATACATTTAAAATGTTTTTCTGAATTGGTAATTTGCAATATTTTAAGCTTTTTTTTTTGACAAGTTTTTATAAGTTCTCATTTATTATTAAATTATGGCCTAATTACTAAATCATACTTAAACTTTACTCATTTTTTTTTTTATTTTTATCACACACTTTTCTTTTTTGGCATATTAGTGCATAAATTTACTTTTTTTCTTTTCAATTCTATCATATAACCGGTTGGGATTAATGCAACTGGAAAAATTACTAATGTGTCAATTATTTTATAGTTTTTTATTTTAAAATATAAATGAGTGGGTGTTATTTTTGTGTTTTGCAAAAATATTTCTTATTAATTTATTTTTTCAAAAAAAATTTAAAAACCAACATCCGTCAATTTCATTAACGCCCATTAAATGTGAAAAACACCTCTCTTCCATAACCACCTGGGTTTTCAAATGGAATCAATACTTCTCTCTATCAATACTTCTCTCTATCCCTCTGTTCATTTTGCAAAATGGAGGCAGTACTGATAGCAAAACTCTCACTTTCTAATTTCACTTTCTTTCTTGAAAATTAAAATTCAAAAAACACCAACTAATATTGTACTGGAAACAATAAGATTCTCTAAAAAAAATTAGAAAGATAACAATTGAGACAAATGAAGGAGATGACACAGACGATGGTTTTCTTAATTATCCAATCCAAACATTAATTATGATTCATGGATAAAAATCAGATCAATTTAAAAGTTATACTAATTAATTAATCAATGAACAAAATAACAAAACGAATGAAATTTTCTTTACAGGTTAGAAGTAAAAGAAATTCAAACTCAAAAACTGAAACTTTTTCCCATTTTGAAGAATGGGATAAAATCAATAATGATAGAATGAATGGGTTTTGAGTAAAAGAAATGGAAAGTTGAGAACCCAAATATACGGCCGGCAGAAAGATCAAAGAACCATTTAGAAAAGATCCTTTTTTTAGGTTGAGAGAGAGACTGTGTGTGTGAGACTCATCACAACAAGAAGATTGATTTTGATGCTTAATAAGTGGAATATAAAGTTGAAGACAAAATAAGATCTTATAAGGCAATTCTCTTTATCAAGAAATAGAAATCAAGAAGTCCCTCCGTTGGGTTACTCACCAACACTAGATCGAACTCATGGACTTGATGAATTTGTAATAAGACAGGGTTTTAAATCATGAAATCGATTGCAGAATCAGAATTGATCGCGGTAAAATAAAATTAGCTAAATCGGTATAAAACAGCTTGAATTGACTACGGCTATCGTGAATGCAATTGAAATCGTAGAATCGGACGAATTGATTAACAAACTCAATGAAATGGAATAAATCGGATCAAAATAAAATAAAAAATAAATATTTTTCATAATATGTAAATTAATAATATATGTTAAAATTGATCCATACAAATAATAAAGATCAAATTATTAACAAATTTTATTTAAAAATAATGATATGCAAATAATTAAATAGTTTTTAATAATAATTAAACACATGTTACACTTTTTTATGCAATAATATTATGATAAATAATAATAATAATAATAATAACAATAATAATAATAATAATCGATTAAGCCCACTGTCTCTCTCTCTCTCAAAATATGAATATGTTCTTGGATACTAATAGTGATTGGTCAAACCACTTTCTCTCTCTCTCCATTGATTTAGTTAGATAATTTATATATATATATATATGTATAATATTCATTAATTTATATATTTTTTAAAGAAACAATAAAGCAGTCGTAGACAGTAAATTTAATAGTAAAATCACTCTAACTCTCTCTAAATTATCTCATGTTCAAATAATAGCAAAAAAAAAATTCCTTTTCTACTTTATGTCTGTTTTTATTTTTTAATTATTTATTAATTGTTTATGTTAATCAAATAATTGGTCTCTATTTTGATCTTGGACAATCAAATTTAATAGGACTAATATTTATATCAAGTTATATTTTGCAGGACTTTTATTTTTATAGAAACCTCAAAGAGCCTGACCGGCCCAGGAGCTAGGCCGACCGGACTCAAAAACCGAACTTAAGCGAAGAAGATCATACCAAGCTCGAGCATGACAGTACCTTTACTAAGTTGACAGACTAGAAGCTAGTTTGATCTCACCCATATCGAACTGACAAGCGTACCACAAACAAGGTGACAAGTAGGGGTGGGCATTCTGAACTTCAATTTGACCGATTGTTTCGACCATTAATTATTTCAATCGAACTGACCGATTTTTAATTTCGATCGATTTTGGTCAGTTCGGTTAATTAACTAAACTGATCGATTTTTTATTTTATATTAAAAATATATATTTTTAATAAAAATATTAATATAATTAAATAACTAAACAAAATATATTAAAAAATAAACCAAAATATAATTTTATTTTTTAATAAAAATTTATATTTATAATAAAAATTTATATAATTAAATATTTAAACAAAAAATTAAAAAAATTAAAAAATATATTTTTTAAAATTTTTGGCTAAACGATTAATCGACCGAACCAAATTAGTTAACCATTAATCGAACTAAAAATCAAAATAATCTAAACTCTTCGACTAAATCGACTGAATTAAACTACAGGTCGGTTAACTGAATTGTGTCCACCCCTAGTGACAAGAGCAAGACATTCCAAAATCGAGCTGATTGGACCAAAGCACGAGTTATGCGGACAAAGTATGTGCTGACCATACCGAGCTCAAGCCAAAGGAATTAGTAAGTCTCATGCTTAGTGTCACTCCCACATTATGAATATTCTATCTGTCATGGCCGAACCACCGATCTGTCTGACCATAACAAAGCTGAGTTAAATCCTCAAAACATCTAGCAAAGTTCATGGTCTTTGGTACTCCAAAAGTTTCAGCATACTACCCTTGGACCAACCAAACCGAGCTAGAGCCAAAAATCCAATAAAGTTCCAAAAGGGAACAAGGGCACTGGTACTCCCAAAATCTCAGCATACTATAATCAGATTAACCGGAGTCATTTTTACAGTACCAATGAAATGGGATTCAAAAAAATATAGTTGTTACTTATCCAATCAATTATTGGAAGCCATGTATACAAGCCATTGAAGAACTTTTTTCAGAAAAAGGACAAGTTCGACCGTACAGAGCTCGAGCTGACTAGACTAGTTGCAGTCCTACTATAAAGTTGCTCCAGACAATAATTAAAATGGGAGATAAGAATCAAATATGTTGGCTCTCATCTCTAATAGCTAGTTGAAGACTTGAATGTTATAAATATCACAAGAAACTTCATTTTTAAAGATGATTGTGATTGTAATTGCTAAGAAAAACATATTTCATTTTCTTGCATCAAAATCTATAACTTGTATTCATTGAGTGTTGAGTGTAAGCATTAAACATCATTGTAAGTTTGAGTGTAAACTTTGAAATACTTAGATTTTAAAGTGAGCATTGGAAAAACTCTTGTTGGATTGTGAGAAAGAAACTCAAATCTTGTGAAAGTTTGGGTGTGAGCTTGTGAAAACACCAAGCTAGAATTAAGCTTATAAAAACTCAAGATTAGTGGAATCTTAACACGTCGTTAAGGAAGTAGATGTAGGATTGAGGTAAATCTGAACTACTATAAACTCTTTATGCTCATTCTTATCTATTCTACTCTATCTTCATCTTGATCTTCTTATTGTTACTCAAATTTTTTAATTCATCATCACTACTCAAATCAACCAATTCCCCCCTCCCCTCTTGGTTGCTAGTTTAGGATAACAATTGGTATCAGAGCTTCTAAATTTCAAGAAGCTTAAGTGTGAAAGTTGATCCTCAAATGGCAACCACTCCTACAAATACCTCTAGATCAACTTCTATTTATAATTCCATGGCTCCTTTACATAGAAATCTAAATTCCTTTCTTATACCCTATTTTGATGGAACCGATTACTCTTATTGGAAACATAAAATGTATTTATTTCTTTATAATGAGGGAATTAAGCTTTGGAAACATGTGATAAATGAGTGAAATCTTTCTACTCATGAGGTTGATAGTATTCAAGTGTCTCTACCTAGAGCACAATAGAGTGATACTCAAGAAAGGGCTCTCTACAAGAACAATAAGACAGTCTCCATCTTGATGAATTCAATATCAAGAGAAGAAGGCGGAAGAGTCCAACATTTTACTTGTGCATATAGCATTTGAAAAACTCTTGAGAACTATCATGGGGGCACTACTCAAGTGAGATTCACTAAGATCCAAATGCTTATGCATGAGTATGAGCTATTCAAGATGTAGCCCAACAAAAATGTCACCGATATGACAAATCGAGTGCTTGCTATTATCAATGACCTAAAGAAATATGGCAAGGTCTATGACCAAGGTGATGTCAATAGCAAAATATTGAGGGTACTTAAAGCCAAGAAGAGTTTTGAATCAAAGGTTTCTTTAATTGAAGAAGCTTATGACCTTAGCTCTTTGAGAGCCAATGAGCTTGTGAAAAAATTACTCACCTTTGAATTGCACACCGAAAAAGAAGAAGACCAAGGTGAGAAAGATAAGAGGAAAGAAATTGCTCTCAAAGCCATCAAGAAAGTTGAGAGGTCAAATGATGAAAAGAGTGATGATGATGATAGATTTTTCATTTGCAATATCAATTCGAGCAGGAGCATTTAATGCTGATATATGCGACCTAGTTATCCTTTTTTGTATCAATGAATATATCTGGTAACTGATTTATAATATTTTACAAATGAATAATTTTCTTAATTTCAAGCTCACTTCTATTTGTTCGAGAATCATAATAAGAGATTGATGATGCATTCCATGAAATATCTTATTTTTTAAACTTTTCTTTTTCTTTTCCTAATACGGGGAACACAGTCTCATCAAATTAACAATTAGTAAATTATGCTATAAAAATATCATATGTCATTAGTTCAAGATACCTTATAATTGATGGTGATTCAAAACCAACATAAATTCTCAGTATTCTTTATGGGCCTATTTTTGTACATTGTGGTGGAGCAATTGGAACATATACTGCACAATAAAAATTTATCAAATGAAAAATATTAGGTTATGACCAGATACAAGTTATAATGGAGAGAATTCATGATAAACAGTTGATCTAATTTTAATTAGTGTTGTTGCATATAATATAACATATTTCCAAGCTAAACTAGGTAGTTTTATCCTCATATGTAATGGTTTATCAATTAACTAAAGTCATTTTTAAAAAGAATCTGCTAAACCATTTTGTGTATGAGTGTAAGCTACAAAATGCTTAACTGTAATCCCAATTGATATACAATATCATTAAATGTTTGGGGTATAAATTCTCCTGTATTATTAAGATGAATTTTCATAATTGTATAGTCTGAAAATTATGCTCGTAATTTAATAATTTGTGCTAATAATCTTGCAAATGCAATATTGCGAGTAAACAATAAATAAATATATGACCATCTTGTAAAAGTATCTATTAAAACCATAAAATATTGAAAATAACCACAAGATGAAATGATAAGCCCACATATATCTTTATGAATTCATTCTAAAATTAAGGAGATTCAAATCCAATTTTATTTTAAGATGTCCTAGTAATTAATTTTTTTTAATACAAGCAACACATGAAAATTCACTTAATGAAAGAATCTTCCGATTCTTTAAAGGGTGCTCATATGAATATTTTATAATTTTTCTCGTCATTATAGTACTAAGATGACCTAACTGGTCATGTAATAGAATAAAATTCTTTAAGTTAATTAACTTTTAATTAATTATAATATTAGACTTTATTGGATTTATATATGTGAAATATAATTCAAAAGAAAATGCTGATAATATTTCCATTATATGCTTCTTTCCTGAGATTGTAGATATAATATAAAGATATTTTTTATTGTTTTCATCTTTTGTTTCAATATGATAACCATTGAGATATATATTTCTAAAACTTAAAAGATTTCTTTTGACTTACGATATAGCAATGCATCATTTATTACTAATTTTGTGCCTTTGGATAACATGATAAGGGCTCTTCCAAAATCTTCAATAAAATTTGCAGCACCAGAAATTCTATTAATATTAGCCTTAGCTAATTGAATATAAGAAAAATATGTTTTATCTTTTAGAATAATATGCGTTGTTGCGTTGTCTGTTAGACATAAATCTCCATTAGCAGCAACTAAGTGACTGAATAATTTTATTTTCTTCAAAATAAAAATATTATAAATGAGTTATAATATTTTATTTAATATATTTTTATAAAGTGCATAGAGATAAAATTAAAAATAAAATATACTTAGATATTAAAAATAAAAACACACTTAATATTGAAATTAACACACTTAAAAAATAAACAAATAAAAATATGTGATTTGAAAAATACATTAATCAATATGGACATCAAAATGAGAATTTTCATCAATCATCAAAATATCAGTTTTTTAATCAGTATTTTCAAAGAAGTTTGAAACATCAAGGTGTGTGAAATCAATTGGACCATTATGTTCAAAAAAATTAATCTTCGTATTTTTTTCTTTTTCTTTAGAAGCTTGGTAAAGATCCACAAGATGTTTAAATGTACGATATATACGAAACCAGTGTCCTTTCATGCTACATTTATAACAGATATTTTCTTCATTTTTATTTTGCAAATTCTTTTCTTTATCGTTTTTCTTACTATGATCATTAATCTTTCCAAAATTTCCATTTTGGTGACTTTTACAGCTTTGATAATTATTATAATTATCACCTCTACCACAACTTCTACCACGGCCACGACTGCGACCGCTACCGCATTTATAATTTTGAATTCGTTCAGACTTATTTATCTTTATAACATTCGCTTTAGGAAATAGTTCAGATCAAGTTAGTCGTGATTGATGATTTTTCATTAAAAATTTATTATTTTGTTCAGCAACAACAAGACATGATAGCAATTCAGAATATTTTTTTAAATCTTGCTCTCTATATTGCTGCTATAGGATCATATTTGAGGCATAAAAATTTAAGTTTTTTTTAACAAGTCTTGATCAGTGATCTTCTCACCATATAATTTTAGTAGAGAAATAATCTTAAAGACGGCAGAATTATATTCATTAACAGTTTTAAAATTTTAGAATCACAAAGTGAATCCAATCATTGCGAAATTTTGGAAGGATAACCGTTTTTTTTATGATCAAATTTTTCTTTTAAATTTGCTAAAGTTCAAAAGGATCATTTACCGTTAAATATTTAACTTTTAATCCTTCATAGAGATGATGACAAAAGGAATATCATTGTTTTTGCTCGATTCTACAGGGATGCATCATTTTTTTCTTGAATTGTATTTTCAAGATTCATAGCATCAAAATGAATCTCAGCATCAATCCAAGGTAAATAATTATTTTCCGATATATCAAGTACAATAAACTCAAGCTTTGTGAAGTTTGACATCATGTAGATCACTATATAATAAAATTATTGTTAGTTACTAAATTTTATTTTTAATATTTTATGTAAAGTAATAATAAATTATATTACATCAAGTAAAAGATATAAATTATATAATTTATTTATCTAATGTTTCTATCAATATTGTATAATTCATGAATTTTCATAAATAGAAATAAATATAATTAATATTAATAATTCAAAATATGTTAAAAGAAGAAAAATTATGAATGAATTAATGCATATATAGATGTATAAACTAATATAAGATGATAAAAATATAAAATTATGAGTGTAAGCATATATGTTATTTAATTAAGTGGAAACATAATTATTTTGTTAATATGTAGCATTTATATATTTATTATTATAAAATTATAACAATATAAAGTTTATATGTAATAAGTATATAATATATATATATGCAACAAGTGTATAATTTTAATTTTTTACTTATATGACACTTATATTATTTTATTATTATATATATATAAATAAAAATAATTGTATAATTAAAATTATAATATGTTATAGTCAAGAGTTTTTATTTATTTATTTATTTTATTTTTTATCATCATCATCATCATTATTATAGCTATTCAAGATTCTCTTTGACATGAACATTAAATAAAATCTTATAAAGATGATTAACATGTGTAAGAAGAGTTATATACATAAAACCTATAAATTATAAAATAAATCATATATATTAACTAAATTTAAAAATTATAATTTATGTATAAAAATTATAATCATAGAATTTTTTTTATTTTACCAATTGCAAAAATATATTTATATAGTAGTATATTAACACTCAAAATTTTAGTAAATTATTAATTTAAATATAACAAGTGAATAAATATATTTAAAATAAACATGAATAATATATGAATATTAGCTTTTATGAAATAAGATCGAAATCAAATTAAGATAAATGATGTAGAATAATTATACTGGTAATGTGTTATATAATTAATGATAAAATTATAGATAATTAAAAGAAAATGAAAAATAAAAGCTAATTATTTTAAGAAGTAATTTAGAGAGAAATAATTTATAAATTTATTACTTCTTTTTCTTCATATATATTAAGCCTTACAAATAATTTAAAGTGATAAAATAATTTAAAAAATAAGATAACATGATTAGAAGACAAGATAAGATGATTAAAGAGATAAAGAGAAATATTCATATTAATATCTTCAATTATTCTTAATAAAGAAAACATACTATTATACTACTTAATTTTTTTGAACCCAAGCCATGTACTTTTAACTATTATATATTAAAAAAATTAAAACAAATTCAAAATAAATTTAAAATAAATTAGAATTAATTATTTTTCTATGAATTTAATATATTAATATAAAATAAATCTAATTATATAATTTATTAATATATATATCTATTAATATTTTATAAATATATATACATGATATATAATATTTTACATCAGTTATGTTAATTGTTGTTTGCATCCCAAAATGCATCAGGCCGAAAGTGTAAATGCCCAAAGAAAATAAAAAGAGCCCAGAGAAAGGGGTTGGTGCCAACGGTTAATCGATTATGGATAGTGGCTGAAAAATAGGAAACCACAACTAGTTGCATGTTGCACTATTAGAGAATGGGGCCAAAAAAGAAGAGGCAAGAAGTTTAAAAAGAAAAAGAAGAACAGAGAAAGGATCATCACCATCAACCCAGAAATATTCTAAAAAAAACTAGCCTTCAATACGTAATCTATGAAATTATTATAGTTTGCTATAGAAATTTTACAATCCTCAAAACCTTGTTTTAAAGATTCTTATTTGCATGCCCAATTTTAAGAAATCTTTCCATTCTAGTTACTTGACTTTTTTTTTTTTTTCCTAATTTAGAGCTTGTAAGTATAGTTGTAGATAAGAGTGGCAATGAGTAGAATGCCTGCAAAAAGTGCCCTATTTATTCTCGAACCCGATTAATAAGTCAATGTTCATACATGTCCCAAACCCATTTATAAATTATATTTTTATCACATGTACCCATCCAAAACCCGATTAATATTATCCGTTCATGACCCGATACCCGTTTAATTACCCATTTAAGATAATAAATTTAAAATGCAACAAGATGTAAATTGTCTAATATATTTTTCACTCTCTCACAAGTTTTTGAGTACCATCAATGAATACACAAATTAGAATAAAGACGATAAGAAAAACTAAGCACAACAATTATTTATCTATGCAGTAGCAAGCCTTACACTCTTGACATCTTGAGTAGAAATTGCAGGAGGGTTCCAACCTTGATTTAAGTATGGTCTTGTTTTGAAGAAATTGAACCCACTTGTTTGTATTCCAACTCCATGATTGTGTTTATACTGCAAATCAATATTGTTGATTCAAATGAGAAATCTATTATGTAAATGTTGCAGGCGTAGTTTCAAGTGTTGTTTCTTTATTTTTTTTATGGCGACATATTCCATCAAATTCTATTATTTCAATAATATTTGCAACAGATATGTCCATGGAGCTGAGGATTATATTAGTAAATAAAGTGCTATATTTCTCATGCATTTTGAAGTGTTTAGACAAATTTAAAAAATATATATATATCTAATATTCTTTTCCAGCAAAGACAAATGTTCACTTTCCTATATCTGCACAAAACTTCATGATTAAAAACTCAGGTATGAGATTATGTTATCAAAATAGACCCCAGCAAACTAATAGTGAGAGAAACTATCAGCAAAAAAAATATACATACTAGTTCATCGATCTTGGAAAAAAATACAATCAAGAAAATTAGTGTAGGAAGTCAATTCTTTTTAGCCTTTTCTTTTTCTAAAATCATAAATCTAACTAAGACAAACCTAATGCAAAAATTAAAAATTGAAAAAAATGAAAAAAAAAAAAAGAGTTCTCAAAACTTAAATTTCCGATTTCCCATAATCGTTGAAAACTTAAACTTAAAAAAAAAAAAGAGTTCTCAAAACCGAAACTTAAAACAATAAAATCAATAGCAAATATAAATTGCCCATAATCGTTGAAAATAAAACAAAGGAAAATTGAATCTACCAGGTAATCTAAACAAAATGGAATGAAGATGATGACAGTGGTGAGAGGCAGCAGCCGATGGTGGTGAGCGGTGGATATGGTTTGTCTTTGAGCTTAAGAAGAATTTGTTGTTGTCTTTGGGAGAAGCAGAGGCAGCGGGAATTGGATGGTGAATAGAAGATTTTAGGGTTATATGTATAAAATATTAAATATATTATATAATACAAGATAAAACTATGTAGTTTTAACTTGAATGATCTTTAATGTATAAAAGAATTAAAAATATTATATAATACAAAGTAAAACTATATAGTTTTATGTCAAAATTATATAGTATTAACTTAAATGGTGTTTAATATATACGTAATATAGATATATGTGTGTGTTACGTAATATAATATATATATATAGTATGTTGGAAAAATATGTTTTTGAGCCTCTGGACTTGACAACTTTTTGACATTGAACTCCTAAATTTTACTTTAGTGATATTGAGCCTTTAAAGTTTGTGATTCCTGAAAATTAGACTTTTAGCCAACAGAATTGGCTAATGGCGTTCAGAGACTCCAAAATACTTTTTTTCCTAATATGTTTTATATATAATATAGTATGTTATACTATGTGGTATAATTTATATATACATATTATACTATATAACACACACATACTTTTACATATATATATATGCTATATACTACACTATGTTTAGTATAAAATAGTATATACTATATCAACATTTTGAAATTTTAAATGCTATAAAAATAACTAAGTATGAAACTCCTATATTAAATGAATATGGTGATACTATTCAAGATGCGGTGGTAATACTTATTTTAATAATATCACTTTATTTTATAAAAGATTCTACTCACTTAAAAGATAAAATGTTAAATTATTAACCTTAGGTGTAAAAAATTTAGTGATTTTCAATTTTATAAAATAACTTTTCTTATAAGGATAATGTTAAGATAAGATTCTAATTAGACTTTCTGGAAAGAAAAATTCTTAGCAGGTTTATCTTTTTTCTTAAGAGGAAAGGCTAGAAATCATATTAAACAGGAATATGGAAATTCAATTCCTTATAACAATTTGACTTATGGTCAACTAGTTAATATTGTCCAAAAAGAAGAATTAAAACTCTGTCAAGACATTAAATTGCAAAAAATTTTAAAGTTTAAAATGAGAAAAACTAAATAATAATTAGAGTTCAATTCTTATCATCCATCCATCATCTATCTCTCTCTCTCTCTCTCTCTCTCTCAAAAAACCCTTCAACTTTTCTGCTATTGCTAAGTATCTCCTATAAGTTTATTTATTTTTGTACAAATCATAAAAGTTAGTTTTAATTTTGTATTTTGATTTTGTATTTTGTAATAAGTATACTTTATAACTACAGTCTAATATGATCTAATGCATCATAAATCTTTGTATTATATTGCTAATCAGAAACCTATTTATATAATTATTTATTGTATTAATTTAATTTTTATTAAATTAAATTATTTTTTATATTATTGTTGAATATAATTATTTATTGTATTAATTTTAATTTTTAATTATTAATTTTTGTTGGTACAAGATTTAAGTCATTATACAAAGGATGTGGTACTGCTATACTATCATCTATACCTTTAAGTTTATGGCTAGATTCTAATATATCTGAAGTAGAATACCTAAGGTTTGACAAAAGTTTGTAATACATATTTAGGATTTGTTTCACTATAAGAAATAAATATTACTGAAGGTAATTGAGATGCTCTTTCTAGATCTATTATTGATATAAAAGTAGGTATCGGAATACCTATTACTTATACTATGTCTATTAAATTTTAATTTACTTTACTATCCTTATACTGTTCAATTTGACTAATATTGACATTTGGTTTTATTTTCTTTTCAGGTGCTAGAGCATGAACAACTCCTTTCAGAATCCATTCTTCAGAAAGTGTTATATCCTTTCACTGTATAGTTTTAGGAATAATTGTATTAGCTTTACTGAAGTTAATTTTTTATTTGCTTATTTTTATTTAAAATTGATGTTAGATTATAAGTTACTTTATTAGTACTAGGTAATAAAGAAAGTTTTTGTTTCTTATCTATTTTATCATTAAAATTTTTTAATAGTTTATTTAAGAATTTTTCTTGAATTCTAAAATCACTTATGTGTTTTACAATTTCTAAAATAGATTTTTGTTCTGTAGTTAAGACATTTATTGATTTATTACTAATTCAAAGCTAGTAGAATCTGAATTTATTTCATAAATTTTATCTTTTTCCTCAAAATATGAAAAACTTTCATAATGTGAATATTCAAAATACAATTCATGAATTTTATTTAATATAGATTACTCTAAATTTAATTCTTAAAATTTTTTATTAAACCTACAAAATCTTAAAGTGTGTCCTTTTTTACCACAATTATAATATTCTAAATCTTTATATGTTTTATTAAACTATTTATTTTTTCTTTTAAAGAATTTTTTATTACTAGTTTTTCTAGATTTACGAGATTTATAATTTCTAGGTTTACTAGGATAGTATATAGTCTATTATACTATACATAGTGTAGTATATAGCATATATGCATGCATATGTTTATGTATGTATATAGTATGTTTATATGTGTTTTACTATATGCATGCATAAACATATACATACTCTATGCATACATATATGCTATATACTATAGTATGCATAGTATAATATACTATATATATTATATATCATGAACTATATATATACATATATATCAATTATTTTTACTACATAGATATATAATTATATTTATCATATATATTATAATGAAAATAATAAAAAAAACATTTTGAAGCCTCTGAACTTAGATAACTTTTTGACATTGAGCCCCATGAACTTTATTTTAGTAATATTGAGTTTTTAAAGTTTGCAATTCATGAAAATTACGCCCTCGGCTAACAGAATTTGCTAATGGAGTGAAGTATTTTATCAGTTGAGGTGTTTGATGTTGTTGGCCAATTTTATTAGTCGATGGCCTAATTTTCATGAATTACAAACTTTGAAAGCTCAATGTCACCAACATGAAGTTAATTGCTTAATGTCAAAAAGTTGTCAAGTTTATGGGCTTCAAAATATATTTTTCCAAAATAATATGATACATATGAATCATTTTTATAATATTAACCCTTCCTGTCATATGCAATATATGTAATTGATTTTATATAACATATTATATTTTATATATTAACTGTATTATATAAAATAGTTGATAATATATATAATATTATATATTACACCTATGGAGCTACCTATGGTTGAATGAGCCAATTTGGTCTTTCACAATAAAGTGATAGATGAAACCGTCATTAAACATCTTATTAGCATATTAATAAATCATTTTGAAATGACATATACATCACACATTCTTTTTGAATTCTCTCAAAATGGAATCTATTTCAAATAAATATGTCATGGTTCCTTACTTCAACATGATACAAATATCTAAATTTAGATACCTTTTCAGACTTACGTGTAATATTTAATATATATATAGTATTATGTATGTATATGTTATCAACTCTTTCATATAATACAACTAATATATAAAATATAATATACTATATGAAACCAATTGCATATGTTGCATATAATAGAAATGGTTAATATTATAAAAATGATTCATATGTATCATATTATTTTCACTATAATATATATGATAAATATAATTGTATATCTAAGTAGTAAAAATAGTTAATATATACACACTACGTGTAATAATGTATATACTATATACTGCACGATGTGTAGTATAATATACTATACAATATACTATAGTATAATATACTATATCATATATACATATATATATGCTATATACTACAATACATATAGTATAATATACATACCATATCATATATACATATATATGCTATATACTACACTACATATAGTATAATATACATAGTATTATATACATATATATAACTATGCATATTATACTATACATAGTGCAGTATATAGCATATATACATGTATATATGTGTTATATAGTATAATTAATATATAATATATATGGTATTATATATATAACTATTTTCACTATATAGATATACAATTATATTTATCATAGATGCTATATATGAAAATAATATGATACATACTATATAGTATATTATACTATATATGTTATATATATAGTATGATGAAACTAATTGATACATATATATATATATGTGATGTTATATTAACTATAATTATTTTTATAACATTAACCATTTCTATTGTATGCAATATATGTAATTGGCTTTACATAAAATATTATATTTTATATATTAGTTGTACCATATATACAATTTAATTTTTTTATATTAATGATATAATATTGATTTAGACACATATATGCTTAAGTATATGTTATATTTATTTTTGAGTTAAAAATGATCAAAATTATTGTGGTAGTTTGGTGGTAGAATGAATTGAATTTTTACTAGAGGTCATAGTTCAAACCTCACAATAACAACCTATAACTATAAATGTGATAAATATGTAGTCACGGGTGCCTGCTATCCGAACGACTTGGGACCCTAGCCTATAAACTCAAACCTAACATGCGAAGGTTTTTTCAATAACTATACTTCGTCGTATATAATATCTGAAATTACCTGAATCTTATATAATCGGAATTACCTATGCTGCTGCCACACATAGATGTTAGGATTTACTAAAGATGAAGATTCTAAGACAACATAGATAAAAAAAGGTCATTTGGTTTCAAAAGGTTTTTAGGAGGATAGTTCTTGTGGGCTCTTATTGAAGGAAACTGAAGAGATGCGTTACTGATAGTGAGTAAGGGTTAAAACCTTGAGCAGGGTAAAGCTTTAGGGCTTAGGTTTCGAACCACATAAAGAAGGTTATGGGTAGGTTTTATTGGGGGTAGACTATCAGAGAGGAAAAACAGTATGATGGGAGATAGAAAATTTATTTGGATTCAAGTGATTGAAGTATTTCTCAACAAGAGCCACCACCGGACAATGGCTCTATAACGAGAGAGAGATTTTTTTTTTTCTTCTTAAATCCATCATCATATTCCTAGTGAAAAGAAGTAAGGTATCCAGAGTGTCTAATACCCTAGTTGCTAAATAGGATGGGTAACAAATTTAATATGTATCCTTCCGAATTTATTTATAAATGGTTTAAAACAAATTGAGTATATTGTAGTTTTTTTATATAATTTATTTTTTCTTTGTTAAAAAATTAGTTTTATATACTCTTTATGTCCCACAAAAATAGAGTTACTTTTCATTTCACAAGGATAATTGAAAATATGAATTTATATATGTTTTTCATATTATATCTCTACTTTATATGAAATTTATTTACTAAGTAATATTGAATAAGTGTATTATAGAAAATTTATATGATAACTAATTTATTAAAACGATAAATGAACTATAATTTGTGATAACCAAAAAAGAAAAGTGAGTCTATCTTTATGAGACGAAAAGAGTAATTTATTGGCTGATTAATAATTCCCCTCTAAATCTTTTTAAAATAACAAAGGCAAACTTTATATCTATATATACACCTCAGAAAACTTAAAAAAAACAAAAAATAAATCGATTGGATTTCGTTGATAGTTTTGATAATATATCACATAATATATTGATAAGATTTAGATTATATTGCAATTTTTTAGAGTTTATGGCTCGATTAAATATTAAATTTTTTCATGTCAATCTCTTGTGATAATTTAAATGTAACAAGATTCTACAAATTTTATTTTTTTATATAATTGACCATGAACATCTTTCAGTTAGCATACATAATATTAAAAGAATATATTAATTGTTTATGCAATCAGTTATTCCTAAATCATTAAATAGCCAACACAGTAGTATCTGTTCTTACCATTGGTGCACATGATATTAAATTTATTTTTTTTAAGGAAAGAGTCCAACGCAGTAGCTTGCTGCTATGGCTCTTGCACGTCGCCCATGCGTTGCACTACTGCACGGGCCTGGTGCACCTCACCAAGTCTAGTTGAATTTGTATTAATGGTCTGGCTTATTAATTCGATACTTGATTGGTCTCGCGCGTGGTTGAGGAGTGAGGTTTCTGTTACATATTTTGGCCGCTTATTAAATAGAGAGTCCAATGCGCCATGAATGAGTATCAATTATAATTTTCATTTTCTGAACTATTGATTCTCATTTTACTAATAGCCTTAAGATATTACTGAATAAACAGTCATAAAGTGCCATCAATTTGAAATACGAGAAGGATTTTAATGAAATTTCTTACTACAAATTTCTATACGAACGAATAAAGAATTGTTTTGTAATTTTATTTGCCAGAATATACTTTTTATCTTATTATTAGGACATGGAATGAGTATTTTAAGAAAGAATGAAGAAGAGAATATTGCAAAATCTGATATGATCTCATTCTTATTCATATAATTTTGAAGGCGAACTTTATTTTCAATCTGTTCACTTTATTAAAAATATATTTTTAACATTCTTAATTATTTAAAAAATATAAAATAAATAAAGTAAGTCTTACAATGTCATATCAATGTTTTAATAACAAATTAACTTTTTTTAATAACAAGAGTCTAAATGGCACATTTAATTTTTTTTAAAAAAAAGATTTAAGAGTTGCATCAAGACAATAATAATATTTCAAAAGCTTATTTAAATTCGTAGCCTTTTTTTAATTTAAAATTTTTCCTATCTAAAATGAACAATTTTATTATTATAAAAGTGTGTGAGTTCCTAATTGAAGTGAAAAAGTTCATTCCAAACTTGAAGTATTTAAACTTTAGAACTTTAGGTATATATATATGATGTATACCTAACCCAATTAATATTCCACGAATTATGAAGTGTGCTCAAGTCATAATGCTCTCTAACGAAGTGTCATCTTGCCATGAAAGTTCAAAGAACAAAAATTAATTAAGCATCCAACCAATAAATATTACAAGAAAAAAAATAATTATAAATTTATAATATGTTTAATGAATTTATTCGGTATACTTAGCTGGCAGACAATGTAGTTACACCCAACTTTATTTTTTTTTAACTATTAAGATATAGTTTGGTGGTTAGAGAATATATTATTTTTGCTTAAATTTCGAGTTTAAATTCTAGTTATCTCATCCCGACTTGTAATTAATTAAAAAAAAACTTTAATCAATTCATACTCAGATTTTTTAAATGAAATTTGTTTATTTCAAAAAATTATTTTTAGTTAATTACACTTTTAGTGAATTTGAAAATTATAATATCATCATAATTTTCAAAATATTTATCAATTTTCTATTTTCTAAAGCAAATTTTTCCGATGTTGCCAGTGTTGTTGCATTATGTTAGATAATACCAAGATAAAAATAAAATATTGTGGTTAATTTTAAATGAATTTCAGATTTGCATTAGTGCTATGTGTTTGAAAAATAAAATTTAGTAAAAATTTGTTTACGTTTTTATAAATGTGAAAAATTTACACCCAATTATAAAATTTTAGTTTTCTAGAGTTCATTGCAATTGAAATAATTTTTTATCAATCAATAAATTATGGCTTAATATATAAATAAATACATGTACTTATAAAAAAGAATCTATTAATCCTTTATATATTAAGTTCATCCTATAACACATCTCTACATGCTTAAAATAATATTATTATATCCTTGGCTTAGTTATTTCCTATCTCACTAATAGATGTGTATAATAACTAATAATAAAGTTATTATTTATTATTAGAAATTAAAAACTAAAAATAAAAAAAAATTCAACATTAGAAATTAAAAACTATAAATAAAAAAATTCAATATAACAATTCCAATTTTATATTATTTGCTTGCTCTTACTCTTCATCCATATCGAAAATGCTTCCTTGTAAAAATTAGAACGCATTTCACTATAATTTCATAAATTCCTACAATTAAGAATTGGAAAATCCATCAACAATTGATATTAGCCTTCAAGAATACCCAAACAACTAAAACAAACAATCTAGGAATAAAAACCCTCATAGCAACCTCTTACCCATAAGGAGAAAAAAAGAAAACGAAAAGCCCAAAAAAAAAAATAATAAGGTATGCCCAGAAAATGAGTGAAAGGAAATAGATTGAGAAAAAAATAATTACTCACATCTGCTCAAACTAGATAAGAAAATAAAAATATTTTCGGAAATAAAAAACAAAAAAATCAAAGAATTAAGCTTGCTTACCTCCGGCAACATATCCTTCGCCGGTGCCATAATCATCCATCAAAGCCAAAATCCAAAATAAACTCTAAGCAATTGAAGAAACAAATATGGTTTGCAGCAGTAGCTAAAAAAGACCTTTGTATAGAGACAACCCAAATAAGCTGATGAGGTAAGAGATTATTAAAGATTGTTTATCTTCTGAGCGTAATATTCAACTGGAACTGCAATAATTTCATGGGTTTTATGGAGATGAATGACATGCTGGGTATAAGCATGTTATTGAAACTCAAATATGGGTTTCATCTTGTTTGGCTTAATACATTTATAGTCTTATATATTTGAACATTTTTATCATTTTATCTCGTATCTTTTATGTAATTATTTTGTCTCTTTAATTTATTAGTTTGTTTTTAAAGCTCGATTTTTGAAAATATATTTTTGAGGATCGAACCCCTACCCTCCAGTAGAAGTAACAATAGGTGGCCCGCTGGACTAACCCAGCATTTTTTTTTAAGCTCGATCATCGGAAATACATTACTTTTATTATTAGTTTAAATAATAAATAGACCATTTATTATTATTGAGATGGTAGTATACGTATAATATACTCTACTCTCTCATAACATGTGAATCTACTAAAATTTATTATATTAATTATAAAATGATGATAATACCTTTTCTTTATATATTTAAATGAATATAATTATAATGGAATGACAATAATACCTTTCATAATTTCTTAGTCCGACACATCAACCCACGTTCAAACTCAAGAAATTTACTAAAAGTCTAATACCCAAATAATAAATAATAATTAAATAAAAATAAAAATCTAACTACAAATTAAAACTGGCCTCCTTTCAATGCCAGCAACTGCAATACCAAATCAAATTTAGAAAAAAAATTAGTAAACACCAAATTAACCAAAAAATAAATTGTAATTAATCTCACTAACACCAATAACTTAAATTAATTTAAACAAGAACAATAACAAACCCATTAAACAAAAACAGAACCTCACAATCAAGGAGAAGAAGAGGAAGCACCACCACTGCAACAACAGAAATGGTCATCAACCCAGTAGCCTCTTCATCTGATCATCAATCGTTTGCCCAAAACCCACCAATGGCTCATCTCTCAAGAAATACAAGAACAACCACACAACCATCATCACTATAAAAACAATCATTGAAATTGGGTGCCAGAGGAGACTCAAGAACAAGATTATTAGTACTATTATAACATAAGAAAATAAAGCAATATTAGTCTTGATTCGAAACACAGCTTCTGCAAAATTTGCAGGGAGGCCTAAAGAATGGAAATTGAATTGATTTTCTATGGACGACGAGTGCTTAATCTTTCTTTTACTCTTTCTTTGGCTCGAGATATGTATTCAAGATTTGCGGTGGCTCTCGATAATGTTGAGGTTGAGATTGTACTGTACTGGGTCATTTCTATATTCAATCAGCCTTTCAATACTGATAAATGGAAACTCAAACCATCAATAGGCAGATCTCAACATTTGTTGCAGCCATCGAGTCTGGAGAAAACACTGTCAGAATTGATGAACTCAGAGGAAGGAGAAATGATTCAAAAGCGAGTATCTTCTCTCTCTCTCTTCCATCATCGCTGCTGCAGCTGCCGCACACACCCCCCCCCCCCCCCCCCCAAAGGTGAGCTTTTACTTTTGTTTAACGATAAACAACAACTGCAGTTACCAAAATCTAGACCTCAAAAATACCAAACTAAAGATTGTTCTTTTGAAAGCCTCAGCTTTTTTCTAAAAGAGTCACCACTAGCTCCTCCTTTTCTTCATCGTCGCTTCTGCCGTGAGAATAAGAGGTTCGTTCGGTTTCATCCTCTTCTCCGATTTGTTCCCTCTCACTTCTCTTTCCACTTATGCTCGAAATCTTACTGTTGATGCAGAAGACCCATTTTTGTTCTTGCTATCTCTGCAAATATATTGGCTTCGATGTTTCTAAGCGTTGAAGAAGATGATGATGGAAGGGAAACATATGGGTTTCATATTTTTAAGTTTTTAAATTTTTTATTATTAAAAAAATATAATTTTTAAGTTTTTAATTTTTTATTATTTTAAATATGTGACATATCATTAATTATAAGATTTGTAATATAGGCATTAAAAATTTTCTGATTATGTTAAATTAATGATCTATTTATTATTAAAATTAATAAATTAAGGTGATAAGGTTGTTATTCGAAGAGTAAAGTGATAAAAACAAATCTTAAATATAAAAGACTATAAATATATTAAGCTATTTTATTTTGATCATAGCCCAATTAGTAATAAAGTAAAAAAATTAGAAGTTAAGGTATAGTTGCCAATATAAATTTTATAATAAAATTTTTAAAATTTTTATTTTATTTTCTATTTTTATATTCTATTTTTTTTTCATAAACTTTATTCTAAATTCTAAATAAAAAAGCTATATGATATAAATATAAAAGATTAAATTATTTAAGTCATAAAAAATATTTATTTTTTAACATTTAATTAGAAAATGATTTCTAAAAATTCAAAAAGAATTAAATTTAAATTATTTAATACTTAAGTCAATACGATAACTAAAAATAATTTAGTTATTCAATAAAATTAAAATTTTTTTTAATAAGAATAGTTAAAATTTTAAATAAATTATTTTTAAATAAAATAATAATATATTATACAATAATAAAATTATTATAATATAATAAAATATATAACTTATTTTATTTTTTTAAGCAAATAAAAATAACAGGATTTAGTTTTAAATTATATCAAAATTAAATTATTTTAAATAAATGAGTTCGTATGTCAATATGCTATACGATTAGTTTGAAATAATGTTATAAATAGATTGATTTATTTTTTTGATACTCATCAATGATTAATCTTAACTTGCTAATTTTATATATTTTGCATATTATGTTTACATATTATTATCTATTTTGATATCCATAATTAATGTTTTGAAAATCATATCATACCGGCTAGTCAGACTGGTTTAATAAAAAACTAGAGGTTGATCTGGTTTTAAAACTCTTAATCGAATTTATTAAAAAATCAGTTAACAATTGAATCGAATCGATTCAGATTAGGTTGAACTAAATTGGTTTGATTTGTATTGAACCGATTTCTGAATTTAAGTATTTTTAAATAAAAATAAGTGAGAAAATAATTGTAGATTCATTTTTATATACGTGTTAAATTTAATATATTATTTTTTTAAATTGATAAAATATATTTTTATATTTTTAAACTTTTATTTTAAATTTTTCATTATTTATTAAGATATGTAAATAAAAAAAAACTATGAACTAGTTACACCGTAAATCAATTATCAATCTAGTTTAATATTGAACCGATTTGGTTCAACTGAGATTATGGATAATAATTTTAAAATTAGACTAGATATTAAAATAAATTGATAATTAATTTATGATTTAACCAGTTCAATTGAGTTGACTTGGCTATCTATGAATATCTAATATCTCAATTGCTAAATAGTTTGGGTAATTAATTTAATATGTATCATTCCAAATTTATTTATAAAGGGAAAACAAATAGAATACATTGTATTTTTTCATATAATTTATTTTTTCTTTGTCAAACAAATTAGTTCTATATAATTTTATTAGCTAAATAATAATTCCCTTCTAAATCTTTTTAAATTAACTAAGGCAAACTTCATATCTATATATACATCTAGGAAAACTTGCAAAAGGAGAAAATAAATCAATTGGATTTCTTTGATAGTTTTGATAATATATATCACATAATATATTGATAAATTTTACATATCAGATTATATTGCAATTTTTTATAATTTTTGGCTCGATTAAATATTTAAATTTTATGTCAATCTCAAGTGATAATTTAAATGTAATAATGTTTTACAAATATTAAATTGACGATGAAATTTTTTTTTTTATAAATTTTGTTTGTGCAACACATAGTAAGCAATTATCAGTTATTTCTAAATTATTAAATAATGTAAAGCAACACATTTGTTATCTTTTTGCTCTTATCTTTCTGTTCTTATCTTTGCCTCGCATCTCGATGTGGGATTTCGTGTTACGGTTTCTCTCTTGGCTTTGGGCAGTTGGCCAATAGTAGCAAATGTTTCTCATGGACTGTAGCAAATGTTTCTCTTGCGCGTCGCCCAGGCCCGGCTAAGTGGGGGAGCAACCTGAGCAACAGCTCAGGGGCCCCCTTGAGCCGGGCCTACATAAAGCAAGAAACTCTGAATACTGTAATGCCATTTACCTTTTTTCCTGATTTACAGTATTTTCTTTTGAGATTACTGTTGAAAATCAAGATGGTCATTTCTTTTGAGATTTCATTTTTATATTTGAATGTTTTCATATTTGCGTTACTGTTGATATCATTACTCTGTTTTTTTAGGATCATTGAGTGAATATTATTACTCTGTTTTTTTAGGCTCATTTTTGCATTCTTAGCATCTTAATTACACTTAAAAGAGAAGAGCAATTTCTATATAATTTTCGACACTGTTTTTTAGGGGCCTATATTTTAATTTCTACTCGAGACTCCTAAAATATCCGAGACGGCTCTGGCGTCGCCAATGCGTTGCACTATAGTACGGGCCTGGCGCACCCCAACGACCTTTGTTAAATTTGTAATTATGGTTTGGCTCATTAGTTGGACCCCTGATTCGTCGTGAACTGGTTGAGTAGGTTGGCAATGGAATCCTTTGTCATCGTACAGAATCCGATGTGCCATGAATGAGAAATTAATTGAATTATAATTTCCTCTTCTGAGCTGTTATTTCTCATTATATTATCGAGATGACTGAGTAAACAATCAAGTGCCATAAATTTTATATATGTGATTATAATGAAATTTCTTTAATTTTCTGTATGAACAGAGTTTATTTGCTGTTGATGGAAAAAAAGGAAGTCGATTTTAGCGAGTGGTAAGAGTTCATATATTTTGCTACAAAGGCATCAGAATTAGGGGTGCCGGAATACACTATCTTTAATATTATTATTAGGACGTGTAGGATGGTATGAGTATTTTAAGAAAAAATGAAGAGAATATAGCAAAATCTGATCTGATCCACTCTGTTTCCATTCTCATTCATATAATTCTAAAGGCTAACTTTATTTTCGATCTTTTCACTTTTTGGAAAATGTTGTAGACGATACAGTAAATAAAACAAGAATGTCAACTTTTATAATATTGGCCAAGATTGAAGGTCCAGATCCCACACCGAAAAGAAACATATATTTGCTAAGGACAATGCTTTGTAAAAGGAAAGTCTAGCCTCTTCATTTTTATATAAGACGGTGTTCAACCGCATGGAGTATTTTTCAAGTCAGTCCTTCTATGAGACTGAGAATTGATCAAACTTCTAGTCCTATAAAGGTGTGGAGCAATCCCAAAAAACAGAGAAGCCCACCCACAAATTGAGACGCGTCTTTTGCTGGTTGAAAACTATTTTCAAACGCCCTCCTCGACTTAAGCTCTACAAGTTCAAATGATTTTTTTTTAAAAATTTAATTAAAATGAGAATACTAACTTTATATTATATAAAAATTAATATTTAAAAAAAATTATAATTTGTAATTTTGATTTTTTTTTCCAATATGATTGTAAAGTATAAATTGTTTATTTCTATAATCTATAAAAATTATTATTTTTTTAAATATTTTTTAAAATATATATTTAATTTTCAACTTTTTAAAAAAATATAAAGTAAATAAAGTCTTACTGTATCACGTCCAATATTTTAACAAGAAATTAATTTTAGCCATAAAGATCTAAATAATGCATATGACTCGAAAAAATTTTAAAAGATTAAATATTTTAACAGCAAGTTAATTTTGTTTTAACGATAAAGATCTAAATAACGCGTATGACTCAAAATAAACTTTAAGAGTTAAGAATGATAATATTTTAAAATTTTATTTAAATTTGTAGTCTTTTTTTTTAATTTTTAATTTTTTCCTATTTAAATGAGCAATTTTTATAATTATAGAAATGTCTTCGTTCCTAATTGAAGTGAAAAAGTTCGTTCCAATAGAGGACGATGAAAAATGTTCTCATTAAACTTTAGGTATATATATGATATATATACCTAACCCAATTAATATTCCACAAATTATGAAGTGTTCTCAAGTCACAATGTTCTCTAACGAAGTGCCATCTTACTAATTAAAAAAAGGTGCCATCTTGCTATGAAAGTTCAAAGAACAAAAATTAATTGAGTAAAATAATTATAAATTTATAATATCATACACTGTGGTTAGACCTAACTTTAATTATTATTTTATTTGAGCAAAATAATTATAAATTTATAGTATCATACAATGTAGTTAGACCTAACTTTAATTATTTTTTTAACTATCAAGATGTACTTTGATAGCCAGAATATATATTGTTTTTATTTAAGTTTTGTGTTTAAATTCTAAGTATCTTTTTTTTGACATTTTGATATGTAATCAATAAAAAAAAATTTAATCATTTCAAACTCATATTTTTGAAATGGTTTTTTTATTCTAAAAAATTATTTTTAGTTAATTAAATTTTTATTGAATTTGAAAATTATAATATCATCATAATTTTAAAAATATTTATCAATTTTCTCTTTTCTAAAGCAAAATTTTCCAATGTTGCCAGTATTGCTGAATTATATTAGATAATAGTAAGATAAAAATATAAAATTTTGCTTAATTTTAAATGAATTTTCGATTTGCATTAATGCTATGTGTTTGAAAAATAAAATTTAGTAAAAATTTGTTTACAATTTTATAAAAGTGAAAAATTTAAGTACAATTATAAAATTTTAGTTTTCTAGAGTTCATTGCAATTGAAATAATTTTTTATCAAATTGATGAAATTTATTCATAAATTACATAATGAGATACTAAAATTCATGTTATTTATTCTTTGGTTAATTCTTTTGTCTCATTTGAAATTCAAATTTGCATTAAGATTTTCTAAATTTTCAATTTTTTTTTAAGATAAGAAATTCTTTTGTTATTATATAACTGATAATGAAAATTTTTTCTTTAATTAAAATATCTAATATTAACAAATATAATTATGATAAATAACGCACATTACGAAATAAGAAATTATTATAAAATTATTAAACAAAAAAATGGTAATACATGCATTCCTTTTGGCCTAAGTACATGCTTGTCAACTTATTCATTTTAATCTATTAATTTTGCCATTTTTAAGAAAAAAATTATAAGACCAAAGAAAATGAATTGGATATTTCGTTCAAATTCAAGACGTCCATATCAATAATAAAGAATTTTTTTTGAGCAAAAATCTAAAAAAATATTGGCATGAAACCCACGATAAACTGGGAAATTTAAGTTTAACCTTAAAGGACACATTTCCATGTGTATAACGAAACCAACACATAATTTAGAAACGTGAGCACGAGAATATACTATAGATAATCAATCCGAAATTAACGTCGAGTCCTAAATAAAAAAAATAAAAAAACTGACATATATTATGAAATTATAGTCTCAAATTCTAGTCATAGTTAATGGAATCACTTAATTTCTAATTTATGAGGGCAAATAATAGAATGAAAAACTAATAAAGATATCCTACAAAATTTTCCTTTTTTTTTAATAAAATAAAAAATTTGATTGCTAATTTAAAAATTAATTTAAATTTAATTCTTTATAAATTTTGTGGAATTATTTTCTAAATCAAATATTAAAAATTAAAAATTTTTGTGATAGAAATAATCTAATCTTTTATATTTTATAATAAATGACTTTTTAATTTAGAAATTAGAATAGAATTTTAAAAACAATAAAATAGAAAATAAAATAAAATTTTCAAAAAAATTTATTGTAAAACTTATATTGGCAACTATATTATCTCCTTAATTTTTTTTATTATTAAGTTATAATACTAAAATATAATACACAACCATTATTTATTTCATATTAAGTTATATCTTTTATTTTTTGTAAATTTTTAAGAATTTTAAATATAATTATTTTTTAAAATTATTTTAATCATGACTTTATTATATAAATAATTTTTCAATTAATTATTTTAAATTATAAATATTACATTTGTTAAAAGGTTATGTAATCTAGATATAATCTATTTACATAAATATATATATGGAAGGGAGAAGATGAGCTAAAAACAAAGAAATAATATAATAGAAAAGGATTAATAATATAAATATTTTTTAAATTTTCACAATTTTTTTTATAAAAATTTATAAACTTTAATTTGTCAATTAAAAATTTCTTAATTTTTAATATTGTATCAAATAAATCTTTGAACTTTAATTTATCAATAAAAAAATTTTAATTTTTAATATTACACAAATTAAATATCTGAATCTAATTTTCGGCTACCGGACAACGACTTGGCAATCACGCTAATGACAATGAATAAAAAAAAAGACACATAATTTAAATCACATATATTATTTATAAAAAAATTTACTATTTATTAATTATAACTCAAATTTATCTAAACCATCTTTCTTTCATTCTCATATGATCTTTTAAGATTCATAATTTTATTTTTCTCTTTCAAATTCTAACCTATAATTTGAAAATGCTCTGTGAATTATTAAAAATCAAATCCAAATCAGCTCTTCAATATGCTTTTTTATTCTTTTATTTTATTTTTTGTTTTATATTCTCTCATTTTATTTTTTTGGTGATCAAAAATTGAATTTATGAATTTAATTGATATAATATTTTAAATTAAGCTCTAGCTCCATACCAAATGTTTGGAGAAATTTTAGGTGCCAAAGTACTCGTGGGCGGGTTAAACAATGAAAAATATTACAAAATAATTTAAACAATTTTACCAGCATCCAGAGGAAACTTTTGCAGTTATGAACACCAAATACTAACTTGGTAATATATCATCATGCCATGTTTCAAGATAAATTAATATATATATATATATATATATATAGTTATTGAACCAGCTGGGGTAGCTCAGCTGGCCACATGTTATTACTCTCAATTGAGAGGGTAGGAATTCGATCTCCATAAAACCGTATTTCGGGGGTCGAGCTTTTTAAATATATATATATATATATAGTTACTGAAATATTTTAAGACCTTAGTGATTTTCCCTTCTCAATTATAATATTATCTTTGGCAAATTGGTTAATTCTTTAATTTGAATATAAAGTTTATATCTTAAAACCTATTTGAATACTTGGTGTTGTTTGTTTTGTTCGATATTTTTCTTTTCTTTTTTAAAGCAAATTGTTGCAAAGTCTTGCTAGTATATTGAATTATGTTGTATAGAATTTACGTATAATTCTACAATTTTAATTGAAAACACCAATTTTAATCGTTCCACATTGAAATGAAATATATATATATTGGCCAAGCACAATATATCTCAAGTAAGTATGGCCACGGTTCGGTTGAACCGTTGAACCGGACCGGCGGTTCCGGTTCGGTTCAATGAACCGAACCGTAAACCGTAATTAAAGGTTCAAAACCGTAACCAGAACCTTCCTTTAAGGTTCTGGTTCCGGTTCTAAAATTTTTGAACCGAAATCGAACCGGCGGTTCCGGTTCAAAACCGAAAAAAAAAAAAAAACTACTGTGCAGCACATGCTGCACAGTACTATACAAATGGAACATGTGCTGGCAGGTGGCCATTGGCTGGCCACCTGCCAGCAGCACACTGCACATGGCAGTGTGCCCAACGGTGCAGTGTGCTGTTGCCAACGGCACATTGTGCCGTTGGCAACAATTTTTAATTTTAAATTTTTTTTATTTTTTTAATTTATATATATTTTACTAATTTACCCCTACTAACAGAAAAAAAATTATTTTGAGGGGTATTTTATGGAAATAAAAAATTTTTAAAAACTATAAATACACTATCTTTTTAATTCATTTTCTAATTTTTACACAATTTCTCTCAATTTCTCTCAATTCTCTAATTTCTACTCTCTTAAATTCTTATTCTTATTATTTTGTTACTGTTATTTATTATTATTAGTAATATTTATTATTATTATTATTATTATTATTAGTAATATTTATTGTTTATTATTAATTATTGTTATTATTATTATTTATTAGTATTGCTAGTAATATTTATTATTTGTTGTTAATTATTATTATTTTATTATTGTTGTTGTTATTATTATTATTATTAGTAATCGTTTTCTAATTTTTACACAATTTCTCTCAATTTCTCTCAATTCTCTAATTTCTACTCTCTTAAATTCTTATTCTTATTATTTTGTTACTGTTATTATTATTATTAGTAATATTTATTATTATTTATTTATTTATTTATTATTATTATTATTAATATTATTTGTTATTATTAGTAACATTTATTGTTTATTATTAATTATTGTTATTATTATTATTTATTAGTATTGCTAGTAATATTTATTATTTGTTGTTAATTATTATTATTTTGTTATTGTTGTTGTTATTATTATTATTATTAGTAATCGTTATTGTTATCATTGTTAAAAATATTGTTAATTATTATTATTATCAATTTATATTAAAATGACAAGTTCTAGTCATTTTGATAATATAAATGATGAGCAAATTTCACAACATATTAATATTTTGGATGACGAAGAAGAAGTGGATTGCCAAGTGCAAGACACATTTGATCAAAATCAATCTAGTAAAACAAAAAAATTAAAATCTAATATTTTTCTTTTACATTTTTCTAAACAGATAAATACGGAAGGCCAAAAAAGAGCACACTGTAATTATTGCTCCTCTTCATTTAAATTTATAGACGGAGGAGGTTATGGAACATTATGGAGACATCTTTACAAAAAACATCCTGTTCAAGCTGGTATGGATAATACTCAAACACAATTGACGGGTTTTGTACAAGCGGGCTCATCATCTGCACCTACTAAAAAACAAGGTATTTTTCACTATGACAAAAATGTGGTCAAAGAAGAATTGGCAAGGTGCGTTTGTGTTGATGAATTAACTTTTAATTTTGGCGAGAAAATAGGATTTACTACTTTTATTCAAAAATATGTGAATCTTGCATTTTCAACGTGTTCCCCGTTCAACTTTATCGCGAACATTGCACAAGCTTTATGAAAAAGAAAAAAAGATTTATGCACATTATTTACAAATTGTCATTTTCGTCTTTCAATTTGTAGTGATATTTGGAGTGATCATTGGCAAACACATTCATATATGGGTGTTACATGTCATTGGGTTGATGATCAATGGAATTTACAAAAAAGATTGCTTGCATTTCGACTCTTTGATGATAGACATACTGCCGATAATATATATAAAATAATAAAAAGTATTTTGGAAGAATATAATTTAGTTCAAAGAATTTTTTCAATTTCTTTTGATAATGCTTCTGCAAACACTGCTTCTATTAATGATTTGGAACAAATTTGTAGACCGAATTTAGGAGGCAAATTTTTTCATGTTAGATGCATATGTCATGTTATAAATTTATGTGTTCAAAGTGGTTTGAGAACTTTGAATTTTTTGTATGAACCAATTAAAACTGCATTAAATTATTTATGGTCACATCCTCAATTATATAAAAGTTGGGGTAAATTTTGTAAGCAATATGGTATGCCTTCTAAACGATTCAAAAGAGATGTTCCAACTCGTTGGAATTCTACTTATGATTTACTTTGTGATTCGTTTCCATATCGTGAATTATTATGTAGATTTTTTGAACTTAATTCTATACCTATTACATTATATCCTACTCAATGGAATTGTTGTGAAAAAATGATTGATCTTTTAAAAGTTTTTAATGATGCTACTGAACATTTATCTGGTGTTTATTATCCTACATCCCATTTAGTAGTTTTTGAAGCTTTGAATATTGCAATTGTTTTTGATGAGTATAAAGATGATATTGAATTAAAAGAAACTGTCATTGCAATGAAGAATAAATGGCTTAATTATTATAAAGATTTTTCTGCTCTTAATCTTGTTGCTTGTGTATTGGATCCTCGTGTGCGAATTGAAATTTTAACTGATTATTTAAACAATTATTATCTTCTATTAGATTTAAAAGATGTTAATATTATTGGAATAATAGATGGGGTTAAAAGAATTATTTTGGACTTATATAGAGAATATGAATCAATATATGCATCAATGATTCCAGCATCACATAGGTGTCAAAATGAGGATATAAATTTATCATCTAGTGTAAGTAAAGCTGGTAAATTTTTAATGGAAAGGCATAAGAGACCTAAAACTACTACCTTAAGTAATATTGAACTTGATGCATATTTATCATCTAGCTTTGAATTTGATGGTGTTATTGGAGACTACAAGTTTCCTATTTTGCAGTGGTGGAGTCAACATACAAAAAAATTTCCAGTGTTATCTATTATGGCTAGGGAAATTTTTAGTTCTCTAGCCTCAACAGTAGCGGTGGAGCAAATATTTAGCACCGGAGGCCGTGTGTTGGATGAGTGTCGATCAAGACTAACACCTCACTCATTGCAAGCTCAAATGTGCATCAATGATTGGTCCAAAGCATCAATGCGTATACAAGATTTAAAGTATAATGATGATGGCGATCAAGATTTAGATTATGATGCAACAGACGGAAGTACGACAGGCGGTGGAAGTGGAAATGGTGAAAGCGAATAAGGCGGCATTATCAAATTTTTTAATTAAGTTTAAATTTTTTTATGTAGTTTTTTAATATTTCAATTATTTGTATTTATTGAATATTTCAAATGTAATATTAAATATTTATAATTATAATTTATGTAGTTAATTGATTTTTAGTAATTATGTTCAAACATTTTTTTAATTTTTTCTTTATATTTTAATTGTAATATTAAATATTTATAAATAATATTATTTATAAATAACTTAAACAATATTATTAATTTTATAAGTGGTGTTTAATCTAATAAAAAAATATTTTCATGTATTAATAATATTATTTTTTTAAATATAATTTTTATTTTTATAAAAAATAATTTGAACCGGCGGTTCAAACCGGAACCGGAACCGGACCGGTTCTTAAGGGCCTGAACCGTAACTGAACCGGCTCATACCTGTTAAGGTTAAGGTTCACAAAAATTATGAACCGGAACCGGCAGTTCTGAACCGGCAGTTCTGGTTAACCGAACCGTGGCCATGGTTAATCTCAAGTGTTTCGTTTAGTATATAGTGCATGTGAAGAACGATTTAGTTCTTTTATTTTACATTTTATTTTTTTAATAATTATATATATTAATATTAAAAATCGAATTTATTATAGACATGTTAAAAAAATAAAAATTAGAAAAATACTGATAAGATATTGACGATGTTTTTACTTAATATATTTATACTAATTTTCAAATCATTTAATAATACTAATTTTTAAATCCTATAATAATTATAAATAGATAATAGTGAAAAATTGGTGAACATAAATATTTTTTTCATATTTTTATAAATATTTTTCTTTATTAAATATCCGAACTTATTGACAAATGTTCTTTTAATAGTTACTGTAATTGTACCACTTATAAATAAAATACATATTATAATAATTTTTCAAAAGAATTAAAATAAATATATCTTATAGAGATGTTTTATGTATAATAATATTATCTTCTCATCCATTATTATCATCTTAATATTATTTATATAATCAACATTATTAAAAAAAGTTATGATAATTTTATGCAAATATTATATAGTTAAATAAAAATAACCAAAGAGCATAATAAAAAAGGAGATGGAAGCTCAAATAAATGTAATAATTGATTAATATAAATTTTTTTATATTTAATATCTTAAAAGTTTAATATTTAAAGGATTATTTTTATCTAATGTTTAAGAAAAAATATGATACCTATAAGATTAGAAAGTAAATTGTAATAGAATTAATATTAAATTTGCATTTTATACAATAATAATTTAATAATTTTATACATTTAATTAATTTTTTATTGTGATATATTATTTGTTAAACAAAGTATTTATTTATAAAATATATTTACTATGTGATAAAAAAATTTTAAGTTTTAAGAGTGTTTATAGATTTTAACAATGGGTAAATAACGAAGTCATTCAGTACAGTAAGAATAAAAGAATCGGAAAGTCAAATCTGCTACTATGAAGGATTAATATCCCACATCGGAAATAAAATTATCTTGGCCAAGGACAATGCTCAATAAAACGAAAGTCTAGCCAAATAGAAAAAGCATCTTTGCGCTTGGGGCAATGACGTAGCTAGTGAGGTTCTAACCGAGGCGCGTCTATTGCTGGTTGAAAACTATTTCCAAACCCCCTCTTCGGCCTAGGTTTGACTTAGGCTGTTGAGAATTTCTGGAAGGACTCCCTTTGGGTTAAAGTCCTACAATTCTACGTTCAAAGTTTTACAGTGTCCATTTAAATAAAGTCTTATATAATTAATTTATGTTCAATTAATAATTAGCATACAATTATTGTACAAACACATGTGCTGTGACCGGCTTACGGCGTGATCTGTATTTGCTTCGTCATACACTTTTAAGTTCTATTCATATACGGTTACATGATGGCACTTCCCTCAGCCAATTCTCTTGACAGCTTAGTCCTTGATTTGACTTAATTGATCTGATTAGACACTTATTTTTTCCAAACAAAGGTACCATTTGTAGCTCAATCTGCAAATTCACACTAGTCAGTATAGTTTTTTTTTTTTTTAAAATTTAGTTTAGTGAAGAAGTTTATAAAATAAGAAAGTGATAAAAACTTGGCGGAAAGCTCTATGCGTCTTATATTACCGGTCTATATATTATTGTCAATACTCTCCTAAATTTCTTAAATATTTTCACAAATTATGATGTCAAAAATTCTCTTATGAAAAAAAAAATACATTTATCTTGTTATAAAAGTTCAAAAAGAATTATACGATAAGATATTACTTTATAATATTTTGACGAGTTTATTCGATGTACTTGATATATAATGTAGTTAGATCTATCTTTAATCATCTTATATTCAATATTTTTTATTTTAAAATAAAATTATTTTACCGCAATTGTTAATGATTAATTAAAATTTTTATCGAATTTTAAAATTATAACATCATGATTTTAAAAATTAATGTATAAATAAAAATTTACTAACAAGTAAAAATTATACAAATAATAAAGAAAAAAGATCGATTATTTCATGAGTCAAGCATGGCTTTTAAAAACTCTTTAATCCCACATGGAAAAAAAATAATTTCAATCTTTATTTGATAAATCTATAAATTTTCAATTTGTGAAGCAAATTAATTGAGAAATCTTTCTTGGACCACCACAATATGTAATAACCAAAGCAATGGGATTCGCTATTTTTAATATGATTCATTGTTCATCTCTCTAATATGATTAAAAAAATATCTAATACATCTTTAATTTTTTATATTTATCTATTTTAGTCATTTTATTTTTTATATTTATTAATTATATTATTAATTATATTTATTTATTTAATATTTAATAAATATTTAAATAAAAGTAATAATATATATATATAAATATTTATTTTATATTTAATAATGTTAGAAGAAATTAATTGATATTTATATATATATTAGTACAAATAAGTAAATATAAAGATAAAAATATAAATGTATAAATAAAATAATTAAAAAAGATAATTACAAGATACAAGAATGTATTATGCCAAAAAAGCAAAACTGGAGCCCAAGCGAAGATAAGATAATTGAACTTTCAACAGACAAATTGCCACGTGTCAATGAGACCACCAGGCATTGAGAAATGTGCATATAAGATAATTACTTAAGTGGATAAAAATAGATTACTATACATAATATTGTTAAAATCACATGAAATAAATAAAACTATTAATATGTTTTTTTTTGAAAAAGAAAACTATTAATATGTTTTGTTATTAAAAAAAACTTAATAATAATAAATAATTTAGACTAAATTTAATAACGCTGTCTTTTATTGAAACGAAACATAAAAATAAAAAATAAAAATAATATCCGCTGAATTATCTATGGAGCAATATATTTTGTATATAAAATAAGAATGCATATTTCACTAAAACAATTATTTTTTCATCTGATAAATAGTGCATTCAATTTTATTTTTATTTTTTGAACATTAATCCTTAGTAATTTAAATTTAATAAAAATTATTAAAGATATCAAAATTTTAAGTTATAATAATAAATTTCAAAATAAAACTAAAATAGATAAATTGGTTCTTTAAATCAAATTCTAACATCAACTAATGAAATCAAAATGATTTAATATTATTTTCAGAAAAAATATTTAAATATTTAATTTTTTTATTTATTAATAAATTTTTTTATTTTTTAAAAAATAATTTTAATTCAAAAATTAAAATTTTGAAATATATTTATGTATTGTTGATGGAAACTAATGCATTTCAACCTTATCTTTACAAAATTATAAATATATGTGTGCCTGCGAATTGGATTTATATTAATTATTAAAAAAAATATAAAATGAATAAGGAACAACAAGAACTGACGTGGCAGCCATGCTTCTTCCCGAGGACAGAAGCCACATATCCACCGTAACCTCCATTACAACAAACTCTCACAGCTCTCTTTGTATAACTACTCCACCACTACTATCACTTTCTCCACAAATTTCTCAAGAAATCTATTCTCTGCAATACCCATAATCTAAAAAAATGGAAGCAAAATCTATTCTTTCCTCTTCTACTTTCACTACCTCCTCTCTTGCTCCAGCCTTTAGATCTCATGATCTCAATAACAGGTCTTTCCTAATTTCTTTTCTTCTCTGCTTCTCTGCTTTTTTACTTTTTATGTTGGGTAATCTTTTTCTCCATGTTTTAGTTTCTTGGGTTCTCTGTTTCTCTTTGTTTAGTTTCCTGGGTACTCTGTTTCTCTCTGTTTTTTTTTTTAATTTTTTTTCTTGGGTACTCTGTTTCTGTTTTTCTGTTTTTTAGTTTCTGGGGTATTCTGTTTTTTTTTCTGGTCTGTTTTTGTGTGTGTCAATGCTAAGTTGGTTCATTGTTGCTTGTAGAAAGCTATTTCAGTTGCCTTTAGCAATTAATCCGCAGCGATGGAGTGTTGATTATAATCAGAGAAGTTTCAGATTGTGGTAATGTCTAATAATTAACGATTTTACTTCATAGGTATTAATTTTATGTTCTTGCTTTTAATGTTCAAAATGTTATTTTAAAATTGTGAAGCCCAAAGGCTGGTCTGGGAGGGAATTTGGAAACAATTGGAGTTCCAACTTCTGTGCCTGTAAGAGTTGCACATGAACTTCTTCTAGCTGGACACAGATATTTGGATGTCAGGTATTATTTGATTTTTATACTTTTTTCTTCACCTTTTTATTTGTTTTGAAAGCAAATTTTATGTTTCTTGAAAGTGGTTTTATTGATTTTGGAAGCAAAAATCCAAATTTATTGCTTATTTAGTGTTGTTAGAATCAAGAAAAGTAATTTTTTTTTCGTTTTGGTAACATTGTAGGACTCCTGAAGAGTTCAGTGCTGGACATGTGGTGGGGGCTATTAACATTCCATATATGTACAAAGTTGGATCAGGTTCTTATCCTTTCTTGAATCTAATATGGAATCTGCAGTTTTATTCAAGTTCATACATATAACAATCATTTTTACTTTCTATTTTTTTCAACAAAAATCCCATTTGGATTTACTTTCAGAAAAATAAAGAGCTTATATCAAGTCTTGTTTTGCCAGTAATGGAGAGCTTGAATCTTTTGCACTTCAAATAGAAAATATTTGGCCAAGAAATGCAATATTCAATTTTGGTTCTAATGATAGAAGCTTATTAATTTTTTTTATTGATTTAAAAATTTAGTTACAATTCTTAATTTTGATCTAGTAAGTGAATTGAATTTTATTATAAGATTTTTTGTTTGGTCAATTGAATTTTAGGTATAAGATTGGTTGAATTTGCAAGTGCACCAAAAAAAAAAAGTTGGGATGTGTTTCAATAATTAATACTTAATTTGTTGATGGGTTGTCAAGATTTTTTTCTCTCATTTTCTATCAAGACCTTATTATAAATATTGTTAATATTCTAGATTTTATACTAACATATAATTTTGACAAATTTTATTTATTTCTTGATGTAGGAATGTCAAAGAACCTCAAATTTCTGAAGCAAGTATCTTCACATTTTGGCAAATATGATGAAATTCTTGTTGTAAGTCTTTAAACCTGATATCTTTTAATTAAGACTCGTGGTAATTCTGATTATTCTGCTAATATAATGTGTAATTACAGGGTTGCCAACTTGGGAAAAGGTCTATGATGGCTGCAACCGACCTCTTAGTTGCTGTAAGTTCAACATATTATAGACTTGAGCTTTGTTTAATTATCATTTGATAAGCACAAACGTCAATGTTAGTTTGGTAAAATATTAAACTCCAAGTTGGTGGGTGTGTAAAAGTTTGATTTGAAGGCACAAAATTAATTAATTTCTTGTATTATTAGTCATTACTAGTTGCTTTCTTCACCTAATACTTGATTAACTGAAGGAAGTAAAAATTAACCCACAAGTGCAATCTTATTAAAGTTTACTATAACAAGTTTTCGTTTTGTGAGTATCATAAGTTATTTTATAGGCCTATAAAGTAATTAATTGATCATATAATTAGATTTAAATATAAATATAAAAAGAAAAATTTGAGCACAAATGAAAGGATACGAAAGACACTTGTATTAATATTTTAACACGACCAATTTATGAAATTTAATTCAATAATCATAAAATAATTTTAAAATAACTTATATATTATTCTTCTAGTTGTTTTTTTTTAATATTTAAACTGAAGTTGCAACTTTCTTCTGCAGGGTTACACTGCTGTCACAGACATGGCAGGCGGATATTCTGCTTGGACACAGAATGGACTTCCAACTGAAAATTGATAAAATTATATATAGTGTTGGCATTCAACAGAGAGGGTATTGTTAAAAGAAGAAGATCATTGGCCAATATATGAAGTAATAATTAATGGGCAATAGGAGAGAGAGAGAGTATTGTAAAGCATTATTTATGGGTAGATGATGTTCTCGTGGCTCATGCAAAATTCAACCCAAAAAGAGTTTTATTAAGTATTGTTGTAAATGTCATGAATAACAAAATAAAATGTCAAGCTTTGTACATAAAAAAAGGCTTAATACATAAATAATAAATATTTGTACTAGTTAAGAAGGTTTTCTCTTTTGATTTGAGCCTCTCTCGGTCTTTCATACTTTATTAAAATTGCTTTTTGTAAGGCAAATCATCGAAATTTCTGGCCATCAAAAGATCAAATAACTTCAAAAACACTCTATAAATTTCCTATTTCTATCAATTGGTAAAAATCAAGTTCTGGCCATTGAAAGATCAAATAACTACAATTGTTCACACTATCTACTGTCATTTTGGAAATGAAATTTGATTTGTCAAGGTCTGATAAGTGAGTATGAACATGAAAAAAGAAAAATTGCAAAAAAAAAAAAAAACAACAAATCCAATGAAGAACTAACAGATCCATCAAGAACAAAATTCATTAAAATTTAATTATAATTCTGTAAATAAAATTCTATAAAATCCTTCAAAATTCTATGAAAAAGAACAAGCAAATCCATCAAGAACTTGAAAACTCATTAAAATGCAATGACAATTTTATAAATAAAATTTTGTAAAACCCATTAAAATTCAAGAACTAGCAAATCTATTAAGAATTAAAAAACTCAATAAATTGAATCATAATTCTGTAACCATTGATTATAATATCAAAAAAAACCCAACTATATATTCAAGAAATTATTACCCTTTCAAACTAAAATATAAAATTTCCTTTCATAATGCATTAATCGAACTCTACCCATTTATTGCAAATTCTTTTTAAACTCAAATAATTGTTTGATTAAAATAAACAGAAGTTTTTCTTGATTTCGAAGAACATACAACACCTTCAATAGGTCGTTGCTTATAGAAATTAGAGTTTTCAAGCGCGTATAGATTTTTTTTTCAACTTAAAAAATGAAATATTAAATGTAATAATTATATAATTTTATTAGAATATTTTATAATGTTTATCGTTAGATTATACGTAGTTGTAAAATGTCCCTTGTTAACATGTAAAGAAGCTTTTTTAACAATTTTTAGATATTAATTAATCATTTTTAGATATCTAAAGACTCAGTGTTGATGATGATGATTATTACTATTATTATTTAAGCCATTGACAGAATGCTTCAAAAGCAAAACAAAAGTGGGAAAAACCCAGAAATTAAAAATCATCAACCCACGTTTTCTGTTTCTCTGATACCCCTTTCCCTAAGTAAAGCTCTCCACGTCTTTACGCGTCTTCTTTTTTATTTTTCTTTATTTTCTCATCAGGATAATCGTAAGAACATTAATAAATCTGCCACAATAATAATAATAGTCACCTAGCAAGCAAACAAGGAGAAAAGAAAAAGCTGAGAAAATGGGAAGAATAAGAAAATCAAGAAAATGGTTTGGAATTGTTAAAAGGAAATTGTTTAGATCTTCTTCTTCTCATAGAAATACAAATTCTGGTATTCTTCTTCTTCCTGATTCTAATGATCATGTTAAAGATGAAACTGCTTGTTATGCTTATGAGCAACGAATTACTGAAATTTCATTGCCTTTAAAGAAACAATTCTGTAAAGAAGACTTATCTGCTATCAAAATCCAATCTATTTTCAGGGGTCAACTGGTAATACATATAGTCTTCTCCAATTCCACTGCATTTTCTTGTTTAATCATATGATATTTCAATTGGGAATTACTTGTCGGGATCCGGAGAGTCCAGTTATTTGAAAGATTTTTTCGTCAACCTACTGAGTGAATGTAATTGTGAAGCTGACATTACACATTGAGTTTATAAGTCATTTTTACTAGTATATCTCATTAAATTCATCTCTTTTCCATGTGAGATTCTGCAATGATTATATATATATATATATAATATAAATTTTTATATTAAGAAAATAATAAAGAAATTGTTAATGAACAGGCAAGAAGGGCATATAGAGCACTAAGAAGTTTGGTGAAACTGCAAGCATTAGCTAGAGGGATTTATGTAAGGAAACAAACACGTATAGTTCTTCACTGTATGCAAGCACTTGTCCGGTTACAGATTCGGATTAGAGCAAGGCAGCTTCTTGGCTCCTCCAATAATTAATTGGCCTCTAAATAAACATCCGATGATAATTGTAAGTCTTGAAAAAAAAAAACTTAAATTAACATTTGTTCTGAGAGAGAATGTTACGTATTTCTGAGAATTATAATTTTTTTTATTCTTTGAAATGATATTAAAAATCATTAAATTTAGAGTTTAATTTTAATTTAATCAGTAAAACTATTTTAATTTTAATTTTTATTGCAATGGGGGTATAATTTTAAATTTTTCGATAATAAACTCACATTAGTTATATAATATTTCAAAAGAGCAATTTTAGTCATAATAAGCATGAGGCTCATATAACAAAAATAGTACTGTTGTTATTGGAATAAAAAAAATATTGCATTTTTATGTTTATGACTGATTCTGTTTATGTTAATAGATTTAAAATGTCTAATTGAGCAGTCAAGTGATTGTAATATTCTTAAAAAAAAAATCAAAATTTGTATCTTATTACAATAAAAAGTAAAAATTTAATAACTCATTTGAATCACATTAATTTTTGGTGACCAAAGTAAAAATTAATATATAATGACTTTTTTTTTGTTGTATCATTTATGCTTCAAACTTGAATTTTATTAAATAAAATGTATTATATCCTGTTTTTAACGAATACTATCAATTAATTAATTTTTGAAAATATTATCAAACCTTGAAATTAAAATTCCCTGGAAAAAGTAGAGAAAAGAGCAAAAAAAAAAGGATGAAATCGTGATAGGGCAATGAATCAGAAATTTATAGCACAACTATTACCTCTCAGAAGTGACATTGGAGAAACAATTTTGAATTCTTATGCAAATAATTTAGTACACGACACTGTTCTTTTTCAAGTCTTCAACGTTCAGTGTAAAAACCAATAGAGTGAAAACAAGAGGTGCATATTTGGTAAAGATAAAAGGATTATAGCAATAAAAAAAAATCTATAGAAGTTCATTTATTTTGCTCCTTTGCGTTATGTTTTATAAATATGCACCTACAAAGATAAAAAAAAAAAAAAGGTGCACCAACAAAATGTCTCCATTCTTGTGCTGTCCCTTCATGTTCATGACCCTTAGATGCAGATTCAATTTCCAATTTGTCAAGATACTTCAGCTTATAGCATCTCTAACGTAGAAATAAGTTGGAAAACCAAAATATGAATTCTGCTAGTGATGATTCCCAAAGATGATAATAAATTAATAAACGCTAGGATGATTCTAAATTTCTGGTAAACCCTATAAAATGTGATTGTATTCTTACTTATGTCATATAGAAGAATGTTCATCACTAGTTCTACTTATTATCCATCGTAGCCAACATTTCCGATACCTAGTTTCGGCTGTTTCTCCAACTTAGATCATCATACACCACCGAGGAAATGTGATGCAAAGCTCGGAAGATTGAGGGAGTGCAGTGAACAGATGACGGCGGAAGAGAGGAAAAGAAAATATTGAAAAAAAGAAATAGAACATACAAAAACCTATGACCTTATATTGAAGAAAGAAATGGGAAAAGCACAAAGCTAAAAATGTGTTAGAAAGCAAAGTCTTTGTACAACTAGAATGTATATAAGATGGAAAATGGCCTGCACATGGATGCATTATTAACAGCTACTCAATTCTCTCAACTTAATGATGACCTCTTATCAGTGCTGAAAAAAACCCACCAGATGATTTATCCTTGCATCTATCTTCCCGGTCATTTGCGACCTGTTTTTAGTTTACAGCTTAGAACTGTTTAATAGGAATGAAATATGTATGTATTGATCATGAGCGGCAATTTCGTACCTCTTTGGCTATTTGTTGAAGGATATCTATAATTTCAGCGAAGTTGGGTCTTTGACTCGGATCTTGCCGCCAGCATCTCTCAAGCAGTTCTGCAAGTTTTGGATGAGCATGCTTGGGGATTGTAGGCCTCAGACTCTGCACAAATTTAGTTAAAAAAAGTAATACCAGTTCAAATGAGACAAATTGTTTTAGTTTCATGTTCTCTCTAACAGAACACGTACCTTTTGGACCACACCTACTGCTGCTTGCAATGGGGTCAAGTATGAGTAAGGAAGCTGAAATTTCAGACACAAGGTATAACTATTAATGAGAGAAGGTTTGCGCCATCATAAATTAACAAGAACTATTGATACAAAAAATACGATATAAAAATAACCTACAGAAAGTTCCTTAAAGAATGTGGAACTTACTTCCCCAGTTAGAAGTTCCCATAACACAATTGCAAAGCTGAAAACATCTGCCTTGTGATCATATGGTTTGTGTTCAATTACCTTCATTACAATTAAAACCAGTGTAAGCAAATATAAGATGATAAGAGGAAAAAAGAATATTTGAATTTGATTTCTATTTAATTGTTAGTATTTGCTTCTTTAGGTTATCTTGTTAATTTTTCAGTTATTTAGGAGTTCTAATTGGGGTTTTCTCATATATAGCAATTGTTTTGGCAAATAAAAAGGTCCGTGTGTCCCAGGAGGCCTTTATTGTTAGTCATTACTGATAATTGAACAAGACATAACTTCCTCCAAAAATTTGTTTCATTTTGTGTTTTGTTGTTTTGGCTGTGCAGCAAAAGGAATAAGCTCTTTTCCCTTACCATTGAGAAATCACATTATTTTTTTTATTAGTAAAAAAATGACTCCTTTATAGTGAAAGACCAGATAACTGATCTATGTTTTCTCGGAATAAAGAGAAAAGACACAAAGGACAGAGAAAGTGAAGATTTTGTTGAGATGGGGAACATGACTCACTTTTGCAGTTCCTTTAAGCTAGACGACCTGAAAACAGATGGAAAGAAAGAACAAGACAGAGAAGGAGAGGAAAGGGGAAGAAAAATACTGATGCTTTTCTCAAGGAAATCCAGAGGTCAGAATAGGGTCTAGCTAATAGTTATGCAAAAATACCGGAAACTAAATTTCTTCTCCAAGAAAATGTATACCTCCGGAGCCATCCAGCGGTATGTTCCAGTCTCAGCTGTCATTACTCCAGATTGAGTTTGCACTCTGGCAACCCCAAAATCAGCAACCTTAACAACCTGTGCAGAAGGATCAAAGATTTTAGAACAGTCGATATCCAATTTATTATAATCTGTTTATAGTTTTTTAGTGTGCATATAAATAAAATAAAATATTATTTCACACTTTCTACACAAATAAATAAATAATGTGGTCAGCAATGTCCAGCATGGAGAACCATCCAATCCAACAACGCCTTAACAACTTCTGCCAAATTCTGTTGTTTAATTCTGCCAATTACTGTTGTTCGGGAATATACATAAAAATATAATTACTGTTGTTCGGGAATATACATAAAAATATACATACATAATTACATATGTACATACATATGAACATACACACACACACACACACACACACATATATAAAGTCAATTGCCAATAGTAAGTTAATTGTGCAGCCAAATGATGAAAAAGACCACTGCTGATAAGTATCACACAGCACAAGTGGAAAGAATAGAGTCTCAAATAACCACTGAGAAGTCCAATGGGTTTGTCTATAAATACTAAGCAGAAATTGGCTGTATGAGAGGGAAATGTACATATCATACTATCACAATAACATGAACATAAAGATGATAAAAGCACAAATAGATATTAGTAAACTGAAAATTATTAAAGATATCTTGTCAGCACGTGAGATAATAAGAAACCAAAGAAAATGTAGTTGCAAATGCAATATGGATGATGGCGAATTTTATTGAGGGAACTTATCAAGAAACAACAAGGAAAAAGTTCTTTAACTAAGAAAATTCATGTGAATATTCAAGGACCATGAAGCTCAATATACAAATTAAGAAATCCGCTTACTTCATTTTCATCCATCAGAAGATTGGCAGTTTTCAGGTCCCTATGAATAATATTATTTTGGTGAAGATAATTCATTCCCCTGGACACGTCAGTCGCCACTTTGATTAAGGATGGAAGCTTAAATACACCCTTCTGTTTATGTAGAAAGTCATATATACTTCCTCTAGCCATGAACTCTAATATCAGAGAAGAGAGAAAAGGCATGTCAACCTTTATGAAATTTTTTATTAGAGTCTATATAGATAGGATATTTCAGTCAATCTCACCCTAGACCACTACATACGCATTAAAATTCTATCTATTAACAATACATTTCATCTAATAAAGGTGAAGGAGAGTGAAAGGATGAGAAAACAGAGAGGAAAGAACTTCTTAACTGACCGAGATCAAATATAGAAATGTCAACTACTTTTAAGCCTAAGGTCACTCAAGGATGCCTTCTGCATCCAGGGGTAGTGGCCTTTACTTAAAGATCATGTTACTTCCAATTTTACAAAATACAAGATGCTCAATAGATGTAAAACATTGACTAGGGTTTACCAGTCACAATGCAAAGGTTTGGAGGTTTGGTGCATGCACCTATGAATTGCACGACATTCTTATGCCGGATTTTCCTGCAAACCAAACATGTCATTGCAGAAAACAAAAGAACAGTCAAGAGAGAAACAAAGACAGACCCAGAATCTTATCATGGAATGAAAAGTAATACGAATGCATTCATATGCAAAATCAGTAAAGAATGCAGCCAAAACATACGAGAATACAGAAAGTTTGGGTCAAATCCAGGTCCACCTTCAGGACCATCACTGGTGATGGCCTTCCCTTTTTTTCCCTAGCGATAGTTAAGTACATTACCATTTACTCCAAAAAGTTTTAGTAATCATAAAAATCAAGAGACACTGAGGGTTTACCCTGCCACAATTTTTGGAAGATAAACTGATATATATATATATATATATATATTGTAAGACCATTGCATGTAAAAGAAATTAGTAGGCATCAGAAGAAAATTGCAAAGCCGAACACCATCCTTTCTCCGTTGCTTATCTATTTTAAGTATTGCTTGAAACATTAAATTAAGTTCATAAACAGAACTTTTAGAAATAGCATATGGCGATTTTCTCAGGCATATATTATGACAAACCTCATTATATACACTTCTTGGGAAAACTCTCTAAGCATTTCTGCACTGACACGCTCAGGCTTGAGGATTTTGATTGCCACTTCCTGACTGCAATATGAGCCTCTGTACCTGAAGAGATTAAATGATAAATCGACTAAGAACATGAAAAAGCAAAAATTATTTTCAAAAGAATGAACTTATCAAAAGAATGAACTTACAGATCACCATATGATCCAGATGCAACTTTGTTTTCCATTTTTAACTGACTGGCATCAATTTCCCATACATCAGTCCCATCGCTAGGTATTTCAATGCAGTCAGGAAGAGATTGAACCATTGTCTCATTCTGCTTGCTCACAGCAGATACAGAAGGCTGTTTTGAACAACATTGCTCCTGCAGAACATCACAATTTATCAAAAAATATATCGTGCATCGTTGCTCATGGTTAAGCCATCATGTGCATGCTGAAAACCTACATAAAAAACTGAGTTGGTCCAGCAAAAGAATCAGATTCAACTAATTTAGGCATATATAAGTTAATAATCAGTGCTTAGTAGATGGTACAGACAATAATAGTGGTCACATTTATCAAGGAAGATGCCACAATGAAATTAATATGATTCAAATACAAGACCCAAATACATGGCACAGAAGTGACACGAAAGTGGCACGAAATTTATGCTTCAATTACAAGATGCAATCTTTTGCAGGTTCCCCACCCCCGAAAAAAAGAAAACAAAGGAGAGCAGAAAAAGAATCCCAAAAACATAATAACTGTAATATTGTAATATATTTATTATATCGGATATCAGGTGTCTAGTCTAGCGGAGCTCTAAGCATAAAATTCATGAAAGTTTAACATATCAAGATCAAAAAGAAATTAAAAACAATCTGTGGCTCTGAAGATTAGAAAAAGAAAATAAGGACCGTAGTTGTAAAATACTTCTTTAATGATCATGTAGCAAACTAAGAAGATGTCTATTGGCAACAGAACATGCAGTAACTACGAGCATAACAATACTCTAGACCTAGACTATCTTCACCTTAAAGATCTGCCCAGCTCTTCCTCTTTCAAAAAGATTATCACAGCTGTAACAAATATGCAACCTTTCCAATTGCCACATATATGCACAAAGAAAAGACCATAACATAATTTAAATGTCCTTCAAGAGAATTGTAAAATAGCATATAAGAATTCATTGTGAAGAAATAATGAAGCAACCACTTTAGAAACACTAATCCTAGCAATTAATAGCATCCCAGGTTTTATGGAGATGACTAAACACCCAAGGAAGTCTCAATGCCAATCTTGTTGGCGTTGGCTACATGAATCTTTCTGTTCCATTGTATTTCCAAGTTCAAGCAATCAATAGTATTAACACATTCAAGATTTGTCTCTAAAGATGTAATTGCAAATGAAAAAAGAGCAATATGGAGGAAAACTACCTTAAACTTTAGGATTTCTTTTTCCAGAGCACTTCTAAGCTCCTCAGTTTCCTGAAGTTTCCATATGCAATTACGTCAGCAACACAGAAATGTGAAAGAAAAGGCGTAAATTAGGTAATCATCTTAGTATTATAAAGGAAAAAACAAAAAAGAATCAAGCATATTTACATAAACTGTTTGGCTTATGCTTAAAATGCAAGTGACATGTGAAGCACCATTAAACAGCCAAGTACAAGAAAAAGGAAAACAAGGTCTCAATATAGATCTGAATCATTTAATGTTACTTTATTTTATCAATAATAAGAAGCCAAAAATATTAAAAAGGCAGACAATTTCAAAAGCTTTCTTAATTCTCCTGAAAAGCTTAGATCAAATTCAGTAAACATTGAAATGTTCATACTCCATTTGAATATAACATCATTATTATGTCTCATATATGGTAAATAAAATAATCAAAACCAGAACAGGTGCAAGGATTTGGAAATAACAATTGAAGAGCAACATGGTTCTACTATACAACTGTTCAAATCCAAATTCTTAAGAGGGATTTTAAACAAATACAGAATCAATGGCCATAAAAGGGAGCCTTGGCTCAACGATAAGCATCGTCGCTGTGTGATCTAAGGTTACATATTTGAGTCGTGAAAACAGTCTCTTGCAATTAGAAAAGAAGGTTGTGTACAATAAACCCATGAGTTCGACCCTTCCTCAAACCCCGCACATTGCTGGAACATTTATACACCAGACTGCCTTTTTTTTACAGAATCAATGGCCATGATATTTCCATTTGAAATAAAGGACTATATGAAGAAAATCAAACAGTAAAAGAGGAATGGAAAACAAAAGTTTCCATGAATTTTGAAATGAAGAAGACTATATTTTCAAAAATTGAGTAGGGGAAGTGATATCAATAAGAAAGGAGGTTATTCAACACATATTGAGTTGCTCTCCTGAGCCATTACATCATCCCTCAAGCCTAGGATTAGCCCAATTCTCTTTATGAAAGATCTAAATAAATTTATTACTACAAAGTGAATTAAGATTAGGCTAAAATTATTAGGAGAGAACAAATTAGGGATTTCTCCAAAAGTACCCCAAAAATAAAAATATTTTCAAAAATATCCACTTCTCTTTTTTTTTTTTTCAAAATTATCCACTTTTCAACTTTCAATTTCAAAAATTCTCCACTTTCAAAAGTGTACACATCTAGCATGCATACAAAAACTGTAGGTATCTTTGAAAATAAAGTTAATAGAAATGACGTATAGTGTAATTTTCCCAAGAAATTATGTCCACATTGAAAAAGAAATTATAAAAAAAGGGCAGCTCAGTGCACGAATGCTACCGCAATGAGCGGAGTCTGGAGAAGAGTCGGACCCATGAAAAAGAAATTATAAAAAAAGGGCAGTCCGGTGCACGAATGCTCCCGCAATGAGTGGGGTTCGGGGAAGGGTCGGACCCATTGGATCTTTGTACGCGGCCTTCCCCTGTAATTAATTACAAGAGGCCGTTTCCACAACTCGAACCCGTGAACTCAGGTCACACAGCGACAACACTTACCGTTGCGCCAAGGCTCCCCTTCGAAAAAGAAATTATAAGAACCTAAAAAAATGTTAACAGAAATGCCTAATAACCAAATTCTAGTATTTGCTTGTCTTTAAATTTTTTTTCCAAATTAACTTTGTCTTGGTTTCAAATTTTAATTACATTCATGTCCTAATCAGAATCTAAATAAAAAAGAATTATTTTTATTCTAAGTGGAGGAAAAAAATAATTTTAATATTTTTTTCATCTCATCACACCCTTTCCCTGTCTCTCTGTCCACCACGCCTCCCAACCTACTCTTATGACGCAGGAAGTATTGGAGGGTTGGTTATAGATAGTGTATTTTAGGTTTATATAAAAACTAGGATGTAGAAACTATAGGTCAAAGGTTAGAATTTGTAAAAGGATGGATTTGGTAAGTGAAATTATGCAATAACAGGGAACTATGGGGCTGTCCATAATGTGAACAGTATATGTGAATAGTAACAGTGACAGGAACAGATAATAAAAGAAAATATTTTGAGTTTCAAACCTAAACTTTCTTGGACATCACATCCAAGATCCCATGGCATCACACCTAGGGTTGAATTGCATCACACAACTCAAAATAGTATAATTGCTGGCTTTTTTGTGTTTATCACCAATAAAGGCGCTTGCATCTTTGTATTTGAATTCTAGAATTTCTATTCTCTGCCGTTCTCCCTCTTGTTGGAAAAAATGACCTTCTCACCCTGTCAACAAGCCACTACTCAAAATCTATTCCCTTAACATATAACATTTCCACATTCTCCTATACAGCTTAAGAATGACATTGGCTCAACCAATAAAACTACACTCATATCAGAGGTACACTATCATTTCCCCAAACAAACATGCTGTAAGTGGCCCACTCTATTTGTCACTAGAACTCTCAGTATCTGGTAACTTCTCTCTCTCTCACAAACATGTATCAACACCATGCTAGAGTATGTCTTTTGTACAAAATTTTAAGGCCTGAAAGGCCAAAGATTGGAGACACGGTGAATTTTGGCTGAGAAGAGCGAATTGGTTGCACTTGCAGCAAGGAATCACAGAATTATTCCACATGAAACAACAATTTATTTGGTTGTCTTCACTTCCTGCTACCACCAATGGATCAGATTGGGTAACTGGCATTTCGATTGAGAGTGAGAGAGTGTGAGAGAGAGAGAGAGAGAGAGAGAGAGAGAAATATTAAAAATTATTTTTATTTCACTTAGAATTAAGATATTAATGTTTGTTTTATTTTTTAATGGAGGAACATAACTGCTTTGAAATTTTGACAAAAATTAAAGATTTTGACAAAATTGAAAAACACAATTTTTTTTTTTCATCAATAGGCCTAAAAGCAACAGGGAAAATGAGAAAAAGAAAATTCATAACCATATTACATATTTACAACAGCTACAGGTTCACCATCATAACAATAACCGCTCAGTGTTTTCTCGACTGCCTTAAAAATACTTCAATAGACAATTTAAACAAATAAGTACATGCTCTTACCTCACGCGGCCAACCGTCAACAACGAAAACGTCCAAAGAATACCCATCAACAGTGGAGAAAGCATGAGCTTCTTGAATGTTTAATCCAATCTCCGCAAGTAGGAAAGTCAACTGGAAAAGTATTTAAAGTATTCACTTGTATCTATTATCTAGTGCATGAACTTAATGTCTAATGTGACTCTATCAATAATTTAAATAAGCACCAGATCAAGCACATTTGCAATGTTTTAACTACACACATTAATTATTTTTTTTCTTCAGATTGCTGTACAAAGATAAACAATGGATTAATATGTGTGTAGCTCTACCAGATGAAACAAATCTGAAAACTTCTTACCATATTTCTGCCCAAAAACATATAAAGATGCCACCAAGCCAACATTAGTCCAACATAATTTAAAAGCACTAGATATTTATGGAAGTGAATACCAACCTCACTAAGAAGTTTCGGCCTGTCAACTGTTGAAAAGGTGATCTCATGCATAGGCCTACAAGATTGTCAGTTGCATAATAATAATGTCAATATGAACCAAAGTTACATCATAGTTGCCAAGAAGATTATCTTAAAGTTGAACATCAATTCCAAATATAAAGGCCTCATGCAAATAATAAACCTGATCTCATCACTCACAGAGAATGTTGAGAATTTTGATCTAACATTACATGATTTCATATCAATCAAAAAGAACAAGAGAAAATTTTCACTTTACTGATTTACAGCTGATAATGTCTAAGGAAGTAGGAAGTACCACAAAATCTCTCAAACTTCTTACCGAGAAAGGTGTGCTGAATTTACAGCACTATCTCCATCTTGAACATGATATCTATTGGCTTGAAATGCAAGTGCTTCAAGATTAGGTGATGAACCAAAGGTAGGCGGTGGATGGGTGCTGCACAGAGAACAATAGAGAGAAAGCACATCGCCAATCAATGAAGAGCATACAGGTTTTACAAGGAAGGAGTAGAACTATTAAACTAGAACTAGAACATGTGACACGACAATTCTGAACAAGATGAAGAATGTAAATAGAGAAGTAAAAAACATAAAGAATATACCCTTGTTTGCCTGAAAAATAAGAACTTTGTGCATCTTCTTTCATCGCACTATCTGAATGGCCAGAATCAACAGACATTCCATTGGAAATGGGATAGACCTGTATTGGGGAGAATATTACTCATCATACATCAATGATTTAGACTAATTAGATAATTCCAAGCTATATATCACCAATATTTCATAACTGTTTAAGTAAAATAAAAATGATGGTAATGCCATCAAATGAATGGCATCAAAATTATGTACATTAATGAATGACATTACCAAACGCAATATTATGTACATTCTTTCTGCAATTCATATCAAAGATACCTGAAGAGTGGTTAAAAGTTCCTCTTTTGTTAACCTAAATAATTCAGATGACACTCAGCTCGTTAGAAATTTCAACAAAATAGAGGCATGAACATTCTTAATAAACTCTATGTAAAACAACTAGTTGCCAATTAGAATTCTAAGAACTAGGGTAATAATTGGACTTTCCACGCACCATATGCTATTCAATAGGGGAGGAAGAAGGCCGTGTAATACAGAACTTTCATATACAAGAAAAATAAATTTCCTACTGAAAGTCAACATTTTGACAATCATTCTTATTTGACTGAGATTAAGATAGATAACCCAAGAAATTTTGCTCCTTTTTTTCCACAGCATCCAAATGACAAACATCACCTTCATTAGGTGAAAGAAAGGTCAAAGATAGAGCCACTATTCTTATAGCTGAAAACAAGAGACTGCTCTCACTGGAGAAAAATTAATAGGAAAATTGAGAATTAACTGAACTGCAATTCTCAAATTCGGACATAGTTGTCCATGAACCAGGCTTCAATACCATGCCAAGACAAACAACACAAAAGCTTCAGGTATTAGATTGATAGGCCAATAAGTAATCAAATCAACAGAAATCCAAAGCGAACACATGCCAGAGTTTGAAATCAGCACCCCCAAATTCTACGAAACAGATTGAAGTTTAGCTTTCAACAGCACTATTCACATATGGTAAAACACTATTGATCATTTTCCTGACCACAATATCTAAGAAAAATAGCAAAGCAAGGTCTATGACAAGTTAAGCAATAAATGTTCACCTGTACAGGACGAACTTCAAAGGCGGGTCTATTGGCAGGATCTTCCGCCAACTGCAATAGTCTTTTATGTGTAAGCACGTCTTCTGCTCTCTCAACATTTACATCCAATGCATATCTATGCATTTAAAAACAGAGCAAGAACAGACCACTCAAATTGAATATCAAATTCCAAACTGAACTCATCATCATTCGAAAAACCACATTTATTACTCTCTCGTTTATCAGAGTATAAGTCAGATTTCAGCAAGAAAGGAAAGAAGAAAATCAATAAAAATCAAATGAAAAATTAGAGAGAGAGAGAGAGAGAGAGAGAAAATTAAAGCTAAATATGTATGATTATTAGTGTTTAAATAACTATGAATTCTTGTTTTTCATTGTTTGATTACAATGCAAATACGCAATTAAAAGTAAATCTGAAATTTAACGTAATTAAGATTAACAATGGGGACCAAAAAGGAAAAAAGTGAAAACAAAGAATCTCCTAATAAGTATGAGTTGGTCAGGTTACACCAATTAAAAGATTCCAAGTGATGATGATATTCTTTCTAACGTTTCCTTCTGTTTCTCAGAATCCAAACAAACAATCAATAATTTTAAAAAAAATAAAAATAAAAGATCTAAATTTAGGTTAAATTTTTTTTAAAAAATAACCTGGCAGGTAATCGATTGAAATGAAGCCAAAGCTGATCATCAAAGCCAGGAAGATTCGCCTCTTCGTAATTAAACTCTTGGATTCGCCTGAGAACTTCGTTATACACCTCTAGCTTTTGCATATGGTGGCGAGGTTTCGCCTGTGAGTAAGACTCTACTGCTCTACTTCCACAACTCTCTACGTCCTCTTCAATCGCCATTACAATTTCAGATATTAAAACGACACTTCGTTCAATTGGCAAAACAAAAATTAAAATTGCAGTAAATGGAACAAAAAAGAGCTCAACAAAACGACGGCGGCTGATCACACATGCGGTGGCAGTTCCGCTAGTGGTGGTGGTGGTTGATGAATTAGACGAATAGAAGAGAGAGAGAGAGAGAGAGAGAGAGCTCAACAACAACAACGAAAAAAGAAAGCCGAAAAGAGGTTAGGCAGAGAGGGAGAGGGATAGAGAGAGAGAGAGAGAGTATGTGTGTGTGTGTGATGCCGTTTCTTTAGTGTGTTTGCTCTCTCCTTCTCTCTCTTGCAACGAGAGTTCCACGTTAGCATTTGGGGTCCACGAGATGGTGATGAGTCCAAAAATTTTTTCCACGTACTCATCATAACTACCTTCACTGGATAACTCTCAAACATGATATTAAAATATATATGAGATATAATACTTGTTGCATAATATATAAATAGTAAATTGTTCTTATTTTATTTTAAAAATTATAAGTTAATTCTAATAATATATATTATAATTTAAAATTAATAAAATAGTTGCAATTATTTATAATTTTGTTTATCTTATTTTTATTGAAAATAATGTAATTTAAAGAATTTTAAAATTGAACTGAATTTTAAAATTGAACTTTTTTGTATATTTACGTGTTGTATATTATTACTAAGTGAAATAAAATAAATATTGCATAAATTTATTTAAAACGATTTCATTAATTAATTATATAAATGAAAAAAAATTAAAATTATTATTAATTATAAAAATAATGATTATTATTAAATTAAAATTGATAACAACATTACGGTGTGCATTTCTTATTTTGTAATATTTTTATAAAATAAGGATAAGAATATTCATTTAAAAAATATAAGAATATTATATAAGAAGATTCTTTTAAAAAATATAAGAAATTATACTATATGACAATTTTTTTTAAAAATACCTTATAACTTTTATATATTTTTTTATATACTAAAAATATATATTTTTGGTAATGGGTTGTTTTTAAAATTAAATATTGAAAAGTGTGCAATTTAAAAAAAATAAATTGAGTATTTTGAAAAAAACTTTTTTTATAAATCCCTAAAAACATTGAATTTTTTTTTTTGGATTTTCTTCAACGTCTTCATATTATTATTTTATTTATGTAATTTTTTATTTTATTTAATATAGATTAAAAATTTTAAAATAAATTGGATAATGAAAATTTAAATTTTCTATATATATAATTATTGAATAATTAATCTACTAATTTTAGTTTTATTCTTTTAAACACTTCTTTCATCTTTCATAATGTTTTATCTTTATTTTTAAACCTAATAATTTTAGGTTTTTTAAACTTAATTTAACATCATTTCATATACCATCTTTAAAAAAAAAAAAAAATTATACTGCACAATAGAAAAATAAAATCTTACCAACTGTGAAGTTACCTAGAAATTGTCAATTAATATTGGGGAATATCCTAAATTGATAATTTATTCTTTAATGGGTTTAGATTAATATTATTTGATTATAATAATTTGGAATGTCTTAAGATACAATGAAACGGTTCAATTAATGTTTATAATAAAATTTTAGTAATCATATGTTTAGAAGAAAAAACAAAGTTTTAGTATAAGATGGTCTCTATTGCTAGTAGGTACAGCTGCTCCAATTAATATATAAATTGCTGCCAAGTTGGAACAATTATATTATAGAGCCTAAATTAATCCAATATCCAATCATCTTGTCTTTTTCCTTATCGTTATTTAATAGTCAATCTTATCATTGTTGTTTATTGATTATAATAAAATTGTGGATAACATTTGATATTTCACTCTATTTCCATATATATTCCCAATTCCATATGGTATGTTTGTGGAAGATACTATTTTCACACTTTTATTTTTTAAAAAAATATTTTCTTATTTTATTTTGTCTAATTTTTAGAGAATTTATCATTAGTTTTTTCTTAAAATATTTAGTTTAAACTTTTTATTTTATTAATTAAAATTTAACTATTTTTAATCGTTTATTTATTTAAATAATTCAAATAAAATTAACTCAATTTTACGATATAAATTATCATAAACCCAAAGTTTATAAATTTATTCATAACTTATGTATAAAAACAGAAGCGAAGTGAGATATTTTTTAGTAAAGTGAGATAAAATAAAAATATTATATATTTTTTAAAAAAATTTAAAAAGTGATAATTAAATATTTTAAAAATTTTAATAATATATTTATATAATTTTTAAAATATGAGTATTTTCGTCCCTACATAAAAGTGTGTGTATATATATATATATTATTGTGCAATGTTTGCCACGTCATGACTTGTTGGAATTTTGATGGTAAGAAAAATTTATGTGAGAGAAAATTATTTTTTAATTAATTAAATTTTTGCACGACATTATAATTTATTTTTAAAATTATAATTTATTTTTTAATAAATTAATTAATAGATTAAATCTTTATTATATTTATATTTACTATTATTTATTAAAATATTTAATAAATTTATATTAAATATTTTAATTTAGAATTAGAATTACATATAAATTTATATTTTTAATAAAATTAAATAATTTAGAATATATTTATTAGTACGGGAAGAGTAATTAGAAAGAAGAAAAAACATTTTCTTGTGAACCAAGGCGAAACTTGCAAGCAACAAATATGCTCCGTTTCCCATTAATAATTATCACGTGTCAAACAGGAAGAACAAAAATCAATAAATTTGTTATTTTTTTTATATTTGGACTTTGCTGCCTATGTGAACAACAATTGCTATTGACCTGGTCTAAACTGTTGACTCAAACCTACGTGTACAGATACTTTTAATATTAATTTAAATAATAATTATTAAATAATAATCAATAATAATTTAAAAATTAATAAAAAAAACCTTAAAAAGAAAATACTAATAAATTTTAGACTCTACTAATTTTAAATAAACCAATTAAAAAAAATATCATTTATCTTAAAAAACTATCTTTTCTTTTTCTTCCTTCTCTTCTTTCTCTCTCCTTTTCTCATGCCTCATTTTTCATCTTTCTCTATTTTTCTTTTTTTTTTTTTCATATTTCCTCCTCTTTCATGTTCTAAATTTATTAATAATTTTTTTTCTTTTTTTTAAACTTCTATCAAGGAGCCTTCTTTGGATTAATAGTTTCAAAAGAGAAAGAATGTGATTTTATTATGTTAATCGATTTAAAAATTAATTTTGCAGTAAAATATCGCCTAAAATTTTAGTTTTCATCGGAGTTTTATTCGATCTAAAAAAACACCTTTACTTTTTTCTCTCTCTCTTTCTCACACCTCCTTCATCTTTCTCTTTCTCTTTTTTTTTTCATCCTCTCTCATACCCCAAATTCATTTATAATAATTTTTTCTCCTCTTTTTTCTCATACAAAAAATCTTAACTCTCTCAAAGAATAAGATTTTTTCGAGTTAGTTGTTTAAAAGAGAAAGAAGATGATTTTATTGGGTTAATATATTTTACTGTAAAAACTTATCGCCTAAAATTTTAATTTAGTTTTAATCAAAACTTAATCTAACTGATGAGAAAATTATAAATAATCTTGGCGAATCTACACAATGCAGCAAATATATTGATGATATTATTATGTCAAGTGGACCAATCACAAGATCACAATTAAAGAAACTCCAGCATGTGTTCCAACACTTCATTCAAAGGTGGATTAATGAAGAGGGAGATCAACTTGTACTGAATATGAAGGAACATGAAGAGCAAGTCAGAAACTCACCAATAAGCATGAAGAATTTGCCCATAAATATGGTGATGAGCATTAGCATGAATTTGAAATATAATATTGATTTGATTTAGTGCTAGTATGACTTGACACATATGGACCAATACCAAAGTGCATATAGAATTTGTCCATCAATGTTGTCAGAATTATGGGCAATAATTTAAAATATATTATTGATGTGGATGGATAATTAATGCTAGTGTGACTAGATACATGTAAACATAGAATTTTAAGCCATTTGCAGCTATATAGAGAGGGGAAAAAGAACTCAAAAGGGAGATACGAATTTTCAGTTTATGCTGAATGTAATTAATATGTTTTCAAGTTTGAGAGGTTTTCTTCTTATTCTTGTTGCATGAAGAATTGGTTCTAACTTATCAAGTCTGACTTGTGGCGTTTAAATCAATTCATTTCTTCATCCCAATCACTCAAGTTCTCAATTACAGGTTAGTTGTGAATTTGGTAGGGAGGATTTATTTTTTGAGTTCTAAGATTCTATGCTTGATGTGTATGTGGAGTTCTAGATGTAATATTTGATCCATGAATTCCGCATCATTTGGTATCAAAGCTTTGGTTTGAAGATAAATCTCTAGGTATCTTTTATGTTTTAATTATCTCAGTTTCTTTCTTGTTCTTGTTTATCATCTAAATCTCCTCATTTTTTTCTGTTCTTGTTGCACCTTGTTCTTGTTCTTTAGATTTTGTGTTCTTATCTTTTATTTTCTATTGTTATTTACTGAAATTTCAAAGAAAAAAGAACGTAAAAGATCAATAAAAAAAAAAGAAAAGAACCAAATTCAGTTTCTAAGTCCCTTCATTTTTCTGTTCTTGCTGTACCTTATTCATGTTCTTCAAATCTGTGTTTTTTTATCTTTTCATCTTCTATTCTTGTTTATTGAAAGTTCAACAAAAAAAAGAAGAGAAAGATCAAAAGAAAAAAAAGGAATCAGATTCAATTTCCTCAATATATGAAAAAAAAAATCATACATATATCTGTCCAGTATTTTTCTACACAAGTGTGTAAGAGTTTTTGCTTATTTATGCCATTAACAACTCTCTATCTTATTATATTTAATCAAATTGCATCAGTTCCTCATTTTGCATTGATTTAGCATTTAAAATCTGAAATTTAGAGCATAGCTTATATTGGGAATAGATTTAGGTTGCATATTCAGATTACTTATTGGAGTGATTTGAATTCTATTTTTCAATATCCAGAATTATTTTTTTTCTTTGTATTCTTGGTTTCACTCTTTCATATATCTCTTATTTCTTGTATGCATTAAGGAGCTAATTCTCAATCATAGTTACTTTGGTTTGATTAACACAAATACTTTTTGCTTCTTGTATTAACTTTCAGTTCTTGTTGTTTAAATTAAATTACTACTAGAATTGTTGAATTTATTTTGTTCATTAGGTTCCTTGTAGAGTCTTTAAAACAAAACTTGTTTTACTTTATTTAAGTGGATTCAGTTCTGAAATTCAACTTGTTAAAAGAAAAATTGAGAGGTAAAAAGGACCAAGTTTTGAGTGAAATATAAGAGGAGTAACAATCTGATTTTGAGTGAAACACGTAAGGGAGTGTGGTGAGAAAATTTTCTTTACTAACATTTTCTTGTAGGTTCTTCTGATACCATGTCAAATTCTGAAAGTAAAAAACGTGATATGACCATAAATGACATAGCCTTCATGTTAGAAGCAATGCAAAAGAGATTTAAAAGGTTTGATTTGGCCATAAACAACATGAGAGGTGATGTAGACAGTATAATGCAAAGGCAACAAAATGATACCAATCGAAGGGGGCAGAATAGAGGGAGAGGAAACATGATGAATGATGATGAGGTAGAAAGGGAAGATGATGAAGAAAGTGAGGGATTAATAGCCCAAAGAAGACCTGAAAGAAGGGACAGCAACATATCTTCAATAAAAATGAAGATATCATCATTCAAGGGGAGAAATGATGCTGAAGCTTACCTTGAATGGGAAAGAAAAGTTAAGTTGATATTTGATTGTCATAATTATAGTGAAATGAAGAAAGTTAAAATTGCAGCAGTTGAATTCACAGATTATGCACTAATTTGGTGGGATCAATTGATGATTTCTAAGAGAAGAAATGGAGAAAGAACCATCATTACTTGTGTTGAAATGAAAACTTTGATGAAAAAGAGATTTGTACCATCTTACTAGTATCGAGAGCTTCACCAAAGATTGCATTGGTTAACTCAAGGATCCATGTCAGTGGAGGATTACCGTAAAGAGATGGAGATGATCATGAGTGAAATTAATATAGAGGAGGATCCAGAAATCACTATGGCTCAATTTTTAAGTGGGCAGAATAGAGAGATTGCCAACATAATTGAATTACATCATTATGTGGAGCTTAAAGATATTGTACACATGGCCATGAAAGTGGAGAAGCAACTGAAACTCAAAGGAGCAGTAAAGAGATTTTCTAATTCCAGCCCTAGTTTCACTTCTAAGTGGCCAAAGAAAGGTGATAATCCTAAAGGGAAGGAGGCTGCCTGGAAATGAAAGGAAAAGCAAGTTCCAGCCGACCCTAAAGGTAACTCTAAAATATCTAACTCTAATCAAAAGCATGGTACCATTAAACGCTTTAGGTGTTTAGGAGTAGGACATATAGCATCTCAATATCCAAATAAGAAAATCATGCTGATAAGAGATAATGGTATACTTGATAGTGCTAGTGAACATGAAAGTGATGATGATGATAATGATAGCATGCCACCATTAGAGAAAATTGAACATATCATTGAATACCCTGCCCATGGTGAATCTATGGTTATTAGAAGAGCTTTAAACATGCAAAATAAAGATGAAGCAAGTAATCAAAGAGAGAACATTTTTCATACTTGTTGCATTGTGAGTGAAAAAGTGTGAAGCAAGATCATTGATGGGGGTAATTGTACAAATATTGCTAGTACTGATTTTGTGGATAAATTAACGTTAGCATGCACAAAATATCCTAGTCCCTACAAGCTGCAATGGTTGAATGATTATGGAGAGGTGAAGGTAACAAAGCAGGTTTTGTTTTCTTTTGCAATTGGGAGATACAAAGATGAGGTTTGTTGTGATGTTGTGCCTATGCACGCTAGCCATATCCTTCTTGGTCGCTCATGGAAGTTTGATAGGAAGGCTTTGCATGATGGCTTTAAGAATCATTATTCTTTCAGCCTAAATGGTTTAAATTTCACTCTTGCTCCATTGTCACCTAAATAAGTGTATGAAGATCAAGTGAAGATTTTGAGATCATTTAAAAGGAATTCTGGTGGTGAGGGTAAAACAAATAAAAATAGAGTACAAGAGGCCAAATGTGAGCAAAAGAATGATAAAAATGGCCCATTGGTGAGAGAAAAAGAGAAAGGGAGAGAAAATAAAAGAGAGTGTTTCTATGCAAAAGAAAAAGAGTTAAGGAGTGCTTTTTGTAATATCCCAAAATTTTAAAAATATTAATTTTTAAAAATTAATTAAATGATTTAAAAGTATATATATATACATATATTAAGTGAAAAAGGAAAATATGCATATGATATATATATATGTAGATATACATAATATATACAAGTCAATATTTTTATATGGGTCAAATATTATTTTAATTATTAAAATATTAATAATATGGTTAGTGGAAGATGATATTTTTATGTATTAATTAAGTATTATGTTTTTACTTGGTGGAGAGTAAAAGTTAGAATTGTGTGGTTAAAAAGAGATTAGTTGGATAAAGAGGAGTTGGTGATTATCTTCTTCTTCTTTCTCCATTGAAGCCGGCTACCTCCATCAAAGGAAGAGAGAAATTTGCTTCTTGCTAACTCAAGTAATTGAAGGATTTTAAGTGTTCAAGTTCGAGTTTTAAGAATTTTCTCCATATTTGGTAAGTTTCCAACTTATTTCATTGATTTTCTTTGGAAGTTTTTATATGTGTTAATTAGATGTTTGGTTTAGTATGTGTTAATGGTTGATATTGGTATGTTTGAAGTTCTTTTGGGTAGTTAACTATGAATTTGGAGTTGGATTGAAGAAAATGTTAAGTTTCGTGAAGAGAATAACAGTTTTGGGTTGTGTAACTTTTAAGTTGTGAAGTCATAGTTGTAATTATGTATTTTTTATTTTAATTGAGTGGCTTTGATATTTACACAAATATTTTGTGGTATAATGATGGAATTGGTTGAGTTTGTATAGAGTTGAAAAGGGTAATGAAAGATAATAGTTGGATGCGACAATTATGTATTGATATCAGAATTTTTGGTATGACACGCCCGGTGACACAGTCATGTCTTTGGGCATGTCGATGGTTCTGTTCTCAGTATTGGTGATAAGTCAGGGACATGCCCATGTCACTGAGCGTGTCACAGTTTCTGTGATGTTATAGTATTGACATGTGAAGTGACACGCCCATGTCACTGAGTGTGTCATAGCTACTGTGTTGTAGGAGTTTTGGCACGGGCAGGGACACGCCTATGTCTCTGGATTTGTCTTATCTACTGTAATACAGAGTTTAGGACACGGTCATTGACACGCCCATATCACTGAGCGTGTCAAAGCTTCTGTGTTGTGGGTTTAGGGCACGGTCATTGACACGCCCGTGCTGTTGAGAGTGTCATGTGTAGAATTTTTCCTAGATAGTTCTTTTCCTTATTTTTCCTTTGTGTATCTTATCATTGTGTTAAGAGGTTTTGTTTATACCTATAAGTGTATCACTAAGTGATTATTTATAATCACATTTGGTTTAGGCTTTGAAGATACTTGGGTTACCCCAGTCCAAGTGTTGAGGGATATCTTGGAAGATGAGGTTAATAGTGGTGTTTGTTACTTTTAGAGGTAAGTACGAACTTTGAATAATTACTTATATTTACATGATATTAGGACTTAACACATTTGGTTAGGAAATGTGTTAAGTTACTTACTACATTGTTGATGCATGAGTAATATGCTATGATTGGTATAATGTCACAAATGCATTATATGTAATGTGAACTTTCTGCAAAATATGATAATGTAATTTGTTATGTATAAATTAAAGATGATATGTAAAGTCATTGGTGATGGCTATATTGATATTAATGAGATAATTGAGGCATTGTGCCTAGCTTGATCTTGAGATAATGAGAAAGATATTGATAATGGAATTATAAAAGAATTGTGTGCCTAGTATGTTATTCAATTTTTAGAGTTTTGTGTTTGGCGGCATGCCTAAAATGTAACAGTCCCTTGAAGCTAGGTTGCGCTTAGTCCTTGAAGCCTAGTAGGGATGTTACATAATGTAGCAGTCCTTTGAAGCTGGGTTGAGCCTAGTCCTTAAAGCTTAGTTGGGATGTTACATATGAGGTAATCCTTATTGTCATTATGATTTGCCTTCGGGACTAGACACATGGTGTCATCTTGGACCAAAGCAGTAACTCTGGTATTTGAATAGCATATTGGATTCTTTTGGGCCATGCTTGTGTTTGCTTTTATGTAAATTATGAATTGTTGAACAATTGAGCAATATATTAAGATATAATGATATAATGTTATGAGATATAATATCCTTATGTGTTGTGTATTAGCATTGCATTTGAATTATATTGTTATCAAAGTTTGTATCACTAAGCTTTTGGCTTAGCACGATTATGATTCATCACGCAGGTGACAGGGTAGATTCGATTGAGCCGGAGAGTTCGCCTAGACCAAGTCGAGTCTAGGCTTGAGACCTTGAGTGCAGAGTTATTTATTGGACATCAAGATCAGAGACAAACTGCCAGCATGTATATATTTTATATTTTTGTACATATTGATTTCATGTATATTATGTTATATTTTGATGTATATATATGTATATTCCGCAAACTATCAAAAATATTTAAAATAAACTTTTGGTAATGAAGTATACATATGTGTTTTAGTAAGTAATATTTCATATATTATTTATATGATATCAGTTAAACGATTTAAGTTTATACAGATTTTGTAAGTGAAGATATGATATTTTAAAATGGGTAGTGGCATTCTTGTATCATATATTCGTATATTACATATGTTGAGTGTATGTAGTGTACGTATATAGGGTATAAGGGTGTTACACTTTTTGTGAAAAAAGAAGTATGATTGTACTTAGGTACAAAGAGACCTTGATTTTTACATCTGACCTTGATAACCCTTTGCCTAGTTGTGTTAGTTCTCTTTTACAGGAATTTGGAGAAGTTTTTTCAGAATATGTACCTAAAGGTTTATCACCTTTAAGAGGGATTGAGAATCAAATTGACTTCATTCCGGGCTCAACAATTCTTAATCGACCATCTTATAGAAGTAATCCAGAGAAAACCAAGAAACTTCAAAGGCAAGTGGAGGAGTTACTAGCAAAAGGACATGTGCGTGAAAGTCTTAGTCCATGTGTTGTTCCGGTGTTATTAGTTCCAAAGAATGATGGATCATGGAGAATGTGTGTAGACTGCCGAGCAATCAATAAAATCACGGTAAAGTATAGACATCCAATTTCTAGACTTGATGATATGCTTGATGAGTTGAGTGGTTCTTGCATTTTTACTAAGATTGATTTGAAAAGTGGTTACCATCAAATTAGGATGAAAGAAGGAGATGAGTGAAAAACTGCATTCAAAATAAAATATGATCTTTATGAGTGGTTAGTTATGCCATTTGGTTTATCTAATGCACCTAGTACATTCATGAGATTAATGAATCATGGTTTGCTTGCATATCTTGATAAATTTATTATTGTATATTTTGATGACATACTCATTTATAGCAAATCAGTAGATGAGCATGTAGAACATATTAGGGATGTTCTTGATGTTTTAAGAAAGAAAGAATTGTATGCCAACTTGAAAAAGTGTATGTTTTGTAGTGATAAAATTATATTCTCAGGTTTTATGGTTAGTGCACAAGGAATTGAGGTTGATGACAAAAAGGTAAATGCAATAAAAGATTGGCCAGCACCTAAAACCGTGAGTGAGGTAAGAAGTTTTCATGATTTGGCTAGTTTCTATAGGAGATTTGTTAAAGATTTTAGTTCCATTGCTGCACCATTAAATGAATTGGTAAAAAAAATGTAAAATTTAATTGGATTGAAATTCATGAAAAGGCATTTAATTTATTGAAAGAAAGGTTAACTACTCTCCAATTCTTACTTTACCAGATTTTGATAAGACCTTTGAATTAGAGTATAATGCTTCAGGTGTGGGCATAAGTGTTGTTTTGATGCAAGAAGGGAAACCAATTACATATTTTTGTGAGAAGCTTCATGGTGCACAATTAAATTATTTCACTTATGACAAAGAGCAGTATACTTTGGTAAGAGCTTTACAAGTGTGACAACATTACTTATTGCCTAAAGAGTTTGTTATTCATACAGATCATAAATCATTAAAACATCTAAAGGGGCAAACGAAGCTGAACTAAAGACATGGAAAGTGGATAGAGCTCATTGAGTCATTTCCATCTGTGATAAAATATAAGCGTGGCAAAGACAATGTAATAGCAGATGCACTTTCAAGAAGGTATTCCTTAATCTCAACTCTTAGTTCTAAGTTATTAGGCTTTGAGAAAATTAAGAATTTGTATGCCAATGATGTTAACTTTGCAAATGTTATAAAGCATGTGAACATTCTACATTTCAGAAGTTTTATAGGCATGATGGGTACTTGTTTAAGGATGGAAGATTATGCATGCCTAGTTACTCATTAAGGGAATTGCTTATGCGTGAGGCATATAGTGGAGGACTCATGGGATATTTTGGGGTATTTAAGACTTTAGACATTCTGTATGAACATTTTAATTGGCCAAACATGAGAAAAGATGTTGACAGAATTTGTGCCAAGTGTATTGCATGTAAACAAGCAAAATCTAAGTCTTTACTTCATGGGATGTATACTCCTTTATCTATTCCTAATGCACCTTGGATTGACATATCTATGGACTTTTTTTTTGGGCTGCCTAGGACTAGAAACGAAAAAGATAGCATATTTGTTATTGTTGACAGATTCAGTAAAATGACTCATTTCATTGCATGTCACAAAACTGATGATGCAACAAATATTGCTAATTTATTCTTTGGGAAAGTAGTTCGTTTGCATGGCATTCCTAAGATAATTGTGAGTGATAGAGATGTGAAGTTCTTGAGTCATTTTTAGCGTATTTTGTGAAATAAATTAGGTATTAAATTGTTATTCTTTACAACTTGTCATCCACAAAACGATGGACAAATAGAAGTGGTAAATAGGACTTTAGGATCTTTGTTACGTGCTATTGTGGGTAAGAATTTGAAAATTTAGAAAGATTATTTGCCATTAGTTGAGTTTGCATATAATAGAAGCATACATTCTTCTACAAGTTATTCACCATTTGAAATTATTTATGGTTTTAACCCGCTTACACTACTTGATCTGTTTCCTCTGCCATTAAATGAAATAACTAACATAAATGGTGAAAAAAAAAGCAGAGTTGGTTAAGAAGATACATGAGAAGGCACGAGCTCATCTTGAGAAGAAATATGAATCATTTGCCCATAATGCAAATAGAAGAAGGAAACATGTGGTTTTTCAACCTGGTGATTGGGTATGGGTTCATATGAGGAAGGAAAGGTTTCCTAAACAAAGGAAATCCAAGTTGGATGCAAAGGGAGATGTCCCATTCCAAGTTTTAGAATGAATCAATGACAATGCCTATAAAATCGATCTACCAGGTGAGTATAATGTTTCTGAAACTTTCAATGTCAGTGATCTTTCTCCTTTCGATGTAGATTCATATTTGAGGATAAATCTTTTTAAGCAAGGAGGGAATGATGAAAAAACTATAAGCAATCTTGGTGAATCTACACAATGCAGCAAATATGTTGATGATATCATTATGCCAAGTGGACCAATCACAAGATCACAATCAAAGAAACTTCAGCATGTGTTCCAACACTTCATTCAGAGGTGGATTAATGAAGAGGGAGATCAACTTGTACTAAATATGAAGGGACATGAAGAGGAAGTCAGAAACTCACCAAGAAGCATGAAGAATCTCCCCATAAATATGGTGATGGGCATTAGCACGAATTTGAAATATAATATTGTTGTGATTTAGTGCTAGTGTGACTAAACATATGTGAACCAACACCAAAGTGCAAGTAGAATCTGCCCATCAATGTTGTCAGAATTATGGGCAGTAATTTAGAATATATTATTGATGTGGATAGATAATTAATACTAGTGTGATTAGATACATGTAAACCTAGAATTTTAAGCCATTAATTCTTCTTTTGCAGCTATATAGGGAGGGAAAAAAGAACTCAAAAGGGGGATACGAATTTCCAGTTTATACTGAATGCAATTGATGTGTTTTCAAGTTTGAGAGATTTTCTTCTTATTCTTGTTGCATAAAGAATTGGTTCTAACTTATTAAGTCTGACTTGTGGCATTTAAATCAATTCATTTCTTCATCCCAATCACCCAAGTTCTCAATTACAGGTTAGTTGTGGGTTTTGTAGGGAGAATTTATTTTTTGAGTTCTAAGATTCTATGCTAGATGTGTATGTGAGGTTCTAGATGTAATATTTATTTATTTTTTCATCCTCTCTCATGCCCCAAATCCATTTATAATAAATTTTTCTCTTTTTTTTTTCTCATACAAAAAATCTTAACTCTCTCAAAGAATGATATTTTTTCGAGTTAGTTATTTTAAAAGAGAAAGAAGGTGATTTCATTGGATTAATCTATTTTACTGTAAAAACTTATCGCCAAAAATTTTAATTTTTGCCTGAGTTTTAATCAAAACTTAATCTAACTCTATTTACAAAGGTTAGTATAAAAATATATATAGTTTGATATGTGTCGATATACTTCAATTTCGAGTATGTTTTGGGTCAATATAGGTTGATATGAAATTATTATGGGTTAATATGATTTGATATGTATTTATTAAAGATTGATATGGATTTGATATGTATTGATATGCGTTTGTTAAGGTTGATATAAGTTGATATAGATTGATATGGGTTAATATATATTGATATGGGTGATATGTGTGTTAAGGGATTATATTAGATTGAATTATTTTATGTTTTAAATAGTATTTAAGTGTATTAAATAATCTAAAATTATATATTTGTATATTGATATAGATTGATTTGAGTTTATATGGGTTGATATGTCTTGATATGGGTTGATATGTCTTGATATGAGGTGACATGTCTTGATATGGTGTGGTATGTCTTGATATGAGGTGACATGTCTTGATATGGGGTGGTATGTCTTCATATAGGGTTGATATGGGGTGATATGACTTGATATAGAGTGATATATCTTGATATGAGTTGATATGTCTTGATATGACTTGATATGAAACTTCTAAAATACATAATATTTGACTTCTATATGTTGTTTAAATATTTTAGACAGTAAATAAAAGTATTTTGTTGACTGATATATATTGATCTTTGATGATATGGGTTGATATGTATTGATATGAGTTGATATGTCTTGATATAGCTTGCTATGAAGCCTTCTAAAATACATAGCATTTTACTTCTATATGTTGTTTAGGTGTTTTAAACAATAAATAAAAGTATTTTGTTAACTGATATGTGTTGATCTTTGATGATATGAGTTTATATGTCTTGATATAAGACTTTTAAAATATATAGTATTTGACTTCTATATGTTATTTAAATGTTTTAGACTGTAAATAAAAGTATTTTTTTATTCACTGATAGTGATTAATCTTTGTTGATGTTTTTTAAATCAATTTTTTAATACTTAAACATTGTTGCAGAATGGATTGAGTGATGTTTATTGCGAAGTTCATCAAGCATTTTATAGCAAAAGGCCTAAATTTTCAGCACTGCACACAGCAGCTTATGGATAGATTTAGATACAACACAACAGTTAATCTATGGGTCCATGCTTTAAATAAGAGAGAGGGTACCTATTATAGCGAGAATGATGATGACGATGTCGAGTATTTTTTGTGAGCCACTAAGGATGTCAAAATTTAGAATGTGAATATGTAAATTTGTTGATTTAGATGTTGAATTATATAAATCATAATTCTAGCTTATTATTCATTTATATGTTTAATCATATAGTTGATCTATGTACTGCGAATTTCTTGGGTGTGCGTTTATTGGAGTGTTAGATATATATATGTCTATAGGGGGAATAGATATACTTTGAATGAATATTGATATTAGAATGTGATGGATATGTTACAGGTTGAGAAAAGCTATTGATATAGATGTTTGATTTTCTTTAAAGTATTTAATTACTATTCACAGATTGCTTTGGATGGATAGATATTGTATAATTTATTAGGCTGAGATTTTACAAATTGAACCGTTTGTGTGATTGTTGAGCATTATATAATTTGTAGTAATTGAGATTTTACACATATCAATCAAGACATATCATCTCATATCAACACGTATCAATACATATCATCTCATACCACTTGTATAATAACTCATATCAATCAATACCAATATATATCAATACATATCATATATCATTTATTTAGTAACTATTTTCTATCTATATCAAGACAATCATCCCATATCAACACATATCATCTCATATCACTTGTATAATAACTTATATCAATCAATATCAACACATATCATCCTATATCATTTGTTTAGTAACTATTTTCTATCTATATCAAGACATATCATCCCATATCAACACATATAATCTCATATCAAGACATATCATCCCATATCAACATATATCAATACATATCATCCCATATCAATTATATAATAACTCATATCAATCAATATCAACACATATTAATACATATCATCCTATATCATTTGTTTAGTAACTATTTTTTATCCATATCAAGATATATCATCCCATATCAACACATATCAATACATATCATCCCATATCACTTGTATAATAACTCATATCAATCAATATTAACATCTATCAATATATATCATCTCATATCATTTATTTGATAACTATTTTCTATCCATATCAAGACATATTATCTCATATCAACACATATCAATACATATCATCCCATATCATTTATTTAATTACTATGTTTGTTGCCAAGTTCATTGAGTATTTTATGACGAAAGGGTTAATTTTTCAGCATTGCACACATTTCATCTATGCTTTAAAAGAAATATAAGATAGAATTACATTAAGATAGAATTCCAGTCCTCTGATTGCTTTGCGAGCTAAGCTTCCTTATGCATTTTAGGCTTCAAAATAAAGGTATGGGATAGGTATAACATCAATAACAATTCACATCAACCTAATTACCATATACTCAATCTAAACCATGTCATAAAAATTCACCCAATGTGAAAAAATTAAATAAAAATTATTTAAGAATTACATAATATACAAATTCACAAATAATAATATCAATTTATAGAATAGAACTAGCTAACAATCCTCTAAGAGAAATTATCCCACCAATTTAAGGGTCATTGTTGTGGCTAGGGTTGCAAAGAAGACAAAGCAGTAGCTAATAAATTCTAGTTAACCTACTTCTCTGCTTTTTTTCTTCTCTTAAAACCTCTAATGGGTCCATTCAAGAACTAAAAAGAAGCACTCAGAGGTAAAGAAAATACTTGAAAACTTAGGAAGAAATTATCAAAGAACTCTCTTGATTCTTTATTTGAAAAAGGGTTCCAAAGAAAAGTGTTTTTATTTGCTTTTTTAGTATTCCAATTCAAGAACATGCAATGATAGCGAGCGAGTTCAAGAAAATAAAGAGGAAGATGGTGAAAAAGAAGAGAATTGAGAGATGTAGGGCTTATTTTCTACTAAAAATAAAGATAATATAATCAATAAAAAGAGAAGTTACACAAAATTATCTATCATGGGAATTGAAGTGTATTTAAACATTTTTCTATCATTTGAAGAAAAGAGAATTAAAGTATATGTATCTATTATTTAACTGGTAAAGTACTTAAGTATATCTTTACTATTTTTACAATAATAGTAAAAATCATTATAGCAACAACCATTTTGTTTTCTACTTTTCTGCATAGATAGTGGTGAAAGAGAGTATGTTTTATATGTTTCTATCATTTAACCGGTATTGTGCTCAAGCATATTTTTGTTATTTTTACTACAATAGCAAAAATCATTATAGCAACAACCATCTTGGTTTTCACTTTCTGCATAGGTAGTAATAAATGACATTAATTAAAAACACTAGCAAAAATAACAATAATAATATCTATTTAAATGATAATTTTTCAAAGGTCTATAATTTAGTGGTCTTCTCTTGTTACCTTATTTTATCAAATGATATAAACTAACGATGTCTCTTGCATAAAATGCTCTGCCACTTCCCTTCATAGATTCAAAGTAACTTCAATGTCCCTTATAGAGTAATCATAAATTGATTTAAATAAAAAATGTCATAAAAAACAATAAATCAAATCTAATAAGAGAAAATTAAAATTTGACATTCATTGCTACAAAACCAATATCAGGATGGTCCTGCCAAGATTTATACAATTTTAGGAATCTGGCACCCTAGTATTATTATCATTATACAAATACAAAAATTTGTTATAAAAATTCTAATAATTAACACAAAAAATAACAACAAATAATAGAAGAGCACCATATTAGTATTGAGAGCACTAAGGACAGATGACCTATTGAGAATGACAATTTTTAAATAAATTTTACCTTCAAGTAGTACATGTCTTAGCCAGTAGTAGCAATATCAATCAAAATATTAACTAAACAGATTTAACATAAAACTATAATAAACATGATTCTCGATATCATTATGGTTATTATTCAGAAGAGAAGAGAAGGGATTGTAGTGGTAATAACGACACAAAGAGAGCTTTGAGCTCTGCTTTGTTAGATCAATAAGGTTGCTAATAATACAAATACAAATATAATTGAAAACAAAAAGAAAACATGACAGAGGAAATAATAATATTTACCATGATAAAAGAAATATTTTTATGAATTAGGGTGTATTCCATAGAATACAAAATATCATAAAGCTGCTTCAAATGCTCGTATTTTGATTGGGTCAAATTTTCTGTTATATAAGAATTTTAATATGTAAGGAAAAATCAGTCAATCTAAATAGAAATCCAAACAAAATAGAGTTACAAAAAAATACAAACCCAAATCATTCAATCAATAAGAATTTTAATATGTTTTGTAAAATAGATTCTTGTCTTTCTAGCACTTATAAATAAACTTACAAAAAATTAATCAATTAAAGAAATCTAGAGTTTTTCAATATCGAGAATGAAAAATTGTAATTTCTATTAGCAATTATAGCATCTTAAAAAGAAATCCAAACAATCCCAAACAATCGAACCTCTTAGTTTCCTTCGATCTGCATCTCTCGTTTTCTCTTCTTATTTTTTGAGTTATCAAAGAACCTTGTACTTTTGCATTTCTTCATTAATCCTAGCCTTATCTAGTTTTCTCTTCTTGTTTTAAGAAGAATATAGAGAGACATGTATAATTTTTATTATGTAATTAATTTTGTGGGATCGTTTATAAGAAAGAAATAAAGCAGGAGGAGAAAAATATAGAATAACTTTTATTTTGAAAAATTGTTTTATGTGGCAACATGAGAAGCCTTAATTTCTTAGCTTTTATATATTATATATAGATTTTCTTTTTTTTTTCTTTTCATAAGATGGAACAAATTAAGAATTAATATCAAAATTAATATTTTTATTTTTTTATTTTACAAAATAAATATATCTAATTATCGGATATAGAGATGCCAGTCTATCTTCGAATAAGATTTATTTATTTATTTTGAATTTGAGATGATTCAATAACATTTACACAAACTAAGCCAAAAAAAGATTTTACTTATATTTGAAGCAGCACACAGGCAATTATCTGGTGGGCATTTTGCCGCTGATAATATATGAATTATTTTTCATTTAAAAATTTTTATATAGCTAGTTTATTTTAATTTAAAAATTCAATAATTTTATAAGATATTTTGAAATTATATAATTTTGTATACATATGAAAAACTACATCACCCACATCCTTGGATATAATTATCTTACAGTTATAGACCTCAATAATAAACTATAGATTCATAGAAATATATTTAATAGCTAATAACAATTGATTTTTTTTAAAAAAATTATCAATTGGATTAATTGAATAGCTGTTGAAAGTCTAAAAACTACTCATTAACTTTCAACAACTAACTTTTTTTAAATAAAAAAAATTAAAATTCGAAAATTAGAGATCGCATTCAAACATCTCAATTAAATTGATATTTTCTTAAGATAAATAAATTAAATATGCAATTATTGTTAGAATTAATTTTATATTGATAAAATTAATCCTCTAATTAATCATAAGTATGAGCTAAATATATTTAAATATTAAATATGTATTGCAGTCAAATTAAAATAGTCAATTAAAGTTTTGATCAAATTAGGATGGTTGACTATTGAGGTGTCCTACTCGTAATAAGATTATAAGTGTAGAGACCGATAAGAATTTCTGTTTTGTTGAAGGACCAACATAGAAATTAATCATCATCATCAGTTATAAATAAGGGGTCGTGGTCTCCGGGGGAACATAACAATTTTGAGAGAACATTACGTTCCTTCAGTAGTACTTCCGCTAAACTTAAAGTGTGTATCCCCTGGAAGGCGACAAACTCCAAAATCGTCTTCAGCATCAACATACGATGATGTCAGGTATGCAATTTAGCCTTTTGCAATTTAATTTGAATAATCTAGTGATCTATGCATATTTTAGATTTTAGGGGGAATCATGTTTTCTCCCCCTTTCAATTGGTATCAGAGCCCTGTGCTAGATTGCTAGATTTTCCGATTAAATTGCGGTATTGATTATTGTTTTAATTCTAGAAAATTAATTCGGTGATTGTTATTTTCGAGAATTAATTTGGAATCGAAATTAGTAATCTAAAATCAATTTTGGTTTGATTTATTGGATTAAATTACTGAGTTTAATTAATTCTAAAAAAATCGAATTTTTTGGACTTGAATTTTGGTTTGTGATTTTTTCTGGAATTAATTAATTTGGTTAATTAATTATATTAATTAATTAATTATTAAAAAAATTGAAACTGTTCTTCGAAGAACAGTTTCGAAAAATTTGGAATTTTGGATCTTTGATCGATTTTGATGATGTGTTTGGTCGGATTGTTGACCGGAGGTGGCGTTAGGGAGGGTGTATACCCTCGTTTGGTGGCTACTGGCGGTGGAAACGGTGGAGAACGATGGAAATCGATTCGGCCGGTTTGGGTTTTTTTGCGATTCTGATTAAGTTTTTTTTTTCGATTTTGTGTTTTTTCAGGCGATTCATCGCCGTTCATCGCCAATAGACGATGGCCGGAGGTTGTTCGGTGCTCGAACAACCATCTAGAGGCTGTCACCGGCGGTGGACGGCGTTGGATCGAAAATTTGGAGCGAGCGGCGGCGAAGCGTTCTGCTTCGGTTTGGAGACGAAGACCACGCTCCAAAACGGCACCGTTTTGGGCAGAGCACTGCGTTTTGAACAGTTTGCAGCTCTAGCTCAAAACGGCGCCGTTTTGATCCAGGACGGCGCGTTTTGAAGAGACAAACCGCGCGTCTCTGGACCGGACTAAAGCGCAAATAAAAAATATTTTTAATATTGCAAACAGGTCCTCCAACTTCTGATAATTCGATTTTGACCTAGAAAGTTTTGTAATTTCTGTTTTCACCCACAAAACTTTTAATAATTTATTTTTTGGCCCAAATTTTTCTGTTTATTCATTTTTTGCCCCAAATTTTTTTTTATTTTAATTAATTAATTAAAGTTTATTGCAATATTTAATTGAGCTTAAAGTTAAATATTGCAATCAATTAAGAATTACAGTTCAATTAAAGTTTAATTTTATATTACAATATTAAATTTTAATTGAGAATTTATTAAATTGAGTTTAAATTTTGGTATTTTAGTCCTGATTGTGTTTAATATTTTTAATAATAAATTAATTGATATAAAAAGTTACCAAAGTGACCTTTATTTTGTAAATTAATTTATTTGAGATATTAGACAGGTGTATTAAAATTCATTGCGGGTAGTAAACTGGCCCAAAGGAAGGTTGCTATCTGGCTGAATTGAAAATACATGTGCAGTGATAAATATGTGATAATTATTATGTTTTCATCCATGTGGATAATAAATCGGCCCAAAGGAAGATTTAATATTTGACAAGATTGAATTTTCAATATTTGATTACTACATTGAGATGCCAATTACAGTTAATGTTTTATATCCAAAGATGAAAATATTAATATTGTGCCGGTATCTTGTTTCCATTATTTAAACTCTATTATTGTTTGTTTTAATTATTTTGTGGATAGTGAGCTTATATTAATTTTTTGTCACTTTCTATGATGTCAGCTAGCATGCCGTATAATCCTAACACTGTCCCTATGCTTGAGGGGTCAAACTTTGGTTCATGGAAATCAAGCATCATGATTTATCTGGGTTATATGGACTTAGACCTTGCATTCAGGATGGACGAACCTGCTCCTCTTACTGAAGAGAGCACAGATGCTCAGAGGATTCAGTATGAGAAGTGGGAGCGTTCTAACCGCTTAGGTCTTTTGATCATGCAGCAGGGAATCCCAGAACATGTTCGAGGAGCCATTTTCTACTGAAGAAAGTAATGCTAAAAACTATCTTGCTGAGTTGGAGAAGGTCTATGTCAAAAATAACAAGGCTGAAGTGGGGATGCTTTTAGCAAAACTCACCTCCATAAGGTATACTGGCAATGGTAGTGTTCGGGAGCATATACTGAGCATGTCCCAAATAGCCAAGAGGCTAAAGGTCCTGGATTTGGTTTTACCAGATGACCTGTTAGTCCATCTAGCTTTGAATTCTCTTCCACCACAGTATGGGCAGATCAGGACTTCATATAACTGCCAGCCGAGCAAATGGACTCTTAACGAGCTCATTGCTCATTGTGTGGATGAGGAGAAAAAGTTATTGGCTACTAAGAGGGAGAGTGCTCATCTGATCTCTTCAGCAGATAAGGGCAAGAACAAGAAGAGAAACAAGACTGCTGAGAATAAGAATGCTAATAAAGGTCCTGTGCAAAAGAAGCCTAAGGAATTAAAATGCTTCTTTTGCAGCAAGTCTGGACACTTAAAGAAGGACTGTCCTAAATACGCCACATGGCGTGTCAAGAAGGGTAAGTACCTTGTTTTAGTCTGTTCTGAGGTTAATTTAACTTCAGCTCCTAGAAACACTTATTGGATGAATTTTGGTGCTACCGCTCACATAAGTGTTTCATTGCAGGATTGCCTGAGCTACCGAAAGCCAACTGAGGGTGAAAGATACGTCTATGTGGGAAATGGCGAGCCGGTGGAAGTGGAGGCAATTGGGCATATTAGATTATGTTTAAGAACTGGTTATTTTTTGGATCTTGTAGATACTTTTGTTATTCCGACGTTTAGACGGAATTTAATTTCTGTTTCATATTTGGACAAATCTGGTTTTACTTGTTCATTTGGAGATAGTTTATTTACTTTATCTATGGATTCAAAAATTTTTGGTACTGGCTTCTTGAATGCATGTGATAATCTATATATGTTGGATATTAATGATTCTTATAATGAAACCCTGCAGGTAAGTACTATAGGTACCAAAAGGAAGCGAAATATAGATAATTCAGCTGAACTTTGGCACAGACGTTTGGGTCACATATCCAAATCTAGAATAAAACGTCTTGTGTCAGATGGTATCCTAAACACACTTGATTACACAGATTTGGACTCCTGTGTAGAGTGTATTAAAGGTAAACAGACTAAACAAAAGAGATTAGGTGCCAATAGATCATCGAATGTCTTAGAATTGATACATACGGACATCTGCGGTCCATTCCCTACAGCAACGAGGAATGGCCAAAGATACTTTATATCATTCATAGACGATTACTCACGTTACAGGTACCTATATCTCATTCATGAGAAATCTGAGTCTCTGGACGTTTTCAAATCTTATAAGGCCGAAGTTGAAAACCAACTCGGAAAGAAGATTAAATCTGTTAGATCTAACCGTGGTGGTGAGTACTACGGTAGATATGACGGTTCAGGTGAACAACGTCCAGGACCATTTGCTATTTTCCTACAAGACTGTGGTATAGTCCCTCAATACATCATGCCTGGTACACCCAGAATGAATGGTGTATTTGAGAGACGTAACATGACTCTTATGGATATGGTTAGAAGTATGATTAGTCATTCTTCTTTACCTGAGTCTCTGTGGGGAGAAGCATTAAAGACAACAGTCTATCTTCTTAACAGAGTACCAACTAAAGCAGCTACAAAAACACCTTATGAGCTTTGGACTGGACGTAAGCCCAGTCTAAAGCACCTTCATGTTTGAGGATGTCCTACTGAGGCTAGGCCTTATAGGCCTAATGAGACAAAATTGAACTCCAAAACTGTTAGTATCTACTTTGTTGGTTATTCTGAGCGATCTCGGGGTTTTAAGTTTTATAATCCTACTTCCAGATCTATTTTTGAGACGGGAATTGCAAAATTTTTTGAGGATGTTGAGTTTGGGGGGGAGAAGTAAGGTTAGAAACATTGTCTTTGAGGAGGGATCGAGTCAGGAACACTTAGTGTCGATTCCTATCATTGCTCCTAACAGTGTTCTGGTTCCTACGCCTGTCACTGTTCCAGAAGCACATCAAGTTCCAATACAAGACAATGTTGAACAACTTCCTCAAGATCAAGCTCAACAACCTCAAGAATTTGAGCCAGAACCTGTGCCTTTAAGGAGGTCCACTAGAGAGAGAAGAAATGCTATTCCAGATGATTATGTAGTATATCTTCAGGAACATGAGGACACTGTAGACATGGTGGAAGATGATCCAATCAGCTTTCATCATGTCATGCAGGATTCCAACTCTCATAAGTGGATTGAGGCAATGAGTGAAGAATATAAATCTATGCAAGACAATCAAGTTTGGGATCTTGTTCCATTACCTGAAGGAAAGAAACCCATTGGTTGCAAATGGATATTTAAAACCAAGAGGGATTCTAAAGGTAATGTGGAAAGATATAAGGCACGTCTTGTAGCTAAAGGCTTCACTCAGAAAGAAGGGATTGACTATAAAGAGATCTTCTCTCCAGTATCATCGAAGGACTCTTTTAGGACAATCATGGCTCTAGTTGCACATTTTGATCTTGAGTTACATCAAATGGATGTGAAGACTGCGTTTCTCAATGGAGACATTGATGAAACCATCTATATGGTGCAGCCAGAAAACTTTGTGTCTGAAGACCCAAAGCGACTGGTATGCAGATTAAAGAAATCCATTTATGGACTCAAGCAAGCTTCTCGTCAGTGGTACTTCAAGTTCCATGAAGTAGTTGTCTCTTTTGGTTTTGAGACAAATGTTGTGGAAGATTGTGTGTATCACAAGTTCAGTGGGAGTAGGTTTATCTTTTTGGTCTTATATGTGGATGACATATTGCTTGCTACTAACTGTAAGGACTTGCTGCACGAGACCAAAGTCTTTCTCTCAAAACACTTTGAGATGAAAGATTTAGGTGAAGCTTCTTTTGTATTAGGGATTCAAATACATCGAGACCGTACTCGAGGTATTCTTGGATTATCACAAAAGGGCTATATTGAGAAAGTGCTCAAGAGATTTAGTATGCACAACAGTAGACCAATTGATACCCCAGTTGCTAAAGGAGATAAATTCAGTCTTGATCAGTGTCCAAAGGGTGAACTTGAGATTCAGGAGATGCAGAAGATTCCTTATGCGTCAGCAGTTGGGAGTCTGATGTATGCTCAAGTTTGCACTCGTCTAGATATTTCATTCATAGTTGGCATGTTAGGGCGATATCTCAGCAATCCAGGAATGGATCATTGGAAAGCGGCCAAAAGAGTCTTGAGGTATCTTCAGAGAACTAAGGGACATATGCTCACATACAGGCGATCAGATCAGCTTGAGATCACTGGGTATACTGATTCTGATTTTGCGGGATGCCAAGACAGTCGGAAATCCACATCAGGCTACATATATCTCTTGGCTGGCGGTGCTATTTCTTGGAAGAGTGTGAAACAAACTCTAGTAGCTACCTCCACCATGGAAGCAGAATTTGTAGCAAGTTATGAGGCATCCAATCAGGCAATCTGGTTGAGGAACTTTGTCACAGGGCTGCGCATTGTGAATGGCATTGAAAGGCTATTAAAGTTATACTGTGATAATAACTCAGCGGTTTTATTCTCCAACAACAACAGAAGCTCTTCTCGATCGAGACACATTGAGATAAAGTTTTTGGTTGTGAGGGAGAGAGTACAAAGTGGACAGATATCCATAGAACATATTGGAACGAACTCCATGATTTCGGATCCGCTCACTAAGGTTGTGATACCGAAAGTTTTTCATGAGCACACTGCTCATATGGGTGTCACATTATTTGAGACTATTTAGTTTCAGTGGGAGTTTGTTCATTATGGTTACATTGTATTTGTGTATACTCTGTTTTGTAATGGATATATTATGTTATTAATACTCAGTTTCTGCAGAAAATAAAGTATTTATTTTGTTACACTCTGTATTATATTTATGTTTGATCTCATTAAAGTATGACCAGTCGGAAACAGACATGATTAGATCACATTACATGTAGTTTCCATGCTACACTCCTATTATTGATCTATGTCATTTGAGAGTATTGGTAATGTGATTGATGGTGGTTTGAGTCACGATGAATATGGCGACTGACCCTTTAGTCCTTTATCGATATAATCAATGGACGAGATTGTTTGAGGCACCTTTAGTATGACTGCTTTAATGAGCTCATTAAGGTATATACATTTATATTTAATATATGTTAGCCCAAGTGGGAGATTGTTAGAATTAATTTTATATTGATAAAATTAATCCTCTAATTAATCATAAGTATGGGCTAAATATATTTAAATATTAAATATGTATTGCAGTCAAATTAAAATAGTCAATTAAAGTTTTGATCAAATTAGGATTGTTGACTATTGAGGTGTCCTACTCGTAATAGGATTATAAGTGTAGAGACCGATAAGAATTTCTGTTTTGTTGAATGACCAAAATAGAAATTAATTATCATCATCAGTTATAAATAAGGGGTCGTGGTCTCCGGGGAAACATAACAATTTTAAGAGAACATTACGTTCTTTCAGTAGTGCTTCCGCTAAACTTAAAGTGTGTATCCCCTGGAAGGCGACAAACTCCAAAATCGTCTTCAGCTTCAATATACGATGATGTCAGGTATGCAATTTAGCCTTTTGCAATTTAATTTGAATAATCTAGTGATCTATGCATATTTTAGATTTTAGAGGAAATCGGGTTTTCTCCCCCTTTCAATTATTAATTATGTAACACATAACAAGCTATTAGTTATTACTAATATATATATATATATGGGGCAAACTTAACTGAAAGATAACTGGTTGACCAAACTGGACAAGGTAACCACATAGTTGATCTGGTTCTCAAAGATAGCACTGAACCATTTCAGATCTGCCTCTGCCTGAACCCTAATTCTTTACTCATATATGTTCCAGTAATATCACAGTTAGTGAATCACATGTACATTTGCAGCTGCAAATTTTTATTCTGTCACATTACTAGCAGCAGCTTTGCATAAAAAAATTAAATTATAAAATAATTTCAAAATAAACTCTAATCCATTTATAATTTAAATTATTGTTAATATATATTGTTTAAACTGTAACCTATTGCAAAAATAGGAAAAGAGAGACGTGTAAGGATAGAATGAGGAAAAATGGGAACCAATTAATAAGCTCTAATTAAACTTATAATTATTATTTTATTAAAACTTAATATAATGATTTCTAACATCTTTTTGAATTAATCTAATTTCACTTTTTGTTAATCTCAAATTGAATTGAGTTAACATTTTTAAAAACTGTTTTGCATTTTATACGAGTTTTATTATTTTCTTTAAATTGAACATTTCTTATTTGTTTCTTATCTTTTCGAGTTTTATTATTTTAATCCAGCTGGTTTGATAAATTATAGGCCGATTACTTGTTGCACCGTCATGCATAAAGCTATTACCAAGATTCTAACAAAAGACTGGGTGGAATGTTGAACAGGATTATCAGTAAGGCTCAATCAGCTTTTGTTCCAGGCAGAAACATAGTTGATAATGTGTTGATGGCCCATGAATTGGCATATAATTACCACAGGAAATGAGGTAAACCAAAATGTGCTATGAAAATAGATTTAAGGAAAGAAATGTGCTATGAAAATAGATTTAAGGAAAGCCTATGACTCAGTGCAGTGGGATTTTCTTGAAGAAGTTTTAATGGGGCTACAATTTCCTTTTGAGTTTGTTAAATGGGTGATGAGATGTGTTAGAACTCCTAACTTCTCTGTGATGGTGAATGGGTCAGCTGAGGGCTTTTTCCTGGGTAAGAAAGGGCTAAGGCAAGGAGATCCTATGTCTCCTTTATTTTTTGTTTTGGTGATGGAGTATCTATCGAGGCTTTTGGTCAGTAACCTTCCCGAGTCTTTTCAATTCCATATTGGGTGTAAAAATTTACAGATTAATCATTTATGCTTCAAATGACTTGTTCTTATTTTATTATGGACATATAGACTCAATTCACTTTCTCCATGAAGCCTTGCAGCAGTTGAAAGCTACCTCTGGGTTGCAAGTTAATGAACAAAAGAGTGTTGTGTCCTTTAGTTGCTTAAGTCTGGAAGTTAAAGAGCACATTCTTCAATTCCTAAACTTTAGAGAGGGTGAGCTCCCTGTGACCTATTTGGGATTGCCACTTGTGTCTACTAGCATTTCTAAACTGCACTGTATGAAGTTAGTGGATAAAATTACTGCTCGCATCAATTCTTGGGCTGTGAGAAGTTTATCTTATACTGGGAGAATTGAGCTTATTAATTCTGTGCTTAGAAGCTCACAGGTATATTGGTGTAGTATGTTTTTGCTGCCTAAGGCTGTGGTAAATGAAATAGATAGTAGGTGTAGACAGTTTTTGTGGTGTGGGTCCTTAGAGCATTTTAAGAAGTGCCCTGTGGACTGGCAGTTTGTGTGCAAACCTAGGAAGGAAAGGGATTTGGGCATAAAGGAGATCTATCCTTTGACTATTGCTGCTATTTGGGAAAAATGTTTGGAAATTGCTAGTTAACAAGGACACTTTGTGGGCAACTTGGGTAATTCAAAATAAATTGAGAAATCTATGTTACTGGGGCATCACTAAACCAATGGAAGCTAGCTGGTCCTGGAGGCATTTGCTGAATCTCAGGAGTAAATTTAAGAGGCATTTCAATTATGTACTGGGGAGATGTAATTTCTCTATTTGGGTTGACCCCTGGTTGCAGTGTGCAAGTATTGTAGATAAGTATCCTGCCTTGAGCATTAGCGATGCTGATATTCCAAAGAAGGCACTTGTTAGAGAGTAATGGAGAAATGGAAGATAGAGACTACCAGATCCAGTGAACAGTGTGACAGAGAGAGCTTGGGAAGATGTTCGTAGAGATATACGCTAAATGAGGAGCAAGATGATATTATTACTTGGAAGCTTACTGAATCTGGGGGATTCTCTGTTAAGAGTGCTTAGGAAGCATTGAGATGCTCTAGAAATGTGGTGAGCTAGTGGATAATGGTTTGGGGGTAAGCAATGTGTTCTTAGACATAGTTTGATTATGTGGTTGGCTTTAAAGAACAAGCTGGCTACAAAGAACAAGTTGTTTAAGTGGAAGGTTACTGATGATGATGTATGTGTACTGTGTAATAATGCTGCAGAAATAGTGGGGCATCTTTTCTTTAATTGCCAAATTAGTAGAAAGATTTGGCAAAGTATATTAAAAAAAATGTGAAATCAAAAGGCCTGTTTTAAGATGGCATCGTGAGATAAGCTGGTTTAAAAGAAAGCCTACTGCTAAGAGCTTTATTGCAATGGTGCGTAGATTAGCGTTCCTGGCTGCTGTGTATTGGATTTGGATTGAGAGAAATGTAGTTATTTTTAAAGGCATTCTTGCTGATCATAAGAGAGTAGAGAGAAGAGTTGTGAGCTCTGTTAAATTTAGCTTGGGTTGTATAAAAGATAGAGATAAGGTTTCTAATTTTTGGAACAAATGGATGAGTCCTTAATCTGTGTGGACTAAAGGTGTATAGTGGTGCTTTGTTTTTTGTACTGATGATTCTTTGGCAATAAAATCATGTTATTAACAAAAAAAAATGAACATAACAATTGCGCATATTATAAAATCCAATATTTATAAATTACAAACAATAATCAAAAAACTTTTTTATTCAAACAATTAATTTTTTAGATAAGATTAAGACATTTTCTTTGAACTCTTCCACCTTTTATTATTTTCAAATACTATCTCCAAATATATAAATTATCTTTATTTGTAATGCAATCTTTAATTTTAAGTTATGTATAACTGAAAATATACATGGATAAATATTATTTTGTTTGTTTGGAATTGTAAAATATGTGGTAAATATTGAAAAGATACTGTATATATATACTATTTTCGACCCCACAAAAATTAAAAAAGTAGATCAGACCATGCATAGACATAAACATAACTGATAAAAAAAAGACAAAAATAAATAAATAAATATAAGGGTAGTTGAAGTGATGCACAACCTCTATAGTTTCAAAGTCGATGGGGGCAGACTTCCATTTCAATGGATATATTCAATAAAAAGGTTCCTATTTAAGGTTGATTTGACTTCTAAGAGACCCTTTTATTTATATTATTTTATGAGATCGATCATTTGTATTATGTGACTATCTCCTACTCACTTATTACATATTGTCATAAAGTTTGGTTTAGCTATCACTCACCTTTTCAGTCAAATCATATTCATATATATAGTACCTTATTATTAACATATAGAAATTCAAAGAATTCAAATATCACAAAGAATATGTATATATATGTATATATATATATATAAACCATAGAGAAGATGAAAGAAATAATTCCTGCCAAAAAAAAACATTATAAAATATTCATGCCTTCTTTTGGGTTAATAATTAGAAAAACTAGTGGAGAGTTAATGTTCAGTTGCCATACCAATTTCCAAATGATGATCATCCTTTGGTATTTCTTGGGATATGTTCCTGTTTCAAGTCATTTATTAATAATAGCATCTGCAATAGTAATAATAAATTAATAATATATAAATTAAAGGAAAAAAAAAACACAGATTTAAACTAAAAAAATTAGAAAAATCACCTTAATTATATATATATATATATATGCATGGCATTAGATGAAGTTAAACCCTGAGGATTGGAGAAATTGAAGATTTTTAATAAGTTATTAGAGAAAAACAATGAAAGAGCACTGAGATATTGGCACGGCTCAATCAAATCATAAAATTTAATTAAAAAAAGAAAAAAAATCCAGTTAAGGAAATAAATTAGCAAGAAATTAATTAAGTGTTTCTTTCATATGATAAAATATATTATGTTCTGAGTGAACCAGGCCAATATCACAATAACTATTTCACAAAATACATATATATATATATATATGCTTCTTGCTTTGTTATAATTTCTTTGAGACCAACAAAACAAAATAAGCAAGAAACTATACATATATATACAAAAATATTAGTGATTTGAAAATCAAGAAACAGAAGGGGTGTTAGAGAATTTGAAGATGAAGAAAAAGAAGACAGAAGGAAGAGGAAAAAAAAAGGTTTATGATTAAGAAATGGAAATGGGAAATTGTAATAATGAAGGGAGAGATGAGAATGTCTGGGTAGGGGATATTAAGGGGGGGAAGAGGAATAATTATATGCTACAACCGTTGTAGCAATAAATGCCTACAACGGACCAATGGGATTCTTACACGTAGATTAAATGATTCATTTCATTGGTCCGTTGTAGGCATTTAATCTACGTGTAAGAATCTCATTGGTCCGTTGTAGGCATTTATTGCTACAACGGTTGTAGCATATAATTATTCGGGGAAGAGAGGGACTGCATTAGCATTTATAACCGCTACTACCAATGCTGAAAACTGGGCCACTGCATTTATTTCCTTTTATTCTTCCTTTTTTCCCCTTCTCATTACTAATTATCACTAGGGCTGAGTAGAAATTATGTAACGGACTAATTCCATCTGAACCGAATGGTTTTGATCGAATTGGGCTGATTGGCTATATAAAGTTGGTCGACATGGGATACATCTTTTAAAGAAAATTTTAAATTCGTTTGGGTGTCGGATCAGGTTCGATTTTTCGCTTGAATCTGCATTCGGCCGAATATAAATAATGTATATTACATGTATAATATAAGTGAAATGGCACCTTTTTTTTCTAGAAAAGACGGCCCTTTTTGGTTTTTATATAGAGAAATGCTATGTGATTGTTCAATAATTATTTTTTTTATTGGCGAGAAAATATTTATCATCACTCCAATGTCAACCTCATGTTCTTGGAGAAATACAATATAATCATCTGGTATTGCACTTTTTCTCTCTCTAGTGGATCTTCTTAATGTCAATGTTTCTTGAGGTTGTAGAGTTTATTCTTCTGGAACAATTTCTTGAACTTGAGTGGGAGATTCAATGATATTGTCTGGAATTGCATCTTGAACAATATCAGGTATGGAGTATTGTTCTTGATTATTGTCAAGAGCAATTAAAGGAATATTTACATATTTCTCTTCAAAGTCAAAGTCTTTAACTCTTTCTCCCCTTGCAAACTCAACATCCTCAAAAAATCGGGCATTTCCCGTCTCAAATATAGCCTTAGATGTGGGATCATAAAATTTATAACCCCTGGATCTTTCAGAATATCCAATAAAGTAACAACTGACAGTTCTTGAGTTCAGTTTCTTTTCATTTGGCCTGTAAGGCCTTGCCTCAGCTGGACATCTCCATATATGCAAATGCTTAAGACTAGGCTTTTTACCTGTCCAAAGCTCATATGGAGTTTTTGCAGTTGCCTTAGTTGGAACTCTATTGAGTATATAAGCTGCAGTCTTTAATGCCTCTTAATAAATAAATATATAATAAATATTTTATAGCTAATGAACAAAAGATTATTGAACAATCATTTTTCAAAATAGCTATAATTAATATTTTTCTCTTTTATAAGCATCTTAAATGAGATGCTAGCCCAAGGTTCACTCTAAAAACGAAGAAGTCTTCTTTCTCTTTCGCTACCGACTCTCTCTCTCTCTCTCTCTCTCACTTTCTCTTTCTTAGATTCTCCTAAATTTCTTGATGAGTTTTAATTAATTTTCTATTAGGGTTTTAATTTTTATATATATTTCTGTTAGAATTTTTTTAGGGTTATAGTTTGTTTTTCTTTTTTAGTTTGATTTTTTATTAGGATTTTGATTTTTTGATTTATTATATAAAATAATTTTTGAATATGTTAATGTTGATTTAGGGCTTGTGATTGTGTTCTCTTGTTCATTCATGGCTTCATGCAACAAATTTGAAAAATTGAGGTATGATGCATCTACATATGTTGCTGTATGCATCTAATTTCACCATATTTTACCCGTCCAAATCTATATACACATTGATCAATAAAAAATTTAAGTTGAATCAGTCGAGCTTAGTAAGAGATTTTTCAGTCGTGCTTAATAAGAGATTTTTATGAAGAGGTTGAGTTCGACTGGTTTAAAAAATACTATAAATCCGATTGAATTCGATCTATGTACAATCCTACTTATCACACTTCTTTTTTATCTACCAAGGGCACCCAATCTTTTTAATTTTCACAATTTTTTTAAAGAAAATTTTTCATCAGACGTCATATTGGCATATTTTAAATGCCAATAAATAATTTAATTTTTATTGGGTTATGTTTCATTTTTATTGAAATTTATTGCATTATAATATAATATGTGTAGTTTTCTTATTAATACCTTTGAAAAAAGTTATTATAATAAATTTCAATGAAAATGAAATATATTCTAATAAAAATTAGAATATTTATTATTACATAGAAGGTGCCATCCTTAAAAAAAAACCTTTAAAAAATATAAATTTACATTATATTTTTCCTAGTAAACTATTATGTCAATAAAATTATATATGGATATAATAGATATTTAATATGTTAATTAATTAATTAAAATGATAAGTAAATTATAATTTAAGATCAATAAAAAAAATGTTCTTATTAATTGAAAACAAAAGAAATATTTAGCAAGAAATAGACAATTATTTATAAACATAGATACGTTGGCTGCATAATTACATAAATTTTCTTTTTATTTTTTCAGTGCAGTTGTTTTTCTTTTCCTTCTTTCCTTTTTTCTAATCTGTAAGTTGATATATGTAGGTTCATTATGTGTTTCTGCTAATACAGTTTTAGTAAGAAATGAAGTATATATATATATAATGTATGCGGACGATGTGTTGAATAATCTTATATGAAAAACTCATCCCATTCATTTAGTTAAAATAGCACATATATATTTATATATTTGATAAGCGACTCTTTTAATTTAATAAGGACAAGTTAAGACTATTAAGCATGTATATCATATCGTAAGCGACTGTTTTAATTTAACTAAAAAATTTAAATTTAAATTTTTAAATATACAGATGTATTAAAATTTGATCGAGAGAGTTTTATTTTTTTAGTAATATTATTATTTCTTTTAAAAAATAAAATTTACATTTCAGCCATAAATTGGAGCTTAAAAGAAAAAAAAAAGAAGAAAATAAAAAAAGAAAAGAAGATGATGGCGATACTTACTGTGTTAACCGAACCAGAAAGACTACATGAAACTATTAAATGAGGGAATCTCTCCCTGGGACGGACTGTCTCCAACATTAATGCCTTAAGCTACCCCTTTCCAGTTTTTCCACTGTTTTTTTATGACTTTTAACGCTCCCCTGACCGTCAACCTACTTTTTTTTAACAACCAGCCCTTGCTTTCTACTTTCTTCATTCTTGTAATATATTGTAATTTTGATAATAAATTATTAAAGTAAAAGATAATGATTAAATTAAAACTTATTTAATTAAGAGAAATAAATTATTAAAGAAATAAATTAAAATAATGTAATATAATTATATATAAAATTATTATAAATACTTAGTAAATTTTTACAGTTAAAATATTATTGTTTGAAAATATTTATTAAAAAAATAGATAAATAATTATATCTTAGAAATTAAATAAATATTTATTATAGTATCACTTTAGAAAATTTAAGTGTCACTAATTTACCGAAACATCTTTAGAATTTAAAAATATAAAATTACATGTCATATTCATAGTATATATCTATAATAACTAGGATATAATTTAAATTAAATAATATTCTTATATTATTATATAAACGAATCTAGTTGCAGCTATAGAATATCAAAAGAAATTTTGTTGATTAAACAAATATAGTTCTTGGCCTAAGAGAGTGGGTAAATATATAATATTGTATTTTAAAATATTATATTTATATGATTTTGAGAAAAATATTTATTAAATTTAAAGTGATAATTTATTCCTAAATGTTAATTACTTTTTTATTAAGTGAGAACAAATAATAGTAATTTAAATTTATATATATAAATGATTGATTATATTATGATGGATAAATAATTTATATACACTCTTTTATAAACTTATCTGATCGCACATTGACAATGAGTGTTTAAATTTAATGATATTATAAAAATTATCTTTGACCGGTGTAATTGCTCTGCACATGTATATTGAAGTTATTTCTTTTTGGGCTTGCGAGTTAAGTTATCATACGCCTTTGAATTGAAATTAGAATAGTAAAAATTTATATTTGAGTGTATGTAAAAGATGGCCGAGATTAAATTATATTTATCCAGCTGAGTTATAAATGATGTTTATTTAAATAATATATATAATTAAACTTTATTTGTTCTCCCTTGTTACATATTTATCTATTCACTAAGTAGTTGGACTCACCCCTTATATATAATATTTCATATTTTGAAGAATAAACCAGTAGAATATCCCTTTAATTTTTTCTTCTTCAGCGTGTAGATAAGGTTGGGCCAACATATCTATCATTGGAATATATTTACGAAGTATTATATTAATGCATTGAACAATAATTTAATGTATTTAGGCATTTAAGTTATGAGTGAAGTATTATTAGAAATTCAATAATACAGTAGATTACAAGATTAGTCCACCCTTAATAGTAATAGCAAATGGGTGTGACATTTTATGATATAAGAGCATAGATTATAGATTTTGTAAACTTATGTAAAAGGACTATAGAAAATTTAAAGTTAGGTAATTAAGAATAAGAAATTAATTTAAATTATTAATGTCACTAGAAAATTTCTCAAATTCAAGGAAAAATTTATTTTTTTAAAGTTGCATATTGAGGAAAATTATACATGAGTCAAAAGAAATTTTAAATCAAAATTGTATTTACACATCATAGCATCCCAGTCATATAAAAGTCAAAAGTATTTAAAAAATTTTATAAATATTTGCTCAAGAATTAAGAGATTTAGTAAAATATACTAATATATAAATATTATAGTACATAAGTTAATGGATATAAAAGTGTCATATAGATAATTCATATTATATGATTTATTTTTATATGAAAATGCCATCACTAATACGAGGTGGTAGAGGCCATGGTAGAAATACTTGCCGAAGAAATCGAATGGTTAGATTAGTAGATATTGGCTGACATCTTAGGGATCCTACTCTACTCCCTTCCGGTGAGACAGCCAATTTTGATGCATCAAGAAATAGTGAGCAGAATAATATTACTGCTTCTCAAGAAGGCTGATCTGGAATAAATTCACCTGCTTCACCTTATGTACCTCTTATTCCACCTGCTGCATCGCCAAATCAAATTGATGTTAATACTATTGTTGCATAAGCTATTACAACTATAATAGCTACAAGAGAACAACGGCCACATGCTTGGGCAATAATTTCACATTGCCATAATTGTGGAGCGGAGATTTTTGATGGTACTCTAGATTTCAAAAAGGCAGATGATTGGCTCGGAAAATTAAAAAAGCTTATTCTTTAATAGGAGTTGCTGATGCTGAAAAACTAAGATATATTCAGGCTTTTCTTAGGAAGAATAGTTAATGGTTGTTACACTAGATTGGTTCAGTCTCATGGTGTTGGGTTGACATGGAATACATTTGAGACAGAGTTATATAAGCAGTATATCACTGGTAATTATAGAAGAGAAAAGGAGAGCTTGTTTTTCCAACTTAAACAAGATGGGATGACGATCCTTTAGTTTATCGACAAATTTGAAGAATTATACAGATATATAGATCATATGGTGTCTAAAGAAGAAGACAAGTGCAATAGATTCTATGAAGGTTTGCATATCAATATTCGCAAGGAATTGTTACGAGATCATGCCAGTACTTTTTTGTGTTATGGTAGATGGTGCATTGGAAAAAAGAAAAGTTAATAAAAGAAGAAACAAAGTTCGAGAATAAGAAAAGAAAGCAGACTCACAGTTTTTTTCCGGGATTTGGTGACAGACAGATTAAGAAAGACGGCAGTTCTTATTCTAGGCCTTACCCTAAAAATACTAGAAGTCAATCTGTGAGACCAGACCAGCAGATGAACCGACCCCATATTAGTCAGAGTTCAGTGAGGCAGTCTGTGGGTAATTTTACTAGTGCACCAAGATTTGGATAGGGTAGCATTCTGGGAACTAATTAGAGACTACGACCTATATTCCCTACATGTGGTAAACATCACAGTGGAGAATGTAGAGCCAATTTTAGAGGATGCTATCAGTGTGGTAATGTAGGTCACATAAGAAGCGACTGTCTAATGTTAGTGATGCCTAGTGAATCGATTCAAGCATCATCAACATTTGTACCTTAAAGAGGAGGCAAAACTCAATCACAGGACAGATGAACTGAGAGAGGAAGCAACAATGGTGTGGATAGACAGGATGGAATCATATCTTCTGGTCAGACAAGTAGACCTCCTGTATAAGTCTAGGTGTTTGCTGTTACTCAACAGGAAGCTCTAGCTTCCCCTGAGGTGGTTACTGGTACGTTGGCTATTTTTGGATGCGATGCTCATATTTTTATTGATCATGGCTCCATTCATTCATTCATATCACATGCATTTATCATATATGCAAATGAGAAATTAGGTTCTTTAGACAATGAATTAGTAGTGAGTTTTTCAGTGGGACTTCTATGATGTGTGAGTATGTGTATAGAGATTCATCAATCCAGTAGGTGATTTCGAATTATTAGCAGATCTTATTCCTTTGCCTATACAGGAGTTTGATATTATTCTTGGAATGGATTGGCTATCTCATCATCATGCCACTATTGATTACTTTGAGAAGAAGGTTATTTTTGGTTTGCCTAGAAATTCTACTCTTACTTTCTATGGGGAGCGAAAATTTCTTTCATCTTGTATTATTTCTGCTATGACAGCCAGAAAGTTACTTAAGAAGGATTATCAAGCATATCTAGAACATGTAATTGATACATAATTAGAAGGGCCTAAATTAGAAGATATTCCTATAGTATATAAATTTTCAAAGGTATTTCCAGAAGAACTTCCAGGATTACCTCCTAATAGAGAAGTTAAATTCTCTATTGATGTTCAACCATGCACAGCTCCTATTTCTCAAGATCCTTACAGAATGACTCCTACAAAGTTGAAGTAACTGAAGGTGCAATTGCAGGAACTATTGGATAAGAAATTTATTAGGCCTAGCATTTCACCCTGGGGAGCTCTTGTGTTGTTTGTGAAGAAAAATGATGGATTCATGAGATTATGCATTGTTATAGATAGCTTAATCGAGTCACAATTTGAAACTTGATAACTTTATGACATTGAGCTCATGAACTTCACTTTGGTAATATTGAGCCCTCAAATTTTCCGATTTATGAATATTAGGTCATTTTCTAACAGAATTGACTAAATATGTGAAATATTTTGTTAGATGAGGTATTGACGCCATTAGTCAATTCCATTAGAAAATGGTCTAATATTTATGAATCGCAAAATTTGAGGGTTCAATATAACTAAAGTGAAGTTCAAAAGCTTAATATAAAAAAGTTGTTAAGTTCAGGGGCTCAAAATGAGTTTTTCCTATTATATATGTCTTACACTGATTATTATATATGTAATATTGAATTCCTTTATGCTTTTAGTGAAAGAAAAAATTTGTATAATAACAAATTCTAGAATATGTTACTTTTAAATGGTGGTCAATTTCTTGTTTTCTACTCATTTAGAGAGTGTTTAGCTTAACTTGTAAACTAGTTTGACTAAGTAAAGTCGACATGTTTATTTAAATAATTTTATTAATTTATAAGCCCAATTTATTTATAAACTGAAAAAATAAATTATGGGGTATTAATTTATTATTTTAGTGCTTACAAACACTTAATTTATAAATTAGTTTGACCAATTATTTTACTACGTTGCCTCTATTTATTTTAATAAATACTCGTAGTAATATAATTTTATATTATTTTTAGTCATTTTAATAATAAATGTGTTTATAAGTTTTTTTTACAACATATTAGATGTTTATCAGTCACTTATAAGCATTTAAAATAAATACGTAATTACTTAAAATTTTAAGAGCTTATAATCATAAGCTTATAAGCACTTAGTGCTTATAAACTAAATTTTATAGGAATAATGTATTTTTTGATTACTGAACTTTATGTCTTTTGTATATTGAGCATTCTGAACTTTTATTTAGTAATATTGAGCTCCTTAACTATATGTGCTAGTAACATTGAACCTTTTTATAATAGTAGTTAAATGCGTATTTTTTACGCGCTATCATTGAAGGGCTCAATGTCACTAAATAAAAGTTTAGAGGCTTAATGAGAAAAATATATAAAGTTTAGAGACTAAAAAATGTGTTGTTCCTTAATTTTTATCAAAAAGTACAATTTTGCTCCAATACCCACGCTATTTTAAGGCCAATTAATGAAAACACACGTTTAACTTCAGTTAAAAAAGGGCGTAATGTCACAAATTCACATAGTTGAATGACTTAATATTACTAAATAAAAGTTTGGGAGGCTCAATATGCAAGATACGTAAAGTTCAAAGGCCAAAAAAAAATATATTTTCCTAATTTTATAGGCTAAGTTAAACATCCTTTTAGTATCATCGTTATTAAAATATAACAATATTTTTAAATTTTATATGTTATCATATTTCAAGTAAAGCTAAGCGTTTATTTGGTGAATAACAAATTCTAGCACTTATTAAGTGTTTAAGATATATATTAGATATAAAAAATTTCTAGGAAAATTCTCATTTCTTCACCTATAGCTTCACAAAGAGTCAAATATTATTTTCAATAAAGAATCCAATAATATAGTTTAATAACCAAATATATATAATCATAGTGATATAAAAAATTCTTACATTTATTTTAAAAAATAGGTCATATATTTATATGTAATGAAAGTATATTACACCTAATGTACTAAATAATTTATCAAATTACATAAATACATATCTTTAATTAAAAAAACTACATAAACACATATTTTCTTAGGGGATAATTTATAATCATGATGATAAGTATATTATTATGGGTACTTTTTTATATTTATGTTTTAATTTTAGGGGATTTAATTATTTTTTATATGTCTTTTTCTATTTCAAGGGATTTTTTTGTATGATATCTATATTTGTGTCATAGCATTACACAAAGGTCAAATATTGAAATTGATAGCATATTCAATATTACTTATTGCTTCAAGCTTTCACTAGACTAGAAATATCATCAACTATATATAAAGCTTAAGGACATTACATAAACAACAAAAAAAACCTCAATGGCATGTAAATAAAAAATAAAAAAATTAAATGAACATTTTTGTTATTCCCTCTGTGTATAGGGATGTGCATCTATGTAATTAACCAAACCGAATCGTATCAAAATTTAAAATTACCAAAATTTTAATACTTTTAAAATAATAACAAAATTGAACTAAAATTAATAAAATAATAAAATATAACTAAATATGTAACTCCCTTATAACCTATATACGTATAATATATACATTTCGCATATGTAAAATATACATATAGAATACCAAAATGTCATAAATTTTGCCCTTTGTAAAATTTTTATAATTCCAAAATAAATAATTTAAAACCTTAAATTGTACTTTAATAAATAAAAAAACATATTCAATAGTAGTTTAAACACTAAAAATACTTATTTTAATAAAAAAAATTTCTGAAAAAAGTTCGCCAATGATTTATTTATAATTTAGATAATCTCAAAAATTAATTACACAATTTGCATAAAATTTAACACTCCCAAGTAAATCACATTCACCCGATACTCTAAGATGTTCTCAAAATTCTTCCAATTCTCAAACATACATTTTATATGACTAAAAAGGTATAAAAATATACCAAATATACACATTTAGTCTAAAAACTTTATAATTTACATCTTTTAAAATATATAAATATAATGTACATACTTAAAACAAATTTCACAAAATTAAAAATATTTGCATGAAGTGCAGCTAGCTTTGATTCATGACAGTCAATCCAAACTCCAAAATGAACTAGTCACAATCTAGACCTGTTGTGGTCTAGTAGAACTCTTCAAAATCTCTAGATCAACTCTATTACCTGAGAGATGAATTTTAATCGCGTTAAACTAAAAGTCTAGTGGTACATATTTTAATATAAAAACATATGACATTTTATATGCAATGCCATAAATGCATTATACTACAAATATCGAGCAATATATATATATATATACTTTTATTAAATATCAATCATTCACATACACTGAACCTAAAAGTCTTTATATATTAGTTTAGTTTCAAAAATATTATCTTGGGCTAGCTCAATCATCTATGACATCAGTGTATATCACCCGAAGTCATACAAAATCTACCCAAAAGCGTAATAATATCTGTGACATCAACATGTCTCACCTCAGGACATAATATTATCTGTGGCACTAGTGTATCTCACCCAGCACTACAAGAATGTATTGAATTACACAGAGAAATTTACCGATAAATTTTTTTATTGATAATACTGACAGAATACCGAGAGAAAATATTAAAAAATAAATCAATAGATTACCAACAAAATACTAACAGAAAAATTTATCAACAGATATTTTTTCGATAATAATAGCGCCAGTAGATGACGTCAATAATTACCAATAAACTTTACTGACAGAAATGTCAAAAAGTCGGTAATATTTAGAGTGAATATATTTTTTACTAATAAAATTACTGAGAGAATATATTTTTTGTTGGTAATACCTAGAGAATATATATTTTGTCGATAAAATTACAGAGAGAATATATTTTTTATCTGTAAAATTATAGAGAAAATAAATTTTCTATTGGTAAAGTTACTGAGAGAACATATTTTCTATTAGTAACACCGAAAGAATATATTTTTGTCAATAAAATTAATTTATTTTTATACATTTTAGAATAAAAATTATAAAAAAAATTATTTTTAATTTTTTTTAATTAAATAGAATATGTTTTAGGGAATTTTAAAATTTTTTGTTATATTTTTAGAATTTTTTGGTAAATAGAAATATATTATGGTATTAGATTTTTAAGGATATTTTTTTATTTTTTAAAAGATTTTAGGTAAATTTGATTTATTTTTATAAATTTTGGAATTTTAATTATAAAAATGAACTAAAGAAAAAATCTATTTAATTAATCAGAATAATTCTTAGGATATTTTAAAGTTTTCATTATATTTTTAGAAATTTTTTGGTATTTAAAAAATTTTTAGAGTGTTAGATTTTTTAAGGTATTTTTAGTGATTTTTAGATTTTTAATTAAAAAATTATAATTTATGATTTTTTGAAATTTTAGATTTAGTGTAAAAAAATATAATTTAGGGTACATTTTATGATTTTATAGATTTTTAGCTAATTAGTTTTAAGAATTTAAATTTTTGGGTATTTTATTAATTTATATAAAATAAGTTTTTAATTTTTTTTGTTATTTTATGAACTTTTAGTTAATTAATATTAAGAATTAAAATTTTATGGTTATTTTATTATTTTATAAGAAATTATTATTATTTTATGGATTGTTGCACATCCAAGAGATGTTCAAAGCTGGATGAGAGAACAGATGCAGATTGAGATGCAGAAATTGGTCCCACAAAAGCTTAATGAGTTTATAACTAACTTTATGCAATATATATTCAATCTTTTACGATAGTTTTCTCCGGATGATTCTCCTTTACCTCCATCTCCACCACCTCCTATTTATACTTGATTTCAGTTTTTTTATATGTAATTTATATTTTAATTTTATATATTTTATATATTTTATATTATTTTTATGTACATTTATTTTTTACTTATTCATTTCTTAAATTTAATTTTTATTTAAATATAAATTTAATTTTTATATTTTATATTTTTTTAATATTCAATTCATTCATATATTTTATACATACATTATAAAAATAAAAAATAATAAAAAAATATATTTTAAAATTCAAAAATAATTAAATTTTATACAAAAAAAATTTTACCGACAGATTTAAATAGTCTGTCGGCAAATATATTACAGACATAAAATTTTGTCGATAACACCGATAAAATGAGGGATACTTGATTTTTTTTTTGGAATTGCCAACTAAGTTATTTTTTGTCGGTAATATCGACAGAATTTTCTGTCGATAATACCTACAAAATTTTTTATTGGTATTACTGACAAAATATCTCATTTTGTCGGTAAATTTATAGATGACATTTCTTTCGAAAATACTGGCAGAAAATTTTTTGTCAATAATTTACCGATAAATATTTATTTTTGCCTGTATTTTTATTACCGGTAAAAAATATGACTGCATAAATTTTTTATTAGTAATCTGCCAGTAAATTTAATTTTTGACGAAAAAAAAATAAGAATTACTGATTAATTTTTTTGTCGGTAATCTGGTACATTCTTTTAGTGCAGAGGCGAAGTAATATCCAACATCAATATCTCAAAACTAGACTTTATATAAGATTTACATGCAATCATATTTCTCATAATTCATTTTTCTCTTATTTTTACCACATTTCATATTCTTTTTCCAATTGGCAACTCATAAAGTACATCATAATCACATACATTGCTAATGTGGATCACTTTCATATTTTAGTACATAATTTACACTTTTTACAATTCAAACATAACATCCTAATTTGCTATTTTCTAATGGCTTAACATAGACATGACAATTGTTTAGGAACCGCCAGTTTTAGTTCTTAAACTGTTGATTTTAGTTTAGAAAATTCCGGTTTGACCTCGGTTTAAAAGCGGATCGAGAGACAGTTTAAAGGGAGAATTTGAAGGAATAGTTCAAAAGTTGTTTATGACGGTTCAAAGCGGTTTAAAATAATTTAAGAGACAAATTACTTGTGATTTTAATTTAAAAGTTAGAAAAATTATTGTAATTAAATTAAAATTAGTAATAAAATAAAATATTAAAATTAATTTACTAAAAAAATAATAAAGAGAATACATAGGCAACTTAAAAAGTTAATTTGCTTATGCACCTTTTGGGATTTAAAAAGAAATCAACGTTCACGTATTTGTTTTGCTATGCAATTGTTGAATATTATCATCATTATTTTAATTTTTAAATTATATTTTCTATGCTTATTAACCTAGAATATTCATCAATTATATTATTTCATTTCTTAATCCAAAATGTGAACCTTAACTATTTGTCCTTATTTTTTAGAAATCATAATGTAATAAATTTTTTTAAAAAAATAATACATGAGATAAAAAATTAAAAATAATAGAAATAAAATAAAAATAATATGAATAAATTTTAAATATAAAATAAAATGCAGTGGTTAAAATTATAATGTAAAGAATATTTAAAAAAAAAGAATGTAGATTGTAGAAAATATTAAAGAGTGAATTAAAAAATATAAATTATAGAGAATATTAAAGATTATAATAAATAAATAAAACAAGTATAATAACCTAAATAAAATGAAGTAATTTAACGGTTTGAACTGCAGGTTTCAAACTGCGAAAATTGCCAGTTTAATGGTTTTTAAAAATTAAAAATCTGAATCAAACCATGAATTAAGGTTTAGGTCCTGGATTGACACTGTTTCAGTTTTGACCGGTTTCGGTTTCAATTTTTGCCTGTTTGATTTTAGTCCAATTTCAATTTCAAATTGAGCTGTGGCCATGTCTAGCTTAACATGCCATAAACAATGCAAATCAAGCATTGTTATTACAAACAATACTTCACATATTCATAAACATATATTCAAGTAACATAACACAATCAATATGTGTAATTTGTTATGCCAAAAATCATTGCAATCAATTACATTATATGTCAAAGTATGTACTAACTTTTTTCAAGTAAAAATGAGAGTTTAATCTTCACTCCATTCCAAAATCTCCTTTTGTCTTTCACTACTAATTTGTGAAAAATACTATCTACTTAAGACCTATTCAAAATGTTAGTGTGTATGATGCATTAGAATCATATTTCTACACATTTTAACTACTAAAATCATTTTAACACATTTTTCTCCAACTTTTAAAAATTTTCCATAACATTCTTTAATTATAAAACTTTATTCTAATCAATTCTAATTGGTATTCTAAGTTTATTTTCATCATTAAAATTATTTTATAACATGATTTAAACAATGAAATCAATTGAACATCCATTCTTTAACAAAACCTTTTCAAAATCCTAAATTTAATACTAATTCATCCATACTCCATCTAAACTTAAACAAATCAACTATCTAGCTATAAAATCTATATCTCCTCATTAAAATAACACATTCCATACCCATTTAACACATTAAATAAAACCTCATCAAAAATTCAATTCATGCATAATTATATATCTTAAGAAAACATAACAAAAATTAAAGAATTTTTAACTCTATCAAGCAATTTCTTTAAAAACTATATAATTACTTTGAAAATTTGAGTAAATTTGATGTATTAAATGAAGCCCAAGCTCCCTCCAAACAACTATGGAGTTCGGCCACCAAGGGGGAGAAGAAGGAAGATGGAAATTTTGAAATTTTGATTTTTTTTCTTTCTTCTTCAATATTAACCATGTATATATATTATTATATTAATTGATTAATTAATTATTTAAAAATTCTATTTTCTTTCTTCCATTATAAATTATTTTAATTTTGAATTTTTTAATTATTATTATTTTATTTTTTTACTTTTACTTTTTGTTTTCTACCCTTTTACCATTTTATCCCGACTTTACTATTTACTTTAATTTTATATATTATTTATATTTCACATATATTTATATATATATTCTTATTTTTTCATCTTTTAACTCTTCATTTATCCCTTAATTTATTTATTTTATTTTATTTTATTTTATTTTATTTTAGTAACTATGCAGATGTTACAAAATCAAACTGAATTAAATATTTTTTTATTTGATTATCGATTATACCTGAATTAACTAAATAATATTAATTTTTAATTTCAATATCATTAATTTATATATTATTAATATAAGAATAAATAAAAAATAAACATATTATTAAAAATATTAAATATTATATATAAAAAACTCATAATAAATACTATATTATTGCTAAAAATTATATTTAGTATATTAATACATAAAATTCAATTATTTCAGTTAGTTCAATTACTAATTTTGAGATAATCAAATCGAAAACTAAAAAATTTATAAATAAAAATCAAACCAAATTGAAAATGGAATCACATATTACATAAATAATCGAATTTCATTGGTTCAATTTGTTTTTCTAGTTAAAAACAAATAATGCATGCTCTTATCTATCGAATTGATAGACACACTTTGTACAATTAATAATATTTAATTATTTTAGTTAAAAATATAAATTTTTATATAAATTTACTATACTCAAAGAAATGCATTTTTATACATAATGACATATATCCATGATCTTCATTTTGAAGGATAAAATATATCTTTACTGCATGCTGAATTGTTAATTTTTTTTAACTACTATTATATACTGAGGGGGTTGATAAATATAGGAGAATATTAAGAATACAAATACATACATAATATATTGGTATATTGAGCGCTATTATAACTAAAATATATAGAATTGGACAATTAAGTGATATATCTTCATTATATATTAGCTCTTATATTTTTTTTTATTTCTAATTCTTGTGGGATTATCCTTAATATTCCTATTCAAACAACAATTTGAATACACATCCAATTATCAACTGGACTAGACACTAGGCTGATTGGGTTTGGACACCTAGCACGAAAAATCAGGAAAAAAATTCAAAAGGATTTTTGAAATACAGCAGTTGGGAATACACATCCAACATGGACTTGCTATGATGCTATGTTATTATTATTATTATTATTATGAATTGAGAAGGTTGACAAATATAGAAGAATATTAGGAACATAAACACACACACAACATATATTAATATATTGGATACTATCATATAGCTAAAATATCTAGTACTAAATCTTTAGATGATAAATCCTTCTTATATATTATCCCTTATATTTTTTTTTTCATTCTCATCCATTTGGGTTTTTGTTAATATGAATCAATAAAGATTCCAGAAATTGAAGTTGTGTTGAGCCATCATTGATGATGATGACAACCCACTTATGATTTTGTCATTAACCCTAAATCTAAGCTATAATAAGAATATATATATATATATATATATATATATTTGTGGGGAATAAAGTATCAAATCAAATAAATATTAGCATGTAAATAATTAATATAAAAATATGTTCTTTAACCTTAATATCTAACTTCTATGGTTGACTTTTTCAAATTTATATTAAAAAAATTAATATGAAGAATTTAATATAGTATCAGAGCCAAACACCCTTACTTAGTGGTCTAAATAGTGACCATTGAAATATAGTACTATATTTCTAGATGGCCTGAACAGTAACTATTATGTATTTATCAAGTATTAACTGAGTAGTTGACACTTGAGAAGAATTGCTAAGTATGACACAATCCCACACCGATTAAATATATAGAATGTTAAATGAGCTATATATATAATTAGAGTCTCCAACCTTAATAATCAACTTTTTGAGGTTGGCTCTCTTAAAAGTATATAAATTGGTATAACATTTCTACACAAGCAATTAATTAAGTTTGCAAATTTCTAACACATTTAATGATGCTACATATAATGAAAAATTACAATTTAATTAATAATTTTTTCTTACATTATTATTTATATATAGGTATTACATGAAAACTAATATCCTAAATGTATTGATGAAAGCAAGTTTTGTATATTGATTAAAATTAAACAAGTAAAACTTCTTTTAGAAGTAGTTTGTACATTATTTTGGCCATACGAACTTTCAAATAATTAAATAAATATGTAAAAGGTTGCTTTTTTTTTATGAAAAGATAGAATTTTTATAATTTAGCAAACTTTTAATTTTTTACATTAGTACTTTATGAATAAGTAATTTCTAAATATAAAGATTCAACCTATTATTAACACCTCATCTATTTTATGACTTGTCATGATTTCATAATATATGATATAGTTTAATTCTTGTATATTTTGACTTTCATCCTTTATGATATGATTTTTCATTATAATTTTATAGTTTAAAAATCATGGATTTTTAGACCATCAATTTGATGGTTTTTCATGATTTTTTTACAATTTTATCTTTCAAAAAATTCAAAATAAATTTTTAAATATCAAATATAGATGCTAATAGACAATTTTTCATTTCTATATTTTTTATTTCTGTAACATATTAAAATCTTAAAAATATTATTATATTAAATAAAAATATTTTTTATTTAATCACACTATACTATTATATCTCTCTAAATATGATAAATATTATTTACAATGTCATACCATATAATATTATATAATATCATATATTACTAAATCACATTGTTAATCATCCAAAACAAAGTGTAAATTTAAAACATAATTTAATTTCAATAAATATGGAAATTAATTTCATTTCAATAAATATACAAGATATTTGTATCCTTATAAACTAGTTTAATTTTTTTAATTTAGAAATTCTAAATTTTTTATTGGTCTACATTTCGTAAATAATTTTAAAAAATTAAAATTATTTAATTATTCTCATTTTGCAAGTATGGAATATGATATTTCAAAAATAAAGTATGGAAGATTAGTAAAATTTATTTAATTTAAAATATTTTTATAAAAATATATTATTTATTATTTTTTAAAATGAAAATTTCAAAATTAATCTTTATTTTTATTAATTTTAGCCAGTTAATAAATAATTTTTGAAAGCATTAAAATTATTTAATTAATCTCTATTAATACGGAAGATCAATAATAAAATTTATTTAATTAAAAATATTTTTATAAAAATATAATAATAATACCTTCTCCGTTCAGTTAAAATTGTCACTTTTATACAAAAATTTATTCCTCTTAAATTACCACCTTATACAATAAAAAAAATAAACTTTTTTCAACTATACCCTTATTATTAATAGTTTAATTAATAAAGTAAGAATATAGTATTAATAAATTAATAGAGAATATTTTAATATATTTAAAATAATTTTATATAATATCTAAAAAATTTAATAATTTGTTTAATATGTATGCATGAGCTGAAGACGACGATTTTAAAGAACAGAGAGAATAATATTTTTTTAAAATAAAAAATTTAAAAACTAATCTTTATTTTTTTACTAATTTTAGTAGTCAGTAAATAAATAAAGTGTTTTTTTTATTTGTCTAGTTAAATGTTGCTTTATGGCAAGTTTCTCATTTTCTCATTACTGTTCGAGCTTTTGTCATATAATAAATACAAAAAATCTGTTGTTCGTGAGTCTGAGCATCAATTGATTGATGTTTTTGACAAGTGAAAACTCTTACCATTTCTATGCGGGGCCTAACTCAAACATTATCTACACAAAAATATGATATAGAAACTAATATATAAAGAATATTTCATTAATTTAATAACTTTTTTTAAATAAATAAATTTTTTAATAATATATTATTATATTACTATTTGATAGACAATAAAACACTAAATCACAATAAAATCCATGGGAGTCTTAGTTGGGACTCATTTATTATTATTATTGGTACTAAAAATCACATCTCTCCTTTTGAAATTTCAGCCCCAATTGTACATCTCTCTACATTTTTTATATAATTTTATACTTAATAAATAATTAAAATATATATAATATTGTAATTAATATTAATATGGAAATCTAAGGGTTTATTTTTTCTACAATGTCTTTTTTAAAAATATTCAACTGAGTTCGTATCAATTAAAACTTAATTCGAAAAAAGTTAATTGGGATTTGGAATTGACTTAACTATATGAATTCTTTTTTTTTTAATTTTAAGTAATTAAAAAATGAACTTTTTTTTGTGCAATTTAGTGTTTGAACTTTGTTTGATTAAATTATCTCTAGTGTTATATTTTTCAATTTAGATTGGAATTAATTGATTTTCTTGTCCTAAAACCTAAATCAAAAAACAAAAAAAGAAGAAGAAAAAGAAGAAGAAGAAGAAGAAGATGATGGTGGACAAAATCCCTAGGAAATTGCAAATTTTAAGCGAAAAAATCCTCCCTGCAAATCCAAATACAAGCATAGAACAAGATTGATAAAAAAAATATGTAGTATTCAAAATTCCATTTTCCCCTTTTTTTACTCTTTTTTTAGGCAATCAAACAAAGTTTTTCAGAAGAAAAACATTACGTTCCATCATTTGCTAACTACCAAAAAGAATTTATTTTTTCTAAAAAATAATTGCAATCCTCACCTCTTTCACCATAAGAAACTGAATTACCTTTGAGATTATTCTCAAAGTGTGCCATCAAAATGACTATAAAAACAAACGTTGTAGTAGAGAAAACAACCTAAAGAAGAGAATTCCACACAAATAAAGAAAAGAAGAAAACCAAAATAATAATAAATAAGCAGTAAAGGTTACTCCATTAATGAGCAAAGAAAAAGAAAAAAAATGATAAACAGAGATAAGCAGAAGCATCCGTTCTCCAACCGCAATATTTTTTTATTCAATTTTCCCTGTACTTTCTTTTTTATGAATATGGAATTCTTCCCTTTGATTGCAGCTTTATTTTCGCTTTCTCTTACTTTGATCTTAACTACGAGTTAAATATTTGAAATCCTTAGCTCACTGAGAGAGAGAGAGAGAGGTTTCAAATGTCGATAAAGAAATCCCTAGTTTAAAGGGATAATAAATATTTCAAATCACTAATTAAAATCCTAAGCTCAACTAAATGAAAGAACTAACCCAAAGCTCATTATTTTCAAAGAGCCATGTTAGATTGAAAGAGAGAATAAGAACCCAAACTTATTTAGTTTGTCGTACTTAACTTAAAACCCTTAGATTTTAAATATTTCTTCGCGCTTCTAAATTACTATTTATTGATGTGTATGTTTGGATCTCATTTATTAACTAAGTTATCCGTAAAACATTACGCATCATGGGATATCTCGTGTATGTTTTGCTAACTCATTAAAAATATGATAAAGAGATAAAGACTCAATGTTGAATCTTAGTGTAATCCAATTAAAATAGAAAAATGTTTAGTATCACACTACTAGTAATTACTCATCATATATATCCGTCAATACTTTGATATATTCTTTCAAAATATTAACTAGTGGACTTTTTTTTTAATAATAATAGATTATTTTAGTAATTAAATATTAATCATATATGGGATGTGAACTACCCAAAAGAAGACCAACAACCCAACGATGAGCACATTCTAAAGTCATCCCAAAATATGAACAAAATACTAAATAGTGGACGTTAGTATCGCTGCTTCCAAAGCTTTGTTGGCATTTTAATATCCTTCAGTTGCAGGAGTTAAAACCATCGAATTTGGATAAAACTTGCCATTGGCCTGGGTTTCAAGAATTTAGTTCTGGAATTCAATTGTCAAGCGATCATATGTAGATGCTTTTAATGTAGGATTCCATTATAGGAATGAATTGGGAATTATTCCTGAGAATTGTCTCTTGCTTAAAGAAGCTTAAGGCAATTGCATTTGACACTATATAGCTTGTCATTGCGATAGGGTTGCTCATTTCCTTGTGAAGTTTGGTGATCTTAGGGGAGAATCTCTGATTTGGATTGAAGACTATCCCACCTCTATTTCCTATGTAATTGCTTATGCTTTATTTTCTAATTCTACTGCTTCTATTATTGTAGCAAACTCATGTTTTTCACTTTGAATGGGATTTAGGTCGAGTGTACAGGTTTACCTGTCGATCTAAGTTTATTTATTCCTGAACAAGTGTTTTTCTGATTGGCCTTTTCTCTTTCAATGAAAGTTGATTTTATAAAAAAGTATTAATTTATAAATAATTGATTAAATTTTTTAAATATATGACCTTTAACCTTTATATATTAATAATTTTCATTAACAAATTTTTATTAATAATATATTAATTTTATTAAATATGCAACCTTTTATTTTTCATATATTAATAGCTTTAGTTAAAAAATTTAATGATAATTAATAATTATCAGTTATTAATAATTATTATATAATTCATGAGTAATTTATTAAATATATAATATTTTATCTTCTTATATTAATAATTCCAGTTAAATGACTTTGTTGGATTTAGGTTAGATCTATTTATGACCGGTGGATAGACTCATGAACCCAACTATATTCAAAATATTAATTATCTAATAAAATAATATTTTAAATTTGAAGGGAGAGTTTGAATAAGTTTTGAATTTCCTATTTAAAATTTTATTTTAATTAAAATATTGAAAGGATAATTATCTTAAGAAATAGTAAGATAAGTTTTTTATTTAGCTAAAAACTATCTAAGAGAAAAACTAAGTTTGTTTTTTTTTTTATCAGTTCTTGCTCCTCCAATTTTGCTTCGTCTTCTACTCTTTCTCTTTATCATTTGTGTGCAAGGAGTTATTACTGTAAGATAATCACCTTTTAAACTGTGAAAAGTAAAGGTTTTTCTTGTATGGTGATTGTACTTCAGGACCGATGATATAAGTAATGGTTCAAGTCTTTTGCGGGCGTCATCAAAGGTAACATCCGAAATTTTATTCTATTATATAAATATTTTTTACAGATTTATTAATACTTATTAATAATTTATTAAATTTATGATATGTTATCCTTATATAATAATAGTTAGAGTTAACAAATTTTGGGACAAATAAATGACACGTGGTGGCATTTTAGTATCATGTATATACATTATGTGATAACTTGCATTTCTCCCATTCTCCTCAAGTAATTATATATACATATATATATATAGTTGGATTTTTTTTATTTTGGCCATGGCACAGCCCCTTGTATGCCTTTGCAATGCATATGTTGATTTGTCCTTAGTTATTTGTATGCGACGTATTGTATGTAAGAAGCAATTTCCTTTTAGACCTCATCTTCATTATTGCCTATATATATGTGTACAGTTTTGCTTTTCTCTAGTTAGTAGTGAGTTTAGAGTTGAAAAAACCATGCAACTGAATCGTTCTTGATGCCACAAAAAAGATGATGAATATAATTATGTAATCTTTAGATGTACTGATAATTTTTATATTTAAAAATTGACATCTTGTCAATTTTGATAATTTGTAAATAAAGTAAAATACAATGTAAAGAGTCATATCTTCTGCAATTGGGGTGATAAAAATTATAGGCCAAAAGATCAAACATGATCATAACTTATTGTTCAAATCTCGAATTCGATCTCAAAATTTTGTCCCAGTGAAATATACCTTTTTTCTATAAAAAAAAATGAGACCTGATGGCCTCATGTCACTTTTTAACAGCAATATTTGATCTTTTGTCCTTAACAAGGTTTAGCAGAGGTCAGTATTTTTACTTCATTATCTTAAATCTCCACTTTCTCCATTATCATTTTTCATTGGGAAGATCCCTGACGTACTCAAATCTCATGACTTAATTTGTTAGTATTTTTACTTCATTGCTCATTACATATCAGCAGATGAAAAAAAAACCACATTATTTCAGCATTAGCCATTTTTGCAGCAATGCAAACTGATAATTCTTTAGAAAATATTGTAAGATGTCCATGATTACTTTGATTTTACACTCTGGTTGATAAAGAATATATTTTCATTCTTCTAATTCATGTACCATGCACCACACAGCATGAATGCAAGGGCAGCCTAAGTTGCAATTCTTCTATTTTTTTACTAGTGGAACTAAAACTAACAACTTAACTGAGCCATGGCTTCCATGCTTTGGAACCTTCTCTCTTGCCAAGTACATCTTTCTGAAACAGACTCTTTTCATATCATAGAGTATGTGGAACAACAAATAAGGAAACAATTTGCTTGTAATCACAATGAAAATCCTTGATATTGTAGTGCAGAACAACCTCAGCTACAATGGAGATCAGTCTTCCACATGCAGCAAATAGACCTTCAATTGGTCTGCAAATTTTAAGGAAAATGGAAAGAGAGGTATTTTTCTCCGATCAGAATTCGAATCAATTCTACTCGTGTGTCCCTTAGCCAACTCCTAAATGAGAAATCTGAATAGCAGACAAGTTTCAATGGCAGACAAGTTTCCATTGTATATGTTTGCTATTCCAGTTAATGGGCATTGATCCAGCAAAGCACTCTTGCAGCCATAAAGACAAGGGATGCAGCTCTGCTTCCTTGCATAGGATTTTGAAGCATAGTTAACTTGGGAATATGAAGAAGAAATATGAACTAGATTGTTCTCAGAAAATCAGCAATACTGACAATAAAATGTGTCTGCTAATTAATATGAATTTAGATGATAAAATTTATGTCATTTTGAATTTGGTTTAAAATATGAGACTATGGGAATATAAGTTGGAATTTGATAAGGAAAATTGATACTTTTAAGCCCATTACTTTTTAAAACAGGATTCAGGGAGGTACCTGAACTAAGCAGAAGCTTTAATTCTCTCATTCTTCTTCTCCAGAGTCGTATTCTACAAACATAATTAAAAAAGGAAATAAGAAGCAGTATTGTGAAGGTAGATAATAATGCTTGAGATCTTTTAAAATTTATTTGCGTACCATGATCTTGAGGATCAATCTGAATGCAAGGAATGGAGGCTATTTCCAACAACTCTCAGCCTTCGCCCTTTTGGTACCTTCGTTGAAGTAGAGGACAACTTATTATATGCAAATGCAAAAGAGGAGGCAGACCATTCTTTGGGAAGAAGGCAAGATTGGGGCATCTTCCAATCTTCAGATATTCCAGTGAGGTGAGTCTTTGAAAACTCTTGGTGAAGAGGTATGTCAGATTCGGGAATTTTTCAATGGTAAGGTGGGTAAGAGAGGTAGGTAGCTTCATTTCTATCCCATCCTGTGGAAAGGAAACCAATTCAGAACATCCGCCTGTAATACTGAGGCTCTTGAGAGTAGTGAGCTTGTGCAAACCCCATTCAAATAGAGGCTTACAGAAGTTGACCTTATGAAGAGTAAGTGATGTCAGGCTGATTGGGAAACCTTCTTCTGGAAAGGACTTGATCCCTCGACACTTCCTTATGGCTAATTCTTGAAGAGAGGTGAGATTATGCATGTTATCAGGAAGGGCTTCAAGTTTCCCACAGTACTGAATTGTAAGCTTTTTCAGATGGGCGTTAGGCTACCCTTTCGGTGGAAAAGGAACAAGACTTGGACAGCTATATATCCCAATCTGATGCAGATTAGTGAGCTTGTGGAAGTTCTTGGGTAAAGATTTAAGATCAGGGAGATTCCTGATTTGGATGTATTCTAGAGATATATTGTTGTCTAAACATTCAGCTATTGATTCCGACTTTGATTGCGAGATTTCGAGATGTTTAAGAGAGGCTGGTAACTTGCCTAAGGATGTAAGAGATTCACAACAAGAAATTTGCAAATAGTCGAGACTAAAGAGATCAGTATTCTTATCTCTAGATGAAGAAGAAGACTTTTCATCACAAAGATAGTACCCTTAAGCATCTTAGCTTTAGTAACAAATCGTAAACAACATTTTTTGCTATGTAATTGACCATATAGTAATGATCATACATCTTCAATGAATGTTCGCAGACACTTCGTCTTGTAGAAGGGATCAAACCGTTCAATGCAATTGCACCTCCCTACAATGTAAGAAGCGTGGCGAGCTTTTTCTATTTTGAATTGCTTACCAATCATTGATTTTTCTTCCAATCTAAAGCATTTGTCTCTAGCAACCTTTTGTGCAAGATCATTCATGAGATCATGCATTAAAAAACTTGTTTTACTAGTATTTGACGCTTGAAAAAATGATCTTGACAATAGGTCATCAAAATACTCTCCACCTAACTCCTCCATTTTCTTTGAATCATGTTGTTGCTGATTAAGCCTTCTGCCATCCAAAGAAAGACCAATTCATTCTCTTCAAATTCATAATCTTTTGGAAATATAGCACAAGAGGCAAAACATCTTTGCAAATGTGAAGGAAGATGATTGTAACTGAGCCTCAAAACTGGAAGAACGTCAATGTGTCATTGCCGTCATCTTGTAAGCTCCATATTAAGCTATTCAATATATCTTCCCATTCATTTTCTCTCTGCTTTGAGCGTAATAGACCACCCATAGTCCTTGCTGCCAAAGGCAAACCTCCACACTTTTTCACAATTTTTCTGCCAATTATTTCCAAATTTGGATGTGCCTCAATGCTTCTATTCTCAAATGCATGTCTAGCAAAAATTGACCAGCAATCTTCATCTGATACACACTCCAAATTTTGACACTCAACTGTTCCCATCATTGATCCAACTTCTACACTACTTGTTGTCGCAATTACCTTACTTCCTGGAGCTGCAACCACAAATGGAGAACGGAGGACATTCCAATCACCATGTTTCTTGTTCCAAACATCATCTAAGACAATCAGAAACTTCTTCCTAGCCAATGCCTCAGACAATTTGAGTTGTACTTGATTCAAATCCTTGAGATCACATGATTGTAAAGTGACTGGTTCAAGAATTCTCTTTGTTATCCTCATAATATCAAAGTCATCAGAGACACAAACCCAAGCTTTTAGATCAACAAATTCCTCCTCATCATCATTGTATACAAGTTAGGCAAGTGTTGTTTTACCAACACCACCCATCCCCACAATAGGTATCACACCAACGTTTTGTTTCACTAGCTTCATCCTTACGTAGCAACTTGAGTATCTTCTTCTTATCTTCATCTCTCCCATACACTTGAGGTTCATATTGCAAATATGTGGTGAGCGGGCATTGCTGTACCTTCTTAGAGCTTGAGGTCATGCCTATATTCTCAATCCAATTCAGGTCACCTTTTCGACCAGCAATATCTTGAAATCTAGTAGTGATCTTCTTCATCTTGGACAGAAGTGTTGTATTAAACTTAGCAGCAGCTACAGGATTGATGGCAGTGGTGACAGAATAAAGAACTTTATGAACCTTACTTGTGTTTGCTACAGTTTTTTGCTTCAAATGGGTTTGCAAAGATTCAGTGGAAAACTCATCCAAAATGTCCTCCAAATCATAAGCCAAATCTTGGAGATCATCCAGCCATACCTTGACCGACTTTTTAGTCATCTGTTTTTCCTCTGCATCTTCAAGCACAACTTTCATTTGTGTCAACAATTTTCCCCACTTGGTAATCTCAGAATGAACACGCTTTTCACTTACAAACCTGAGTGAATGGGAGGAGGAGGCAATCTGTTTAAAAAGAATGTCGAAAAGAGCAGATAAAGCTGCTTCTCCGATGAAAGACATGGTCAATTCATTGTAGAAACAGAGCAACTTTGAAAAGAGGGTGGAGTTAGAGATAATGGTAGAATTTGAGAAGAGGTGGTTGTTTTGGCCGCGAAAGAAAATGAAAGATAAGAGCAAACAGAGCAATCAGGAAAGCTTCAGACGAAGAGAAAAGGAATTTTTACTCCAATGATTCAGTCGGTGGGAAATGAATAGAATCTCACCTATCGTTTCTTTATTCTTTGATTAGTCCCACTCTGTTTCATGAAGACAATGAAATGTCCATTATTATCAACAGCTTTAACAAAAGTGGAGTAATCTTTTTTTGGCTATATGACATGGAAAAAAGTAAGCTTTATTCATTATTGTTGAAGCCACGAGGCATTGCTTAAAGACATGAAGCTCTGGTTGGTGTTGTAACTTCTATATTTTGTATTTTTTGCCGATTTAATCTACTGTTGAGGCAACTTTTAGTTGTTTAGGTACAAAATCATGGGTGCCTTTGTTTCGCTTTATTAAAGTTAGATTTGCTTGTAAAGTTCACATGATTTACTGTTCACTTTCATTTTGAGCTCTAAACTTTACAATTATCAGCAGCTTTAACATTGAAGTTGTTGCGACAGCTTTAATGTGTGATCTTATGGTTAATAAGATCATTAAGCACCTTAACAATCTGTTGCTTGGAATAGATTGTGTTTGTATCAGTGTCATTGGAAACTTCATTACATTTTTTATGATGCAACTTCAGGTCATTTTCTTCATTTATTGTACAAAATTCATGTTATATATATATATATCGTAATTGATTATAATTTAATTAGTAACTTGTATTTGAAAATTTTAATTGATATTGATTTGTACAAAAATATTTTTAAAAACATTAGTTAATTAATAAATAATAATAATAATCCTAAACAAATGTGAATAACTATCTGATTGATTACTCAAAAATAAGGCATAAATAATTAGATTAAATTTTAAAAATTAAATGGTAATTTTATTTGTTTTATTATTAAAATATTAGTACTCTTTTTCCCAATTCCATGTTATAATAATTTTCAGATAAGTTGATTGTATATTGCAAGATATAAGTGTTTTTATTTACTTAAGTGATGTTTCTTTCATTGTTGTGAGTTTAAGACTATGCTGTGCCTGCAAAGGATGTTTTAGGAATTTAGGATTTTGGATTGTATTTGCTTTCTTGTTATAGGCACCGTTTAGCAATTAGCATTGTCTTGTATGATCTTGTCCCTTAGTTTGTTTAAAGGGATATTTACAAAAATGGCTTAAAAAAAGTTGGTTCTAAAACTATTTAAAAAAAATTGCTACAAAAATACTTTTAGATAATTTTCTTTTAAAATCTTGTAGACTTAGACATTCAAAGTATACAGAGTCTATAAATTATAAAAAAAATTATTTTATATATAATATATATATTATTATTATTTAGTTAAAGTATATATAAAATATACCAATATATATCTATATATACCTACGTATATTATTATTTTTAATTAAAATATATATAACATATACCTAAATATATAAATATATATCTACTTATATCCACGTATATATATATAACATATAATATTATTCTTTTATAAATATATATCCTTATATACTCATATATGTTATTATTATTTAGTTATTTATATGTAACATATACTTAATATGATTTGTTAAATTTGATAGAAAGTGAAAAAAAAAATTAAAAAAATATTTTTTAAAGTATTTTATCAAAAATATAAAGTATATTATATTACAAAAATGAAAAAAAATTCTCAATTAATATGTTTGAAATCCAAAAAAATAATAAAAACAAATAACATTAAAAAGAATTACATATATGTGGTGTACACAAAAAACAATATATTTGAAATATAATGGATGTATAGTCCACCATGCCAATATAATGCTTCTGCAATTTGTGTTCTTGTGCCTTTAATGGTTTCCTAATCCATTGGGAAGGCTCCCTTGTATTTTCATTTTCTCCTAATATATGATATTATAAAAAACTTGTTTATTAACCTAAATTAATTTGAACTAATTTTAAGGGTAAAAAAATTTTAATGGCTTCAACATCCCATAGAAAAAAGAAACAAACGTTTTATTATAAAGGTCAAACGGACATAACCAAACAGAAAATTCACTAGAATTTTCTTTAATTAAGAACAACAAAGAGAGTCTACAATTCCCAAATTAGAATTTCCCAATGAATCTATTAGAAGCCAAAGTATCAAATACGGGTACAGCTAGGAATGTTTAAGTATCACACACACTCCCTCTTCTAAAATGATAATTACAATGTGGAGATTACTTCAAAGCTCATCATTCTCCATAAAAATCTCCAAACCCATTTCATTCTTTAAAAAATACTCTTTAAGTAATTCCAAGAAACAAAGTTCTGTTTTATCTTTCTTGAATTCAATTTCTCTCTATTATGGGTTATAATAATTTTCAAGAAAAGAACATATCTTTGCCATCAGGGCTGGCATCAAACGAAGCATCACCAACATGGATGAGCAAAGCAGATAATTCATGGCAACTGACAGCAACCACCATGGTTTGTTTACAAAGTGTGCCTGGTTTAGTAATTCTTTATGGAAGTATGGTGAAGAAGAAATGGGCAGTAAATTCAGCTTTCATGGCTTTATATGCATTTGCAGCTGTTCTTGTTTGTTGGGTTTTATGGGCACATGAAATGTCTTTTGGGTCCAAAATTATCCCATTTTTAGGCAAACCCAGTTCAGCACTTTCAGAAAATTATCTGTTAGCAAAATCAAGAATGGGACAAGTTCCAATGGCTGATTATGTGTTTTATCAATTTGCATTTGCTGCAATTACAGTGATTTTACTAGCTGGGTCTTTGCTTGGGAGGATGAATATTTATGCCTGGATCCTATTTGTGCCTTTATGGTTGACTTTGAGTTACACAGTTGGAGCTTTTAGCATTTGGGGAGGAGGATTTCTTGAAGATTATATAATTGATTATGCTGGTGGCTATGTTATTCATCTTTCTTCTGGTGTTGCTGGTTTTACTGCTGCTTATTGGGTAATTTTGACATGTATTTTGCCTATCCTTTTTTTTTTATTTTGTTTTCTTTTGGTTAAGTGTTTTACTAATAGATCTTAACTATTGACTCTAATTTAATAACATAGTGAAACAAGTAGTAAATTTGAGAGATTGAATGTATGATTGAAGACGGTGATTGTGCTTTGAGTAGGTAGGACCAAGGCATTCACATGATAGGCAGCATTTCCCTCCCAACAACATAATACACATGTTAGGAGGAGCAGGGTTTCTATGGCTGGGTTGGACAGGCTTTAATGGCGGATCTCCATTTGCTGCTGGCTTGGTTGCTTCATTGGCTATTCTTAATACCCATCTCTGCACTGCCATTAGCCTCTTGGTTTGGGTTTCTTTTGACATGATTATTTACAAGAAAAGCTCTGTTATTGGTGCTGTTCAAGGCATGATCACTGGCCTTGTCTGCATCACTCCTGGTGCTGGTTAGCCCTTTCTCTCTTCTTCTAATCAAATAAAAATTCATCATATATATAACATACTGTATAAAAATTCATTTACAAATGAAATAAATTTTACGTTCATTTCTTCTAAACATGTGCAGGAGTAGTGGACTCATGGGCAGCAATGGTAATGGGAGCAATGTCCGGTTCAGTGACATGGTACACCATGATGGTATTACACAGAAGATCAGCATTACTTCAGCGTGTTGACGATACATTGGCAGTGTTTCACACACATGCCGTGGCTGGCTTTCTCGGAGGAATTCTGTCTGGCATCTTTGCTAAACCCGCCCTTCTAAAGTTGATGTATCCACGCTCCAACTATGGTACAGGGTTAATATATAGCTTCACAAATGGAAAATACAAGTCTGGCTTTAAGCAAATGGTCTCCCAGGTTGAAGGAGCTGCTTTTATTATTGCTTGGAATGCAGTTGTCACAAGCTTAATTTGTATTCTGATAAGCCGCATTATTGATCTTAGGATGCAAGAAGATGACTTGGAAATAGGTGATGATGCAGTGCATGGTGAAGAAGCCTATGCATTATGGGGTGACGGAGATAGAATGCCAAAACCTCATCGACTGATTTATCCAAGACTTCCTTCGCTGTGTCTTCGTCGATTTTGATACTCTCTGACCGGATTCATATCTGTAATCAATATCTAATAAGTTGCAGATAATACACATATTGCTGTACCTGCATACATGTCAATTTTCACGTAATTAGTTACGAGACAATTTCCCAGAAGGAGAAAGTCTGAGGCTCAGATTGTTGTGTAAATTCATAAATTATCATTTTAAACAAAGTCGCTATTTAAAAGTAATAATCTTCTCCAGGATGAGTGCATGAAACTAGATATAATAACAACTATACAACTGCAAAAGAAAGCACAGGAAAATAGATCTGACTAATGTTCTATCAGCTATTAACAGAAAGAGAATAGGCTGAGACGAACATAGATAATGCTCCCCAACAAGGAAAAGATTTTGGTATTTAATTTCAATATCATAAAATTTACACTAGTATGCTCAGAGATCCAAACATGCTTAAGATACATCAAAACTCTTTACATCACAAGTAGAAGTTCAATCAGCTAAATACAAAAGCTCGATGACGCACGAAACACTACCATGAAGCCTTCGGCTGTCACGGTCTTACAATTTTGTGTCAATGATCGAGGCTCTTTTTCTCTTTTCCACAGTAGTTTTGATAAAAGAAAGGTTAGCATCAGCAACCATCAGCATAATGAAGTCTCATCAGTTTTTGTTTGTCCAGCCAAAGTAAAAGAGAAACCTAGTACGAAAGCATGCAACTCTTCCCATAGTTTACAAGTTCGGATTCACATCCTTTATCATAGAAAGACTTCTGAACAAAGAAGTGTTTTACTTCAGTATCACTAAAATTAATGAGGTATGTAATACATTATGTGACAACAATTACAAATAATTACATTTTAATTGAAGCAACAATATCCACATCTAGAGAGAATTGGTCATGTTTGCTACTTTGAACAATTCAAGTGGTAACTTGATCTTAATTTACATATCAGGAATCTCATTTCTTGAGGCAAGATTTTAGCTGTACAGACCACTGTTTGGAGTTTCTTCAACTATGCACAAATTCCTCGGACTGTCCTTTTCACTTGCATAAACTCAAGCCTGTAGAAATGGTTGTGTCGAAATTTTATTGGACACTACATCTAGATTGAAGACAAAACTATCAGTCATGTACTCAACCAGAAATCACAGACAGGGAAGTGGGAACCCCTAATAAGTTAAGTTCCACGAGAAAGTTATATACGCATGAAAGCAGAAACTATATCCATACTATGAACATCACATTGAAATGATGAATGACTTAAAAATTGGCTAATGGTCATGTCTTGATTTGCGAAGCTCCATCAATTTGTCCCTCCATATAGCTACAAAAATCAGAAATCAATTTAAAACGATTGCAATAGACAAGAAAATTCACTATGTGACCCAAAAGTGAAGCAAAAGTAAAATACAATTGTAATAAGGAAAGATAAAAATGACTCGTATTTTGAAGCAAAAGTAAAATACAATTGTAATAAGGAAAGATAAAAATGACTCGCATTTTGAAGCACCTGCATCACTGTATCTTTCCTCTTCAACAGCTAAATTCATATTTTGCACAATGTGAAGTTCCTCGGAAAATAAATCTGGTCGATCATCAGGACTGGACAGAATTCAACTCGTGCTAAGAATCACAACGAAACATATGACACTAATATTGGGACCATAAAGCAAGGTCAGTACCTGTCCAGGGATACATCGTAAGTAGGCTTCCTATTCAGTCTTCTCATTCCATAACTGATTCTGATAGCATCCGTGAAGACAATTTGTTTACTTACATGAATAGGAGCCTGCTTAGAACAAATTTACATAAATAATAAACATCATTTTTGAAGAAACATTCACATTGAAACAGGTATATGCAAATAGATATGATGACTGCCCTTTTCACTTGCATAAGCCACTAGAAATATGTGAGGCAGAGAGAGAATACTAAAGGGGAAGGGATCAATTTTCCAAAAGAAAAAATTTCAACTATGCTCCAAGGAGAAGAATAACCACCTGATCGGAGCATTCACCCTCCATATTATTGTAATTCAAGTAAAAATAGATGAGTATCATTAAAGCTAAGACATCTTAGCAACAAAAAATGACCAGGTTTTGTTGATTTGACTTTGCAAAGCAATTAAAAGATGGCTTTGCAAATCTTTTGAGTACCAATTGGAATAACGTTAACATATTTACAACATAAAAAAGCATACAGTCATCACTTAAGCTAAGTGCTTGAAGCAAAGAAGTTCAGGAACCAGAAGCTCCCTTAAGGATAAGGAGGTTTATTATCTTGTTGACCTTGGTGGAGTGAGATTTGAGGAGATTAGGAAGCCAAGGCTCAACAGGTTTCCACCAAATCCAAAAAAATTGGCAAAAATCAATAGGATAAATTGCCAAGATGTGCAATAAATACCTTACATCTGCTCGCCAAATTTATAGCATCTGAGGGCCGGGCATCTACACTTAGAGTTTCATTTTCCCCTGGCTGCAGATTTTAGAAATTCAATTTCACATGAAAAATAATTTCATGAAGTTGTCATATATAAAGATAATTAAGGTATAGTTAATAATTTAGAATCACCTTGTTAAAATATACTCTTGCAAAATAAGTATTAACCACTCTTTCTGTAATTCTCACCATTTTTACCTGAAATGATCAGAAACAATATATATATATATATGAACAATTTCATAAAACCGATGCCCCTATATTTCATAATGCAGTAATAACTTTAAATCTTTTATCGAGTGTTCAAATAGAATGTAAAGCTTTGAAACTAATACTGTCAAAGTTTATATAGATACTGAGTAACAAATTTAAAGAAAGAAACCAACAACATAAGTCCTAAACATATCCTATGCGCATAATTAATATAGTTCATACTTCATAGCCAAGTTTTTCCACCATATTTCTCACGAAATGAAACTGATCTGGACAATCCTGCAGCAAAACCAAACATGTCTAGAGGCCATGATAAATAAGAAAAATAAACAACAAAAGAAATGGCAACCATTATGAAGTTACCCCAGTGTCATCTCCTCCCTTAAAGGTATCAATAAGTTTCTCAATGGCAAACTCCCCTACACCAAAGACCAATTAAAGTTGATCACCTGCAGATTTGATGGTAAAGAAATTATGCAAGTCTTTATTACCATACCAACAATAATTGGTAGCAAGAAGTCTCCATCACAAGAAACTTTAAGAAACATAGTGGGGGTCTGGAAGCGACGAAGAAAATCATGTCCCATAAAACTCATATCAGGTCTTGATTCCTTGGCTAAGGAAGCAAAAGGGTTCCATCTACCAGGTAACTGCCATCTCATCTCTTCTTGAAATCCTTGCCTACGCATACGGTAGTGCAAGATAGTTTCTGCACTAGTTAAACCAATAAAAGGGTGAGTGATAATTGATAAAGATACTTACTAGACAATAAACATGCATATAAGATAACAGGAGAAACCTAAGATCAACTAAATTATTCCGCATCTAAACTAATAGAAAATTAAATTGGAGGAAATTTTCAAGATTCATTATGCCATTCTACTAAGATGGGTTAATTTAACCTTGCAATTAGGCCTTGAATAACATGGAACATTCCTAAAAGAACTCATACACTTAAAATTCTTCAAATATGCACATAAAAATCATAGGATATTTTCAAGATTTATTGATGCCATTCCATTAATATGGGTTAATTTAATTCTTGAAATTAAGCTTTAAAGACCTGAAATGAGAAGGGAAGCTTGGAGAAAGTCCCGATCATTATCATCGAAGGCATTGGTGGATCGGCCACCATCAGAGGAGCTGCCACGGGATGATTTACAAGAGATGAGGATTGATTTACGATGATCCTTACCTCGAAACTGTAACCTGAGGCTACTTTTGGAACCAAACTGAATTGACAACCGCCCACCTGAATTCTGGATCAAACCACTACAACTACTCACATTTATGTCACTCTTGAATACCCAGAAACCATCCATTGTACGTATATAGAGTCGAGCTCCCAGCATCATAACTTTGTCTCTAGAAATTGAGAGAAATAGTGTGAAAGGTTAAGGCTAATGGGTCTCAGCAAGATTAAGCTAAAGAAACAGAGCAGAGAGAGAGAGAGAGAGAAAGAGAGAGAGAAGCACTTGAAATTGGAGACAAATTGTATTGTTGTTGCTAATAAGAGAAGCTCTTATCATCTCTACGGTACTTTCTAAATTAAAAATCAATGCAGTTGTGAAAAAAAAATTAATACATCTAAATATTAATGTACATAAAATTTTAATTTATTTTGATAAAATTTTTAAATTTTAATTTCATTCTATTAAAAAATTTTATTTCATTTTTTAGTCAGAGATAATTAGACCAATTTTAATTATAGGTTCTTATTATGGATGGCACTTTTAAATTTGATTAAAAAACTATTTCTTTATTTAGAAAAACTCTTTTGATATGAAAATAATATTAATTAATTTAAATTGATCTAAAAGTAAAATTTAAAATTAAAATTTTTTAGTAGAAAATAACTCTATATTGATTTTGGTATAAAAATTGGAGGAGTACTGTATTTTAAATGATAATTATAATAAAATTATTATAATTTTATTGTGAAATATATATTATTATTATTTTTTATACGTATACGTTGTTATGTGTTATTTTTAAAAAAAAAAGTTAATATTCATATTATTTTTCTCTTGTTAATAGATGATATTTTTTTTTTCAATTAATTTATTGTGCTTTGGTATTTTGTATGAGAAATTTTCTAAGCTGCAATTAAAATATTTAAATTTATTAAATATATTGTGAAATTTATTTAGATGCTATTTTTTGACTAATTGATTTTTAATTTTTTTTTATTTCAATAGCATACTATTATGGCTCCTTTTACTTTAAGATATTTCTAGAATTTTATTTTCTAAATTATTCACTATTTAGTATATGTATTTTTTTTGTTGGTAAAAAAAATATACTAAGTTTGGTGTAATAATAGAAAATATTTGTTGCATGCTACAAATATTGGAAGAAACTTTTACTACATATCAAAAATAAATTTCAAGCAATTTTTATGGAAAATGTAGTGATAAAATATGAATATGAATTAGCCTAATTGAAATTCAAATACTCATTTTATAATTAGTGTTTATTTTTTTTATATAGACAATAAAGGCTTTTTTATTGAAATCTCAAGTAGGGCAAACCCATAGAGTCTGAAATTACAGCTTGTCTGGCAAAATTAGGAAGAGAATTAAAGCTAAAAAATTGACAAGAAGTGAAATTAGTATTTATTTTTAGAAATATTTGGAATGATAATTAAAGCAAGGAATGAAATGTGCTTAACTTATATCGAATTAAGGAATTAACTTATTAATAAGATTTTTAAAAGAAAGAAAAAGAAATATTCGTTGTTGTTTTATCCACTTTTTGTTTCTTTTTGCTTGGTTAGTGTAATATCCTATGTGTGTTTGTCTAATTTTTTCAGTAATTAATTGGCATTTAGTTTAATTTGACAAAATGGATAAGGTTTTTTCTTGTTAATTACTATATATGTGTATATTCTTTTTTTTTAATTTTCAGAATATATAGAAATTAATTTAATTATTTAAAATTATGCCAAATGACATAAATTATGTTATAAAATAATTAATCTCTTCAAATAATTTTTTTAATTCCGTCACATATTATTTTATAATATATCAATTATAGTGAGTGTCAAATAATTATTAATATGGCATAAAAAAATATATTTAATATGAGAAATGATAATATTAAAAATATTACTATTTTATAAATAAGAAATTAAATCAAACTTATTTAATAAAAAGTGAAATAAATAAGAAGTGAAATAAGTGAAATAAATTTATGTTTTAAAGATGAATAAAGAGAAATTATTTGATTTTGTATGTTCTATTTTTTCATTGAAAAATATAGTTTTTTTTTTTAATTTTGCGTGTTTTATTTAATTTATGAGAGAAAATATAACTAATAAAAATATAAATATTTAAAAAATAAATATTTATTTTTAACAGAGAATTGAGTTAATTTTATGTGTTTTGTTTTATTAATTAAGAAAATATGTTTTTTAAGTTTGATTTTCTTCAAAAAATAAAATTAATTAATAAAAGAGTGATGAAAAATGACTCATTCTTTTTTTCGAGCTAATGAGATTCTCATTGTTTTATTTATTTAACCTTTGTTTGATTTCTTGAAAGTGCAATTAAAAAAAAAGAAAATAAAGACAAAAAAAAATTCTATTATTTTTTTCTCATTTTTTCTCGTCGATCAAACATCACTCCAAACTTATCCTTTTGCTCTTCACTATTAAAATAATAATAATAATAATAATAATCTTTTGCTTAGATTTAGAATTTTTTCCTTACAAACCGAAAGTCATTATTATAATAAACAGTAAAAAATTTAAAAGGTTATGAGAATTAGTAAAGTAATTAACTTGTTTGGATGAGAAATTAAGAAAATTAATTATTAGTTGAATATTGATTAAACTTTAAGTAAAAAGAAAAAATCCCTAAATTTTTTGGTTGCTTAAAAATACATTATTAAATTTGATTAATTCTGAAATTAACGTTGAAAAATGCAGTTTTTGACACTAAATTCAATTTGTTTTGCTTGGTTAAACTTAATCTAATATTTTATGTTAAAAAAATCATATTTATTATCAAATGATCTTTTTAAAAATATTTATATAATTATGAAAATATTAAATTCTATTTACTTCAAATAAAATTCTTCAAATTTAATAAATTATTGACCCCTTAAGATGAATTTTATTCATCTTGACAAAAGGTGCAATCAATTTAGTTTTATTTAAAAAAATAAAGTTAGATTAAAATTCTTTAAATTTACAAATTATTCTTAAGAATTTAAAATTTTAGCATCTAAAATAAGAATTTTACTAGTTTTATTATAAAGATTTTACAATAATATGAAACATTGGATTCTGAAACTCCAAAACTAAAACAGCAGAATTTTAGCAAGAAGACATATATAATTATATATACAATTACATGTTGGTTTTAGGAAGTATAAGAAAAAAAAGTGTTTTATGCCAAATGCATGCATAAGATATAAACCGTAAATAAATGATTTCATATCATAATTACAAAAAATTACACCCTAAATCTAGCCACTTGGTCATTCTTCATTTTTCACTGTATTTGCTTTCTTCAACCAGAGTCATGTTTTATAATAGCCAGAACAAAATAAGAATTTCAGAGTCTTTCAATCGAGCTGATGATCCCTGCAAAAATCTGAAAGATGGCAAAATCTACCTTGGCCCTGTCAAAGCAGTTGTTTTCTGGAGGAATTGCTTCAACAGCTTGATAAGCTCATAAGTTATAGTGTCTCGACCAGAATAGAGGCAAAGATCAAGTGGGGTTAAACCATCCTATGTCAAAAAAAAAAGGACTTGGTCACACTTATAAACATGCAAATCAGAACTGCTCGAAAGGCAGTGGGGGTTATGAATTTCAGAAGCAGAAAAATATCATGCAGTAATAAAAACTTACCCCAGCTAAACTATGCTATTGAGAATCTAATATGGGAAAAAGTTCCTAAATATAAATGCATAAATTGATGACTCTTTAATCTTAATAGCCAGCTTTTGAAATTGACACTCCTAAATTTATATTAAAAATTCAATATGGAATCGGAACATTATTGATTTTTACAACCTTGTCATCTCATAAATTGCCTCATGGTGTGTTTCAAATTCTGTTGACCCAATTCATATTACAAATTGCAAGTGCTAACTGGACTGATAAAAAATTATCTTGATCCAGTTGCTACATCGATTAAATACAAACACATCATGTGATTAATATTCATTTGTCTGAACAATGGTATAAAGAGTTCAACCAATTCATAGCGACTTTTTTGCACATTACACAACCCAACAGCGGCTATTGTCTCTATCAATCAGAAGGATGTGCAGGTATTTAAAAAGGATGAGGAAGGCACTGGTTTGAAAACTTGGAAAGCATATATTATGGGAGAACTACAACCCACGCATTGGGCTAGTGATTATGGTGACTTAAGACAAATGAAGACTGAGACCACACAAAAGTAGCATTAGGCATCACAGGCAATTTATAAAATAGAGATGCAAAGATAAAATGCAATTGAATAAAGTCAAAACAAGCCCCTGCCTTAGGTGATCCACAGGAATCAGTAGATGTTTACCTGGTTTTTCAATGTCGTGTCAACTCCTTTAATTAATAAAAGCTTTACTATATCTGTTCTCCGGGCTTGAACAGCAACATGTAATGGTGTCCATCCATCCTAAAGGGTGAAATAAGTGTGTTGAGCTGTTGACTGAAAAAACATCAAAATTGAGAGAAACATTGCAAAGATAAGGTATGATAGAATCAAACGTACATAGTCTTGAAGATTTATATCAACATTATATAACAGAAGAAGTTTAATAGCAGGACTGGATGCTGTTTGGACAACATAATGCATCAAGGTAGCCCCATCCTATTGTCAACAAGGAAGAAGAGGTAAAACAATATTTAATAGAATCAAACTCATAAATTAAATGACTGATATTAAATTGAATATCAAGGCCACAAGTTTATAATCAACATTGTTGTTAGACATCATCAGCAATGATGTAATACAGTTCAGAGAACAGAGTACAAATATTACTCAGCCAGTGGCCAAAATTAACTGAATCATATCAACAGAAAAAGAACCGATAGAATTGTCCACAATTAAAGTAAAATTGACAATGTTCCCCAACTTGAAAAACATAATAGATAATTCGATTGCCATGGTAATAGCTCATCAAGCAGTATTTGTTCCAATGGATTTGACAAACAAGCCTAATTAACAAACAATAAAAATAACATAAACAAGATGACATACAGGCAGTCCGAATTTTAAGTTAGGCACCTAGATGCAGATAAGGATGGTGACAGATCACAAGAAAAGATTTTAAATGGTTAGATGAACATAAAACAAACATATACTTTTACCAGACAATAGATAGACTTTAAATTTAAAAATAGTAAAGAGCATGTACTCACTGAATCCCGAACAAAAGGATCTGCTGATTCTCTCAAAAGATAGCTGGTAATTGCTTGCTTTTTGCAAATTATTGCCTTGTGAAGTGCAGTCAAACCATCCTGAACAGAACATTATCACGCAAGGCTCAAAACAAGAGAAACCATGAAATTCTAATCCAAGCATTTTTTGACATAATGATAGCCAAACAAATGATCATAGAACTCCATTGACATTCTAACTACCACATTCACAGCATTGATATCAACATTATGTTTCAACAAAGCATCCACAAGGTAGAATTCTCCTGATGCAGCAAGTGTTTGCAGAGGTAGCCATTTGCTCTGCCAAGAATTTCACTTAAGTCGTAAAATAATTAAAGATTTAATATCATATATAGCATATTTTAGAAAACGATAATTCTACAGTAAACTAATTCGTGCTAGGCAGGGTATGTAATAGTGTGAGCCATAATTAACTACTAATCCATTCCCCAAATAGGCAAATAGATCAAACGTAGTTGGAAAATCAAGCAATGGATAATATGAACCATCAAAAATAAAATAAATTTAACAAGCATTCATTCTAGCAGAATGGTGAACTCACAGATGTAGCAGCTGCTAGATCAGGTATCTTCTTATTTAACAAAGCCTTTTCCTCTTTAGAGAACTTGCGAGTGCCTGTTTATACATTAGAATAAGTAGTAAACACGAAAACAATTCATTATTCACTTCATACCATAGATTGAAACCCAATTACAAAAACTGAAGAAGAAAAGCAATAACACCTTCAGATTTCTTAACACCAGGCTCATAATTCGAACAGTTAAAGAACTCAATAACATCATTGAAACCTTTCCCATAAACCGCCCATCTTGAATTGTTAGGCGCCACTCTCTTACTACTACTACTAGTCCCACTCATTCCAACCTTGTTTTCTTCTTCCTCTTCGTCTTCCTCCTCCTTTACAGGAAAATTAGAAGGATTATCAAGAATAAGTGGGTTCAATTGAGCCAATTTAGCTTCTCTAAAAGCCTTGTACTCCTCCAAATTAATACTCCTTATAGGAAGCAACCCTTTCTTCTTCTTTTCAACTCGGCTATTAAACTCCATTGCTTGAGCAACTTTCGCCTCTGTTTCTTAGTAATATTAATCTCCGCTTGCACTTGTCTCCATTTATCAGGAACCAAATTCTCTGTTTCAACTACCACTTCATTCTTTTTCATCTTCTTGCTATTAGTATTGGGTTTGGGCTTCTTCATTTTAGAATTGTTTGAATCAAAATATGTATCAAGAAAGCCATTGAAGTTGGTTTGAAGATATGGGTCTTCGAAGACGAGACAGTCGCCCATGGCATGGTCGTCTTCAACAAAGCCGTGGTTTTGGACAGGGAACGAGGAGGACTGAAGAGAAGGTGAAAGAGAGTGGAATTTTGATGGGTATTTTAGGGTTTGGGCAGATGAAAGTTTGGGAAATGGAGAGAGATAAAGAGGGGATAGTATTTGGTGAGTTTGTGGGTTTAGCAGATAAGGAGCCATTACTGTCAGTACCTTTCAAGGCCCTGAGAATGGGAATGGAGATTTTGGAGTAACATCTTTAGACCTTAGGAGGCATTGTATTATTTATTAATAAATAAAATTATTATAATATTATAATAAATAAATTATTATAATATTATAATATTATTTATTAATACTATAATTTATTAATTTTAAAATTTTTATTTATTAAAAATATTTAAATAATAAATAATTTTTAAAAATATCATATTAATATTAATAAATTGTGAATATATTTTAGTTTAATTTGGAGCCAAATTCTTAAGTGGAGTCTATATTAAACCTTTCAGCTTATTCATTTTAATTCTCACGTCAAAAAAATTTTAAATTTAGCCAAAATTTAAAAAAAAAAAATCCAATTGAATCCAAAAAAAAAATTATAGGAGCCAACTTTGATTTCCAATTATAGTTCAAAGTTTAAATTGAAACTCAGTCTAATATATAATTATTATTTTATTATTAATTAAAGTAATTTTATAATTTTAATTTTAATTTAAATAAATAATAAAGCTTAAATTGAGCATAGCCAAACTAAATTTTAAAAAATTTAAATTTAATTTAGAGGGTGTTTCTCAAAATTTAAAAGCTGGTCAAAATTGATTATAAGCAATTTTTAGATTATAAGTTGTTTATTTAAGTGTTTCTGAAAACTTAAATAGTAGATTATAATCTGATTTTAATCAGTTTTTTAAAAGTTGAGTTTTGCTACTTTTTTTTAAGCACTTATTTTTTAAGCAGTTTTGACCAAGTAAAATATCATACTATCCCTACCTAATCTTCAATATTCCAAATTTGTCCACCCTATGCACTTTAGTTCCTATCAAAATTCTTTTATTTTTAGGATTCTAATTAATATTTTTAGAATTCTAATTAATTTGGTAATATTTACATAGTAGTTTTTTATTTGTATAATTTATTGATAATACCAATATTATTATTATTATTAAATAAATTTTATTATTATTATTATTACAAATTTAAAAAATTATTTTTATACAATAAATAAACTCAGAGACAGTTTAGTCATTTTGACAGTTTCTACAATTAAAAACTGATTATAAGCTGATTTTATCAGATGATTATTAACTAGTTTACAGAAATGCTTAACTGCTTATTTTTAATCTGATTATAATCTAAAAATCACTTATTCACAATAAGCTGAAAGCTCCAGTTTTGAAAAACACTCACTTGACAAAAAATAATCTAGTTCAAGCTTGATTCAAACCAAGCTTAAGCTCCTATTGATTAATCTCGTATATCATTATACCTCAAGCTCAATTTAAATAAATTAGAAAATAAAAATAAATATTTTGTTTAGAGCTCATTTATTTTAAAATAAATAAAAAAATGTTTGTTAGTTTAGAGAACGAAAATAATTAATTAGCATTTTATGTTGTATATGTAAATGGATATTTTTTATTATTATCTAATTTTTTTTAAATAAATATTAAATATTATTTGAATTACTCAAATTCAATATGATGATTCCATGAATTTCGCACGGCACCACATGAAATTATGTCAAAAAATTTAAAAAAAATACATTAATTTTTCCCCTAAAATTATGAAACAATAATGTAACAAAATTTAATGAGAAGAAATCAAAATTAAAATTTTTCCAAAACAGATTGAAATTTATAAATATCAATGATATAAACTAAAAAAAGAAAGAAAGATGGGAGAAATTAACCTCAAGATCGAGTACAGCAATTTAAATCAGTCAAAATATAGTAGATATACCAGTGGCTAAACGGTTAATTTTTCATCGTTGAATCAAGCATGCAAGGAAAAAACACATAATCAGTCCACCCACAACACAAACATACTATTTCATGAACTGTTAAACCACAAAGTTGATGAGCAACAGCCTACACATCCCCAAGGGGCACAACCAATTAGTCATTTCTGGCATTACAAACAAACGAAATCATCTGCTGCAGTTTAAATGCATTACACCATTGCGTCTCCACAATTTCCCCACATGGAATGAAAGCAGAGACTCACCTAGGGCCATGATAAGGAGGAGAATAGGGTGATCTAGACCTATCCCTCCTTGATCTTCCACCATAGGGAGAATGCCTAAGAGAATAATCATAACCCCCACGATAAGGAGAGCGCCTTGGAGACCTTCGATAGTCATCACGGCCGTGTTCACGATATCTACCACGATCCCCTCGGGAGCCTTCCCAAATTCAAGAGAAAAATAAAAGTTTAAAGTTAGAATGTTTAATTAATTTACAGACTGCAATTTCTTGATATGAAATATGGAGAATTCAAACTTACCATAGTCTCTATTACTTTTCAGCCCAAGATAGTGTCCAGGTGTTGGAGTTCTTGCCCTTTTCCTCCGTGACTGAGAAAAAAAAAAGTCACATTAATTCTCCAAATTACAACAATAAAAAATTTTAACCTGAACAAAGCAAGCTTGTAATTCTAGCTATGCATGATACCTACAAATTCATACTCAAGTATTCACACACGCACAAGTTCATAAACACAAAAATATATTGTAATAAATGCACTAGGAAATGTCCAGGGAGGAGGTAAACAAGCTACCAAAGAAGACAACTAGGCACACATGACCAGTGTGCATTAACTAAGTGCCAGGTATTATAGAATACCATAAGCCTGATTAGAAAGTTGTTGGTAATGTCCGTTGATTAGTTGAGAGTTGAAATTGAAAGCTGATGGTAATTTCCATTGATTAGTTGAGAGTTGAAATTGGATGCTGAGGTTGTATAGATGTTGAACAATAAAGTTGCTATGTTTGGTTGATCACAAGCATTTGAAAGTTGTTTAAGCTGGCCATTGATCAAGCTGTTTCACTTAAGTTGACAACTGACAGGGATGAACTGATCATCTTTGATTGCTGCCAACATAGCTGACGCAATGTCTTCTGAATATAACCAGAAAACCTTCAAATTAAGAAGAAAGATCCAATAAAAACTGACCCGCGTTTAACACCAAGGGCACAATCACATTACCTTCTCCACTGTTATATATCGGCCCTCTAAAACTGATTGATTGAGATACTTGACACAACGGTTGGCATCATCAACACTGTCCATTGTGACAAAAGCAAAACCACGGGATATGCGTGTCCGGGGTTCCACAACAAGAAAACATGAAGAAACCTATCCCAAAAAATAACTTGTTATTGATATAACCCAAATAATAAATGCTAAAGAAGATTAACTATGAATGAACTGACATCTATCCATTTTTGTAAGCGATTTAAAGAATCCAACCTTTCCTTCCTTGGAGAAATGTTCTTCAAGGTCCCTTTCTGTGACCCTTGTAGACAGACCAGTCACATATAGAGTATTTCCAGAATTTACAGCATCATTCCTGCCACATAATTTCCAAAGAGCAACGAGTCAAAGAAAAATCAGCTATGCAAAAAACAATGAAGGCACAAGAATCAACCAAAAGAAATACGATAGCATATGCCATTGTTACAAGTTGTAAGAATCTAAGAATTGAAGAACTTATGGTTGCAACTAACCTGCCACGGCTTCTGGAACTTGATCCGAAGAGAAGCACCACCATCCATGTAACAAACCCATAAATAAAATGTTTAATACAGCAGAAATAATAACACGAATACAAGACAGCCTACTAGCACAGAACAAAAACGTGAATAGAATGTTAAGAGTTACATTACCTTCCACGACTTCGGGATCGTGATCTATGCCTTGGTCGGGACACAGACCTAGATCTGGACCTTGACCTGGAACGAGATCTTGATCTGGACTGTTCCCTCCATGGGGAAAGTGAGTGTGAATTCCTGATAGATTGAAATAAAAAACATAAATTTGAGTCAAAATTTAAAATGTCTTAGGTTTTAGAATCAAGATATCAAACAAACAAGAGAAAGTTACTCAAAACATCCATTATAGAATTCTCCAATATTTCTAGTTCCCATCATTTTCAAGCTCTAAAAATGGAGAAACAAAAACCAACCTAACAGCTACTTTACTAACTGCTAACAAAAACAAGACACCAATTGTTTGGAATCTCAGAAACCCTAATTTAGAACAGGGCACATTCTAATAAGATTGCGCTTCAAGAATACAGAATCAAATCCGAGCTTCAAGGTGTTACCTTTTGCCAGGAGAATCCGCCTGCGAAACAATCACAACGCCATTAATTAGATCCCCAAATTTCTAAAATCAAAATTGCAAAGAGTAATAACCCAGTAAAATTAACATATCATAGAGACAAAAGAAAAGAGAAAGTCACCATTTTGATCGTTAACAGGAGAAATCTGAGAGGCGAAGCTTTAGGGCTTTTTGCGTAAGAGGCGAGACTTGAGGTCGCTTGTTAGCCTCTTTCGGTTTAATTTTTGGGATACAATACCAACCTTTTTTATATTTTTATTAAATTTATGTTTAATTTTTAAATTTTGTTCTCTCGTATAATCATATTATTTTATCTCTTTTTTCAAATTTAGTAAATTTATTGTTAGGTTTGTAAAATTTTATTTTGTTATATTTTCTAATAATATAAATTTAGTAAATTTATTATTTGTCATTTATTTTATTTAGTGATTAAGTAATTTTTTATTGCTAAAAAATTTAATTTTAATTAAGCATATTATTAAATATCATTTAATCATTGAAAATTTTAATTTCGAACGGAGCTGAATTCTTCCATTTTTCCATTAATTTTTTTTTATTATTTGATGCTCAATAATTAAGCTTCCTTACTATAGTGGGAGAGTAGGCTTGAGTGACAGGTTTCTTTAAGAATAATTTCTTTTTGTTCAATAAATTATATATGTTACTATTAAATTCAAATTTGGGATCATAACATTTAGTATTACAGTCAATACTTACAGTAACAGCTACAAAGCCAATGAGAACAAATATGAAGAACTTAGAATCAGTAATTTTGTAAAGATACAAATCTGGAAACATTCAATATTCACAAGCCAACCTTATTACACTCTGCACAACAACACTAAACCAACATTCACATCTTATTAGACTTTGCACCAATATATTCACATCGTATACTTATTACACTTTGCACGACAACTGGACATATTACAATATTACAAGCTCAAATTGGACTTTGAAATTGAAAAAATAAAACCATCAAATTTAAGCATAACTATCCAAAATTATGCAAAACTATGAAACCCAGGCATACCATAAATTTTCTCCATCGGTTATATATGAACGCGAGGTGGTGGAGATTATGTTGTTAAAATATCAGGAACTTTAATGGAATGAGCTCCAATGATCTTTCCACCAACATCTGGGAAATTCCCATATCCAGGTAGGGGGCCTACCTTCCCATCAACATCTACCTGCAGAGGATATCTGAGAAGATGACCTTGCAATAGTTTGAAATCGGGATCTGTGTATCTCTTCCAGTTTTCTTCAGCAATGTTATTTACTGTCCTTACACATTCCAAACTCTCAGGTTCCCTGAACAATCCTTGGACCTCACCAAGATGCTCAGCCCACAGAGACATTCTATATCCATATATCTGCAAAATGCATGGATTCAAGAAAGAAAAAGTTCATTATAACACAGGAAAAATGTCAGAACAAACCTGCCCATGTGGATGTTTCTTCTTTGCAGCCCATGTGTAATGGGGTTGATATGCACCCATAGCTATCTCAGTGTCTTTTGAACCAGCCATGGATCTCTGGTTAATATTGGCAGATCCAATAATGACATACTCATCATCCACAATCATTCCCTTTGCATGGACATAAATCATGAACCGCTGATGTTTATAGGATTCAGAGACCTGAAAGAAAAATTGTAAATGTGAAATATTTGACGAGTTTCTTGCAGATAGTAAATTGAAGCATTCTTTTAAAGAAATAGCATTCTGCTGCTGCGTAGAAAGTTCTTCGTAGAAAAGCATCTACAACATCACAAAGAAAGATGAAATATCTACCATAAAGCATTAAAGAGCAAGAAGTTAAACTGAAAATCACATGAGGTCATTAAGGCTATACGCAAAGACAGTTACAATCTGTAAAAAAAATGAATGAATGGTGCCCATACCTCAAAGAATAGGTAATTAGAAATGTAGAACATCCATCTTTCAATCTTCAGAGAATTAAATAATTGGGCCATTGAAAGAGTGCACAGAAAAAATTAGAAAGGTCCATCCGAATACAAGCAGAAATATAACGGGGCATCACCTTGAAAATCTACATAAAAATGAAGAAAATCCTGATACTGCATTGCCTAATGACATCTTTCCCTGTCCTAACAACTGGAGGATATTAAAAAAATCCTGTTAATGGCACTTTGCCTTAATGGCATCTACCCCGGTCCTAAAAATTTGAGGGTATATGACATCCCAATCCAGGTCCTTTCCTATTCAGGGGTTATTCCTGTCCCATTTCAGGTTAATTGCAGCTAGAGACACATGTGCACTATCATACCACAGGATAGGTTCAGAAGCTAAAAGACAAATGATGGACCAAGAATGAGGCCATCTTTTTTAACTGAAAATAAATTGGCACATTGAATATAGTCATAGCTGAAGTCCGAACCATGGAAACATCAAGCTATTGCAATGTAAAGCCAACTATTTTCTCTATACCCAGAAGCACAACAGGAAATAGTATAAATAACAACAGAAACTTCAAAAAGCACAAAAGAACTACTATGTCAAACATTTACCGCTTGACCATTATTGCTTGATATCAGCTGTGGATTTTCTTCTCGTTTACCAAGGCAAAAGAAATTGAGGTAATCTTGAGGATGTGAATCTACAAGTTGCATTGATTTAATCTCCTGTGCTACAATATCATACATCATTTGCATTGTTTGGCTCTGCAAAATGTGATCTTTCCAAAGTGAGAAATATAAATTTGGCATATTGTTCAACTTCCTCAAAAGAAATTTTCTAAAACGCCAGGAATCACGTAAAATGAACAACAATGGCAAAGAAAATGAAAATGCAATTCTTTCTGTTTTTTAAAAATGTAAAGATATGATGCATTGATTTGTTCACTCTGAGTACCTGCCAATAGAGAATTTCTTGCATTGCCTCAGATTTTGGATCACCCTCAGGCCACATTGGCAACACAATATACACTGCAAATCTCTCATTGGCCTTAATTTTACTGGCAATCTTTAATGCCAACTCCATTGGGATCAAATTATCAGCTCCTGCACATTATATGAGCATACGAAGTTTCAGTCCACAAGTTTTGTCCTTGCCCAGAAACCAGACTTCTTCATGATAATGTGATACTAAAGTGGGTAGCAAAAACTAAGCCAAAAGGCACTAGTGGTCAATTAAGTAGTAACAGAGAAATTAACAGTGCATAATTTGGATAACAAACAAAATAATCTCAACCTGCATTTTTATATGATGGCCATCCATACGACGATCCAAGAAAATACTGATTTTCAACATATATGAAATGCTGAGCAGATCTGATTGCCTGGATGTATGCACTTTGAATACTCCTTTCTATCACCTGATTTTTTGCAGTGATGAGATTCTGCAATAGAAAAGAAATATGATACCACTGCGAGATATCAACTTTAGCTTATATCAGAAGCAAGAGCATGAAAATTGTCAACCCATCATATAACCTGAGCCTGACATTGATGAACATTTTTGGGAAATCCTTTTAGTGATCCATTATCAATAGACCGAAAAATCTACAAAAGGAAAAGAATGTTAGTATGATAGTAAATAATATGTTTCTACTTTTTTAGAAAACAAAATTTAAAAAAAAACACAGACCTGGACATGCCAGTTTTCAGGATCTTCCTCACTGGAAACATGTACAATGGGATCATCTGCTGGAACTACAGTCATCCCGTCCTTTATGTCGAAAGGAGGACTTAATATCCATGAAATCCGTTCTATCTTTAGCAATGCATCATCATGCCAACGGGTTACCCTTTTAAAACTCAGTTTAAACTCTGTCCACCTTGTTGCTTTCTTCCATCGCTGCTCAAAGTTTATAAGAACATCATATACAGCAGGCCCATCAATTCTGCAATGCAAGTCATGCCATGGTTGTCTTGGAGCTTTGGTCCCAGCCTTGTAAAACAAAAATGGAAAAAGGTTAGAGAGAAATAAAACAACAAATATTTTTTTAAAAAAAAAAAAAGCACTACAGCTCCAAAAGGACTAGGATGTGAAGAATATGAACTTACTAAATTAAAACATCAGGATACTAGATCAATAATACTAAAGAAAACTTGTTCTTGCACTCGATTGATTAAGAAAAGATCATTAGTAATCAACAGACATATTCCAATTATAGCTAACATCAATATATATAGTTCTAATATTCTATACTAGAAGAAGAACGATAAATATTTCCATGAATGGATCAATTGCAATGGGACCAAATTCATTTGAAGTATATCTAGATGAAAGCACCACATTCCAAAGCCTGCAGAAGCTAAAATAAATCTTCTCATCATCACTTACAGTAAAGGTGGGATTATGGAAATCATCCTGGAATACAGGTGTGTCAAGGTCATGAAACAATCTGTGCTCTGGAGTATCATATCGTCCATCGCAGAGATCAATACCTCCTAAAAATGCAGTTATTTTCCTATTATTACCTGGAGCCTGTGTGTCCACAAGAACACATTTTTGATGGTGTGTAAAGGCAGTGCCAACAATCTGAGCAAAAACACCACAAAGTAAGTTTTGCGAATCATTCAGCAAAACCAAATGATTTTTCAAATGAAAAAGGAAATATGATGGCAAGTAGAAGTGTTGTTAGTCATATACCAATCCCAAGTCTCAATTACTGCACTGTTAAATCAAATAGAAGCAGGACAAAAATCCATTCACAAAAGGCAAACCATGTATCTTAATCATATAATAAAGGCACATATGCAAACATCTTACTCGTAAATAAATAATTGCACCAGCAATAAGGACAACAATGCTTTAAGTAATGAAGTAAAACTTGCCTGTTGTTTAATAAAACTAAGCTTACTGCTGGCATAGCGAGGTGCCAATACACAAATTACAGATGAATGTTTAAAAAATTTTCGGGTTTCTTCATCATGTGTCTGCATCAACCCTTCCTGCAGCAAATAACATTTCACATCATAACTATTGCAAAATAAATAAATAAATAAATAAAACCTATATCACAAGCTATCTCTACTACTACCCTCAACAAAATAAGAAATTGTTGCCAAGAATCCAATGCCTCCCATTATCATACTATAACTGATAATATTCAATTTGATTCAGAAAGTCTTATCTTATTTAAAAGAGCTTACGGTTAAGTAAAAGAGCTTATGATCATTTCGTTATCAAATTTTCGCAGGACAAGTTCATAATAAAAAGAAGAAAAAATCAGAGAAATCCAGAACTGTAATACAAAGTCAGTATTCTCACCGATCTAATGCCATACTTGTCCGAGGTCTTATCATCCCAAATCAGCAACAAGACTCTAACTCCTTCCTCAGACTTATACTTGAGCAACTCACCAAGTGTTAAATCCCCACCTCTTGGCAATGGCTTGGTGGGTTCTCTGACCAACTTAATCTTATAGAAAACAGACCAACCCACGATGTAAATTAAATGGTGAGCCTCTGATATAGCATAGCAAATATCTTCCCAACATTTCTGTTGCTTAAAAACCTCCCCATCATCAAGTTCAATCTCAGGTAATTGGTGATCAAGCACGTGAGCATCTTGATACATTGTCACTCTACTTCCTTTTCTCAACGGAAAGTAAGTATTTCTCACTCCTCGGTGTTCAGGGTCACCGGCGATGCCATGAAGGTACAACGGATTCTTCTCAAACGGCGTAAACTTCATCTCCAGATGAAGTGCAGTGTCTGGCTTCGGTGGCTTGCCAGAAGACCCAATTACAGGAAACCAAGAACCAATGAACGCGCCGGTGGCAATTTTTCTCGCCGGAATATTCACAATTCCTATGAGCTCCGCTCCAAAAAGATCATTATCCTTAACATGAAATTCAAGGTCAATTACAGGATGAGCCAGATGAATAAAAAACCTCTGTTTCCACTTAGGGTTTTTAGCGTTCTTAATTACACGAGTTCTTGCCACAGTAGCTTGAGGAACAACGACAGTGACATAAGGGTCACTAGTGACTATACGACGGTGATGGTGAACGTTCTCGTCCTCGTCCCCGGTATCCTCATCGGTGGTGGCGGGAGCAGCAGCTTTAGTGCTGGTGGTGGACTGGGGAGTACAAACAGAGAAACAACTGCGAATTTTAGTGGAAGCTATATCCATGTTAGGCAAGTTCCTAGCTTGAATAATGTACAAGTCTAAATCCCCATGAAGATAAATGGGTTGCTGTTCATTTTCTGAGATCTCAGCCATGGAAGCAACTCTGAAAGTAAAGAAACTGTGATAAATGAAAATTGATGAAAAATAAAAAGATGGGTTTTGTGGGTAATGAATAAAAGAGAAGAGAAAGAGACGAATAAAGGAATTTGAAATGAGTTTGAGTTGGGGAAGACTGAATGAAGACAAAGAAAGATCAAAGAATGGTTTTCTGTAAACAGAGAGTTTGTGTTCGCTTGTAATAGTGAATTTAGGCCTCGTTAAGAGAGGCGGGGTGGAGAAATTGAAGTATTAAGTTAGTGAATAATTTAGATAAAATCAAAATCACAGCAAAGTGGGTTTTAAAATACTAAGAAGAAGATATTTTAGATAAGGTCAAAAAAACATGATTGCCATGGTTAGGAGGTGGTTGAAGGATAGATAGACAGACACAACACAGCAGGTAAGGAAGAGAGCGCCAGAGCGGCCAATGGTGGGTTATTTTGATAAAGTGATGGTTGCTGAAAATTGGGTTTTGCTTGCTTTGATGGGAGAGACAACTCTTCACATCCATGAAAATGAAGAGTCATTGTTACTCTTCTGAGGAATCTTCAGTTACAGAGAGAAAGGTTTTCAGTTAACTTATGGACCACTTATTTACTGTGGGGATCTATAGTCCTTTTCATTTTTTTTTTATTTGTATAAAATTTAAAAAAAATGGAGGGATTTTTTAAAAATATCAAAAAGTAAAATTCTTAAAATATATATATATATATATTTCTTTTTTTAAAATATTATCTTTTTTATAATGAAAGCATTAACGCAACCGTAAATATTGTCACCGTATGATCTGAGATCATGAAAATGGTCTCTTGCAATTAATTGCAAGAAAAAACCGGGTACAAAGATCCAATGGATCCAATCTTTCTCCAAACTCTGCTTATTATGGGAGTATTCATGCACCGGGCTGCCCTTTTAAATATTATCTTTTTAACTTATATGATATGTATACTTATAATTTATATAAGAATTGTGGAATATTTTTAAAAAAATTAAAATGTGGTATGCAATACTCTTTTTCGTCCTAAAATAATAATTTATTTTTTTATTTAGTGTTCTAAAATAATAGTTCGATTTTTATTTTTAATGATATTGTTATATGAATATTCATTCTATAATTAATATTTTTTATATTTATTAGATAATAAAGTGTCTAATTAACATATTTAATTAAATATATATATATATAAACATTAAATAAATTAATATAATTATTTTTTAAAATAAAATAAAATTATTTTCTTGTTTTCTAAAAAAAACTATTATCCTGAAACGGATGGAGAATAATTTTACCAAAAATAAATTAGAGGTGCCAATGGTTAACGCAGATAGGAAGGGATTTTTTTGTGAAAATATACTCTATGTTGTTATATGAATATCCAATGTGCACATGACAACAACATAGAGTATATTTTCCAAGTAATAGCATATTTTTGTTAATGCAAATTTGAAATTTGAAATCAAGATATTGTCACAAAAAAAAAATTTAAAAAGTAAATTTGTTTATTTGATTCCCTAAAAATTCCGTTATTTGGATAGTACATTTGAATAATTTATTATTTAAAATTATAATAATTTTAAATTTAAATTCTTAATAAATAATTATAAAAAATAAATATAAAAATATAAATAGATTAAATTTCAAATGACTAATTATCCAAATAGATTAAAATTAGCTCATGATAGTATACAAACCATTCACCATATGATTTATATTTTGCTTAATGTTATGGATTTGAACATAATTATTGAATTTTCATTCTAATAAATAAGTGAATTATCATTTTAATAATTTAGTCTTATCATATTATTGAGAGTTCGATTAGTAAATATATATTATAAAAAAGATAAAATTTTAATATTCATTAAACTATAGTAAAAAAGAGAATTATCCAATATAGTTGTTTTTTTTTTCTATTATCTTATTATTATTATATGTTTATCTTTATCTTTTTTCCATTTTTATTGTTGGTAAATTTATCATTTAAAACATTTTATTGGACATTCAAGCACCTATGTTATTATTGTGTTGTTGCATTAAGATCAAATAAGTTGCTACCTATATACTTCAAAAAAAAAAAAGTTACTACGTATATAGTACAATGATCAAATGATAAAATAAAATTATTTTAAAAGTATGTATCAAGATTTCAATCTTATTAATTATTTAAAGAAAAACAAAAAAGTTAATATGAAATATAATTAGAAGTATCCCTTTTCACAATAACACTAGTTAAATTATTGTTATAAACTTGGTTTTTTTTTTTGAAAAATATTATTAGAAACTTTGATAGAGAGTAGTATGAAATTTATAAATCCATATTTATATTTATATATAATATTAAAATGATTGTCTATGATATAATACTATGCCACGAATTCCATTTAAATTTTTTAAATTAATTTATTATTTATTTTTAATTAATTTATTAAATTAATTTATTAGTTATTATAATAGATATTTATTTATCTAAATATAAATAAATATTTATTTTTATTCAAATTATTTTTCACATAAAATCTATACACTAAACTGAATATTACGTTCAATACATAATTAAATTCAAGAAAATCAACATTATGAACAATCAAAGTGTAGTTTGGTAACATGAGAATGTGTTACTTTCGTATATATTTTAAGTATGAATCCCAAGTGTCTCTATGGATAAAAAAACATAAAAAGGAAAAAGGAAATCAAAATCAAAATCAAAATCACTTAATTTTTACAATTGAAGAAGAGTTTTCTTCAACAAAATTAATACAATTGAAGAAGAGTTTTCTTCAACAAAATTAACTTATTTTCTTGTTTCTAAAGCAAACACTTCATTCCATCAATTTTCTTTATCTCCGCTACTCTTCTCATCATCATCTTTTGGACAATCACTTTCACACCATATTTGCAGCAACAACAACACAATCATTATTCAAATCAAAATTCTGCAGCCCCTTTCGTCGATTACTTGCAAACTGTTTCAAATCCTTCAAATTATTAAACTCTTTCTTATCATCCAATACAATATTATTATTAGAATTTACTTCCCCAATTCGTTTCTTTCCCTTGAAAATCCTTCTAATCATTGCTCCATTGCAAGAACACGCCAATAAAAACTTCTTCTTCTTCTGCTTCTTCTTCTTCTTGTTCTTGCTCTTGTTCTTCTTGAATTGGCCTATACATGAAAGTTTAGGAGAAGTGGGTTCTCTTGCATCAAAGCTTAAATTACTTGCTCTTCTACGAATTTCTTTAGGAACAAGTGATACTCTTGGACTTGGCAATTTTTTGGCACAAAATTTGATGATTTCTTCTGTGTTCCCATTGACAAAAATTAAGTTTTTCGAATTCAATTCTCAGTTTCTTAATAAGCTTGAGAAAATGGGTATTTGAAGAAGATGGTAATTAGTTGACTTTTGACTTTCCTAGCTTTAATTGCCTGCCGGCCTCTTGTTCATATCAAAATAGAAATCCCTAATTTGAATTAAAATCTCTATTTCTTTGAACTCAGATTTAATCCGAATTTTCACAATCAAATTTCTACTAAATCTGGTGTAAACATAGTCCCTAATGTGAACTCATCTTGTGCAAATCCAAATTTCCTTTGCATTAAGCAAAAGAATCCCAAAGCTTTATCATACATATCATTCTTTGTAAATGCATAAACAATAGAAGTCCAGCAAATAGCATTTGGTGCAAGAAAGGAACATAGAGGACCAGCTTGCTAGAAATCTTGCTAGTTTCTACGGAGTTAAGAAGCTGAAATACATCCAAGAGAGCACTTGATTTGCTATAATGGAGTATTACTATTTTCAAAATGAGAAATTGGGAAGAAATTGCTATCAATTTGAATGTTAGGCCAAAAAAAAAAATGGGGAAAATTGAGTTTTGAGGAAAATTAGGGGAAATAGAATTTGGGAAAGAAATTTGTACTTTAGAAATTACTAATCATCTGCGTTTATTTTTTAATATTACATGGCACTGACGTTTCTATATTGTCGGTGTATGAAATTTATAAGTACATATTAAAAATAAGGTGCAAAATGATAAAAATCTGATAAATAATAAAATAGATAAATATAGAAAGTATAAATATATTAAGTCTATATTTTTTTAAGTAATAAATTTAAGATGGATTCTCCTCCCCTTCCCTTTTCTCTCCTCTCCTCTCCTCAAATTAATATTAAAAATAAGTAGTCCATTAATTATTATAGCCGGATAGCCCGAGTACAAGTAAAAGTATTATAATGAGCTCGATAAATTACTAAAAAAAAATTAATTACGGGAATATATTTTATAAAAATATACTCCATAGATTATATTTTATTGATAAATATTATATTATTATATTTGAAAGATGTAATAAAATATTGAATTTAACTTTACAGAACAAAATTTAAGTAATACTTAAACTATCTTTCTAATACCTCTTTCTATTTTTATTATATCTTAAATTAATGATATGATTGTCTTTTGATACGTAAATCTCTCAATTTACTTTTTTAGTAAAATATTTTTTATACACCTCGTGGATAAAATATTTTATCTAACTGATTAATAAAATTTAGTGAGTCTAATATTTTATTTTACATAAATTATTTGTAAACAAATATAAACGAGATCTGAAACAAGAGGCTAAAAAGTGATATGGTAAGTATTTATAAATATATAATTGTTTAAGTTTATTAATATCATTATAAACATATTTTAATATGTTTAAATTAATTATATTAGTTAAACACATGCTTATATTCAAAATCCTAAAATAACATAACCTTCACTATTAAAGGTTCTTCATTCCAACTCAATCCAATTATCATTCCAATCTTATTTCCATCACTTCTACCATTTAAAGAACATGATTTAAGCATTAAAACCAATCAATTAACCAATCTTTGAAAATTCTCTTTCCAAAACCCTAAATTCAACACTTTCATTCCCAAATTCTAATCAAACTTAGCCAAATCCATCATTTAACTTTAAAATATTTGTTTATGCATCAAAATAACACATTTAGAATCAAATTACACAATTAAATCATATGAATTCAAAAATTCAAAAGTTCCATAACCCTAAATTCTCTCTCTTCACCTAACTTCACTCAAACTTGACCATTTCTTCAATCCAACTTTAAAATCATTGATAACTACTCAAAATAATTTCATTCATACTCAATTAGGCAATTAAATCATACTATATCAAAATCTCAAATTAAACATATTCATAGTTTTCATGAAAAATTAAAAATTAAGAAAGGAAACTTACTAACTTATTGGAAATCTACCAAAACTTCAATTAAAACCTTGAATTCCTTTTAATTTTGGAAGCTTGGAAGAAGCAAAAAGCTTGTCTTGAACTCCCATGGAGTTTTGGCCCTTTGAGAAAGAAGAAGAAGATGAAGACCAAAATTAATTTCTCTCTTTCCACTTAAACATTAATCATATATAATATTTTATTATTTTAATTAATTAATTAATTATTTTTAAAATGCAAATTATCATCTTTCACTAAAAAAATATTTTATTTTAAGATTTAATAAATATTTAAATTTCTCTATCATCTTTTACTAACTATTTTATTATTATTTTATTTATTTATTTATTTAAAAAAATATAAATTACCTCTTGTAACCAAAAATAATTTATTTTTAAATTATTTTAATTATTTTAATTTTCAAAGTATATTTACAAAATTACTACTTGATTTTGACTTTTCTTTTAAAAGAGTTAATTTTTGGTTGACTTTTATATACTTTATATATATTTTATGTATATTTCACATATACATTCCATATTCTCACTTCTAAACCTTTCATTTTCCATTTAAATAATTTATTTAACTTATCCAATTTAATTTTAATTTATTTTATTTTATTTTTAAAAATTAAAAATGTTACATGCTTAAAGGATGAGTATATAATGAATTGATGATTGATTGTTTGAAAAGAATAAAGTTGGAGTTATGGTTTTGATATGATTATGCGCAAATAGGGTTTTCTATGTGGATGAAAAAAATTATTGGAATGAATGAAATTAATGTTATTTCACTATGTATGTAAGGATTCTATGGTTAAAGGTAAGTTTGGATGAAGTTATGGCTATGGACCTATTATGTGAAAATTAGAGTTTTGGGAGAGATATTGATAATTATGAAAATGTGTTGTTTTATTGTTATTTTGGTGTATAAGTAATATTTTTATGGTTAAATATTGAAAATGAGGTTGATAGAATAAAGCTTAAATAAAGTAGTGAACGAAGAATTTAGGATTTTAATGGAATTTTGATAAAAAAAAATTATTTAGATAATGATAGTTTAATGTACATTGAGAATGAAAATCAGTTTAAATGAGTAATGCTAATTATTGTTGGATCTATATGTGTGTAGATCAAATTGGTGAAATTTAGAATCTTTACTTGGAAAGAGTTTTGGAGGGAATTTGGAAAGCAAATAAGGTTAATACATACTTTGATTGAATTATGTTTATATACATTTGATTGGCATGTTACATTATATATAAAAGTGATGAGTATGATATTTTGATGTGTGAATACACATGAAAAGAGCATAGATATATGTTTATATTATGAAATACAAAATGTGTGATTGAGCAAGCTATTTTAAGATGGCTAAAAGCATTTATTGATGTGTTTGTGAAAATGTGTGAAAATATTGAGAAAAGTTGGAAAAGTACAAAAAGAATAAAAATTGGCATAATTGCCAAAGTATGAGAAAAATGTGAAATTATTTGTGTTATGTATGAAACCTTATGTAATATTAATTTTCAGAGTATTGTGTTTGGTGTTATACGGTATATTGGTTATTTACCTTCGGATCAGACACTGGGCGTTATTATTATTGTCTTCGGCTGGATATCACTTTTATTTGCCTTCGAGCCAGACGCTGAATGTCAATATTATTTACATTCGGGCTAGACACTGGATGTTAAATATTGGTCTAAAGTAATATTTCTAGAGCTTAAATATTATATAGGGTCATTTGGGCACAATGCATGTTGTGATTTGATGATAATATGTTAGATTATGATGTGTTGAGACGTAAAATTAATATGTAAATGTGATGATTTATGAGATACGTGATGAGGATCATGGAATGATATGATCATGATACATATAAAAATTTCTACAAAGGAATATAAGATGAGAAATATGTTAAATGATGAAAAATGAGTTGTTAAAATACTTGAGCAGAGCCAAGTCTTGATAATGAAAATTAGATTATGGAAATATGTTATGATGAGATGAATTTAATGAGTTTAGTTGAACAATGTGTTGTGCTGGTAGTATGACATAAAATATTGAGTTGATGAATATATATGTGAATGGTTGTGATATATTTGTATATGAATTTTATGATGATGATGTCGTGTGACTTATACATATATATATATATATGCTTGAAGAATTAGAGAACGAATGGTGAGTAGTTTCTTCATGAATAATTGTGTGTATATAAATTATAAGGTAAATGAAATGCAAAAATAATAGTGTATATATTGATAATATGATGATAAAATATGAGTTGAAAAGTATGCATGTGTGTTATTTAAATTGTCGTATGGTTTTAGTATGTACTACTAAACTTTCGAGCTTAGCGTGATTGTTTGAATCGTACAGATGAAATATATGCTTATCAAAGGGATTTGGATTGTGGGTGAGATTTGGAGTTCTGTGGTGCCTCAAAACCAATAGTGCCATCTGTATACATGTATATTTAGAGTTTTATGCATTTTGAAATATGTATGTTTTCGAAGGATGTGGAATGGTGGTGTATATGTATATATATATTTAATCATGATAAATATTGTTTTGAGTTATAAAAATTAATAGTACATTGATGAAGTAGTTTTATGGAGAATGGTTGAAAACTTTAATTTGGAAGTATTTAATTTTTGTGCAGGTTGTGAATTTTACTATTTTGGAAATGTTGATATTACAATTAAAACTCTAGCAATTTTTTTTCAAAAATTTTACATTAAAATATGTATTTTTTATTTTTAATTTACTAAGAATATTTTTATTTGTTTATTAAAGTGTATTATAAGATTTAAAATATTTTTTTATATACATGGAGATTTTAAAATGGTTGATAATAGTGATATTTTTGTATTATATATACATATTATACATATATGGAGTATATGTATTATATATATATGGGATGTAAAGATGTTACAAATGCAGTTTGTGAAAGTTTGTCAAATAAAAAAAATCAAGAGAATATATCAAGGCTCTTCTACCCACTCTGAAGCATTAGTTACCGAAATACGTGGCAGAAGTAAAACTAGACAATCTTAAAATATAGATAAGCATTCAGACAATCGTGATAAGTGAAGAGGCAAATCCAAGTCAAGAACAGGTATTACTTGCTACCACTGTAGCAAGCCAAGATATGTGAAAAGATTTTGTAGAAAATTAAAAAAATGAGCAGACAAAAGAGAAAAATAAAGAAAAAAGAATATATAACTTTAATTGTACTTGATGGTGATGTTGTCATTTCTACTAGAGATAATTGTCTACATCTTAATGGCTATGAAATCTCTTGGATTGTTGATTATGGAGCTTCATATCATGTATCTACTAAACGTGAATTTTTCACATCATATACTAGTAGTGATTTTGGCAATGATAGAATGGGAAATGAAGTTTCAGCCAAGTTTGTTAGCATGAATAAGGTGTGCTTAAGTATCAATATAGAGTGCAAGTTATGGCTTAATAATGTCAGACATGTTCCTGAGATGCTGCTTAATCTTATTTCCCCTGGCACTCTTGCCGATGATAGTTGCATAAGTTCTTTTGGTACAAAAAATTATAAAATTATTAAAGGGAATCTTGTGTTAGCTAAAGGAAATAGACAAGACACTTTATACTTTGTGCAAGCTAAAATATGTAAAGGAGTGGTGAATACAGTAATAGATAATTCACTAGATTTATGGCATAAAATGCTTGGTCACCTAAGTGAGAAAGAAATCAGTATTCTTACTAGGAAGAAATTTTTACCCTTAACATGTCTACATTTAGAATCATGCACTGATTGTTTAATTAGAAAATAATATAAAGTTACTTTCTAGAGATCTTATTCTTCTAGAAGATGAAATATTCTTAATCTAGTTTACACTGATGTTTATTTTATGAGTGATACATCTCTTGGTGGTGCTTTATATTTTATGACATTTATTGATGATTACTTTAAAAAAGTGTGGGCTTTTACTTTAAAATCTAAAAATCAAGTGCTAGATATGTTTAAAAATTTCCATGCCAGTGTTGGAAGAGAAACGAGAAGATAATTAAAGTGTGTTTGTGCAGATAATGGTGGAGAATATAAGGGTCCATTTGAGATGTATTGCAAGGACCAAGGCATTTGCTTGGAGAAGACAATTTCAAAAATACCTCAGCAAAATGGAGTTTTTGAGAGAATTAACATAATCATTATAGAGAGGATCCAGTATATGCTCTTTCATGCTAAACTCCTTAAGTTTTTTGGGGGTGAAGCAATGAGAACTACAGTGGACTTAATTCACCTTTCTCCCTCAGTTCCTCTCAATGAAGACATTTCAGAAAAGAGTATGGAGGGGGAAAGATGTTTCATATGATCATTTATGAGTTTTTAGATGCAGATTATTTGTTCACATTCCAAAAGATGAGAGATCCAACCTAATTAAAGAAAATGTTTCAGATCTCACAACAGAGTCATCTAGTTTTGAGCAAAGTGATGCAAACGAACAAGATGTTAATAATGATGGTGAGCCTATTCTTGATGTTGATGAAACTAATGAGACTTTAATGAGCAAGATGATCAGCCTCCTCTTGCACCATCAGTTGAAGTCCAATTAAAAAGATCCACCAGAAATAGAGTGTCCTCTCAGAAATACTCTCCTTATGAGTATGTGATACTCATTGATGGAGGAGAGCCAAAAAGTTATGAAGAGGTGATGACATGCGATAATAAAAATGAGTGGTTGAATGCTATGCAAGCTGAGATGAATTCCTTGCATGAGAACCATACTTATGAGCTGATAAAGCTTCCTAAATGAAAGAGAGCATTGAAAAATAAATGAGTTTTCAGAGTAAAGACTGAAAATAACTCTTCACAGCTAAAATACAAGGTTAGGTAGGTTGTGAAAAGTTTTTGGCAGAAGAAAGGAATTGACTTTGAAAAAATTTTCTCACATGTGGTCAAAATGTCTTCCATCATAGTTATTCTCAGTTTAGTTGCCAGCTTGAATTTGAAGATAGAACAACTTAATATAAAGACAACTTTCCTCCATGATGACATAGAGAAGAAAATTTATATGGAGCTACTAGATGGTTGTAAAGCTAAAGGCAAGAAAAATCTTGTTTGTAGGTTGAAGAAAAGCTTGTATAGACTTAAGCAAGCTCCAAGGTAGTGATATAAGAAATTTGAGTTCTTCATAATGGATCATGGATATGGAAAAATAACCATTGATCACTGCGTATTTATAAAAAAGTTTCATGATGATGACTTTATCATCCCATTGGTTTATGTGGATGATATGTTGATAGTTAGCAAGGATATTGAGAAGATAAGTTCTTTAAAGAAAGAGCTTAGCAAGTCCTTTGTAATGAAGGATTTAGGATCCACAAAATAAATTCTTGGGATAAAGATTACTCGGAATAGAAAGAGAATAAAACCGTGTCTATCTCAAGAAAAATATATTGAGAAAGTTCTCAATAGGTTCAACATGAGCAAGGCAAAATTAGTTTGCTCTCCTCTTATAGATCATTTCAAGTTGAATTCCAAACAATGTCCTTCAAGTGAGAAAAATAGAAAAGAAATTAAGAAAATGCCTTATACTTCTGCAGTTGGTAGCTTGATGTATGTTATGGTTTGCAGGAGACCAAATGTTATTGATGTTGTTGGAGTTGTAAGCAGATTTCTTTCTAATCCTGGAAAGGAACATTGACTAGCGGTGAAATTGATACTTAGGTATTTTAGAGGCACCTCTAGAATTTTGTTTATGCTTTGGTGATGAGAAACCTGTGTTGGATGGATACATAGATGCATATATGGCAGGTGATATTGATTCCAAAAAATCCACTTCTGGATATTTGATTACTTTTGCAGGGGGAACAGTGTCCTAGCAATCAAAGTTACAAAAATATATTGTCTTATCAACCATAGAGGCTTAATACATTGCAATTATTGAAGCAAGCAAAAAGCAACTGTGGATGAAGAAATTTTTATAAGAGTTGAGCTTTGAGTAAGAGAAACATGTGTTGTACTGTGATAGTCAGAGCGTCATTCATCTCAGTAAAAATTCTATCTTTCACTCATGATCAAAACATATTAATGTGAGATATCATTAGATTCGGTATATATTACAGATAAAGCAGTTTCAGCTTGAAAAGATTTACACAAATGATAATGGCTCTAATATGATGACTAATGCTCTACCCATAGAAAAGCTTGTTATTTGTGGAGAAATTATTGATATAAAATCTTACCTAATTGAGTTTGAGGGCAAGATTTTATTGTTCCACAACTATAAAATTAAAAAAAGAGAGCAAGTTGTCTCCCACTTGCAATTATAAAATTTTTAAAAAAAATTGCTCCACTATCGCCTGCAATTTGCAAATTGTAACGTGATTTTAACGCGGGAAAAGGCCTATAAATAGATCTTTCCCCCTCATTTCTACATACAACATAAGAAGAGAGAAAAAAATTTATTTATAAGATAATTATTTTACGAGTGATAAAATAGTGAGGTTTTATTTTAGGTATTTGAAAAATACTTACCATTATTTTGAAATTAATATCAATTGTGGGTGTTGTGCTTCTAGAATAATTTTTTCTAAGAAAGTCTTTTTATTGTAATTTTACTATTTATTAGAGGAAAAAAATTTATTGAAATTTATCCTGTGAACGTAACCCAAAATAAAATGGTGAATCACGTTAAATTTAGTATGCTATTTTGTCTCAATTTTATAGTTATTATCAAATGTAATTGTTTTATTATATTACGCTATTAATTATTCGAGTAAAATTCTGTCTAAGGATACTGAATTTTAAGTGAGACCGTTTATAATTTTTTTGGTATTTTTTTAAAAAAATTTGCCATTTATTTTTAGCCTAATATTATATATACTATTTATTTATATAATGGTAAGTAATTTATATATTATTAAAACGCTGCTCAACAAAACATAGCCAATTGGTCTATTATGGGCACATATAGGGAAAGAAGAGTTCCAGCTATGGTTATATCAGAACGACAGCGTCTTTTTGAGGAATGGAGATGAGATTGCAGAGGAAGGTCAAATTGGTTGCTGCCAATGAAAACAAGTCGTAGCTACTTTCACTCCCATTTTTCATTTGCTCAAAAAACAAAGGTAAAGTTTACAATTTTTTAGACAAAAGAGATTAGAAAAGCCAAACAGAATCTCAATAAACAAATGGAATTCAATTCCAATTCCTAACCCAAATCACGAAGAAGAAGAATTTTTTTTATTTTTATTTAAGTTTTATTATTACTTAATTTAATTTAATTATTTTATCATTTTTTAAAATATATAACATAGTTATTAATAAATAAGAAGCATATATCAAATATTATTATATATAAAAAGAATTTTATTTATTAATATCGCAAGAAAAATAGATTAGTTCAATCAAAGTGAATTAAAAATGTGATAAGTGATCATCAGCAAGTGATATAATTAATTTTTTTAAAGCTATATAAAAATGTAAATTATGAATAAATACAAAAGTGAATCTATAGGAATATTTTTTATTATTATTGAGAATATATAAAAGTGGATTAATTCAATAATATTTAATAATATAATCCTATTATATTATGTCACACTTAATTTTTTTTCTTATTTATATCAACAGTCAGGAAGTAAAAAACTAATATTCGGACTGATGATGATGATGATGATGATGATAATAATAATAATAATAATAATAATAATAAACCCGCTGGGGTTAGTCCAGCGGGCTAGCGACCCAACCCACTAGGGGAAGGTTGCGGGTTCGAACCCCCCACAAAATTAATAATAATAATAATAATAATAATAATAATAATAATAATAATAATAATAACAACAACAACAACAGCAACTTTTGTATTTTAAAATATTATTAGAACATATAAATTGAAGAAATTATATAATTAAAGTTTGTGCCAGTCCATAATTTTATGACTAGTTTTAGAATAAGGATAATGGTTTATGTTTTATATTTTTTATATTTATATCTTAATTTTTTTAGGTTATTGCTTAGTAAATATTTACTAGTTGCTAATTAATAGTAGCTAGGACTAATTAATAATGCAATGGTTTATACATTGTATATTATAATAGTAAAGTAATTAAGAAAAATGTAATTGAATATGCATATAATAAGTTAATTAATATTTACAAGTATTATTATAAAATGAATTGATTTATAATTTTTTTAATTAATTGTTAATAATTATTTAATTAATAATTCAATTATATTTTATTAATAAGTTAAAGAACAAAAATAAAATAATGAGAAGTAATTCATAGTCTATTAGTATTAATAATATAAAAATTATATTTTATTATATTATTTTTGCACTTGATATTTAATATTATGTAAATAATTAAAGTAATTTTTTAATTTAAGTATAAAATAAAGTAAATAAAAATAAAAATAAAAATTATTATTAATTGTTCAATTATATATAATTATTAATTTGTCATCTAATTAAAATGGTTTTGTAATATAACTTAAAAATAGATATATAATTATACAATTAACTTTTTTTTTTCATATGTCCAAAACAATAACATTCGGAGTTTGTCTAAAAGTGGTTTCCTTTTGGATAAAATTTAATATTATTTTTTTTTATAAATATTGTTTTTTAATGGATTTATTTTTATAAATATTTTGAATTTCACATACATATATTTTTAAGGATATTGTAATTTTTTTAATTGATTTTATATACATCCTTTCATGCATATCATTAATGATTGATTTTTTTTTTCTTTTCAATTTCAGGCTAATCGGGAACTAAATCTGAAAATAGAGTAATTGAACCTTCATTCACTAAGTTTAAATTTATAAAATTACTAAACTTGACAAATGAATTCGAGTATTTTTAAGTTATATATAAATTCTGCTGCTCTAAATTTAGAGAAGTATTATGCAGTTGTGAGACATTAGCAACTACGTTATTATGAATTTCGTTGGGAGTACCATCAGATTTTTCTAAGGGTTTAGTTTTGCTTGATTCTATTGAAACCCAAACCTTCTTAGGATTCTTCTTCTCGATGATCACAGGAACAGACGATGATGGCTGTTTAGCTAATGATTGGCAATTGGAATTGTCATGGCCCTACTTGTGATAACGAGTACAAAAAGCCGGTAAATTTTTGTATGTGACTGATTGGAAAAAGCAAATTTCGTCGTCATCAATCCAAACTTTGGAAGGGAGTTCCTGTGATAAATCAATTTCGACACAAACCCTAGCCACAGATGGAATTGTTAGTGTTGCAGTAGCTGCATCAACTTTAAGTGGCGGCCCAACCAAATTGGCAATAGGAAAAAGAGCCGTTTTTTCAAATAGATGAACAGGTAAACCCTCAAAAGAGATCCATGCAGGAATCCGGACAAAATCCTGATGGCGACGAGTCTTCTACTAACTCCTTACCTAATTTGGATCATATTCCTGATCATGATTCTGGTCCCGAGGTTGAAATGAATAACTCGACAACAGTTTTTGCTTCATATAATTCTGAACCGGAACAAAATTCTAATGACGATGAGGATTCGTACCAGCATAACTCTGATTCGAATTTGCCTGAAATTGTTTTGCCAACTGATGAGCTGCGTATTTCAAAGCGAGTCCTTAATAGGAAGCTGCAGAATGTTTTAAATTCTTCATTGGAAGGGGAGGACCCAGAACAGGCTTTCACAATGGTCCAATGGAAAAAGGTTGGTAGAAAACGGAAATCACAAGTTCATAGGACTACAAAACAGGGCAAACACTCTCTAGCTCTTAATTCTGATTCTTATTAATGAATATACTCCAGTGGAATCTCCGTGGTATATACTCTTCTTTCTCTAGATTACTCAAGCTCTGTCGTGAACATAAAGTTTTTCTTCTTATTATTATTGAGCCTATAGTGAATCAATCTAAAAGTTTGTATTTTGCTTCGAAGCTTGGATTCAACAATGTTGAATGTTCATCAGATAATAAAATATGGTTCCTTTGGAAGGAACAATATGTTCAGCTTATGAATTTTCAGGATGTGTCTCAGGTTTTTACATGCTCGGTGCAGTTTCATTCTCTTTCTCTAGATTTTACCTATTCAGCAGTCTATGGTAAACACTCCAGGTCGGGTAGACAAATGCTATGGGATAAGTTGATTAGCCTCTCAGAGTGCATTTTAGGGCCTTGGATTGTAGGTGGAGATTTTAATGTGATTAAATCGCCAACAGAGTACAAAAGCAATGCCACTCCATGCTTAAGCAGTATGCAAGACTTTGTCACGTGTTCGGATGATTGTGGCCTTATCAATATTTCTTTCAAGGGCTCTGATTTCATTTGGACAGGAGTTAGATATTCTGGAAGGGTTTGGGAGCGCTTGGATTGAATTATGGCTAATGAATCGTTTTATGATCTCTTCACAGATATTAGCATTCTTGGTAAGACTTCATCAGACCACTCCCCATTGTTACTGTCTTGTCAGAATTCGAATATGTCTATTCCAAAAGCATTTAAGTTCCAGCATATGTGGCTTTCTCATGACACCTTCTTTCCTATGGTTCGACGGAGCTGGGATTCTAATTTTTTCGGTGGTGGTATGAAAGGCCTTTTCATGAAGCTTAATCTTCTCAAGAACTCAATCAGAGAGTGGAACAAAAGCACTTTCGGTAACATTTGTCATAGCACTGAAGAGGCAGAAAAGGAGGCAGTTGAGGCCGAACGGATTTATGTCTCAGATCCTTTGGTTACTAATCGAATCGAATGGCAGAAGAAGCAAGCTTTCCTTTTGCAGAAATACAAGTTACAGGAAACCTTTTGGAGACAAAAAGCTCACATTAAATGGCTTACAGAGGGAGAATCTAACTCCAAGTTTTTTCATCAATATGTAAAGATATCCAGGAAATTGCAGCGGATATCAATAATAAAAAATTCAGAAGGAAAGTGGATATCTGATCAATCAGAAATAAGCAACGAAGCTGTGTCATTTTTTCAAAAGCTATTTGGTGATGAAAACCATGGATCTTTCGACTCTCTCATTAAGGTAATTCCCATGGTAATCACAGAAGCTCATAACGCAGCTTTAGAGCGAATCCCAGACGACAAGGAGATTAAAGAAGCTGTTTGGCAACTTGATCCTAATAGTGCCCCTGGTCCGGATGGTTTCGACGGAACATTCTTTAGGCAATGTTGGGATATCATTGCTTGGGATGTTTGCATCGCAGTCAAGGAATTTTTCCTTGGTCTGCCAATTCCACAGTCACTTAGTGCAGCTCAGATTGTTCTCTTGCCGAAGGTTCAACATCCATCGGACTTCAGCCAATTCCGCCCCATTTGTTTGGCTACATTTGTTAGCAAGGTATGTACCCGAATAATTGCTAACAGAATGGCTGCATTACTTACTCTTATAATCTCCCAAGAATAGGCAGGTTTCTTAAAGGGATGTACAATTCATGAGCAAATTCTATTAGCAAACGAGCTGGTTCATGATATGGACAAGAAGACTAGGGGACATAACTTAGCAATCAAACTTGACATGGCTAAGGCCTTTGACAGAGTCTCATGGTGCTTCCTTGAGTCGGTTCTCCTTAAATTCGGGTTTTCAAGTAAGATTGTCAATATGATATGTCTAATCTCAAAGCTACAAGATTATCGGTTATGGTGAATGGAGCCAGCTGTGGGTTTTTCAATCCTAAGCGTGGTGTCAAGCAAGGAGACCCTCTCTCTCCGTATTTGTTCATTATAGCTGCGGAATGTTTCTCAAGAGGGCTAAACAAACTAATTGGGGAGGGAAAAATAACTCTATACAAGACTGCTAAAGGATGTGAGGTGATGTCTCATCTTGCTTTCGCCGATGATCTGCTCATATTTTTGAATGGTGATGTTAAAAGTGCTAAACAATTCAGAGCCTTTCTCACAGCATATCAACAAGGATCCGGTCAAGCCATCAACTTTGGGAATTGTTCTTTCTATTGTTCAAAAAAAGCTAGTCATGGTTTTATAGACAAGATAGCACAGATTCTTGACATCAAGTGGCATTCACTTCCCTTCATGTACTTAGGGGCCCCTATATATCAAGGCATCAACCGTTCCACTTACTGTCAATATCTTTTACAAAAAGTGGATACAAAACTTCATGGTTGGATGAAAAAGTTGCTGTCAACTGGTGGCCATCTTCTGCTTATTAAACATATCTTGAGTTCAATTCCAATTCATACATTGGGGGCTATGTAACTGCCGAAATAAATTATTGATGCTTTGGAACAAAAATTTGTTTCTTTTTTCTGGCATTCAGGTGTTGAACGGCGCTATCATTGGGCCAGGTTCGAAAAATTCTGCTACCCCACTTCTGAAGGTGGTATGGAGTCCGATCGCTTGTATCTTTGCAAAAAGCCTACTCAATAAAACTTTGGTTGAACTATCAGAAGGGAGATACTCCTTGGGCAAGGATTATGAGGAAAAATATGGTAGAGCTGGTCATATGAAATTTTTGCAAACTGACTCCCCTACATGGAAGAGAATTTGCAAGATCTCGACCACTGCTTATTCTCTTTTTACGCAGCAAGAGAATGGAGATTGGGTTAGTAACAAGACAAGCTCTAAGTCCTTTGTCTTGGTAGAAATTTATGATGTTGTGAGAGAAAGGAAAAGCGAGCTACTATCGTACAGGATGACTTGGAACTCATTAATTCCCATCAAGTATTCAATACTTGCGTGGAGATTATGGCATAATGCCCTGTCGTTGCCGGAAAGACTTCAAATGATGGGGATTCAAATGGCCACCTGATGTCCATTTTGCTTATCTGCTGCAGCTACTACATCTCACATGTTCTACCTCTGTGCTGAAACCATGAAAATCTGGCAATTTTTCAAACAATCTTTGCAATACAATGCATCGGTCCAGCGCCCATTTAAACAAGAATTCATGTTGTGGTGGTCTCAATTCTCTCCTAACTCGCTGGCAGGCAAAGTCATAGCCTTCATTCCTCAGGTAATTCTCTCACATATGGCTAGCCTTTTGTAAAATTACATGGGGTGGCGAGAAGATATATAGTCCAAGCATTATCAGGTCCATCCTCACCTCAATTTTTAATTGGGGAGTAGCTCATTCCTCTGCCAAATTTGCAAAGTCCATGGCTTTATTTTAAGAATTCTTGCCAGAATAATTTGGCAAAAGATGCAAATTAAAGCCAACTCTCGTATATTGGCGTAAACCAATTTCACCAAGATTTCAGCTTAATGTCGACGCTTCGGTGACTGTGAATATAGCGACCGGTGGAGCTATTGTCAGGGATTGCAATGGATGCTTTATAGCAGGTCTCAGTTTTTTCTTACATACTTCTAATCCCAACCAAGCTGAATTGCAAGCTGCTTTTGAAGGAATCCAATGGTGTATTCAGAAACATTACTTGCCCCTGGAAATAGAGACTGACTCAGCATGGGTTCATCATCAAATCACATCCTCCCGGATTTCTACATCAACAACAATGGCCAGCCACATTAAAAGCTTCATTGATAGTTCAAACTCGGCTATACTACATACATTCAGGGAGGGTAATCAAGCCGCAAATTTCTTTGCCATAGACTGTAGAATGAGTATGAAGCTTGTGTTTATTTGTCTTTTAATTCTTTGCCAAATTTTTTTAAGTGCATTGTAAACTCAGATAATATGGGTTCTCCATATATCCATTACAAATAGTTTATCTATAAAAATTACACTTTCGATAATATATATATATATATATATATATCAATGCATGTGTTGAAAGTCAAACTTCAAGTTATGGAATAATAATAAAATCTACAAGTTTATTAATGTTTGAAATGAAATTTGAAGTCATAAAATAATTGAAAATTTTGAGTCAGCATTATCGTTTTCCTCTTTTATAATATATAATAAAGTCTTACATTTTTTTTGAACAATAATAAAGTCTTACACATTGATTTATTAACAAAATCAGGAAGAAGAATAATCCAATAACTCTCTTGCTTCGTAGTTGTGCAAAAGAAAAGTTCAAATATAGCCTTATATGTCAATTTCCACCTTAATGCATTGAGACTAATGGCCTCAGAGAATCAAACAGCTAAACTAGAAACCTTCCTCAGGGCATCCATATGTTACCCCAGGTTATGGTGCAACTGTCAGGAAATTCAAAATATGCTTGATCTTATAATTTTCTTTGCCATTTAATCTCCTTGCAAGATCTTCATGCGAAGGAATCAAAGACACCACTTGAATGGTAGAAATATTCTGTAAGCCTTCAGGAAGGAACCTCAATTTGGAACAGTTAGAAAATTTAAGATACTTCAATTTTGGAAAAGCGCCATTGACAATCTCAGTCCACTCAATCAGATCTTGTGAAAATGAAGGTGCCTAATTTTGTAAAAAATGGAGGTGTCTAACCATTATTAAATTTCACTGATCCAATTTTTGAAACTTATATAAACCCCTTATATCTCATTTGGAAGATCATCCCAAAAATTAGAGAGTTTGAGAGAAAAGCTTTTAAAATAATTTTTTTTTAAAGAAAAATTCTTAGGTGTAATTGGGTGTGGGTTGTGAGTGTTGTAAATACTTCATGTAATTTTTCTCCTTTTAGTAAAAAGATCTGCAGCAGGTCCGGAGACGTAGGCACAATTGGCCGAACTCCGTTATCAATTTAGTATGTGTATTATTTTGTTGTTATTTCTCATTCTCTCGAATCTAATTTATGAGAAAATCTGTGTAATTTTTCCAACAACTTTAATTTTGGAAAAGCGCCATTGACAATTTCAGTCCACTCAATCAGATCTTGTGAAAAAATTATCAAAGTTTCCAATTCTGAAAATCCACCTGCAATGCAAAACTCTTTACCGATGACCTTGACCTTATATGCATACCATAGAGTGCGACATTTTAATTTGGGAAGAAATTGAAGAACTGAATATGTATTCTCCAAGAGATTGGAATTATATAAATCTAGTTTGGTTAGGTTTTCCAGGGAAATAAGCCAATTGGGAATTTCAATGAGGCCACCATCTAAATGAAGCTCTTGAAGATGAGATGGAGGAGAAAATGATTCCAATTCAGGTAGAAGTTTTATTGCAACTGTTATGTCTTTTTTTTTGTATTTTCTTGGGATCCACCTTCTTTTGTATTTTCTTGGAAAGGGTGAAGGTCGATTTCCTCTGCGTGTAAAGAAAGAGAGACGAGGTTATCCATCTTCATCACTATTATATTCAGAGACACAACAAAGACCAAGTTGTCGCAGTTGGGTTAAGCTACTCAATTCACTAGCAAAGCCATTACCAGCAGAAACACCAGTCAGAGTTTGAAGATTCACCAAAGTTGTAAACCCCTTTGGAACTCTGATTCCATCACCATCATAGGGAATGGAGGATGTGTTCCTTAAAAGGTGCCTTAGTTGTTTATTATTCAGAATTTCCATTGGAAGTTCTTTTAGTTGTACATCCTGTAGAAACAAAGTTTTTAGCTAGAGAAGATTGCCTAAAGCACATGGAAGCTTCTTTATATTTGAGAAATATAATCCTAAATACTGGAGGTGAACCAAATTTCCAATTTCATAAGGTAAATAGCCTATGTTGGTATATATAATCAGCACCGATAGAAATTGCAACCCACACACACTTTCAAAGAGTGTATTGTCACACTTCCAGGATGAAATACACAAGGATCGTATCTGGCTTTTGAAGTTAGAAGGCAGGTGTTTTTCATCATTTAGAATGAATAAATGAATAGGTGAATTCACAGCTTTATCAATGAAATCTTTTTCCTCAACTTCAAGAACGCATAATTCTTCATACAATTCAGAGACTTCTAATTCACTGCTAGGACCATGGCCAACTTCTTGAAGCATTCCGAGGCTAATTAATTCATTAATATTATTTGCAGCTGTATCCTCTATAATCTCCCCTGGTTTTTCTGGTATCAGATCTCGAGCCATCAAAAAATAAACTAATTATACAAAAATAAAAAATAAGTAGCAATAAAAAAAAATAAAAATCAAATAAAATATACAAAAATATATTAATAAAAATCATTAAATTTATTTTTTAAAATAAATTTTACATATTATACATATAAAAAAATAAAAAAATACATATAATTTTATTATGTAGATGCATAGTAAATGTATTGTAGATGTATCGTGTATGTTTCGTAGATGTGTGTATGTTATATATTTATTATTTAAATTTTGTATATTTTATATAAAAGTTGTTGAACGTTGTATGAACGTTATAAAGATATTGTGTGAATAAAAAATTAAAAAAAATAAAATCAAACAAATATTAAATATATTATGTAGATATATTGTAGATTTATTGTAGTTGTATTGTTGATGTGTTATAAATATTGTACATATAGTTTATATTGTTGAGTATGCATTATATATATTATGTATATGTTATATATATGTTTTTTTTTGTATATTAAAAATAGGATATACAAAAAAAAATTTAAACAAAAAAAATATAAATGGAATAAAATCAAAAAATAAATTAAAAATAAATTTACAAAAATAAAAAAAGAAAAAATAACGCCATAAAAGTAAATTTGTAAATAAACAAGACGTTTTGTATAGAAGTGTAAAAAAGCTACTTCGGCACAGTATTTTCAAAAATTGTAAAGTTACATCGGCTATATAGTGTAATATTCTCTAAATAAATCATATATAAATAATCAATTTTATAAAATACTTAAAAAAAATTAGAAATTGAACAATAAAAATAGAAAGATATACATGTGATACTTTTGCATCTAAGGCAAATGGATTTATATTAATGATGACTTGATTGTTTAACTTATCACCTTACCAATTTTCATAAAGCAAGTAGATTCTCACAAAGCACTAATTTAATTATTCAAATAATCTTTCCCATGATGATTTTTTTTACTCAATAGCGTAAACTCAATAAACTATTACATATAAATTCTCTACTGAAATTTATATTATTATCTTAACTCAATTAACTATTGCATCACCCTCAGTAGTCAGTAATGATATCTATGATTTGCAACTATGCAACCCAATCGGGTTCAAGAAACATATTGATATAGTTCTTCTGGTGCAGAAATTCTGCAAATTAATCTTCGAATTTTCTATTATAAATTACAGAGAAAATTCAAATAAACAAAAATCTTGCACCCTCCATTGAGTTCTTTAGAAACTAGCGTGGAAAGTGCTTCACTGTGGTGAAAATCCCCAGAATTTTGAAATATGCTTGATTTTGTAATTTTCTTCACCAAGCAATCTCCTTTCCAGGTCTGCATGTAAACGATTGAAATAAAACTCATGAATTGAAGTAATGTTCTGTAAACCTTCAGGAAGAAACCTTAAGCGAAAACAATCAACGAATCGAAGACACTTTAAACTTAGAAAAGCCCCATTTACAATCTCAGTCCACTCTATGAGATCCCTTGAACGAATTGTCAAAATTTCCAGTTTTGGAAATCCACCTGCCGTGCAAAGCTCTTTTCCAATGACCTTTGCCTTGTAGGCATGTGATAGAGTGAGACATATTAACTTGGGAAGAAACTGAAGAACTGAAGATGGATTCTCCAAAAGATCGGAATTATATAAATGTAGATTGGTTAGATTTTCCATTGAGATAAGCCAATTGGGAATTTCAATTAGGCCACCAATTAAGCAAAGCTCTTGAAGGTAAGATGGAAGAGAAAATGATTCTAATTCAGGTAGAAGTCGTAAAACTGTTACACCTTTTCTTTCTTTTTTGGATGAGTGGAGGCGGACGCTTTCAGCTCGCAGTGAAAGAGAGACAAGTTTTTCCATTTTCATGGCTGAAAATAGCTCACCAATATGATATTCAGAACTACACTGAACTTCAAGTTCTCGTAGTTGAGTTAAGCTACTCAATTCACTAGCAACACCAGCACCAGCATAGACACCATTCCAAGTGTGAAGATTCACCAAAGTTCCAATCCCCCTAGGAACTCTAATTTCACCACTATAAGGGACTTTCGATGTTAAAAGGTGCCTCAGCTGTTTAATATTCAGAATTTCTTTTGGTAGTTCACACAGTCTTGTCTGACTTACATCTAAAGTTTGTAGTTTTCGAAGATTACCTATAGTTCTTGGAAGCCTACACGAATATTCCAAGCCTAAATACCTAAGTTGAACCAAGTCTCCCACTTCATCAGGTAAAGAATGTACTGTTCCATCCAAATTCAACACCAACAGTAATTGAAACCTACAAACAGTTTCTAAATACAACTGAGAAAAAGCTGCAATATGGTAAGAAGGAGAATTAGGGGGCCGGGCTACCGCAAACAAGGATCGGATTAGAAGATCTTTGAAGTTGGAAGGCAGATGCTCTCCATCGTCTTTGATGAATAAATGGGTAGGTGAATTTGCAACTTTAGCAACAATATTTTGCTCATCAACTTCAAGAACACATGATTTGCGATACAATTCAGAGACTTGTATTCTATTCCTATAAATTATTGATTCTTCTAGCATTCCAAGGTCAATTAATTCATTAATAATATTTGCAGCTGTATCCTCTATAATCTCCCCTGGTTTTTCGGGTATTAGATCTTGACCCAACAAAAGCCTAACTAATTTTCGTTTCTCTATGGGGTCCTTCATGGAAACAGCACAACAATAATCTAAGCAAGATTTGACATGATTAGGAAGTTTTTCATAATTTGAATTCAGATTTACTGAAGAAGAAGAAGAAGAAGAAGAAGAAGAAGAAGAAGTCTGACCTTGGCAAGCTTTTTCTCTGGACATCTCTGCTAAAATCGAAATCGACTCATTTCGATCATTAGATTCATGGCTGAAGTAGAAGTAAGGCATGACTGTTGATATTGAGAAATGAAAATGATGAGATTTAGATTGATGATCAGAGTAAAGATGATCATAGTAAATATGAGATTGCCATTTATCAAGGAATGTGTTAGAGGAAGTCAATGCTTATGTGATTGGGTTGCCGAGTGGGACACCTAAAGAAATTATTGGTTAAACATACCAATTGTGTTCCATTCATTATCATGAAAAAAATATAGAATAAAATTAATTTAATATTATTATAATATAAAAAATATTTATATTATTAAATTGACATCGAATATGAGGTATTCAAACTAATTAATCTTTTTAATAAATTTATGTAATATAATTTAAAATTAATTGCAAAAAAATAATTAACCTAAATATAAATCCATAAATTTCTAATTTATAATTAAATTGTAAAATAATTAATTTAAATACTTAACATAATCACAATTCCCCAATTCTTAATTTATAATCAATTAGCAAATTAATTAACCTAAATACCTAACTTAATTACAAATCCATAATTTCCAATTTATAATCAAAATAAAAAAATAATAATATCAAAATAATAAATTATACAATAACATCATCAAAATAATAAATTAAAAACTAATTTTAAATTTATAAAAAAATCTAAACTTAATCAATAAAATCACAAAAAAATCAATAAATTAAAAAAAGAATTCAGAAGCCTACTTGCCGATTGCTCTAAAATTAATACTAATATCAATTTAATTTTAAAAGGATAATCACGGGAGCAATCAATTATTAATTATGAACTAGAGAAAATATCAAAATGGCAGAAAGTTGGGGCTTAATACATTCATATCGATTATTACTCTCTTTTTTTTTTTTGCCAACATCTCGATTTTTACTTGATTTTAGGGTTATATAATTTTTTTTATCAAATTTATCTTAATTTAATAATTTTAGGGTGGAAGGGCAGTGCACCATAATAATAATAATAATAATAATAATAATAATAATAATAATAATAATAATAATTTAATATTAATTTGAAGGCATTATTATTATTTTACTATTTTATTAATCTCTTTTTTATTTATTTTAAGCATCATACAAGCACAGATTAAAAAAATAATTAATTATTATAAATTTAATAAAAATTTTATTATAATTTATCTAAACACTCTTTCTCATCTCTTATCATACTTAATCTATTTTAATAATTAATAGAGATAATATTAAAATTTTTAAATTAATACTCTCTTATATTTTTAGAAGTGATATTTAAAATAAAAAAAATATATGTAATTTAAAATAAAACTAAAAAAGTATTGATTTTTTATTTGTAAAGAGAGAGAATAAGATTAATAAATAAAATAAGGATGCCAATGACATAATGGAAATGATGATGGTCCCTTCCCTTCTCTTTTACACAATTCACTTTCTCTTCCCACTTGATCCTCTCACTTGATAACTTTTTGATGTCAGACAAGGGATTTAGTATTTTTTTTAATTTTGCCCTGCAAACAAAAAAAAATATTTAAAATATATTATAATAATTAAAATTAAAATTAAATAGTAAATAAAATATATAAAAAATAAATATCAAAATCATATATAATTATATAAAATATAATTAAATGCTAAAATAAATTGATAGATTAGTCGATAAGCTACATGGTCATAACAATAAAAGTTTCAATTTTATAATTAACGATATACTTAAAATATTTACAAACTTCATGTGATGAGTGTTATATTATAAGTTAGATTAATTAAATTAATTATAAGTGTCATTTATACATATATTTATAAATTATAGAAAATAATATTATGTATCATTATATGAAATATAATTAAATGCAAAAATAAATTGATAGATTAGTTAATAAGTTATATGGTCATAACAATAAAAATTTCAATTTTATAATTGACGATATACTCAAAATACTTACAAACTTCACGTGATGAGTGTTGTATTATAAGTTAGATTAATCTAATTAATTGTAAGTGTCATTTATAATTAATAATTATCATAATATATAAATATAAATATTAATTATAATTTCAATATAAAATATATATTCATATACTTATATTATAAATGTATGTATATATTTATATTTATATCATTTAAAATTTATTTTCGGTGTTTACAAAATTTATTTTTATCTTTTAATTACTTTTTACTTTATCTTATTAAATTATAGAAAATAATATTTTTCTTCATAAAATTATTTTAGTAACTTATAAAATAAATCAATATTTAATTGTGAGAGGAGATAAACATATTATTATTTTATGAGTTTAATTTTTTCTTTCAATAAATAAAAATTAGTTTTTTTTATTTTTTTAAGATACGTTAAGATTTTATTCCACTCATGCAATAAAAAATAAACACTAATAACAAATATTTTGAGTTAATAGACTTGTTAACACGATAGCTCATAATCTGGTTAGAGTAATCGTTTCAAGTGCAGATTTTTAGTATTAAAAATATTACTCTCAATTACATTTTAAGAGCTTTGAGTTATAATCTTCAGTAATAAAGTATTATTGCATAAAAATAAAGTTTTGATTGGCATTTTTTTCTCTTCAATTAGTTTTTATAGTGATGAAAAATAAAAATTTTAGACGGTTTAATTATTAACTATTTGTACATTTTTATAATTTATAGAAGTAAAAAAAATAATTTTCCTAACTTTTGCCATAGTAATTGACTTGTAGTATACTCCCATAAATTCCAAAATCTTTTAGCGTTCCTACTTCTTTCAGCATTCCAAGGTCAATTAATTCATTAATAATATTTGTAGCCGTATCCTCTATAATCTCTTCTGGTATTAGACCTTGAGCCATCAAAAGCCTAACTATGTTTTGTTTCTCCGAATCAAATTCATTTGTAACAATAAAACAATGATCAAAGCAGGACTTGAGGAAGCTTTTCGTAATTTGATATAGCAGTTGCTAAAGAAGAAGAAGTCGTCTGACCTTTGTCTTCTTGCAATAGCATCAAGTTGAGAATTTCTGCATAAAAAGACAACATATCATCAGCTGATTGACGAGAACTGCAATAGATGAGAAGCATGATCGGAGTAAATTCAGATTTTTCAGCGAAGGAGGATAAAATAAAAATATTATATATTTTTTAAAAAATTTAAAAGAAATAATTAAAAATTTTAAATATATATATATATATATATAAATTTAAAACAGAAGAGAAACAGCTGCTCCTTTTAATCTGAATATCTTCGCCGGGCATGATTGTTGATATATTATCAGATAAACTAAATAAAGTGATAATATAATGAAATAATAATAAAGATTATTATGATGAGGTTTCCATACATTTATTCATTTGTTATTTTGTTATTCAAAGTCTACCGTATGAGACATAAAACGAAAATAATAGGTAGAGCTGTAATCGAGTCGAGCCGAATCAAACTTTGAGCTCGGCTCGTTATAAAATAAAGTGATAATATTATGAAATAATAATAAAGATTATTATGATGAGGTTTCCATGCGTTTATTCATTTGTTATTTTGTTATTCAAAGGCTACCGTGTGGGACATAAAACGAAAATGATGGGCTTGCCGTGTGGGACTTCAAAAGAAAATTATTCATTATCATGATAAGCAAAAATATGTCAAAAGAAAATTATAGTAAAGATATTTATGAGGTTTCCGTACTTTAATAGTTATTTGTTATTTTGTTATTCAAAGTCTAAACATTACCGCATGGGACATAAAACGAAAATAAATAGTTATATTAATAATAAACTATTTATTAAATATTAAATATTACATTATACGCACATAAATAAATAGTTAAATTTCTAATTAAACCATATTTAATTAGTAACTGTTTTCATTTTACCATCTGCATTTCTGTTTTTTAAATAATTAATATCTTAATATTAAAAATTATATTTTTTAACTAACAAAAAAAAAATAAAGTGAAGATGCTCTCAATTGATAATTTATTATAATAATATCATTTGAATACATGTATTTTTAATTATATTTAGATAGTGATATACTTTTATTTTATTTTATCCTAATACACTTGATATTAAATTTATCATCCTTAAATTTGCAACGATAATATAACAATGTTGAAATTCATTCATAGACAATTTAAATTTATAAACCTATAATTACTTATTTTAAATAAAAAAAATACATAAATTTCTCTTAAAATTATATGAATAAAAAAAATATAAAAGTGATAAAAAAGCAAATAATTATATTAATAATAAACTAATACATTATTCTTCAAATTTTTTTAATTCAAGTTTGAACTAATAATTAATATTTTTATAATTATAATATTATAATTGGTATAATATATAATATATAATAAATATTATATACTTATTGTAACTTTCAATAAAATCGGTGAATTTTCCCTTTTAGAATAATAAATTTTTAAATTGACAATATAAATTTATTTTAAAAATAATTTAAAATGAATAAATTATTAATTATATTTGATTTTAAAGTTTTATATTATTTAATTTTTATTTTTAATAGATTTTTTACCTACTTTTTAAGTATACTATTACAAAAATATAAAGTAGATAGGGCATCCAAGAAATAACAAATAAATTTTTTACTCTATTCAAAAATATTCTTATTAGATTAATTTAGTTTAAATTTTAACGAAAAAAATTAATTTAAATCTTAATATATTTATTTATTCTTCTATTACTACATTCATATTTATCATTACTCATATCAGTTTTATCTATAAAAAAATTAACCAAAATAAATTTTTATGTATTTTTTATATTCAATTACTAATTTTAATTATTTTTAAAACTTTTTTTTTAAACTAAATCAATAGTATTAAAAATTAATATTTTAATTATTTATTTTGATCAATGAATTCTTGAATCAAATTTTTTTAAAAAACTCAATATATTAAACATATCTTGTTATAAATACTTTTATGATATGTAAATATAAAAATTTTTAATATTATGTGTATTTATATATGTAATATTTTTATGTGCTAATTATATTATTACATAAATTATTTTCTCATTTAAAATAATATATAAATATTATAAATCATATTAGCATAGCGTTAGTGGGCTTATTTGCAGGGGCGAAGCTAGACTTTTTAGTGAAGAGGGGCAAAATAAAAATATCATATATTTTTTTACAAATTTAAAGGGGGGCAATTAAACATTTTAAAAATTTTAATAATATATATACACATATATATAAAAAAATTTCAAAATAGAAGGGGGCAGCTGCGTATTATCGTTGCCCCCCTTCTAAATATATGTAATAAAAAAAATTTTAAACTTGTATTATCGTTGCCCCCTTCTAAGATGAGTAGCTGCGCCCTTGCTTATTTGCTTGTACCTACTAAAAATCGTGATAAAAAAATATGTTAAAATAAAGTTAATGAATTAATACAAGTTACAAGTAAAATACCAATTCACAAATTTATTAAATAACATTTGAAAAAATTCGAATAAAAAACAAATATATTAAATATTCATACTAATATTAATTATATTTTTTCACTTAAAAAATTAAATTTGTTTGTGAACTATATGTATTTATTAATTTTATAGATTTTTTTAGTATTGATATAAAGAATGAGAATCAATTTTAGGTCTATTGTTCAAAAAATATATATATTTTATCACTTAACTGTGCTTCAATGTGCGATTAATTTTGTAGATTTAACCTATATTTGGTTCCTTATTAGAAGTGTAATGTAAAAGAAAAGAAATAAAGATAAAAAAAAATGAAGAGAAAAAAATTTCTATTTCTTTTTATTCATTTAGTTATCTAATTAATATAAGAAATAAAATAAAATTTATTTTTATAATTATATCCTCATCATTTTAAGTTGATAAATGGTAAATTAATAATCTCATAGTTTACACCTCTTTTATTTTCTCATTTTCCCCATTTCCTCTCTAAATTAATGGGTAAATGTTTTAACGAAAATGGAATGAATTTATTTCTATTCTTTTTTCTAATTTTTTTTATTATTGTCCAAAAAAAGAAAATGAGAGAAATATAATTTTTATTTTTTTTCTATTCATTGTTTAAAATAAATATAATTCTTAAAAAATAACAAATATAATTTTTGAATAAGAAAAGGTTAAAATAAACACTTAAATTATTTTAGAGTAATATTAAATTAAATTTCGAGGTAGAAATTAGAAGAAATCCTAGTTGGTGTAGAAAAGCTTAGCAAATACATGTGAAAAGGTATTTATAGTCAAAGACTAGGAATTTATTTATTTATTTTTTCCATAGTAAATTCCTCTTGAACTTAATTTGAACAGTGACGCAGTCAACTCAAATGGGATTTAATATATGAATCTAATTGGTGGTCAAATTTTTTAGTCTCATATTGACAAATATTTTAATAACAATTAGCTGTTAATTCCTTTACATATTATTTTATGGTGAGTTTAATCATAACCAAACACTCTCCGGTTCAGTTGAATTTACTATACTATTATTTTAAAAAAAATAATATATTTCATTATATTTTTTAAAAAAAAATTATCAAGAATTATTTTAATTATTTTATTATTATAAATTTAAAATAAATACATTATAAACTATATAAAATTTACGAACTCATAATAAATTCATTATAGATTAATGAAAATTTAGTATTTTGATAAATAATTTATAAATTTTGATATTTTAGTAAATGATTTCTAAATATTGTAAATGTAAAATTTTTTTCAGCTTTTCTTTTATTTTTGCAAAAGCCATATTATTTTAAAGAAAATTACATTATATACTATATTTTAATTTTTAATTTTATCAATGCTATTTTTTTTATTTTTAGCTTATTTTATTTTATGATTTGTTTTTTTTTTGAAAAATTACCTTAATTCCTTTCTCATTTTTTTCTTCTACTTCCTTTTTATTTTTTTCACTGTTCTTTATCGCACACGGAGCGACGGATAACCAGCAGCTGAAGGTAAATTTAATTGGTTCTTGGTCGATTTATATTTAATTATTATTATTTTTGTGTGTATTAAAAGTTTCCACCAATCAATTATAATGATTGATTTTACACTTAATAACGGTATGTATTTTTAGGTTCGGGGGTTGATTACTTGTAAGGAAGGAAAAGTACCCTACAATATCTAAAATTAGTGCTATAATTATTATAATATTTTATTACCTATTTTTATTATAAGATAAATTATATTCACTGTCTGAATATATAATTATATTTTATTTTTTATTATTGTATTCACTGTCTAAAAATAAATATTTTTTATAGAAATTTTATTTTTTTATTAATTTTAATAGTTTTATTACCATTATAAGTATAATTTTTATTTTGTTAATTTATGACTTAACCTCCACATTCACTCTCTGACTGTAGAAATTTTATATTTTACTATTTGTTAAATTTTTTATTACTATTATTTTGAATAATGTTCACTTCCTAAACATATTCTTTATGATTACTATTTTAATTCTATATTTGATAAGTGCATATTGACTTTATATATTTTTTTTATCAGATTTAATATGTAATTGATTTGAATTAATCTATTTTAAGTTTATTTATGTGTTTTTATTCTAGAATTAAGATTTGTTTGAATTAATTGCTTGCATGTTTGTATAAACTTGAAATATAGATAGAATTGAATTTTTAGAGCTTCAACTATAATTACAGTGGCTATATAGTATAAAATTGGAAAAGTGATCTTCATAAAGTTGATAGAGAACATATTAAGCTTTTCAAAGAGGTTATGTTTTTCAAATTTCAAGTTTGTTTGAGCCTCCAATTAAAAAGTTAAAATTGGACTTAAATTTCAGACATAAAATTTCAGTCTGAGCCACCGAGAGTAATTGAGCTATAACTTGAGTGTCTGAAGTCCGAATGAGGTGATTCAAAAGCCTAACATTATCTACTCTTTGAGAGCTATAATTTTTTTTTTAAGGAGCCAATTCAAGACAAGGCCTCTATAGAATAGAAAATTTTCTATGAATTTTAAATTTGAATTTTGAGCAGAAGTTAAAAGGGAGTAGGAGTCTAATTTAAATGAGCGAATTTTGGATACAAAAAAAGGACAAGAACAGTATAAAATAGTAGCCATTCTAGAGTTTTTACTATACTTTCTCATATTTTTCTAGAGTAGATTTATTTTCCACAATTAGAGATCAAAGGACGAAGAAGACTAGGCTTGAGGAGGACTTCGTCGTCTCTACAAAATTCTTCATCCGTCTAATTTGAACTCTCTATTTGGTTTAAATTTTTAAGTTTTTAATTTATTTAATACTTTATTTTTTTTCATGTTTTAAATGTTAGAATTATGAATTCCATGTTTAGTTGATTAATTTCTATATTTTTTTATGTTTAATTTAGTTGTGAGTAACTAATCTCTATAGTGAGATTAGATCAATTTATGATTGTAGATAATAGGTATTAATTAATTTGATTATTAATTATTTTTTAAAATTGAAATTTTGTTAATTTTGTTCTTGATGCTTGTGATTGATTGGTCACCATTTGCATGATTAATTGAAATCATATGAGTGAATGCTAGATATTATTTTAGATTAATAAATAAATAACTTAAGAAAAAATCTATTTAGAGATAAAAAAATAATCTTAAGATCAATTTAGTTCCTTTGAGCTTAATAGGTTATTTTGATTTATTGTTCATAAAAATAGAATTTATAAATTACTTCAATTATTAATTTTCTTACTTGAGAAAGAGGAAGATTAAAATTTGAGTAATTGATAATTTTAATTCAAGAAAGGTTTGAAATAGTTTAAAAAGTTATTTTTACCCATTTGAAATAATTCTAATGAAATCTAATCATACTTGTTTATCTTAATTAATTGAATTTAAATATTTAAATTTTAATTTTAAGTTTGAATTATTAGATAATTATTTTAGTTTAATTTTATTTTAAATTTGAATTTAATTTTAAGTTTTAATTTTAATTAGGGATTAAGTATTTAATTTTTTAAAAATATAAAATTAATTAATTAGTTTTCAGATAATAGTTTATTTGAATTTTAGTTAATTAAATTACTCATTCTCTATGGGATCAACATTTATTTTCACTTTATTACTTGTTATGAGTCGTGCACTTGCTATTAAAATCAATACACACGAATTGTATAACAAATTTTTGGCATCGTTGTTGAAAAAGAAAAAATTAATTTGATAACAGTAAGCTCAAAGAGACTATTAATTTAAAATTTATTTTTATTATTTTTATTTACTTTTCTGTAGGAGTTTTATGTGCAGTAACAGACAAGCGGTATTAGAAGAATTTAATCCTAAAATTAAGAAGTAGTGCAGAGAGAATAACAGAATAAGAAAAAGAGAGACTGCGGTTAGAAAGAGAAGAAAGGGAACAAATCCGTGTCTAGGAGTCTCTAGAAATAGATAGTAAAGTTGAGCTAGAAGAAGCGAGGGATGAAGAAGTTAACATGGCGGATCTACAAGATCAGCTTCAACCAAGAAATCTCACTTTGAGAGAACACGTCATGCCTAATGTTCAGATTAGGTCAACACATCACTTGACTTGCAATGAATGCTAATAATTTTGAACTTAAACCAGCTCTCATCAACATGGCCCAATAACAGCTTTTCTATGGCTAAATCAGAAAGATAATATTGCACACTTGGCGAATTTTCTAAAAATTTGTGACACAGTCAAGATGAATGAAGTCAGTGATGATGCAATTAGACTACACCTTTTTCCTTTTTCATTAAAGAAGAAGGTAAATTTGCAAATTGTAATGTGATTTTAATGCGGGAAAAGGCCTATAAATAGACCTTTCCCCCTCATTTCTACATACAACATAAGAAGAGAGAAAAAAATTTAGAGAGAAAAAAATTTATTTGTGAGATAATTATTTTATGAGTGACAAAATAGTGAGGTTTTGTTTTAGGTATTTGAAAAATACTTACCATTATTTTGAAATTAATATCAATTGTGGGTGTTGTGCTTTTAGAATAATTTTTTCTAAGAAAGTCTTTTTATTGTAATTTTACTATTTATTAGTGGAAGAAATTTTATTGAAATTTATCCCGTGAACGTAATCCAAAATAAAATGGTGAATCACGTTAAATTTAGTATGCTATTTTGTCTCAATTTTATAGGGAGAGGCGGCTTGAAACTTTTGTGAAGTGGAGTGGAGAGTGAAAATTGAAAAGATATTTTAGGATTATAAGTATATAATAGTGTTATTGTATCATGATAAAACTATGTAGTTTTAAATTAATTGGTATTTAATATATAAAAAATTTAAAATATTAAGTATATTGTATATATGTAGTTTTGTTTAAAAAAAATCAAAATTATATTGTATATGAAATGTAAAACTATGTAGTTTTGTTTAAAAAAAATCAAAATTATGTAATTTTAACTTAAATATTTATAAAATGATGCCAATACACAATATTATATATGTAGTATAACATATTTATAGCATTATAATATATATATATATATGTGTGTGTGTGTGTGTATGTGTGTTATATAGTATATATAACTATATATAAATATAATATATGTAGTGAAAATAATAATATACAATATATATTTTTATATATAATGAAAATAATTAATACTCTATATATACATATATATTTATATATTTATATATATATGCTCCATATAATATATATTATACATATATATTATATATATGCAATAGTATAATATATACTGTATACATATACTATATATATATATGTAATACTGTAGCATATAACATATAGATTTTTATATAGTATATATAGTATATTGTACTACATATTGAAAAATTCTTTATATTATTAAATAATTTTAACTATAGATATATATTAATAATAATTATATATAATATTAATTAAATTAAAAAAATTATTATAATTTAATTATATATAATATTAAATGTTAAGCAATAAATTAATATAATAAAATATAATTTTATATTATTAGTGGTAAATCGATTTTATTTTAATTTTTTAATTTGATATGATTTGATTTTTAGTTTAGATATAGTTTAATTTATAGAATTACTCCATGTCATAAAGATTGGTATAATTTAATTTAAAGAAAGTTAAAAGTTCATAAATTTTTTTAATTTTAAATATTTTTAATTTTAATATTTGATTCAGTTAAAAATTGTACAAAATTCGTGCTCAGCCTATCCTGTATGGCTGGGCCCGCCGGCGACTTTAACAGTACAACAACGATGGAACCTTCGAAGCGGCACCAACACGCTTTCGAAATTTCAAAGCTTCATGTCTTTCTCTTCTTTGCTTCGATAATACCGTCAAAAACCCATATATAATATTTACCCAATTGAATTAAATGCACAAACAACAAGAATCAATTGAACAATGGCTTCGATCTATACCTGCGTTGAATGCGGGGCTAATCTGAATCTAAGCACCGCCTGTCTTTACCCGCCGGAGTTCTATTTCGAGGCAGGGAACAAAGGGACTCTTTCTTTCTCTTCAATTGACTCTACCAAGTTCAGGTTTAAGAAGGAAGACAAGATCAGACCCTTCTTTGAGACGATCAATTACTGGGGAATTCAGAGAAAAAGAACCAAGATTATTTGTAATAGCTGTGGTAGACTTGTGGGTTATGTTTATGATGATGGGCCTCCGCTCACAGATAGTCCTGGTCAGTTCCATATGGGACCTAGCCAGGTAATCCCTCGAGCACCCAGGTTTCGGTTCAAGACGAAGGCTCTTAGGATCACATCAGAGACTTGATAATTGGGTTCTGGGTTTTGATGGGTATTGTATATTTGATCTGTATTTTAATTCTTGTATATATGTGTTATACAAAAAAAAATTTATAGATTGTTATTTTGAGACCTTTGGTTCATTTGATAGCTGTTATTGCTTTGCTATGTTGATTGATTATTTGATTAGCAATTCTTTGATGAGTTAGATGGTTCTGATTCTTCAAATTTGAGTTCTACAATGAAAGAACAGAACAAACTGAAAGAACTGTACTGTATTGAATGGTATAAAATATGTAATGCCCAATTTGAATTCTCTTAGGAAAGTATTGGATGGAGCTGATATGGGGAAATTTGGATTTATAAACTGGAAGAGCTATTAGGTGGTTGATCATTGAACTTGATTCCTTTCAACCTCTTTTGGTAGGGACCACTTTAAATATGCAGTTTAGTTTTTGATGATCACAATTAGCATCCAACTTAGATTTGCTGTATTTGTAGAATATGCAGCTGATCAACTTATTTTCATAAACATCTGTACCTTCTCTTAAAAATTAAGTTCTCAGTGGCTATTTTCATGGTGATTTGAGTATGTGGCGTGTCTGCCGTATTCTGTTCACGGTTTGATGGCGGTTTATGCAATATTTCAGAGAACAAGAATTGTTTCAGTGTATGTGTCGAATTCCAGCTCCGTGGTTTTGGCCTCTGTTCATGAGATTGAACTTGGCCAGAAATGGTTAATTAAATTATTCCTGTCAGCCATCGATTTCTAGGAACATTTTCTATCCAGTCTTTTTTAATTGATTTTCTTGATTATAAGTTATACCTACCAGTCAATTTTTATTTGCCTAAAGTTAGCCAATTCTTATTTAACTAACGCTAGTCATTTTTTATTTGCCTAGTGGCTCAGTCAAATCTTCATTTCTCTGAAGCTGTTCAGATCAAGAGGTTCTGCTTTTTGATATGCACATAACTAACCTTCTTATATATGGTGAGGCAGATTTAACAAGAATTGTGACCAGCAAGCCAATCTACCAGTCAGTTGAAAGTTAGGTTGGATTAGTAGCCTTGGAGGGTTGGCCATAGGAGTTCTGCTTCTTGGCTTTGATTGATGTCACCAGTTTTTTTAGTCTCATAACTCTTGTAGTAACATAACTGACAATAGGACTAGCGAAAAGGAAGGATGAAGCAAACAAAACCAGAAAAAGAAAAGGGCAGCATAAAAACAAAACTGTTGAATCCCCCGCCGCCGCCGCCGCCTCTACCACAGCCAAGATTCTGGGTTCGGAAAGCTGCTACTCAAAGTGTGACTAATCAAGAGATTGCCAAGTTTTGGAGGAAAAGGCGCATTGAGGAAGAGGATCACCTCCTTGCTGCTATCAAGGCTGCAGCACATGCCAGAGGTAGCAATCTTACGGTAAGATCTTGTGCTCAGCTTTGAATCTGGTGATTACTCAATCATTGGATGAACATATAAATCTATTATGATGTCTAATTGAACGAGCATGCTATTCAACTGGTAATTGGTTTTGGCCATATAAAAGAAGGCTATGCCTAAGGCAACCTTTGGATTCATGCTGGTTGCTTCTATGGATACTATAGGTTTGACACTACTGCAATCTCCAGTCTATTTGGAAGCAATTTAAGGAGAAACTGACTATTATAAATTGTATGGATTTCTTTTAATGATCCACTTCAGAATTTTCAAATCTGAATTGCTAATTGTCTCTAAGGTCCAAGAATCCAAGGCAAGACATTTGTGATTCCTTGTTATGGGAGGTTTTGAAAATCAGCATAGACAGAGGCTGCCAAACCTCAAAAAATTTATTGTTATAATTATTATTTTATTCCCTTGGAGATAATTAACTATTGAAGTAACGAAGGATGGCAAACGAAATTGATTCCTCTTTAATTAGGTCATTGAATATGATGGTGATATCTGAACTTCCATGACTTTGCTTAATTGACTGAGTGTTTGTATTTGTGTAGGAACATGACTACAAGCAATTTGAAGAATCTTTGAAGGATGATACTGGCACGGAGGACACTGAGGAGAAAAATGATGATATGAACAGCGAAGTGCGAGTTGGCATAAAAGATTGGTTAGTTGACTCTTTAGCTTTTTGATTAGCTTTAGCAACAATGAAAATTAAATGAACTGAAGTTGAATTTACTCCCTAGAACTCTCGAGCACCAACATTGAAAATTATCTGCAAAAACACTGCTTATATTAGATATGAACAAACATAATTGTAATGCAACGACACGGCAGTCTCATTCTTTTTGTTTGGTTGTATATATACATACACACACAAAAACAATTGTAGTGAAATGCCCCATTATATTATCTAATCATTACAAAGTGCAGTTAATTCTACTTCATATTGTTTTTTCTTTGACATTTAATAGATTCTAGAAAGAGGAAAATCGATCTTGGGTCTATTGTTCAGGAGAATATGCACTTATCACAAGCATATATCTTGATGTAATGTTTATTAGTGTTCTTAATTTTGTTTTAATAACATTTGCAGGTGGACGAAGAGCAAGTATGCATACTTGAACCAACCAGCCATTGAATCAATGGATCCTCCAAAAATAAGAACTTCCAATTATGTTCCAAATTGTTTCTCATTCAAGCCTACTCCTCTGTATCCTACTTTTTTGGGGGTCTTTTAGCTTCAAATGATTTTATACTATAAACTTGGTTTTTATATATGCATGATTTGTATTTTTCTGGGCAGATTTATGGCTCTCAAGTTCTAAATAAGCGTGTGATTCCACATCTTATTTATTGAAGGTTATGTTTGGATTAGGAGTTATCATATCTGGAAAAAAAATCTTTATAAGATTTGAAACAAACCTATATATAATAGATGCCTTTTTTTTTATCTTCATTCCCTTTATCTTCTTTAATATGAATAGAGTAAAATAAATAATTCATTTTATTTTTTAATAAAATATCCAAATAAATTATATGGAATTCTAATTGAAATAATTATATATATATGGTATTAGGTGCATATCCAAATGTTAATAGCATATCCTGTAATAAATTAAATGGAAAATTAAATATTGAAAATTTATGAAAAAATAATTATGTAATTTATAATATACTGTAAAACTTTAAAAAAAATTAATGCAAAATTATAAGTTAATAATTTTTAGCTTAACTGAGATGTTAACGCAAGAAATGTATTATCAAACGATTTAAAATAATTAAATACTTAAAATCTCAACAAAAATACTATCAAATAATTTCAAGTAATTAAATATTTAAAATGAATGGCATTATAAAAAATTATCTAATATAATTTAATAATAAGCAAAAATTGAAATCTGAATTATTATTTTACTATTTGTATATTTTTTTTCTCTTATTGTATTCTTGCTATTTTTATTAATTTTTCATACAACATAAATTTTTATTAATAGATTAAAAAATACATTTATAAAATATAAATAAAATTATATAGTTTTAAAGTATATAAAATATATATAACTACTAAAGATACTAGATTTATATATATAAAATTTTTCGATACAAACAGTAAATAATGATAATATGTCATTGGTAATTTAACTTTTAGCGAGACACTTATTTTATCCGTCGTCTATCACCTTATATATGAGAAATATATCTCCATTTCAGAAGATAAAATAACCTCTAATTGAAAAAAATAATTTTTATTAGAAAAAGGATAAAACTATATTAGAGAATATAAATTTCTATTAAAGAAGAATAAATTTTCACTTGAAGAGAACGCATAATTTTTAAATAAGAAAGAATAAAATTATATAATAAAAATTCAAATTTCATTTGGTTTTATTTTAAAAGATAAAAGATATGAAAATAAAAAAAAACTCTAAATTTCAAATTAATATTAATCTAAAAATTTATTTTAAAAATAAATCACAAATAAAAAAATACATAAAACTAAAAAGGGAATAACACAAAAATAAAAAAAATAAAAAATATTAAAATAAAAATAAATACTAAATTTTATATCTATATAAATTTAAAAATTATTTTGAAAATAAATAAAAATATAAAATTAAAAAAATAAATAAGTGAGAAAAAAAAAAGAAAGAAAGATAGATGGATTTGCCATCAATTAAAAAATAGCCCTAGAAGAAAAAATGTATGAAAATTCGGAGAAAAAAGACAGGAGTTCTCTCGAAATCCTTCTATCATTTGAAATATATTAAAAAACGTTTTTTTTTAAAAAAAAAATTATTTCATTAAATTAAAAAAAATTGTAAATGTTAAAGTTAACAAGATATGCTCTGCCAATCCATTTTTCTTTTTTTTTTCCCCATTACATTCAATTAGCACCGTGGACTATTTATATGTATTTATTCATAATTTTATCTTTTGTGATTTTAATTTTTTATATTTATTTTATATTTATAATTTTATTTGTAGATATGTATATATAAAATATCACCTGCAAAACAACATATTTAATTACTAATTTACAAAGGAAATTGCAAAAAGTAAAGCTCAGTCGAATGCTTATCAGCTTTTCGTAAGAAATTTCTAAGAAGATTCACTCAAACACATAAAACTAAAAATAAAAATAATTTTTTTAAAAAAATGTTTTTTATTACCTAATTATTTTATTAAAAAAATGAGAAGTATTATTCAATAATTAATTAGTTATTAATTCAATAATAAAAAATAAGTTGCTTTTTATATAATAATTCCTTCATTATATGTATTAACAGTTTATTATATATGCCTTCAAAAAATTTTATTATATATGATTTAACAGTTTATTATATATGCCTTCAAAAAATTTTATATGATCTTTTTTTCAAATAAAAAAGAACGAAAAAAAGAAAATCACTTGTTATGCCGACAACAAAAAACTGTACAAAATTAATAAGAACTCGCTGAAAGTCAACTATAGAAATTTCTAATGTAGATTTAATTTACGAGGTGTTTTTTAAAATTGGAGCTTTTCAGCTTATTGTGAATAAGTGATTTTTAGATTATAATCAGATTAAAAATAAGTAGTTAAGCGTTTATGTAAACTAGTTAATAATCAGCTGATAATCAGTTTATAATCAGTTAAGTGTTTCTGTAAAATCAGCTTATAATCAGTTTTTAATTGCAGAAACTATCAAAATGACTAAACTATCCCTGAGTTTATTTATTGTATAAAAATAATTTTTTAAATATCAATTCAAAATTTATTTTGCAATAATAATAATAATAATAATAATAATTTAATAATAATAATAATAATAATATTGGTGTTATTAATAAATTATACAAATAAAAAACTACCATTTAAATATTACCAAATTAATTAGAATCCTAAAAATATTAATTATAATCCTAAAAATAAAAGAATTTTGATGGGAACTAAAGTGTATAGGGTGGGCAAATTTGGAATATTGAAGATTAGGTAGGGATAGTATGGTCTTTTACTTGGTCAAAACTGTTTAAAAAATAAGTGCTTAAAAAAAAGTAATAAAACCTAACTTTTAAAAAACTGATTAAAATCAGATTATAATCTACTATTTAAGTTTTCAGAAACACTTAAATAAACAACTTATAATCTAAAAACTGCTTATAATCAGTTTTGACCAGCTTTTAAGTTCTGAGAAACACCCACATATTTCCACTTATATATTAGACCAATCAAAAAGTATAATTTAAAAATAAAAATTATTTTTTAAAATATTATAATTTAAATTAATATTTTTAATTAATTTGATTCATGAATGAATATATGGTCTAGATCCATGATAAAATTTTTTGTCAACTATTTATTTCTTTATTCTCATGTGCTTATCACTTTCTCCACTATTATCATAAAATAAATATACATCTAATATCATTAATTACAATTTTTTATTTTTTATTTTTTGGGTTGGGTTTTGAATGAGATTGAGAGCTTATTATTATTTAATTTAAAAAATAAAAAAATCATATGAACAGTTCTAATTAATCTAAAATTAAGATTTAATTCAATGGAGTTAATATATTATTTTTTTAATTTGAATTTAAAATCTTAAAATTTAAAAATGCATATAATATAATTAAATAAAAAGTTAGATCAATTTTATGAATTGTGTGTTTTTTTATAACATATGAATTGTGTTATAATCAATAATTACATTTTTACATTATTGTAATTTGTAATTGTTTGGTTATAATAAATAATTAGAACAGACTGTATTGATCACATTGAAGTTGGAATATTTTTAACAGATCTGTTTGTATTTTTATATCCTTTTCAATTAATATAATTTTTTTTCAAAGAAAATTTATTTTAATCTTAGAAAAAGGGTTATTTGGCATATCAAGCTATATTAATCAAAAGATAAAATAATGACAATAATGTTTATAAACAGTTTTATCAAAACACCTTAGTGGTGAAAATAGATAAGAGGGTTCTAAAAAAAAGACCAATTAGTATTAAAATGTGCTTTCCCATATTTAAATAAAAAAATTTGTTTAATTTTTTTTTAATATTTAAAGAAATTTTAATAGTAATGAAACTTAAAATTCAATCACCTAAAATTTACTCTTATAAACCATCTCATTTTTACCAATAATTAATCTTATATTTTTAGAACTTCTACATGTTATTTATCATAAATTCTAATATTTCCATTCATTTATATGCTTAAATGGTTAATTTTAATTGAGAAGAAATTTTATTCATATTTTTATTGATTAAAATTTAACTCTCAAAGCAACACTCATATATAAAATAATTTTTAAATATATATACATTAAACATGAGATAAAATATTATATACAGAGACTTCGATCTTTCACATCGATAAAAAAGTATATATTAAGAGAATATATTAATTAGTATGTTATAGTAAAATTATCATAGTTTTATTATGCAGTATGTTTAGTCATTATTTTTATGAATATATATTCTTATATTTTTTTTTCTTAAAAAATGCAATAAATTATAATTTTTATTAAAAATGCAATAAATTATAATTTTTAACTCGTTTAAAATATAATTTAGTTTTTGTTGAATTAGATTCGTCTAAAATAAAATTTAATGTCTAAAATAAACTTAATTTCAGTTTAATTTTATATTGATTGGAAGATACCTTTGATCATCAACTAATACCCATTGTCACAAATGTATAATAGAAATTTAATCAAAGTAAACAAAAAAAAAAAAACACAGTTAGTGTATTTATATTTAAACACAGTTAGTATATTTATATTTATTTATCTTTCACATTATCTAATATTTATCATTAGATTATATTTTAGTGTGTAGATTTAATTTTAAAAAAGGTACACAATTATAACATATTCAGTACTATATAATATAATAAATATAATATTAATTATGCATTTGGTAAAATCATTATTTTATATATTGGATTAGTATAATTATATTTATTTAATATTTTAAATAAATATTAATTTTTAAAAAATTTCAATAGGAAATTTAATTGTATTACTCCTCAGCAAAATTGAGATTTAAAAAACATTGAGGATGTTTTTAACAAGTTTTTATATATAATAGTTCATTTCTATAAAATGAATCAAACATAAAATATTGAGAAGTTTGAGAATTTCAAACTTATTAAAAATTGGAAAAAAAATGAAATGTAATAAGTTTTTTTTTCTTTTTTTTTTTTGCAAATCTCAATCTTAAAGGATTAATATAAAAAGAAAGGTAAACAAGAATTATTTTTATATGGAGTTATAAAAATTTAATTTATCAATCATAATTTTATTATGTGCTGTAAGAAATTATTTATTTCATTTACCAACTAATATTATATATTTTATTGATTTTTTAGTATTATAACCGAGGAAGGAAAAATCTGGGAGATGTGTATTTACTACTAGGCTATATTTTAGTGTGCATTATATATTTTAATGATTGTTGTATAAAAAACATCATTTTATTTTTATAAGAATTTATCTCATGAAATTATCTGAAATTTATTTATTTATTTATAAAACATAAAAGTTATATTATATGTCAAGCAAACAAGTGCATTCAAAATAAAAAACAAAAAGTTATAAAGGCAAATTATTGTATTATTATATTCTCAATAATTGTTCAATTTAAACATGAATTATAGTTTATATTAATAGGTAAAAAAAGATCATTCTTAAACATATATACTGTTATAAACAAAAAATAAATATAATGAAAATAGGATATGCAATTGAAAAAAAAAGGTAGATAGAAATAAATAAATGACTATAATTAATAGGATCACAATAATTCACCAATTACAAAAGAAAAAGCCATGTTAACTCTTTTAATTACTAATATTAATTGATTAGGAGTTGAAATTATGGATCTCCACTAAAATATATATTCATAATGTTTGTCCTTGGATATTCATTAATAATATATCTTGTTAAAAGTTTATTAAGAAAAAACATAGAATCTAATAAAAAAATTTAGCCGTCTTTTCTTTTTTTCTTTTTTCTAAATTCTTATATGCTTTTTCTCTTTCTTAATTTGAGAATAGGACGCAGTCCGTCCATATTTGTTTGTCTTAATTTTTATGTTTTTTCAGTTTTACGTATTTTTATTATGTGATTTGTCTTCAAAATAATTTTTAAATTAATATAGATCTAAATTTAGTATTTTTTTCTTATTTTGTGTTGTTTTACCTATTACAATAAAATTAAATGCAAATTAAATTTTATTATGGAGTTTTATTCTTCTTTATTTGAATGTTTTGTATCCTCTTTTAATGAAGATTTATTCTTCTCTAATATAGACTGTCTATTTTTCTCTAATGAAGATGTCATTCTCAAATGAAATATGACTACAAATAACGGATGGAATGAATGTTCCACTAAAAGCTAGATTACTTAAGGCATGTTACCGTTATCCACTGTTTGCATTGAAGAAGTTCACGGAGTCCAAAAAAATTCAGTAACTTCATTAGTTATGTGTATTTTATATAATTTAAAATTATATAATTTTATTTGTACTTTACTGATACACTCTTTCATTTTTTTAATAAAATTTTACTTTGCACTAAAAAAGAAAAATCCTATTAGAAAAGATTAGTGAAAGAAAAAAAGTATATAAATTATTTATAATACACAAAATGAATTGTTTCATAAAAAATCTCACACAAAAACTCAATAGAATAAAATTATAGTTAAGGAAAAAAGAGTATAATATGTGTAGGAGTGACCACGGATAAGGCATCCCGTGAAAATTATCATATCCAAATCTATTTAAATATAAATTATTCATATGCATTTCAAACCGGATTATAATTATACTTTTATTGCTCATACAAATTCTAAATCCCTTTAACATAACCAGTTCACTACTTATACCCATTTAAGTCCAAAAATTAAAAAAATATTATAAAATTTAAATTATAAAATTATAATTCTCTCAATTAAATAATTATAGATAAATATTTAATACTAATACAATTTAATAAAATATAATTTAATATATATAACCAAATTTGAATAGCAGATATCCAAAGATATATACTTGAACCTGATCCAAACTTATTACGAATAATAAAAATATTATTTATACCCATTCAAATATATTTATAAACTATATATACCCTTTATAAATGGATCGAGATGGATCGAATATTCGAAAATACTTGACTTGTTCCCATCCTTAAGTGTTTGTTCCCCTCCTCTCATAATAACATCATATCATATCTTTAAGTTTATATATTTTAATATTGTATCTCAGTTGTTTAAAGATTGCAGTGAATAATATCTTAGTGAATAAATTTGTTAAATTAATACTTAAATGAATTTATTGAATATCTATGCTATAGTTTTTTGAAGGTCATGTGTGAAAAGAATTTTGATGAAATATGTTTTATTTTATCTCCTTTGATATACACTCCCTTTATTTAAGCTATGTATGTGCATTATCTTCATATAATATTATTAAAATTATTTTTTTAGTAAGCAAACCACATGTTTTCTTGATATGATGGATTGATGATCTCAATTAAATACATTTTCGACTTGCTTTATCCTTTGTAATAATTTCTATGTGATTTAAAGAATTAACAAGTAGAGTTTATTTTTTAAACAATAGTTATATCTTTACATGTGAAAGAATATCTTTTTTGATATTGAATTTTACGTGAATTAGATAAATATCATACATTTCTATATTCAAATAATCGTGTTTTAATTCACTTGAATAAAATAATCCTAACAAGTTCTTCATCATAATATGCAGTACTTCAGAATTAAAATTTTTTTTATCGTTCTCTCAATAATAAAAATGATCTTTATTCACTTATAATGATCTTACAATTATTAGGATAATAAATAAATAAATATGATTTATCTATATAAAATTATTTCATGATACAAGTTGATTGATAGATAAAAATTTCATTTTTCGAATACTTAATCTATAGGCTTAGATAAAGCATTGTACTTACAAGATCTTTTCATTTCAAATTATTTCTTTAGAATTCTTCGGGAGTTTCATTAGTATTTTTTTTTATTAATTATATGTAATACCTTGGACTCGAACCAAAACCTAAGTGGTAGTAATAACATTCATGACTACCAAATCCAAGACTTAGTGGTTAGTTTCATTGATATTTAAATCATCAATGACAATGATAGTAAATTTTTATCCATATAATTTTATAAAAATACATGAGCAAATATGATTATTTTTATATTCTTCTTTCAATAAATATCTATGAAGATGATTATATCACATATGTCTAGATTATTTTAATCGATGTAATGATTCTTGTAATTTTATTCAACTATCTTCTCAAGAATACTTATATGATTTAGACATCTTAAATCTTTCAGAAATTTTCATATATTAATTTCACTATCAAGTAAGTCTACAATAAATTATAATATCATCCATTAGATGCAAATTATATTTTTCACATACCATCAAATTAATAAGATATCTAAAAATGATTACACCTACTAAGATATCTAAAAATGATTACATCTACCACAAAAGATTATCTTTTTTATAATCAATACCAGATCTTTGTAAAAATTATTTTGCATCTAGTCGTGATTTATATCTTATAATTTTATTTTTCTAATTTTATTTTTGCGCAAATAACCATTTGAATCCTATAAGCATTACACATTTAAGTGTTTGGACTACAAGCCAAAAACCTCAAGTTTCAAAAGTGAATTTAATTTTGCATCATTTCATTTTGACAAATCATTTCTATTCCTATAATTCTAAACAATGTACTTCATGATTATCATATGTTTCAAAATATTAATAATGACATTATATGCAAAATTTTTATCAATAACTATATTTTTTTATTTTATCTTTTTGTTGCAGCAACGTAATTTATTAAGATCTCTTAATTATCATTATTTTTAGATATTTAAACCACTTTTGGGTTTTATGGTTGATTATTGCTTAGATCTCTTCAAGAGTTTATGCCTCCACCATATGACCATTTGCTCTTTTTTTTCATCATTTTTATCTTTAGGATCTATTGGTTTTACACACTTTACACTATGTTGCTCTCGCCTTATATATCTCGTAGCCCGAAGACTAATTTTTGATACTGGCTAACAGTGTGGGAGTTCGCATCTATGGTCAATCAATAGGTCCGTTCTGACCTTCTTTTCCCTCCTAAGTTTCAAGTTGGACCATATTTTTTTAAACTATTAAAAACTTTTTCTTTTGATAAACCAAAACACATATACTTTAGTCTAAAAATCTTATCAACTCCTTCTTCTAGTAATGCTACTTAAACTTGCTCTCTAGTATCTATGTTTACCCAATAGTTAATGAATTATCTACCAACCTAGAAGAGCATGTTAATACCTTTAATTCCTTTGGGGACCAAAAGAAAGGTTCTTTAATGCCTTTGGGGGACGCTCCATCTTACTAATAATAAGAAGGAAAAACTTTGAACCAAATCTTCTCCTGCCTATGTAGAACCAACAGGGAAGGTTAACTTTGAAAAAGTCTTTCTTTGGTTATTAATGTATGGTATTGTGTGGCATAATATTATAAATAATATTTTTTATATTTGAAAATATAATATGGTATAATATGGTTAAAGTTATTTTTATTTGATTTGATGGTATAGTATTGTTGCGGGAATACTAAAATAACCAAAATGCCCTCAAGCTAAAATTAATATTAGTTTCAATTAAAATTTATATAAAATAATATTAAATTTATTTTTTATAGTTAATAATTAATTTCAATTAAAGGCATAAAATTTATATTAAATAATATTAAATTTATTTTTTATAAATATTAATTTCAATTATAAACTATAACTATTTTTAGTTGATAATTAATTTCATTATTATTATTTATTAATTTGTAGAGAATGAATGAGATAAGAGAAAGAAAGATTATTAGGTTAGAAGGTTAAATTTAGAATTTTAAATACTTGTTGAGGGTTTTTTTGGAAGATAAAATGTTTAAACCATGGGCAACAACTAATTTGGTGTTTTAAAAAACTTAGCAAAAGTCATGGTTTTTAATCCATGGCAAATTCTACTATCGAATTGAAAGTCTAAATAAATATAAAATTGAACCATACCATATTATATGAAATTATGAAAAATCACCATCCAAATAATGTGTTAGACATGCATTACTATTATTTGTATTATCGGCTTATTTTGTAGGAATATTAATTGAAATTAGGATATTTTCAATTGATAAATGAGATTTTATAACTTTTTTGAAATTAGTAAATAAATTTGACGGTTGATATGCAATATTTTATAATTGAAAAACAAAAAATGATTCTCTTATTTTAATATACTTCATCCGTTCACAAATATATCATTTTAAGATTTTTATATAAGAAATAAAAAAATATATGATAATCTATTTTATATAACTATTTTACTGAATTATTTTTCTCTTTTAATTTATTACTCATTGAGAATTATAAAAACTTAGAAAAATTAAAATGTTAAACTTAATTTTTTTAAAAAAATTATAGAAAGATAAATTTAGAATTGAAGTTATAATTTAATCTTGATGTTTGTAAAATGATAATTACTATTTTTAATAAAATTTCTCACTTTAAAATATCTTATTTTTGTGAAACGAATTAAGTTCAAGAATAATACAAGCAATTAATAAGCTCATGTTTGTATAGATTATAAAATGAATTATCACAATTAATCCATCGGTTACAAAATGAAGAGTTAATGAATATTTTTTTTTCTCTTTTTAAAAGCTTGAATATTGAAAATTATTTTTAAGGTTCGAACCTTGACCTCTACTATTGAGAGTAATATCAGATACCCAGTTAAGCTATCCTAACTAGTTGAGGTAATGAATATAAAAATATAAATATTTATAATAAATAACTTGTTTGATTACAAAATATTTATTAATTAGAATTAAAATTATGAACATTAATCAAAAACTATATATATATGTTCATAACAAATATTAAATTCTTAATATATATTTTTAACTAAAAGAATATTTTTAAATTAAATTATTAAATCAATATTTATTTATAATATATTTGAATATAATTAATTAATAAATTAGTTATCAATCACCTAAAATTCGCGTCCACTAAGTTAAGACACTAGAGACAGAGTCTTCTTCTAGATCTTGCTCTGCTGAAACAAGTTTTCTCACTCTCAAGTTTTCCGAGAAAATCGATTTCAAAATCCAAATTCAATAGATCTTCAACCTAAAATCAGAGCTCTTCAGCAATGGCGAAAGGGAGATACTCTCGTATTCCATCTCGAAAATCATCATCTTCAACTCTGATTCTGACAATGCTTCTTATGTTTTCATTCGTCATTCTGATTCTTCTCGCTCTTGGAATTCTATCTATGCCTAGCAATTCTGCTGATTCTTCTCAAAAACCTAACGATCTCAGCACTATCGTCCATAATAAAATCGACAGGTAAGTTGGTGTTTTTTATGGTTTGATTTTGATTTGGTTCGAATTGCAATTGCGTAATTATTGTTGTTGTTATTATTTTGGTTTTGTTGTGTTTGTAATTTACAGAAATGGAGGAGATTATGGGAATGGAGAGCGCTGGGCTGAGGTTATCTCTTGGGAACCTCGGGCTTTTATCTATCATAATTTTTTGGTAAGTTCTAATTTTGTTTTTATTATAAATTATTTTATTTTTGTTATTTTCATGTTTATGCGGGTTTTGGTCAGTGAATTTGGGGTTTTGCTTAAAATTTTGTGCTTCTTAATGCTGTTCTTGTGTTTTTCTATGTTTTCTGGATTGGCAAAAAGATGACATATTCAATGCGGTTTGATGGGGTTTCTTAGTTAGGTTCATTGAGTTTTATTTATATTTGGATCTAATCATGAATAGCCTAAATTATGATCAAATTTGAAAATTATGCATGATTGGAGCTATTTGTTTACCTCAAAGACTAAGCTTTTATTCAAGCTCCCAAGTTTCTTGTCATGTTCAATTGTTTCTTTTATTAAACTTTTAACTTAAAACTCAACCAAATATAATAGCTACTAATTTTGGTTTGTTTATTTTTGGTAGACGAAAGAGGAGTGTAATTACCTCATCAATCTTGCCAAGCCTCATATGCAAAAGTCAGCAGTTGTAGATAGTGATACTGGAAAGAGTAAAGATAGTAGGTGAGATTTTTTTTCATGTCTTTGCTTGTGCTAGGTCAATTTTGTGGATGGAAGTTTTCAATTTTTCCACGTCTTTTCATCTTGTGCTACCTTTGCTTATATTCCAAATTGTTGATATGCAGAGTGCGAACAAGTTCTGGTACATTCCTTCCTAGAGGCCGTGACAAAAAGATCAGGGACATTGAGAAAAGGATTGCTGATTTCACTTTTATACCTGTAGGTATGCACTATTCAGTTTGCTGATTTTTCCCCTTTATTAACTATTAGTAAGCCAGTCATAGTAATCAGCAGAAAATGTTGCCGTTATTTACTTCATAACCTCAATTTAATGGTCCCGCCATCATGACTACACTTGCTAGTGATCCACTCAACTGTGACCAAGCACAATAAGAGGAAGGCATCGATTCCCCCACTTTTTTATTGGATACAGCGATAATCAACATAAAGCAAAATAAGAGTTGACATGAGTTTAGATTCAATACAAGTTCTTGAATATGCTATATTTGACTTCTTTTAACACATGTTTACAGAAGGATAAAATAATATAAGCTAGAAATTATGGGTTTCAAATGCTACATTCTGTTGTAATTTGCAAGTTTCCATCTGATGTCTATTTTCGCGAGGTTCTACAATTCATTAGTTTTTGACCTAAGCCACATTGCAAATTACAGAACATGGGGAAGGTCTCCAAGTTCTCCACTATGAAGTTGGGCAGAAATATGAGCCTCACTTTGACTACTTTATGGATGAGTTCAACACCAAAAATGGGGGCCAACGCATAGCTACTCTTCTCATGTACCTGTAAGAAAAAAGGTTTCTGATTTGAATGGACTTTATACAAGTCTTCTTTGTTTCCTTCTGTAATATTTCTTTTCACCTCTTTACACAGCTCAGATGTTGAAGAAGGCGGCGAGACGGTGTTTCCTGCTGCCAAAGGGAACTTTAGTGCTGTGCCCTGGTGGAATGAGCTCTCTGAATGTGGAAAAGGGGGACTTTCTGTTAAACCAAAGATGGGTGATGCATTACTTTTCTGGAGCATGAAACCTGATGCCGCTCTGGATCCTTCAAGTTTACATGGTTAGTTACAGTTATCTGCAACTAATCTATGTGATTAGGTTTCAGTTATATTTACTGATTTCCCTGAGCATTATTAAAAGATTAGATATGTTCGATGCAGCTAGTTCATTTCTTACTGGATTCAATGTACAATCTTAAATGGTTGGTAAGTTCAATTTGTCTTCTTTTCAGGTGGTTGCCCTGTGATTATGGGGAATAAGTGGTCGGCTACTAAGTGGATGCGTGTGTATGAGTACAAAGCTTGAAACTAGTCCTTAAGGTGATTCCAAGTTCCCAAAATAGACTATTAACAACCTTATTTTATGCTGTTATTTTCTAATTTGCTGCCGTTTATTGTCATTATTTGTATTGATTCACGCTTACTGGATAAACTGGTAGTAATAATGAATAATGTTAACAATCAAGCTGACAATTTTTGTGATGCTACATTTTGTGTACGTTTCACTTGTTTCTAAAATGAATGAGCAACTAAAGCTGTAACCTCTGAGACTAACGAGGGTAAGGTTAGTTTTCCTGTAGAAGTCTTATGTACAATCAAGCCAAGTTGCCTCTACTTTTCTGTGTCTTAGTCTCATTTCCCACAGCATTTCAGTTATAATTTTCACACGTATGAACTGCAATAATCGTGTTTTTTGTCCATAATATTTTTTTCTTTTTTTGCAGTTAATTATATGACTAAACATCTCAATTGTAATTTTCCCTGTGGAGAGAGAGCTTCAGCATTAAAGAGCTTCAAGTCAACGTGTAATCTTCTTGTATACAGCCAAGCACTCTCCAGCTATAATTTTTTAATATTCCACTGTTGGGACTTTGGAGCTTCTTTTATTTGAAGACAAAATAGCTTTTGAGGTCGCAGAAGAAATAGGTTGAGCATTTGAACTGCTGGTATAGAAACACTCCCATGTCCTGATTTTGTAATTGAGATAATATTTGTTTTTTTCCATTAATGTCTGTAATAGACAAATAGATAAAAATCTCGTATTATATTTTGTTCTGGCCTTGTTAATCTAAACTTGGTTTTCTATTTCTAAGTTCTAAATTTTATAGTAACATTAAATATTTGCACAATAAAGACATCATTCTGTTGTTTCTACTACAGCCAACAAACTCTCTTTGGACAATTTGGGTTTTAAGATTAATATTGCATCATAGAATTTGACAATCTGCTTGCTAGAAATGTTACTGAGCTGAATTTAGAGAATCTAATACTCAAATGCGAAAGATTTGTATGATAAAATGCAATTAATATAACATAGGAAATTTTAGATTTAGAATCCAGTTCCTTAAAAAATGTTGTTACAGAAGGTGGCCATTATGCTGTCGTATTTGAATTTGAAAGATATTAAATTTATTTAATCTGTCGACCTGCAATTTTTTTTTCACTTTTAAGATTCATCATCGCAGTATATGGCTAGATCCGACCATAATTCAATGGAATTTTTTTTTTTGAAATAAATGGAAGTGAATTAATTCTATGAAAATAGTGAAAAAAAAATCATTTTTCTACAAAGAGATGTGACAAAAAGATTACCACAACCATCCTGAAGATTTATGCATTAAAAGTTGGATGGATTTTTATTGATGGTTCGACTGAATTAGAAAATGAGTCAAATATGGTTGAAATGCTCATTTCTCCAGTTTCATATGCAAAATTTCAAAGTTCTACTCGGAGATACTGAATTCTAATGAGTTCTTAACAAACTACAACATTACAATAATAGTGTTTTAAGTCAGACTTAGCCTTCTTGTACTGCCCACTTCAACCAGGTACCTAAAACAATTCAAGATAATTGCTACTGATTAGCCAGAAGTACTGAATGATACCAGTTTTGAAATACAGTTGTAAGATTCATGAAAATTTCAGATACAAATCATCAGTTCAATTACAAATTTCAAGTACAAATAAGAGGCACTGGATATCTTTTTGCCTTCAACCAAAATTGAATGTTTTTATGTCAATATACTGAGACCTGATTGAATATAGAATTAGATATGTGTCAATGCTCCAGTATTCCCAACTAACTCCTTTATTTATTCATAAAATGACAGGGCTCTGCAATAAACGAAGCAACGTCCCATGTTGCCCGATCTTTTGTTATCCGTTTGCTAAGCAGATGCAAACACAACTTATTGCCAATTGAGATATTGTCTATTGCCGTTTCAATGTTTTGCATGAATCAGGTTCCTAATGACATATTGCAAGATGCCTCCGTGATCGAAATATGCCAGTTCCACCTGCAACGGAGCATGGTGTGAGTAAAATGACTTCAAGAGGAATTGAGGCATTTATTACAGAGATAGAAAGTACGGCATGATTGAATTGTTCCATACCTCTGTATCAAATCGCAAGGTACATGTGAATGATTTCCCATTGTCTGTCACCACTGTGACATCTTGACCAGGGCTAATTTCACTCACACTGCCTGGAAGATTGATGCTGTAGCGTTCATGGCCAGTCAATCCAAGAGTTTCGGCATCCTCACCAGGCTTAAAACATAATGGAATAATTACCCATGCCCACCAAATTACTGCGATGAATTCGCTCAAAGCTCCTTGCTATCACTTCTTTTACACCCTGGAAAATAACAAACTAAAAGTTAATGCTAAAGCTTAAAAAATCTGGAAATTGGATGAATTATGACACTGCAAAGTCTCTACCAATAGCATTGAACCCTTCGCAGCCCAATCGCGAGAACTTCCACTTCCATACTCGGCACTAGCCAAGACAACTGTGTCATGTCCCTCCCTCTTGTACCTCTGGCAATTGAAAGCAGAAGAAACAAAAATTGCAACTAATATGAGATCATGACAGCATCAACAAAAGAAAAACAATCTTGTTTATTTAATTCTTTGAAGAACTGGTTTTGATACTTAAAAAGCACATATTCTAAACTCAATGTTTCAAATTCAGGTCATCTACTAGGTCAAATGCTAAAGGAAACTTGTGTTTACCCTGCATGGCATCAAAAGCAAACCTAGACATGAACAAATATTTGATGCCTAAGACAACAGTTATTTGCACAATTGATATTTCCTTGCACTGTTATTCTTTGTTCAGTTACAAAATTATTTCAAATTGTTTTTTGGCTTTGCTGGACAATGCTTTTCTTGAATACAAGGAAAGAGTACAGTTAGATTAAAAGAAATTACCATGGCCACATCAAAAACAGATAGTTGCTCTCCACTGGGGATATGAATTGTCTTAGGTCCAACTTCCCCTCGCAACATTTTGTTGACAATACGAATGTTGGCAAAGGTGCCCCTTGCCATCACCTCATCATTACCACGACGACTTCCGTATGAGTTGAAGTCCCTTCGATCAACACCATGTTCCATGAGGTATCTGGCAGCAGGACTATCTTTATGGATGCTACCAGCTGGTGAAATGTGATCAGCTGTGATACTATCCCCAAAATTGAGCAAGCAGTAAGTATCTTTCACACCATGTGGTCAGGGAGGTGACATGGTCATGCTTTTGAAATATGGTGGCTCATGAATGTATGTCGATGCTGGATCCCATGAATACAGAGTGCCAGAAGGTACAGATAGGTGGTTCCACATGGAATTTCCTTTAGCGATTGCATCATAAGTAGCCTTGAACATATCAGGCAGCACACTTGATTGGACAACCTGTGGCCCATATATGAACAGAAAACATAAGAAACCTGATCTTTTAGCCTAAATGTCTGGCTAGAAGCAAATCATAGAATGTTAAAGTAGCTTACTTCAGCAACTTCTTCATTGGATGGCCAAATATCCCTGAAAAATACCTGCTTTCCATCTTTTCCTACCCCAATCGGTTCTGTTTCAAAATCAATATCTACCTGCAGCATTGCCCCTCTAAATACTTAATTTCCAGATTAAATCAGCAACCTCGTAAGATGAATGCTAGTCAGACAGCATCTAACACGTATGATATGTGTATTAAGTCCATGGCAACCATAACACACAAGTGCCAGTATGTTAAAAAACTTATGAGCTGAATACCGTTCCAGCAAGTGCATAGGCAACCACAAGTGGGGGGGAGGCAAGATAATTAGCTCTCGTTAAAGGATGTACACGACCCTCAAAATTCCTATTCCCAGACAACACAGCCGCTGCCACCAAATCTGTAAAAATACAAAATCAGTAAAAATTATCAGTTAAAACACAACTTAAATTTCACCAAAACTCAAAACTGGGAGTCTCGAATTCAAAAGTAGTTAAAAGTCAACTAGAAATCCTTTTCTAGTTAAAAATCAACTAGAAATCCTTTTCTCCATTAAGCTCTCTTTACAGCTAAACTAAAGCCCCAATATTATTCTCTGGGATCCTAATCATATATATTTGACTAGTTTCATGCTGGCCATCAGTGTCTTTATCAGTGGTTTGGACAAACTAAGCATGATCTGATACTCAAAATCTGACCTTAGCAGAGTTAACAAGCATTACACATGAAAAAATTTACCATTTTCAGTTACAGCTGATGCCACTGCTTCATGAATATCGCCTGAATTGCCAATGCAAGTAGTGCATCCATAACCAACTATGTGGAACCCTAACTGATTCAAATATATCTGCAGGCCACTGCAAATGTAGTACACAGCTTAAAAGTATATTATAAATATTGCGTAAAATTTTAAGATAAGGAACTATGAAAGTACCTCTTTTCCAAGTATTTGGTCACAACCCCAGAACCTGGAGCCAGACTTGTTTTAATCCAAGGCTTCACCTGATATTTTTTTTTAAAAAAAAAAAGCAGAAAACAGTTTAAATAAAATCAACCCTCTTTTCACAAGTCAGTCAGATATGCCCACTACTCAAAATAATCCCCGTCTCAGTCAAAACAAGGACTTTGAAAACTGGAAAACAAATTCCAAAGGATGTCAAGAAATGGGGAAGTTTCAAAACATCCGTATTCTTAAAATTATTGAGTTCAAACATTTTGGGGATAAGATTCCACTCTCATAATCTGCCCCTTCCAAATATTTAATCCTACATACACAAGTCCTAAATTCTGGAAGGTAAAAACAAAAACAGAAAAAAACAAGAAGGAAAGTATAAAGGAATCCCTTTTTCTTAAGTTGTTGGCAATTTTCTGTAGTTATTCAAGAGTTTATCATATCTGTAAGTTTGATTCACAAAAGAGAACAATGAATTAGAGAACCCGGTCTTTAAACCAAAATTAGTAGTTAGATTTGCAAGATAACACAAATCTCAGAATTAGCTCTCAAGAAGGCAATAATAATGCACTCCTGTTCCAGACTTCCAGTCTAATCAATTGCGAAAACATCTGGGAACCATTGTACCCTTTTGATGCTGTAGTTGTTTATTTTTATTATTTCTGTTGCTAATCAAGACAGTCAATGTACACTGACAGAAGTACAAGATTTAAATGAAGAAAGTAAACCTCCAGTCCTAGCTCACAAGCTTTTTTTGCAACCAAGGCAGCTCCAAGCATTACACTAGGGTTTGAGGTATTAGTGCAACTAGTAATAGCAGCTATAACCACATCACCATGCCTAAGTTGTGCAGGAGTCCCATGAAAATTGAACTCTGCAAACTTGCTCTGAGATTCCTTTGGTATAGCAAATCCCTATAAAGCCATGCAAAATAAGTTATGAGAGATAATATTTTGTTTCAGTAAATGTGACAGGGTGACCATGATAAGACAAATTTCAAAAATTAAACAAGTAGAACGAAATTAACTTTTGCAATAATAAATCCCTAGCGGTTTCAATCAATTGTACCTGGATAAAATCAAAGGTACTTTTGAGACAGTTCTAAGATTATTTGCATTTGGAAAAAGAAATGAATACCTAGCTGTTATATATACACATATATATAGAAGATTTGGGAAAAGGGAAAAAAAAGAGCTAAAGTTAGCCAATTATTTTTGGCTGATGGTTCATCTTATGATCTGCCTCACCAAGACGCAAAATCCCTAAAATATTTCATTAAATGAATAAACCATAGTGCTAGGTTTGCAGAAAATATCAACTACCATTACGTTCCGCATACATATCTCCAGTCTCTTAGATATTAAATTATTTTTTGTTGAAAAGCCATACCATCAGAAGTAGTTTTTGAAAGAGGGCTATATTTCTATTCTCATATTATCATTGGGTCTTAAAATGAAGAATGGAATTCTAATGCAAAATCATATGTGCTAGGCCAAGGACCATTAATTATCTATCCTTGTGCAGTTCATGGCAGTGGCAATACTTTCTATTCTGAAATTAAATTTTACCAGGCCCATCCTAGTAGTCACTGTATGGTTCAACAATGTATAAGCAACAAAACTTCCAAGTGTCTCCTCATCTAATATTTGGTAAATTTACAAAGTTCTAGAACAATATTTAGGTATACTCCATGCCTCTAATGGCAGTCATGTATAGCCTTGTTTAGGTAAAATTTTCACCTTAAATCCAACCCGACTGTCTAAGCACGAATGCCAATCTGCTTTCATTTCCTTCAGTGGAACTCAATCATGAGGCCTGCAAAAATACATCCAGTTCTGAATGGTGCCCAATAACTATTGAATATGATAAACTTTAAGTTTAAGCAATTATTTTCTTATAAGGCAAAATTTAATATAATCATGAACTTTTACCTCTTGGGCCCTGATACGCAGGGTTCCACATCCTCAAGATTCAATTCTAGATATGAGGTGTAAACTATCTCTATAGGGGGCTGAGCTCAAGCAACAAATTCACAGTAAAAGAATATTGTTAAGTTAATTGTACAAGCATGTGCAAATAAAAGAATTACAGATGAAGTATATTTGTAAAAAAAAAAAGAATCTACATATGATTTTTACTATTTACCTCACTGTAGTCACCAAACATCTTGTTAGCTCTTAAATAGGATTCTATCATAGAAACCTGCATTATTGTCTTCCCAGTTAGAAAATGAAATGGTCACATGTAATCAAAGAGAATTTGGTTTAACCACTTACAGTTTCATCACTTCTGCTAGTCAGTTTGAGATAGTTCAATGTAACATGATCCACAGGGAAAAAGCCCATGGTTGCACCATACTCAGGGGACATGTTTGCAATGGTAGCACGGTCTGCTAATGACAGTTCACTCATGCCCTCTCCTGCATATAAAGCAGGAACCAACATCCAATGTGAGATAAGGAAGCAGAAAATGAAATGATCATAATATAAAAAAGATGCAAGATGACCATGATGATATCAAGTTGATGGACCGTAGAATTCCACAAACTTGCCAACAACGCCATGCTTCCTCAGCATTTGTGTTACCGTTAAAACCAAATCAGTAGCAGTAACACCATCCCTTAGTTTTCCCGACAACTTAAACCCAACCACACCAGGAAGGACCATGCTCATGGGCTGCATGCATAAAGAGACCACAAAAGTCAAACCAGAGAATCACAATAGTTGTTAAGCATGCTTGCAGTACTAGAATTTTTTGCGAACTACTACAGTTCAGATAACAAAAAAAAAACGACAACAACAATAAAATACTCAGACATTCATATAACTTCAATAAAGTAGAGATTAGATGTAATATTAAATAGTATTACCTGGCCAAGCATTGCAGCTTCTGCCTCTATCCCACCAACTCCCCAGCCAGCAACACCTAATCCATCAATCATAGTTGTGTGTGAATCTGTTCCAACAACACTATCAGGGTAAAGCATGCCATTGGTGTTGAATACAACTCTCCCAATGTATTCCAAATTGACCTGGAAATCATCATACAGGAATATAACATTACAAGAAAAGCAAAAATTGTTTTGACACTGATACAATATATTCACTTCTAGAAAATAAAACCAAAGGCTAAAATTAAACTATTCAAAAATTTGCCTCACCTGATGGACTATCCCAGATCCAGGAGGAACGACAAGCATGTTATTGAATGCATTTGAACCCCATTAGAGAAAAGCAAATCTTTCTTTGTTCCTCTGAAACTCAAGTTCCATATTAGCCTGCACTGCATTTTCGGATCTTGCAACATCAACTTGAACTGAGTGATCAATAACAAGATCAACTGGAACCTAGACAAACAAATTTGTCGTGTTAATCCCACAAAAGAAAAAAAACACATCAATATATATATCTTACCCATATAAGAAAATATTGCTCTAATGCTGAGAAAAACTTTCGATAGAAAACAATAGATATATTATGAGTGAGAAAATCAGAAATTGCAACTGCCTATTAGCTCACCAGTGGGTTAATTTTATTAGAATCACCGCCAAGACTGTTCATTGCATCTCGCATGCAGGCGAGATCAACAACAGCAGGAACACCAGTAAAATCCTGTGAACAAGATGAGAAGCTTATCAGCCAAAGTTTCAATAATGAATATGAGAATCATATTAGCAACAATCAAAACAAGTCATTTTAACAATGACAATATTTCATATCTACAAAAAAATAGTTCACAAATAAAGAAAAAAAAAAAAGCAATGTTGTTGAGCTGAAGAAGTACTCTGGCAGGCTTGAATGGGATTTCAACTTGTTTAGGAGAAGTATTCTCCCAGTCAATGATCTTCTCAACATCATTACTCTTAACGTGAAACTCATCACAGTTTCGAATAGCCGACTCTAAAAGGATCCTAATAGAATATGGCAGCTTATCTGCAACAGACACATACACAAATATCCACTTAAAAATCCACCAAATCAAGTAAACTCTCCCTATAATAACAATAAACCAATACTTCATTTCAGCTTATGTATGTGAAATTAAGATTAGAAAGAAAAAAATCTTTGACATACGTGATAAATATTAAATTAATTAATTAATTAAGAAAAAAAAACTGGTTCAGATAAATTAAAATAAAGATTCTATTAATATTATGAGAAAAGATCAACGATAACGTAATGAAAAAGATTCGAACTTTTTCCATCACTATCACTTTCCATTTCTACCCATTTCTTTAAGCTTTATACAACCAAACAGAAATCAAAAGTGGGCTAAAGAATAAGAATATTCACTAACCGATTCTTGGATCATTAAGAGCAGGCAAGCTATAGTACTTGCCAAATTCACCACCATCAGGTTTCTCAAGTGTCTTCAATATATTCTTAAATGGGTATTCATTCACTGAAACCAATAAAACAAATCAGATTTATTTAGTTCATAACAAATAATTAGAAATGGAAATTTTTTGAAACAGAGCTCAAAATTAGATATTGGTGTGGTACTAACCTATGACTTCTATCTGGAACTTGTGAATTGATAATGATACGACAAGTCGAATCGATTGCTTGAAGTACGAGAGATCTAAGGAAAGCAAGAGAGAGAGAGAGAGAGAGAAGTGAGTTTTGATCAAAGCAGAGGAAAAAGTATTTCAGAGCAATGGCAGAACTCTGATTTTTTTTTTTGGAAAGGGATATTAAACGACCAGGTCGTTTTGTTAGAATATTTGAATGACACCATTGTATGGTACTAAACTATTAATACTTGTTATGGTACTCAATTAATTAAATTTTGTAATGTCCCGAGGATAATTTTCATTAATTTCCTTAATGAAAATTTGTCTAATACGACACATGAAAATTTTAATCTAGGTCAGATCTATAACTCCACTCTTACATTCAATTTATATCATATACTATTGATTGGATGTATGAGAGGAGTCATAGACTTGGTTTAATTAAAAATTTTCCTAAAACATATAAATAATACTTAAAATTTTAAAAATATCCCTATAGCTAAAATATCACCCCCCTTTCCCCTACCTACTTCTCCAAATGGTTGCTCACATAATTTTGGATCACTAACACACCTCAAATCCCTCATACTTTGGATGCTTTATAAGATCATTACCTACATAATTCATCAAAGGGCTGATAAAAATGAAAAAGTCACTAAAAGGGACTTGATTTTTCTGTATGCCTTTACCCACAACATTTCCATCAACACACTAAAATTCTCGATAGACACCCTCTATTATCATACTACTACTACGACAAGAACTTTCTTTCTTTCCTCACACATCACTCAAATAGCAAGACATTTGTATTTACTAAATGATCTCAACCTAGCTACCTTGAGGAATTCATTTGATCTATCCTCCAGTACCATCACCATGGAATACTTAGAGCATGCTGGATGTGTTAGAAAGATGTATGACTCTTATGTTTATCATTTTTGCAAGAAGGGTGTGGTAGATAGGCATAAGAAGAGACCAAGGTTTACCATAGAAGGTGAAGGAGAATCTATGAAAGTTGTTATGGCAATGCCTCACAAACCCTCTACCTCCAAGCCTAGCAAAGTTAGTTCTCTAACCAAACTCATCCTTAGAGCTATCAAATCTCTCTCCAAGAAGCTTTCTTGCTTCAAAGGGACGTTTCCAAAAGATTTCAGCACTTGCACAAGAGAATTGACATTATATCCCATATGCACCATGATTTATATGATATGCAAGGCAAGATGGAGTTGCCTCAATGTGATTTAAAGGAATGGGATGTAAATGATTATGAAGAGAACCCTTTTGAAGAAGAATCCTTAGAAGATAATATTAGCACTAATTCCAGCAGTAGTGTGCATGCTCCTCTTGACAAGAGCAAGGCCCCTATGGAAGAAGAAGAGCATGAAGGCGAAGAATCTGATTGACTTGTTCCTTGTTGATTTATGTTTTTATGTTTTGTTATTTCATGTTTACTTTCATACTTTGTATTTTATATCACATCAATGAACATTTAGTTTCCTTTTATTTATGTTTTTGAATTTCAACTCTCTTTTTGTCTTTGTTAAAGGGGGAGAAGATAAGATGATGATACATTAAGAATACATTGAGAAGATAAGATGATGATATATTGAGAATACTTTGAGAAGATAAGATGCAAATTTAAATATGCAAAAGATAAAATTAAAAGGCAATCAATTGTTATAGTAAAAAATAATTAAATTGATTTGTAAAGGACAATTAAAATGAAACAAATCATCTTAGATAAAGCATAAATTTAGGGGGAGATTAAAAAGATTAAAAAAGATTTATTGTTGACCTAAAACTTAAAATTGAAATAAAGATTGTTACTATTTTGCTTATCTTTTATCATCATTTTATTTGATTACCAAAGTAAAAAAAGGAAAGATTGTTATTCAAATAATCTCAATTTTGATCTTTAACACTCAAATTGAATGATGCATTTAATACGTATTTAAGTTACTTGATGCAGAAATAAGTTACTCAATATAGAGCCATAATAGGGCAAAAGGTGCAGTCACTTCAGGCATAAGGGCGACCGTCCTTGATGATTCAAAGACCAAGTTGAGTTACAGTAGAATTCGCGGTTAGAGTCTCGACCTTAGTAGCGACCGTGACAGCATTATTAGATACCGTCCATTGGTTGGGACGATCGCACCTCAAGTGACCAAATCTCCAACATTCATAGAAGGGAACGCGGTGATAGGCGCGGTCCGAGGAGTGGTCTCTCTGAACATTTTCGCGATCGTCCCTTACTAAAGGCGACCGCCCATTCATTTTTAGAGAAAATCACAAGAATTGGTAGTAGTGTTCGCGGCCTTGGGTGGGCCCAGAAGTTCGAAGTGAGTCACGCAATCCGACTGCGAGTTCAACGCTAGCACGACCGCCCCTTTATATTTTGGCAGAAAAACTCCTTGTCAAATAAAGAAGTGGTTGTAAAGTCACTTTTAAATTCAAAAAGGGCGACCATCCCCTAACCTTGGGCGACCATCTCGACAGCCACATCATGGGCAAGATTCTATCAGTATAGTACTCACATTTGACCGTTGGAAGATTTTCAAAAGGAGCGACTGTCCCTACATAAAGGATGACTGCCCAAAGTGTCTGGGTGACCATCCCTTGTGCTAGGACAACCGCTCTCTATAAAAATTTCTTGTTAACACAAGGACTAGTTTACTAAAATACACCACATGTCTTATAACGGATAGTTGAACTAAATTGGTAATAAATACCCCAAGAAACATTTTGTTTAAGGGTAATTTTTTATTATAACAGCCTAAGTAACATGCTTTCATTTTCATTTACTATAATTAATGTAACACCCCATCTTAGCCTACGTTTATAGACCAAGATGGACTGTTATCTCATGGTAGTTGTGTCTTAATATTTTATTTAGCCAATTTTAAGTACAGATTTTAAAAAAAAAAATTGCCGGAGTTTCCCCTATAATTGGTGGTCCCAAGTGTCGACAAAACTGATTTTTCTTATTTTTGAAAAACAATTTGTTTCACAATTCAACTCAAGCACACTCCCAATAATCCACCCTTATAACCTCAACTACAATCCTGCAAGAAGAATTCACACTTCTATATTCACAACCCAACTCAATTCAAAATCATATAGTTATTACTAGATTTACATGCTACATTAAGTTATCTCTTTGTATTGTTCAAATAAGTACATGCCAGTTTCTAATACCAAAATACAAAATGAAGAGCACCACCTAAATTTGTTGATGACCCGCAAATCGCAGAACTCTTCTGCTCGCTACTGGCTCCTTGCTAATGACCTACGAGTTTAGAAGAAACTAAACTCGCTAAGCATTGCTTAGTGGGTACTTTAACTAATTACGAAAAATAAATAATAAAAGCATAATGCACTTTTAAAATCAATGAGTCGTATTGAAAAATAATATCACAGTAAAAACAGTCCATACATGTCATATATTCAGTTATTATCATTTTATCAATTCGCTCCACAAGGTAATTTGGTAGACTAACGTATGGTAAGGAACTAACTGAAACAACTGTATATATATTCTGTGGCTGTGGCCCTAAAAAAATTACGGACCAAGCCCTGTGGAATCTGTGGCCGAAGCCCTCGGACCGGAGTCCTATATAACTAGGGCGATTGCCCTATATAACTCGGACCGAAGTCCTATATAGCTCGGGTCGTTACCCTATATAACTCGGACCGAAGTCCTATATAGCTCGGGTCGTCACCCTATATAACTCGGACCGAAGTCCTATATTAAAGCAGCACTGCATATAGTATGTATATCATACCCTTACCGTACTCAGTACTGTCCCAGATACCAAGTGGAGCCAAAATTCTCATGCCATTACTTAATCGAATATGCATTATACAATTATCGACTTATGTTTCTTATATTATTTCAACGTGAAATATCATATTTTGTCATTTTAGTAACATACTATACTCATTTATATGCATAAGGAATCAATTGGATTACTTTTGAACAATGACCAAATGAATATTAGCAAAATGACCATATAAATAGTAAATTCTGGTTTTGGACTCAACTTGACCCTTATTTTGAAAAATTGTATAAAATAATCTACTTGAGTAAAAATTCTAAAATTTTTACAGAATTTATTTTTGTATCTTAAAATCATTCCTTTAAAATTTCAGATCAAAATGGACACAAAATCTTGGTCAAATAGTTCACCCAACCAGACTGCTCCAGTTGCCCTGCATCCTGGCAGCAGTTCTGAATTTTATAAATTCCGTAAATTAAATCCAATCAATGTGGTTCCAAATTATTTTTCTCAAATACTAGACTTATTAAACAACAACCTATCCAAAATTCAACTCAAGATAATTTTTCTATATTTAATTAAAAATCATACAAGTCACAGCATTTTACTAATTGTAAAACAGAAAAATTTCAAAAGGAGTTCAATGGTTAAAGTACCAAACCTTGCTTTTCCTTGCTCTTCTTATCTATTTCACTTCCTTTCCTCTCTAATCTCCTTGATTTCCTATGAATTTAATATGTCACATATGTAAGAACAAACCCTAGATATGAACATGATGCTACCTTATGATTTTCTAACAATCCTTTACTTATTCTTACTAATAATCACCATTTTCATCATTTCCTTTAAGTAGTTTATCATTTTTCACCATAATCATCAACTTACTAATTCTTTCCCAACATGAACATAATATCAAATCTTCCTAAACATAACCTAATACCTAATTCTAATGAAAGAATAAGACTTAGGATGGTATCTTACCTTATTTCCTATTGAATTTCACTTGAGAAATGGCTTAGACTTGAAACTTGTCTCCTTGAAAATGGAAGGGAGGGGGAGCGCGACTTAAAGAAGAAGAAAAGTGGTGATGGTGGTGTCTTTTTGATCCTTACTTGTGTTTGGAAGACCATAATTAGTTATTTATAATTTAATTTACATTTAATTAATTTATTTATTTTCAATGGTCATGATTTGTCCAACACATTTGGATTTAATGGCTAGGATTTGGTTTATTTTCAATGGCCATGATTTGTCCAACACATTTGGATTTAATGGCTAGGATTTGGTTTATTTTCAATGGCCATGATTTGTCCAACACATTTGGATTTAATGGCTAGGATTTGGTTTATTTTCAATGGCCATGATTTGTCCAACACATTTGGATTTAATGGCTAGGATTTGGCCACTTGAAAGTGGCTTTTTGTTCTTTTAAATTTTGCCCCCAAAGTTATATTTAATTACAAAATCGCCCCTTCAGTGGAAATGTCCAAAATGTCATTATCGGAAAATCGCCCGTAACTTATAAACCGTGCGTTTTCAGGAAAAATCGTGCACCATCGTTACTACCCGATTAATCTCGAGAATATTCTTCCGGGGTCAGATATAGGCACTATTAAGAACTTCCGACACTTAATTTTTAAGTTTACATAGTTGCCCCTAACTTTTGAGAAATTTCCACTTAGGTCCTTTTGATATCCCTTCTTGACCTTGCTGTCTTTCTTTATTAATATCTTTTTACTCACAACTCCAAATTAAGTAATTCTTATTCCCACTGAAACTAGACATCCGGGGCTACATTGTGTCAAAATTTCAGGTCGATCCGAGCTATATCTGATTTTTGACGGTCCTTTGAAGTCAAGCCTACTATGCTGTCGTGAGGCAGCTTGCACATTGTCTACTAAATCCATCATATCTTATTCTGTACAACTCCAAAATGAGTAATTTCAAGTTATACGTCTAGATAAGACACAAATAAACAATTAAGTCTTCTTTGTGACTCTCTAATTCTGTCATTAACTTGGATGAAATTCGAGCTCAAGTTATAGGTCATGTTCTAAACTCCTTTGTTCTAAGCCTAAATCATATCTTCTATGTCTGTTTCTTACCAATATGGAATTCGGGATGTTACAATTAATAATTAAATTGTTAGAATATTGGGTGTGAGCATTAAACACCAATTAACAGTTTGAGTGTTAGCTTAGAAACACTTAGGTTGTGAGAGAGAGTATAAAAAGACTCTTGTAATGATTGATCTCAAACTATTGTAAAGTTTGGTGTGAGCTTGTGAAAATAACAAGTTAGAGTTAAGCTTATAAAAACTCAAAATTAGTGAAACCTTAATAAGTTGTTAAAAAGGTGAATGTATGATTGAACTAATCCGAACCACTATAAATTCTTTTATGTTCATTCTTCTCTACTCTTGCTTTGGTTTGATTTTGATTTTTAATTTACCATCAATTTCTCAAATCAACCAATTCACCTTCCTCTTGATTGTCATCTTGGGACAATAAATAATTTAGAAATATATCTAATCTTTTTTTTTTAAAAAAAAAGCTTTAATTGATTTTTTTGGATTTTTCAATTCTGAAAATTTATTAGTAGAGATATATATGTGGCGTTTTATTTCAATATAAATATAATTTTAAAATTTTAAATTCTATCGAAATATATAATATTCAAATTTGCATGACATGTGATATAAACATTTAAATGGTAATTAACAATTGAATTAAACTAAACAACCCTTCTAAATGAAATGGTCAGAAATTGCAAACACAAAATTTTCAATTGCTTTTAAATTCATATTCCCTTCAATGAAAGTAATTATTGTTTAGATGTACAAGTTTCTTTTATATTTTTATATATTCAACTGATAAGTATATTTCACCTCTTTATGATCTTTAACTATTTTTAATTTGCATCTTGGAATAGATATTAATAATTATAGGTTTAATAATATTTTATTACTTCATAATAAATAATTCAAGAATATTCTTCTAAATCATACAATCTGACCCTTTAAATATGAATTTTTTTTTTATTTTAGAAAGATTTCATAATATATTTTAACATATTTAATATATTGAATATTTTTTATACGTTTTGCGAATCATAATGGATAGAAAAATATTAAAATAATTACAAGAATTGATTCAATAATAAAAGAATTTATTTTTTTTAATTGAAATTGGAGTCTGATAGTCCTGTTACAAATAAGTGATGAGAATCTTTTCTCATTCATAAATTTTTTAATTTTTGCATGAATATTATTAAAAAATTTTATTGAAATAGTATATATTTATTTAATAAATTCATTTGCAAATTGAAAAAAATATAAATTTATTTATACTCTCTCTGTTTTAATTTAAAGGTCATTTTAAAAGATTTCACTCATATTAAAAAAACTAATTAGAATTACCAATTTATTCTTAATTAATAGTCTTTTTCTCTAATATTTACATTTTATTAACTTTTTCACTCATTAAAAATAATATTAATTTTAAAAAATAAATTAATAAATAATATTAAAATTTTTTTTTGATATTATTGAACACTAAATATTTTAAAATAAAATTAAAACTTTAAAATGATATTTAAATTAAGGAGTATTTACTTAGTTAGTATGCTGAGTTGGAGTTAATATGCTAAACTGGCAAGGGATGGCCATATTTTCTTCTACATATAATAATATATTATTTTTTAGGGTAGAAATATCCAGAGCATTTTCTCAATAATATAAATTCTCTCTACTTTACCTAATTTTTCACAAATATACCTAATCATTTTTTTTTTAAAAATTAGCTTTAATTGATTTTTTAGATTTTTTAATTCTGAAATTTATTAATGAAGATACCTAGTATTTTATCTCAATATAAATGTAATTTTAAATTTTAAATACATATATAGATTGGAATAATTTCTTTAGCATATATAATATTTAAATTTTTATGGACATGTGATATGAAAATTTAAATGGTAATTAACAATTGAATTGAATTACACAATCCTTCTAAAAGAAATGGTCATAAATTACAAACACAAAATTTTCAGTTGCTTTGAAATATTTTTGAGGAAAATGGAGAAAAGAAGTAAAAAGTCAGCAACTAAAGCAAATATCTTTAAAATATTAATGTTTCACCTGACATTCTTTCCCATAACATTTCCATTTAAAACATAATTATAATTAATAATTATTTATACTATTTTAATAATATATTTAATAAATTACTGAAAAAATTAATTATTAAAAATATATTTTACAGATATATATTATAAAAAGTATATTTTATTGAAAAAAATTATATTACTATATTTAAAAGATGCAACAAAATACTAAAAAAATAGATTGAAAAAAATATTAACTTATTTTGTTACAACCAAATTTTACAAGAAAATTTTAAATAATATCTAAACTATTCTTATATAATCTCTTTCTTGTTTTATCATATTTTAAATTAAACGTATGATTATTTTTGACATGCGGATCCCTTAATCCATTTCTTTAGTAAAATATTTTTCCTACTCCTCCTAAATAAAATATTTTACCAACTGATTGATAAAGTTTAATAGCCCGATATTTTATTTTACATAGATTATCTGCAAATAATCATAATATTATTAGTCAAATATAATTATTTAATTAATTTTACTGAAATTTTTATACAACCAACCATACTATAATTTTATATGAATATGCTTACCTCTAAATAATATATAATACACCTAATTAAATAAAAATATTTAAATATATTTTTATTTAATAAATATTTATTGTTAATTATATCATTTTATTAAAAAAATTTATTTATTAGATATGATATTATTTGTTATCAGTCACTGATATTATTTGTTATCAGTCACGAATTCATCCCTAATTCGTCTTTGTTTCGATTTAAAAATGAAACTATTCGTAATAAAAAAAATTTATTTGTAGGTTTGGGGACAAGGGGCGTTTAATGGCCATAAATGGAAAAGAAAAATTCATGAAAAATGAAAATTGTTATATGGTATTTATGGCAAAAAAAAGTATCAAATTATTAAATCAAATCACATCGCTTGCTGAAAATGAACATAATATTAAGATACCTAATTCCATCAAAACCAAATATTTGTTACTTATTGATTAAGAATACTTAAGAATAAAATAAATACTTGATAATTATTATTAGTCTATTTAATTATTTATTTATTCAATGGTTATATGGGCAGAAATTAATGCAATGGGAAGCAGGAAAAGAAAAAAGAAAAAAAAATAATTAAGAGAGAGAAGCCAAGAAACTAATGCCTCAAGAAATGGGGTCCAAGTGGAAATAAATTAGTTCAATGGATCAAATTGAGAATTAATTTTACAATTTAATTTAATTTATTTCTATAAATTAAAGGGTCTGTAATTAAATTTAATTAGAAAGAATTAGTCAAATTTTTGTTAAAGTAAAACCATTACGTTTTTTATAATAAAAGTTAGAAAAGGGTGGAAATAGCCATAACTTACTTAAATTGTTTTATTTTTCGCAATAATTTGTGTTATGATTAATATTCATATGATGAAATTTTTTTGGATTTGTATGGATCATAATACTTACAAATTAATTAAATTTTGATAATAAATATATTTATGAATGTCTTTTTTTATTATTTTATTATTTAATCTTTTAAAAAGCATTATTAGAATTATAATAGCACTATAAATGAAATATATATATCAAATTAATTAAACGTAAATTGATCTTTAATACAACCTTAATAAAAAAAAATATTGAAATGAACATTCTGAATTTAATAATTTATATTATAATTAGTACTCATTCCGTATCATTTACATAGAAAAAGTAAGATGAATACGAAAATTAAGGAAATTTTACTTTTTTCATCTCTATTTACTTAAATATTCCTAAAAAAAATATCCCTCAAATTAAACTTTTAAGGCAAGGGTATAAATGGTATTTTGTCTCATTCCACTCCCCAAAATTTACCTAAAATGACATATTTTCTATATAAAAGATACACAAAAAAAAAAAATTTTCTCTATGTAAATGATACGGATGGAGTATTTTTTTTTAATTATAGAGTTGAGATTTTATGAATAGGACATGCCAAAACATGAAGAAGTCCAAAACAAATTAGGCTCTAAAACTATTACGACTTGTACCATATTTAGCCTGTCACTATTATTACCCACTTCTTCTCTTCTTTAAATTTTTCTTCTTTCTTTTCTCGTGAAAAATGAGTGATACAAAAAATTACAAATCTTTTCTTTCTTTCTTTCTTTTAATTATTTTTTTTTTGACAAAACAAATTTAAACCTAATATTATAATGAGTCGATTCTAGAAATATGTAACCAATATTAATGTATTATCAAATATATAAATATATATTATATATATCTTTCAGTTTATTGATTTTGTCCCTCTAATTTTAAAGATTACAAATCTAATTCAATATCAAATAAATTAGAATACATAAAAAAAGATAAAATAAAAATAATACTATAGATATTTTGTTGTGAAGAGATCCATCCAATCACAATAATCATAACGGTCATATATTATTAATTAAATAAAGTAAAAAAACTTTTTTTTTATTTTTTTCTCTAATTTCTTATTTGTCCCTGTTTTTTCTTGAATTTGTCTAAATTTTTATTTTATTTGAAGATTATTATGGAAGAAAATAAAGTTTTTATGCATAAAGTAAAGTTGATAATAATCAAGGAATATAGAAAGCGAATTACTTTTATTTATTTTTGTTTTTTTTTTCCATCTTTGTTTCTTTTTTATTCAAATCTAAATTTTTCTTAGTTTTATTTGTAAAATGGAGTTGTAATCAACTAGCTTGAAAGGATGGTCAACTTCTACTGTCTCTAGATAAAAGTTATCATGATTATTGGTGCGATAGATTTGCAGATGCATATATTATAATAAGTGATATAGTATATAACTAAATTATCAATCCTGCGAAGAAGGGTTGACAAGCATCACAATTGTAAATTAGTTTATTATTTAGAAAATCAATTAAAATTTGAAACAAGTAAACTAAAATATAGATATGAGAAAACTTAAACTTGATATATGAAAAGGCCTAAAATTTCAATTTCATCAATTAATTATCTATTATTTTTTATATTAAGTTTATTTTATTAGAATTAAAGATTAGATCCCTCCAAATTAGATTATATCTCTCTGAAAATATAACACATTTATTTATGTTAACACTATGTTTACGTCCCCAATTACAAGCAATTAAAAAAAATAAATTTTATGAAAATTCTTTTAAAAATCACAAAAGAGTATTCTCGTGAATAACTAAGATGTAGTTTGATGGTCAAAAATTTATATTGTTTTCGCCTAAATTTCAAGTTCTAGTCTCAGATGTCCTCATTCTCCACATATAATTAGTACAAAAAAAAGAGTATTCTCATGTGTTTGTAGTACATCCCCCAAGTCTACTATTTCAATGAACTAATGTTATATGATTTATCTCACTATATAACATAATATTTTTAATTTATATAATTAATGGTTAGTTAATCACAAGTATTAATTCCAACAAATTGTTCTTAATCAATCAAACATAGATTATGTTTAAAATCCCAAAAGTTAAATTAGTTACTTGTAGTATAAAGAAAAGCAACAAATTCATTAAATAAATATAAAGGCCTCATTAATTAAATTATTATTGAGATTAAAATAATAATGAAGAGCAAATTAAGTTTAAGAAAGAAGTATTGAATAAATTTGGGTTAAGTCCAAATATTCAATCTTGAATTCTTCTCTTGCAAAACTTGCACCTTTTTCAGCTTTGTGGTACTTTTTTTTTTTTATTTCCAACTTCTTTCCATTTAAACTCTAAACTTTTGATTTAATTGAAATTATATCAAAACCTTCTAAAGAACCTAAGAAAACTAACATAAAATTACAAAAATAAAAGTCTAATAGAACAAAGGAAAATCAAAACATAAACAAAACAATATATAAATTAATCTTAACAAATACTCCTTGTATTACTATCATATTTCAAGTTCATCGCATAACAAATGATCCTCGTATCCCCATTTTGCTAAATTTCATTTAGAATTCAAGTTACTCCATTAAATAAACAAATGAGCTATCAAATGAAAATTTAATAGAAAATTTTCAATGATATTCATTGTCAAATTTTATAGTTCATAATAAATCAAGTAGCTAGTAATTTCAGTAAAGATACATAGTAATTTAGATAAAGATATGATACATTGAATTTATAGGATGAGTTTAACACTCTCCTCTCAAGTATTAACTACCCAATTGATACTTAACAAGTATTTTAGTACAACCATATAAGGATACCATCTTTGATATAATATCAAATTTTAGATATCACAGTAAATCAAGTAATAATTCATGTAAAGATATGGAAGAATTTAGGCAAATATAGAGTACATTAAGCTTATAACAAGTTGAGTTTTATAATATAAAATAACCTAGGTTATCTAGTTTGCAATGTCTTTTTTATTATAAGCTATAATATTTTTTATAATCATTAGATGTGAGATGCATTTAACATTCATCTCGTCGAGAAAAAAAAAAGATAAAAAATGGTCGAAATCTACTTGAGAAGTTTACTATAAATACAATGGTCATATGATATGTGAAGACTTATCTAATAGCGAGTGGTGGTGGTCAACCAACCGATAACTACACTACTCTTCTTCCTCCTTTACCGGCGTGTACCACTTGTTTGTGGTCGAAGGACGACAAACGACAATGATAATTTGATTTTTTCTCTCTCGCCTCCTTCCTCTCTCTTAGCAAAAATCACAATATTGCATACACAAATGCGCGCACACATAACAACAACAACAATAATAATTCTTAAAATTAATTTTTAAATTTAAGAAAATTAAAGTAAAACTAAAATTAAATAAAATGCAAGATATTAAAAATATATTGCCCATCTCCATTTCTCAAAATTAAATCTGCCCAAGGAAACCAACAAAATCTTTTTATTTTTTAATTTTATGGGATAAGGATATAATTATTAAGTGATGTCTCCTGGCTAAACATATATATTACTTTAGTTGAAATTTTATGTCGAGTCCGAGTATTAAAAGGTGTCTTTTCCCTTCCATGGTATATAATTAGGGCTATAAATAAGCTAAGCTATTCGAGCTCGGCTTGGATCTCGGCTCGATAAAAGCTCGTTCAGGCTCGAGCTCGAACTGCTCATTTGTTAAATGAGTCAAGCTCAAACTATGAAATACTTGGCTCGTTAGCTCATTTAAAAAACTCGTGAGTTAAGCACGTAAGCTAGCTCGTTTAGTGTATTGGATTAAAAAATGTATAATTTAATTTATATATATTAAACTATATATATGAATATATTAATTTTTGACTAACTTAATTTATATAATTTATTAATATACGGTATATGTAATAAATAAATTAAATAATATACAATATAAAATAGTTTAGTAATTTATAGTAAAATATAAAATTATAGTAATATAATATTTTATTTTTATTAATATACAATTATATTATTTATCTTTCATACAAATACAAATTTTAATATATCTTTTATAAAAATTAAAAAAAAGTGAATGAAAAATTAAAATTAAAATAAGTTTATTAAGTTGGTTAAACTTATTTAAATCTAGCTTGAGTTCAAGTTCGAGATACATAATACATGAGCTGGCTCAATACAAATTCGAATTCAGTTCGAGCTCAATTCGAATTTGAATTTAAACTCTATTATTTTATAATAAGCCGAGCTTGAAAAAAAAAAAAACTTAATTATCCTAGAAAAAAATTAAAAAATAAAAGAAGATATTCTTGGTTCTCTTAGAGAGAGAAAAAGAAAGAAAGAGAAAGAGACCGGTGTTTCAAAGAAAACAGGTAAATAGAGAAAGTTGTCGCAGAGAAAAATATAAGGAGCTTTAAATGCGAGGTAGTTGTTGAATGATGATGGCTTCTCTTCTTTCTCTACTTTTTCATTTCTCTTAAGGCCTAAGCATACCCAAATAAACCCACCACTCTCTCTTCTTTTGGGCATATATAAATCTCTGGTTTAAATCCTATTTCTGCAGATCAAACGTTTACCTTTTTCATAGATCTTCCTATCTTTTACATTTAGAAGCCAAAATAATGGAATTTTATCCATACGCATCTCGGTTTTCAATGTCTTCATTGCCTTTCTTTGGAGATTTTGTTGAAAAAGTTAAAGAAGTTTCCAATTTTGCTGTTTCTGCCATTCTTGGGAACATATTCTCTGCGATCTTCACCTTCTTCTTTGCCTTAGGTTGGTTTCGGAACTTTCTTGTTTTCTTCAACATTTTCTTTTGGAATTGTTGATGGTTATGTAAACAATTTTGGGAATTTCTTGATTGAACGGGAAATTGGGAATTGATGCTTGGATCTGTTCTTTGTTCTCTGATGTGGGCTTTGGTTTTTGGGGTTTCTCTTTAATTATTTATGTAGGATTTGATGTATAATTATGAACCATTAGTAGTTTTAATTACAAGGACAAGATCTTGGTAAAGCTAATTAAAGGAACCAATGAAATTTATGGTGATAATGATATGGATATAATTGTTTTTGTAGGGTTGCAAATATATTTAAAGGTTTCCATATTAGCTAAAATGGATTTGGGATGATTCTTTATCTTTTTTTTAATCAATCTTCAAGAAATATATATTATATTATAAGTAATCTTGTTTTGGTTGCTTGGAATCAAGGATTTCAAAAACTTCCATTTCTAAAAATAAAATTGCACTTTTTTTTTAATTAAGATGTATTTGCCTTATTTGAAAGTTTGTGCTGAAAGACCTGGCATTATTTTCTGCAGTGGGCACCTTATTAGGAGCCATGACAGGAGCTTTGATAGGCCAAGAAACTGAGAGTGGTTTTGTTAGAGGGGCTGCAGTAGGAGCCATATCAGGAGCTGTTTTCTCAATCGAAGTCTTTGAATCTTCTCTTCTTCTTTGGCAGTCAGATGAATCTGGAATTGGGTGTCTCCTTTACTTGGTAAGCTATTTAACTGCTTTTTTTTCCCTTGTTAATTTGATTGGATGTTCAATATAAGTTAATAGGAGTAAAAAATTAAAAATTTAATGCACACGTATGATAATTTATGAATTTGATGTTCAATTCTTGAATGTGTTGGTCTGACATCAAATTTAGTAGCCTGGTAATTATGAAAGTACTGAGATCTCTTCATTGTGGCAGATTGATGTTATTGCAAGCCTCCTTAGTGGGAGACTTGTTCGCGAGCGAATTGGTCCAGCCATGTTAAGTGCAGTACAAAGCCAGGTAATAATTTACTGTCCAAGCAACATTTGTTGAATGGACTAATATGAATATGTATCTGTGCTATCCATTATCCGTTCCTTAAATTTTATATGTTTCGATTAGATGGGTGCTGTTGAAACAACCTTTGAGGAGGTCCAGAACATCTTTGACACTGGTGGTGCCAAAGGATTGCCTGGAGATTCTGTTGAAAAGATCCCCAAGATCAAAATCACTAACAATAACAACGTAGATGCTTCAGGGGAGAGAGTGGCATGTTCAGTTTGCCTTCAGGTTTGGCCCTCTTAATGTTTTCTGGCAATTAAATCTTCAAGTCTAATCAGTGAATTTGAAAATAGGCTTGTGTAATTGACATTTTGCAATTTGCTGCATATGTGCAGGACTTTCAGCTCGGAGAGACGGTTAGAAGCTTGCCTCATTGCCATCACATGTTTCATCTACCTTGCATAGATAAGTGGCTTCTCAGGCATGCATCATGCCCATTATGCAGAAGGGATCTGTGACGTGTTTTTTTTTCTCCTGTAAATTACAAGAAGAGAAATGGTTATATTTTGCCATTTCATTGGCATACCTCTCAGGGCTTTTCTCTGTTTTGTTCATTCTGATGGCTAGTTGAGTAGTTGTCTTGTTGCCTTGCTATTTTGGGTATGCCACCATCTTTATACTATAGATTAGTTTTATGTATAAATTTTTTTGATATATAGTAGCTTTAATTGCTTTTTGTTGGCATTTAGCGAGGAACAGAACCAATAATTGACAATCAGCGAGGAACAGAACCAATAATTGACAATCAGAATGGATAATTCATACATGATATAAAGCACTGGAATTCTTTTTCTTTTTTTTTTTTAAAAAGAAATATTTCACAAGAATTTAAAAAATCAATTATTTTTATTGATATTTTACCTATATTTTACAAGAAATATTTTACCTATATTTTTATATTGTAATATGTTTATTAAATGTATATATACACACACACGCACATATATCTGCGGAATTAAATTGGATTAAATTTGAAAATGTTAAAGAGATAAAGATCATATTCAATGTAAGTAATGCACTTAGAGGCCACAGTGGTTGTTGGAACAATTTATTATGAAGCAAGTCAATAATGCATAAAAGCATTGAGCCAAAATTTATAATTTAAAGTCTTTATTATATTTATAGTCTTGATAGGATAATATTTCAATTTATACTAAAAAAAATTTTTAATTTTAATTTCTTATTAAAGTCTTTCACTTCTTATTTAGATAAAAAAAAAATTATTACGTGAACTCTGCGTAGAGTCATATAAAATTATTAATTAATTTCACTTATTATCTGAGAAATTTATTGATGTCGTGATTTATAAAATATTCACTTTGTTCTCGCTGTTTTTTCATCCATTTTTTCATTAAAAATTTAACGGAATTAATGTGGTATACCATTTGGCTTGATTATTAAACCAAATCATCTATTATTTCATTATTACTAATAAAATTATACTTATAGGCAGTGGCGGAGGCAGGTGGAGTCGGATGGGGGCTGACGACTCCCCCTGCGCCGGCCTCCGGACATACAATCAACCTTTAGCCCCTAAGCTTCAGCCCCTCTCAGCCCTGGCTCCGCCACTGCTTACCGGCGTTTAATAATTTATTGCTAAATTAAGGAATTGTTTCATATTGTGCTTTAAGTGTATAATTTTTCCAAACCAAACCAAATAGTCGGTGAAGAACTTGGAAAATGGAAATGCCTCCCCACTTAGTCTAAAATCTTAACTAATTAATTGCCACAAAGCAACCAAGTAAAAGTCCAAGTTCATAGCTAGAATAAAGATTTTTTTTTTCTGATTTGTATATATTTGAAATTGAAAAATATTGTATTTTTAAAAAAATTTTAATTTTATGTCTCAATTTATTACCTTCTTACTCTTTATTTTTTCATAAATTAAAATTTATAATCGATTTGTGATAAACATTGGATCGTATTCTATTACTAGAGCAGAACTTTGGAGCCTTTATCAAGGACTTGCTTTAGCATGGCAAATTATTTTGCAAAGAATTACAGTTGAAACAGTCAATGAGAGTGTCTCCTTTTTATAATAATAAAAAAAAATTATAATTAAAACCATGTATCTATATTATGTGTGTATATATATGTATATATATATATATAAACTAAGGAAAGACGAGTGCTATTTAATTGTAACATCATTAATTTTTTAAAATATATTATTTCTTTTATATTTTTTGTAATTAATTTTTTTAATTATAATAATTTATATAAAATTCAGAACTTGATAAATTTAAATAATTTCACATTAATATAAAATTATAATATTGATTAAATAAATTATATTTATAACTTTTAATTTTTTTATAAATTAATTACACGTTAATATAATTTAATAATATTTATTAATTTATATATTTTTTAAAAATATAAAAATTAAAAAATATGACTTTTAATCTTTATAATAAATTAATTATAAATTAATAATTTATTTATTATAATGATAATAATTAATTTATATATTCTTAAAAATTTTAAAAATTAAATAATAAAATATATAATTTTTGACATTCTTAAATTTACTTAAATTTTTATATTTTTATTATTTTTAATAGAATTTAAATTTTTTTATTTTAAAAAATATGCAGATTTTATTCTTAATTAATAAAATTATCAAGTTATAAAATAAAAAAAATTATATTTATTCACTTATATTATTCCAACAAAATTATCATAAAAATCAAAATAAATATTTATTTTATATTTTTATAATATAATATATTATAAATTTATATATAAATTATTTTATATTTATTTATTATTAAATATATTTTTTTGTATTATATTATTTTCCTCACTGCTAGGGCTGTAAATGAGCCAAGCTACTCGAGCTCGACTTGGGTCTCGGCTCGGTAAAAGCTCGTTCAGGCTCGAGCTCGAACTGCTCATTTGTTAAATGAGCCAAGCTCAAGTTATGAAATACTCGGCTCGTTAGCTCGCGAGCTAGCTCATTTAAAAAGCTCGTGAATTAAGCTCGTGAGCTAGCTCATTTAGTGTATTTGATTAAAAATATATATAATTTAATTTATATATATTAAACTATATATGTAAATATATTAATTTTTTAACTAACATAATTTATATAATTTATTAATATATGGTATATGTGATAAATAAATTAAATAATATACAATATAAAATAGCTTAGTAATTTATAGTAAAATATAAAATTATAGTAATATAATATTTTATTTTTGTTAATATATAATTATATTATTCATCTTTCATAAAAATATAAATTTTAGTATATCTTTTATGAAAATTTAGAAAAAATGAATGAAAAATAAAAATTAAAATAAGTTTATTGAGTTCGTTAAACTTATTTAAATCAAGCTCGAGTTTAAGCTCGAGATACATAATATATGAGCTGGCTCGATACAAGCTCGGGCTCGGCTCGGGCTCGATTCGAGTTCGAGTTCGAATTCGACTATTTTCTAATGAACAGAGCTTGAGTTTTGCAAAGCTCGGCTCGGCTCGGCTCGATTACAGCCCTACTCACTGCACAACGCGTGAGTTAGGATCCAGTGATCGATAAAAGTGAAAAGAATATGCTTTGTTCGCTTCAAACATGCTACCTTTCTCTAAGTAATTTAATTTCTTCTTATTTAGCAAATTGCTACATTTTCCTGAATAATTTTCTTATTATTTAACAAATGGGCATACACATTGCACATAATTTAATTTTTTTTAAATTTTTTTATTTATATTTATATAATTCTTTTTGAATTTAGAATCTTTTAGCATAAAAATTAATGAAAATTATAAAACAACATATATATGAATTACTTCATCTGTTCTCTTTACATTGAGAAAATTTTTATTTATGATATTTTTTTATATAAAGAAAAGTACTTAAAATAAAAATTATAGGAAAGTGTTTTTAAAAAAAAAAATTAAATTATCTTTGCAAGTAATTATATTTTGCACATTAAAAGAGGCTAGTATCAGACAAATGTAAGTTGTATAATTAATATATTTCACTTTCCAATACATGAATTAATGTTGTGATTATAAAAGATTTCGTTAAGTTGCGTTTTGTTTTAATAATTGTGACATAATTATAAATTAGTTCTTATCATATATCATAATATATGCATTAATTTTAACTATTGAATTCTAGTTATTTAAAAGAGGTGATGATATCAGTATCAAATTAATAATTATAGTATAATTTTAAATTATATCGAGTGTATGATTTAAAATTTTTATGTCGAAGTTGTGACCTAATTTTAAAATAAATATATTTATATTAAACGACACGTTATTTTTAGATCATAATTTACAAGCGAAAGAACCATCAATGACGACTAATATTTATGCCCGAATATATAAATTTATGCATGATAGATATATTTTTTTCTTATTTAATATTTTGTGCATATATTTATAATTGTTGCACCATATGAAAATAATTTCATTGTATACAATGATTTATATCTTTTTGTGTACGAATACGTGCTCTTATTATATAAATGAAGAATAATTTATCTTCTTTATTTTAAAATAATTTTTTTACTATAAATGCTTAATAAAGTATTGTGTTTATGAGTTATCTCTCTTTTAACATTGTAAATTATAAGGTTGAACTTATTTAAGGCTAATTAAGGCATATTGTGATTAATAAATTCATTAATTATTTTTTAAATTTTAATATTTTTCTATTTTTTTATATAAAGAGAACAAATAAAGTATTAATTATTAAATTATTTTTAAAATTTACATACATAAAAATTAAATATGTATACAATTGCAGCCATTTTCTTAACAAAAAATTATATTCTCAATGTCCAAGTAAAATTGTAGCATTCAATTCATAAACACCTATTTAAAAAATTATTAAATTATTTAAATATTATATAAAATTATTTTAAATTAATTAAAATATCATTTATTATCTCATTAATATTTAAATTATTATACTTTTATTTCATTAATTAACTTATTAATAATATAGTATGATTAAAAAAACTAATTAATATTTTTTAATTATATAAAATGATAATTTTAGTGAGATATATTATTTATAAACATAACCATTTCGATGGAACAAAGATAATATATAATTTTTAAATTAATATTATAAAATTTTATCGTCAATTTTATTTTTAATATAAAAAATTCTTCAATATCATAATAATAGTAATAATAACAAAAATTTCAATATGAAAAAAAATTATAATTTAATAAACAAAAAAAATGATCAATTAAATAAACTTGATATATTTTTTTAATAAAAAAATCAGTTGAGTTGCCAAAAAAAAAAACATTATAATAATGCAACAATAAATTTGAAGGAGCAATTGTACTGTAAAGTTGTCTAAATAGATGAATTTTAAAAGAGGATCCTCTTTAATGCTGAACTTTCGGTCTCTTCATAAGGCATATCATTTAATAGGCTTAATCAATTAAATTGATAAAGCATCATTTGTGATTGGGACTATTACATTTCAAATAATTTTCCTTGAAATGACAATCCACAAAAAAATATATATAAATATAGTAATTTTTATTAATAATTTAATAATAATTTTTTCTCATATGCACGAGAAAAAAATTATGTACTAATAATAAAGTTTATTAAAATGAATTTTTTTTATATTTATAATCCACAAAAACCTCATATAACATATTAATTTTTGAAATTGGGGTGAAATTAAATTAAAATTAAAATTATAAATCTAACATAATTAAAATGAATTAAAGACGAAATTAATTTATAAGTAGGATTAAAAATTCTATGCATCACATAAAAAAATATTAAAATTAAAATTAAAGTTAACCTATTACTTCTTAAAATTAGAGTGAAATTAAAATTAAATTTATAAATCCAACAAGATTAAAATGAATTAAAGGCAAACTTAATTAAATAGGATTAAAAATTCTATGCATCACATAAAAAAATATTAGAATTAAAATTAGAATTAAAATTTCTCTTCCTTTCAATTGGCAAGAAATCAATAGATTATTCTTGAATGTTTATTTATTTATTTGAACAAGTTGCTTTCTTTATGTGATAAACATCACATGTTCCATCTCACTAAATGATTATGAGAAATATGACTTTCTCTTGAAGGCAGCATTGAAGTTCAAATCAAAGCTCAAAAAGTCATACGGTTATAGTTATTAATCATAAGATCTCTCTAATCTTTGCCTTTCCATTTTTCAACTAATTAAATTTCATATGAATGAGTACAACTTGATTTATATACTACTTGTTCCACTAAAATTATCATTCTTTAAAAAAAAAAAGGTTCAGAAATTATTATTTTATAAAATTAAAAAAAATAATTATTTTTTAATTATATTTTCATTATTAATGAGTTAATTATTAAAGTGAAAATATAGTAATCTTAATACTAATAAATTAATAAAAAATATTTTAATCTATTCAAAATATTATTTTTATAAAATTAAAAAAAAATATAATAATTAACTTAATATTTATGTATGCATTAAAAACGATAATTTTAAAACGGTGGGATCAATATTTATTTAAATTGAAATTAGCTTAAAGATCCATCTAGATTTTTATAAATTCCACAAAAATTTAATAAACTATGTGAATTATTAAAAATTTATTATTCCATATTTTTTATTTTGAAAAATTTTTAAAATTTCATATAGGTTATAATATTTAGAAAAAATTTCACTTTAAGTTATAATATTATGATTAGGTTTATAGCTGCAATTATAGAAGAAATTTAGAGCTTTATTTTATGTTGGATTTCAAGTAATTAATTTTTATTCAACGTTAGGAATAAGACAAAATTGCAAACTATATAATTATACCAAAAAAGAAAAAAAATGCTAAAAGACTAACCAAAAAAATATCAAATTGTGGCAAATCCTCTTAGAGATTTTTTTTGAAGCTCATAGAGATTAAGTATATAAAGAAATTATTACAATTGTAATGGCTTGATTTTAGATAAGAATTTTCATTCAATAATTAAGATAGATTTCGAATTTTATTTTTTTTAGGGGATAAAGCACTTATACTCTGACTCGGGCTCAGAACTCAAATTAGAGGAGAAGAGATCTCTAACATATCATTTAAATATAACTTAGTTATATTATTAATAATTAATACTAATCTACTTGAAAGAGAGAAAGTCCTAAATTTTTGCTGGTGGTGGAAAGTCCTAAAATTTTCGAATTCATTACTAGTTTATTAAACCACTATTTAATTTCTGAAATTTAATATCACTTTTTTTTTCTATATAGTTAAATAATCTCTAACAATTGATTTTGTTGCAAAAATTAATCTCTTGCTGCGAATGAAAATAATTTTATAAAATATCCTGTATTGTAAGAAAAACATTAAATTCAAATTGATTGGTATTTTTTTTAATTTCTCTTATTAAATATAAAATTAATTTGTTGATATAACTAAAAAAAATTTTGTTTTTATTGTTAGGTCATTAGAACTCAATTTTTATTTTTACTTTTTTAAAAAAAAAAACATACATCTCTTAATGATATAAAAAAAATTATGGTTTTATAAAAATTTTACTTATGTATATATTTCAAGTGATTAAAATGAAATGTTATATATGTTTTATAATATACTGAAAATCATTGTTATTATTTTCTATTAAAATATTATGAACTATTTAAAACATATGATATTTTTTACTTATTTTAAAAATCAGGTGAAAATTAAAAAAAATGTTCAATTTGTTTTTATGAAAAGTTAAAATATATAAAGGAAGACATATTGTATCATATTAGGTTTTGTTTTATTTATTTTAGTTTTTTTTAACTCATTTAACAAAAATGTTAGTAATTTGAAATAAAATGACTAATTTATTAACAAAAACAAATGTAAAGATTAGTTAATTAATTTTTAAAAAAGAAAGACACAATCATTAATTTAAATTAAATATTAATTAATGCCATTAAATTATAAAATTTTTTAAATTAAACCTTCTATTAATTATTAAAATCCATTGCAATCTCAAATTAATACAAAGTTTTTAACAATATTTAAGAAATTTTAAGATATTCATTTTTAGCTACAATTCTTATATAAAATCAGGCATAGCCTTGATTAAAGCTATAATAATAGAGAACTAAGTCAACACAAAATTTGGTAAAAGACATATTTCTTTGTTGCGTCCAAACTTTCAACCTAATGTTGTGAGAATCTCATAATAATACATAATACACACAACATATCATTAATTAAAATTTATGTTATGATTTTCATAATTATTATTAATTAAAATTGTTTGATTATTAAGTTAAAATAGAGATCTGAACAGTCGCTAATGGACATTATATATATATATATATATATATATTTGCAATCACAATCGTAAAATTAATTAATAATATATATAAGCCTTCTTAATTATTTCATTTGGTCCACTAGGCACTAAATATAATTTACATAGTGAGCTCGTGAATTTCTTAATCATCAATTAATTAAGATATATGTACATTTAGTATCTTAATTTTCAATAAATTACAATAATTAATTCAAAATTTTGTATGTATTTATTCCATAAAATAGGAAATTTTTTTATTAAGTGGCCCAAGGCGTGGCAATAATTATATTTAATAACTTAACACAGTACAAAAAACATAACATGTGATTTACTGACAAAATTAATTACCCACCAAACAAAATTTGTTACTAATTATTGTCCATTCACTAACAAAAATTTTAGAAAAAATAAGAGAGCATATTTTGGATAATTCAGAAGTAAAATACCGCTAGAATTGAGAGCATAATTGGCAATTATGGCTCAATAAATATTAAGTATGTTCATGCTATCTAGTAGCCCAAAAAATCTGGCTAGACATAAAAAGTTTGGGTCGAGTTGGGCAAATCCAAGTCCCTAACTAGGTTGAGCATTAGACAACTAAGTTAGACTCGAGTTGAGTTTAGGTGAAGCTATAAATGTTGCTAAAAATTCTTACCCTAGTTTGGCTCGAGGGTTTTAATTAATTTATTTATTTTTAAATTTCAGGTTGTTTTGGAACCCTGAAATAACTGAGCCTAAATCACTTAATCTTTTAGCCCTTGCTCGTACCACATAACCCCTCTTCCTCTCCCGCTCTAGACGACACCCGGCCCCTTCCCTGTTGGACCAACCATAACACACCACAAGCAAATAGCCCCTTGCTCATCCACTCTAGGCGCAGTGACAGCAGCCGAAATAACCACTCCAAGCGTAGCAACAAGCAGCAGCAAGCCTAACCCTTCTCGCTCATCCATGTAGTAGCCAACAGGTAGGTTTTCATCCAATTTTTTTTTATTTCTTAATAATTGTCAGAATTAATAAATATAATATTGTAATTTGGGTTATTAATTGATTGTTAAATTAAATTCTATTTTTTTATTAAATTCATTAATTTTATTGATTACTTATTCATTCATAAACTTATTTTAAACGATCTATGTATGAAAGTGTTAAAAAATTTAAAAAATTTAAAAATAAAAAATCCATTGAGCCAGATCATCTAACTGGACCTAGGGTCGACCTACGAGCAATGATTGATAGTGATCACAACTTGAGCCGGGTCGCGGGCTAGAATAAAACCTGAACTAAGAACACTCTTAATAAATATGGCATCAAAGTTAACTTACTAGATTTGCTAAGAGATAATGATAGTAGTTAGTAGATGTGGCGCAAAAAAAAAAAAAAACGATGCCACAATTTTGTGGTGTCCATTTTTTTATATATTGGTCTCTCTAATAGAAAATATTAATAAATTACTGAGAGTAGTCTCCGTCAATCGGTAATATCTTGACAAATAGAATATACCAAAGCCAGTTACAGTCGTTAATTGTCAAACTACTCGTCAGTATACCTAATTAATTTACCGTGGGATATCTTAGTTTTTCGGTATATCAACTATTAATTTATATCGATGAAAATTTAAATGCATAATTACCAAGAGATGTACAAGAATAATACATTTATTTAGGTGGAATGCTAGGAGGCACATTTGCTGAGAGCAGAGGCGGAGATAAAGGGGGTCCCATGGGACCCTGTTCCCCCCTCAGTTAAAAATAAAAATTTTTTAGGTATATTTAAAAATGAATATTACATTGGTTGAGATGGAACAGCTTGGCCTTACTATGTGAGAGCACGCAACTTCGATCCACGCTCCCAACATTTTTCATCCTTTTTTTCCAATCTTTAAAACTGGGCCTTTTAATCAAGCCCATTACAAACAAACAAGATTTGTCAATGACTCTGCCCATTACAAACAAACAAGAATAACTTGATTGTGACTCTTTCTCTTCTTTCTCACGTTTCTTCTTCGTTAATTCCTTTTTCTTTCTTTTTTTTTTTCAGATAACAGTTTCTTCCTTTTTCAATTTCATTCTTTCACCGATTGGCACCAGCAAGGCAGCGGCAACAAGTTAAGAATAGGTACACCACTTACTTTTAATCTCATATTTATTTTGTTGCAATTTTTTTATCTTGCTAAAATGAATTGAAATTTGAAAAATAATGAATTAAGAAATTGGCTTGAATACTTGAGGACATTATAAATTTGAAATGTTTAATTTGATTTTGTAGTATGAAGTTTTTTTTTTTTTGAGAAAAGTAGTATGAAGTTAAATTGAAATTATTATTTTTTTGTAGTTTATAATCTGGAATTTTTTTATTTCTTTTATAATTTGATATTTTTAATGTTTAGTATTTAAGTTGAATTGGACCCCCCTTATCTAAAATCCTGGCTACGCCACTGGCTGAGAGAAATGACCGACTTCCGATAAATGTTAAGGGCAGACTGATTGATTTTCATCATTATCGGTAATTTTTTGGTTTTTAACTTACATTAATTGATATTTATCGACCACTTTAAGCAATCTATTGGTAAATGTCAGTTCATATAACCATAACTTTCTTCTTCTTTTCTCCTTCTTCTTTCTTGTGTCCTCTGCTCTATTTGCTCTCTCCTCTCTCCTCCATCTGCTCTTTCTATTGAAAAATACGTCTGTTTTTAATAATATGTCAGTTGTTTGAATAATTTATGTTGAATTTTTTAATCTATTTTTTTTAATTTTTGAATTTAATATATATGTTGATTAATTTTAGTTGAAAGATTAATTATAAAATTTATAAAATTATAAATTAGGTAAAAAATTTAATTAGTATGTTGGCATTGAAAGTTAAAATAAGATTTTTGAAAATTAGCTAAAAAATTTATTTGTTGGTTTTGAAAGTGTAATTAGATTTTCTTATAATATGTAAAAAATTTATTTTTTAATTAATATGTTGGTATTGAAAGTGTAATTAGCTTTTTGGATAATTACGTAAAAAATTTAACTAATGTGTCGGTATTGCTTGCTAAATTAGGTTATTGATCATTAGGTAAAAGATTTAATTAATATGTTGGTATTGATTGTTAAATTAGGTTTTTTATTAAGTTAAACATTTATTTTTTAATCAATATGTTGATATTGATTGTTAAATTAGGTTTTTCGATCATTTAAGTAAAAATATTCTCCATTGTTTTCTATATGAATGTATTTAGGTAATTATGTAATTAAGTAAAAATTTAATTATATTTTATATTTTTAATAAGTTTTTTTTATTAAATTTAATGTATATGCTATATGAAGTGCTTGTGGTTGTAATTGATATATTGATAAAGTGTGGATGGTATAAAGACTAGATATTAGAGAAATTCTGTAGAATTTGCTAAAAATATATATATAATGAAGTAGGAATTTAAAATTTTAATTGAATAAAATTTAATACCTTATATTAAAAAACTAGTCTAGAAATAACAAAAATTAAAAAATTTAGATTAAAAAATTTTAATACTCTATTTTAAAAAAATGAATCTAAAAATAATAAAATTTTAAAAAAAATAGGTTAATAAAAAATTATAAGATATTTAATACCTTATATTAAAATATGAATCAAAAAATAACAAAAAGTAAAAAAAAAAGTAAATTAATTTAAGATTAAAAGATATTTAATACATAAAAAATAATCTAAAAATAACAAAAATTAAAAAATTAGGTTAATCCAAGATTAATAAAATGTAATACCGGGGGGGGGGGGGGTGGTGGTGTGGGGGCGGACGACCCCCCTGGCCGGCGGCAATGAACAAATATATAGGGGTTATTGCCGCCGGCCGTGATTGCTGCAGAGAGAACGAGAGAGCTCCGCCCCCCCTCCGTGGTTGCTGCTGCCTTGCTTCGCCTGCGAGAGAAGAAGAAACTGGCTGGCTCTCTCTCTGCTGCGAACGGGAGCTCTGCTGCGACTGCGTCCTCTCACATGAATTTACTGAAATGCCCCTCGGGGCTTTAATTTTTTTTTTTAAATTCTAATAAGTGAAATGGCTTGAAACGGCGCCGTTTCACTTGAAAAGGCTTTAAAAAAATAAAAAGCCAGCAGCAGCAGGCTGCTGGCTCGAGCGACTAGCGAGAGAGGCAGAGCTTGAGAGTTGCAGACGACCAGAGAGCAGGCGAGCAGGAGAGAGCCAGAGACAGAGATTTGAGAGCAGACGCAGTGAACGGACGGCGACGGAGACGGCGACGGCGACTGGTGGTTTTGCCCCCCCTCAATAACTCTCTGATTCCGCCACTGGTAATACCTTATATTAAAAGAGTTAATCTAAAATTAAAAGTACTTAGATATTGAATGAATATGTACACATACAGGGGATACTTTGCTGAATTTTCTTAAAAATTTAGATTGACTAGGAATTTAAAATTTTAATTGAATAAAATTTAATATCTTATATTAAAAGAATTAATCTAAAAATATAGGTTGAGTTAGGAATCTAAAAATTTAATTGAAATAATTGATTTAATGCATAAATGTTTTTAATAATTTATTAAAACAATGGCTTAGTTCAATGAATTAATAATTTAATTATTATATATTTAGACATGGTTAGGAGGTATAGGCAAAGGTCTTATCTATGGGGGCCAGTCTAATGATAGTTTTAGCACAGAACATCCAATGGGTTGATCCACTGGGAATAGGTCTTTCGGAGAGCACTCCACAACATCGACTATGGAGATCACTCCACTGAATACTACCTCACTATCGGAGACCTTTGCTTCGAAATTGATGGAGACGCCAACCACCAACTCTTTGACTTCAACATTATTTACTTCCGCTATACCTCTTACAAAAGTAGAGCTAGTAGATGGCATAAGAACATGTTCGACAACCACATCCAGGTCGCACTCTGAGCAAGAATAAGTAATTTATTGTTTTTAATTTTTTTTAATATTAATAAGTTCTAATAATTAAGCTGTAATTAATGAGTAATTAATTAAGCTGTAATTAATAAGTAATTTATTGTTTTCATTAATTACAGCAAGATGTTGAAACTGTGGTACATGCTCACAAAAGATTAGAAAGATAATTCAAGAAAGATGGAGGCTGGAGGAATTAATTAGAAGTCTATCTCCAAAAAAAATATATATTTGTATTATGAGGAATTTAAAGTATAAATAATATTTAAAGTAATTAGGTTTAATTTAATATAATTAATAAATTTAATTAAATATGTTTTTAGAAATATTTTTAATGAAAAGAAATGATTAATTCTCTAGTCAAAATCACTCTCAAAAAAGAGAATGTTGTTAGCTATAGTAATATGATTAGTGAAATTAAAGTTGTAGTAAAGCGGCCAAAGTTTATTAATAATGATTTATAGGATACCCATTAGGTGTATTGGGAATATTTTGTAACATCTGTGGATTAACAGTTGCAGACAGATAAATTTATCGATAGGACTTAATTATTCATTACAGTTGTAGGTGGGGAGAGGATGAAGATGATGTGTATATGGGTTAAGATCTCAGTATATATTTTCGATGCCAGCTCTTTATCCTTAGCTTTTTCTTCAATGCTACATCAAAAAGTGGAGTAATTAATGATAGCCTTTCAGGAGCAGCTTAAGAATCAAGAGTAGATATAATATGAAGTGCCTCCAAGAGTGGCTCGATGAACAACAGAGAGAGCTGGAAGTATAAGCATGAACACGAGAGCGAGCATTAAGAGATTAGATGCAGGGAGAGATCAAAGTATAATTGAATCAATTTTTGCTATGGCTCCTCTCTTCTACCTCCACCTCTCAGGATTCAGTTGTTCCACCTCCGCTTTCACCTCTGTCTTCATCTCCCCCCTCCCCCCTTCTTAGTTATTTATAAATATTATTTATGTATTTTATTTATTTGAATAATATAATTAATTAAATATATAAATTTAATTTATATTGTATATTATTTTATTATATCAAATTTAATAAAATAAAAATATAAAATTTAAATTTTTTTAATTTATCGATGAATTGTCGATAGATTTTATAATTAAAAAACTAGTTGATAGACTACTGACAAATTATTAAGTGAAAGAGAAAATATTTAGTATTTAGGGGGTGTTTGGTTTAGCTGTTTGATGCAGCTGATAGAGGTTTGAACCCCAAACAGCAGCTGTTTGGTAAAATTTTAAAACAGCAGCTGATAGCTGTTAGGAACCCCAAACAGCTGCTGTTTCAATAAGCTCCTACTCGGAGCTTTTTCATATCAACTGATAGCTGATTCATATTAAGACTATATTAACCCTATTAAAATAAAATAAAAGTTAATATTTATTAGATAATGATATGCTTATTGGTAATTTTACATTCAAACTGCAACAGCTATTGTATTTTTACCAAACATTAACCCGAATCAGCTACCAGCTATCCGCCACCAGCTATCAGCTATCAGCAACCGCTATCAACTATCAGCTGCTATGAACAGCTAAATCAAACAGGCCCTTATTAAGAGATTACCTATGGATTATGAAAATATTTATTACTTACGGATAGATTAGCAATAAATACATACACAAATATAATTTACCAATTGAATACTGACTGTATATTTGATATGAATAAATTTACAATGGATTACCGACTAAATTTAGAATTTCAAAAATGTTAAAGATTTTTCAATTGAATACCGATGGCTTTTCTACTTTTTAAAGTAATATTAAAATATATTACCAAAGTGTTTACTGGCCATCTTTTCAACTATATACAAAATTTAAAATCTAATTTGTAAACCGCATGTCAGTCAGTACTCACTGACTGTAAGTGGCTTTGTCGACATATCATAATGGTATTAGAATCAAAACTTCAGTCGACAAGTTATTAAAAATTACCGATTGACCATGTTATTTCTTAGTAAATTTGTTGGCAACAAAGTAATTATAGATTAAAAATTTTGATCGAAATATTGTCGATAAATATATTTACTGAGAGAATATTCAGTATTATTGACGTAAAATTCTACATAACATTATATTATGTTATGCAACCGTGTATGATAATATATATATTTTTAATTTAATTTGGATGAACTCAAAATCTCACAATTCTTTCTGTAACATCACTATGTTAAATTACACTATTATAATGGCCTAATAAAAAAACTCAAATCTTGTCACGGATTTGTGTGCCGACCGAAGACAAGACGAAGTCAAAAGTTGCGTGACAAAAGAAGATTTGACTATTTGTGACAAAATGGTATGCCGGCAATGGTTTTTCTTTCAATTTTTAGTGACTAAAAATTTATGTTCTTGCCAATATTCCTCATCTCTTTCTCTCTCTTCCTATCAAGAAAATTGCATGCAAGAGCTTAAAGGGGTCAAGAAAATGCAAGAGAATGGTAATAATGTGAAGGAAATTTTATTCTTTCTTTGATAATTAACATGCCAAACCTACACCATTTGGCGGCGGAGCCACCAATATTATTGGTGGCTGATTCACCATTGCCACCACCTCCTAAAACTAATAAACATGTATGGGGACCTATTATAATTGGCATTATAATATTTTCTGTTGCTTCTTCACTATGTTTATTTTTTAGAAGAAGGATCTTTCCACTTTTTAGACGAAAAGGTTAGTTTTACATAATATTCTTACTCAACATTATTTAAAAAAAATTATAATTTTTGACTGCCTAAGTTATATATAGTTCATTTTTATGTGTATTATTAAGTGAAATTTATTTATTTATTTATTTACTTAAATTGATAATCTTTGTTATTAGCAAGTTTAAAAGGTGAAGAATTGTCATTAAGGCAATTTCAATTAGAGGAATTAGAAAGGGCAACCAATAATTTCAGTGAAGAATGTTTAGTGGGTTGTGGAGCATTTGGTAATGTCTACAAAGGGATATTTGAAGTTGAAGGTACTTTAGCAATCAAAAGAGCTCATGCTGATTCTTTCCAAACTCTTGAAGAATTTAGAAATGGTAAATTATATCTCACTTCCTATACATACATATATATATATATATGTACACTAATTAAGTTCAAAAATAATCATTTATTATTTAGTAATCAATAATTTTTACTGTTTTTTTGAAACAGAAGTGAAGCTACTTTCCACAGTTAAGCACAGTAACCTTGTAAGTTTGGTGGGATTTTGTGAAGAAAATGGTATGCCAATGGTGCTTTTTAAATATTTATGTAGCAAAGATTTGATTTGGTTCTATATATATAATTATAATTATGAAGATCTATGGCAATGGTGCCCTTTATTTTATGTAGCAAAAATTTCAATTAAAGATTGTTCATTACAAAACAGGAGGAGACAAAAGGGCAAAAGTACTGGTCTATGAGTATGTTCCAAATGGTTCTCTGCTTGAATACATTATTGGTAATTAACCTCCTAATTGTTGCTTAATGATAATAACAATAACAATAAAAATAAGAAATTTAGGATATTTCAAAAAAAAAAATCAGTTTATACATTATAATATATAGAATTTTTAACATTTTCAATATAATATTTGTTTCAGCAGTAATTATATTAAACAAATTTTTTTTAAATAATTTAAATAAAATAATTCGGTTAATATTTTTTTTTTCATTCTAGTTACGATTGAAATAATTTATTTGCAAGTATTCGTTAAAGTTAAAATACTGAACTGAATAGTCTAATTTTTTTCTATTTTGGATAAATTACAATATAGGAAGAAGAGGGAGAAGCCTAACTTGGAGTCAAAGAGTAAAAATAGCTATTGGAGCAGCCAAAGGTTTGAATTTCATATCTACAATAATCTCTGTAAATTAATAGAAGCCATTAAGTAAACTAATGTTGATGTAGCTGATGCAAAATTGTTGCAGGAGTAGCTCACTTGCATGATGGCGTGAAGCCAAGTATAATTCATCGTGATATAAAGCCAAGTAATATCTTAGTAGGAGAGGATTTTGAAGCCAAAGTTTCAGATTTTGGACTTGTAAAAATGGGACCTATTGGAGATCAATCTCATGTTAGCAGCCAGATTAAAGGAACTCCAGGATATCTTGATCCTGCTTACTGTTCTAGCTTCCATTTGAGTCCTTTTAGTGATGTTTACAGTTTTGGAGTTATACTTCTGCAACTTGTTTCTGCTAGGCCTGCAGTTGATTCAACCAGGAGTCAATCTAATTATCATATTATTGAATGGGTAAGCAATCTAAAGATCCTCTCAAATTTCAATCACATAATCTAAATTAGGGCTATATATTGGCTCGATATCTAGCTTAGCTCGACTCAATACGAGCAATAAGGTTTGGTTATTAGCTTGAAAATTATTGGACCTACCTAACCTGACTGCATTCTTTTAAAAAAAATTATACAATATTAAAATGACGAAATTTTAGTGTTAATATTGTTTTGATATTTGATTAAAACGGTAGAAATAGTGAATGGCTTTATCAATACAAAAATATACAACTCTCTAGGAATTTCAATTGCGCTTATATTCATCACTGTAGGAATTAGGTTCTACTAAAGCTACAAGCTAGACTATAGCCCTAACAATTTCAAGTCCTTCTTGGTCCGAACTAGAGGCAAGACCATAACTCGACCTGATAACAACCCTAATCTAAACTATTCAGCTCCAATCAGAGGATGTTAATTACCATTTGAGGTGGTGGCCTAGATGGTTAAGACCATCTCTCATTTGTCTCATTTGAGGTGGTGGCCTAGATGGTTAATATATATTTTGGTAAAAATGCAGGCAAGGCCAAGCTTAGAGAGGGGTAATGTTGCAGAAATATTAGATGCAGATCTTCTTACAGAGCCGTGTAACATGGAAATGATGCTAAAGATGGGGCAACTTGGTCTAAAATGTGTGGTGCAAAATCCTAAAGACAGGCCTACAATGACTCAAGTATGGCAAGAACTAGAGGAGGCTTTATATGCAGCTGATAGGTTCAATCACAAAGAACCTTCAAGAAGTTCTAGAGCATCACCAGCCAGTTCTTATCGATCGGCGGATCATGGAGCTCGAAGATCAACAGATTACGAATCTTCACAGAGCTTTGTTAGCATTGATGGGGTTGGTTTTCAAAGGTTTCTTATAGAAATGGATAGCCTCTCTTTTCAAGATATGGCAAGCTTGAGGTGTTTTGAGGTCAATAATGTGAGCATTGATATTGATAATAACAATTTGAGAGGAATTAGTGAGGAAACAGGCAAAGAAGATATCAGCAAATGAACATATTGTGATTTTCTCCATATATATTTTTGTATTTATAAATTTTTCATGAGATTTTTGGTGTGAATTTCTCATTAGAATATGTTTTTGTAATTATGCGAAATGTTTAGCATTTACTTAAATTTTCATGCAATTTTCACCATTACAGTATGGAACAATACAGAGTTACAATAAATAATTCCTTCTATTTTTGGTAAAGAAAAAACACATTGGCAAGCAAAAATGTTTTGGCAATTGAACAGAAGTACCTGCCTAAAAGAGTCTGCTACAACTCTGCATATATGAACAAGAGCATGCTATAAATGCTTTGACATAATCTCTATACAATTAATAGGATTCTCAAACCCTTACCTAGTTTCCATTTTCACTAATTATTTTTTTTTTCAACTTGGAAATTAAGAGAACATACCATCCATATAGGATAGGTTGCTATCATTTTTCTCTGCTGTCTTTGCACTTTCACCGTATTTTACAAGATCAGAATACATTTTCACAGATACATTAGAAAACTCAGCTAATGACTCAAAACTGAAGAAAATCCTGTCTGAAATCCACTTACAGTGATTTGCTGAGTCTCATGCCTGCTATTAAGGTGCTTTCCCTTCTCTTCATCAAGCCAGTTCCTGAACATATCCAGTAGATTTGTCCCTTCTGCCAAGTACTCGATGTGATTTCGCACACTAGCTTCTGGTTCCTGCTCAGAAATCTTTAGTCCAAGAATCCTTCTTGTTGTAACTTAGAAAAGAAAACAAGAAGATGGGAAAATTATATGTATTCCTTTGTGATGTTTGTACAGAAAATATATACAACCAAGATATGCTAGAATAGGAAAAACAATAATCCTAATTGATTCTGTATTAATAGCAGAATATAAACCTTCTATTTTTAGTTCCTTTCCTTAATACTCCCCCTCAAGTTAAATAATATGATCACATATATTTAACTTGCTTATAATTTCTGAAAAAATCCGGCCATTGACAGCTTTGGTTAGAACATCAGCCAACTGGTCTTCAGACCGAACATAAGGGAGAATAATGACACCACCATCCAGTTTTTCTTTGATGAAATGTCGATCTATCTCAACATGTTTTGTTCTGTCATGTTGCACTGGATTTTCAGAGATACTGATCGCTGCTCGATTATCACATTTGAGTTTGCTTACTTTCTGGACTGGGAACCCAATTTCAGCAAGTAACTTTCTTAACCACAGTACCTCAGTTAGCCCTCTGGCTATTCCTCTAAATTCTGCCTCTGCACTTGATAATGCAACAACTTTCTGCTTTTTGCTCTTCCAAGTGACCAAGTTCCCTCCAACTAGGGTAAAGTATCCTGAAGTAGATCTTCTATCAATTGGATTTCCTGCCCAGTCAGCATCAGTATATGCTTCTACTTCAAGATGCCCATATTTCTGAAACAATACTCCTCTACCTGGAGAACCCTTCAGATATCTAACAACTCTTAGGGCAGCTTCCAAGTGATCTCCCTGGGGTTGGTGCATAAACTGGCTCAGGACTCCTACTGCATAGGCAATATCAGGTCTAGTATGGGATAAGTATATCAGTTTCCCTACAAGATGCTGATATTGCCTTTGGTCTGTTACTGGGCCCCCACTTACGATCTTCAGGCCATGATTAACAATAATGGGAGTATCGGCTGGTCTACAATCCAACATACCTGCCTCAGCTAATAAATCCAGAATATATTTTCGTTGAGAGATAAAGATTCCCTTCTTTGATCTCAAAACTTCAATTCCAAGGAAGTATTTTAACTGGCCCAAATCTTTCATTTCGAATTCCTGGAATAAATTCTCTCTCAGCTGCTTCATCTCCTCCTTATCATCCCCAGTTATGATCATATCATCGACATATATGATTAAGCAAGTAACTCTTCCCCCATTTTTCTTAATGAATAAAGTATGATCTGAGTTACTCTGCTGATATCCATACTTTTTCATTGCAACAGTGAATCTCCCGAACCAAGCTCAGACTGCTTTAGTCCATACAGAGCTTTCTTGAGTTTGCAAACTTCTCCATGGTGAAATTCTTCAGAAAAACCTGGAGGTGGTTCCATATAAACTTCTTCCTTTAAGTCCCCATGAAGGAAGGCATTTTTGACATCAAACTGATACAATGGCCAATCATGATTAGCTGCTACTGAGAATAATACTCTAATAGTGTCAATCTTGGCAACTGGAGAGAAAGTTTCTGAATAATCAATCCCATATGTCTGAGTGTACCCCTTTGCAACTAGTCTAGCTTTGTATCTCTCTATGGACCCATCTGCTCGGTGTTTAATTGCAAAGACCCATCTGCACCCAACCAACTTCTTCCCAGTAGGCAACATACATTTTTCCCAGGTTTCATTCTTCTCAAGAGCTGTCATCTCACTTTTCATAGCTTCGTACCATTCTTTCTGATCCATGGCCTCCTGTAAAGTTTTGGGAAGAACTTCAGAATATACTTCTGCTGAGAAGACCTGGGCAGCAGGAGACAAGCTTCCTCTGACAAGATTAGCCATAGGATACCTGGACTGTTTAGGCTCATATTCTGGTTCATATCTTTTTGGGGGAATTCCTCTTGTACTTCTGGGAGGTAATACATATTTTCCTGGCTCTATTCTGGACTCTGGTTGTTGTTCTATATTCCCAGTATTATCTCTGGTATCTGCATTATTTCCATCAAAAGACATACTTTGATTATGATCATTGTTAGTACAATCATTATTTACCTCATATTCATTCAGTGGGAATTCAGGCTCAGGACCTGATGAAGAACTCTGTCCCATGGAACAAGACGGTTCGGTGGAACCACGTACTAGCTCTTGTGGACCTGTATAAGACACAGTAGGTGTGACAGAACAAGACACACTAGTCAACCAACTCAATGGGTCATTTTGACTCTCCCCCTGACCAGTGGGTTGGTGAGAATAGAAAAACTCTGTTTCTAGAAAGTCACAGTCTAAAGAAATATATACCCTACGAGTAGGAGGATGATAACAGCGATACCCTTTCTGATGACTACCATATCCCACAAACACACACTTAAGAGAACAGGCTTCAAACTTGGTTCGCTCTGATTTCAGAACATGAACAAATACAGAACAGCCAAAGATACGGGGCTGAAGAGTTAAAACTGAGGGAATACTTACATGACTAGACAGTTCTTTGAGAGGGGTCTGGAGATTTAGAATTTTTGTAGGCAACCTATTCACAAGATACACTGAGGTTGCTACAGCTTCAGGCCATAAGTAAGTAGGAACATGAGATTCTAGCATGACTGCTCTCGTCATTTCAAGTAACAGACGATTTTTTCGCTCTGCAACTCCATTTTGCTGAGGGGTATGAGGACAGGAAGTCTGATGAATAATGCCATTATCCTCAAAGAATTGTTTAAGGGTAGAATTGACATATTCGCCCCCATTATCAGAACGCAGGATTTGAATTTTTTTGTGAAACTGGGTATCAATCATTTTATAAAAATCAATAAATTTAGAAGCAACTTCAGATTTATGTTTCAAAAAATATACCCACGTCATTCTAGAACAGTCATCAATAAATAAAACAAAAAATCTGAAACCATTGTGAGAAATATCTGACCCTGATTGTGGAGCAGGTCCCCAAACATCAGAATGAATCAAGGAAAAAACTGTTTGAGTTCTACTATTAGATAGTTTGTATGACTGTTTATGACTTTTAGCCAAAAGACATGTTTCGCATGACAAAATATCACTATGAGAAAATAAACTAGGAAATAAAACTCTAAGGTACCCTATGGATGGATGACCTAGACGCCGGTGCCACAACCACTGTTGTCTTTCTACTGATCCGCGAGCCAGCGCAACAGTCCCTTGTTGAACCACTTCATCCACATAGTAGAGTCCCCCATTTTCAGTGCCACGTCCAATCACTTTCCCCGACTGAATATCCTGTAAGAGGCAAAAAGTAGGAAACATGAGAACGATACAATTCAGCTCTTGGGTCACATGACTGACAGATAACAGTTTACATGACAGACTTGGCACATATAAACAATTTTTTAATTTTAAACTGGGAGAAATTTCAATTGTTCCAGCTCCATGTACTGGAGACAGTCCACCATTAGCACTTTGAATGGAATTCTTCAGTCGTACTGAGGATGTAACCAAGTCTTTCTGATCAAATGTCATTGTATCTGTCGCTCCACTGTCAACTAACCATTTGTTATTTTTCTCAGTAATATTCTGTCCCTGTTGGTACTCAACAAAAAAATTAGTTCCAGGATTAAACTGACATTTTTTAAAAGTTTCAGAATTATACTGCTGTTTTTCAATACTTCTGGGCCCTTTCTGCAATTTTAAACTTTGTGAGGGGCAGGATTGTAAAAAAGGCTCCTTACCTCCTTTAAACCCTACTTCGGATTGAGAAGTTTTCACCACAGCCGCTACCCCCATATTTTTGTTTCTGACTTCTTCATTCCTCTCCATAGCCGGCACTTGAGCTTGCTCGCCGGCAATCATGGCAGCGCTTCCCTTCTGACTATTCCTCTGCCTCCGGCTTTTCCATCCCTCTGGGAATCCGACGAGCTCAAAACATTCTTCCCTTGTATGCTTCATCATTCCACAGTGACTGCATTTTAATTTGGATCGATCGATCCTCTCTCCGCCGCCGCCTCGCTGTGATGATCGGTAATTCTTGGCAGGATCTGAGCTAGGCCTGGTGGCGAACCCTTGACCGATGATGTCTTCTCCCTGAGGTCGAGCGGTTAAACCACTGCCGATTCCTGTAACCACCTCTGATTTTTTCTCGGGACCCATCAGACCCCTCCTTGTACCTTTTCGTCGGATGATGGAGAATGCTCTCTCAACTGACGGCAGCGGCTTCTCCTTCAGGAGATCCCTTCTCTCGGTATCAAACTTGTCATCTACCCCACTGAGGAACTGGTACAGGCGAGCCTCCGATTTGAGCCGATTAAAAACGGTAATATCCTCTTCGTATTTCATTGGGTTAGGCTGCCGGAGATCAATCTCCCTCCAGATTCTTTGACAATCACTATAGAATTGCTCTATGGTGTTGTTTCCTTGTTTCATGCCATGTGCTTTCACTGTTAATTCATATAGTTGCAGGGCATCATCCTTCTGGCTGAAAATCGAAGCCAATCCATCCCACAAGGCTTTAGCCGACGGGTATTCGGCATAATTAGGTACTAGTTCTGACTCCATGTTCTCTAAAGCCATTTGCAGACCATGAGGTCTTTCTGTTCCCAAATCGAGTATGCTGGATCATCAATTGCTGGTGCTGCTGGATTACCAGATAAGTGGCTTAGTAATCCTCTGCCACCTATTGCCAATTTCATTAACCTTGCCCATAATGAGTAATTGAACTGGTTTAACTTTGTACTGATACTTACTGTTTGTGGATTCTGGTATTGACTGATTTGAGCAGGTTTCTGCAGGAGTTTGGCTAATTGCTCAATGAGAGATACACCACTTGGTGAATTCTCGGTTTGAACAGAGGTTCCACTATAGTTGTCTTCTCCAGCCATTGGCAGAGAAAAGGTAAAAAAAAAAAAAAACTGGTAGATGATGAAGCCTACACACGACTGTTATCTAGTCGAAAGAATGGCTCTGATACCATGTTGTAACTTAGAAAAGAAAACAAGAAGATGGGAAAATTATATGTATTCCTTTGTGATGTTTGTACAGAAAATATATACAACCAAGATATGCTAGAATAGGAAAAACAATAATCCTAATTGATTCTGTATTAATAGCAGAATATAAACCTTCTATTTTTAGTTCCTTTCCTTAATACTTCTTTCTGCTTTTTGGAATGATAGAGCCCTGTAAAGTTCTTTGGCAAGGACATCGACCTTCCTCTTTTGCTGTTGCTCTTTTCCTTGTTGAACCCACAAGGCATGGATATCCTTTCCAAAGTTTTTCATTGCATATGTTACGACCTTATCTGGCAGTTTATCCAGCCAAGCTAGCCAACCATGACAGGTTAGTAGTAATGGCAGCCCACAAATTCCACATGGAGGGATTGAAGACTTTTCCCCAGAGTAGAATTCAACTTTAGGAGCAACGAACTTTGATAGCCAACAGCCAAGAGATTCAATGTAGGCCTTCTGTGATGATACATATGCAGCGAAGCAGGCACACCAATTATCAAGTTCTGCCTCAAGCTGAAGAGTGGCAAGACGGTGAGAGTCATTACAGAACTTTCCATAAGCTGGGCAATTGAAGAATTTCACTTCAAGCATAATTCGGCTTTGAGTTTCATGTGATTCCAACATTAACTTCCAGTTTCTCATTAGGCTGCAGGGAAAGTGGAAGAATCAAAGTTATCAAACGACTGACTCCGGCCTTCTTAATCCTTGCAACAAATTTCTAAGATTTTGTTTCTTACCCATGCAGCAGCTCAAGAAGTTGTGGCTGCAACTCTTCATCTCTCAATTTCTGTATTCTGCTTGAGATTGTCTCAACACTTCTTATTGCCACCGAGATCCTAGAATATAATTCTTTCACTTCAGCTGTAGATTTATCCAAGGAGCACAAGTAATCTCCTGTAGCATTTGGGCGTCTCAAATGTGAGCATTTTCGCTCATAAATCTTCCTGGTCTGGTCTCCAGCCTGAGCATATTGATTATGAATTGGTAAAGGAATTTGGTTCATGGTACTGAGTCATCAAGCATACAATAGCAATAGAAGACAGATGATTCACTGAAATGCAACATCACCAAGTGAAAAAGCACAGAAGCAGGAATCTTAAGTTTCATGCTTAAACATCCCAAAAATTGAGTGACAGGCTAGTTGGATAGCCTCATGTAAGTTTCATTAATGTAAGGACTAAGCAAATTGTAAATATTGAACATGACTAGCATAAAGGAAAAACATAGGGAGAGAGAGCAACAGCATTACGGTTTATATTTTACCTTCACTTCCTGGTAGAGCTTCTTCTCCCAAGCATATAACCTCGCTAGAGTCAGTGAACGGCTTCCTGCTTCCATTATAAAGTCATCAAATAGATCAGTCTTGAGTTCTGACCACATTGAAGAATTCACAGAACTAGATGAAAGGAGACTTTTAGAGGAGGAAGACCGAGATGAAGTCGATCGGTTCCATGTAATTGATCTGATGAGCTTATTTGAGCTTTCTGCATCCAAACATCAAGATGAACTCATAAGTTGATCACTGTATGTGCATCATACAACAGTCTATGAGGATTTCCATTTTCTAACAATTTAATAACTTGAAAGGAAAAAACAAATCCTGAGTCAACAGTTACCAAGAGGAAAACTATAAATTTACTTATTTTCTCTGTTTTCTTAGTTAGGATGTTGATATTTCAGTGAGATAGGCAAGAAATGCAATCACTATACATTCTGATTTCAGGTGACAAATGGGTTTCCCAAAAATTAGTGACTACAATATTATATATAAAGCAGTCAATTTTAATTCATTGAAACAAGGTTAAACAATAAAAAATTCTTACCTAACTATATATAAGTCATGAATTAAAGTTTGCAGACAAATTACAAAGGGCAGACAAATGAGGATAAAAGAACGCACCTTTGATTTCTTCTAAACCAGATTGTAATGGTACTCTATTGGCCTCTAGCATCCTTGAAATATCTAAACCAGAATCATAAGCCCTGAAAAAATGGTCTTCAATATCTCTCAATGCTTCCAACAATTCCCTCCCATTTGTGGGTGTATCAATTACTCTCAATCCCTTAATCTCCTCTTGTCCTATATTTGCATCATCTCCACTTCTCACATCTGTAATTCCAGTTTCCTTATGACTCAAATCACCATTTTTCACATTCACCACTTCACTCTCACTCATTATTCTCTCTCCACCCCCTTCCAGTTCTGGAATACCTTCTTTCTCTCTGAGAGCCTCCAAATCCTCCTCAGAGATTTGACTAAACCCATTTAAAACGTCTGACCTCATTTCGTCAAAAGGGTAAAAGAAATCCTACTCAAATTGCCTCTGTGTTGATGGTACTGGTAAATCCTCCTCATCATAAAAATGCTCACAAAGCCCTTCACTTTCACTTTCCTCTTCTTCTTCATCGGATTCCTCCCCTTTTTCGTCATGATCATTAGCACCATTGTTATTATTTTGATGGGTTTCTTCTACTCTAGTCTCTAACTTAGAAGATGGTAAAGAAACTTTAGAATCAGAAGGCTCACATGCAAAAGTTTCACGAATGGGTTCACTTGGTCTTTGCTTGAGGAACATTGGGTTGGTGGGTGACGTCTCATTGTCATGGAAAGTGATGAGAAAAGGAGAAGATGGAGAAGAATGTCTAGCAACAAGCAGCCTCAAAGCCATAGCTACTGCATAAAGAGACTGATTATACTTAAATTGAGCATCAGCAAAAGCGTATCTTTTCTCCACAACCAATTTGAGCAATCTTTTCCTTTCTTTACACAAAGATACAACATCATCTTCTTCTTGCTTTGAAAGACCACAACCCATTTCTCTTTCTACCCAACAAATTTTTAAAAAAATGTCCTTTTTCTTTGCCTTGTTTGTAAAACTATGATGAGGTTTTGCTAAATTGAAGGAGGGTTTTGCTGGGTTTTGATAGCCATAGCAGAAAGTTGTAAAAGTACAGAGGAAAAAGCTTAAGAGAATTATAATTGTACTATAGTAACTGAGAGGAACAGAGTAGTAGTGAGTGGGTTGAGAGATGAAAATTGAAGAGGTAAATGAATTTGGAATTTAGCTTGAAGGATCACACACAGACTGAGGTAAAGTTGAAAAAGAACAGCTGGGTATTGTCAGAGGATGAAAGAGAGAGAGAACCAACCAACCAGCATTAGCCCGTTTAGCTCTATATACCATTTTGCTTCTGGGTACCAAAAAAAGGAAAAAAAAAAAAAAAAAAAAAAAAACAGTTCTTGTTCATGGGTCTTGTTGATCACCATCTCAGTCTCAGCTACCCTTTAATGGATTCTTACTTGTAACAGTGTTGAGAAGTGCTCACCGTCTATATTGGAAGATTGCGTTGCAGTAAATTTTGTTTTTTGTTTGGTTGAGTTAATTTAAATTTGAATAATTTATTTAATTTATTTAATTAAATTTTTAGGATGTTTAATAATTTGGTTTTTAAAATTTTGAATCATGTTATATTTTTTATAGATATTATGGATAATTTTATTTTTTTAAATATATATTTAAAGTTTTGTAATTAATAAAATTATTGAAAGATAATAAATATTTTTAGTCATTTTTAACTTTGCTATTTATTTTTTTAAAAATACTAACAGTAGCATTAGATTTTTTTTAATCTTACAATACCTATAAATTTACCCAAAACAACGTATAAAAACCATTTTAAAATTATATTCATTTTTAACCTCTATTTTTAACCTTATTTTGAACCATGACAGATAGCAGTCTCTTCTTAAATGACTTAAATTTTTATTGGCAAAAATTATTAAATTTGGTCAATAAAAATATAATCTTATCTTGAAGCTTATGACCTATAAAAAATTATTATAAGAAATAGACTATTAAATCCGCTTCCTAAAAACTTCACACTTGCTCAAAATAAAAGCTCATTATGAAGAGAAAACAAAAATGTATAGAGCCAAAACCATTATTCAAAATTTCATTGCAGATTTAATTTTTTCCAAAATTATAACATACGAGATAACAAAAAAAAGCTTGAAAAACTATAAAAATGGAGTATCAAGGATGTAATTGAATCAAACAAATGCAAATTTTAAATTTAAAAAGGGATTTTGAATCACTTAAAATGTATGAGAATGAAATTATTTCTAAGTATTTTGAGAGAATATCTTTTATTATCAATAAAATTCGGTTGTTTGGTGAAGATTTTTCAGACAGCAGAATAGTTAAAAAAGTTTTAATGACAATTTTCAGAGAGACTTGAATCTAAAAATATCCTCCCTAGAAGAGTCTAAATATTTTTTTTACCATTTTTCTTGCAGAATTGATGAGTGTTCTTCAAGCACAAGAGCAAAGAAGAATATATAGAAAAGATAAAATTATTACTGAAGGTGTTTTTTATGCACAAAATAAAAAAGAAAAGTTTAATTATCCTCCTTGCAAACACTGTAAAAAAAATACATTTAAAAAAATTTTGTTTGTAGAGACCAGATGAAATATGTAGAAATTGCAAATAAATAGGTTATGTTATAAAAGTGTGCAATTTTAAAAACAATCAAAATAATATATATATATATATATATACAAATAATAAAAAGCACATTTTGAGAAGGAGCTATTTTAATCTGTATCACAGGAGCGGAAGGAGGGGGGATCTTGGGTGGCATTGGATCCCCCCTCCCCTCCTCCCTCTTATTTTATATACATATATATATATATTTAAATAATATACATATATATATATATAAATTATTATATAATTATATGTAAATGTATGTAATTATAAATATATATGATTATAATTATGTAAATTACATATATATATAAATTATTAAATAATTATATATAAATGTATATAATTATAATTATATAAATTATATATTTTTATATATAAATTATTGTATATATATATTGATTATAAATTATAATTATTGTATATAAATTATAATAATAATAATTATTATTATCTAATTAGTTTATTATTTCAATTAAGTTATCTAATTTGAAACATAATTATACTATATAATTTCTCGAGTTAGGATCCTTAAACTCATCCTAAGAATAAGAGTAAACATTAATTGGTAAAAATTAATTAACAGGAGTGAATTGATGTAACTAGTTAAATCAATTTGGTTCAATAAAAAAATAAGTTTAATTAAATTAAAAATATGAAATTTTTAATTTTTGATTCAATTAAAAAAATTATTTATAAAATTATCTGAATCAACCGAATAAATAACAAAATGCTTATCTTGGAAACCTCTCCTCCACCCCCAAAACACTATTTAACAGCAAATTTACTTATTTTTTTTTATTTTGGTAAAAACAAGGCAGAAAATTAAATAAATTAAGGAGTAATGAAAGAATAAAAATAGTATAGATGAGAGAAAAATGATTGTAATTATGGAATATTTATTTGCTTGTTTAATTAATTAGCTGTTATTTGTTCATTTAGTCTTTTTATTGTTAAATTTGCATGTTAATTAATTCATAATTATATTTATGGACGAACTAACTTGTCTCATAATACAATAAATCTCTGATACATTCGAGATTTTCAGTTGATAATATAGGCTGTAGTCTCCTTTTCAACTTTCTATATATTAGAGATATTTTCTACAAATAAAGGGATCTGAATACTTTTTTTTTAAACTCTACAATATAATTCGAGTTAGACATCAAAATTTCTCTGGGATCTAAGCCATTTTCCTATATATTACAAGTCACCCTTACTCAAATAGCCAAAAACGCATCCGAGATAGAGAGTATTTTCATATTTTGGTAAGAAAATGAAGTGGATTATGTTTTTTTTTATATTAAATATATTGTGCAGGGGCGAAGTCAGACTTTTTAGTGAATAGGGTCAAAATAAAAATACCATATATATATATTAAAAATAATATAAATTTAAAGAGGGGTAATTAAATATTTTAATAATATATATGTATATATATATATATATAAATTTAAAAAAAGAAGGGGGCAACTGCCCCCTTGTCATGTATGTAGCCCCCTTGTCATGTATGTAGCCTCGCCTCTGATGTTGTGGAGATGAAAAAATCAATTCTAAATTTATTTTTTAGCAAAATATATATTTAGAATTAGTCTATTTCTCCACAATGGAATGTTATGTGTTTACCTAAATAGTAATACGGGTAATAAATGTATACCTATCTAATATACATTAGAGTTTATTTTACATATAAATATGCATAAATGGGGGTTGTGTGTGAATATAATAATAATTCAGTTGCCATTTGAAAAATAGCAAGAATTTTATATTAAAAACATAGGAAAAATATAGTTTCCTTAGTGAGAAATTATATCGGTAGCATGTTTCAAAGTGGTACTTTCAATTTTGAATATTTTCTTAAGTTATCAAACTTATTGTTAGTGCATTTCAATTAAGTCATACATTTGGCTTAAATGTATTACTAATTGAAATGCATTTCAATTAGTACATTTCAAACTTATCCTCACCACAAGGCTTCTCGCCCTTTTCTTAGGCAGTAGTCTTTTTGCCGATTATCTCACCAATAGCCTTTAAGTATGATAAAAAAAAAATTGAGTAACTAAAAAACTAAATTAAAATCAATCAAATTAAATTAAACATTATGATCAACCAAATAAATGATTTAAATTTAGCTCGATTTATAATTTTAATATTTATAATTTTTTATTTCTGGTCAAAGGTGGTCCAAAATGATCTTATGATGTTATATCTATCAAAAGAGATAACATTAAATCGTATTGAGTAAAAAAAAAGAATTCATATAGCCGATCCCAATTGACTTGGGATTAAGGCTTTATTGTTGTTGTTGTTGTTTAGATTTTTATAAATAAAAAATCGTTCAGTTTGATAAACTTTTATTATATCTCCATCAATCAACCTACTTTAAGAGCAATGGTTGGTCATCTTTGTAAGGTGATTAATTCTATAACTTCTCTCTTTTTTTTTTTTTTTCTAAAACGCTTCATAACTATGAAGCCACATGTTCTCCCCCAAGTTTACTCCACTCCAAAACTTCTAATTTGAAGATTAGAGGGCAATACTAAGCTAAGGGTCTGGCCCTCCAATCTTATGCTTTCACCTTGTAGGTTCAAGTTCTTCATAATGGAAGAGATCTAATCCAAATCACCTTATTTTTATTATCAACAATTAGAATAGAAAATAGGTCCACAAGGTAAGTATCTCTAAATGTTTTTTTTTATTTTAATCATCCAATATTCTATAATTCAGAATCTTTAAACTAATATAATTCGTACTAAATAGACCTATTAAAAAAAGTAAAATATTCTCTCTCAAATTTTAAAAATATTTCATATCTAAAATTTAAATTCGAAACCTTCCATTCTAATAGTAAGTACCTTTAGATTTCAAGCGAGCATTATATTGCTTCATGCTAATTTTCTCTTCCTAGGTATGGAAATATTTTATTAGTTGTAAGATTATATATAAATATATGTATATACCTAATAATCTTTTATATTAGACATAAATTGTTATTTCATTCTTAATATATATATATATATACACACATATATATGATCGAATTCGTTAATGAATTTCTTTTTTTAGAAATGTACTAATTGGTCTCTAAACTTTTATTTTTAATTCCATCAATTAAAGGTCTATTTGTATAAATTTTTGGCATATTCCAATATCCATTAATTAAAAATAAAAGTAAAACATAGATTTATGAGAAAAACAAAAAAGAAAAGCAAAATTATCCTTTACTTCTGTTATACCATTAATAAATTGTAATCATTTGTTAAAATGAATAAAAAAAATCTACCAGAATATTTAGATAAAAAAATAACTAATGTAATGACTTAGCTTTCCAAAAAAATAAAAATAAAACTATTTTTTAATGTTTGCTAATTATTCTTAATAATTTTATTTTATTAGAAAAAGATTAAAAAAAAGAGTTTCAAAATTTCAGTGTTAAAACAAATCAGATACTTCTTTTCTAATGCCAAAAGTTAATCAAGCACAGGAAAAAATACCAACAAAACAAAGGGCCTAAAATATTTAGAAAAAAAGAGAGCATAAAAATGCAAACAGGTACATCAATACTTTGATCCTAAGGGGTGGATCTGTTTTAACATAATTTACAAAGAAGAAAAAAAAACTCCCAAGAAAGTGTGGGAAAGAGAGTTAATAAATGGATCAACATAAATTTCCTGAAAGAGACCTTAAATGTGTCGTCTTTTGCTTCGCAGCTCTCTTTTCCCCTTTGATTCTTTCCTTTCCTTTCAGCTCATGTGCTCAACAAGTAAAAAAAATACGTTTCAAGTTAAAAATTTTACATTGTACATTAGAAAATTAATCAAATGTCAGGCAGATCTTCTCCTCTATTGGCACTTTCACTCTTAGCAACACAGCCTAGTGGCTTAGTATCACTAAGTTCTGAGAAGGATCCTGCTCAAGGGAAGATATTCTCAAATGCCAGCTACATTAGCTGCTATCATGTTTCCGTTGGCGTGCCACAAGGAGCTAAGGTTTTTGCCGGTGGGCTAACTCCACCCCCTCTCACAGATATCATAGGCCCTTTGACCGAGCTGGCTCTGCTCACAATATTCGAGTCGAGAAATACAACTATGACAGTGATGTCATCATGGAAATGCCTGCGGACACCCCGGTCTATTTTCTTCAAATCTGAGTATCTCATTTCTCTCTTTTTAGCAGCTTCCTGTAAGGCAGCTTTCACAAGCTTCCTAGCGATTGCCTGGCATTCGGAGAAACATGAAAACATTGGACGGTGGATTTCTAAAACTGGGCTTAACAAGACTCCTAGCTACAATATGTCAGCGTGTCATGTTATCCCAACAGCGGCTGTTTACATATTCAGTATCTATTTTACAATATAGCACAATTACAATAAAGGAGGCAGCACATGGGCTGCAACAGCAAGCACATGCTTTAGTGCTAAAATTCCTGAGGCTCGCAATCATCCAATTTAGTCAAAGAATAATCAAAATAATTACCAAAGCAACACACACAACTTGGAATCTCAAGAAATAGAAACTTAGCAGACAACTCAACAACTCAACTCAACAAAGCCCTAATCTCAAGCCAATTAGGGTCGGCTATATGAATTCTTCTTTTCCACTCAATACGATTTAGGATTATCTCTTCTGATAGATATAACATCACAAAATCATTTTGGATCACCTTTGACCAAATCAGTTTGGGCCTACCTCTGCCTCTCTTAGCTATATCTACTCTAACTTATTCAATTTTTCTAACCGGCGCATCGCTAAGTCTTCGTTTCACATGGCCAAACCATCTCAATCTATACTCTTTTATCTTATCCTCAATAGGTGTTACCTCCACTTTTTCTCTAATACACTTATTGCGGATTCTATCCATCTTCATATGACCACACATCCATCTTCTCATTCTCATTTCCGCAACATGCATTTTACCCATGTGTTGTCCTTTTACTGCCCAACACTCACTACCATATATCATCGCAGGTCGTATTACAGCGCAGTAAAACTTTCTTTTTAATTTAATTGACATTTTTCGATTACATAGAACTCCTGTAGCACCTCTCCACTTCATCCAACCAGCTTTAATCCTATGATTTACATCTTCTTCACAACCCCCATCTTCTTGAAGAATAAAGTCAAGGTATTTAAAATAAGTATTATGAGGTACTGCTATTCCGTCTAAAATAATTTTGCCTCTTTCTCTATTATTGCTATAAATTTCAGGAAAACAAGTGGATAAACTAAATATAGATTAAATATATGTTAAAACCGAAGGAGCAAAGGAATTTAATCAGATGATCTCAGCAAATAAACTGAAAAATTGAACATAAAATGAGAAGATTGAAAAGCATGCATATTAATCTGCATTGTAATGGATGCTCATAGTTCACAAAATCAAGTGCCAGGAAATAATGAAATCCCTCAGAGAGTAACGACACTGCTTTATTTTCCCATTTATTTCTTTTAACAAAATGAAGTCTAGTTAGTAAGCAAAGTGCACTGTGATCAATATGTACCCTAAGATGAGGACAAAACCATACTATTTAAATTAAATGAACAAATACTCAAATGGAGTTCTTACTTTCCGTGGATGATTTTGAACTATATCAACCGCATCTTGATTGCTGAGGTGTTCCCACAGCCCATCTGAAGCAAAAATGAGAAACTGATCATGAGGCTGTAGTTCATGGACAGATATTGATGGTTCTGAGCTTAAAATTGGCCTCTTAAAAGGTTCGCGAAGTCGGAACTTCGCATACAAGGGCTCTCTGTTAAATTCAGCCTTCTTTAGATATACATCACCAATGGATCTACAAACCTGTGATGCAAGAGTTTCTGAACATATTAAAATCCATCACCCATGTGCCTGACCATATGAGCAGTGTGAGTCTGTACACATATATTGCACAATAAACATTGCCATGCAATCTCAAAAACCAATATTATCAATGATCTCTTAGTATCAAAATAACAAAAGTGCATAAATAAACATTTATGTATTAGCACATAATGCACAACGAATATTATGATACAAACTTCAAGCCAAAATCAATTACATGAAGATAGCAAAAATGTGCAACAAGCATAACTCACTTGTTTTCGACATTGATTAATATTACAAGTAGTTCTTCATTATTTTCAATTCCAGAAAAGATCATATCTTCATAAAGGTTCAAACATTCCCAAGATCCAACATATTGAAAAAAATGGACTCAGAAACCAATGGATGTGAACTTACAACTGTTTACAAGTTGATTCACATTTCCTGTGGCATGATCAACAGTTATAGTTTGTTCATTATATAAAATCATCATGTGAGCCATGCTGAATATTAAAATAGCATCAAAACAGTTTCAAATTAATCTTTGCAATCATTCTTCTAGTACACATTTAAATGTGCCACGCCTTAACCATCCCTTCTGCAGAATCTGATACCTCATTGCAGTCCACAAAAAGTGATTGAGTTCATATAGTAAAATTACAATCCTGATAAAAGTATAATGCAGTTGAATTTTCTCTCTTAGTAATCTCTGAGCCTAGTTTTTTGCTCCTTGGTCATGTCAATGAACAAGGTTGATATCTTTTTATTTTCTAGAAAGCCCAACCCTATTGACAGAAGCCATCTTAGAAACAATTTTTCAAAATTCAGGGTTACCATGATTATAACTAGCTTCTTCTCCTCCAAGTTACTCAAGTATTCATTATTTGGTCATATCCATATTACTCATCTCATCCCCTTGTTGTTAGGGATGATTCAATATTGCACATAGTAGCTAAGTAGCTCTGTGTCTCTGTCTGTCTGTCTCTCTGTGTACACACACAGACATGCTATACACTTGGTCAAACCTAAATTTAGAGGAATACAAGCCTAAAATTCCTTTCCTTTTCCCTGATGTTCAAAGGTAACTGGAGAGAATACACTCCATCCACCTAAAGCCTCCACTATCATACCAGGAAAACTTCAAAGAAATTCACGTAACCAGGTTAAAAAAGAAAAATATGATGTCTAGTCATTTTTGCATAAAATATAAAGATCGTCAAGAAAATTCAGTGTCCGGGTAATGTTTATCAGCTAAATTCAAACACCAACATATTTGCTGATTCAAAATAAGGGACTTTGCTTTATCCATTATATAATTACTCTCGATAGGCTCCATGCACAAAACTAAGGGAACAAAAGCATCCTTCAAATTGTGTACACTTTGAGAAAACTAGTATACCTAGGAAAAATGAAACATAAAGGGCCAGTCGTAGAAAACATCCACTACAAATATCCAATACAAGAATTTACCTGTATCAGACCTTTCACACGCCATACATTATGTTTCAAAACCACAATCTGTGAATCATCTGGGTGCAAAGATCGCATCTCCTGTCTGACAGACTCAATGCCTACATTATGCTCTGATGACAGCTGGATGGCAAGAACTTCCCCAGTTGCTTTAACAAGCCTACCAAGGACAGCACGTGAATCACCGAGGTTAGCAATATACAGGGCACCCCCACAAATGACACCCACCAGACAGCAAGATCCAACAGCTGCAATTTGAGGCTTCATAGGCCACTGTTTAGTGACAAGAGAAAGAAATCCCTCTTCAGTTGCTTGATATGCTTTTTTAATTACATCCACGGACATGGATTGATGTTCTGCGGTGAACCCTGCAAAATACCAAACATTAGGTGACTCATCTGAAACAAATCCGATCCTTGACAATGAATCAAACAACTGAAACATGAATAACAAAAGCCACAAGGTTAATCAATTCATGTACTGAAATACACTCTAATGTGAAAGCAATAAAAGGGTTTTAGTTAATTACTCTTAATATGCTGAAATAGATTATCATTAATGTAACGTGATGTCTCTGGCCCTCCATGACCATCATACACTCCAACAAAGGTGCCATATGGGCCAGACTCAAAAGTGCTCAAAGAGCCAGACTCCAGCTGACTCTGATCCTCTAGTAAATTATTGGCCTGCACAACAGCCATAGAGAATTCACCACACAAGTGCTGTCCAGTGTCTTTGTACCAAAGGAGTCCATCTTGCCGGCCTGCTGCATCCGAACCCGTGTGGATATAACGTCCTGAGGACGGCAGCCAGCAGGCCGTCAAAAAGTTCATCAACCTTGATAACATCCCTCATCTCACCAGGGCCAGCCTCCAATTCCTCCACATCCAAAATTGGATGCAATACCACTACTAATATAAAGCCCCACCAGTCTCCACCTGCACATCAAAATTGAAAGACGAGCTATAAAAAGAACAAAACTTTGAAGTAAAAGCATTAACAAAAATTGAAATAATTAAGCAAAACATTAACAAAAAAAGACATCAGCTTTGATCCTCAATTTTAGTAAACCAAGTCTGAAATCAAAATCCCATATCCATTTACACTTAAAACAACAAAAATACTCAATACCCCTATAAGATATAAACAACATGGGATTAAGAAGAGAAAAAAAAAACAAAAAAAATAGGGCCAAATCTCAGTCCACATTCCACACTTCATAGCTATAAAGAATACAAATATATAATCCACCTTGTTTAGTGCCCAACAAAGAAAATATGGTTTTGAAACCAAATCATCAATCACACATACAGAAGAAAAATTAAGAGGAAAAAAAGAAAGAAAGAAAGAAAGAAACTCACAATATAAAGATAAATTAGGCTTATCTGAGCAGTTTGAAGTCAGCTACTGAATTAAAGAATATGAAAAAGATGGAGATCTAAAGGAAACAGAGAAGAACATGTGGGTATAAAGGGTTTAGATCTATAGATCCATGAAATGAAAACCAGTAAATAGAAAAAAAAAGAGCTTATATTTCAGTTGGTTTCTTGAATTTCCTCTTGCTTGAAGTTTGTGGGTTTCGTTTCGTTTTTCTTGTTCTTTTTTCTGGTCGGTATTATACAAAGAAGAAGAAAAAGAGGAGCTGCAGAAGAGAAAATTTGAATATGAAGTGTTGATAAGTAGAGATCGAAGAGATTGAGAGAAATGAGAAAGCTTCTCGGAGCCTTGGGCTCTCTGCCTTTATATTAATAAAATTGTAACCAAATCAAAAAGGAAAAATAAATGAATTAGTACAATTTCTATAATTCATAATTTTAATTTTATAAATTATAATAATCATAATTATAATAAGGTATATTTTATAATTATATTATTATACTAAAAATTTAATATCAGTATTAATTTCTTATCTTAATGCAAAAAAAAATAAATGAAATTGAATAAATAAGGAATTTTGTGTGTATCCTCTAACCGTATTTTTAATCATATATAGTCTATATTATTATGCTCTTCATTAAATTAAAAAAAATTAAACTTAATATCTTATTGTTATCTTCATTAAAAAAAAACAGATTTTTGTTATTAAAATTATTTTTTTACTCATTTTAAAATTTAATAATTATAGCTTTTTACTCTAAATATTAGAATTTTTTAATTAATTATACAAACAACTACTAAATTAAAGATATAAAATAAATCTTAAAATTTCAATTTTTTTAAAAAAAATATTTTAAAGTTTTATTAATTATATCAATTATAAAAAAAATTAGTCAATAGAGATAGAGTGATGGAACAGACTGCCATAAATGATCAAGTTGTTAGGTTTTCCTACTAGAGTATGTGTATAAGTAATAAATTAATATAATATAAATTTATTTATAATTATATCTATTTAATCACAAAAATTAATAAAATTCTTTGTTCATAGCAAAGGACATGTTTGTTTTTTTTTTTTTTATCATAGTTAAGGTTTTTGTTCTATTGAGCAGCAACTATTCCCAAATTCTTTTTCTTTATTCCAAAAATAATAATAATAAATTAAAAAAAAGAAATTAATCAGATATTTCTCGTATATGACGTGTGAGCACAAGTGTCCAATCTAAGGCTGATAAGGACACGCGTCAAACGAAGATGACAGGCAAGCGGCGTTTAGTTTGTGGATTAGATTTAATCAACCCACACTTGTCTTGCACCTTCTAATTTCTTCAAATTGATTGGCAAATATAAAAAATGTTAGGTAAAGTGGAAATTACTCTTTTCAATTTTTTTTTAGTTGAAATTTTATTTTGCTCAATGGCCAAAATATATATATATATATATATATAAATTGTGAGTTGTTTATATTTTATTTGTTTATCAATCACCATTTCAATGAATAAAAATACTCAATATATTTTGCCTCATGACCTATTATTTAATGTTAAACAAAACATTAAATTTAAAAAATTATATTATATTTTATAGTAAATTTCATAAATTGCAAAAAAAAATAATTACTGAAAATATATTTTATAATGTATATTATTGAAAATATATATTATTATATTACTGTATTTAAAAAATATAATATAATATTAAAAGAGTGAATTAGAAAAAATATTAATTTATTTGATTATAACTCAATTTTATTAAAAAAAAATTAAATAATATCTAAATTATTTTTATTAATTTATATTATGTATGAAATTAAATAATTAAGTCAGATACAGAATAATCTTCTTATATAAAACTCATGAATTTCTTTTCTCAATGAAATTTTTTTCTTATCCCTTACGTAAAATATTTTATTAATAAATTAATAAAATTTAGTGAGCATAATATTTTATTTTAACAATATTATATATAAATAAATATAATATTATTAGTTAATAAAAATTATTTAGTCATTTTTTTCAAAAAAAAATAGTGTAATCAAATGCACTATTAACTTAAATTATATAAAAAAATTATATATATACTCTAGTTTTATATATATAATTTTTATTCTCTGTGTATATATATATATATACATCAAATTAATAATTTTTTTATTATCTCCAGGGATGAGTTGCTCTTAGATAATGGACTCTCTAAACTTACCCTGCATATTACTATTGTGCATCAGAGCTTGATAGATAGAATAATAATTAATTTCATATTTTATTTTCCAAAATTAAATAAATAAATATTTTATACAAAACTATTTTTATCATAAATAGTGATATATAGTTAGGTAAATTTGATTATAAGCCAAATTTAAATTTAGAAAAATATTAAAATTTTTAAAAATTTTAATCCTTTAGCTTCTAATTTTCTTCATTAATTAATTTCTATGTTATCATAGTGTGACATAAACCTTGCTAAACACTATTTAGTTCTTATTCAAAGTTCAAACAAAACCAAAAGTCAAAATATGAAATTAGTACTTTTGTCCACTTAACATGAATTTAGCTACCATCTTATACTTTTCTTAAATGTCCAATTATTTTGACTCACTTTTAACCATAATTTTCTTTTATTTTTGTGTAATTAATTCTAATTTTTTTAAAAAATCATGAAATAATAACTTAATAAAAAAATATGATTAAAATTAGACCCAAAAAAAAATTTGAATGATTTAATTGGACATGAAATTAACATACACAGAGGCAAAATTAATATTTTAACCCATTAGCAATCATCTAATTAATGCAATTAATGTGCCAAAATATATAATTCTATTATTATTTTAAAAAAAATTATAACACTCTGAACGTTGAATAAAACTTATTAAATACTTCAATTTATAATTTCATATCTAAAAAACAAATTTAATGTGAAAAATATAGGTTTTAACATATAATAAAAAATAATGGTATAATGATTCAACTTAACAAAATAAGGATAACTACATAGCTAAATATTTTTTACACCAACTTATTTTTATAAATATTTAGAATTGATATGTTTTTATTTGATCAAAATTTTCTTACGATTTAATTTATATGAACTCAAAAAACATAAATTGTTGAGAGAACTCATAATCTAATATTGATTCGACTTGATTATGCATTTCATACCTTATACAAAATTATGACTTATTTAATTTAAAATAAAATAATAAAAATTATATATTTTAAGAATTCCTAAATTATTTTTAAAAAATTAATATATAAGAATATAACCTAACATGACTAATAATATTTTAATTTTGAGAATATATATATATATATATATATAACTCTATCAAATTAAACTCATACCATTCAAATCATTTGCCACCTTAAAAAAATTAATAATGTATATTTTTTTTGTACAAAATTAATCATGTATAATTACTTACCCATTATAAGCAATTTATTAATCATTTAATTCACTTGTAATTAAGATGTAATATTAATTTATTGACTTTATTACATTTCCTTAAGTAGATGAACAAATTTTTTTAAAATTTTTGCAAACATACATTTGTCAAACTTTAATTATTAATCACAACATATCCAAATTTTCAATGTTGTTAATTTTACACAATCTTGAGAGTCAAAGATTATGCCATCCCTACCTCCTTAAGAAATAATTAAGGGAAACATTCATAATTAGTAGTACTAATAATAGTAAATATAGAAAAAGAAAAAAATTCAATTATAAAATTAAATTGTAGTTAATTATTTTTTTTATAAACTTAACTAAAAATTTAGGTTTTACTCACTTCAAAAAGAAAATAAAAATACTTTACAAACATATATGAGCAATATATCCACCTAATATGCATATAATTATCTCTTAAATCTTAGTTTTATTATATTGTATATACAGTTATAATTTGTAAATGATGAAATCTTTAAAAGTGTAGACAACAAAAAAAAAATAGTAGTCTAATAATAAACACGAATTCTTTTAAATAATAGATTTAGAATTAATTTTCTATCTTCGTACTAATATAAAAAAGAGAGATAAAGAGAGTTCAAGGCGAGAGTTACAAAAATAATAAAAATTAACTATTAAATAATAAGGCTATAAATAAAATAAAATAATAAATTTTAAAACCACTTTAAAAATATTTTTAATTCATTCAACATATCTATAATTTGTGATTCATAAAATATTTAAATATTGATTCCATTACTTACTATGAATTTTATATGTGAGTTAATACCAAAAAAAAAGTAATTTCCAATTTTTACCAAAAAAAAAATTAAAGATTGAATTTCATCTTTAAAATTTTGAAGATGTACAAAAAAAATAATAAAATGGGTTGGGTGGTGGGGTTCAAATAATATATAAGTGTTTTTGATGTTTTGTCAAAATAGAAACTAAGCTTAAGATCTTTATTAAGTTTTGTCTTTGCTATTCATTAATTGTTTGTTGCTTTCTTTCACTCTCATACCTATATATATATATATATATATAGTCATATTAGACGGTGATTATAAAGAAATATGCAAATTTTCAAAGATTTGATACTAATTATAGATGACTAAACTATAACAATAATACATTTCATCACATATATAAGGAAAGAGAAAGAAAAAGGATAAGAAAGATATTGATAGAGAGTACATTCAAGCATGCTTAATCTCACTATTTAGTTAAAAAAAAATTATTTAAACAAGTAATTAAAAGTTAATATTTGATGTTTAGATTTTTAATATTGATTTAGAATACTATATTAACAAAAATCATATTTTAAAATTAATCTTATAATAATTAAAATATTATATATATTTATTTATTTTCCCACATTATCAATAGTTGATATTTTTAGTTGTTGATGTAAAAGTAAAATGTGTATCAATATATAATAAGTGTTCATTAATATGGGTTCAAGTTGGATCAATTTTTTTAAAAGAATATATAAAAAATTAAATACTGTTAAATTTTTAATATTATATTTTTTTCTTATTAATGATACTCTAAAAATTAATTTTTAAAATTGAAGAACCTTTTTTTACATTAACTGGATCATATTTTTATATTTATTTAGATATAAAATTATTCATATTTTATCAAATTATAGGTAACTCATCACAAATACATGAAAGTCTAATCAACTTGCATATATAATAAAATGAATCAAACCAATATTTTTAGGTAATTCGGTTAATTATTTTTTAATATATGCGTATAAAAGTAATTGAGAATATAATATAAAGTTTGAGCATTGATCAATTAATATCATACAATGTGACGTGTGATGGATGACACTTTAATCAATGTTTCTTAGGTTATTATTATTATTATTATTATTAAATTGATATTTGTCAAAAATGCATTTCCCATGCAAAAGCCTAACGCGTCAAAAATAAATGACCTTTTTTTTCCTTTTTTTTTAAAAAAAATTTTTACTTTTTTTAATTTTCTATAACCGCTTTCCTTTATAGAGATAGATGGTAAATAAATATATAAAATAAGACCCATTCAAATCCGACCACATTGACCTATATATTGTTTTGAAGAATTCTAACAATCATATGCATGCACATTTAACAAAATACTAATCAATCCCTCGTGTCCTTGTGCTCAAATTTCAGAATGTAACAAGCAGTCAATTATACAAGGAAGAAGGAACAAACCAAAATTTCCAATTTTTTACCAATACACATGCACGCAATGCAACCACGTACACAACTACGCAATTTGTCATTTAAACCCTCAAGGGAAAAAATAATTATAATCCATGTATTCATTTTAGCATGGAGCGGATATTACTGCAGTAGACCCTAATTCCACTTCAATAGAAAAAATGTATGCATTAGAGTCCTACCAACACTAATTTCCTTAAGTATTTCATTAATCACATTTGATTAACTTACAAGATGAATGCATCAACCGATAATAACACTCACCTTGCAGACTCAGTAGGTTGATCACCAACACCAACGGGTTTTATGCAACTTGGGGAACCTTGAACGATTTTAGTATCCGGCGACTCTTTCAAAGTAGACTCGTGATATATAGTCTCATGTCACATCAGGAATGCTCCTAAACACCACAATCTGAATGAGGGCTAGGAGGAATTTGTATGTTTGAGTCAGAATGACTATCAGCACTATCCGGATTTGCAGACATTACAGGATTTTTTATTGGATTCTCATCATGAGGCTCCACTGCTACTGAAGCAGGTAGAGTCACTGTGGAACCATCAGCGGATGCTTTCACTGAAACCTCTGTTTCCTTTGTTGAATTCTCATCATGAGGCTCCACTGCAGCTGAAGCAGGAAGAGTCACTGTGGAACCAACGACAGCATCCCCAGGGATTATGGGATTCTCAGGACTGCTAATACCAAGGGTGTACTCTTTGGTGGCTCTTTCGAAGAATGAACTGTTTCATTTCCAAACTCAACCCGTGTCATCCCTGAAGTCTCTGTTGGGCTTTGAGATGCAACAGCTGAAACCACCTCATTACCAGAAGACCCTGGAATAGGGCCAGACTTTTCATCAGGCGCTGGTCTACCAGAAGGAACATTCTCCCTTTCACCAATACTAACTGGAACTGTACAGGTGACCTCCATATTAGCAGATGCGATAGACCTTTTAGAAGTCAGTCCTGAATCTGCTGCATTTTCAACAGAGCCATCATTTTTCTGAATACGAGGCTCACCTAAAGCAGGTGCATGGTCCTCTTAAATCATGACACCAGCACCAGAGTCGGACTGTCTAGAACAGTCAACTGAAGTCCCTACAGCTCGATATGCTGTTTCCAAAGTTGGTAACCACAGGTATCTCACTAGCTACAGGTATAACAGGGGCATTTCTACCTTCACTCCCAGAAGACTCACCCATTTTATTTTGTGATGAGCAGGTCTCAGAGAAAATCTCCATCACATGTGCAACATCAGTACTAGCAGTTGTCTGACTTTGGCCAATAGTAGAAATTCCACTAGTATCCTTTCTTTCCATATCTGGGCCAACCATACCAGTAGGCAAATGTGTCTCCTGAAAATTTTTGACAAATATATATTAGTCAGAGAATTAAACCTAAGCAAAATGACCCAAAAAAAAAACAATGGTCCATTGGCATCACAAAAGATGAATGATTAAAAAAAATTAACAGATTCATGACTCTTAACTTCAGGAATATGATATGAAGGTTATTAAATACAAAAAAAATAGTTAAGAGGATCCAATAGAACATTTTGGTGAAAATAGCCTAGAATTACTTGAAATGTGACAAAACATGTGAAAGAAATTGGTACCTGGGTTACATTTGCAGGTTCTTCACAACATGCAGATTCTGTAGGATGATCACCAACACCATCAGCTTTTGTGCAACTTGGGGAACCTTGAATGATATTAGCATCTAGTGACTCTTGCAAAGTAGACCCAGTAACATTTTGAGATACAGTCTCTGTCACAGCAGGAATTTGTATGTTTGAATCAGAATCTGCATGAGAGCTAGGAGGAATTTGTATGTTTGAGCCAGAATGACAATCAGCACCATCAGGATTTGCAGACACTGCAGGAATTTCTAGGCCAATTACAAGTGGAGTCACTGCAGAATCATCAGTCGATGCTATCGCCGAAACCTCTGTTTTCACTGTGGAATTCTCATCATGAGGCTCCACTGCAACTGAAGCAGGTAGAGTCACTGCAGAATCATCAGCCGATGCTTTCACCGAAACTTCTATTTTCTCTATTGAATTCTCATCACGAGGCTCCACTGCAACTGAAGCAGGTAGAGTCACTGCAGAATCATCAGCCGATGCTTTCACCGAAACCTCTGTTTTCTCTACTGAATTCTCATCATGAGGCTCCACTGCAACTGAAGCAGGTGGAATCACTGCAGAATCATCAGCCGACGCTTTCACCGAAGCCTCTGTTTTCTCTATTGAATTCTCATCATGAGGCTCCACTGCAACTGAAGCAGGTGGAGTCACTGCAGAATCATCACCCAATGCTTTCACCGAAGCCTCTGTTTTCTCTATTGAATTCTCATCATGAAATAAACTAAAAAAGGGAATTCCATCAATAAGATATTGTCAAATTATCACTTCTATATTCTCTTGATAATAACGGTCCTCGTCAAAATTGGAACATCTAAATCCAGCACCTTGAAAAATCATAAATGAAGTTTCTAGAAAAAAAAAAAAAACTTTGATTTATTGAAACTTTATATTTAATGCTTACCAGCACCAAGAGATGAAGTCATTGCCTGCTGCAATGGAATTTCTGCTGTCACATTACCAGACACAGAATTAGAAGAAAACCTAGGAACTTGAGATCTTTCAAGGGGCAACCCTGTTTTATTTTGATTCCCCGCGCTCCTAGAAGATAGAGTTTCATCAGCAGATGGCAGAGAGCCACCTTGGTGTTGTCCTGCAGATACATGAGCAAAGGATACTTCAAGCTGGCTACCACTGGGAATCATATTAAATGTATTTTCACTGCCTCTAGCTGCAAAATCTCCCGGTGAGTCCATCTTATTAGTTTTAGCCTTCCTCTGGTTAACTACAGAATTTCAAGCATCAAGTCGTTGTGGGTTATCAACACGTGCATCTGAGGAAAAGATGAATCACCCCTCTTCCTCTTAGCAGCAGCCTTTTTTCCATCCTTTTGATTGCCCCCTCTTTCTTGGGATTGAGAGTTGGCAGATCTTGTGTCCAAACTAGAAGGACTTTCATGATCAAAAGACTGACTGCTCCTATGAGTTCCAGATCCTTGATAATAATCATGTCCAGCACCACTTGGACCAACAGGTGGCCTGCTAGAAGCATATGGGTCTACTTTAGGTGCTTCATTTTCAGTCAAACCCGCTTTACCATCTTTTGTAACTCCAACAGCCTGAGAAGATCCTACATAATGATGTTCCAATTTAGTTATGATTGACAAAATCTATGCTAAATCTGAAAAAATGAATACTAGATTTAATTATGATTATTCACAATTGTATCATCAACATACGAAAGATAAAGAGAACCAAAAAACAGTCCGCTAAACATTATTGTACCTGCAGAGTCACCCATTTGAGTTCCACCAAAGGAAGGCGAGATGACATCAACGCCTCAATATCAAGACCATGTTGGATAATGACAGTCTCCATGGCCCTTAAATAAAGAAAATTAGATCAGATAAACCACCAGAGAAGGAAGATATCCATGTTACTAAATTGGAGAAAACAAGAATGCCAACTAATAAGTCAAACGGCTGCAATGACTATAGAACAAAACAGAAGTATCAGAGACAAGCAGATAGCAGGAAAATAACACGAATATCATATATTGTTTAACAAGAAAATAATACAAAACCAGAGATTAAAGAGAACAAATTAAATAAAGGCTGACACACTAGTTTTCAGATCCTAATTATGAAGCAAGCCAGACCCATAAAACTGACAGTCCAAATCTGCTGTTCCATATTAAGCCATTTTTTCACACAATAATACTATTCAATTTTAGTTCTAAAGAAATCAAAATATTTTTATGGACAATGCAGGATACAAGATAAGTAGCATTCTAGAATGATAGGATCTGGAACTTAATAAATTACCAAAAAATAAATTGAATCTTATTTTTCCAGTATGCGCATACCACTGTATACAGCCAACCCCGATTGATATTGGGATTAAGGGTTGAGTTGAGTTGAATGTACCATTGTAATCTTAATCCTAATCACATATGATATTTGATGATATTAGAGTCAAAATAGTTACATACATTAGAACTGCCACTTAAGAGGTGTTGTTAGGCTTAGTTTATAAGCTGGTCAAATCAGCTTATAAGCTCTAAAATTAAGTTGATGCGTATGTTTAGACAATTCTATAAGCTTATAAGCTCAAATTATAAGCTAAAAAAAAATAAATTAAGGGATACCAACTTATTATTTTGGTACTTATAAATACTTAACTAATAAGCAAGATTGACCAAATAATTTACTATATTGTCCTTATTTATTTTAATAAATCTCTTAATAATATACATTTACATCTGTTTTAGTCATTTTAACAATAAATGAGCTTATAAACTATTATTTACCAAACATATTTAAGTGTTTATCAGTCACTTATAAGCACTCAAAACAAACACGCAAATGTTTAAAATTTTAAATGCTTATAAGCCATATTAACTTCTAAATGCTTAATGATTATAAGAAAATTTTTAAAAGTTAGGCCAAACACCTTCTAATCAAACCAAAATAGTACCATGTTCTAATTTCATTGTATCAAAAAAGCGAATTTCCATATTCTCAATTCCTTGCCTAAAAAATTAAAAAAAAAAAAGTGTATAAAACAAGTTTGTCCTACAAAATCAATCTCTATAATTGGGGCCTAGGGAGCTCAAAGACTGGGGAGACTTATTGCAAGGGCTTATGACACAACTACACTTATAAGCTTGAGACCAAATCTATCCCAAATCTGAAGGTATTAAGTCTACATGCACTTTTCATTTATGCGTGCTTCAAGTAGACCATCTTTTTCCAATTTCACACTTCAAATCCCAACATAATTGAATGCTTTGACTTTAATCTCATTTAAGAATGATTCTGAATATTGTCCTCACATAAGAGGAAATAAATCTCACACTTAGATTTATATCACTTGGCTCTCTCACTTCATTAGCATAAAAAGATTATAAATATCTAATTAACACAAAAAAAATAAAAATAAATAATAACAAAGATAAGGATTTCACCTTGATATCACTTGATATGGCATTGAATGTTCCTTCCCACTAGCTTTCATGTGTTGTAATATCTGAATGCATACATAACAGTTACAATTTAGGAGTACGAACGATATCTAAATTCACAAGTATTACATACATGCATAATAATCAACAGTACAAACATTAAGAAAAAAAAAAGGCAATTAGAATCCACAAGAAAATCGGGAAACAACAGAGAACGTTTATCAAGTGAATAAAAATATACACAACGCACCACATAGAGTTTTGTAGCCAATTTTGCTGGTTCATCTTTAGAATCTTGAATGAGTTTTTGCAGAAACTTGGCAGCCTCAAACTCAACATTATGCTAAGGTTGCGAAGAGGACGCCATCTCACCTAACCTACAAAATTCTAAAATGGAATAATTAAATAGACAAAAGAACTAGTTTCTGCCATATCAAATATTAAAATTTCGCTCCAAATATTTTAATTTATAGCTCAATAAACAGCATTACTCAAAACATCTAAACATCTTCTAAAGCTAATAATATCCACTCACTTGCAATATAAACAAGTAATTAAAGTTCTACTATACCGGCATATAATTTTGTGCTTAAATCAGTAAAAAAAAATTGTTCCTAATACTTCACATTATCCTAATAATCACAAAAATTGACTTGGAAAGCAATGGAGAATCACAAATTCAGCTTGATAAACTAATGGTTTCCAGAAATTTTCTTTTTTCCGAGAAAACCATTTTCGATGGAAAAGGAAAGCGATAACGAATATACAGTAAAAGTAGCTACATAAACAGCAATATGATTACCTGATCGGAGATCCGACCGGAAAATTGCAGGATATATTGGCTTCAGTAACTGAGCTTACAAAGAGAGAGAGAGAGAGCGATCGCGTAAACCTCAAAAAGAAGATGAATTCCTCACCGACTTCAGGCAACCAATTCGTTCATTTTATCTGGCACTTGCGAAGATATTCGGAGTGTGGATGTTACCTCGAAATTACTAAAACGCCATGTACTTGCTCCCCTTTCTTTCTTCTTGTCTCGAGTCCAATCAGACCGATAAATTGAAAAATTAAACTATGTCTTTTTTTATTTTTTTATTTTTTGAAAGCCAATAATAATTCTTAGTATACTATGTAGTTTTAGTACACGAGATGGACACTTTTAAATTTGAGTTTTTTTTTATAAATTATATTTAAAAAGAAAAAATATCTAAAATATTTGAATTCGAGACCTAAAAAAAATTAATATAAATTTTTAATCATTAAATTAAAATTTGATGATTACATTGAGTTATTTTTAAAAGTAAAAATTAAAAAATTAAATAAAAAAGAAAAAAAAATATTTTTAAAAAATATTTTTATTTTTGAGTGTATTTACAAAATTTCAATAAGAAGATTATATAATTTAATTTTTTAATTTTCAAATAATCTAAATTTTAAAAAAAATTGTTTTTAAATTTAACTGAAAAGATTTTATGTGTATATTTTTTTATATAACGAGGGTAAGTTTTGAAAATATTTACACTTTTGGGATTTGTTTATATTTTTGGATTGATAAAAAATTAAGTGTTGTGTAAAAAAAACTGAAGTTTCAAACATTTTTACTTTTATTCTTCCTTTTAAATACTCAAAAAATGAATTTTTAATTTAAAAATATTTAATTTGCATCTAATAAAATTTAAAAAAAATGAATATTTTTAAAAATTATAAATTATTTAAAAAAAAATTGACTTGTCATGTAATTCTTTTTATAGAGATTTTAGTACACCCTAATTTTCCTCATCCGTGGTAAGCTAAGGACAAACAATAAGTTAGATAGAGCTATTGCTGACCAGTTGCCTGTATTATTATAATAAAAGTTGTTAAATAAGATCTTATGGTGAACCAATGAAAAATAAAATATCATGAGTTTAAGTAAGATATTAAAAATAATATTATAATAACTAAAATTAAGTAAATATTAAATATTACATAAAATAAATAAGTTAATAAACTTCTGTTCTAATAATTAAAACAATTAAAATTAGTGTATATAATTAAAATTTATAAATTAATTATTAAAATGACAGTAATAAAATTTCACAACAATAAGTTAACGTAAAATAAAGTATTTAAATCTAACATTTTATAGCGTTATGGTAAAAATAATAGCATAAATAGTAAAAATATAATTGTAAAACATGAGTATTCTCTATACACCTTGATGCAAATTAAATTAGAATAATTTTGTTAAATATAAATAATTTAATGGATGTAAATTTATTATTTGCTGAAAGAAGCTAGGAACATAATGAAATTAAATTAAAATCAGAATGATATATAATTTATTTTGTTTATTTAGTTTAGTTTGGAATCGAATTTCTTTTTGTTAAATATACTCGTTCTTTGTCAAATTATATTGAATGGTATAATGATTCTCCTTCTTTTTGTTGTTGATACTTTGATTAATGATATATGATTTTTTATTTTAAAAATGAAATTAATTTTATGAAATCTTTTTCTACAAATAAATTATGTATTTCAAAATAATATAAATGTCTATAGATTATCAACCACAATTATTTGTAGTGGAGTCAAATTTTACAATAAAATTATAGTTTTTATTAATGATTATTTAATTATTAGTGTAGATACAATTTTTTTTATCAATAATAAGAAAAATTCATTAAAAAAAGAGATACAAAAGTGTTTTCATGAATAGGAGTATGACAATCTTCAATACTTATGGAAGGATTCCATTACTAAGAAATAATATCCCCTTTGTACAATCACTATTAATAATATAATCTCATATTGAAAAAATAACAAAATTAACAACTTAAATCCGGTGAATGATGATTGCTCATATGTTTAGTGTTATATATTTTAAATTGATAAGGAATGTTAATAACAGTCACTTTAAAGAATGACTGTTCAACAATCTCTCTCCTATTTGTAAGAAAATAATTATTATAAGTTCATTTATTAAGAGAGATATTATAATATATATTTTCAAACCAATAGAAGAGAGATTGTTGAACAATCACTATTTGAAGTGACTGTAATTAGCATTTCTCTTGGGTTGATTATTCTAAGTCTATCATCTCTCATTTTTTTATATATCCAAAAATCTTCATTTTAAGTTTTAATATGGTATCAGAGTAGTTATTCCATTGTATTATTTCATCTATTATCCAATATTCATTTTGGTCTTATTGTCTAATTGATTGTTGTTGAGTTCTACTGGTTATCCGATGTTCATTCCGGCCCAGTTGATTCATCAATTGTCCGATGTTCATTCCAATTTAGTTATATGATTAATTACAAATTTTTTCACTGGTTGTCCAAGTGGCATGATCATTCAGGGAAGTATTAAAATTGTATATTTCAAATGTCAACTGTCCTAGTTGCCACTTGAGGGGGAGTATTGAGAATATAATCTCACATTGAAAAAATAATAAAAATATCAACAACTTAAATATGGTGAATGATGATTGTCCATATATCTAGTGCTAGACATTTTGAGTTGATTGTCCTAAGTCTATCCTCTTTCATTTCTCATATTTCCAAAAATCTATAATCCAAATCTTAATAACCACGACTATTGAAATTTCAAAACAAGTCTTACGTAGATAAAATAAAACAACTCCTCAAGAGGGTTCACAAATGAAAATATTGAAAATGAATTAAGATCAAATATTGCTGTAGAGATGAATGAGGAAATGAGAGAGCATAATCTCTCTTGCTAAAACTCCAGTGAGAATAGCTCATGCAAGGCAATTAAAATGAGCTACAAAAAACGTTGATAATTTGAAAAGATTAAAGATGGAAGTAGAAGATTGGCATGCCTTTAAATAACCTGAAAAAATCTATGGAGACTTTAATAAAATTGCTGAAATTTTGATTAGATAACATCTCTATGCTACTAGATCTACAAAAAAAAAGCCACTCACTAAAGGATTGGGAGATAAATCCATCATAAGAGTGGAAGCCAAAAAGTCATTAAAAGTTAGATTTGGAGAAAAAAGCCACAAAAAACCTGAAGACATAAAGAAAATTTATATAAATAAAAAAAGAAACACTTTGGTCGGCAACAGCCCTAGGTTGAGAACTGAAGAAAGAAAGGCCTTTGAGAATAAGGGAGAAACTTATCTTGGAAGCTACTTGTTTTTATGGATCTAATAAATACAAAAATTATTGATAAAAATGTTATATTCATTAATTTAAATTGAAAAATATATTAATTTAAATGTGATATATCTATTATTATAAAGTCAAGTATGTCTGTCATATACAAATTTTATTGCATCTTAATCAATGTAAATATGATTAGATAAGATGTTAAGAGCACATATGTTAATTTTCTATGATAATTTTTATTAATGTGAGCTCATAATTTTACTTTATGATGACATGCAACTATATAAGATCACATTTGTATATAAAGACAATATATAAACTTTCATGAACTGGAACGGAACTAAGGGGGTCATTGGGGGACCAATTTCTCCTTTTGGCAATTATAACTGACTTTGAATTGACTGTATTGTGCATAAAGTAATATTAATACTAAATGCACAAGTAGGTCTTCAGACAACTCAAGCTTTAGTGCCTTAAGTTTTGAAGCAATATGAGACATCTTCATGATGTACTCCCTAATATTTCCCTTGTATGTATACTTCATTGAAATCAAGCTAGCTAAAAGCGTACTTGTTTCAGCCTTATTGTTTTTTTGCAAAATGTTTCTCAATTTTAGCAAGGAACTCACTGGATTAGTAGTCTGGTCAGATACTGCCCCTCTAAAGGCTTCTGAAATGCCGCACTTAATGATTATTAGACTCAAGCGATTGGAGGGTTCCTACTTCTCAAAGTATCTTCTAGCATCAGAAGTACTTTTAGCCGTAAAAGGAGGGGCTGCTCATCTCTCAATGCAAGGTCTAGATCCATGCAGCCAAGAACGATTAACACGTTCTCTTTCCAATCCTTGAAATTTGACCCATTAAGTATGAGAATATTATCTGCATTAGCAGACACAGTAGTAGCAAATGTAATTATTGTATAAAGAATAAACCAAATAAATATATATGTTCACATAACAAGCTAAATGATTAATCTTTAAATTGTAAATAAATATTGAGTGCATCTCAAGATACCTAGCACAACATTGATATCAAATTTTTAGACAATAATATTAATTTATAAGTGGTACTCTCTGTATAGTGATCAAATATTGACAATAACTCCTATCAAACAAGAAGCCTATCTTTGAATTAACTTATTATTTACATGAAAACCTTATAATTATGACATATTTATCATGACAAGTGTTTGTGCAATTTGACAAAATATTTTTCTTCCTTAGGGCCTATTAATATCCGCATGAATTAATACAAACACAAATATCTTAACATTTTTCTATAAGCTAATCTACATAAGAGAAGTCATTTTGACAACATCTTATTTCAACTAGTTATATTAAATGTTAGACGTATTATAAAAGTTATAATGATGTACCAAAATTATTTAAAAATAATAATATTAACAATATAAGATTAAGTCCAAATGTGAATAAAAGTATATTAAATCATTGTAAAAGTCATTTACATTAAATCATATAGCCTCATTTAATTTCCTTAGTATACATGTATGTATATATATGTATGCATACACGCCCTACTAGGCAGTGTAGTTTTATCACAATATGGTGACATAAATTAAACTATAACATGCATCACCATGTATATAAAACATGCATTTACCACTTATAGAATTTTATTCAATTCTCTTAATATCTAAAATCCATAATCATCCTAATATAACCACAGAAATTCCAAATTTGAAATCTGCAGATTCAATCATTTAATAACCAAATATATGTGAATTTGAATATACCCATGTATATCAAACTAAAAATTGAAGCTTTAGTCACATAATATAAATAATGTTGTTACATTATAATATATATATATATATTTATACATATTGCCACAGTACCCAAAAACTCTTACATGTCCATATATATTGCATTTCACATGCATATAACAATATATCATTATATATATATGGCATTTGACATCGGAAATTTCTTAAATGTGCAACAATATCAAAATTATCATGGAAAAGCAATTATACCTTAATGATAAATTAAAAAAAATTGCAGGACTTAGAACAATATATTTCTTAATTATAATTAATTATGATTAATCAAAAAAAATTTCCTTAATCAACCAAAATTTCTAAACTTGAGTGAATTATCTATCATGTGCATTCAAATCCACCAATGCACAGAGACCAAGTTTTTTTTTTTTTTTTTTTTTATTAAAGAGACTCAATTCAAACTGTAAGACATTAAAATATATTTCAAGTCCATTTGTTTTCTTAAATAAGAATGAATTGAACATATTTGCTTAGGGTGGCTACAGTGAGATGAGAAATTATTCCATCATTAAGTCTTATGTGAATTCCCATTACTGTGCATATATATTAATTCAATCAATAATATAAAACATGAACCATAATTTCAAATTAACCCTAATCTCAAACAATCAACAATGAAGTGGCTCTGATATCACTTATAAAAAAATTATTTAATTCTAAAACATAAAATTATATTTTATATTGAATACAATGAGAATAAAAGAAAAGAAATTGGATGGAGACATACCTTGATCCATGGTATAATTAATTATTCTTGATGACGGGATGAGTTAGATTCTTCCAATTTAGAAATAGCCTTAGAATTTTCTGTATATTTTTCTCTTGAAGCTTAAAAAAAAATAATGTAACTATTTTAAATTGAGAACCATAACCATTCAAAAAGACATATCCTTTTACTCTATTTTTAATTTAGCCTCTCATCAAATTAAAATTTTCAATTAGGTACTTACACATTAAATTCATAATAATTTAATATCTTTAAGTTAATTATTAATTTATTGGATCACCAATTAAATTAGCTATATTTTAAGATAACAATACGCATTAAATGACACATATATACCCATATAGTGAATTTTTTCCAATACTCCATAGTCTAAATATTAAATTTTATAAATCACAATTAAAACGGATTATACCTTAAGATAATATTATATATTTAATTCACATATATTTGCCCACATTTTTCTAACATTTTATTTTTAAATAAAGAATTATTTTTAATTTTTGTTTTATATCTTTTAAAACATGTTTTATATTTTTAAAAATTATATCATAATAATTAAATTTTTAATTATTAAAAAATAAAAAATTTAAAAAATAATCATCAAAAACTGATTTTTACAATAAAAAATTTTATTGTTGTAAATACCTTATATTAATTTTTTTATTAATATAAAACATTTTCTCAAACTCAAAATTTTTAAAATTATATTTTATAAATTTCATATTTAATATCAAAACAATTTTTATTTAATAGAAAAATCCAAAATTTGATAACATTATTAAACACATTTTATCTTTTGTAAAAAAAATTTAAAAAAATAAAAATCATTCCTAACATAACCGTACTTTACGCAGTTTTTTCTATATCTTTTATTAACTTTATTAATAATCTATTTCATAAAACTAAAAATAATTTTTTGCAAAAAAATAATGAAGTCGGGCATTCTAACAAAACACGAAGGACATGACATACGACATATGAACCAGAACCATCATTGTGTCCGACATTTTATAGGATTGCGATGTGGCAAGTCAGTATATGAGTTGGATTTCCCTCTCTCTCTTTCTACACTCAAATATCTATAAAAAAGAAAATTGGCCCGACTCTGTAATTGTCGTTCTGGCAAGTGGCCGCCAGCTAACCGCCGTGTTGGCTTCGACTTTTTCTCTGCCGTCAGCCTCCACAGCTCCTCTCTCTTTCTCTCTCTCGACAACAAAACCTAAAAGCCAATAAATCTCGAATTTCTTCTCTTTCACTCTTTAATCTCTATTATCACAATCGTAATTGCAAAATTTTCCTAATGAAGGAAATTCTTAGATTTTTGTTCTTATAAACCCTAGAAATCGAATCAAATCCGCCAATTATGGACTCACCTCTCATAATCTCCCCAATTCCTTCAATGAATCAATCTTTTTCTATTCCTCCTTCTTCCGGCGACGGCGATTTCAATGTCCCCGGCCCCTGGTTCGGTAACATAGAGTACCTCCTCAATATTTCAGCTATCGGTTTATTCTTTTGTGTCTTTATTTTCATCTTCGTCAAGCTTCGGAGTGACCATGGACGAATTCCTGGCCCTTCTGCTCTTGCCTCTAAGCTTCTTGCTGTCTGGCATGCTACTGGACGAGAGATCGCCCCCCACTGTGGTGCTGACGCCGCACAGTTTCTTATAATTGAAGGTGGTAGTTTTGCTATTCTATTAGGTATTGCTGTTTTGTCGATTTGTATCATTCTTCCGTTGAATGTTTATCGCGGGACAGCTTTGCTTGATGATCAATTCTCCAAGACTACTATTAATCATATTGAAAAGGGTTCTGGGTATTTGTGGATTCATTTTCTGTTTGTTGTTATTATTGTTGGTTTGGTACATTTTGGTATCTCTTTGATTGAAGAGAGGTTGAGGATTACTAGATTTAGAGCTGGGAATGGGAATTTGAATGACTCAAATATGAATTCTAGTGCAATTTTTACTATTATGGTTCAGGGATTGCCTAAGAGTTTGGGGGATGATAGGCGTGTGTTGCGTGATTATTTCCAACATAGGTATCCTGGTAAGGTTTATAAGGTTATTGTGCCTATGGATTTGTGTACATTGGATGATTTAGCCACTGAATTGGTTAGGGTCAGGGATGAAATTACTTGGTTGGTTGCTAGAATTGAATCTAGACTTTTACCTGAAGAAAATGATAATGACATTGTGGGAGAGAGTTTTAGGGAGAGATTAAGGAGCTGGATAATTTATTTGTGCAGAAGGGTTAAGCGTTTGTGGGATCAGATGATGGATAGATTATGTTACACAGATGAAGAAAAGTTGATGAAATTACAAGAAGTTAGAGCAGAACTGGAGTCAGATTTGACAGCATACAAGGAAGGCTATGCACCAAGTGCAGGAGTTGCGTTTGTGATTTTCAAAGATGTTTACACTGCCAATAAAGCTGTTCTGGATTTCCGAAATGAGAGGAAAAGGCGTTTTGGTAAGTTCCTTTCGGTTATGGAGTTGCAGTTGCATAGAAATAAATGGAAAGTTGAACGAGCCCCATTGGCAACAGATATTTACTGGAACCATTTGGGTTCAACAAAGTTTTCGTTGAGGCTGCGGAGATTGTTTGTCAACACATGCTTACTGTTGATGCTTTTATTTTTTAGTTCTCCTCTTGCAGTCATAACAGCCTTGACAAGTGCTGGTCGAATTATTAATGCAGAAGCAATGGATCACGCCCAATCATGGCTGGCTTGGGTGCAAACTTCCAGCTGGTTTGCATCCCTGATTTTCCAGTTCCTTCCTAATGTTATTATATTTGTGAGCATGTATATAATAGTCCCTTCAGCTCTTTCTTATTTGTCCAAGTTTGAACGGCATCTCACCTTGTCTGGGGAGCAAAGAGCTGCACTTATGAAGATGGTTTGCTTCTTCCTTGTAAATCTTATTTTACTGAGAGCTCTGGTTGAGTCTTCTTTAGAAAATGCAATCTTGAATATGGGTAGGTGTTACTTGGATGGAGAAGATTGCAAGAGGATTGAGCAATACATGAGTGCATCATTCCTGTCAAGATCATGCCTCTCTTCTCTTGCATTTCTAATAACAAGCACTTTCTTGGGAATATCTTTTGATCTATTAGCTCCAATCCCTTGGATAAAGAAGAAGCTTAAAAAATTTCAGAAGAATGACATGCTCCAGCTGGTACCAGAGCAAAGTGTAGAGTACCCCTTGGAAAATCAAACCATAGATAGTCTTCAGAGACCATTGATGCATGATAATGTGTTCGACTCTCCCAGACTGATTGATCCAGAGGGACAAGATCTCTCAGAATATCCAATCAGCAGAACATCTCCCATGCCCAAGCAGAAATTTGATTTTGCACAATATTATGCATTTAATTTGACTATATTTGCCCTGACCTTGATATATTCGTCGTTTGCTCCAATTGTGGTCCCTGTCGGTGCAGTTTATTTTGGGTATAGGTATGTTGTTGACAAGTACAACTTTCTTTTCGTATACAGAGTCCGGGGATTTCCAGCAGGCAATGATGGGAGGTTGATGGACACAGTATTATGTATTATGCGGTTCTGCGTTGATTTATTCCTCCTTTCAATGCTTTTGTTCTTTGCAGTCCAAGGAGACTCCACAAAGTTACAGGCCATTTTCACTCTTGCATTATTAGTAATGTACAAATTATTGCCTCCTGATAATGATAGTTTTCAACCAGCGATTTTGGACGGCATCCAGTCTATTGACAGTATTGTAGATGGAGCTATTGACTATGAGGTTTTTTCACAACCCAGGTTTGACTGGGATACATATAATTCATGATATGAATATGAATCTTAACACTATTCAGTAATTAGTTGTTTCTTCATTGCACATAGAGGCAAAATCTTTTTGTGGTGATATATGTGGGGTTATTTGTATAGTTTATTTATTTATTTTTGTCCCTTTTAAATATCCTCTTTTTAACTGTCTTCTAACTTGTTAGGGTTTCTTGCTACATTTTTCTCTATAATCTTTTTAATATGAAAGAGTAAATTCTGTCATAAATCGATCATAAAACCAAATTTTCTATTTTTCTGTTGTGCTGATCTGCGTCAATCAGTTGTTTGTTGTTTCTGGGCATAGATTGTTTTGAATTGTTGTGGCATCACACAATTTTTCAGCTGGGGCTAGAAAGTTCTGAAACTTTACTGGTACAATATGGCAGCTAGCAGGATTTGACCATATTGCTTTTAAGATGTAGAAGTTTGTCAAAGGTATCCTTAATTTGAAATCTATGTTTTGCATATATTACACCATCAGTCAGTATTTTGTTCCTTTACCGATGGATACCATTATTCGGAATCAATCTTAATTCTAGTAATATTCTGCATGAAGCAGATAGGAAAATTCGACATTGTTCTTATCATTTGAAGTTACTTATTGCTATTAATTCCGCCTGATAACTAGGTTTTTCAATTTGTTCCTGTGAGCTATTAGTTGTTTGAAATTACAAGTGGGTTTGTTTGAGGACAGTTTTTTAAGTTTTATCAGGTTAGTGACTGATGCACTTGTCATCTCTGATTTTGAACAGTAAGAGACAGAGAGAAGTTATGATTAATCCCTTTATTTGTCCATTACCTTTTACTCTAAATGGTAGAATGAGGGCTACTTATGTGTTGAATGAAACCTCTGTGTGACCTCAAGGTTTTTTTTTAACATGATGGAGAGAAGTTGAGAAAGTTTGAATTCCCTGTTCTTTTTGAGATATGTGAATGCCCTGTTCCTTTTTTTTTAAAATATTACATTATATTGGAAAAGGAAGAATCGATAACACATGGAAGATACACTTGCATTATGTTAGGTAAGAGTACGAAATTAGAAAAAAAAAGGCTGGTAATAGAATGTGAAAATTTCTTGGCTTGCTGGCCCTGTATACAGTTATAGAAAATGATTGAGGGGGGATTTGAAAGAGACGATTGTTGTAAGTAGCTTATGATTATTGGGATATGAAAATGTTGGTTTTGTGAAGCAAGACAAAATTTAGGCTCCTTCCATTTGCATTAGTTGGACTCTAAATACGAGGATGGAAGCGATTCCCTCTTTTTGTCTCAAATTAATAAACATAATTTTGTTTTTTATTTGTTTCAAATTATAATATATTTATGCTTGTAATAAGTTAATTAACATAAATTAATTAATATGTTAAATTTTATTATAATTTTATTTAATATTATTTATTAAAAAATATTTAATATTTTATGATAAAATAATAATAGAAAAAAAGAAATTTATGTGAATTTATGTCTCTAATAAAAATAATTATTTTTTAATTATTATAAAATAAAAAATATCTCTATTAATTTAAAATATGTCTGCATATTCTACACTCCAGAATGGATGAACGAAACATCCCCACAAATCTTTTTATACATTTCTCTATCTATTGGCGTTTATTTATTTTTTTTTAAAAATGTGCTTTTTTATTTATAATATTTATGCACAGCTTTTTATGTACTCTCTCTATTTTACTTTATATATTATTTTAAAAAATTTTACAAATGTTAAAAAACTAATTAGAGTTATCAATATATTTTTAATTAAAATCCTTAATTAATAGTATTTTTCTAATATTTACACTATTAATTTTTTTATTCATTAATAATAGTATTAAATATAAATGATAAATTAATAAATAATATTAAAATTTTATTTTGATATTGTTTAACGTTAAATATTTTTAAATAAAATTAGAACTTTAAGGTGATATTTAAATTGAAACTGAAACGAGGTAGTATATGATTTTATTCTAGCATTCAATTCCATTAGAATTTGAACTTCAATCTCTTAAATCGTTATCGTTATTATACTTTAAAGCTGAGCTTTAAATGAGAGTCAACTGGAAATTACTGAGTCCATTTCTCTAATTACTACAGTACAAGAGACTATCAGAACTCTTTTTTCCAATTTTTTCCCAATTTAAATATATATATATATAATTAAATTATTATTAATCATATTATTAAAAAATAACCATTTACTGTTATTCTTCATGTGGCAATTACATAAAAAAAAACCGTTGAGAAGTGTAATAACAAAAATGTGAAAAAAACCTATAAAAACAAATACTCAACAAAACGTGAAAATGCAAAAACATGCAAATAAAATCCGACAAAAAAATGATAAAAATAAAGGTAAGAAGAATAAGATTAATTATGGACTAATTACTTGGACCAAATGAATTGTAGGCAAGAAAAGAAATAGAGCAAAGTTAGGAAATGAATGAAAACCCAATTTATCCTAAATTCACTATTAGCCATCCAAAATTGCTCTCCTTTCACTTGATTACTCAATCAATTACTCAATTCTTCACTTATAATTATTGTATGGCTAATCTTTTAAATTAAAATAAAATGGGTATTTAATTTTATTTTTAATTTTTATTAATTACCATTTGAATTTTTTTAAGAGCTAAAGAAAATTATTATAAAAAGTGTTGTGGGATTTCAATTCACAAAATAAGTTAATTACTAGTTCTTTTTCGCTTGACTTTGTTTTGATTATAAAAGAAATAATGCATCATTTACAAGTTAAAACTAATATTGTTGATTCAAGTTCAGAAACAACCAAGCTTGCCTTGGCATCCAATAACCAACTTCTCTGCCCTAAACCTCGCCGGCTCCGACCTGCCTTGCCGGAATTTCTCAAACCTCTCAGATGTAGCAAACACAGGTTTCTTTCTTTCTTTTTTTGTTTATCTTTATATATATATGTATATGTATTACTAATTATGCCTTTCTTCTTGTTTAATTAATCAGCCAACCATTTTGTGATGAAAAAAGTGGAATTTTGAGCCTGATTACTCATGAAAATGTTGCTTACAGTAAGGTGACATTACGAATCAGAACTGGTTTTTTTTACATAAAATTGTCATTAGTTCAAAAGGGTTTTTTTTTTGGCAATGATGATTAGTAAATGAATTTTGCAGGAAATTGAAGTTAAAGAATCAAGATGCGTATTGTGCTCACCATGTTGTTACTCAGGACCTCCTCCAGGAAGAACAGATAATCCATTAGTTCATGATGTCCAATTTATACACCAAATGGAGCTTCTTTCTCCATTTAGTTACAATAACCAAACTTTCAGATAAGTTTGGTTTCAAATTTCAGCCTCTCCTGCTGTGTGTATGAACCTCAAAAATCAATAATGGCTTTTTTTGAAAGAATTGAGTATCATGCATCATCATCATCATCATCCTTGACATAAGATTTTGGGGCATTTTTTGTAGTGTTGTTTAATTAGTGTAAGCTCTTTCTTTCTTTCTTTTTTCTTTTCTTTTTTTTTTGTTTGGTAAAAGAAAAATTACTTTCTTTTTCTTTTACTTTCTTTTCCTTTCCCCAATTTCGTACTGTGGGTCTCTTTTTGTAAGTGCCATGGGATGGATACATTCATGTATCTTTGTTTTTGTATATATAGTTGGATCCTAGCTAATTAAGGCTTTAAACAATTTGACAGCTTTTTAAATTCTTGAATTAATTGGTTTTCTTTATCTTTTAGTTTATCAAAATTTTAAATGTTCTGAAATAAGGATAATTTTTGGTATCATATTTTAATTGACTTAATACATTCTCAAGCCCTTGTATATGTCTATTTTGATAAGTTTATTTCTCGCATTTATACATTTACTATTTTGCTTTTTATATTTGTCTATTTTATACTATATATATGGATATTGATCACTTTGCCTCATATATTTATCTATTTCAAATATACAAACATAAAAGGTAAATGACCAATATATATTTATGTAAATATATATTAGTATCAAATAGACAAATACATGAAATAAAGTACAAATATATAAACATTGGAAGAAAAATAATTAAAATAGATAAGTACAAAGAGCTGCAAATATATTGTATCTATTTTGATTCAATGCTAAGAAACTGAGTTGGAGTAATATTCGTTACAACTTAAGATTTGTGTTAAGTATGTTTGGTTCATTGAGAGAATTTTTTTACCTCAATTTTATTTGCTTATTTTTTCTTAAATTCAAGAATTTCAACTCTTTTAAAATTAGTTAAAATTTTTATTAAATAGGATAAATTAATTTTTAAAAATTTTAAAAATATTCCTTTTGTCCTAAATTGATAAGCATATTTTTTATTTATCTTTTTTAAAAAGGAAATATCAATTTCATTAAGATATTAACTCAGAAAGACAATTTGGTGAATTATCCCACCTACAAAAGCAGCATAAAAGTGAGAGGCTCTAGCTAATAGATGAGTCTCCACATTAGTTTGCCTTCTCACCCACTTCACCTTAATACTAGGTTTAGACATAAGAAGCTCTCTATAATCTCCAATAATAACACTAAATTTAGAGAAGTCCTCTCTACAATTATTAATAGCGAAGACACTAGTTTGAGCATCTGAAACAATAGATCCTTGGCCATTGAAGTATTCACAAGCCCACATGATTACTTCATGAAGAGCAATGACCACCATGATTTTTGCTCACAAAGACCATCATAATGCCTTGAAATTACTTGTGAAAAATTCCCTTCACCATTCTAGAATACAGTTCCAAAACCGTACATATAAAGATCTGGAAAAGTGGCCCCATCCACAAAACAATTCCAAGAATTATCAAGGCTATCCATATTGTCTTCATTGGTAACGTACAAGTCTCTCCCTCCATGTAAAATAGCTTCATTTGATTGGTGAGCTCTTTTCCACCTATGCAAAAAGGATATAGAAGTAACCTGAATTCTATTGTTGATGGCAAGTCCCATTCCACAAATTATCATTTCTGCAGTCCCAAATTTCCAAATCAAAAAGCAAAAGTTTTCAATTTTCCTCCTATCTCCCTTTTCCACAAGATGACAAAATGAATCTTTGAAATTTAAAAATGAATTTGCTAGTACACTATCTCATATGACCCAAACATCTCTAATGTTAGAACAATTCCATAAGATATGGTTTATATCCTCCACATCCCTACACCTATTATAGGACACGTTCATTTGAAGGCATCTATTAATTAAATTATCTTTAGTAGGAAGGATGCCACATAGAGCTAACCACATAAATTCTTAGATCCTAGGAGGCAAAACAATACACCCAATTAAAGACCAAAAATCACCATCAATTCTCTCCCTTGCTCTACCCAAAAATCTCAAGCACATATGATATCCACTCTTCATTGAATAATACCTATTTTTTTCATACTCCTAAATTAACTTATCTTTCCTTCTACCATTGCTTAAGGGAATAGATAAAATATCCCGAACATCATGGTTGCTAAATTCTTCCAACAATTCATCTAAATCCCATCATTATCATTTTCCACCAGAAGATCATTTACCCTAAACCCCGCATTAAGATTAATATTACCATCAACAAGAAAATCTCCATTCCCTTTAGGCACCCAAGGATCATTTCTAATAACAATGTCTTTACCATTTCCTACTTTCCACATAACCCCCATATTCAATAATTTACTAGCTTGCAAGATACTTTTCCAAGTAAAGTTTGGATTGGACTTTAAATGAGCCGAAGGGAAATACCCAATAGGGAAGTATTTATCTTTGAGAACTTTATAAATTAGAATATCTTGATTCGATATCAATCTTCAACCTTGCTTACCTAGCAAAGGCATATTGAAAATATGGAGGTCCCGAAGACCCATACCACCTTCCTTCTTACTTCCACACATCCACTCCCAAGACAACCACCTCATATTTTTGGACTCATCTTTCTTCCATCCCTACCAAAAAGAATTTATAATTCTTTGAAGTTCATCACAAAGAGAAGTGGTAACATGAACACACTCATATAATAAGTAGGAATAGCTTGGGTAACTGACTTCAAAATAATCTCCTTCCCTACTCTAGAAAGAAATCTATCATTCCAGCTATTAACTCTCTTCCATATTCTATCTTTTAAGAAATCAAAGATAGCCTTCTTGCTTCTACCAGCTAAAGAAGGAAGCTTAAGTAAGAATAATGGCCCAAAGATTTATATACTCCCAAAAAATTAGTCAAATTCCTTCTCATCATCTCCGCCACATATAAGCGAAACATTATGTATGATTTCTGGCCTGAAGCATCCTCATACACCTTCAAAATATGCTTGACATTCTTGCACTCATCATTATTTGATTTAAAAAATAGCAAAGAATAGTCAGCAAAGAATAAATGAGAAATTCTAGGGCCACTTCTATTAACTCTACACCTATGAATTTTCCCATGCAACTTAGTTATTTTAGTAGCATAGACAGGCCCTCAGCATAAATAATGAAGAGATTAGGGGAAAGAGGATCCCCTATCTCAAAACCCCTCTTTGCTGCATTCAGTCCCACTTAATTATCATTAAACAAAATAGAATACTTAATATCCATGATACTAATCATTATCCATTTAACCTAAAGATCATCAAAACCCAACAACTCAAACATAGCCCTTAAAAAGCCCCAATCCTCCCTATCATATGCCTTAGTGATATCAATTTTAAGAGCCACCCAACCATTATCCCCCTATTCATCCTTTTCATTTTATGGATCAACTCAAAAGCAATCAACACATTATTAGTGATGCCTACTCGGGATAAAAGCATACTGACTTTTAGAAATAATACCCGAAAGAATTTTCTTAAACCTATTGTCAAGAACCTTTGCCACAATTTTGTAAAGCACAGTACACAACGAAATAGGCCTAAAATCCTTCAAAGATTCCAGACTAGCAGTCTTTGGAATAAAAACAATATTAGTATCAGTAAGAGAGTTTGAATTTTTTTTTATTTATCTCAAACTATAGCTTATTTATCATTTTAATAAGTTGGCTAATGTGTTAAATTTCTATTATATTTTATGTTGTTTGCTTTTAATTTAGATGAGTGCTTCTCTAAAACTGAGAGCTTATGATATCTGTGATTTCACCATTCCTTGATAAGCATATTAATATGTTGTCACCACATCTCCACTCAAGTCTCTAATGATCCACCCAATCCCATTCTCTTTGTTTTAGAGTTCATGTCAATATCAATATTACTCTTCAACTAGCCCCACGTGGTTTAACCAATGTTGTTTGTCCTAATTGACTTTTTATACTCTAAGCTATTGTCAGTTTCTTCCATTCAAAAATAATTTTATTTTTGAATTTTTTAACTTTTAACTTTTTTATTATTTTTACCATTTTACCCTTTAACTTTACTATTAACTTTGACTTTTATATGTTATATATATATAACATATACTACATATGTACATTTTATTATTCACACTTCCAAATCTTCATTTCTCCCTTAAAATATTTATTTTAATTCAATTCAATTCAATTTTATTTTATTTTAGTAAATTATGCGGATGTTACACCTTGAATAGAAAATGCCCCAGGAAAATAGTTTGATTGTAAAAAAACATCATTGTTAAAGACCTTCAGCGCCCACTGGGTAGTTTAAAAAACTCTAAAGGGTTAAGAGTAGAAAATTAGGTCTAATCCTTGGACCTAACTAATAGACTAGAAAACCGGACAAACATGCATAGATAGATCAAGATGTTGTGCAAAAAAATTAAGTGAATGACCCACTTATGAGACCTTGAAAGAACATCTAACAATGGAACTATAGGAAATTTAGAGGCTGGAGAATAAAGATTCAGAGCCTCTTTTGCGCAATAGTCCCCTAGAAAACAAAAATCCCTCAACCATTTTCTAGATTTGAACAAATAGACTAAGGAGCACCAAACAAAGATACCTGCTACTACTACTATTATTAAAACTATAGACACAAAGGAATCCTCAAACCAAAAGAACAGAACTAAAACTAGAATAACCACTGGAGAACAAAACTTCAGCTCTCCTGAACGTAAAACCTTCACAAAACCTAAATTAGATAACTGCAGTACAAGAACCCATCACTTAGACTAAAATTGAAAGTCCAGTAGTCCTAGATCAACAGCCTAGCCTTCACTAAAGGAAGTCCCAACCTTGTCTCTTGTCGATCAAGCCTTGAAGGGGTTCTACCGAGATTTTGAATCCGCCGGAGAGGGATGCACATCTTGGAATCACTTGATGTGTCTGAAAATGATTATTGAAGATGAGCCAAAACATAAAGATGGATATGAAATCTAGGGCAAGGGAAAGAGAAGAAAAAAAAGAGGAGGGCAAAGAGTAGAAGATGTTAGAAGGATGGAAGGTCAGAGGAGCCACCGAGGGTGGCGATGATGCTCTTACTAGAATATAGAATAAACCCTACTAAGAGAGAGTCATAGATATGCAATCATAGAAAACTAAGATAGAAGGAATATCAAGTCAACAACAGTACAATAATATCAAATTTTGAACTTTAATGGAAATCAAATGTCTTATAAATCAAATGTCTTACATGAGAATACAAGTAGTTATTTCTAGCACAAGAGATGTGTAGACTAAGATCATCATTTCACATCCTAGGATCATTTTATTGTTATTTTTAATAATAATAAAATTATTGATAAATATATAATAATTATTTTATGAAACATTACACATATATAATTAGTTATTTTTATTTTTTTTAATTTTTTGTTTACAATTTGATTATTACAGGAACAATTTTCTTTTCTTTTTGTAGCATCCACTTAATTGCTAAGTTTTAATTTAAATTAAATTAAAATAAATAATTTAAGGGGGAAATAATGAGTTAGAAGTGAAAAATATATAATATATATGTGAAATATAATAAAAATACATATTATATATAAAGTCAAACATGAGTTAGAAAAGTCAATAAATGAATAGTATAATGAAGGGTCAAATGGTAATTTTACTAAAAAAGTAAATTAATTAAAAATTTTAAAAATAATTTTATTTATGGGTGGAAGAAGTAATTTAAAGAATTAAAAATTTTTAAATAAATAAATAATAATAAATATATAAATAGTTTTAAAAGAAGAAAAAAATAAAAAATTAACTATTTATCATAATGTTCTTCTTCTTTTCTCTCTCCACCACGAAATTTCACCATAGCCAAGGATTATTTTTGCTCCAAACATCAAATTTTGAAGGATTTCAAAGGATCAAAGTGATTTTTTGGTGGATTTTTCAACAAATTAGTAAGTTTTCTTATTTTTCTTTGGTCTTTTATTTAAGTTTTCAATTATGTGAAAATTTGAAATTTTGTATAGTATCTTATAATTGTTAAAATGAGTATGGAATGTGTTGTTTTGATGAGGAGGTAAAGATTTTATGGTTGTTTGGTTGATTTGTCTAGGTTTGATGGTAGTTTGGATGAGGTAGTGAATGAGTTATGGTTTCGAAAATAGTAATCATAAAAAAATTATATTTATTTAATTTTATGATTTGAATTGTGTTAATGATATAAACAAACTCAAATTACCATTTGGAATTAGTTAGGATGAGAAACCAAAATCAAAGAGGCTTAGGGCAAAATTTTAAAATTATGAGAGAAAAGTGATACATTATATTTTTAATACTTGGAATGTATTAAAATATGATATATTAGGTATATTTAATCTAAAAACTCAATTTAGAATGTATTATAATGATTTTGTAAAGTTAAAGCACATTATAGCAAAAACTTAGAAAATTGTAGAATTATGCCTTAATTCTTGTTTTAGGTTTTAAACACCTAAAAATGTGATATTAATTGATTATATTCATTCGCATTGGGTATATGTGTTGAGTATATAGGGTTTTCATCAACTTAGTGGTGAAAGACTTTTGGGTGTATTGGAATTGGAGTGGAGTTTTAACTCAATTTATTGCTTTAAAGAGGTTAGTATATACTTTATCCATAATGTGTGTAATTATATTGAATTTTAGTATAACACATCACATATGTTAAATGTGTGATGATAATTGATGATTTTTATGAACATGTGTATATGACATTGTTTGAAGTAACAATGCTTGATTTGTATTGATTGTGGTATGATAAGCCATTAGAAAATGACTTAATGATATTTGTGTAAAATGTATAGAGTGCAAGTTGTGTACTAACATGAAGAAGTAAACTACATTTGCATTATTTATGATAATGATTTGTAAAAACTATGATGTGAGTCGGGAGGTAAAAACATATTGAAAAAAATGTGTATTGTGTGTACCTTATATATTATCTAGTTGTCAGATGATTACGCTTGGATGTTGACATACTATACACTTAAATGGATAAGACACTAGGTATCACAGAGATGTGCTTACGTCTGAGTGAGAGACCAATAATAGACTAAGGCAACGAGCCTGAAACTAGATAATTGTATAAGGTATTTGGGTCTAATGTGTATGGATGTTTAGTGTATTATGTAATGTGTATAAACAATGTTTGACATTTGTAACATGATATAAATATGGCTTTATATATATGTGACATCATTTTTAAATTTTATTAAAGTATATACTACTAGATAATATACTTAGAGCGATTGAATTCCATCGCGCAGATAGTAGGGTAGATTCGGGAGATCCAACGAGTATTGCTATATCACCTCAGGTCTAGATTTTTATGTGTGAAGACCTTTGAGCTACTGCGGATCAGTGTCACTTGCATATCATATATACACTTTTAAACTTCTTAAAATACATTTGAGTATGTATATTATATATATAACTATGTATGTGATGTAAATTATAACCTTTTCCTTTTATGTAATATATTGAAAATAAATGGAACTTATATATGTATATAAGAAGGTGTTTTGAAAAAATATTGGTGGATTAAGCCATTGGACTATTTTGGAGAAATGTATATATTGAATAAATAATTGGTAGTTTATTTTAATTGCAGGTTGTGTATTTTAAGCTTATCCAAAATACAGATAAAATCCTGGCAAATTTTTTTTAGAGATTTTTTATTTAATATATCTTTTTATTCTTTAAATCATTAATGATTATTTTTATTTATTTATTAAAATACATTTTAAGTATTTTTAAATGATTAACATAAATTATGAAATTTTTTATAAAAATCGTACTGTGACATTTTTATATTCTATATACTTATTTTATATATACCGAGTGTATATATTATAAATATATAAAATATAAGGGTGTTACACTTTTCCTTTATAATTTTAAACAAAAAAGAAATAAATGCGACCAATTAAAAAAATTCAATTGCTCAATTTGATTCAAGGAAAAAAAAAGTCAAGTTATTTCTTCTCTAATATGGTCTCTTCCTTTTTATCTTTTTGTGAATTTAAAATAGTTTAGAAATTCTTTCAAGAAATACAAATAAAACTAGCAATCCTAAACACTAACATCCATTAATTCTTGATTCTCAGGTAAACATTATGGTTCTTTCATTTGAAGCACTAATCTTTGGACCGAATCATTAAAAGAATAAAATATTACAAAGGAAAAATGCATTTTGGAGTTTCTAAACTTGGTCATTCTTTTACACTAATCCTCTTGAATGTCATTTTATTTGCGTTGAGCCCTCAAAGTTTGCGATTTATGAAAAATAGGCCCTCAGCTAGCAGAATTAGCACCGCAATTCTCTTAGCTGAGGGCTTAATTTTGAAATTCTTTCAGCTTCTTTTGAAATTACTTATATTATATATGTTTTTTATTTCATTTACTTTTGCAATTTTAATAGCATTAAATTACATTAGTTAGATGCTAATTTCTCTAGTTACATTTATTTTCTCTTATTAATATTTTTTATGAATCAAAACTTGCATTATTTATTTTTTCATGTAAAATTTGTTGAAAAAACAAATTATAGATGATTAAAATCATCATAAATTTGCATTTCAACTAATATATTTTACATTCATTATTCACTCTGCTTGACTATATATTTAAAATATTCTATTAATTTATAATATACTTTGATGATTTTATTATATTACTAAATTTTAAAAATACATCTTTTATATTAATTATAATATAATATAAAAAATTTGAGATATTAGAAGTAAATTAATTATTAATAATTATATTTATGTTTTCCACAAGTATGTTAAATAGGGATGGGTGGAGGGGCCAAGCCTCAAAGGCAATTTTTCTTTGAAAATAGGTATAATCTTATAAAAAAATTTAATAGGTGTAAAATTTAGTAATATGACCTTCAAAACATGTTAAAATTTGTAATTTTTTATTTTCATTGAATTATTAAAATAGTTTTCATATAAATTTATATCTTCGATTCAAGACATGACTGTATAGACCAAGCTTTCTAGAATTCTTGAATAAATTTCTAAGATTGCATGTCCTATTTCTTGTTAACCAATAAGAAATAGCGATTTTAGTTTCATAAACATAACTATAACTCATCCCGGTCATTGTAAATTCTTTGATCTTCCTTCAAGTCATTATCTTTCTTAAAGAGAAAATTTTGAAAGAGTGCTTACGGTGAAAATGGAAAATGTCAAAGTGAAAAAAAAAGGAAAAAGAAAAAAAGACTATAAGTTAATAACTTAAAATTAAATACTATATACATATATACACTATAAATATAAAAATCCCCTGCTTAATTAATATAAATAATAAATAAATAAATATTATGAGTTCTGAAAAAAAGAATCCCTCAATTAAAAAAAATAAATATTATAAATTCTATATAAAGCAACGTGGGGTGTATAACATCACTCAAATTGTTTAAAGCCTTAATTCATTAGGATCCAACAATTAATATATAACAAAGACAAAGATGCATGAGTATATATCCATCTCATGATACTTACAAAAACAGACCCATAATGAAAATTTTTTTCTTTTTCCAAAAAAAAAAAAAGAGAGAGCTTACACTCATTAATTAAACAACACTACAAAAATGTTAGTGTATGTGCCCTAGGCCATTTATTTGGATCTTTATGTTATACATTCATTATTAATAAATGAGGTTTTATTATCATTATTGTTTGTTTGCATGTTACACAATTTTGATATTTGTCCCTGGTTTATTATTGTTATAGAGATAAAAAAAAATAATTCTTAACCAGTATGAACATTGATTTGATAATCATTAGATGGTTATGTGTATAGTGATACAAATCAATTTCATAGATACTTGTTAGAGAACAATGTATTGGATAGACCCATCATGAGATTACTACATGGGTTAGTGTCATAAGTAAATCTCATGATAGTTATGTATTAATTCTTTGACTTGAGATTGTCATAGTTTCCAATATAAGGACTATTATATTTTGACATGATCAAACATTATCCGTAACTGAATAGTAATAAAGGTTATGTTCATATATGATAGAAATTATGTAGAGGATAATGAACAATCAAGATAGAATTTGTCCCTCTCTTTGAGAGAGATATCTTTTGGGCCCCTCGATAAGTGAGACTGTGAAATGCATGGCCGTGCTCAAATGAATTGATAGTGTGATCAATTTCATTTGTTTTTATCAGTCTACTTGGAGATCGAGTAATCATAAGTTTGGACAATATAAGTATGACGTTGACCATGACTTATGTTCAAGCTAGATATCGTGTGACAAACGGATTAATGCATATACTATTATTAGGCAAATTGGACATTCCTTATATTAATTGGGTAGTTGTAACGCCTTGCTAGAGGCCAATTATGACTTGTTGATTTAATAGAGATTAAATTGACTGCCAATTATTATGGGCCTATCGGGTCACACACAAGAATGCGTTTTGGGCTGGATATAATATTAATAATATTAATATTAGATATTAATATTTATTATTATTATTATTTTCGTTTATATATATATATATTATTAGATAATATATTCAGAATCCTAATTAGATTTGGATTCTGAATTTGACTTACCTTATCCAATTATATATATTATTAGATAATGTATTCAGAATCCTAATTAGACTTGGATTCTGAATTTGACTTTCCGTATCCAATTTTGAATTGGATTCTGGAGTGATTATATTCACTCCAGACGTTAAGTCTTCTCAGAGGTAACAATAAAAACAAAGAGGAACGAAAAAGGTAACCCTAATACGTTTTTAGAGAAAACGTTTTTCCAGCCTTCGCCGTTGCAGAGAGCTAGCACTCCAAACTGTAGCATTCGTGTGGATACGCGATAGAGGGTGTTTCGCGATCGAGGCATCTCTTCAAAACTGTGATTTCGAATCATCAATAGGTTAGTTCTTTGAACACTTTTGTCGAATTAAACGAACAGCATGGATCCTGGTGGGAAATCAGAGATCAAATATTTTTCCGCTGCGTGTTTTTGTTTGCAGTGATCTCTATGATTTCCTAACAGTGGTATCAGAGCCACTTGTTGTTTTCGTTTAAGTCGAAAATGCCATGTTGATATGATTATGGTGATATATATTGTTTACGTATGGCATGTTAACTATAAAACTCTAATTCGTTTTTCATATGATGAGAAAGGATTGGTTTTTGGTTTCGTTTCTGTAAAACCCTAATTCGTTTTTCATATGATGAGAAAGGATTGGTGTTTTTAATTTCGTTTTCATGAGATGATCACGTATATATGATTGGTTGATTAAAATGATTTTCATATGATGAAAACGATTAAGTTTATATGTGATATAAATATTTGGTAATGATTCTGTAATGGGTTGTACATATTCGAAATAAAACAGTAAGAAGGTTAATGAGATTAACGGTTCTGTTTTAGGGTTTCGCCAAAGAAAAATGTTAATGAGATTAACGTTTCTGTTTGGCTTCGAGGGGCGCTGGCCCTCGACCCCGCCCAGGGGCGCTGCCCCTTCGGAACCCCGCCCGCTGACCGGCCAGCGGGAGCCCCGCCCGCTGACCGACTAGCGGGACCGCCGTATGTTCGCGCCCTATAGTTCGTTACCGCGACATTAAGAATGTCAATATATTTGTTTCTATTTAACATGTTGGTGATGAATATGTTATGTTTGTTTGATGTCTTGGCATGGTGCATAGCATGGCCTTATGACCTATGTGATTGGTTTATTCATATCTTTATTTTGGGTAAATACGGCATGCGTGTCGTTTATTTTGTTGTAATTTATTTTACTAGTAGTTAGATTTTCTTTTATTGTAATATATGAAGATTCAAGCTACAATGTTTGTGATGGAGATTCATACCAAGGAGAAGATGGTTCCATGGTGATGGAAGCACAAGCTCAAGTTTTGAAGATATGTAATATCGCAAGTGTTGTAATAGATAGGTTTTTCACCTAGGGTTGCCTTTATGATCTTCATTTGGTCTCTTGAAGATCATATTTAGTTTGGCCATGCTATGTCACGTTTACATATTTTGTCATTTGGTATATGATGCTTATGTGATAAATTATATATATGCATATAGGATGCTAAAATATAATGATATGTAATGCAAGACATGATAATAATTTAGTTGAACCCTCATTAATAATTTAAGTCTAAATGCCATCCACGTTTTGAACACCTATCAAAACTAAGATTGTATTAAAGTAGGTATTGCCAAAGAAATATGCTTTAAACATTCCTAGCTAAGTAGGATGAGTAATAGTGCTACTCATATGTTTTAAAATTGGTTAGACTTAATTAGGCTATCAAAATGGTTTTGGGCCTAAGGCATTAGATGGAATTCAACATGCTATGATATATGATGTCAATATTCCATAATTACTAAGAGTTACATGAGATGTAATTGGTAAAGATGTTACCTACCTAAATAACTTGATTTTAAGCGTCACGCCAAAGCTGAGTTTAGAATTAAGTGAAATACGGATCTTAGCCTACTAAAATATTTCTTTAGAGGGTTATATTTTTTAGTAGGAGTTTAAATAATTTTAACCTCATTATTAATTAAAATTTGACTTTGCATATTTATCAACAGATGGCTGCTAATAACAATTCCACCTTATCACTGCGATCTATCCTTGAGAAGGAAAAACTGAAAGAATGTGGGACTAATTTTGTTGACTGGTTTAGGAACCTGAGAATTGTTCTCAAACAAGAGAAAAAGTCCTACGTGCTTGATGAAGCTATCCCTGACCCACCTCCTGCCGATGCTTCTAATGCTGCTAAGAGTAAGCATAAGAAGCATGTGGATGATTCCAATGACATAGGATGTCTTATGTTGGCTACTATGTGTCCAGGACTTCAGAAGGATCTGGAACACTTAGAGGCTTATGAGATGAGTGTGCATCTCAAACAAGCTTTCCAACAACAGGCTAGGCAAGATAGGTTTAACACCGCTGTTGCATTATTTGACTGCAAAATGTCTGAAGGTGAATCTGTTAGTGCTCATGTTTTGAAGATGAAAGGCTATCTAGATCACCTTGCTAGACTTGGATATCCCCTGAGTTTAGAACTCTCCACGGATTTGATCCTACATTCATTGCCTAGCAGTTTCTCACAGTTTGTCATGAACTATAACATGAATGACATGGAGAAATCCATTCCTGAGCTACATGGTATGCTCAAAACTGCTGAGGGGAATATCAAAAAGCCTACCCAAATATTGAATGTCAATATTAAACAAATGAAAAAGAAAGCCAAAGATACTAAAGGCAAGGGTAAGGCAAAAGGTGCTAAAGGGTCCAAGGGACAAGCTAAACCAAAACCTGTACCTAAGGCTAAAGTTCCTAAGGAAGGGACTTGTTTCCATTGCAACAAGCCTGGGCATTGGAAGAGAAATTGTCAACTCTATTTGGATGAGTTAAAGAAGTTGAAGGGTAGTGCGACTACATCTTCAGGTATTTATGTTATAGAAATTAATTTATCTATTCCTTCTTCCTGGGTATTAGATACCGGATGTGGATCTCATATTTGTACAAATATGCAGGGACTCAAAAGGAGTAGGATGCTGAAGAAGGGCGAAGTGGACCTACGTGTTGGCAATAGAGCAAGAGTTGCTGCTATAGCTGTAGGAACTTATGAGCTTGTTATGCCCAATGGGTTTTTGTTAATTTTGAACAATTGCTTTTATGTTCCTACTATGAGTAGGAATCTTATTTCAGTATCTGTTTTGGATGATGAAGGTTATTCATTTTTGATTAAGAATAAGAAATGTTCTATTTTTGATAAAAATGATCTGCTTTATGGTATTGCAAATTCTTATAATGGCCTTTATATCCTTAATCTTGATGATTCTAATGGTAATTATATCTATAACATAACTTCTAAGAGAACTAAGCCAAATGAGTTAAACCCTACTTATTTATGGCATTGTCGCCTTAGCCATATAAATGAGAAACGCATTTCTAAGCTCCATCAAGATGGATTATTAGATTCATTTGATTTTGAATCATTTGAAACATGTGAGTCTTGTTTGCTTGGTAAGATGACAAAGGATCCTTTTACTGGTCATAGTGAAAGGGCTAATGATTTATTGGGCTTGATACATACAGATGTATGTGGTCCTTTTAGCATTAGTGCCAGAGGAGGATTTCGATACTTCATTACTTTTACTGATGATTTCAGTAGGTATGGCTATGTCTACCTAATGAAACATAAGCATGAGTCTTTTGAAATGTTTAGAACTTTTCAAAATGAAGTACAAAATCAACTTGGTAAAACAATTAAACTACTTCGATCAGATCGAGGTGGTGAATATTTGAGCCAAGAGTTTGATGATCATCTAAGGGATTGTGGAATTGTTTCACAACTGACTCCTCCAGGAACTCCACAGTGGAATGGAGTTTCTGAAAGGAGAAATCGAACTCTATTAGATATGGTTCGATCAATGATGAGTCAAGCGGATCTTCCTTTATCTTTTTGGGGTTATGCCTTAGAGACAGCTGCATTCATTCTGAACCGTGTACCATCTAAGGCGGTTGAAAAGACACCATATGAGATATGGACAGGTAAGACACCTAGTTTGTCTTTTCTTAAGATTTGGGGTTGTGAAGCTTATGTGAAAAGACCAGTTTCAGATAAGTTAGCTCCAAAGTCTATCAAATGTAATTTTGTGGGGTATCCTAAGGAAACTAAAGGATACTATTTCTATACTCCTTCAGAGAACAAAGTGTTTGTTGCTCGAAATGGGATCTTTTTGGAAAGGGAATTTCTTTCTAAGAGAACTAGTGGGAGTATAGTAGAACTTGAGGAAACTCAAGTACCACAAGAAATCATTGAGCCGTCTATAGAGCCTATTTCAGAACCACAAATAGTTGTGGAGTCTGAAGATGTAACACAAATCCCTCGCAGGTCTGATAGGACACGTCGTCATCCAGAGAGATATGGATTTCTTGTGACTGATGATAGTGAAGTAATGCTCATAGATCAAGATGAGCCTACTACCTATCAAGAAGCTGTGTCAGGTCCAGATTCAGACAAATGGCTTGGAGCCATGAAATCTGAGATGCAATCTATGTTTGACAACCAAGTTTGGTCTTTAATTGATCCTCCAGAGGGTATTAAGACTATTGGTTGCAAATGGGTTTTCAAGAAGAAAACTGACATGGATGGGAATGTGCAGACCTATAAAGCAAGGCTTGTTGCAAAAGGTTTCAAGCAAACTCATGGTATAGACTATGATGAAACCTTTTCACCAGTTGCTATGCTTAAGTCTGTTAGAATTCTCATTGCCATTGCAGCATACTATGATTATGAGATATGGCAAATGGATGTCAAAACCGCTTTCCTTAATGGAAACTTGCTTGAGGATGTGTATATGACACAACCTGAGGGTTTTGTAAATCCTGAGAATTCTACAAAGGTTTGCAAGCTTCAAAAATCCATTTATGGATTGAAGCAAGCATCTCGAAGCTGGAATCTTCGTTTTGATGAAACAGTTAAGAACTTTGGTTTCATCAAGAATGAAGATGAACCTTGTGTCTACAAGATGGTTAGTGGGAGTGCAGTAGTGTTTTTAGTCTTATATGTGGATGACATATTACTCATTGGGAATGATATCCCTACCTTGCAAAAGGTTAAGACTTGGTTAGGGAATTCTTTCTCAATGAAAGACTTAGGTGAGGCTGCCTATATCCTTGGTATAAAGATCTATAGAGATAGATCTAGAAGGATAATTGGCCTGAGTCAAAGTACATACATAGATAAAGTGTTGAAGAGGTTCAACATGCAAGATTCCAAAAAGGGATTCTTGCCTATGTCTCATGGCATTCATCTCAGCAAGAGTCAATGTCCTATGACATCTGATGAGCGAGATTGAATGAATAAGATTCCTTATGCTTCTGCTATAGGATCTATTATGTATGCCATGCTATGTACTAGACCAGATGTCTCATATCCATTAAGCGCAACTAGTAGATTTCAAGCTGATCCTGGTGAAGGTCACTGGACAGCTGTCAAGAATATTCTTAAGTACCTTCGAAGGACTAAAGATGTATTCTTGGTTTATGGAGGTTTGGAAGATGAGCTAGTTGTAAATGGTTACACAGATGCTAGTTTCCAAACTGACATAGATGATTTTAGATCGCAGTCAGGTTTTACATTCACATTGAATGGTGGAGCTGTTAGTTGGAAGAGCTCAAAACAAAGCACTGTGGCTGATTCTACAACAGAGGCTGAGTATATAGCAGCATCAGATGCAGCTAAGGAAGCAGTCTGGTTGAAGAAATTCATCACTGAGCTAGGAGTGGTGCCTAGCATTGCAAATCCTGTGGACATTTATTGTGACAACAATGGTGCCATAGCACAGGCAAAAGAGCCTAGATCTCATCAAAGGTCTAAGCATATACTCAGGCGTTTTCACCTCATTCGAGACATTATCGATAGAGGAGATATCAAGATATGCAAAGTTGACACAAATGATAACATAGCAGATCCATTAACAAAGCCTCTCTCACGGGTCAAGCATGATCAGCACACTAGATCTATGGGTCTTAGAAATTTGTAGGCCTAGCGCAAGTGGGAGATTGTTAGTGTATGTGCCCTAGGCCATTTATTTGGATCTTTATGTTATACATTCATTATTAATAAATGAGGTTTTATTATCATTATTGTTTGTTTGCATGTTACACAATTTTGATATTTGTCCCTGGTTTATTATCATTATTGTTTTTGTTTGCAGTGATCTCTATGATTCACTCAAATTGTTTAAAGCCTTAATTCATTAGGATCCAACAATTAATATATAACAAAGACAAAGATGCATGAGTATATATCCATCTCATGATACTTACAAAAACAGACCCATAATGAAAATTTTTTTCTTTTTCCAAAAAAAAAAAAGAGAGAGCTTACACTCATTAATTAAACAACACTACAAAAAAGCCCAAAATCCCATTTCAAGGATGAGGATGATGATGATGCTCAATTCTTTCAACAACGCCATTGTTGAATTTTGAAACCAAACTTTATCTGAAAGTTTGGGTATTGTAATTAAATGGAGAAGGAAGCTCCATTTGGTGTATAAATTGGACATCATAAACTAATGGATTATTTGATCTTCCTGAAGGAGGTCCTGAGTAACAACATGATGAGCATAGTATGCATATTGATTCTTTACATTCAATTCCATGCAAAATTCATTCACTACTCATCATTGCCAAAAAACCCTTTTGAACTAACGAAATCTTTATAAAATATGATATGTAAAAAACAAGTTATGACTTGTAATATCACCTTACTATACCTAAAGTTTTCAGTAATCAGGCTCAAAATTGCACCTTTTCATCATAAATTGGTTGGTTGATTGATTAAATAAGAACAAAGACATTATTAGTAATATAAAAAAAAATTATATATAGATACATTATAGTTTAAGATTTAAACCAAAAAAAGAAACATGTGTTCGCTACAGCTAAGAGGTTTGAAAAATTTCGGCAACGAAGGTCCGAGCCTGTGAGGTTTAGGGTGGAGACGTTGGTTACTAGCTCCTAAAGATAATTCTTTATCTAGCATAACTATTAAGGAAAGTTAGTTTTTGCACGAGTCTATATGTATTATACTATGTTCATTATTTAATGTATACATATGCTGTATTATAGGTTACTTATCAATACAATACATTCTAAAATCCTTTCATCCTCGGAGTTGGTATCAGAGCTTGATCATGGCCAATTAAACTAATTCTTTGTCCTCATCTTCTTCTTCTTTATCTGCTCCGGCCATATTTCCAAATCCAAACTTCTCTTCTTCAATCACCCAAGTAGACCATACTTTTTCAATAAAAATTACCTCTAAAATTTACATTCAGCGGAAGTTACAAATGAAGAGGAATATGAAAATAAATTTCAAAATTTGCGGCACAGCGAGATTGCCATATCAACAGTAATTAAATAAAATTACGAGCAAAATAAAAACCATTGACAAAAAAGGCATCAAATTACGAGGTATTGATAAGACATTCCCTATAATTATTGACAATGCAAGTTCAAATGACAACCATTGCATGAAAAGAAGATTGATTAGTTGAAATAAAGCTATATGTAGTGGAAATTTTATTCATATGAAATATTGTGATTATATATTGAACTTTATTCTGACTGATGCATTAAAAGAATGACATAATTCAGTTGCTTCTAATATTGTTAGATATATTAGATCTTCTCTTGCATATCTCAAAAATTTAAATAAGTTGTTTAGATGAAAAAAGTGAAAAATAAGAGTTCTTTGTGTTTGGATATTGCTACTAAGTAGAATTCTAGCTACAAGATGTTGGATGTTGCTTTGAAGTTTTGGCAAGTGTTTGATAGGATGTTGGAGAATAATGATTTGTATGATTCTTACTTTAAAAATGATATTAAAAAGACTCATTATAGATTTAATTATTAGGAAAATGTTAGGGTATTTATTCATTTTTCAGTTTTGCTTTTTCAAGTTATTTTGAAGTTTTCTAGCTTCTTATATGTGATATACAAAACGTGCTCTAGTGAAATTGTTAGAATATAAAATTTGTTGAATGTAAGTCATAAGAGCACCGATTTTTATATAGGAGAAATATGGCAAGTATTAGGGAAATGGTGAGAAATTTAATCATTTGATAGACATAGTTGTGTTAAATCCTTGGCATAAATTAATACATCAAATTGAATTATGAGACGATATATGATAAACAATTAAATGCTATTATGGTGAGGAAAATGAAATATGCTTTAAATTAGTTGTATAAGTTTTATTCTAATTATGGTGGTGGTGGTAGTACTATTGATGTGGATAATATTATAAAAATTCTTTAATGGATGGAGCAGAAGGTAACACTTTAAAGAATGATGATTTAGAAATGCAATAGGAGAAAATGCTAAAGGAGAAGGAAAAATTTACTTTAGATTCTAAAACTTAAATTAATAGATATTGACCAAAAATATTGAAAATAAATGTTTCTTCTTTTAATATATTGACTTGGTGGAATGTGAATGCCCTTAGATATAAAATATTTTCCCTTATTGCACATGACGTGTTGGTTATACTGGTTTCTATTGTGGCATTTGAGTCATCTCGGCATATAATTAATGAATATAAGAGTTATTTATCTCCTAAAATGATAAAAGCATTGATTTGCATTTAAAATAGGTTCTGACCTTCATATTTTAGATTTGATGATTAAGATTTTGATCAGATAGAAGAAACATATGAGATTGTCAATGATATGCCATTTATTTCATCAATTTTTATATTTTTTAATGTAATTTATAGTTTATATTTATGATTGTTAAATTCTTTAATCCTGTAGATATTATAGCAGGAGTATCTCTAACTAAAGAATTAATGAGTATAAAGGTTAAATATGTAGAACAACCAATTGTTGATTGATGTTGTAGTAACTTGATTTGATTTTTGAACTTTTATTTTATTATATTTAGATTTTATATTTGGAACTTGTAATTTTATATTTGTATTGTTATTAAACTTGTATTGCATGTTGCCCTCCTAATTTGGTAATTTTGCATTTCTTTTTTATCTGTTGATTTATAATTTTATTTCTAGTTTATAATAATATTAGGTAAAATTTCATTAGCTTGGAACGATATTAAGTCAAATTGTATTGATTTATACGTTTCAGGTAAATTTAAATGATTTTTAGATAAATTATAAATTCGATTCTTTTTAGGTTAATTTCATCTATTTTGTTGATTTATATATTATTGATTATAACTAAGTTTAAATTTAAATTTATATGTATTGATTATTGATTTATATGTCATCTTTTTAGATTATATTGATTTTAGGTAAAATTTCATTTGCGTACCATAATATTAAGTCAAATTCAATTGATTTATATGTTTTAGGTAAATTTAAATGATTTTTAGGTCAATAATAAATTTTTATATTAATTTTATTGATTATATGTCATATAAACAATTAAAACATTATTGTGAATATTACTTTCTCATTCACAAGCTTATCTTATATTAACTATGTAATAAAAGTACTAAAAAAGGTCCAAATTTTAAAAAGAAAATAATAAAAAAATTATATAATCTGGTAACTCAGCTCGTTAGTCTAGTTAATCGAGCCTAACTCGAGCTGACCCAACCCTATTGAGCCTAAAATCGAGCCACAGGTAAAATTTCTTGGTGAAAAGAAAAGAGAAATCTATGCTCTCTATGTCTATTCTGAGTTTGCATATATATGGGCCAGATATCTTTTTATTTCAAAAATATAAATTTCAGCTTTTTTTTTTCAAAATTAACTTTCTAACATTAAGTTTTCTTTTTTTTTCTTTTTGTAATTTTTGTAATTTTCTTTTTTTTTGCAAATTTATTTTATTTATATTTTTAATTTAAAAAATTTACTGTCATATTTTCAATATATACATAAAAAATAAATATATACATAATATATACACAATATATATAAAATACACTCAATAATAAAAATAATATCTATAACATCTATAATACATCTACAACATATCTACAATACATCTGTAATATATCTACATAATATTTTTAATATTTATTTAATTTAATTAATTTAATTTTTTATCAACATAACATCCACATAATATTCATACAATATTCACACAATATTAAATTATTTTTATATAAAATACACACAACTTAGATAATAAAAATATAACATATACACAATATTTATAATACATCTATAATATATCTACTATGCATCTATATAACGAAATTATGTGTATTTTTTTATTTTTTCATGTTATAATATGTAAAATATATATATAAATAAATTTAATTATTTTTATTAATATATTTTTGTATATTTTATATTATTTTGAGTGTTATTTTTTATAATTAAAATTAAATATTTTTTTTAGAAAAATTATAATTTTTATATGATAAAAATAATATAAAATATTAATTTTTATTATTTTATTAGAATATTTTTATTTAATAGTGAAGTTTAAAAATTTAAAATAAAATATTAATTGTAGCGAGTAAAAAGATATTTTTTAAAAAAATTATTTTAAGGAGGAACGAGATATTTTTAAAATTTTATACTAATTTTTTATAAAAGTGTAAATATTTTTATCTTTTTACAGTATTTTTGAATAAAAATTATTTTTTGAAGTATTTATATAAATATCCCAAAAGAAAACTCAAGTCGGATTAGGTATTTATCCGATCCAAACTCATTCAAGTACATCCCGCCCTAGTATGGGTATTCATGGGTTGAATTTACCCCTAGCCTATAGTCCAGCCTGAAAATAAGTTAAACTTAAAAATTTGGCTTGTAGCTCAACTATAGCCTGAATGGCCTAGGTTAGCTTAGGCTGATCGAGCCAGGTGAGCCAACAAGCCAATGACCTTGTTTTTGAATTTTTATATTAATTATATATATAATAACAAAGACAACAACTTTTGTATATATATTTTTTATATATTTAAATATATAACATATTATATATATATAATATATTTATATATTGAATAATATATAACGAGTCAGGTCGAATTAGCCTTAAAAAAAAAATTTAGGATTCAAAATCCGACTTAAAATTTATAAAATTTTAAAAATAAACTTCAAGTCCAATCTGAACACATTTTAACTCAGTTTAAGCTAGTCAAACCGGATTGGATATGATCGGATTACTCGAGTTAGCATATTTTTTGAATACACCTACGCCCTAGTGTGTCTCATTGTGCCACTGAGGACTACCACGTGCAACTCCTGCTACCCAATTCTCATATTTAATCGCATTCCTCAGGTCAAAAAATTGCCAAAGAAAAAGCTTTGGCGCTATTCTAAACGGTAAAAAAAAAAAAAAAGACCCAACAATCGCAATAACAGTGGTCTCCATCAAAACTCCCCTGATCAAGATCTATGATTTTAATCATGCAATTTTGTTTCGAATGATTAAGACCTTTCTTTACCAAGATGTTTACTTTCTTGAAGTTAGTGCTCTTCTTGTTCCCAATTTTGATTTTCAAGAGCCCTCAATTCTGTAATGGCCGCATTTTCACCTTCAAGATGCACCATCGTTACTCTGACTCGCTCAAGAACCACTTCCAATTTGAAAATTGGCCGCCAAAAGGAACTTTTGAGTACTATTCAGAGTTAGCTCACCGTGATCACATACTCCGCGGCCGTAAACTCTCTAATGTCGATTCACCTCTCGCTTTCTCAGATGGGAACTCCACTTTTCGAATTAGCGCTTTGGGATTGTAAATGTTTATTTTTTCTTTTTCTTGATATCGTAATTTATCTTCTTTGTTGATTTCTTGAATTGGGTTATTCTTATTTTTGGTTTTAAATGTAGTTTGCATTATACGACGGTGGAATTGGGGACGCCGGGAGTGAAGTTCATGGTGGCGCTTGATACAGGAAGTGATCTGTTTTGGGTGCCTTGTGATTGCAGCAAATGTGCTCCTACTCAGGGCACTACTTATGCTTCTGTATGTTTCAATTATCAATTCTCTTTCTTCTTCTTCTTTTTTTTTTCTCTTAGTTAATGTTTTGCATAGTGTATTTGTGAATGTGATTTGGCCAATATATATTAATTAGAGAAGTTGCTTAGTCAAAACCCTTAAATTGATTAAACATGTGTTCTTGATTTTGATATTCTGGATCCCTCCATTAACATTTTCTATTAGCAACCGGAGCTACTGGTAGGGGTGGGGCCGGCCTTTCACATTTTAGTTCTGGTTTATTTTTAATCTTGTCTGAAATGAAGAAAATTGTAAATTTTTGTGTTAGTAATTATGCATTGTAGAGGTCTAACAATTTAATTAATGGAACTAGAGGTAATTCCATTGAAGCATTGAATTAAAGATCTCGACGGTTGAAGAAGTGATGAATATATAGAATAATCCATTTGATAATGCTTTTCAAAGCACATTGGAAACCAATATGCCTTTATTTTTTGAAAAATGTAATTAGGCTGAAGTTGTAGCCATAGACATTTGCTCCACTAGGTGTCTTTTGGTGCTCTATTTAGAATGCTATTTTGATTTCTTGCTGTACATAATTTACTTTACAGGATTTTGAGCTTAGCATATACAATCCCAAACAGTCATCAACAAACAGAAAGGTCACCTGCAACAGTAATTTGTGTGCACAACGTAATCGCTGTCTTGGAACATTCAGCAGTTGCCCTTACGTGGTCTCTTATGTTTCTGCTCAAACTTCTACTTCTGGGATTTTGGTAGAGGATGTGTTGCACTTGACAACTGAAGATGGTGATCCAAAATCAGTTGAAGCATATGTGACATTTGGGTATGCTGTTTCTTCTTGTTCCATTAAATAATGGATTTGAACAGTGGGCACGTGACACCTGATTTGGTTATAGCTTTGTAACTTTTTTTCTGTGTTTTGAGTCTAGGTTGAGGTGAAATTTTGATATAAATTGTGCAGTTGTGGACAGGTTCAGAGTGGTTCTTTTCTGAACACTGCGGCTCCCAATGGTTTGTTTGGGCTTGGCATGGATCAGATTTCAGTTCCTAGCATTTTATCTAGGGAAGGTTTCACAGCTGATTCTTTCTCCATGTGTTTTGGACATGATGGAGTTGGAAGGATCAGTTTTGGGGACAAGGGCAGTTCTGACCAGCAGGAGACCCCATTCAATCTGAATCCATCACAGTAAGTGGTAATTTCTTATTTACTTAATGGTGATCACTTTATATTTTGTTTTTCATGGACTTGATCTTCAAGATCTTATATCTGGAATATTTTGTAGCCCAACCTACAATATTTCTGTCACTCAAGTTCGAGTTGGAACAACCTTAATTGACATAGATTTCACAGCTCTTTTTGATTCTGGGACCTCATTTACATACTTGGTTGGCTCAACCTATGCAACAGTTTCAGAGAATGTAAGCACTTCAAATGCTCAAGAGAAATTTCATCTGATATATACAATGATCCAGTTCATGAGTTAAGTTTTTATTTTCCATTGCAGTTCCATTCACAGGCAAAAGACAGGCTCCGTCCACCTGATCCCAGGATCCCCTTTGAATATTGTTATGACATGAGGTTATAAAATAAAGTCTTTATCTGTAATCCACACCACCACCACCTTCTTCATCCCCTGCAGTTCTTTCTCTCTTTTCTGCTGTAACCATGTCTCTTCTCATTTATTACATGCAGTCCTGATGCAAATGCTAGTTTGATACCGAGCATGAGATTAACCATGAAAGGAGGATGCCATTTCGCTGTCTCTGATCCAGTAATAGTCATCTCCACTCAGGTAAAATTTCGTACATATTTTCACCATTACCTTATTTTTTCCCCCTCTTTTAATTATTGAAAGTGATATTGAATAGTTTTCACTTCAACTAAATGCAGAATGAACTAGTATATTGCTTGGCTGTTGTGAAGAGTACTGAGCTCAATATAATTGGACGTAAGTGTTATATCTTTGATATGAATATATGAATGGCTGTGAACGTGCTTAGTATTAACACAAATGAATTGAAAATGTTGGAATTTTGACATTTAATAGAGTTGTACTTAATAAACTACCTAAACTCATAACAAACTCGATAGAACTTGGCAATGCTTGGCATTCTATAGCGCAATGAAGATCAACTCTACTCTTTTTAACTTTTGTTTTTGCTTCCATTTATCACTGCCCTGAAAATAAAAATATCAGTATCCTCTCTTCCATTCACTTAAATTTCTCGTTCTTGATATTTTTGCAGAAAACTTTATGACCGGCTATCGCATAGTGTTCGATAGAGAAAAACATGTCTTGGGATGGAGAAAGGCTAATTGTAGGTGTTACTTTCACACGTTTATTCCCTTCCATTCATTCATACAATGGCATTCAATAAGTAACCGAGATCACTGACTCTATTACAGGTTATGACATTGAAGATTATAACAAGTTTCCAGTAGAACCGCATTCTTCGGTGTCTTCTAATGTTGCAGCTGGACTAGGTAACCATTCTAGTTCACAATCAACAAAAGAGAGCAGGAATAGTTATAAGAATTCAGTTGCATCACCATCTAGCTATAGCCATTCTTTTTCTGTAATTAGCTTCATATTAATCTTCACATTATACAATTTATGGTAGCCTATTTTGTAGCCATTCATTTATGTATATCAGGATAGTTGCATTGTTATTCTTTTGGTTGAGTTTAGGATCCTCATGGTATTGGATTTTAGGTTTGAGAAGATTTAACCTTTTTCTGTCCTGATTATGTCATGGTTTTGTATTCTCCTGTGGATACAATGCATATACATATAGGACACAGTTTTGTATAAACTATTATTCTTGATTGGGTTAGTTTTTATAATTTGAAATCACTAAAAAAATTCATATGTTTATATATTTTCATTAAATATATATATACAAATATCAATTTTTCATATTTATTTCCACTCAACTAAGCCTTAATTTAAAGTTAATTAGGATCGCTATATCAATTCTTTTTTTTTTTTGCTCGAAGCAATAATGAGTTACATCTTTAGATATATTAGTGCCATAAAAATTATTTTAAATCACTTTTTTCAAAGTTAGTTTAGAGCTACTTATATTTCTCCTAATTATATCTATCTTAATTTGATCAATTTTTCTAACATCACGTAATCAAACAAATTCGATATGTTTTCTTACTTTATCCTCTATAAGAATTATCCTTAACTTTATTTATTTATTTATTTATTATCAGAAATCCTCACTTTTACTTTGATGCATCCATTGCACAGTCCATTCATCTTAATATGTCTATTCATCTTAATATGTCTCTTATTTATGTATTATTTTTTTCATACTATATTTAATATTCAAGAAAAGTATATTTTCAAAGACATACAAAATAATAACATAAAAATATTTATTTTTTAAAGTCAAGCAAACGTTGAAATCAGGGTGGAAAATAGTTGGTCTTGAGTCCAAATTCTCAACAGCAGGGCGTAAAAAAATAAGGAGATAGAAATAGTCTAGGGTCTTAATTGTTTGCCACCAAATTGTTGAAAATGCTTATATAATTCCTATATAATTAGAATATTTTTTTAATCAGTCTTTTTAAATTTTTAATAAATATTCTCAAAATTAAATATTGATGAATAATATTAAATTTTAAAATTATTTAATTAATTTTCATTCTATCAATTTGCAAATTAATTAATTAAAAATATAATTTTTTTTGAAAAACAACTACTTATTATTAATTAAAGTAAAAAAATTGAAAATTTATTAAAAAAAATTTAATTGTTTACTTTTTTTTTTGTTTCACCGGCCGAAGTTTTACCCCGATTAATTCAAACTCAATTCGGATCGTACATCTATTTTAGATGGATAAATCTTTCAACAAAAATAACTGCATATACTAAATTTCGAACACACGATCTGCTTAAGTAAATTTTAGACACTTATTACTCGAATCAACCTGTTAATTTAATGATTTACTTTTTATTTATTCTCCAATTAATTTTAATCTCTAAAATTATTGACTAATGAAGTGAGAGTGAGTGTCTATTGTCTAAGAAGAGGAGAAATGGGAGAGATAAGAGAAAGAAACGAGAGAGAGAGATCAGAGAAGAAGAGGAGCAAGAGAGTTTTAGAGAAAGAAGAACTTTCTGGAGAGAAAGAAACTGATATTAAACGTGCGGCTACAAAACTAGGTCGTTTTATTTTAGAAATATTATATTTATATTCTAAAACATTCGGTCGATTGCGGGTCTTCTCGAAATATAAACCTCCAATCCGACAGAATACCCGAAACCGACAAAATTAAATTAATTCACCCGCTGCCGTCCGAACGAAGTTTTCAAGAGGACCGAACCCGCATAAAAGCACGCGGATTGGCCGGTTCAGTCGGCTTCTTTATTTCTGTACAGCCCTAGTGCCGCTGTAATCACTGTGACAGCGATGCCAATATGCAATAGCAAAAATTCAAGCAATTACGCGGAAACTACGCAGTAATACACACACATATATATATATATATATATTTTTTTTTTGAAAAATGAATGTCAAATTTATATTGGTATAGTCAGCAACGCGTCTTAGCAACAATATAACAACAATATAATTTTTTCCTAAAAAGATTCCTTTTCCTGATTTTTTTTCATATTTTTTGCTTGAAATATATATATATATATCTACATTATTTAACCTTAATTTCAACTTGAATATATATATATATAGTAGGCATGATAATGCTAAATTATATATATATATATATATATCTGTGAACCAATTGCGAATAATTCAACTGGCCACCTGATGTTACTCTCCTAGTAAGAGATCAGGGTTTGAACATTTAAAACCGTATTTTAAAGGTTCGAATTTTTTATAAAAATATATATATATATATATACAGGGGCAGAGACAGGTGGGGTCGCGTGGGGGCTGACGACCCCCCTGCCGGCCGCCGGACGTGTATTTGTAGGGGAGCTTTTCTGCCGGACGGAGCAACGAACGTGGAGGCTCTGTGCCTCAGCCCCCCTTCATCTGTGCCTCAGCCCCCCCTTCACCTTCAGCCCCCCCCTCACGGAGCAGCTGGCTCCGCCACTGTATATATATATGTGTGTGTGTTTTACTCCTTTGCTTACGGTTTTATAGATAGACATATATATATATATGTGTGTGTGTGTGTTTTACTCCTTTGCTTACGGTTTTATAGATATACATATATATATATATATAATTTTATATAAAAATCAAATAAAGAAAGAAATTAGGTTATGAAATTAATACATTAGAGTATCAGTTTATATTTTATATTTATTTTTTTGAGCATTATTTTAAGAGGGTATTTGATTTAGTTTATTTGACCCACTTATAAGTTTTAAAATGCAATTGATGTATGTATTTAGATAATTTTATTAATTTATAAGTCTAATTTATAAGATTAAAAAAATAAGATGAGAGATATTAATTTTTTATTTTAGTATTTATAAGTAATTGATAAACTAGTTTGATCAAATAATTTATTATATTATATCTATTTATTAAAAATAAATACTCATAATAATATAATTTTATACTATTTCTAGTCATTTTAACAATAAATATTTTTATAAATTATTTTTTACTAAATATATTAAATATTTATTAACTATTTATAAACACTCACAATAAATATAAAACTATTTAAAATTTTAAATACTTATAAACTAATTTTATAAGTTAATCAAAACACATGCCACTAAATAGACTAAAGTATAACATTCCCAATATCAAGGATGAAACATTCTCAATATGTGATCTTAAGGATGATAAGGTTTGGCCTCGTCATAATTTTCTTGAGAAATTACAATGTATATATCATTTATTATCCTTTTTTTTCAAAAATATGTTACTGTTTTGATATATTTTATAAGTCATTTTAAAATGATAATTTTTTTTATAAATAATTATTATTTTATAAAAATTAAAGTTATTCATAATCTTTTAAATTTATTTTTCTATAATTTTTTTAAAAAAATAAAGTTTATAATTTTAAATTTTAAAGTTTTTATAATTCTCAATAAGTAATAGATTAAAAAAGAAAGAGTAATTTAGTAAATAGATATAAAATAGGTTAGTATATAATTTTTTTTTTAATTTTATATAAAATTCTCAAAATGAACAAATGATATATATTTATTCACCGAGGAAAAACTAAATAGTATATATTTGTATATGAATAATTTTTGTATAAAGCCCTTAATTTTAACCACAAGGTTGATTGGCCGTGAAAAACGGAGTCAAATCGCAATTAATTTGATATGAATATTAGTACAAAAATGCAATAATGGGTACTTAAAAGCTAATTTCCAACTCAAAGAGCATTAAGAATTTTTTTTCGGCCGTTTAGCATTAAGAAATAAAGTAATGATAACAGCTTGAAATTTGAAAGTACTAAATGAGATGCACATTGTTAGATTTAATTAATTAATTAATTAGTTAAATGAATTAATTTTTTTAATTTTTTAATTAAATTAATTAAAATTTTATTTTAATCTATTTAATTAATTAATTAAATCTATTAATTTTTTAAAATATTATAATAAAAATTTTATTTAAAATAAAAAATTAATATAATTAAATAACTAAATAAAATTTATTAAAAAAATTAAAAAAATAACTTTATTTTGTAATAAAAATTTATATTTATATTAAAAAAATTAATATAATTAAAAAATTAAATAAAAAATAATAACTAAATAAAATTTTTTTTAAAAAATTTAGTTAATGGTTAACTGATCGAACCAGACTGATTAATCGTTAACCAAATTAAAAATTAAATTTATATAAATTTTTTTATCGAACCGACTGAATTATTTTAAATTCAATTAATTAAATTAAATTTTTAATTAATTAACTAAAAATTTAATCGATTAACTAAATTTTATCCGCCCTAATCCTAAACATAGTATTCTTTTCATCTCAAAAAGGTTGAATACGCTGCCTTTTTCCATCAAAAAGATTCAAGACTCCCCCAGCGTTATTTTTTATTTTATTTTTATTTAAGTTATTTTTATTTTTATTTTTATTTTTATTTTTATTATTTTTATAATAAATTTAATACCTAAAAAACTACAAATTCAGTATATTTATTATATTTTTAATTAATAAGCTCTTTATTGTTTTGTATTTTTTTGGTACATAAACATGAGCCAAGCTCATAAAAAAAGTAAAATAATGGGAATAAAAAATCCCACAGCTATCATGATGAAGCCATAAATGAAAACTCAAAAGAGGATAATCTAAAATAGTAGAACCAAGGGGAAAGCTCTTTGCATGATCCATAAGAAAATTTGCTGCAAAATTAATTCCACTAAAGATGTGTATGAAATGAATCTCCTCAAATACATTACACAAGTCCTTTACAGAATTGAGAATGGCCAAACAATTTATCAAACTATGCCAAACTCTCCAATATCATCCCAACAATACAATTATTATTTGGCTTCACTTCAATTTTTTGAATATTAAGTGATTTGGCCACCTTTAACCCTCTCATAAACATCACATAGCTCTGCTCTAATAATATTATGAGAATTAAGATTGATATTAATTTTTTTAATATATGTTCTTTTAATCCCAAATTAATAAATTTTTTTTCATTATTTCAAATTATAGCCTACTTATTTTTTTTAATAAGTTAAAAAATATATTACTTATATTATTAATAAATTAGTTAATATATTAAATTTTTGTTATAATTATATTTGATATTACTTATTAAAAATATTGAATAAGTATATTTTATACTAAAATAAAAGTACGTGATAGGAAAAATATATATAAATATATATTTTTAATAAAATAATTATTTTTTCTTAATTTTTTTAAAATATAAAATATGTTTATTAATTTGAGACGAATAAAGCATTTAATATTTTTAAAAAATAAAATTAAATGTATTTATTGTATTATTAAAAAAAGAAAAATATAAACAAGAAATGAATATGAAATTTAAAATAAATTTGAAAATTAATGTTAATGCAACAACTTATAATTATAATAGGGCATTTAGTTACATCATAATTTTGAAAAAGTTTATAAAATAATTCTCTTTGATTAAGAATATCATATTTATTTACAAATAATAAATGTAAAATAAAATCTTGGTCTCAGTAAATTTTAGTGCCAATTGATAACAAAACATAAAAACAAAATCCAAAACCAAGAAAATCTTTAGAAAAAAAATTATCCACTCCCGTAGGAGTTTTTATAACATCCTTATATCATATATACACACCGTACACATTTTAAGTACGTACAATACGTATATAATCTATAAGAATATCACATTATAATTCAATTAATAATTCTTTCATTCAACTATCAAATAGTTAATAAAAGATAATATCTATATATTAAAATAAAATTTTTAATAAAATATAACATTATCAAAAATTATTATACTTTATACATATTTTCAATTACATATTTATATACTCTCAATATACTGATTATTAAATTAATACATGAATGCAACACCTTTTAAGTTGGTCTCATAGTATTTTAGTTCTTCTTTAGGCAACATTCAACTCATTTTCTAAGTAGCAATCTACTAACCTGTGCGATTTATACAATCGACTTAAGCTCGAAAGCTTAGCGGTACACATAAATATAAATAAACAATGCATGATTTACTTAAAATACATTATGTTATCATATCATCATTTATTCAATTACTCTCGTTTTTCATATTGTTTACTCGATTCTCGTTCAATTTTACAATACACCACACGTTTTGACAATTTATATATAACTTTGTCACTTGTCATAATTCTATGTCTCATTCATTTAACACAACATTTCATACACGCATATTTCATAATAAAATGTTAATAAAGAATATCATTTCTCATGAATATAATATTTTAATATTTTCTTAGCGTGTTTTAATAATTCAATTAATAAAACATATCAATCAAGGTATGCACTTATATGTACTTACATTTAGTAGTCAATTTAAGTCCAAACTCTTCATAACTTGATTTCCTAATTAAGATATGGATACACAAGTTATTGAAATTATCATTCCACAAATTTCAATTATTCAACTTAAATCATCTCTTTCTTCTCAACTCACAACACTTAACTCAATACTTTTTGAGTTCATTCTCTAATCAAGCATAAATTAAACTTTAGGCTGACAATACTATTAGAATCATCTCATCTTTATCACTTAACATAGATTCAAGTTTAAATTAATTAATAACAAGATATCTCTTTAAACATATTGACCTCTTTCTTCTTCCCAAGTTAAACCTTAAACTTCATCTCTCTTATCAATTTAACCTACACATATATAGTTCAATAATAAACAACATTATCTGTTTAAAGTTACTTACATACTCATTGTTTATTAAATTTCCATTATATATACAATTCTCATCAAAGCCTCATTAAATAATCTAAATTCACCACTTACTACCTTATTCAAACTTCATTTTACCAACCTCATTTTCAACATTTAACCTTATCTTGTGAAGGTACAAGAAGATAGAGATACGCATGGGCAAACGTATGACCATGCGAATAATCATGTGCATTACTGCTGAAATATTTTTTTAGAATTTGAAAGGCAGAAAATTTTTACAGGTAATTGCATAATCATGCAAGTGATCATGCACATCACTACTAGAATTTATTTTCAATGTTTTAAAGGATAGAAATGCGTACAGGCAAATGCATGACCATGCGGATGGTCATGCACATCTCTGCTGGAATTTCATTTCACGATTTAATCATTTTTTTTTCATTAATACAATACATACACATCATATGAGCAACTCAAAATCATATTAAATCAAATATATATAAACTCAAGATTATATGTACAAACCAAAGAGATAATATATACAAACCTTGGCCACTTTAAAACTCACTCTTCTCCACTTAATTCCACTTAACCTAAATACAAAATCATAACAATAATCACCATATAATTCATTCATACAATCATCCATATATCAATTCACTCAATTTCCAACTTATTTCTATAAAATCCTTATTCTTTTCCATATCACCCTTACTATCTATGCTCAACAACCAAAACTCTAATTCATTACTTGAGTTCATACCCATGATTTATCCATCAACTCAATACATATATAACTTCAACATATCATAGTTATCATCTTATTCAATTAATCATCACTTTCTCTCACTAACCATATTAAATATAAATACTTAAAATCTATAAAATAAAAAAAAACAAGCTCAAGGAAAATGGCACTTACTTAAATTCTTTGCCAAACCTTCAATATCCACCTTCAAACCTCTTAAAACTCTTATGAATTTGGTCTACATATAAATAAAATCAAGCTCTCCTCACTCTCTTTCAATCTCACGTTTAAAGAGGAAGAAGAACAAGGAAGAAGAAAAATATCTCTTCTTTTTAATTCCATCCTTATATATATATATACATACATATAATATGTTAATTAATTAATTAACAACCCACCAATCATCTTCTTCCATCTTTTGACTTTGTCTTCTTCTCTTTTATTATTATTATTATTATTATTATTATTATTATTATTATTATTAACTTTTCCTACAACCAATTATACACAATATATATGTGGTGTATATCTTAGGTATATGTAGATGTCTTATATATTCTATTTATATTTTCTATATATTTCAAATATATATAATATATATATTACATTCATTATACGCATCTATCTCTTATTATATTCTCTACTCACCACACATATTCTCTCTCATAACTACTATTTTAAAGTACATCAAAAATCGGAGTATTATAGTTATCTCTCTCGTTGCTAACTAGTGCAGTTAGGGTTTCTTCATACTTTTACATATGTTATTGGTTTTCCACATCTGTTATGGCAGATCTTGATAATATAGACAATCTCCTTTCATCCTTGCAATTAACGGTAAATGAAAACATCGTAAATGAAGTGCAATTGGATTCCATTTCACATGTCTTTCAACGTTTTGGTATATCATTGTGCCTGGTGGGTAAGCTTCTCACCACTAAGGATTTTAACATCCCTACCTTACATAACACTAAAATAAAAGGTTGGAGATTGCAGAAAGGTTTTAGTTTTAGACAACTGGATGAGAATTTTTTTGTGTTTCAATTTTTTCTGAGACTGATTATCATAGAGTTCTAGAAATGTGCCGTGGTGCCTCGATGATCAGTTATTATTACTTTGCTCTACGCATACCAATGATACGACAACATCAACTAAGTTCTTTAATGCTATGTTTTAGGTATGCTCATATACTATACCATTTATGTGGATGTCGAAGACCATAACTATTACAATTGCTAATAAGATGGGTAACCTTATTGAGGTGGATAAAGGAGATAACCTTGGGGAATTACCTACATTCTAGAGTAGCAATACCAGTGAATAAGGCTTTGCAAAGGGGTATTATATTGAAGCGAGGTGATTCAGTACTTTAGATTAAGCTAAAATTCAAAAAGTTACCAATTTTTTTACTATGGGTGTGGTTTTCTTAGGCATTTGATTACAAATTGTGATAAGGGTTGCATTAAAGATAATTAACAATATGGAGAATGGTTGAAGGCTTCTCCTAGGAAAGAATTTTAGTTAAGGAACCTTGCAGAGAAAGAGAAAGAAAGTAAGTTATTGGCCACCCTGCATAATAGTAATACAGAGACTTCTGAAATGGCGGGTAATGGGTTAGGCTCCTCATGCTTGAAATCATTAAGAGAGATACTTGAAATTTGTAATAAGCCCAACGTCCCCATAATTGTATGTTTTAAACCAACCTATACATATGGTACATGATACTATTCACATTGATACTACTACACAAGATTCGTTAAGGGCCAATTGTGATGATGAAGTGGGGCATGGTGTTAAATCAACACTTATGGCTACCCCTCAGGATAATGGCCAAATATTTGTATTTGTGGGCGGGTCTAAGGGTAAAGAAATGTTATCACCATCGATGTAAGTCCCCAACACAAAAAGATGACTTCTTGGAAACAGATGGACTGGGCTGATAGTGAATCATTAAATATTATTACTACTCCCATTACACTTACTAGTAAGTGATCTTATCCTGACGACATGCTAGTTGATAATTCAAAGGGAGAGTTAGGATCCATACATCCATGCACTCCATATGTAAAAAATAAAAATTACATTTCAGAGGAGACCAATAGCGAGACTATTGCTTGGCTATCACCATGAGGATATTGAGTTACAATTATCGAGCTTTGGGGCACTCCTTTACAATTGCTAATGTAGGATGGCTTATATAGTCTTAGGCTCCTCATATTATATTTCCTATGAAGACTAGAAGTTCTAATGACAAGATGAATTTTGTTTGGTGCAGGTTGGGATATAATAACTATTTTTCCTTTATAGGCGTAGGTATTGGTGGCGGTATTACTTGTTTATGGGATAAAAATATTATTCTAAATTTGAAGTCTTTTTCAGCTCATCCCTTAGACTTCGAACTGGTGGATGTGATCAATCAAACCTGGAAACTAACTTGCTTCTGTGGCTAGCTAGAAGCAAATAATAAATACAACTTATGGGTCTTGATTCAACATTTGGCATCACAATCTAGCCTTCTAAGGGTTGTCATTGGCGATTTTAATGAAATTTTGCAATATTCAAATAAGATAGGTGGTACTTCACGATTAGATACTGCAATATATGCTTTTAAGGAGATGTGTAGTGACTGTGGTCTATCTGATCTTGGCTTTTGTGGGTACCCATACATATAGGATAATGGAAGGTCAAACTCTGGCTTTATTAATTAAGGAAAGACTAGACAAGTTATTGACTACACCTTCTTGTGCTCAATTATTTTTTAGTTCCTTCTTATTACATATTCATTACCATGGTTCTAATCATTTGCCTATTTTATTGAATTGCATTAGTGAAAGTTATCATAGAGGTAAGAATTCTTTTGCCTTTCTGTTTGAGGCTATGTAGAATAAAGATTGTCTAGCCACCATTTAGAATAGTTGGCAATCATCTTCCTATGTTGATTGGAGTTCGAAAATTGTTGATTATTGTTAAGAATTGTGTATGGAGCGAAGCACTTTTGGGGATTTAAATAAGCAAAAAATTGAGTTGCAGAGAGAGTTAGGTTAGCTATAGTTTGACAATACTTATGAGGATCTACTAGCCAAGAATCATGTTAAAAAGTAACTTGTTAAAGTTTCTCATCGAGAGGAAATAATGTGGTGTTAGCGAGCTAAAAAATTAGATGGTTGAAGGAGGGTGAAAAGAATACACGTTGTGTTGTTTTCATGCATGTACTACTAAGCATCGTAAAACCAATTACATTCGAAAATTACATGATTCGAATGGAGTTGAGTTATGTGGGTATCAATTGTGTGAACATATTATGTAATTTTACTATAACCTTTTCACTTCGAAAAGTGAATATTCGATTAGTGATAATCAATTATCTTTTATTCAACAAAAAATGAGTATAGAGATGAATCACTTCTTGGAATAATCGTATACAGTGGGTGAGATCCTTAATGCAGTGAATATGATGCACCCTCAAAAATCACCTAGGTTAGATGGACTTCCTCCTTTTTTTTTAGAAATATTGGGCAATGGTTAAGATAGATGTAATTAGAATAGTTATAGATATTCTCAATGGAAGTGTTTTGCGTAAGGATTTTAATCATACACATATTTGTCTAATTCTTAAGGTACGTAACCCTTCTTCTATAACTGAGTCTTGGCCTATTAATTTAAGTAATGTTACTTGTAGGCTTGCTTCTACGATGATAGTCAATAAGCTTAAAAGTATTTTAGGCATTATAATTGATGAAACTCAAAATGCTTTTATGCAAGGCAGATTAAAGACATATAATATTCTTATAGCATTTGAGTTATTTCATTTTATGAAGGGTTATCGACATAGAAGGAATTGAAGCTGGATATGGCCAAAGCATATGACAAAGTGGAGTGGTCATTTTTTAGGATAGTTATGTTAAAGCTGGGTTTCTCATAAGCTTGGGTTACTATGATTATGAATTTTGTGACCACTGTTTCTTACTCAGTCTTAGTTAATGGTAATCCAACTAATCATTTTAGGCCATCAGGGCCTTGAGACAAGAAGATCCTCTCTCATCATATATGTTTCTCTTATGCATAAAAAGGGTTAACTGGATTATTACATGATGCTATCTCGAGAAATATGCTATTGGAATTTGGGTGTATAGGAAGGCACCATTTGTTTTGCATTTACTATTTATAGATGATTGTTTGTTATTCTTAAGAACTCATAATGTAGATAAAGTGGAATTAATGAGGATTCTTTAGTACTATGAGGTTTTATCATGATAAAAAGTCAACCTTTCCAAATCCGAGGTGTCATTTAGTGCTAATGTATGAGATGCTAATTAGAATGCCCTAGCTACTGCCTTGGGGGCCAAAAGGGTAAAACATCTTGCCCTTTATCTGGGACTACTGACGGTGATAGATCGATCAAAAAGGGTACCTTTTAAAAAACTGAAGGGTAGGCTATGGCATAAGTTGTAGGGTTGGAAAAAGAAGTTTCTATCATGGTCAAGTAAGGAATTGTTGATCAAATCAGTGGCAGAAGCTATACCAAATTATGTAATGCAATATTTTTTATTGTCTTTTTATGTTTGTGATGAATTTAGGGATATGATTAGCCATTATTGGTGGGAACAAAAATACAATGAGAAAAAACCTCACTTATATAGTTGGACTAAAACGTGTTTGAGTAAGGACGAAGGGGGATTTTGTAATGCATAAAAATTTTAAATACTAATTTTTTGTATTAAATATATATATATATGTGTGTGTGTGTGAGTGTGTGTGTGTGTATGTATATCGAACCGATCATGATGTTATGTGTGGTTTGAGTTTAAAATTGGTAGTAATAAGGTTAATTAAATTAAATCCGTGTATGGACAATATTATTATTTTTGAAAAAGAATCCTTAAATAGTATAACTTTATAGAAATATCATATTGGTCCTAGAATTGATTTTTTATTGGAATTGGGATGCGAAATATGAATAATAGGGCTTTAAATTGATCAAACAAATTATTTTTATGGTTTTATAAAATTAAAAGTCAAATTTAAAAATGAATTAAGAAAGTGGGTGCACCAAAATTATGATAAGCACACCTTATGAAATTAAAACCCTAATTAATGTATATAATAATAGAATTTTTCTCTTCTTCTTCCTCCCATCCGAACCAACCCTCTCACTCAAAATAGCCAAAATTTTATTTTTTTTCTTCCATTAAACCTAAGTAAAAAATTAAGAAAAATTCACATATAGCTCCAAATTTTTAATTGAATTCATTAGAATATATTATAAATACTAAAATCATCACCAAATATTCAAGAAAAAATTGAGAAAGAGAGAAAAAGAGTTACTTTGTAAAGAGGTTTGTGTTTGTTTATTCATAATTTGATATTCTTTTGTTTTTTTTATTTCAATAATTATGTGAGGTAATTACACTACTTCAATTAAATTTTTGTAGTGAAATTTATTAATTGAAGTTGTAGAGAGAGAATGTTGGAGTATGGAACTATGTAAAGAGAAAATTTATTTAAATCCATTTTGAATAATTTTAAGTGTGTATATATAGTTTTTAGCTTAAAATTATGTTTAAAACCATTTTTAATTCATAAAATATTCAATTTAGTATTATAAAAAATTTAGGGTTTATAATTGATTTTTCAACTAGTTAATGAAATAATTGGTTATAAATTCATAAATGGATGGAAATAAATTTATTTATATAATTGTTAACCTAAAATTATGGTCAGAATAATTTTTAATTCATGAAAGTGTTAAATTGAGATTATGATAAATTTAGGGTTTAGAAGTAAGGATGGAACTAGTTATGAAACAAATGATTGTAAGTACATAACTGAGTAAGAAAAAATATGTTTATGTGGTTTTTAAACAAAAATTAAGCTTGAGATAATTTTAAACTTTACAAATAATTGAGTTTAGGATTATGATAAATTTGGGGTTAGAGAAAAATTTGGAACTAATTATTGAAAGAATTGATTTTGAATTTATAATTAATAAAGAATAAGTATATTTATGTAATTTTTGAACAAAAACAAAGTTTTAAGAAATTTTTGCATTTTCAAAGTTTTAAATTCAAGGTTATGTAAATTTAGGGTTTTAAAAAAGTTTAAGATTTTGGAATTTACAATGATTGTTTATATTACGTTTGGTGAATATGTAATAAATGAAATGTAATTGAACTTAATTTGAGAAATATTTTTTTATATGTACAGTTAAAGTAAAGCCAATTTAATGAAAAAAGAAGGAAAGCGCTTTCTTTTCAAAGAATTGTTATTTTTCTAAAAAAAAAAAGTGACAATAAAGTGATATTATAATTGTATGTTTGATTGAAAATGAGAGAAAATTCAATTGCTTGACCTTATTGATATTAAATCTAGCTTTTAGATTGAATTACTAGCCAAAGGGTGAGCATCTATAGTAATAATGGACACTTTGTGCCATCAGTAGACACTTTATATCATCAGTGACAGTGGACATTCATGCTATCAATAGGCCGTTGGTCGTATTCTCTATAACGACTATTTTTTTTATTATCAGTAACCCATTATTCGAACTTAGGATTTATATTCAATATGTGAGGGCAAAATAAGTGAAACTTACTAAGATAAGTAAATTGTTCAAAGTGATTAATCATTATCAAAACATTGAATTTATTTATGCCATAATGAGTTAACTTGTATTTTAAAATTTTATTAACATGCCTTATTGGTATTTTAAAGTAATACTTCTTATTTGATATTTTAAAGTGATGATTCTATTTTGTTTAATATGTAATTTCAATATTGATTTTCTTATGTTATTATTTATGTTAAACTATGAATATACAAATACCACTAAGTAATAGCTTAGCATGTTAGACTTTTTTGATGTATAGATCAGACAACAGAATAAATCTAGCAGAATGAGATATTAAAACTTCAAGATCAACTTCATCACAGAATGTGTTAAATGAAAGATTTGTATTATGTATTTTGTTTTGTTCGCATAGCAATATCGTAACTATAGTGACAATTATATAATTATAATTAACTTAGAGCTTTGTATACTTTATAATTATACATTGAGTAAAACTTTATAGTAAAATATATTAGTCACAAAAATATTTAATGTGCCAATATATTAGAAGAATTAAAGATTATTGAACTAATTGTAGATGATAGATGGTGGTTTGTTAAGACTGGAGTGGAGATTGAATATGAACAATTTTGAGGTATTTTCTTCTGCAGGTTGTATTTTGCTTTGAGAAGATATTGGCAGTGTCAAATTTTGGGGGAGATTCTACTGAAATTTTTATTAACATTAGCTTAAGCATTTTCTCTGAAATTGAATAAAAGACATATAGGTATTAAGTGACATCTCTTAGTAATTCTTAACAGGATTCTCAAGGGGTATTAGCTTCCGTGATTTCAAGAGCTTTAATAAGGCTTTCCTTGCTAAACAGGGCTGACAGTTAATATGTAATCCTAGTTCATGATTGGTTGAATGTTATAGGCTAAATACTTCCCTGCCTCATCTTTCACGGAAGTAGATGTGGGCAATTTCCTAAGATATACATGTACAAGTATTCTGTGAGGGTGGGAAATATTTTTGGAAGGTTGTAGGTGGTAAGTATACAATGGAAAAGTGTTAGAATTTATGAAGACAAATGGATTCCACAGTTGACATCCTTTAGAGTCTTTTCTCCTTGAGGGAACTTGCCAACTAATGCCACTGTTGATGTTTTAATTAAATGAACTACTCATTCAGGGAATATTTTGTTGCTTCAATAAAGTTTCTTACTTGTTGATTGTGAGCGAATTCTACAGATTCCACTTAGTGTTGGGGAAGAAGATGATTTTATCGCTTGACATTATCACTCCATGGACTATTACATGGTTAAAAGCAATGGCAAAGTAGTTTTTCGTCAACTTCGCTCAATTGATAATATAGCTTCAACTTCTGATTGCAATGGGTTTTGGAAATCACTATGGAAATTGAAAGTCTGTCCTAAAGTGGAAAATTTTGTTTGGTGTGCTTACTCAAATATACTTCCAACCAGACTTATAATCAAGCAAAGAACGAGGTATGGATCTGATACTTATTGCTTTTGCAGTAGCTCTAACACTATTTTACATCTTTGTAAATTGTGTTGGTCTACTTCAGCTATTTGGAATTCATTTGGTCTGAGTTATATTAATTTATTGGATGGGCATTCCTTCAAGTCATGGTTTCTGAATATCTTTGCTAACTGCTATAGGGATGACGCTCTAAATACATGTAATAACTTATGGTGTGGTAAGAATAAGTTTCTTCATGAGCAAAGACCATTTAATTTATAGAAAATACAACGTCAGATAAAATAAATGTTAGCGAAACTTTCACTTGTTTCAGATGAGCAGGACGTTGTACTAGGACAATTAATGAATAACTTAGTGGTGGAATGATGGACTATTCTTGATGAAAGGAATGTCAAAGTTAATGTTGATGCTGGTATTCTAGATGCCAATCCAATCGATTCTGGGGTCATTTTTTGTAACTCATCAAGTAAGGTTTTAGCTTGTGCTACTCATGTTTTCTTGGCACATTGGTCCCTTCATATTGCAGAAGCAGAAGCTATTTGTTTTGCTCTTCAATTAGTTTTGGACTTGAATTTTTGATGCACTATTTTGAAGTCAGACTGCAAAATGGTGATTGACTTCCTTAAATCAAGTTCTTACTTTAGAAATGAGCTGGGAATAGTTTTGTGGGATTTCCTTCATAATTGCAATGAGTTTACATCTTGATTTTTCTTTTACTACTTGTCAGTGTAACATAGCAACCTACTCTCTTGCTAAGCTACATGTATTGGAATCGACACGCATGATTTGGATTAAAGATTGCCTAACATCTATATCCCATATTGTTGCTGACGAGGTATCTTATCTTTATGACTCTTATTGGCAATGTTATAAATTCAGATATTCCTCTTGGTGTGAATTCTAGCTTGGGAGTACGAGATAAACCTATTGATCTAAACTTAGATAATCATGGCGAAGTTTTTTCGTTGATGATGGGATTAATTTCAGGGGTTCTAGCTCCTGTAGCTTGGGCTCGGGTGCTGCTTGTGCCCGTTCTCTAACCTATAAGACAAGAGGGAGAGATGTAGATAGGGCTCCACTGGGGAAGACTCCAATACCTAAGTTAGAGCTCAGTCTAAATAAATGTAAAGAAGAATAGAAAAAAGAGCCAAAGAGAGTTTACCTATGGGGGTGACTCCCATTTATAGTTGATACAGAGAGACAATGTTTGGGGCCCTGTAAATGTAATTTGCGGATGTGTCAGATGATTGTCGGCAAGACATATGGAGCTCGATAGGACTGAGAATGTTCGAAACCAAGGTTTACATACTGCTAAGAGACCAGCCAAGAGGATTGACCAGATACGAGGCTCGGTAGACAAGCTCGGTAAATTTAGGGTATCATCAGTAGTCCTCCTCAAGTCATTAATATTTATGTCAATATTTGTTCATGCATATGAGCTCGAAAAAACTCAGTATAAAGTGTATGTATTAAATCATGAAACAAATATTGTATGACAATATGCAATGCTCAAGTATGGAGCTCGAAAATAGAGCTCAAGGAGCTCAGTAGGTAGGAAATAGAGCTTGTGGGAGTATCATCACTAGTCCCTCGCTAGTCATTTGACATTTATGTCAAATTAAAACCTGAAACTCAAATTTATCATCACTAATACCACGTACTAGTCCCTCCTGAAAAATCCTGGCATTTATGCCAAGGAGTCGGTGAAGACTCTAGGAGAACGCATGTCATATAGAGGAGAAGTGACGCTTCAAAAACTCAGGTAATGGTTGAATGGAATTTGAAAAGATGTAACGTATACAACATTAAAGAGGAACGTTGGTTAATATGACTGAAGTAAACTCTATAAATAGAGGGTATTAGGACAACAATCGGTACATAATTCAAAAGAGAGAAGCTCAGTTCATCCTATTTATTGAGTGAAGGCTTAAAATCTTGGTTAAACGAGGTTAGCGGTAAGTTTGTGCTTTTTAAGGTTTGCATTGTAATTCTAGTATTAAGATGGTGCGAGCAATAATGAGTTCCACTCTTCCAGGAGAGGTAGGAGAGCGGGGCTCTCCGAGTGCCATGAGTGAGGGGACCCATTACAAGGAAAGAGCTCAAGTTGAGGCTGGGTCAGCTATGATTGAGATCACCAAACAAATTAACCTGAGGAGATGCACGAGAAGGAAGAAATTAACTGAACAAATTAATCTGATGGACGAGGAGGAAGAAGATGCAGCAGAAGCTCAACAAATTAACTTGAGCTTAGAAAAGGCCAGGGTGAGGGATATCCAGTCCTCTATAACAAAAACTGATTTGGCATGGATTTGAAAGAAATATCAAATTCCAGAAGAATATAAGATGCTCATCCCTAGAGAGGAGGTTTGAGCCTATGACACACTGCCCGAGAATCAACTAACTATCTACGAAGAGGATTTGAGATTGGGAGTGAGATTCCCATTACTCCCTTTCCCCCGAGAATTCTTGAACTAGTAAGATTCCCATTACTCCCTTTCCCCCAAGAATTCTTGAACTATCACAAGATAGCTCCTGGTCAACTCAACCCTAACGCATGGTGCACTATCACAGGGTTTGAAATTCTGTACGGGTTGCTCGGGGTAACTCCCACCCCTCGGGTGCTGAGTGTATTCAGCGTTCTCAGAATACGATCGAGTGCAGATGAAGACTTCCTTTATTTGCAAGGTCAGTCTGGGCTTGCTATGTTCAAAGAAAAATCTGACTCAATCAAAACTTAGAAAGACCAATTTTATATTTTGGACCACGAAGAGTTCAGTTGCCAAAATATTTGGTGGGTTAATCCGAGTGGCGAATGGGTGACAAGATCAAAACTGAGTGAGAATGAGCTCGTAACATTTATAATTATGAAGCAAGACATTCTGAATGAAAAGAGAAATGTCATTGCCCTAATAAGGGAGTACTTTCCCCTTGGGAAGGCTCCGAAGGAGATCCAGCCAGAAAATCGAATAGGTATACTATGGTTCAACACTTAGATTTTGTTATTGCTTCTTATGAATATGTTAATATACTAAATTTTGGCTCGGTTATGCAGAGTCAGGCTCAGAATCAGCAGGTAGAGAGCTGAAACATTTAGCTGAAAGGGAAGCCAGAAGGAATGCTAAAAAAAGTGCTAGGATAACTCGTACCGAGCAGGATACTAGGACCAGCTCAGCTCGAAAGGAAGAGTCCATATTGGATTTGACTCTTCCTACACAATAAGACTTGAGATCAAGCTACAATAAGAGGTGGAAGACATCTCCCTCATAGAGGGATAGAAGAGGGTCAGCCCAGAATCGAGGTGGTTGAGGATTTGTCAAGGAGAGAAGTGGAGGAACCATTAGCCCAATGACATAGTCTTGTTTGGCTGGTAGAGGCAGTGAATGACAAATTAGCGGGCCCGTATAACATGATGTACTCCCTACAAGATGCCAGGCTATAAAAAGTGCTCAAACATATATTCAAAGCTATTTAGAAAGAGAGGCGCGAGAATGCGCCAAAGAGCTCGGAAGAGGTAGCAAAAGAAATGGTGACTATGTCTCACATGGTAAGAAATACCTTGAACATTTGAAGTTATAATCAAAGTTTGATGTTAAAGCTAATTGAATAATACTTTGTAGGTTACGCAGCTCGCATATACCATGGAAGATAGGATTGCAGGCATGACATCCAACTTTGACCGAGCCCTAAAGGACCGCGATGAAGAAAAAATAAAAAGGCTCAAGCTGGAGGAGAGCTTGAAGGCCAAAAATGAAGAGCTGAAACACGCTCGAGATAAATTAAAGCAGGCTCAAGAAGCATTAATGAAGAAGAGTGAAAAGTTGGGCTCGACCAAAGAAACTATAAGAGCCAAAGATCAAGAGCTATGCTCGGCGAGAGAAATTCTAAAATCTAAGGATGATGAGTTACTCCTAGCAGAGGACACCCTTGAAGCTATGCAAATAGGGCTGGCTGCCAAGTGGAAGAGAAGTAACAAACGCTACGCTCGGAGTGTCTATGCCTATCAGAAAGCTGTGTTATATTGGTTGAAGCAAGAAAATTCGAACCTGGACTTGTCCTGGATGTTAGACATAGACATCGACCAACTTGCTGCCGAGGCCGAATCAAAAGAGGAAGATGGAGAGAGTGAAGAAGAAGAGGATGAGAGTGAGGAAAATGAGGTTGAAGACAATTTGTGAAATAACTATAGGACGTACTTATGCTCGACCTATATAGTTGTAAGGACCGAGCTATTTATGTAATGAATGTTTTTTCCATTAATAAAATGTCTTTCTTTAGAACTTAGTTTACTAGCATTTTGTTTTTTATATTTTATTTGATATGTTATTTGCACAACACAAAGACTTGGTACTAAATATAAATGTGCTCTATTGTATCATGTTCACTAAGTTTAAGCATGAAATGCATCCGAGCACAGACATATGTTGTATGGTTAAGTTACAATGTGCTTTGGTGTTCGGTCATCGAGCATACTGTAAAGTATGCAAAGTCGGTCAATCCAAACTTCATTGCATGTTATGCTAAAATAAAAAAACTAGAGTAATTACCTGACCGAGGTACTATCTGCAACTGTCGGTTCGGTTAAACGACCTGTTTTGAGATATGGCTTCTAGGAGAGCCTTTGAATGTTCATAGTTTTGAGAAAAGCTGATCGAGCTCTCTAATTCTGGCTAGATTCTTAGTTCTGGTGAAGCTGCTCAAGCTCTTCTATTGTGAGCAGAATCTTGGCTATGCTATTAGCTTGACCATGATTTGAGTGAGCTTAAATGACAAAGCTCGGCATTTAGGGGTGCAAGTGCTTGAGTATTAAAGCTGCCCTTGCTCGGTGATCAAGGTGTTAGTATGTGATCAAGGGTATTAGTTCCTCCCTTTATTGCTTGGACATTTATGTCAAGCAGTCTTTGGAGTTGAATTTCAGAGGGCTAACAAAGCGCCTAATTAGATACATTAATACGTCTTTTGTACAATAATAAAAAAATCAAAAAAATGGGATTCCCGAATTTACAGAATTATAAAGATGATTACAAATTATGTACAATAAGAGCATTGATTCTCGGTTAGAACATAGAAGCTCAGCCTCCGTAAGGGGCTACAACGAAATGCGCGCGCAGGCACGATAAGTAAAACTAAAATGATAAAAATATTAAATAGTATAATATTGTAAATAAAATATGAAAAAGCATTAAACAACTCAGTTTTATATATGAAAAGCTTCTTATATTGCTCCGTTTTAATTGAATTCATGGCTATTGTTAGCTTATTCACTCATGATGAGTTCAGTTCATTTAGTTAGATGTGTGAAGGAAAATAATAATTAATTGCTCATAATGAGCTATGGTATGATGAAGTCAAGAGCTTAGTGCGTGACCAGGGCGCTTGTACAGAGCTAAGAGCTCAGTGTGCGATCGGGGCGTTGTAAGATGCACGATTGAAATGCTATAATCTTGTTACGTGACTAGGGTATTTTTAATATGCACAGTTAAAGTATGATTAACTGGGTGCAGCTAGGACACTTTATGCACAGTTAGAGTGCAAATAACTTGGCACAGCTAGGGCGCTTTATGCACGGTCAGAGTGCGAATAACTTGAAGCAGCTAGGACGTTTTATGCGCGGTCAGAGTGAGAATACCTTGGCGTAGCTAGGGCGCTTTATGCACGGTCAGAGTGCAAATAATTTGGCACATCTAGGGCGCTTTATGCACGGTTAGAGTGTGAATAACTTGGCGCAGCTAGGGCGCTTTATGCAGGGTCATAGTGCGAATAATTTGGCATAGCTAGGACGCTTTATGCACGGTCAGAGTGCTTCTTCTAAGAGTTGTGAGACGTGCCTAAAGTGTATTGATTTTGCTAGAAAATAGCTTTTTCACGCTCACTACACTAATGATGATGGGCTTAATTTTAGGTGTCCTAGCTCCTATAGCTTGGACTTGAGTGTTGCTTGTGCCCGTTCTCTAACCTGTAAGATAAGAGGGAGAGATGCGGATTGAGCTCTGTTGAAAAGGCTTCGATATCTAAATTAAAGCTCGGTCTAAATGAATAGAAAAAAGAATAAAAAAAAAAGCCAGAAAGAGTTTACCAACGAGGGTAATTTTCATTTATAGTTGATGCAGAAAGATAGTGTTTGAAGCCCTAAAAATATAATTTATGGATACATTGGATGATTATGGATCAAATGTATAAAGCTGGATAGATTTGAGAATGTCTGAAATCTAAATCTATATGCGTTTAAGAGATCAACTAAAAAAAATGACCAAATATAAGACTCGATAAACGAGCTCTATTATTTTTGGTATAATCATTTGTCAATTTATTTTTTTCTTTCCTTTCATTTTAATGAAGTTCTTCTTTTCATAAAAAAAATAAATCTTTACAGTTAAATTGGATTTATTTAAATTAAATATGAAAAAAAGTTGAAAGTTTCAAATAGAAACTTAAATATAATAATTTCAGATGTAACCTTTAGCAGAATTTCTTTAAAAACACTTGACGTGTAATAGATGATTATAAATATAAAAAGTTTCGTGGATGTTGCCTTTTGCGCTTCCTTTTTTGACTTTGAGAATTTCTTACTTTGAAAATTTTCTTATTTAATGCTTTCTTTCTTTCGTTCTTTATTTTTATTTTTAAATTTATTTATTAAACACATAATTATTATTTTTCATAATTTTTGACTTCAAATATGAATGGTGAGCTTAATTAAAAAAAATTTCTAATATTGTATGATTTTAAAAAATTTTAAAAATTACTTCATTTTAAATTTTAAATTGATAGAGATATATTTTATATTTTATAAAAAAAATAATATATAAATTATTTTTATTAAAAATTAAATTTATATTTTATTTTTAATTATATTATTTTATTAATATCATGTATAATTGTTAAATATTTTTAATAATTATTTTTAATAAATAATGTTAAATAAATATAATAAATATTTAATATATTAATTTTTTAAAATATTAAGTAAATTATAATTTATAATAAATAAAAATAATATAATTATTAATTTGGAGTGGAAAAAGTATTTATTTTTTATTTTTTAAATAATTTTATTAAAAACAGACTTCTTTTTTTTAATTTAAAAAAATGTTGCTTTCAATTAATTTCTTGTGGTGGTTGACAATATGTTGGAAATTTAGGAAACTAAAATAATCAATAATTGCGGGAGTGTATAGGACACCTCGCATGCTTCACAATTGTCCATTGTCTTCGTCACCCCTCCACTTTCCAAATTATATTTTAATTGCTGATGTTGATGCTTATTTTAACTTATTATTACTTCTATTTTCTAAAATTTTTAAATAAAAAAAATATATATATATTTAATTCAATTAATAAAGTGAATTATTTCCATCCATTAAAATTCTCAATTTTATGGCTGAAATTATACATATAACTAATCTTATGTTTTAAAATTTAATTTAAAAAAAAAATAAATTAACCTTTTTTTTTCATTATTGAGTATAAATATTAATTTTTTCCCATTTAAGCAAAAATAATATTTTGCTTTTATAAATAATTAAAGGTTTATAATAAGAATTTGATTGTCATTGGAAACACCTTATTGTTGTCTAGCCATTAGTCAAATTTTGAATCTTAATTCGTAAAAAAATTTATGGATGAACGAATTAAATATTTAAAAAATTTAGCATTTCTAAATCTAAATAAAACTATGTTAAAGTCTATATTTTAATAAAATATTAAACGGGTATTTAAGTCAAGTTTAGAGAGGATATTGCTATTTGCATTGGGAATTTGTAAACGAAACAGGTAAAATGTGGTGAGGTTAGGCAGTTTTCCATTGGAAAATTGTCATATTTTACCCTAATTGATTATTTATACAAATCAACTATTTTAAATATTAAAATAAAAAAGTTTATCAAACTCTATGAAATTAAAATTTTTTCTTTTTTTTTATTTAAAATAAAGATAAATATTTATTAATTGATAACATAAAATAATACATAATTATAAATTTTACAATATTATAATTCCTCATAATTAATATCAAAACAAATTAGGAATATAAATAATAATTATTTGGATTTGAAATATTAGATTGTATTTGAGGTGATAAATAATAATCACTTTTAAATTTTTATAATAAAAATAATTTTAAAAAATTACGATGAATGATAAATTTTCAACTAACTCATAAATTTTACCCTCCTTTTGCGGTGCTAAATCTATAGTAGCTAAATCTACAATAGCAAACATAACCAATAAGAAATAAAGTGTTGAAATTTATTAAATTTATTATAAAATTTCCTTATTCTATTTTTTTTATATATCACATAATAAATATACATATAAAAAATAATAACTAAGCATATGTCATAATGACATTATATGACATACTAATTAATATATTTTTACATATTTTATTTTATGAGAGAATACAAAAATTCTATCTAAATATAATCACATTTTAAATTAGGCCTATCATGCTTAATCAAGCCTAAAAAACTTAAAAGTTAATATATTTTTAAAAATAATATATAAAAATATAAAAAAATAATAATAATCGAACGTATCTTACAATAGAATTTCTTATTATAATTAAATTTTTTGATAATATGTATATTTAAGAATTAGATTTAGTCATTGGTAAGACTTTAGACTTTAGACTTTAGTAGTTTATTCATTATTTTTATTTTTTGGGTGGACAAATCCCTTTTTTCTTTGACGAAATCTTTTTCCAATATTTTACAAAGTCTTTTTCATGTACTTCGCTACGAATCTTAAACCAAAAAAAAAAAAGAAAAATAAAAAACTGGCCGGCAATGCTGATGATAAAATATTAAATTTAATGGAGTAGTTATTGTTATCAAGTTTTTTTAATTTTATACAAAAGTAATTTTAAAAGAAAAATAATTTTTAGAAATAAGTATATATTTTTTAAATATTTCAAAAATATTAACTTCCAAATATATATATAGCATATTTTTAGCTAAATTAAAAATAACATATACTTTTTCATTTTTTAAATTATAATATTTTTTAAATAAAAAATTAGAAATTTAATATATTCAAAATATCGTATAATTATAGATATATACTTCTATTATCAATGGATTAAGACTTAATTTTTTTTTCTTTAAAATATATTAAATATTAAAAAATTAAAAAAAAAGGTATATTTTTTCATCTGAATTATGATATGAGATTTTGTAATAATAATAATTATATCAAAATTAAAAAAAATTAAAAATATTTTAAATAAAAATTAAATCTATGTCAATGTTAGAAGGAAGACAGTTGCAAATAAGATCAGAAACATTAAATGGAGAACAAGTGTCCAATATACGTGGAGACAACCAACTCTTTTATAAATACTTTCGATTATTTATTGATATCAGCTCTCAACAGTCTACTTTGGCCAACGGCCTCAAACGTCCCCAAAATTCTTCATATTTATATTTTTGTCCTCTTAATTTACTGAATTTGCATCCACCACCACATCATTTTCTTTTTTTTCTTTTTCTCCCTCTCTCTCTCTTTCTTTAATTAATAAAAGAAAAGTCCTTCCGTTTTGGTGCTTTTAAGCGTTTCTGTCGAAGTCAAAATTTCTTACCGACCGTATCTGCTTTTTGCTGACTTTGACTTTCCATGTCTTTAGACATTAAAAAAACGGTTAAAGTTAGAAAAATGAGTGTATAGGAATTAATAAAAAAAAAAAATTAATAGTTTTGTAGGAGGTAAATCAAGTTTCTTTATTAACTATATTTATTTAATAATTATTAATAATTAAAAATTTTCAATTTTTATTTTAAATAAAAAAATATAGAAAAAATAACAACTAATATTAACTTGGTGAGTTTACTTCAATTAATCCTTCAATAAACAGAAATTATACTTGAATCTACTTAAAATATACTTATAGTGAGTATTTAAAATAATATTTGCTTTTTAATAATTATGCAATATAATTATATATAGACTTTGAAAGATGTTTTATATTAAACTCAGATATATATGAATTACAAAATTCTAGACAACCACAATATCAATTAAATATATTATTTAAATTTTAATTATTCACATAAAAATTACTCTTTCTATTCTAAATTAAAGGTGTATTTTTTCATTTATCTTAAATTATAATTTATTTATTATTTTTTAATAAATAAATAAATTAAGTAATTTTTTATTATAATTATATTTAATAATTTTTATTTAAATTATTTAATGTATATATAATATTAAAATAATAAGAATAAAAATATTTAAATTTTTATTTTAAATAAAAATAAATTTTTTTTAATTATTATCAAATATAAAATATATTTATTAAAAAATATATATAAATAAAATATAGAAAACTAGTAGAATGGCAGGTGGGGCATAATATAAATGAAAATTAGTAAAAAGAGACAAGCGCTCCTATTTTTTCCAATTAGACCAATGTTTTCTACAACATTATAGAAAAATAAATAAATAATTAAAATAATAATAATAAAATAAGATTTATTTTTTTAAAAAAATATAATATATAAATAAAAACAAGTAGGTAGGACCCACCTGTGGGAACTAAAATGGCAGTTTTCGTATTTACAGAAACTAGACAGACCACGTACATAAGTGAAACAAAAAAACATTTTTACAGACCAAAACTCTCTCCAAAACTCTCTCTTCCACTCTCTCTCTCTCTCAGAGAGAGCTCTTCTCCATTTCTCCAATGGCTTCTTCTTCTTCTTCTTCTTCTTCTTCTTCTTCTTGTTTTTACTATTCTTTGCTTTTCTCTTTACTGTTTTTACTATTATCCAATACCTGTTATGGGTTCTCTACATTCGGGTTTCATATGCTCCACCGGTATTCTGATCCGGTCAAAGGCATTTTAGCCGTCGATGACTTGCCGGAAAAGGGTAGTTTTCAATATTATGCTTCTATGAGTCACCGGGACCGGTTAATCCATGGCCGTAAACTCGCTGCTGCTGATAATTCAACTACACCTGTTATTTTCTTTGATGGAAATGAAACTTATCGGATCAGTGCTCTCGGATTGTAAGACTTCACGTCGTTTATGTTAAAGGGATTTTAGGAATTGGGTTTTTGTCTTTACTCTGTTTGGTTGCTGAGAAACTGGAGGAAACTGGAAGAAACTGAAACTTTGCGAAACGGAGCAATCACTTCTAAAATTGATTTGTTTTTTTAAAATAATACTAATCATGTAGTTGGTAAAAATAGTCAATTTGTGTTTGGAAACAGGAACTTCTCTGCATTTTTCTTATATTTTTCTTTTTTGTGATTTAGTTATAAAACTTTGATTTTCTGGGCAATCAAACATGGGCTGACCTCCCAATTCTAATAACTGATTTTTTTTTTTTGCAGTTTACATTATGCTAATGTTTCAGTTGGGACGCCAAGTTTATCATTTCTTGTAGCATTAGACACTGGTAGTAATCTCTTTTGGTTACCGTGTGACTGCAAAAGTTGTGTCAAGGGCTTGAAATTGTCATCTGGGCAGGTATTATATTTTTATTGGCTTGGGTTCTTGATAATTTTTTGCAATCAAGCTTTAATCTTTTTTCAACTTTCAATTTTAGTTCTACCTATATTTTGTTATAATTTTGTTTGACAAAAAGTCTTATATGCAAACAATTGTATCTTTGTGTTGTTGTTACTATTAAATCAGGACATACCGCTTAACATTTATAGCCCAAATGCATCAGCAACAAGCGAAAAGGTTCCCTGCAACAACTCCTTCTGCCCCTTAAAAAGTCGATGCTCTTCTGAAAGTACTTGTCCTTATCAAGTTTCATACCTTTCTAATGGGACTTCATCCATGGGGTTCTTGGTAGAGGATGAATTGCATTTAGCTACTGATGATGCTCAATTTAAAGCTATTGATGCAAAGATTATATTTGGGTAGGTAATTTTCTTCTCGAATACCTTGATTGCAAAGATCATACAGAATTTCCTTGTTTTTGAACTGAAGTAAAAAAGGGTTTTTCCACTCTGAGTTTATGAATGCTTGGATGATCAAATCATGCATCAAAGACCCAAGAGAAGTGTATAGAAAGCGGGGTGTGTTCTTTGCTTTTTCTTCTTTTTTTCCTGAATATTGTTTTTCATTTCTGTTCTTACCTTCTTGCAGTTGTGGTCAAATTCAGACGGGTTCATTTTTGGATGGTGCAGCTCCCAATGGCTTATTTGGCCTTGGAATGAGTGGTGTATCTGTTCCTAGTACTTTAGCAAGAGAAGGACATACCTCCAATTCCTTCTCCATGTGTTTTGGACCTGATGGAATGGGGAGAATTAGCTTTGGTGATACAGGAACTTCTGACCAAGGAGAAACACCATTCAATCTGGAGGATTCATCGTGAGTGTTCACTTCTTGAATCTTCATTTACACATGCTATTTTGTTTTCCTCATATCTCATGATTATTGTACTGATCTTTACTGTGTGAACTTCGGTTTCCAGCCCAACTTATAACATCAGCATCACTAAGATAACTGTGGGTGGAAATGATGCTAATCTTGAGGTCACTGCAATTTTTGACTCTGGTACCTCATTTACATACCTCAATGACCCGGCCTATTCGCTCATATCTGAAACTGTAAGTATCTTTAACATTTGACTTCATAAATTTCATTTTTTCTATCATTTGGGTACTTAACCACTTAAAAAATATTTTTGCAGTTCAATAACCAGTCTAGAGATAAGCGGTATCCGACATCGTCTGATACTGATTTGCCTTTTGAATATTGTTATGAAATAAGGTCTGTTAAATCTCCACCAATCCCCTTATTGGCACCCCTCTTCTCTTTGCATCCTTTACAGTCCCTCAATCATTGACTTTCAATTTGAATGCAGCTCAAAAGATCTAGAAATTCCAACAGTGTTTCTGTCTATGAAAGGTGGCAGTAAATTTAATGTATCTGATCCAATTGTAGTAATTGGTCTTGGGGTAAAGCATCCTTTCTAGTTTCTGATATGTTATTCCTGCTTCTTGAATTACGGCTGAAATAGTTTTTTTTTTCACCAGGGTAATGCTTATGTATATTGTCTAGGCATTGTCAAAAGTGGAGGTGTGAATATCATCGGACGTGAGTATCTACAATATTAGTTACTTTTATTGTTCTTTGCAAATAGAAGATATAACAAATATGCAAGAAAAAAAGCCCACTTTGCTTAACATTTAGGCGCTGTAAGTTATAGAGACTGTAAGTTATAGAGATTGAATGATAGAATTAGAGGGCCAAATGGTTAAGTTTTCTACTTTCTCTGTCTCAATTTCTAGTTCTGTGTTAAGATAGAAACCACAGTTTTACATTAGAGAAAAGAACTCATTTTTGCTTTACTCTCTTGAATGTAATGAGTTGCTAACATCTTTTAATCATAATGCAGAAAATTTCATGACGGGTTATCGTGTAGTTTTCAATCGTGAAAGGAACGTGTTGGGTTGGAGTCCGTCAAACTGTAAGTCAGCATATGGTATAGTTCTTCAATAAAAACTTGTTATTTTCCTTTTGAGACTCTAATTATGGTATATAATGCAATCCATTTGCAGGTTATGATGTTATGGACACTAACACCTTACCTCTCAGCCCGACAAGCCCTGTAGTGCCTCCTGCTACTGCAGTCAATCCAGAAGCCACAGCAGGGAGTCGTAACAATTCTGATATATCAGGAATGCCACCATCTTCAGGAAATCATTTACCAAAGTTGAACCCTTTTACTTATTTTGCATTTACAATGGTTCTTATTCCATTCTTTGCCATTGTTTGATTCTTCCTTTGGTATTTTTTTGGGTTTCTGTATTATATTACATAGACACAGACACAGGCATTTGTTTCAGGTATAGTTACAGCTTACACGACGAATTGGAAGCTTTGTTCTTTGCTTCCTATTTCATTATTTTGGTCTGAGCTTAGTCTGATTCTCATCCAGGTTTTGTAAATATGTTTAGATACTAAACGGAGATACAATTGGTATACTAGTTTTACATTTTTGTTACAAATTCTTGGAGTTGACATTTTTGTAATTTGGTTATTACACTATTGATTTATTTTTGTTTTACGTTATATGTACATATATATATATATATGCAAATATTGCGTAAAGACGTCTCATGTAGAAAAATTTCTTTTTCCTGAAACAAAAATTCCTTTAAAAAGAATAGGACAAAGCCAAGGCCAAACTATTTGTAGGTGAAGCAATAAAGAGAAATCAAACCATGGATTAATTAAGTCTAATCTTCTCTTCTAGTAAAAATCCAATATTCAAATTCCATACTATGACATTAGGATTTTGCAAGGTTTTTGAAGAATTATGAACCAATTTTAGCAGGACTATATCTAGTTTTATATTTTAGATAAGAAAAGACTTTAATCCTGTAACTTAAAAGCAACAGCTAATAAGAAGAATATAAATATATAAAACCTACAGAACTAATATTTCCACACAGTTTCAGTGTTACACTAATATATATATATATATATATATATATATATATTAAAAAAAAGAACTTCAAAAATATATAAAACCTCCAAAAAAAGATACAACTTCGTATGGTTGAAAATAGAGAACAATTCAGACAATTTTGGTGCCCTTCATGCCACCAAACCTTCTTCATATCAAACCAACAAAAGTCTGTCGGACAACCCCATTGCTCTCTAAAAATTGCTAAAAAGCAAAATTCAAGAGAGTCTAAATACTTGACAATATAGAAATCAGTGCCATCGCCATGCTTACAACTAAGGCAACCTTTTCTGCCAAACAAACGCATACCAAACTTCTGCAGATGCGAGTAAACATGCCTCTCTCAGACCCAAATAAATAAACTAAATTATTTTTAACTCATCATGAATAAGAATATTGTGAAGATATCAAAATTTGTAGTTTTCAGTAGATATCTTTCATTCTGTTCTGCCCATGGCTTTTTTGCCACAAAATGCACATAGAGAAACCTCTATCTATCAAAATTTTACTTACCAAGTAAAAAACTAGCACTGCCTCCGTTTGCTACATAAAATCCATGAATAGAGCCGGAGGCTGCCTGCTTCATTAATGCCTCTGCTTTTGCGAAATAATTAGGTAAATTTCCATCAATAATCTGCTTTTGTGCAATAATTAGGTGCTACCAAACAGAAATTTCATTTTTTTTTGTATCTTTAGCTTTCTTCTTCACTGACTGAACTAAGGCTAAGAGCTCAGAATTTCCCATTTTGTTTGCACCTCTAGCTTGTGCGTTTTTATTTTTCGTAACATTAGAGGGCAAAGGAAGTTGCTTGGATTTCATCTTTAGGGATTTTACCAAAGATGATATCTCATGTTTCTCTTTCTTGGATTGTATATCATCATAATTCCTGTCTTCAATTTTGTTCACGTCTGGCTCAACAGATGGCAACTGAGATTTTGTAGCTTGTTTATTACCCTCTCCTCCCAATTCTTCCCGGTCACCTTTATGCCGTCTTTGTGCCATCTGCCTTGCATAAGCCGCTGGTCTGCAATACCAAAACTCAGAACCTTTAGTTGTAATAATCAGGCTACGTAAAGTCAAAATCTTTTTATCTACACAGGTGAAATATAATAACTAACATGTGAATACATCAACATATACCAAATATACTATCTCCGAAAGTTCTCAGTAGTTTAAGTAATTGATAGAAAATACCTTTTGAACTGTGGATCTGTGGGATCCAATTGAAAGAGAGGTGAACTGAAGATTGCTGAAAACCGTGGATCATCATAATTAACAGTTGGTATTTTGTTTTCATCTGGAACATCTTTTCCTCTTTTACCCTTCGCCTTTTTATGTTTCAAATTATATCCCTTTGGACCATTTTCTGCCCCATTATCATCAGCTAGTAACAACTCAAGTTCTGCACTACTTGCTTCTGCTTCCTTATCCGTATCCTGGAAATGCTTTCCTTCTTTCTCACTCTTTGCTTGAGCATCTTTCCTTCCACTTCTTGTTGATGGGTCTTCAACAAAGAAGTCATCTGCTGCTTCTATCATGTCATCATCATCACTACTCTCCTCCTCTGACGAATGCTTAGATTTCCTTTTTTGAGCTTTCTTCTTCTCTCGTTTTTCCCTGAGATACGCAGCCCACACGCTTTCTGATTCCTTGTTCTTTTTTTCCAGAACACGCTTGCTTAAACCCTCTAATTCAGTGTTAAAAGTGATTTCCATAATTTGGCCTTCCTCCTCATTCTCTTCATCGGAACCATCACTACCCTGAATTAAAGCACGATATTTGTCTCGTGTTTTATGCTTTTTACCTAATTCACCCTCTGCAGCACCATCATTTTCATCATCATCACTTTCACTCTCATCAGAAGCTAAAAACTCCTTGAACTCCAATTCAGCCAGCTAAAAGGAAAGTAGAATTAATATCACTACACATGCAAAAACTATATACCATCCTCAAATGTTTTTATCAAGTTAAAGCTAAGAAGTTCATGAATTTCTTTGTCCACAGTGAGTTTATATGATATTGCCTACTGTTATGCTTTCATAATTGTGTTAAAAGTATATAACGTCTGTAATCAACCAAAAATGTCATACAATCAATGAAGAAGCTGCATATGACGAGTGGGTACAAGTTGGGTCTAAGCGGTAGGCTTGGGTGTACCCATTTACCGTTTTGTGACCCTTTTAATTTTTAAAATGGTACCCTTACCCATTTAACCCATTCATTATCTAAAATAAATTATTCACAATGAAAACAATTTCTTTACGCATTGAAATACTTAGGATCAGATTCCCAAATCTCAATGAAGCATACTTTTGGCTGAAAATATGGAACTGTATGAATGTGAAGATCCAGCACTTCCCAATAAGAGATACATGTAAGAAGAAATGCTCCCATCTCTCACATTCTAATGGCCTTGACAGACAGATGTACATATGTGTGCACGACCACAGTAAAAAAAACAAAACAAAAACAGAAACAACACATACACGGGCAGGAAAAAACTCAACATTTGTTTGCGCCTACTTGACATATCAAGGAAGGATGATTTATTTTTATTCAAGCAGCAGAAGAAATAATTGACAACTTTTAGAAGGAAAGAATTGCAGACATGGAGTATAATCGTTCACCTCAGCCTACTTTTTTCATAAGCACACAACTTCTCATCATCAATCTCTTCATCATCATCACTATCATTGTCATTTTTCTCATTCTCATTGTCAAATAATCCAACAGGGCCATTAAGTTCTTCCTCCATGCGCTGTAGGCCAAATTCAGATGGATAGACAGCCACAGACAAAATTACTCCACCTTCTGGAAGGAAGGAACGCAATACCACATACAAGTCAACAGCCTACATAATTCAATAAAACTCATGGTCAAAGGTAGACCAAAGCAAGGCCTAGAAAAGACAAAAAAAGAGCCATGAACAGACATAAAATGGAAATTATGCACAGAGCTCAGCTCATTAATGCTTTGGTCTACCTTTCAATTTTCAGCTTCAAAAATAATTTAAATATACATCCTACATGAATAACATAAAAAATATATTTTTAATTATTCATATAAAAAAATATTTTTAATTAAATTTCAAAATAATTTTTTAAAAGAATTATAAAATATTTTTAAAAAAATTAAAAAATATGATGTGATTTTCCTAAAAATAATAATTTATATTTTAATTTTAGAATATTAAAAAATATTTTATTTTTAGTTAAATTTATTATTATATTTCTAAATATATGTTAATATATTTATAATTAATCACGTTATTCAAAAAAATGATATTATTAATAAGTATAATAAAGATAAAATAAATCATAATTACAGTAGAAATAAATGTTTAGGAGAAAATACTATTAAGTTTGACACTTAATCAATTTTCTAATCCAATCCTCCCCACTTAAAAGGGCAAATTGTTCAATATATTGATTTAGTGTAGCTCCAACTCACATAAATATAAAATTCACTTTTTATGCATTTAAATAAGTTTTTATATGTTTATGAATGCATAGTATTTTTCAATAATTTGCCTTAGGAGAGTTATATTTGAGAATAAAAATCTTTATAAAGTTGATTTTTTTTCTTTTAATTTAATAATATGATAAATATAATACAATTTTTATATATTGTATTAAATTTTTATCACTATAATTTAATTAATATTAAATTATTTAAGTTGAAAAAAATATTGTAAATAAAAAAAAAATTTCATCCATGATATATATATAATTCTAAAAACAAAATCATACGATGTGAAGTATGTTTATTTATGAGTTTAGCAATGTTTTGCTGAATAATTTGGTGAAGTAATTAAGATGAATAAATCGAACTAACATCTAATAATTCTATTAAGAAAATGTAATTAATTAGAAAAACTAGCTTACATATTTATAAATAAATCAGTTCGTAATTTTTGCGAACTTAAATGAACTAAGTCGTTATTTTACGAAAAAGTAAATTAAATTTAGAATTTTTTTTAATAATTTCATATAACACAATTCTATAATTAAAATATAATATAATAAATATATAATTAAAATTTAATAAAATATAATTATTATAACTCCTGTTATATAATTAGATCTAAACAATAGACATCTAGAGATAAAACTCGTCGTATATAATAAAAAATTTACTCGTATCTATCAAATTTTATTTATAAATTACTAATATCTTATATAAACACATCGAAACAAGTTGGATATATGAAGATATCAAATATTTTTTTGTCATCTCTAGTGTTGATAGAATTAAAATCATTATTGTAATCCTTGTATGATTGGATGTAATCTCATATTATTAGTGTAAATGGCGAAATTCTAGAAAAACTACAAGTGTAAAAGTTTTGGGCGAAATGCTGTTACAGTAGACTATAAATCAAGGATTTAGGAGAACTAAACATAACTTACATGAGAGAAGAACGTGTAACTCTTACTCTATTTATCCTATTTGCATTAAATTTCATAGCATATTGCATTTAAGGTAAATTTGCATTCTATCTCCTATGCCATTAAACTTCTTGCATATTTGTTATTGCTTTATTCTTTGCATTAAGGGGGAGTATTCACCTATTGTGAATGTTTTTTTTTTTTTGAAAATTGCACATATATATGACTTAGGCTTGAAGTGCATGCTCTTTTAGTTAATATCAACATTTTTAAAATTGGATCTGCTGGTCGGATCGATTAAACAAAAAATAAAAAATTAAGTCAATTTAAAAATATTAAGAATCGATTTTATAAAAAAATCAATTAAAATAACTAAATCAGATCGAACCAGGCATAACTGATTTTTTAAATTTTAAGTCATTTTTATAAAAAATAAGAGAAAAATTTAGACTGATTTTTTATATGTATTACATTTAATGTAATACATTTTTTATATGTATTACATTTAATATGTGGTATTTTTGAATTGATAAAATATATTTTTATGATTTTTAAATTTTTATTTTGAATTTTTCTATGATTTTTAGATTTGTATTAATATATAAATAAAAAAATTCATAATATTATTAAATCCAAATCAAATCAATTGAATTAGTTGAGCCAATTATCAATCTGGTTCAGTGATTTTAAAAACAATAATTAATATGGTTAAGTTGTGAAATTCATTGTGTTTTAGTTTTGGCATCATAAAGAAAAAAGGAAAAATTGTTGTCTCAATACATTTTCTGATGATGACAAAACTTTATTTTATTTTATTTTATTTTATTTTTTTGAGAAGACAAAACTTTATTTTATTAAATCACTTAATTCTTGTCTAATTGTTTACTGTTAAACAAGTAGTAATTCCATTCCTAGACTTTCATGCATGTTGCCATTTTTCATTATTGGTTTAAATAATTAATGAGCATTATTCATCAAGCCATTGAAGTTTAAGTAATAATTATTACTAATTTGCAATGAACATTACCTTTGGAAGATCAACTTAGCACTTTTAGTTCAGAAACTAAATTCATGAACGTTACTTGAAAGTTACCAATATCATAGAGCAAAATAATGAAAGTTATAATCTTATAAGATACACTTGCAAAGTCCTATTGTAAGGTAAAAATTCACACGAAATAAATAAGAGAAAATTACACTTTCACTACATTTTTTTTTAAATTTTATTTTTTATGAGAGATTTTTTTTTATCATTTTATAAAAATAGATAATAAACTCATAATAAACGTTTAAAAATAATCATTAGTACAATCAACTTGTGCATTAAAAAAAATGGATAATAAACTTATAATAAACTTGATATATATTATAAAAATATGATAAATTTATAAATTGATAAAAAAATTTTGATAAATTTAAAAATATTTTAAAATTTTGGTAGATTATATAATATTCTTTTTTTTGGGAATTATGTAAAAAACCCAACCAATAATCACAGACTGTGTTTGTGGATTGTGAATGAATGGTGACCCATTCTTCCTTGGTTGTTTTTAAAGCCTTTATTTCTTTCTGAATTAATTAAACGGAAATTTAAATAATGGTTTAATCTTTAAGATTCATTAACTTAAAAAGTAAGAGCAGTACAGTTGTTGAGTTTCCTAAATTTTTTTGATCATGTCTCCAACTTAACATATCCTTAATTTAAAAAGACCACTCTAAAGATTAAAATAAAATATAGTTATAAAATAATTATTTTAAATAAAAAATACCTAAATTAATTTAAAAATTAATAAAATTAAAAATTGTGATAAAATAATATTTATTCAAAATTAAGATTATTAGAAATAATAAAAATAAAAATTTATATTTTTTAATTAGTGTCCTAGTAATCAAAATCACTATTAAAAAATTACACTAAGTCACTTTTTAATTTTTTCAAATATCCTATAGTTTTAATATATTTTTAATATACTAAAATACATATTAGATGCACATTTCAGAAATTGAAATTTGGCAGGCTAAATATATAACTTTAAAAATGAGATATTTTTAAAATTAAAAGTTGAAAATAAGTATTTTTTTTAAAAGAAAGAATAGATGTTTTTAGAATATTTTTATTTTTTAAAGTATTTTAAAAGAAATTCCTTAGGAAATTGGCATAACTGATTATAGTCTATAACTTAAAGCACAAGTTTGGACTACAAACATTAATAACTAATTTGATTGATTAACCCTAACTACCTTTAAAACATTTTATGCATATGGACCCATTTGGTCTTCTTTGACAGTATTTTAATTTTGTTCCACTAAATTAATTAAAAATGCAAATGTCATTAAGAAAAACATTAATGAAACTAACGAATAGGTTTCAAATCTTTGATAAATCAATGGAAATGGAAGGACCTTTGATGTTCTCTTCAATACGATTTTACTATACAAGTATATGGTAATGACTTTTATGATTGCATTTCTTAGTTCAATTTAACTTTTTTTTAGGTCAGGATGTTTAAAATATATAGTTTAGTAATTGAATGTAAAAGAATTTTTATTTTAAGAATTTTTGATATTATATATAATTTATGTGTGTATTATAAGAAAAATATTATGCAAAATATGTAAACCGAGATATAGCTTAATATAATCTGACAATAATTATATATTTTTCTATATAATAAATTTAGAATCAATTTTCCCTTCTTAGTAAAATGATATTATAGATCAGATAGTATTACTTAATTAGTTAGCTCGTAATAATAACAATGGTTTCATCATAAGCCATAAATCATTACATATATGGCTTTTTATTCATTGCATATATTTGCAAAAGATCAAATTATTCGGTGCCTGATCTACTTTTAATAAAATAATATCATTTGACTGCAACCAAATGATTACAAACAAATTTCTGAGAAGTCTCTGGACAGCAGGCAACAAGACAAATGACAAAAAGGATATTGTAATGGAGTAAGAATGCTTAAAATGTACTACTCTATTATTTAGATTATCAATCTCCTAATTCAACTAATTCATGTTTCTGAGGCCAACAAGGCAACAACTACTCTTATCTTCCTATCAATCTGTCTATATCTAGTCTTTAATTACTTTGATCAATTCCCATGCATAAACACCATAATTGAAAGCTAGCAAAAACACATTACCTGCTACAATGGCTTCCATTCTTGCATTACTCTTAAGCTCAATTCTCATATTCTCTATGTCAGCATCGCCTGGAAATGCATTGAGCTTGAATTACTATGAGAAAGCATGTCCTGATGTCGACTTGATCGTTGCAGAAGTGGTCAAGAGTGCAGCAATGAGAGATAAAACAGTTCCTGCAGCTTTACTAAGGATGCATTTCCATGACTGTTTTATAAGGGTGAGAATTAAAACAGAGCATCTAAGTTTATTTTATTTTTTTTCTTTGGCAGTGTCACTAATCGATTGTTTTTCTAGGGGTGTGATGCTTCTGTGCTGTTAAATTCAAAAGGTAGCAACAAAGCAGAGAAAGATGGGCCACCGAATGTTTCTTTGCATGCCTTTTATGTCATTGACAATGCTAAGAAAGAAGTAGAAGCTTTATGCCCTGGTGTGGTGTCCTGTGCTGATATTTTGGCTCTGGCTGCAAGAGATGCAGTTACAATTGTAAGATAACAAAACTTCTTCTTTCCTTACTGGACTATTAAAAGTCTAAGCAATAACTTACACACGACAAAGAAAATGCCAAACTTGGTAACACATTTAACATAAATTTTGTTGAGATAAACTTTCTCAATTCATGATGCAGGCTGGAGGACCAACATGGGACGTCCCAAAAGGAAGAAAGGATGGGAGAATATCCAAGGCAAGTGAAACAATACAATTGCCAGCTCCAACTTTTAACATCTCTCAGCTGCAACAGAGCTTCTCTCAAAGAGGTTTATCCATGGATGATCTAGTAGCTCTTTCAGGTAAACATAAACCTGAAAAATATTGTTAGTTCTATCTCATAATTTATTGTTTAGACAAAATGACAATATTACCAATTGTCAATATGTAGGTGGACATACTTTAGGGTTTTCACACTGTTCATCCTTCCAAAACAGAATTCGGAATTTCAATGCCACCCATGACATAGACCCCACCATGCATCCATCATTTGCAGCAAGCTTAAGGAGCATCTGCCCAAAAAATGACAAGGCGAAGAATGCTGGTGCCCCCATGGACCCTTCCTCAACAACTTTTGATGACACATATTTCAAGTTGATCCTACAAGGAAAGACCCTGTTCTCTTCAGACCAAGCTCTGCTCACAACTACAGGGACTAAAGATTTGGTTTCTAAGTTTGCTAGCTCAAAAGAAACTTTCTCTCAGGCATTTGTGAAATCCATGATCAAAATGAGTAGCATCACAGGAGGCCAGGAGGTTAGGAAGGATTGCAGGGTGGTAAATTAAGAATATCTTAGCAGAGTTCTAGTATATTATAAACTAACAGAGATGGATTATCAATAAAATAAAATAATATAATTACTATCCTTCATTAAGAATCTGTATCGCAAATAGCGACTATGAATTAGATTGTAACAAAATTGAAGCATATAAAATATTCCTCCATCAAACTTAAATATTTCATAAAAGCAATATATATAACAAGAAAAATTTCCTGGCACCAGATCGCACAGGCAAGTTCTATATTAATCTTAGCAAGAAAATCTTTAACCAATAATAGAATTGCTAACTTTGCAAAGACAATCTCTTAACAATATCATGAAAAAGGAAGTTAACCCAGTATAATCCACTAATCAGATCTCCTTTAATGGGCATTTATGTTGAAATTTTAAGCTAGCATAGATGTAGATTAACCGTCGCAACAAACTTGCATGTCCCAAGTAATCATCTTGCCACAGTACAGTTAGACTCCTGTGACAGGCAAAAAGCAAAAATGCAATCAAACTGAATGCTTTCACCAAATGCTTTCTACATGCTAAACCAATCACCTATAATTTACCTCACTCTGTTCACTACTTAATACAATCTCTGCTAATTGAATGTTTCCACTTAGTCCAGATACCTTGTGGGATGGCATGAAAGAAAAACCATCGATAAGCTTCACACATTTTAATCCCCATTTCACCATCAAAAATTCAATAAGATGGTGCCCACTGCACAATATTATTATAACAAGAAAAAAAGCGGACAAACCATGAGTGCACATGCTATTGAATATAATTATATCAGAATTCAAAACAAATGACGAAGTACCTCCGATTATGATAAGTTGTTATAAAGACTGAACCAAGTGAATTTTGGAGCAAGAACGTCACTGTGGCAAAGAGGTCATCAAAGGCTTGATGACACAAATGGCAATGAATTTTCAGCCCAAATGAACTAATAAAGTGAGGTAGAAAATAGGACTATCAAGAATGTTCTTGAGAAACAAATTTACCACTTGCATCATAAAGTACATCAGCGCCAAGAATAAATTTTGGCTTTAAATTGAATATAGATTCATCCCAAACTCCCCATGTTAGTCCCAATACCTATAAGGTAAGAAAAGCAAAGTCTTTTAAAAATAAAATGTCAAGCAATGGAATTCTAATGAGGAAAAACAATTATTAATAATCACAATGGTTTACTTCACACTTAAGCTTATTAAGGTCACGCACATTTCTGATGTTGTCCAGCACCTATCATTCCCAAGTAGTTGAATTTCTGTTTATTCTACAACTTGTATCTTATAATTCAGTAGATAAATACCTCCAATCTACTGGAGTCATCGGTGAGAGTGACGTCGGAACCCAACTTGGCAGCCGTCAATCCCGGCAAGGAAGTTCCGGCACCGAGCTGCAAGCTAACAATCAAATAAACAAAAAGCAGAGAACCATATCCATTAATAAAAAAAAAGGTAAAATTGAAGAATCCAATTGGGAATTACCTCAACTACGGTGGCACCGGAAAACCGTTCTTTTTGTTGCCATACGTATTCCGCAAGAATTACGCTACACGGCCACACAAATAGACCATATTCTTCCTTCATATTCTGTTCAAAATCATTGAAAAAAAAGCTGTAATTTTTCATTTTCAGGGCTTTAATCTTTCGCCGGAATAAACCAAGAATTTTTGAGAACCTCGATTATCGACATAGAGAAAGCCGGTTGTTCACGATTGTCGCCGAAAGCATGCCTAGATACTGTCGACATTTGCCGGTGCGACGGTTCTTCATCCCCGTCTTTGCCTTTCATCTGGGCCGTCGGCAGCGATGCACTAAGTACTCCTATATGGTTTAATAATACCAATAAGTTCTTAAATTGCCTGTCTTACGTGTTAAATTTTATTTTTTTCAATTAAATCTGATTTAAAGGATTAAATTTTCAATCTTTTATATTATATATTAAAGAAAATTGCAATATCACTTAATCAGAACCGAGACCTTTTTTTATTATTATTTTCCATTTTCCCAAAAATATATATATAAATAAAAAAAAGAAAAAGAAAAGGATAAGTCCAGAATCCAAATATTACTGTCAAAAGTCTATATCTCGTAGCTATCCCGTGAACCAAACACTAATTTAGTAAAACCAAAACCAGCCGTCCGATAAATCGTGCCGAAACCAATTAAATGTAAAATCCACGTGTAAAGCAAACATAGTCCTTTGCACCGATGAAATCATATCTTCCTTTCACTGAATCACACTCACTGCACTTTCTCGAACAGACCCAAATCCTTTTCTTTTCTTTTCTCTTCTCCTCTTCTCTTTTTCTGTGTCCGGTTTTTACAGTGTTGGGCTATGGCGTTTGCCCATTACTTGTTAGCTGTTCCTGTTGACACTTCAAATCGCCCTAAAACTACGATCCTCAATTCTTCTTCTTCTTCTTCTTCTTCTCCGGAGTCTGTCTCTTTGTCTTTCTCTTCTGCGTCTTCTCTTTGCTCTAAGGCTCGAAAACTCTCTATCTTTCCTAGACTTCGAAGAATCGGACATAAAGGTAATTTCCTTAATTTTTTGTTTATTTCAGCTGCATTTGAAAGAACTCTCACAAGAGAGAATTCAATAGAATAGAGTATGAAATGATAAATATATTTGTGTAATTTGATGATCGATATTGAAATGTTATGATTTCAATTTTTTTTTTATACTAAAAGAATTGAATTCTGTAATTTTCTTTTGGACCCTCATTGAATTGAATTGTTTTAAAAAGAATTTACTCGGAAATTACTCAATTTTTGCAATTGTTTTGAATTGAAATCATTTCTTGATATTTCAATTTCTTTGTGGAATATTGTTATTACAAAGTTTCATTGTGTAATTAACTGGTTCCTCTGCTTCATAGACTTTAAATAGACCTTTTTTTTTTTGGAAAGTGTAAATGCTAATGACTAACAAAATTCAAGACTTTATTTAACTTTAAATTGTATCCAAAGTTCTTTATTATGTGTCCATTGTATATTTGACTTCTAAGATTAAGATTGGTGTCTATTATAGCTAAATTCAGAGAAAGCTCTTTTAGCATGTTTAAGGGATGAAATTGAAGGTTGAAGGAGGGATATATAGAAGAACTTTGAATAAAGATTGGGTCCTTTTTTTTCTATTTTTAGAACATTAAATAATTTTTATGTTATCTAATATTTTAAAAACGAAATGAATAATATTTTTTTTCTTTTGGGTGTATCTTAAGCTTAATTATGTAATATCATACGCTAACATGATGTTTTTAATTAAAATTTATGGCCGTTAATAATTGGTAATTTAACATTTTAGCCATGAATATAGTCGATGCTTTAGTTCATTGTTAATGGATTTTTTATTATTTTTTGTTTTGCATATAATTCATGGCTAGTGACTTGGTGTGTTTATTCTTGAGTTATCAGCTAAGACTAAGCCACAAGAATCTGAAGTGAGTTTAGCTGCAGATGCCTTTACTCGTTTCGAGCATCTGCTTCTGCCAATCACAGACAGGAACCCTTATCTTTCTGAAGGCACAAGACAGGTGACCTTTCTTTAAGGCACTTTAATTTTTTCTTAAACAGCTTTCCTTTTTTTTTTTCCTCCTTTTCTATTCTGAAATCATTTGCCTGATAGATCTATTTGATAATTTCTTTCAACCTTCTTTGGTTTAACCCTCTTCGTCTAAGAAGTAGGATAGTCTTGATATTGGTCATAGCAAGTATTGACTGTAGTGATCTGTTGCAGATTTGCCATTATGAAATGCAATTTGAAGTCATTTTGTTTCTCACTAGTCTTGAATATCAAATGCCTTTATAAAGTATTGACTGTAATGGGAAATTCTGGTTTTGCTAGCTTCAATCAAAGCCCTCTTCACATGGTGCTGACTTCAATTTCTCCTTTGGTTGATACCCTGTTAATTTATTTGTTCTGACTGATTATTTAATAGGCTGCTGCTGCTACTACTGCATTGGCAAAGAAGTATGGGGCTGACATCACTGTTGTGGGTATGCATATTGACCTATGATAAATTGCCACTTCTTATATAAGCATAAAGGAAACTTGGTATTGGGGGCTTAACTTTATGCTACAGATTCTTTTGAGTGCGAGATTTCATGGAATGTAATACTTTACATTCTTTGCAGTTATTGATGAAAAGCATAAAGAATCAATACCGGAACATGACACCCGGACGTCTAGCATCCGCTGGCATCTCTCTGAAGGTTCGTATATGATCCCATAACTTTCAATATTTTGTTAAGGTTTTCTTCCAGGTTTGTACGCGGCCTTCCCTTGCAATTAATTGCAAGAGGCCGTTTCCACGACTCGAATCCGTGACCTCAGGTCACACGACGACAACACTTACCGTTGCGTTAAGGCTTTTCGGACCCCGCTCATTGCGGGAGCATTCGTAAACCGGGCTGTCATTTTTTTTCTTCCAGGTTTATAATAGAGATATTGCTTTTCTCTTTCTATATCTATAAAAGTTTGATTGATTATTATAAGATCTGTCCATGTGTAAAATTTATGAAGAAAAGGCGAAAACAAATATATTAATTAATTAGTCAATTTGTATAATGCTTCATGTGCATGCATATGGGGCATTAGAAAAGTTAAAAAATAGTTCGTGAAATTATTTAATAATAAAAGTCATTATCATCTTATCTTCCTTTTCTTTTTGTGTCTGTGTGCTTATCTAAATTGTGACAGCTCAACATTAGTGTTTTAGTTGCCAATTTGATTATCCAAAACCCCAACCCTATGATTAAGATGCTAACAATGTTTTTGAGAAAAAAAATGATAGGTGGATTCCAAGAATTCAAATTGTTGGAACGGCTTGGTGAAGGGAGCAAGCCCACGGCCATCATTGGCGAGGTTGCTGACGACCTAAACTTAGATTTAGTAATCATGAGCATGGAGGCAATTCATTCCAAGCATGTTGATGCTAACTTACTCGCCGAGTTCATTCCTTGCCCTGTCTTGCTTTTACCACTATAATTACACAGCTTTTTTCCCAGGACAAGGGTGACCAGGCCATAATGGTACTGAAAATGTCAGTTCTCTACTTGTGGTTTATTTTAGTTTTTTACCAGCTTAAATCCCTTTTTATTGTTAAGTTATGTTTCTGCGCTTGTGGTTGTGAGTGGCTTAGGTTGACGAAGCAACGGCGGTACCAGAAACAGAATAAGGGGGGGGGGGGGGGGGCAAATTTTTTAAGAAAAAAAATTATAACTGAACTAAAAATAAAATAAAATAAAATATTTAATATTATAGTAAAATTTATATTTTTGCTGTAAATTTCTATCACAAATTTCTATTATTTACGGAATTTTAAAAATTTTACATATATTTTCATTTTAATTTTTTGATTTATTAATTTATTTATAGTATTTTATTAAATACTATTTCAAATGAGAATATTAGTTTTATCCAATTCATAATTAAATAATAAAATTTTAGTATTAACCTAAATACCTAATCATAAAATCCTAAATAATCACTAATTAAAATAAAAAAAAAGAAACATATAATAAAATGTATATATATATATAACACTATATCTATATAAATATCTAATCACAAAACTTTAAATATTCACTAATTAAAAAAATATATATGATAAAAAAATCAATATGTATATAAAATATTATAAAATTTTGTAAAAATAATATATATATACAACTAACTCAAAAATTTTAAATATCCACTAATTAAAAAAAATATATAATAAAAAAAGCAAAAATATATATATAATACTATACATATATATATATACACCTAATTAGAAACTTCTAAATACCCACTAATTAAAAAATATATATGGTAAAAAAATTAATATGTATACAAAATACTATCTATATAAAATTTTTATATTTTTATAAAATACTATATATAAAATAATATTAAAATTTTATAAAAATACTATATATATAAATACCTAATTATAAAATTTTAAATACCCAAATAATTAAAAAAATATATATGATAAAAAAATTTAATATGTATATAAAATACTACATGTATATAATTTTTATAAAATATTATAAAATTATATATATATTTATGTGTGTGAGTATATACATATATATGTATACAAGGAGGGAGGAGGGGAGGGGGGGTCCATTGCCCCCCAGGACCCCCCCTCCCTCCGCCCCTGTGACGAAGACGGTTTTTCTAGTTTCTATGAATAGGGTGTGGCTGTGGGTAGGCGAGTCTGGTTAACCCTGGGAAACTGGTGAAGCCTGCTGTTGGTAGGTTGTGTTTTTGTCATTGGCAGATTTAAGTTACAGGATATTAAGGTGTAGCTGGTTCTGTGTTTTCTGGATGCTGAATGCCGATATCTGGGAAATGATTTGCATTTAAACTTTTACTTGAAAATAGATATGGCTTTGGAGCCGGCATGCATGTTTAGCTAAAAGATGGAATACAGTCAATGTTGGCCAAGCTTCAAATGTGCAAATCAATTTCTATTTGTTCTAATACTTTTTTGGGTTTTTTTTTTTTTCAAAAATCACCTAAAAAATAAAAATGTTTTTAAAAATACTCAATTTTCTTTTTCAATTAAAAAGATATCCTTTTTCCAACTTTTAATTTTAGAAACATCTCTTTTTAGGTATATTTTTAGTATATATTTGGTATATATTAAAAGTATATTTCATTTTCAAATATTTACGTGGGTATATATTTGGGAAGGTATGTTGGAAAAATGGGAAATTTTTTTTAAAAAAAATTTTAAAAAATGTATTATATGGTATATTTTTTTTATTTTTTATATTAGTATTTTTTGTATTGCCTGATTCATAATTTAAAAAAACGATTATGATTAATAACAAATAATAGTGTCATTTCAATTGATAAAATTAAATGAATAATTTTAATATAAAAAGATGAGAGAAATGGTATTTTTATGTTAGAATAATGGATGTGAATTTTAATAAGAGCAATGTTTTTATTTTTAATTTTTTCGAACTTCAAAGGAAATATTATTAAATTAAATCAATATTAATAACATCCTGTATAAACGTGGGAGGTTCAATAGCTCATGTAGTTGTTTCAGATAAAGAACCAGAAGCTCTTACTAGGTGATGAGTTTCCTACTTCGTTGTACGTTTATAAAGTTTATTTCATCATAATTTTTTTTGTCACCTTTTTTTTAATTATTTCGATGAAATAAAAATTATGGAGTGTTAAGTAAGTATTATCGGAGTATCTGAATCAATCTAAATATTTAAATCGAAATATTTATAATCAAAAGAATCTGTTGATTTTTTTATTTTATTTGAATAGAATCAAATCTTTTTTTTTAATACAGAATGATTTTAAATATTAGTCTATAATCGAGTTGAAAATTGAATTGAATAAGATCGAATTGAATTGAATAGTTGAAATAATAATCGATTTATTATTAATAATATTTGATATTTTTAAAATATATTAGAATTATTTTATTAATTCATATTATATCATGTTATATATTTATTTTGTGATTTTTAATTTTTTATATTATATTTTATATATAGGTATATTTTGATTTTTTGATTTTATGTTTTGTTAATTGAATATATAGATATCATTAGTATATTTTTAAAATATTTATTTTTAAGCTATAAAAGCTATTTTATTTTCATTTATAATTTTAATTTCATTTATAATATTAATCTCATGACTATTAACTTAAACATAAGTAAATAAAAAAATTTAATTAAATAATTATTTTTTAAATTTAATTTTAAATTTTATAATTAAATATAATTTATTGGCATGTTTATATGAATAATTACAATCACTAATATTAATGATGGTGATTCATATTAATTATAATAATTTATGTTAATGAAATAACTCGAAGTAATAATATTAGTAGTTTTTAATAATAATAATAATAATGAGTGTGGATATTAATAATAATTAATACTATTGATGGATGATAGTGAATTATTTATGTATTTTATTTGAAATTTGTAATTATTTGGAGTTTATACAAAATTATTTGATGCTAGATATTGAACATTTTAATTTTATAAATTATTTGTAATGTAGATTTTAGACTTTATATAATTTTATTTGATACTATATATTAAAAATTTTAATTTTATAAATAGTTTGTAATGTGAATATTTGAGTTTAATTTAACTTTCTATTTTTTTATGGCTAAAATAATAAAATATTATTTGATTATTTAAATTTTAAAAAAATAATTTCAAATCTCTTAATTTCCGTCTCCATTTGGTATTAGAACTGCTCTGTTAGAACCGAATATTCAAACTGAACTGAACCAATTTTTTGGAATAATACAATACTAGATATTTTATATTTTGGTTCAGTTTTGGTTTTAGTAATTTTAAAATTTTTGAATTTCAATTCGATTTAAGAGATTATCAGATATTCGGATCAAATGCGGCCGTATTCAATCCTAAAAATTAAGAATATTTAAATAAAATATAATTTTTTAATGTTATTTTTTCTTTCTTAAATCAAACTAAATACAATGTCTCTTCCTTTATTACAATCAAAATACCCTTTGTTTACCAATTTCCTTTACCCTTAAATATTTTTTCCTTTCTTAAATCAAACTAAATACAAAGTCTCTTCCTTTATTACAATCAAAATACCCTTTGTTTTTACCAATTTCCCTTACCCTTAAATATTTTTTCCTTTCTCAAATCAAACTAAATACAAAGTCTCTTCCTTTATTACAATCAAAATACCCTTTGTTTTTACCAATTTCCTTTACCCGTAAATATTTTTAGTTTTTACTTAAAGGAATCATATTTTACTTAAATGTTTTTAATTTTTAATAGAAACAACTAATTTGGCAGAATTTAGTTTCATACTCAAGAACACAAATAAGTAAAGATTATATAAATAGAAAAGCAAATTAGTTAATACAATAATACTGTTTTCTCATCAACTCAGTGCAATAATTACTAGAAATTACAATAATTAGGATTGAAATTTCTAAATGATAAATAAAATATATAATTAATTAAAATATGATTAATTAATGGTTGAGAGTTTTAGAGGATTGGGTTGCTACGAAATGATCCCAAAGCCTTAACAGCACCAGCTCTTAGTACATACTGGTGATATATTACTGCTACTGCTGCTCCAATAAATGGCCCAGACCAGAATATCCACTGTTTCAACAATACAATATTCAATTATAATTTTTCTTTCTTTTTTTTATTATTTTATTTAAATAAAAATAATCAATTTTTTTGCTTACTATAATCAATAACATACCAACTACAAAATATTATAAAATAACATCAAAATTTGAATAAATTCAGAGTATTATTGAAATAAACTTTAAATATATTTCTCCAATTCAATTAAATAGAAATGATTTATTCCGTTTTTGTGGTTAACAAATTTGTAAAAAATAATAATAATAATAGTAATAATTTTATTTATGGGTAAATTAAAAAAGAGAAAATTATGCCATATGTTACTTTTTTTAAAAAAAATATATCACTGTTTTAGTATATAATATTTTATTTTATATACTAAATATATAGTAAGTGTATATTTCTGAAAGCTGAAAATATATTTAGTATACTAGATATATACTAAATGTATACTTGTAAAAAAAAGAGTATTTTTGAAATTAAAAATTGAAAAGTGATATTTTTAAAATAAAAAAAAATCAAAATAGACATTTTTTAAAATAATTTATTTTTGGATGTATTTTTAAAGAAATCCCATTAAAAAAGGACTTACATGTTCATCCCAAATCTTCTCATTGTTGTAAATGACAGCAGCTCCAAAGCTCCTAGCAGGGTTGATTCCGGTGGCAGTAAGGGGAAGGGTGGCCAAATGGACTAAGAACACAGCAAACCCAATTGGCAAGGGAGCCAAAATCTGAACAACACCTCAACAAAAAACAAATTAATTTTCTTTAGCATTAAAAAATCAACATAAGTGTTAATTTTTTTTTACATGAGATTAAAATTTAGTTGAGTTGAATTATATTTACAGGAACGTAGGAGTCGCGAGCTCTTCGTTTAGGGTCGGTGGCGCAGAAGACGGTGTATTCAAGCACAAAAGTGGCAAGAATTTCAACAAGGAAGCTTCCCCTTTGGAAACACCAGGAGAAACTGAATTAGCACCACCACCAAGTGAATTATAGGCATCTTTTACAAGTACTTTCACTAACCCTGCACCAACAATTGCTCCTACGCATTGTGCAACCATGTATGCTATTGCTCGGTTCAATGACACTTTCCTTGCTAGAAGCAGCCCGAATGTCACTGCAGGATTTATATGACCTCCTGCTCACATTTAAATTATTGTCCAACTAATAAAAAATATATATATTAATCTCTATATACTAAAAAAATTAAATTAAATTATAATAGTCGAAAGTTTAATTTGATTTTAATATAAAAATGTAAGCAAAACTAGCAAAGAAAAAGGTCTAACGGTATAATAAATTCGTTAAACATCATGAAAAGGTCAAAATCAAAATCCAACTGAATAATAATGTAAAGCATTAGCTCAAAGGAAATTGTATTCTAGGCCGAGTATATATATAGAATAGAATTTCCTGTGACCTTAAATATCGAACGGCTGAAAGTCTAATTTATTGGTAAATTTACATATGAAAAGAAAAAGAGAGAAAAAAAATGAATAAATACAAAATATCTATATATTTAATCTCTATCCGCTGAAAAAAATAAAAAATTAAATTAAATTACAAAAAGTCTCAAGCTTAATCCTTTTTTTAAAACAAAAAAAAAAAAGTAAGGAAACCCACAAAAAAAAAGGCAGCTTAAGGCTTAACTATTATAAAAGAAACCTATAAACATCAAGAAAAAAATCAAAATAGTACTTCAAAACAACAGTTCCAATATCAAACAGTCGAAAACTTAATTTAATGGTAAGTTTTTATATATATACTGAAAAAAGAAATAAAGAAAAGAAAAAGTAAAAAAAAATAAGTAGAAAGAAAATTAATTAATTTCCTCTGTATATACCTTAATATATAAAGATTTTTATAAAAGAATTTTGGTAAAACAGTGCAATTAAAGCACCAGAAATCCCAGCAGTGCAATAGACAAGAACGAAAATCATGCCACCAAAAGCCCAAGCAATGCCTTGGTAGCCAACACCAAGACATGGGTTAGTTTTGAGCTTGCAACTTATAGCCAATAACAGTGGCTACGGAGACAAAAAGGAAGAGAACAGTCGCCACAAGCTCTGCTATTACAGCTCTGTAAAATGACCATTTACAGCCATTTACAGAGCTCTGCAAAGTCCAACAATGGAGCTGGTGGTGGGTCTACGTAGTCTTTTCCAATTTGCTGCTCAGCCTTTACTTCCAAATCCTTACTCATGGTGTGGGAGATTGAGAATTTTGAAGAATGCTAATGGATAAGACTCTCTGCATGGTTCACCATGAAACTGTATGGATATAAATAATACAGATTGTGTCTGCAACAAGACGTTCTCACGGTAAAAGTTAAAAAAAAAAAAAAGAAAATCTGTTAAAAGGCCTTAAATTGGAATTATTATATATCAGAAAAATTACACTTCTCACGATATGTAAAATTTTGGGGTTTCTTCTAAAATATTCTAAAAAATAAAATATTTTAAAAAAATCCACTTTTCTTTTTTTAATTTCAAACTTTTCATTTTTTTAACTTTTAATTTTAAAAATACCTCTCTTTAAAAGTATATTTTTGATATGTATTTGATATATTGAAAATATACTATAAAAATAAGGTATTTATAAAAAACAATTAAAAAATATGCTATAAAATATTATTTTCTCTAAAATTTTTACATGTTTTATCATATGTATTTTTGTCATTTTATAAAAAATATGATAAATTGATACTAAATTTATAAAATTATCATGTATATAATAAATTCATCTTAAATTCATAATGTAAATTTATAAATTATACAAATTCTCATAAATTTGAAAATATTTTAAAAATTCAGTAAAATTTTTATGTATATTTTTTATTTTTCTAGCAATTTTGCAGAAAAAAAAACTAATTATTATTCATCGAATCGCCTCATAGGAATCCAAGGTTTAGCTTAGTGGGCTATGTTTGTTAATATTGTCCAAGAAAAAAAATTTCTTTTACAAAAAATTTTCTAAATAACTAATTTTCTAATGGTATAAGTTTCCATGATAAAAGTATATTAATTTAAAATTTTTAATTTTTAAAATTATAAATGTATATTTTTTAAACTTATAAAATTCCATCCTTAAGTTTTATTGTTAAATATGAGAAACAAATTATACATATTATAAATAGTAAATTATGGTGGTCGTATGATTATTATAAATGACCGGTGATATTCATATATTGATGGTAATCTGGTAATTATTAGGGATTTTTAGATTAATAAGTATGTATTTATATATATTTTTTATTGTAATAAATTTGTTTAATTATTTTAGAGAAGTTTGTGTCTAATATCCCCATTCGGAATAACTTTTAGAATACCTCGTAAATCATATGCATTCATTCACATGTTTGAAATGAATTTTAAAATTGATTGGAATAATTAAAAAGTAAAAGAAATATAATTATGTATTTTCTTATTTGACCTTTATATAGAAGTCATATTTAATTCAAATAAAATTATTTTTGATTTTGAATAGTGTATCTCATAAATAAATTGAATTTCATTTTGGCATGATTTTTTATATTCTTTTAGAATAACTTTTTTTTAATTAAAATTTTTTTTACTAGTTATTATAACTTTTTAAAAAAATAATAAAGAAAAATTAAAATTTCACTTTCTAAAAAGAGTTAATACATTTTGTTCAAATATTTCAACATTCTAGGAGTTAATTTCGTTTCCTATTAATTAAAATTTGATTTTTAGATTGAGAACATAAATAAAAAATTTTCTTATTTATAGTTTTATGATAATAATAATAAATTAATAATATAATATACATAAAAATTAACTCATGATATCATTTTATTACTAAAAAATAACATTTTAAATTCAAAATAAAGAGATTATCTAATATACATTTTTCTATTAGATAATCTGAATGAAACATTAGTGGTGTCAATTTCCCTTGCAATAAGGCAATTTTATTTAAACAATATTCTGTAAAACCCTAATGATCTCTCCCCAAAATAGTGGTTATTTGAGTGTGAACCTCCCCAGCCAAAATTTTCCTTGGAGATTGAATATTCTCTAGCAAATTATTAGGATCAAAATTGGAACTTTATGGTACTGGAGCTATCGAATTTCTACAGAGAGAGGCAAGTTGAGTGCGACTGAAACCACATATCAATACAATCAACATGAAATCCATGGTTACATTTCTGTAACAATCTGGTCATATCAATACAATCAACATTAAATCCATGGTTGCATTTCGGTAACAATCTGGTTTTTTCCCCTTTTATAACTTCAGATAAGTAAACTGCACATTTTAATCCATCTTTAAACTCTTTCAACATAAAAACAACTACTGATAAAGATCTGAGTACAGAGGAGTCTAACTCTCTCTGCATTGGGTCTTGACCAGGGGTAAAAACAAAGTGAAGGCGGTTTCGGCAAAAAGGTGGTGGACCACTTGGCTCTTCCATCGCCAAAATCATTTTGCATAAAGATGAAGAAACAGAACAAAAACCACCACTATAAATAGAATTATTATAGTTATAACCATGATCTTCCCTATTATTTCAACCATTATCGTCTCATCTAAATCCTTCATATCTGATTCCCACAAACTTACCATCTAAAAAAATCAAAATCAAGAAAACCCATATGAAAAATTATGAAAATGCAGCTAATCCCAAAATGGGTTTTTCTTTTTTCTTTGATTCTTGAATATCGCAGACCAAAACTGCAGAAAAAAGATAAGAACTTGACAATAAAAATACAATACAAAGATTGCTCAAGAAAAAAAAAGACAATACAAAGGCAAAACGATGAGATTTGCCTTTGTATTTTGTTTTTTTTTTTTAATTTCTAAATATAATCTACATCAGAAGCTAAGTCAACATGATTTATTATTGACGTCACATAAGCAATCTAACTAAGCAAAGTCATGTGCCTTGAAGGGCTGAGGATAGATTTATTATAATATGAAAAATTTAAATATCAAATTTTAACAAAATTCAAACTTAGATATAATTGAAAAAGTGAATAAAGCTGGGGATAAATTATATTGTTAATCCTAACTAAAATGAATATCCTTAGTATTATTAAAAAGCTCCCACTATGCAGAATACATATATTCCTTTATCTACATGTAAATAAGATTTAGAGAGAATCACTCACAACCTTTTTTGGTATGATTCTGAGACTAGTAAAGGGTCTCTCTTTAATAACCTCAGCTCATATTAGCAAAGCCTAAATTGAATGGTGGGATAAAAATTTATGAAATTTTTTTAGTTAACCAAATATTTTGTAACACCCTTATACTTTATATATAAATAATATATATACACCTGGTGTATATAAAATATGTATATATAATATAAAAATATTACAGTACGATCTTTCTAAAAAATTTTATAATTTCACGATAACCATTTTAAATACTTAAAATATATTTTAATAAATAAATAAAAGTAATCATTAGTAATTTGAAGGGTAAAAAGATATATTAAAAAGAAAATCTTTAGGAAAAATTTGTCAGAATTTTGTTTGTATTTCAGATAATTCCAAATTTTAATTATTACAACATGCAATTAAAATATACTCCCAATTACTTACTCAGTACATACATTTCTCCAAAATAGTCAAACAACTCAATCAACCAATATTTTATAAAAAATACATTCATATATATATTAAAATAATTCCCATTTTTATTTTAAAAGTATTACACAAAAGGAAAAACTTATAACATACACCACATACATGGTTATATATATAATGTACATACTCAAATGTATTTTAAAAAAGTTAAAAGTGTATACATGATATGCAAGTTACACAGGTCCACAGTAACTCAAAGATCTTTACATACAATAATCTAGACTTGGGATGGTTTAGTAATACTCTCTGAATCTACTGTGTCACCTGCACAATAGAATTTAATCACGATAAGCATATTGCTTAATAGTACATACTTTAATAAAATTAAGAAATGATGCCATACATATATCATGCCATATTTGCATTATGTTGTAAATGTCAAACATTGTTTATACACATTAAATAATACACTAAACATCCACATACATTGAGCCCAAACACCTTATACAATTATCTAGTCCCAAGCTCGTTGTCTTGGTCTATCATTAGTGTCTCACTCGGAAGTAGGTACAACTCTGTGATACCAGTGTCTCATTCCTTTTGGCATATAGTATACCAACATCCAAGCGTAATCTTTTGGCAACTAAATAGTGTATAAGGTATACACAATACACATTTCTTTTTCAATGTGTTTTTATATCCCGACTCATATCATGATTTCCACAATTCATTACCATATATAATGCAAATGTGGTTTACTTCCTTATGTTAGTACACAACTTGCACTCTATACATTTTACACAAATATTTTATTCAGTCATTCTCAAATGGCTATCATGCCACAATCAATACAAATCAAACATTGCTACTTCAAATAATGCTATACACACATATTTATAAAAATTAAATATCATCACACATTTAATATTTATAATGTGTTATGTTAAAATTCAATACAATCACGCGCATTGTGAATAAAGTATGTACTAACCTCTTTAAAAAAATAAACAGAGTTAAAATTTTACTCCACTTCCAATACACCCAAAAATCTTCACCACTAGGTTGATGAAACAACATATTCAACATCTATTAAAAATGTGAATGAATATAATCAATTAATATCACATTTTTAGGTGCTTAAAGCCTAAAATATAAATTAAGAAGTAATTCTATAATTTTTTTAAGTTTTTACCATAATGCACTTTAACTTTCAAAAATTATTCCAACAAATTTTAAATTAAATTTTAAGCTTAAATATATCTTGTACATTATATTTTAACACATTTTAAGCATTAAAATACAATATATCACATTTTTTAAAAAATTTTAAAATTTTGCCCTAAGCCACTTTAATTTTAGTTTAACATTCTGACCAATTCTAATTGTTAATTTAAGTTTATTTCCACCATTAAAATCATTTAATAACATCTTTTAAATCATAAAATCAAATAAACATCAATTTATCTCATTTTTCAATCTATATTATAATTAGTTTTGTCTTACTTGTCATTTGATTTAGTTATTAAATCTTATTTTATAATTTTACAGGTGAATTTTAGAAAATTTAATAAAATTCAGTGAAAGCATAAAAGGACAGAGATATGCATGGGCAGACGCATGAACATATAGTTGATCATGCATGTTGCTGCCAGATGGGCATTGGTATACATATGGGCATGCTGTTAGTCATGTATATCACTGCAAAAAATTTTCAGTGTGGAGTTTTGAAATATAGAAGAGCGCATAGACATATGCATGACCATGCAGCAACTCATGCACAAATTTCCAATATATTTTTCCTATTTTCCTTAATCATTTATGAATTCAAAATAACTAATCTCATATTAAATTCCAAACTTCAAATTCAACACTAACCAATTCAAACTTCCCCTTAACCCAACTAGTTAACCAACCAACCATAAAATCCTGATTTACTCTTTAAAATAACATGTTATAAACCCATAAAAATAATTTTCAACCACACTACAGAAAATTCATTTCACACGTAAGCTAAAACTTTCATAAAACTCAAAAACAAAGCAATATACTTACTTACTTAATGGAAAATTACTAAAGACCACCCTTGATCCTTTAAAATCATCAAAGATTTGCTTGAATTTGATGATAAAAAATTTCACTAAATAGCCATGGAAATTTTCGGGCAAGGTGAAGAGAAAAGAAAGAAGATCAAGTAAAAATTAACACTTGCCTTCTTCTTTACAAATTTCTATCTATATATATATATATATAATAATATTTTAATTAGTTAATTAATTAATTAATTTTTAATAAACTTTGAATTTCTATCTTTTTTTACCTACTTTTATCTTTTAGTTCTTTTTTAACCTACTTTTATTTTTTAGTGAAGTTATATATTTTAGGTATATGTCACATATACCCAACATATACATTTCATAATTTTCAATTCTAAATCTTTATTTATTCCTCAAAATATTTAATTTAATTTAATTTTATTTTATTTTAGCACAAATGTGGTTATTATAATTCTCTCTCCCTTAAAAAAATTTCATCCTCGAAATTATCTAATATCAACTATGAAAGAGTTGAGGGTACTGACTCTACATCGTTTGCTTACTCTCTCATGTCGCCTTTTCGATGGAATGGTTTCTTCAAAGAAATTTCGGTAATGACACTTTTTTATTTTTCAATTCCTTTACTTCTCATGCCAGTATAGCCACTGACTCCTCTTCGTAGGTCAAATACGAATTCACCTCGATAGACTTCATTGATTAAACATGAGATGGATCCTATCTATACCTCCGAAGCATAGAGTTATGAAAGATATTATGTATCTTGTCTAACTTGGATGGCAAAACTAGTCTATAAGCCACCGGTCTCACTCTTTCCAATATTTTATATGGACTAATAAAATGAGGACTTAACTTTCCTTTTCATCCAAATCTCAAAATTTTCTTCCAAGGGGATACTTTTATGAATACTTTATCCCCCACACTAAACTCTATATCTTTTTTCTTTAAATCTGTGTATGATTTCTGTCGGTCTGAAGTTGCTTTCAAATGATCCTGAATTATTTTACCTTTCTATTCTATTTCTTTGATTAAGTTGGGACCTATTAGTTTACCTTCTCCGACTTCATTCCAATATAATGGTGTCTTGCACTTTCTACCATATAAAGTCTCATAAAGAGCTATCCCAATACTAGACTAAAAGCTATTATTGTATGCAAACTCAACCAAAGATAAGTGCCTATCCCAATTCCTAGTAAATTCGATAACACAACCCCTCAACATATTTTCCAAGATCTGTATTACTCTTTCTGACTATCTGTCTATCTGCGAATGGAAAGAAGTACTGAAATATAATCGAGTACCCAAGGCATTCTGTAAACTCTTTTAAAATCTAGATGTAAACCTTGGATATCTGTATGATACAATACATACTGGATTTCATGTAGTCTTATCACCTCATTAATATATAATTCAGCTAGCCTATCTAATGAGTAATTCATCCTAACATGAAGAAAATGAGCTGATTTTGTTAATCTATCCACTATTACCCAGATTGTATCATGCTTCTTTTGAGTTAAAGGCAGTCCAACTATAAAATTCATGGTCACTTGCTCCCATTTTCATTACAGAACTGATAATGGTTATAACAACTCTAACGAAACTTGGTGCTCAGCCTTCACTCTCTGACATGTAAGATATCAAGATACAAATTTTGTTATGTCCTTTTTCATCCCTAACCACTAATAGTACCATTTAAAATCTTGATACATCTTGGTGCTTCCAGGATGCATAGCATAAGATGATTGATGTGCCTCCTCTAAAATTTTCTTCCTCAATTTTGTATCATTAGGAATACACAGTCTATCTCTGTACCACACACTGTCATAATCTTTCACATAAAAATTCTTGCTCTCCCCCTTTTAGCAGTGCTCCACAATCTTTTAAATTCTCTCATTTGTCTTTTGTGCCTCTTTAATCTGATCAAGCAATAATGGCTTTACCTGTAACTTGGCCAAAAGAGCACCATCATCATAATTTCCACATCTGATTTGTAAAGCTCTCAATTCAATAAGCAACTTGAGAGTATAGGCAGTTAACCTTGCCATAGACTTTCGACTCAAGGCATCAGCAACTACATTAGTCTTTCTCGGGTGGTAATCAATCAAGCAATCATAATCTTTAATTAATTTCAACCACCGTCTCTGCCGAAGATTTAATTCTTTTTGAACACCTTGATATTTCAAACTTTTATGATCTGTGTAAATAAAACATTTATCTCCATATAAGTGGTGTCTCCAAATCTTAAGTACAAATAAAATGGCTACCAATTCCAAATCATGTGTCAGATAATTTAGTTAATGAGGCTTTAGCTATCTTGAGGCATAAGCAATAATTATATCATCCTGCATCAAAATACAACTTAAATCATTATGTAAGCATCAATGTAGATCACATATGATTTACCTTCTATAGGCTAAGTAAGAATTGGAGCTTGAGTCAACATATCTCTCAACTGCTCAAAGCTCACCTGACAACGATCCGTCCATAAAAACTTCACATCCTTCCGAAGTAATCTGGAAAGTGGCGAAGCTATCATGCAAAATCCCTTCACAAACTAACGGTAATAATTTGTCAATCCCAAAAAACTTCTAATCTCAGTCATATTCTTTGGTGGACTTCAATTCAAGATTGCCTCCACCTTATTCGGATCAACTCTAATACTCTCTGCTGAAACGACATATCCGAGAAAAGTCACTTGATCTAAGCAAAACTCATATTTAGACAACTTAATATATAACTATTTCTCCCTTAATGTCTGCAATACAATTCGCAGATGCCTATCATGCTCTTCTTTACTACAAGAGTAAACCAAAATATCATTAATAAATACCACAATGAACTAATCCAAATATGGCCTAAAGACTCGATTTATTAAAATTCATAAATGCTGATGGTGCATTCGTCAGCCCAAAAGGCATCACTAAAAATTCATAATAGCCATATCTTATGTGAAAAGCAGTCTTAGGCATATTTGCATCTCTAACTCTCAATTGAAAATATCCGAATATTAGATCAATCTTAAAAAATATTGTTGCTCTCTTCAACTGATTAAAGAGATCATCAATGTGAGACAATAAGTATTTATTCTTGATGGTCACTTTATTCAACTATTGATAATCAATGCACAACCTTAAATTGTCATCTTTTTTCTTTACAAACAACACCGATGCTCCCTACGGTGACATATTAGGGCAGATAAATCCTTTATCGAGCAGTTCCTGCAACTGCACTTTCAACTCCTTTAATTCAACAGGTGCCATATGATCAAGAGTAATAAAGATAGAAGTGATACCAGGTATCAAATCAATACCAAACTCCACCTCTCTCTCTCTGGAGATAATCCCGATAAATCATCAAGGAACACATCCGAAAATTCTGCTACTGTAGATATATTTTTCGGCTGAGACTTCACCATCGTGGTGTCTGTAACATGAGCCAATATGCCTCACACCCCTTTCAGATCATCCTCCTAGCTGATATAAGGTGTCTTTGCTTACCAGATACCACTACGTCTTTCCCATTATGTGTTTTCAAAGTAATATATTTTCATCGACAATCTACCATAGCCCCATGTCTGGATAGCCAATCCATACCTAAAATCACATCATACTCCCTAAAGGGCATCTCAATCAGGTCACCAAGAAACTCCTCATCCTGAACAATAAATGGACTATCTCGATATACCTATTAACTACTACACTATGCCCTAAAGGGTTAATTACCGGCACATCATAACCTAATGATTTAGAATGCATATCACTCATAGGCAGGATGGATGCATTGATATATGAATGTGTCAACCTTGAAACAATTAATGCATGCACAGAAATACCGAGTAAAGAGAATGTACAAGCTACAATATCAGAAGCACTCGGTTGCCGCTGCATCACATATACTCTCTGTGATGACCCTGCCTACTCTGGTCTACTAGTCCATGTTGTGGATCCTCGACTTTGACTGAATCCAAATATGCCACCTCTGTCACCTCGACCCCCTCTGTCACTAGGTCTGGACATTATTGTCTCAGTCTGTCTAACCACTGGTCACTCTAGACAATCTCTGATAAAATGATTAGGGGACCCATATCTAAAACATCCAGTTGATGATGGACTGATACCCCCATCAAACACCCCTGTGAATTCGACCAAACTGGGCATAAGTGGATGGAGAAGATCTTTGTATAACTGGAGTCAGAGCACTAGCCACTAAAGTAATAGATCCCTGACTCTGCCTCTGCTGCTAAGACCCCCTACCAGGCTGCTCCTGGTCTCTACCTTATCTCTGTAAAGAACTCCTCTACTTTTCTTTGATGATAAAGACCTTACCTCATTTTGTAGTCTCCTATCTCCACCTTCTACTCGGGCAACTGCTGCAAGTTTTTGTGTCTTCTCTACACTTTTGGCAGCTGTAAATAATGTTAGGACTCAGGCCTAGATATCTACAAGTGCACAGATTATATCAAGTAATACAATGATAATAGAGTATCATTCCCACGAGAAATGTTGTTTTAAGTACTAAATAATTAAATTGATTATTATTTGGATAACAAGAGTTTGTTTAAGATTAAATCAAACTTTAAAGAAAAGTAAATTACTGAAATTAAATCTAATAATATGAAACTTAGGGTTAAGTAACCTTTATAAGTTTATTATAGATTTTCTAAGTTATTAATTTTTAATTCAGTTTCTCTTTTTATTAATGGTTGAATTCTCCTTAATTAAGCTTAAGTCTCTCTCAAGTACTAAAGCTAATATCAATTTAACCCTTATGTCTACTCTCGTGATAACAAATAATTAAATCAATTTATTAAGTTTTCTGAGAATTTTAAATCAACCTCTTAAATATTTAACATTATCTCTAAGTGAAAAACTTCTTTAAGATTATTACTTCCTTAGATAAATATTGTGCTTCCACTCTTGCTCCATTACACAACATCTCAATTCAATTAATTATTGGCCAGATAATTAAACCATGAAGATCAAAGATAACAAAATAATCAAAAGTAAACTTAGTTAAATCAAATAAGCAATAAGTGTTCCATAATAAACTTAATACAAGTGATTAACCCTAAAAAGAGTTTAGTTCCTCATAATTGAAAGTAAGACACAACAATTACAAATTGAAAACATAAAAATAAGAAATAGCAAATTCTAGTTCTTTGAATTGGAGAAGAACTCCCTTTGGACTTCTTGAATCTCTTCCTTAAAATCCTATTTTACTCTTCTCTCAAAAGAAAGACTAGAACTCAATTAATACAAGATTTGGGTACAAAGAATTAATCTTACTACACTCTCACTTGTATCTAATGCTCTCTTAATCATAAAATGCACACTAACTTTTATCTAAAACTAAATAAAAACTCATATATCATAACATGCTTAAACCTTTGGAGGAATATTATTTATATAGAGTGCTTGGAGGAGTCTTGATGGTGGCAAGCTATTAAATGTAAGTTGCAACTGTTTAGATCTTCAAATTTTAATTTTTTCGGCTTAAAGTCATCATTTTCTGCTCCACAGTCATGGCATTTGGATGCCACAGTCGTAGCTTGGGATTATTTAGACTGTTCCAAGCTGTTTTCCAGCTGTAAATGGTGGCTTTGTGGGCCACGATCATGGCATTTGAATTAGGGTTGCAATTTCTGACTTTTCTTCCTGTTCTTGGCTCTGACAGTAGGGAAATGGATCTCGCGATCATGGCTATGAAATGCCATGGTGGTGGCATCCATATTACTTCTGAAACTTTTGTTTCTCTACAATTTTTAGAGAGGCTGACCCAAAATGAATCCCAGGGTCGTGGCCTTGAGGGGCCACGGGTGTGGCAGTTGATTCTTTCTTCATTTTTGCTTTCTTTTCTTTGATTTTGTAATACTAGTCATTAAAATCTTTGAATCTTACCTTCCAAAGCTTAAACACTATAATTCTAATTTAAGCAAATAAAATCCATCAAATTCAATTGAAAATAATTAAAATCAGGGTTAGAATTACATAAAATATTTGATTAAATTTTCACTCTATCAAACTCCCCTAAACTTAAATCATTGCTTATCTTCAAGCAATTAAAATTTAATACTATAGATTTCTCTTATATGTTAGTTTATATAGAAAAGTTTTATCAATACAAATTTCAAAATTCCAGGTTTACAATCTAGCTTAATAACTTTGTCTTCTTTATTCTTACCTCTTTTACTTAAAAACTTAATTAATTGCAATCAATCATTGAACTTTAGATAAGCAGATATTCTTTTTTATGCAAGCTTATCCTAGTATCATATACATGCTTAATTGAGTTTTCTCCACTAATAGACCACACTAATTCAAGAAAAATTAAAAGGTCTTTGATAGGCTTATAATGAGACTATAAAGGTGAGGGCTTAACTTAAGGTTTAAATAGGTTAAGTATCTTTTCAAAAATTTTCTTACCTTGAAGCTCTTGGAGAAGACTCTTGGATACTTTGCTCCTTTCTTTGATCTCCTTCCTCTCCTCTAGGGGAATTTATTTATTTGTTATTTTATTTTATTATTTTTTAAACAAAATACTTATATATTCCCCCACACTTTAAACTTAGGAGTCTCTTATAAACTTGTTATCCTCATAATATGAACAATTTAATTTTGAGAAAATTCTCAAAAGATAATTAACCTTGAAAAGGGTGATTTATGTAGCTTATCAAAAAAAAATTTAAGCTAAAAAATTTAATTTAGCTCAAAAGGGACAATGTTAAATTAGTGGGTATAAGGATTTGGTTTCACAAATAATGCATAAATCATTTTTTCTTTTTACTTAGCAAAGTTTAATTTCATCTCAAAAGCTCTTTAAAATATATTCTAGGCCTACACAATTTTTAATATGAAAAATATAAACTTAAACTAAAATTCAATAACTAATTACTTTTAATTAATTTGAAGAGTTCATTTGTTAAAAATTCATAAGATAATATTATTATTTCACCAGATCATATCCCTAAAATTTTAAAAATTTTAATTGAAAAAAATTTAACACATAAAATAACATATAAGGAAATCTAAGAAAAAATACACATAACTATATTAAATCATACTCAAACTTATAATCCATAAAACCAAACAAAATAACATAAGTATCTTAAATAAAACATAAGTATCTATAAAAAAAAAAAGAAACAAATTTAACCAAAATACCACAAATTAAAAAGTACCACAAGTTTGTATAATTTCAATAATTTCAAGGGAAAACTCCCCCAAACTTAAATTACCACTGTCCTCAATGGTCGTCAACATCAGGATCATCACTAGTGGAGGGGGTTACAGTAGAGGCGGATAGTGCAGTCCAAATTGAGTAAAGAAAGAATTAAACTGCTCGCTAAGTCCCATCAACTGAGTTGAAATAGTGCACACCTCGTGCTCAACTCCCTCAAACCACTGCTCCATATGGTTAAAGCGTTGCTACAGATTGCATTCCTGCGGTTTATCTCATTTTTGAAAGAATCAAGTCTGTTAGCAATATAGTTAAATGTATTTGGTGGTGGAGCATATGGTCCGGTTTCAGAAGGTGGAGGCAGAGCTGATGGATCAGCCTCAGAAGATGGAGGTGGTGGTTGATATTTGGGTTCCTTAAAATCACCTCCCTGTCCAAATAACTCATCTATATCAATTTCATTAATATCAACATCTGGTGGTCCTAAAATTTTATTTTATTTTTCTCTTTTTCTTGCTAATCTCATGGCTAAGACAATAACCATATTAATTATAAATTTACCCGGGCTAGGTACAAGGTGATCAAATCCTACATTTAGATATGCAATGATTTTTGTGATCATTTCCCCAATGACAATATTATCGCTTTGCCTAACGACTTTCTCATACTTTTTGGCAAACCAAAACCCAACATTGAATACTTTCTTTTCATGGCATAATAAAAGAAATTCAACTTTTTGAAATTTACCTCCCCTCATCCAAAAACAGTGTTTGCTAATGGATATACCGATAAAAAAAGTTTGTAAAATTAGAGGCTTTAGATATTTTATTATTAAACCTTCTCACGTCCCATAGTCTAGTCCAAGTTTCATTTTTATCAAACCCATCAATTCTCCCAAATGTTCATTGTAATATAATTAATCCCAAAGCATGCCTAAATTCACCAATGGACCAATTATAATTTTAATTGACTAATCTAAATTCTACATTTCCGTTATGGGCAGCATTACTATCTGGTGGGATAAATCAGAAACCACTTAAGAATTCTAGAGTTAATTCGGCATATGTTGAATAACACATACTAGCAAACATAATCCACTCTATATCGGTAAACATCTTAGGCAATGCATCATTCCATCTCAATTTCCTAATAACATTACCATCAATAAAATGAGAGGAAATAATTTTTCTAGATCTCAAATTTTGGTACCTTTGTCGTTGTTTCTCAACATGGAAATGAATTTTTGGATACATACGTGATCCTTGAGGTGTTGGAGATGATGGTGGAGAAGGTGTTGATGATGATGACGATGATCCTTCTTGACATCTTCTTTTAGAGCCACCTCCCCTTAATCCACCATCTTTTGATCCAGTCATTAATTTTGTGGCAAAAGTCTTGTTTCTTACTATATTTGCGTTTGATTTGTTGAAAATAAAGAAAATTGAGTGAAAAATGGAGTTTAGGTCGTGGGTTGAGAGGTTTTAGTCGTGGGTTTCAAACTTGGGCTGCTAATGCTTCAAAAAGTGAAGGGAGAGAGAAAAATGAGATGAATCTATAGTTCTGGAAGGCCACGGTCGTGGTCCCTAAGTGCCACAGTCGTGGGGTTTAAAGTTGATCTGTCAAAGCGAATATGCATGGTTTGTCATGGTCGTGGCCATTAGGTGGCCACGGTCGTGGGATCTGTTTTGCTTCTGCCACTTGTTTCTTCCTTTCTGGCAGTTTCATTTCCATCTCACGGTTATGGCCCTTTGGAGGCCACGGTCTTGGGATTGATTTTGATCATGTCCCTCGTAATTTCCTTCATATTTTCATGTTTGGCAGTTTCATCCTCAAACCCACGGTCGTGGCCCTTTAGAGGCCATAGTCATGGGATTTATTTCTTTGTCGTTTCTTTAAAATTCTTCCCCTGTCTATATTTTTGCAGTGTCCAATTGATTCCCATGACCATGGGGATGATTTACCACGGTCGTGACACTTTTACTCCTTCAAATTCTTGTGGTTTTGCTCCTTAATTCACCTACAAAACAAGAATCAAACTACCATTATTCAAAATTTTGAAAAGAAAATCAATTAAAAGAATAAAATGAAAAGAAATTGAGTCCCAACATGCGCTAGGTTTATTATCAATAGCTCGACATTCTCCAATTGAATGCTCTTATATTGAAGTGATAGACGGTCTCGACGTCTATTGGATCAACAATGAAATAAGGTTTCAACCATTAGCCATTCACTTTGAAGATTTCTCCACTCTAATTTTGAATATCTATTGCACTATAAGGATAAAACTTCACAATTTTAAATGGTCCTGACCAACGAGACTTAAGCTTCCCAGAAAAGAGTCTTAATATAGAATTGTACAATAAAATTAGTTGTCCTTCAGGGAAGTGCTTTAATTTAATAAATTTATAATGCCACATTTTGCTTCTTTCTTTATAGATTTTGGCATTTTCATAAGCTTGAAACCTAATCTCATCTAATTCACTTAATTGTAACAGACGCTTTTATCCGGCCTTATTCCAATCCATGTTCAATTACTCAATAGCCTAATATGCCTTATATATGTTCTAATTCAACTGGTAAATGACATGCCTTTCTAAAAATAAGTCTATATGGTGACATACCACTTGGAGTCTTATATGTTGTTATATAAGCCTAATGAGCATCGTCCAACTTAATCGACCAATCTTTCCTTGAATTGCTCACTATTTTCTCCAAGATCCATTTAAGTTTTCTATTAGAAATTTTCACTTGTCCTCTAGTTTGAGGATGATAAGGTGTTGCCACCTTATAATGTACTCCATATTTCTTAAGAATGACATCAAAATTCTTGTTACAAAAATAAGTACCCCCATTACTAATTATAACCCTAGGAACTCCAAATATAGTAAAAATATTTTTCTTGATGAACCTAGTTACGATCTTGGAATCATTTGTTGGACTTGTTAATGCTTCTATCCATTTTGAAACATAATTCACAGCCACTAAAATGTATTAATTATTAAATGATGGTGAAAATGGTCCCATAAAATTAATTCTCTAAACATCAAATAATTTAACCTCAAGAATTATGTTTAGTGGCATATCTTGTCTTTTGAAAATATTACCTACCCATTGACATCTATCACAGGACTGAATAAAATTATTGACATCCTTATACATAGTTGACTAGAAAAATTCAAATTGCCAAATTTTAGCAATTGTCTTAGATGTACTAGAATAACCTCCACATTCTCTTGAATGACAGAATTCTAAAATACTTTTTATTTCTTCTTCCGGGACACATCTACGAATTATTCCATCCCCACAATGTTTAAAAAATAAAGGCTCTTCCCACATGTAATGTCTAACATCAGCAAGAAATTTCTTTCGCTGAGCATATGTCAATTCTGATGGAAGGACACCACCTGCCAAATAATTCACAAAATCAGCATACCATGGAACATAATTTTTAACAGAGAAAAGTTGTTCATAAAAAATAATTCATTAATGGGCAAAATATCCTTATCCATGTGCTTTTCCAACCGTGATAGATGATCGGCTAAGAGATTTTCAGCTCCCTTTTATCTTTGATCTCAAGATCAAACTCTTAAAAAAAGCAAAATTCACCTAATTAACCGTGGTTTAGCTTCCTTCTTGCTCATAAGATATTTAATCGATGCATGGCTAGTATAAATAATAACTTTATAGCCTAAAATATAAGATCTGAATTTGTCAAGAACAAATACTATAGCAAGCATTTCTTTTTTTGTTGTAGCATAATTAATTTGAGTATCATCAAGAGTTTGACTTGTATAATATATGACATGACTTTTCTTATCTTTCTTTTGACTCAACACAGCTCCATTAGCATAATTACTTGCATCACACATGAGCTCAAAAGGTAACGACCAATCTGGTAGTGAAATGATATGAGTTGTTGTAAGTGCTGCTTTTAACCTATTAAAGGCAATTAAATATTCATTAGAAAAATTAAAACCAACATCCTTATTAAATAATTCACACAGGATTTAGCGATTTTTTAAAAATCTTTTATGAAATGCCTGTAAAATCCTGCATGTCCTAAAAAACTATGAACTCCCTTAACATTAGTTGGTAGTTGTAATCGTTTAATAACTTCTATTTTTACTCAATCAGCTTCAATTCTTTTTTTGAAAACTTTATGTCCAAGAATTATGCCTTCTTCTACCATGAAATGATATTTTTTTCCAATTAAGAACAAGATTTATTTCTGCACAATGTTGAAGTACCTATTCCAAATATTGTAAACAAGTATCAAAAGTGGTATAAAAAATGATAAAATCATCCATGAATATTTCAACAATGAATTCCACAATATCTGAAAATATGGCCATCATACATCTTTGAAAGGTTGCTGGCACATTGCATAGTCCAAAAGGCATTCTACGATAAGCGAAAGTATCATATGGATATGTGAATATTGTCTTTTCTTGATCTTCTAGCGCTATAGGAATTTAAAAATATCATGAATATCTATCTAATAAACAAAAATAAGCATTATCTGCAAGTCTCTCAAGCATTTGATCAATGAATGATAAAGGAAAATGATCCTTGCAAGTAGCTTTATTCAATTTCTTATAGACTATACAAACACGCCATCCAGTGACTGTAAGGAATTAATTCATTATTTTTATTTTTAATAACAGTCATTCTTCCATTCTTTGAAACTACATGTACAGAACTTACCCAAGAACTATCAGAAATGGGATAAATAATTCATGCATCTAAAAGCTTAGTCACTTCTGCCTTTACTGCATTTTCATATTTGGATTTAATATTCTTTGTTGATCTATTACAGATTTTGAATTTTCTTCCAATAATATTTTATACAAACGAATTGAAGGGCTAATTCCTTTAATATTAGATATAGTCCAACCTATTGCTTTCTTATATCTTCTAATCAAATCTATTGCTTTCTTAAGTTTGACTGGATTGAATTTCGAACAAATTAGCACTGACAATAATAGGCAAAGTATTATTGGTTTCAAGATATGCATACCTGAGATGATTTGGAAGAGGTTTTAGTTCTAGATCTGGTGCCTTTTTAATAGAAGGAGGTGGTAAGATCTTACCTTTTTCAAGAGGTTCAAATTTTTAAAAGTACATGATTGGAGTTTGTTGAAAAGTTGAAGCATAAGCTGCTACTTCCTTATTTTCATCTTTTGATGTAGAACTTTGTATAAGGTATGTTTCCAAGGAATCATTACCTTTTTGTTCACATAATTCCTACACACATTCTTAGCAGCATTAGAAGCATCAACAGGAGGTGGGTCAGGGATAGCTTCATCAAGCACGTAGGACTTTTTCTCTTGTTTGAGAACAATTCTCAGGTTCCTAAACCAGTCAACAAAATTAGTCCCACATTCTTTCAGTTTTTTCTTCTCAAGGATAGATCACAGTGATAAGGTGGAATTGTTATTAGCAGCCATCTGTTGATAAATATGCAAAGTCAAATTTTATTTAATAATGAGGTTAAAATTATTTAAACTCCTACTAAAAATATAACCCTCTAAAGAAAAATTTTAGTAGGCTAAGATCCGTATTTCACTTAATTCTAAACTCAGCTTTGGCGTGACGCTTAAAATCAAGTTATTTAGGTAGGTAACATCTTTACCAATTACATCTCATGTAACTCTTAGTAATTATGGAATATTGACATCATATGTCATAACATGTTGAATTCCATCTAATGCCTTATGCCCAAAACCATTTTGATAGCCTAATTAAGTCTAACCAATTTTAAAACATATGAGTAGCACTATTACTCATCCTACTTAGCTAGGAATGTTTAAAGCATATTGCTTTGGCAATACCTACTTTAATACAATTTTAGTTTTGATAGGTGTTCAAAACGTGGATGGCATTTAGACTTAAATTATTAATGAGGGTTCAACTAATTATTATCATGTCTTGCATTACATATCATTATATTTTAGCATCCTATATGCATATATATAATTTATCACATAAGCATCATATACCAAATGACAAAATATGTAAACGTGACATAGCATGGCCAAACTAAATATGATCTTCAAGAGACCAAATGAAGATCATAAAGGCAACCCTAGGTGAAAAACCTATCTATTACAACACTTACAATATTACATATCTTCAAAACTTGAGCTTGTGCTTCCATCACCATGGAACCATCTTCTCCTTGGTATGAATCTCCATCACAAACATTGTAGCTTGAATCTTCATTTATTACAATAAAAGAAAATCTAACTACTAGTAAAATAAATTACAACAAAATAAACGACACGCAGGCCGTATTTACCCAAAATTAAGATATGAATAAACCAATCACATAGGTCATAAGGCCATGCTATGCACCATGCCAAGACATCAAACAAACATAACATATTCATCACCAACATGTTAAATAGAAACAAATATATTGACATTCTTAATGTCGCGGTAACGAACTATAGGGCACGAACATACGGCGGTCCCGCTATAACATTTTTCTGGGCGGGGGCTCTGGGCGGGGTTGAGGGGCAGCGCCCCTCGAAGCCAAACAGAAACATTAATCTCATTAACATTTTTCTTTGGCGAAACCCTAAAACAGAATCGTTAATCTCATTAACCTTTTTACTGTTTTATTTCGAATATGTACAACCCATTATAGAATCATTACCAAATGTTTATATCACATATAAACTTAATCGTTTTCATCATATGAAAATCGTTTTAATCAACCAATCATATATACGTGATCATCTCATGAAAACGAAATTAAAAACACCAATCCTTTCTCATCATATGAAAAACGAATTAGGGTTTTACAGAAACGAAACCAAAAACAATCCTTTCTCATCATATGAAAACCAATTATATATACGTGATCATCTCATGAAAACGAAATTAAAAACACCAATCCTTTCTCATCATATGAAAAACGAATTAGGGTTTTACAAAAACAAAACCAAAAAATAATCCTTTCTCATCATATGAAAAATGAATTAGGGTTTTATAGTTAACATGCCATACGAAATCAATATATCTTATGTAATCATATCAACATGGCATTTTTGACTTAAACGAAAACAACAAGTGGCTCTGATACCACTGTTAGGAAATCAAGGAGATCACTGCAAACCAAAAACACGCAGCGGAAAAATTTTTGATCTTTGATTTCCCATCAGGATCCATGCTGTTCGTTTAATATGACAAAAGTGTTCAAAGAACTAACCTGTTGATGATTCGAAATCACAGTTTGGAAGAGATGCCTCGATCGCGAAACACCCTCTATCGCGTATCCACACGAATGCTACCGTCTGGAGTGCTAGCTCTCTACAACGGCGAAGGCTGAAAAACGTTTTCTCTAAAACGTATTAGGGTTCCTCTATGAGAAGACTTAACGTCTGGAGTGAATATATTCATTCTAGAATCCAATTCGAAATTGGATAAGGTAAGTCAAATTCAGAATCCAAATCTAAAAAAAATTCTGAATATATTATCTAATAATATAAAAAAATGAAAATATTAATAATAATAATAAATATTAATATCTATTATTAATATTATTAATATTATATCCAGCCCAAAGCGCATTCTTGTGTGTGACCCGATAGGCCCATATTAATTGGCAGTCAATTTAATCTCTATTAAACCAACAAGTCGTAATTGGCCTCTAGCAAGGCGTTACAACTACCCAATTAATATAAGAAATGTCCAATTTGCCTAATAATAGTACATGCATTAATCCCTTTGTCACACGATATCTAGCTTGAACATAAGTCATGGTCAACGTCATACTTATATTGTTCAAACTTATGATTACTCGATCTCCAAGTAGACTGATAAAAACAAATGAAACTGATCACACTATCAATTCATTTGAGCACGGCCATGCATTTCACAGTCTCACTCATCGAGGGGCCCAAAAGATATCTCTCTTAAAGAGAGGGACAAATTCTATCTTGATTGTTCATTATCCTCTACATAATTTCTATCATATATGATCATAACCTTTATTACTATCCAGTTACGGATAATGTTTGATCATGTCAAAATATAATAGTCCTTATATTGGAAACTATGACAATCTCAAGTCAAAGAATTAATACATAACTATCATGAGATTTACTTATGACACTAACCCATGTAGTAATCTCATGATGGGTCTATCCAATACATTATTCTCTAACAAGTATCTATGAAATTGATTTGTATCACTATACACATAACCATCTGATGATTATCAAATCAATGTTCATACTGGTTAAGAATTATTTTTTTTATCTCTATAACAATAATAAAACAGGGACAAATATCAAAATTGTGTAACATGCAAACAAACAATAATGATAATAAAACCTCATTTATTAATAATGAATGTATAACATAAAGATCCAAATAAATGGCCTAGGGCACATACACTAACAGTTTTGATTTTCCTTTGACAAATTTGGATGATTTCTTCATATTGAGTTGTAATTATTTTCTTGAAAGTTTTGACCACTATTATGATCCCTTAAAATTTAGACATGTTCCATAATTCTACAATCTATTGTCTCATAGTTTCCTCCACATCCTTCGCATGCTGAAGATGATGACAAATTGACATACTCTAATTTCTTAGCAATTATATTTACTTTAGCTGCAAGTAAAGAAAAATTATCTATTTTATGTAATTCTGTAACTCTTTTATGCATACCTCATTCTGAAGTCTAATGATAATTATTTGCTGCCATTTTTTCAATCAAATCATTGACTTCTGAAGGAGCTTTATTCATTATTGCACCACATGCTGCTGCATTAATTGTTTCTTTGATATTTGGATGAAGACCATTATAAAAGGTTTGAATCAAAAGCCATTCTGGTACTCCATGGTGCGGACATTTTCTTTGCAAATTTTTAAAACCTTCCTAAGCTTCATACAAACTTTCTCCATCTAATTGAATAAAGCTTGTGATATCATTTCTCAATTGAGCCATTTTTGCTGGTGAAAAATATTTGGCAAGAAAAGCTATGGCTAATTGATCCCATATTGTGAACGTGTCTGGTGGTTTTGAAATGAGCCAATTCTTTGCTTGATCTTTCAAAAAAATTGAAAAAAGTCACAAACGAATAGCATCATCAGATACACCGTTAATTTTAAAAGTGTCACACATTTCTAAGAAATTAGATATATGAGCATTGGCATCTTCGTGTGGTAAGCCATGAAAACTGATTGTTGAATTAAATTAATAAGTCTGGCTTTAAATAAAAAGTATTTGCTTGAGCAGGAGGTTTAACGATGCTTGATCTTGATTGACCAGAGGGCATATCATATTACTTAAGTGTCATATTTTGTGGATCTCCCGTGGTTGATTCTTCGTCGGATGAATCAGTTGAATTTTCAATTTTAAGATTTTTTGTTGAAGTTTTTTCCACTGTTTGTTCTTCTTTCCTCTCTTTCTTCTTTTTTCTGAAAAGTCGTTCAATTCTGGATTATATGGCTTAAGTTTTGTATTAGAATTTCTTCGCATATAAAACAAAAATGTTCAATTAAAAGTAAATTAAAACAGAAAATAAAAATCCAAAGCAATAATAGTTTAATATTATTAATATCAAAATGGTCGCCTTCCCCGGTAACGGCGCCAAAAACTTATTAAGACTCTGGTATAGCTATCTGCATGTACACAAGTCGTATCAAGTAATACAATGATAAGTAGAGTATCATTCCTAAGAGGAATGTTATTTTAAGTACTAAACAATTAAACTGATTATTATTTGGATAATAAGAGTTGATTTAAGATTAAATTAAAAATTACTAAAATTAAATCTAATAATATGAAACTTAGGGTTAAGTCATCTTTATGAGTTTATTATGGATTTTCTAAGTTATTAATTTTTAATTCAGTTTTTCTTTTTATTAATGGTTGAATTCTTCTTAATTAAGCTTAAGTCTCTCTCAAGTACTAAAGCTAATATCAATTTAACCCTTATATCTACTATCGTGATCACAAGTAAATAAATCAATTCATTAAGTTTTATGAGAATCTTGAATCAATCTCTTAAATGTTTAACCTTATCTATAAGTATAAATTTTCTTTGTGATTGTTACCTCCTTGGATAAATATTATGCTTTCACTCTCGCTCCATCACACAACATCTTAGTTCAATTAATTATTGGCCAAATAATCAAAGCATTAAGATCAAAGATAACAAAATAATCAAAAGTAAACTTAGTTAAATCAAATAAGCAATAAGTGTTCTATAATAAACTCAATACAAGGGACTAACCCTAAAAAGAGTTTAGTTCCTCATAATTGAAAGTAAGACACAACAATTACAAATTCAAAACATAAAAACAAGAAAGAGTAAATTTTAGTTCTTTGAATTGGAGAAGAACTCCTTTTGGACTTCTTGAATCTCTTTCTTGCAATACTATTTTACTCTTATCTCAAAAGAAAGACTAGAACTCAATTGATACAAGATTTGGGTATAAAGAATTAACCTTACTACACTCTTACTTGTATCTAAAGCTCTCTTATTTATAAAACACACACTAACTTTTATCTAAAACTAAATAAAAAATTCATATATCATAATATGCTTGAACCTTTGAAAGAATGGTGTTTATATAGAGTGCTTGGAGGCTTCTTGATGGTGGCAATCTATCAAATGCAAGTTGCAGCTGTTTAGATCTTCAAAATTTAATTTTTTCGGCTTAAAGTCATCATTTTATGCCCCACGGTAGTGGTATTTGGATGCCATGATCATAGATTTAGATTGTTCTGAGCCTTTTTTTCAGCTGTAAATGGCGACTTTGTGGGCCACAGTTGTGCCCTTTTGATTGCCACAGTCGTGGCATTTGAATTGGGGCTGCAATATTTGACTTTTCTTCCTGTTCTTGGCTCTAGCAGTAGGGAAATGGATCCTATGGCCATGGCTATATAATGCCAAGATCGTGGCATCCATATTTCTTCTGAAACTTTTGTTTCTCTTTAATTTTTGGCGAGGCAGACCCAAAATGAATCCCAGGGTCCTGGCTTTGAGGGCCCATGGGTGTGACACTTGATTCTTTCTTCATTTTTACTTCTTTTTCTTTAATTTTGCAACACTAGTCATTAAAATCCTAGAATCTTGCCTTCTAAAGCTTAAACAATATAATTCTAACTTAAACAAAAAAAATCTATCAAATTTAATTAAAAATAATTAAAATTAGAGTTGGAATTACATAAAATATTTGATCAAATTTTTACTTTATCAACTAACTTGGAGAAATTCTCATACTGTGAGCCTGCTACCAGACACATGATAAACGGTCTCAAACCCTCCTCAAATCTTCGACATCTATCAATCTCATCAGTCACAATCCCTCCTTCATACTTACTCAATCTGATAAAATCTTTCTCATAATCAGACACTGTCTTTGATTCTTGTCTTAAATTCATAAACTCTTTCTTCGTAGCATCTTAATACTCCCAAGGAGTATATTTCTTATCAAACTTCTGCAGAAAATCATCATATGTCAATATCGAAGGATCTTCCATAGCTTGAGGGACTGTCTTTCACCATTCATAAGAGTCCCCCTGCAGAAAAGAGTTAGCATAATCAAACTTCTCTTCTGCACTAGCCTGTAGCTGGATAAATACCCTCTAAACCCTATCCAGCCACTATTCTACTATAGCTGGATTTGTAGTGCCAAATAAATCCGTAGCTCTGAATTTTCTTAACTTGTCATACTTCCTGATTAGTAACTGCTACTGCGGCGGCTACGGCTGCACTGGAGCCTGCCGTAACAGCTCCACCATTTGTCGCACTCAACTCGGCGGAACATCCTCAATTGCTGGTCTAACTGGCACAGAGGTCTCTCCAGTAATCTCTGCACCGGCTCCAACAACAACCTCTCCAGAGCCAACACTCTCTGCACTCCCTTCTCTAGATTCATGTGTCCGAGACGTCATATCTACCTATGTCTGTAAATATAAAAAGAACTACCTCATCAAAGTTCAGGTAAAATGTTAGTGCAAATGCATGTATGATATGTTAAAAATCACATTTAAAATCCCATTTTCTCTCTTCAAAAATTCACCTAGATCGAGAACCTCAAACCTAGACTCTAACACTAAAATAAATATAACAATCTTATATCTTATATACGAATAATATATATACACCGAGTATATGTATACATATATAGAATATAAAAATGTCACAGTACGATCTTTCTAAAAATTTCTATAATTTCACGATAACCATTTAAAATAATTAAAATATATTTTAATAAATAAATAAAAGTAATCATTAGTGATTTGAAGAGTAAAAAGATATATCAAAAAGAAAATCTTTGAGAAAAGCTCGCCAGAGTTTTCTTTATATTTCAAATAATCTCAAATTTCAATTATCACAATTTGCAATTAAAATACACTCTCAATTATTTATTCAATATATATATTTCTCCATAATAGCCCAACGGCTTAATCAACCAATATTTTACCAAAAACACATTCATATATATATATATATACAAATATAATTCCCATTTTTATTTAAAAAATATTACACAAAAGGAAAAACTTATAACATACACCATATACATGGCTATATACATAATGTACATATTCAAATGTATTTCAAAAAAGTTAAAAGTGTATACATGATATGCAAGTAGCACAGGTCCGCGGTAGCTCAAAGATCCTCACACATAATAACCTAGACCTGTGGTGGTCTAGCAACACTCTCCAAATCTTCCAAATCTATCATGTCACATGCCCGATATAATTTAATCGTGCTAAGTATATTGCCTAGTAGTACATACTTTAATAAAATTAAGAAATGATGTAATACAAATATCATGCCATGTTTGTATTATTTTATAAATGCCAAACATTGTTTATACACATTAAACAATACACTAAACATCCACACACATTGGGTCTGAACACCTTATACAATTATCTAATCTCAGACTCGTTGTTGTGGCCTATCATTGGTGTCTCACACAGGCGTAGGTATATTTCTGTGACACCCAGTGTCTTATCCCTTTTGACGTATGGTATGCCAACATCCAAATACAATCTTCTAATAACTAGATAGTGTATAAGGTACACACAATATATATTCCTTTTTCAATGTATTTTTTCATCCCGACTCATATCATGATTTTCGCAATTCAATACCATATATAATGCAAATGTGATTTACTTCCTCATGTTAATGCACAACTTGCACTTTACATATTTTATATAAATATTTTGTTTAGCCATTCTCAAATATCTTATCATGTCACAATCAACACAAATCAAGCATTGTTACTTCAAAACAATGCTATACACACATGTTCATAAAAATCAAATATCATTACACATTTAACATATGTAATGTGCTTTGTTAAAATTCAATATAATCACACACAATGTGAATAAAGTATGTACTAACCTCTTTAAATAAATAAATGGAGTTAAAACTCTACTCCACTTTCAACACACCAAAAAATCCTTCACTACTCGATTGATGAAATAACAACTTATTCAACACCTATTAAAAATATAAATGAACATAATCAATTAACATCACATTTCTAAGTGTTTAAAGTCTAAAAACATAAATTAAGGCATAATTCTACAATTTTTCAAGTTTTTGCCATGATGCACTTTAACTTTAAAAAATCACTCCAACAAATTTCAAATTGAATTTTAAGCTTAAGTATATCTTGTACATTATATTTTAACACATTTTAAGCATGAAAATATAATGTATCACATTTTCTTTAAAAATTTTTTCTAAGTTACTTTAATTTTGGTTCAACATTCTGACCAGTTCTAATTGTTAATTTAAGTTCATTTCTACTATTAAAATCATTTAATAACATCTTTTAAATCATAAAATCAAATAAACATCAAGTTATCTCATTTTCAATCTATATTATCATTAGTTTTGTCTTACTTGTCATTTGATTTAGTTATTTAATCTTATTTTATAATTTTATAGGTGAATTTTAGAAAATGTAATAAAATCCAGTGAAAGCACAAAAAGGAAAGAGATATGCATGGGCAGACGAATGGACATACAGTTGATCATGCATGTTGCTGCTAGATGTGCATGGGTATACGCATGGGCATGCCGTTGGTCATTCATGTTACTGCCAAAATTTTTCGGTGTGGAGTTTTGAAGTATAGAAAAGTGCATGGGCATATGCATGACCATGCAGCTACTCATGCATTATTTTTCAATATATTTTTTCTATTTTCCTTCATCATTTGTGAATTAAAAATAACTAATCTCATATCAAATTTTAAACTCCAAATTTAATACTAACCAATTCAAACTTCCCCTTAACCCAACTAGTTAACCGGCTAACCATAAAATTCTTACTTACTCTTTAAAATATCATGTTATAAACCCATAAAAATAATTTACAACCACACCATAGAAAATCAATTTTACACATATGCTAAAACTTCTATAAAACTCAAAAACAAAGCAAGATACTTACTTACTTAATGGAAAATGACTAAAGACCACCCTTAATCCTTTAAAATATTCCAAGATTTGCTTGAATTTGATGATAAAAAGTTTCACTAAATAGCCATGAAATTTTTTGGGTAAGGTGAAGAGAAAAGAAAGAAGATGAAGTAAAAATTGACACTTGTCTTCTTCTTTACAAATTTCTATCTATATATATTATTATAATAATATTTGAATTAGTTAATTAATTAATTAATTTTTAATAAATTTTGAATTTCGATCTTTTTTTACCTACTTTTATCTTTTAGTTCTTTTTTTACCAACTTTTATCTTTTAGTGAAGTTATATATTTTAGGTATATGTCACATATACTTAACATATGCATTTCATATTTTTTACTTCTAAATCTTTATTTATTTCTCAAAATATTTATTTTAATTTCATTAAATTTTTTTTAGAATAAATGTGGTTATTACACATTTGCCATGAAACCATGTTGATGTTTTATTATTGTGAATGAAAAGCTCTGGGTTCAATTGGTTCAATCAAAATATAAAATTTGGGAAGAAGTTCTAGATTCTCAGGCTAATTACTGAAATATGAGAGAAATTTCACAAAATTACTTAAATGTAAGATTTCTCCTAAATATTACCAATATGTGGGAGTCAAAGAGCCAAACCGAAATTCTGACTTTCGGTTTGGCTCTTTATATATATATTTTTAATTGGTTTGAAGTATAAAATCGAAACTTTGAGTTTTAGTTTTAATAAAACCGAAACTCACAAAATTTTGAGCTTTTGACAAAAATACAAGAAAAATTAAAAATAATTTTAAATATACTATATTTATAAAATATTTATCAAAATACCAGAATTTATAAAATATTTACCAAAATACCAAATTTTTATAAGTTTATACAGAGTTTACAATGAGTTTATAATTAGTTTATAATAAGTTTATAATGAGTTTATAAATTTCACACAGTTTATAATGAAGTTATTATGAGTTTAAAATAAAATGACTAAAACACACCTTATAAAAAAGTAAAAAATTTTAAAAATATAATGGAGAGTGTCATTTTTTCTAAAATTTTTGCAACAAATCGCAACTTTGAGTTGCGGTTTATTGCAAATAATTTTTTTTTTATTTTTCATCCAAACCGCAACTGTTGTGGTTTGGACCAATGGCTGACGAGACTCTAACTTACAAAATTATATTTTTTTAAGAATATAAAATTATATTCATAAATTTTAAATATTTTTAAAAATGTTAATATATAAATGATAAAATTATATATTTTTTTAGATTTTGATATCTAAATTTTAGAAATACAAAAATTAAAATTTTGTATCAAATTATATTTTAAATTTTAAATCTTATATGAATGTAAATATAAATATATAAATGATAAAATTATATATATATATATATTAGATTTTGATATCTAAATTTTAAAAAGACAAAAATCAAAATTTTGTAACAAATTAAATAACAAAATAAATAAATAAATGCAGGAGCAATTATTGCTAATATACATTGAAACAATTAGAATAAAGCCAAGAAAGTACTTGAATTTTGAGTAGAAGGGCCATGAAGGAGAGCTAGACGAAGAATTCTCCATCTCAAAGATGTTGGTTTTGGATTTGGTTTAGCTTCAGTTGTATCCATATTTAGTATTTCTCTGCTCGAGAGTTGAGATTTATGGGTGTTTGATATTTGTCAAACATATGCTCTTCGTCGTCGTTTTTGAGATTATTGACCAATACATTTTTACGGTGATCTGTATTATACTTTTATTCAACTGTTATAATTTTTTTAAATGATGATTTTATTAGTTTATAATTTTTTTATATTCATATATTTATATTTTGCCAGTCAGCCAGCAAAACCTCAACTCAAAATTGCGGTTTAGATGAAAAAAAGGTTTAGTGCAAAAATTATATTGTCCAAAATTTTGAATTTCGATTTTACTAAAATCGAAACTCAAAGTTTCGGTTTTATACTTTAAACCAATTAAAAAATTATAAGGAGCCAAACCAAAAGTTAAAATTTCGATTTGGCTTTTTGACTCTTATATATTAGTAATATTTGGGAGATATTTCACATTTAAGTAATTTTGTGGAATTTCTCCCGTATTTCAGTAATTAACCATAAATTCTCTTATTGTTCTTCATTACGCTTCTCCATTTCAGAGATTTATGGCATTCAACTGAACTTTGGTTAGAGCTAATTTTTTATGGGTGTTGAGCAATGAATGTAAGGCAAATTTGGACTGATGTTTGGATTCTTAGTTTACCACATCACTTGCAGATTTAGTGTTATAGTCGTTACCTCAGAGGAGCTACATTTAATGATGAATCACTATGTTAGCTCTTTTTCTGCCATCTTCAATTTTAAGAGTAATTACTAGTATTCTTCCATCATGTGATAGCATGGGAGAGGATATAATCTTTTGGTCTTTCTCTTCCTCAGGATTGATTACCTTGAAGTCAGATTATGAGATCCTAAACGACGAAGATAACATGTCACCTTTTCCATGGCAATTGATTTGGTGATGGAATGGTCCATAGAAAATAAGAGTTTTCCTCTAGCAAATTTTGAATAATGAAGTCATGACAAATATGGAGCATATGAGGTGCCACTTCACCTTCTCTTCTATGTGCTTCATTTATGATGCAATATTTGAAACTATTATCCACTTACTAAGGAATTTCACGAATGTGGAAGTTCTAGATTCTCTTCTTGTTCCTCATTATTGATGTGAGCCTGCCTTGCTGGGATTTAATTCTTAAGGAAGCTCAACCTACGGATCGTCTCCAAAACATAAGAACACCAACCAGCACCTTCAACCCAACACCAACTTGTGATGTAAAACTGAAGCTATATGGCTGGAAACCAAAGATTCAAGACCCAGCCCCAACTTGTGAAGGAAAAACCTTGAATATAAGTTAAGACCTAGCAAACTTGGTTATTTTTGCAAGAAATTCGTGCAAGTTCTAACCAGAACTCAAAAGAAGGCTAAAAACCTCTCAAAGCTCTCAAAAATGGAGAGAAAACTCAAAATATTCATTAAGTTCAAAGTCTGCCATTACATCTGTTTTTAAAGACTTAAAGAAAGCATAAAACAAGTGAAATGATGGAAAAATACAAATATAATGATGTGGTTATATAAAGCAAATTGGGCAGCCATATAGCTTGTCTCCCACTAGCTTTTAAAAGGCATGGGCAGCCATATAGCTTGTCTCCCACTAGCTTTTAAAAGGCATCTTTGTCTCCCAATGTGAGTTTCAGCCACTCTTAATATATGGGCATCCAATGGCACGTGAATGGTATGTATTTAGCTCCCAAAGGTATAATGATAGATGCCAATATGTATTCTAACTCCTTTGGATCAATTGGCCTCTTGGGTAGACTGCAATTTGGACACGTGAAACCAAACAGCTTCTTTGCTCTTATTTTCTTCAAGTCTTAACGTTCCAATTGTATTGAGAACATATAGATGTTTGGAAACTAATCCTTGAAGTTTTCTTGTCATTGATCGAGTAACAGGTCCTTAGTGTTGTATGCTAGCAATCAGATCCTCATCATCCTCTCCCTCTTCAAAAGAATTCGTCCTCGAATCTTCATCATCTGCATAGTAAGGAGCAAGATCAGAAACATTAAAAGTTGCACTTACACCATACTCACCTGGTAGATTAATCTTGTAGGCATTATCATTAATCCTTTCGAGTACTTCAAATAGTCCATCACTTCTCGGCTGTAATTTTGATTTCCTTTGTGTAGGAAACCTTTCTTTTCGCAAATGAACCCATACCAGATCACCAGGCTGGAACACCATCTTTTTCCTTCCTTTGTTTACTTTGGTTGCTCTATTCTCATTAATCTTTTCCATTTGTTGCTTGGCCCTTTGATGCATTTGCTTCACCAATTCAGCTTTCTTTTTACCATCAAAACTAGTAAGCTCATTAGTAGGAAGAGGCAACAAATCTAATGGAGTAAGTGGATTAAAACCATAGACTAGCTCAAAGGGTGAAAATCCAGTGGATGAATGCGTTGATTTATTATATGCAAATTCAATAAATGGTATGCATTCCTCCCATGTCTTCAAATTTTGTTTAATCATGGTACGAAGAAGAGTGCCCACAGTCCTATTAATAACTTCCGTCTGTCCATCTGTTTGCGGATGTCATGTAGTAGAGAAACAAAGCTTTGTACCTAACTTTCCCCATATGACTTTCCAAAAATGACTCAAAAATTTTACATCTCGATCACTTACTATGGTCCTAGGAATACCATGCAATCTCACTACTTCTCTAAAAAACAAATCAGATATATGGCATGCATCATCAGTTTTATGACATGGAATGAAATGTGCCATTTTAGAAAATCTATCAACCACAACAAATAAACTATCATGACCCTTTTTTGTCCTAGGTAGCCCCAAAATAAAGTCCATAGATAAGTCTACCCAAGGTTCACTAGGTACACTTAAAGGCATATACAAACCATGTGGTCTTACTTTGGACTTTGCTTTCATACATGTCACGCATTTAGCACAAAATTTCTCTACATCTTTCCTCATATGTGGCCAATAAAAATGTTCATTCAGAATTTCTAATGTTTTAGCCACCCAAAATGTCCCATTAAACCTCCCCCATGTGACTCTCTTACAAGCAATCCTCTTATGGAGCTATTTAGAACACAAAGTCGTTTCTCTCTAAATAAGAAACCATCATGCCTATAAAATTTTTCAAAGGCAGCATTTTCACAAGAGGCATATATTTGTGCAAATTCAGAGTCCTGCTTATACAATTCTTTCATATGCTCAAATCCTAGAAGTCTAGCATCAAGCATAGAGATTAGGGCATACCTCCTAGATAAGGCATTAGCAACAACATTTTCTTTTCCTTGCTTATATTGAATCACATATGGAAACGCTTCAATAAATTCACTCCATTTGGCATGGCGTTTATTCAGTTTGCTTTGTCCTTTCAAGTATTTTAGTGATTCATGATCACTATAAATAACAAACTCCTTTGGCCAAAGATAATGCTGCCACGTCTCCAACGCCCTAACTAATGCATACATCTCCTTATCATAAGTAGAGTAATTCAAAGGAGCTCCACTTAGCTTCTCACTAAAGTATGCAATTGGTCTTCTTTCCTGCATCAAAACAGCACCTATACCCATTCCGGAAGCATCACATTCAACTTCAAATGTCTTAGAAAAATCAGGTAATGCAAGTAATGGTGCAGAACATAATTTTTCTTTCAGTAATCTAAATGCATGCTCCCGTTCCTCATTCCATCTTAACCCTACATTTTTCTTCAATATTTCATTCAATGGGGCTGCAATTGTGCTAAAATCTCTAACAAACCTCCTATAAAAACTAGCAAGACCATGAAAACTCCTAACATCAGTCACTGATTTTGGTGTAGGCCATTCTTTGATGGCTTTTACCTTATCCTCATCAACCTCAATTCTTTTCCCACTCACTACAAATCCTAAGAAAATGACTTTTTCTTGCAGAATGTACATTTCTTTAAATTTGCATACAATTTCTCTTTCCTAAGAACTTCAAGCACACATCTTAAATGCACTAAATGATTATTTAAACTTTGACTATACACTAAAATATCATCAAAATACACAACAACAAACTTTCCAAGAAAAGCACGCAAGACATGATTCATTAATCTCATGAAAGTACTAGGTGCATTGCTTAGTCCAAAAGGCATGACTAACCATTCATACAAACCATATTGAGTTTTAAAAGTTGTTTTCCATTCATATCCTAATCTCATTCTTATTTGATGATAACCACTTTTAAGATCAATTTTCGAAAATATACATGCACCATGCAATTCATCAAGCATATCATCAAGTCTAGGGATTGGATGTCTATACTTTACAGTGATTTTGTTGACGGCGCGACAATCCATACACATTCGCATTGATCCATCCTTTTTGGGTACCAAAAGTACCGGTACAACGCATGGACTCATGCTCTCTCTGACATGACCCTTTGCAAGTAATTCTTCCACCTGTTTTTGTAACTCTTTGGCCTCTTGAGGATTGGTCCTATATGCTGGCCGATTCGGAATTACAGCTCCAGGAACAAAATCAATTTGATGTTCTATTCCTCTGATAGGTGGTAGTCCGCTAGATACTTCATCGGGAAAGACATCTTCAAATTCCTGCAACAAAGTCAATGCAACACTAGGAATAGGAGGATCAAGGTCAGTTACATCAAGAAAAGCTCCCTTACATAGTAAGAGTAGCATCACATTATTTGAAGAATAGGCTTGCCTCACATCTTTTCCCCTAGCAACTAAACTTACTTTCTTCTCACAACTCTCATTTTTATTGTAGATTTTTTTCTTTTTCTCATTTTCTTTTTCTTTCTCTTTTTTTATTCTTTGTTTTTCCTCTTGCTCTTTTCTTTCTGTCACTCTCTTTTCATATTCTTTTTGCATTTTCTCTTCCATGGCAGCTTGTATTCATTTTTGGTCTTCAAAAGCCTCCATCGGTGTCAAAGGTGCAAGCGTCAACTTTCGACCTTCAAAATCAAAAGAGTACCTATTTTTGAATCCATCATATACAGCCCTTCTATCATATTGCCATGGCCTCCCAAGCATAATATGACTAGCATGCATAGGAACAACATCACATAACACTTCATCCTTATACCTCCCAATGGAAAATGTTAGCAGCACTTGATTAGTCACCCTAACTTCACCACAATCATTAAACCATTGCAACCTATATGGCTTAGGATGTTTTGTAGTAGGGAAATCAAGTTTTTCCACTAGTAGAGTACTAGCCACATTCATGCAACTTCCACTGTCTATTATCATGCTACAAACTCTATCTTTAACTAGACACATAGTATGAAAGATATTTTCTCTTTGTAGCTCATCACCATCATCTGCCTTTACTTGGGTATTTAAAGCACGCATAACAACTAGAACGTTGCCATGTACAGCATGCTCTACATCACTATCATCACCCATAGGTTGAATGTCATCACTTGAATCATCATTAACAGCCTCATCATCTTCAGATTCTATCTCTCCACTTGGCCTCATCACCATTGCCCTTTTATTTGGACATTGTGCAACATAATGTCCCTTGCCTAAGCATCTAAAACATTGGATGTCTCTAGTTCTTCCGCTGGAGTTCATTAGTGCCTTACCCTTATCAATCACAATGGGTTTTTCTCCAGCCTTGTTTCCCTCTTTCTTCTCCTTTGAAACAAATTTACTCTCACTAGATTCCCCTTTCTTCCAATTTTGCTTCCATGGAACATTGTTGGTAGAATTCATTCCCATACCCGATCTGGTTGTTTTCTTCTTCTTGAGTTGTTTTTCTACCTTGATTGTCATATTTAACATATCATCAAGTTCCACATAATGATGTAGCTCCACTATGTCGGCAATTTCATCTTTCAGCCCATGTAGGAACCGTGCCATAGTTGCTTCCCTTTCTTCTTCTATATTAGCTCGTATCATAGCCATTTCCATTTCTTGAAAATATTCTTCCACACTTTTATTGCCCTGCACCAGCCCCTGTAATCTTTGATGCAACTCTCTATAGTAGTGTTGTGGAACAAATCGATCTCTCATGACCTGTTTCAACTCATCCCAAGTCTGCACTCCTCTCATGCCATTTCTTCTTCGTTTAGTGAGTAATTGATCCCACCAAACTAATGCATAATCAGTAAACTCTACCACAGCAAGTGTCACCTTCTTTTGCTCACTATAGTTGTGGCAATCAAAGATGAGTTCGGTCTTTCTCTCCCATTCCAAATATGCATCTGGATTTGCTTTGCCTTGGAATGATGGAATTTTCATTTTAATTCCATTAACGTTGCTGTCTACTCTCCCTCTCCCTCTTGCATTTTCCATAGTTTCTTGCCTAATATTTCTGCCACCACCTCTACCACCCATATTACCTCTCATATATCTTGGTCTAATAACATCATCAAGTGCAACAGATTGCTGCCCATCATCATCATCAAGATTATCTTCATCTACATCCTCCAAGTCATTGAAAACTGGCAAATCATTTAGTCCAACGCGCCTACCTCTATTCTGCCCCCTATTTGTGTTTTGCTCCCTATGAAAATTATCTCGTTCATCCCTTTCTAAATTCCTTTGATTTGTAGAGCTTGCTTGCTGCAATTCTTCAATTTGCTTTGAGTGTTTTTTCATCTGTTCTCTAATATCAACAAACAACACATTCATCCTTTGAAATTGAGATTGCAATGCCTTAAGAACATAAGAAGCTTCTGGCTCCTCTTGGGGCTGGTTGCTCTCTCGATCACTATCTCGTTTTGTTGACATACTGATTGCTGCAAAACAAATGTTAGAAATATTCTCTCACACACTCCCTCATGTGTTTCACTCTAATATGGTAACACTCAATCTGTGTTTCACTCAAACTTTGGCTTTTACCCTCTAACAATCTCACCACTCTATGCCTTTTTTCACTCACTTCAGCCCCTTCCAAGTTCTAGCAAGAACTTAATATTTCCTCAACTAAATAACTAAATTGCAAGGTTTAAAACACATTCAAGAATGGAACAAGAGTAAAACAAGTTGGAAAAAAAAAACATAATATTTGATATTTGAAACCTAAGGATGAAAGACACTGAAATTTTAGACAAACATTACTAAAGGGAAGAATTTGACAAAACTGGATTTAGGACAATATATTGAGACAAAATGGAAGAAGAAAAACGAATTTTTAGGTCTCTTATGAAATGTTTATGTTCTGGACCCAAAAATGGCTAACTAGCGGTAATATATGGACAACCAAGCAAACGAACGAATTTTGATATGAAATTTAATATGTAGTCTTAGCTGAATATCTAAAACATGCCTGTAAAATTTGAAAGGATTTGGACATGTTTACATATACGTTCACTTTTGGACACAAAACTAGCTAAATTGGCTGCAATATATGGATAACTAGGCAAATGGAGGAATTTTGACTTAAAATTTGATTTCCAAGCTAAGTTTAGCATCTGAAACAAGCATATAAAATTTGAGAAGATTTAGTTATGTGCAAACCCAACTTCAGTTTCTAGTTGTTGTTTTCTCTTTTTTTTTTTCTTTTCTTTTTTGTTCTTTCTTTCCTTCTTTTTTTTTTTAAATTAATCCAGCAACAACATTAAGGAAGAAGGACTCAAAGAAACAAGAAAGCATACAGCTTGTAGAAATTAAACTAATGGCAGAAAATGACTCAAAGGAAGACAATATTTTTTTTTGACATAAACAAGAAGGAATGATGCTAAAAACCTGATTTGGAGAGCCTAAGCTCTGATACCAAATGATGTGAGCCTGCCTTGCTGGGATTTAATTCCTAAGGAAGCTCAAGCTACGGATCGTCTCCAAAACATAAGAACACCAACCAGCACCTTCAACCCAACACCAACTTGTGATGTAAAACTGAAGCTATATGGCTGGAAACCAAAGATTCAAGACCCAACCCCAACTTGTGAAGGAAAAACCTTGAATATAAGTTAAGACCTAGCAAACTTGGTTATTTTTGCAAGGAATTCGTACAAGTTCTAACCAGAACTCAAAAGAAGGCTAAAAACCTCTCAAAACTCTCAAAAATAGAGAGAAAACTCAGAATATTCATTAAGTTCAAAGTCTGCCATTACATCTATTTTTAAAGACTTAAAGAAAGCATAAAACAAGTGAAATGATGGAAAAATACAAATATAATTATGTGGTTATATAAAACAAATTGGGCAGCCATATAGCTTGTCTCCCACTAGCTTTTAAAAGGCATGGGCAGCCATATAGCTTGTCTCCCACTAGCTTTTAAAAGGCATCTTTGACTCCCAATGTGAGTTTCAGCCACTCTTAATATATGGGCATCCAATGGCACGTGAATGGTATGTATTTAGCTCCCAAAGGTATAATGATGGATGCCAATATGTATTCTAACTCCTTTGGGTCAATTGGCCTCTTGGGTAGATTGCAATTTAGACACGTGCAACCAAACAACTTTTTTGCTCTTATTTTCTTCAAGTCTTAATGTTCCAATTGTATTGAGAACATATAGATGTTTGGAAACTAATCCTTGAAGTTTTCTTGCCATTGATCGAGTAACAGATCCTTAGTGTTGTATGCTAGCAATCAGATCCTTATCACTTATGCTCCCTCCTCTTAGGATTTATGGCATCCAGCTGGTCTTTGGTTAAAGCTAATTTTTTATAAGTGTTGGGAAATGGATGTAAGGCAAATTTAGAGTGATATTTGGATTCTCAGTCTGGCCTATCGTTTTGCAGATTTAGTTTTATAGTTGTTACCTTAAGGGAGCTGCATTTAATAGTGATTCACTATGTTAGCTCTGTTTTTTCCATCTTCGATTTTAAGGGTAATTACTATTCTTCCATCATGTGATAACATGGTAGAGGATATAATCTTTTGGCCTTTCTTTTCCTCAGGATAATTCACCTTAAAGTCTGGTTATGAGGTCTTGATGCACGATAAGGATAACATGTCATCTTTTCCATGGCAGTTGATTTGGCGATGGAATGGTCCTCAGAAATAAGAGTTTTCTCTGAAAATTTTTGAATAATGAAGTCATGAAGAACATGGAGCATATGAGACGTTATTTCGCCTTCTCTTCTATGTGCTTTATTTATGATGCAGTGTTTGAAACTGTTATCCACTTATTAAGGAATTGCTTCCCTGCATTCCAATTCTGGGTTCATTTGTTACCATAGAGTTAGAGTCTTGGTTCTTTTATATGCTTGTAACTTTGCACTCTTGGGTTCTCACAAGTATAAAGATGACGGTGGAGGTGCATGGAGGTATTCATTGGAAATTTTTTTTTAGTTTTGGTGTTTGGCTTTTTTAGAAAAGGAGAAATGAGGTTGTCTTTAAAGGACAATATCATAAAATTGTTCATGTGATTCATGAAGCTTTCATGCAGCTAAGGTTAGCTTAGAATCTTATAGTCAATAATTTATTATTAGGCATAGTTGGCATTGATCCACTCCCAGTAGCTTGAAGTTGGCTACACAGGGGCTACTTTAAGTTAAACATAGATGCGTCGTTGCTTGAGGACTTAGCTTATACTTATATAAGAGGTCTGCTAAGGGACGAAAATGACATATTATTGCTAATGTAAGCAAGTGCACTATTCTTCAAGCAGAAGTTTAGGCAATTCTTATTAGGTTACAGATGGCTGGGGATCTCTCACCTTTTACATTAAAAGTGATAACCAAGTTGCAGTTTGGATGATTGTTGGAACTATAATGCAGAACCTAACTTGTTTGGTCTTATTAAGATAAATAGGAAGCCTCATTCATCTTTTATTCATACTGGGATCTCTCATGCTTTTAGGGAAGCTAACTTTCCTGCAAATTTTCTTTTGCACTTTGCGTATCAATTTGGCTTGGGAGTTCATATCGTTTCTTCACTTTCTTCAGAAATTAGCTTATTGTTATTATATTATTTAATCGGTGCAGCTCATATGTGTTAGTTTATAGACTATTTCCGCCTTGGGAAAAGAGAGAGAGAGAGAGAGAGAGAGAGAGAGAGAGAGAGAGCTCCCAAAACAAAAACTGACCAAATATGCTTTCATTATATCTTGAATTAGTAAAAAATAGTAATAACTCTCTCTACATATATTTTTTATTTTATAAAATGTTTATATAAAAATATTTGATTGAAGAAAGAGAGGCATTATAAAGAATTGGTTAACATTTAAATATTCAATCTCAGTTTTTTTTATATTTAAAATAACACAAAAAATTAGATGGAACTAAATATCTTTTAATTTTTTTTTTGAATAACGCACATGTCATATCAACAATCTAAAAATGTTTAAAATCTCTTTTTAAATTTAGCATAAAAACTACATATGATTAATAAAATTTAAAAAATTTGTAACATATAGTTATAAAATTTTGAATTTATTCTATATTCACCCTTAAACAAAAGATAACAAAAAGAAGTAAGACTGTTCAATTGGCATGCAAGCCTGATTGACGCCCATCCAGCTGAGTTTTAAAACTCATGCTAGGTTTTGAGCTTTTAATATGAAGCTCAAGTTATCTCGAATCAAGTTTAAAGTCTGAGATAATTCGGTCCGATCTAAAATATTATATTTATTATATATAAAAAATATTTTTTATAATATAATACTATATATAATATATATTATATATTATAATTATAATATATAAAATAATATAATTAATATATACAATATGTATATTGTATGTATGCAACATAGTATATACTGCAAAAAAAATTTAAAAAAAAAGAAAAGCTCGATTAGCCCTATTTGTTGATCCAATTGGCCCAGCCAACCTAAAGTAGCTTAGCCCGTTTGGGCTAAGATTTGACGATAGACTAAATTATTTAGCCAGAAGTGTACTCATATAATTATGAATAAATCCAGCCTTTATGCATCCTTAAAAAAAGATAAATTTTTATTTTTAATTTATTATTATTAGAAAGTCACCATCCTAAATCATTCAAAAAAACAAAAAACAATAACAACATCAATCATATGAAGTCATGTGAAAAATCCATTAAGTTGATTGAAAACAAGAAGATAAGGTGGTGATTTTGACTACACAATGATTCTAACCAACTCAAAAGAACAAAAATGTTTAGCTAGTGAGGTTCCTAAAATCAGCGAGTCTCATCCTATATTCTAAGGAAAAATTATACTATTTGAACTATTTGATTTTTTTATTTTAATTTTTTTATAATTTTTTTTTGTTAGTTTAGTGTCTCACATTTATTAAATAGTTATATCAGTGCGCCATTTTTTCCATCATTTTTGTGATGACTTGATAAGTGAGGTTCATTCTTCAAAGAAAAAATGTCACATCGTATAATGTTATTTAAGTGTCAAAAATTTACGAAACAGGAAAACAAAGATGAAAATTTTTTCATAATTTTTTCACCCCATATCAAAAAAATTTAATTTTTAATTTATTTTTATTATAAATTTGAATACGTTGTGTTTAAGTGGTTAAATGTACTAAATATTAAATTTTGCCGGACAGAATTAATGATACGACTATATTATTTAACTATATTATTTAATGTGTTAACGATGCTGTATTTTAATATTAATGACACGATTAATAACACATCTGTATCATCAGTACTTATTTTAATTTTTTGGTTCTCTTTTATTATGCACTTTTCTTATCAATCTTCTTGTTAAAGCTGCTAATCCTTGACCGAAGATTTGCAGCATTTCTAAGGGCCTCGGTTCTACGTCTTTTCAGTTGGATTTGATGCCTGCATCTCGGCTTCTCCTTCAATATCTAGCAGGCTTCTCTCTAAAGAGCCTTGGATTTTCTATTTACAGAGAGTAAGAAATTTAATTGTATGGGATTCTTCCATTATTAGGTATAGTTTTTTCCTAATTTGGGCCATCATTATTACTACTTTTGCTCTTTTAATATTTCAGATATTATTAGAGATCACATTTTGTCTATTGATAATTTATGAACTCTCTAATTCCAATGAACCTATTACCATCCTTGCCAATTGCTTTCTCTTAATTGAATTCCTTTGCAAAATCAATCATCCACTGTTCTTGAGATTCATATTACTTATTCGTCGTACTGCATCCAAACACAAACATGGACTAGTGTGTGAATCCACCACAGATGATCCCGCAACAAATAAATCTACCACCATCTTAACTTTCCTTTTCTTTACCAGCAAAATTTGAGTTTAAAAATAATTATTTTTTTCCTATATATCCGATCGGAATTCTAATTAAATTTGATGTTTAAAGATGTAATTCAAGAAAGTAAAATATACCCAATAAATAATATCACAAAAATATAAATGAGTATGTTCAGGATTAGGAGTTTTGATATTATAGATAAAGATTCATCAATTCCAATAGTTTGGGCAGCAAGAAAATGGAGACGTTTGGCATCAAAGAAAGCAAGAAAAATGTGCAAAAGAAGAGTATTTTAGGGGCTTGATGACTCTTACTATACACGATTTTGAGGCCCAACTTCCCATGAAAATTTCCATCTTTGAACGAAGGGAGAGTCATTTTCTTCACTTCAACAATATTACATGACTTCACATTTTTTTTCTTCTAAAAACAGACTCCACTTATCCTAGTAATCACTTGAGTGATAAGCAAAATGACTTTGAACCACTGAAATATAGCTATTTAATAAATTTTAGATAATAGACTGATAAAAAGATTATAAAAACACTAAAAAAATCTCATTAGAATGTTGAGTTATTATTCTAATATATGTAGTTTATGATAATTTTACATTGTTTTTTGGGAGAATACAAATCTTAATTTGATGATTAAATTATTAGTCAAATAGAATTTTAGACTACAACAAATTACTTTTTTTTTTCTTTGGCATTTTAAAGGACGACAAATTACTTGTTAAAAAACAATGATACTAATAAAACGTAGGAGCAAGCCTCGATCATTCTTTTACTTCACCAAATTTCTAATTAGTTTGAGAACATACATATTTTATGCATTTATGTTAAAATTTTAAATATACATATTATTTTAAATTCAGAGTGCAAATCAAATGAACGAAAACTATGCATAAAAATAAATGATTCAATAAAAAATTATTAAAATGGTTAAGCTTGAATTCATGCCTTATTCTTCAATTTCTATCATGGTTAGGATTTTAAGCGTATTATATCCTATTTTTTTAAAATGTAAAGTTAATTCCTTTTATATCGTTTTAAGTGTTTAAACATTGTAAATTATTTTATATTAATGTTATTTTTAAATAAAAATTTAAAAATCTCATAATTTTAAAGAAAATAATGCAATTAAATTTTGATTTGTGTAAAATGTGCTTTTAAATTGTACATGAAAAATGTTAGGTCTCATTTTTAAGATCCATTCTTTTGAGAAAAAAAAAATTTGATTTAGAATGATTTTATGGTCTTATATATTTTTTTTATGATATAGTTTATAATTACTTTGAGTGAAAAAAAATTATATTTCTGAACTTAATTAATTTGAGATTAAGGTTTTATTGAGTCGAGTGGAATTATTTTTATAGAAAATCTCATTGTAAAATTTAAACCTAATATGTTAAATGTTTGGTGCAAGTTTTTAACTTTAAAAGCATTGCTACTTGAGTTGGGCCACTCGCAAAACCAAAACCTAATGGACCACTCTCAATTCTTTAATGGACCACTCTCAAGTCTTTAAGGCTCTTATATAGCCTTAACATGGATCACTTGTCTATGTAAACTGGACCCTTTTTGTAGTGTTGTTTTTAGACCAAATTACATAAGATACTATTTTTCCTTAAAAATTTAATTTTTATTATACTTTTAGTTTATAAAAAATAATATTTTACTAGAAATATCATATTTTTGTAAATTTTGGTGTATGTATAGTATTTTTTATAAATTTTTTGGTTGCATACTATTTTTTCAATTTTTTATGTTTAAATTATTTTTGTAAATTTTTCTTATTTTTATGGAGAAAACTATGAGGTTTTACAATATGTCATATATAATTTTTTAATATTAGTATAAAAAAGAAAAAAAAATTGATTCTGATTCTATTATTTATAAAATATATATATTTATCAATAAATTTTATCTTGATATATACGATTTATAAATTATATTTAACTTTAAATCAATGAGATATAACATCTTTATTATGTTTTTTGTGCCCTTACACTTATAAGGATTTTTTTTAACGGTGATATTAATAAATGCTATATTGACACACTTTAAATATTAATAAATATTTTTTTTATTAAAATATATTATAATCACTTTTTTTCAAGATGATTAATATAAAAACTACACATATTTTAAAATCACTATATAAATATTAATAAAAATAAAATAGATTTCAATAAAAAAATAATATTTATTACTTTTTAAAAAATATTAATATAATATTCGTTAATATTTTTTTTAATTTATTTTTTTAGTAACTAAACTTTTAATGGGATAGAATATTAGAGAAAATTATTGGTATTTATACTGCAATAATTAACAACGTATTATTTTATTTATTTATTATTAATTAGAGTATTAGAACAACATCAAATCATATTTTTGATAATGAAATTGCATAATTTTCAGTTAAAAAAAAGAAATAAATCTGATTTAATTAAATGCTTACATGGAAATTAACCATTGGTTGATGATATCACACATACATAAAATTCTATAGTTAAAAATTAAAAATTTTATTATGAATAATTCCATCCGTACATCCAACTAATTACAACACATAATTTAAATTATAATATTAAAAAAATTAGTTTTAGTTAATTTTAATTTTTTAATCATGGTGTTGTGACCTCATCTGTGAGTTTTTCATTTAGAAGAGGTTTTGATCATCTAAGTCCTAACCTAAAATCAGTAGAACTACTGTCCAATAAAATCACAGAGAAGAGCATACTTTTATAGTCAGAATATAGAATAAAACTTGAGCATCCTCAGAATTCTCAAGAGCTAAGCAACCAAACCAACAAGTGTTAGAGAGAGAAACTAAAAGAAATATAAAAAAATAATTTAAAAAAAAAAAAGAAAAACCAGAGAAGAAGAAGAAGAGAAGAGAGAAGCAGAGAGGCTCCATCCATTGCTCGATCTCTCTCTTAAAGCGGTCGAATCGGTTTCTTTAATTTTTTGGGAAAATTTTTTATTTATTCTTTTTTTATTATCACATTATAATTAGATTATTGTTATTATTAGTATTAGTATCATAATCGAAATCAAAATCAGAAAGAACCCTAATTGTTGATTTCATCAAAATTTTGATCAATTTATTCCGGTTTTGTCCTCCTTTGGTTTTCACTATCACCATCATCAAGTCACGCATTAAACAAACCACCAGAAAACCTTTTTTTTTTTTTTTGGCTTTGTTTGTGGTTTTGGGTTTTTTGTTCTATGGCTACAAAGGCTAATATTGACACCTCGGTAGCATCAACAACATCAACAGCAACGAATCACTCACCTCGACAGTCTATCACCAACAACACCACTCGTGGTGGTGGTAGTTCTAGAGGAGCTGCCTCCTCCTCCTCTTCTTCATCACCGTGGACTCAGATTGTTCGCGGTGAGTTTGATTCGATTTCGATTGTCATTCCTTCTTCTCCGTCGCCATCAGCGATGGCCAACGAGTCCACGTCAACGCCGACAACAGCCGTGACTGAGCAAGTTGTTTCTTATGTTGATGATGAGGGTTTGGATGATGGTATTGGCAATGCAGGTAAGAGGCCTGCATGGAATAAGCCGTCTAATGGGGCTATTGAGGTTGGGCCTGTGATGGGTGCTGTTTCATGGCCTGCTTTGTCTGAGTCAGCTAGGGCTTCTGGGAAACCAGTTCAAGATTTATCTAAAGGTTTATCTGATGGATCATCGTCTATTCCTGTTGTTCAGGTTTGATGTCTTGAATCCATTTTGGTTTATTTGTTTGTACAGATGTAATTTAGGGAATAGATTACCAATTAGCCATTAATTTTGTTTATTAACCTTTATTGATTTATTCACCCTAATTTGGTCTATTTCGACTGGTCTGATTTGGTTTATTTGGTTTTTGGACTAATTTGGTTTTTTGGGTATTGAGGAATAAATTGAATTGGCAATTATTTCGAAACAAATTATACTAAAATCTCACTGCCTTAGTATGGCTGGCTTATTGCATATTTCCCTTCGTTATTGCTTAAATGGCGTGAGTGGCTTTGTAGTAATGATGATGAGTGGAAAACTAGAGAGGAAAAACAAGTTCACTTCTCCATATTTTACCAAGGAATTTGGACAGTTTATATTTCTTGTATTTCTTTTTCTTTCAAGATTCTGCTATTTATGTACTGCAGGGACCTGCAAATGTATCCTCATCTTCGCAGAAACAATTTGGCAATAATGCAAAGCCCAGTTCAACTCCAAATCACACAATGCCAGCACGACAACGATCAATGAAGCGCAATGGTGCTAACCCATCTTCTAATGGTGGCAATCCTCAGCCACCAGGATCACAGCCCCTGATGGGAGAAGCTCATTTAAATAATCCCTCTCCAAGAGACCATGCGCAGAGGAATTCACAGTCCCGCAGTGCTAATGATCACCCACCGCAGCAATGCAATTCTTTTAGGCGCAATGGTGGGCCACATTCACGTGGAGATGGTTCTCACCATTACAATTATGGAGGCAGGCGTGATCAAGATCGTGTGAATCAAGATTGGAACACCCATCGAAATTTCAATGGTAGAGATGCCCATATACAGCAACAAAGGGTTGTTCCAAGGTTCATGAGGCATCCACCACCTCCACCACCGGCACCTACTACCACCCCCCCATTTATTGGTCCCCCACCTGTGCGGGCCTTTGGTAGCCCCATTGGGTTCCATGGTAAGCCAAATTTGTATCCATTTATTGTTACTCATTTGTGAATCTTCTCTAATGTTTCTTGTCCATCTGGTAGAATTGGCATCTCCTGTGTATTATGTTGCTGGTCCACCTTCGGACCCTCTCAGAGGAGTGCCTTTTGTTGCAGCACCAATATCCACTCATGCAATGTATTTTCCTGCTCCAGACCTTCAGTTGCATTCTAAGATAGTGAATCAGATAGATTATTATTTCAGGTATTCTTTTCACTCTTGTAGGTTGGCATGTTTATACATTATCAACATATCTTCAAGTTTATTGGGAAGTTAACGGCAGTTGCATCTCATATTCATTTTAATGCAGTAATGAAAATTTAATTAAAGATACATTCTTGCGGCAGAACATGGATGACCAGGGCTGGGTACCTATTAAGTTAATAGCAGGCTTCAACAAAGTGAGTTTCCTTTAGGGTACTTGACTGGTTTTTGTTATTTATTGGTGTCCTTGTTTTATCTTTGCATGGCTTATTGAGCATGTTCTTATTAAAATTAAAATATAGTGACCTAACCTCGTACTTTACTGGGTTTTGTTATTTGATGTAACAAAGTTGTCTTTTCATGGCTTGACAAATGTGTTCCTATTGTTAAAAGTAAAATATAGATAACTAACTTAGTATTTTACTGGTTTTCGTTATTTCATGGTAAATGGTCGTCTTTTCATGGTTTTTTTTTAGTGTTTTTATTTTTTGAAATATAGATAATGAAACCTGATTTAATTACCTGAAATTTTCCAAATAAAGCAGTGTCTACAACTTTTTTTTCTTTTTTTTTTACATGCCATGCCTTAAGTTTCCTGATTCTAATCAATTCAGAAAAATCTAATTCAGCCTCTTTCTCTTGCATTTGCTGTGTTTATAAATTTTGTCATTGAAATATTATCTTTGCAGTGTGATTTACATAACTCAGATGTATGCACATATACGATAGTTAATACAATTGGAGTCATCTCATGGAGAAATACCTAGTGCACCTTTCAATTTAAGCTGCATTTTTCTTATCCATGCATGTTTTAGGCCATTTGATTAATTGTTCATTTAATCACATTGATGTAATATTTTATATATGCGGCATTTGCACATGCACAAATTTGCCTATAGCTGTCTTTGCATGTGTATATGTGGATGTACATGGTGGTGGCAAACTGCATGGACAATTATGTACTTTGTGGAAGTGGAATTTTCACAAGTATATTACTGATTTCCAGTTTGACTTCTGATTTATGATACATTTCATACTTGGATGTAGGTTACTCTGCCTTTTATACTAACCTAGAGTAACAAATTTCATGTAACTAGAATCACGGTCTTCCATGGCACACGAGCACATGCAATTATGAGAATCTTTAAAGTTTTTGTTGCTTGCCTCTTGTTTTGTCTTTTACTTTTTACATCTGCATTTGCAGCTGCAGAACTGTAAGTTTATTTGTGGTCAAGTAATTGTTTGTTGCTCAGCTTAGGTTCTTCTGTCTTGAGTTGTTAACTCTGGAGTCTGGAAAAACAGCTTAAAAGTTTCAACATTGTGCTTAATATGACACTATATGTTGATGTGCTTTTTATTTGGATATATAATCTTTTAGTTAATGTTATGATAAATGCTAATTTTAATGCCTAAAGGCCCTAAACCAAACCAGAATTTGTTGCCAGGTCGCAACATACCTACTGATTCTTGGGTCAACTATAAAAATTGTTTAGTCTCTTATTTGTGTAGTTATATACATCTTTTTATCCCAAACTTTGAAGTACCTAAAACTGTTAACCTAATAGTCCTTTTGTGTATGTATGTACTTTAGTTGTTACTATGTTTACCCTTTGAGCGCGTGCATGTACATCTTTAATGGATTGGGTTATATAAAATTCTAAATAATAATATTTTAACTACTAATCAATATTGCACATCCAATGGTCCTTGCTATATTATGTGGTTCATTTGTGGTAATGGATTGGGTTATATGCCAAATGTGTTAATGTTTAGTATAATAATTCTAACCCTGTTAATCTTGTTCTGATGAGGAGGGGCATTAATTGTGTGTGGCACATGGCTTGCCCTGGATGATTTGTGTTCAAACCCTCTGTATAGCATAGCATTAAAGTACTGTGACTAAGCATCAATGATTTAGCTAGCTTTTTATATCTCTTTGAGATGCCCAGTTACCACACATTTTTTTGTAAGTATCTGGAAAGGAAAAAGGTTTGCAATAAGTAATACTTAACAATCATGTAGAATGAATAGCAGATCTTACCCTATTTTTATGTCTGTTTTACTATTAGATAGACTTGACAATGTTTTAGAAGTTACAAGACTTGCACATACTTCTGTTTGCATTATCAATATTTTTAAGATGTATGAACCATAAATATGAAAATAAAAAACATATGTTATTTATTTATATTTAACTAAAAGAGGAAAAGTAGATCTACTTCCCTTAAAAATTTATTTTCTTGTTATTCACACCATGAAAAACAGATGTTTTACAGGCATTGACCTTTCAAGAGAAGGTGGGATGAGATACTGAACATATATTGCATATCTTGGTGAGATATCAGCATTCAACTATCACGTGATTAGATGTGGTCTATCGCTTGCAATAGCCATCTAACTAGAATTATGAATCTTTGACATCATAACAAAGTTATAGGAAAGATTGTCGTGATGGGGTTTACTTTTCTGACAGAATTGCATTTTTTTTTCTGATTTTTTATTTTATTTTATTTTTATCATCTACGTCGTAATAGATTTACAGGAACGAGTGTTGTAATGGTGTTATACTTTTCTGACCAAGTCACAACATCCGTGTCTTACGCTTTATTTGTTGTTTAAGGTGTGGTTATTTCAGTCAGAAGATTCCTTTAAATGTACTTTTTTTAGTCGTTAAATTAAGCATACTTTCCATGCCATCCCTATATTATAAATGTACTTTGGAAGAGGGTGGCAGTGCACTTTGATAGCTGAGTCGCATAGTTGGCATTTATTTAAATTGTTGTGGGGAATTGAGTAGGTGGTCTAATATCAGTTCTGGTTTTTATTTTATAAAAGATCATGTGTTCATCATATGTGTTCATCATATTTGGCGGTCTATAATTGTGGGTTTGAGTTAGTGTTCATTTTCAACTAACGAGAAATTCACTTTTTACTTTACCAGTATAATAGTTTGTGAATCTATAAAGTATTTATGTAATATTGGGAGCCTTATTATAAATAAATAGGTGTGAGATTTTCCCAGGTTTGCAGTCAGAATCTGAAAATTTTCTACTGTCAACAATATCCATTAATTGTATGGATCAACACGTTATATACATGTTCCTTTTTGTCTAGATGATGTGTGTCTACAAGCTGTGGCTTGTTCAATTGGTAGCAGTGCAGTTTTTTTTTTTTAATCAAACTCTGAAGGATACCTAAAGTCTTGTTCTTTGAATTTCTTCTAAGCACAATACATCAATAGTTAAAGGCTGTGCAAGCCAGCCATCCAAATTCAGGCTGGCTGTGCGAGTCTTGGTATTCAACTTGTTTGCTAGTTTTTTCAGCAGTTAATGCAAAATACCTTTCTGTGGCTTATGTTGCAGGTTTCACATTTAACTGACAATATTCAGCTTATATTGGATGCTATAAGAAGTTCAACTGTTCTGGAAGTGCAGGTAACTTTTTCTGTACTTGCTTGAGGTCCATTGTTCTTTTTCTTTATACGAAAATTATTGTCTTCGCCTTCCAATCCTTATATTAATCAATGAATGGTACTAGTCCCAAGTAGTTTGCAATCGAGGTTACTGGATTGTTGTTTTTCATCCAAATTAGTTTTTTGGCCGTTACTCCCCCTCTTTAATCGGACCCTGGATACGTAGTTAGATATACAATTCATGTTTTTATGCCTCTTTATCATGTGCTATTGCCAATATCTCTCTATTTAAATTTCCTTCCAATTGTATTTTAGGGTGACAAGGTAAGGAGGCGAAATGATTGGAAGAGCTGGATAATGCCACCTTCTGTCCAGTTTCCTAGTGCTTCAGTTCCTCCATCACCTGGGAGGTCCAGTCATGACAAGCTAGCTGCCCATATCCAGAGTTTTTCGTTGGAAGAGAATGCCTCTAGCTACAGCAGTGGAAGGAGTCAAGCAGATGTTCATAATGATGCATTTCTTGGCAGATCGTTATCTAGGGACCTGAACAGCCAGTTGAATGCATCTGGTGCTGAAGGAACAGGCCATGTCGGTGTACAAGGAGGTTCAGATGCTTCTACTTTAGCAAGAACTTCGAGTAAGTAAAATGTGTGCTGATGCACATTTTACAGGAACATTTGGTGGAAAGTGGGGAGTGAGGTCTCTTGATTATATTGGTGGATGTCTCTCGTTTTCGCAGTGTTCTTGCTGTGGCAGGATGAAACGTGGTTTCTCGTGGGGCAATTAGAAAGACGATTTAGAAAGAAAACAAAAGAAAACACCTTTTTAAAGACAGATGAGAAACTAAAAGTGAAAAACTTATATAAAAAGAAAAAAAAGGAACAGAAATGAAAAAAAAAAATGACTAGAGCTAGTAGCATGAGTTTATTGGGATGTATGTATGGTTTTGTGGGGCTGTTGCTTTTTTTATCCCATAAAATATATGTGGTGGCCTATTTGGTGTTCAATATAATAGGGGAATTTTGGTTTTACTTCCCCTTGATGGCCCTCAGCTGGTTTTTAGAAAATCTTTGGGGTCAGACTATCTCCAATTTCTTGGAGGAGAAAACATAAAATTTTCTGAGAGATGGAACAAAATAATAATATGGCTTCGAATTGCGAGGGAAACCGTGGTGAGAGTGGCATATTTATGGGATGCTGAAGCTCATGATTCATTCACTATTTGCTCTATTTTTTATCAAATGATTTGGTTGTCTTGGGTTTCCCCATTTTTTTTTTATCTTTCACATTTATATTTAGAATTTGCATTTATATGTACACATTCTTCAAGCCTTTTGAAGATTTCACAGCATAAAAATGGTCCTCGCTGAGAAACCATTGAAACATCAATTTTTCTGGACTGGCATATATTATATGTTAAATTTCTAAGACTTGGGAGATTGTTGAATTTGGCCTTTTGCCCAAATCATTTGATTATATTATTTATTGGTTTGGTGATAAATCAATAAAGTGTTTTGAACACTAATCAAGGTCATCCAATCAATTTGATTGCCTTTGTGTAATGACTGTTTAGAAATAATTTATTGATTGCATCAGAAGAGTATAAAAGAAAAAATATCATTTTATATGTTATATTTTTAATTTTTATGAAAAAAAAATTGATGATTTTTTAAAAAAATAATATTTTGGTACTTCATTGGATCTCAAATTTAGTAAAACTAAAGCTCCATGTTGGGCAATACTCATTTGTCTAATGCAATAAGGATGACTTGAATTTAACATATAAGTATGTAAATTTTTTAACTTTTGCAGGCCTAAATTTTTTACGACTTTTGTTAAAGGGTTTTCTTGGTAGGCTCTTAAATGCAGGCATACAATCCTGCCCCAAAGAAATTGATTTCTCATTATTTGTTTCTTGATGTACCAATGCTTGTTAGGATGATAAGTATTTTGACATTTATTTTATAAAAATAAGAATAAAAATTATAGTTGATTATAATTACAAATGAATGAAATTAAAGTACCATGTACAAATTAAAAAAAAAAAATTAGTGAACAGTACAAATTCTTTAAAAGACACAACATGAAGTGTCACTATATTCCCTTTTCAATACACTTAAGATTTTACCTATTTAAGGCTCCAATTCTATCCATGATATATATAGTAGCAAAGAAGCTATTTTTGTGCCAATTTCATTGTAATTGTTATACAAATATATAAATATATATATATACCTATAATGCTATAAAATTCTAAATAAGGAGAGATTTGGAAACTCATGCCATCACCAATCTTGTAAAAACTTCACATTTTTTAGGGTTTTTTTTTGGGGTTATCCAAGTTTGTGATATATGCACAAACAGTAATAAAATAATGAATTTAAACTGTTAACATGGAATTGGGTTGATGTAAAAAACTGGAAATGAAACTCTCTAAACCATACCAAGAAAAGCAAAATTGTCCATTGGACATATTATGCTGTTGATTTAAACATTTTTCATTTCTTTTATTGTCCTCTCAAACACTGTTTATGAAAACTTTTATAAGAATTACTACTTATACCAACTACAGCAACCATTTATTTCTCTCTTGGATTTTGTGCAGCTTAGCCCTGAGTATGAGTCCCTGGCCTCCATTATCGCTATACAAACTACCCATTGGCTACTTTTACTAGCTCTTTTCTATTATTCAATGGTTCTTTTTATCTTAAAAAAAGAATAATAATAATTATTATTATTGTTAATAAAAAAGAATTTTTTACTTAAGATAATTAAAAACTTATAGAAGAAAGAATCTGAATCTTTCATTTAAAACACTAATGCAAAATGCCTATTTCATAGAAAGTTCTATCTTTGGTTTCTTTCTTTTAATTGTATAAAAAGAAAAAAATGATTAGAAAAACAAATACCCTTTGTGGGTTTTTTTTTTCATTAATGCAAGAAATGTAAAGAAACAAAAATATTAGAGGAAATAGGCAAAAATAGATGACTGAAAAAAGAGAGAAGAAGAAAATGGTCAATGTTATATAGAAAATAGATTTATGGAGAGACTGGGATTATTAGGGTTTTTTTTTTGTTTTTTTTTTTGGGTTTTTTTGATTAGTCATGAAGGATGGAGGATAGGTGTCAGGACAGGGTTGTTTTGAGCTACTTAAGGGGTGATGGGCCACGCAGTAGCTGACAATACATCAGTCAAGCCATGGTGGTGGTAGCAAGTGGTGCTGCCAGGTGGTGCTTGTCCTTTTGGTGGTGTTGATTGTGACGGTGGTACTGCTGGTGGAGCCTTTATTAATAATAATATTAATAATAATATAATAATAATAATAATAATAATAAATTTTTTCTAAGGGGAGACTCTATGATAAATGGTTAAGAAATAATAATTGAGAAAAAATAATTATTTATTTAAGTAATTATTTTATAATAAATTTAAATGTCAAAATAAATTTTGTAATAAATTTTATTTCGAATTACTGTTTTTAATTAGTATTCTTAAATTAATCATTAAATGACCCAACTAAAATTTTAAATTAATATAATTATTTTTGTATTAATTATTTTAAATTATTTTTTTTCTGAAATAATAACTCTTAAAAAATGTACCCATAATAATATCTTTTATAAATTTAGGGTCTACATATAAGAAAAAAAAAAAGAATAGAGTTATAAAAAAACTGATAGCTGTCTAATTAGAAAAAAAAAAAAAAGAAGAAAAAACTAGTGGGTACTTATTCTGATTGGATAGTTGAGTGAATTGCAAATGGTTTTGGGTTCACTTTAATGCATAAAAGGTAGTACTTTGATTCCTGTTTAGATCCATTGGTTTCATTTTATACATAACTATTATTTATTTTTTAAACAAAATAAATTATTTTTATTATCTGATAAAAAATATTATTTTTATTTTTATTTTTGGGGTTTGATAAATTTTTCTTTATATACAATGATGGTTCTTCACAAAACAACTATTCCCTTGGCAACTTTAATATTACTACAAGTACAATAATTTACTCATGCAATAAATCAACAAAGCTTAGAGTGATCTCTTTTTTCTTTTAACTTTATCTATTATGATACCGACATAAATATAATCTCCATCAGATATATATAAGGTCTTAGCTAATATATAAAAATACATACCATAATTTTTCCATCTATTAATAACTGTATACATTGTGCAATAAATATAAAGAAGTAAACCATTATCTTGAGAATAATGAGCTAAAAAAATATTTACAGTAAATCCGTAGCCCAAATGACTCACAACCTCCCTCTCGCCTAAATAAAATGAAATAAATCAAATCTATATTTTGATTAATTCAGAGCGCAACGAAGCCAAATTCAATCAAGACAAGAGGAGTTTACTTTTCCTAATAGGGAGTCATCCTATTAAAATTTAGTAGAGGTTACAATTTTTGGCCTGTTACACTCAATATTTGATTAATTCAAAACTAAAATTAAAATTAGAAATGGTTTTATTTAATTTCAAATAAAAAATATATTAGTCTTGCAATATGTTGGAATGATTGAGTTTGATTATTTTATTACCATAAATGTTTAGGGGTTATACTATAGCATTTCATATGTATAAAAATTACAAATGCGATAAAAAAATATTTTAAATATTATATATATTTTACTTAAATTGTTTACAATATTTAAAATTATAAAATTCATTTTTATTATTAAAATTTAAAATATTCTATGTAAAAAATCATTATTAGATTTTAAAATATTCTATGTAAAAAAATTTTATTTTTATTTTTATTTTTTATTTTATCTATAAGTATCTTTACATTTATTCATTTAACGATTTAAATATAAGTCTAATATTATTTGTCAACGGAATGATTCATTCATACCTCAAATCAAAACAGCCAAATCTAAAATCAATCCTAACATGAAATGATTACATCAACTTAGTTGCAAAACATTTTTTTTTTGGACGAATCTCTTATTTGATGATAGTGATTACGTGATTATATGCTTGTACGTCAATGACATGTTTGTTTTGAGTACCGATCTTAAATTAGTGCATAAAAAAGTGTTTCCTTACTTTTAAATTTAAAATGAAAGATACGAGTGAAGCAAGTATAATTTTGAATTTTTTATGGAGAGGTGATGGTATAGTGTTGTCACAATAATATTATATTGAGAATTTTTTTTTAAAGAAATTTGGACATTTTGATATTATACTGATGAGTATTTGTTATGATGCTAATACTCAGTTAAAGAAAAATATAGTTGATCATGTTGTTCAATCTTAACATGCACAAATTATATGAAGTATGATGCATTTAATGAATTTTCTCAAATTGCATATATATTATATGCATACAAAATTTAAATCATAAACATTGGAATACAGTGATCAAACTAATGAAATATTTGAGAGATACTATGAACATGATGGTATCCTATAGTGTAGATTTCCTAATGTATTTGAAAGATGTAGTGATACAAATTAGATTTTGGGTTTAGATGAGACAAAATCTATTAGTAATTATGTATTCACCTTTGGTAATAGTAGAATTACTTGGAAATAAATCAAATAAACTCTTATTGTTAAATCTATTATGGAGTGAGAGTTCATTGCTTTGAAATTGGTTGTTAATAAGGTTAAGTGGTTGAAAAATCTCCTAGCAAATATTTTGTTGAGAATAAAATCAACACCTTCCGTATATATGCATTGTGCTTATCAAGCAGTAATATTTATTGTAAATAACAAAACTTTTAATAGTAAAAATAGACAAAATTATTTAAGATGTGATGTGATTAAATAATTATAAAAAGATTGAATTATATCAATTTATTATGTGAAGTTAGAAGTAAATTTAGCTTATTCGCTTATTAAATATTTTAAAAAATAATAAATAAAACATCAAGAAATATGAGACTATAAACAATTTGAAATCTCAACAATGATAGCAATCCAACCTATGAGATTAGCAATCCCATTAATTAGGTTTATAAGGACAATAATAAGTTATTAGTTGATTTATTGAACACTATAATATATGTTCCTCATATAGTGTGAATAGTGCAAAATTGCGAATTTGAGGCCGAATCAAACTTTTAATCATTTTGTATATTTTATATATATAGTGTATATATTTATAGTATACAGTCAGTCAAATAATTTATATGAGTGTGTAGTGGACTACTCTTATGATATACTTAGCAAAGTCGCTAGAATAATAATATGACTAATGAAGCACGTGTGTGGCCTATTTGCTCATAATTGCACTGACCAGTAATATAGGGGATATGTATAATTTGATTGATAAGAATTTTAGCTTACATGAAGAATTGTTAGTTTATAAAAGTTTAAAACTTTACCATCTGCAAGTTACTATTCTAGAAGTTACGTCATGGTTTTTTTTTTTTTTAAAGTTTTGGCTTCATAGTGTGAAAGAGATTAAAATCGATGCATTACACCTAAATGAGAAAATCTAACAATAATCTAATCTTTGTCTTTTTATCCTTTTGAAATATATGTGGATTGTTGTGAAAACGTGAATATTTCAAAAAAAAAAAAAACAATTAGAAAACCACTTGTCTTTCCCTTTAGTTTATATTGAAACACTCTCCTTGGACTAATGAAGAGACTAATGAATCAGTTCAAAAAAAAATATATGAAGAGACTAATGCAGAGCAAATGAGAGAGATATGTTCGTGCACACGAAGCTTAGGCGAAAAGTCCAAATCTAGTACGAATCGGTGATTTGCCCCCTGCGCGTGTAGTAAACGTGAGGGTCCATTTAAAGCTAAATTTTTGCATTTGATAAATTATTTTATCTTAAAAATTAAATTTGAGTCAGGTGCTAATCGAACTAGTCCAATTTTCTATTTCAGTTGCTAAAATATATATTAGATTATTTGGTTTTATAATAAATTATAAATTAAAATATACATATACTAGTTCAATTTCTAATATATATGTATATATTGGATTAATTATATTAAATTATCTATACAACAACAAACAACAAAACCTTAATCCCAAGTCAATTAAGTCGGCTATATAGATTTTTTTTCACTCAATACGATTTAAGGTTATCTCTTCTGATAGATGTAATATCATAAGATCATTTTAGACCATCTTTGACTAAGTCAGTTTAGACCTACCTTTGTCTCTCTTAGCTATATCTACTTTAACTTGTTCGACTTTTCTAACCGGCGCATCGCTAGGTCTTCGTTTCATATGGCCAAACCATCTAAATCTATACTTTCTTATCTTATTCTCTATAGGTGTTACCCCACTTTTTCTCTAATGCACTTATTGCGAATTCTATCCATCCTAGTATGACCACACATTCATCTTATCATTCTCATTTTCGCAATATGCATTTTACTCATGTGTTATCTTTTTACTGTCCAACACTAACTACCATACATCATCGCAGGTCGTATTATAGTGTAGTAAAATTTTTCTTTTAATTTAATTAACATCTTTCAATCACATAGAACTCCTGAAACACCCATCCACTTCATCCAACCAGCTTTAATCCTATGATTTACATCTTCTTCACACCCTCCATCTTCTTGAAGAATAGAGCTAAGATATCTAAAATAGGTACTATGAGGTACTGCTATTCCGTCTAAAATAATTTTACCTCTTTCTCTATTTTCGCTATTAAATCTACAATGCATATACTCATTCTCCGTCTTACTTAGTTTAAAACTCTTAGATTTTAAAGTGTTTCTCCATAACTCCAACTTTTGACTTACCCCTGCTTGAGTCTCATCTATTAATACAATATTATCTGCAAACATCATACACTAAGGGATGTCATATTGTATATATCTTATTAGCTCATCCATAATCAAGACGAAAAGATAAAGGCTCAAAACTGAACCTTAGTGTAATCCAATAGAAACGAAAAAATTCTTAGTATCCTCTCTCACAGTGCGGATACTGGTGATAGCTCCCTCATATATATCTTTCAAGACTTGGATATATCGTATAGATATTAAATTATATATATTCCTTTAAAATTGGTTTTTAAATATTAATTATTTTATAAATTTAAAATTAATTTAAAATTAATTATTTTGATAATATTATTGAGTATTATAAAAATTTATAATTATTATTTAATTTATATATTCTAATTTATTTTTTGATAATTATATTAATTATATTTTAAATTTTGATTATGAATTGGGATTCGAGGCTTTGATGATTAAATTAATAATTTTAAAATTTGATTATGAATTGAAATTTAGGCTTTTGATGGTTAGGTTAATTATGTTAAAATTTAATTATAAATTGAGATTTGAAGTTTTGATTTTGTAAAGAATATTTTATAATATAAATTTATTAAAAAATAATTAATTTTTTTAAACAATTAAAAAAATTAGTTTAAATATTTTCTTTAAGATATCTCAAAAAAATATATAAATATTATTTAAAAAATAATATATATTAAGTAATTTTTTAAAATAATATTTAAATATTAAAATAAAAATGATAAATTTTTAATATTTAAATATTTAATAAGAAAATAAAATTAGTGCATGGGCATTGATTTGATAGAGTTATTGAAATGGCCTATATGACTACAATATAGTGAAGGTGGAATCAACAGAGAAATAAATAAACGGAGAGGAAATGGCCTATATGACTACTATATCTATAATAAAACAATTTTATCTCTTTTTATATAAATATATGAAATATCGAACTGATAATTATATTAACTAATTCAATCCATACCGAGTAAAAAATGAATATGAAAGTTGAAAGTTCAAGTTTGAGCTTCTGACCTTTATTTTATAGATAATTTTATTAAGTAATTCATTCCAGTAACTGAGTTTTTCTTCTTTTTTTTTTTAAATTAGGGCAGGCTAAAGCAAGTAATTAAAATAAATATATCACCACATTTGCTTAATCTTGGAATCCATATCTCAAATACACACCATGCAACTATTTGTATTGATATTTGTATTATATTACTTTATTATGCTTATTGCAAGAAATATACATTTTAATAGCAAAATATATTTATAGTTATCAGAAAAATAAGATTTAATATATTATCAGTGAATGTATAAATATTATAGTCATGTCAAAAATGTTTTTTTTCTAACTAATAAATTTTTTTAATTATAATCTTTATATATTTAATAATATATTTTTGATATAACATTAATTTGTGTATTGTAATTTAAAAATATATAATTCATTTTTTATATAAATAAATATATTATGTTTTAGAATAGGAAAAATTACATTATTTGTATTTAAAATTTTAGTAAATATTGTTAAATGAATTGTTTTAGTCGTTTTGTCATTATTAGCTTGCTGACTTATTCTAAATGAGATGCATTTGTGTTAAAAACGATGTCATATCAGATTAAATAATTTAATGTAACACCTTTTAAAAATAATCTAATGTGACATTTTCTTTAACATAAAATAGATTTTACCTAAGATAGATGAGAATCCCATTAGAAGAAAATGCTCAAAGTAACTCATTCCATAATTTTTATTAAAATTGAGATACTAAATGATAAAAAAAATTAAGATATGATATAAAACAAAATATCAAAAAGTTAAAAAAAACATTGGTGTAATTTTTCCTTTTTATAATACAACATAAAACAATGTATCAAATTTGTTTAAAAAATAAATAAAAACATTGATTATAGAGGTAATTTTAGGTTGAGGAATAAGGGATTTAGGGTAGAGATGAAAATAGTTATGGATGGATGATACGGGTGTTCTCGGGCTGAGTTAGACTGGATTTTACCTAGGCCCGCAGCTCAGCTCAAAAAATATTTAGACTGTACTTTGCAATCCATAGCTCGACTCTTAACCTGGCCGGGGGTTGGGTCTGGCAGGCCCAACCGATTTTTTTTAAAATTAAAAAAAAATTAAGGATAATTTTTTAAAAAATTTAATAAAATTTACCTATAAATATTAATTTAAAAATTTATTATACTAAATTGTATCTAATAATATATAACTATTATATTAATATTTATGATAACAAAATTATTTAATTATTTAGTGATTTAATTATTCAAATAAAAAATATAAAAATTATTTCTCATAGATTAAATTTTTAAGAGTCACAAATATCATAAAACACAACCAATAATTTAAATTTTTAAAACCTTTTTATATGAAATTTAAATTACTAAAATATATATTCTCAAAAAAATAAAAAATATTAACACCTCGGGCCGGGCCTGTCCGAAAATTTTTAACCTCAATCCAAAGTCCGACCCGAGCTGCTTTGGAATCCGTGGCTCAACCCTATTATAGTTTTGGACCGGCCCAACCCGACTCAAACTTTTCGAGCTGGACCAAATTTTTCAGACCGCAGATTTTTATACACCTCTAGTGGAGAAGATAAGAGTCACCCACCACACGACTTATGGTCTCAAGACTCAAAAAAACATGGGCAGATGAGACTTAAATTATTTATATAAAATATTTATAAAATTTAAAAAAAAAAAGTGGTTAGAAACAAAAGAGAAAACGATGTATATATATACATATATGCTTAAGAGACTTCTTTTTGAGTTATGGTCATATGACATATTATTATTGCTCCAACTAGGTTTACTCTATACCTAGGCCAAAATATTTCAATGCATGCCTTAAAATTTTTTCCATTAAAAAAATATGTAAAAACTAAATAATTTATTTATAAATCAACTAATTAAAAAAAATTCTTTCAGACACACACATTTTCTCTCTCTAAAAAATAGACCTCTAATTTTTTAATCTAAATCTAGAATTGTTGCTGATTTTTTAATTGAGAAAACCGTTGATAATCTTAGATTCATAATTTTTCTTTGTTTTTTAAATTTTTATCTAATAATTTTGTGATTTAATTTAGGTTTTAGGTCTGCCCCTCAGTGTGTCTTGTTTCTTTTTCACTTTTATGGTGATTTTTGTTCTTAAAAATCGAATGACTTTGAAGGCTTATCTAGATTCTCCATAAGCACTCCAATCTTCTCCCATCTCTTTTGATGTTGGGTCATCAATGTTTTTTCTTGGATGTTTTCTCCGATGTTGTTTAAAGGCTGTTTATTCTTTGTTCATGAAGATTACTTCTTGTTTTCCACTCAATCTAATTGTCATATTCAAGCTTTCTCTTCTAAGGTCCCAATATATAGGTTATACTCTCCCTTTTCCTCATTCATGTCTGCAATAACATCTAAAGGGAAGTGGGATTTGTGGTTTTATGGACAAAATTGTTCTTTATCTCTTTTCATTATTGTTGTTTGAACATACTTGTGAGAGTGAGAAAGTAATCTCACATTGAAAAAATTAAAGTAGAAAAAGTGGCATATTAAGTGGTTGATGTAAAGGACAAAAAGGCCCAAGCCATTTTGTCAAGAAATCCATCAATTTAAGAAGTCTTACACTCAATTTTAAGAAAGCCTAAGAAAAAAATTATCCATGGAGTACACTAAAAATTCAATATGGTATCAGAGCCTTTATCTTAAAGGACCTGTGTTTTTATTTGCTTTAGTGTTATTTGCAAACACTAACTCTTCAAGTTTCAGATTAACCATACCAGCTTAATGGCTTCAAAAGATTTTTCTCCTATTGCTCCTCCGGTATTCAATGGAGAAAATTTTCAAACGTGGGTAGTCAAAATGACTGCTTATTTGCAAGCATGAGATCTTTGGGAAGTTGTGACTGAGGATCTTCAAATCGATCCACTTCCTGATAATCCAACATTGCAGCAGATTAAGTTACACAAGGAGAAAACTACAAAGAAGTTTAAGGCCAAAACATGTTTGCATTCAACAGTGCCTGAATCAATTTTTACCAAGATCATGAATCTTGAAACAACCTTCCACATTAAGCAGTACCTCAAGAACGAATTTCAAGGCAATGCCCGTTCCAAAAGCATACGTGTCTTGAATCTCAGAAGGGAGTTTGAACTGCAGAGGATGAAAGACTCTGAATATGTGAAGGAGTATGTTGATAGGATACTGGGAATTGTCAACAAACTCAGGCTTATTGGTGAAAGTATGCCTGATAACAGAGTTGTTGAGAAGATTTTGGTCTCATTACCAGAAAGGTTTGAAGCCAAAATTTCTGCATTGGAGGAAGTCCGAGATCTCACGAAAATTTCTTTGGTCGAGTTGCTGAATGCACTTCAAATACAAGAGCAAAGAAGGCAAATTAGAGAGGATGACTCAATTGAAGGCGTAATGCAGGCTAAGTTGCAAATTCAAGAATTTGATAAGGATAAGAAGAAAAAGGAAAAGAAGCACAGTGGTAGTTTAGGTGCTGGTGCTGGAGTTGAAACAAGTAACAATGGTGCAACAAGTAATAAAGGAGGTAACTATCATCCTTGTAAGCATTGTGATAGAACTAATCATCCTCATTTTAGATGCTGGAGTAGACCTGATGCTAAATGCAGCAAGTGCAACAAACAGGCGGAGGCTAGAGCTGTACATCAAGAAGAAGAATAGCAATTGTTTGTGGCATCTTTTTATGCTAATAGTAATATGGTATCAGAGTCTCATCGCCCTAACGGGTAAAAAAAAAATCTAGCCAAGTCAAACCTAAGTAATAATACCTATAAGGAAGTAAATTACACTTGAAGAAAAAAATGGGTCATGCATTAAAAATGAGTCATCCTCTGAGCCCAAAGAATGAGCCAAGATTCAGCCATCAAGCTAAAAACTGAAGTTGGGCCTAAATCGAGCCCATGAGTTTAAAGCAAAGAAAGTTCAAGTAACAACTAGGCTTCAAAATCAGTGCTTGTGGCAAAATATGAAGCTGGATCATCTGAGTCCAAAGAATGAGCTAAATTCAGTCATCAAGTTGAAGACTGAAGTTGGGCCGAAGTCGAGCCCATAAGTCCGAAGCAAAGAAAGTCCAAGTGACAACTTGACTTCAAAAAGAAATATAAAGTCCAGTCCAGTTACACTCGGGGGGAGTGTAGAGAGTGAGAAAGTAATCTCACATTAAAAAAATGAAAGTAGAAAAAGTGGCATATTAAGTGGTTGATGTAAAGAATAAAAAGGTCCAAGTCATTTTATCAAGAAACTCATCAATTCGAGAAGTCCAACACTCAATTCAAGAAAGCCCAAGAAGAAAATTATCTATTGAGTCCATTAAAAATCCAACAACTTGGTGTGCAAATTTATCGAACCCGACTGAATCGAGTATATTTTAGTTGGGTTCGGTCGGTTTATATTGTATATACGGGTGAAATCGAATTAAAATTTTAAAATTTTTTGGGTTTGGTTTGGTGGTCGGATTGAAAATTATTTTTTTAATTCAATCCGAATCCGACAGATACATATATATATTATACATATATATTTATAAATTATAATATATATTATATAATATGACTGACTAGACCCAAATCAACCAGATAATAAATTTTTTCTATATAATATTTTATATGTTAGTTATATTTATAATATTTATTATATATATATTATAATCCGACCGAATTTGACTGAAATAAAAAAATTACAGGTCGATCGAAAATATATATAGGTTCAGTCAAATTTAATTTAATTTTTTATATATATGCAGATTCGGTTGGATTAAAATATACTCTCAATTCGACTGAGTGCAACCAATACCCACCCCCCTACTTCCATGTGTCATTATTTGTTTTGTTTGTAGGCCTTGACTTAGCTATCCTAAGGTCGTGTTTATGCAAGGGGGTGTTAATGTTTAGCATTGGATCACCATTTTCTATAGCGAAGATTGCCGCGCTTCCATATGCTGTGGCTTTTGGACTCTTAGCTTCTGTAACTCCCTCGTTTCATTGCTAAAAAACTCAATTAATATTAAAAAAGCTAACATTTGATTCCCCTCTAATCAATAAATATTTTTAACAAAAATAAATTATTTAATATTAAAAAAATTCACTCTACAACAAATATTTGAATTATCATATTCTGTTTAAAATTATACTAAAATAATATGTTTAACATTATATTAAAATATGTTATTTGTTAAAATTAACTATATCGGTAACATTATTTGATATATATTATTACAATTAATTATTAATAATAAATGCATACATACAATAGCATAATATATGTATAATATTGTCAAATATTTATAATAATATCTTAAAAAAATAAATCTTTACGGGTTTTACATGTTGTATAACAATATTACTAATTCTTATTAGTATTAAACTTTTTGCTTTTTAACAATAAAATTTACATGCTAGTTAAGATAGATTATTTATGATAGTGTTTATAATATGTTTAATATTACAAACATTTAATTAATAGTATTGTCACCTGAAATATTACAAAAACAATATGAAATAAATATGAACGTTCAACATGTCATTTCTTCTAAATCTTAATATTTTGATTTTACCATTAAACAAAAAATTCATCAGCTAATATTAATGTTAAACAATATTAAACTAAAACATCTAAAACTCTAATATTTATCCTCTTAAAAAAAAGAAATAATTAAATAGAGACAGAAAAAAAGAAATGGACATTATTAGTGGGAGGACTAGGAAGTGACATTTTGTAAGAAAATGATTGTTAGAGACAAAAGAAAGTGCTGATTTCTCCAAGTAAAGGTAATGTTTGGATGAAGAGAAAAAAGTAATATATACTTTCTTTACTACAGCATATACATATTTTCCTATGAACATTAAAAAGTCTTGAAATCTTACACAGGCTTAATTAAGGGTATCGTTCAGAAAGTGACCCTTTTGATGCTTTTCTTTTGTGGCGGCACAACTACGCATCATTTTTTTTTCTGGCTAGAACCACAAATTTCGTGGAGGATAAGGCCACTAGTTTGATGTCTGAAGGAGGAAGTTCCAAAATAATGAGTTTCCATGTTTTAACAGAACTTTGAAAATGTGCCTGCAAAACAGTTCTGAAATTGTATTCTCCAGGGGTTAAAACTAGGGGAGAGTTTGGAGGAAATTCTCTATGCCAATGGTAAATTCCTTAAATTTGAACAGCTGACAATATAATTTATTAATATATGATATGATATAATACTATAAATCATTTTACCATATTTGAATAGATATAGGGTCCATTATGATTAATTAAACTATTTTCGTTTGGTTTAATGGTATGATATGGTTAAAAAAATAATAAAATGACTAAAAAATTCTTAACTTAAAAATGATATTAGTTTTAATTAAAAAATATATATAATTTTTATTTTTATTTTTATTTTTATAATTAATAATTAATTTTTATTTTTTATAGTCAATAACTAATTTTATTTTTTATAATTAATAATTAATTTCAATTAAAGGCATAAAAAATAAATATTAAAATCAATAAATATTAACAAATTATTTTCAAATAATATAAATTGAAAAAAATTATAATAAAATTAATACATAAAAAATAGTAATGGAAGAAAAGAATATTAAGTTAAAATGTTAATTTTAAAATTTAAAATATTTATAGAGTATTTTTAGAACAAAAAGTGTTTAACAATGTGAAACCACTAAATCGGTTGTTTCAAAAAATAAGCAAAATACATGATAAAACTATCAAAAATAATACCATCATATTAGAAATCAAAACAAACACAACATAAACCAATACCATACTATGTAAAACCGTCACAAACCATCATCCAAACAATGGCTTAGTTTACTGCAATCCATCACACGACTGTAACTTAGTGTGCCTCCCTTCCTCTCATTTCATTCTGGTGGCCTCCCTTTTAATTTTCTAGTTCCACCACAAATTTTCGTCTATAAATAATATGAGAGAATATCACTTAAGACATAATGAAAATATCGAACCACCAGTCCACCACTTCATCATGGACAACTAGTTAAACTTCAGCCAAACTATCATATTCAACTAGCACTTGCCTAAAGCTAAAATTATTAGAAATTTTGAATAGAAATACTCAAAAAAATTTAGGAGATTAGAGACTTTTAAATTTAGATCCGTTCTACTGTATTTCTTATGACTTATATATTTAATCCTAGATCTTTAATCTATATGCTACAAATCTATAAGAAAATGTGATATTAATTGGGTGATTCTCTCTTTTTTTTTTTTTTAAAAGTGTAACAACGATTTTGCATGAAAGGTGTAAGAACAAGAAACACTTGTAATACTCGAATATTAACTTGTTTAAATAGAATTTTCTAAATCAATTTATCACTTATGCAATTGTTAATTTTTCATTATTATTATAATAGAGAAGGTTGATAAATCTAAGAGAGTATTTGCAACACAAAACATACATAATACTTATTGATATATTCGACATTATCTCATCAAAATATTTAACACTGAATATTTAGATGATAGACTCATACTTAAATAATTGACTCTCGCTATACATTAGCTTTTATATTCTTTTATTTGCATTCATTACTAGAATAAAGATAGAAAATTATATTAAAATAGTCCTAATAATTTTTATTTTATGTAACGATTTCAAACCCAGATTTCAGAACCAAACAAAGAAAGAAACATTCAAACACAACACAGCAGATTTACTCGGTTCAGCTTTCACAAAGAAAGCCTATATCCAAGGAGGAGGAGAATCTCAGTCGATCAATCCAATAAAATCAGATCAGAAGTTACAGATTACAACCTCTCAATCAACTCTCCTCTCACAGATCAACTCCTTTCTCGTTCTAATCACTCACTAAACAAGATAAAAACCCTCTTGTTACAGATTATATCCAAGAAACGACGAAGATCAATCAAAACCCTAGCAGAGCAAAATATAGTCGCGCCGCTGGAGAGAGAAAGGAAAAACAGAAAAGAAAAATAACTGTGTAACCCTAGCCCTTAACATCAGTATATATATAAAGCTACATTACCGATTATATCCCTATACAAAAACGATGCGTTTTACTTAATCCAGCAAAACCGAGCCAAATTTACAGAGTCAAAGTCCACATATCTCCACCTGACTCTGAAATTCTGGTTGATCAACATTCAGCTCTCCTCCTCAGGTAATCACCATCTTCATGTTCAAACTTTCTGAACTCCAAGCATGCTTAATGCATCCTGAAATTTAAAAACAGAAACAGTCTTAGTTAGAATATCAGCAGGATTGTTGAGAGTAGAGATCTTCTCAACAGCAACCTTACCCTTTGAAATCACATTTCTGATGAAATGTAATCTCACATCAATGTGTTTTGTTCTCTCATGAAACACACTATTCTTACTTAAATGAATAGCACTTTGAGAGTCACAATACACACAGGTTTTGCTTTGAGAAAATCCCAACTCAGATACAATACCTTTGATCCACATAGCCTCTTTGACAGCTTCTGTCAAAGCTATATATTCAGCCTCTGTGGTTGACAGGGCCACTATATGCTGTAAGCTAGATTTCCAAATCACAATATTATTGCCAAACATAAAACAATAACCAGTAATAGACCTTCTTCTATCCAAATCAGCAGCAAAATCAGAGTCACAAAAACCAATCACATCAAAGTCATGCATATCATACTGTTTAAACATTAAACCTACTGTTTTTGAGCCATTCAAGTACCTACACAACCATTTAACAGCATCCCAGTGTGTTTTATTTGGATTACTCATGAATCTGCTCACTAAACTGACTCCATATGTTATGTCAGGTCTAGTACAAATCATGACATACATAATGCTTCCAACCACATTTTGATATGGTACATTTTTCGTATAATCAGCTTCAGCAACAGTAAGAGGTTTAGAACTTGAACACAACTTAAATTGTGAACCTATTGGAGTAGAAACAACTCTGATTTTATCTAGACCAAACAATTCAAGAAATTTAGACACATAGTCAGTTTGATTTAACAACAGAATGCCTTTATCTCTATTCCTGACTATGTTCATACCAAGAATCTTCCTAGCTGGACCTAAGTACTTCATTTCAAATTCTTTAGATAGTTTGGATTTCAACTTATTAATTTCAGACATACACTTACAAGCAATTAGCATATCATCTACATATAACAACAAGTATATACACATTCCATTTGGCAAAATAGAATAGTAAACACACGGATCATAACAACATCTTTTAAATCTGTTACTTGTCATAAATTCATCAAATCTTCTATACCATTGCCTTGGTGCTTGTCTAAGACCATACAAAGATTTCTGCAGTAAACACACATAATTCTCCTTACCAGTTACCACAAAACCCTCTGGTTGAGTCATGTACAGTTCTTCTTCAAGGTTACCATGCAGAAAAGCTGTCTTGACATCCATTTGTTCTAATTCCAGGTTCAACAAAACAGTTATAGACATTATTAATCTTATTGAAACATGTTTAACAACTGGACTGAAAATTTCATGGAAATCAATGCCTGCTCTTTGAGAAAAACCTTTAGCAACTACCCTAGCTTTATATCTTGCTTTATCAAGACCAGGGACAGGAGGCTTTACCTTGTAAATCCACTTGCAGCCAATTATTTTCTTACCTTGAGGCTTAGGAACCAATTTTCAGGTCTGATTTTTTATCAGAGATGCCATTTCTTCTTCCATGGCAGCTTTCCAGAACTTCCAGCTTGAGCTAGCTTTAGCTTGCTCATAGCTAATTGGTTCACCTGTCTCAATGACTGCTACAGACATAAAAGCAAATGCAGTTAATTCAGCATTAACAGTATTAAAGGAATAGTCATTTAACCTTGCTAGTCTTCTGGTTTCCCTTCTCTGTCTGTCTCTGGTTAACATGTAACCAGCCAGATCATGTTCTTCATGTTCTGAATCTTGGTCAAAGCCATCATCTTGCACTTGTCCTTCATTTTCTGCAACATCATTTAAATTTTGGGGAGGAGCTGTCTAATCAGTCTGCTTGAACCTGTCTAACTCCACCTCAAAGATGTCAAGATCTGAGTTTAACTCATATTGCTTCACCTGCAAGTTAGTCTTATAAAATTCACTCTCATTAAAGGTTACATCCCTACTAATCACCATTTTATTTTCAGTAGGGATCCAAAGTTTGTACCCCTTAACCCCAGCTGGGTAACCAACAAATACACACTTTTTAGCTCTAGGATCTAGCTTACTTTGTTGACTATGCATGTATGCAGTACATCCAAAGGTTCTAAGATGCAAATAAGAGACTGATCTCCCATTCCAGATTTCATTTGGACATTTAAAATTTATAGCAGAGGCTGGTGACCTATTAATTAGGTAACATGCTGTGAAAGCAGCTTCTGCCCAAAACTTTCTACCTAAACCAGACTCAAACAGCAAGCATCTAACTTTATTTAGAATTGTTCTATTAAACCTTTCAGCTACACCATTCTGTTGAGGTGTATATGTGCAAGTCCTGTGTCTTCCAATGCCATTTCTGGTACAGAATTCATTAAACTGATTGTTTATGAATTCAAGTCCATTGTCTGTCCTAAGAGTTTTAATTTTAGAATCCTTTTGATTTTCAACTAACATTTTCCATTCACAGAATTTATCAAAAACATCATTTTTGTTTTTCAGAAAATATATCCGTACTTTCCTTGAGAAATCATCTATGAATGTGACAAAATACTGTGACCCAGACAATGATATAGGTATATTAGGTGACCCCCAAAGGTCACTGTGAATGTATTCTAAACATTCCTTAGCTCTATACTTGGCAAAACCAAAACTATGTCTATGTGACTTTCCCATCACACAACTCTCACATGTGTTTGGTTTGTCAAACTCATTTATGTCTAATGCCCCTTGTTTGTAGAGTTTTTCCAACCCATTAAAACCAATGTGGCCTAACCTCCTATGCCACAGAATGGTGGAGTTGCTGCTGGACTCAGTATTAGCTGCTACATCAGTTACTGATGATGCTTCTAGATGATATAACCTATTTATCCTTTTACCCTTCATAATACACCTATTCTCTTTAAAGACATTTAGAAATCCATCTCTGCCTATATGATATAATCCCAATTCTTCTAAATAACCTAAGGAAATAAGGTTTCTTTTCAAATTAGGTATATGTCTGACCTGTGTTAGCTCAACCAGTTTACCATCCCACATTGACAGTCTAACAGAGCCTATACCTGATACTTTACATGAAGTATCATTACCCATCAACACATTAGTACCAGCCAAATCATGATAATGTGTGAACCAGTGCCTATGTGGAGTCATATGAAAGGAACAAGCAGAGTCTAGGATCCAAACATCAGTGTTCCTATTGTCAGTAACAGTTAGAGCTTCAATATCATCAACCTGTGTTGATGAATTTGCTGCTCCAGACTCATTATTGTTATTTTGTTCTAGCTTTTTCAATCTCTCTCTACAGAATCTTCTAATATGACCCTTTTTCTTACAATAGAAGCATGTTCTATCAAATTTGCTAGTATTATTTGTGTTTTGATTACTAAACTTATCAGACTGTGTAAGATTATTATTTGAGTGATGTGACTGCCCATTATCTTGGGGTTTAATTTTATTTCTCCTCTTTTTACCTTTAGTTTTTTCTTTAACATACAAACCCTCAGTACTGGTTTTCTGTTTATTAACAATTTTAACCTCCAATTCTCTTAGCTTTAAGGCATTCATCACATCATCCACAGTGAGCTTATCCCTACCATATTTTAGGGCATCTTTCACATTTTGATAGTTTTCAGAGATAGAATTAAGGAGGATAATCATCTGATTTTCCCCACTCAATTTTTCCCCTGCATCAGCAAGTTCCAGAATCAATTTCTGAAAGTTATCAAGGTTATCATCTATAGGTTTTTGTGAATCCATTTTAAAACTGAATATTTGTTCTTTCAAGAAAGCTATCCTGGACATAGACCTCACAGTATAGAGTTCATTCAATTTAGCCCAAAGATCAGGAGCAGTAGACTTACCCCTTACCTTCCTGAGTACCGAATCAACAAGATTCAAAATAATCGTACTGTAAGCAAGATCCATCAGATCTTGCTTTGCAGTATCGTCAAGATTTGCTGGTAGTGCTTCCAGACCATCAAGTGCCCTTTTACACTTCTGTTGAATGAGCATGGCCAATATTTTTTCTTTCCAGATGGCAAAATCCCCCTTCTCGTCGAATTTTTCGACGTTGATCTTAGTGATCGACATCACTTCTCTATTTTTAGGGTTTCAGAGCGATTGAGATCGTTCTTTTCTTCCTTCGACTAGACCTGAAATAATAAGACAGTAGTCACCAGATCTAAAACAACAAACAACAAGAAAAGAAAAAAAAAGAACAGAAATCGAAATCGAAACAACTTCTCGGTTGAACCAGAGAAGAACAGAAAACCCAAAAAAAAAACTTGTCAAAATAAAAAAGCGTTAAACAGAAAACAAGGAGAGATACAACCTGAGTAACCAAAACCGCGATCGCTCTGATACCACTGTAACGATTTCAAACCCAGATTTCAGAACCAAACAAAGAAAGAAACATTCAAACACAACACAGCAGATTTACTTGGTTCAGCTTTCACAAAGAAAGCCTACATCTAAGGAGGAGGAGAACCTCAGTCGATCAATCCAATAAAATCAGATCAGAAGTTACATATTACAACCTCTCAATCAACCCTCCTCTCACAGATCAACTCCTTTCTCGTTCTAATCACTCACTAAACAAGATAAAAACCCTCTTGTTACAGATTATATCCAAGAAACGATGAAGATCAATCAAAACCCTAGCAGAGCCAAATACAGTCGCGCCGCTGGAGAGAGAAAGGCAAAACAGAAAAGAAAAATAACTGTGTAACCCTAGCCCTTAACATCAGTATATATATAAAGCTACATTATCGATTATATCCTTATACAAAAAACGCTGCATTTTACTTAATCAAGCAAAATCGAGCCAAATTTACAGAGTCAAAGTCCACATTTTATTATTCTATGATTGCAAGGCTAAGTGGCTAACCATTTGGAGTAAGATATTCGGACATCACATGCTGTAGTTTCCATAGGTCATGGAAATGACAGGAATTGAAAATTGAATTTTGCTTGTTCAAGGAATTAAATATCTTCTCATCAGAAAAAGAAAAAAGAAAAAGAAAAAAGAAAAAAGAAAAAAGGAATTAAATATCTTGACCTTTGTTATGCTATTGTTATACATATCCACACTTTTTCTAACACGTGACCTACAATCTCTCCAAGCTTTAGATAAATATTTTTTTTCAAAAAAAATAAAAATAAAAATCAATTTTCACACTTTTTTTTTATTTTATAGTTTGCCATTATTAATTTTTTATTTATTAATATGAATAAGAAGGTAACAAAAATTGCTTAAAAAAAGAAGATAACAAAATCAAACCTTAGCTGTTTTTTTTTCTAAAATTCTCATAATTTATTTTTCATTTAAGATTAAAATTATCATCAGCTTATTAAGTATGAGTTTTATTCATTTTTCTTCCTAATATATTTCTTTGATTTTTGTGTTATTCCTTTTTCAATTTTATGTGCTTTTAGACTTATTATCTTCAAAATAACTTTTAAATCAATATAAATCTAAAATTTTATATTTATTCTTATTCTCATATTTATTTATCTTTTTAAATAAAATTAAATGATATTTAATTTTTTACTATGTAATTGTCATTTCTTATTTGAAAATTTTATATTCTCTTTGTATGATTCTCTAATGAAAGTTGTTTATTCTTTTTATAAAGATGTTTTTTTTGTATAGAAGATGATTCAATATATTTTTATAGATGATAGATAAAATGAGTGTTTTGCTAATGTAATATATTAATATTATCTACTGCTTATATAAAAGAAGTTCAAGGAGATTTGATAATTTTATTAGTTATATATATTTTATATATTTTAAAATTATATAATTTTATTTATATCTTATAGATATACTTTTTGAATTATTAATGAAAATTTATTTTTATTTTAAAAAAATGAATAAGAAGGTTGATAATTACTTATAAGAGAGTGTTAAAATAATAAACACACAACATATTGGCCAAACCTAAAGTACAGTAGACAAACAAATTAATTTCTGTCTAAAAAGGAAAAAAAAAAGTGTTGGCCAAACTTTAGTTGAGTTCAGCTCAACAATCACAACAAATAAAACATTTAAACATTTATAACGGAATTCCCATACATTCAGTGTTCACCAAACCTTTGAAAAAATTCGGTAAAGATTTAAAGCTATAAAAAACTGACAAAGCTTGAGAAATCCTCCCCATTTGAGTAAGACCATGAGCGATTTGATTGACTTCTCTGAATATATGAGTGATGCAAGAACCTGAGGATTGAAGGAAGGACGATATATTGCAAAGAGATGAATTGGTTGAAGGATGCCTCTGAAGAAAAGAGATTACTTCTTGAGAATCAACTTCAATTACCAGAGCAATGCCCTTTAGGCTTGTCTAATTCATATAAAATGATAGACGTAGAAAGTAAAAAAAATAGGTCTAATTTTTAATTGTTTATTTGATATTTTTTATTGAAAAGTTAATTTTAGTTAATTTGTATATGCAATTTTAGTTTTTATTTATATACGATGTTATTGATAATACATTTTTTAAATACTTTAATGTAATAACTATTTAAAATTTAAATTTGATAACTTATATAAATTTTAAAAATTTATATTAAGAAAACGATTTAATTGTATATATGAATTTTTCAATTTCAAATTTAATATAAATAAAATTTCAAAAATGCTATTAAAACAAATGGCTTAATTGATTTATGTTAATCCATATACTTAATAGATCATAATCATAATCATCTATAAATTTGTATACAATAATTTATCATTAATTGGATTAAAGATATTAGAAAGAAAATTTTGTAAGAAAAGAAAAAAAGAAAATTTTTCACAAGGCGATGTGGCGATGTGGCATGACATGATGTACCTACCAAAAATTTATATAAATAGAAAAATTTAACATATATGTGATTAGTGGCCGATTTACAGTGGGCCAATGGAGGCATTTGCCTCTATTTATTTTTTTGGTTTTTAAATGTATTTATATGTAAATTTTCATCTGCCTCACTAAATTTTTATATTTATATGTAATTTTTTTTGCCCCCATTAAATTTTTTTTTGCCTTCATTGATTTTTTATTTTTAAATATTTATATGTAATTTTTTATCCCTGCTAAAAATAATATTTTATTTAAAAATTTTTACTAATATTAATTAGTATATATATTTTATAAATTGAGTCCAAAGTTAAATACAAATTAAATTTAGTTAAATAAATATTTATTAGACTTTGAGCTAAATAATAAATTTCAGTTCATTATAATATTTTTACTAAATAATTATTAAAAATCTAACAAAATTATTTTTTTAATATATTTTATCATAAAATTTCATATAAATCATTACATATCACAACTTTATCTTCCTCTCCTCTGTCATATTTTTTACTTTTAAAAAAATAATCTATGTATCTTTTAACCTTTGTAGAAAAACTTAAGAACTTCAAGTCTCCAAATTCTTTTTCTTTATAATCTTGCTAGCTTATAACTTATTAGTTAAAATTTTATTTTTATGCTGTTAGTTTTTATTTTATTAGCATTGATAATGAAAAAAATATATAACAATATCAAAATATGAAGATTAATAGAGAATAATTGTGATATACTATAAATTAAAATATTAAAATTTATTTTATAATGATAAATACTGCCATAAATATAATATTTTAATTTTAATTTGTATAATGCTTTTTTCTCAATATGTTAAAAACAGAAATGTAGCATAACTTTTTAATTATGTAAGATGTATATTTTTATTAAAATATTCATAAGGTCTATAAATTTATTTCACTGAAATAAATTTCTGAATTAGTCCCTAGACGAGATGCATGTACACTCAATTAAAAATAAATTGTGAATAAATAGTAATTAAAAAATAACTTATTATATTTTTAAAGTGTTAACCAGGAAATATCAACTAAGTTTAGATTGGCCCTGCGATACATATGCTAATAGTCCTTACAAGTTACAACCTTGAAACTAATTTTCAAGCCCTTTAAAAAAATTATTACCATTAAAATATATTACTATATATATTACAATTAATTATGCCAAATTTGATTTCAGGAATTTTCTTAGATTTTTTTAAAAGAAGTATTCAAAAGAAAAGTGAGAAGTTACATCATATATAAAAACAAAACACAACAATTATATGGATATTAATTTAAGGAATTATGATTCTTAGAGTACTTATTATTAATATTTTTCAAAATTTTTGGATTTTAGGAGTTCATGTTAAAATAAGATATATTAAATTTATAACAAATTAAATTCTATAATATAAAAATAATTTTAATAATTTTAATTGGATTTTTTTTATTATGAGAATTATTATATTTTTATAATAAAAAATGAATTTATCACCACATTTACGTGTATTATATTTTATAGAGTTTAAGAATAATATGTTAGCTCTATAAATCACTAAAATTGGAGTTGATTTATCAAATATGCAGTATTCGGTTATTGAAAAAAAAATCAATATACGTTTTTTTTTTGGAACTAAGATAGGAGTTGAATATGAACTTTTTTTTTTGAACAAATAGGAGTTGAAGAATAGGAGTTGAATATGAACGATAAAAGTCTTATTACAATATGCAATTTGGTGGACATAAAAAAGTAATAAAAAAAAAAGAAAAACTGATGGGGAGCAGTGACAGAACTAGCAACTGATTAAGGGGAGATAAAATTTTTACCATCGTTATTGAAAAGGGCCTCTATTGCAACGGCTGTACAACCAGCGGCCAAGGAAACTACCAGCTTCTCTTCACATTTACTTTCGTCCGGCCCATCAAAGAAAATCACACGATCTCATATGATCTCACCTTATTCCATCACTGTTTGAGAGAATGTCCAAGTCCAACGTTACAAAAATGCTGCCAAGAAGGAACCTATGATTATTTCTTTTCTTTTCAGGAGATAATTTTTTTTTTCAGTTTGGAATTATTTTTGTTTTGTCTTATATAAGTATTAAGGTAATTATCAAGATATTTATAATATATTAAAAAATCATTTTTTTAATTTTTTTATTTTTAATAATATTATTATAAAGTCTAATAGTGAAATTAATATAACAATTATAATAATAAAAGTAAAATTTAAAAAAATTACTTTTTTTTTAATTTTATAAAATCACATTTTAAATAAGATATATTTATTTTAAAAAATGATTCCTATGATAAAACAGAGAAGGTAATATGTTATAATAATTTAATTATAATATAATAACTCATCCATTCTATTGAAATGCTTATTTTTTTTAAAAAAATTATTTTACTAAAATTATTTCTTTATAAAATTTAAAAAATTAATTATTTTTTAATTATACTTTTATTATAAATGAGTTAATTAATATGGTAAAAATATTTAATAATTTCAATATTAATAAACTCATGGAGAATATTTTATTATATTTAGAATATTTTTTTATAAAATTAAAAAATAATTATTTTAATATATATATATATATATTAAAATAATAATTTTAATGGATGCGATAATATATTATAATTATATTATATTATATTATAAACTATAATCCAATAAATAGATCACAAATAAGCTGTTGGGGCAGTGGTCGAAGGGGACAACTTAGGATTAAAAGTTGGACTGTGCCCAATTATATTTTTGTCGAACAACTCTTCTCTTACCCAACAATATCCATTAAAGTCCCAAAAAGAAAATAAATAAATAAATAAATGAAAAGAAAAGAAAAATGTTTTTATATACTCTGAGCATGCTAATTATAGCATTAGTCATACAAGATTAGATATGGCTACAGTTTAAAAATTGTCCATTTCAATTTTTAAATGGCTGATTTCAATTTATAAACCTAAATAAAATGTTTTATAGGACAATTTAAAAATAGTTTTAAAATTATCAATTTTGGTTCGAACCATAATTTAAGAATGGTTTGAGAGTTGGCTCGAGGAAGCTGTTCAAATAGACGTTTTAAAAGCAGTTTGTGGTTGTTCAAGGAGGTTTAAGACAATTTAAAATGTGGTTTATACTTTACATGTGATTTCAATTTTAAAAAATAGAGAAAAAATTATTTGACATTAAAATTAGTAAAAAAAATAAAAATATTAAGCTTAACTTGTTAATTTTCTTGAGCAAAAAATTATTATAATTATTAAATATCATCATCATTTTCAATTTTTTGTATTAAATTTTTTAGGTCAATTGACTTGGGATATTCATTTATTATATATATTTTTTGTTTAATTTAAAATTTGAATCATATCTACTATTTGTCATTTCTTGGAAAATATAATATAATAAAATTTGAAATAAAAAATAACAGTATATAAGATAATTGAAGAATTAAAAATAATAGAAATAAAATTTAATTATAAAATAAAAAATGATTAAAAATATAATTGAGAATATTGAAAAAAAATAAAAATAGATTGTAGAAAATATTTAAAAATAAATTAAAAAAATAGATTGTGGAGAATATTGAAGATTGTAATGTAATTTAAATGAAAGATTGAATATTTTATAAGAGAGAATAAGATTAAATGATAATTTGAATATTATAATGTGAAAGAATTGAAGAATAAAATAAGAGAGAATAAAAGAATGTGATAATTAAAAAATATGAAATTTTTTGAAATTAATTAGTATTTATAAAGAAGAAATAAAAAATAAATATGTGTAGCGACTAAATTTGGATTTGGCTGTTGCATATTGCTCAAGCAAGAGCAGCAGCCCATGCATCTACTGTGATTTTAGTATCAATTTTGACCGATTTAATTTTGGTTTGATTTTAATTTTAAGCCGGACTGTGACCACTTTTAGACTAAATTTCTTTATAAATACAAATAACAATATATTTTTACGTTTTGTTAAATATATTTATTATTATAATAAAATTTTAATATTTATTATTACACTAAAATTTTAATTAATAAGATGAAAATTGCTATTTAATAACTTGGATTTTATTTATTCTGAAACGCTGAATTTTTAAGGAAATTTTTTGTAATTATTTTAAAAATAAACATTGAAAATGTATTAAAAAGGTTATTTTTATAAGATGGATTAAACTATATATTTTTCTATTAAATATAGTTTATAATTTTTTATAAAATAAAATTACTTTTATTAGAAACCATTGAATTTTGTTAGTGGAATAATTTTATTTTTTTTTGAACCTTTAGAAAAATAATTTTTTTTATAAATAAATACATTACAAGGTGGTAGAATTTATAATCTGACATTGGGTGTTTGTAATTTAATATTTTTATGTATATTATAATCGTTTCAATTTTTTTAAAAGTTGTATATACATTTTTACTTAAAAAGAAAAAGCCTAAATGAATTCAAACGTGCAAAGCCTATATTCAGAAAGAGGCAGAGAAAGTGAGTAGTGGTAAAGGAGGAAGATGGAATCCTTTTAGCCACTGATAAAGTTGCAATCTGGAGTGAAATGAAAGATCTTATTGAAGAGGTAGAAGAAGAATAACAAAGTATATCAGAGTGCTAAAGTAGTTGAGAAAACAATGAAGAATAAGAAGATTGTTCTATACACTAAGCTATGGCTTTTTGGAACACACATTAAACATGAGCTCACATATATATATACACACACCCTCGCACACACTCATACACACACATTAAACATGAGCTCTAACTGACTGAACCACCTACAAAACTGATTAACTAAAATCAGTTACTAGTCCTTCAATAACTTGGAACTAACTCAAGCTGACGCGGACCTAGACCAAGTCTTTACAGCTCTAGTTCTTTGTAGAAGCTTGTCGTTTAAAAACCAGAAGCTTCTATCATAAGAGCCGCCCTCAAGCTAGAGCATACATATTATGTATGCTCAGTTTGGAAATTAAATGAAGAAACAAAGCAAGGTTAAGGGGTTTAGTAAGAAAATCAGCCAGTTGATTTGTACCTTAGACTGGAAGAAGATGAATCACCCTATATTAAACTTATTCTCTTACAACATTGCAATCTATCTCATGGATCGTGAGTAATATGTATGGCTGAATTATTGTCACAATAAAGGTGGAATGGGATGAGCTATGCCAAAGTCTTGCAACAAATACAATATCCATTGAATTTCACAAGTTGTGGCAACAAGTAGACCTGGGCTTGGGCTTAAAAAATGATAAATTTTTTAAAGGCCTAGCTTACCCGCCGGCAATTTTTCTCATTAAATATGGCTTGAAGCCAGGCCTATAGTTAGGTCTAGCAGCAAGTACTCAATCCTCTACCTTAGAGCTAGAACATGAGATGGTGGTCTGCTTCTTAGATTTCCAGAAGATAAGTGAATCTCCAGTAAATATATAAAACCACTTACTATTCTTCTAGTGTCAGAGTATGAAGCCTAGTTTGAGTCCGAAAAGGCTTTTAAATTGAGATCATTAGCACTTAGAAAGAAGAGACCTTGGCCAGGAGCTTATTTAATGTACCTAAGTACTTTGTGGGCCGTTTGAAGGTGAAGATCTATAAGTTTATCCAATAATTGAGACAATTATTGTATGACAAAGGAAATAGTAGGCCTGGTGGTACAGAGGTACAATAGTTTGCTTACTAACCTTCTATACATAGACGTGTTTGACAAAAGAACACTAGAAGTAGTTGTGAGTTTTGAGGGTGCTACCATTGAAGTTGAGACAAGCTTTAATCCTATGAAACCAGTATCTTCAGGCAAATCCAAAGCTGGCATAAATTGATCCCAACAACACTTTTGGCTATTTTAAGGCCAACAAAGAATTTCAACTGTCAAAGGTCTTTTATCTTAAATTGATGATGCAAAAAGACTTGATCCTTTACAATTTCTCACATATGATTGCATGCAAGGATGACATAAAAATATATCAATAATGCAATGAATGGATGCTCTAAATGTTTGAGAAACAAATAAGAATTAGCCTTTGCCTATACAAATCCTTGGCTTTTAGGAGAATTAGCCAATTTGGCATTCCATTGTTTACTAGCTTGTTTTAAACCATATGACTTTTGTAGCTTGCAAACTTGGTTTATAGTGGCTGATACACTAGGGGAACTAGCATATATATCTCTTCATGTAAATCTCCATGCAAAAATACATTATTAAAGTCTAATTGATATAAAAATCAATTTTTAGTCACTGCTATAGCAAGTAATAGTCTCACTATTGTCATTTTGGGAATAGGAAAGAAAGTATCCAAAAAATCCATCCCTTCAAAAGGATTTGGAACCAATATGGTTTGTGGCCCATGAGTCTATGATTCAAGTGTTTTTTTTAGGTTGTTGATGGTTAACAAAAGAACAATGTGATTACCTGATGAATTATGTAAAGGTGAGGCTGTTGTACGATGTGAAGATGATGTTGATACTATATTCACCCTATAACTGTTAATGAAACTTATTAATTGCTGAAGCAAAGTCACCAGCTATGTTATCTGCTCTTGAGTTAAGCCAAGTGGATTTACATATGAATCTTGAGTAGTGTTTTATATAAGAGGCCATATGTTTGCATCTACTATATCACTGGAGACATGTGATGTTATCAATTATAGTAACATCTTGTATTGCACCAATAACTCCTTCAACCTGATTGGCATATCTCCTGGGTTTTGGCTTGAACCTTGGAGGATAACCATACTTCTTGTAACATACATTAATGATGTGTTTTGTATACCCATAAAAGGTGTAAACTAATTGAACACCTGAGTTTTTCTTAGAGTAAGGCTTTCTTGTGATGAAGTTTTGATTGCTATTTCCTTCTAAAGGAAATGGACTTATTATGACTTGTGTTTTATCAATTTGATAACCACTCTAATTAGTAGAATTTTGCCCACAAGTGCTTGCCTTTGTTTAAAATACACATTGCTCAGTTGCTCTAACAATAGCAGAACCTAACTACCTCTCACACTGAATAACCAAAGAGAATACTTTGTTTATACTTGGCAGAGGTTCCATCAGCATTATAGGAGACTTAATTATTGTAAAATTCTCATTCAGGCCTGTTAGGAAACAAAAAACATAGTCATTCTCATGGTTTTCCTCACCATTTGCATTGTATCACAAATACACTGTGGATTACAGTTATAATTTGGAATTGGCCATGGATTAACCAATTCATCCTGAATCACTCTTAATATTTTAATACATTTGTGGCCCCTTATATTTAGCATGATTTATCATTTTGCTGAACTCTTAAGTAATCACTTAGCCCTTTGTACTCATTTATTTGCATAACAAATTAATCCTTTTATACTGAAGTGACACATTATGTGAATGCTTACTCTTAAAAATGTGTGGAGGCTTATTTTTTCTACCTCTTAGAAACCAAACATCAATAATACGATAATAGTTAGTTCCAAAAAATTAGAATGGAAGAGACAAATTTAATTTTAAAAACCAAGATAACTTAAAATATAAACAGACAAACATAACATTATAGAGGAAAATAAAGGCCACAACTCAATATAAATAGATAAACCTAGTATTAATCATAACATTCTAAGAAATTACAGTCGATTAAGGAATTCTATTGAACAACTTGGCGATATAAAACACAACACTATATTTACAGTACCAACAAAGTAAAGAGTTAACAACAATAATACAAAAGAGCCACGAAGTTGTCTTAAACATAAGGGTATATATGGTTTTTGTGCCTTTGACAATGAGCTACCAAAATTTTGTGTAGTTATTGAAGAAATTAAACATGGTCAAGAAAAAAGTAGGATTTTCTTGTTCATATTTATTTGATTTAAATGGGCTCTAGATCATAGATAATGAATATATGAATTTGGAAAAGGAAGCTAGACTATATTGATGCTATTCTTTGGGTTGATAAAAATGGGGGATTCAGGATTTTAAATTCAAAAACCAAACAAATAATAATTACCTAGAAAAGATAATGAAATGCTTGTTTTTGATACATACCTTGGTAGCAATGTTTTCTTTATGAGAATTAAATTTAGTGCCTTTATAGATATAATTGCTACAAGTGTATAGGACATATTATACAAATCTTAATTTGTTGGTTCTTTGACCTTGTGATAAGGAACTTCAGGTGGATAATATTTATTCAAAACCTTTCTCTCTCCTATCTTTCTCTCATATTGTTCTTCTTCTTCTTCTTCCTCATTATGGCTTTTAGTTTTTTCAATTTTCAATTTCGTTTAGAGTTTAGTTAGTATGGGAGAAAAGGCTTCCATTGTCATCAAAAATTAATTTGAGAGAAAGGGATTTGGGTGAAATCATATTGTAGAAAAGAACTTCGTATCCCAAGCTTGGAGAGGTACCTGATCCATACGAATCCATGTGAATCTTTTGAGTGCTACCACCTTCTTATCCCGCCTTCTAACATAATTGAATCTTTCGAGGAACTAGGGTTGATCATGAATTAGAAACTCCTCCATGTTGTGCCCATTCTCAAAAAATAAGCAAAAGTATCTTTCCTGCCAATGCTACAATTTTGCATTTCATGCTGCCATGCTTGTCAAAAAAAAGTCCTGTAAATGAAGGAGATTCTCAACCGAAATGACTTCGCCAACTAGAGCAGCCTTGAGCCAATTATTGTCACATTCATTAGTGGAGAAAGAAAACGCGAGGGGTTCATTTCTCTTCAACGTTATATTATCTGAATTTGGCCTACCATACTTAACTATGTCAGAGTATGATATATGAGAATCTTAATTAGCGTTGATAGCGTAGTTTTTCTTAGCAGCTTTAGTTGGGGGGGGGGGGGGGGGGGGGGGGGGGGGTGGTACTTGTATGGTTGTCTTACATAGGAAGCCTGATGCTTGTCTGCGTACTTGACCCAAATTCTGTTATGTTTGTGGAAGGAACCATTAGTCTCTAAAATTGCCCGTTCAGCTTCTTTGTGTGACTTGAATCTGACGAAACCATATCTCACATTAGCATTCTTTTTGAGTTTTATGGGCACAAAGGCGTCGTACACTTTACCATACTGAGTGAAAATTAGATGTAGTTCTCTTGAAGTGATCTCCACTGGGAGGTAGTCAATGACAATGAGATGAAATTTTTTCTCCATTCCAAGCCCAATCTGGTGTTATTGCGCTGAGCAGTGCCATCGTGTATGTATCTGCGGTAGAACAATGAGTTAAGGTTTGGGTTGACATGCAGATGAGGTTTACTGGGTAATGGGCGGTTTGGTTTGGGAAACATAGCATAGAAAAATTATATTCCTAGGTAGATTCAGCAGTTTGCATCAATTTAGTTGTCTTTCTTATAAGTTAACAATATAAGAAATTTTTTATTTTTAATAATATATGCAAAATTTTGATATAAATGTCATGAATATTAATAAAACATATTGTTTATTTGTTTTTCTTTTATTCCAATAACATAACTTGAAAAGTTTGTTTTTTCCGTGTTGAGATAAAAAAAATATTAAATTAATAAACTGACTAAAAATTAAAATTAAAGGAATAAATTGATAAAAATAAAATTCAGAGGATTTAAATAATTAAAAGAAAATCAAAGTAGAGCACTTAATAGAACCTTTTGCTAAAATTTAAGAAGTAAGTTTTGCAAGGGGCTTCTCATTTATTGTATGCTTGCATATCTAATTCGGCGATGAAGCCTTCCCCACAGTTCAATAATTTGTATTAAAAAAAATCATTTAGTGGAACAATATGCTACTTTTAATTTTTGTGACCGATAAAAAAATATTAGTGGAGCAATTGTTTAGAATCTTTAATAGGAAAAAGCAAAGATTTATAGATATAAAATAGTTATTCACTTCAAATAATAATTTATTATTTCAATTTATTTATTAATTAACTTAATAATTAAATAGATAGAATAATTAAAAGAATATGATAAAATATCATCTCATATACTAAAAAAGGACATATAAAAATAACCTAATAAATAATGTATTTATTTTATTTTTAATTAAATAAATATTTTCAATTAATGGGTCACTTAAAATTTCTCTATTGTAGGCATTTTTCCACAGTATTTTTTTTCTTTAATGTCTATTTAATGAAGAATCTAGTTGTTATTTTAGTTATTATTGATGATTAATAATTAATACTGAACATATGGGGAGCATGTTCAATTTGGCCTTCACATACTGGATGAGTTACCAGGTGATTTGGAGATGTGGCTTCATCATGATGCTGTTGGAGTTTCCTATCCTAGGATGGTCCAGATGAGTAATAAAGTTTGTTATAGCTCTCTTTTCATTTAAAAAAAAATGAGGGTATAACATTTGGCAGACTAAAGGAGTGAAAGAGACAGCCTACTGTTCATTGTTTCAAATGTTTATCAATTCAATAAACATGAGAGTTTTTGTTTTCTCCATCTGATTCCTCTTCAACACTTAGGTATGTACGTATAACTTATTGTCAAATTAATATATATATATATATATATTTCTCATTCATTAAATAATTTACATCACTAGCAGAGTTTTAGTTCTTATTATTATATTTAGTTAAGATGGTTTGCATTAAATTTCTATATTTCTATGTACTGAAAAATTTAAACTCACACATAAACAAATATGGAAATTAAAGTTTTGTGACTTATGATTAAATTATATTTGAAATGAGTGATAAAGTTTAGTAAATTTTAGTGTCATTATGCAGGTTTTTGGAGTCTCTTTTGCATGTGGAGTGAGTTATTAGAGCTGGGCCTAACTCATCCTGAAAACCCGAGTTAACAAGAAGAGAATTGCCCAGTCTTATAAGTGACTGAAGCTGCTCATTCTTTACTGATGTGAGATTCACATTTCCAACATCCCCCTCAAGTGCAACCGGACCTTTCGGTTGACGCTTGCTAACACAAGCACGTTTGGGCGGACCGGCTGGCATCTCTTCATCAGCTTCGGTCATGTGGGGGTTTGGCTCAGGATCTAGCCCGTTTGGGCATTAATTGCTCTGATACCATATTAGAGCTGGGCCTAACTCATCCTGAAAACCCGAGTTAACAAGAAGATGATTGCCCAGTCTTATAAGTGACTGGAGCTGCTCATTCTTTACCGATGTGAGATTTACATTTCCAACGTGAGTTTGTGTTCGTGAGATTTTGAAGAAGCTTTTTTTCACTTCCATTAATTCCATGATTATTTGGTTAATTACATTCCAGACAAGAAAAGAAAAAAAAAAAGAATGGAGGCGGTGGCAGGTGTGATTCTTCAAAAACTAGCAGATCAAATTGTGAAAGATGTCGACATCAAGCTCAATATGCAATTGACTTCAGCACTGAGCTCCAGGAGATGAAGGAAAAACTTAAGATTGTGAATGGTTTCTTTGTTGACATGGATAATCTTAACGGAAAGAAAGAAGTTCTCAAGGAAGCCTTGATTCAGCTCAGAGATTGGGCTTATGATGCTGATGATGTATTGACAGTTTGCATGATCAGAGATGAATACAAGAAATTTGGATCCTGCAGTTTTTTTCTCACCAAACCACTTAATTTTCGCATTTAAAATGGGAAAGAAATTGAAAGATTTGAATTCACGCATGAAAAAGGTAGAGAAGAGTATCAGCAGCTATCTTATTCCACAACAGCATACTAACATGGAAGAAAATAAAAGAAGAGCTGCTGCTAAGGGGCGATTTTACTCTCAGCACTTGGACTCGTCTGGGGACAATTGGGTTGGAAAATGATGTACAGATGCTTAAGAAATGGATTATTGAGGCAAAAGTCCACAAGATTGGCGTTGTGGGGATGGGAGGCTTGGGAAAAACTACCCTTGCTAGAAAAATTTATGATGATAAAAATGTAGCTGCTTTGTTTGATCAGAGAATCTGGGTGACAGTTTCTCAAGATTTCAACGAGAAAAAGATTACCAAAAGCATATTGGATCAATTAGGAAATGAAGCTCCTGTCAACGAGGATAAGATCATCAGGAGCATATTGGATCCGTTGAAAAATTGTGCTTTTGTCAACAAGAAAAAGATCATCAAGAGCGTATTGGATCAGCTAAAAAATGATGTTTCTATCAATGAGGAAAAGATCACCAATAGCATATTGGATCAGTTAAAAACTGATGATTCTGAACAAGACATAAGCCGAATGTTGAGCAAGATAAAATAGTTGATTGAAGATCAAAATTGTCTCATTGTTGGATGATTTCTGGATTTCCAATCCAATTTGGTGGCAGAACTTATGCTCTTGTATTCCGCAATCAGCTGGTAAAAATACTTGTATCATTATCACAACTAGAGATGAACAAGTTGCGACGGATATGGGAGTTAATAGATCTCAAATCTATAAACCCAATGTTTTAAACAAAGAAGATAGCTGGTCATTGTTTTGCAAGTTTTCGTTATCTCCAGAGAACAATATTTTTTATGATCCACATATCATAGATGTTGCTAAAAAGATTGTGAAGAAATGCGGGGAACTTCCACTGGCAATCAAGACAATAGCTGCTTTGTCGACAACAAAATGCCAACTTAATGAGTGGAAAAAATTATATCAGGACTTCCAGAAATTGACTATTGGAGACAGTTCCCCAGTAATGGCTTCTTTGAAACTAAGCTATGATGCCCTTCCCTCACATTTGAAGCAGTTTTTCTTGTGTTTTTCTATTTATCCCGAAGATATTGAGATTCAAGCTGCACAACTAGTGAATTGGTGGGTTGGAGAAGGCCTTATCCAGGGGGAGGATTCAGTAACTGCAACAGAAATGGCATATGAATATTTAGCAGAACTATGTGGAAGATGCTTGGTTGATGCAGTGCATAGGCGTGGTTAAGATGGAAAAGTTTACAGCTGTAAAATGCATGATCTAGTTCGCGATTTAACCATAAAGAATGCAGGAGATGACAGATTTTGCAGTTTTGAAGGAGGCGAGCAGAAATTTGCACCAACTTCTCGGTGGTTGGGTTTCACATGGGATGAAAATAACAAGATATCATTGAGTCAATGTTCAAAACTCAGGGCAATGATCCTAATGTCAAGAATTCCAAAATTTCCTGCTTGGCATGAAAATATGGGATCACTTGTTTCCTTAAGAGTTTTGGATCTCTCTCATGGTCAGATATCCATAGCCAAATTGTGGAAATGGATCATCTCCCTTAAACGCCTGGAACATTTGAATCAAGTGGTGTTTCAGGTCTTAAACGAGTTCCTTCTTCTATTCGAAAACTTCGAAACCTTCAGCTTTTAATTTTAAGAGAATGCGACTATTTAGTTGAATTGCATCCTAACATCGCTTATTTGAAAAGGCTAGTAGTTCTGGATTTAGGGTCGTGTGATGATCTTCGGTACCTCCCTAAGGGAATTGGAATGCTCAATCAACTTCAAGAATTGATTGGATTTAAGGTTTCAAGAAGTTGCCATCTACTTGCGCTCAAATGCCTAGTCCAGTTAAGAGTACTGCGAATGAGCTTAACTTATGCGAGCGATATCTCCACCAATGAATTAGGAACTACCAACATAAAGATATACCTAAATGGATTAATCCCCAGAATCTTTCTGAATTAGAGTATCTCTGCATTGAATTTGGAGACGTCACCCACATTATTGGTCCAAGTCCAGATCAATCCGAAGAAGAAAATGACTCCAAATGGAAACTTGTTGGTTTGAGCTTGAAGTTCCTGCGGAACTTATAGGAAGACTGGGAAAAGTTAAAGCATTTTATGCCTTCTTTATGTTATGTTGTGGTTAGCAATTGTTTAAAATTGAAAAATGCCCCAAATGGTGAGAACAATTGGATTTGGAAGAAAACTGCGAGCTGAGGAATTTCTAATGGGTGAAGTGTTGAGGTCATTGTAATGTTGTCAAATAATACTGTAACTATCATGTATTTTGGCTTGTAATTGCTGTATGTATAAGTGTCATATATATTATATTAACTATGTATTGTTAGAGTAAATTAACTATTTGTAATTCAACCTTTTATATTCGTGTTCGCAATATATGTTTATCGTTTTTTTTTTTGAGGGAACAATATATGTTTATTGTTTATAACAACTAAATTTACTCAAATATTTTTTTAATAAATTTAGCAATCTTAGGGACTGCTTCAATTCTATTAAATTTAAATATTAAATTTAAATAATCATTGATATTTACTCAAATATTTTAATAATGATAAAGATGAAATAAGTTGAATTGAGACCTAAGTTGAATTAGAATATTTTAAATATTTTTTCAATTATTAGTTGAGTTCAAGCATGAAAATTAAAATTATACTTTACCTATTTCAAATTTTGCATTATAAATTTTAGATGTATATTATATCAATTTAACTTAATTTAATTATACTGCTACAACTCTGTAGGATAGAGATTTGAATGTGTAATTATTTAATCAATAACTGTTCAGTGCTTACAGTCAGAAGCAATAATACCAAAATCTGAAAAGTCATAACAATAACCGTTTACAATCGAAACAATTCTTAAATGCTTGAATTGAGTCAACTCTTAAATGGCTTAAAAGGGTGTATGGAATGAAATTGATTTTTTTTTTTATGTAAACGTAAATAGTAACTGGTTTGGTCTTAGGTGGGTTCTTAGTCACCATCATTTATCACATTATTTTTAAAAAAATAAGAAAAAAATTACTATTACTTATCTTTGACATGTTTAACTACATTCAAAAAACAATCAAAACAAAAATATCACAAAGTACGAGTGTGCCGAATGAAATACCTTTAGACTTCAATTTTTTCATGGTAACACTTTTAATATACACAACCATGCTAATTATATGTGGCACGGTGTACTACATGCTCATTCAACTTGGATCCACTTCAACATCCTTTTTATTCCTTAAAATTCTCTTCAATTCAGGTCTATAATCTTCAATTCTCTATGTTTACAAATTCTCTTAAAAATAATAAGTTAAACATCAAATTCGCAAATAATAATAATAATAATAATTCTTTGAACGAAGAATAATATATAATTTATAATCTAAAAATCAAGAGAATAATACAAATAATAAATTCTCCAAAACTTAAGAGTTTGCTTGACCTCAAGCAACATGCCGGCTTCAACATGATAAAGTTGGGATGCCTACTTTTCTAAAATTTTTAGATGTAAAAATTTCTCTAATGCACTGGACCTCAATTTCATGATTTGGTTAGTTATGTATCCACTTTGATCTTCCCTTTTCCAATACTATATAGAGGTTAAACACACATAAAGTTACACTTTAAATAGACACATACTTCCTGCTTCTTTTTAAGTATTTAATGTTTTTATTAGAATCTTGTTCATCTCATATGCATACTTATCATATTTTCTCCACTAATTTATCTCAATAATTCAAGGAAGATCAAGAAATCTTTTAAGACTCGTAATGGGGAGCAATAAGGTGTTGACTACTGTGAAGCTAAATTTAAATTTTCAGCAAACTCAAATCCTTCAAGACAACTTTGTAATATATCCAGTGGCTTCTTCGTTTTGGCTACTTTTTCATTTCTAATTTTTGATTGATCTCCTTTATATTTTATTTAATAAATAATAATTAATTTTATAAATAACAATTAAAAATAATATAAAAAATTTGAAATATTTATCGACAGAATAATTTTTTGAGATCACTGACAAAGTTTTTTTCTGTCAGTAAATATGCGACTAGAACTTTCATATCCACCGAGAGAAATTCTATCAACATTACTGACAGAATCTTCTTATGTTGATAGTTTGTAAAATTTTGCTCTTATTTTCTTGATATAAGAGTTAGTAATTATTACTGACTCAATTGCTTTTTGTTGACATTACTGACAATACTTTATGTCAATATTGCTAACATGACATAATTTATTTGTAAATACATAATTTTTTTCTTGGATTCACTAAGGAAAATTTTCGTCGGCATTAACGATAACTTTTTCATATGTTGGTATTACCGACATATACGAAGATTTGGTAAGCAAAGGTTACTGATGAAATTTTTGTAGAGGAATACCGATAGATTAGCCATCTTTTGATAATGTCGATACCACAAAAAAAATTATTAGTAATTTCATTACAGGAAAAGTTTATGGCAAGAGAGCTTTTCTATCAGTAATCTCTCGGCCCTTTTACAGATAAAAAATAGGGTTACCAATAAATATTTTTGTCGGTGATCCAGCAGACTCTTGTAGTTATTATCTCCTTTGTCAATAGCTCTATATTGTTGGAAACTCAACCAGCAATAATTAATTATGTAAATTATAGCAAAATCAAACTAAGAAATATCAATGCATAATAATAGAATAATATCAAGCAAAAAATAATAACATAAAGAGATATAAGATTTAACGTAAAAAATCTTTTAGTATAGATGGAAAAATTACGGGACAAGCTCAAATCAAATCCACTATTAAAGAAATCAAGTACAAAAATATTCTTAGGTAATCCACACTTTAGATCACCAATAATGGAGAAAATACATAAATACCTCTCTAGTAAATCCTCAATCCTTTTTGAATAATCACACCAAGAAACTAGAAAATAGTCCTCCAAAATTAATCTAAGAATCACTTGAAGTATTTGGCAAAACTATCCAAACAACCAAGAAAAATTGAAAAAAAAAATCGGCTCTATTATTTTTTTTTTCGTTTACTGCACAAAGAAAGAAGCAAAAAACAAATTTTATTTTCTTCTTATATACTGATTAGTGGCAAAAAAAAAACCAACTAAAAGTCGGTTTCTCTTTTTTTCTTTCTTTTCCATGTCCAACACCAACTGCACATACAACACTACTTCACTTTTTTTTTTAATTTAATATCAATTAATGGGCTCGATTATTATTGGCTCAATAATCTCCCCCTCCAGCTCATGGGGAGATATCCATATATCCAATGCTCATTTATCACTCAGTCTCACCATCTTGGTACAAGACTGATGCTTATCACTAGTGACCACTTTAGTCAATATATCAGCTATATTCTTATCAGTGTGACTCTTCTTCAATAATATATCTTGATTATTCACCATTTCATAAATTCAACAGTATCTCACATCAATATGCTTAGTACGATAGTGGTATGTGGTATTCTTGCTCAAATCTAGAGCACTTTGACTATTACAATTCATTACATACGTATTTACTTCATGCACAACTCTTCAAGAAACCTTTTTAACAAAAGCATCACTTTGCCTTCTTCATTTATAGCTATATATTTTGCATTATTTGTGGATAGAGCAATACAATTTTGCAATTTAGATTGTCATGATGCAGTTCCTTCAGCAAAAGTAAACATGTATCCTGAAATAGACTTTCTGCCATCAAGGTCACTTGTCATATCTGCATCTATATATCCTTCTAGAATTAGTTTTAAGCTTCCAAATTATAAGCACATCTTAAAAGTACCTCTCAAATATCTAAGAATCTATTTGATCGTCTTTCAGTGATCTTTACTAGGATTTAAAAGAAATCTACTAACTAAACTAATAGCATGAGCAATATCTGGCCAGGTGCAAACTATAATATATATTAAACTCCCAACTACAGAGAATTAATAAATAGCTTCCATTTCATCCTTTTATTTTTTAGTAGAATGACAATATTTCTTACTAAGTATAAAATGATTAGCAAGAGGTGTATTAACTAACTTAGCATTCTTTATAGTAAATCTACTTAGAGCTTGCTCAACATACTTCTCTTGTGACAACTATAACTTCTTAGTTTTCCTGTCACGAGTAATTTGCATGCCTAAATCATGTCTTGTTGGTTCCAAATTTTAAATATCAAAAGAGCCAAATAACTCCTTTTTCAATCCATTAATTACCATAGCATCTTGCCTTACTATCAATATATCATCCATATAGAGTAAAATAATTACCAATTTACTATCTAAAAATATCTTGAAGTACACATAATGATCTGTGTTTATTCTATTATAGCCATGACTCACCATGAAAAAGTCAAATTTCTTGTACCATTGTCTCAAAGCCTCTTTCAACCTATACAAACTCTTCTTCAATATATAAACTATGTGTCCTTTCCCTTTTACTTTAATTCTCTCTGGTTGCTCCATGTAGATTTCTTTTTTTAAGTCACCATGAATGAATGCAATTTTTATATCTAACTGCTCAAGCTCAATAACCAAGCTAGCAATCAAACTAAGAATCACTCGAATGGAGCCCATCTTTACTACAGAAGAAAAAATCTCATCAGAATCAACCTCTTTCTTCTAATTGAAGCCCTTTACTACCAAACGAGGTTTGACCTTTATTAGGTTCTCTCCATACATCTTAAGCTTGTACACCTATTTGTTCTTTAAGACTTTTCTATCTTTTAGAAGTGTAACTAACTCATAAGTATTGTTCTTCTTTGAAGAACTCATATTCTTCTGCATTGCTTTTATCCATTGAGTCTTCTCTTTATGATTATAAACTTCTTTAAAACTTTTTGCTCCCCCTCTTTAGTAACTATTACATTCTCAAAATTGAGATATCTAGTAGATGGATGATGTGCTCTGGTTGACCTTCTAACATGGGTCTTCTATAATCTGAGGACGAAAAGGCTGCTCCCCCTACTCAACATCATCATTAACATCAATTAGTGCTGGCATATCATCAATCTCATGTTCATCAAGCAACTCTCCCTCATTTATGGCATTTCTAATTAAAGGAGAAATTAATACAGTAATAGGAATTTCTTCATTACTTGTAGTCTTCTCTGATATCTCAAAGTCTGACAAGGTCTTATTTTCAATAAAAATTACATCTCTAGGCCTGATAACTTCATTCTTTACTGGATCTCATAACTTGCAGCCAAACTTTATATCTCGAAAACCCAGAAAAAAGCATAAAATAACTTTATCATTAAGTTTTTTTCTCTGCTTCTTAGGCACATGTATAAAAGTCTTGCATCCAAATACCTTCAAATGAGAGTAAGTTACATCTTTCATATACCATACTCGCTCAGATATCTCAAAATTCAAAGGAGCTGATGGAGAGCGATACATCAAGTAGCATGTAGTGTAGAATGTTTTACCCCAAAATGACTTAATTAGTTTATCTATTGTCAACATGCATTTGATTTTCCCTAAGATAGTTCTATTTGTCCTTTTAGCTGCACCATTATGCTGCAGAATGCCAGGAACAGTTTTCTCATGTCTGATTCCATGCTCTAAGTAGTAATTATCAAACACCTTTAAAGTGTATTCACCTCCATCATGACTGCGAAAACACTTTAAAGATGTTCTCAACCTAGTCTTTTATTTTCAAAACAAACACCCAAACCTTTCTTGAAGCATCATCAATAAAAGTAATAAAATATCTATTACCTCTTAAAGTTTCCATATTAATAGGACCACATACATTAGAGTAAACTAAATCAAGTAAATTCTTTTTTCCTTTCAGAGGAACTACTAAAAGGAGACTCTATGTTGCTTGTCAATACAAATAATCATTACAAGGGTTTAGACTCATACCTTTGGCAAAGAGAATGAGAGACTTCTTTGCCAACCCCTTCTCACTCATATGAGGTAGTCTCTTATGCCACAAATCCGTTGAAGCATCATCTCCAACTGCATATAGAGCTCCTTTAATCATCTTCACTTGAGTCTTGTAGAGTGTGTAGCACAATCTACCTCTAGTCACCAAAATTTAGTCTCTTGTGAGTTTTTACTTTTTATCACCAAAGATGTTGTAATAACCATTCAGGTCTAGGACATTATTAGAAATAAAATTTAGGCATAAATTTGGCACATGTCATACATTCTTCAGTGTCAACATACAATCAATATTTGTCTGAATACAAACATCACCAATATCCACTATATTTGCATAGCTTTTGTTACCCATCTTTACAATGCCAAAATGATATGTTTTGTACACAGTAAAGACATCTCTTCTTGGTGTAGCATGGTATGATGTTGTTGAATTAATAACCCAATCCATATCAGAATTAGTAATCTTGTTATGCTCCTCCACAAATTAGAGTGCAACCATCTCTTTATTATTATCCGCTACAGTTAGTGGTATTTTGATCATTCGCCTTCTTTTAATTTTTTTCCAAAATGCCCTATAGTTTTTGCATACTTTTAATATACCCAATATATACCTTTGAAAATTGAGTATACCTTTAGTATACCAATTGTGTACTAAAAATATATCACTAAAAAGGGGTATTTTTGAAATTAAAAATTGAAAAATGGGTATTTTAAAATTGAAAAGAAAAAATGATTTTTTTGAAAATATTTTTATTTTTAGGATATTTTTTAAAAAACCCATTACATATATGATGATGATACTAAGATGATTGAGATGTCTTTAGTATATGTTTTACTTGATAAATGAGCACAAAGTCTAGGTTTTGTAACAACTATAGCTGTTATTGTATAGTTTTATCGGTTAATGGTTAGTGGATCTAATTACAAGTTCTGCAAATCTTATATTTTTTTCATTTCTTAGTGTTAGCCACATCCACTTGGATTTGGAATGTGATTATTTTTAATTACTTTTTTTTTATTAATGATTAAATTGATTATTTCACACCCCATTCTCTTAATCCTAAGGGTGAACTTATCTCATAACTTGTCATAAAATTACATTACTATAAAATGATCACTTATAAATTACTTATTCATATTCTTTAAGTATACCCATTTGAATCATCCAATAAAAACTAATATGCTTAAATACATCTATATTATTATTCAACATGATAATATAAATAATCCTTAAACAAATTCAGACTATGGTTATGTTGGCTCGACATTATCTATGCACTGAACGGAGTAAAAGTAGAAGTGTTTTACTGATTTATCCTTCAAGATCTGAAATATTTATATATATTAAAGGGATGAGTTCAACGACTCAGTGAATGGATAAATATGTAACAAGGAAGAACAAACAAGGTTTAAATAATATATATAGACAATTACACATATTATCAATAATTAGCTGGATAAATAAAATTTAGAATTTCAAAAATAACATTTAAGCATTTCTTAATTCTCAGTATAATACGAATAATTCAATTCAAACAATATTCATATACACTCAAATATAATTTTATTGATCCGATTTTAATCTAGGGGCGTATGATAACTTACCTTGCAAGCTCAAAGAGAAAAATAACTTCAATAGATATGTGTATAATAAAAATCCCCAAAGACAACCACTGAATATATGCCCCAAAGGTTATGTGTATACTAAGCACTGTTTCCAAAGAATAGTATTCATAATTCTATAAACACACGTCATTAAGGTGTGATCATATAGAATTATAACAGGAGTGTATATAATTATTTATCTAGCATAGTATAATTAATTAGTCATATATATGAAAAATCAAACTAGCATTATTGGTTCTCAATTTATAAGAAAAATAATATCATTCGAAAATAAATCATATTTCTCAAAATCATATATGTAATATACTTTAGAAATACAATATTACATATTTATTCACTCACCTAGTTAAATATTGTATTTATTTAACTAATAGGGTTCCTTCGATACTCTACGATTGCTGCTGGATTTGTTCCTAAAATAATATAAGAATATTTTTTAAATTTAGGTATATCCTAGCTACTATAGATGCATGCTATGAAAATAACATGTGAATTTGATTCTTAAATTCTAACGACATATCGGTAAATCGGTATCCCTCAAAATTTATAACATAATATTCCAATGAGTATTATCTAATTTCTAAGTCAATTGTCATTTAATTAATATTTTTATTGACTTATTATATTTTTAGACATCAAAAAAATTTATTAAATATTATATTAATTTAGGTTATTTATTTTAATAATAGCAAGGACAATTTTTATATTAATTAATTAATTAATTAATTCAAATTCATTTTAAATTATTTGCCTAATCTTTGGCATAAAATACATTCTTATTTATTTTTAAATTATATAGCTAAATTTTTATATTTTAAATTTAATTAACTTAATTTTTAAAATAATTTGGTGTTTATAATAATGATTATAATAAGAAATTTATTAAAATAATATTATTTACTTTAATTTTTCTTATTTTTCATATTTTAACATATTCACTAATAATAACAATTAATAATACGATTTACCTAAACATTAACATTATTTGATATTACTTAAATTAATTGCTTAACTATATTTAATTTAACCATAATAATTTATATTAAGTTTAATTAATAGTAATAATATTAATATACAATTTTATTTGCTTTTTAATACTTTATTTATATTTTATCTTCAAGAAATCACCTACAATAAAGTTATAAATTTTGATAGTAAAATAATAACATTATATAGATAGTTAATAATAATTATTTCATCATCATTATTTTAAATTTTAATAATCTATCTTAAATCTAATACTAAATAATGATAGTTACTTAATTACTTTTAATATAACTATAAAAATTTCTATTATGTTTTATAATATTAATAATGATACACAATTTACTTACTTTACAAATTCTATTTTTTTTTATTTCTAATAATTTTCCCTAATAAAATTAGTAATAATATTATAATCTTTTTAATATATAACGTTGATAGTTTAATTTTCATTATAAATAATAATATTATTTTATATTAAGTCTAACATTAAATATTAAATATAATATCAAATGTAATTATTAAAATAAATCCTAAGTAAATTTAAAAGTATTAGTTATAATACAATAATAGTAACATTGACAATAGTAAACAATAATAGTAATAAAAATAATAATAATAATGATAACTATACTAAAACTGACAATTATAATAATTTATTGATAAATTCAATTACTATTTCAATAATAATATTATTAATATTTAATTAGTTAATTGACATTAATCATGTTTTTAATAATTATTATTATGTGTTTTTAAATAATAACAACTTAATGTTATATAGTTTTAATAATACAAATTTTAATTTATTAATCTATTATGACTAACTAATTAATTCTATAAATTTATATAACATCAATTTTTCTTATTGATTCAATAAATTAAATAACTATATATATTAACCCTTATATAAATAATAAGTTAATAGTAATATTTACTATAACTTAATTTGTAAACTACTAATTTATTATCTTATAATTAATTTATAAAATCTCATACATATATTTATTCACATTCTTATATTTAAATACAATTAACTTATTTTGTAATTTTTAATAAAATTTATTATTCAAGAATTTAATTTATTTTTTTTACAATAGATATCTTTATTCTAAAATTAATATACATATATATACTTATTTTCAATTCTAATTACAAATTATTAATCAACTAATAAACAACTATTATATTAACAAAATTCTTAAATATAATTTAATGATATTTTTAAATTTATTAATTTACAACTAACCACTAATTTATCAATTCCATATAATTAATTTTATTCTTCAATTTACTTTATTTACAACTCAAATATTTATTTCATTTTCTTTATTGATATTTTCATTTTAAATCTAATTCTTATATATATACTTATTATTTAATTATCTTCATTATTTTGATTTATTTATTTTAAATTTTCACTCTACTCACATCTAATTAATCAATTTATTATTTCTAATTTCATTTTATTTCATAAACCTTAATTAATTAAAAATTAATTAATTGAAATAAGTATATATATATATATATTCAGTAACTAATATATATGTATTTTTTTTATAAACTCAACCTAAATTAGCAAATAAGATATTAAATCGAAGTTCAAAACGAAAGGGTTTGAAAAATATTTGAGTCGCCGGAAAAAGCTATCGAAAAATAGGCAAAATTTTGATAAAAAATTATTGTCGGCGTCAACTTCGTGCCGCGTGTGTATCTCCTTCCGACAACCTTTAACGGTAATCTTGACAGTGATGAACTAGTGTAACATCCCTAATTTTTAAAAATTAAATAAAATAAATTAAAATTAAATTGGATAAGTTAAATAAATTATTTAAATAAAAAATAAAAGGTTTATAAGTGAGAATATGAGATGTAAATGTGAAATATATATAATATATATAAAGTCAACTAAAAGTTAACACTTTAAAAGTCAAAAGTCAAAAGTTAAATGATATTTTTTATAAATATACTTTAGAAATTAAAATTATTTAAATAATTCAAAAATAATTTATTTTTGTATGGAAGAGAGAAATTATTATTTTTTAAAATAAATAAATAATTAATTAAAAATATAATAATATAATAATATATATATATATATATTGTCTTCAAGTTAGTGGATGGAAAGAGAAAACTAGGTCTTCTTTATCTTCTTCTTCCTTCTCTTGCGGCCGAACCTCCATTGCTAGGCATCAAAGAGTTTTTGCTTCTTCCAAACTCCATGAATTAAAGGAATTCAAAGTTTCAAGTGAAATTTTTGGAAATTCTTCATTAATTGGTAAGTTTCTTTACCAATTTTTGCAAGTTCTTTGGATTTCTATAGAATTTTGGAATATGTGGATATTGGATTTTTTGTAGCAGCATGATTTAATTATTTAATTGGTAGGAATAAAATTATTTTGAGTAGCTAATTATGATTCTTAAGTTGGATTGAAGAAATAGTTAAGTTTGAGTGAAGTTTGGTGAAAAGAGAGAATTTATGGTTATGGAACTTTTGAATTTTAAATTCATGTGATTTAATTGTGCAATTTGATTCTAAATGTGTTATTTTGATGCATAAATAAGGATTTTAAAGTCAAATGATGAATTTGGTTAAGTTTGGTTAGAGTTTGAAAATGATAGTGTTGAATTTAGGGTTTTGGAAAGAAAATTTTCAAAGATTAGTCAATTGTTTGATTTTAATATTAGAAGCATATTATTTAATGATATAAGTGATGAAAATAAGATTGATTTGATAATTGAAATGAGTTGAATTGAAGAACCTTCATTGATGAAAGTTATGCCATTATAGGGTTTTGAACAAAAGTATGAGTTTAATTAATATAATTGGTTTAAATTTGTTAAAATATATTTTTAATAATATAAATAAACTTAAAACACCAATTTGAATGGTTTAATATAGTTTTTCAAAGTTAAAAAAAGGTTAGGCCTAATTTTGGGGTTTTGATTAAAGTGATATTTAATTAAGGTTTGATGCTTGTAATACCTTAAAATGTGATATTAAATTATTGTATTTGATCACATTGTGTATAAACATTAAGGAGAGGTGTTTTGCCCAACCCTAGTGTTGAATGATAACTTGAAAAAGAAGGTTGGAGGTTCATTTTGAGCTTTGTTTTTTAGTGTTTTTTAAGGTAAGTACAAACTTTTGAGGAATGAGATATATTTATATTAATTTTGGTCTAACACATTTTGGATGAAAAATGTGTTAAGCTATTTAGTATATTGAACATTCATGAACATTATGCTATGATATGTGATTTGTTATGTATGCATTAAATGTATTGTGAAAAGTCATTGTTAATGGCTAAATTGCATAAAATGTAATTTATATGAATTATGTGAAAATAACTCAAAATATTTGAGCGATGTGTTTGTGATGAGAAATGTGTATGCGTTGTGATTAAATGATAAAATATGATAAATTAAAGTGAATTGACATTGATATAAATGAGAAAATGAGACAATATGCCTAATTGATAATGAGAAAATGAGGCAATGTGCTTAATTGATAATGAGAAAAGAGATAATGTGCCTAGTTGATTATGAAAAAATGAGAAAAAAAATTGATGATAAAAAATATTAAATTATTGTGTGTCTAGTATATTATTCAATTTTTAAAATTTTGTGTTTAACGGCATACTTATGAGGTTATCCTCACTATTTGCCTTCGGGGCTAGACGCTTGGCATCACTGTGATATAATTTGGCTTCGGGGCTAGCTTTGGAGCATTACTTTGATTTTCCTTCGGGGCTAGACACTTGGTGTTAATTTGAGCTAAAACAGTAACTCTGATATTTGAATGACATATTATATCCTTTGGGCCCATGCTTGTGTTTGTTCTTATGTGAATTGTAAAATGATTAAAGGATATATTTTAAGGTGAAATTAAGTACTACATTGTGAAACATCATATAAACGCATTTTGCATTGGCATTATTTTACAGTTTTATTATTATTAGAGTTTGTACCGCTAGGCTTTTAGCTTAATGCATTTGTAATTCATCACACAGGTGATGGGGGTGATCCGGTTAAGCCGGATAGTGTTTCTAGACCAAGTCGGATCTAGATTTGAGGCTCTTGTTGAATAGATTTTGGGTGCATCAAGATTAGAGACATTTGCCATCATGTATATATTATATTATAGTATATTTTGATATTATATGTATTATGTTATATTTTTGAAGTATATATTGTAAATTATAAAGAATGTTTTGGATAAATTGTATAATAAGATTTTTATATGTGTTTTGATATATATATATATATATGTATGTATATGTATAAAATATTTTTAGAAAATATAGAGAGATTGAGAAGTATTTAGGGAAATGTGTGATTTGTTTTACTGGGAGTGTTTCTTTTACAAGTTGTGAACTATTGAATTTTTAGGATATTCTATTTACAGACAAAACTCTGGCGAATTTTTTCAGAGATTTTCATATAAAATCCTATTTTATAACCTATAATTAATAAAGAATAGTTTATTTACTATTTAAATATATATTCTAAAGTATTTGAGATTTTAATTTGGTAAAGCAAAAAATTTTATGAAACTGAGTTGTGACATTTTTATACCGTGTACGCATATTTTATATATATTGGGTGTATATATTATACGCTTATAAGGTATAAAGATGTTACAACTCGTCTGACGATGGAGATTCTCGATGGCCAGCGCGTGTCGATCTGCGATAGACTATGGTGGAAGATCGAGGAAAAAACATTGGATGGTCATAATTATTTCTCCCTTCCCTCTTTTTCTCTATCTCTGATTCTGTTCTCTCTCTCCTTTCTCTCCCGTTATTCTTTCTTTTTTTTTTCTTTTCTTTTTCTTCTCTTTTTATCCTTCTTTCTTTTAATTTTTTTTAATTTAATAAACACTTACACACTCACCTAACTCACCTAACACACACATGCACATTTTTTTTAAAGTGTTACATTCTTCTCCCCTTAAGAAAAATTTATCCTCGAATTTTCTCTAGTTGTAGATGAAAATAAATGATGATACTGAGTAATCATACTTTGCTCTCTCTCCCATGTTGTTTCTTTCTTCGAATGATTACTCCACAAGACTTTCACTAGAGAAATAACCTTATTTCGTAAGACTTTCTCTTCTCCTACCAAAATTGTTACTGGTTCTTTCTCATAAGTCAAGACTTCTCGCAATTCTACTGGTTGTCTCTGGAGTATGCGTGAAGGATCACTTCTATACTTTTTCAATATGGATACATGAAAGACATCATATATTTGAGATAATTTTGGTGGTAGTGCAAGACTATGGGCAAAAGGACTAATCTTCTCTACAATCTCATAAGGCCCGATAAACCGAGGACTTAACTTTTTCTATTTACCAAATCGTACTACATCTTTCCATAGAAAGATTTTTAAAAATACTTTTTTTCCTACATCATACTTAATATCCTTTCTCTTTAGGTCTATATAGTTTTTCTGTCTGTCTTATGTGACTTTTAATCTATCTCTAATCAAATAAATTTTATCAAAAGTCATCTGTATTGATTCTGGACCCACTAATTCTCTTTCTTTAATTTCATCCCAACATATTGGAGTTCTGTATTTTCTTCCATATAGTACTTCATAAGGTGCTATGCCAATACTAGATTGGAAACTATTATTATATAAAAACTCCATTAATGGTAAATCCTTATCCTAACTTTCTTTGAATTTTATGACACGGGCTCTAAGCATATCCTTCAAGGTCTGGATAGTGCGCTTCGATTGACTATTGGTTTGTGGGTGAAAGGAAGTACTGAACTTCACCTTTGTACCCAATGCATTCTTCAAACTAGGCCAAAACCTAAAAGTAAACTGTGGATCTCTATCTGATACTATAGAAACTAGAGCACCATACAATCTCACAATTTTCTTCACATAAATCTCTGTAAGTTTATCCAAAGAGAAATTCATTCTGATGGGTAAGAAATGAGATGACTTTATTAACCTATCCACAATTACCCAAACAACATCATAACCCTACTGGGTACGGGGCAAACCAAAGACAAAGTTTATGGTAATATGTTCCCATTTCCATTTGGAATCAGAAGAGCTTGCAGAAGTTTTGAAGGATGTTGATGTTTCGCTTTAACTTGTTGGCACACCAAGCATTTTGCTACAAAATCTGCTATATCCTTCTTTATACCCTTCCACCAATAATTTTATTTAAGTGTTTTGTATATCTTGGTATTACCTAAATGCATAGAATAGGCAGAACAATGAAATTCTTCCATTATTTTTTTTTCAAAGTATCATCATTAGGTATACATAATCTATTACCAAGAACCAAAGTGCCATCTTCACTGATAAAATAGTCTATATACGTATCTGCCTTCACACCATCAATGATCTTCTTTAATTTTCCATCTAGAACTTGAGCTTCTCTAATTCTTTCTATCAAGATCAGTCTAACTTTGAAAGTTGTTAATAATGCTCCAGAATCATTCATCGTCAAATCCACTCCTAAGGATCAAAGATCCAGTAGTAATGAAAGCCGTATAGTTTTGACATGGAAAAGACTAACATGCAATTTTTAACTTAAAGCATCTGCTACTACATTAGCCTTTCTAGGGTGATACTCAATAGTAAAATCATATTTTTTTTAGTAATTTAACCCATCTCCTCTATCTCAAATTTAACTCATTTTAAGAAATAAGATACTTCAAACTCTTATGGCTTGTGAATATCTAGTATTTTTTTTCATAAAGATAATGTCTCCAAATTTTTAAAGCAAAAATCACTGCAGTCAGTTCTAAATTATGAGTAGGATAGTTCATTTCATGAGGTAGAAGCTGTTTAGATGCATAAGCTATCACCTTTTCATGCTGTATCAAGACACATTCCAAACCTTTTCATGAAGCATCACTATATACCATAAAATCACCATTGCCTTTAGGAAGCGTAAGAACATGAGCGGATGTCAAATAAACTTTTAATTTTTCAAAGCTTTTCTAATATTTTTCAGTCTAGTTAAACTTTGTATTTTTCCTTAGCAATTTGGTCAACGGTGATGCAATAATAGAGAAATCATACACAAAATGACGATAATACCCCGTCAATCCCCAAGAAACTTCTCATTTTCATAGGATTTATAGGCGGTTCCCAGTTCATCACGGCCTCTATCTTTTTAGGGTCAATATAAAATCCCTCTGCTGATATGATATGACCCAAAGATACCATTCTATCCAGCCAAAACTCACATTTACTAAGTTTGGCATATAACTGCTTATTCTTTAAGGTCTGTATACTATTCTCAAGTGTTCCTCGTGCTTCTCTCTACTTAGAGAATACGCCGAAATATCATCAATAAAAATAATTACAAACCTATCAAAATAAGGATGAAATACTTTATTTATAAGATCCATAAAAGCAGTTGAGGTATTGTTTAACCTGAATGTCATTACTAAAAATTTATAATATCCATATCAAGTCCTAAAATATGTCTTTGGCACATCTTGTAATGCCCTAAAAATCTTAACTATGATTTTTTCTATAATAAGTGTATATTATATAAGTGAGATTTATTTGGATTATTATATATTTGTTTAGAGTGTTTGAAATATATATAAAGTGGCTATTTCATTCCCACTGGTGTGGCTTTGGAGTGTCACGGCCGTGGTATAGGTTTTAAGACTGTTTTGAGGAAATTTTTCAAAGTGACAGAAGTTGTTTATTTCACACGGGCGTGTCAATGAGAAGACACGAGCAAGTGTCTTGGATTAAATTTAGAAATTCAGTTTTGAAGATTAAGTACATGATATAAATGATATAAGTAGAAAATGGTGAATAGTAAATCATAAAATTTACTGAGAAAATTATTTTTATGATTTTACTAGACTAAAAATCAAATTAGAATTAAAGGTTAAGAGAGAGATTACACCATAGTTAAAATAAGATTGCCCTCACTTGATTAAACTTATTATATATATACACGTGTGTGTGTGGAATGTTCTCCCATCTTGTTCCATTCTCCACACCTCTCATCACCATTACCATCAAAACTTCTTCTTTCTTTTTCTTTTCATTGTTTTAAGTAAGATTTAAGAGGAAATCATATATAGTTATAAGTTTTTAGAAAAATAAGCTAGAGAATGCGAGATTATCAACTAGTGATCAAAAGAAAAAAAGAATGAAATGAATTTTTAAAAGAGGTATATGTTTATATATTTTAGTTTACAAATATTTAAATTTTTTTGAGTTTAAATATTTGAATCAGTTGATTGAGTCACTCAAAATGAGTTATTTCTTAAAATATTTGATATAAACTCTTTTTATATCAAAATTTGGTTTTGATTCATTTTTATCATATATCTTAAATATATTTATGTTTTATGAGGTTAAGTGTGCAAAATATATAATTTTGGGATGTCACGGGCATGTCTTAGAGGTACCATGGACATGTTATGTAAGTTAGGATTACCGAAGGAAGAGTTAGTCCGATGGCAGAGCCAAAATCAATGCTACGGGCGTGGCAAATGAGTACCACGGCTGTGAGATTGGAAATGAGGTTGTTTGCTAAATTAGCAAATAATATATTAAATCAAAGTTCAAAACGAAAGGATCTCAAAAATATCAGGTTGCCAGAAAAAGCTATTGAAAAATGGCCAAAATTTTAATAAAAAATTATCGCCGGCATTAACTTCGTGTCACTTGTGTCTCCTTCCGGTAAACTTCAACAGTGATCTTGACGGTGATAAACTCGTCTGATGATTGAGATCCTTGATGGCCAGCGTGTGTGATCGGCAATGGACGGTGATGGCAGATCAGAGGAAAACTGTTGGACAATTATTTCTCCCTTCCCTCTCTTTCTCGGCCTCTGTTTCTATTCTCTCTCTCTTCTCTCTCCCGTTATTCTTTCTTTTTTTTTTATTTTCTTTTCTTTTTCTTCTATTTTTATCCTTCTTTCTTTCTTTTAATTTTTTTAATTTAATAAACACACACACTCACCTACCTCACCTAACACACACATATTTTTTTTTTAAAGTGTTACAGATTATAAATTAAAGTGGATAACAATTTTAACACTAACAATATTTTCTTCTAGATTCAGAGCACTAACACTTGGATTGGGAGCATGATTATTTTTAATTATTTCTGATTAATTTTGCAAAATCTCTTGACTGTGGCACCTCTACATCTGGAACCCCAACTTCAATTTCAACACTAACAATGTTTTCAATTTCATTACCCTCCCCAACATCCTTGATCACATTTTCCTTCATTTCATTAACCTTAGATTACACAATTCCAGCTGGTTTTCTAGCTTTCCTACTCATTATGAAAACAACATATGTTAATCGCCTAGCATGCGCAAAGAGGACACGAGATTCTTGCAAATGAAAATGATTTTCTTCGAGTAATAATTTTTTAATTACTTTATTTATTTACTAAATTAATTATAAATCTATTAAAGGTGGATAACAATTTTATATGATAAATCTTTACTTTTTGTATAAAGATTCTAAATGATTGTTACACTAACTGTACATATTGTCATAAAAGCTAAGAGCAGCACTTTGAGCATCTCTCATATATTGGAGTCAGTCTTATAGAATGGATTCTACTTTTATTCTTTATAAATAAATATTATTATAAAGTGAGACTAAAAAAAAATTAGGACTTGATCTTCTAATGGTGTGAATAAGATCTTATTTTAATGAGTTTCACTTTTATTATTATTTTTAATTTACACTAAATAAATAATTTTTTAATGATTTCATTTTTTTAGAAGGTGGGACTGCCCACCACGAGTCTTGCTTCACAATAGAATAAATTTCCGACTATTCTTACTTATGAATGAGCAAAAAAAAATCAAAAACCAATCGATTCAACCGTTACTCGGCAAACTTAACCGACCATATCGATTTAAACTAATTAATTTAATTAATTTCGGTTTATATATTTACTGAAAAAATTAACTAAATATAACAAATTCGATAAAAATTTGACCATACCGATCAAACCGATTATTATTGGTCAGTTTTTAAAAAAAAAAATTTGACCACTTTTAAGTAATCGGGTTGATTGAGTTTTAAAATCGAACCAATCCAACTGATAGTTATGTCTCGTCTTACTTGTCCACATAAGTGGAACTAGTCCCTTTTTTTTCAAGAGAACTGTGGATGCTCTTAGTGCCAAAAGTTGTTTCCCTCCAATTGGAAGAACTTTTTGTCAAATTATTGTATTGCCCCTTTCCACCAATGAATTCATTTAAGCATATAACAAATACAAAGGAGAAGTTCTGTTACTTTTCTCCGTGAAATGAAAAAAAAAAAGAAGGTTGAAATGGAAATTTAATAAAATCTAGTATAATGTTCTTAAATGTATTGTTAGTGTAAAAAAAAAATTAAAAATACATTTATGTTTTAATATTTACATTTTGTTATAATTTATTAAAGAATTTGAAAATTATATAATTAGCATAGTGAAATTTACGCTGAATTCTGGACTGGTATAATTGATTCAAAGTTTTGAGATGTAGTTAAAATAATAAAATTGAAATAAAATTTAATAAATAAATATCTCTGCTTTGGTAAACAAAATTTCTTTCTTACTCAATTGTGCTGCTAGCGCTTAAATGACTCAAAAGAGACGAAATGAAATTGATAAATTTTACACGTCAAAGGTAAATAATAATAATATTATTTTTTAATTAATGTGATAGATGATGGTGACTAATAACCCACTTAAGATAGACAAACTTCTATTTGCTTTTGCATTGAAAAAAAATATTATTTTCTTTCCATTATCTTTTTTGAGTCATCTAAGAGGTAAGTCAATTAAGCTATTTAAAAGTTGACAATTTAGATCCTAACCACCGCTCATAAACAAAAATACTTTTCAATTATTAAATTAATATTTAGCGGTATTAATTAAATTAAATTAAAGAGAGAAGAGAATTGTACCTATATAATTAAATTAAGTCAAAATGATATATATATATATACTTCTTAAATTCATGACTTAAAATTTGAAATAATTAAATATAATTTTATTTTCATAATAATCAATAAGATATTTAAAATATTCTAATTCAACTTATATCTCAATTCAATTTAATTCGATTCTATCATTATTAAAATATTTAAGTAAATGTTTACAATTTTTTATTTACTAATACCAGTCATTTTAAAAATAATATTTAAATAATTTATTTATTACAAACAATAAAAATGGATTGTTAACACGAATATATAAAGTTCACTTATATATATAACACATAATTATTAATTTACGCTAAAATTACATAGTCTGCAAGCCCACACAATCACACACACATACACACATATATAACACTTATACATACAATAATTACAAGCCAATATAGATGGTAATCCACACTCGTACATACAGCAATTACAAGCCAATATACATGATAATCAAGTTATTATTTTTGACAACACTAAAATGACCTCAACATAACAAAAGAAGGCATAACCTCAACATAATTCCTTAACTTGCAGTTTTCCTCCAAATCCAATTGTTCTCACCATATGGGGCATTTTTCAATTTTAAGCAATTGCTGACCTCAGCATAACATAAAGAAGGCATAAAATCTGTTAACTTACCCCAGTCTTCCGCTAAGTTCAGCAGGAACTTCAAGCACAAACCTACAAGATTCCATGTGGGATCATTTTCTTCTTCAGATTGATCTGGAGTTGGACCAATAATGTGGGTGATGTCTCCAACTTCAATAGACAGATACACTAAAGCAGAAAGATATTTGGGATTAACCCATTTAGGTAGATCTTTATGATGGTAGTGCCTAAGATACAACTCTTCAAGACTTGGAGGAGGTTTAAGATCATGCAGCTTCTCTAGCAGGGTTGGATTTTTGAAATTTTTAGTATCAATGGATAAAACCTTGAGCTTCCCAAGATTTGACAAGACCTCCAGTTCATCGTTGGAGATTTCGCTCTCATCACTTAGGCTCATTCGCAGTACTCTTAACTGGACTAGGCACTTGAGCTCAAGTAGATGACAACCTTTTGAAACCTTAAATCCAGTCAATTCTTGAAGTTGGTTGAGCATTCCAATTCCCACAGGAAGGGACACAAGATTATCACATGACCCTAAATCCAGAACCACTAGCCTTTTCAAATAAGTGATGTAAGGATGCAATTCAACTAAATTGCTGCATGCTCGTAAAATTAAAAGCTGAAGGCTTTGAAGTTTTCGAATGGAATAAGGAACTTGTGTGAGTCCTGCAGCACCACTTAGATTCAAATGTGCTAGGCGTTTAAGGTAGATGATCCATTTGAACAAATTGGCTGCAGATTCTTCATCCCAGTTACCATTAGAGAGATCCAAAACTCTTAAGGAACCAAGCGACCCCATATTTTCATGCCAAGTAGGAGATTCTGGAACTTTTGACATTAGGATCACTGCCCTGAGTTTTGAACATTGACTCAATGATGTGCGATTCTCAATATCCCTTGTGAAACCCAACCACCGAGAAGTTGGTGCTAATTCCTGCTTACCTTCTTTAAAACTACAAAATCCGTCATCGCCTGCAATCTGTATGCTTAAATCACGAACAAGATCATGCATTTTAAAGCTGTAAGCTTTTCCATCATAACCACGCCTCCGCACCACATCAACCAAACATCTTTGCCCCAGTTCCGTTAAATATTCATGTGCCTTTTCTGCTGAAGTTTTTGAATCCTTCCCTCGGATTATAAGGCCTTCTGCAACCCGCCAATACACTAATTGTTCAGCTTGAATCTCAAAATCTTCAGGATAAATAGAAAAACACAAGAAAAACTGCTTCAAATGTAAGGGGAGGGCATCATAGCTTAGTTGCAAACAAGCCATTACTTCGGAACTGCCTTCAGTAGTCGATTTTTCTTGCAAGTCCTTGTATGCTTTTTTCCACTCATCAAGTCGGAATTTTGATCTCATCGAAGCAGCTATCGTCTTGATTGCCAGTGGAAGTCCCCTGCATTTCTCGACAATCTTTGCAGCCTCAACTTTAATATTGGGATCATTAAAAATACTGCTATTCTTAGAGAAAACCTCGGAAAATAATTTCCAGCTCTTTTTGTCGTCTAAAAGTTCTGGTTCATGGATTCGAGATCCATCAACTCCCATACTGGTCGCAACTTGTTTATCTCTAGTTGTGATAATGATACAAGTATTCTGACCAGTTCGTTTAGCAATACAAGAGCATAAGTCCGTCCACCAAGATAAGCCGCAAGTCCATAAATCATCCATAACAATGAGACAATGTTGAAGTTGAATCAACTCTTTTATCTCGTTCAACATTGGGTTTATGTCGTGTCCAGAACCAGAAGCTTCTTTCTTCAATTGTTTTATCTCGTTCAACATTTGGTTTATGTCAGTGTCGTGTCTAGAGCCAGAAATAACATTTTTCAACTGATCCAATATACTCTTGGTGATCTTTCTCTCGTTGACATCTTGAGAAACTGTCACCCAGATTCTCTTATCAAACAAAGCAGCTACATCATTATCATCATAAATTTTTCGAGCAAGGGTAGTTTTTCCCAAGCCTCCCATCCCCACAATGGCAATCTTGTGGACTTCTGCCTCAGTATTCTTTCTAAACATCCAGTTCTTAAGCGTCTGTACATCATTTTCCAACCCAATTGTCTTAGATGAGTCGAAGTACTGAGAAATTGGAGTGTGGTTTGTATTTTCTTCCTTGTTAGTATGCTGTTGTGGATTAAGATTAAAGCTTTTGATACTCTCCTCTATCTTTCCCAAGCGTGAATTCAAACCTTTCAATTCCTTTCCCATTTTATATGCGAAAATTAAGTCGTTTGGTGAGAAGCAAGAGCAGGATCGATCTTTCTTATATTCTTCTCTGATCATGCAATCAGTCAATACATCATCAGCATCGTAAGCGAAATCTCTGAGTTGAATCAGAGCTTGCTTGAGAACTTTGTTCTTTTCCTTTAGCTTATTCATGTCATCAAAGAAACCATTTACAAACTCAAGTTTCTTCTGCATGTCCCCGAGCTCAGTTTTGAAGCCAATTGCATATTGAGCTTGACCTTCAGCATTTTTTACAATTTGGTCTCCTAGTTTTTGAAGAATCACACTGGCCACAATCTCCATTTTTTTCTTTCTTGTTTGGGATGTAATTAATCTGTAATAGTTAACATTAAACTAACCCAATTGGAAAATTAATTATGAAATGCAAGGATAAAAGCTTTTTCAAGATCTCATTAACACAAACTCACTCCACATACAAAAGAGACTTCAAACTTTACGACTCATTTATAATATATTTTAATCGTTTAAAATAAATTTAATGTAATTGAAACATAAAATTTTAGTTTTCACATACATTAATGTGTAAGTTTAAATTTTTCAGTACATGTCTGGAAAAATATAGAAATTTAATGCCAACCATCTTAACAACATAATAATAACTAAAACTCAACAAGATGATGTAAATTAATACATACCTAATTGTTGATAAGAGGAATCAGATGAGAAAAAGCATAAACTCTCTACTTCACTGAATTGATGAATTACACTAGAAAACACTGAACAGAAGTAAATGAAAGGTCAAGGATAGACAGTAGGCTATGATTCAATGAAACACATTAATTATATTAGGTATTGCGTATCTCTGTAAAGATCATCAAAGACCCCACCAAGAAAGAAACGACAAGTCGGATGGGACCAGAAGGGCCATACTCCCCTCTCTCGCACTCATTTAGCTTGTCAAGTATTGTGTCCTCGTTAAATTGATCCTAAAGATTTTCTAAAACTAAAAATAAATTTAATTTGAAGATTCTTTTATTTATGATTTTTTTCAAGTATGTGTACAATATATATATATATATATGATTTAGAATTCATAAACTTTAATAAAAATCAATAAGAAAATTAATAAAAAAAAATAACAGATAACGAAAAAAGGAAATAAATAAAAAATATATAATTAGACTAAGATATTCAAGGAAGGAGACAAAATATCATAAATGGCGCTTCAATCTTATATTTCCCATCAAATTACGACTGTTTTATCTGCTTGTGCAAATTTCAAAACAAAATTTTCTTCCAAAACAATAATTCAAAACAAAATAGTGAGTCAAGGCCAAGTCTTCCTTGGATATTTCTTCTTTTTTTTTTTTTTGAACTTAATTTCTTCATTTAATTTTTGTAAGTTAATCATAGAAATAATGTCATATTCATACAGCTGTAAAAGATAAAGCATTGTTTCATTAAAAACAAAAAAAGCATTGTCGGCTAAATATGATTTCTCCAGACCTTTCTTTGCGCCTTTTCTTTTTAGAAATTAATCACTTTAACATTGTTTTAATAATGTTATTAAATGTATGAGATATGATATAATCTTAATTTAAAATAATATTCGCAAAATTTAGGCATTATCTTATTTAATATTCTCATAATTGCATTGAGTGGCGCTGCAATTTCAAATATTTTAAACTTTTATTTGAGTTGAATTATTAATTTTAATTAAAGTTAAAAGTTGTAATTTTTTTTATATTTATTACATGAAGATTGGAAGGAATGATTCGATACTTAGTTGCTAATGTGATCACTCAATTTCACATTTTTTGAGACATAATTTTTTGTAGGAAAAATAATTAACAGTTAATTATAAGTTTTTTCTATTGATTGCTACTATGTCCTTTTCAATAGAATTATTATTTTTGTAAAAAAAAATAGCTGACTGAAATTAGTATTTTATGTAATTAAAAAATTAATTAATTTAAAAATAAAATAATTATATTATTTGTTATGTTATTTTTATATATTTCTTGTATTAGTTATGAGATGATATTTTGATATATTCTTTTAATTACACTCTCTTATTTTCTTTTTATTCTCTATTTAGTTATTAAATTAATTGATAAATTAATTAAAATTATAATTTTTTAAAATGAATAATTGTCTTATATCTATAACTATAGTCTTTACTTTTCCTATTAAAGATTCTTATTAATTGTTCCAACAATATTTTTTCTTGGTCACAAAAGTTAAAAGTAGCATGTTGTTCCACTAACTTGATATTTTTTCTTTTGGTATGAAATCGATCTAATATCTTCAAATTATTTAATTGTCGTGAGGAAGGCCTAATCAATCCATGATGTATATACAAGCATATAATAAATGAGAAGCCTCTTAATAAAGGATTAAAAAAAAAACTAAGAGCTCTACTTTAATCTTCTTTCATTTAAATCCTCTTATTTTGATTTTTGACTGTTAGCTGTTTCAATTACCAATAACGAAACAACTACCAATTGAAATACAAATGGCTGTGTCCGCGGTTGTCCAACTACTATTTCTTTTTATTATGGCTCTTTCTCTGGGCGCCTCTCGTTTAGCCTTTTTTAGGGCTTTCTGCACTCCGAATTTTTAGTTAATTTTTTCCTCAATTTAATGATTTTTTTTATTATCTCAATATGAGAATAAACAAGCTTTTTAAGTTGCATTGTTGGAATAAATGGAAGAAGGAAACAATATATTTTGTATATACTTGTTTACATACTTAATTATGTCATTAGCATTACACTTTGCATATATTTTTCAAGAATACAAAATAAAAGAAAGTAACAAAAATAAAAGAGAAAAATATTAGGTTAATTTGGTTTTACTTAATTGCTTAATTATTTAGTTTTGTTTTTTCATTTTAAGAAAAATTAACATGGTCAAGTATTAGAAAACTATTTTTTATTATATTTAGAACAAGCTAAAACTAATTTCTTATTTTATATTTATATATTATTTTCACACAACATTGTGCGAAATTGTTAAGTGTACTTTCTAAAATAAGAGAACAAATTGACTAAAATTTAAAAAATAAAAGAACAAGAATTGGATGTTTTATTTGTAAGAAAAGAATGTTGTAGTACAGTAAAAGGCCATTTACTTGGCCAAGTGATAATTGCATTAAGATTTTGAAATAATTGATTCAAATTTTTAAGGGTTAGTTAAAAATATAAAATTGAAATACAATTTTGTGAATAAAACTGTTTTCCTTGTAAATAAACATATTTTTAAGCAAACAATTGAATGACTCATTAGAAATATATGAGATGGAAATATAGTAAACTTATGCATGTTATAGTAAACTTATGCATGTTATTATTAGTTGTACTGATCATTAATATTTATTTACTGTCCAATTCATTGATTTCAAATATGATTAAGGTATAGGTAGCATATCTCACATGATAATAATAATAATAATAATAATAATAATAATAATAATAATAATAATAATAATAATAATAATAATAATAATAATAAACCCCATCTCTCCAGGTTATGGATCTTAGCGGTGCTAAATGGGCAAATACTGGAATTTATTAGGTCAACATCGACTCATTTCAACTTGGAATCTATTGCCTAATAGTGAAGTCGAGAATCCATAATAATTTTGATTTTCTTTGGCTTGAGGACTGAAAAAATAAGAGAGGAAATAAGAAAAATGAGAGAATTCTTTTTTTAATTTTCATAATAATTAAAAATATAATTGTTACATTTTATCCATTAAGACATGTTAAAATATATATTTTTTTTGGAGAATATAATCCTACAATGAAAATATATATAAAAAAATAGTGACATATAAGTGAGTAGATTAAACCTTAATATAGGGGACTTTTTACAAAAATAACATAAAATCTAAAAGTTTTTTCAAATTTACAGGACTTAAAATTTTTTTTTCAATTTTACATATCGGAAAACTTTTTTTTTTTTTTTGAAAAAATACGGTGGTTACGGTCCACATTGTGCAAAATGTCTAACTAAAAAGTTATGAAAGAGAATTCAAATTATATACAAGAATCAGTTGCTATAAACTTCTCTCAATCATAAAATTATGTCAAATACAAAACAAAATTATTGGTTGACCACCATGCATTTTTTTTATTAATATTTTTAAAATTTTATATAATTAAAATTAATTAATTAATTAAAATATAATTTATGTTAATTAATTTTAATTTATATTATTTTAATTTATATTTTATATACATGCTTTTATATATTCTATTTAATTTATATCTTTAAAATAATTTTAACATATACCATAAAAAATTATTTAAAAAATTAATATATAGCATAATTAATATTTTTATACATATATATATGCATCTATTTATATGCAATATATAACTAAATATAATTAAATATATACTAATATATATTAGTTAATTTGTAGTAAAAAAAATTAATATATAAATTAATATATATTGATATATGTTACATTTAACAACATATATTCGTTGATTTACAAAATATATATAAATATACATACAATATATCAATTAATTTACAATAAAAATCAATATACAAATTAATATATGTTGACATATGTTATATATAATAACATATGTTAGTTTGATTTGTAAAAAAAATATCAAGTAAAAAAAATATCAATATATAACTAATATATTGTTATATATTCATATATGTTACATATAACAACATATATTAGTTGTTTTACAATAAAAAATTAATATATAAACTAATATATCTTAATATATGTTAATAAATATAGCATATATCAATATATATCAAATAATTTAAAGAAAAATAATAGAATACAAAGTTTATTCTCTATTTTGATTGTTTCTCATCTGTTTTACTCTGTTTTCTCCCTTACCAAAATATAACAGAGTAATACTAATAATTTCAAGGTGTTAGAGATAATATTTCAATGTGGTTTTTAATAATTTGAGATCATATTAAAGCGTCATTGATTTTTCCTCTATTAAAACTTTCGGTTGTCATTTGTTTGATTATGGCCCTAATACTCCATGAAATTGGAAGTTTCAATTAGCTAGAAAAATATTAATTATTCTTTTAAAATCTTGCAGGTATATCAACTCTCCATTGGAGCTGTATGTGGACTTTCTTGGCCATATGATCAAATCATAATTCAACTTCATGCTAGTAACAATATTGAAGCTAGGAACCAAAATTTTGATTAGAAATCAAGTCTCCGATAGCCATTAATTGCTTAAAACAAAGTAGATAGACGTAGAAAGCGAATTTATACCATTTGAGAGTCCAAAATTGAGAGGTTACATTTCAATTCTTGAATTGGTTACCTCTATGTGTATTATATATCTAGTATCTTAGTCTAAAGAAGATAAATAAAGTGAATGATATTTAAGAAATGAGATTTTGCAGGTGTGTATTTGACTGTGTATTTGACAAAGTGAGTTAGGGATTAAAATGTTCAATTTGGGGATTTTATTTCTCATTCGTTAAACACAATGTTTTGGTTAAAACACAACATGTTTTTTTTTTTTTGTTTAATCTGCATATCAAAACTCACCATTTTGATTGCATATCACCAACATAGAATTTTTAATATTTCATGCTATTTTAAAGAGTTGAGGCACAAGCATTTAGCCACAATCAAATAAGAGCTAACTTTCACCATCCCAAATAGTTTAGGGGCTCGAATTCACCAAATAGAAGTTGAGGGGCTTAGTATACAACTCACCTAAAATTGAGGGGTTTAATAGACAACTGAACTAAAGTTGGGGGGGGGGGGTGTTTTTTCTTTTTTGTAGTTTTCTACTTCACAATGTTATTTTAGTATGAGGAAACCATTATATTTATCCTCAACTGATAAGCGAAATTCGAACATATATTTTTCTATCAGTTTTAGCATGAATTGAGGTGAATTAATTTATTCTAAGCTTATTTATATATTTTAATTTGTTAATTTCTTGTACGTTTGTGCAAATTGAAATTTTAGACAAAATTGTACCATTAAAGCTTCAAGTGAGATTTCGATGGTGATAGTGTGCAAGATTGGAAAAGTGGTCTTCTGATAGAGGACATCTCAAGATTTTAAGAAAGGTATGGTTTCTCAAAATCTGAGTTCTTTTAGACTTCCAACTGAAAAGTCGAAATAGAGCTTAAAATATAAAAACAGATTTTCAGTCTAAGCCATTGAGAGCAATTGGGCCATAACTTGGATGTCTGAAGTCTAAAAGAGGTTATTCAAAAACCTAAAATCATCTACTTATCTGCTGGGGCTACAATTTTACTGAAGGAGTCAATTCAAGATAAGGCTTCTATCTAATAAAAAATTGGCTGAAAATTTTAAATTTGAATTTTGAATAGAGGTTGAGTAAGAGTAGGAGTTTAGTTTGAGGTAGTTGGGTGATACAACTTGAAGAGGACGTGAACATAGCGATCCTAGGGAATTTTTCTACTGCATTTTTTCATCTTTTCAAGGGCTGATTAGTTTTCCCACCATTGGAGATCAAAGGAAGAAAAAGATTGAGCTTGAAGAGGACTTCATCATCTCTACAAGATTCTTCATCTGTCTAGTTTGAACTCTCTATTTTGTTTAGATTTTTAAGTTTACATTTTCTTTAATGCTTTTGTTATTATTTGAATTGAATATTATTATGAATTTCATGTTTGGTTTCTTAATTTATATACTTTTTATGTTTAACTTAGTTATGAGCAACTAATCTCCTAAGTGAGATTAGGTGGATTTAGGATTGTGGATAATGGATATGGATTAATTTGATCACTATTAATTTCTTGAAATTGAAGTTTTATTGATTTTGATCTTAATACTTGTGATTGATTGGTCACCAATTACATGTTCAATTAAAATTAAATGTTGAGTAAAAGCTAAGTATGATTTTAGATTAAGAAATCAACAACTTAAGAGAGATAAAAGAATAATCTTAAGACCAATTTAGTTCCTTTGAGCTTGATATGTTTTTTTAGTTTATTGTTCATGAAAATAGAATTTATAAATTACATCAATCATTAATTTTCTTGCTTGAGAAAGAGGAAGATTAAAATTTAAGGAATTGGTAACTTTGATTCAAGAAAGATTCGAATTAGTTTGAAATATTATTTTTACTTATTTGAAATAATTCTAATAAAACATAATTATGCTTGATTATCTTAATTACTTGAATTTAAAATTTGAAATTTAATTTAAAGTTTGAATTAGTAGATAATTGTCTTAGTTTAATTTAATTTTGAATTTGAATTTAATTTTGAATTTTAAATCAAAATATTGTTAATTAATAATTTTCAAAATATCAACTTAATCTTTCTATTTTTTAAATAATAGTCAAATTGAATTATAGTTAGTCAAATTACTCATTCTCTGTGAGATTGACCTTTACTTTCACTTTATTACTTGTTACGAGCCGTACACTTGCGATTAAAATCGATGCACATATAAATCGACCAACAAGTTTTTAGCGTCGTTGCGGGGAAGGCGAAATTAATTTGATAACAGTAAGTTCGAAGAGGTTCTTAATTTGAAATTTATTTTAATTATTTTTATTTGCTTTTCTGCTGGAGTTATATGCACAGTAATAGACAAGCGGTATTAGAAGAATTTAATTCTGACATTGAAAAGAAGTGTAGAGAAAATAATAGAGCAAGAAGAGAGAGACTTCATTTGAAAAGAGAAGAAAGGGAACAAATACGTGCATATGAGTCTGTAGAAGCAGATAGTAGGGCTGAAGTGGGAGAAGCTAGTGACAAAGAAGTAAATATGGCGGATCCACAAGATCAATTTCAACTAAGAAATCTCACTCTAAGAGAACATGTCATGCCTAATGCTCAAATTGGGTCAAGCATCACTTGACCTGCAGTTAATGCTAACAATTTTAAACTTAAACCAGCTCTCATTAACATGGCTCAACAACAGTTTTTCTATGGCTTAAACCAGGAAGATGCTATTGCACACTTAATAAATTTTCTAGAAATTTTTGACACAATCAAGATGGATGGAGTCAGTGATGATGCAATTAGGCTACGTCTTTTTTTTTCTCATTAAAGAATAAGGCAAAAGCTTGGCTGCAAGAGCAAGCTGCTAGAACTTTCACCATTTAGGATGAACTTTCGAAATAATTTTTGATAAAATATTTTTCTCCTGGAAAAACTACAAAATTTGAAAATGACATCATCAGTTTTGTGCAGTATGATGGAGAGTCACTTTATAAAGCACGGAAAAGATTTAAATACCTTTAAAGGAAGTGTCCTCACCACAGAATTTTAGAATGACTGATTGTGCAAATATTTTATTTTCAATTATACCCTAATTCCAAAGTTATATCAATTTAGTATATGAAATTTATTTTTTGTTTACAAATCCATCCAATTTTATTTATTCACATGAGTTTGTTGACATGTTGTAATGATGTAGTTGTAAATAATATATACGAATTGATGACATGGACAAAATAAAAAAAAGTATTATACTTATCTCTGACTTAGATCACTTTTCAATCATATTCTTATTTAAAATGTAAATTTGAATTATTTTGTGTTTGTAATTATTTATTTAATTTTAAAAATTTAATCTAATTAATATATTTGTATTTCTATATTTATTAATATGTTTGTATTTTTATATTTATTTTTATTAACAAATCATTTTGTCTAATCTAATTTTTTAAATGAATGACAAAGATTAAAATGATATTTTAATATATTATTAAGTAGTTATAAAGTCTAGCATAATGCAATTTTAATAAAAAAAAAACTCAAAATAAATATTAATTTTTACAAATGATTTTTATAAAATAAATAAAAAGTTATTATTATATATTTTAAATATTAAAAAATATTTTTGCACTATATATACAACTTTAATTTTAGTTATTTTTAGATGTAAATAATATTTTTTTACTTAATATATAATTTTTATTGTTTTTAGTATTATAAAAAATGAGAATTAAAAAAATTCTTATTATTAAATTTTTATTTTTTAAAATAAAAATTAGATTTTCATTAAGCTAAATATAAAATAATATTTTTTTAATTATGTCACTGAATTCATTGAATCAATTATATTTAAAAAATCATTAATCAATTTGATTCATATATATAATTAGACATTTGTGATTTTTTTTAACTAAAAAAATCTCTCGACTGGAAATTAAAGAGAAAATTAAATTATACAATTTTTTAATATTCAATAAATATTTTTCAAATTAAAAATTAAAAATTAAAATTATGATAGAATTGAAAAAGTGACCTAAGTTTGGGATAGATATGATATTTTTCCTTTATTTTTTATATCACCAATTAATTTATATTATTTAAAATCATATCATTATAATGTGTCAGTAAACTCACACGAATAGGTAAGATTGGATAGATTTATAACAAAAAGTAAAGTTCATACAATAAATTGATACGACTTTGAAATTAAGATAGAATTAATAAAGTAACTTAGGCTGATGATAGATAGGATGGTTTTTCCTTTTAGTAATGCTTAACCCTAGAATCCATTTCACATTGTTGTTTCTCTTAGAAGAAGCTTGCACATGCATTGTAGAGTAGAAAGAGCATGCAAAGTCATAATTATTCGAGATGTTTAAAGAGTTTGAAAGCTAATGTTTTAGAGATTATTATTTGTTGTGAACAGGAACTCTTCATATAAACTAAGGGAAGAGTAGAAAAGCTCAAATTATTTCTTCTTCATATTTTTTTAGCCAAAATAAATAATAATTTTTGCAGTTTAAATTCTTAAAGAATTTTGGAAGAAGGGATTGGTGATTTAACATGTAAAACCGGGTTGTAACAATAAGAAGTATTGAAAATTTTAAAAATAAAAACATTAAAGCCAATTACTTTTATTAATCTTACATAGTATAGTACTCACTGTGCTCACTGTGGAAGCCAGTGGACACATGTCCACCCATTTTCTATAGCATTGGCTCCAACATTTTAGGTTACAATTATGCTTATTGATTGTATAGGTTATAGCACAATATTTGCATGTTTGACTATATTAATAAACATTTTGGTTATTCCTTTTATAGACCATGGCTTTTTTTTTGCACAATGAACACTTGGAGTACAATAACTCTCATCAAAGTAAAAGTAATTTAATCAAAGTATGATTACATTACTTCAAAGTATGAGTACTCTATTTATGAGTTGAATATATCATTTAAACTTGATTGCATCCATCAAAGTGTTGGGATCTTTGTCAATAATAATTAATTGTATAAATCAATACATAATAGTAAGAAGCAATGAATAATCACACAAATAAGAGACATAAGATTTAACGTGAAAAATCTTTCTGTGTAGAGAGAAAAACTAAGGGACAAGCTCTGAAATAAAATTTACTATTTCAATGAAATCAAGTACAATAAATTTTCAAGTAATCTATATTTGAGTCACTCTTTGGATGATCATACCAAAAAACTAGAGAATAATTTTCTAAAATTAAAAACTACTTAAAATCTTTTTCTCTCTCTCTTATTTCTTTTCTTCTCTCCTTTTTTTTTCACTTATATTTAAAATTGAAGAAGGAAAGCTATTTATAGATTTTCCTAACATGTGTGAACATCCTAATGTTTACTATTCAAATTTCAGCGACTATTCCATTTACTGCTAAAAAATTATGTTTAATATTTTTTCAATTTTTTAATAGATTGGATAAGCCAACAATCTCCCTCTCCAACCCATGAGAAGATATTCACACATCTATTGCTCAATTACCAGTCAGTCTCACCATCTTAGTGTAGAACTGATGCTTGTTATGAGTCATTACTTTGGTCAATATATCAACTGAATTTTTGTCAGTATGAATCTTATTCAATAACATCTCTTGATTATTCACCACTTTACGAATTCAATGGTATCTCACATCAATATGCTTAGTCCGACTATGGTATGTGGCATTCTTGCTTAAATTTAGAACACTTCGACTATCACAGCTTATCATATACTCATCTTGCTTCAAACCTAATTCAAGAAACGTTTTCAACTAAAGTATTTCTTTACTTGCTTTAGTCAAAGCTATATATTTTGCCTCAGTTATGGGTAGAGCAACAAACTTTTATAATTTAGATTGTCATGATATAGCTCCTCCTATAAAAGTAAATACATACCACGATGTCGACTTTCTGCTATCAAGGTCACCTGCCATATCCATATCTGCATATCCTTCTAGAATTAGTTTTGAGCCTCCAAAGCATAAACACATTTTAGAAGTATCTCTCAAATATCTGAGAATTCATTTGACCGCCTTCCAGTGATTTTTACCAAGATTTGAGAGAAACCTGTTGACTAAACCAACAACATGAGTAATATCTAATTTGGTACAAACCATAGCATACATTAAATTCCCAAATATAGTGGAGTAAGGAATAACTGTCATTTCTTCCATTTCCTTTTGTGTAGAATGATAAGATTTATTGCTAAGTATAAAATGATTAGCAAGAGGTGTGCTAACTGGCTTATCATTCTTCATATTGAATCTACTTAGAACCTACTCAACATACTTCTCTTGTAACAACCATAACTTCTTAGCTTTCATTTCACGAGTAATGTGCATGCATAAAATTTATCGTGTTGGTCCCAAATCCTTCATATCAAAGGAGCCAAATAACTCATTTTTAGACCACTAATTATCATAGCATCTTGTCCTACTATCAACATATCATCCACATATAGCAAAAGAATGATAATTTTACCATATGAAAATATCTTGAAATACACACAATAATCTGCTTTCATTATGGTATAGTCATGACTCACCAGAAAAGAGTCAAATTTCTTATACCATTGTCTCGAAGCCTATTAATTTCAATCCATATAAACTCTTCTTCAATCTACAAACCATGTGTTCTCCTTTTACTTCAAATTCCTCTAGTTGCTCAATGTAGATTTCTTCCTCCAAATCACAATAAAGGAATGTAGTTTTCATATCAAACTGCTTAAGCTTAAGATCCAAGCTAGCAGTCAAACTAAGGATCACTCGAATAGAGCTCATCTTCACAATAGGAGAAAAGATTTCATCAAAATTAACCCCTTTTTTCTACCAAACAAGCTTTATACTTTACTAGCTTCTCTCTCTCCATCATAAACTTGTACACAAATTTATTCTTCAAGGCTTTTTTATCTTCTAAAAGTTCAACAAGCTCATAAGTATTGTTCTTTTTTAAAGAACTCATCTCCTTCTGCATTATTTTCATCAACTGAGTCTTCTCTTTATGATTTTGAACCACCTAGAAGCTTTTTGGCTCCCCCTCTTCAGTAACTGTTATATACTTAAAACTGGAATATTTGATAGATGAATGATGTGCTATGGTTGACCTTTTGACTTGAGGTTCTTCTACAATCTGAGGAGAAAGGGGCTACTCCCCCTGCTCAACATCATCATCAACATCAACTAGTGCTGGCATATCATAAATCCCAAGTTCTTCAAGCAACTCTCCTTCATCTGTGGTATTTCTTATTGAAAGAGAGATTAATACGAGAAGAGGAATTTCATTATTGCTTGTATTCTTCTATGATGTCGCAAAGTCCTCCAAGGTCTTGTGTTCATAGAAGATTATATCTCTGGACCTAATGAATTTCTTCTTCACTGGATCCCATAACTTGTATCCAAATTTTGCATCTCTATAGCTTAAAAAAGTAGAACAACTTTATCATCAAGTTTTTGTCTTTGCTCTTTAGTCACATGTGTTAGTCCAATTACTCTATTTTTGATATTAGGCATTCAAATTGAATTAAACTAATATTTGTATTAAGTTACACTTTGCAGAAAGTTAATTTTTGAAGAAACCATGAGAAGTCTGATCGAACCATCGAGAAGCTCGATTGGAAATTCAATGACAAAAATGAGACAATTCACACAGAAGGATTCACGGTGCAAAGTACTCTCAAAATCTCACCGTACCACATAAAGTCCGATCGGACTATTAGCTAAAAAATGAGACAACTCAGACAGAAGATTTTACGGTCAGAAGTACTCCAAAATTCTCAGAGTACCATAGAAGTCTGACCGTACCAACAAGAATTTTGAAAGGACCTCCCTAGAAAATTTTGGTAAAATCATCCAGTAAGGTTCCCGACCAGAGGTACGCTCAAAATTTAAATGGACCATAAATGTTTCGACAGGACCAGATATAAGTTCGACTTGAATATTTAAATATTACACAAGTCAGAAGCCGTTGCATCTTTACTCAATTAGTGGAAGCCACATGGATAAACTGTTGAAAGAGCATTAAGCAGAATTTCAAATGTTGCGACTGGACTACTATGTTTCCAGATCAAAATTAAGAAATTTTGATCGAACCTATCTAAGATCGACTATGAAATTTCTCTGGCCAAGAAATTAGTAGAAGATAAGAATCAAATATGTTGGACCACATCTCAAATGGCTATTTCATGGTTTGTAGGATATATATACCATAAGATACTTCATTTTTAAGTAGAGTTGTGATTGTAATAGCCTACTAAATATCTTTATTTTCTTGGCATCAAAAATTACATCTTGTATTGATAGAGTGTTGGTTGTGAGCATTAAACACCATTTTAAGTTTAAGTGTGAGCTTGGAAACACTTAGGTTGTGAGAGTGAGCCTGAAAAAAAACTCTTGTAAGGGTTGTGATGATTATACTCAAACAATTGTATAGTTGGGTGTGAGCTAGAGAAAAGACCAAGTTAGAGTTAAGCTTGTAAAAACTCAAAACTAGTAGAATATTAACAAGTTATTAAGAAAATAAATGTAGGATCAAGGTAAATTCGAACCACTATAAATCTTTATGTTCTTTATTCTATTCTCTACATCTTCTATATTTCTTGATTGTGAATTTTTAATTTACCATCACTTCTTCAAATTCACTAATTTACTCTCCCATCTTGGTTGCCATCTTGGGATACCAATTGGTATCAGAGCTTAAAGATTTCTTAAACTTAATTGTGATATTTCACAATGGCAACTTGTTCTTCATCCACCTCAAATTCTCATAGAAGTGTTAACTTTATTCTTAAACCCTATTTTGATGGAACAAATTACTCCTATTGGAAACACAAAATGTATTTGTTTCTAGATAGTGAAGGAATTGAGCTTTGGGATTTTATAGAAAGTGAATGAAAACTTCCTACTCATGAAGTTGAAGGTGTCCAAGTTCCTCTTCCTAAATCACAATGGTCAAGTGCCAATGTGAATGATCGGTTCAAGAATAATAGAGCCACCTCCGTCTTGATGAATTCTATTTCAAGAGAAGAAGGTGGGAGAGTTTAACATCTCACGTGTGCTCATTGCATTTGGAACATACTTGAGAACTATCATGAGGGCACTACCAAAGTGAGGTTTACTAAGATGTAAATTCATGTCCATGAGTATGAGCTATTCAAGATGAAACCTAATGAAAATATCACAAACATGACAAATTGTTTGCTTGCCATTATCAACGAACTAAAGAAGTATGGCAAGGTATATGATCAAGGTGATGTAAATAGCAAAATCTTGAGAGCTCTAAGAGCAAGAAAGAGCTTTGAATCAAAAGTCTCCTCCATTGAAGAAGCTCATGATCTTAGCCCCTTGAGAACTGATGAGCTTGTGGGAAAGTACTCACCTTTGAGCTATACAATGAAAAAGAAGAAAAACAAGGTGATAAAGAGGAGGAAACCAATAGCTCTCAAAGCAATCAAAGAAGTTGAGAGCTCAAGCAATGAAGATAGTGATGAAGAAGAAGAAATGGCAATGTTCTAAAAAAGAATGAATGATTGGAAGAGAAAGAGAAGATTACAAACTAGTAAAGGTACCGTCTCTAAACCCTCTTTCAAAGATAAAGATAAGAAAAATGAAGTAAATTTCTATAAGTGTGGTAAATCCGGTCACATCAAATCGGATTGCTTCAAGTTGAAAAATAAGAAGAAATGGGTAAAGAAAAGAAGAAATCACTGAATGCCACATGGGATGATTCTTCCTTAAGTGAAGAAGAAGAGGAAGGAATTACAAATCTATGTCTCATGGCTATTGAGGATGACTCCAATGAGGTAGGTACCCAATCCTTAAACTCAGTTGCATATGATAATGAAGTGACGAGTTAAATGATAGTGATTTCATTGAACATATGAACCTTAGAGTAGAAAAATATTTTTCTAAAATGAAATTCTATAAGAATAAATGTTCTAAGTTGGAGAAGAATTTTGTGTGCTTAAAAAATTCTACACTAGAGTTAAAAACCTCAAATGAACACTTATTAAAATCAATAGATAAATTGAATAAAAATTCACATGGCCTAGAAAATATAATTAAGGAAAATAAAATTTTGAAAAATGAACTAAAAGAACTAAAAGAATCAATTTCAAAATTTCATAAGGGAAAAGAAGCTCTAGATACATTGATAGATAATCAAAGGCTACCCTCTTTAAAATATGGATTAGGATTCAATGTCTCATTTAATACTACATCTAGTATAGCAACATTTGTAAAAGGATCTATAACTCAAACTTCTATTGTTGAAGTTGCAAAGAATAAAAATGCACACACCAAGCCTAAGAGTCCCAAAAAGACTACTCAAGGCTCACTAGAAAATAGAACTAGGTTTTCAAGAGCAAATCATGCATTTATGTATACTAGACATATACATATGCACAAAGATGCACAAAAGCAATCACACACTTGCAATTATATACATAGCACATTGAATGTCAATAGGAAAGTACATAAATATAGAACATTGTATCAATGCACATCTTGTATGAAATTTGGACATAAAAGCACTTTTTGCTATATTAGAAAGGCTCATCTCAAGTTAGAAAATCCTTTTACTACTAACCCCTAGAACCCAATTTTATTTAGGTACCTAAAAAAAGATGAACATTATTAATTTGTAAGTATGCCTAAAATCTATTATCAATGAAAGCACATGGCTTGTGGATAGTTGATGCTCAAGGCACATGACGGGCAATGCAAAGTTCTTTATAATACTTACTCACAAACATGAAGGTAATGTCACTTTTGAAAACAATGCTAAAGGTAAGATTATTGGTATTGGTTCCATTGGCATGCTAGATAAAAATTTGATTAAAAATGTATGGCTTGTTGATAGTTTGATGTTAGTGTATGTGCCCTAGGCCATTTATTTGGATCTTTATGTTATACATTCATTATTAATAAATGAGGTTTTATTATCATTATTGTTTGTTTGCATGTTACACAATTTTGATATTTGTCCCTGGTTTATTATTGTTATAGAGATAAAAAAAAATAATTCTTAACCAGTATGAACATTGTTTTGATAATCATTAGATGGTTATGTGTATAGTGATACAAATCAATTTCATAGATACTTGTTAGAGAACAATGTATTGGATAGACCCATCATGAGATTACTACATGGGTTAGTGTCATAAGTAAATCTCATGATAGTTATGTATTAATTCTTTGACTTGAGATTGTCATAGTTTCCAATATAAGGACTATTATATTTTGACATGATCAAACATTATCCGTAACTGGATAGTAATAAAGGTTATGTTCATATATGATAGAAATTATGTAGAGGATAATGAACAATCAAGATAGAATTTGTCCCTCTCTTTGAGAGAGATATCTTTTGGGCCCCTCGATAAGTGAGACTGTGAAATGCATGGCCGTGCTCAAATGAATTGATAGTGTGATCAATTTCATTTGTTTTTATCAGTCTACTTGGAGATCGAGTAATCATAAGTTTGGACAATATAAGTATGACGTTGACCATGACTTATGTTCAAGCTAGATATCGTGTGACAAAGGGATTAATGCATATACTATTATTAGGCAAATTGGACATTCCTTATATTAATTGGGTAGTTGTAACGCCTTGCTAGAGGCCAATTATGACTTGTTGATTTAATAGAGATTAAATTGACTGCCAATTAATATGGGCCTATCGGGTCACACACAAGAATGCGTTTTGGGCTGGATATAATATTAATAATATTAATATTAGATATTAATATTTATTATTATTATTATTTTCGTTTTTATATATATATATATTATTAGATAATATATTCAGAATCCTAATTAGATTTGGATTCTGAATTTGACTTACCTTATCCAATTATATATATTATTAGATAATGTATTCAGAATCCTAATTAGACTTGGATTCTGAATTTGACTTTCCGTATCCAATTTTGAATTGGATTCTGGAGTGATTATATTCACTCCAGACGTTAAGTCTTCTCAGAGGTAACAATAAAAACAAAGAGGAACGAAAAAGGTAACCCTAATACGTTTTTAGAGAAAACGTTTTTCCAGCCTTCGCCGTTGCAGAGAGCTAGCACTCCAAACGGTAGCATTCGTGTGGATACGCGATAGAGGGTGTTTCGCGATCGAGGCATCTCTTCAAAACTGTGATTTCGAATCATCAACAGGTTAGTTCTTTGAACACTTTTGTCGAATTAAACGAACAGCATGGATCCTGGTGGGAAATCAGAGATCAAATATTTTTCCGCTGCGTGTTTTTGTTTGCAGTGATCTCTATGATTTCCTAACAGTGGTATCAGAGCCACTTGTTGTTTTCGTTTAAGTCGAAAATGCCATGTTGATATGATTATGGTGATATATATTGTTTACGTACGGCATGTTAACTATAAAACTCTAATTTGTTTTTCATATGATGAGAAAGGATTGGTTTTTGGTTTCGTTTCTGTAAAACCCTAATTCGTTTTTCATATGATGAGAAAGGATTGGTGTTTTTAATTTCGTTTTCATGAGATGATCACGTATATATGATTGGTTGATTAAAATGATTTTCATATGATGAAAACGATTAAGTTTATATGTGATATAAACATTTGGTAATGATTATGTATTGGGTTGTACATATTCGAAATAAAACAGTAAGAAGGTTAATGAGATTAACGGTTCTGTTTTAGGGTTTCACCAAAGAAAAATGTTAATGAGATTAACGTTTCTGTTTGGCTTCGAGGGGCGCTGCCCCTTCGGAACCCCGCCCGCTGACCGGCCAGCGGGAGCCCCGCCCGCTAACCGGCTAGCGGGACCGCCGTATGTTCGCGCCCTATAGTTCGTTACCGCGACATTAAGAATGTCAATATATTTGTTTCTATTTAACATGTTGGTGATGAATATGTTATGTTTGTTTGATGTCTTGGCATGGTGCATAGCATGGCCTTATGACCTATGTGATTGGTTTATTCATATCTTTATTTTGGGTAAATACGGCCTGCGTGTCGTTTATTTTGTTGTAATTTATTTTACTAGTAGTTAGATTTTCTTTTATTGTAATATATGAAGATTCAAGCTACAATGTTTGTGATGGAGATTCATACCAAGGAGAAGATGGTTCCATGGTGATGGAAGCACAAGCTCAAGTTTTGAAGATATGTAATATTGCAAGTGTTGTAATAGATAGGTTTTTCACCTAGGGTTGCCTTTATGATCTTCATTTGGTCTCTTGAAGATCATATTTAGTTTGGCCATGCTATGTCACGTTTACATATTTTGTCATTTGGTATATGATGCTTATGTGATAAATTATATATATGCATATAGGATGCTAAAATATAATGATATGTAATGCAAGACATGATAATAATTTAGTTGAACCCTCATTAATAATTTAAGTCTAAATGCCATCCACGTTTTGAACACCTATCAAAACTAAGATTGTATTAAAGTAGGTATTGCCAAAGCAATATGCTTTAAACATTCCTAGCTAAGTAGGATGAGTAATAGTGCTACTCATATGTTTTAAAATTGGTTAGACTTAATTAGGCTATCAAAATGGTTTTGGGCCTAAGGCATTAGATGGAATTCAACATGCTATGATATATGATGTCAATATTCCATAATTACTAAGAGTTACATGAGATGTAATTGGTAAAGATGTTACCTACCTAAATAACTTGATTTTAAGCGTCACGCCAAAGCTGAGTTTAGAATTAAGTGAAATACGGATCTTAGCCTACTAAAATATTTCTTTAGAGGGTTATATTTTTTAGTAGGAGTTTAAATAATTTTAACCTCATTATTAATTAAAATTTGACTTTGCATATTTATCAACAGATGGCTGCTAATAACAATTCCACCTTATCACTGCGATCTATCCTTGAGAAGGAAAAACTGAAAGAATGTGGGACTAATTTTGTTGACTGGTTTAGGAACCTGAGAATTGTTCTCAAACAAGAGAAAAAGTCCTACGTGCTTGATGAAGCTATCCCTGACCCACCTCCTGCCGATGCTTCTAATGCTGCTAAGAGTAAGCATAAGAAGCATGTGGATGATTCCAATGACATAGGATGTCTTATGTTGGCTACTATGTGTCCAGGACTTCAGAAGGATCTGGAACACTTAGAGGCTTATGAGATGAGTGTGCATCTCAAACAAGCTTTCCAACAACAGGCTAGGCAAGATAGGTTTAACACCGCTGTTGCATTATTTGACTGCAAAATGTCTGAAGGTGAATCTGTTAGTGCTCATGTTTTGAAGATGAAAGGCTATCTAGATCACCTTGCTAGACTTGGATATCCCCTGAGTTTAGAACTCTCCACGGATTTGATCCTACATTCATTGCCTAGCAGTTTCTCACAGTTTGTCATGAACTATAACATGAATGACATGGAGAAATCCATTCCTGAGCTACATGGTATGCTCAAAACTGCTGAGGGGAATATCAAAAAGCCTACCCAAATATTGAATGTCAATATTAAACAAATGAAAAAGAAAGCCAAAGATACTAAAGGCAAGGGTAAGGCAAAAGGTGCTAAAGGGTCCAAGGGACAAGCTAAACCAAAACCTGTACCTAAGGCTAAAGTTCCTAAGGAAGGGACTTGTTTCCATTGCAACAAGCGTGGGCATTGGAAGAGAAATTGTCAACTCTATTTGGATGAGTTAAAGAAGTTGAAGGGTAGTGCGACTACATCTTCAGGTATTTATGTTATAGAAATTAATTTATCTATTCCTTCTTCCTGGGTATTAGATACCGGATGTGGATCTCATATTTGTACAAATATGCAGGGACTCAAAAGGAGTAGGATGCTGAAGAAGGGCGAAGTGGACCTACGTGTTGGCAATAGAGCAAGAGTTGCTGCTATAGCTGTAGGAACTTATGAGCTTGTTATGCCCAATGGGTTTTTGTTAATTTTGAACAATTGCTTTTATGTTCCTACTATGAGTAGGAATCTTATTTTAGTATCTGTTTTGGATGATGAAGGTTATTCATTTTTGATTAAGAATAAGAAATGTTCTATTTTTGATAAAAATGATCTGCTTTATGGTATTGCAAATTCTTATAATGGCCTTTATATCCTTAATCTTGATGATTCTAATGGTAATTATATCTATAACATAACTTCTAAGAGAACTAAGCCAAATGAGTTAAACCCTACTTATTTATGGCATTGTCGCCTTAGCCATATAAATGAGAAACGCATTTCTAAGCTCCATCAAGATGGATTATTAGATTCATTTGATTTTGAATCATTTGAAACATGTGAGTCTTGTTTGCTTGGTAAGATGACAAAGGATCCTTTTACTGGTCATAGTGAAAGGGCTAATGATTTATTGGGCTTGATACATACAGATGTATGTGGTCCTTTTAGCATTAGTGCCAGAGGAGGATTTTGATACTTCATTACTTTTACTGATGATTTCAGTAGGTATGGCTATGTCTACCTAATGAAACATAAGCATGAGTCTTTTGAAATATTTAGAACTTTTCAAAATGAAGTACAAAATCAACTTGGTAAAACAATTAAACTACTTCGATCAGATCGAGGTGGTGAATATTTGAGCCAAGAGTTTGATGATCATCTAAGGGATTGTGGAATTGTTTCACAACTGACTCCTCCAGGAACTCCACAGTGGAATGGAGTTTCTGAAAGGAGAAATCGAACTCTATTAGATATGGTTCGATCAATGATGAGTCAAGCGGATCTTCCTTTATCTTTTTGGGGTTATGCCTTAGAGACAGCTGCATTCATTCTGAACCGTGTACCATCTAAGGCGGTTGAAAAGACACCATATGAGATATGGACAGGTAAGACACCTAGTTTGTCTTTTCTTAAGATTTGGGGTTGTGAAGCTTATGTGAAAAGACCAGTTTCAGATAAGTTAGCTCCAAAGTCTATCAAATGTAATTTTGTGGGGTATCCTAAGGAAACTAAAGGATACTATTTCTATACTCCTTCAGAGAACAAAGTGTTTGTTGCTCGAAATGGGATCTTTTTGGAAAGGGAATTTCTTTCTAAGAGAACTAGTGGGAGTATAGTAGAACTTGAGGAAACTCAAGTACCACAAGAAATCATTGAGCCGTCTATAGAGCCTATTTCAGAACCACAAATAGTTGTGGAGTCTGAAGATGTAACACAAATCCCTCGCAGGTCTGATAGGACACGTCGTCATCCAGAGAGATATGGATTTCTTGTGACTGATGATAGTGAAGTAATGCTCATAGATCAAGATGAGCCTACTACCTATCAAGAAGCTGTATCAGGTCCAGATTCAGACAAATGGCTTGGAGCCATGAAATCTGAGATGCAATCTATGTTTGACAACCAATTTGGTCTTTAATTGATCCTCCAGAGGGTATTAAGACTATTGGTTGCAAATGGGTTTTCAAGAAGAAAACTGACATGGATGGGAATGTGCAGACCTATAAAGCAAGGCTTGTTGCAAAAGGTTTCAAGCAAACTCATGGTATAGACTATGATGAAACCTTTTCACCAGTTGCTATGCTTAAGTCTGTTAGAATTCTCATTGCCATTGCAGCATACTATGATTATGAGATATGGCAAATGGATGTCAAAACCGCTTTCCTTAATGGAAACTTGCTTGAGGATGTGTATATGACACAACCTGAGGGTTTTGTAAATCCTGAGAATTCTACAAAGGTTTGCAAGCTTCAAAAATCCATTTATGGATTGAAGCAAGCATCTCGAAGCTGGAATCTTCGTTTTGATGAAACAGTTAAGAACTTTGGTTTCATCAAGAATGAAGATGAACCTTGTGTCTACAAGATGGTTAGTGGGAGTGCAGTAGTGTTTTTAGTCTTATATGTGGATGACATATTACTCATTGGGAATGATATCCCTACCTTGCAAAAGGTTAAGACTTGGTTAGGGAATTCTTTCTCAATGAAAGACTTAGGTGAGGCTGCCTATATCCTTGGTATAAAGATCTATAGAGATAGATCTAGAAGGATAATTGGCCTGAGTCAAAGTACATACATAGATAAAGTGTTGAAGAGGTTCAACATGCAAGATTCCAAAAAGGGATTCTTGCCTATGTCTCATGGCATTCATCTCAGCAAGAGTCAATGTCCTATGACATCTGATGAGCGAGATCGAATGAATAAGATTCCTTATGCTTCTGCTATAGGATCTATTATGTATGCCATGCTATGTACTAGACCAGATGTCTCATATCCATTAAGCGCAACTAGTAGATTTCAAGCTGATCCTGGTGAAGGTCACTGGACAGCTGTCAAGAATATTCTTAAGTACCTTCGAAGGACTAAAGATGTATTCTTGGTTTATGGAGGTTTGGAAGATGAGCTAGTTGTAAATGGTTACACAGATGCTAGTTTCCAAACTGACATAGATGATTTTAGATCGCAGTCAGGTTTTACATTCACATTGAATGGTGGAGCTGTTAGTTGGAAGAGCTCAAAACAAAGCACTGTGGCTGATTCTACAACAGAGGCTGAGTATATAGCAGCATCAGATGCAGCTAAGGAAGCAGTCTGGTTGAAGAAATTCATCACTGAGCTAGGAGTGGTGCCTAGCATTGCAAATCCTGTGGACATTTATTGTGACAACAATGGTGCCATAGCACAGGCAAAAGAGCCTAGATCTCATCAAAGGTCTAAGCATATACTCAGGCGTTTTCACCTCATTCGAGACATTATCGATAGAGGAGATATCAAGATATGCAAAGTTGACACAAATGATAACATAGCAGATCCATTAACAAAGCCTCTCTCACGGGTCAAGCATGATCAGCACACTAGATCTATGGGTCTTAGAAATTTGTAGGCCTAGTGCAAGTGGGAGATTGTTAGTGTATGTGCCCTAGGCCATTTATTTGGATCTTTATGTTATACATTCATTATTAATAAATGAGGTTTTATTATCATTATTGTTTGTTTGCATGTTACACAATTTTGATATTTGTCCCTGGTTTATTATTGTTATAGAGATAAAAAATAATAATTCTTAACCAGTATGAACATTGTTTTGATAATCATTAGATGGTTATGTGTATAGTGATACAAATCAATTTCATAGATACTTGTTAGAGAACAATGTATTGGATAGACCCATCATGAGATTACTACATGGGTTAGTGTCATAAGTAAATCTCATGATAGTTATGTATTAATTCTTTGACTTGAGATTGTCATAGTTTCCAATATAAGGACTATTATATTTTGACATGATCAAACATTATCCGTAACTGGATAGTAATAAAGGTTATGTTCATATATGATAGAAATTATGTAGAGGATAATGAACAATCAAGATAGAATTTGTCCCTCTCTTTGAGAGAGATATCTTTTGGGCCCCTCGATAAGTGAGACTGTGAAATGCATGGCCGTGCTCAAATGAATTGATAGTGTGATCAATTTCATTTGTTTTTATCAGTCTACTTGGAGATCGAGTAATCATAAGTTTGGACAATATAAGTATGACGTTGACCATGACTTATGTTCAAGCTAGATATCGTGTGACAAAGGGATTAATGCATATACTATTATTAGGCAAATTGGACATTCCTTATATTAATTGGGTAGTTGTAACGCCTTGCTAGAGGCCAATTATGACTTGTTGATTTAATAGAGATTAAATTGACTGCCAATTAATATGGGCCTATCGGGTCACACACAAGAATGCGTTTTGGGCTGGATATAATATTAATAATATTAATATTAGATATTAATATTTATTATTATTATTATTTTCGTTTTTATATATATATATTATTAGATAATATATTCAGAATCCTAATTAGATTTGGATTCTGAATTTGACTTACCTTATCCAATTATATATATTATTAGATAATGTATTCAGAATCCTAATTAGACTTGGATTCTGAATTTGACTTTCCGTATCCAATTTTGAATTGGATTCTGGAGTGATTATATTCACTCCAGACGTTAAGTCTTCTCAGAGGTAACAATAAAAACAAAGAGGAACGAAAAAGGTAACCCTAATACGTTTTTAGAGAAAACGTTTTTCCAGCCTTCGCCGTTGCAGAGAGCTAGCACTCCAAACGGTAGCATTCGTGTGGATACGCGATAGAGGGTGTTTCGCGATCGAGGCATCTCTTCAAAACTGTGATTTCGAATCATCAACAGGTTAGTTCTTTGAACACTTTTGTCGAATTAAACGAACAGCATGGATCCTGGTGGGAAATCAGAGATCAAATATTTTTCCGCTGCGTGTTTTTGTTTGCAGTGATCTCTATGATTTCCTAACATTTGAAACACAACTTGCTTAGTGTTAGTCAACTATGTGATAAAGGATATCATGTAAATTTTGACTCTAAAGGATGTAAGATTATCAATTCAAATGGTGAAATTTCATTTAAAGGTGTTAGAATTAACAACACATATAAAATTGACATACATTTCAATAATTCATTTGAACGTTTGATTTCCATCAATAATGATGCTTAGTTATAGCATTGAAGACTAGGACATGTTAGTATGGATCTTTTAAAATGTATTAGTAAAGAAGAACTAGTTGATGGTCTCCTTAGAATAAAATTTCACAAAGATAGAACATTTGAACCTTGTCAACTTGGTAAGCAACATAAAAGCTCATTCAAATCTAAGAATGTTGTAAGAACTTCTAGGCCTTTAGAACTCATTCACTTAATTTGTTTGGACCTAATAGAGTTGCTAGCCTAGGTGGCAAGTTATATGCATTTGTATTTGCTGATGATTGCTCAAGATTTATATGGGTAAATTTCTTAACTCAAAAGAGTGAAGCTTTCAATCATTTTAAAACATTTGCAAAAAGGGTTCAAAATGAAAAAGGCTATGTAATCATATCTATTAGAAGTTATTATGACAAAGAATTTAAAAATGAAAATTTAAAAAATTTTTACAATGAATTTGGTATTTTACATAATTTTTTGGCTCCTAGAACACCACAACAAAATGGTTTAGTTGAAAGGAAAAATAAAAGTTTGGTTGAAATAGCTAAGACAATGCTCAATGAGTATGATTTGCCATCTTACTTTTGGGCGGAAGCTATTAACAATGCATGTTACATTTCAAATCGTGTTTACAAAAGACCATTAATAAACAAAACTTCTTATGAGCTATGGAATGGAAGAATATCCAAAATTTCATATCTTAGAGTATTTGGATGCAAATGCTTTATATTGAACATCAAGGATAATCTTGGAAAATTTTCATCCCAATCGGATGAAGGCATGGTTTTAGGATATTCATTATCTAACAAAGCATATAGGGTGTTCAATAAGAAAACTCTAGTAGTTGAAGAATCAATGCATATTGTCTTTGATGAATCCTCTAAACTTAATCAAAGGAAATGTAGTATTCTTAATGATTTTGTAGGTACTTTTGAACAACAATAAACAATTGATGTTTCAAAGAACAATCATGATGAACTAGAAGAAGAGACTCAAGAGCTACCCAAGGATTGGCAATGCAAGAAGGATCACCAAAAAGGACTCATCATTGGTGGAACATCAAATGGAGTAACTACTAGATCCAAAATTCAACATTTAAGTGTCAATTTTGTTTTATTTCTCAAATTGAGCCAAGGATTATTGAGGAGGCTTTTAGTGATGAATGTTGGGTGATTGCAATGCAAGATGAACTCAGCCAATTAAAAAAAAATAATAGGTGAAAACTTATTTCTAGACCTAAAGATCATCCAATTATAGGATGTAAAAGAGTTTATAGGAATAAACTTGATGAAAATGGTATCATTACTAAAAATAAAGCTAGATTGGTAGCTAAAAGTTATAACCAAGAGGAAGGCATTGACTATGATGAGACATTTGCTTCCGTTGCTATATTAGAAGCTATTAAAATTCTACTTGTATTTACATGTCATATGAATGTTAAACTTTTTCAAATGGATGTTAAAAGTGCATTTCTAAATGGATATATAAATGAGGAAGTTTATGTTGAATAACCTCCCAGTTTTGAAGACTATATACTTCCAAATCATGTTTTTAAACTTATTAAAGCACTATATGGATTGAAACAAGCTCCAAGAGCTTGGTATAACAGACTTATTGCATATTTGCTTGAAAATAATTTTTCAAAAGGAAAAGTGGACACAACTCTTTTTGTTAAAAAGAATAGCCATAACATCTTAATTGTACAAATTTATGTTGATGACATTATATTTGGGGCTACTAATGAATCTTTGTGCAAGAAATTTGCTTCTTGTATGACTAGAAAATTTGAAATGAGCATGATGGGTGAACTCAAATTCTTCCTTGGACTACAAATCAAGCAATGCAAAGATGAGATCTTCATCAACCAATCCAAGTACACAAAGGAACTCATCAATAAATTTGAAATGAATGGTTGCAAGACTAACAAGCCTCTCATGAGTACATCCTTAAAACTTGATAAAGATGATAGTGGTAAGGTAGTAGATGAGAAGAAATATTGAGGTATTATCGAATCTCTACTCTATTTAACCATTTTTAGACCCGATATTATCTATAGTGTATATTTATGTGCAAGATTTCAATCATGCCCTAAAGAATCACATTTAAATGCCACTAAAAGAATCTTGAAATACTTGAATGGTACATTGTATTTAGGACTTTGATATTCTAGAAATACATCATTTGATAATTTTAGGCTTTCAGATGTGGATTATGCCAGTATTCTTTTAGATAAAAAAAAAAAAGCACGACCAGGGCATGTCATTTTCTTGGCAAATGTCTAGCTTTATGGTTTAGCAAGAAACAAGTGTCGTTTGCTTTATCTACCGCAGAAGTTGAATATGTGGCTGCATATTTTTATTGCACTCAAGTCCTTTGGATGAAACAATAATTATTTGATTATAGAAAAACTTTTAATCATATTCCTATTAAATATGACAAAACTAGTGCCTTAAATCTATCCAAGAATCCAATTCAACATTCTAAGTCAAAACATATCGGTATTAGGCACCATTTCCTAAGAGATAAGTCTAAAATCAAAATGTCATCTTAAAATTCATTAATACATAAAATCAACTTGCTGACATATTCACAAAACTCTTAAATGAAGATAGAATAAACTTCATAAAATATTATTTGGGAATGATAGATTGAAGCACCATTTCATTAACTTGGAATTGCATGAAAACCTATTTCATTTCATAAAAATTTCTCATTGATATCTATTTTTGATCAAACTTTTATATCTTTAATTAAAATTACTCTTTTCTCCCAAAAATCTTGCTTTCAGACTTTTCCCGATCGGACCGACTAGAAGTCCGATCGTACCTTTTGAACATTCATGATTTTAAAATTTTTTGTACAGAATGACCATACTTTCCAAGGTATGATCGAGATTTTTTAAAATTTTTTGACCATTGTGCCTAAAACCAATATTCTGTTCGACCTTTATATAGTCTGACCGTACTTTTCAAAAATCTCAAATTTCACCACCGGACTTTTGTTAAGTTTGACCAGACTTTCACTCTGAATTCAAAAATTTCTAGCCGTTGAAACTCAATTAAAACGTACAAATTTTGTCTCCAACAGCTATAAACGGCTATTTTTCATATTAAACACTATAAATACCTTCTAATATCAGTATTTACATCTTTTTTATCAAACTCTGCACTCTTAAATACTCAAACACTCTCAACATACACTCTCTTCTTCATCTATTATCTTGAATTAAATCTTATGGCTCCTAAATAACATAAGAAGAAGGCTTCAAGAGCTGAGAAAGGCAAAGGTATTGCTGCCCCTTCTTAACAAGAAGAACCTCCTAGAAGAAGCCACAAGATAAGGTTTAGAGATGAGAAAGAAAGGTAAAGGTACGCAATCATAAAAGATAAAACCATTGAACCAAATCGTCTCTTCTCTACTCTCACTCTAGAGTCCTTAGGGATTGAGAATGACCTTTCTAGATCATGGTGATCTTGGTTGGGAAAGCTTAATCGATGAATTTCTTACTACTTTGGTTATTAGTAAGAAGAGCACTAACCCTTTAGGATTTTATGGGATATCCTTTAAGTTGTTTAATCAAGAGTATGGCCTCACTGGCCTCACTTTTGAGGATTTTTCTTCCATTTGGGGTTTTCAACTAGAAGGCATTTTTCGTATCTCAAACAACATCCTCACCTCTCAAAAACAAAAAGAATTTTGGACTAAAATTTTTATAGAAACCAATCTTCATAAATAATCAAATGCTAAACACCTTAGGACCCTCACCTATTGGATACTACATATGATTGTCACTTACACAATTGTTGCTAGGGAAGAGAGCAATGAGAAAGTAACCCAAAATGACCTACTTTTTCTTTATTGCTTGATTAGAGGTCAACCAATTCAAACAAAAAAATTCCTTGTTGACACTTTCCTACACATTAGGAAAACTAAATTAGGACTTATTCTTCTCTCTTCATAAGTGACCCAAATTGCTAAATATGTTGGTGCACTTACACCAACAAATAAAGCAATCCTCTCTAATCCTTTAGATCCCACTACAAAATCCATAAACGTAGCATACCTAAAACATGCCAAATGTATTAAGAATGAAGATGAGAACTATGTTTACCTCTTAGGAGCAGTAGGTGTTAGGGCTCAACAAAGGAAAATATCAAGGATTATAGAGAAAAACGAAGAGACTTTCCAAATGGAATTTTCAAGAGCTACCACTCCAAGACCTCAATCTTATATCCTCCAACTCCTTCAAGATATTCATGGACAAATAAGCTCATAAAGTTCAAGAATTGACAAAATTACCAATGATATCTCTCATATCCATCTTGACATTCAAACCATCTAAGAAGTCTTAGGCGACTAAAGTGCTTTGAGGATGAACCAAGCTTGTCACCCTCCATCCATGGCTCCTACCCTCAAAAAGAACAAGGAGAAGCTGCTGCCTCTCAACCAAGAGAAGAAGAGTAAGGAGATCTTGGAGAAGAAGAAGGGGATGAAGAAGAAGAAGGAGATGCAGAAGAAGGAGAGGATGAAAAGAGTGATAATAATGTTTGTTCCTTAGTCTTTTATTGTTTATATTTTTTTTCTTTTCATGATTTGTTTTGTTGCTTTTAAGTTTGTTGCCTTCTTTTCTTAATTTAAAATTAATGAAATTAAATTAATGAAGGTTTTTTGCTTTTAAATTTATATTTACATATATTTTTTTTGCCTTTGTTAAAGGGGGAGAAGCTATCTAATTGTATCTAATTGAATTTTGAATACACTTAAAACTTGAATAAATTTTACTTTAAAATCAATCAAAGTGCTTGAAGCACATATTAAGGGGGAGTAAATTAAGAAAACTTAACTTTTTCACATCTTAAATTTAATTTAATTGCCAAAGTCAAAAGGGAGAGATTGTTAGTCCAATTACTCTATTTTTGATCTTAGGCAATTAAATTAAATTGAACTAATATTTGTATTAAGTTACACTTTGCCGGAAGTTAATTTTTAAAGAAACCATAAGAAGTCTAATAGGACCATTGGGAAGTCCAACCGAACCTTCAATGACAAAAATGAGACAATTTATACAGAAGGATTCACGGTGAAAAGTACTCTCAAAATCTTACCGTGCCACATAAAGTCTGACTGGACTATTGGCTGAAAAATGAGATAACTCACATAGAAGGTTTCACGGTCAGAAGTACTCCAAAATTCTCAGAGTACCATAGAAGTTCGACGGAACCAACAAGAATTCCGATCGGAACTCCCAAGTAAATTTTGGTAAAATCATCCGGTAAGGTTCCCGACCATAAGTGCGCTCAAAATTTGAATGGACCATAAATGTTTTGACCGGACCAAATGCAACTTTGACCGAAATATTTAAATATTACACAAGTCAGAAGTTATTGCATCTGTACTCAATTAGTGGAATCCACGTGGATAAACCATTGGAAGAGCATTAAGCAGAATTTCAAATGTTGTGACTGGACTACTATATTTCCCGATCGAAATTAAGAAATTTTGATCGGACCTATCTATGTTCGATCATGAAATTGCTCTGGCCAAGAAATTAGTGGAAGATAAGAATCAAACATGTTGGACCACACCTCAAATGGTTATTTCAGGTTTTGTAGGCTATATATACCATAAGATACTTCATTTTAAAGTATATTTGTGATTCTAATAGCCTACTAAAACATCTTTATTTTCATTGCATCAAAAATTACATCTTTTATTGATAGAGTGTTAGGTGTGAGCATTAAACACTATCTTAAGTTTAAATGTGAGTTTGAAAATACTTAGGTTGTGAGAGTGAGCTTGAAAAAACTCTTGTAAGGGTTATGAGGATTATACTCAAACCATTGTATAGTTGGGTATGAGCTAGAGAAAATACCAAGTTAGAGTCAAGTTTGTAAAAACTCAAAACTAGTGAAACCTTAACAAGTTGTTAAGGAAGTGAATATTGGATCAAGGTAAATCCGAACCACTATAAATCTTTGTGTTCTTTTTTCTATTCTCTACATCTTCTATATTTCTTGATTGTGAATTTTTAATTTACCATCACTTCTTCAAATCAACCAATTCACCCCCCTCTTGGTTGCCATCTTGGGACAACGACATGCACAAAAACCTTGCATTCATATACCTTCAAGTGAGAGTAAGCAACGTCTTTTCTAGACCATGATCTCTCAGGTACATCAAAATTCAAAGGAGCAGATGGAGAGCGATTCATCAAGTAGCAGGCGGTATAAAGTGCTTCACCCCTAAATGGCTTAGGGAATTTAGCCATTTTCAGCATGGATATTGATAAGTGCATATTGACCTTATACTTTCTATCAGATTTAGCATGTAATTTATTTGAATTAATTTATGTGCTTTTATTTCATTATTCTCGAATTAAGATTTGTTTGAATTAATTGCTTGCATGATTTTGTAAACTGGAAATATAGGCAGAATTGGACCTTCAAAACTTCAGGTATAATTTAAGTAGCTATAAAGTATAATATTGGAAAAGTGGTCTTCATGAAGTTGGTAGAGGATATCTCAAGCTTTTTAAAGAGGTCTATTTTGCAAAATTCTAAGTTCGTTGGGCCTCCAAATTTAAAGTCAAAATTAGGCTTAAATTTTAGAAGTAGAATTCTAGTCCAAGCCACTGAGATTAATTAGGCCATAAATTGGGCGTATGAAGTCCAAATGAGGTGATTCAAAATACTAACATCATCTAGTCAACTGGGGATACAATTTTGATGAAAAAGTCAGAGGGAGATAATGTCGTTATCTGATAGAAAATTGGGTTTGAATTTTTAATTTGAATTTTGAGCAGAAGTTGAAGGAGAGTATGAGTCTAATTTGAAGGAGCTAATTTTGGATAAAAATAATAGGACACAAAAAATAATGAGGAGCCATCATTCTAGAGTTTTTATTACACTTTTTTATATTTTTCTAGAGTAGATTAGTTTTCCACAATTGGAGATCAAAGGAAGAAGAAGACTGGGCTTGAGGAGGACTTCGTCATCTCTTAAAGATTCTTCATCCGTCTAGCTTGAACTCTCTATTTGGTTGAAATTTTTAAGTTTATAATTTATTTAATACTTTGTTCTTTTCTTGTTTTGAATGTTAAAATTATGAATTCCATGTTTAGTTTCTTACTTACTATGGTTTTTATTTTTAATTTAGTTATGAGCAATTAATCTCCTAAGTAGAATTAGGTAGATTAGGATTGTGGATAATGGGTGTTAAGTAATTTGATGAATTTTTAATTTTTGAAATTGAAGTTTTGTTGATTTTGATCTTAATGCTTGTGATTGATTGGCTATCAATTACATGTTTAATTGAAATCATATGTTGAGTGAAAGCTAGGTATGATTTTAGATTGAGAAATCAACAACTTAGAAAAATTCTATTTAGAGGTAAAAAAATAATCTTAAGGCCAATTAGTTCCTTTGAGCTTGATAAATTATCTTAATTTATTATTAATGAAAATACAATGTATAAATTACTTCAATCATTAATCTTCTTGCTTAAAAAAGAGAAAGATAAAAATTTAAGAAATTAGTAACTTTGATTCAAGAGAGGTTTGAAATAGTTTGAAAAATTATTTTAAACCCATTTGAAATAATTCTAATGAAACCTAATCATTCTTGTTTATCTCTGTTATTTGAATTTAATTATTTGAATTTTAATTTGAAAGTTGAATTAGACAGATAAATATATTAATTTAATTCTGAATTTGGATTCAATTTTAATTTTAAATTTAAAAATTGTTAGATAATTTATAAAATATCAAATTAATTATTTACTTTCAAATAATAGTCAATTTGAATTTTAGTTAGTCAATTAACTCCTTCTTTATGAGAACGATATCTATAAATAAATACTACTTGAACGACCCATGCACTTGTGGGTAGAATCGATATATATAAATCGACAACAAGTTAGTTTTTGGTATCGTTGCCGAGGAAGAAAAAATTAATTTGATAACAGTAAGTTTAAAAAGACTATTAATTAAAAATTTATTTTAATTATTTTTGTTTGCTTTTCTGCATGAGTTATATGCACAGTAACAGGCAAGCACTATTAGAAGAATATAATCTTGAGATTGAAAATCAGTATAGAGAGAATAACAGAGCAGGAAAAGAGAGACTTCAATTAGAAAGAGAAGAAAGGGAACAAATTTGAGCTCATGAGTCTCTAAAAACAGACAGTAGAGTTGAGCTAGAAGAAGCGAGTGACCAAGAAGTTAACATGGCGAATCTACAAGATCAACTTCAACCAAGAAATCTCACTCTGAGAGAACATGTCATGCCTAATGCTTAGATTGAGTTAAGCATCACTCGACCTGCAGTGAATGCTAACAATTTTGAACTTAAACTAACTTTCATCAACATGTCTCAACAATAGCTTTTTTATGGCTTGAACCAGGAAGACGCTATTGCTCATTTGGCAAATTTTTTAAAAATTTGTGATATAATCAAGATGAATGGAGTCAGTGATGATGCAATTAGACTATGCCTTTGTCCATTCTCATTAAAGGACAAGGCAAAAGCTTGGTTGCAAGGTCAAGCTACTAGAACCTTTACCACATGGGATGAATTTTCTAAAGAATTTTTAGGAAAGTATTTTACACCAGGGAAAACTGCAAAATTCAAAAATGACATCACCATTTTTGTGCAGTTGATGGAGAGTCACTTTTTGAAGCATGGAAAGATTTAAAGACCTTCAAAGGAGGTCTCCTCACCATGGAATTCCATAATGGCTTATTGTTCAAACATTTTATAATGTGATAACAGGACCATTAAGGAGTACAACAGATGCAGCTATTGGAGGTGCTTTAATGAATAAAAATACAGCTGAAGCTTTGAAACTGCTTGAATCCATGGCAACAAATAATTACCATTGGTCTAGTGAGAGGTCTTTATCTAAGAAGGTAGTTGGTGTGCATGAGGTTGATGAAATTTCACTACTTACAACTAAAGTTGATGCCTTAGATAAGAAGTTGGAACATGTTAATCTTGCCACTACAAGTTGTGAAGGGTATGGTGGAAACCACCAAAATTTTGAATGTTACGCTCCAGAACAAGTACACTTTATGGGCAATCAATATAAAGCTTAACAAATGCCTTATGAAAACACATATAACCCTAGTTGGAGAAACCATCCTAAAATCAAGAAAACTCATTCAACCAAAGAGGGATGTACCAACCACCATTTCCTAATCGGGGACAAAGTCAAGCAAATTACCAAGATAACAAGACTGGATATGAAGCTGCTTTAGAAAAATTTATTACTATTTCTAGTGAGAAGTTTAACAAATTAGATAAGCAATGTGATTGATTGGAAGTTAGGATGGATCAAATTGAGAGTCAAACAAGGAATCATGAATTGAAAATTGGGCAAATAGTTAGCTCTTCTAATTCAAGAAGTCAAGGGGCACTTCCTAATAAAATAGAAATAAATTCCAAGGAGTACTGTAAAGCAATTACACTTAGAAGTGAAAAATAATTAGAAGATGTGGTTCCAATGAAGGTTGAATAAAAAGGAGAAATAGTTAAAGAAGATGATCTAAATAAAGAGATTGAGAAGGAAAAGGAAGAAAGTGAGACACTCTGCTCAAAACTAGAAGGGAAGCCTTATGTACCACCTGTACCATTTCCTCAAAGGCTTCAAAAATAAAAAGTGGAGAAACAATATGAAAAATTTCTTGAAGTATTTAAACAATTATGATTTAACATTCCTTTTGCAGATGCTCTTGCTCAAATGCCCTCATATGTCAAATTCTTATAGGAGATTCTTTATAACAAGAGATCTATTGAAGAAAATGCAAAAGTTGCCCTAACTAAAGAATATATTATTGTGATCCTAAACAAACTTCCATCCAAATTGAAGGATCTAGGGATTTTTTTCATAACTTGCACTATTGGCGATTTTAATTTTAGTAAAGCTTTATGTGATTTGGGTACAAGCGTAAGTCTAATGCTAAATTCAATTTGCAGAAAACTTGGGCTCACCAACTTGAAATCAACAAGGATGACATTGCAATTAGCTGATCGTTTAGTGAAATTTCCTTTGGGAATTATTGAAAATATTTTGTTTAAAGTTGATAAATTTTTTATACCTGTTGATTTTGTTATTCTTGAAATGGAAGAGGATGTTTCAGGAAGATCATTTTTAGCTACTGCAAGGGCTATGATAGACATTAAGGGAGGTAAGTTAATATTGCAAGTAGGTGAAGAGAAGGTAGAGTTCAATCTAAGTGAGTCCATTAAAGAACCTAACTTTATGGATGATTATTTTAGAGTTGATGTAATTGATGAGTTAGTTCAAGAAGTCTATGAAAAAGAGTTTAAAAAAGACCCTTTAGAGGCTTGTTTGACTCTTAGTGCAACTCAAGATGATGACAATCAATAGATAGCAGCTTACACATATGCTTTACAAATGATACCACCAATAGCTTTTAGGGGATTTGAAGAGATAGGGAAATCGATACCTTTACCACCCCCTTTAATTGGGAGACCACCTATTCTTGAAATGAAATCATTGTCTTTCCATTTGAAATATATCTTTTTAGGACCCAATGAAAGCCTTCTAATAATTGTAAATGCTCAATTATTTTGATGACCAATTAGAATAAACATTAAGTGTGGTTAGGCAATTTAAGAAGGCTATAGGTTGGACCATTTCAGATGTCAAGGGTATTAGTCCATCTTTGTGTATGCATAGAATTTTGATAGAGAATGATTGTAAACCGGTAATGGATGCATAATGAAGGTTGAACCCTAATATGAAGGAGGTGGTTAAGGGTGAAATTACTAAACTATTAGATGCAAGGATTATTTACCCAATTTTGGATAGTCCTTGGGTAAGCCCAATACATATGGTACCAAAGAAAGGGGGGATGACAGTTGTCAAAAATTAAAAAAAAAATTGATTCTATCTAGGATGGTTACGGGTTGGCGAGCGTGTATAGATTATAGAAAACTAAATAAAGCCACTTATAAGAACCACTTTCCATTGCCTTTTATTGATCAAATGTTGGAGCGATTAGCCAGTAATTCATTCTTTTGTTTGTTAGATGGATACTCAGGTTATTTTCAGATACCTTTAGCTCCAGAAGATCAAGATAAAATAACTTTTACTTGTCCATTTAGTACTTTTGCTTATAGGAGAATGCTTTTTAGTTTGTGTAATGCACCTGTTATATTTCAACGTTGCATGATGGCTATCTTTAGTGATTTTGCAAAAAATTTTATGGAAAATTTTATGGATGATTTCATTATTTATGGTGCTTCTTTTGAAATTTATTTATAGAATTTAGCTAAGGTGCTTCAAAGGTGCAAAAAACAAATCTGGTGCTTAATTGGGAGAAATACCATTTTATGGTTGAAGAAGGAATAATCCTTGGGCACAAGGTTTCACAATCAAGGATTGAGGTGGACAAATCAAAAGTTGAAGTGATTGAGAAGTTGCCTCCACCTATAAACATCAAAGGAATTCAGAGTTTTCTTGGACTTTTTGGATTTTATAGATGTTTTATTAAAGATTTTTCTAAAATTTCAAAGCCTTTATGTGATTTATTGAGTAAAGATGTTGATTTTTACTTTTATAATGATTGTTTTATTACTTTTGATAGGTTGAAGAATGCATTGACCACGGCTTCAGCTATTGCACCTTCGAATTGGACATTACCTTTTGAGATCATGTGTGACTCCAGTGAGTTTGCAATAGCAGCTATTCTTTGCCAAAGGAAGGACAAAATGTGTTATGCCATTTACTATGCCAGCAGGTTACTTGATGATGCTCAAGTAAACTATGCTATTACAGAAAAAGAGATGCTAACAGTGGTATATTCTTTGGATAAGTTTTGATCTTATATTATTGGGTCGACAGTAATTATTTATAAAGACCACAGTGCCATTAGGTATCTTATAACCAAGAAGGAGGCAAAGTAACATTTAATTCATTGGGTACTCTTGATTCAAGAGTTTAATGTTGAGATTAGATATAAGAAAGGACTAGAGAATGTTGTTGAAGATCATCTTTCTAGACCAGAGTTGGGGACATTGGCCATGGAGGAGATCCCAATCAATGAAACCTTTCCAGATGAAAAACTTTATTCATTGAAGGGGAATTCTCCTTGGTATGTAGACATTGTCAATTATCTGGTAAGTAAAATCATGCATTTTGATTTTAATGCTAACCAAAAGAAGAAATTTTTCTCTGAAGTGAAGTATTACATTTGGGAGGATCCTCTATTGTTCAAATATTGTACTGATGGATTGATCAGTAGATCTATTCCAGAAGAAAAGTTTGAATCCATACTTGAATTATGTCATTCTAGAGAGTGAGGAGGACATGCTAGTTCCTCCAAAACAATAGCTAAGGTATGGCAATCGAGATTCCCAATAATGTACCACGATGTGCATAATTTTGTTAAGAATTGTGATTGATGCCAAAGGGTGGGAAATATTTCAAGAAGGAATGATATGCCTTTAAACCCTATTTTAGAAGTTGAATTATTTGATGTATAGGGAATTGATTTTTAGGGGTCATTCCCTTCTTCTTTGAGCAACCAATATATTCTTGTAGTTGTTGATTATATCTTAAATTGGGTAGAAGTAAATGCTAGTCCAACTAATGATTCTAAGGTAGTGACCCATTTTCTAAAGAAATTTATTTTCTCTAGGTTTGGTGTACCAAGGGCTATTATTAGTGATGAAGGTTCACTCTTTTTCAATAAAGCTTTTGAAAATATTCTTAGGAAGTATGGAGTTCATCATAGGATAGCTACACCTTATCATCCACAAACGAGTGGTCAGGTAGAGATTTCTAATAGAGAAATTAAGTGGATATTAGAGAAGACTGTTGGGAGTTCTAAAAAATATTGGGCACTAAAATTGGATGATGCTTTATGGACTTATAGGATTGCTTTTAAGAAACCCATTAGAATGTCTCCTTATAGGTCAATTTATGGGAAAGCTTGTCATCTTCCAGTAGAGTTGGAACATAGAGCCTATTGGGCAATTAGACAATTAAATTTTGATATGAAAGCTGTAGGTGAAGAGAGACTACTTCAATTGAGCCAGCTTGAGGAGTCGTGACTTAATTCCTATAAGAATGCAAAATTGTACAAGGAGAGGACCAAAACATGGCATGGCAGACATATTTGGGCATGTACCTTTAATGAAGGACAACTTGTTCTTTTATTTAACTCTAGATTGAAGTTTTTTCTAGGAAAACTCAAGTCTAGATGGTTAGGGCCATTCAAGATAATTAAAGTTCATCCTTTAGGAGTGGTGGACATTCAAAATAGCTCAAATCAAGTTTTTACGGATAATGGACAGAGATTAAAGCTATATATAATTGGTGAACTAATTGATAAGGTTTTAGTTTGTTATTTTAATGTTTGAGCTTCAAAGAAAGGGTCAAGCTAAAGACTTTAAATCTTTTGTTTTTAGTAGTTTAGTTCATTTGATTTAGTTGATTTAAAGTTATTAATTTAGTTTCTTAGATTTTGCAGGTTAGTGTTCTAATGTTATGTTCTTTAATGTTGCATTTTTGTTTTTGTTTGTTAAGTAAATGGCTAAGGTAGAGAAGAAAGAACAAGAAGAGGTGAGTTTTCTTTAGATTTTATTTATTTTATTTTCATTCTTAAAAAAAGAACAAAAGCCGAGCCGTTGTCGTAATAGCGATAAAAGTAGGTAGCCCGAGCACGCTAGAGTGATGAGCAGACAAGCCCGGCCATAAGCTGAGCTTCTATCATGATGGTGCCAAGTCGCGTGATCGTGACAGAAACGTCGCTTCCCAGCATGCAAGTAGCAGCACAAATATCTCCCAAATTCTTCCCAGCGTCGTTTCCCATTCTTCTTTTTCTCTCTCTCACTCTCAAACTCTCTCCCAAATCACTAACATTAAAAACCCCCAAGATACCTCACAAATCCACTCAAATATCACCAAAATCCATTTAATTTCTTCCTTAATCCAACAAATCTTTACCAAATCCACTTCACCCATTCCTCAAATCACTCAAAATGGCTTCAAGAACAAAGAGTGTTGCAAGGAAAGCTTCTTCAAAGAAAGGGAAGGAGAAAGTTTCATGCTCTTCAAGGGAGGAGAGAGATATATCTTCTCATTTTAATGCTCCTTTTCCCATTTATAATCAATAAGAATGTAAGAAATTTCTCTCTTTATGTTTAAAAAATATTACTCCATGTAGATATTTTAGCCATGGTGTTTTAGAGCATTTAGATCTTAATGCCAAAATGAAATAATTGTTTGGTATATTAGGTTGGGAAAAATTGGTACAAAAGAGTTATGACACATATAAAGAACTTTTGAATTCTTTATAATCTTTAAAATATCTAAACCTAAGATAAGAATTTAGAGTGTATAATGTTTGGTGTGACTTATGAAATTGATCATGATGTTATGTTCAAAGTTTTAGACTTGCCTAAGGGAGGTGCTAGCACTCATTATAAAAAAATTAATGTTGATAAATTCTGAAAAAAAATTAACTGGATTTGATTTGTTTAACATTAGAAGTGTACCTAATAAATTGATTCGTGATCATAGTTTACTTTTATTGCATAAGTTTATGTGTCATTTCGTGTTTGGCAAAAAGGAAAGTAATAAAGTGTCAGTTCAAGAATTATTTATGTTGTATTGTGCTTCTAAGAATAAAAAAGTGTCTAGAACATATCATATTTTTCAAAGTTTAATGTTTATTGCTCAACATCCCAAGAACATAATTACATTAGGTCATATTGTTATAGGATTGACAGCCTATTTTAATATTTTTGATCCTAAAAATACCTCAATTGAATGCATTAGTGGGGAGCATTATTCATTTGACACTTTATGTTATCCTAAGATTTTGGATGCTAATAGTAATTTAAGAGATCCCGCAATAAGAAGGTACTTCAAGAATCTAATTTAAGCAGGTTCTAGTAGTACTGCATCAAGTAATCAACCAGCATATGAAGAAGAGGAAAATGAGGAAGAGGAAAGTGATGATGAAGACGATGATGAAAATGGAACTGATGAGCAAGGATGGCGATAGATTTTAAAGTGGCTCGATAAAATAGATGAAACAAATCAACAAATGAGCTCGCAGTTGAACATTATGGAGGCACACCAGAAGCAGTATGGAGATCAATTAGGGTCCATGAATCAAATGTTAGGAAATCAAGGAGATCACTGCAAACTAAAAACACGCAGCGGAAAAATTTTTGATCTCTGATTTCCCACCAGGATCCATGCTGTTCATTTAATTTGACAAAAGTGTTCAAAGAACTAACCTGTTGATGATTCGAAATCACAGTTTGGAAGAGATGCCTCGATTGCGAAACACCCTCTATCGCGTATCCACACGAATGCTACCATCTGGAGTGCTAGCTCTCTGCAACGACGAAGGCTGGAAAAATATTTTTCTCTAAAACGTATTAGGGTTCCTTTGTTTTCGTTCTCTTTCGTTTTCTAATGTTACCTCTGAGAAGACTTAACGTCTGGAGTGAATATAATCACTCCAGAATCCAATTCGAAATTGGATAAGGTAAGTCAAATTCAAAATCCAAATCTAATAAGGATTCTGAATATATTATCTAATAATATATATAAAAAAACGATAATAATAATAATAATAAATATTAATATCTAATATTAATATTATATCCAGCTCAAAACACATTCTTGTGTGTGACCCGATAGGCCCATATTAATTGGCAGTCAATTTAATCTCTATTAAACTAACAAGTCGTAATTGGCCTCTAGCAAGGCGTTACAACTACCCAATTAATATAAGGAATGTCCAATTTGCCTAATAATAGTACATGCATTAATCCCTTTGTCACACGATATCTAGCTTGAACATAAGTCATGGTCAACGTCATACTTATATTGTCCAAACTTATGATTACTCGATCTCCAAGTAGACTGATAAAAAACAAATGAAATTGATCACACTATCAATTCATTTGAGCACGGCCATGCATTTCACAGTCTCACTTATCGAGGGGCCCAAAAGATATCTCTCTCAAAGAGAGGGACAAATTCTATCTTGATTGTTCATTATCCTCTACATAATTTCTATCATATATGATCATAACCTTTATTACTATCCAGTTACGGATAATATTTGATCATGTCAAAATATAATAGTCCTTATATTGAAAACTATGACAATCTCAAGTCAAAGAATTAATACATAACTATCATGAGATTTACTTATGACACTAACCCATGTAGTAATCTCATGATGGGTCTATCCAATACATTATTCTCTAACAAGTATCTATGAAATTGATTTGTATCACTATACACATAACCATCTGATGATTATCAAATCAATGTTCATACTGGTTAAGAATTATTTTTTTATCTCTATAACAATAATAAACCAGGGACAAATATCAAAATTGTGTAACATGCAAATAAACAATAATGATAATAAAACCTCATTTATTAATAATGAATGTATAAGATAAAGATCCAAATAAATGGCCTAGGGCACATACACTAACAATCTCCCACTTGCACTAGGCCTACAAATTTCTAAGACCCATAGATCTAGTGTGCTGATCATGCTTGACCCGTGAGAGAGGCTTTGTTAATGGATCTGCTATGTTATCATTTGTGTCAACTTTGCATATCTTGATATCTCCTCTATCGATAATGTCTCGAATGAGGTGAAAACGCCTGAGTATATGCTTAGACCTTTGATGAGATCTAGGCTCTTTTTCATGTGCTATGGCACCATTGTTGTCACAATAAATGTCCACAGGATTTGCAATGCTAGGCACCACTCCTAGCTCAGTGATGAATTTCTTCAACCAGACTGCTTCCTTAGCTGCATCTGATGCTGCTATATACTCAGCCTCTGTTGTAGAATCAGCCACAGTGCTTTGTTTTGAACTCTTCCAACTAACAGCTCCACCATTCAATGTGAATACAAAACCTGACTGCGATCTAAAATCATCTATGTCAGTTTGGAAACTAGAATCTGTGTAACCATTTACAACTAGATCATCTTCCAAACCTCCATAAACCAAGAATACATCTTTAGTCCTTCGAAGGTACTTAAGAATATTCTTGACAGCTGTCCAGTGACCTTCACCAGGATCAGCTTGAAATCTACTAGTTGCGCTTAATGGATATGAGACATCTGGTCTAGTACATAACATGGCATACATAATAGATCCTATAGCAGAAGCATAAGGAATCTTATTCATTCGATCTCGCTCATCAGATGTCATAGGACATTGACTCTTGCTGAGATGAATGCCATGAGACATAGGCAAGAATCCCTTTTTGGAATCTGATAGGTTGCAAATCCGACATATTTGTTACCTTGTTTTTGTGCTTAATTGATGTTATTTATATTGAAAAGAAGAGCTTTTACTTGGTTTTTATTATTTTGGACAGGAATGGTGGATTTGCAATAGAGAGGCTTATTTGGAGTTTGATTGGAAGTATTGGAGCAAAATGGCATGGAGCTGAATTTTCTTTGTGGAGGCAGATTGACAGCAGAGGCCTTAGCCTTGCCCAAGGCTAATGGCCAGGCAGACCTGAACGGGCTGATTTAATTAAAGTGGCGGGCCCATACGATTTAGTTGTATTGGAGGACTTCTAAACCGACTTGTAATAGGAGTTAAGTAGTTTTTAGTGGGCCTTTTTTTTATATTAGGATGGCCCCACCCTTTATTAAGTATTTAAGTTATTTTTAGGGTTTTGGGGGAGGACACTTTTTTTTTTACCTCATCTTTGATTATTCCGAATTTACATTATCTTTTACAGAATTTTTGTTGTTCTTCCATGACCATGCGTAGCTAAACTCTTTATTTCAGTCAAGGATTAATTCAAGGTTGAAGTTCTTAAGATTGTGAGGTTTGATTGTGCCTAATTAATCTTTTTGATTCTTTTGCATTCATACTTTTACCGTGGCTTATTGGGAAAATCCATCCTTAATGTATTTTTATTAGTTGATTGATCTGGCCAATTGATTAATTGATAGGATACATATAGCTAATCAATGAGATTAAATCCGTAATTGTTTATTCGAGTTGATACAAGTGGCAATTGGTATAACTTGATTGTGACGGGCTTTTGGGTTATATTAAGTAATTGTATGATCTAATCTAAATGAATCTCGCTAGAAGGTTTGTTGGTTAGGGCAAGGTCTTTCTAGTGTTCATTGAAATCAATAAATTAAATCTTGTCGCTAGTATTAGGGTTGTTTATTGGTTAGGGGTTATTCATAGCGCTATGTCTTGCTTAACCTATTCAGAACGGAAAGATTGGTCGGAGATGCTAGCTTGAAGGCTATAACTTGTCTGTGAATATGAATTAAAAAGATTATTTTTAGCCCGTGATCAATCCGTGAGAACTTCATACCGCGAATCGTCCTTGACTGAGTTCACTTCCATTGATTTTAAGTTTTAATTATTTTCTGCTGTTTTAATTTATTTCCTAATTAATCTTGCTATTTAATTTCATCCCTTTTTACCTAAGCTATTTCCCCCATTTTATTTTTAATTTTCACTCACAGCAGGTAGCACGTCTGCTTAGCCTTGGGCAAGGCTAGTGCCTAGGGTTCGACCATTCTCATCCTATTTACAATATTTTCGTGTTGTTTGGTTTTGGAGAGAAGGTTTTTATTTTTGGTGGCTTCGACACCCATCAAATTTTGGCGCCGTTGCCGGGGACTAGTTTACATTATTGTTACTGCTTCTTTGAATGACCAGATCTGAAAATTTGCAATTGGAATTTGATCCTGAGATAGAAAAGACAGCCCGTACATTGAGTAAAGAAACCAGGCTACGAAAAAGGGCTGCAACTACTTCTACAGCTGATCCAGAAATTATAATTACTGATTTAGTTGAATCTTCAACTGAATTTGATCCCGAATTAGAAGAAACCTCAACAGAATTTGAAAGAGAGGAACAGATGGCTGATAATCGGACTGTTAGAGAGCTGCATGCAGCCCCTGTGGAGCAGTAACCTTTGTGCATAACTTACCCAAATTTGGAGGTGCCATTTGAGTTGAAGTCCGGCTTAATCCACCAGCTCCCTACCTTCCATGGGATGAAAAATGAAAACCCACACCACCACTTGAAAGAATTCCATGGTGTGTGCTCAAGCATGAAGCCACAAGGTGTGGCGAAAGAACAAGTCAAGTTAAGAGCCTTCCCATTTTCATTAAAGGATGCCGCTAAGGAGTGGTTGCTTAATTTACCACCGGGATCTATAACAACATGGCACGACATGGTTCGCGCTTTCTTGGATAAATATTTTCCAGCCTCTAGAGCAGCCATCATTCGTAGGGAGATTTGTGGGATTAAACAAAGGGTAGGAGAAAGTCTCTATGATTATTGGGAGAGATTTAAAAGGTTGTGTGCAGCCTACCCACAACATGGGATGTCCGAACAATCGTTAATTCAGTATTTCTATGAAGGAATGATAGACATGGAAAGGAAGATGGTTGATGCAGCAAGTGGAGGAGCTCTTGTTAACAAAACTCCAGCTCAAGCTAGAGAAATTATATCAACCATGGCTGCCAATTCACAACAGTTTGGACAGACAGAAGAATCTTCAAAGAAGGTTTATCAGGTAAGTGACTCTTCCGTTGAGGATAAACTTGCTGAACTAACCTCTATGTTTAAAACTTTTACAGCAGGATTTAATGCACATGCGAAATTGTGTGGGGTGTGCGTTTCTCCCGACCACCCAATGGATATGTGTCCCGATGTACAAGAGGGGCAAGAGCAAGTTAACGCTATGGGAGGTTTTTCTGGACAGCCCCGAAGACCAATGGATCCATACTCCAACACGTACAATGATGGTTGGAAGAATCACCCCAATTTTAGCTATGGAAATAAGCAACAAAATTTCCAGCAAGCTAGACCAGCTCATCAACAATCCTCTACTTCTAGTGGATCTTTGGAGGATGCTATTAAGACTCTTGTCATATTTCAGCAACAATCAGCGAAGGACATGCTGGAAATTCAGAGACAAACAGTTAATTTTCAGTAAGAGACAAAAAAGGGGATGCAAAATATGGAGAATCAAATCAGCGCTAGCCTCCTCTTTGAGCAAATTGGAGACACAAGGAAAACTTCCTTCTCAAACTATTGTAAATTCTAGAGAGAATGCAAGCGCCATCACCTTGAGGAGTGGTAAGGAGGTGGATACACCAGCCCCAAAGAAAGGCAGCAGTGGGTCTAAGGGAGAAGCTGAAAAAGAGTTGGAAATTTGAAAAAATGAGGTTCCCAAGCAGGCAGAAGTGCAGCAGCCCCAGTCATTTACAGTCCAGCCTCCTTTTCCAGAGAGATTAGCAAAAACAAAAAAAGAAAAAGAAGAGAGGGACATCTTGGAGACCTTCCGCAAGGTAGAGGTAAATATTCCTTTACTTGAGGCCATAAAGCAAATACCTCATTATGCAAAGTTTCTTAAGGAACTTTGTACTAACAAGAGGAAGCAAGATAGTGTGGAGAAAGTTGTGATGACAGAGAATTGCTCGGCTATGATACAAAGGAAGCTTCCACAAAAATGCAAGGATCGAGGTATGTTTGCTATTCCTTGTAAAATTGGCAATATAGGGATTAAGAGAGCTATGTGTGATTTAGGTGCATCTATAAATGTCATGCCATTATCTATTTATTCAACCTTTAAGGGTTGTTCCTTGAAGGAGAGACGCATTATAATTCAATTGGCGGACAGGTCTATAGTGTACCCTGTGGGGTTGTTTGAGGATGTTTTGGTACAGGTAGGTGAGTTAATTTTTCCTGCTGATTTTTATGTGCTTGATATGGAGGATGATAAATCCTCTACTTCTGCTGAACTACTACTTCGAAGGCCTTTCCTTCGCACCGCAAGGACAAATATTGATGCTTATGACGGAACTTTGACAATGGAGTTTGATGGTGAGGTAGTCAAATTTAATGTTTATGAGGCTATGAAATATCCTTGTGATGTGTCTAGTGTTTGTGGTATTGATGTGATTGACCCTCTAGTTCAAAAGGTTTTTGAATTAGATGCCACTGATGAACTTGATTTAGTGCTTTGCAGGGATATTGACATGGACAACATTAAGGCAATTGAGGAAACTCTCTTAATTAATGACAATGTGTAGGAAATTGTATGTGGGATGGCAGCAAATCAGCCCCTAACTTGCAGCCATAGCCGTGTTAATTTGTCTTCTCACCATGAGAAGCTCTTACCCTCTGTTTTGCAGGCTCCCAAACTGGATTTGAAGCCGCTGCCCGGTCATTTAAAATATGCATATTTGGGAGATGGAGATACATTACCCATAATTATCTCCAACAAGCTTAGCAAAGATGAAGAAGAAAGGACAATTCAGCAAATTAGGAAGTATAAGGAGGCTATTGGGTGGACGATAGCTGACATTAAAGGTTTGAGTCTGTCCACTTATATGCATAAGATTTTATTGGAGGAGGGCAGCAAGCCTAGTAGAGAAGCTCAGAGACGCTTAAATCCACCCATGATGGAGGTTGTGAAGAAAGAGATTTTGAAGTTGTTAGATGCGGATATCATTTACCCGATTTCTGATAGTAAGTGGGTGAGTCCAGTGCAAGTAGTACCCAAGAAGACGGGGATCACTGTTGTTGAGAATGATCAAGGAGAATTAGTGCCAACAAGGGTTCAAAATGGGTGGAGAGTTTGTATAGACTATAGGAAGTTAAATGCAGCCACTAGAAAATACCACTTTCCACTTCCTTTTATTGACCAAATGTTAGAAAGATTGGCTGGTCGTTCTCACTATTGTTGTTTAGATGGTTTTTCAGGTTTTTTCCAGATTCCGGTGGCACCCGAAGATCAAGAGAAGATAAATTTCACATGCCCTTTTGGTACTTTCGCATATAGGCGAATGCCATTCGGGCTTTGCAACGCTCCAGCCACCTTCCAGAGATGTATGGTTAGTATATTTTCAGACTATGTGGAGAATATCATTGAGGTATTTATGGATGATTTTACTGTTCATGGTAATACTTTTGATGAATGCTTAGCTAACCTTACAAAAGTGCTAGAAAGGTGTATAGAATCAAATCTTGTCCTAAATTATGAGAAATGTCACTTTATGATGGATCAAGGTTTGATTCTAGGTCATATTGTCTCATCTAAAGGTATTGAGGTTGATAAAGCTAAAATTGATGTGATTAAATCCTTACCCTATCCCACTAGTGTGCGGGAGATTCGCTCTTTTCTTGGTCATGCAGGTTTTTACAGGCAATTTATTAAGGATTTCTCGAAGATTGCCCAACCACTTTGCAAGCTTTTGCAAAAAGATGTACCTTTTAAGTTTGATGATGAGTGCAAGGAAGCTTTTGATAGGCTAAAGGAAGAGCTGATTTCTGCACCTATAGTACAACCACCAAATTGGGATCATCCTTTTGAGATCATGTGTGATGCAAGCAACAATGCTGTAGGAGCTGTTCTTGGGCAGCGGATTGATAAGAATCCTTACGTCATTTACTATGCCTCGAGGAAACTAGACAATGCCCAATGCAATTATTCCACCACGGAGAAAGAACTCTTGGCGATTGTCTTTGCTTTGGAGAAATTCAGATCATACTTGTTGGGAACCAAAGTAATAGTTTTCTCCGATCATGCAGCCTTGAAGTACTTGCTCAAGAAAAAGGAGTCAAAGCCTCGCTTGATTCATTGGATCCTCTTGCTTCAAGAGTTTGATATAGAGATAAGGGATAAAAATTGGTCCGAGAATCTAGTGGCTGATCATCTTAGCAGGTTGGTGCTGAATGAGAAACCGTCTCCATTGGATGACACCTTTCCTGATGAGCAACTTTTGGGTGTACACAACATTACTCCATGGTATGCTGACATAGTGAATTATTTGGTTGCGGGTACCTTGCCAGATGATCTAACCCGGAATGAGAAAGAGAAGATCAAAAGGGATGCCAAATATTATGTTTGAGATGACCCTTACTTATGGAAGTTTTGCTCTGACCAGATTATTAGAAGGTGCGTGACAGAAGCTGAAAGTACTTCCATACTGAAATTCTGCCATTCTGCAGCATGTGGGGGACATTTTGGTCCCAACAGAACAGCTCGTAAAGCTTTGGAGTGCGGCCTAATCTGGCCAACATTATTCAAGGACTCGTATTTGTTTTGCAAATCCTATGCAAATTGTCAAAGAACGGGTAGTCTGGGCCGTAGAGACCAAATGCCACTTACCTCTATTTTAGTATGTGAGATATTTGATGTGTGGGGCATTGACTTCATGGGACCATTTCCGGTATCTTTCAGGACTGTTGGCAGTGGACTATGTATCTAAGTGGGTAGAAGCCAAAGCCACCCGGACTGATGATGCAAAGACAGTGGTAAATTTTGTGAAGAGTCATATTTTTGCTAGGTTTGGGATTCCAAGGGCAATTATTAGTGATAGAGGCACTCACTTCTGCAACAAGGTTATGGAGAGTCTCTTCAAGAAATACGGTGTTACACATCGTACATCCACATCCTATCATCCACAGACGAGTGGACAAGCTGAAATCTCAAATAGGGAAGTGAAGTCCATACTTGAGAAGACTATGAATCCTAATAGGAAGGATTGGAGTACTAAGTTGGAAGATGCTCTTTGGGCCTACAGGACAGCCTATAAAACTCCAATAGGAATGTCACCTTACCGCCTAGTTTTTGGCAAACCATGTCATTTGCCAGTGGAAATAGAGCACCGAGCATATTGGGCAATTAAGAAATGCAACATGAGAATGGAGGCAGCTGGAGAGTAGAGGAAGTTGCAACTGCAGGAGTTAGAAGAGATTCGCAATGAGGCCTACGAGAGTGCAAAAATTTACAAAGAAAAGACCAAAGCATTCCATGATGGAATGATATCCAGGAAAAATTTCATAGTTGGTCAAAAAGTTTTACTTTTATGCTCTAGATTAAAATTGTTTCCTGGTAAATTGAGGTCCAGATGGATGGGTCCTTTTGTTGTTACTAATGTGTTTTCTCATGGTGCAGTGGAGATACGAAGCCTGGAAACCAATAAGACTTTCAAAGTTAATGGCCATCGATTGAAACCGTTCTACGAAGGTTTCGAAGCAGTTGGAACAGAGAACATAGAGCTGAGCGAGTCAGACTAGTGACTCGGTAATGTCGAGCCTAAGATATTAAACAAGGGTGCTAATTGGGAGGCAACCCAAGCTTAGTAAATCTAGTGTCATTTGATTTAATGTTATTACATTTTATTTTATTTTATCCTTAAAAAAAATAAAAAATAATAAAATAATAAAAAAAATAAAAAAAAATATTTTGAACAGTGTCATCTTCATCCTAAGGATATTCTGGAATTTTGAGAGTAAGGTTGAGGTTCAAAAGTGCCTGACATGGAGGTGTATGAGTTATAGGCAGTAAAAGTTGTTTTTTAAATATATTTACTGTATGGTATGCTTATATGGTACTGACCGTTTTGTCTTTTTTTTTTTACTATACTAATGTTTAGTTAAAGGGTTTTATTTTACAGTAAAAGGAAAAAAAGGGACAAATTACCACACTCCACAGCTGGCCTCCCCTCCTTCTAGGGTTAGTGCCGCCACCTCCCAAAGACACAATCAGCCGGACCTTAATCGCCGGACCGACAGGGACTGACCTCACCACCGTCACACCACACTCACGTCTGATCTGCCGCCGGTCTCCTCCTCTGAGTCGCGATTTTTATTCTCCCTCTCAGAAATTGCGACCTGCGATTTACAAATCCCTACCGACGTCCAGGATACCAAGCCAGCACCGCCACCCCCATCTCTTGCCGATCAAGAACTACCCACACACCAGACGTACCTCCTCTTCCCTTCCCATCAACCTTCAACCATCGTTCACCCCTGTTCAAAATTTAAAAACATTTCCCCTGTTCGCTGCCTCATACGCACGGTCACCATTCAACTCAGATCGTGCAATACACCCTAACCGCCGCCCACTTTCTCTTCACTGGCCAACTATCCCAGCCGCCGGTTCACAATCATCACCGCGATCTCAACCCGCCATCAAAGGAGAACCTTCAACTGCCGCAGCGCTTCGCAAAGAAAAGGAGATTCAATTTTTAGTTCAGATTATTAATTACTTTGCTGTAGATATTCAGGATTCACAAACATTCCACCCACATTGATTCTGAAACTCTTCGACTACTAACCAGCAATGTTTACCCTTTTTCTTCTTTCATAAAGTTCAAATTAGCAAGGTCAGTATTCTATTATTGGGGCTTCTTTGAGTTTTGTATTTCCATTATGGGTAGTAATTTTCTTTTCCCTCTGTTTAGCATGGATATGTTAATTTGAGTTTAAATTGATGATATCCTGTTCTTGCTGACAAAAAGATTGCATTTTCGGAAATAGTGATTCTGTTGCGAATTTAATTTGTTTGCTGGTTGGGTTTTCGTTGCGTGAAGATAGCATGGAATATGTGATCCAGTTTTAGTTTGAGTTACTAGTTGCTGGAATTCCTAGATTCTGTGCTAATGGGTAGTAATGCATGTGAACGTATGTGACAGAACCTTTCATCCTTATTTGCTAACTTGATTACATAAGTTGAGATATCATCTTCCTATATTGCTGGAATTTGTTTTCTTTAACTTGTCAAATAGGGCATTTTGATTCTCTATGAAATTGTACAACAAATGATTTTTCAGGACTGAAAAAGTTTTAATTGCTTCCGTGAATCAGTTGCAATTTTAACTTTTGTTTATATTGTTTGAGCTGATTTTGAGTTGTGATTCATTGCACTAGAAGAGGTTTGAAAAATGGTCAAATTTGAGAATTGCTGTAATTGACTTTTCTTTGGGTGGTAAATTTGAGCTGTGATTTTTTCAATTTGAGTTGAGCTTAATTGTCTAAAATCAATTGTTTGTTACTTGTTTTGGGTAGTTATAAGCTGAGATTTCATTTTGTGAAGGTTTTTCAAATGATTTGATAATGATCATTTCTACACTAAATTGTTCAAAATAAGTTGCTTGCCACTTGTTTGGTTTGGCTTGTCTTTGGTGTTCGATTCTCTTGCAGGTAATCACTTCAGTAATTCTGCCATATGGCTCGAACAAAAATTACTCCTAATCCACCACCCATGAAGCTTGCTTATAAGCAATCACAACAACCCAAAAACACCAAAGGGAAGCAGAAATAACCACAACTTGCAGCTGCAACACCACAATCACCTCAACCCGAACCAAGCACCACTTCACTGCCACCACAGCCTGAAACTACCATGACTTCTTCACCTCATCAAACACGTGACCCAATAACTAAAGAAGACCATGCAGCAAACGAAGCTTCTTTTCGATCATACAGCAGGCGCGTGAAAAGAGCAGCAGTCAAACCGCCATCGCCGGTAGGATTTCAGCGGATAACCCGGTTCCAAGCAAGGAGAGGGAAAGAGGAGTCCTCACTCTCCACTACTAAAGATGAGGACTCACCCTCAGCAGAGGCATCAGCTTCTGAACAAATGCAGCAGCCCCAAGAGGACACCGTGAACAACCAAACGGACGACACTACTGAAGAAGAAAATGAAGAAGCACAACCAATTGAAGAACCAGCTATTAAGAAGCAGAAACGGTTAAGAATGGTAAAAGGAAAAAGCATTTATCCACCACCTGCAGGGGCACTTCGGGGTAACTTGACATTCACGCTCCGCGAGCACAAAAATAGGTACGCTTTTTGCAAACTCCGCTCTGTCATTTCACCTAAGTTTGTCCATAGACCGACGTTGCAAAAGTTGCATTTTACCACTGAATTTGATGAACTTGTGTCCAACATTGGTTGGGAGAATTTCTTCTCTTTGACTTTGCCTTCATACACAGAAATTACAAGGGAATTCTATTCCACATTTCAGTTCAATAAGAAGAAGAAAAACTTTTCAATCTCCACTCCATCCACAATGCATTTTAGGCTTTTAGGTCGCATGCATCATTATTGAATTGATGATCTTAATGTTGCTCTAGAATTTGCATCTAGAGATAGTGTCAAAAGTCATGAATATACTGATGCATATTGTGATTTTCCTGAGGATTTTAATCCTATCCATACATATAGGGTACTGACAGGACTATCGGAGGCTAATTTTGAGCCCGGTAAGTCAAAAGCCAACTTCATACAAAGTGGTGTGTTGAGATACATTCATAGGTTTTTAGCAAGTTCACTATTTGGTAGAAATAATGATTTAACAGTTCTTACTAAGGGTGAGTTGTTCATTTTGTGGTGCATGGTAGAAAAGAAGAAGGTCAATTTAGGATATTGGGTTGCGACCCAATTTTAAAAGAACATAGGGAACAGTCGAAACATGTCATTAGAATTTGTCATTACCAAGATTGCATTGCATGAAGAATTAATTACATTAGAAAATGACTTGCATGAGGCATGTAGGAAGTCTTTTCTTAACATCGTTGCTTTGGACATCATGCGCTTGATTGGCCACGAGAAAGGTGGAGTTGTTTCTTTTGTGCCTGCAGGACGATTAGCTGACCCGATGACCAATGAAAGACAAGGAACGGCTACTGTTGCCCCATCAGCACCTGCTGCACCTCATACATCAGCTGTACCATAGAACTTAGAAGTTTGGTTATAACATCTCGAGCAACAAAATGCAGCGCTGCATACCATTATGCAACAAACTAATGAGACACTACAACAGCAGGGTGCAATTGTAAGGCAAAATAATGACCTACTACGGACAATATTGGAAAGGTTGGGTTGGGGGAAATTTCTTCCCCCTTCTCTTTGAGACATTCAGACAAACCCCGCTCCACACAAGGGCAGTAAGCTTGATTCTTAGTTGTATTTGCCTGCCCTATGTTCGTTTAAATTGAAATTATCTACATTGGGAGAAATTATATGGAGCAAGTGTGGGGAAAGGGTAGGTTAGAAGCTAACTTTAAATATGTTTTTTTCTTTAGTTCTCTTGTGGCAGGATATTACTTTTGGAATATTTTATGGGGGCTACCAAGTAAGTACATTGCAAAGGCAAAGTGGGGCAGTATCTCTAAACTCTCATTCTATTTTAATTTTATTTGTTATTTCCCATCTTGAGCTTGATTGTGAATTGTCCACATTGAGGACAATGTGTGAAATAAGTGCGGGGAGGGGATTTGATATGAGAATGTTTTTGTTGCAATTTTTGGGACTGATTTATGTGATTGAGACAACTGAAATTTTGATGTTATAATGCTGAAATTTTGAGCTTTCTGTTGATTAATAGCTGCTGCCATGTTGCTTGTTTGATTCTTATGCGTTATAGTTCGCTATTGTCAAGTTTTCCCTTTTTTTTTTAATGATGGCATTTGATGATATTTTTGTGTGATTCTGCTGCTGCCATATGCTTAATCTCTGGTATGAGACTTGACTTTTGAAAATGTGACTTTTGAGTTAGGAAGATTAGACACTTATCCCATGACATTTCGAGTAAATTTTTGCAATTTTGATGTGTTAAACTGATTTTGGGATTACTCATTGGGCTGTTTATATTTTTTAAACATGACTTGAAACTTTTAGGAAATTCTAGAGAGGAGTAATTTGCCTTTGTAACCTAGTTGAACACATATGGGAGCCTTGAATGACAAGACTAGTAAGCGAGAACTTTAGCTTGAGATTGACCATCACTGCACTTGTGAATCTTGATTGCAAGCTGTTACCTTTGAATTCTAAAAGTTTCATATTGCAAAACTTAGTTTCTTTCGATAAGTGTTTTTGAGAGCAATTTCCAACGCCAAAATTTAGGATAGCTTCCGAACACTAGAACTCTTTTCTACACTCCCTTGAGGCGAAATCCTAGGAGAGTCTCGACTTTTGAGATGATTTAGGCATTCTTTTGGTCGATTCATCATTCCTTTTACTTTTTTCCCACCTTTACGTTACCGTTCTTTTCACCCCTTCTAGCCTACGAAGTATGCTAAATGCGTACTCTAATTTCTTTTCTTAGCCTACAATTTAGCCATATACACCAAAAGCCCTTTACCTACCACCCTTGAACAAGAAAATAGTCTTCTTAGTCATTGTTAAGCATGCACATGTGTAAGTTATTAAGAATTGGCGCAATTGTATTTTTGCTTAATGTCATTGACTTTGTTTAGTTTGTGGAAATAAATGGTCCTTGTGGCTTATGTGTTTAAAGTTTGTTGGGTTTAAGTTGGTTGTAAGTACTTTAGTTATGTTTTAGTTTTCCTTAAAAAAAAACAGAATGCGAAGAAAAAGAAAAAAAATGAAAAATGAAAAAAAAATCAAAAGAAAGAAAAAGAAAAAAAAGTGTATTCAATTTCAGTTTTAGTTTTTCTCTAGTTTAAGCTTTTCTCTGGTTTAAGTCACATTTGTCGCCATTAGTTAGTTCGTGCATTGTTCTTTTGAAATTAATTGTAAAAGACTTATTTTCTTGTTATTCTTAGCCTTACATTATCCTATCTTTTGTAACCATCACCTAGCCTAACCCATGTAAATACCTAATGATCTTTGGTTGAGACTTGGCCTACATTAGTGGAGAGGAAGTTTAGAGGGGAGCCTATGGTTGTTCTTTAATTATGTTTTAATGAAGCTATGAAAATGTTTTTATATGTTTTGTTACTTGCTCGATAAAACACTTGTTGATTCAAACTTCGAATGTGTGTGTGCGTGTTTTAAGAATTCTTAGTGTAACCTTTTTCAATTGAGTTCATAATGATGGAATGATGTTGATGGTTGGATTCTTAATTGTGATGTTGAGTTGTTTGGGGAACATGTGTGTGTTTGATTGGGTTCTTGGGTGAAGTATGTGGTCTCCTTATAGATTTGATTTTGAGTTTTGAGTCATGCTTGAGGACAAGCATGTGATAAGTGTGGGGTTATTTGATAGGTTGCAAATCCGACATATTTGTTACCTTGTTTTTGTGCTTAATTGATGTTATTTATATTGAAAAGAAGAGCTTTTACTTGGTTTTTATTATTTTGGGCAGGAATGGTGGATTTGCAATAGAGAGGCTTATTTGGAGTTTGATTGGAAGTATTGGAGCAAAATGGCATGGAGCTGAATTTTCTTTGTGGAGGCAGATTGACAACAGAGGCCTTAGCCTTGCCCAAGGCTAACGGCCAGACAGACCTGAACGGGCTGATTATTCCAAATTTACATTATCTTTTACAGAATTTTTGTTGTTCTTCCATGACCATGCGTGGCTAAACTCTTTATTTCAGTCAAGGATTAATTCAAGGTTGAAGTTCTTAAGATTGTGAGGTTTGATTGTGCCTAATTAATCTTTTTGATTCTTTTGCATTCATACTTTTACCGTGGCTTATTGGGAAAATCCATCCTTAATGTATTTTTATTAGTTGATTGATCTGGCCAATTGATTAATTGATAGGATACATATAGCTAATCAATGAGATTAAATCCGTAATTGTTTATTCGAGTTGATACAAGTGGCAATTGGTATAACTTGATTGTGACGGGCTTTTGGGTTATATTAAGTAATTGTATGATCTAATCTAAATGAATCTCGCTAGTAGGTTTGTTGGTTAGGGCAAGGTCTTTCTAGTGTTCATTGCAATCAATAAATTAAATCCTGTCGCTAGTATTAGGGTTGTTTATTGGTTAGGGGTTTTTCATAGCGCTATGTCTTGCTTAACCTATTCAGAACGGAAAGATTGGTCGGAGATGCTAGCTTGAAGGCTATAACTTGTCTGTGAATATGAATTAAAAAGATTATTTTTAGCCCTTGATCAATCCGTGAGAACTTCATACCGCGAATCGTCCTTGACTGAGTTCACTTCCATTGATTTTAAGTTTTAATTATTTTCTGCTGTTTTAATTTATTTCCTAATTAATCTTGCTATTTAATTTCGTCCCTTTTTACCTAAGCTATTTCCCCCATTTTATTTTTAATTTTCACTCACAGCAGGTAGCACGTCTGATTAGCCTTGGGCAAGGCTAGTCCCTAGGGTTCGACCCTTCTCATCCTATTTACAATATTTTCATGTTGTTTTATTTTGGAGAGCAGGTTTTTATTTTTGGTGGCTTCGACACCCATCAGAATCTTGCATGTTGAACCTCTTCAACACTTTATCTATGTATGTACTTTGACTCAGGCCAATTATCCTTCTAGATCTATCTCTATAGATCTTTATACCAAGGATATAGGCAGCGTCACCTAAGTCTTTCATTGAGAAAGAATTCCCTAACCAAGTCTTAACCTTTTGCAAGGTAGGGATATCATTCCCAATGAGTAATATGTCATTCACATATAAGACTAAAAACACTACTGCACTCCCACTAACCATCTTGTAAACACAAGGTTCATCTTCATTCTTGATGAAACCAAAATTCCTAACTGTTTCATCAAAACGAAGATTCCAGCTTCGAGATGCTTGCTTCAATCCATAAATGGATCTTTGAATCTTGCAAACCTTTGTAGAATTCTCAGGATTTACAAAACCCTCAGGTTGTGTCATATACACATCCTCAAGCAAGTTTCCATTAAGGAAAGCGGTTTTGACATGCATTTGCCATATCTCATAATCATAGTATGTTGCAATGGCAATGAGAATTCTAACATACTTAAGCATAGCAACTGGTGAAAAGGTTTCATCATAGTCTATACCATGAGTTTGCTTGAAACCTTTTGCAACAAGCCTTGCTTTATAGGTCTGCACATTCCCATCCATGCCAGTTTTCTTCTTGAAAACCCATTTGCAACCAATAGTCTTAATACCCTCTGGAGGATCAATTAAAGACCAAACTTGGTTGTCAAACATAGATTGCATCTCAGATTTCATGGCTCCAAGCCATTTGTCTGAATCTGGACCTGACACAGCTTCTTGATAGGTAGTAGGCTCATCTTGATCTATGAGCATTACTTCACTATCATCAGTCACAAGAAATCCATATCTCTCTGGCTAACGACGTGTCCTATCAGACCTGCGAGGGATTTGTGTTACATCTTCAGACTCCACAACTATTTGTGGTTCTGAAATAGGCTCTATAGATGACTCAATGATTTCTTGTGGTACTTGACTTTCCTCAAGTTCTACTATACTCCCACTAGTTCTCTTAGAAAGAAATTCTTTTTCCAAAAAGATCCCATTTCGAGCAACAAACACTTTGTTCTCTGAAGGAGTATAGAAATAGTATCCTTTAGTTTCCTTAGGATACCCCACAAAATTACATTTGATAGACTTTGGAGCTAACTTATCTGAAACTGGTCTTTTCACATAAGCTTCACAACCCCAAATCTTAAGAAAAGACAAACTAGGTGTCTTACCTGTCCATATCTCATATGGTGTCTTTTCAACCGCCTTAGATGGTACACGGTTCAGAATGAATGCAGCTGTCTCCAAGGCATAACACCAAAAAGATAAAGGAAGATCCGCTTGACTCATCATTGATCAAACCATATCTAATAGAGTTCGATTTCTCCTTTCAGAAACTCCATTCCACTGTGGAGTTCCTGGAGGAGTCAGTTGTGAAACAATTCCACAATCCCTTAGATGATCATCAAACTCTTGGCTCAAATATTCACCACCTCGATCTGATCGAAGTAGTTTAATTATTTTACCAAGTTGATTTTGTACTTCATTTTGAAAAGTTCTAAACATTTCAAAAGACTCATGCTTATGTTTCATTAGGTAGACATAGCCATACCTACTGAAATCATCAGTAAAAGTAATGAAGTATCGAAATCCTCCTCTGGCACTAATGCTAAAAGGACCACATACATCTATATGTATCAAGCCCAATAAATCATTAGCCCTTTCACTATGCCCAGTAAAAGGATCCTTTGTCATCTTACCAAGCAAACAAGACTCACATGTTTCAGATGATTCAAAATCAAATGAATCTAATAATCCATCTTGATGGAGCTTAGAAATGCGTTTCTCATTTATATGGCTAAAGCGACAATGCCATAAATAAGTAGGGTTTAACTCATTTGGCTTAGTTCTCTTAGAAGTTATGTTATAGATATCATTACCATTAGAATCATCAAGATTAAGGATATAAAGGCCATTATAAGAATTTGCAATACCATAAAGCAAATCATTTTTATAAAAAATAGAACATTTCTTATTCTTAATAAAAAATGAATAACCTTTATCATCCAAAACAGATACTGAAATAAGATTCCTACTCATAGTAGGAACATAAAAGCAATTGTTCAAAATTAACAAAAACCCATTGGGCATAACAAGTTCATAAGTTCCTACAGCTATAGCAACAACTCTTGCTCTATTGCCAATATGTAGGTCCACTTCGCCCTTCTTCAACATCCTACTCCTTTTGAGTCCCTGTATATTTGTAAAAATATGAGATCCACATCTGGTATCTAATACCCAGGAAGAAGGAATAGATAAATTAATTTCTATAACATAAATACCTGAAGATGTAGTCGCACTACCCTTCAACTTCTTTAACTCATCCAAATAGAGTTGACAATTTCTCTTCCAATGCCCAGGCTTGTTGCAATGGAAACAAGTCCCTTCCTTAGGAACTTTAGCCTTAGGTTCAGGTTTTGGTTTAGCTTGTCCCTTGGACCCTTTAGCACCTTTTGCCTTACCCTTGCCTTTAGTATCTTTGGCTTTCTTTTTCATTTGTTTAATATTGACATTCAATATGGTAGGCTTTTTGATATTCCCCTCAGCAGTTTTGAGCATACCATGTAGCTCAGGAATGGATTTCTCCATGCCATTCATGTTATAGTTCATGACAAACTGTGAGAAACTGCTAGGCAATGAATGTAGGATCAAATCCGTGGAGAGTTCTAAACTCAGGGGATATCCAAGTCTAGCAAGGTGATCTAGATAGCCTTTCATCTTCAAAATATGAGCACTAACAGATTCACCTTTAGACATTTTGTAGTCAAATAATGCAACAGCGGTGTCAAACCTATCTTGCCTAGCCTGTTGTTGGAAAGCTGGTTTGAGATGCACACTCATCTCATAAGCCTCTAAGTGTTCTAGATCCTTCTGAAGTCCTGGACACATAGTAGCCAACATAAGACATCTTATGTCATTGGAATCATCCACATGCTTCTTATGCTTACTCTTAGTAGCATTAGAAGCATCAGCAAGAGGTGGGTCAGGGACAGCTTCATCAAGCACGTAGGACTTTTTCTCTTGTTTGAGAACAATTCTCAGTTTCCTAAACCAGTCAACAAAACTAGTCCCACATTCTTTTAGTTTTTCCTTCTCAAGGATAGATCACAGTGATAAGGTGGAATTGTTATTAGCAGCCATCTACAAAATAAATATGCAAAGTCAAATTTTAATTAATAATGAGGTTAAAATTATTTAAACTCCTACTAAAAATATAACCCTCTAAAGAAATATTTTAGTAGGCTAAGATCCGTATTTCAGTTAATTCTAAACTCAGCTTTGGCGTGACGCTTAAAATCAAGTTATTTAGGTAGGTAACATCTTTACCAATTACATCTCATGTAACTCTTAGTAATTATGGAATATTGACATCATATGTCATAGCATGTTGAATTCCATCTAATGCCTTAGGCCCAAAACCATTTTGATAGCCTAATTAAGTCTAACCAATTTTAAATCATATGAGTAGCACTATTACTCATCCTACTTAGCTAGGAATGTTTAAAGCATATTGCTTTGGCAATACCTACTTTAATACAATCTTAGTTTTGATAGGTGTTCAAAACGTGGATGGCATTTAGACTTAAATTATTAATGAGGGTCTCTTGAAGATCATATTTAGTTTGGCCATGCTATGTCACGTTTACATATTTGGTCATTTGGTATATGATGCTTATGTGATAAATTATATTAATGCATATAGGATGCTAAAATATAATGAAGATCATAAAGGCAACCCTAGGTGAAAAACCTATCTATTACAACACTTGCAATATTACATATCTTCAAAACTTGAGCTTGTGCTTCCATCACCATGGAACCATCTTCTCCTTGGTATGAATCTCCATCACAAACATTGTAGATTGAATCTTCATTTATTACAATAAAAGAAAATCTAACTACTAGTAAAATAAATTACAACAAAATAAACGACACGCAGGCCGTATTTATCCAAAATTAAGATATGAATAAACCAATCACATAGGTCATAAGGCCATGCTATGCACCATGCCAAGAAATCAAACAAACATAATATATTCATCACCAACATGTTAAATAGAAACAAATATATTGACATTCTTAATGTCGCGGTAACGAACTATAGGGCGCGAACATACGGCGGTCCCGCTAGTCGGTCAGCGGGCGAAGTTCCGAAGGGGCAGTGCCCCTGGGCGGGGTCGAGGGACAGCACCCCTCGAAGCCAAACAGAAACATTAATCTCATTAACATTTTTCTTTGGCGAAACCCTAAAACAAAATCGTTAACCTCATTAAGCTTCTTACTGTTTTATTTCGAATATGTACAACCCATTACAGAATCATTACCAAATGTTTATATCACATATAAACTTAATCATTTTCATCATATGAAAATCGTTTTAATCAACCAATCATATATACGTGATCATCTCATGAAAACGAAATTAAAAACACCAATCCTTTCTCATCATATGAAAAACGAATTAGGGTTTTACAGAAACGAAACCAAAAAACCAATCCTTTCTCATCATATGAAAAACGAATTAGGGTTTTATAGTTAACATGCCATATGAAATCAATATATCTCATGTAATCATATCAACATGGCATTTTCGACTTAAACGAAAACAACAAGTGGCTCTGATACCACTGTTAGGAAATCAAGGAGATCACTGCAAACCAAAAACACACAACGGAAAAATTTTTGATCTTTGATTTCCCACCAGGATCCATGCTGTTCGTTTAATTCGATGAAAGTGTTCAAAGAACTAACCTGTTGATGATTCGAAATCACAGTTGGAAGATATGCCTCGATCGCGAAACACCCTCTATCGCGTATCCACACGAATGCTACCGTCTGAAGTGCTAGCTCTCTGCAACGGCGAAGGCTGGAAAAACATTTTTCTCTAAAATGTATTAGGGTTCCTTTGTTTTTGTTCTCTTTCATTTTCTAATGTTACCTCTGAGAAGACTTAACGTCTGGAGTGAATATAATCACTCTAGAATCAAATTCGAAATTGGATAAGGTAAGTCAAATTCAGAATCCAAATCTAATAAGGATTCTGAATATATCATCTAATAATATATATAAAAAAATAAAAAAAATAATAATAATAAATATTAATATCTAATATTAATATTATTAATATTATATCCAGCCCAAAGCGCATTCTTGTGTGTGACCTGATAGGCCCATATTAATTGACAGTCAATTTAATCTCTATTAAACCAACAAGTCGTAATTGGCCTCTAGCAAGGCGTTACAACTACCTAATTAATATAAGGAATGTCCAATTTGCCTAATAATAGTACATGCATTAATCCCTTTGTCACACGATATCTAGCTTGAACATAAGTCATGGTCAACGTCATACTTATATTGTCTAAACTTATGATTACTCGATCTCCAAGTAGACTGATAAAAAAAAATGAAATTGATCACACTATCAATTCATTTGAGCACGGCCATGCATTTCACAGTCTCACTTATCAAGGGGCCCAAAAGATATTTCTCTCAAAGAGAGGGACAAATTCTATCTTGATTGTTCATTATCCTCTACATAATTTCTATCATATATGATCATAACCTTTATTACTATCCAGTTACGGATAATATTTGATCATGTCAAAATATAATAGTCCTTATATTGGAAACTATAACAATCTCAAGTCAAAGAATTAATACATAACTATCTTGAGATTTACTTATGACACTAACCCATGTAGTAATCTCATGATGGGTCTATCCAATACATTGTTCTCTAACAAGTATCTATGAAATTGATTTGTATCACTATACACATAACCATCTGATGATTATCAAATCAATGTTCATACTGGTTAAGAATTATTTTTTTATCTCTATAACAATAATAAACCAGGGACAAATATCAAAATTGTGTAACATGCAAACAAACAATAATGATAATAAAACCTCATTTATTAATAATGAATGTATAACATAAAGATCCAAATAAATGGCCTAGGGCACATACACTAACATCAAAGACTTGCTAACATGGAGAGGAGTTAGACATATCACAATTACAAGCTAAGGAAGTATATTGAACTTTCGGGGTTGTTTGTTCCTTCTCTGACTCTCTCACCTCCATCATCACCATGACTCAATGAAGCTTCCATCCTTCTCTTTTTCTTATTATATTTTCTTTTTTGATATTTGTTATGTTTTGTTGTGTTCTTGTTTATGGGTGCATATTTTTCATTAGGGACAATAAAAGTTTTAAGTGTGTGGAGAGGAGTAGTTTGTTTATTTTGTTTTGTTATTTTGTTTAATTATTATTTTATCAATTTTGTTTCTTTAATTGTTAATTGTTTTTGTTTGTGTGATTTTTTTTTTCAAATTAGAAAATAAAAATCAAAATTTTATCTAAATATAATAATAAATTTTCAGATATGCTGAGTTGCTTTTGCGCCAGTAGTGCTCCACCAATTCACACGAGCAGAAGCGCGATGTCCTTCTATCACGATTGCGACAGACGTTGCGATCGCAATGGGACTAGTTTTGTTAAAAAAAAATTCCAAAATTTTAAAAAAATTATTTTTCCAGTTTTCTTTTCGAAAATAAAAAAACAAATTTTTTTATAAAAAAGAAAGAAATAAAATTTTATTATTATTAGGTTTTATTTAAATTTTAAGTTAGATATCTTAGTTTATCTAGTATTGAGATTATATTTTTTATTTTGAATTTAACTTCTTATCCTAGTTAATATGAGTTTGTTTTTAATTAATAAACTTTAATAGTACGTGTTTAACTAGAATTCCTTTAGTTGAATGATTTTAGGATTAGTCTTTAGTTCTTCTCTATCTAATGTTAAGTTCTTATCACTTTAATACATTATTAGCATAGCCTTAGAGAAGAGGGAGATGATTATTAAAGGGAAATCATATACTTGGGGTTAGAATAGAGAAGGAATCTGTGATCCCGAAAAATCTTTTGTGAATCTACCCATAGAAATGCCCGAGCAACCCACTGCCTACTATACTTTTAGGCTTGCTTATCCTCATCCTTATGAATGCACTATGGATCTCAATGAGATAGTGGAGAGGAAAAATTAGAGAAAGCATGGGAGAAAGTAGGATCCTAATTAGATTTAATAGTTTTAGATGATACCTCAAGTGAAGATGATGAACCTAAGCCATCGTCAACAAAGAGAAACAGAGGTAGACCTTCTAAATTAGAAAAAAGAAAAGAAAAGAAAAGAAGACGACCTCCCAAGATCCCTATGAAAGTTCAGTTTAATGAAGAAACTATTGAGAAAAAAGAGGTTGATGCTTAGAAGTTAATAAATAACTCTTATTATGCTTAGTTTGGTTTAAATAATATTTCTTTTTAGATTGTCTTTTGTTTTATTTCTCATTTAATTTTATGTCTTTTTATTTTAAATTGTAATAGATTTCAATTTCAATTTTTAATAAATAATAGAACTTGTTATACTCCTATTTTGTAATCTATTTGGTTTTTTATCTCTACTTGTTCTTTACTTGTTATTAAATGAGTTAATTATTGTTATTTTAGATTTCAACTTGATAATTGAATTCTTTTAGCTAGATTAAAATAATTCTTGATTATTCTTAATTTAACACATGGAATAAATGAGGTTGTGATCTTGAGAAATTTTACAAATTAAGAGTACTTATTTTTAAAATAATAGTTAAAATTATTCTTTATCATAGTTTTTTTCAGTTCATTGTAATGTAATAAATTTTTGAATTAGTATGTATCACTAAGAAAGTAAATTGTTTAATTATATGGGGATGTGAAATGAGAATTATGCTTAATTAATATAGTTATTATATTAAAATTTTTGTGAGATGGAGTGTAAAACGCACTTATTTTAGATAATTAAGGTGGAATGGAGCATAAAATGCATCCACCATGAATAAATATAATAAACAAATTACAACAATATGAGATGGAACATAAAATGCACCCATTGAATATATATATATATATATAATAATAATAAATTTATAGTTTTTATTGATCTCAAATAGTTGTGAAAAATTGTCTACTTAATGATGCTTGCTATATTCTTGGATTAATTAGTTATGGTGAATTTCTTATGACTATGGTTTGTTATAAAAGTTTTTGTTAATCATATTAATATATAAGTACACTTAGCTTGTGAAGTTAATTAAGGTTATGATTCTTTAAATTTTAGTGTTTTAAGTTAAGAATAAGTGATTATTATTTTTCTTTGGTTGATTGAGTTTGATTGATTGTTGGAATTTAATTTAATGATGTTAATTTACTTGAGGACAAGCAAAAGTTCAAGTGTAGAAGAAATTGATAAGTGCATATTGATCTTATACTTTCTATCAGATTTAGCATATAACTAATTTGAACTAATCTATTCTAAGTTTATTTATATGCTTTTATTTCATTATTCTCGAATTAAGATTTGTTTGAATTAATTGCATGCATGTTTGTGCAAACTGGAAATATAGACAGAATTGGATCTTTAGAGTTTTAAGTATAATTTTAGTGCTCATAAAGTGAAATATTGGAAAAGTGGTCTCAAGCTTTTCAAAGAGGTTTGGTTCATCAAATTCCGAGTTTGTTTGGACCTCCAACTTTAAAGTTAAAAATTGGACTTAAATTTTAAAAGCAGAATTCCAGTCCAAGCCACTAAGAGTAATTGGGCCATAACTTGAGTTTCTAAAGCCTAAATGAGGTGATTCAAAATTCTAAAATCATATACTTTTCTGGGGATACAATTTTGATGAGAATTCAGAGGGAGATAATGTCGTTATCTAATAGAAAATCGGATTTGAAATTTTAATTCTAATTTTGAGTAGAAGTTGAAGAGGAGTAGGAGTCTAATTTGAAGGAGCTGATATTAGATACAATTGATGGGACATGAACAGTAATGAGGAGCAGCCATTCTAGAGTTTTTACTACACTTTTTCATATTTTTCTAGAGTAGATTTGTTTCCCACAATTAGAAATCAAAGGAAGAAGAAGAATGGGCTTGAGGAGGACTTTGTCTTCTCTTCAAGATTTTTCATCCATATAATTTGAACTCTCTATTTGGTTTAAATTTTCAAGTTTATAATTTATTTAATACTTTGTTCTTTCCTTGTTTTGAATGTTAGAATTATGAATTTCATGTTTAGTTTCTTAGTTTCTATGGTTTTTATATTTAATTTAGTTATGAGTAACTAATCTACTAAGTGAGATTAGGTGGATTTAGGATTGTGGATAATGAGTGTTAAGTAATTTGATGACTACTTATTTCTTGAAATTGAAGTTTTGTTGATTTTGATCTTAATACTTGTGATTGATTGGCCACCAATTGCATGTTTAATTAAAATCATATATTGAGTGAAAAATTAGGTATGATTTTAGATTAATAAATCATCAACTTAGAAAAATTCTATTTATAGATAAAAGAATAATATGAAGACCAATTAGTTCCTTTGAGCTTGATAGGTTGTTTTAATTTATTGTTCATGAAAATATAATGTATAAATTACTTCATTCATTAATTTTTTTGCTTGAGAAAGAGAAAGATTAAAATTTAAATTAATTGGTAACTTTGATTCAAGAGAGGTTTGAAATAGTTTGAAAATTTTTTTATACTCATTTGAAATAATTCTAATAAAACCTAATCCTTATTGTATATCTCTATTATTTCAATTTAATTATTTATATTTTAATTTGAAAGTTGAATTAGACAGATAAATATATTAATTTAATTCTGAATTTGGATTCAATTTTAATTTTAAATTTAGAAATTGTTAGATAATTTATAAAATATCAAATTAATTATTTACTTTCAAATAATAGTCAATTTAAATTTTTATTAGTCAATTAACTCTTTCTCTATGGGAACGATATCTATAAATAAATACTACTTGAACGATTCATACACTTATGAGTAGCATCGATATATATAAATTGACAATAAGTTTTTGATCCCGCACGATCGAGACAATTTTATTTGTCCTTTCAACTACACTATTATGTTATGGAGTACCAGGAATTGTCTTCTCATATCTGATTCTATACATTAAGCAATAATTTTCAAACTCCTTCATTGTCACTGTGAAGACACTTTAAAGGTTACTTTCTCTCTCTCCACCATTGGATGGAAATATTTAAAGCGCTGAAGTATCTAATCTTTTATTTTTCAGAACAAACACCCAAATCTTTCGTGAAGTATCATAAAAAAAAGTAACAAAACATCTACTACCTCTTAACGTTTCTACATCAATAGGACCACATACATCAGAGTAAACTAACTTCAGTACATTATTTTTCTTTCAAAGGAACTACTAAAAAGAGTCTATGTGTTGCTTGCCATATGAACAATCATCATAAGGGTTTAGACTTATACCTTTTTCAAAGGGAATGAGAAACTTATTTGCCAGAATTTACAACCCTTTCTCACTCATATGAGTCAGCCTCTTATGCAATAAGTCTGGCGAAGCATCATCTTCAACTGCATTCAGTGTGCCTTTGATCATCTTCACTTGAGTCTTGTAGAGTGTATAGCACAATCTATCTCTGGCAATTATAATTGAACCTTTGGCGAGTTTTCACATTTTATCACCAAAGATATTGTAATAACTAGCTAGATCAAAAACAAGAGTAAAAATCAAATTCATATGTAAATCCAGCACATGTCACATATTCTTCTAAGTCAATGTATAACTAACATTTATCTAAACATAGACATCATCAATACCCACTATATCTGCATAATTGGTATTACTCATCTTTATTTTGCCAAAATTACCTCCTTTGTACACAGTAAAGACATCTCTCCTTTGTGTAGCATGGTATGATATTGTTGAATTAACAACTCACTCCATATCAGAATTAATAGTCTTGTTATTCTCCTCAATAAGGAAGAGTATAACCATCTCTTCATTATCATCACCTATAATTGCAATGGTATTTTGATCATCTATCTTCTTTTGATTTTTCTCATCATTTTATTTCCTTTTTCAAACTTTTCAGTTTCTTTTCATATGCCCATCCTTACTGCAGTGATAAAAATTAAATTTCACTTTCGATTGTGACTTACCTCTAGATTTATAACGCTCTTTAGGACCTCTGCTTTTACTTCTACCCTTGCTCTCTGTGGTTGTAACAAGAGCCTGTGAAGTATCAATACATATATCATTTGTTCTATTCTCCTCATTGTAAAGGTTGTCATTTATCGATGATAAAGATAAAACACGCTTGAAGTAGAGTTACTAAGAGACACCACCAAGGTCTTACAACTATTTGGCAAGGAACTCAAGAGCAATATTGCTTGCAATTCATCATGTATGCCTATCTTCATGTTGCTCAACTAATTTACTAATTCTTGAAACTCACTCAATTGTTCTGCAATTGATTGTCCATCCCTTAGCTTTAAATTCACAAGCTTTCTAATGAAAAAAGCTTTATTCTGAGTACTTTTCCTCTTATATATGGTTTCTAAATCTTTTCATAATTTCTGTGCATCAACTTATTTGCTTATATGATAGTAGACATTATTATCTATCCATTATCGAATAGTACCAACAGTTTTTCTGCGCATCTTCTCCCAATCATTATCTGATTTTTTTACTTGGCTTAGTAGATCCTAATTTTATAGGATCATATAAGTCCTTACAATAAAGAAGGTCCTGCATCTTTGACTTTCAAATTACATATTTTGAAGCCGATAATTTAATCATGGTGCTTATAAATTCCTCCATTCTAATTTACATAATTCATTTCACACCCAAAGAACCAAGCTCTGATACCACTTGCTGGAATATTTGTCAATAATATTTAATTGTATAAATCAATGCATAATAGTAGGAAGCAAAGAATAACCACAAGAATAAGAGATAAAATTTAATGTGAAAAACCCTCTTGTGTAGAGAAAAACCCACGGGACAAGTTTCAAAATAAAATCTACTATTTTAAAAAAATCAAGTACAATAAATTCTCAAGTAATCAATACTTGAGTCACTCTTTGGATAATCACATCAAGAAACTAAAGAATAATTATCTAAAATTAAAAACCTCTTGAAATCTTTCTCTCTTTTATTTCTTTTCTTCTCTCTTATTTTTTTCGCTTATATTTAGAAATGGAGGAAAACTATTTATAGATTTTTCTAACATGTGTGAACATCTTAATCTTACTACTCTAATGGTGGCTACTATTCAAATTACGGCTAAAAATGTGTTTAATATTTTTTCAATGTTTTAAGGGAATTAACTAAAAAAATACCCCTACACAAATTACTATTAAATTTTAGACTATACTCACCTTAAATAGACCTAATTTGACAAAATTATCCTTTAATGAAAAAAGCCCGCTCATTCTATTTCCTAAAAACGCTACTACTGACAAATAGTTTTTAAAAATCTGAAAATTTGCAGCTCCTTTTTTCCGATTGAAATAAACTGCTCTCTCTCTTTCTTCCCAATTATTCTACACTGGTGTTGCGTCATTGAACGAGATGATTGACCGTCAAGTGTTCCGTCATTGTTGTTGCCGCCATCAACTCATTCTTCATCTCAGGTATTGGTTTCTCTCTCTCTCTCTCTCTATTTCTCTGCCATTGTTGTGTTTGATGTGGGAAAGAATACAAATTGAGTGCTAAATAGATTTTAAAAATGCTAAAAAAAGGAATGGAAAGACTGAGAAGGAAAGAAAGTTAGGAATTTCTTGAGTAATATAATAACAGAAATAAAAATAAATAAAAAGAGAGAAAAATAATAGAAATAAAAATCATAAGTTATAATATGGTGAAAGATACCACATTGAAGAAGAAGTGAAAAAATGGAGAGTTTGTAGAGTTGGGGAGGTCTGGATTTTTAAACGTACTTTGAAGTCTTTGTTTGTTTTCTTTTGTTGTTGTCTTTGTATTTTTTTATTTATTATCCTATGCTTTTGGGTGCTCTTCAATTCCATGTTATATAATGTAGAAGCAATAATATGATCTTTGATTTGAAATTCTTTTTTTAGCGGAGAGGCTCTTGTTTTGCAGATTTATTTAAGCACTCTTGACTTACCATTAAATCAAGAAAAACAGAGGGAGAAAGAGTCATTTTCTTAGAGTTTATGGTGCAATTGATTTGAAGAAAATAAATTTTTGATTTGCTCTTTGGCTTATAGTGGTTTTTGATTACATTATAAATGGTGTTGTTGTGCTAGTTTGTTTATTTTATCTTTATTGAATGAATGAGAAATAGATTTTATATCAAGAAACAGAAAGTTATTTTTCTATTCAGAATAAAAAGTGTGATGTTGATGAACACATTTATGAATCATTATTATTTAAATGGCATATCTTTTGTGCTTGTGATACTATAATATTAAATAATTATTTTTTGTTGACTAATATATGTTGATCTTCTATGATATGGTTGATATATTTTGACCTAAATTTATTAGGTTTGGTATGGTTTGATATGGCACTATAAAAGCACATAACATTTGCGTTCCATATGCCGTTTAGATGTCTTATATAGTGAAAAACTGTGATTTTGTTGACTGATATGTGTTGATCTTTGATGATATATCTTAATATGGATTGATATGGTTAGAAATGGCTTGTTGTGGGACTTCTAAAATATAAATCATTATTGTTACAGATTTACTTAACTAAACAATGGCGGTCTTTGATTATAAGTGTTGATATGGGTTGATATGTTTTCATATGGGTTGATGTGAAACTTGTAAAATATATTGCATTTGAGTTCTAAATGTTGTTTAGATGTGTTATATAGCAAATAAAAGTGTTTTGTTAACTGATATGTGTTGATATGTCTTGTTATGGATTGATATGTCTTGATATGGGTTGATATGTTTTCATATTGGATGATGTGAGAATTCCAATATCGTTAGCATTTGAGTTATATATGTTGTTTAGATGTATTATATAGTAAATAAAAGTGTTTTGTTGCCTTATATGTGTTGATATAGGTTGATATACCTTGATACGGGTTGATATATTTTCATATGGGTTGATGTGAGACTTGTAAAATATATTGCATTTGACTTTTAAATGTCGTTTAGATGTTTTATATAGCAAACAAAAGTGTTTTGTTGATTGATATATGTTGATATGTCTTGTTATGGGTTGATATGTCTTGATATAATTTGATATATTTTCATGTGTTTATTGATGTAAGACTTGTAAATATATAGCATTTGAGTTCTAAATGATGTATAAATGTTTTATATAACAAATAAAAGTGTTTTGTTGGCTGATATGTGTTGATATGTCTTAATATGAGTTGATATATCTTGATATGGGTTGATATATTTTCATATGGGTTGATGTGAGACTTGTAAAATATATAGCATTTGAGTTCTAAATATTGTTTAGATGTGTTATATAACAAATAAAAGTGTTTTATTGACTGACTTGTGTTGATATATCCTGTTATGGGTTGATATGTCTTGATATGGATTGATATGTTTTCATGTGGTTATTGATGTCAGACTTGTAAAATATATAATATTTGAGTTCTAAATGTTGTTTAGATGTTTTATATAGCAAATAAAAGTGTTTTGTTGACTGATATGTGTTGATTTATTGATATGGATTGATATGTGTTGATTTATTGATATGGATTGATATGTCTTGATATGAGTTGACATATTTTCATGTGGTTATTGATGTGAGACTTGTAAAATATATAGTATTTGAGTTCTAATTGTTGTTTAGATATTTTATATAGTAAATAAAAGTGTTTACTTGAGTGATATGTATTGATATGAGTTTATATGTTTTAATATGGGTTGATATATTTTCATGTGGTTATTGATATCAGACTTGTAAAATATATAGCATTTGAGTTCTAAATGTTGTTTAGATGTTTTATATGGCAAATAAAAGTGTTTTGTTGACTTATATATTTTGATATGTGTTGATATGGATTAATATATTTTCATATGGATTGATGTGAGACTTATAAAATATATAGCATTTGAGTTCTAAATGTTGTTTAGATGTGTTATATAGCAGATAAAAGTGTTTTGTTGACTGATATGTGTTGATATATCTTGTTATGGGTTGATAAGTCTTGATATGGGTTGATATATTTTTATGTGGTTATTGATGTGAGACTTGTAAAATATACAACATTTGAGTTGAGGTTAAGAAGATAGCTTCTTTGTTCCCTCAAATGAATAATTGGAGCTTTAACAAGAAACATGCATTTGCTAAGATACGAATTATGTTGAAAGGTCAGGTAAACATAACGTTTCTTTGTTTTATTTCTCTTATGTTTTAATATATTTGATATCAATATGTATTAGTCCATATAAATTATTTACATTAATTTCAAATATCAATGCATAGGAATTGTATGTGGTGCCTATGAAGATGACTACTTTCGAATCCGCACAACCTGCTATGCTAGGATTCAAAGATGAAGATGAACACAAGAAAGAAAAGGGCATTCCAAAGCATAAGGAGAAGATGAGCACTGGAAAAACTGGAACAACCTCAAACTCAGAAGCACCACCTGATCCAAGCAAAACTGCTCCAAGCCCCGAGTTAATCCTTGAAATATTTATAATGAAGCAGGTGGTACTGTCATATTTTTAAAATACATTAGTATTTTATTAATATTTAATCATATGTTATTCAAAAAGTACAAAATTAGATGCACTTGAACAACGATGCATATATTTGGAGAAAAAAGTGCAAGGATCTGGAAGAAGAAAACAAAGTAAACGCAAGCGCGATCAAGGATATGAAGGCTACTATAGGATTACTGAGCGACAAAATTGTAGCATTGGAGGAAGAAGGTAGAAAAAAGAAGGAAGAGGATAGTCCAGACACTCCCATTTTTGCACTTTACACTTCGTACGTTATGTTAATTACATTATAATTATTTGTATTAATTCAGCGTGTGACATTGCATTTATAATATATAAGCAGCAGCCTGAATAATGAACATTTTTTCAGCAAAGATAATTTTAAGGACAGAGAAGATGAAGAAGTTGCACTAGCCAACCAATCGATAGTGGAGGTTTTGCACAAAGCATTTGAGATTGAGAAAAAAGAAAAGGGTTCCTGTTCCAAAGAAAAGGGTTCTTGTTCCAAAGAAAAGGGTGCTTGTTCGAAATCAAAAGTACATTGGAGATGAATGGACACCTGAAGGTAGAGGAGGACAAAGGGACAAGGCAAAACATTTACAGGTAGAATGTCGAAAGATGGCAAATGAAAGGACCTATGCTCATGTACATCCACTGGACCCTTTATCTTCTCCATCTCCACAACAATCTTCAAGTTTTACTGACTGGTGGAAATTGCATTTTAATAAATATAAATTGTAAGTCCCTCAGAATTATAGTTCTTCATTATTCAATATAATTGAATTTCACAGTTGTTTATGATTTTGGATTTTTAATTAACAGTAAGAGTAACAAATATGAAGAATTGCCATCGGGCGAAATGTACGACTTCACTGTTCGAAAAATAAACTCTAAATCATTTTGGTATTACATGAGGGTAAAGGATGCATGGCTTTCAGATGATGTAAGATTTATTCAATTTGGTTAAGTCATATTTGTTAATGATGTATTTATATATCAAATTAAATACATTGGTCTATGACTTGCAGAAGATTGACATCATCCTTTACTATGTACTCCAAAAGCAGAGGTATTGTGATGAATACTTCAACCAGCGTATGACATGTGGATCATGCAACATAAACGCAATGTTTTTCTACGGGTATAAAATATTTCAGGAGAAGAAGTGTGAGCCTCCATCAACTCTTCTCAAATTTGTGCAAGGTAAGAGCCAATATGGAAAACATTTTAAGGACGTTGACGTGGTATATCTTCCAGTGAATCATGAATGCTAACATTGGTTCCTTATCGAGATTAATCTTCCTGAATGGATAATTACGGTATATGATATACTATACAGTCATTCCTATATCGAAAAGAGAATTGATGATGTTGTGTCGATAGCTGCAATGTTGTCCTCTGTACTGGAAAAAGTTAGCTTTTTTTTTATTCAAAGACCATAATTGATGAAATATAAGGATTGCAAATTAAAAATCAGATATGAGAGAAATGTTTGTCCACAACAAGAGGGGTAATATACCGTATTTTGATGCCTTATTTACCAATTTAATTTACTTGTATGTTTTGTTTTTTTAAAACTTGTACGTTATTATAGAGCTAATTGGGGGATGTTTGTTGTAAAGTTCATAGAGCATTTCATAATGATAGGCTTAGATTTTTAGCACTACACACAACAACTTATGGGCATATTCAGATACAATACAACAATTCACCTATGGGTATATGCATCTAACAAGAGAGAGGGTGCTTATTACAGTGAAGACGAAAAGGATGACAATCTCGAGTATTTTTTGTAAGCCAACAAGGATATTATAATTGGATATTGTGAATATAAACATTTATTGATTTAGATGTGAATATAAACATTTGTTAATTTCAATATTGATATAGTTGTTATATGTGCTTCCAATTTTTTGGGTTATAACATGTTGAAAAGTCGAATTATTATTTGTCTTACAGGTTGAGATGGATGTGTTACAGGTAGTTGTGTATATGTTATTATTGAGCATTATGTGAAGATATGTTGTTTAGGATTCCTTAAGGATATCAGTTCTGTGATTGATGTTATGGATTGATAAATTGAGCTTTATAATGGATATTGATAATGGAAATGGGATGGATGTCTTATAGGTTAATATTAACAAGTTCAACTGATATGTGATTGAGAAGCACTATGTGATGATATGTAAATGAGATTTCTCAAGGTTGTTGGTCTGTTACTGATGATATGGACTGATATATTGAGCTGTGATGATGGATGTTGATAATGGAAATGGAATGCATGTCTACAAGTTGAGATTAACAGGTTGTGCTTTATATGTGATTGTTGAGCATTATGTGATGTTATGAAATTCAAATTTCTAAAGGTTGTTGTTCTGTTACTGATGATATGGATTGATATATTGAGCTGTGATGATGGATGTTGATAATGGAAATAGAATGGATGTCTTACAAGTTGAGATTAACAGGGTGAACATTATATGTGATTATTGAGCATTATGTGATGAAATATCATCACATATCATCACATAAAAATCCATATACAAGCCCATATCAATGCATATCAAGACATATCAGTCCATATCAACACATATCATCACATATCAATGCATAAAAACCTATATACAAGCCCATATCAATCCACATCAAGACATATCAATCCATATCAACACATATCATCACATATCATCATATAAAAATCCATATACAAGCCCATATCAATCCATATCAAGATATATCAATCCATATCAACACATAAAAACCCATGTACATGCCCATATCAACCCATATCAAGATATATCAATCCATATCAACACATTTCATCACATATCAACACATAAAAACCCATATACAAGCCCATATCAATCCATAATAGAACATATCAATCCATATCAACACCTATCATCACATATCAACACATAATAACACATATACTTGCCCATATTAATTCATATCAATATATATCAATCCATAACAACTGATATCATCACATATCATCAAATAAAAATCCATATAAAATCCCATATCAATCTATTTCAAGACATATCAATCCATATCAATCCATATCAACACATAAAAACCCATATACAAGCCCATATCAACATATATCAATCCATATCAACATATATCTTCACATATCATCAAATAAAATCCATATAAAATCTTATATCAATCCATTTCAAGACATATCAATCCATATCAACACATATCATCCCATATCAATCCATATCAATCTATATCAAGACATATCAAATCATATTGTAATATCCCAAAATGTGACCTAGAAGTTTTGGGTATAATTATTGTTATAATTGGATTTAATGTATATGTGTATTGGATAGAATAAGGGAAAAGAAGAGAGAGTGTATATGTTGTATATATAGCAATATATACAACATATACAAGTCAAGTTGGTGGAAGTCAAAAGATGAGTAGTTAATGATTTTAATTAATTAAGTTAATTAATGGAAATGGAAAATAAGTGAGTGGAATGAGATATTTGAATATTATATTGCTTTTTGCTTGGTGGAGAGGATTTTATGGAATGAGTGGTTGGAGAGAGAGTTTGACTTGGCTTCTTTTGTTTCCTTCTCTCTTTCTCTCTTTCTTTTTCGGGTATCACCATTTCCTTTCCTTTTCTTCTCTTTCATTTGGCCAGCTATCAAAGGAACAAGAGAGCAAGGGAGAGATTTGAACATTCAAACTCAAGATTGAAGGAATTTTCAAGTGAACAAGTTGGAATCTAAGAGTTTTCTTCATCCTTGGTAAGTTTCCTCTTGTTTCCTTGATTTTCTTTTATGATGTGTTTGAGTTTGTTGGTTGTTTGTTTATAGTATGTAAATATGTTGATTAAGATATGTTTAAGAGTATTTTGGTTCAAGTGATTTTGGGATTTTGGGGTTGGATTGAAGGAAAGAGTAAGTTGTTGGAAGTGAAAATATTGTGGTTGTGTTTTGGGTTTGTAGTGATGATCTTGATTTGTGATTGATATATGTTTTGAGTTGTTTTAGAGTTTTTACAAGTTTGTTATGATTTTTGGCTATGTTGAGATGAGGTTGTTTGAAGTGGATTTTGGTGAAAGGAGGTGATTTGTTGGATTAAGGGTTGTTGTGGCCCGAATCTGTGTTTTTGGCCTGACACTCCCATGAGCACGACCAGGATTTTGGGCGTGTCGATGGTTATGTATTTTGGATGGGTGACACGAGCAGTGACACGCCCATGTCATTGAGCGTGTCACAACTTCTGTGTAGTAGTAGTATTTACACGTCCAGTGACACGCCCATGTCACTGAGCGTGTCATAGCTACTGTGTTGATAAGGAATTGACACAGCCATGAACACGCCCATGTCGTTGGACGTGTAAATGTTTCTATGAGACAGAATGTATTACACTTTCAGTGACACGCCCGTGGTTCTGAACGTGTCAAAGCTTCTGTATTGTGAGTTTAGGGCATGGTCAGGAACACGCCCGTGTTGGTAAGCGTGTCATGTTTAGGGTTTGCCCTAATTAGTCTTACCTATTTTTATTTCATTTGTATTATTCTTTTTGGATTAGGTTGTGAAGAGGTTGATTTGCCCTAACTTAAGTGGTGAAGAAGTGTTGGAAAAGGAAGTGTATAGATTCGTATAAGTGGTGCTTAAGGTAAGTACAAACTACATTACTGCATACATTCATATGATATTGAGACTTGAGACATATTTGATTATAAATGTGATAAGAAATCTCATGTATTGTTGATACTTGTTAATAATGTTATGTTTGATATAACGTGAATGTTAATGAGCATCTAAATGGTGGGTTAATGCCATTGATTATGTACAACTAAATGTGAAATGAGATGTGAAACCAATATGATGGTTTATAATGGTGTAAATAATATGATTGTGGCATGTTTGCCTAGATAATGTTCAATGCAATTAATGATAGATATGTATACTATCTTGATGTGATGAGAAGCCATGATTGTTGGCTATGATAGTAGAAATGAATTGAGAAAGAAATGTATAAAGATATAAATGGAAAGATTTTGTGTCAAATTTGTTATTCAACCTTCAGAGTTCTGAGTTTGGTGGCATGCCAATGAATGACTGGATAGGTGAAAAGACCGGGTCGTAAGCCGATTCCAGATGAAATGATAAATGTGAAATGTGAATTAAAAGTAACAGTCTAGCCGGGTTGAGGATTTCCTCGGGTTTATCCGGGTTGAGGTCCAAGAGACTGGGTCTGTTACACTGTCCATGGATAGAGATATTTATATATGATGCCTATGAGCTTGATGATTATGATTATAGACCAAAGCAGTAACTCTGAACTTTGAATAACAAATTAGTGTCTTGTGGGCCCATATGTGTCTTTATGTCAATGTAATCATAAACTAATGAAATGTAGTTTTATGAATATTATGAAAATATCATTAGTAAATATTATATGAATTGTTAAAATGTATGATATTGGCATTGCATAGATGCATATTATTATTATTATAGTTTGTATCACTAAGTCGTTGGCTTAGCGCGATTGTGATTCATCGCGCAGGTGACAGAGAAGAACCAGAGAGTTCTGCTAGACCGAGTAGAGTCTAGATTTTGAGACTTTGAGAGTGGAGCTTAAAGATCGAAGACACTGCCAAACATGTATATACTTTTTGTTTTGTAAATCTTGAGTTTTGATGTATAAACATTTGTAAATATTTGTTATACTTTCCGCTGTTTTTAATGAAACATTTTATCTTGTGTCTTTTATAATTTCTTTTAAATGATTTAAACTTATTCATGTTTTTGAAAAGGGATGAGTCATTCTTAAATGTATCATGGTATTTCTATATTCAGTATACGTATATTACGACCGTATTAGCATGCTATGTACGTATACGGGATATAGGGGTGTTACACATATCATCACATTTCAACACTTTTTTATCCATATAATATTCCATATATATACAAGCCCATATTAATCCATATCAAGACATATCAATTCATATCAACACATATCATCACATATCATCAAATAAAAATCCATATAAAATCCCATATCAATCCATTTCAACACATATCAATCCATATCAACACATATCAATCCATAACAATCCATATAATTCCATATTAATGGCCAAATCATCCCATATCATTAAAGATCAGCACATATGAAGACATATCACCACAATCTAACAAAATTTAACAATATTCAATAACCAGTCATACAATTAATTTTAACGAAAATCCAACCGAATACAAGAAATGATGCAACACAATATTTTATTTTTTAACACTCGATCCTGATATGGTTTGCAAAGAGATGGGATTTTGACAAGTAGAACTACTGTGGCCATGCTCACGATAATGACTGCACTTTGGTTGAGATTTTTCCTCACCTAAAGATGGAATCCTGTATTTTTTTCGTCAACCAGTTGATGTGCAGACATCTGGTGGTTGAAGAGTAACATTGTGAATGTGCTCTGGAATAGACTAATCAGTAATATAAGGACTTGAATTTATGACTTCTTTGTATGTTACATATCAAGACTCACACGAGTAATATGAAGAACAGAACTCATAGGTGTCGTATGTACTATTTCTAACAACCACAAGTGCATGCACACATGGGAGTTGATCTAATTGGAACTTTCTACAACAATAAGTACTCTGAGACATATCAACGATATAATTTTTATCTACATCCTTAACGTCGTACTTTCCTCTGCTAGACGGCTCTACCATCAAAGAAGCATTTACAAGGCTATATGATAATATCATAATTAATGGCAAATGAGGAAGAATAAAATAAATAACTTACATTCATTTTTTGTGCTATCATCATTCTTTTTCTCAATTTTTTCTCAATATTTGTTGCCATTTTATCCGTGGACTCTTTTGCTTTGCTTTAACATTCATAAAATCATCTTTGACACATTTTTCTAACCTCATCCACAAATATAGTAATTAGAAGCTCTCAAACATTTACAAGTGCAGCATTGACTGATTCAGAAATGTTAGTTGTCATGATGTTATACCTCCTTTTATGCATGTGAGACCGCATCCACCTATCAAGCCCAACACCTTTCAAACATTCTTTGGCACCAGGAATAGAAATGCAAAAACCACTAAAAAGTGTGGTGAAATCACTTATTTTATAGGCTTTAGCTATTTTATAGTAGTGCTTCTCATGGTCCTTGGTCATATGTTTAAATTTGCATTTCAAGTTATTTAATAAGTGATACATGAAAATCTCATGGAAAGCATTAGGGAAAACATCTGTTAAGGCCTTCTGAATACTTAAGTGTCTATCAGAAATAAAAACATGATCTAATCTTTCACCAAAAGCTTCCTTCAACCTCATAAGAAACCAGGTACATGATGCGTAATTTTCTGAATCACCAATCCCGAAAGCCAAAGGAAATATCTATTGGTTTGCATCATGGCAAACATCAATAAAAAGCACACCTCGATACTTTTCTTTCAAATGAGTACCATCAATAGTAACCACAGGTCTACAATGTTGAAAACCCTTTATTGAAGCATTAAAAGCAAATAAAAGATACAAAAATCTATTTCATCACCACATTGTAGATGTATAATCGAACCATGATTTGTTTGCCTTAACATATGCAAATATGCAGGTAGAATTGAGAAAGATTATTTTGAAGTACCCAATCTAATATTCTCATATGCATACTCGCATCCCCTCCATGTGACAAAATAACTAATCTCAACACCAAATTTATTATAAATGTCATCAATCACATCCTTAGGTTTGAAAACCCTCCCATGATTTATGAATCGCTTCTTAACACATTCAGCGACAACCCAACTAGTTGCTTATCTGTGTCTAGTAAGATCAAATCAGTCAGATATGTATGTTGGGTCACATATTTTGTCACCATCTAACAACCCTTCAAGTCTCCAAGACTTTTCGCTCTCAATCTCCACGTACATGTTTTATTAATACAGCGCATGACCATGAAAGAAGTATTGGACTTGAAGACGTTAAACTAGAATTTCTCCCTAATTGCAATGAGGGATACAGTTGTCTTAATATCATTCCTTGAATTAAATATTTTTTTCTCCTCAATTATTTCAGATATAGAACTTTCTCTTAGCAACTCTATATTGCTCCTTGATGCAAATAACTCAATCACAGTTTCTTCATTCTCAGTAGTGGTATGATCTACCTCATTATCACAACCAACACCAATGTCAATATTGTGTTCTGCCCCAGTATGATGAAATTCTACATGATCATCATTAATATGTTTTGCCCCAACATTACAAGCTATAGGAATCTCATTGTTATGTTCTGCTCATTCCTCTACATATGAATTAGGCAATTCATTTTCATTTTCATTATATTCCGAGCCTACATTAATAGAATTAGTAATTGGTGAAAACTTTGCATTTGCATGTTCTGGTACCTCTACTTTAACACCTTTTTTCACATCATGAGGATCATTACTATCATATCCGAATTTATATGCACATTCTTCAACACTAACAATCAATAGATGTTTAAGCCTATCCTCCATAGCAATGCCCATAAATATCCTAAGTGACCTATCATCTACGACATCATAAAGAGGATGTGCGTCATGACCAGTCAAAAATTTGAATTTAATTTTAATGTATCGTCAATATGAAGTGCTTCAGATACTGATTTTTTAAGTTCATTGAAATCAGTCATTCTATTCAAGAAAACATATTCAGCAGCCCCGCCAATATATTTGTTGATGTTCACATCAAATTTTCCGCCGTATTGAATGAGAAATATTATTTCGTCCATTAAATGAATTCGTTCGCCGACTAATTTGAATCCATCCATAGATTCTCTACAATTACAATAACCAATTATACCTACATCATAATCCCATCCTTTCAAAATATTTAAGTTTCACAAGTTATCATTTCCACTTCAAGAGTGTATATATGTACACATATAACATGTATACACTTCATATATCTTATTTATATATATATATTTATAAACTATATTTTTTGATTAATACATTTTTCCCATGTTAAACTTTATTATTTATCTCTTACATATCATCCACACACATACACATATATATTTAACTTAATCCTTAAGACCTCATTTCACTCTACTCCAATAATAATGCATCATACATATTTTGATCCTCATAAGATTTTCCATTCATGCAATCACTCTTTTCTCTCATACTATTATTAATCATTACATTTTAACTGATCAAATACTTGTATATATAATTTAATAATTATCTTCAATTATCCAATAGTGTACATTAGGTATACATTATGTATACTCTACATTATTTTCAAAATTTAACTTCTATCACTTACCTAAACCTTCACTTCTCCTCTTTGTTTTCTTATTTTCCTTTCCAAATTATTTTTAAGTCACTAATAATTCATAATTCTATCAATCTTCCTATCTTGTTTCTCAAGTTATCTTATTTCTCCGTAAATAATCTAAAATCTGCTAATCACTTACAATCATCATTTACCCATTCTTTAACTATATACTTATTTTTGAATATCCAAGGAGTTGTACCAATACTTTCCTCACTTTCTAAGTTTCACCATCTATTAGATTGATCTCATTTTAATCCTAGAAACAATCTACCATTATTTGTATACTCCTCAAGATTAAATCAATAATTCACTTCTAAGTTCACTTACTTAAGCCAAATAAATAATTTCTAATTCTCCAAAAACATAATTAAATTCAAGCCAGCACTTTCATAAACAAATTAATCAAGTACAATTCACTACACTTACATTAAATTCCAAATATTAGTCTTTCTTTCTCAAATTAATTTTTCCACTTCAATTCTCATTCAATGGCACTTTTCTTTTTCTTTCCTCACATCCTCTTACCTATGCATAACTTAATCATATAATTCTATAAATATTATTATATTTAGTTTTAAACATAACTTAATTCAAATAAATCCATATATGTAATAGCAATTTAGCACTATAAACATTTCAATCTATAACTAGTAATTCAATATTTCAATACTCCAACTAATATGCTTCGTGTAGTTATTAATTCCGTAAACACATTTCACTTCAAAATCAATTAATTTAACATTTCAATACCTCCAAGTATACTTTAAATCATATTGATCAAGAATAGAGTTTCCTTTCCTATTTATCAAATTTTCCATAATCTAATAATTCAACATATCTTCAATTCAAAGATTTCTTTTAACATTATTTTAAACTAAATACCATAAATGTCATATCCATCAACAATAAGGTTTTTCTCTCATATTTAACAAATCTTCTACAATCATATAATCCATATTCTAACTAATTCAAAAATCTCATCAATATGATTTCAAGATATTTAACCAATAAATACACTTCAAATATTACTAATATCATCATACTTTCAAATTAGAAAATTTTTTTAACTCTAAAATACTTTAAAATCGTAAACTTACTAAAACCCTATACTTACTAAAACCCTATTTTGTTCCATAACCCTAAATTAACACATAAATGATTCAATGATTATTTTAAATATTATTTCAATTTAATAACCAATCAATACTCGCTTTATATACTACAAAAATTTAAACATTATTTCAATTTAATAACCAATAAATACTCACTTTATATATTACAAAAATAATTTTATTATCATAAAAGTAAAGTTCCATATTCATGTTCTTCACAAATCATTCAATTTACAATTTCTTTCACAATAATTTCATTTAATCTAATCAAATGTTTACATAAGCAATTAAAATTCAAATAAAACTCAAATTATAGCAAACTATATGATTTACAAGCACTAACCTTATTAAAGAAGCTCTTCCATCACTCTTCCTTTCAATTATTTGATTTGATGATGATTTCCTTGAAGATTTATGCTTAAAGTGGCTAATCAAAAACCTAAACTACTTTTAAAGAATATGTGGTTTCTAAGTAAGGTTTGGAAGAAGAAGAAGAAAAAAAAAGTAGATAGTGATGGTAGGGGGAGAATTTGGCTAAGCTTTGAAAGAAGGAAGAAGAAAATACTAGAAATGTAACATCCACAAATTTATGTACATATTATATAGTTAATATATATATATATATATGTGTATACCCTTGATTTGTATAAATATGTAGAGATATACAAAATAGATATAACAAGTATACATAATATATAAAAGTATATCAAGATTTACATAACATATAAGCAAGGTATATATAATGTATATACATGCTCATTTATTAGTGGGAAAGATGCTAATGATAGTAATAATAATAATAATAATAATAATAATAATAATAATAATAATAATAATAATAATAATAATAATAATAATAATAATAATAATAATAATTAAAGAAAAAGAAAAGTCAAAAGAAGAAAAAGAAATATGTGGTTAATATTAAAAGTAATTTAATTAAATAATTAAATAAGTAACTAATTAATTAATTTATAGATATAAGTATATATGTGGATAGGAAATGAGAAGAAAAGGTCATTTTTTTCCTTCTTGGGTTGCCATGGCCAAATTCCATTTCTAGAGAGAGAAAGAGTTTTTTGCTCCTTAACATACTTTAAATTACTTAAGGAATTCAAGAGTTTAAGGAGATTTGAAGGTTTATCAAAGAATCAAGTAAGTACTTCTCTTTTTAAGCTTATTTTATTTAATTTTAAGATTATGTTTGAGAAGGTTAGAGAGAGAGAGAGAGAGAGAGAGAAATGATTGTTAATTGAGGAAGATGATAGTTAGGTAGTGATTAAGATGTGTATATGATGATTTGATGAGATAAACATAGATGATGAATTTAGGGTTATGGGATGGAGATGTGTAAATTAAGGTTTTGATATGGATTATTATAATTCTTGTAATGGATTGATTTAATGTTGTTTTAGTATATGTGTTGTGATTTTATGGCTAGTATTTGGATATGAGTAAGTTTGGATAAGGTTAGAGTTTCGAAGTGGTTATGTGGAATTAAGGTTTTGGATAATAATTGTTATAGTGATTGAAATGAATTGTCATGCTGTTATTTTGATAAATAAGTAATGAGTTCATTGTTGAATGATAAAAATAGTTATACATAGTGGAAGTTGGGAAAAATTAGAGTGGGAGAAATTAGAGTTTTGTTAGGGAAATTGAGTAATTAGTGATTAAATTGTATAGAATTGGTATATGGATGCTTCTAAATGAATAATATGATTGTTGTTTTGATTATGTGTTTAGGCAAAGATAGTTCAAATGAAGAAATGTAGAATTTCATGAAAATAAGGCTTGGAAAGTGGAATAAGGTCAGTACATATCATTCTTTCCATGTAGTATGTATTATACTGAGTTATAACGTGTAAAATGTGTTGAATTGTAATGCCATGGGAGTGTTCTTCTAGAATCACGGGCGTGGCAGTGGTAAAGGTACTGCCTAAGGAGAAAATCTCCAAGGGCATATACAAATCAAAACCCATGGGCGTGGCCCTAGAATGCCACAGCCGTGGGCTTAGTTTTAGAAGTGTTAGTAGACTTGTTTTAAACTACATGAACATGGCATTTGGCTTGCATAATGATAAGTGTATAATTAATGATATTTTTGCCCTATTTCTTAGTGTAATTATTGTCAAATTAAGTTTAATGTGTTTGTTCAAGTGCTTGTTAGGGTGATTTTAGGAATCTTTTACACTTTGAGGCATTATGGTCATTTAGGCTGGAATCACGGATGAAAGACAAGGAAAAGAGCTATTTTGGGAAAATTCTTCAAGTGACATGCCCAACGACATGGGCGTGTCAATGACCGTGTCGTTAATCCACTTTATAGAAGCTTTGATATACCCAACGATATAGGCATGTCATTGCCTATGTCCTTAATCCTACATTATAGTATCTACGCCACTTCCAGAGATAAGGCTGTGTCATTGCCCATGTCATCAACGTTAAAAAATATCAGCGTTGACATGCCCGGCGACATGGCCCTGTCAGTGGGCATGTCAGGCTAAATCTCTGGGGTATAAAATCTGAACTGAAGTGTGAATTAGGGATCCAGTTTTTTTATCACTTAGAGGTGACTTCTTTAGAAAAAAAAAGAGAGTTTTGGAAACTGAGATTGAAGGTGAAGATCCAATTTATACAAGATCTAGATTAAGAATCAAGGATTGAAGTAAAGAAACACAAATCATTCATCATGGATTGTTTGAATTCTTTTTCTTATATCTTTTGTTCTGGTTTTCTGGTTATGAACATAAACTAAATTATTTCTATCTAGATATTGATGAACCCTAGCTTTATTATATGGATTGAATAGTTTTTATTAAATTAAATCATTTAATTGAGTTGTCTTATTCTTATGATTCTTAATTGTTCATTTCCAATTGATAATAGCATGCTTATTAATTGGTCGCAATTTTTATATTATTGACTTATGAAAGCTAGATATGAATAGAATTCTCATTAGGATTGAGGGTTGATTAGATTGCTAGAGATATACTTACAAGATCCTTTGGTTTATAATTTCTTGTTCCTATTGCAAGATCTATTTAATTATGCTTGAGAAGATATTCCTAGCATTCTACTTAGTGATTAGGGATTAACTCACTTGAGAGAGGTTTTGGTTTAATTTAGAGGAATTTCAATTCAGCTCTGTTACTTGATTTAATTGAATTGGCATTCATAAATATTCTAATAGCTAGGGGGATTCAATATATGGATTTTTATAATCAATTCTTTTTGCATAATACTCAATTTTTTCTTAATTTAATTTATTAGGTAATTCATTTGTTACTTTAATCATCACAAAAATTATTGGATTGTTAAACAATAGTTGAAATTTGCACTAGTAATTGACCTTGTCCCCCGTGGAACAATATCTTACTTACTACTTATTACTTGCGCGACCCGTGCACTTGCGGTAACATTACAATAGCACAGATTCGCCATCACATAACCCTGTCATTTAATTTTATGTTAAAAATTTATATGTGCTTATAGAAAATATAAAAATTGTAAAAACTATGTAAAGAGTGTTGAAAATGGGAAATGATAAAATGCGTGGAATGAGTCATATTATAAATGCGACTCTTGATTATATAATGTGATTGTGAAATGGTATAATGTTGAGTGATCATGGAAAGAGGTGATCACTTAGAAAGTATGAAAAAGCAAAATATGATGATGAAATATAAAGTGATATTGTATGTTTGTAACCTATACAATTACTTATCCAGAAAGTTGAGATTGGTATTGCATATATTAACAGACTTGAGTAGAGCTAGTTCTTATGTTGCATATATTGATAAAACTGAGTAGAGTTAGGTCTTGACCTAAGCAGAGCTAGGTCACGAGATTGAGATTTAAAATGGACCCGAACAGAGCTGGGTCATAAAATTGATGATGTGATAACTGGACTAGACATGATAACTGTATAAAGGTTATTGGGCCCAATGTATATATGTGTGAATATGTATGTGTGTGAGTGTATTGTGTGTATATGTAAGAGATGCGAAAGATAATAGTTTTGTATGATGGTTACACATTATGCAATGAGAAAAGCATAAATATATATATATATATATGTTGTTTTTATATATGTACCATTAAGCTTTTGAGCTTAGCGAGGTTGTATGAATCACACAGATGAAAGAATTACATATTAGAGAGACATAAATTATGGTTGAAATTAGAGACTATGGTGCTACGAGACCAACTTGGGAAGAGGTGCATTCATGCAAGAATTTGATATTTTGTATTTTGGTTGTTTCTAAATGTACACCATATTATATATATAAGGAATGAGATTTTGGCAACTTTATGTTCATATAGATGTAAATTATTTTAGAGGTTGTGGCTTGAAGGATGGTTTGTAAATATTATATCTGAAGAGTGAAATTTTTATACAGACTATGTTTGATAATTTGAGATTTTACATAATATACTTATAATTATTTTATAAATGTTGAATTAAAGAGATAAATCTAAATTGTACTGGGGCATTCTTATATTCTATATACGTATTATATATATACAGAGTATATAAGGTATAAGAGTGTTACAAGAAATCTCATTTATATAATATATTCAGGGTTTTAATCCCATGTACTCAATCATATCATTATTTCGATACACCTAATTTCTTTAATTATTCTTTAATCCAATTTTTAATTCTATAAAATAGTAAAAATAATTACTTTAGCCATTTTAAAGAACCATTATCCACATTTCACATTCTAATTATAGTATAATTTCATTTTAGGGCCATAATGGTATTTTTATAATTTCTTAGCCCTTTAAAATTCTTTTTTAGAAATATCGGTTATGTCCATACCTGGATTTAATTTTTCACTTTTTAAGGCTTAATCAACCTTATTACTACTAATTCTATACCAAAACTACACATAATATCATGATCAATTCGATATACACTTATATGTACACATAATATCATGATCAATCTAATATACACTTATGTGTATATACGTAGAACGAAAAATTATTGCTTAAAATTGTTAGGCATTACATCTAGAGTCTTTTTTGGTAGACATTGTTGATTGACTCTTGTTTAGGTTAGTCCATGGTAAGCATATAAGCTGAATAAGGATTCACCTTCTTTCATTTTGAGGGTCATTATTATGGGCTTAGCCCAAACATTTTTTACTCATCGGAGTCAAACCATTTCATGAGAAGAGCTTATTTATCCCATGATGATATCCAAGTTAAAAGCCAAGTTAAAAGTCCAAGCCTATGTTAGAAACAAAATTACTTATGTGAGAGGAATATGGTTAAAAGGAGCATGCTAACTTTTCACATTCATGCATACATGAGTTTGGCCCATGATAAATTAGGCCCATTAATCCCTTATGCTGCAATGATTATAGATCTACTTCCCATTTGAAGAGAAAGCTCTCATACATAGTTTCCATCATGTCAGAAAAGAGCAATGCCCATAAGACACTTCACCAAACCAACTTGAAGAAGTTCATGGGCAACTTGTTTGATATCTGTAGTCATAGAATAATGGAAGATCCAGAGGCTGGTTTTGCTAGGTTTGGAAAAGGAAAAGGGAAGGAGACCATTAGAAGCCCATATCCAAGAGGATGTTGCTAGAAACAAAGGTGAGGGAGAGAAACAATTTAAGGATTTAATTATCTCTTCATAAAAAAGAATAAAGAATATAAGGGAAAGCCCAAGGCCCAAGTAGAATTGAGCTTAAGGGAAGTGCTTGAAGAAATCAAGAAGCTAGCCAAAGGGAAGGTAGAAGATAAAGTAGGAGACTTCACCTCACTCAACTTGATGGGGGATAATCCATTACTATTAGTGTTGTATCCTTAATGGGATATATGCATATTATAACATTTAATAAAATAAATGTGGAATTTCATTATCATGTGTGTGTTTATTATTTTAAAATGATTAAAGTTCTATGAATAGATAATTCTCCATAAATAGATAATTTGACTTTATGCCATTAAGTATTTGACTTGATAGTAAAACCTTAAAGTAACGTGAATTCTTTTTTGAACTCTATACAGTCGATCATTATTGATGGAGCGATAATGAATAAAGACTAGAATGTAATTTGACTAACTAGTATGTAATTTGACTAATGATTACATTTTACTAATCATGAATATATGATACTAACTCAAAACATAAGTATATGTTAAAGAACATTGTACTGGATAGACCCAAAATGAGAATATTACAAGGATTAATGTCATAAGTGATTCTCATCATAATTGTGTTATGTTGTCTTTTGACTTGAAATCACTATATGCAATGTCTGAAAATTTTAAGAAATAATTTTCTACATTAAATATATATATATAAGTATATATTGGACTAATTATGATGTTATATGTGGGTTGAGTATCTGAAATTAGTTGAAATAAGGTTGATGAAGCCTTAATATTTGAAATTTTAAATCCGGATATAGATTTAATCGGTATTTATGAAAAAGGATTTTTAAAGAGGTAAGAAATTATGAAAATGCCTTTATGGTCCTGAAATGAAATTATACTATAATTGGGATATAAAATGTGGACAATAGGACTTTAAAATAGTTATTGTATTTATTTTTACAATTTTATGGAGTTAAAAGTTAGATTAAGAGGTAATTAAAAAAGTAGACGTACCAAAGCAAAGGTATAAGTATTGTAAGGTATGAAAACCCTAAATACTATAAAATAAAATAAAAAAAGACTTTTAGTGTCTTCTTCACTCTTCCTTTGCCAAACCTCCCATCTTCAACACCTCCATCTTCTTCTTTCTTCTTCTTCTTCCAAATTTCACTTAAAAACAATGGGATCTTTTGAAATAATTTAGAGTTTTGATGAGAAATGGTTGGTTTATGTGGGATTTCTGAAGGCAATCATCATCAAATCAAAGGATTGAAAGGAAGAGTGATGGAAGAGCGAATTTAATGAGGCTAGTGCTTGTATATCACATCTTTTACTATTAATTGAATTGATTTTGATTTTGTTTAATTAAAGAAGCCTATGATTAGAACAATAAAGTTATTTTTGAAGAAAATATATATTCAATAATTTGTAAGAAGTTGATGATGAAACTTTATTTCTTTGAAAGTAAAATTATTATTACAATATAAAAGTATGTATTTATTGGCTTTTTAATTGAGATTATGCTTAAATCAAGCACTAGAACAATTATATATTGATTTAGGGTATGGAAGAAATTAGGGTTTTAGAAAGTTTAAGGTTATTGAAGAATTTAGAGTTAAGAGACTTGCTATCATAAGAATATAATTATGTTTATGATATTTGAAATGCATTTGTTAGTTATTTATCTTGAACACATGTTGAAGAGAACTTTAAATTAATTAAATCACGTGTAATGCCCTAAAACTTTTAAGTATGGATATATTTGTAATAAGTGTATATGCAATATGTGGGATTGTTTGGAGTGTTATATATATTTGACTGAAGTGTTTGGAGTGTGTATACAGTGGTCATTTCATCCCCACGAATGTGTCTTTGGAGTGCCACGGTCATGGCATGAGAGTTAGGACTGTTTTGAGGAAATTTTTCAAAATGACCTAAGCTGTCTAATTCACATGGGTGTGTCAATGAGAAGACACAACCGTGTGTCTTGATTCAAATCTGGAAATTGAGTTTAAAGGTTAAATACATATTATAAATGGTATATGTGAATGATAGGGTTTAAAAATAATTAAATTAACTGTTTATATGATTATTTAGAGTTAAAATGTTGGATTAGTGATAAATCAAGAAATTAAGTGTACCAAAAGAATGGTGTGAGTGAATATACGGAATGAAAACCCCAAAGTCGATACAAAGAGCTTTTATTGTCTTCTTCACCCTTCCAAACCGCCATACTCATCACCACTCTCCATCTTCATCTCTTTTTCTTCTTCGTCCATTTCCTACCCTAGAAATCATGGAAATTCTAGGGAAAAACCAAGTTTTGGATGAGTTTAACTATTTTAAGCTTGATTTATCAAGGAAGATATCAATAAATCAAAGGATTGAAGGGAAAATGATGAAAGAAGTTGAACGAGGTTAGTGCTTGTATATTACTTATTTTTCTACTAATTGATTTTATTATAATTTTGATTATTAAAAATAATGTTGTGTCTTGATTTAAAGTGATTATTTATGAGAGAAATCTACTAAAAGTGATCTTAAGAAAGTGATTATTAAAAATATGCTTCTTTGTCAATATAATTAATTTTATGATGAATAAATAATGGATTTAATAATTCTTATGTAAGTTTGTGTTTGAATTAACTATTGAAATATAAATATATACAGATATAAGATGAATTAAGGTTATGAAACAAGTTAGGGTTTGATGAGTTTAGAGTTAGATGGACTTTTGAGTTATGAGATTTTCAAAGAGTAAAATGATGCCATTGATATTTGAAGTTTATTGATTAGCTAATTATCTTAAAATTGTCTTGGAGAGAATTTTGAATTAATTAAGTGTTAAGCTATATATTCATGAAGGTTTGTTAATTAGGTGACGAAAATGTTATTTTGATCAATATGATCTAATTTGTATTTAGGATTATTGAAATGCCAAACTAATTGACGTTAAAGAGAATGGTGCTATCGTGAAGATATGAGAAAAATTTACAAAATTGGAAGTATGCTTATAAGTGGTTGAATTTAAACCATGTTGAAGAGAAGTTTGAAACAAATAGCTAATGGATTGATGAATTAGAGAAGATTTGACCAAAAAGGGTAAGAGAAATTCTTTATTTTGATATATATACATGATTTAAGTGATATTTGGAGTTACAGAAGTGTTAATTATTTGATTTGGAAATGAATTGTGTTTTTGGAGCTAAATGGTTATTTCAAAAATGATGGTTAAGTAATTGAAGAAGAGGGAGAAAGTGCTACTTGTAAAGAAGTTTGTGCTTGTATATTGATAATTTGTTTTTCTTTTATTTTCTTTTAAATTTTCATGGATTATATATAGTTTTTAGCATAAAATTGTATTTAAAACAACTATCGATACATAAAAGAATCAAATTAGGATTAATGTCAAAATTTTAGGGTTTAGAATTAGATATGAGATTAGTTCTTAAAGAAATTGGTTTTGTATTCATAATTGATTAGGGAAAAGTATATTTATGTAAGTTTAAAGTTTTGGGATTGAAAAATCTCTCAAAAAGTTGGGTACAACTAAGCATGGGCGTGTGTGAAGATAGATATGGGTGTGTGACCTAAAAAATATTCAAATTCTTTAAAATCGATAGATTTGGTAGAAGTTGAAAGATCCACACGGGCATGTGGATTAATTCCACATGAGCGTGTGAAATTTTTAGGTTCTATTTCTTTTTCGTTTCTTCTTCTAGCAAGGGTTTGATATGCATGGGCATGTGGAATTACTAGACAGGCACATGTCTAAACTTTTTCTTCTGTTTTCTACCCTTTTAGCCTCAAAATGCTTCATTTCAATCCTATGCATATTTATCTATCAAAAAATCACAATAATTTAACAAAATTTCAATGTAATTGAAAATAGATACAAAAATATTGGGTTTTGAAGTTGAAATGGTTGTTTCTAATATATTTGGTGAATATTTCCCAAATGAAATATGTTTAAGAATTATTTCTTATTTATATAGTTAAGTGAAGATATTTGAATGATAAAGAAAAAGTGTAAGAAAGAGTGTTCTTTAAAAAGAATGGTTATTGATTTTAACTAGGTGACACAATATTAATAATATTAATTAAAACTGAGAAAAAATTCAGTTGCCTAAACCATACTGATATTAAACCTAGAATAGAATTGAATAGCTAGCTAGAGAGTTCACATCTACACTTTTACCAGGCACTTTATGTGTTGTTGCTGATACTAGGCATTTGTGCTGATACTAGGTCATTGGTTGTACCGATTGATATTTTACCAGGCATTTAAATTGCCATAATCGAACTTGTTATCTGAGTCTAAGATTTAAAATTTAGTATGTGAGGGCAAGATTATTAATATATAATATGTGTTAAAAAGAATAAAAATTAGTAATAAATGTATGGAGTTGACTGGCAGTATTTTAGACCATGAAGTGATTGAAAAATTTATTAAAGTGTTTCGAATTAAAGTGTTAAAATACTAAATAAAATGATCACATTCAAAGGATTGAATTGATTGATAGTGTTCTAAGTGTTAAATGAATTGGAAAATGTATATAATGATATTTGAAACTAGATTTTATATAGTTTAAATGTTGTTTAGTATATTCAAAATCTTAAATTAGATTGTTATTGAAAATATTTGAATTATCAGAACACCTTTATTTTGCTAAAATTTATTATTATTTTATTAAAATTATTTTATTTAATAATAAGTGGAAAAATATGTATATACAAGAATCACTAAGCTATAAGCTTAGCGTGTTTAGGTATAATGAGTCAAAGTAGATAAGGATTGGAGGGTACAGAATTCAGACATTATCTACAGTTCAGACGATGATCTTCATGTACATTGTAAATGTAATTGATATATTGCATAGTTTATGTTGGTTTATTGGAATACTATACAAATTTGTAAACATGGAAGAAGTAGTTGTAAATACTCACTTTATATACTGATATTATTGGATTATTAAATTTATGGTGATTATTGGGATATATGAATCATATTTGATTTATTGGAGATATTAAAGTTTAGTTCGAATATTGATGTTATCGAAAAATTTTGTGATAAGTTGTGATTTTATTTAATTAAAAATTTATGGCTAGTGACAATTACGGAAAAAAAAAACTTTGCCAAAAATTTGGTAAGACTGTTACTAGTATTACTTAAATTATGAGTACTATATGATTATAGTTAGATAACATGTTAAATAGCATTCTCTGATAGTTCTCTATGCGGATTATCAGGGGATGTTACATGATGGATTCTATAATTATGGAAGATTTTTTAAATAGGAAAGAAAAACCCTATTCTTGATAAATATGGGTAAAAAGTAATTTGGAGTTATTGAAATGTTGAATTAATTAATTATGTAAGAAAAATGTTTATAGAGTTAAATGTTTGTTTGAAGTAAACTTGATGATCTTGGTTTAATTGAAATACATATAGAATCAATTATGATAGAATTTGCTAAATTATATTATTAAAGTGTGCATATTTAAGAGTTTGTAAATATAAAGAAAAAGGAAAGTAAAAGTGAAGGAGAATTGTAGTGGGAAATCAATATTGAGGAGGAAAAGATTAGTGTTAAGCTTAAATGAAAATATTGTAAGTGTATTGAAATACATTTGATTGATATGCTTATGGAGATTTATATTTGAATACAAAGGTATTCTTTAAGTATTGATTATTGTCCTCTTAGTTTAATTGAGAGAAAAGTAGTAATGCATTATTGACTTAATCATTAAAAGTATATATAATTGTTGGAAAGTGTGTTATAATATAATTGAAGTAAGATCAATCCATTAGATGATGAAACCTAGAAGAAGGGAAAACAAAAGGAAAGTATTGATAAATGTAATTGAATAGTTAAATGAGTGTATAACTAGAGAATGTATAGGAAAAATTTGTGTATATGTAGCAACTACTAGTTATTCTTGAAAGGAATAGGAAAAGAACTTGAAAATTAAGGTAAAGAATTTGATTTGGATAACTGATTGCTAGTGAATCAAAATAGATTGGAAAGAAAGATGGTAAAAATAATAAAAGAGTAGTGAAGAATCAAATAAGTAATAATAGTGAAATTTTGTAAATAATATTTAAATATACAGACTGTATACCTATTGTATATCTAACAACAGCACTATTTGGTGATTTAAGATAATTTGTAAATTGTATATGGGTGTTTGGAAAGTTAAGTTATAATGATTGTTAATAGTTTGAGAGAAAGAGGTGATTGTATGTAGAGAAAATCTAATGAGGACCAAGATTAGTATGTTGGATTACTATTGGAATTGAAGGGAAAGATCTTTAAAGATTGAGTTTAGTGTTTAATGAGATTTAACAAGGAAATGATAAAGTTTTAGTGGGAAAAAGTATAAATTATAGAATATACATACATGTTGAAGATATATATACATATAATGCATAAATATAAAATATGCATCCTTGGAATAAAGAAGATAATTTGTGTGATTCATATATATTTAGAAAGAATAATTTAAGAGAAATTGGAATATTTTTTAGAATTTATTTACCATTAATAAATTATGAAATATGAGATTAAGAAGATAAAAATTATAGAATGTGAAATGTGAATTGAAAAGATAAATTTAATATATAAATAAAGTTAGTCATGGTACAAGTATATTTTATATACACAACAAATGTAATTGAAAGAATTGTCCATAATCCATTAAAATTCATAAAGATATTTAGAGTAATTCAAAAAGAGAATTATATAAATAAATAAGTATAATAAGAATTGAATAAATAACAAGCGAGAAACTTAGGTACAATTGTGATATACCTAAAAGTAACTTCTTTGGGACTTAAATTTTACTTGTGATACATAATTATAATTAATTGAATTAAAGACTATTTTATTGTATTATTAAATTGGAAAAAATTAATGATTAGTGAGAAAGAAATATTTTTATTTAAAGTTAATATTATAATTGTGAAATTATTTGGATTAAGGAAATAAGTGAATTGCCTGTTTGTACTTGTGTTAAACCCAGTTATCAGATTTAATAGCCAGTTAAAGGGTGGACGTCCATAGTGTTAGTGGGCATATTATGTCATCAATAGACACTTTGTGTCACTATTGATAGTAGGCATTTGTGCTATCAGTGGTCATATTTTAAATTTTAAAGTGGGCATTTACTTGTCATTAGTGACTCGTTATCCGAATTTAGGGTTTGATACCAAATATGTGAGGGTAAAAGTGTAAAAATATTTAAAACTTATTAAAATGTATTAAAATATACTAAAATAAATGTAATGAATATTTATACCAAATTGTACTAAAAAATGTAATTTAGTGAAGTTTAACTAAAAGTTTGATTGTACAGAAATATTATTAAAATGTTACATTGATCAACAGTGCTCACAGTGTTAAATTGAATGGAAGTACTCATTGTATTAAATTGATAAGTGATATTTTTTTTAAAAAAAAAAGAGAAGTGTAATATGAACATTATTATGAGTTGTATAATAAACTATAAATAAATAATTGTAGACCCTTAATTTTAGCCCTAAATAAATTTAATTTTAATAAAAGGCCCAAATTAAATTTAATCTAATTGAATTAGGTCTAGTTGAAGTTAAACCAATTGAAATACATACCAATTTGGTCCGATTGGGTTAGCCAAGCTTAATATGAGCCAAATGACCCATGACCAAGTTCATAAGGAATTTGGCTAGCCAAATTCGCCATGAACCAATTTCCATGCGGAATTGGGAGTCCCAATTTGCCATGGAACCCAACCCATGGTGAATTAGGAATTCCTACTTCACCATGGGTCTTTTAAATTGGTTTTAATTATGGTTTCAAGATAGATTAAGCTTCCTAATTGACTCAGCTTTTAAAGGCCTTCGGAGAAGCAGAAATTAGGGTTTTAATTGAACAATTTTACCTATAAATACATGATTAAAAACACAGAGAGGAGGGGGAACAAATTGGGTTTTAAGATTCTTGAGCAACCAGAATTAAACAAAAATATACAACTCAACTCAACAAAGCCTTAATCCCAAGTCAATTAGGGTCGGCTATATGGATTCTTCTTTTTCACTCAATACGATTTATGATTATTTCTTCTGATAGATGTAACATCATAAGACTATTTTGGACCACCTTTGACCAAATCAGTTTAAGCCTGTCTCTCTTAGCTATATCTACTCTAACTTGTTTGGTTTTTTTAACCGGCGCATCGCTAGGTCTTCGTTTCACATGCCAAACCATCTCAATCTATGCTCTCTTATCTTATCCTCCATAGGTGCTACCCCCACTTTTTCTCTAATGCACTCATTGCAGATTCTATCCATCCTAGTATAACCACACATCCATCTTATCATTCTCATTTTTGCAACATGCATTTTACTCATGTGTTGTCCTTTTACTACTCAACACTCACTACCATACATCATCACAGGCTATATTGCAGTGCGGTAAAACTTTCCTTTTAATTTAATTAGTATCTTTTGATCACATAGAACTCCTGTAGCACCCCTCGACTTCGTCCAACCAGCTTTAATCCTATGATTTACATATTCTTCACAACCCCCATCTTCTTGAAGAATATAGCCAAGGTATTTAAAATAAGTACTATAAGGTACTGCTACTCTGTCTAAAATAATTTTGCCTCTTTCTTTATTCTCACTATCTATAGAGAGAGCAAAATAAAAGACAATAGCCTAGAATATCTATTCATCCATTGATCATCAAAGCATCATCTAAGATTTCACTTGATCTAGGCAATCCAACAGACAATCGTTCAATCAAGCTTGGTTCAGAAAACTTAGCTTGGAGTAGCCAATGATGCATGTATAATTCCTATTAAACAATTTAATTGAATCTATTGATTAAATTCAATACATCATTCAGTGGTGACCAAATTACAAATTGAATTAATTGGTTATCTTCAATATTTCATTCATTGTATTACAAAATTATAGATATGGTTTTGTAAGTTATTTTACAATAAGCGATAGGTACAAACCTAAAATTAATTAAAGGACTAATAAACCCTAACTTTGAATCCAAAACCCTAATTCCATTTTATAACTTTGAACCATATTATAGGACCTTAGCTGCTTCTTAAACCTTAGCTTATATGTGTTAGTTTATCTTATAAAACCCTAATATCATATGAGTTTCTTATTGTATTTTTTCAATTATAGTTTACATATTTAGCTTTAGTTTATCTTCTAAAATCCTAAGTTTACATGTTTTAATCTAGTTTGCTTGTTATAACCCTAAACTTGCATGTTTTGATCCAAAATTCTAGTTTATTTTATGAAACCCTAATTCTTACCTTAAACCCTAATTTTATATTAGAAACCCTAGTTTTATAATTTAACCTTAATTTATGGAAGCAAACCCCTAATTTGGTTAAAGTTTATATCTTATTGTTTGATGGTTGATTACATATTTAAATTAATTGTTTTCTATGGATGTTTGAATGGTTTAATCATGTTTGGTTAATTGTTTTGATTCCAATTATGTAAAAGGCATGTTTACACATTGTATGGGTGTCTTATTTAATTAGTTTGTTATTCAATTTATTTCATGGACTTTGGGATAATTTTAAGGGATGTGTTTCTACCAAATGGTGGGTGTCTTATTTTATTTATTTGTATAAACATATGAGGATTGTAAGGGTGTGTTTCCATCCAAGGATGGGTACCCATATTATTTTATGATGTATTGTTTTATCTTATTTTATGAATGAATCCATTTTATTAATAATTACATGTAGTATGTATAATATTATAATCTTTAATAATTCAATAATATTTAGACTTAAAAAGGAGGTCGGTGCCAATGAATAGGATGTCATGGGGGGTGATGGGCCATTTCTCATCTTCCCTGTGCGTACCTAACTTTCTGAACCCAGTGAGGGGTTGGGGATTCTTTAGGAATCGAGTCATCCACCCCTTTCTATTTTTCTGACCCATCCGGGTGTCGACTCCATTTTTTTCGGGTTTAGGCCCATGTTCTCTAAGTCCCTGAGCCTAACAGTGTCGAAGTGGCAAGAACCATTCAACATGGGAGTGGGAGCAAAAATCCTTGCTCACAGTGGCGACTCCATTAGGGAAAAGAGAAGTTGATTCTATTGGTCTTTATATTATTTTAATTTTTCTTATTATGATATTATCCATTGTATCATTTAGATTGCATTGTGTGCGTGAGTTAGGATGCCCGTGTAACCCGTGTTATGTTATGTAAGGGATACCATACTTTCACTCAAGGTATGGAGATCGAGCATGGCATAACCACTCATAGCCTCATACCTTTTGGTATATACTTACTATAGGAGCCTAAACTTTTCAACCCAAAGACTAAATCTTATGTAATTGGCCTAGTTACTTTTCTTAGGATTACCCCAATTGTTTGTTGCTTGACTATAATTGATATATCTTAGTTTGAACCATGGCCTATTTGGTTTGTTCTTTTTCTAATATGACCTAATTATATTATAATCTCAAAATAGTTTTACTCCTTTAATCCCAAAAGACCAAAATTATTTTAAAAACTTTCAAGATGGTCTTTAGACATAAAACTTTCCTACAATAGGTCAAAAATTCTTTTCTATCTCATGGCCCAAGTACAAAGCCCGGGATTCATTTTTAAACAAACTTTTTTACAATGGACTTTGAAACAAAACTATTTTTTACCTCATTCAAATTACAACTTTTCTTAACCTTTTTTTTAAATGGGCTTACAACTATTTAGGTCAATTATGGAATACAAAAAATCAATTGTGGGCCTAATTTATATCAAGAATTATTAATCATGGGCTTATTTATGGTATGAATCATTAGTTGCCTTTCCAAATGGGAAATATATTTATGATAAACTCTTTAATTTGGTTTTAATCCCAAATATAGCATAAAACTATCCCTTTGTTAGCCCAATGGATTAAGACTTAATTAATGGGAATTATCATGGACTGACTTCTAAGTTTGAAAATACAACTACTGGTTAAATCATCCGAGTGAATGTTTTAAAAATAAGATATCCTATGTTGATATTTTGTTAACCATATACCTAAGAAAAGAGACTTGTCATTCGTGTGTGGGTGATATAAGGTTAGAAGGGTCATTCTTACTCTTTTGATTGTTTGTTATTTGTGCATATATACATATATACATATATTGCATTACATAGCATTGATCCTTTCTGGCTTACAGACCTGGAGTATAGCAGTTCATGAGCTTATGAAAATTCGACCTACACCAGTGATGTAGAATCCAACAACAACTCAGTTAGCTTCTCACTAAAAGTAATAGAACTTGAATAGATTCAGAAGATGGTGGATGACGCACTCAACTCCAAGATGGAAGAACTAAAGGAGGCCATAGCTGAGACCATGAAAAGCCAGCTAGCTACACTATTGGGAAATACTATTGAAGCATCCGCTAGTACTAAGAAGTAGAAGGACAAAGGAAAAGCTAAGGTTGATGAGGTAGCCTTTGATGACGACAAGATGATGATTGTTGATGATGATGACTAGGCCTAATACTTCCAAGATCCTCAAGATAAGAAGAAGGAAATGAAGGCTATAGGAAAAGCAACTATGAAAAAGACTGAAACTTCAAATGTGGAGAAGATGATTGCTGATTTAGAGAAAAAGTTTGAAAAGAAGCTGAAGGTTGAGGAGATGTCAGAACTAGACAAGCTATTTGAGCAAGATGAAGAAATCTCTTACAAGTTCAAGATGCCTTCCTTTGCTAAGTTCAATGGAACTGGAAATCCTCATCTACATGTCAAGTAATACATCACTATCATGCATTCTGCTCGAGCTACTAAGGCTCAAACTCTAAGATACTTCATGCTCTTGTTGAATCTTATTGTGTAAAATTGGTTCAACATCTTATAGGATAATACTCAAAAGAATTGGGATTCACTGTACAAAGCCTTCATCCAGTAGTATAGGTACAATAATAAACTGGAAGTAACTTTGATGGAGGTAAAATCGATGAGACAAAAGAAAATGAGAACTTCATTGATTATGTGAAGAGATTGAGGAACAAGGCTGCTCTTCTCACAAATAGGCCTGATGAGTCTAACCAGATTAGAATGATAGTAAGGGGTGTCCTACCCAATTTGCATGAATGAATGTCTCACACTCTCATAAGGGATTTCAAAGATCTTCTCCAAGTTGGCTTACAAATAGAAAACGGGAATGAGAGAAGAGCATGGCATAACCACTCATAACCTTGTACCTTTAGGTATATACTTACTATGAGAGCCTAAACTTTTTAACCCAAAAACTAAGGCTTATATAGTTGGCCTAGTTACTTCCCTTAGGTTTATACCCAACCGTTTGCTCTTTGGCTAATGATTGATATATCTTAGTTTGAATCATGGCTTATTTGGTTTGTTTCATTCATAATATGACTTAATTATATTGTAAGCCCAAAAATAAAATAATTTTTAAAAGCCCAAAAGACCAAAACTATTTTCAAAATTTTTTCAAATGGTCTTTGGACATAAAAACCTTTTTCCAAGATGAGTCAAAAAAATTCTTTCTACTTCATGGCCTAAGTATAAAAGCCCAAAATCTATTTTTGAATAAATCTTTTCTCAATTTGCTTTGAAACAAAACCATTTTTAACAAACCTTTTGTTAAATGGGCTTAAAACTAATTAGGTCAATTATGGAATATTTAAAATCAATTACAGGCCTAGTGCACACTAAGACTTATTAATCATGGGCTTATTTGTGGTATGAATCATTGGTTTCTTTTTCAAATGGGAAAATCTATTTATGATAAGCCTTTTAATTTAGTTTTAGTCCAATATAGCATAAAAGCAGTCTTTTGCTGACCCAATGGATTAAGACCTAATTAATGGGAGTTATCATGGACTAACTTCTAAGTTTGAAAATACAATTATTGGTGAACCATTTGAGAGAATTGTTCAAAAATAAGATATCACATGTTGATATTTTGTTGACCATATACCTAGAAAAAGGGGCTCGCCATTCGTGTGTGGGTGATATAAGGTTGGAAGGACATCCTTACTTTTGTTGTTTTCTTTTGATTGTGCACCCATGCATCTATGCATATATGCATTGTACCTTATATCATTGATCTTTTCTGGCTCACAGCCCTAGAGTATAGCAGTTCAAGAGCCTATGATAACCTGACCTATGCCAGTGACGTAGAATCCAGCAATGAATCAGTTAGCTTCTCTCCAAAAGCAATGAAGCCAAAATAGATACAAAGGATGATAGATCATTCAATCAACATAAAGATGGAAGAACTAAAGGGGGTTTTGGCTGAGACCATGAAAACCCAAGTGGTTGCAATGTTTGAAAATGCGGCTGAAGATTCTACTAGCACCAAGAAGCAGAATGACAAAGGAAAGGCTAAGGTCAGTGAGGTGGCCTTAGATGATGATAAGATGGTTTTGGATGATGATGAATACTAGGCTTAGTACTTTCTAGATCCTCAAGATAAGGAGAAGGAGCCAAAGGTTGTCGCGAAGGCAATTGTTGAAAAGACCGAGGCTTCTGATGTGGAGAAGATGATTGCTGCTCTAGAGAAAAAGTTTGAGAAGAAGCTAAAAATTGAAGAGATGTCGGAAGTTGACAAGATGTTTGAACAAGATGATGAGGTCCCTTATAAGTTCAAAATGCCATCATTTGCTAAGTTCGATGAAACTGGCATCCCTCATCTTCATGTCAAGCAGTACATCACTGCTATACAGTCTGCTTGAGCTATCAAGACTTAAACTCTAAGGTACTTCATGCTTTCAATGGATCCAGTTGTGCAAAAATGGTTCAATGAAGATAGTATGCAAAAGAGTTGGGATTTGTTATACAAGGCCTTCATCCAACAATATGGGTACAATACTGAGTTGGAGATTACTTTGATGGAGGTTGATTCAATTAGACAAAAGTCGAATGAGAATTTTGTCGACTATATGAAGAGGTGGAGGAATAAGGCCGCTTTGCTCAAGAAAAGACCTAATGAATCATATCATATTAGGATGAATGTAAGAAGGGTATTGCCAAGTCTTCGTGAAAGAATATCTCACAAACTCATTAGAGATTTCAAGGATCTTCTTCAAGCCGGTTTGCAAATTGAAGAGTGGAAAAAAGAGAAGAACCGCTTTTCTGCAAGAAGAAATGAGAAAGGGAACTATCAGTCTATCAATCAAAGCGCGCAAAAGGCAGTCGATGTTAATGCAACTGGCCAAGGTGGTAGAAGATAGTTTTCAGAGTTGCACAAACCACTGTCTTGGGTTTTCAATAAGCTGCAGAAAAAGGGGTTGTTACAGCCATTAGCTATATGCCCATTGCCAAATCCTTTACCACCTAATTTTGATGCCAAGGCATTTTCCAATTTCACCAAATGCAAGGGCATGAGACAGATAAGTGTTTGAGGTTGAGACATGAAATTCAAAATTTAATTGATAGTGGAAAGTTGCTTGAACCTAACAAGCCAAACAAAAAGGATTATCCATTGCCAAGGTTCAACAGGGTCCCACCACCAGCAACTTTCATGATCGGGAGAGGCTTGAATGAGAGATTTGTGCTATTTTCTTTCCAAGATATAGATGGAGAGACAACCAAAGAAAAAGTGGTGCTTAGCAAGTTGAAGCCAGATATAGTTGGAAAAGAAGTAGCAATTTGTATGGTGAGTGAGTTTTGGGACTCGACCGATTCCATCGCATTTCAAGCCTGTTATTGCAGTAAAATCTACCGGGCCAATCATCATCTCTCCAATAGGCAAATGAAAGGTGTGAGTGGTGTCCATCCACCGCTCGACCAGTGCCTGTATTACGCTTCTATCTATTTGGTATCCCCTGATAGGCAGCTGTAGTATAAATTCTTCAAAACCACATTCATTGATATCCTTCGAACTGGAGACGGTACTCAATCATACCATTCACGGGCTTTATGGATGTTCCCACTGCCATGAATCGCACAACTATCGAACTGCCACAATAAAGGTAAGACCAGCCAGGTAAGTATATCACCCCTAATACTTATTCTCAAAAATAAAAAAATTTATAAATATAAATTTTCACATAAAACTTATTTTTAACACCTCAATAATTTTATTATCTCATTGCATTTACTCTCTTTTTGGTATTTTTTTGCATCATGACTAATATTTTGTTTCATTTATTCATCTATGAACTCTTTTGCAGCCTTTCACATTTATGTTAGTATTATTATTTTTATATATATGCCTATTTAAATAATTTTCTTTTTTCACATAATAGCTACTTCATGTTTTTTTTCTTTCACCCATGATTAGGCTCATTATTTTTAGAATTAATTAGGTATAAATAATAAATTAGCAGTAAAATTTATACAAATTAAAAATTAAGAAAAATATATCTTCAAGAAAATAATAAATGCCTGTGTTTTCTCGTGTGAACTTCAGTGGAGGTGCATCCCCGCTAGAATTGAAATTCGGTCTAGCCCGCTATCTCTGAACTAAGCACATAATTCAGGATCCATGTGCGGTTAAGTCCTAGATGCATGTTGGTTTACTTCCATTTCCTTCGAAAGATTAAAATTTTTTTGAAATAATACAAAGAAAAAGAGAGCAATTTTTTTATGTTCTTCTGATAACTTGAAAATTTTGAAGCAACGGATAAAATGAATGAATCATTTCAGTTCATTTTATAGATAGAATCTGTAAGATAAGTCTCCAATTTAAAAAAAAAAAAAAAGTTAAAAACACAATCACATGATTCCAAGTCAAAGACAAAGACATGTCTCCTATCTCTTTTTAATTATTCATGTTTCTTATTACCTATCAATAATTCATGTTCTGCAATTTACCTTTTTAGTAATTTTTACTTTCAGACACAGCACACGAGAACATAGTAATAAATATTTATTATGGGTCTATACTTTTTGTACGTGTCTAAAAAATATTTTTATACTCATAAAATATTTTTTCCATGTAAGGGGCAAGAGTATATATGTATCCAGATAGAGTGAAAATTAGCTAAATTTTTTACAAAATATTTTACTAATTATAATTAATTTTTGCAGGTATCCCGGGTCCAAAACCTAAATCATTTTCAAGTCTAGAACTCAATCTGGGTCCAAAACCCAAACAGCTCGAGTTCAGAACCTAAATCATTTTCGAGTCCAGAACTCATTCCGGGTCCAAAAATCAAACCAATCCGAGCCCAGAACCCAAACTAGCTCGGGTCCATAATCCAAATCATTTTCGAGTCCAGAACTCAATCCGGGTCCAGAACCCAAACTAATCTGAGTCTATAACCCAAATTATTTTTGAGTCTAGAAACCAATCCAGGTTTAGAATCCAAACCAACTCAGATCGAAAACCCAAATTATTTTTGAATCCTGAATTCAATCCTGGTACAGAACCCAAACCAATCCAGGTCTAGAACCTAAACTAGTTCGGGTCCAGACCAAATTATTTTTGAGTCCAGAACTCAATCTGGTTCCAAAACTTAAACCAATCAGGGTCGAGAACCCAAATCAATCCAATCTCGGGTCCAAGTACCCAAACCTATCCAACCTCGGGTCCAAAACCTATCCGTGTCCAAAATCAGCTCAAACTCATGTTGCTTGTCACTCTCTGAATAAATTCAAGATCGTTCAAGCAGGGGGCAAACTGTAGACCCTTGATTTTGGCCCTAAGCTAGTTCGTTCTTAATTAAAGATGGCCTAAGTACATATCGGTTCATTCTCAATGGCTTAAACCTATTTTAAGCTTTTATTTTGATTGGTCTAATTGTTATAAGGCCTAAATGAGTCTGGTTTAGTTTTTAAGACTTTGAAACGGTCTGAAAGCGAGTGTTAAAACTTAAAAAATAGTCTGAAACCCATTTTAGTTTGATATTAGATCATACATGTCGAACTAGGTCTGCCCAGTTCGATGTGGACCTTATCCATATCGAACTATGGCTTGCCCAGTTTGATATGGGCATCCATATCGAACTAGGGCAAGCCTAGTTCGATATGGGCATCCATATCAAACTAGGGCATGCCCAGTTTGATATGTACCTTGTCCACATCGAATTCAATCGGTTTTAGTTTGATCTGGTCAGGTTTTACCTCAAAATCAGTCTGTTTTAGTTCGATATGGTCATGATTTATCACGAATTCAAATTATTTTAATTCGATATGCCTCAGATAAAACCATGATTAAACAGGAAACTGATACTCATTTAATAGAATTTAACCTAGTATTTTCTTATAAATACAGGGGCTAAAATAAGCATCCGGAGGCAGCAACTATCAAGCAACCAGCCATAACCAAAACAACAAGCATTAAACCCTAACAGTATCAAAGATTGAGTGAGCAAAGACATCAAACTATCCAAACCAAGAAGGTAGAGGACATTTCTCTCCATCTTGTTCAACCAAGATTTTACTACTGGTACAAATATAAGGCTTGATCAACGTGAAATATTGGTGGAACCAACAATGAATGTTTGCAATCCTTTATCCAATTTGTTTTAAGCTTACGACAATTCACCTATCTTTGTTTCATTGTTTTAATTTGTTCCTAAACTTTTATAAAAATATTTCAGTAGGCATAACTCAATAATCCACTTACTTAAACATGATTCATATTAGTTTTAATTGATTTCTGTGACAGTGTGTTTATTGTCCATTAAACCATTTAATTGAATTTCAAAATAATTTGTTTAAACCAAAGTTTAGATGTCACAGTAATTAAAATATTCTTAAAACCCTAATGGCCCAGTAACCTGTCTCTTAAAACTTCAAAACCCTAAACCAGTTTTTAAATCCTAAAATTCCAAAACCAGTTTTTAAATCTTAAAACCCTCAAACCAGTTTTCAAAACTTTGAAACCTTAATCCTATTTTTTTCTAAAAAGCCTAGATCTATTCTTCTAAAAACCTTAAAACCCTAAACCTTGTTTTCTCAAACCAAAACAGTAACTTTGCTTTCCTAAAAACCAAAAACCTAATCATATTTTCCTAAAACCCTAGTTCCAAATACCAAAATCCTAATTTTCCAAACATTAACTTTAAAATCCTAATTTCCAATTTAAAACCTTAAAACCCTAATTTCTAAACCGTAACCCTAGTTTTCCATCCCAAAACCCTAATTTTGCATTTAGAATCGTACAAGCCCTAATTTAAGGTTTAAACCCTAATTGTGTACATTTAATAATCTATTTAAGCTTGAACCCTAATTTTGATTATTTAGTTTATTATATGTTTATGATCAATGATTTGTTTGATGGATGATTCATAATGAATGGTTCACTCTTATTTATGATGAATGGTAGAATGTTATTTTATTGGTTTATTTTGGTTTCAAGAATTGTAAGAGGTATGTTTTCACTTTGTGGGTACCTCATTATTTGACTTTAATGTAATTTAAATTATTTTAAAGTTTGGATTAATGTAAAGGGCACGTTTCCACCTTTTGGTGGGTGTACTATGCATTTTGTTTTATTTTAGATATTGGACATGGTTGTAAGGGCATGTTTCCATCTTGTATGGGTGCATCTTTATTGTTTTGTTTTGAACATTATTTTGATTTTAATATAATGAAGTTTTATTTTAATATTCACATGTAGTATGGATAGTATCATAATAACTAAGAACTTTATAATATTTAGGCCTAAAAAGGAGGCCGGTTCCAATGAATCGGGCACTGTGGGGGTGCTGGGTCATTCTCACTTTTTCCACGCGTACTCAACTTTTTGAACCCATTAGGGGGTTAGGGATTCCTTAGGAATCGAGTCATCCACCCCTTTCTTTTCCAGGCCCATCCGGGTGGTGACTCCATTTTCTTTGGATTTAGGCTCGTGTTCTCTAAAGCCCTGAGCATAATAGTGTTGAAGTCGTAAGAACCATTCCACATGGGAGTGGGGGCAAAAATCCCCGCTCACAATGGGTCTTTTAAATTGGTTTTAAATGTGGTTTGGGGACAAATTAAGCTTCCTAATTAGACTCAACTTCTAAAGGCCTTCAGAGAAGCAGAGATTAGGGTTTTAATTGAACTATTTTACCTATAAATACATTATTAAAAGCGCAGAGAGGAGGGGGAACAAATTGGGTTTTAAGATTCTTGAGCAACTAGAATTAAAAGAAAACATGGAAAGAGCAAAATAAAAGACAGTAGCCTAGAATATCTATTCGTCCATTGATCATCAAAGCATCAGCCAAGATTTCACTTTATCCAGGCAATCCATGCAATCAAGCTTGGTTCAGTAAACTTACCTTGGAGTAGCCGACGATGCAGGTATAATTCCTACTAACCAATTTAATTGAATTTATTGATTAACTTCAATACATAATTCACTGGTTGCCAAATTACAAATTGAATTGATTGGTTATCTTCAATATTTTATTCATTGTATTACCAAAATTATATATATGGTTTTATAAGTTATTTTACAGTAAGCAATAGGTTCAAACCTAAAATTAATTAAAGGATCAATAAACCCTTACTTTGAATCCAGAACCCTAATTCTGTTTTATAACTTAGAATCATATTATAGGACCTTAGTTACATCTTAAGCCTTAGCTTATATGTGTTAGTTTATCTTATAAAACCCTAATATTGTATGAGTTTCTTATTGTATTGTGGCAATTATAGTTTACATATTTAGCTTTAGTTTATATTCTAAAATCCTAAGTTTACATGTTTTAATCTAGTTTGTGTGTTCTAACCCTAAACTTGCATGTTTTGATCCAAAATTCTAGTTTATTTTATGAAACCCTAATTCTTACCTTAAATTTATAATTTAACCTTAATTTATGGAAACAAACCCTATATTTGTCTAATGGAACCCTAATTTGGTTAAAGTTTATATCTTATTGTTTGATGGTTGATTATATATTTAAATTAATTATTTTATATGGATGTTTGAATGGTTTAATCATGTTTGGTTAATTGTTTTAGTTTAATCATGTTCGGTTAATTGTTTTGATTTTAAGGATGTAAAAGGCATGTTTCCACATTATGTAGGTGTCTTATTTAATTAGTTTGTTATTCAATTTATTTCATGGACTTTGGGATAATTGTAAGGGACGCGTTTTCACCAAATAGTGGGTGTCCTATTTTATTTATTCGTATGAATATTTAAGGATTGTAAGGGTACATTTTCATCCTAGGATGAGTACCCGCATTACTTTGTGATATATTATTTTATCTTATTTTATGAATGAATCTATTTTATTAATAATTCTATGTAGCATGAATAATATTATAATGTTTAAAAATTCAATAATATTTAGACCTGTAAAGGAGGCTGGTTCTAAAAACCAGGCATCATGGGGATGCTGGGTCATTTCTCACCTTCCCCATGCGTACCCAACTTTCTGAACCCAGTGAGGGGTTCAGGATTCCTTGAGAATTGAGTCATCTATCCCTTTCTATTTTTTTAGGGTCGTCCTGGTGGTGACTTCATTTTCTCTGAATTTAGGCCCGTATTCTCTAAGACCCTGAGCCTAATAGTACCGAAGTTGCAAGGATCATTTCATGTAGGAATAGGAGCAAAAATTCTCGCTCACAATAATATAATTTGTAAATGGAAAATACAAACTGTGAATAAAAAATATAAATTGTAAGTTGAAAATATAATTATTATAATTGCAAAGTTGATTGTTGCAAAAATTAATAAATAAATGTATTATAGTTATATCTTATTTAATTAAATTGAATGTGAAATGTGAGTATGTAAATAGTGCAAAGAACAGTAATACTTCTAATAAACAATTACAATAAGATTATTTTATTTTTTATTTTTTTATTTATTTTATTACTTAAGAAATAAGTTGGAATAGAAATATTTGAGATTTAATGTTTTTATTATTGTAATTGTCTTCTTTTAATATTAAGTGGCAAATTAAGAAAATATAAGCACCACTAAGCAATAAGCTTAGCATATTAGATTTTCCTGACACACAGATAAGATGAACCAAAACAGTGTTATTAATTGAAGAGCTAAGATTTCACAAATCAATTGCAATACATGAGGTGTTTTATTATAATAATTTTGTGTTAAATATTTTTAATTACAATTCACATAGCGATATTGTAATGTAAATAATAAATGTATAATTTTGGCTAATAATGAGGAATGTATACATTTTATAATTTATTTTAGAAAAATTTGAGTATCGTATTAATTATAAATGAGATGGAATATATGTATATATTGAATTTGGAGTTGTAAGATTTAATGAACGATTACTAGTTTGGATAATATTATATATATATATTTATATTCACATACTTATTTGTATATATGATTTATTTTAGTTTGTGATTGATATTAAATTTGTTGGAGTTGGATTAGTTAAATGGAATTTAGAAGTGTTTATTTTTCTGCAGGTTGTGTTAGAATGCTGAATTTTTAGATAGTGATGATTGCTAAGGAAATTCTGCCAAAATTTTTAGTCGGATTGTTATTTAAGTTTGCAAGGAATTGGACACTAGTTTATTTTAGAATTATTTAGTGTATTGAGTAGTGTCTTGTGACATTTTTCTGAGAGAAATGTCAGGAGGTGTTACACTATAGTTCCCTACATAAGGAATTTTATGTTTTGACATTATTTTATTTTATCTTTAAATAGATTTAATAAGGATTATTATTGGACATTTAATGAGTTATGGAGAGGGATATAGATGACCTAAATGAGATTTGTCCCTCTCATATCTTGAGAGAGATATCTCTAAGCCTCTTAACAAGTAAGACCGAGAAATATGCATGGCCATGTTCAAATAAATTAATAAGAGTTGTTAATATTATTCATTAAGTCAATCTGCTAGGGAATCAAGAAAATTTTAATTAATCAATATAAAGATGACATATTCCATGCCTTCTTATTGATCTAAGATATAGTGTAACAAAAGGACTAAATATCTTTTTGTGAATTAAGGTTAGTTGCATCTCTATTCTTGTCTTAATTGAGCAGTCATAATGTCTTGCTAGAGGCAGCTTATGATTTATAGGCTTAAAATAATTGTTTAAGCCATTGCTAATATTAAGTGAACCTACAGGATCACACACAAAGAATGAATTAAAATAGACAAAATTACTCTATGTTCTTTTAAATACATTTTTCAAAATATTATAGAAATTAAAATATTTTATTTTTGTAATGATATATATAATTATATAATTATTTTAAATATGCATAATTATTTTTATTAATGGTTAAGAAAACCTAATGGGAAAATAAATGTATATATAGGTATTCTGTTTTTTAAAGGATTTAGGAGAATTTTGAATTATATATTTATATATCAGATATATATGAATATATTATTTATTCACTATTGAAGATAATTAATAAAATCAAATTCAAATAGGGTTAGGATTTAAAAACTCTAACAGATTCACCTATAAAGGCTATATATATGTTATATTCCCATTAGTTAAAAATTTTTACTTAAGTTTAAGAGAAAACACAAAAGAGATTACTCATTATTTTCTGAAGAGAGTCTTCAAAAGAGAGTGCTAGCACATAGCCACCCGTTTTTGGTTCAATTCATTCGTATAGATACCACAGAAGGTCTTTGTGTCTTGTAACACCTGGTGATCAATTCACCTATTAAAAAGAAAGGATCAAACTTCAAGGCAAAAGGTAAGATAAGTTAACTTTTCCTCTTATTTAAATGAAAAACATGGATCCTGGTATGTCTTCATGGATTATATTTATTTATTCTGTTGCATATGATTATATTTGATATCCATGGAAACCTAATAATTACTAGCCAAGTTCAAGATGCCGAGCCTTAGCAAGTTCAATGGAAATGGTAACCCTAAAATGCATATGAGGTAGTATGTGGCCATGATGACCACCATCAGCCTTATAGAAAGTCAAGTGACTCGTCTCTTTCCTCTATTTTTAGAAGAACCTACAACAACTTAGTATCATGGGCTTGCCAAGCCCAACATGAATGAATGAAGGGAGCTAGGCAAGGCCTTTTTGAAGCAATACACATACAATACCAGCATAGAGATGATCCTACATGACCTTGAGCTCTCCAAGTAAAAGAGTAATGAGTCTTTTGCATATTACCTAACAAGATGGAGCGAAAAGGCAGCTCAGATGATAGTAGTGCCCCTTGAGAGGGACCAAATCTAGATTATGGTAAACAATGCCCTACCCTACATCACCAACAAGATTCAATACATGCCATTGAAGGCTTTCACTAATGTGTGTGATGCACACCTAAATGTTAAAGATGTAGAAGGTAGAAAGAAGCCTAGTTTTTAAAGTCAGGCCAGGCCCAATAACAGTAATAACCATGTGGTGGAACTAGTTGATGCACATGCAATTCAAAATTGCAAATTTTCTTATTTCAAGAAGCCCTTATTTAAGATACTTGAGAAAGGACTGTTAAAGCCTTTGACTCTGAAGAAGGTGCATGACCCATTCCCTTAAGCTGAACATGAACACATACTGTGAATTTCATCAAGGAGCTAGTCATGATATAGATAAGTGCATCCACTTTAAGCATGATGGCATATTGGTGGCTCCTGAGAAAAGCAAGCCCATTACAAAGCATAACCCATTGCCCAAGCGTGGTACAGTTCCACCTCCTAAGAACTTATTTATAATTGAGTCAGGCGTAAGTGAAGAATTTATGCTCCAATCTTTCTACATAGTCCCTTCAATTGTTATCATTGACATATGGGATGGTAGTAAAGAAAGTCGGCTTGAAGATGGACCCTCTTTCTGGGATGAGATAAGTGATGATGAGCCCACAAAGACCAACAATGTTAGAGAAAGTTGGAATTCCAAGATAAAAACATAGAAGAGATCTAAGGAATATCTAGAAGTGGTGAATTTGATTGAGGAGCTGAATTGGAGGCTAAACCACACATGAGGCAAAAGGAAGACAGAGGAAGATGAGACCTTGGTCCTTAAACAACTTAAGAAATCTTGGGCCAACATTAGTACATGAGAGCTACTTATGTCATCAAAATAACATCGAGAAACAGTAATAAAGGCATTAGATGGGCAATGTATTTTGACATTAGCAATGCCTGAGGATGTGGTAATCTACCTTGTTAATAAGACAAGTGGCTTAATCACATTTTGTGACAAAGATCTACCTATAGAGGGGAAGGACCATAACAAGCCGCTTTATATACAAGCTAAAATCAAGGGGACATGGACCACATGCTATGGTGGATGATGGGTCAGCCATCAATGTTCTACCTTCCAAATTGTTAACCTTCCTAGGAATCAAGAAGGAGGAGCTGCAACCCTCAGATTTAGTCATTCGAGCTAATGATGATATAAGAAGGGAAGCTGAGGGAACTTTCACTACCAAGATCAACATCGACCATTAAAAGTGAGGTGGTTTTCACTGTCATAAACAGCCCTGTTACTTTTACCATATTGTTAGGATGACCCTGGTTCCACAAGTTGGGATGAGTCGCTTTAACCTTACACCAAATGATCAACTTTCCCAAAAAGGTGATATGGTTATGATTAAGGCAACCTCGGCTATAGAGACTATAATATTGTTAGGAATTAAATAACCACCTTTTATTGGGTTTTAAGTTGCACCAATCTATGATGGAGAAATGGATCCTCTTTAGAATTTTCTCATTGGTGGCTAAGGTGGTTTTTATTAAAATGATATACTAGCTTAAGTGGATCTCTAAGTCACCTGTCCCATGAAACTTTAAAATTTTAGGCATTTTAAATTTTGGAAGCATAATTCCTCCTTCAAGAACATCTTATCCAACTCAGTCATCTCTTTTGAAAGAGCTTAATACCTATTCTCAAGGTTCTCCATTCTTTCATATATGACTTTCTCAAAGTTAGAAATTTCTTTCTTGGCTCCATTGATCTTTAGTTCTCCTCTATTGTATTCTTCTCCCAAGTCATCCTACATTTCATCATCATCTTCCTCCTTTATGATAATTCTTTTTCCTTCTTTTTAGTGTTACTAGTAGATCCCTCTATTGGCTCAGTAATTATGATGAGGTTTTAAAGCATTTTTATCACCAAGGCCATTTGATTCTTTATTTCAACTACCTCAAAGCCTATCAGAGCCTTGATTCTTTCTTCTTCCAAGGTTCTAGGAATATTTTTAATTAAGTCCCCTGAAGTTGAGGTGTCTTCAAAAATAGTATCATCAATGGCTTTTATGATGGTATGATCTGTGGGCAGTCATTTTCACCCCCACTCTTGATGGAATGATTCTTTCGACTTATGTACTGTTAGGCTCGAGGCCTTAGAGAACACGGGCCTAATCCTGTAGAAAATGGAGCCGTCACTTGGACGGTCTGAGAAGATAGAAAGGGGTGGATGACTCAATTTCTAAAGAATTTCCAACCCATACTTAGGTTCAGAAAGTTGGGATACACATGAAAAATGTTAGAAATGGCCTAGTATCCCCACAATGCCCAATTCATTGAAATCGGCCTCCTTTTTAGGTTTAAATATTATTGAATTCTTAACTCATTATAATATTATCCATATTACAAGCAATTATAATAAATAAGCATTCATCATATTTAAATTAAAACAATCAAACAAAATGGGCACCTAAAGATGGAAACATGCCCTTACATCATCCCAATGTCCATACAAATAAATAAAATAAAATAGGATACCCACCAATTGATGGAAACATGTACTTTACAATAGTCTTTGAAAATATATGTAAATCCAAGGAAAACAACAAAGTAAGATAAAAATAATACAAACATACATGAAAATAATTGAATAATTAAAAGGAAAACAAACATATCTTAATATTAATGCAATAACAAATTATAGGGTACGACACACACGGTTGTCCCGCTAGCCGGTTAGCGGGTAGGGGTCAAGGGTAAACGGTTTATAGGATTGGGTTTTATTGTGAAATTAGGATTTAGTTGTGGAATTAGGGTTTTAATCCTAAACTAAGGCTAACATGCAAAATTAGGATTTTATGCTAGACTAAAACATGCAATTAGTGTGTAATGCATACAATTAGGGTATGCAAAAATTAATAGCATATTTATGAAGATTAAATTTATGAAGATTAAATGTGAATGATCAATTGTATTTGTCTCGTGTTGCAATTTAGGAAGAATTAAAAAAAAACAAATAAGACTAATAATGAGGTTGATCAATATAAATTAATTAATAAAACCAAACCTGCATTGTTGGCTCCATCAAGGTATTCGTTAAACCAATCTCACTGTTTCTCCTCGTTCAAGCTCTCTCTCTCTTTTGGTTTTATAATTTTGGTTGTTTAATTGATAATTATGGTTGTTGTTTAAACAATCCAAAGATTGCTTATTAAGTCTCATAATATTGGTTATTGCTTATTGTGTCTCTCTGTTTCTTATGACTTTTCTATTTATTATTGATAGTGGCTACTAAAGATCGTTCTAATTTCTAAAGGTCATCCCCCTCTCCTTCTGCTTATTTCCTTTGTACTTATAAGTAGCATTAAGGGTCAATCGCATTTATCAATCCCAATCCCACTAGATCTCCTACTTATCTGAGTCTTTTGTATTCTCATAATTTGGACACTTAAACTTGAATTAAAACTGAATTAGGCCAGGACTAAGGGCTCATGTTGAATTAGGGTAGCCAAATTCGACATAAGAGGAACCTCATATCGAATTTGGGTTGCCAAATTCTATATGAGTGGCCCCCATATCAAATTTGGCAACCAAAATTCAATATAAGTGGCCCTCATATCGAATTTGGCTAGCCAACCAAACCAAATTCATTGTATCGAACCAACTTTAACTGTACCAGACCTAATTAAATCACAATAAATTTAATTTGGTCCTTTAATTGGAAATTGGGGTTGAATTCAATCCAAGCCAAAATTAAGGGTTTACATGATCCAAATCTGAAAATTGGATAATAAATGAAAGATGCCTTAATGAAATGTATGCATATGCCATGAGAAAGTTTTGAGGGATGTGTACCTTGTCTGTTCAAAGAGCTTCTTTGCTACTCTAATGAACCCTTTCACTACTCCCACACACATGTTCAATGGTGAGTCTCTTCACTAGGATTTTTGGTTTTATAAAAAAATACCATTGAGGGGTATTTTTTTATGCCATGAAACCCTAGAACTCTCTTTAGGACTTTCATTCTCTTTGTATAACTATGATTATATAACATATTTTTAAGAATGGGTCCTTAAAAATGATCTAAGTGAGTCCTCAAAAATGATCTAACAATTTTTTAGTTATACTAGGAGAAAAACCATCGGAAGAAACAAACAATCATATAATTGATTATCTTTAAGCTTTTAATGAAAACAACTCATAATTTGTTCAATCAAAGGAACAAATTAAATTGAACAAATTATGAGTTTTACTAAGAAAGCTAAATGTTTGTCAATTATAAGCATACAGGTATTCCTAGGGAAGTTACTAGATGCCTTATATATACTTTAGTCTGGAGTAAAAAGGCTTAGGTTCCCATAGCAAGATATACCTGAGGAATATGAGTGTTTATATAGTATCCATTCTCTATATCTTAAATAAAGTATATGGTATCTCTTTCACTACATAACACGAGTAATTTGGGTTATCCTAACACACACACACACACCACGCAGCTACTACAATGCAATTACTTCTAACATCCTAAATAATTTACTAACATATGAATCAACAAAATCAACTTCCAATAAAATATCCCCAATGGAGTCTCCACTGTGAGTGCCTTGTTGGCCCATGCTCGTCTCAACACTACCAAGTTGTCAAACTTAGTGATCTAACAAATAAAGACTTATGAGAAATTGAGTCGACACCTAGTAGGGCTTCAAAAAATAATAGAGGGGTAGCATACTCTTAATTCCTTTGACAAATTTGTAACCTCTCTTTTTTGGGTTCGGAAAGTTAGGTACGTTTGAGGATAAGAACAAGGGCAAAGCACTTCTTATTGCCCTTATATGTCTGATCGATTAAAAGATCAACCTCATCTATGATTCATATGTTAGTAATATTGTTTAAGATGTGAGACAAAAAAAAGGTATATAAACATAGAATATCACAAGATATATAGGCATATGTAATGATGCACATAACACATGTTTTAAAAAAATTACCTATGACACTCATTAAAATGGAAACATGCCCTAAAAATCATCTAAGTAAAATGAAAAATAAATTATTTGCATATCTTTTGAATAAATCCTATACATTATTCTAAAAATGAAAATTTACATTAGATTGATCATGATATCAGATGCAGGATGAATGTTGATGTTAAGTAAATAATAAAAATGATATGAGAAAGTAATTTGAAGTATCTTTAGAAACACCATCGAGCTCGATAATTTATAATATCGAATTCGACAGCTATAAAAATGACAAGGTTAGTAGGTAAGGTAATAAAACAAACATGTATACATTTCATGAGTAATGTTGAGCTTGATATTCAAGCAATAATGAGCTCAACAATTTTTACTAGGTGGAAGACAATTTTGATCTTTCCAACTATTTTTAATGGAAAGTTCAAAGAAAGGTCATTTTTCAGTTCTTCTTTATCTTATAAGCCATATTCCTTAATGGAAACATTGGCAGAAGTCCATAAGATTGTCCTTAGGTGTATTTAATATCAAATATTCTTTTTCCCTTAATCTTTCGAGATTTACCGTTTCTTTTAGAAATTTCCTTCATATTTTTTATTCATACACAATTTTCTTTGATTATATTGATGTTTTAGTAAGAATGAAGTATCAAAATAATGAATATTAAATTTGTGATATTAGAAAGAATACGCATGCAAAAAGTTAGAAAGCTTACTGCTAAGGGAATTTGACCTATAGCGGTTCACTGTCTCTTAACAGTCTTATTTGGTAAGTACTAATTGATTAAGGTAGGATTGTCACCTTCTCTGTTGTTGATTGTCTTTCTACTAAGATTGTTTGCTCTTGGTTGTTGGTGGGATCCCCTTAAAAGATGTAGCAACTACCCTTATATAGGCAACTGCCCTTTCATAGATAGAAGTTGTTATCTAATTTTGAGAATTGTCGAGCTCGACAATAAGTGTAATGTCGAGCTCAGTATTACACATTCTTGGTAAGTTTATTAATCTAGTCCAATTATCTCTTACTCAATGATCTTCTAGAATTCTCAAGCTCAAGATTAATAATATCGAGCTTAATGGACCTATAAGGTGCCAGATTCTGATGTCTATAGTGTGATAATCTATTTAAGAGAAATCTTTGTAAATCTAAGTTATGCACCATCTATAGTGTGGTAGTGAAAACTAACATACATTTACTCTTTTAGTATGATCATTCTCGAGCGACTTGGCTCCGCTTTAATGATCAATTTAGATCGACAACTTTTAATACTTCCTCTTTTATCTTTTAATGGGATGACTTATTGGCTAATTTGAAATATAACAATAAAGTTTGCTCTTAATTATTTTATTATCTTTGATCTTAATGCATTAATTATCTGGCCAATAATTGATTAATCTAATATATTATGTGATGAAGCTAAAGTAGAAGCACAATATTAGTTCAAGAAAGTAACAATCTTAAGTTAAGTTTACGCTTAGAGATAAGGTAAACACTTAAGAGATTAATAAAAGATTGCTCATAAATCTTAATGAATTGGCTTAATTGCTTATGATCATGAGAGTAGTCGCAAGGTTAAGTTCAATATTAGGTTTAATAGTCGAGAAAGATTAAGTATTAATTTAGGAGAACCCAATTAATAATCAAGAGTAGATAAAAATTGATTCAAGACCTTAGAAAATCTATAGTTAATCAATTAGGATAGATTTAATTCTAGTGCCAAAAATATTAGATTTAATTTCAAATTTAGTTTTGCTTTACCCTTAGTTTATCTAAATTTTAAATTCTCACCAATTTACCATCCAAATCATAATTAGTTTATTATTTTATACTTAGAATACCTTCCTCATAGGAACAAAACTCTACTTACCACTTTATTACTTGATTACGATCTATGCACTTGCAGTTAGCTAGGCTAGACTCTAACAATAGGTACCATTGGACTCCTCTCTTCCTAAGCTTTCATTTGATACCTCATTTATAATTTTTAGACTAATTTGAATTTTGGCTAGAATTTAGCCAAGATAGTAGTTTTCAATGCCATTTTGGTGAATTTCCAACGAGTGAGGGAGAGTGACATATATTTTTAAACTCCTCTCTCTGAGATGAATGCATTGGTATCTAATTTGTCATTTTTTATGTAAAACTCAAGTAAGAGACTGGTGAGTACTTCCCATGAGACATGTAATATGTTAAATATTTAATTTCACCAAGCATTAAAGTTTTAGAATTTATGAGAATAATAATTAAATTGAGTTGATGTTGACTATTGTAGGTTATTTGGAAGTGTGGAATTATTTGTTTTGTTGTAGGGGAAATTGTCCCAGTTTTAGGGAGACTCTACCAAAATTTCAGCATAATCTTTAGAGCTGATTCGTCTTATTCTAATGATTCTCATCATATCTCAAAACAATATTTTTAGGTGTATTTCTAATTTCGATCAAAATTTTCAAGAAGAGTCGTTAGATTCTTGTATTTTTGTTAATATATGAGGTATATAGATTAGTATAATACCTTGCACACCTAATTTATGTTAATAGTTATATTTGCATAAATACATTGATTGCTTGTGCTATACATATTGTAGACCCTTAATTTTAACTCCAATTTGGTACGGTCCTGATTAAAGAATGTCAAACTAAATTCGGTCTGACTTTAAAAGATTAAACCTAGTTTATGATTTTTAAATAAGTCAGTTCGGATTAAAAAGATATAAATTCAATTGTAAAACCCTAAATCAAGTTGGTTTGGCCCAAACTATGAGTTTACGGTCTAGAAAATTAAAAAAAAAAATACAACCTAAGTTAGAGTCAGGAAGGCCTAGGCGGTTTGAGCCTTTATTAATGTCAACTTGGATGACCCAGGTCGACATGAACAAGGCCTCATGTTGACCTGGCATGCCGGATCGACATGGACCTAGGTTTTTTTTTTTTTTAGTTTCGGCTGCAATTTGATTCTGAATTTAGCTAGGATTCATTTTTAAGCACGGATCAAGGCAATTAGGTTTAGGGCTAACATGGAATTTGCATATAAATATATGTTTAAAAGGCAAATAAAGGGTTGGCAAATTATCATCAGCAGTTTTACAATCAAGAGCGATCCAGCAAGAACGATCAATAAAGCAACAAGCAATACTCAGTAACCAATCTGCAACAAGAACAAATGTCATCAATACATCAAAGGCAATAACACTGTCTTTATTCTTGTTCAACCAAAAATTAAATTTTGGTAAAACCGACAATGGAGATTTGGCCTTAAATCTTTATTTTTTTTATTTATAGTAGCCTCATCCTTTGATTCATAAGTTACTTAAGCATACGATAGCCATAACATGTTTTCTTTTTAAGTATTTTTATTATTTGTTTTGATATTAATTATTCTAGTAATCTAATAGTTCCATTAACCTAGATACACTTAATTTATGTTCATCAATACACTACCATTATTTTAAACATGTCAAGTAAGCCATACTCTGTATTGATGTTTATCAAAGATCAATCGTTCAAATAGTTTGAAAGTTTACAGTAACTAAGATTTTTTTAAACCCTAAATAGTTTTCCAATTTCCAAACCCCAATATGTTTTTATAAAATCTAAACCCTAGTCCATTATTTTCTAAACCCTAAAATTATTTTCTTAACCCTAGTTTTCAATATTTTAGAACCATAAACTTAATTAACTAAAACCCTAGATTTGTTTTCTAAAAAACCCTAAAACAGTTGCTTTGTTTTATAAAAACCTTAAAACAATAGTTTTATTTTTAAAACCTTAAAAACCCTAATTTGTATAAATATAAAATCCTAGTTTAGAAAAAATCTTAAATCCCCAATAAAACCATATCATGTAAACCATCTAGTTTTTCGGGACGCTGCCCCCCTTGACCCCTGCCCTCTAACCAGCTAGTGGGACCGCCGTATGTGCTCGTCGAAGGGATCAATATTTATTTGTGAATTAAACTCTAATTTTGTAGATCTAATGCTTTATTTATGATTAAAACCTAGATTGGATTATTTGATTTATTGTTACATACTTTATGATGGATGATACATTTTAATTTTAAATCGAACTATGTTTGTTTATTTGGATTTTAATGATGGAAAGGCATATTTCCATTCGTGGGTTGTTTAATTTATTTATTTCACATAGCTTAATTTATTTAAAAAATTTCGGGATCAATTTTAAGGGCACCACCTTTTGATGGGTGTCCTATTTAGTTTTAGACATCGGATGATGTAATGACATATTTTCATCCTCAGATGAGTGTCCATTTATTTATTTTGTTTGGACATTAGTTTGATTATTAATACAATGATTCTTTTATTTTAATTATCACTTGTAGTATGGATTATATTATAATAATTAAGAATTCTATAATATTTAGATTTGAAAAGGAGGTCAGTTCTAATGAATCGGGGGTTGTGGGGATGTTGGATCATTCTCACCTTCTTCACACATACCTAACTTTTCGAACCCATTAGGAGGTTGGAGATTCCTTAGAAATTGAGTCATCCACCTCTTTCTTTTTTCGGCCCGTCCGGGTGAGACTCCATTTTCTTCGAGTTTTTTCTTTAGATTTAGGCCTGTGTTCTCTAAGGCCCTGAGCTTAATAGTACCGAAATCGCAAGAACCATTCCACATGGGAGTGATGACAAAAATCTCTGCTCACACATATATAATTATTGTTATTAGTATTAGATTTATAGAAGTATAATGTGTGTCGGTGTATGAGTTGCTTTGTACATATTTTTTGTCTTTGTCGGATATGGTTAGAATGATATAGGACCACAGGTGATCTGGAATATGGGTTATGATATGATGATATTATGTGATGATGGATTTATGACTGCTTGATGACATGGGCTTTCTCATACTCAATACTATTTATCAGTTGGGTAGCACTACTTGGCTATGACTATGATGGCAGACCATGTATGTTAGATTCTAAGAGATCATATTGGACAAAAAGAGTCAAATAGGGGGAATCAGTTCCCTATATTGAGTTTAGTTTGACCTTATTGGCTGACATTTATCCTTGTATGATTATGTGATTTGTTTCTTAGTTGACATTTGTATGAGCATTATGGGAATGATGTATTATATTAATTACTATATAGCTCATTGATTCGAACACTCATTCATGTTCACCATTTTTCCTCTAGATTACAGGTCGAGTGTCAGAATAATGCTTATTCGGGTTATCTTGCCTTTAATTTCTTGATAACAGTCAAATCTTTATTTATTTTATTGTAAAACTATTTTATACGTGTCTGTATTCTATATACTCTGCATTGTATATTTTTTTGTTATCTCTATTTCTAATTAGTTTAGTTAGTCTTAATAATGTTTTTGTTGAGCAAATATCAAATTGATGATCATAATGTGATTTGTGATGATTGTCTGATTGAGGTAATGATGTACATATTTTGCTTAATAGCTGAGCCTATAGCTCTAGTTTTGTGACAGTGAGGACTGTCATAGTGTAGTTTCCTTCGGTTTTGGGTTGTCATGATGACTATAGGTTCTCAAGCCACATGCTTTTCCATTCCTAGACGCTAGTCAAATGCCCTCAATTTTGGGTTGTGACAGTTTTTTTTTTCAATCCTATTCACCTTTAAGAAATAAAGCTCGAGTGATACTTAAAGTTGTACAAAGAGCAAAGGCCCTTAATTTACAAAGGGGTATTTTTGAATTAGATAGTTTGCAGCTCATCCAAGTAATTAACTCACATGATTTTTGTCCTTTAGAGATTGATAGCTTTATTTTGCAAATTAAACAGATTACAAACTCCTTTAATCAATATTGTTTCGTCTTCGCAAAAAAATCATATAAGGGTATAGTTGATTGGTTAGCTTCAATAGGTTATAGCACGAAACTTAGAGCAGATTGGTTATATAACTCTCTTCTCTTCGCCCCCCCCCCCCCCCCCCCCCCCCCCCCCCCCCAACTCTAAAAATATCTTCATAAGCTACTTCTTATGGATTCTTCTTCATCTTGATTAATACCATGTCTTTCAGTTCAAAAATAAATAATTATGGGAGAGGCAATACTTTTAATCTTTATAATTTATAATAATTTTGCACGATAAAGAAAATATATCAATTTCATTAATAATTAAAAGTATTTTTAAAAACAAATTGAAGACAAATAAAGTATACTGCATGCATCAACCAACTTCATAAATGATCTGTTTTTAAGAAAATAGGAACTTCATAATTATTTTTAAGTTGTGTTTATAAATTATTTGGAAAAAAAACCTAATATGCGGGGAAGGAAATTTTTTTAATTAAAAAGAAAATGGCAGAACCATTAAGATATAGTCTGGTGATCAGGAGTATATGTTAATCTCATTTAAATTTTGAGTTCGAGTCTCCTAAGTGTTCTTTTTATCTATATATAATTAATAAAAAAAGAAAATGGCAAAAAAATAGATTAATTTTTTGGGGAAATAAGGGTAATATGGGCATAAAAGTTTAAAAAAGCCACGCCTTGAACCCAGTAATTCCGCAAGAAACACTAAAATAAAAAAATAAAAAAAAAGCTTTAGGTGTGGGTTTATTGTCTACAAATTTATATGGTACATTAGTTTAGATGAAAAATGAGTATACTTTGTTCTCCAAATGATTGTATACTTTATGTGGTAATGGTACATTAAAATATGGTAAGCATAATGATTGTGTGTAAAATATATTAAATTTATATGTAAAAGAATAATTGTTTTGTTTGGATGAATTGAATCCCACTAAGGGCTAAGGCATCTGCATGATTATCAAAATAATACAATTATTTTTTTTCATTTGGAAGGGGAAAATAAAAAGTATTCTCAGAGCCGACCAAATGATGGAATTATTAATCACTGGTACTGCAAGTTCACGCATCACATAACGGTAACTGAATCAGCAAAAAAACATGGAAGCTGATCTAAGCAATAAGACCCGTTACGAGTCCAATCTGGCACCAAAAAGTCAATCCTTCAACCTTTTTAGTGGCCACGCCATCACTAGCCATAACTATTATTGATACCTAAACAATTATCCATTACCATACCACACTCCAATTCCATTCAACTTATTATTACTATAGTTATAAATTATAATTATTAACTTAATGCAACTGATATTAACAGTTGGCGTCTTATTAACATTGTTTAGAATGCACGTCTTTAAATTAGTTATCATATCAAAATCGAGTAATTGTATAATTTAGTATCTTTTTTTCTTCTTTTTTTGAACTCAATTTAGTATCTTTTCTTATTGATTTAGAAGCGCATACATATATTTTTAAAAAAAATAAAAATAAAAATTTAATGAGTTTAAGGTCATTTATAAATAAAATAGACATTTGAAAGATTTAAGATTTAAGATTTAAAATGAAAAATATTTAATGAATAAATTTGAAATATATATATATATATATTAAATATTTAAAACTTTAAGGGATTCATGAGTACTAAGAGTACATTTTTAAGAAACAATATAATTTACAATTTATATATAGAATAAGTGATTGTAAATTTTGAGATTCAAAATTGAAAATATTTATGAATAAGGTGGAAAACACTATATGTACCATTAAAAACAATTAAAAGTTTAGAGGTCAAAATGTTATCACCAAAATCAAATTTACCCTCTATAATTAAAAAAAATGTAAGTGATATTTATGATAAGTAATTTATTTATAAAATCACAATCAATAATAGATTTATATTCAGATTTTCACAATAATTTGAATTCTTCAAAATTAATCTTTTATATTTTTTAACGCTTGAATTGATTGCAATTTTAATATGAGATAATTACACTGTGCACTAAAAAAAATTTTCCATTTTCATTAATACTGTACATGGCAAAATTTTTTCAAATTTACTGTTTTAAAGTTATTTTTTGTTTTTCTTTTTTTTATTATTGTAATTTTTGTTTTTTATTTATTTATTAATATTTATGTTTTTTATTTAAAATTTTTTTTAATGTCACATTTTTAATATGCACACTAAAAAATAAATATATAAATAATATATACATAATAAATACACAATATATATAAAATGCACACTAAATAATATAAACTACATCTGTAAATCTACAACATATTAACAATACATCTACAATATATATACAATACATCTACATAATATTTTTAATATTTATTTAATTTTATTTTTTAAAATTTTTTATTCTCATAATATCCGTACAACATGCACACAATATTCAAAAAAATTTTTATAAAATATATATTGCTTAAATAATAAATATATAACATACACATAACATCTACAACACATTTATAATACATCTACAACACATTTATAATACATCTACAACATGTCTATTATATATATAAATAACGAAATTATATATTTTTTATTTTTTTATATGTATAATATGTAAAATTTTTGTTTAAAAATAAATTTAATGGTTTTTATTAATATATTTTTATATTTTTTTTTATTTTTTAGTGTTGCTTTTTTATAATTAAAAATTATTTTTTCTTTTTATGAAAAATTATGATTTTTATATGATAAAAAATAATTTAAAATATTAATTATTATTATTTTATTATAATATTTTTATTTAATATTGAATTTTGAGAAAAAAAATAAAAATTTTAAGTAAAATATTAATTATAGTGTGGAAAGAGATATTTTTTAAAAAAAAACTTTTGTTTTATCATGAAATGAGGTTTTTTAAAATTTTACATATCAATTTTTTTAAAAGTGCAAATATTTTTAGCTTATATTTTTATAATAAAAGTTATTTTTTAAGATAGTTATATAAACATCCTTTTTAATATTATTAAATTAAAAAATTTATTGGGCTACCTACAACCTTTTTTTAAATTTTATCATTTAAGTACCTTAACAAAAAATCATATTTACATAAAATAACTAATTCTCTATTAAAATTCATGACATGATTAATCTAAATACCTTTATGTGTGTATGTATATATATATGTGTGTGTGTATGTGTGTTTATTAAATTTCGCAATTATTATGGATAAAAAAGTTTATCAATTTAAAATATATTTCAAACACAGCTGATTAAATTGAATTTGTAAATAAAATTGATTGAATTCTAACCCAAGTTGTTCCAAGCAGGGGTAACAAAGAAAACTTATATTAAAAGGAATCGATAAAGTGAAAAAGAAAGGAGCATTGAAGAATTGATGCCTAATTACATAATAATTAGATACATAAAGGTAAGTGAGACCAAATAAATCATTCACCGTCTCAAGCACAGCAATAAAGTGAAACAAACACAACGAAAATAGAAAAACTATATTCATTTATAGAAACAAAGCCCATTGAACCTCATAAGCATATGTACAACAAGAACCTGTCCTTGTTCTTCAACACATCTTTCCTTGACATAAAAAAAAAAGTATTTCTTCATCAATCCATTGTGAATTGTGATGCAAGGAAATTCTTGGATTCACTACCTCCCCTTGCTTGCATGAAAATCTTCCAAAAGAAGAATTTTTGGCTGTATGCTTTGCATTAGCATTTCTAAAAGGCTTTGAATCAAATATATAAGAAAGCAACTATTTTCTTGGATCATTTTTCTGTCCTATCAATGATTTGTCTCAGAGACACTGCTCTCTGAATCTCCAACCTTGTTTTCCACGTCAGTTGGTTCCTTCATTGATTCAATTTCCATGCTCGTGGTACGACTCTTTCTGTTCCTCCGATCCTGATACATGGATTTTATAAATTTATTTTATATGTTTCTCAATAAAAACGCACAATACAATGAACTAGAAAAATGATTGGAGCAGTACATCAGGAACAGAATAGGAAAGTTCAACACATAAATTTGAGATCTATTATTTTAGTGAACGTCAGGTTGACTTCCAATACACATTCCACAAGTGAATTTTTAAGCACATTAGCTTATAGATCTCTTAACATAGAATGAAATCGTTAGACTTGCCTAAGCAGTTGGTGCTCATCAGGATTTTGAAAGAGCCAAAGATGGAAGTATTAGAGCTGGGCCTAACTCATCCTGAAAACTCGAGTTGACAAGAAGAGGATTGCCCAGTCTTATAAGTGACTGGAGTTGCTCATTCCTTACCGATGTGGGATTCACATTCCCAACATCCCCCTCAAGTGCAACCAGACCTTTTGGTTGACACTTACTAACACAAGCCCATTTGGGCGGACCGGCTGGCATCTCTTCATCAGCTTCGGTCATGTGAGGGTTTGGCTCAGGATCTAGCCCGTTTGGGCATTAATTGCTCTGATACCATATTAGAGCTGGGCCTAACTCATCCTGAAAATCCGAGTTGACAAGAAGAGGATTGTCCAGTCTTATAAGTGACTGGAGTTGCTCATTCCTTACCGATGTGGGATTCACATTCCCAACAGGAAGTACTAGCCTAGCATTTTGATTAAAGTACAAGCACATATAAAATAATCATGATTTGTCCCCAAAAGTGAAACCAAATGTTCTTATCCATGATGAGAGACCTTCCAACTCATTATGGATATCTGGAGCAGTTGGTGCTCATCATGATTTTGAAAGAGCCAAAGATGGAAGTACTAGCCTAGCATTTTGATTAAAGTACAAGCACATATAAAATAATCATGATTTGTCTCCAAAAGTGAAACCAAATGTTCTTATCCATAATGAGAGGCCTCCCAACTCATTATGGATATCTGGAGCAACCATACAAGGACAACGCCAGAAGTACTACTAGTAATAGCATGAATAATATATATATACATACACACACACATGCATATATATAAAAAATTTCTTTTGACAAAACATGCAAGGAACCCACACACAGCCGACTCCAATTAACTTGGGATTAAGACTTAGTTGAGTTGCGTTGAGTTGAGTTGTGTAAGGCAACCATAACATTGTTCTACAAACTTCATGAAGTAACATCGTTGTATCAACATAAGTGCACAACCTAGCTTTAAATATTTTCATGTTTTCAGTAAAAAATTCAAAGCACATTGCAGCAGTAAGGGGTTCACTGGAAAAAAAAAGGTTGCCCAATGAGACAAATACTAGTGGGACAAACACGATCTGAACTTTGATCAACAAGTCATGGAAAAACAAACAGATTTTCTTACCTCATGAAACGGGTACTCATCTGCTTCTAGCATTTGCACAACCTGACTCATTTTAGGTCTCTTTTCCGCATCAGGATCAACACACCTCAGCACTACCAAAAGAGCACGTTTTAAAGCTCGTGTTGTTGGTTTAACTTCAAGATTTGGGTCCGTAACTTCCTCAGCTCTCCTTGTCCCCACCATCATCTTTAGCCACTCAACAAGATTGACCTATTATATGCATTAAAGATATCATTGGAAAAACCCTTGCAAAAAACAGTCTACTTACTTTTTCTCAAGTACACGCAAATTTTAGGAACTCAGTGAAATGTAAAATTACAGTTAACAGCTGCTAGATCAAGGACTGTGTTACCTCATTAGCAGGTCGGGCATAGTCTACAGGGTCCCTTCCAGTAACTGCCTCTAGCAGCAGGACACCAAAGCTGTAAATGTCACTCTTCTCATTTAACAAGCCAGTATTAGCATATTCTGGTGCAACATAACTGATTTTCACCAAAAAAAAAGGAAATTCCATCACAATATATTTTGTAAATTCACATCATTGCTAAGAAACAAAATCTTCACATACCCAAATGTACCCATAACTCTAGTTGTGATGTGGCTCTTTCCTGAACCTAGGAGCTTGGCAAGCCCAAAATCAGAAACCTTGGCATTAAACTCATCATCAATCAAGATATTGCTCGACTTTATGTCTCGGTGAACAACCTTTGGTTCTATTGCTTCATGCAAATAAGCAAGCCTGCAATCAGATTTGCAAAACAATTTTTTAATGTTAAACAAAATGGAGATAAATTTCAGTTTTGACATCAGCTATAATTTAGATCAGAATCAGGAGCTGTACCAAGAAGAACCTTCATGCGAGCCTCCCAGGTAAGGACACCATGATGGTGCATTGATCCATGTAGCCATTGTTCTAAATTGCCATTGTTCACATATTCTTACACCAGCATTCTACGCAATGAATGGCAAGATTTTATACCCAAAAAATAATAAGAATAAGAATAAGAATAACAACTCCAGGGCTAGAAATGAAAGATGATAAATACAGAAGTACTTAATACCAGCGACATCACAAAAGTGAATGGAAAACTAGCAATTAAATTGATGGAAAGTAAACAAATCATACCTGTGAACTCGTTCAATACAGTAGCCAAGAAGCCGTACTAGATTCTTATGTCAAACATGCCCAATAGCCTCCACCTCAACCCTAAATTCCTTCTCTGCCTGCCTCCTAAAAATCCAAATGTATGCAAATTACTAAAAGGTTACATTACAACGACATAAAAACTAAGAGATAGTGTCTTTAAATTGTCCTCACAGATTGTTAAGAAGCTTCTTCACAGCTACCTCAGTTCCATTGATTAGTTTACCCTTATAAACAATCCCATATCCACCCTCACCAAGTACATTCTCTGCTGAAAAACGGTTTGTGGAAAATTCAAGATCCCTTAGAGTAAACCAGTGGCCCCATCCTGTTAGAATTTCTATTTCAGAAAACTGTAATGGATCTTTAATTCTAGTCATTGTTTGATAGAGAAAAATAATCGGAAGCGTACCTTGATCCATCGCTTTCTCCTGTTCCGTAGAAAACTGTTACGTTCAATTGTTTCTTTCCCTCTAATGTGTTTCCTTAGGTTTTCTCACGATGGTCAGAGAAAGTTATCTCAGAAATAAAAAATAACTGTACCTTACTTTTAAAAACAGTTATCCGTTTATTTTATAAACAGTTATCCCTTTTTTTTATTTCTTTATTTATTTAATAATTAGAGGGAAGGGTATTTAAACCCAAACCGATTCTTAACCTTTAAACCCAATAACCATCATCTCGGGTCAACTTTAATTAGAATCGGTCGTCTTTAATTAAATCCGCCACATAATTACATGGGCCACATTATAGATTATTAAAATAATCTAACAATCTCCCACTTGGCCCATGCGCTTACTTTAATATCCATTAACTTTTATTTGGAATTAAAATGATTGGATTATGGCGGTTACAAGTCATTTAGACGACATGATCCCTTCCATATATCACAAACCACCTCAATTCACCAAAATACTTTAATTGAGAAAATACAACAAACAATACATTGTTGCTTTCAACATCATTGTTATCGCACTCAAACAATAAATGTATACAACTATAATGTGGACAACAATTAAATAAAACAAAATCCATCTTTAATTGAATTCTTAAGTGTCACAACATAATGAGCAAAATAACTATATGTGCATATGAACATCATGCTAACAAGGACTTATCATAAATGCCCATCCTCTCTACATGGCCAATAAAGGTTTTGGGCGGTAAGCCTTTTGTTAACGGATCCGCTATCATCAAGTCAGTACCAATATGCTCAACTGACACTTTGAGATTTTGCACTTCTTCTTTCACAGATAGGTATTTTAAATCCATATGTTTAGCACCTTTAGAATACCTATCATTCTTAGAGAAGAAGACAGCTGCAGAATTATCACAATAAATTCTCAACGGTCTAGCTATACTGTCGACAATACTTAGACCTGAGACAAAGTTCCGCAACCACAATGCTTGAACAGTGGCCTCAAAACATGCCACAAATTCGGCTTCCATAGTGGAAGTAGCAATGACAGACTGCTTTCCACTTTTCCATGAAATTGCTCCTCCAGCCAAGAGAAACATATAGCCAAATGTAGATTTTCTCGAATCTACACAACCGGCATAGTCTGAATCCGAGTATCCTACCACTTCTAGATGGTTGGATTTCCGGTATGTGAGTATATGATCCTTAGTGCCTTGTAGATATCTAAGTACTTTCTTTGCAGCTCTCCAATGATCCATTCCAGGATTACTTTGATATCGACCCAACATTCCGACCGCAAAACTGATATCCGGTCGAGTACATGTCTGAACATACATTAAGCTCCCAACTACTGAGGCATAAGGAATAGACTCCATTTCTTTTCGTTCCAAATCATTTTTAGGACATTGCATTTCACTAAATTTGTCTCCTTTCTGAATTGGAACTATCCCTGCAGAGCACTTTTCCATCCTAAATCTCTCTAATACTTTGTTAATGTAAGCTCTTTGAGACAATCCTAACAATCCTTGTGATCTGTTACGGAATATTTCTATTCCTATCACATAAGATGCCTCACCCATATCTTTCATTTCAAAGTTCTTAGAGAGAAATTCCTTTACATCATGTAACATGCCAATATCATTTGCAGCAAGAAGAATATCATCAACATATAAGACTAAAACAATGAACTTGCTCCCACTAATCTTCATATAGATACACCGATCAACAGTGTTTTCTATAAAACCATATGAAGTAATTGTACTGTTAAATTTAAGGTACCATTGACGAGAAGCTTGTTTTAGTCCATATATTGACTTCTTTAATTTACACACTAAACTTTCCTTTCCTGTGGTCACAAAACCTTCCGGTTGGTCCATATATACTTCCTCCTCTAATTCACCATTAAGAAAAGCGGTTTTTACATCCATTTGGTGAAGCTCTAAATCATAATGAGCTACCAAAGCCAAAATAATTCTTAAAGAGTCCTTTTTAGAAACTGGAGAAAAGGTCTCTTTATAGTCAATGCCATCTTTCTGAGTATAACCTTTAGCAACAAGTCTGGCCTTAAACCTTTCAATGTTGCCTTTTGAGTCTCGTTTAGTCTTAAAGACCCATTTACAACCGACTCGTTTAGAACCTTTAGGCAACACTACTAAGTCCCAAACTTTGTTATCACTCATTGACTTTAACTCTTCTTCCATGGCATTAAACCACTTTTCAGAATTACTACATTCCATGGCTTCCTGAAAAGAGACTGGATCCTTATCAATGCTCAAATCACATTCATGCTCAAGAGAGTATACCACATAATCACTTGAAATAGCTGGCCTTTTCTGTCTTTCTGACCTCCGTAATGCTATTTCTTGTGAAACCACTTGCTCATTTGTGACTTGTTCATTATTTTCAGGCTCATCATTTATATGATCATTTTGTGGGATTGGAATGTTATTTTGTTGTTCAATTGCTTTATTAGCCCGTGATACAACAAAAGGAACAACAATAGAAGAAGAGATATTAGGAGAATCCGTCTGAATTGGATCCTCAACCTGAATCTCTTGCAAATCCACTTTACGTTGTTCACTACTCCCACTAGATTGACCATTCTCAATGAAACGAGCATTTCCAGACTCAATGATTCTTGTACTATGGTTAGGACAATAAAATCTGTACCCTTTTGACTTTTCAGGATATCCAATAAAAAACCCACTAACTGTTCTAGCATCAAGCTTCTTTTCATGTGGATTATATATCCTAATTTCAGCTGGGCAACCCCAAATATGAAGATGCCTCAAACTAGGTTTCCTTCCTGTCCACAGTTCATAAGGGGTCTTAGGAACTGCTTTACTAGGAACCCTGTTAAGCAAATATGCAGCAGTCTTTAATGCATGCACCCATAATGATAAAGGTACAGAACAATTATTTAACATACTCCTAACCATTTCAATCAGAGTACGATTTCGCCTCTCAGCTACACCATTCTGCTGAGGCGTACCAGGCATTGTATACTGTGCACAAATGCCTCGCTTTTCAAGGAATTTTGCAAATGGACCTGGACATTGTCCATTTTCATTAAATTTACCATAATATTCACCACCTCTATCAGACCTCACAATTTTAACTTTTCTATTTAGCTGCCTTTCCACCTCATTAATGAATATTTCTAGAATATCCACTGATTGAGACTTTTCATGCAGTAAATATACATAACCATACCGTGAGAAATCATCAATAAAAGTGATAAAATACTTTTCACCGCCCCAAGAGGGAATGTCAAAAGGACCACAAATATCAGTGTGTATAAGATTAAGAAGTTCACTGCTTCTTGTGGCTGGGTTCTTTAATGTGTGTTTAGTTTGCTTGCCTTTAATGCAATCTATACACACATCCCAATCAGTAAAATCCAATTGAGGTAAGATTCCACCTTTCACTAACCTCAAAATCCTTTCTTTGGAAATGTGTCCTAATCTTTGATGCCATAAGAAAGCAGAACATTCATCATGTGCACTACGTTTATTACCTATATTGTGCTCAACATTAAACAAAGATTCCATAAATTTAGTATCAAGATTAAAACGATATAAACCATCAATTAAAGTACCAGAACCATAAAAGTACTTATGTTTATACAAAGAAAATGTACCATTACCAAACTTAATACTAAAACCATTATTATCCAACATTCCAACAGAAACCAAATTCCTAGCACAATCAGGAACATAAAGACACCTTTCAAGATCTAAATGACAACCAGTGTCCAAGATCAATCTGTAAGTCCCAATTCCTTCTATTTGTGCCTTCATTCTGTTTCCCATATAAAGAAACTGTTCAGTTTCTTTTATGGTTTGGATCGAAAGGAATCCCTGTAAAATGTGAGACACATGAGTAGTCGCACCAGAATCTATCCACCAGGTATTATAAGGCACTTCAATAAGATTTGATTCGAAACATACTGAAACATAAAAAATACCTTTCTTTTCGAACCATATCTTTCTTTTAGGACAATCCTTCTTGAAGTGACCAGTCTTCTTACAGAAATAGCACTTCAATTCCTTATGGATTTGGCCCTCATTGACTTTCATTGGGGCTTTGTCCTTTTTCTTGCCTTTCTTCCCTGATCTGTTTTTGCTGCTTCCAGCTCCATCATGAAAAGTGAGATTTGCAGAGTGTTCCTTTACCTTCTTTAATCTCCCTTCCTCTTGAATTAACATGGCCTTGATTTCCTGAATGTTCCACTTTTCCTTAAGGGTGTTGTAATTCACCTGGAACTGACCAAACTCAACAGGAAGTGAGTTAATAATAAACTGAACAAGGAAAGTTTCACTCACATCCATTCCCATCGATTTCAATTTTGCTGCCAAATTCTGCATGCCAGTCACATGATCATGAATGGATTGTGACCAATTGAACTTCTTGGTCGTGAGTTCACTCATCAAGGAGCCTACTATAGACTTGTCAGCAATGTCTGACTGGGAGTACTCCTTAATTTTCAACATGTACTCTCTGGCGTCATCCGTTTTAGGCATTGACGGCTTGACATTTTCAGCCATCGTCATCCTCATTAAGTTCAAGCTCAGCCTGTTAGACCGCTCCCAAGCCTCATAGTGAGACTTGTCCTCTTCAGTACTGGTCTCTGTAATGGCTGATGGCTTTTCAGACACTAACGCCAAATCTAGGTCCAAAACTCCTAACTGGTAATGGATTTGTTCAGACCAGTCATCATAGTTCAAACCGTTGAACTTAATCAACCCAGTACCCATAGCAAACATCTTAGAATAAGCTGCAATACATACTCACACATTAATGCTTTGAGATAACATAATAGATTCAGACAAATAACAACCTTAATTATGTATTTAATTTACCTTTGGGTAATACTCAAATACAAAGATTCAAACATATAAAATGCCAAGAATAAGGATACTGTAATAGACTTTCAATCATACTATAGACAATATGCATGTTATCTTTGGATATACATTCATACTTACCAAGCATAATCTCAAGTCTCTTTGATGTCATTAACTATAAGTAATGGTCTACCTTTGGGTAACCTCACAACATTATAATTAATGATCGCAATTGATCAATTTTATCTTTCATGTCATTTAACAGCATAAAAAAAATTGAACAATTGAAATACAAAATTAAATGTTTAAACAAATTCCAAGCAAGGCCACTTTGGTGACTAACAAGCTTTCCATACATTAAACATCTAATTTGCATAAACCTTATAACCAATTCCATACTTTCAATGTCATTATACAATAAATTATGCATAATAATCTACTGGAACAGAATACAATTATCAGTAAATTTATATCATTAATTTTCTGTTCTGAGTAAATATATATTACACGAAAAGAGAAACAACAGTATGTACTAATAATGGTTATAATAAAATATAACTCAACCATTTATATTTAAATCATGATATAATAATGACATTGAAATGGTTATAATACAAGACAAAATCACATATGGACAAACTTTCATATTGTAAAAGCCTACTGTGATTGGAACGTGGTCCCCATCCATTCATGGACTAAAAGTGATTTTAAAGTTTCAAGAAGAAAACAATTTGATTGAGAATTCTGTTCGGATTAACTAAAAGACAAACAATACTATGTCATTCAATTAAACCAACATACTTTCTTCGCTTAAATCCGTTTCTAAACTTTACGAAACGGCAGCAAACAAATTATTTAGTTATGCACTTAAATCTGTTTCTAAATTTTTTTTGAAACAGTAACAAGCAATTCTCGATTTCTATAATATTAACTTGATCCAAAACAAAATTAATCACCACTAATCAAATCAGGTGCAAAATTAATCAAACAAAACTAGAACAAAACCCGCTCTGATACCAATTGTTAGAATTTCTATTTCAGAAAACTGTAATGGATCTTTAATTCTAGTCATTGTTTGATAGAGAAAAATAATCGGAAGCGTACCTTGATCCATCGCTTTCTCCTGTTCCGTAGAAAACTGTTACGTTCAATTGTTTCTTTCCCTCTAATGTGTTTCCTTAGGTTTTCTCACGATGGTCAGAGAAAGTTATCTCAGAAATAAAAAATAACTGTACCTTACTTTTAAAAACAGTTATCCGTTTATTTTATAAACAGTTATCCCTTTTTTTTATTTCTTTATTTATTTAATAATTAGAGGGAAGGGTATTTAAACCCAAACCGATTCTTAACCTTTAAACCCAATAACCATCATCTCGGGTCAACTTTAATTAGAATCGGTCGTCTTTAATTAAATCCGCCACATAATTACATGGGCCACATTATAGATTATTAAAATAATCTAACACATCCAAGATGAGAAATTTCTGGCAAGCCAATTAAGGGGGAGGCAGTCACAAGTCCTGCATATGATAATGAAGACTGCTTCCTCACAGTTCCTGAGCTTGCTTCTTCCCCTGAGTGTGAACTACATGCCCTTTCATGATGATAAATCGAGCTGCTTTGGCTGCAATTATCAGCATCACTTGACTTGCTTATTCCCAACTGAGAAGGCATCTTTTCTGAATTTTTATCACTTGATTTATCACGGACTGTGAGGAATAAGCTTTCACAGTCATCATTAAAATTCTGAGCTCCAACTCTGTCAACTTTGATATCCTTAGACACATTTGGTATTTGCGAAAGAGAAAACTTGTCCACTGATCTTCTAGTTCTAAGCCGAAATGTAATCCACACAGATAGGACACAAAGAATCAAGATTATAAATGCTCCGACAGACACTCCGATTAACACCCATAATTTTAAACCCAAGAATGACGTCTTCTTTGATAGTTCTGCGTTCAAACTCTCAGATGACATTTCTGATCCTCCACAGTCAGAACTGGTATTAGCAGAGCTTTCTCGGACATTTTAGGTGCCCTGAGCAAAAATTTAAATATAGACTCTTAAATCAAAAAATAGATAAATAAAGAAAACAGCAAGCTATAAGGGAAAAAAAAATAATTGAATTAATTCTGATATAAAGTGAATGACAAAAAAAATAAAAATAATTGAATTATTTTTTTCAGTGAATAATTATAAAGAAATGAAAATTTCTTTATAAAGAAATGAAAATATATTATTTTTTCAGTGAATTATAAAATGAATAATTTAATTAATTCTGTATATAAGTTTTAAAATATATACTTATATTAAAAAAAAATAGGAGGCCCACTTAAAATTGGAGGCCCTGAGCAATTGCTCATATTGCTCCCCATAAAAGCCGGCCCAGGGTATTAGCTGGTCGTGCTTAATATGCCAATAGATCAACACATGCCCACCTGGGTGCCACAAACATGTAATGTAACACTAAACACATCAAAAAACTAGCCTATCAATTCAATTGTCAAATCTAAATGTAACACAAAGGTGATGAAATTCATTCATTTCAACTTTGAGCAAATCATATTCTTTGCGATCCGTCTATACGTATTGTAAAAGTGATCAGGCAGCACATAAAATAAATGAACACAGAGAATCCAATAAGACATTTCAACTGAGAATTCCAGGAATTAATATACTGCATCTAGAAAGAAACAGAGAAATGTACTAAAGATATGAAAAAAATCAACTAAATCCCATTTCCTACAGCTCAAAGGATAAAATTCAAATTTCAAATAAAAAAAAACCATAAATCATAAATTTGTAAATAGCTAAACTATGGAAAAAAGAAAAAAAATAAGTTTTCAAAACAGCATCACTTATGATCCAAGTAAGAGAGAGATAAAAAGAAATGTGAATCCTTCATGAATAAAAGCTGAACCGATAAGAGCAAGAAGGAAAAAGGGGGAAATTTTTGAAGGAAGGAATTTACCTAAGCAACGATCCAAAGGTATAAATAAAAGCTAGCCCCCTTGATCAGGCCCGGCTCAAGGGGGGAGCAACCTGAGCAACCGCTCAGGGCCCCCCGTGAGCTGGGCCTACATAATATTACATTTTGGCATAGTGAAGAGTAAATGGCTTATCAAGAAATTTGGACTCCAGCAGAAGCAGCTTCTTCTTCTACAAGTTCTGGTTTTTGGAAATTTTTGTGGAAATTAAAACTGAATTCAAAGGTGTTAAATTTTGTATATATAAATTTAGGGGCCCATATTTTAATTTCTGCTCGGAGCCCCTAAAATATCCGAGACGGCTCTGCCCTTGATCTTCTTCCTTGAGCACCCACAAAAGTAAAGAAAGGGCTTCTCTTTTCAGAAACAAGAAAGGTTCAATAAGCATAGATGAGCCAATGTAGAAGTCAAATAACAAATCCACCAAAACCCAGAAGGCTCCAAAAGGCACAGTTGCAGAGAGGAGTAGTTTAGAAGCACAAGTGGGCCAAAAGAGAAGCCAGAAAATGATAAATCTAATCTTTCAAGGAAAATGTGTACAGAAAGAGAGGCTTTACATCAAAATGGGTGATTCAAAAGGGAAAGAAAGGGTGAAATGGTTGGTGGAGGGTCTTTTGTTGTGTGTATTTCAAGAGGAGAAAGGGACCTCTCACAAAGCTGGAAAGGAAGCTTAGTGTGCAATGGAGGAAATCAGACAGAGAGAAACAGTAAACGAAAAGCAAAATTGAAGTTGCATTTATCACTAGGTAAAGAAAATTATAAAAAAATTCTTATGAAAAAAATTGAAAACCAACAACACAAAAAAGAGAAAGTCAGAGTCAACTCAGCACTCTGCTGCAGGGTACTCAACGTCTTAGCTTGCCTTGATCTGTTTTTTCACTTACCAAACTGTCCTTTTCTTTTGAACAAATTCTTTTTCAGCACCAAATAATAAAGAAAAAATTGTCATTTTTATTTATTTTTTAAATATCTTATCATTTTAAAAAATTTCATTATTATAGTAAAAGAAAAAAAATGAAAATTAATTTTTTTAATTTTTTTATTTTGAGATTTTTATATAAAATCTAATAATAATTTTATTTTTGAACAAATTTTCTTGAGTCATTTATTAATAGGTCATATTTACGTAAATTTTTTAAATACATAATTTATATAATTCTTAAATTTTTAAATAAAATTGAATTTTTTTTAAATTTAGATTTGAAATATGATCCAAAAATAAATTATTAAGCAATAAGCATAAAATGAAAAATCATGATTTTATTTATTTTTTAAAAAATAAAAAAAATCAAAAATTATATTATTAATTTATTTTAGTTGTCAAGTGAATTTGTTTTTAATACTATAAAGTCATATTTAAGTTACGTAATATTTGAATGTACATGTAGAATGTCCAATCATAAATTATCTTAAGAATATTTTTAATTGGTATTATTCATTATTTATTAGGCTAATAGACCGGGCCTGGAACTCCCCCCCCCCCCCCCCAACCAAAAGTCTAAGATGAGCTCTCATAGCAGAGCGTACTTTGGTTCTAAATGTCTCCGGTCCCATCTAGTTCTTTAGTGTTCAGAAGACATATCTCTAGTACGGCAGCCGTACGATATTGATATACCTTGAAGATTCACTGACACATTCAAATTTTATTTTCTAATCATCAACTATATATAGAAGTGGATCTTCACAGGTAAATTATTTTCTTCAATTTTATCGGTTTGTTTACTTGCAAACAAATCAACTACTGATTTAGGTATTCGAGTCTTCTCACACTGAAATTAAGTTCCTTCTCTTGTCTTATAAATGAGAGAGCCAATTAAAATAGAATTCGAGCCTGAGCTAAAAATCTTGGAGTCCACCTCGTCATTAACAATTAAAATGAAAAAGAAAAAAGTGCAATAATGTGGAGACAATCCATAAAAAAACATATAGTATTTTCAATGAAATGAGAACAATTCAAGGTTTAGTTATCTTATAGACTAGCCAATTGCACATTCACTTCGTAAAAATATAAATAAATATTTTTTAAACCATAAATAAATATTATTCATTATTAATCGATATTGAATTAATATCAATAAATAAATGTATGTATATATATAACATTAATGCATGACATAATAAATTAAAAGTTGTTGTATACTCTCCCTTCCTCCCCAAGCTATTATCTCTCAATTTCTAATTAACAAGCGTGTAAAAATTATAACACCCTTATAATTTATATACGTAAAATATATACACTCAGTATATGTAAAATACGCCTATAGAATATAAAAATATGACAATTTTAGTCTTTTTAAAATTTTCATAATTCCCAAAAAATAATTATTTTATACCATAAAATATACTTTAACAAATAAATAAAAAATATTCATTAATAATTTTAAAGAACCGAAAATACATATTTTAAAATCTATGGAGAAAATTCATTAAAATTTTGTCTGTATTTTGAATATTCCTATATAATCAATTTTCTACATAAAAATTTACACTCTCAAAAAATGTTCAACCATCCAATTCTTCCAATAACTCCAACATATATATATGTGTATATATATATATATATATAGAGAGAGAGAGAGAGAGAGAGAGAGAGAGAGAGAGTTTTCACATAAAACCCAATTCACAAATATTTAACCCAAAACTTTCATAATTTATATCATTTACAAATTTATAAACATTATATACATGATTTAAAATAAGTTTACAACATGAGATAATTACATGCTTGCAACCAGTTGTGGTCCGTGACAGCTATACAATACTTTAAGTATAAGCAAAAAATACTAAACCTGCTCAAGTCTAGCAAGGCTCTCAGTATATACCATGTCACTTGCATGATAAATAAATTGCTAAGCTTTCTGCCTAGCAATACATACTTTGATAATAATAAAAGAAATTAAGAAAGGCTATGTATAATATTTTTCCTTTTAATCTCACAATGTGCAAACAATTCCACTTTCAATCATATCCATATTTCATTTCCAATCATCAAATAACACATTTACATGCATTGGACCTAAATGGTCCTGTATAATATTCAAATTCTAGAAATATTATTTTGGTTCATTTTGACACCCATTGTTTAGTCCGAATGCAAATAATAATGACACCTAGTATTTAATCTGAAGATAAATAATATAATGGTGACGCCCAACGTTTAGCCCAAAGATAAATCATGTAACAATGATGTCCAATGTCTAGCCCGAAAGTAAATCATAGGTATGTCATATAACACAAAATACAATACTCTGAAAAAATGATATTACATAATGTAACACACATACCATACACATTTTTATAATTTTCTCATACTTTAGCAATTATGTCATTTTTCATTATTTTTACACTTTTCCCATCTTTTATCATATTTTCATATAATTTTTAGCATAAATATCAATTCTCTTGACATCTTCTAATGATAGCCGACATATGCCCTCAGATAGGCATAAACACACTCTTTTCACAAAAATGTTTTAACAATGTATTTATCCATCTTAAAATGGCTCATTTAATCATACATTATACATTTTATGCCCTTAAACATATATCTATAACTTTTCATGTGAATTCACACATCAAAATAGTATAGTCAAAATCTTCACATTTAATGTATCATGCCAAACAAATGCATTTCAACACATTTATATCAAAGTATGTACTAATCTCTTATACGCAAAAATGTGATCTAAAGCTCCACTCCACACTAAATCCTTTTATTGTCCTTCCTCTCTTCGTTATGAGATTTTAACTTCACTTCACTTTCTAATCAAAATGTGAGTATAAATAATTAAATAGAGTCACATTTCTAATTATTTTAACTAATAAAATTCCATTAAACTTAACTCCTTCAAATTTTTATTTTCTTGCCCCAATGAACTTTAACTTTTGAAATTAATTTTAATCAATTTCAAATTGAGTTTAAAGCTTAATTATATCTCTAGAATCACAATCTAACATATTCTAGGCAATAAAATTTAATTTACATTTTTTTCCTTCAAACTACCAAAATTTTACCTTAACTCTTTGATTCTAGAAATCCATTCTAGCCCATTTCATTTTTTATTTTAAGTTCAATTATATCTTTAAAGTAATATTTTAACACATTTTAAACATTTAATTCAATTAACACTCATTCTTTAATTATGCTCTTTCAAAATCCTAAATTCAACACTAACCAAACCAAACTTCAGTTAAACTTAAATAAATACATCATATAACTATAAAATCCTTATATCCTCATCAAAATAACATCTTCCATACCCAAATCAATAACATCATATAACATGTTACTTCAAAAACCCAAATCATACATAATCTTATCTTTCAAAGAATTCCATAAATAAGCAAGAAAGCTTACTTTTGTTTGATTAAACACCAAAATCACCTCAAAAACTCTTAGAAATCTTGATCAATTTGAGGTAAAATGGAAGCAAAAATCTTCTCTTAGTCTCTTGAAAAATTTGACACACTAAGAGAAAGAAGAGGAAGAAGATGAACATAAATATTTGATTTTTATTCTTCTTTAATCAATAGCCATACATATTAATTAATTAATTATTATCTACATTTTCTCATCATCCTTCCACTATCTTCTTTATTATTATTATTATTATTATTATTATTATTATTATTATTATTATTATTATTATTATTATTTTAAATTTTTAACTTTTAACTTTTTACTATTTTACCTTTGACTTTTACTACTTGACTTTATATGTTATATATATAATATATATACTTCACATATATATTTCATATTTCTCACTTTCAACTTTTTATTTATCCCTCAAATTAATTATTTAATTTATTTAACTTTTATTTTAGCAAAGGTGCGAATGTTACAAGAATTGATGCATAAAATTCAAAAAAATATCAATTTTCAAAGAAAATTATTTTAAAAATATAAAAAATGTATAAAGTTTAATATTTGGTGATTTTTAAAAATATATAAAAAGATTATTTTTATGCAATTTTAATAATTACCATTCTGATTAATATACTTAAATTATTTATTTTCTATTTATATAATAAAATTTGTGAAACTTTATATTCAATTTAATCACATAATATATCATATTTTTTTAAATAAAAATATTAATTTAGAAATATAAATTCAAAATTAAAAATATTAAATGTCCTAATCTTTAGAATCTAACACTTCTATTTAAAATCAGTTTAAAAATAAAAAAATTAATTTTAAAATAATATAAAACAATGTGCTAATTATGTCAAAAACTTATGGATATTATAATAAGTTATCTAATAATTTACATCTCTTCCATCCATGGAAAACTAAAAAATGATGTGTTACATGGACTTTATTAAAATAAGATTTGAGTCTATTTTTCCATATTTTTCAAATATAAAATATGCAAGAGTTGATGAAAAGAATAAAAATTTAAAATAATTATAACGGTAATTAAGGGGTAATTATGTCCATACAAAAATGACTTAACCTAACATTGCAGTTTAGTCAGTTTTTTAAATTAATGTGCCTTTCTTGAGCATCAATACAACTCGAGAGGGGGAAAAAGCCATCCCATTTGGACACTTGGTCAGGCTTTATTTTTAAGCATTACTTTTTTACTAAAGCATGTCTCAAACAAATCCTTTTCAATTTATTATTATTATTATTATTATTATTAAAGAAAATACTACGAGGATCAAGCTGTTACAAATTAAATAGAGATAAAAATAGAATTTTATTAAAATTACCCTAGAAATTTAAAATAATTATTTATTGTTAATGAATTTATTAATAAGCTTCTACTATATTTTAGTTCTAACTTTTGACTTATTTTTCTAGCAATCTTTAACTTCAAATCTGACTGTTATATTTCCAATAAGATATTAACGATGTTGTTAGAAGACTAACATATATGTACCTTTATTTAAATATCTCCATTAATAATTTTTCATAAACAAACTTATTCTAAAGAAATGAAGAATACCAAAGAAGATTAAAAATACTAAAAAATTGGTTTTAAAAAAATTAAAATTGACAAAATTAATTGAATTGGATAGAAGTGGTGAAATTAGACCAAATAGATCTTTTAAATTTTAAGTTATGTTTAATAAAAATTAGAGAAAAAAATTTAGATTCATTTTTTATATATATTAGATTGTGATATTTTTTAATGGATAAAATATACTTTTATTTTTTTTAAACTTTCATTTGTAAGTTTTTATAATTTTTATAATATCGAACTAGAGTCAATCAACATAATAAAATTAATCAATTATTTTAATGAGATTTAATTAAAATAATGAAATATATAATATAAATAAAACAATTATTGTAAAAATTATATTTAATGAAATTAAGTAATTTTTTTTAAATTTAATTGGAGCATTGAAATATATAATGTTAATAAATCAATAAATGTAATGCCAATAATCAAATTAGCTTATAATTAATATAAAAATTACATTTAATCAAATTAATTAATTTTTTTCATAATATTTAATTAGAGCATTGTAATTTATAATATAAAAAATTAAATAAAATATAATATCAATAATCAAGTTACGATATAATTAATGAAGAAATTACATTTAATGAAATTAACCAATTACTTTTCTAAGATTTAATTAAAATATTGAAATGAATAATGTAAAAAAATCAATAAATATAATGTCAATAATCAAATTAAGGTATAATTAGTGTATAAATTACATGTAATGAAATTAACAAATTTATTTCCTAAGATTTAATTAAAGTGTTGAAATATATAATGTAAAGAAGTCAATATATAATATCAATAATCAAATTAGAATATAATTAGTATAGAAATTATGTGTAATGAAATTAACCAATTTTATTTCTAATATTTAATTAGAGCATTGAAATATAAAATATAAAAAATCAATAAATATAATGTTAATAATGAATTAGAGTATAAATGATGTAGAAATAATGAAATTAACCCATTTCTTGCCTTATATTTAATTAAAACATTGAAATTAAATGTAAAGAAATCAATCAATATAACACTAATAATCAAGTTAGGGTATAATTAGTGTAGAAATTATATATAATGAAATTAACCAAGTTATTTTCTAAGATTTAATTAAGGCATTGAAATATATAATATAAAAAAATCAACAAATATAATGTCAATAATCAAATTAGGGTATAATTAGTATAAAAATAACATGTAATTAAATCAACTAATTTATTTTCTAAGATTTAATTAGAACATTGAAATATATAATATAAAAAAATCAATAAATATAACGCTAATAATCAAGTTATGGTATAATTAGTATAATAATTATATATAATGTGTAACACTCTTATACCATATATATGTATAGAATATATATTCCGTATATGTAACATATATATGTAGAATGCAAGAATATCACAAAAACTAATAGTAGAAAATCCTTTTTTATTCTTAAATTAAAAAAATTATCCTTTGAAAGATAAATTTAATAAGCAAATAATATATACATAAATAATTAAATGACAAAATACAAATTAAAAAGAGAAAATAGCTGAAAAAAATTCGTCATAATTTTGTCTATAATTTCAATATTTTCCAAATATTAACAAAAGTACAACCTGCAATAAAATCATTTGTACTCCCAATAAAATTCATATTCTCCTCCACCTCATTAAATCACATCTAAAAGTTTCAATATATTTAAACAATATTTATCTTAATTACATAAATATACATATTATTTTCCAAACACTCATTAAGTATACCTTTGGTATATTTAAATTTTACAAATCCAAGGTACATATTTGCGAAAACTGTGCATGTATGCTATCCCAGACATAGTTGATCTCGTCGCTTACTCAACCTTTGAATCTTTACTATAACCTGGACCATCTTGATTCGTAGTCCTCTTACCTGCGCGATACAGTCAACCGTGCTAAACTCGAAAGCTTAGTGGTATATACTTTGATAACAAAATTAATGTTAAAAGAAACTATGTGTCATGTAACTCTTTATGATATAAAATGCTTTATGTCTTAACATACACAATACGCATAATATTCATTAAAATATCACGATCACATGCATTGGGTCAAAATAATCCTATATAGTATTCGGGTTCTAGAGATATTATTCTGGTCTATCATGACACCTATGTGTCTACCCTCGAAGACAAATAATAATAGTCATATGTCACTATATGTGACACCCAGTGTGTAGCCTGAAGGTAGATAATATCATATGTGACATCCAGTGCCTAGCCCGAAGGTAATTAATATGGCATGCTAATCCAATAACACCAAATACAATCATCTAGAACAAAATACTATATTAGATAAACACAAATATTTCACATCCATTATCTTTATCATACTCATTTCCATCCTTTCTTTATTTTCAACATAATCTCATAATTTTCTTCTCAATTTTTCATATTGCCAACATTGATATCATATTTTTACATTTTCTATAATCAAAAATAAATTTCCACTTAGAATCAAATGACAAGGCAATGCCTACCTGAAGGCCACGCCCGTGTATATCAAAACAACACTGTAATATTTCAAAAGAAATAAGCACAATGCCATGGAAATTGGATGCCACACCTATGTGTTTCAAACTATTACTGCCCATAGGAAAATCTCTCTTAGGCAGCCCCATTTTCCAAGCCACGCCTATGCTTTTCCAAAACAACACAAATCACACCACTTAACATAAAACTATACACTTTATGTGTGAACATTCACATTAAAGTAGCATGGCACAATCATTAACATATAACACAACATGCCAAATTAATGCAACTTAACATATAAATACCAAAATATGTACTAATCTCAATTTATGCCAATTCCACCTCCATTCTTTCACTTTTCCAAAATTCCATTCACCTCTTAAATTTTGAAAATCCTCTCTACTCAATCCTAAACTGTAACACCCGTAAACTTTAGAGGTTGTTAAATAATTTATTTGGAGGTTAATTAGAGTATTGAGAGAAGTATTGGTGATGTATATACTTAATGTATACCTAGTGTATACATAGTATATACATATTATATATTAATTATATATGTTGAATAGTTATTATAGAAATATATATGTGATGTATTCAAAAGGTATACTTAAAGTATACATAAGATACACATTGTATATATATATATATGAGTAATATATATTACATATACGTAATATATATACATTACATAAATATGTATATAAAGGTATATGTAACATATACGTAAAATGTATATGATAAATACATATACATAAAGTATATATAAATATAAATGGATATTTACGGATGAGAAGATGGAAAATTAGTAAATAAATAAATAAAAAAGAAAAAGAAGTCGAAGTAAGGAAGAAATACTTGGTGGAGCAATAAAGGAGGAAAAATAATTAAATAATTAAGAAGAAACAAAATAAAAAGCCATCTTCTTCCTTCCTCCATGGTGGTGGCCGAACCAAAGGAGAGAGAGAGAGAGAGAGAGAGAATTTCTTTCAAATACTTCAAATTGATTAGAAATTCAAAAGGTTTCAAGTGAATTTTAAAGAGAAATCAAGAAAGACAAGTAAGTATTTTCTATTTCAAGCTTGTTTTCTTTAGTTTAAAGATTATATAAGTTTTGGATAGAGAGAGAAAGTGTGTTAAATTGCTATAATAAATAGAAATGATGTTAAAATAGTGAGAATATAATGAATTGTTGATTGATTATTTGAAATGAACAAAATTGATAAATTTAAGGCTATGGAAGGATTATGTGTAAATTAGGGTTTTAATATAGGTGTTCATAATTCTTGTAATGGATTAGTTTGGCATTGTTTTAATGTAAATATGATGGTTTTATGGTTGAAAATTTAATATGAGAGAGTTTGATTAAATTTAGGGTTATGGACCTATTATGTGAAATTAAGGTTTTTAATATAGATGATGGTAATTATTGTAATGAGATGAATTAATGTTGTTTTGATGTAAATGTTATGATTTTAAGGTTGAAAATATGATATAAGTAGGCTTTGGTTAAGTTAATGTTAATAATTACATCATGTGAAATTTGAATTTTTGAAAGAGGATTCCATAATTATGAAAGTGAATTGTTTTAATGTTATATTGATGTATAAGAAATGTTTTTTATAATTAAATATTGAAAATGAGCTTGATATAATGAAGTTTAAGAAAAGTAGTAAAGGGTGAATTTAGAGTGTTAATAGGATTTTAATGGAAATTGAATAAATAATAGTAATTCGATAATTAATGAGCATGTAAGTGACTTTAAATAGATTATGTTGCTTATTGATGGATTATGTATGTGTGGGGTAAAGTGATAAAAGAGGTGGGACATAGAGTTTGGCTTGAGAAAGAGAAAGGATGTTAGTACATATTATTAAATATTGTATTTTCATTAAATATAAGTGAGCATTATGAATGTATAATATTTTTGTAAAAATATAGTTTCACACATAATCTATGCATTGTGGCATAGTTATGTGTTGGTGTCACATTAGCAATAATCCAATGTGGATATATATATATATATATATATATATGATATATGTGATGTGTTGTCCAATGTGGACACATTTGTGTCTTTTGTGAAAAATGTGGGAGGCAAGTCACTTATGAATGTGACTTACGACAATGTAATGTGATGAACAAAAAATATGGAAAAGTGATAAAAGGTGAAATAATATGATGTAATGTGGAAGTGATCAAGGATTAAGTTGATCACTTGAAAAGTATGAAAAAAGTGTTATTATATGTTTTTAACCCTATACAATTACTTGTCCAGTAGTGTTGAGACTGATTATGCATGCATTGATAGTCATGAGCAGAGCTAGATCATATGATGAGATTGAGATTGAGAATGAACCTGAGCAGAGCTAGGCTGTGAAATTGATATTGTAATTACTGAACTTGATAATTGTATAGAAGTGGGTGGGCCCATTGTGTGTTGAATGTAATGTAAGTACGTATGAATATGTGTATGTTATGTAAAAACTGCAAGTTGTAGTATAAGTTGTTAGTTTGTACATATATATAAATATTTATATATATTGAATTATAAATAAATGGTGATTATAGTGATGTTGTAATTTACATCACGAGAAAGGTATATATATATTATTGTTGTTTATATATACAACTAAGTTGTATGGCTTAGCACGGTTGTGTGAATCGCGCAGGTGACAAAACTGCAGAGTAGAGAGGTCCAGAGTGAGTGGAAATTGAAGTGTTTATTTTGCCACAAGACCAACCATGCCAGGACTGCATACATGTATAGTTTCTTTTACTATTATATACTACCTAATTGGGATTTTGAGCACATTAAAATATTTTAGAAAATGTTTTATTTATACATATGTATAGGAGATTAGTGATATTTTTAAAGTATGTGAGTTTTATATGTAGTGCTTGGATGTAAAAGAAAATCTTGTTATGTAAATAAATGAAGTGGTGATTTTTCTAAAATTATTAGAGATTGATTGATAAACATTTGGGAGTGAAATTTGTTTTGCAGGTTGTGTTTGTTGTTTTTTGGGATTTATTATAATTACAGACAAAACTCAGACGAATTTTTTCCAGAGAGTTTTCCTATAAAGTTTTTTGATTTTACTATATATAAATGTTATGCATTAATAAATTTAATTTCTAAAAGTGTAATTATGTTATAGAATAAAAGCAATGGGGTTTTCATAGGCAATTATGGTGTTATTCTTATATTTTATATATTTAGTTTATGTATATGGAGTATATGTATTATATATATAGGGTATAAGGGTGTTACATAAATCAAATTTTAAGTTAAAATAAATCATAAAAAAATATTTCTATTCATTTTAACTAATCAAATATCAATTACTTCAAGTCTACCTAATTTTCACTAATTGTCCTTTAATTATTTAAATTCACAATTTCACCTTACTTGATCCCTAACTAAATTATAAGTTTAAATATGGTATTATAAACTCATTCTAATACATTTTAATCAATTAAATTTTAATTATAATCATTCCATTCAAAATTTCTCTAAAACCCTAATTTTCACGACTACTTGTCTTAAACTTCAACAAAACCCTTCCATTTACACCATCCAATCTTAAAATCATTTCATATATATCAAAACAATTCCTATTTGCAATTATTGAAACCTCTATCAAAATTTCTATTTTCACATATTCAACTCTAAAACTTTAACTTCACTAAAATTCCATCATATCCAACTTCCAATCCTTAAATCAATATACACATATCAAGATAACTTCAAAAATAATTCATTTAACAATTATAACAACCTTCATCAATAACCCAAAATTCACATATTCAAAGATTTGAAGAAACCTTCTTAAAACTAATAAAAAAATTACCTATTTCTTGTTGATTCTTCAAAACTATTTTAATTCCCCATCAATCCTTGCAAATTTTGATGTAATTTTTTTGAAGCTAAATTTGATGTAATTAAAAGAGCAAAATATCTTCATTGGCCTTCCATGGAAAATTGGCCAAAAAGGAAGAAGAAGATGAAGATGAGAATTTGATTTTTTCTTCTTCTTTCTTTCCTAACCACTAATATATATAAATAAATAAATAATTATTCAATTAATTAATAATTATAATATTTATCATCTTCCATCCAAAATGATTTAATTTTGATTTATTTTATTTTTTAACTTTTTACCCTTTTTTACTTTGACTTTTACCATTTTACTTTTTTGACTTTTTTTTTGTTTTTAGTGAAATTTATTTTTTCGTATATTTAACATATATTTAACATATATATTACTCATTATTCCTTCCAACACATCACTTAACTCTTTCTTAATTATGCTTAATAAAAGTACGGACGTTACAACTCTCTCCCCTTAAATAATTTCGTCCCTGAAATTATTTATTGTAGTTTATAGTAAAACATCACTCACAATTCCTAATAAAAACACTAAATTAATTAATAAACAACTTTTCACCATCGCTAATTTAATAATCTTTACTCTCCCCCTTATGAATATCCTCAATCATTTTATGAAATTCCTAATTCTTATATATCTTATCACTTTTTAATAAACATTTCTCTATATCTTAAATAATTAATGACTTTAGCATCTTACTTTTAAAAATTCAAAATTTATGCCTTTAATAGACATAATTGTTGTACTGGTATAAGAATAAGTTTATGCAAAGCCCATCAATATATAAATAACAATACCAAGTAGAAAAGTATTTATCATTATCTACACTCGAAACTTTCTAATTCCTTTTATCATATACTCTCTCTGTGAAACTCTAACTTCTTCTTATTTATCTACCGATGTAGACTCATCTTCCTAACCCAAATAATTACTTAATCTTAAAATTAAGGAATATCAAATAACATTCTCAACATTGAATACCAACTCACTAAAGTCACATCTAAAATTGTACTTCTATTCAGTTATTTTCATTCTATATTTATAAATACATACTTGTAACACTACAATATAATAGTAACTCTAATCTTTCATTAATAAATCTTATTGTATAATTTATACATTTTTCATTATAACTTAATTATTTCTCTTAAGCAAACCATCTTATCTCTTATACACTTAACTTAATCCTTAAAATATCTTTTCCTCAAAATCAATAATAACACAATGCTCTAAAATTTAATTTTTCACCAAGTTTTCTTACTGATAATAACTTCCCCTTTTATCATTCACAACTAATATAATTTAACTCACTCTACACTTTTATATATATTTATCCAATTATCTTATGTCTCTAAATAATATTACTGTTAGGTATATATATTAGGTACACAATTTATATACTTAGACTTTATTTACAATCATTTTATCACTCATTCGCTCTTAATTTTTTTTAATATACCATATTAATTTACTAATCACGTGCAAACAATATTTATCCATTCTTTTAATATATATAGTCACTCCAGTTGTTCACATACATGTATCAAATATCTCATTAAGTCATTGTCTTTATCTAGATTTATCCATCCAATGAATTAGTCTTTTGTTAATTTCTTTGGTAGATCTCATTATGCAATAGATTCAATCTCTAAACATATTTTCCATCATTTAAAAAATAATTCGACATACTAATTTTGGACCTTATTATGTTCCCTCTACATATAATTACCTAAACAATACATTATAATAAACTCTTTTCCAATTAGTTCTAAATATATTTTTTAAATTATCTTTAAATTTCAATGTAGTTATGTAATATCCCATACCTTATATACATACCATATATATACCCCGTATACATATAATACGCATATAAAATATAAGGATGTCACATTATAGTGTTGTTTAAACCTTTACCTTAATTCCATATCAATTAAATAATTAATAAAAGAACAATTTTAAATTATCAAATCTCATTCTTTAAAAGTAACATTTTCAAAATCATTAAACTTTTAATTTAATTACATATATACATTTATACATTGTCTTTCCAAAATTCAATTATATACATATACATATGATCAAAATACAACATAACACATTGTACAAGTATGCACCACCTTCTAGTTGGTCTCATAACGCCCTTAGTTCTCTTGTAGCACAGCTCTCCAATTCTCGGATTAGCTATCTACTCACCTGCACGATTCACACAACCACGCTAAGCTCGAAAACTTAGTGGTACATATAAATAACATATACATACATTATATAAAATCACATTCACAGCACTAACATCATTTATCATCATATTCTTTCATCATTCACCAATTTACATGCAATGCCAATGCAAAAAGTTTATGTATATCATGTCACTATATAACATACCATTTCATTTTTAGCATATTTATCAATTATTATACAATTCACATAACAATAAACACAAGCATGAGCCCAAAGGATCTAATATGCTATTCAAATCTCAGAGTTACTATTTTGATATAAGTTGACACCATGTGTCTAGCCCCGAAGGCAAATCAAGTAATTGCTCAAAAGCTAGCCCCGAAGGCAGATTATAATAATTGCTCAAAAGCTAGCCCCAAAGGCAGATCATATCACAGTGACCCCAAGCGTCTAGCCCAAAGGCAAATCAAACAATTGCTCAAAAGCTAGCCCTAAAGGAAAATAATGAGGATAACCTCATAGGCATGCCGCTAAACACAAAATTTTAAAAATTGAAATAACATACTAGGCAAACAATTATTTCATATTTTCCATTATCCATTTCTTTCACATTTTCTCACATTCAACAAGGCACATTGCCTCTTTTCTCATTATCATCTAGGTACATTGCCTCATTTCTCATTATCATTTAGGCACACTGCCTTATTTCTCATTTTTCTCATTCATTTCAAAATCATATCATATCATTTCATCATATCAATGTCATATCATTTTATATCATCATTTTTTAGCATATCATCACAGTGTATCACATTTTACATTAAAGCACATTACCCAAATATTTTGGATATCTTTGCATAATTCACATACTTATGCAATCTAGACATTGCCAATAGGCTTTTCACAATGTCTTTAATACATACACAACAAAACACATTATCCAAATACTTTGGGTCATTTCACATATTGCATATATTTCGCTTTTTATTCAATTTAGCCATTATCAATGGCTTCACAATGCATTTAATGCATACATGACAAATCACATGTCATAGCACATTGTTCATCAATGTTCAATATATCAAATAGCTTAACACATTTTTCATCCAAAATGTCTTAAGTCCAATGTAATGCAACATAACTCAAACTCAAGCCAAACTCCTTAAATCTTTACTTTCTCCAACTCCTCATAACTTGATCTTCTAATCAAGATATGAATAGTCAAGTTATTAATAACATCAATCTATATATCTCAATTATACAACTCAAATCCTCTCTTTCCTTCTCAACTCATAACACTTAATTCAATACTCCATACTTTGGAGTTTCTCATTAACTAATACTATAATAAGTTTCCAAACTAACACTAATATCATATTCATCTCATATTTATCATATTCATTATTCATTAATAATTCACACTTAACATCCAACCACAATTTCCATTTCATATTTCCATCATGCAGGCATAAGCTACACTCACCATATGACTCATCAACACACCAATATTTAACATAATCAACATTTTTATTATAATTCTTCAAGTGACACACTCAACTTACAGAAATTTTGACATGCCCAGGGACATGGGCGTGTCACGGCCCGTGTCCTTAATTCTGCCTTGCAGTAGCTGTGGCACACCCAGAGACATGGGTATGTCACTGCTCATGCTCTTAGTCCTGTGTTACAGTAGCTACGACATGCCTAAAGACATGGGCATGCCATTGGGCTTGTTAGGATAAATCTCTGGGTATGCCCATGACATCGCAAAAACACTCTTGCACTCCATTTTCATCTATATAATACTCATATATCACATAAGCAACTCCAAATCATGTTAAATCAAATATGTACAACCTCAAGATCATATATATAAACTCGAGATCATATGTATAAACCAAAGAGATTATGTACAAACCTTTGGTTATTCCAAGTTTACTCTTCTTTACCTATTTCTTGTTAATCTAAACACAAAATCATAATAACAATCATCATATATTTCATTCATACCATCATCCATATATCAATTCACCCAATCCCCAACTCAACTTTACCAAACCCTTACTCTTTTTCTCAATTCCAACTACTCATCATTATGCTCAACATCTAACCATATTTACTTCATCTATGTATCAATTCAATATATATATACTTTAATATCTCATTGTCATCATATTATTCAATTAATCATCATTTTTCTCACTAACTATATCATACATATATATATATATAATCTATAAAATAAGCTCAAGAAGAAAGTACTTGCTTGAATTACTTGCCAAATCTTGACTATTTTCTTTAATTCCTCTTGAATCTCTTGTAAAATTTGATATGTAGCATGAAAAGTTCACTCTTTCCACTCTCTCTCTATCTCGCGTTGAAGAAGAAGAAGAAGAAAAAGAAAAAGAAGACTTATCTCTTATTTTCTCATCCTTATCCTTATATAAATAAAATATTACAAACAATTTATACTTAAATTCTCCACCACTCATCTTCTTTCTTCTTTTGACTTTGTGCTTCACCTTTATTATTATTATTATTAATTAAAATTAACTTTTCTTACAACCAATTATACCTCATTTATATGTGGTGTATAAGTTGGATATATGTATATGTCTTATATATGTCATATTTATTTTAAATATATTTTAAATAAATATAAAATATACATATATATTACATCTATCATACAAACTCATCTTATATTTTCTCTATCCATCATAACTATTTACTCTCCCATATTTACTATTCCATAATACATAAAAATCGGGGTGTTATAATTTTCTCACTCTTAAATAATTTCGTCCTCAAAATTATCCAGTATGGTGATAATCCATCCATAATAAAATATCATTTTAAATTCTCATATGAAATTATTCATGTCATCAAATCACACAACCTCTACTCTCCCACTTAGGGTTATTCTCAATCATCTTATCATAAATAATCATAACTATTCACTATACTTTTTCACTCTAATCAAACAATCATGATAAATCATTATATCATCAATGAAATTGTCATTAGACAAAAATCGATTCATCTCGTTAGTATACATATTTATCTCACATATCTGTTATACTCCAAATATTTTATCACTTCATCCTTATACAAATATACTCTTATAATCCTTAAATTTAATGGTTATGCATTTACACCTTAACACTAACTTTTCAGTCACCATAATCATTTTCAGGAGCGTATCTCTATTCAACTATCCCTTTATTATATTTTCAAATAAGTATTTGTAAATCCATAAATGATAACAATTTTCAATCTCTATTTAACAAGTCTTATTGCGATAATGTCTACATTTTCACCATGATTGTATTCTTTATACAATTACCACATATGATTTTAATACAATCAATATATAACTACCAAAATCTTATTTCCATCATCAAAATTCATTCACATGTTTTATTCATCAAACCAATATATATATATATATATATACATTCAATCACACATAATTGGCATCTTCCTCAACTTAACCACCATTTTCTTAAACAACTTTCTTATTTCTTACACAATTAATTCAGTCTATAGAATGCCTTTTTCTTAGCATCAATATTAATATAATATCTCTAAACTTACTTCATGTCCATGCTCACATCAGAATATTACATCATATATGTGTCATCACATAACTTTCATATTCTTAACACAACTATACATATTGAATCTCAATAATTACTCACAAACTTACCACATTCCAGATCAATTAATCTGATTATCACAATATCTTCCTCATAACCTTATTCTATTCTAATCAACTTTTGGCCTACTAAAACTTATCATTCTATCTCAATTAATGACCTAACTTTATTAGGAAAAACTTATTTTCAAATTTTGATTTTCTTCGGATCCATCATCAATAATACTCATTTCGACTTATTGGAGCTAAAGACTATATATAACTAATAAACATCACTTCAAATTACATTCAATCATTAAAAAAAATTTTCTTATGCATTTTCTATTATATACCTTTAATCATATCACATTCAATTCATCATATTTTGAGTAATAACCACAATGTAACTAATAAATCACATTCCTCAGAACTCATGTGATCATATCAAACTATGATCACCATCAAATATCTCATTCATCATCACATTACATATTCATATATATTTATATGCATAACATACATATATACAAATACACTATTGGGAGCAACACTTCTATACAATTAACATGTCCAGTTAACACAGTTTCATGGTCCAGCTCTGCTTGGAACCATCACTGATCTCAATCACATGACCTAGCACTACTCAGGTCAAGACCTAGCCCTGCTCAGGTCTATCATCCCTAGTCCTAGCTCTGCTCAGGACCTCTCATGCATATCCAATCAATCTCAAACAACTGAACAAGTAATTGTATAGGCTATATATATATATATACAACATCACTTTACATTTTATTATCACATACCCGTTACTCTATACTTTTCTCGTGATCATCATACGTGATCACACCATACTAGCATTTCACATTCAACATGACTCTTAGTCACATTCAACTTTCTATAACTCATCATATTTTCACAATTCTTTTCTCTTTCACACTTTCTATAGTAATAAATAAGTTTCTACACAAAATTATGAGTTCCAAAAATAAAACTATTAATCTTATCAAAACTATCCCATGGCCATGTTATCTCAGGCCCACACCCGTGGATAACAAAACTAATCTGTCAATACACGAAACAAGTCACATACATGGCCGTGTTAATTTAATTAACACATCCGCATATAATAAATCTCTTCTACTTTAAATAAATTATCTCACCACTTTGCAACACAATTACATATCCTTCATAGTCATACTGAATAAATTCAACCATTATGATTTTCTTTCTATCTATCAACATAATTAATAAATTTACATTCTTAAGAAGTATTCAATTAGTTCCATGCCAATTTTCTTCATTGCTTAAATCATTCACTTAACTTAAACTTACTCTTTAATATACCATATAACTACTCATGCACTCGTTATAATTGAATAAATATTTTTACAATATTCACATCTTTAATTTTTTCTTTTATATCTAAATAATCATTTCATACTAACAACACATTGCACCTCAAATTAAATAATTAACATACCAAGTATTTCTTGATCATGTATATATATATACACCATATTAGAATCTTACTTCTCTATTTATTATTCCATTTCCAATATATCTCTTATAAAAACTCTCATTCACTCCTTTCTCATAACAATTTTATCAATTAACACTCAATACGCTTGCATAAAATTTCATTAACTCGACTTCCATTCCTCTATAATCAAACTAACTTTTCCACTTACACACTCTTTTCATTATACTTTTCTTTTCTTTACACTCTCTTACTTGTACACATTTTTATCACCCTAGACTATAACCAACATAATTCATTTTAATCAACTTCATATCATATATAAATTTACTCAATAACAAATATTTGATTTCCTTTTATAATCTTATAACTCAACTCTAACATTATTCTCAAATTCATTAACTTATAACTTATTTCACAAACACATTTCAATAATCAATAATTTCAAAATTAGTTTTACTTAAATAAGACTCCATTTCTTTAATTCATCAATTAACGATATATAACTTCTCCCATATCATTTCTTTCTCTAGCTTTACTCTCATGTGGAACCTCATTTTTCACACTATCATCTAACTCACATCATTCAAATACATCACATCATAAACTACATAATACAGCATCCGAGACCAACCTAGGTGCCAATACATATGCATGTATAACAACTCGCTTCACTTTTCCAAAATTTCCATTTTTTTCAAAACTCACTTTGGCTAAGAATCTCAAACCTAAGCTCTGATACCAAAAACATTGTAACATCCTATATCCTATATACGTACCATATATATACCTCGTATATATATAATACGCATATAAAATATAATGATGTCACGTTGCAGTGTTGTTTAAACCTTTACCTCAATTCCACATCAATTAAATAATAGATAAAAGAACATTTTAAAATTATCAAATCTCATTCTTTAAAAGTAACATTTCTAAAATCATTAAACTTTTCATTTAATTACATATATACATTTATACATATACATATGATCAAAATACAACATAACACATTGTACAGGCATGCACCACCTTCTAGTTGATCTCATAATGCCCTTAGTTCTCTTGTAGCACAACTCTCCAATTCTCGAATCAGCCATCTATTCACCTACGCAATTTACACAACCATACTAAGCTCGAAAGCTTTGCGATACATATAAATAGCATATACATATATTACAGAAAATCACATTCACAACACTAACATCACTTATCATCATATTATTTCATCATTTACCAATTTACATGCAATGTCAATGCATAAAGCTTATGTACTTCATGTCACTATGTAACATACCATTTCATTTTTAGCATATTTATCAATCATTGTACAATTCACATGACAACAAACACAAGCATGGGCCCAAAGGATCAAATATGCTATTCAAATTTCAGAGTTATTATTTTGGTCCAAGTTGATACTATATGTCTAACCCCGAAGGCAAATCAAGTAATTACTCAAAAGCTAGCCCCGAAGGCAGATTATAATAATTGCACAAAAGCTAGCCTTGAAAGTAGATCATATCACAGTGACGCCAAGCGTCTAGCCCCGAAGGCAAATCAAACAATTGCTCAAAAGCTAGCCCTAAAGGTAATTAATGAGGATAACCTCATAGGCATACCGCCAAACACAGAACTCTAAAAATTGAATAACATACTAGACACACAATTATTTCATATTTTTCATTATCCATTTCTTTCACATTTTCTCACATTCAACTAGGCACATTATCTCTTTTCTCATTATCATCTAAGAACATTGTCTCATTTCTCATTATCATTTAGGTACACTGCCTCATTTCTCATTTTTCTCATTCATTTCAAAATCATGTCATATCATTTCATCATATCAATGCCATATCATTTTATTTCATCATTTCTCAGCATATCATCACAATACATTTTACATTAACACACATTACCTAAATATTTTGGGTATCTTCGCATAATTCACATACTTATGCAATCTAGCCATTGCCAATGGCTTTTCACAATGTCTTTAATGCATACACAATAAATCACATTACCCAAACACTTTGGGTCATTTCACATATTGCACATATTTCACTTTTTACTCAATTTAGCCATTATCAATGGCTTCACAATGCATTTAATGCATATATGACAAATCACATGTCATAGCACATTGTTCATCAATGTTCAATATATCAAATAGCTTAACACATTTTTCATCCAAAATGCATTAAGCCCAATGTAATGCAACATAACTCAAACTCAAGCCAAACTCCTTAAATCTTTGCTTTCTCTAACTCCTCATAACTTGATCTTCTAATCAAGATATGAATAGTCAAGTTATTAATAACATTAATCTATATATCTCAATTATACAACTCAAATTCTCTCTTTCCTTCTCAACTCATAAGACTTAATTCAATACTCCATACTTTGGAGTTTCTCATTAACTAATACCATAATAAGTTTCCAAACTAACACTAATATCATATTCATCTCATATTTATCATATTCATTATTCATTAATAATTCACACTTAACATCAAACCACAATTTCCATTTCATATTTCCATCATGCAGGCATAAGCCACACTCACCATATGACTCATCAACATACCAATATTTAATATAATCAACATATTTTATGATAATTCTTCAGGTGACATACTCAACTTACAGAAACTTTGAAACGCCCAGGGATATGGGCGTGTCACTACCCGAGTCCTTAATTCTGCCTTACAGTAGCTATGGCATGCCCAAAAACATGGGCGTGTCACTGTCCGTGCTCTTAGTTCTGCATTACAGTAGCTACGGTACACCCAGAGACATGGGCATGTCATTGAGCGTGTTAGGATAAATCATGGGTATACCCATGACATTGTAAAAATACTCTTTCACTCCATTTTCATCAATACAATACTCATATATCACATAAGAAACTCCAAATCATGTTAAATCAAATATGTACAACCTCAAGATCATATATATAAACTCGAGATCATATGTATAAACCAAAGATATTATGTACAAACCTTTGATTATTTCAAGTTTACTCTTCTTTACCTACTTCTTGTTAATCTAAACAAAAAATCATAATAACAATCATCATATATTTCATTCATACCATCATCCCTATATCAATTCACCCAACTCAACTTTTACAGAACCCTTACTCTTTTTCTTAATTTCAACTACTCATCATTATCCTCAACATCTAACCATATTTACTTCATCTAAGTATCAATTCAACATATATATACTTCAATATATCATTGTCATCATATTATTCAATTAATCATCACTTTCTCTCACTAACTATATCATACATATATATATATAATCCATAAAATAAGCTCAAGAAGAAAGTAATTACTTGAATTACTTGCCAAATCTTGACTATTTTCTTTAATCCCTCTTGAATCTCTTGTAAAATTTGATATGTAGCAAGAAAAGTTCACTCTTCCTACTCTCTCTCTGTATCTCACTTTGAAGAAGAAGAAGAAGAAGACTTATCTGTTCTTTTCTCATCCTTATCCTTATATAAATAAAATATTATAAACAATTCCCACTTAAATTATCCACCACTCATCTTCTTCCTTCTTTTGACTTTGTGCTTCACCTTTATTATTATTATTATTATTATTATTATTATTATTATTATTATTATTAATTAATTAATTAATTAATTAATTAATTAAAATTAATTTTTCCTTCAACCAATTATACCTCATGTATATGTGGTGTATAAGTTGGATATATGTATATGTCTTATATATGTCATGTTTATTTTAAATATATTATATATATATATATCATATACATATATATTACATCTATCATACAAACTCATCTTATATTTTCTCTATTCATCATAGCTATTTACTCTCCCATATTTACTATTCCAAAATACATAAAAATGGGGGTATTACAAGTTACTTTTAAGTATACTACAATTATACATATATATTTTCAAACTTTCCATTTACTATCCACTCACTTTTATTACACTAATTTACTTATATAATTTCCTCTTTAATTACTTGATACATCTTTATAGGTTTTATTAATTATGGATAATCCTTTCCACTTGTCATGTATGTTAAACATATATATATTAGAATAATTCATCTAGCTTTGTTCTTATGTCAATTTTTACTTCTCAACACACTTTTCATTCTATAATTCTATTTTCTCAATCTCACGTTTCATATTCTACTAGTAGCAATTAAATTCTAAATAAAAACTTCAATTTCTCTTAATTAGCTCTATCCAAATATATGAATTTCACTAATTACCGACTTCATTCTATAAATATATCCTCTGTGTTTACACTGTAAAAATTTTATGTATATACATATCCTGCAGTTTATACTCTTTCTCTAAAACTCTATCATTATCTTATTAAATCTTTTTATATACTAAACTCAAACTTTAAATATCTTTTCTCTTAATTGCGATAACATTATAATTTATTTTAACTTGATCCCCAATAGATTTTCCTTATATACAATCTCTTCTTTCTCTCTAACTTTTAACAATGACTACAATTTAGCTTACCACATACTTCCACATACAATTTACAAATTAACTTAATTCTCCAAATAGTTTGCGTTCAGGTATACAAATAGTATACAGTCTGTATGTCTAACATCATTTAGTTCCTGCAACTTATCTGATTCCTTCATTTCTCTTTTCCTTTTATTTCATTAATATTTTTTCCAACTATTTTAAGCCATTGATTATCAATCATTTTATGAACTTCCCTACCTTAATTATCAAATTTACTCATGTTCTCAAAAACATCGTAATAAATTTCCTAGTTATATATATTTAACACTTATCCATTCTCTAATTATTCATCCATTTTAAACGTCCTATTACATATATCAATATTTTTCTTAAATTTTTTATGCTTTTGAGTCTTACCATCAATTGAATTGGTCACACTACAATCTTAGAACAATCTACCAATGATTACAAATACTCTCAAAATTTACTCAATATGTTATTATTAATTCCATTCATCTAAATCAAATGAATAATATTTAACACATCAAGAACTTAATTAAATTTAAACCTAGATTTCCATGAGCAAATCAATCAATTATAATCCAATACACTTACATTAAATTCCATTAAATTAAATATCAATCTTTCCTACCTTCAATTCTCATTCAATTATATTTTTCTTTCTCTTTTACTCCAATCCCTTGTTATATAATATATTAACTATATAGTATTACAATCACTATTACATTTAACTTTATACATAACTTATTTAAACCAACATTATCTCATATATATATATATGCAAAATAGTCATTTAACTTCATATACATTTTCTGCCCATAAGTAAGCAATTCATATTTCAATTCTCCAAATAATGATTTTTTTTTGTATTGCTAAATCTCACCATTTATTGAATTAGTATTCCATCAAATACATTATAAGCCACCTTTCATCAATTAAATATATATTCTTAATTAAATCGACAACCCATCACTAATTCACTCAATTAAACTAAAAAGTCAATAATCAATACCTTAATAAAAAAAATACTATTATAATCAAACATAAACTCCCATAAGTAAATTATTCAAATGTATTTTAACATACTTACAATAACTTTATTTAAGCTCAATATTACACTTTTCTGTTTCAAAATTGTGTTCATTTATTTATTTATTTATTTATTATTTTTTTCCAATTTAATCTTCTTTCTATTACATTTTCTTTTCTCTCGTGTTCTCATTTTCTTAAATAGGTACACCTTAACAACATAATTTAATAACTTCTACTACAATTGATATTGACTTTAAACATAATCCATTTAAACCATAATTAACAAAGATACTTCAATAGGTCACTTAGCTCCATAATCATTTTTCTTCCATAATCTTATAGTTCAGTTCTAATATTATTCCCAAATTTGGTCTCCAATAACTTATCCCACAAGCACTCTTTATGTATATATAATAATATTTTACTTTCAAAAGAACAAGTTCTCACATTTATCCTTACAAATCATTTCATAAATAATTCCTTCATAATTAATCATCTTTAATTAAAGCACTATTTATTTAAATAATCAATTCGACTAATAAAACTTCTTCAGCATCTTCTTTACCTATTCTTAAACTAGACATAACTTTATCTTCACCCAGAGCATTACTCTCTGCTTATAACTACTGTCACATTCGAGAACAATTTAAATGGCAGTGCATATACATTTATTACAACTTAAATCATCATTTAGAATCCCTTTCATTTTAAAACTCATCTAGGTTGAAAATCTCAAATCTAGGCTCTGATATCAAAATAAATGTAATATCCTTATACCCTAAATACGTATATACATCCTGTCTATGCAACATACATATGTAGAATATAAAAATGTCACAAAAACTAACAGTAGAAAATTCTTTTTTATTCTTAAATTAGATAAATTATCCTTTGAAAAATAAACTTAATAAGTAAATAAATATATACATAAATAATTAAATGAAAAGATATAAATTTAAAAGAGAAAATCTTTAGAAAAAATTTATCAGAATTTTGTCTATAATTTCAATATTTTCCAAATATCGACAAAGCACAACCTACAATAAAATCATTTACACTCCCAATAAAATTCATAGTCTCATCAAAACCTCCTTTAAATTACATCCAAAAGTTTCAATATTTTTAAACAATATTTATCTTAATTACATAAATAAAAATATTATTTCCCAAACACTCATTTATTTCCCAAATACTAATTAAGTATACCTTTGGTATATTTAAAGTTTACAAATCCAACGTACATATTAACAAAAACTGTACATGTATGCTATCCCAGGCATAGTTGGTCTCGTGGCTTAATCAACCTTCAAATTTTTACTACAACCTGGACCACCCTGATTCGTAGTCCTCTTACTTGTGTGATACAGTCAACCGTGCTAAGTTCGAAAGCTTAGTGGTATATACTTTGATAACAAAAGTAGTGTTAAAAGAAACTATCTGTCATGCAACTCTTTCTGATATAAAATGCTTTATGTCTTAACACACACAATAATCATTAAAATATCATGATCACATGCATTAGGTCTACATAATCATATACAATATTCAAGTTTTACAGATATTGTTCTGGTTTATCAAGACACCTCTGTGTCTAACATTGAAGGCAAATAATAATAGTCATATATGACACTCAGTTAGCCCGAAAGTAAATAATAATCGTCATATATGGTACCCGTGTCTAGCCTCAAGGTAAATAATATCATATGTGATATACAGTGTCCAGCTTGAAGGCAAATAATGTGACATGTGAATCCAATAGCACTAAATACAATCCTTTGAAATGAGATACAATATCAAGCAAACACATATTTCGCATCCATTATCTTTATCACACCCACTTCCATCCTTTCTTTATTTTCAACATAATCTCATAATTTTCTTCTCAATTTTTCATATTGCCAACATTGATATTATATTTTCACATTTTCCACAATCACAAATAAATTTTCACTTAGAATCAAATGACACACCCTTGCTTACTTGAAAGCCATGCCCATGTATCATAGAACAACACTGCCAAATTTCAAAAGAAATAAGCACACAACTGTGGCAATTGGGTGCCACTCCTGTTTGGTTCAAACTGTTACTGCCTATAAGAAAATCTCTCTTAGGTAGCCCCATTTTCCAAGCCATGCCCGTGCTCTTATAAGGACACGCCCATGTTTTTCCAAAATAACACAAATCACACCACTTAACATAAAACTATGCACTTTACATGTGAACATTCACATTAAAGTAACATAACACAATTATCAACATATAATGCAATATGCCAAATTAATGCAACTTAACACTTGAATGCCAAAGTATGTACTAACCTCAATTTATGCCAATTCCACATCTATTCCTTCACTTTTCCAAAATTCCCTTCACCTCTTAAATTTTGAAAATCCTCTCTACTCAATTCTAAACCAAGTTTAAAGTTAAAATAGATCATTAAAAACATATTTCTATCCATTTTAACTAATCAAATATCAATTGTTAGTGTATGTGCCGTAGGCCATTTATTTGGATCTTTATGTTATACATTCATTATTAATAAATGAGGTTTTATTATCATTATTGTTTGTTTGCATGTTACACAATTTTGATATTTGTCCCTGGTTTATTATTGTTATAGAGATAAAAAAAATAATTCTTAACCAGTATGAACATTGATTTGATAATCATCAGATGGTTATGTGTATAGTGATACAAATCAATTTCATAGATACTTGTTAGAGAACAATGTATTGGATAGACCCATCATGAGATTACTACATGGGTTAGTGTCATAAGTAAATCTCATGATAGTTATGTATTAATTCTTTGACTTGAGATTGTCATAGTTTCCAATTTAAGGACTATTATATTTTGACATGATCAAACATTATCCGTAACTGGATAGTAATAAAGGTTATGATCATATATGATAGAAATTATGTAGAGGATAATGAACAATCAAGATAGAATTTGTCCCTCTCTTTGAGAGAGATATCTTTTGGGCCCCTCGATAAGTAAGACTGTGAAATGCATGGTCGTGCTCAAATGAATTGATAGTGTGATCAATTTCATTTGTTTTTATCAGTCTACTTGGAGATCGAGTAATCATAAGTTTGGACAATATAAGTATGACGTTGACCATGACTTATGTTCAAGCTAGATATCGTGTGACAAAGGGATTAATGCATGTACTATTATTAGGCAAATTGGACATTCCTTATATTAATTGGGTAGTTGTAACGCCTTGCTAGAGGCCAATTACGACTTGTTGGTTTAATAGAGATTAAATTGACTGCCAATTAATATGGGCCTATCGGGTCACACACAAGAATGCGCTTTGGGCTGGATATAATATTAATAATATTAGATATTAGATATTAATATTTATTATTATTATTATTTTCATTTTTTATATATATATTATTAGATAATATATTCAGAATCCTTATTAGATTTGGATTCTGAATTTGACTGACCTTATCCAATTTCGAATTGGATTCTGGAGTGATTATATTCACTCCAGACGTTAAGTCTTCTCAGAGGTAACATTAGAAAAAAAAAAGAGAACGAAAACAAAGGAACCCTAATATACGTTTTAGAGAAAACATTTTTTCAGCCTTCACCGTTGCAGAGAGCTAGCACTCCAGACGGTAGCATTCGTGTGGATACGCGATAGAGGGTGTTTCGCGATCGAGGCATCTCTTCCAAACTGTGATTTCGAATCATCAACAGGTTAGTTCTTTGAACACTTTCGTCGAATTAAACGAACAGCATGGATCCTGGTGGGAAATTAGAGATCAAAAATTTTTCCGCTGCGTGTTTTTGGTTTGCAGTGATCTCCTAGATTTCCTAACATCAATTACTTCAATTCTATCCAATTTTCACCAATTGTCCTTCAATTAATTAAATTCACAATTTCACCTTACTTGATCCCTAACAAAATTATAAGTTTAAATATGGTATTAGAAACTCATTCTAACACATTTTAACCAATAAGTTTCAATTATAACCATTCTATTCAAAATAGCTCCAAAACCCTAATTTTCACTACTACTTTCCTAAACTTCAATTTATACCATCCAACCTTAAAATCATTTCATATATATGATAACAACATCAAAAAAATTCCTATTTGCAATTATTAAAACCTCTATTAAAATCCTTATTTTCACATATTCAACCCTAGAACCCTAACTTCACTAAAATTCCATCATATCCAACTTCCAATCTTTAAATAAATATACACATATCAAGATAACTTCAAAATAATTCATTTTAACAATTATAACAACCTACATCAATAATCCAAAATTAACATATCCAAAGATTTAAAGAAACCTTCTTAAAATAATAAAAACTTACCTATTTCTTGTTGATTATTCAAAACTATTTTAATTTCTTATCTATCCTTGCAAAATTTGATGTAATTAAAAGAGCAAAATATCTTTCTTAGCCCTTCATGGAAAATCGGCCAAAAAGGGAGAAGAAGATGAAGACGATAATTTGATTTTTTACTTATTTCTTTCCTAACCACTATATATATATTATTTATTTATTTATTTATTTAATAATTATAGTATTTATAATCTTCCATCCAAAATGATTTTAATTTTAATTATTTTTTTAACTTTTTAAGTTTTTACCCTTTTTACTTTAACTTTAACTATTTTACTTTTTTGACTTTTTCATTTTTTAGTGAAATTTATATTTTATGTATAAACATATATTCTACACAAATATTACTCATTACTCCTTCCGACATACCCCTTCACATTATTTATTTAATTATGCTTAATAAAACTACAAACGTTACATAATGAAATTAGTCAATTTCTTTCATAATATTTAATTAGAGCATTGAAATATATAATATAAAAAAAATCAATAAATGCAATGTCAATAATCAAATTAGGATATAATTAATATAAAAATTACATATAATGAAATTAACCAATTTCTTTCCTAAGATTGAATTAAAAAATTGAAACATATCATGTAAAGAAATCAATCAAAGTAATGCCAATAATTAAGTTAGGATATAATTAGTGTAGAAATTGCATGCAATAAAATTAACTAATGTATTTGCTAATATTTAATTAAAGCATTGAAATATATAATGTGAAGAAATCAATAAATGAAAGGTCAATAATCAAGTTAGGTATAATTAATGTATAAATTATATATAAATTACAAAATATATACATAATATATATATAGTATATAACAGAATATACACTTGTAGAAATAAAGATGATAATTTATGAAATTTATATATTTGGAAAGAGCTAATTAGGAAGTTAGAATATCTATTTAGAATATAATGGTATTGAATTACCATATGTAGAATGTCAAATTGTCACATCATATTTTTAAAATGTGACGGTCATAGGGTCCAAAAAGACTTAAGGCCACCAAATACCACGTAGAATCTAATTAAACCAATGAATTCATACATATTAATTATCTTATTAAATTGCTCTCGTAGATTAAAATTCTATAATTACATTATAGATTTACCTCCACAACTTACTAAACAATTCATATCAATAATAATACGGAGTAACTAGAGTGTTATACAAACTTAACTTTTAATTTACCTATAACAATTATGACTAATACATTATTCTCAAACTTCTTGTTAGAAGAAATAAATCAAGAAGTTGATTGATTTGAACAATCTTTACCTGAAACCACATAGACGATTGGGTGAGTCATCAACTCAATGAGATTATAGTGTGGTAAAGGAAGGATACATAACAAAATAACATAAGGTGGCTGCATAATAAAGAAATATCAATAAAATTTCAATTCACAAGAAGGGCCCACAATGATTGGACTAGTATTGAATAATACGACAGATAACACATAGCAATAACACTCAAATGCTATCACACATCACATTCACATAAAGACAATATCTTCTATCCTTTTTATCACAAGACTCTATGTACACATCGCTTGATGGCATAATTCCCATAAAGTTGAGATTTTGTCATATTGGCTAAACAATTGGCTTGGTAAGATCATATAGGCCTAGAGGTCATATTGAGTTTGACAATTCGTAATTACAAGAACACTAACAATAAAATGATATCAAATGGCTCAAGTATTAACAATGGTTAAATTTTCATCAAAAGAATTTCAAAGTGACAAAGTAAGGGATGGACACTATAACTCATCTTAATATTAAATTTTGATTTCCCTTAGTCTCTGGTAATAGCAAATTGGTTCTACGGCAACTCTTAACATACATTCACATTTACACATGTATTGTATTATTGTGTTATTTCTTAATTTATTATCTATCATTTAAGGTTATTTGACTCTTTTTATTCATTGTTGCACATTTTAAGGCATATATGTATATTTATCATTTACATCATTTCTGTAAATAATAACTTTTACTACTAATGATATTAACAAAATGAATTTATTAAAATTACTTTGATATTATTTATTAAGTTTCTAAATAATTACTTTATATTTTGAACAAATCATAACTTAATATACATAATCTTTTTAAAGAACTTTTCTAAATACTCATACTATATTTGCTTTAGCTTTAATAATATCTTATCTTAATTTCAATTAATCATTTGCAATATTTATAAACACTATAGTAATAGTAATTTACATTTATATATTTTATTATTTTGTAAAATACTATTACCATTTATTTATTTGATAAACAATAAATATATCACCATTATCCAACTATTAATTTATTTAAAATTACTAACAAAAATTATAATTTAAATATTTAATTTATTTTTAACCATATTTTATGCAAATATATATTTTTTTATTCTAAATTTAATATTTATAAATTTAGAACCCATTTATTTTATTATTTATTCATTTTTATTTTATTTATTCTAAACTCGTTTTAAACATAATTAATACATCCATTAATTAAAATTATCACTTCTAATTTATAATTATTAGAAAAATAAATTATTTTTAAACTAATTAAATTTATTACTTTTTTCTTTTAACCACAATTTATTCATTTATTAAATTCTTTTTATTTCAATAATTTTCTTTTATTCATAATTAATTAATTATAATATTATTCATAAATTCAATTTAAATTCATAAATCTTAATTAATTAGAATTAATTAATAATAATTCAATTCAAAATTCAATTTGTAATAATAATAATAATAATTTAATTATTATTATTTTTTTAACATATATCTATAGGTAATTTTTTAAAACTCATATATAATTTACAAATAATATGTCAAATTGAAGCCCGAAACAAGAGGATTCTAACTGTATCCAACTAGCCAAAAAAATAGATTAAAAACTGATTGAAAAATTGATCAGAATTCACCGACGCCGTCATCATCGAACAACACCTGCTCCGTCATATGGCTGCCATTTGCTATGATTCAGATGGCCACATGCTCATCGGACGATGGCAGTTCGAATGGTAGTGGCGGCGATGACTGGTGACTGACAGAAGGCGGCAGATCGGGAGTCAACTTATACTGCCCCTCTCTCTCTCTCTCTCCCTTTATCTTAGACTCTCTCTTTCTTTTCTTTCTTTCTTTCAATATTCTTTAAAGAATGTCAGAATAAAATATGCCTATCATGAATTTTCAACATATATATGTAATCAAAATATGTACTAACCTTATTTCATTTTTCTAGGCCTTGTTTTGATAAAACTCTAAGCTCATTCACTTGAACTATTTTGGCCGAATCACACATAAACCAAACAACAAGCAAGCATTATTTAATTAAAATGGTTTCCATTTTTAATTCATATCAAACTTTTATTATTTACATCATCTCCATCAAAATCCCAACAAAACCTTAATTTTACCACTTACTATTGTAATATCATGAAAATTTTAAATACAATAAAATAATTAAATATACTTTAAAAAATTAAAATTATAAAATATATCATAAATATGGTCATCACTTTAAGTATATTTATAATTATGCCACTATGAAAGGTAATTAAAGTGATGGAAGAGAAAATATGAGTAACGTATACTTAATTTATATGCAAGATATACATAAAGTATATATTTCACTAAAATACAAAAGTTAAAAAGTAAAAGTCAAAAGTCAAAAATAAAAAGTTAGAAATTAAAAACAATTAATTAGAAATTAAAATAATTTTTGGATGGAAGAGGATAAATATCATAATATTGAAATAATTTATTATTTTGTAATTATATATAAATGAGAGAGTAAAATGGGAAAGGAAAATATATAAAATATATCATCTTTTTCTTCCTTCCATTTATGTTTGATTTTTGGATGCTTGAAAGGGAGAGGACTTTTTCTTCAATTACATCAAATTTTACAAGATTTTCAAGGGATTTAGGGTAATTTTGAAGATTAATCAACCTAAGAGAAGATTTCTTTCCAATTTAAGAGCTTTCTTTGAAGTTTAGAATATATGAAATTTCAAGTTTTGATGGATATAATTATAATTGCTAAAATAAACTATTTTGAAGTTATTTTGATATGTATAACCCTTTCTTCAATTTAATTGAAAAATATGGATCTTAGTAGATAACTGCATATAATTGTTGGACACCATTATTTCTTTTGCAAATCAAAACATATATGTAATTATATAAACATATAACTACATATAACTATATATCACAATTGTATACTGATACTCCTTTTGCAAATCAACGCATATATGTATATAACTATATTCAACAGTTGTATACTAATATTCCTTTTGCAAATTAACACATATATATAGTTTTATACAACACAAAAGTACATGTAGCTATATATATCAGTTGTATATTGATATTCACAGGGGCAGAGTGAGGAGGAGTCCTAAAAGGCAATGGACTCCCTTCCCATCTCATATACCCATATATAATATATATATATATATATAATTTACATAATTATAATTGTAATTGTAATTATAATTATATAACCTATATAACTTATATATATAAACTATTGATTTTTTTGCACTATATATGTTTTTTTAATTATTAGGTATTTAGGGTTTTGTAATTAGAAATTTTGGTTGTAACATCCAAAATTTTTAAAAATCAAATAAAAGAAATTAAAAAGAAATTAAATAAATAATTTAAATAAAAAATTGAAGGGTTTTAAGTGAAAAAGTGAAGTGTATATGTGATATATATTAAATGTACATAACATATACAAAAGTCAATTCTTAAAGTCAAAAGTCAAGTGGCATAATTATAAATATACTTTAAAAACTTAAAATTATTTAAATAAATTAATTTTGAATGAAAGAGAAAAATTATGGGTTTTTAAATAAATAAATAAATAAAAATATAATAAAATATATCATAAATATGGTCATATTTTAAGTGGAAAGAAAGAGAAAATCTAGCGTCTTCATCATCATCTTCTTCTTCTTGAGGTGGCCAAACCACTATTAGAGCCCAAGACAAGGTTTTTCTTCTTCCAAGCTTCATCAATTGAAGGAATTTTAAGGATTCAAGTGTAGCTTTTGGAAATTCTTCATCAATTGGTAAGTTTCTTTACCAATTTGCAAGTTCTTTGGAAAATATGAATATGTTGAATTTAAAATTTTGTCTTAGCATGATTTAATGGATTTAATGGGTATATTTGAAGTTATTTTGATTAGTTATTACAGATTCTTAAGTTGGGTTGAAGAAATGATTAAGTTTGAGTTGAGTTTAATTGAAGAGAGAAAATTTAGGGTTATGGAATATTTGGACTTTTGAAATCATATATTTTAATTATGAAAGTTAATTTTTAATGAATTGTTTTGATGCATAAACAATGATTTTAAAGTCAAAAGATGGATTTAACCAAGTTTGGTTAGAGTTTGGATAAGGTAGTGTTGAATTTAGGGTTTTGGAAGGAAATTTTCAAAGAATGGTTGATTGTTTATTTTTAATGTTTAAATCATGTTATTTAATAATATAAGTGGTAGAAATAAGCTTGGTTTAATAATTGGAATGAGTTAGAATGAAGAACTTTAATTGATGAATGTTATGTCATTTTAGGGTTTTGTATAAAGAGTATGTGTTTATTTAATATAAATGATTAAAACATGTTATAATATGTTTGTAATGATATAAATAAACTTAAAACACCAATTTAAATGGATTAACATTATTTTCCAATGTTAAAGTAAGGTTAGGCAAGATTTTGGGATATTTGTAGGAGTGATGTTTAATTAGGGTTTAATGTTGAAAATACCTTAAAATGTGATATTAAATGATTGTATTTAATCACATTGTGTATAGGCATTAAGAGGAACTAAATTGACCAACCCTAGTGTTGAAGGGCAAGTTGGAAGTGAAGGTTGGTGGGAAATTTTTAGTTTGGATTGGAGTGCTATTTGATGTATGTACAAGCTTTTTGATAAATGAGATATGTTTGCATTACATTAGGCCTAACACATTTTGGATGAAAAATGTATTAAGCAATTTGACAACTTGAACATTCATGAACATTGTGTTATAACATGTGAATTGTTATGCGTGCATTATGCGCATTATGAAAAGCCATTATTAATGGCTAAAATGAGTGAAATGTGAATTATATGCATTATTTGAAAATGACCCAAAAATATTTGGGTAATGTGATTTTTATGTAAAATAACATACATTGAGATGAAAGAATGAGGTATGATGAATTGACATTGATATGAATGAGAAAAATGAGAAAATGAGACAATGTAATGAGAAAAATGAGAAAAATGAGACAATGCAATAAGAAAAATTAATTATGAGAAACATATAATATTTGTGTGCCTAGTATATTATTCAATTTTCAGAGTTCTGTGTTTGGCGATATGTCTATGAGGTTATCCTCATTATTTACCTTCGGGGTTAGACGCTATGCGTCAATGATATATGATTTGCCTTCGGGGCCAGACGCTAGGCGTCACTGATATATGATTTGCCTTCGGGCTAGATACTGGCCATCACTATGATTTACCTTCGGGGTTAGACACTGAGTGTCAATATGGATCAAAATAGTAACTCTGAAATTTGAATGATATATTAATTTGTTTGGGCCCATGCTTATGTATGCATTTACGTGAATTATAAAAAGATGAAAGATTATATTTTAAAAGTGAAATTATATGCCATATTGTGACATCACATACAAAAGCATTATGCATTGACATTGTATTAAAGTTTTATTATTATCAAAGTTTGTACCACTAGGCTTTTAGCTTAACGTGATTGTAATTCATCGCGTAAGTGGCAGAGGTGATCCAGTAGATCCAGAAGGTTATTCTAGACCTGATAGGGTCTAACTTTGTATTGATTTGACTACATCAAGATCAAAGCTATTTGCCATAATGTATATATTTTACGTTATAGTGCATTTTATTATTTTGTACATTATGGTTATGTTTTGAGTACTTTGTAAATTATAAAGAGTATTTTGGATAAATGGTGTAATGTGAAATTTTATATATGCGTCTTGATATATATATATATGTATAAATATTTTGAGAAATATGGAGAAATTGAGAAGTATTAATAAAATGGTGATTTATTTTTATTGGGAGTGCGTTTTTATGCAGATTATGTAATTATTGAATTTCTAGGATGTTCAAATTGCAGATAAAATCTGAGAAATTTTTTTTCAGAGATTTTTATGTAAAATGCTTATTTTGAAACCTATAATTAATAAAGAATATTTTATTTACTATTTAAATTTACATTTTAAGGTATTTGAGATTTTAAATTAAAAATGTGAAAATTTTTATTAAACCAGGCTGTGACATTTTTATAGTATATATGCATATTTTACATATATTGGGTGCATGTATTATGTATATATAGAGTATAAGGGTGTTATATAGGCTCATACTAGAATTTTGCAATGTGATTATGAATCGAGTAAAACTAATATTTTCATTTGAAATAGTATTTTTATAAAATTTAATGTAATAAATTTTATGAGCAAATTAATAGATCCAAGAATTAAAATAAAAAAATATGTAAAAAATTCAAAAAAAATTTAGAATTTAATAAATAATATAAAATAATAAAAATCTAAATTTTACTATAATATTAAATATTTAATTTTATTTTTAATTCGCTGCAATTTTTTTTTGTTTATCATCTTTTTGAGATATGGTTTGTTATTATTTTTTCTTAGGAATATCAGATCCGATATGTAATTTAATTTTTTATTCTTGATTTTTTGATCGATTATTGATACATTACAGTTTTTCAGTTGATTCTTGGTGTTTTTGGATAATTAGAACAAAGTTTGTGTTGAATGAATTCGTTTTTTTTTTTTAATCTGCTGCAAATTAGACATTTTAGCTGTTTTACAACATTTTTACCGTAAATTTGAAGAAAAAAGTTGTTACCTATTATTGAAAATGCAAGTTATTTTTTCGGTGGTTTGTGTAATTTTCCCAATTTTCAAAAGCATTCCAATGATCCTAGTATTGCTGCTGCTTTTTGGCCAAGGGTGGAGGAGTTTTTATGGAGATTTTCCAACAAATATCTTACTTGCTAAGCGAATCATTTGGACCTAATATACGCCAGAGGTGCATTTACATGCGCTAATATGGTGCGTTGATCGGATGATGGTTTCAGATATGAATGAATGAATAAAAATGGTGTATGCAGGACTTGGAGCTCTTTGTTATGTTCTTGATGGTTTTGTTAGAAATTCGATAATGATTGGACTGGCAAGTCATTCAAAGCCACGTCTGACCCCGCATTAGCGGAGGCAAGGTTTTCATTTATGTCTTACAGTGTATGGATTTGATCTAGTGATGGTATTGTATTACTATGATTAATTATATATACAAAAGAATTATTGGCCTTCAGCAGCTTCATTTAGTGCTCGATATTCAGGCATTTTGTTAAATCTTTTGATAGAATTATTTTTCGTTGTCAAATGGAACGGGAACTCAGTGGCTCATAACAGTTTATCCTCTTGCAATGTTGGACTATTCTAATATGAATTAAGAACTGATAAGAAGGTTGCATGCGATAAGAATTACAGTTTAGATGAGAAAAAATTAAAACTGAAAAGAATAATACTAATACTAAAGTAGCTAAAGAAAAATAAAATAAAATAAAGGAACAAAAATATTGAGACGGTAATGACAAGGGATCACAGTTAGAAATGATTTGCTGTAATTCAAGTCTTGTCCTTTTTTCCTGCATCAGATCCGTCTTTCTTTCACGCGAGAATCATAGAAATCTGGAGGCCTCTACTAAATGCTTGATTAAACAGCAGTCGAGTTTGGAACTCTGATACAAAAGGAAACCATGACAAAATGGCAATTGGCATGAAAATCAGTAATCCCATTATGTATTCATACGCTCTTGCTAGCTCCTTTATTGAATCCCAGAATGCTATCCTCCTAAACAATGGCTTGCATGCTTGCCCAATCTTTGAAGGATAAGTGAAAAGAGAGAGAGAGAGAGAGAGAGAGAGAGAGAGAGAAATGCAAGATTTAGCAACAATTGTTACGTTCATATATAAAGGTTTAATAATCAGCAAACCACCAAAAAAATATTAGCAACGATTTTGATGAAGAAATGAAAAGTTAATTACAGGAAAATAAAAATAATCAAGCAATGGCATAGTTGTAGCCAATCGCAGTATACTGTGATTTTGTAAAATAATGTCTGAACTTACCAGAAGCAGGGCCCAACCTGTGGGCATGAAGGCAAGGATTGCAGCAAACAAGTCTGTTATTGTGAGTCCAAAAACTACGAATAGAACTGTCATGACAGACATGAAGCCCAGGAATAGAAGTGCCTTGAGAATTCTGAACATAAGCTGGAAATCAATGCCAAACTTTCTTCTACCCATTGATACCATCTGATAGTAATATTGGAATCACATAACAGCAATTGATCAAGTGAATATGTATCACAGACAGAAAAATGGGAAACAGGAATTTTCTTTTCTAACTTTTTTTTTTCAACCCAAAAGAAATGAAGCAAGGAACACAGGAAGCTAGAAAATTATAAAAAAAATAATAAGAAAGAAAAAACTGAATGATCTATTTCAGCTTAAGGCAAAGGAAACTGATTCTCATTTCAGCCGCATATGAAATGCAATAATATCATAAATAATAATCAGCTAAAAATTTTTATGGAGCCATTTAGTCACAATTGTATCAGCATACCTTTAGGACCAAAAGAGCAGTTATCAAAACAACCCAAGAAAGTCCATAAACCTACAACAAAAACAGAGGTTAATAGTGACAAAGACTCTATGTAAGATGGTTCAATGTGCTCAAATATTATTGAAATATAGATCATACCAGCAAACTTTTGCTACGGTGGGCTATATCAAGGTGATAGACAATGCCATATTGATAGATAAAGAATCGAAATGCAAGGATTATCTCAAGTACTCGTCCACTAATATTTGTGTGTTTGAGATGCTCTTGTTCTCCATCCCACCAAGATTCCCAACTTTTATCAACAAGAATCCCTATACCACCACGATTTCCCATCCACCTTTTCCAGTCTGTCCAATCATCCACTGTTTTTTGCCAGTCAAAAGCTGATGGGTTAAATACAAAAGGAGCAAACAACCAGGATCCAACCAGAAACCACATGGAGAATGTGATGAACCAATAAAGATTTGAACTGCGATATGATTCCCCAAAGACTTCATACAGGACCAATAGTATAATCAGCTCCAGTCCTTGTACAAAGTGACTTCTTGAGTAAGTCCTGTAGTTCTCAGCAAACTTCATATGGAAGACAACAAACCCAAGACCAGTAGCTCGATATTTAGAACCACCATGCAAAATTGTTCTCCCAAAATAATGTGCCTTTGTTCCAAGCTGGAAAGTGAAAAATACAGATGCCAACTGAAGCTGCATAATGACAAAATCACCCAGAGCAGTGCGAAAACCTTTCTCCAAGCCAATTTCCATAACCATGGGCAGCACTAACAACAAGCCCAATTGAAAAACAGACTGAGTAGCTAAGGCCTCTTCAAGGGCATTGCTCTGACGTATGCTTGGGTTAGTAAGAATCTCCATCTCCAACCCACTCATTACCATGTAAAGACGTCCATATAAGAATACATACACAGTAAGCACTGTTACCTGAAATGACAAAGATTCAATTACCAACCAATATGCACTCATTGTTTCAAAGAGTTCAAGCATTATTTTGTGGAAGCATATGGAAGTATTGAAAGAGCACCTGAGAAAAAGATAAGACGCTGACATCTAGTTGCTGACACTTATGAATGCTTAAAATTCAGTATTCACATGATAATTGATGTTATGAATTGGGGAAGATAATATCCTTTTTTCTTTGGGTAGCCAACTAACTAATGCAGAAAATACGTATAAGAATCACTACTCTACAGTGTCAGTTGAAGCAAAGGGGAGAAGCAGGGGCCTAAACGTGAAATCAAATGTATATATTATGATAGCAGGTCAGATTGCAGTACTACCTCAATAATAAGAACTTGAAATATTTTGAACAGCCAACAAACTCTTGTCAATACTGAAAAAGAAATGCCTTAACCGTATGTAAAGATGAAACCATAATCCAATCTAAGTCCGTTTTAGTTCTTGTTATAAGTAAGCTTGTATAGAAATTGTGTATTTACTTGCTTTCCCTCAAGTGTATATACATAGATGAATGATAAACAAATCCACTAAAGTGAACTATTCATCTAAAGTTGTTTACAAGATCTAGGCATTTCCTGTGCATGATAAACATGATTTTCAGACCCTCTTTGAATGGTAAAAGACAAAGCAGTGAAGGAATATTGTGAAAGAGAAAAAGGGTACATTGTCAGAAAAGGATGACAATAGCCTAGGCAGTAGGAAAATTCTTTCCCAGTAAGTTCAATGAATGATAAATACCCGAGGAACAAAAGTAAAAAAAATGCAACAACTATCATTGCAACTCCAACACAAATTTCTACCACCCATTAATCACGCTTATATTTTCTCACTCCCAAATGAACAGAAGATGTTCACATATTGCATTAAGTTGAAGATTTAGCAAGCAATCTAACTTGAAGCTAAAACAAGTTAGACACAAAATTAAAAGATTAGTTTCATAGAAAGACTAATAGGGAGACCAGTTCAACATACCATGCTACTAAAGTAGAAACCAACAGTTGTAAAATAGAATGACAGCATTCGGTAGAAATCAAATCGACGTCCAAGTCTATAAACATCACGGCTAAGTGTCTGCTCACCATTTCCATTTGCAACCTTTGCCTCAAATGATGATATCTGATTCATTCCCACATCACGTCCCTTGCCTACTTGGATATATTCATGATGTGTTATGTATCCCCCACGCAGTGTCGAATTGAACCCTAAAAAGATTGATAGGTTTAACATTCACATAATAACTAAGGTGGTGTTTGGTAACAAAATTTGGCATTTACAATTAGAATTTAAGCATCTTTAATTTTAAATTATTTGATGACACTTTTATTCAATTTACTAAATATATAAGTCATAAGGCTTTTAAACAGCTTTACAATTCAAAAATTTCAGTACTTATATGATTCAGCTTTCAAATTTCTAGTAAATTTTCAATTCTATTAAATGCCACATAAATCTTTAATTTTCTGATGAATTGAAACTTACCTGCAAATATATCCTCACTCAAATTTATAATTTTTGAAGCTTTGCTTATGCCACCCCTTGTTATATGGAAGATCCTATCAAATATATCAGGATGACCATAATGGAATCTCACCCTGTAGAGTTGCATGAAACATTTAACAGATATTAAAATAAGACCATAACATTGTAAAAATTTATGTGCCTACATTATAAATATTGTAATGTAACTGTATTTGCTGGTTGGATTCAATTAAGAGCACAAATATAGATGATAGTCAAAAGCAGCCAACTACCATGAACTCAAAACCAAAATTGCAGGTGACTGCATAAACTAATTCATGGAATTAGTTTTGTTTCCGATGTGAGCATATAAAAAAGTAGCATGACGATGTATTCTTTTACAGAATTGTTTTTTTCCTTTTCATGTCTCTGCATTTTCATCCCATGTGTCATATAAGCCACTCATGAGTTGGAAATGGGGGATGTAAGAAAAGCCCCAAAGCTAAAACACATAGTTCTGCCTCAAGAACATCAGCCTAAAAGCCTAAATGTTCAGTTTGAGACTTTGAGTTTATATGGTCCCATGAACAAGTAGGTTGAATTAAAAAGGAAAAATATAAGTACATGTGACACTGGTAATCTTTGGCTATTCAGATATGCTACTAATATTTATTGGATCACTGTGCATAAAATACAGTTGTGAAGAACCATATATTATTCAACAAATCTAGAAAAGATCGTGCAAGGATATGGCAGCATAACACAACCAAAAAAAATTATACTCAAAGCTTATATTAGGCAATGTAGTCTATGCAGTTCTTAGTGAACAAAAAAAATTTGAACAAGACAAGCAAATGGCAAAACCATCAAGATTGAGCAAGCAAACAACATTACTCCAACGTTAGATTTTCTTTTAAGCTTAGGCAACTCTGAGTTAGTACAAGTAAACCACTTCTATTCAAATGCAAGAATGCTGACTTAAAAATACAGAACATTGCCAATAAATTGATACAGCTTATCCAGAAAGAAGATCAAGATGGGCTACAAAGGGCATAAGCCAGTACAAAAGGACATGCCCATACACATGCACACTAATCATCTTCGCAAAGAATGAATAACAAAAAGGTAATGGAAAAGGATCAAAAATTAATATCTGCTAAATATATTATTATTCTGCTCTATAAAATATGAACCATTTGAATTTTTTTCAGGGCTTGGTGACATTCAAGGCTGCATTATTTGCCTGTGAATAATACACGCATCCTGAAGCCCTTTCAAGAAAATATATGGCAAACAAATACTGATGCCAAAGTCCAAAAACATTTTGGAAAAAGCAAAAATTTCAAGATCAATAGTAGTACTAATGTTTAATTCAAGAGCCCATTTTTTGGTGCAATGTAGAGACAACCAGGCTTGCAAAAAAGTTTTAGATCATTAATCTTCATTCAGAATAAATCAGAGATTTATGGGAAAGATTCATTATCTTGTTGATGAAATAATATAGTCTTACATTTTTAGTCAAAACCAAGGTTTTCAAACCTGACCTGATTCTTGAACTCGTGAAGGCATTAAAACTCATGACTAGATAAAGATATACTGGAATAAAATAAAAAAAAATTATGGAAATGTAGTACTATAAAAATTATGGGTAAACAAAAATTTAGTATATTATTTAATATTTATCAGTAAATAATAGGCATAATATTTTTTGGAATAACTATCTGTATAACTAAAATCAAAGTTCAATTTAATAGAACTTTCTTTATGAACAACTTTGAGCTTTTAGAAAATTATGTATATGATAGAAAAAATAAGTGAAATGAAATTTTAAATGACGATAAATACATTAAGTATTCAAGTCAATAGTAATCATATTCTTACTTGCAATTGGTTATAGTAATTATGTCTGAAAAATATCATCATACATTCATACTAAAGTAATAATTTTTATAATCCTAAAGTATAGAAGGAGATATGGAAATAATTAAATTATTTTAGATATCAATTAAATATATAATTTGAAGAATGTTTAACATTTTGTTGCATCCAGTCATTGGTTGGTGAGTTTACCTTAAAGGATTAGCCAAAATACGTTGCCCAATAGTCACAAAACTGGTCTCTTGATTGGACATGAACCACGCTAGTGATGAAACACTGTGAAATGAACCCAAAAAAAAAAAGTAATAATAAGCATGCATGCTAACTTGCAATTGTGAACATTATTTGGTCATAATTGAATGGCTACACCAAATTGATAACATTTATAATTGAATTTTTTTTTTTCGTTTTCAGACAAATTCAACCTTTTTTTTTGGGGGGGAAAAAGCAGTCGTCAGTTTGTTAAAAAATTTTAACAGAAAAATAATTTATTTTCCAGAATGCGAATTTAAATAAGTCGTTTATTGAACAGATCATAAAAAATATTTATGAATGTTTATTTTACCTATTGTAGGCTAGAAAAATAGCTATTTGACCCTCAATAGCCAAGTCAACTTGTTTGCAAAAAAAAAAAAAATACATTTGTTAGCTATTTGCAAACCCAACAAGTATTAATTCTAAAACTTCATTTTGAAATTTTTTTTCTCCTATCATCTAGTATTTGTTTTGACATCTTTAGAATTAGCAGTTTATAGATTTTCTTTATTAAAAAATTTACTATGTTATAAGAATATTTATAAATTTACAGTAATAAAAATAATTGTTTCCAGTAATAAAAGTAATTGTCAACATGTTATAAATAACTGTTGATCATCCACCGTTTGTGCTTCTTTTAAATGGATTAACATGCTCATGCATGTTTTAGTTACTAAAAAAAAAACATTTTTTTTTGTCAACATATTGCCTAAGTACCAATTTGGAAGGGAATGGCCCACTCACGAGGCCAACAACTGAAATAAACTATCAGAAATAGTGCAGGATGATCAGATTTGGCTTTATAGAAATATCTGTTTCTTTAGTTTTCTGAAGGTGTAGTTATTTTGGCTATTACTGAATTTTAGTCCACTCTTAATTGAATTGCTGAACGCACAACCCTGCTAATTGAGCAACAGACTAAGAGACAGAAAAAAAAAATCATGCCCACTTTGAAAAAACAAACTTAAAAATAATGTTTAAACTGACCTTCCAGTAAATATATGCTCCCTTAGACCTAAAATTGTAGGTTTTCGGGGCCCACTACGATGTTTTATGAACTCCTCCAACACATTTCTCATTTTGAAAGCTTCTTCAAAGTAATTATCCTGAAAACAATATGAAGCACAATAAATAAATTTATAATGTAATATAAACAAAAAGATGAAAAGGAAAGGAGAGGAAGCTACCTGATTCATGTCTATAGTCTGAAGGGCTTCTCCACGAGTAAAAATAATTGCATGATTTTGATTTTCAGGTTTCCCTTCACCAATTTCAGTTGGTGGACCTGGTAGCTTGATTCGGTAGATTTCCTAGCCATGTAAATACTCCACAATAAGAGGATGTGTTTTGGATTTACACAAGAAATAGAAAGCAACTTAGCAATAGCAATATCAACAATCAACTGCTCACATTTTTTTAATTAGAAGTCCCACAGCCTAGAAAACTTTCTTATATTCTTCAAGGGCAATAAAATATATGTATATATCCATGTAGTGAAAATAAGTATGGAGGTGTCAAAACTAGGTAGTCAGGAATATTAATTAAATGTAGTAATTAACTCTAACATCATCTTGGCATCTATTGTTTAAACATTTGATAGTGATCTCCATTGGAACTAAAACTGAAAAAGCCTACACCTTTGAAGGCATTAACTTGGTAACTTCCCAAAAGAGTTTTATTGTTGGCTGTGCATGAACACAACAGTCACATATATCTATGTCTTGACATAGACAACAGGCTATGTAAGCACCATCTAATTAATAGAATTGATTACTATCTCTTTCTGCTCAACCTCTAGCCATATACTATATTTCTCTAGTCAGTCATTTCCATGCTTTAATCAAATGTCTGAATCTTAGCCTCCTGATGTGCATGACCATTTTTAGCTCATACGGCAGCCATTCATTAAATGAGGCTACCAATATTAATGAAAAATCATCAACTCTATGAACTTCTACTCTCCTCTTTACTTAGAATCTGCATGTCTGAATTTACTTGTTGATTTTACAGCAGAAAATCGAAAAAAGAGAAAGGCTACTAATACTAAATAATTTCACAAGAACATGGGAATAACAATTGAGCCACACTGCATCAGAAAAACAATTGAGGCACACATCCATCAAAGCACTAGCAATTATGATTCTCTTTTGCTTTGTGCATCACATTCTTGATCACAGATCCATGTATTCCAGCTCTATTTGTGATTAGGTAATGTGAAAAATACAGCTACTTTTTTCTTTCCTCAAAGTCTTCCTTAAATTATGGCTTTTGTCTTCTTTCCTTAAATTCTTCCTTATATTCTTCCTTAATTTCCTCCTAAGATTCTTCCTGAATTTTCTCCTTAATTTAGGCAATAGTTTCCTTCTTAAATTAGATATTCTCTTATATAAATAGAAGTTGTATATTGCTGTAAATTCAATTCATTAAGAAATTCATTCTCTCATGGTGTCAGAGCTAATTGTTAAGCACTGATTATTTGCGTGTTTTTTTTTTTTGATATATTTTCTTTTGCTATTATTCAGACCAATACTTCATATTTCCTTTTTTTTGGGTCTATCTTTTTACCCATTTAAAAAATGAATGACACCAATAAAATAAAATTAACTTTTGGAGCTCCTATAGCGGATAATGTCATTCAAAATTCTGTAAGTGAGTTGCAAAATATCTAGACAACCTATCGGTTGATTAAAAAAAACTACTTGAAATGGTCTCAACTGGTTCGGACCTTTCTCGAAGGAAAAGAGAAGTGAAGCCACTTATTAGGCACAGGTCCAAAAACAGGAGACCCCAAATTTGATGCATGGGATGAGGAAGACTCTATGGTGATGTCTTGGCTGTGGAATTCTGTTACCTGAAATAAGTGATACTTGCATGTTTCTTGGTATAACCAAAAACATATGGGAGGCTGTTAAACATACTTTTCAAAGGTTCATGATGCTGCTCAAATTTATAAAATTCAAACAAGGATTTCAAATGCCAAGCAAGGAAGTCGCTCTGTCACAGAATATTTCAACTTTTTGAAGGGCCTATGGCAAGAAATAGACCATTACCAATGCATTCAAATAAAGTGTAGTGAAGATGCTGTTATCCTTAAAAAGTTTGTTGAAAAGCATAGAGCATATGAATTCCTAGTTGGCTTGAATGTGAGATTTGATGCAATACGAATACAAATCCTTGGAAAAGAGAAATTACCTTCATTGAATGAAGCAATTGCAATTGTTCTATCCGAAAAAGGTAGGAGAGGCGTTATGCTTGAAACACCATCTATAGAAAGTTCTAATCTACTGTCCAAAACCATCAAAAATTCCAACATAGAGCAATAAATTAGTGAGGATGGACATGTAGATGTCTCTAAAAATGCCAAAGACTCTATATGGCGTACTTTCTACAAAAAGCCCCGCCATACTAGCGAAAAGTACTGGAAGGTTCATGGTAAACCTCAAAACTTTAAAGGAGTCCAATCAAGAGGAAAGGGACAAGCACATGTTGCAACTTCTAATATGGAGAGTTCTAGTTCTCATGATGTTTTTAGCATTGAAGAAGTATAAAAGCTCAAGAGTTTACTGGAGACCCTACATAAACAAAAACCACAGCCTTCCACAGGTACAAGTGCATTGGTATTTTCAGGTATATCTTCTCACTACAACCCTATTTCCTTTTCTAGTTCATCTAACGATTCAGATAGTGTATTTCCCACCTCTTGGATTGTTGATTCAGGAGCTACTAGTCACATGACCAACTCCTCTCATAAATTTACTTCATACACCCCTTGCCCAAGCAATAAAAAAATAACCGTAGCTGATGGACCAGTTGCAACCGTAGCTGGTCAAGGAAATGTCTATTTGAATGAATCTCTATGTCTAAAAGATGTTCTCCATATTCCAAAATTGCGCACCAATCTTATTTCTATCCATAAGTTAACCACTGATTCTAATTGCAATGCATCTTTTCATCCTTATTGTGTTTTTCAGGACATGGACACGAAAAGGATGATTGGACGTGCTAAGGAAAGGGATGGTCTCTACCATCTTGAAAATCCAAATGGGCAAAATGGAAATTTGAGTCTGTCACTTGCTGTCTTTCTTTCTGATATGTTAGAGTCTAGAAAAAGTAAAATTTTACTTCAGCATCGTCGTCTTGAACATTCTTCTTTTAGTGTTTTGAAAGTTATGTTTCCTTCTCTTTTTAAAGGACTTACTGTTGAATATTTTCATTGTGATGTATGTGAATTGGCTAAATACAAACGGGCTTCTTTTCCAATAAGTAATAATAGAATTGTGACTCCTTTTGCTTTTATTGATAATGATATTTGGGAACTATCTACTATTGCTAATATTTCAGAAGCAAAATGGTTTGTCTTTTATTGATGATTGCACTCGGGTTCTTGGATTTTTCTTTTAAAAAATAAGTCTGATGTAAGTCACATCTTCCCTATCTTCTATGAAATGATTAAAACTCAGTTTGGAGTAGGAATAAAAAAATTCCGTTCAGACAATGCAAAAGACTTTTTTAATTATACACTATCTTCTTATCTTCAAAAACAGAGCATTGTACATGAATCATCTTGTGTCTGCACACCCTAACAAAATGGGGCAGCTGAAAGAAAAAATGGTCATATTCTCTCTGTCACAAGTGCTTTTTTGTTTCAAAACAATGTCCCAAAATATTTTTGGGGTGAAACAGTTTTAACAACAACTTATCTTATGAATAGGCTTTCTACAAAAGTTCTTGATTTTAAAAGTCCTATGCAAATACATTCACAGCTTTTTCCCAACTATACTTTCTCAAACAGTTTTAACTTCAAAGATTTTTGGATGTGTGTCATTTGTTCATTTACATTCTCAAAATAGAAATAAACTTGATCCAAGAGCTCAAAAATATGGTTTCATTGGTTATTCCTCTACTTAAAAGGGGTTATAAGTGTTATCATCCTCCTACTAAAAAGGTATATGTATCTGCTGATATTACATTTGTTGAGCAAGAATCTTACTTCCCAAACCCTTCTACAATAGAGAAAAAAACTTTAAGTATTGATGAGGATGGAGATTTCTTTCTTCCTGAGTTATCAGATCACAGCCCTGTGTTTAAAAGTCCTGTAGATTCACCTACAATCCCTACTATATCTATAGATGAATCTAAAAATTCTCCAATTTTGCAAAATGAATTACATGGAAACCAAATCCAAAAATCTGTTCGTCCATTACAGGTATATTCAAGAAGGATGGAACCATTACCTAGACTTGAGCACGTTCCATCAATTAAATCTGCTCCTGATCCTACCACTATAAGTAATTCTACCATTAATGGTTTAGATTTCATATTGCTATTAAAAAAGGTAAACGGACTTGCACTAAATATCCAATCAGCTTGTATGTGTCTTATAACTCTTTTTCTACTCCTTATAGAACATTTATGGCTAACCTCCAATCCATTCATATTCCAAAGACATTATCTGAAGCATTAGGAAATAAAAATTAGAAAAGGGCTATACAAGTTGAGATGGATGCACTTGAGAAGAACAATACTTAGGATCTGGCACAACTGCGTAGTGGAAAGAAGCCAATTGGATGCTGATGGGTGTTTACGTAGATGGGTGTTTACTATGAAGTATAACATTGATGATATCTTAGAACGATATAAGACGAGGTTGGTTGCTAAAGGATACACTCAAACCTATGGTGTTGATTATTTGGAGACATTTGCTCCAGTGGCTAAAATGAATACAGTCATAATTTTATTAACTCTAGTTGCTCATTACTCTTGGCCACAATAATAGTTCGATATCAAAAATGTCTTTCTTCATGGTGATCTTGAAGAAGAAATATACATGGAGATTCTTCTAGGCTTTGTTTGTTCAACGACCAAAAACATGGTTTGCAAATTGAAGAAGCATTATATGGACTCAAACAATCTCCATGAGCTTGGTTTGGTAAGTTTACTAAAGTGATGCTTTCGTTAGGCTATAAACAAAGTCAAGACGATCACACTTTATTTGTAAGGCATTCTACTTCAGGGGGAGTGTGTGTACTTATGTATGTAGATGACATTATAATCATAGGAGATAGTCTTGAGGAAATGGATAACTTGAAGCAGCAGTTACTAAAAGAATTTGAGATCAAAGAATTTGGAAAACTTAAATATTTCTTGGGTATTGAAGTAGCTCACTCTCAGAAAGGGATTTTCATCTCTCAACAGTAGTATGTGTTAGATTTTTTGAAGGATACTGGTATGTTGGGTTGTAAACCTATGGACACACCTATAGAACAAAATTATAGGTTGGGAGATTTTTCAAAAGAAGTAGCGGTTGATAAAGAGTCTTACCAAAGGCTTGTTGGTAGACTCATATATTTATCTCATACCAGGCCTGATATTGCATCTGTCGTTAGTATTGTAAGTCGGTTTATGCATAATCTAAAAGAAACACATCTCAAAGCTGTGAATAGAATCTTGTAATATTTGAAAGGTTTTCCTGGAAAAGGAATTATGTTTAGAAAGGAAGAAAGGTTGATCCTAGAGTGTTATATAGATGCAGATTATACAGGTTCTCCAGTTGATAGGCGGTCTACTTCGGGATATTGTACCTTCTGAGGAGGCAACCTTGTAACTTGGAGAAGCAAAAAGCAGAATGTTGTTGCCAGATCTAGTGCCGAAGCTGAATTTAGAGCCATGGCTCTCGAGATATGTGAACTCTTATAGCTAAAGATCATACTAAACGATCTTAAAATTAAATGGAAAGGCCCTTTGAAGCTCTATTGTGATAACAAATCTGCCATCAACATTGCTCATAATCCAGTGCAACATGATCGTACAAAACATGTTGAAGTTGACAGACATTTTATTAAAGAAAAGCTTGATAGTGGTCTAATTTGTACTCCCTTTATTTCCACTAATGATCAGCTGGCTGATGTGCTCAATAAAAGTTTGACTGGAATAACATTTCAACGGATGATACAGAAGCTTGGAATAGATAATATCCATTTACCAGCTTGAGGGGAAGTGTGAACAATATAGCTACTTTTTCCTTTCCTTAAAGTCTTCCTTAAATTATTGTTTGTCTTCTTTCCTTAAATTCTTCCTTATATTCTTTCTTAATTTCCTCCTAAGATTCTTCCTTACTTTCCTCTTTAATTTAGGTATAGTTTCCTTCTTAAATTAGATATTCTATTGCATAAATAGAAGATATATATTGCTGTAAATTCAATTCATTAAGGAATTCATTCTCTTAGGTAATAATCAAAATTAAATTAAATTTTAAATTTTACCATCAAACTAAAGATGCACCACAGAGGTAGGGTTAGAAGAAAATTCAGAATAGCCAACTTCCAAATTATCAAGTTTCAAATGTCAGTAATTTTTACAGGCCCATGAGCTTGCTAAACCAAGTCTAGTCATACAGTACATTAGAGAGCTTGGAGATCAAAACAAATAGAGAATATAAGCCCTCTATGGGTCCATATATAATATTGGATATCTTACATTATGTGGCTTTCAACGTATCTAATTGAATAGCTAACAGATTTTTTTTAAAAAAAAGGGCAGCCCGGTGCACAAATGCTCCTGCAATGAGCGGGGTCCGGGGAAGGGTCGGACCCATTGGGTCTTTGTACGCGGCCTTCCCTTGCAATTAATTGCAAGAGGCCGTTTCCACGACTCGAACCCGTGACCTCAGGTCACACGGCGACAACACTTACCGTTGCGCCAAGGCTCCCCTTCCACAGATTTTTTTAAACTACCACAAAAAAGCGAATCAGGAACTACTAACTGTGGACTTGCGCCATTGAAAGGAAGGCAGTGTATTGATAAAGATATCACATTCCTTATATTAAATTGCTTAGATATTATTAAATAAAAGAATTATATAGCCATGTCTTCAATCTAATAGATAATATTCAAATTTATCTCCTACAGCACTCACTAAGAATTCTATCCGAAGTTTCTCTAATTGGTTCATCACCTGGTGTATTACAGTTTTGAAGACCAATTTGCAAATATCCTAACCGAACCACTCTGAGGAAAATTCTTGGAGTATGAAAGAAAATTCTCAAGGAAGAGTGATGAGGATTGAAATTTTCCTTAGATAATCTCTAGTTATTTTGCATTCTGGAGGAAATCTGTGTTTAATTTTCTGTTAAAAAAGTTGTTCCAGTAAGTCTTAGTGGTGTTAGGAAGAAATGCAAGGTTAGTTTGTGCCCCAAAATTGAACCAAGTATGCCTTAATTCTGGGGAAAAAGTAAGCATGATTAGACACGGATATAATCTACCCTTTTGTACTCCCTGTTGTAGATACAGCTATACAAACTCTTAGGGAATCAATAAAATTGATAGACCTAATCTAACATTCTGTGAGAAATCTCAGCTCCACCATTCCCTATAAGATAGTAAAATCACTGTACTTTACCAAGTATCAAAGATTAGAATCTAATGTAATCAACAAAATATTTCCCAGAATATAAAATGAAGGTGGTTTTTGGGTTCTATGTGGGAATACCCTTCCTAAGCTTTTAAAGGAGTCCCTTTGAATATTATCCAACTATAATGGAAGGCGTTATTTTAGCTTGTTTTTTATGTTTCTTGTTTGTTTTGGGAGTTATAGGGATTTCTTGTCCTCCATACTGTAACCTCAGTTCTTTCTCAATACTAATTTTTACCTAAAAAAAATGCTGCTAGCAGGTATACTGAATGGGCATACTCAGGAAAATACATAAAAGCATAACTTTTTATCACCGTAACATTGTTAAAATAAATAACCACCATTATGAAACCATTATATTGAAAATGATACAGTTTATGGAGAACAGGTCCTGTCCACACCTTTAATTTTTTTGAGCAATAAGGTAGTTATCTTTCTTCCACTTATAAAACTATAAAACACAGAAAATGAAAAAATTCCACATGAAAAAGAATTAGTTTCCATACCTCATCTAGCTTAGTTTCCATACCTCCTTTGACCAGAACAGAGTAATGAACCTTCTGAGATTTTCCATTTACCGTCTCTTCTCTTTCATCGATGTAAGCAACACGTAAGGATGGATATCTACAACAATTTTAACAAATTATGGATGCATAGACCTTAAAGATCTGAACAAAGAACTGCTCACACTAACACCAAAAGCAATTTTGACTCACGTTAACATGAGATTTAGAATATTACTGTAACAGCTTCGATCTCGACCATCAGTGGATTTTTTTTGGGCCCCATATATTTGACAAGATACAACATAGGTAAACTTCAAATCAGCCAGAGCTTGCGCATGATATAGAAAAGCCTTCTGATAGAGCTGATCAGGCTCACTTAATTCCTTGGTGTGGCTTGCTGGCGGCATTAAAATAGCTACTAGTTTATTAAGGAAAGAACAGCAAAAAAGCAAATCCAGATATTCATATTTGCATCAAAACATTTGCTAAAAAAAAATCACAAACCATTGTCGCCTGTGAATTCCAGGAAGCACTGAACTTCTAGAGCCTTCTTGTAGTACATTATCCCCCTCACTGGCAGAAATACATATTCAGATCATATTGCTTAAATGAGATGCAGAACAGAAATGAAACCAAGATAAGATAGGATGCAAATCACTACCATTCTACCTGTTCTAGCAAGAGTCTGCCCCCTATAGGATACCCACTGACGAAGAAACTCTGCCCTTTCTTTTGGAAAGTAATTAATTTCATGATCATTCATTCGTTCCTCAAAATTTTTCCACTCATCTGAAATGTGGGCTGTTTAGCAAGTCGAACCTACCATAAAAATAAAAAAACACACTGCAGCAACAATCATAAACGTACCCCGATATATTGTCTTCAGGTAGAACAATATTGTAATCCCATCTTCATTTTCCTTCTGAAGATCATCTTCAGAATATAGAACATCTTCTTTGTAATATGGAGTCAAAACACTAACCATAAAGAAGAAAAAGAAATTTAACTTCAAAGCTAGAAAAATTTTAAATATCCAAGTTTTGACCAATGGTCAATTTCTGTACTGAAGCATGCAAACCCAAATAATGTAATATATGTGGATAGCAAAGGAAAATGACATTGTAATCATAACCATTAAGAGAATTTCCAGACATCATATCTGCATGTCAGTTCACTTTTAAATTGATTGCAGCAACAACCCAGGATTTATTCTATGCATATTACTAATATTTCTCATTTGACAACCAACAATACAGTCTCCTTAAATGAATAATTCTGAAATCACTGACCTAAAGGAGAGCATGTCTCGGACTTTTGGAGCTGTTGGCATGTTCATAAATAAGGAATTTGCAAAGAAAGTGATACGGCGTCGAGCATCCAAGTTTGAAGGTACATTTATAGCAGATTCCTTCGTGGTCAAAAGCAAATGAAGCCTAACAACCTTGGCAAAAACACACAGAAGATTTAAACATAGGATCCTTATATAGAATGACAAGGTGATGTCTACAGCAATTAAATGAGTATAAAGATTACCTTCTCTCTCCATGATTTATTTTGTGTAAGGGCAATATTTATCCTTCCAAATCTCTGCTCTTTCTTGCTGTTCTGATCATCTATCGTTGTAGAATGAGCTCTTTCCAGGATTCTATAGCAACAGAAAAACCACGGCAAACAGTTTAATTATATAAACATTCATTCTGTCAAGCAACTCAAACCAATTTTGACATTTCAATGTGTTTGAACTTCTTCAGCACTTACTCATGGCCATGAATCATGATATCCTGAGTAATAATTTCTATAATATCCTGAAGAACATTAATTATCTGAGATTTGTACGCATCAAAATCTTCATAATCACCTAGCTGTCAGCACAATAGTAGCATAAGCACTCAAATTGCCACTGCAATATTCCTTCATAAAATGCACAGTATAGAAGGAAACGAAATGGAGAGAAAAGGAAGCACCATACCAAGACATTTAGAAATTTCTCCAACTTTTCACTAAGCAAAGGCAAGCCACTCATTCGGAACTCATTCAAAAATCTATGCTGTTGAATGCTCAAGTCCACTTCATAACAAATTTGTCTCACACTCCTGTTTAAGAAAAACAGGTGAAAGAATGCAAGATGAAAAGGAATGTTAAGAAGGATTCTATAGGAGAAAATTATTATGACCACATTTGATTATTATGTTTTTTTTTAACAATCAAATCTGGGAAGGTCGCATCACATATTATTTATATGAGTGAAGCTTATAAGGAGAATGCGTCTTACTTCCTATCAGCATCATCTTCCAGAAAGCCATATATTATATCCCTCAGTGCTTCATAAGCCTCAGTTATAGCTGAGCGCATATAATCATCCATCTTCTTGTACAAGTCAGCATCCTCCTTCCCCCTGAAATCTTTTGCCATGTCCAATGCTATTGGAATCTAACATGTCCATCAAACGGAGAAATAGGTTAGACATTATCTGTTTTCTGCATTAAGAGAACACTAATAATGGGTCAAGATTATACCTTGCTAGCAAGCAAAAAAGGAGGCCATTGGACAACAGAGACGTCACTTGAAGAATATGGTACAAGTAGCAAGTCTCTTTCACTGAACAGTGACAGCAAAAAAATATTAGAAACATAAAATATTATACAATAGACATATGGAATAAATTTTAAGCAAGAGGAGTCTCAACTGGTTGCTGATTAAATCTTCATTTCTCATCGAATTGATGAACTCATTCCACACCCGAGAAAAATTTGCAATATTTTTTCTTTCAATCGAGGCATCCTACAATTGTTTTTTCAAGAAAAAGTGCTACTTAGCCAATGAAAAACACAAGAATGTGCCAATTGAATAATGTATATAATGGATCAATAAAACAAAAAACATAGCCTGCATTTGTGATTTCCTATATAAATGCATCTAAAACCGGGAACATCTATACAATATTCTTCCGAAAAGAAAGATCAAAAAGATCTATTGGTTAGAATTTCTACCCCCAAGTATTTCTTTTCAGTGTCATCATTTGATGATGGCACAAGATGGCGACTGAAAGCTGAAGGCACAGATTCAAATCTAGACCGTAACATTCCAAGTGTTCGTATCTGGGAAATCGCCAAAGTTTCATAGTGTTATTTAGGATGAAAATTATAAACAATCCATAATAAATAGAGTCAATTCTTCAATGACAATTAACTACACATGATAACTACGAAAATTATATCCACTGTTTAATTGTATGAGCACCAAAATAGTCACTGACCTCACCCAAATGGCTGAATGCTCCATGTATTCCACCAAAAAGAGTAGAAAATATGGCATACCATATTTGTCCATCCATAAAATAAACCTAATACACCAACTGATACTATCACAAGAAGCAGCATAACACATAAAAAATTTATGTCACATAATATCGTGCAGTTCACTTACCAGAACAACTGGAGCCCATATAGCAATGACAACACCGATATTATGGGTAACTACAGAAATTTTAAAATGAATTAGTACAGTTATACCACATATTAAAAGTATAAATAATTACCAGAAAGATGAATTACCATTTGGAAAGAATTCATGCCATTGATAGTTGTCAATATGCATATCCATGATCAATTTTGTTGGTCCAACCAAAGGTAGTATCTATTGACAAAACACATAAATTATAGATTTAAAACACATGAATATAAGAAATAATACAAGAAAATAAGTGTTCTATATAAAGTGATAGGAATCTAAAGTGTCCATAGTATGGCTAGAAAGAATTGGACCTGTTTATTCAGATACAAGCAAAGGAGTCGACTAGTTCGTTTTATTCTTCTTCTGTTTCCCATTACATTCCCTAATAAGTTCCCCAAAACTTTGGACAAAAAAAAAACTACATAATTGGACTCTAGAAAGCAGTCAATCTTTTAGAATTTTCTAATATAATTGAGTAGAAGTTTTTATCGCATCAGTTAAGCAATGACAATGTTCAGCCCTCCCACCCCCAGTTTCCATGGTAAGATTATTTATTTCCAAAGACTGAGAAAAATAAATTTAGAAAAGCTATATTTTATGTTATTTAGGGCTTGAATATTATTCCTTCTCAAGTTTTCTTTATGCATTGACTACCACTGATTTCTAATTACAATGAAGCATCCTTTTGGATGTCTAAAGTACCTATACAAGTAACAGGCTATGCCATAAGTGAAGCATAAATTTCCCTGATAAAAAGAAGAGACACCTCTGTTGTAACTTCTTTCAGAATTCATAAATTTAATTGAATTTGTTATAAATATGCACAAATGTGCATGTGTAAATGCCAAAAATGACCTTCAAATAAAATATTTAAACATTTTTGCACATGAAAATATGTGCACATAGAATAATGCATTTGGAGCTATTAAGTCAGATCAGTATTGAAGTTAATTCCAAGGGATATCAAAATAAGATGAAAAAAGATATCTAAGAAGAAAAAACCTCCACATAGTAGCTAAAAGCTAGCTTGCAAATTAGCAGCATGATCCAAAATAGTGTATACCTGAGTAAAGGGAAATGTAAATACGTTAGTGATTCCTCCAGATTTAGCAGCACTAATGCATCTTAAAGTCCCATGTCAGAACCATAAAATCATTCAAAAAAACCATCACCAAATTGAGCAAGTTCCTTGCAACAAGTTATCACCCAACCCCCTTCCCCTGGTCCTCAACAAAAACAAAAGAAGGAAAGCCCTATAATATAATAACAAGTAAACACAGATAGCATCCAAAAACATTTGCTTCACTTACTTTAAAAGTGAGAGCATATCTTCATGCATGCCTCTTCCTACATATAGTTTTGGCTGCAGAACAGAGAAACGCATATTAACTAATATCCAAAGAATAAAAAAACAACCATATCAAAGAAACCAGAAAACAGCTTCTCTAATCAAAAGTACCATGGTAAAATGCATACCTGGGCCCACCACATAATAAAAGTAATAATACGCCAGTTTGAATTCTCCATTCTTCTCCGTAAGAGTGGAAGCACAAAAAGTAAAGCAGCAAATACATTGGGTATCAAATAAATTGCAACGGCATAATTATAAAATGACTGATTCTGCCAATCCCTAACCCAATTATTAAAGAATTTTACAAGGCCTGATGGATTCTGCACAGAACTAGAATAACCAATTGGCAGAACTATAGCCCACATAGCGGATACTGCAAACTTCAGAAGGTATCTTATTATTTGTGTGGCTTTTAAGCTCTTCCAGGCATTAAGACTAAGAACTATATCCAGAGAAGCTGTAAAATAGATAATAAAGAAGATAAGGAAACATCAAAGCAACCCAAACTGGATACAACTGGTTACCATACTTGAAACCGTTGTATTTACAGTATATAAAATATGAGCAGCAAAAAATAGTACAATCACAAAACTTTCATTCATTTGTTTATTGAAGTAGGGGTGTGCAATTAGTTTGTTCCAATAAGATGAATTGAGTATAATGTATAACCAAAATAACAACACTTAATGAAATGGATAGCCAAATGGCAGTGAATCACCATATACAAAATTATATAACCAAACAGCAAAACTTTAAGATGATATTTGATTATATGATTCATCATTCAAAATTAAGAATCACTACCTTCTAGTTTTAAGTTATCAGATAACGGTTATCTATGTATCACTCAAAAATCTCAATTAAGCCAAAATTCACTTAAAATGATAAGTTAAAACTTTTAACTTAAAATTTGCATTGAAAAAATAATTCAGCAGATTTTTAAACAGCTCGGAAATTAAAAAAATTTGGCACTGATACTAATTAACGTTTAACATTCCACCCTTTCCAGACTTGAGAGGAAATTTTGGTTATTTCAATGAAATGTTTTAAGAAATAACCAAGCTGATAACATATATCTAAAATTCATTGAGAAAAAAAAATTTAATGTCGAAATTAAATTAACAAAAATTGCAGAGATACCTTGGAGAAAATTGAGGAAAGCAGAAGTGACGAAAATGCTTAAAACACTTTTGAAGACATCCTCATTGAAAATATCAGCAATTGACCCAGAAGAATTCCATGCAACAATAACCATAGCCTGGAAGAGAAGTACGGATGCAAATGATTGTCCTGAGGAATACTATTGAAAAAAAAATTCAATAACATTTACTTCACCTGGAAAGCCAATATAAAGAATATCCACATTCGGTCAAAACTTCTATATAGGTGCCAAAAGGTGCGGACTTCAACAAAATTTGTTTTAGGCTTCCTCTTTCCAGTGCTACGTTGGTTATATCTCTACAACAAATCAAATTAGGTCATGTACTTTTGAGGAAAAGATACTCAACAACAAAGCTGAGAAAATGTTCTTTAGAATAAGGATTTCAAGGATACAAGTATTACTATCAATACATATCAAAGAAAAAACAGTCGAGCACAGTGAAATGCAACCTTTAATCAATACAAAGTAAATACAATAAGCAACCATAAGAAATTTGCATTTTGCATATAAGACATTTAAACATCTACATGTAAATTCCTCCTGATCATGTCCAAAAAACTCATTATGAGGATCCTCATATAGAATTGCTTTTCCCACAATATCAAAATCTTACCTTAGTAATGTCTGTGTATTCCTGAAATTATATGACTACATGCATGTATATTTTTACCTCTGTATTTGTTGTCTTCACACATTTCTTTGTCATATGTACCTTCCATGTAATCTTCATCAAGAAAGTGTTAATTTTGCATGTTCATTTACTAAGATTTGTTGGATGCTACATTTTACCTTATTGTATAATAATTTGCAATCTTTGCACATGGCAACATGCCTATTTCTTGTAGAACAGTGTCCACATTAACACATGATTGTAATTCATAATGCATGATAGATGAATTATGAAACAAGAGACACTAATTGCAACAATGTATAAATAGCCGCCTTTGGCAGTGACCACAAACCATGACAGCAAGCAGTACTACCATGCAGGGTTTCTAATAAAAGAATCGAAAATAGTAATGAAAATGATAATGGTGTCATGGAATCGGTCTAAATTGGAACAAATAATTCCAAAGCAGTTGCTGCCACCAGAAAATTTATATATATGCATCGTTTTTCATGTGGAGCCATCAAGGAATATAATTAAATATCTGATTCCCTCTCATACCTTCCTTTGTTCCTTCTATTCTGTCCTTATTCTGTCTCTATAATTCTTTCTTCCTCATCTAATTTCTTATGAACTTTTGAGAGAATTAATAGGATTTAATTCCCAACAACATAAAAAATATTTTTGAGGTATAATCATCCATGTCCTTTGATATAAGGCACTAGGAATACATACAAAGACAAAAAATATTTTAAAATATTAAAAAAAAAAGACATGAACTAATGTGCTTTAACCAGGAAGAGAGACAAATAGATACCTCATTTGTAGGTAACACCTCATCTGAATGAACAAAAAAATCTGCTTTAAGATCCATTGGCCACCCCAATCTGAAACAATTATTAGACCTAAAAGAATAGGAAGATTCAGCCAGTGATCTGACTAAATTATATAAACGAAATTTAATACATTCAAGATTCTCACCAGAAGTACTCATTCAAATCATCATAGTTCCTCCATTTCGAATGGCTTTCCTTGCCATTTTTGCTTTTCTTTGATTCCTTTATATCATATGAAATAAAATTATTGTCCAGAAATAAACAGATAAAAATAACATAAGCAGCAAATTACATAGAAAGTTATATATATATATATGAAGAAATTGTATCAAAAGCGCAGTGCACCGAAGGGAACAAAGGATCCTCACAAAAAGACTCACAAACAACTACCAAAAAAGTAACATGAAAACAAGCTAATAAAGCCCCTTTTCCAATCAAGTCAAATAAAGCAACACCCTGAAAAACTCAAAAAGCATATGTGCACATAGCAGCGAGAAAAAAACTATCACATTCTGTAACAAATCAAAAGGATAAAGTTTTAATTTTTTAAGATACTAGCGTTGAAATACCTTTCGTAAAACCTGGTAAATTGGCGTGATAACATTCCTCAAAAAGGCTTCTTCATCAGGAGCTGCTGTTTCATATGTCTCTCCACTAACAGGATGAACATTGCTATATAGTATTCCATAGACCTCATTCGCCATCTTATGCATGAGTGAAAAAAGAAAGCATTAATAGATGAATATGTGAAATATGGAAACTTAATCCATTGCATCCGTGGGGCATACTTCATATGAAGGTCAAAGATATTTTATTAAATACTGAAACTACACATTTTGTAACTGCTCTTTCAACAGAGCCAAAGTTCATATAACCCCGAAATTTCCATAATTCATAATAATTAAACAGGGTAAGATGACTGGTTCTATTCAAACTTTTTTAATGTTCAATAACAATATAGGTTTTTAACTATCTATATTTCAAATTCTTATGCTATTCATTTTGAACTAGTGCATATTACTCTATGTCCTGAAATAGCAATCCTTTGTTTCACTATGAAAATGTTTATTTAGCCAAGTGCATTAAATCATCTAGGCTCCAGTGAATGTCCCCATAGATTCAATCATCCTTTAAGAAAACTTTTTAGTTATTTTCTACTATCTTTACCTTCTTTAACATCCAGCATGAGTTATCATAGAGGTAATGATAAATAATTAAATATGAATTGTTGGTTCACTTTTCAGTTCACACCGTAATAGTCTATTATAGAGAAAAACTACAGTTCAAAAATGGATCATAACTTTGAGATTGAAAGAGTATTTAATTGTACAACAGGACAAAAATAGACTGTGTTTCTTGCTAATCTGATTGTATATTCTATTTTAATGTAAAAATTTTTAGGCAAGACTACTACTAGAGCTATTGCTCATGACAGAGCAAATTTTCTATTTGACAAAATTGCCCAACCCTTATTCACTTCATTCGCGCCCCTTATTCACTTCATTCGCACCACTCTTATCTCTTCAAATAATCTCTCCCTCTTTATCAAATCCACACTATCATTGATAGAATCAAGGGTTTCTTTGCAAGAATACCGAGGTGAGGGACATTACTAGAGAGAATGGATGATTTCAGCACCAAGCTTAAATGAGTTGAAGGAAGTGGAGGAGAAAATGATGGATGTGTTGCAATTATTGAAGAGGCAATTAGGAGAGAAATGAAAAAGTATCAACAAAGATGCTAGAGCTAGTGATCAAATTGTTTAAGGTGCTTCTGCAAATGGTTTTATTTTTGGAACGAGATTTGTTGTAGTGTTTATTTAATTTAGAGGCATAGAAACTACATGGGCCTTGAGTGTTGGGAATCCACATCAGTGGCCATATAAATCGGGTTGGATTCTCATCTTACATAAAACTAATTGGCTTATGTTAAGTTCAATATACAACATATATATGTCACTATGTTTTCTTATACTTTTCCAATGTGGAATTTATTTATATTCTCTAATATTCTCGCTCAAATGCAACTAGTATTTATCCAGTTGTTACTTGCCAAACATGGATAGCAACCTACTATTTAGGTCCAACATAAATTATCTAGACCTATTTTTCTCTGGGGCCCTAGGTTAGCAATGGGTCTAAATTCTCTGATAGACCAAACTCTAGTCTAAGATCATATAGCAGTTAGCCCATTACCTAGCTCTCATACCATGTAGAAACTACACAAGTCTTGAAATGCCCGTTGATAAATGAGGTCGGATCCTCATCCTACACAGAACCAATTGGTTTCTATTAAGACCCAATCTACACCACTTATATGTCACTATGTTTTCTTTTACTTTTCTAATATGGGATTTATCTATATTATACAACAAGACGTGTTGATTTTAGAGAATTTGAAGAAAAAATACTTCAATTCTTTTATTCATATTCTAAAAAGTATACAATGATATATATACATATATATAATGGCCTATCTATATTAAATACAACTACCAACTACCACCAGCACAATCAACTTCCAACACTCCTCAAGTTGGTGCAAAAATATCATGCATGCCCAACTTGCAAATTAAAATGTGAAAGTTTCTATTGATGAGTCCTTTGATAAACACATCAACCAGTTGTTTGTCTGATGGCCATCTACTAATTTCTCTTTTATGAAGTGTCGATCTATTTCAATATGCTTTGTGAGATCATATTGAACTGGGTTATGAGCTATGTTGATGACAGCCTTATTATGACAGCCTTAAATACATTTACATCCATAATGCGGCATAAAATAGATCCTAATCACCTAGACTCAATCATAAAAAAAAAAAAAGAAAAAAAAACTGAATTGTATTTATGTGAGTTTTTTGTAACTCAAACATGTAAAAGGGAAAAAAATTACTTTCTTCCTCTTCTCTTTAGGTTTCTATTTAAAATTTGGACCAAGATGCTTATTAGGAAAAAAATCTTCTTCAAGTTCTCAATCTTATTTTTTTTGTGTTTTTCTTTTTGGTAGTAATAAGGGAAGTCTAGATTTTGTATAGGTCCTTTTCTCATTAGGTTTTTATTAAGAATATTCAATTTTTAAAATATAGACCAGAATATCTATTAACATAGGGAAAAAAAAAAAAACTTCAGGCACCTAACTCCAAGACTGTGCCTAAGGGACCAGAGGGCGTAAGCACCCTTCAGTGTATCCAAAGTGCAGAGGCTGCACCCGGTTGCATCTTGCAACTGGGTGAGCCTTTAACAACACTGCCTGGCAATAACTAGAATGTTACATGCTAATTGATTCTTATGACTTTGGCTGCCTATTAAATGAACATATTATTTGTTACTCCAGATGTAAGCATGTATGTGCTTATCTATCATCACCTTGTTTCTTCTCCGTATGTTCACAAAATATCAAATAAGTAATATTATTAAATAATCAGTAAGAATGCAGTAAAAAAATGAAGCAAACTTGGCATATTCCACACTGTAAACAGCAGTTTCACATTAGATCACAATAGAAAATCAATTTTTGTTCCTTAGAACCTCTTAGGAGAAAGACATATCCAACTTTTCCTATTTATCTTAATTGATTTGACATTATCTTAATTGATTTTACTCTTCAATTATATTTTTCTTACAGGAAAATTCCAGAAAAGAAGAAATATATTCGTTGGAACATGTGAATCAAACAATAAAGGTTACCTAAAGATACACCTTTTGACTCAAGACAAAACAAAAAACCAAATAATTAATCATCAAGGAGCAATGCATATACTAAATTGATGAGAATATTATTGCAAGGAAATATATATCTTTAGAATGGAGAAAACGTAGTGAGTCTTGGTATTAGATTATCAAACCCAACATTATTTCATGAAAGTAATACAAAAGACCTTACATTATGGAAAATGTAGCAGATGCATTCTGGCATGAATCGTATATTTGAAGCTTCACCCCATATGAGAAGATAAAGTCCAATGTAGATAAGCTCTAATTGTTGTCTGTCAGAACCTTGAGGAAACCTGTATAATCAAAAGTACAGTACCTAAATTAAGATATCACACCAATCATAATTCAAAAAACATTGCGATGTCAATAAAACAGCTTACCTAAGATTTGATTTACAACGCAAGTAGTCACACCATGAACGATAATTCTTAAATATTTTTTCCATCAAGTGCTCTATGGTGCCACTATCAAGCTGCAATAAGCATCAAATCAATCTATAAATCAATATATAAAACACTCCTACAGTCAATAGAAAAAATAGAGGAATTTGTCTTAGAACAGTCATAAAGGAGCAATTTTTATTTAAGGCTTACCACGGAATAATTATCAAGGCTCCTTTTCCTTGCATCAATGTTTGCAAGTAGCAATATAAGGTGCTCCCTCTGATTAGCCACATTTCCTCTCTTTGGTCCCAAAAAACCAATAGGAAGAAATTATGGAGTTAGATGAACTGATATTTGTTTCATTGAAAGTCATATCACATGATAAAGGAAGGAATTACAATTAAATCATAAACCTCATATTCATGAAGTTGACATAACATGCAAATATAATGCACGACTTTCATTGCAATGATAAAAGTTTGCATACTTTCTCACAGATGCGCAAGAGTATTTATGAAAACCACATTATATGCTTCAGCAGATATATGATGAGACATACAAACTCACAGGCACTTGTTTCATTTTTCCAAATTTGAACCTATTAAATGCTTAACTAAGGAAATCACCTTTATGTTCTTCACAATGGAAAAACCCAAGCTTAATTTATATTTTTATTTCATTTAAAAAAAGGTATTATTGAAGATGGTGCAGTTCTGAAGAAAGCAACAGTTGGCAGATTTTTCTTATTAATTCAGAACCTTGAACACTTAATTCCTCATGAAAAAAACCCTAATGAATTAAGACTTCGTCTAATTCACAGAAAATAACTTGTTTCTTGAAAATTATTTTCATGAAAAACATTTTCTTGTGAATATTTTCCGAAGAACACTTATTTTGTTGTTTGGTTGTACTAATAAAAATTAGTCGGAAAATGTTAAAATTTTCAATTGATAGGATTAAGCTTTAGGTTTATAAAAACTTCATATTTTTTAATTTATTTATTATTAAATATGAGAAAAAATTACATAAATGAAATGATAAAACTGTGGTGGTCACTAGTGACGAGTGATCATCTGCAGCCAATAGATTAGTAGATTAATAAATGTGATTTTATGTGTTTTCCTCTATTACAATGAGTTTGTCAAATTTAGGAAAATAAAAAGGAAGACATTTTCCTAAATAGCTTAATTTTCCCTTTCAACAAGAAAATATTTCCGTTGGCTAATTTTCTTGAGCGTTCCAAATGCCAAAAAATGCAGTAGATATTTTCGATGAAGTAAATCGTGCCTAGATTTCCATAATCAGCTAAGAGAGATATGATGATTGCTATGGTATTTCTAGTCCAAAGATGTATTGGAATGTTAAGGTTTCTTCCTCATTGCAATTTTAGGGTTTAACTAACTTCAAAAAAAATAACATGTCTGCCCTCCTCGACAATAACAGAAATGAGACCGATAGAGTAACAATGCCGCCTAATGTCTGAGAAGCTTCTTAATTAAAGGAGATATAAAATTCAAGATCTCAAGTCCTTTAAGCAGCTAAAAGGTGATCCATCCATTGCCTACACGATTGAACTAGGTAGCTAGCTCATCAAAAAGAGACCTAGAGGACATGGCACAATAGACGCAAAAAGAAAAAAGAAAATGAAAAGATGAATCAAATGTGCAACTTACCTGAAAGCCAAAAACAGAGGAAAGCCAATCAAGAATATCATTATCTGATTTAACCCTTTCCTTAGGCAAGTCATGAGAGGTATCATGTGACAGGCTAATTCTGGGCATTGGAAGATTATCTACATTTTGTAAAGCATGAAGTGCAGCTTTGATCTAAATTTTTTAAAAAAGATAATCATGATAAATTCTTGGAATTCACAGAATAAAATAAAAAATAAGAAACACTGCATACATCCAACCTCAGGAAGCTTCATAATAGCAGGTTTTACCCCTGCAGCATACAGTGGCAGAATGTTGTAGTGTTTGTGCTGTTCCCTTAACCTGTCAACATCCTGGGCATACCTTTGTATCTGTGATGAACAAACCAATTTAACAACACTTTTAAGTGCATTCCACATGCAAAAATTTGCTTTTGTGATATTGTGGAAGGATATAAAAGCAAACAAATCAAACCTCATTTTCAATTGTTGATGCAGGTACCACTGTTCTCAGCACATCATATAATACTGCTGCAATCTGAAGAATCTTAGCCATCTCTTCTCTACAAAGTTACAAAGAACAAAGTATAAGGCCCCATTTGTGCTTAGTTAAAGTTGAGTATTTCAAAAGTGTATGCAAGGAAAATAAGCTAATTAGAAATCAAGACTCACTGATTTTTCACATATTGGCCTTCTTTTATGTTATCAACATAGAATTTCTGGTAATACAGTCGGATTTCTTTTGGATCAGATCCTGCAAGTTGACGCTGTGTTTCAACTTCTTCCTACAATACGAAAAATTCCAAATGATTTAAGTCATATCTCATTTGCAAACTGTGAAATAAGCCCAGTGAAACATTCGCTGATGACTAGTGAAAAATTGAAGGCCAAGAATTTAACGAAGCCCAGTGTTTGTGCTGCAATCCGATAATAGTTGATGTGATTTCTATAGAACCTTGCATCTGTTGGGTAAGTAATTCTACATGAGAAGCATAGAATCATTTTTTCTTATTCTTCTGCAAGTAGATTTTGATGCAAAATCTAAGGAAGAAGCAGGAACATGAGGTTAAGTTGGATGGAGTTTTGGTTCCTAAAACCAACCACTTCAAATATTTGGGTTCGGTGTTCCAGAATGATGGCCGTATAGATGAAGATGTGGCTCACAGAATACAGGTAGGGTGGTTGAAGTGGAAGGGTGCGACTGGGGTTTTATGTGATAAGAAAATACCTCTGAAAGTGAAAGGTAAATTCTATAGGACGGTTGTTAGACCTGCGATGCTCTATGGTAGTGAGTGTTGGGCACCAACGGGACAACATTTGCATAAGATGAGTGTGGCAGAAATGAGGATGCTAAGATGGATGTGTGGACATACCAGACTGGACAAAATTAAGAATGTTCATATTCGACAAAAAGTCCAAGTAGCGGACGTCGGAGATAAGGTGAGGGAAGGAAGACTTAGATGGTATGGGCATGTTTTAAGAAGACCTCCTAATGCTGCGGTTCGTAAGTGTGAGAATTTGTTGATTGAGGGGGCTAGAGGTCGTGGCAGACCTAGAACTGTGTGGAAGGAGGTGATAGCAAGAGACTTACGTGCCTTAGATCTTGATGCGGATTTGATTAATGACAGACTTGAATGGAGACGTAAAATCCGTGTCTTGGAAGGGGCCTAAGGCTGGAGTTTTTTTTTGGTGTCTTTTGAGCTTATTTTGTTGAGAATCCATACAGCCGACCCCAATTTGTTTGGGATTAAGGCTTAGTTGTTGTTGTTGTTGTTGTTCTGCAAGTAGATTTTGATATGATTCAGGTCTCATGCTCTTTCCCCCTAAGTTCATTCTTTTTCTACTTTTTAAATAAACAAGGCCTAAATTGTAATTTGCATGCCGTCTTACATCACTGTCTGAAAGAAAAACATATAGCACACAAAAACAAACGTTCCTAAAATCCCAGGCAATCATACCAACAGAATGCAATATTCAGCAATAAATGACTCAAAAAGTATATCATTCTCCACCAAAGAGTTAGATTATAGCAAATCAATTTTACCCTCTCCAGCCTATGCAACAGATATGTCTTGAACTGCCGAACACCACGTCCAGTGGAGTGTGGATCCATTTTGTGAGCCTTCTCAAGAGCATGGAAGCGGCCTATTTAGAGAATATATTTACAAGGTTAGGAAATGTGGTATTTTTCACAAAGCAGCAAAAACATTTCACAATGTGTGATACATGAAAGTCATCAGCAATGATGCAAAACCAGTAAACGAAACATTGTGAGTAGAAACCGAGTATACCATGGAAAGTAGCCATTGTAAGAAGGAAAAAGAATAATCAGACTTTGCTTTATGTTCTTAGAAAAAAAAATCCCCCATTCCACGAGCAAAGAATTCATGGTCTAAATAGAGTTCACTACACTGAGAAATGTTGGTTATCATCCAAATTCTTTATTAACTTTTTTTGTTTTTCAGACTGGGTCTTTGTGTTCAGATAATTGTCTGAAAATGCATAGGCTCCAAATGCATTAACATCATTTAACGGCAAACAATTTATACCATATACTAACAGTAGATATGTAAGGTCATCATAAGGTTAATAAACAATAATAAGATATAGTTAAAGCAAGGTCCACGTGTTGCATGAAATGAAAGCTGAATAACATGACAAAATAGCACATCAAAAGAGCAAAAGTAGAAGAATTTTAAAAAGAAAGAAAAGAAAAAAGGGATAACATACAAGCTTCAAGAACTTTTCTTCTTCTCATATTTATCATTCACTTTCAAAGCATATTTCACAGATATACAAATAAGTGGAAGTTCTTTGCTGATACAAATACCTCCTAAACAAAGCCACTAAGATTAGAAATTGAATTTTGAAGCTAAATACGAAAGATCCAAAAAGCCTTCATCCACAATTGCTCAATTAAAATTCAATTGTGCCTTATAGTTATCATGATTATTTGACATCAGATATAAACATATATATCCAACTCAAATAAAAACACAAGGACTGGACAGGTAGTTGCCCTTCCTGATAAGACCAGCTAAACCCATAAGTACCCATAATCATAATTATCCTCAAAGATATTCAACATCAGTATAACTGCCATAACTATAAAGCTATAAGTGCAATTACTGGATAACAAAAGGAAACTCAAAATGCCTGTTTGGGCCCAAAAATATTTTAACCAGATTTCAATTGCCATAACAAAAGGAATGAATTGTGATTCTCTTTTTTTTTTATATATATATTTTTCACTGTCACCATTAATAAATTATGCACAATAATTCAAATGAATTCAAATTGAGGGTTTTAATAGTGAATTTCGTTTAAAAAAAATTGAATTGTTCTATAAAACCTTCCATTTTGAAAATTATTTCATTTCTTCAAAATGAAAAATTGAATTCTATCAATTAATACCTTTCCACACACAGAAAATTGGCAAAACGAAATTTGAGTTTCTAACACTAGGCTTACCTTACTTCGGTAATAATAGGAGAAAAATAAATTTAAAAAAGAAAAAAGAGCTTACAGAGATAGGCAACTCTAGGATTGTCCTTTTCAACCTCATTGGCAACACGGAGAATGGGAGCAATAACAGACATAGAAGAGGGAACAAGCTCACTATCAAAGGCAGAAGTATCCTCATCAGGCAACTTGAGGATCATAGTCTGAGCCCTTCTCATTTTCCGAGAAAGTGAACGAGGCGGGCCGCCCTCGTTCTTGGTCCCGCTGGAGCTCGCCATCTGTTACACCAATCAAAATTAATAATCACAGCAAAAGCCAGAATAATAAAAATAACTCCTCCAGTTTGAGTATTGAATATTATGTTAGGGCAATGGTTAGTTTTTTTGGTATAAATGAGAGAAGCCATTTTTCTTTATTTTTGGCTCTTTATGGAAAAAGAAGAGTGAGAGAGAGATGCTTTGGACGTGAAGTGGGGCAAAGTGATTGCTCTGATAACAAGAAAAGAATGAATCTCCTTGATTTCAGGTAAGTTTTAGTGCTTTTGCTTTTTCAATGAACAAATTAACAGCCGAAAACTGTCTGCTTTTTTTGTTTTGTTTGTGCTCTTTGCAGCGGGAGAGACAACTCTGTTTCTTTTAGGCGGGCTTTTAATCTGTACTAGACTTTGTCTTCACTCCATTTTTATTTTGGGATATTATAAATATTTTATAATCTGTACTAAAATACTTTTCAAATTCATGGTATTTAAAAAAAATAATTTTTACGGCCCGACCGTTTTGTAATTGCAAAATATGGTGCCCATTTTCATACTATCACTCGACAAAAAAAAAAGCCCTTCTATCAAGCATTGCTGCTTGCATCGTGACTCGAGAAGCCTCTTATCCGTTAAAAATTCTATAAATTTTATTTATTTTGCAAAAAAATTAATTTAATAGTTTTAAATTATTTTTAATATTTAATTAATATTATAAATTAATTAATTAATATTAACAAAAAATTAATTTCTAAAATTATAAAATATTTAAAATAAAATAAAAAATTTATTTAATCAATTAAATTTTGTTGATTTCAGAAAAATCTATTTAATAATGTTTTAAATTATTTTTAAGAATTTAATTATAATATTATAAATCAATTAATTAATATTAACAAAAAAAATTTAATTTCCAGTTAGAAAATAAAAAATATTTAAACGAAAATAAGTTTTATAATTGTTTATGAGATTTTTTTCTATTTGATTAGCAAATATTAACATATATAAATTGTTTTGCAAAAACAATATCAATATACAAACTAATATATATTGTTATATATTTATATATATTACATATAACAACGTATATTAGTAAATTTCTAATAAAATATCAATATACAAATTAATATATATTGTTATATATTGATATATGCTACATATAACAGCATTTATTAGTTGATTTGCAAAAAAATATTAACATACAACTGATATATATTGTTATATATTTATATATGAATGGTATCTGAGTAATCAGATAAGGCTTTAAGAGATGGACTATAGTCTAGCCTTGAAACAACATAGAAATAAAAATTATAGATACATACATATAGAATTAATATAAATTGGTATAAAACCGTATTAAGAAAACATAAAAATTAAATGGTGGAATGCCTCCAGAAATTCCACTAATGGATTAAAAGTAAAAGAATGAATTCTAAAAAGAAATAATAGTGGTATTGGACCTAAGCTGACCAGTTCCTTTGGAGCCCAAAAGACTCACCATCAGGCCCTTGTCGCAGCTGCAAAGACTGCAAATGAGTATGAAATGATTTTGTCAACAAATAGTTGATTCCATCCCATCCACTTCTGAAACTAGGAAGCCTTGTTCCTCTGGATCATCTAGTAAAACCCATTCAAAAAGATCTAAAGACCATTCAAAAATATCTAAAACCCATTCAAAGTCTAAAGCCCAATCCAGAAGAAAATAACTTTCCTCTTCTTCGGCATCCTCTATGTCACCCATGACATCCTCATCCATTAATAAGATATCTTAATCTGATTTAGATTATATGTAACACCCTTATATCTTGCATATGTATAATACATACACTCTGTATATTTAAAATATGCATATATAATATAAGAATGTCACAATTTCACTCATTTACAAACTACCATAATTATAAGAAATTATTTTAAATCCTTAAAATGTACTTTGATATATAAATGAAAATATACATAAGCAAATTAGTTACTATAAACACATATTTTAAAGAAAAATCTCTGAAAAAATTCGCCAGAGTTTTTCTGCTTTTCGAACATTTCCCAACAATCAATTTAACACAACATGTATAAGGATTTACACTCCCAATATTCATCAACCATATCTTCACCACTCTACAATATTTCTCATAATACTTAAACATAAATATATATCAATATATATAATATTTATAGCCTATAACATTAAGCCAAATACTTCAAAATTTACATCATTTTAACATATACATACATAATGTATAAATTTACAACAAGTTTCATAAAATAAGATAAATACATTTATGTAGTTGGCTCTGGTCCATGGTAGCCTCTTCAAAACTCCAAATGCAATCAACCAAAATCTATACCTGACTAGATCTAGTAGAACTCTGCAGGCCCTCCGGATTAACCTTGTCACCTACGCGATAAATTTCAATCATACTAAGCTAAAAGTCTAGAGGTATATACTCTAGTACTAAAAATAATATTTCATATATAATGCTATAAAATGCAATATGCTCAAATGTCAAGCAACATTCACACAATTTTATTAACATATCAATCATCCACACCCATTGGGCCCAAAAACTCTTACATATTGGTCTAATTTTAAAAATATTCTCTTAGTCTATCTCAATCATCATGACACCAGCATGTTTCACCCCATGATATAATAATATTTGTAACATCAACATATCTCATCCGAGGGCATAATAATATCTGTGACACCAGTATATCTCATTCAAAGGCGTAACAATCTCTGTGTCACCAGTATGTCTTACCCGAAGGTATAATAACATCCAACAACAATTCTCCATAAATAAATTATATATAAGGTAAACATGCAATCACTTTTTTTAATGTTCCATTTCTCTCATGTTTTTCCACATTTCACTTTCTTTTTCCAATTTTTCAATCATAATTAACACCATCATTACATACATTGTAAATGTGGCTCCTTCCACAATTTAATGCATAATTTACACTTTTCACAATTCATACGTATTGTTATTCTAAGCCACTCTTAAATGGCTTATCATACCATAGTCAAATCATATTAGCATTATTACTTCAAACAATGCCTAACACATATTTATCATGTAATATCCCAATTTTTGGTGTATATTAAAATAGTAAATATGAATGATTAAATAAGTGTGATGGGTAGAGAAATATTAGATAAATATATATAATAGATGTAATATATATATTATACTTGAAATATATGTGAAATATAAATTAAATATATAAGACATATACATATACCTAGAATATACATTACATATATATTAAGTATTAATTGGCGTAGAAAAAGTTGATAATAATAATAATAATAATAATAATAATAATAATAATAATAATAATAATAATAAGAGAAAGAAGAGAAAAGTCAAAGAAATAAGGAAGACGATTGGTGGAGAGATAATTAAATTAATTAATATATATTATTTTATATATAAAGATAAAGATAGGAATTTAAAAGAAGTATTTCTTCTTCTTCTTCTCCATTTTGAACGTGAGCTTTTCAAAGGGAGTGGGGAGAGTGTAATTTTCTTCTATACATCAAATTTAAAAGAGATTTCAAGAAGATTTAAGAAGACTTTAAAGGTTTATTGAGGAAATCAAGTAAGTATTTCTCATTTTTAAGCTTGATTTCTTTCATTTTTGAATTATGTGAGTTTTGAGATTTTGATGGAGGATTTTATAATTGTTAATATGAATTGTTTTGAAGTTTTTTTTGATATATATATTGTAACATCCATATACTCTATATAAGTACTATACATATACCCTGTATTCATACAATACATATATAAAATATAAGGATGTCACGTTTCAGTATTATTTAAATCCCTTACTTTAGTTCCGTAACAATGATACATTTTTAATTAAAGAATATTTACAAAACCATTATACTTTTGATTATATTACATATATAAATTACATTGTCTTTTCCGAAATTCACTTATGTACATATACATTTTTATCAAAATACAGAATAATAATATTGTACATGTATGCACCACCTTCTAGTTGGTCTCGAAATACTCTTACTCTTCTCGTGGCACAGCTATTTGACTCCCAGATCAACCATCTACTCACCTGCGCGATTTACACAACCGCGCTAAGCTCGAAAGCTTAGTAGTACAAATAAATATTATGTACATACATTATAGAAATTCATACTCACATACTAACGTCATTTATCATCATATTCTTATCATGTTTTTTTTTCCATTTTCAATGCACTTTCCATAACTTTTCACAAATTTCATAATTTATATATATCTTTAACATTAGTCACAATTCGATGGCTTATCATAATATTCATGAAACAATACACACAATTTTCACATCCATATACGTATTACACATCTCATTATATTTCTATAATCTCATTTTCAATATCAAGATTTAGCTCTGGTCAAGTCTTTCAATAATTCATTTCTCATCATTTAGCATATTTTCTTAAGCCACATTCCTTTTCAGTAATTTATTCATGTATTATTATCATATCATTCCATGATCACCATCATATATCTCATAACATTATATCATAATACATTGTTCAATTATTCCACAATTCACAATTCACATATAAACAAACACAAGCATGGGCCCAAAAGAATCTAATATGCTATTCAAATTCCAGAGTTACTGTTTTGGTCTATAATGACACCATGTGTCTAGCCCCGTAGGCAATATATCAATGTAATAATCCAACTAGGTCTGAGCTTACGATCCGGTCATTTCACCCAGCCTAGCTTCAAGGACTTATTTTTGAGGCTTACGACCTGTTTATTTCACCTCAAAAATATTTTCACAGTGACGCCCAGCGTCTAACCCGTAGGCAAATCATAGGCATGCCGCCAAACACAGAACTCTAAAAATTGAATAACATACTAGGCACATAATTTATTCATATTTCTCATTTATATCGATATCAATTCATCACTAATGTCTTTACATACCATCTTTAATGTATACATAACAAATTACGTTACTCATACGTTTTGGGACATTATCATATTTTGCACATAGTTCACATTACATATAATGCATTTGTAACATTATACGAATCATAGCATATTACTCATGCACCAACAATGTAGTAAGTAACTTAACACATTTTCTAACCAAATGTGTTAAGTCCAAATGCCATGCAAACATAAGCAATTATTCCAAGTTTGTACTTACCTTATGAAACACTCCAAAATAAGCTTTAAAACTTTCTCTAACCTTTTCTTCCAAGTTGCCCTTCATCACTAAGGTTAGGCAAACTACTCTCTCTCAATGCCTATACCAAATGTGATCATAAACAACCATTTAGTATCACATTATAAGGCATTCTTAACATTTTAATCATTTCAATAGGAATTTCAAATGAAAAACAAGAAAAAAAGTTATTCTTAAGTGACACGCCCAACAACACGGGCGCATTAATGACCGTGTCATTAACTCATTCATACAAAAGCATTGACACGTCCAATGACATGGGCGTGTCACTGCCCGTGTCATTCATTCTGCCTTACAGAAACTTTGACATGCCCAACAACACAGGCATGTTCATGGCCATGTCAATTATCTTATCACACAGTAGCCACGACATGTCCAAAGACATGGTTGTATTAATGGTCGTGTCATCAATGTTAAACTCAGCATCGTTGATACGCCCAACGACATGGCCATTAAACTGCCCGTGTCAGGCAAAAGTTATGCATTTCAAACTCTCAACCATATAAACACAATCATTCCAAAATCAATACTACAACACCCTTAATCATCATCTTAGTTTATATTCATAATTCACCCATCAATTCAACACTTATATAACTCCATCATATCATAATAATAATCATTATATAATTCATTTATACAATCATCCATGTATCAATTTACTCAATTCCCAACTCATTTATACTAAACCCTTACTCTTTTCCTTATCACCCTTATTCCTCAATTTCAACTACTCATCATCATCCTCACAAATAATTATATTTTCATCATCTAAGCACCAACTCAACATATATATATACTTCAATATTTCATTATCATCATAATATTCAATTAATCATCACTTTCTCTCACTAACCATATCACATATAAACTCAAAATCTATAAAAATCAACTCAAGAAAAAGAACACTTACTTGAATTCTTTGCCAAATCTTTAATATCCACCTTCAATTCTCTTAAGACTCTTATGAATTTGGTGTGTATATGAATAAAATCAAACTCTTCTCTCTCTCTCTCTATTCCTTCGCTCAAAGAGGAAGAAGAAGAAGAAAGAAAGAAAGAGAGAAAGCTCTCTTTTTAATCTTCATCCTTATCTTATATATATATATATATATATATAATATAATTATTTCCACCTAAAATTTTCCCACCAATAATATTTATCCTTCTTTTGACTTTCATTTCTTCTTTTTCTCTTGTCATTATTATCATTATCATTATCATTATTACTATTAATTAATTATTTAAAATTTACTTTTTCTACACCAATGTATACATCATGTATATATGGTGTATATGTTGATATATGTATATGTCTTATATATTGTATTTATATTACCCATATATTTCAAATACAATATCTATAACATCCTTCATACATATCTATCTCTTATTATATTTTCTTTACCTATTTCACCAACATACTCTCTCATAACTACTATTCCAAAGTACATAAAAAATCGGGATATTACAATTCTCTCCCCCTTAAATAATTTCGTCCTCGAAATTATCCAATAATGTAATAATCCATCCTTAACAAAATATCATCTTAAATTTTCATATGAAGTTAAACATATTATCAAATTATTATTTCATCAAATCACATAATCTCTACTCTCCCCCTTAGGGTCAATCATCTTCTCCCAATTTCATAACTCATCACTATTTTTTTTTGGTAAAGGTGGACGGTACCACCTCAGATTTTTATTAAAAATATCTAATGTATGGAAGGCCCATACTATCAGTCAATACAATGCCCTTAATAAAGTTGGGCAAAGAAATAAAAGAATTAAAATTTCTAGAGACTCTATTAATTCTACCATAGTATGCTAAATGGTGGGCAGCACTATTTGCTTCCCTGTGAACATGAGTAATCGCAGAGGAAGAATTGGACAGGAGCTCTTTTACCCGTTGAAATGGAGGCAAGGAATTAATATTCGAATAAACATGATGAACCAGCTGAAGAGAATCAACTTCAACCTGCAGAGAAATGTGATCAAACTGAATATCACCTAAAGATAAACACCAACCCAAGCCAATAACACATGCTTTAGCTTCAGCATCAAGAGGATTAGCTGTCTGAAAAATAAAAGCATATCCCGCCCGAAAGAAACCAGACTCATCCCTTATTATCGCACCTCCCGATGAGAGACTAGGAGTGTATGAGGCGTCGATGTTGAGCTTCAAAGAACCCTGAAGTGGTTTCTTCCATGAAATTAACGTCGGGCTAGGTTTCTTTAAACCAAAGCCGGAAGGGAGAAAATCCGTAGCAATGGGAAGAGGAGAAGCAAATTTATCAGTTGAATGAACAATCCCCCAATTAAATAATAGCCTCGATATCTGTGTTTCCACTATGAAGACAAAAAACGTCCCAGACCCCCAAACACAGCTACAATAAGTAGACCAGACAGAAAAGAGAATAATCTGAGGTATTAACTTACATAATTTACTCCTCGTGTTTTTACCAGCTGCACTCAGCCACCAACGACAAAGCTGCTCACGAAGATTAGTCGGTTGTGCACTACAATAGGGAAGCAAGTGTGCATCATAATATCTCCAGATTTTGGCAATTGGAGAACATGAATAAAAAATGTGACTTTCTGTCGCAGAACTTGCCATACAAAAAGGGAAAAAGGAAGTCAACTGTATCCCAATTTTTTGTAAGTTACATGGCAAAGGAATGGCAGAATTCAAGAGCCTCCAAGTGAAAACTGAAAACTTTAAAGGCACTGTGGAATCCCAAATAGAACGTCTGGAAAGAGTACTCCCACGTTTAGGCCGAACTTGTTCATAGGCAGTAGCCAAACTGAATGTACCATTACCACTTCCTTTCCAAATAACCATCTCATTAATGAAATCAAAATCATCTCCATAAATATCATGAGTGTGACACAACCTCTTCCAAATACATGAGTCTGTTTGTAAATATTTCATATTCCCTTGCCTATGGTATTTTCGAAACATATAATCCGCCCAAAGAGTATTTCGGGATAAGTATAGCCAAAGCAACTTTAGAGAGTAAGCATTCTGAAGAGTTACCAAGGAATGAACACCCAAACCGCCTTCATGAGTAGGAAATAAAAACTCGGAATACCGAACCCAATGGCGACGATGCACAGAAACATCACTACTCCAGAAAAATTGCACAAATTTCCTCTCAAGAGCAGTAATCACAGACTTCGGAAGAAGCATAGCCCCCATTGTATGAATGGGAATAGAACTCAGTACATGTTTAATGAGCACCAAACGTCCCCCAGGAGATAGAAACCTCTTCAACCATCCCTGCAATTTCTGATCAATTTTACCAAGAAGATCCTTACAATAAGCCATCCTGTTGATGCCCTGATAAATGGGAGCACCAAGATAAGTGAATGGCAGAGAGTTTCGCAGAATAGAAATAATCTCCTCAAACTTATGAATTACAGAAGAAAGAACTTTATCTGAGCAGAAAAAAGCACTCTTCTCAAAGTTAATTAATTGACCAGATGCTGCCTGATAATTCAACAGAAATTTCCGAAAGTTCTTCAAAGATCTTACATCACCACCAATAAAAACCAACAAATCATCTGCAAACGCTAAATGAGATATTAGCGGACAATTTGTAGGGAGAGATAGTACCTTGCGACATAAGATAATTAAGCCCACAGGAAAAAGCTTCAGAAGCCAGAATAAAAAGAAGAGGAGAAAGAGGATCTCCTTGTTTTACACCGCGCCGAGGCTGGAAAAAACCACCATTAACCAGAATAGATAGATGTGTAGCAGACAAATGATTCATAATAATTTTGATGAACATCTGCGAAAACCCAAACTTAGCCAAAACCATCTGTAAAAAATCCCAAGAAACTCTATCAAATGCTTTGGCCATATCCAATTTAATTGCCAAATTATGCCCCCTAGTTTTTTTATCAATGTCATGAATCATTTCATTTGCTAACATAATCTGTGCATGAACAGAACGCCCTTTCAAAAAACCCGCCTGTTCCTTAGAAATTAAAATTTCCATAAGAGGGGCCAATCTATTAGCAATGATGCGAGTGCACACCTTGCTCACAAAAGTAGCGAGGCAAATAGGACGATACTGACTAAAATTAACAGGAGCATCCTTCTTTGGTATGAGAATTATTTGAGCACTGCTGAAAGCTCGCGGAATGGGAACGCCCAGAAAAAACTCCTTCACAGCACTGCAAACATCCCACCGAACAATATCCCAACACTGTCTGAAAAAACAACCATCAAAACCATCCGGACCAGGAGCACTGTCCGGGTTAAGTTGCCACACTGCAGCCTTGATTTCCTCATCTCCAGGAATAGCCTCCAGGCGCTGATTATCTAAGTCTGAAACAAGGCACGGAATATGCTCAATAAGCAAGTCTACTTTATCTGAATCCCAGTCATTGTCTCGATAAAAAAGGTTTTGAAAGTATTGAACAGCTTAGCTTCTCTTCCAATACTCTCTTAATCAAAAAGTCTAACACCATCTAAATTTTCTATAACATTAATTCGATGTAGCTTCCTACGGATTTTGACATAATTATGATAGAATCTTGAATTAGAGTCACCATCCTGCAACCAATTAATGTGCACCTTCTGCCTCCAAAAAATTTCCTCCAATTTAAGCTTTTGTAGAAGAGTGGTCTGCATATCTTGCCAACTCTTAAGGGTAACCTCCGAAGAGTCTTGAAGATAAAGCTGTTCAGCCTCTAAAGCATCCTTTTCCGCCTTCTCAATATCCTTAAAAAGATGACCAAAATGACTTCGGTTCCATTGTCTAATAGCTATCTTCAATGAACGAAGCTTAGTAAACAAACCCCACATGCCTCCCCCAGAGAAACTAGAATTCCAATGTTCATTAACCATAGGAAGAAAAGAGTCATTCATCAACCACATGTGCTGAAATTTAAAAGCTTTCTGCACTCTTCTACCATCATTTAAACAACTCAAAAGAATAGGAGAGTGATCAGACGTAGTTTTCCCTAAATGAGAACAACCAACCGAATCAAAAGCATCAAAAAATTCCACATTAGCAAGAAGCCTATCTAACCTCTCCCAAACCCTACCATTAGCACGAATTCCTGTCCAAGTATATTCACAACCCTGATAAGGAATATCAATTAAACTGCAATCATCAGAACAACAAACAAAGTCTTGCATGCCCATTAAATCCGGAGAACTATTCCCTTTGTATTCAGAAAGAGATTTCACAATATTAAAATCTCCACCCACAAGCCAAGGTAAAGAACCAAGCAAAGAAACATCTCGTAAAGAATTTCAAAGCATAGATCGAGAAGTCCACGAATGGTAACCATAGACTGCAGACAATCTAAACTGAAAACTTCCCAAGTGAAAAAACACATCACAGGATAAAACTTGAGCATCCTGACGAAACTGAGTTAAAGTAAACATATAATCATGCCAAAAAATCCAGATCTTGTTATCTGTAGAAGAATGAACATTACGAAAGCCTAACTTAGCAGCCATCTGGACACTTTTAGAGACTACAACCATGGGTTCCAGCACAACTAACAAACCAATATGATGAGTAACACACAAATTATGTAACCGAGTTAAAGAAGAAGAAACTCCCCTGACATTCCAGAATAAAAGATTCATTGTAAAGATTGGTTATGAATGACAAAAGATATAGAGATATGAGCATCTTTGGAAGAAGTCTTCTGTCCCTTTCGTTTTCGCCCAGCTTTAGCTCTGGTAACCATACGAAATCCATCGTCATTATTAGCCGTCTCTGCCTCCAAAACAGTCTGAACAGAATTCAATTTTCTATCAATAGAAGTACCAATATTTTTCCAATCACTACGTTCCGGAATTGCAGAAGTAGGAGCATCCCCATCTGAAAGAAGCTCAAATAACTCAGAATCAACAGCATCACCAGGCCTTTCAGAATCACTTATAATCGGGACTTCTGACAAATGCTTCTCAGGAATAATACCACCAATACCAGTGACATCAGCATCTTCATTCACAACAACTTTTGTAAGGACAACATGAGATTGGTTAATTCGAGTATCATCAATAAAATCAAGTGGAACAGTATCTTTAGCAGAAACAGAGGCATCACGAACAGAAGCATCAAGAACAGAGGCATCAGGAGCAGAAGCATCAGGAAGAGTATTATCTAAATCAGGCACAACAGTTTTATCAGGGATAGGGGCATCAGGAACAGAAGTATCTGAACCAGGAACAATGGTTTTAGGGACCCGCATTTTAGCAAATGGTTTAACAGCATGCTGCGGAATAGAATCATTAATAGGAACTGCATTCTCCGCAGGAATAGCTGTACAGGAACCTCTAGCATGCCCCAATTTGCAACAATGATTACAATATGCAGGTAAGTTCTCATACAAAATGGGTTGAAAAAATCCTGAACCAGCATTGTCAATCCAAACCCGATCAATTAACTCCTGCGATAAATCTACTTCCACACAAACACGCGCAGCAGAAGGTCTAATTAATGATGTAGTTGCAGAATCAACTTTTAAAGGCTTCCTAATTAAAGAAACAATAGGAAACAAAGCTTTTTTAGAAAATAGATGAATGGGTAATCCTTCCAGAGTAATCTAGGCAGGAATAATAGGGCAATCAACCTCTGAATGATAATCTGGTGTCCACTTAAAGATTCTCATTGTAAAACCTTGAAAATACCACAGCTGTCGCATCCAGCATCTTAAATAATCCTCCTCTAAAATAAAATTCAATAACACATGTTTATCATCAAGGAGACCCAATTGAAAATCTCCCATAAAACCCACGGAATCAATTGACTTCTTAAGGGATTTCATGCCAGGTCGTCCTGAGGGGAAATAACCAATCAAAGCAAAGGTAAAAGGCCGGGACAGATCAGCAACCTCATCCTTAGAAAAACTAATAGCAGGCACTCCCTTATATTTAAAAGATTGCTTATGATCCAAACAACCTTCATGATTCAATTCCGCAAAGGATCGATTAGCAGAAGAGGAGCCTAATCGTAAAGTGTCAGCAAAAGAGCGGCGCGCCGACCCAAGAGGGGCCACTGCCGGAGCTTCAGACGTTGCCATGATAGAGGGGAAATTGCACTCGCCAAAACCCTTAATCCAAAGCAAACTCCAAGCTAAACAATCAAAACACTCATCACTATATATATATATATATATTATTTTCTAAACAAAGCAATCATGATAACTCATTACATTACTAATCAAATTATCATTAGATCAGAATTACTTCATCTTATTAGTATTTATATGCCTCACCCATCTATTATGCTCAAGATATTTTATCACTTCATCATTTTATAAATATACTCTCTTAACCTTAAATTTAAAGGTTATTGAATTATATCTTAACACTGACTATCCCGTCATCACAGTCATTTTCAGAATTGTATCATTGTTTATCTATCTCTTTCTTATATTTATCAATAGACACTTGTCAAACCTTAATTGAAAACAATTTTTTTATTTCCGATACACTTAATTCTTTTTTTTTAACATGTTCTTCACTTAGCATTAACATTAATACAATACCTTTAATCTTACTTTACTGATAATCAACTTTTTTTCTGTTATAGTCATTTACAACTATCAGAATATTATATCATATACAGTATCACATATCTCTCACGCTCTTAATACAACTATACATAATAAATCTCAATAATGATTTGCAACCTTAGCGAAATTTAGATCAATTGATCTAACTATCACTATATACCAACGTTGCAACCTTATTCGATTCAAGCCAATAATTAACTTATTTAAACTTATCATTATATTTCAATATATAACCTACCTCTATTAGGTCAAACTTATATTCAAATTCTGGTCTCTTCGGATCCATCATTTCAACTTTCTGAAATTAATGATTATTTATAACAAATCACTTCAAATTATTTTTCAATATTCATATTTTTTTCCTATTATCTCTATACAATTTCTACATAATTCTCATGATTAGCTCATACCATATTCATTACCCATAGTTCATTCACTTAAACATCATTTCCATCAACTTATTCACATTATCCCATTTTTTAACATATTCAATATAAGTCTCAATCACATTTTGTAATTTCTCCCATTTATCATCTCCTTACATTTTCATACCATTACAATACTTACATAATCACTTTCCTATCACATTATCCATAACTCATTACATTTTCACAATTCTCTTCTCTTTCCATACTTTCTATAATTACTAACATAAAATTATAAGATACAACTATACAAACCATAAATCTTGACCATGTTTCTTGAAGCATAACTATCAATCTCACCAAAACTATCCTACGGTCATGTCATCTCAGGCTCATGCCCGTGGATAACAAAACTAATCGGCCAATATACTAAACAAATCATACGGCCATGGCATATTAATAGTCACGCCTGTGGCTTATAAATCAATATTGCCCCTCTATCATTCTTCTTCAAACATTTCCCATCACAATGCTAAGTTTGTATCGTAAAGATCACATATTCATTCTCTAAACTTTTGCTACACAAAGAGTTAACACATTTCAACTATGTTTCAAAGCAATTTACTCTTGATCACTTGATCATCATTAGACTAACTCATATTTCAACAATATTATCATTAACATCTCTTACATATACACATTCGTTCATATGCAAATTTTACACAATTTCCATTTATTACTCCATTTCTAATCTATCTCTTACAAAAATTTCAATTCATTATACTTCCCTTTTTCCTTACAATCTCTTATTATACACATATACATAGAACATTTCCACACGCATATACTTTGGGCCCAAAACATTATACAATCATCAAGTTCGGTTATTACAATAACAATTTCATCGTCCAGTGTTACTCGAGTCCATTCTCACTCTCAATTTCATCACATAGTCTAGCTCTATGCAGGTCAAGACCTAATCTCTTTTAGGTCTACTAATACATGTAATATCATTCTCAATATCACTGGACAAGTAATTGTATAAAGTAATAAACACATAACAACATTTTTTTATGCATTTATCATACCCTTCATATCTATTTTCATCATTTCCAATCCAATTACCTAAAGTAACTCATTTTCACTTGCTTAATCATTTCCCTTTAGTTCATAACAAATTTTTTTTATTATCAACCACATTACACATTACATAAAACTTTCATAAGCAATATTATTCATTCTAAATAGCTCATATGTTTAATATACATTAAACTATCAGTATCTAAGTAATCCTCATTAAAATTCTATTAAAACTCCAAACTGTCAACTTACTACTTTACTTAAACTTCAATCTACTAATCTCATTATTTTTTTAATATTTAACTTTAAAAACATTATTTATATAGTAATATAACATCAAAACACATCATTTTCACAATTATAAAAGCCCATTTCAAAAATTCAAATTTTACATATTACTACCATTAACATGAGCTTTAACAACACTCAAGCATATCACATTTCTAACATTAAAATCACAATATTTGCATTAAAACAATACTAATATATCTCCTCACATTAACCAACATCATCTATTTTTAAAAACCTTAACTTTACATAACTAAACCCTAAATTTTCACACATTGTCCATATCAATCAACCAACTCAATATTCCCCCACACTCTCTTCATTTTAATATCATATCTACCCATTTTAACAATCAAACAATATTTTCTCTCTCTAGCAATCCAAACATAGTCTTTATTAGAAAGAGAACCAAGCTTTAGAGAAGATGTACTTACTTAAATCTTGATGATTTTTTTTAACTCATTTCCAACATTATTCTCATATTCATTCTCTTATAACCTATTTCATAAACACATTTCAATAATCAATAATTTCAAAATTAGTTTTACTTAAGTAAACTCCAATTCTTTAATTTATCAATTAAACTTATACAAATTTTTCCATATCATTTCTTTCTCTAGCTTTACTTTCATGTAAAGCCTCATTCACACACTATCATCCAACTCATGTAATTCAAATACGTCACATTATAAATCACATAATGCCACATCCGAGACCAACCTAGGTGTTAATGCATATGCATGTATCACAAGTTTCATTTTTTCAAAAATTTCCATCTCTTTTTTTTAAAAAAAAAAATCTCCTTAGGTTGAGAATCTCAAACCTAAGCTCTGATACCAAAATAATTGTAACAGCCATATACTCTATATAAGTACTATACATATACCCTGTATACATACAATACGTATATAAAATATAAGGATGTCACGTTTCAGTATTATTTAAATCCCTTACCTTAGTTCCATAACAATGATATATTTTTAATTAAAGAACATTTACAAAACCATTATACTTTTGATTATATTACATATATATAAATTACATTGTCTTTTCCGAAATTCACTTATGTACATATATATTTTTATCAAAATACAGCATAATAAAATTGTACATGTATGCACCACCTTCTAGTTGGTCTCGAAATACTCTTACTCTTCCCGTGGCACAACTATTTGACTCCCAGATCAATCATCTACTCACCTGCACAATTTACACAACCGCACTAAGCTCGAAAGCTTAGTAGTACAAATAAATATTATATACATACATTATAGAAATTCATACTCAGATATTAACGTCATTTATCATCATATTCTTATCATGTTTTTTTCCATTTTCAATGCACTTTCCATAACTTTTCACAAATTTCATAAATTATATATATCTTTAACATTAGTCACAATTTGATGGCTTATCATAATATTCATGAAACAATACACACAATTTCCACATCCATATACATATTACACATCTCATTATATTTCCATAATCTCATTTCAATATCAAGACTTAGCTCTGCTCAAGTCTTTCAACAATTCATTTCTCATCATTTAGCATATTTTCTTAAGCCACATTCTTTTTCAGTAATTTATTTATGTATTATGATCATATCATTCCATGATCACCATCATATATCTCATAAGATTTTATCTTAATACATTGTTCAATTATTCCACAATTCACAATTCACATATAAACAAACACAAGCATGGGCCCAAAAGAATCTAATATGCTATTCAAATTTCAGAGTTACTATTTTGGTCTATAATGACACCATGTGTCTAGCTCCGTAGGCAATATATCAATATAATAATCCAACTAGGTTTGAGCTTACGACCTGGTCATTTCACCCAGCCTAGCTTCAAGGACTTATTTTTGAGGCTTACGACCCAGTCATTTCACCTCAAAAATATTTTCACAGTGATGCCCAGCGTCTAGCCCGTAGGCAAATTATAGGCATGCTGCCAAACACAGAACTCTGAAAATTGAATAACATACTAGGCACACAATTTATTCATATTTCTCATTTATATCGATATCAATTCATCACCAATGTCTTTACATACCATCTTTAATGTATATATAACAAATTATGTTACTCATACGTTTGGGTCATTATCATATTTTACACATAGTTCACATTACATATAATGCATTTGTAACAATATACGAATCATAGCATATTACTCATGCACCAACAATGTAGTTAGTAACTTAACACATTTTCCAACCAAATGTGTTAAGTCCAAATTCCATGCAAACATAAGCAATTATTCCAAGTTTGTACTTACCTTATGAAACACTTCAAAATAAGCTTTAAAACTTCCTCTAACATTTTCTTCCAAGTTGCCCTTCAACACTAAGGTTGGGAAAACTACTCTCTCTCAATGCCTATACCAAATGTGATCATAAACAACCATTTAGTATCACATTATAAGGCATTCTTAACATTTTAATCATTTAAATAGGAATTAAAAATGAAAAATAACAAAAAGAGTTATTCTCAAGTGACACGCCCAACAACACGGGCGCGTTAATGACCATGTCATTAACTCATTCATACAAAAGTATTGACACGTCCAATGACATGGACGTGATACTGCCCGTGTCATTCATTCTGCCTTACAAAAACTTTGACACACCCAACAACACGGGCGTGTTCATGGCCATGTCAATTATCTTATCACACAGTAGCCATGACAAGTCCAAAGATATGGCCGTGTTAATGGTCGTGTCATCAATGTTAAACTCAGCACCGTTGACACTCCCAATGACATGGTCGTATCACTAGCCGTGTCAGGCAAAAGTTATGCATTTCAAACTCTCAACCATATGAACACAATCATTCCAAAATCAATACTATAACACCCTTAATCACCATCTTAGTTTATATTCATAATTCACCCATCAATTCAACACTTATATAAATCCAAAATATCATAATAATAATCATTATATAATTCATTTATACAATCATCCATGTATTAATTTACTCAATTCCCAACTCATTTATACTAAACCCTTACTCTTTTCCTTATCACCCTTATTCCTCAATTTTAACTACTCATCATCATCCTCACAAATAATTATATTTTCATCATCTAAGCACCAACTCAACACATATATATACTTCAATATTTCATTGTCATCATAATATTCAATTAATCATCACTTTCTCTCACTAACCATATCACATATAAACTCAAAATCTATAAAAATCAACTCAAGAAAAAGAACACTTGCTTGAATTCTTTGCCAAATCTTCAATATCCACCTTCAATTCTCTTAAGACTCTTATGAATTTGGTATGTATATGAACAAAATCAAACTCTTCTCTCTCTCTCTCTCTCTCTCTATTCCCACGCTCAAAGAGGAAGAAGAAGAAAGAAAGAAAGAAAGAGAGAAAGCTCTCTTTTTAATCTTCACTCTTATCTTATATATATATATATATAATATAATTATTTCCACCTAAAATTTTCCCACCAATAATATTTATCCTTCTTTTGACTTTCATTTCTTCTTTTTCTCTTGTCATTATTATCATTATTATCATCATTATTATTATTAATTAATTATTTAAAATTTATTTTCCTACACCAATGTATACATTGTGTATATGTTGATATATGTATATGTCTTATATATTGTATTTATATTTCCCATATATTTCAAATACAATATATATAACATTCTTCATACACATCTATCTCTTATTATATTTTCTTTACCTATTTCACCAACATACTCTCTCATAACTACTATTCCGAAGTATATCAAAAATCAGGGTATTACATATATAATGATTTTATGGTTGAAAGTTGGATGTGATTGGATTTTGGTAAATTTTAGGGTTATGGGATGGATATGTGATTTTTGGGTTTGAGATGGAGGTTTCAATAATTGCTAATATGCATTGTTTTGATGTTGTTTTAATGTATATGAAATGTTTTTATGGTTAGTTGATGGAAAAGATATTGGTTGGTTGAAGTTTAAAGAACTTAGCAAAGGGTGAATTAGGGTTTTGAGAGGAATTGATTTAAGCATTGTGTAAATGATGTTGGATGGTGTGAAATGGATAATAATATGATGTTAATGGTTTATTTTCACTTATAATATGATTTAAGAATGAGGAAGGTGAAATGATAAAATCAAAGTGAAGAAGGGAATTAGTGAATTTGGAGTTGAAAAATTGAATTGGGCTTGGAGTTAGCATTCTCAAGATTAGTATATACTTTGATAGCCTTTACATTGATTGCATTTGAATTTACTTAGCATATTGTGAATTGTGAAAATATGCTAAGTTACTTTGATATTGGAAGTCATGGTAAAAGTGCATTATTGTTTGTAAAATTGTATGAAATGCTTGAATTGTTGGATATTAAGTCATTGTAGAATGGCTAATATCGTTGTTAAGTGTAATTGGTAAAAGTGTATTTTGTGCACTTGGAATGGAAAGTATGTCACATTGGGAACATGTTAAGAAAATATACTTGAATAATTGAAATATGTGAAAATATATATAAACGGTATGTAGAATTTAGAAATGTGTGAAAATTCGTAATGATATGGAAATGAGATAAGAATGAAAATGATGAGATAAAGAATATGTACTTGTTGTAATATGTTTATAATGTATGATTGAGAATGATGATAATGTGATAGATTGTGATGTGTTGAGACATAAAATTAATATGTAAATATGATGATTTATGAGATATGTGAAGGTAATCATGGAATGATATGATCATATACATATGAAAATTCCTAAGAAGGAATGTGAAATGAGAAATATGCTAAATGATAAAAAAATGAGTTGTTGAAAGACTTGAGCCTAGCTAAGTCTTGTTAATGAAAATGGGATTATAAAAATATGATTTGATGAGATGAATAATTATGCAATGTGTATGTTGCCCTGCATAATAACTTGTTCTAGAAAATTGATATTGGAGATTATATAATGATGAGCTCAAGCAGAGTTGGGCTATGACCTGAGCAGAGTTGGGTCATGAGATTGAGGACCCGAGCAGAGCTGGGTTGAGAAATTAAAATAATTTTTCCCATGGGCTAGACACTAGGTGTCACAATAGACCAAATTAATTATTCTAAAACTTGATTATTTCGTAGGGAGTAGTTGGGCCCAACATGTGATGTGGTGTCGTGTCTTATAAAGTTTTGGTAATATTGCAATGAAATGATGAGATGAATTAAATGAGTTTAGTTGAGCAATGTGCTATGCTAGTAACGTGGCAACGAAATATTAAGTTGATGAATATGTGTGTGTGTGGTTATGATATATTTGTATATGAATTATGTGATGATGATGTTATTTGACATATATATATATATATATTTGAAGAATTAGAGGACGAATGATGAGTATTATGATGAATAATTATGTTTATATGAATTATAAGATAAAGGAAATGCAGAAATAATAGTGTATGTATTTTTAGTATATTGATAAAATATGAGTTGAAAAGTATACATGTGTGTTATTTAAATTGTTGTATGGTTTTAGTATGTACTACTAAGCTTTTGGGCTTTAATACGGTTGAGTGAATCGCATAGGTAGGAGAGTTATTATTCAGAGGGACCTAGACTGTGGATAATAATTGGTGACCTAGGGTGCCGCAAGACCAACTATGCTATTTTCATTCATGTATAGACATGGTTTAAGTATTTTTGTTTATGTATATTAATACATAGCACTTGTGTTAGTATATAAAGAATTATAATGGTTGTATATTTGTATACTTATAAAAGTATTTAATTATGACAAATAATGTTTTGAGTTATGAATGTGAATGTGTATTTATAAACTGGTGATTTGGAGAATGGGTTAAAACTGTATTTTGGGAATGTTTAATTTTATGCAGGTTGTGAACGACAGGTATTTTGGTAATGTCTGAAATATAGATAAAACTCTGACAAAAATTTTTCAGAGAATTTTATTAATAAATACTATTTTAATATATAATTATTAATATATACATTTGTTTATTTAATAACATTATGTTTTAAAGAATAAATTATATAATTGAAATTTTTATGAAATTTTCTAAAGACTGATATAGTGACAATCTTATATTCTGTATGCATATTTTACATATGCGGAAAATATGTACTGTACGTATATAAGGTATAAGGGTGTTACATATCAAACTCAAGTAACATCTTAAATGCAACAATGAGAGTCAAAACTCCACTCCACTCCAAACTCTCCTATTGCCCTTCACCACTTAGTTGTGAGAATTCATTTATACTCAATAACTACTCAAAATGTGAGTGTTTATAATGCATTAAAATCATACTTTTAGGTGTTTTAATTATTAAACATGAATTAAACATCATTCCTTCAATTTTATAAAATTTTTGCCCTAACTCTCTTTAATTTTGGAACACCAATCTAACCAAATTTAAATTTCAGTTTAAGTTTATTTTCATTATTAAATCATTTTCTAACATGATTTAAACAATTTAATCCAATTAACATCAATTCTTTAACAATTTTCCATTTAAACCCTAAGTCATCTTATTCTTCATCCAACTTACACCAAATCTAAACAAAACTAACCATTTAACCATAAAATCCTTGTCTATACATCAAATTCATATCTTACATACTCATTTCAACAATTATAACACAATCCATCAAATTTTCATATTTCACATATTCACACATCTTAATGAAACTTCAAAATTGTGAAAGAAAACTTATTAATTAGGAAGAAAACCACCAAAAATCACTTCAATCATTTGAAATCATTCCAAAATTTGGTGTTAGTGATGATGGAAGCTCTTCATCTCTTCCAACCATGAAGGTCGAACCTTGAAGAAGAAGAAGATAGTGAATAGGTTTTAATTTTCCTTGTTATTTTTACTAACAACATATATATTTAATTATTTAATTTATTTATTTATTTAAAAATTACAATTTTAATCTTCCATTCAAAATTATTTAATTTTTGCATTTTTTTTACTTTTTAACGTTTTACTGTTCATATTTAACTTTTACTATTTTAACTTTATATGTTATGTATATGTTCTTTATATTTCACACATACATTCCATATTTTCTCACTTCCAACACCTTATTTAACCCTCCAAATTATTTATTTAATTTAATAAAGTTAAATTTTTATTTTAATAAATTTTTCGGATGTTACATTATCTTCCTAGTAATGAAGATGATTGTTATGATGTGTTTACCACCTGTAAAAGAAAAGATAAAAATAAAAAGAAGTGAAAGGAAAAAGTAAAAAAGAAAAAGAAAAAGGAAAGTCTGAAAGGGAGAAAGAACATTATTCCTTGAAAACAGTAAAGGAACCAACCATCTACAATTTCAGACATGTGATGGCACAATATAGAGCAAATAGTACTGACAATGTACTATTTTTCTACAGTTCCAGACGTGTGAAGGAATAGTGTAAAGCAAATAGTACTGATAAAATACTATTCATCTATAGTTCAGATGCGTAATTTTACAAAGTAAAGTTCTCAACTGCTAAAGCCCTTTGCCTATTTATAGAAGCTCTTCAAAAAGCTTAGGCATAGTTCAATTATTAATTTTTCCATTGATCGGACATATATGTATGAATATTAGTCCATGTGCCAGGATTTTTTCTAAGCCTATCATATAGCGGCTTTATCAATCTATTTAGATTTGGATAAAAGTCTATAATATAATTTAAACATCCTAAGAATATCTGTAATTAGATTTTATTAAGGATTTTATCAAGAAACTTAGCACTAAAAGCCTTTATGGAAAGAAAAATTCTTAGCAGGATTACATTTTTTCTTATGAGAAAAGGTTAGAAATAATATTAAATAGGATTATAGAAATCCAATTTATTATAACAATTTGACTTATGGTCAACTAGTTAGTATTGTCCAAAAAGAAGGGTTGAAACTCTGTCAAGACATTAAATTGCAAAAATCTTTAAAGTTTGAAATGAGAAAAACTAAACAAGAATTAGGATCATTTTGTAAACAATTTGATTATAGTATAACTCAAAATTATAAGAATTGCTAAGGACAATGCTCTAAAAGTAATAAAAAAAATCTTATAAAAAGAATTATATAAGAAAGTCTAGTAAAGAAAATTATTATAAAAATTATAAATCTCGTAAACCTAGATAAACCAGTATAATTATGGAAACAAAAGGAACCTCAATTTACTTAAAGCACACTCAATATGTGAATTAGAAATTAATGTCCTAATTAAAGCAAAATCTGAACAACTTTATAATTTAAAGAATAATTTTCAATTACAAAAAATAAATAACCAATTACAAATAGATGTAATGCAAAATAAAATAAAACAAATAAAAATTCAAATTGAAAACGAATTATGTGCAGACTTTCCTAATGTGTTTGAGAAAAAATATGCATGTAGTGAAAATGAGATTAGTATATTAGATAATATGATGCCTGATAATCTAATATTTATGTTATAAGAAATAACACCTAGAAAGTATTTAATCTCAATAAAGTTAAAATTTTCTGCAAATTATATTATAAATACCATAGCTCTCTTTGATACATGAGCATATCCAAATTGTATAAAATATAGTTTAGTTTCTAAAAAAAATTCTAAAAACCGATGAAAAATTATCAACTACTAATAAATCTAAATTAAAAATTCTTAGTTAAACAGATGCTTCAATTATTAATCAAAATATAGAATTAAAAAATATATTTATCTTAATTAAATAAATTCATCATATGGTTATTTTATGAATACCATTTATAAATTTAATTACCCCTTATTCAGTAAAAGATGATAATATAACATTTAAATTAAAAAAATCAAAAGATTATATTTTCTTTCATAGAAAAACCTAAAATATGGATCTAAAGCAAATTGGGTCGTAATGGTTGAAGATGAAGATAATAAAACCCAATAGGAAGTCCAACAAGAAGTTGTAAAATATTGGGTGTCTCAATTAATCCAAACTCCAGAGGTGCTTCAAGCACTTTAAAATATGGGCTTCACGCTAAAATCATAATAGGCTACAGAAGCCTTAAGTAAAGCTCTTAAACCCTTCGTAAAAACTGAGATAAGAGAATTTTCTTCTTCAAAAATCCCGTCTCAAATTGTTTTAAAACAAGAGTTGGAAATGGCAAGACCCCCAACTCAAATGATTTCTTCAAATTTTCTTATAAAATCTAAATGGTTTACTAAATCATTTGTGGATACGGAATTAATAATAGAAGATGGATTTAATCAGCAAAATCCATGAAAAATTATTAAGTCAGTTTATCCAAGCAATTGGTTTTTTAAACCTTTTAATTTGTCAAAACCTCAAGAATTCTATCCAGCTATCCTTGAGGATACTAAATCAGTAAAAATTAAACATAATTATGATAAAGTTAATAAAACCATTATAGCCTATTTCTCGATCCAAATAAAGACAATTCTCCATCTTTCTGATTGGAGAAAACCTCTGTATATATCTGTACCCTTTAATTAGTGCATATATAACAATATATATCAGTTGATTTGCAATATATATAACAACATATATCTTACATATAATAACATATATCAGTTGATTTGCATAAAAATTAATATACAAACTAATATATCTTATTATATGTTTTTATATATATATATATATATTAAAATATGACAACATATATTAGTTAATTTGTAAAAGAAATATCAGTATATAATCAATATATGATGTTATATGTTCATATATATTATATATGATAATATATATAAGTTGAATTGTATAAAAAAAATTAATATACAAACTAATATCTATTTATATATGTTTATATATGTTACATATAATGACATATATTAGCTGATTTGTGAAAAAATATCAATTTACAAACCGATATATATTGTTATAGATTCATATATATTGCATTTAACAATATATATCAGTTGAATTGCAAAAAAAATATATATTAACATACAAATTAATATATGATATTATATATTCATATATGTTACATACAATGAAATTTATTTGCTAATTTGTGAAAAAAATATCAATATGCTAACTAATATATGTTGTTATATGTTTAAATATATTGCATTTAACAATATATATCAGTTGATTTGCAGTAAAATATCAATATACAAATATTAGTTGATTCGTAAAACAAAATATCAATCTGCAACTGATAGAGGTTGTTATGCGTTTATGTATATTGCATATAACAATATATATCGATTGATTTGCAAAAATAAATAAATATACAAATTAATATATGCTTATAAATGTTACATATAACAACATATATTAGTTTATTTAAAAAATATATATCAATATACAAATATATGGTATTATATGTTCATATATGTTATATATAACAACATATATTAGTTGATTTACAAAAGAAATATCAATATACAAACTAATATATATTATTATATGTTCATATATGTTGCATATAACAACATATATAAGTTGATTTGTAATAGAATATCAATGTACAAACTAATATATGTTATTATATATTTATAAATGCTACATCAATTGATATTACATATAATAACATATATAAGATGATTTGCAAAAAATATATATATCAATATACAAACTAATATATGTTATTATATGTTCATATACGTTGCATATAACAACATATATTAATTGATTTGCGAAAGAAATATCAATATACAAACTAATATATGTTGTTATATGTTTATATATATTACATATAACAATATATATCAATTGATATGTAATAAAATATCAATATAAAATTTAATATATGTTATTATATGTTCATATTTGTTATAAATAACAATATATATTAGTTGATTTTTAAAAAAGAAATATAAATATACAACTGATATATGTTGTTATATGTTTATATATGTTATATATAACAACATATATGAGTTGATTTGTAATAAAAATAAATATACAAATTAATATATGTTATATATTTATATATATTACATATAACAATATATATTAGTTAATTTATAAAAAAAAAATTAACATATAGCTAATACATACTATTATGTATTCATATATGTCATATAAAACAACATATATAAGTTGATTTATAAAAAAAAAATCAATGTACAAAATAATTATGCTATTATATCTTTATATATATTACATATAACAACATATATTAGCCGATTTGCAAAAAATATATTAATATACGAACTAATATATATTGTTATATCTTCATGTATATTGCATAAAATAATATATACCAGTTAATTTGTAATAAAATATCAATATATAAAGTAATATATATTATTATATATTCATATATGTTACATATAAACATATATTAGTTGATTTACAGAAGAAATATCAATATATAATTGATATATTATTATATGTTCATATATATTTTATATAACAATATATATCAACTGATTTGCAAAAGAAATATAAATATACAGCTAATATATATTGTTATAAGTTCATATATATTATATATAACAACATATATTAGTTGATTTGCAATAAAAAAAATAAATATACAAACTAATATATGTTTATATATGTTACATATATCAACATATATTAGTTGATTTGAAAAATATATATATATCAATATGTAATTGATATATGTTGTTATATATTTATATATATTATATATAACAACTTATATATCAGGTGTTTTGCCAAAAAAATATCAATATACAAACTAATACATGCTATTATATGTTCATTATATATAACAGCGTATATCAGTTGATTTACAAAAAAAATATTATTATACAAACTAATATATATTGTTATATGTTTATATATGTTGCATATAACAACATATATGAGTCGATTTGTAATAGAATATCTATAAACAAACTAATATATATTATATGTTCATATACGCTATATATAACAACATATATTGGTTAATTTGCAAAAAAAAAATATCAATATACAACTGATATATATTGTTATATATTTATATATACTATATAATAATATATATTAGTTGATTTGCGAAAGAAATATTAATATACAAACTAATATATATTATTGTATATTATTATATATTGCAAAAAATAATATATATCAGTTGATCTGCAATAAAATATCAATATACAAATTATCAATATATAAATTAATATATATTATATATTCACACATGTTACATATAACAACATATATTAGTTGATTTGTAAAACGATAAAAAAATGAATTTGGTTATCAATGAATTTGTAGATGTATTAAGAATGAATTTGAAGTTTTAATGATCAAGTTTTATAAAAGATAATAGTAAGATTTGGTTATGATGTTTAATTTCTATTATGTGAGTTTATTTGAGAACTTTACTAAAGGGAATATATTTTTGATTAAACAAAGAGTATATGATTTATTATGAGTAGTTAAAACTTAAACTATAATCTTACTATACTTATATGACCACATTGATTATTTTATATATGAATTTAAGATTTTAAAACTTACAATTCTTCATCAAGGTCAATTTTCGTAAATGACTTATTAGGTTAAGGAGGATTTATATTTATCAAAGGTTAATAATTATTATTGATTTCAATAAAAGTAATTATGGAAATGGTTATTACTCAGTTATCACTTTTAATATGAGTATTGAGAATAAATTGATGAATTTTCATATAAAGTATATATAAATTTTATACCAAGTTACTATTTTAGAGGAATTTCAAGTTGAGATTTAAAGAGATTGGAAGTATAAAATCATGGTATGTGTAACATCCTAAAATTTTTGAAATTTCTAATTTTTGAAAAATTGGATAAAATAAATTAAAATTTAAAAGGATAAATTAAATTAATGGTTTTAAATGAAAAATGAAGGGATTTTAAATGAAAAAGTGGAATTGATATGTGATATATATGTAAAATATACATAACATATATAAAAGTCAACACTTTTTTAAAAGAATAGGGTATTTTAGTAATTAAATCTTATAAATTTAAAATTAATAAAATAATTCAAAAATAAATTATTTTTAAATGGAAGAGGGAAATTAGGACTTTTAATTTATTAAAAAAATAATTAAATATTAAATATTAAATTATTTTAATATATATATATATATGTGGTTTAAAAAAAAGATGAAAGGAAAAGAAATATTAAAGTCTTCTTCTTCTTCTTCTTCTCTTTTCTTCGGCCGAAATTCCATGGGAGCTAGACCAAGGATTCTACTTCTTCCATACTCCATAAATTGAAGGAATTAACAAGTTGCAAGTGGATTTTTGGTGGTCTCCACCAAAATTAGTAAGTTTCCATCTCTTTTCTTTGAATTCCTTGGAAATTTGGATTATGTGAGTTTTGAGATTTTGATGTAGCATGTTATAATTGTTGGAATTGGTGTGTTTGATGTTATTTTGGGTAGTTAACAATGATTCTAAGGTTAGATTGAAGAGATGATGGAGTTTGGTTAAAGAATGGTGAAGAGAGAGAATTTAGGGTTATGGATTTTTGGGGTCTTGAAAACATGAACTTTAATTATGCAAATTGGTTCTAAATGAGTTGTTTTGATTCATAAACAAGTATTTTAAAGTCAAATATTGGATTTGGTAGTGTTGGGTTGGAGTTTGAGAATGGAAGTGGATATTTAGGGTTTTGGAAAAGTGATTTTCCAAAGTGGTTGAATTGTGTGATTTTATTTGTTTAAGCATGTTGTTTAGTGTTAAAAGTTATGAATGTACGCTTGGAATGAGTAATGGATTGTGTTGGAATGGAAAACCTTCAATAGGGGAAGGTTATGCCATTTTTGAGATTTTGTGTATAAGAGTGTATTTTTATAATATAAATGATTTAAATTTATTAAAATATATTTTTTATAATATAAATAAACTTAAAATACTAATTTAATTGTAGTAGAATGGAATTCCAATGTTGAAGTAAGGAAAGGCTAAATTTTTAAAAATTTGTAGGAGTGATGTGTAATTATGGTTTAATGTTGAAAATGCCATTAAATGTGATACTAAATGATTATTTGCTATCACATTTGGTTTTGGCTTTGAGGGAGGTTGATTTGCTTCATCCAAGTGGTGAAGAGCAAGTTGGAAAGATTGGATTGAAGGTTGTTTTTAGCTTGCTTTGAGTTGTTAGTGGAGGTATGTACAAACTTTGAATATAATGTCTATATTTACATAACATTTGGACTTAACACATTTTGATTGAAAAATGTGTTAAGCTACTTTGTTCATTGATTGTGTATGAATAATATGCTATGACATTTATAATGTCATATATGTGTTAAATGCATTGTGAAAAGCCATTGATAATGACTAATTTATGTAACATGTGAAATATGCATATTATGTGAAAATACCCAAAGTAATTGGGTAATGTGTTGTGAATGCAAAAATGAGATATGTGTAATAATGAAATGAATTGATATTGATAAAAATGAGAAAAGTGAGAAAAATGAGAAAAATGAGATAGATGTGAAAAATGAGAAAAGTGAAAAAAAAATGTGAAAATAAGGCAATGTGCCTAGATTGAATATGTGACAATGAGAAAAAGATTAATAATGAGAAAAATGAATTAATGAAAAAAAAAGTGAGAAAAAGATGATATAATAAGGCAATGTGCCTAGTTTGATCATGAGAAAATGATAAAAGTTTTGATAAAGGAATTATGAAAGAATTTGATAATGAGAAATATGAATAAATTGTGTGCCTAATATGTTATTCAATTTTCAGAGTTCTGGGTTTGGCGGCATGCCTATGATTGCCTACGGGCTATACGCCTAAATGGTGAAGATTGGGTCGTAAGCCAGGCCAGCTGATAAATATGATATTTTGGGGTGAAAAGACTGGGTCGTAAGCCTTAAAAACTGTAGCAGTCTAGCCGGGTTGATGACCAAGATACTGGGGTCTAAGGGTCTAGCCGGGTTGAGGTCCAAGAGACTGGAGCTGTTACATTATCCATGGATATATTGCCTATGGGGCTAGACACATGGTGTCATTATAGACCAAAGCAGTAACTCTGAAATTTGAATAGCATATTAGATCCTTTTTGGGCCCATGCTTGTCTTTGTTTTAATGTGAATTATGAATTATGATACAATTGAGCAATATAATGTTATGAGTTGTACTTATGAAATATTTGAAAAATATAAGAAAGTGGATTGATGTGACATCTATATGCATTGTGCATTTGGTATTGCATTGAGTTATATTGTTATTATCAAAATTTGTACCACTAGGCTTCGGCTTAGCGCGATTGTTTCCATCGCAGAGGTGACAGGGTAGACCCAGCTGAGCCAGAGAGTTCTTCTAGACCAGGTCGGGTCTAGACTTGTAGTTGAGCTTATTGAGTTGCCATCGAGATCAGAAATACTACCAGCAGCATGTATATATTTTTATGTTATTGTACATTTTGAGAATTATGCATAATACATTATGTTTTAAATTTTACGTATTGTATATTATAAAGAATGTTTAGGTCAATGTATTTGAAATGGGAGAGTAAGTGTGTTTTAAATTATATATATCTATATATATATATAAATGTTTGAGAAACTTGGTGAAATTGAGAAGTATGGTTGAGATGGTGGTTGAAAATTATTTGGGAGTGTTTTCTTTTTGCAGGTTGAGTAATTGCTAAATTTTAGGATATTCAAATTACAGACAAAACTCTGGCAAATTTTTTTTCAGAGATTTATATATATATATATTATTTATTTTGGGTTCTTATAACAAGTAAAGAATATTTATATTCTATTTAATTTTTATATATTTAGAATTTGAAATTTGAAATTGGAAATGTGAAATAAAAAAAAATTTAGTAAACCGGTCTGTGACATTTTTGTACCATATATGCGTATTTTACATATGCTGAAAATATATATTGTACGTATATAGGGTATAAGGGTGTTACATTTATTTTGGTATTAGAGCCTAGGTTTGAGGTTCTCGACCTAGGTGGGATGATAGAGAGAGAAAATGGGGGATTTGAAAAATAGTTTTTAATTATAATACATGCATTGGCACTGGTAGTTTCTGATCTCTGATATAGTATTTTCTGCTTTGTTTGTAGATATAGGTAGTTATGGCGTATCTGCCCCATCAGGCTGCTAAGGGTAGTGTAGAGAGTGTGGCTCCAGATGAGGGTAGAGATGGAGCTAGAGTTGTATCTGCTGGTGAGGTGTCTGTTTCTGTACCTGTGAGACCAGCAGCTGATGAGATTCTACCGGGCTGGGTATGGCATATGATAGAGTTGTTGAGGCAGGCTCCAGTTTCGCAGCCGCCACAGCCGCAGCCGCAGCCGCAGTTGCCGGTGAGGCAGTATGATAAACTGAGAAAGTATGGAGCTGAGGACTTTGTTGGTACTACAGGCCCTGCTATAGCAGAGCAATGGCTAGACCGAGTTCAGAGGATATTTATTCAGTTATAGGCTAGTTCAGAAGAGAAGTTTGATTATGCCAGATCTCTTCTGCAGAGAGATGCATATGATTGGTGGAAGACGGTTCCACATGCTCTGGATGATCCACCAGTCCTGACCTATGATGATTTCCTGCGGGAATTTGAGCAGAAGTATACTCCGAGGGAGTATAAAGATGCAAAGAAAATGGAGTTCCTGAGTCTGAGACAGGATACCAGGACAGTGACCGAGTATGAGATCGAGTTTATTCGGTTGAGTCACTATGCTGGTGGGATCATTTCTGATGAGTTTGACAGGTGCAGGAGGTTTGAGGAGGGACTAAAACCCTCTACCATGTGCATTATCGCAGGCTCTCGGTATCAGGATTTTTTCCAGTTAGTTGCAGCTGCCAGGAGTGTTGAGAGGGCATAGAGTCTTGCAGCAGCTGCCAGGGTTGAGGAGACCAGATTTAGGAGACCCCAGAGTGAGGCAGGGTCTTCATCAGTGAAGAGAGGCTGAGGGGGACATTTTCAGAGATTGTCTCGATCCACCAGAAGTTAAGTAGGCAGATACTGCAGCTTCTCAACCCAGTGTCAGAGGGGGTCGTGGTGGCAGAGGTTTTAGTAGAGGTGGTCGACCTGGGTTTAGTCAGAGATGAGGCTCTACATCCAGAGGCAGTAGGCTAGATGAGGCAGAGCCATCTCAGTAGGTTTATGTGATGCAGAGGTAGCTGGATGCTTCAGCCGTCATTGCGGGTACATTTTCTTTATTTGGTATTTTAGTCCTTGCTCTATTATATCCTGGATCTACGCATTCATATATAAGTGCATCTATCTTGCCTGTGACTGAATTGCATTCTGAGTCCCTAGGATTTGATGTCTTGGTGACAAATCTTTTAGGGCATAGTGTTGTGGTGAGCAGGGTGCACCGAGATAGTCCAATTATTGTTCAGGATGAGGAGTTTCTCGGTGACCTGATTGAGATGCCTTTCAGGGAATATGATCTGATTTTGGGCATGGATTGGTTATCCAAGCATGGGGTTGTGGTAGACTGTCAGAAGAAATGTGTTACTTTGAGAACATATGATGGTAGGGATGTGATGGTATATGGTAAGCAAAGGTATCTTTCATCTATGTTTGTTTCAGCTGTGTCAGCTGGGAGGATGATTCAGAAGGGATGTGAGGCTTATCTTGCTTATGTTATAGATACTAGAGTAGTGGGATCCCTCCTTGAAAGTATACCCACAGTTGCCGAGTTTTCAGATGTTTTCCCTGATGAGTTGCCAGGGGTACCTCCTGAGAGGGAAGTGGAATTTGGTATCGATTTGTTACCTGGTACCACTCCTATCTCTATTACCCCTTATCGGATGGCACCTGCTGAGTTGAGAGAGTTGAAGGTGCAGTTGCAGGAGTTATTGGATAAAGGGTTTATCCACCCTAGTGTGTCCCCGTGGGGAGCGCTTGTGTTGTTTGTGAAGAAGAAGGATTGCACCATGAGATTGTGTATTGATTATAGGCAGTTGAATAAGGTGACCATCAAGAACAAGTATCCTTTGCCTCGGATAGATGATCTCTTTGATCAATTGAAGGGAGCAGTAGTATTCTCTAAGATTGATCTGAGATCAGGGTACCATCAGTTGATAGTCAGAGATGTGGATGTACCCAAGACAACGTTTCCCACGAGGTATGGGGATTATGAGTTTCTGGTGATGCCCTTTGGATTGACGAATGCACCAGCAGCTTTTATGGATTTGATGAACAGGGTATTCAGACCATTTTTGGATCAGTTTGTGGTAGTCTTCATTGATAACATCTTGATGTATTCGTGTAATAAGGAGGATCATGATAGGCATTTGCGGATCGTATTGCAGACTCTAAGAGAGAAGCAGTTGTATGCTAAGCTGTCTAATTTGAGTTCTGGCTTGATCAGGTAGCTTTTCTTGGTCATGTGGTTTCAGCAGAGGGTATTAGAGTTGATCCGAGTAAAATTGTCCACCAAAGACTGTGACAGAGGTTAGAAGTTTTCTGGGATTGGCAGGCTATTATCGTCGATTTGTGAAGGGTTTTTCTATAATAGCTACACCACTCACCAAATTACTTCAGAAAGGAGTTAAATTTGCGTGGATAGATAAGTGTCAGGCGAGTTTTGAGCAGCTGAGGGAGATGTTGACTCAGGCTCCTATCCTTACCTTGCCTGTGGAAGGTAAACCATATTGTAGACCCTTAATTTTTGACCCAGTCCAATCTAATATATTTTATATAGTCTAAAATAATTTTTGTGTTATTTTAATTAAATAATATTTATTTTAGTATTTATTTTTTATAAGTTTTAATAAAATAAATATAATAATAAATAATAATAATAAATAAATATAAATAAAAATAAAAAATAGGTGACGGAAAAATCGGGGACGAAAAAATTCATCGCCGAAAGTAATTGGTCGAAATTGCCTTGGGCCATTTCGCCTGCAGGAGTTTCCTGAGGCTAAATGGCCTGGCAGCCCACCAGCGCGCCAATTCTTGCTCGCACCAAGCGCAATTCCTCGCAGCCCGTCTCAAATTTTGCCAGCGAGATTTTTCCAAAACAATTTTTTTCAAAACCAAATTCTTTTTTGTTTCGGTTTTCTTTTCCTAATTAATTATAGTTTCCTTAAAAAATTGGAATTAATCTTCTAAATTTCCTATAAATAACACTAAAAAAACACAGGAATGAACGATCGGACTCTGGAGGGAGAAAATCTTAGGACTAGAACTTTGAACTTGGGACTTCAGATTTGAGAGGAACAAGCAAAGCCATCAACAATTTCTCAAAGGTAGCAACCTTGCCTTTGTCCTTGTTCATCCAAGAAGCAATTTTTGGTGGAACCAACGAACGAAGGTTTGAATCTCTAATTTCTTTTTTTATTTTCTTACAGAAGCTTCAATCACTGAAAATTAATAAATTGTTTCTTTTGATTCTAAAAACCTTAGAACCCTAATTTATTTCTTCTAAATCTTAGAACCTTAAATCGTTTCTTCTATTTTCAAAAACCCTAAAAATTACTTTTCTGTTTCTTCTAAAACTTAAGAACCCTAACCTATTTCTTCAAAACCTTAAAACCCTAAATTGTTCCTTCTATTTCCAAAAACCCTAAAAAATACTCTTTTGTTTTCAAAAACCTTAAATCGTTTTTCCTATTTCCAAAAGCTTTTAAAAATCCTAAACTATTTTCTTCTAATTCTTTTCCAAAATTTCCAAATGTTTTGTTAAATATCCAAACTCTAAACTGACTTTACAGTTTCTAAAAAATCATAATTACTTTATAAAACTAAACTATTTTCTTCAACTCCAAAACTAATACGTAAACCCTAGTTTTCCTAAACCTTAATCCCTAAAACCTTAAAACCTTATAAACCTAAACATTCAAACCGAATACAGTAAATCCAAAACAACAATCCAGTAACCAAGAGCTATAAACCTAATGTTTTAATTATTCTAAAACCCTAATTTCATAATGTTACCCCTAAACCCTAATTTGATTCATGAAACCCTAATCCATTCTAATTTTCTAAAATTTACAGTAGCCTAAACAAATGATAATAATAATACTAAAATCCCAAAACCCTAAATGTTAATTAAAGAACTTTAAGTAGAAATAGTAAACCCTAATTTGTATCTTTACTTGCTTTATTTTTAGATTTAATTATGTAGTTCATTATATGCTTTAATTTATTTGCAATGCTTGATTTAATTTATCATGGATGAATGTTTATAATATATTTTGATTGATGTTTAATATCTTTGATGAATGATTTATTTTTGATGAATGGTTATTTACTTTTATCGATTTATTTTGGATTTCCAAATGTTGTAAGAGGTATGTTTCCACTTTGTGGGTACCTCATTAATTAAGTTCTATGTAATTTATGTTTTTATATTTTGGACCAATGTAAAGGACATGTTTCTACCTTTTGGTGGGTTTCCTATTTAGTTTAGATACGGATGATGTAAGGGCATGTTTCCATCTTCGGATGGGTGTCCATTTATTTGCTTTGTTTGTACATTGCTTTGATTTTAATATACCGATGCTTTATTTCAATTGTTGTGTGTAATATGGATAATATTGTTATATTTAAGAATTTTATAATATTAAGACCTGTAAAGGAAGCCGGTTCCAATGAACCAGGCGTTGTGGGGGTGCTAGGCCATTTCTCACCTTCCCCATACGTACCCAACTTTCCAAACCCATTAGGGGGTTGAGGATTTTTTAGGAATCGAGTCATTCGCCCCTTTCTTTTTCCCAACCCGTCCGGGTGGCGACTCCATTTTCTCCAGACTTAGGTCTGTGTTCTCTAAGGCCCCGAGCCTAAACAGTGCTGAAGTCTCAAGAACCATTCCACTGGGAGTGGGGGCGAAAATCTCCGCTCATAGTGGCGACTCCACTGGGGATAAGAGAAGTTGATTTTGTTGGTCTTTATATTATTCTATTCTTTCTTATAATGACATTATCCATTGCATCATATTAGATTGCATCGTGTGCGTGAGTTAGGATGCCCGTGTTACCCGTGTTGTTTTATGTAAGGGATATCATACTTTCACTCAAGGTATGGAGATCGAGCATGGCATAACCACTCATAGCCTCGTACCATTTGGTATATACTTGCTATGAGAACCTAAGCCTTTTAACCCAAAGACTAAAGCTCATGTAATTGGCCTACTTACTTTCCTTAGGTTTTACCCCAAGTGCATGTTGTTTGACTATGGTTAATTTATCTTGGCTTATTTGGTTCGTTCTTTTTCTAATATGACCTAAGTACATTTGTAAGCTCAAAATAAAATTTTCTCTAAATCCAAAAGACCAAAGCTATTTTCAAAACATTTTCAAAATGGTCTTTGGACATAAAATTTTTCAAAAACAAGTTAAAAATTCTTTTGCTCATAACCCAAATACAAAGCCCAAAATACCATTTTTTCTAAAAATCTTTTTATAATGGGCTTAGAAACAAAATTATTTTCATCCAACCTTTTCTTACAAAGAGCTTGCAAATTATTTAGGTCAATTACGAAATACCAAAAATCAATTGTGAGCCTAGTTTATACTAAGAATTATTAATCATGGGCTTATTTTTGGCATGAACCATTAGTTACTTTTTTCAAGTGAGAAATCTATCTATAATAAACCTCTTAATTTAGTTTTAATCCAATGTAGCATAAAAGCTACTATAGTTGGTTAAATGGATTAAAACCTAATTAATGGGAATTATTATGAATTGATTTCCATTTTAAAAAATATAGCTATTAGTTGAAACATCCGAGGGAAATATTCAAAAACAAGGTACCCCATGTTGGTATTTTATTAACCATATACCTAGGAAAAGAGACTCGCTATTCGTGTGTGGATGTTATAAGGTTGGAAAGAACGTCCTAATTATCTTTCTTTGTTGTTTGCGCATACATGCATACATGCATTTGCATCTCATATCATTAATCCTTTCTGGCTCACAGCCCTGGATTACGACAGTTCAAAAGCTTACGACAATCCGACCTACGCCGGAGATGAAGAATCTAGCAACGACTCAATCTCCTTTTCACCAAAAGCAATGGAGCCCGAACAAATTCAAAGAATGGTGGATGAAGCCCTCAATGCCAAGATGGAAGAAATAAAAGAGGCTCTAGCTGAGACCATGAAGAACCAATTGGCTGCAATTTTAGAAAATCATGCCAAAGCATCTGCTAGCACTAAGAAGCCAAAGGACAAAGGGAAGACTAAAGTTGGTGAAGTGGTTTTTGATGATGATAAGGTGATCATTGATGATGATGATGATGATTGGGCTCAATACTACCATGATCCTCAAGACAAAAAGAAAGAACCAAAGATTGTTGAAAGATCAGCTGTGGAGAAAACTAAAACTTCTGATGTTGAAAAGATGATTGCAGACTTAGAAAAAAAATTTGAGAAGAAACTGAAGACCGAAGAAATGTCCGAAGTTGACAAATTATTTGAGCTAGATGAAGAAGTTTCGTACAAGTTCAAGATGCCATCTTTTGCGAAGTTTGATGGAACTGGAAATCCTCACCTCCATGTGAAGCAGTATATCACTGCTATGCAGTCTGCCTGAGCTACTAAGGCTCAAACTCTAAGGTACTTTATGCTCTCATTGGACCCTGTTGTCCAAAATTGGTTCAATACCTTAGATGATGGAACACAAAAGAGTTGGGATTTGCTACACAAGGCCTTCATCGAACAATATGGATACGACGTTGAAATGGAAGTTACCTTAATGGAAGTGGAGTCCATTAGACAAAGGCCAAATGAGAACTTTGTGGACTATGTGAAGCGATGGAGAAACAAGGCCGCTTTGCTCAAGAAAAGGCCCGATGAATCCGATCAAATAAGGATGATTGTGAAAGGGGTGTTGCCTAGTCTTCATGAGAGGATGTCTCATACACTCATCCGTGATTTCAAAGATCTCCTCCAAGCTGGTCTGCAAATTGAAGAATGGGAAAGAGAGAAGAACCATTTTTCAACGAGAAGGAACGAGAAAGGAAACTATCAGTCTGGTAGCCAAAGCATGCAAAAGGCAGTCGGTGTCAATGCTACTAACCAAGGAACAAGGAGGCAGTTTTCAGAATTGGAGAAACCAATGTCTTGGGTTCTCAATAAGCTTCAAAGAAAGGGATTGTTACAACCCTTAAATCCTCGCCCTTTGCCAACCCTCTCCCACCTAATTTCGACACTAAAACATTTTGTTAGTTTCATCAAATGCAAGGGCATAACACGGATAGATGTGTAAGGTTGAGACATGAGATCCAAAATTTAATTGATAGTGGGAAGCTGCCAGAGCCCAACAAGCCAAACACCAAAGACAACCCATTACCGAAGTTCAATAGAGTACCACCACTGGCAACCTTCATGATTGGAGGAGGTTTGAATGAAGATTTTGTCATGTCTTCTTTTCAAGATGTGGGTGGAGAAGCAACCAAAGAAGAAGAGGTATTTGGCAAAATTGAACAAGCTATGGTGGGTAAAGAAGTAGTAATTTATGTTGTCAATGGGTTTTGGGATTCAAGCGATAGTGATGATGATCTTGTGTCCAAAAAGGAGGAATGGACTTGGTCTGAGCCCGAAGAAGATAAAGTAATGAACACTAGATCCGGTAAGCCTTATGCAAGGTCACCACCTAAGGAGGTAGAAACTAATAAGGGAAAGGAAGTTGAAGAAGAGGAAGATGATGCTGTGCTCAAGCAATTGAAAAGAACCCAAGCAAGTGTTAGCATTTGAGACTTATTGGCTACTTCTAAAAAGCACCGAGAAACTATGGCCAAGGCCTTAGCTATCATGCCAATTTCTACCTCCACAACACCGGAGGAGTTGATCAACTTCATAAAAATTGGAGGAGTAGTGAAATGTGAAGATATTCAAGAGAAGAGCGAAGTTAATATGGGAGCAGTTTCTTTTTCAGATGCGGATTTACCGGAAAAGGGGAGAGATCACATCCGCCTTCTCTTTATCAAAATAGAAATCAAAGGGAAAAGGACTCCATGTGTAAAGGTCGATGATGGGTCCGCCATAAATGTTTGTCCACTTAAAATATTGCTAAAGCTAGCCATGTCAATAAGGGATCTAAACCCGACTGAGGTAACCATTTGTGCTTATGACAACACTGAGAGACATGCCGAAGGAACTTTCAAAGCTGCTGTCAACGTCGGTCCAATTGAATCTATTATTGAATTTATTGTTTTGGACATACCTGTTACCTTCACCTTACTCTTGGGATGACCATGGTTTCATCCTCTCGGTGGAGTTCCTTCCACCCTTCACCAAGAGATCAAGTTCCCTAACGGAGATGAGACAGTGGTCATCGAAGCCGAAGATAATGAGATTGTTAATGCTCTAATGATTGAGAGGCCTCTCAATGGTTTCCAAATAGCTACAATTTCTGATGATGAAGTAGTGGACTCCAAAGTCTTGAATATGATGAAGAGCATGAACTACCTTCCCGGAGCTGGTCTTGGAAAGGGTAAGGCCGGTTTGACAAAGCCGCCAGATTTTAGAACTCAAACTTCCAAGAAGAGGTTGGGATATGATGAAGACAATAATGCCCAGCCAAAGAAGAGTGAGAAGATAAGCTTCCCACCGCTTGAAGAGATCTTTGTCAAAGCTCCAGATATGGGACCACTCCAAGGAAAGCCCGAGCCAATCATGTTCATGGGAAAGTTGATCCCGGGTTTTAAAATTTTTGCAGATGTTACTGAGCCAGCGGAGCAAGTAAAGAAAGAGCTTACCCTGTCAGCCAACAAAGAATCCAATCCGAAAGAGAAGAAGGAAGCTGTCCTGAAAGCCGAGAAGACTTCGGAGGAGATTGCTGCCTTGGTTGAAGAAAAGTTTGAAGACATCCTGCCTTATGATTCTGAGAACAATGATTTTGATTTTAATTTTAATTTGTCTGCTCTGTATGAGGATGATGATGTTTTCTTTTCCAAAATGAATGCAATAAAGTCTAATTTTGCTTACTTGTGTGATGTTTCTCCTGATGGTTGCATACATTCAAATAGCAGTTACATGAGCATCTTTAATATTAATTCTGTTGACACATAATCATTAAATTTGGGAATAATAGAAAATCCTAAAAACATTAGCATAGCATCCGACCTTACTCCTGATGAGAGAGAGAGATTTGAAAAAATATTCAAAAAATATGAAGAAGTATTTGCTTAGTCTGATGAGGATATGCCTGGAATAGATCGAGACATAGCTGAACATCTTATTCCTACTTACACTCACATGAAACCTATCAAACAAAAGCTTAGGCGACTAAGACCTGAGTGGGCTGAATTGGTTAAAGAAGAGGTCACTAAATAAATACAAGTGAAGTTCCTTGAAGTAATAGAATATCCAGATTGGCTAGCCAACAATTAAAATAATAAAAGATGCTTCTTTTCCTTTTATAATTTGTCATCACTTTTTGCTATTGTGTTTATTTATTTCACCCATATCTGGTCAAATACTTAAAACAGTGCACATAGAACAATTTTAACATTAATTATGTTTTATTATATTAGGGAACAACCAAACATAAAGCCAGCATACACAAGATTACTCATGTTGCCAACATAGGGAGTCTAGTTTGTCCGCTCTTCTGGGTTCCACTAGGCCAAATTCACCTGCAAAATAACATAAGGTAAGTAAACTTTCACATAAATTTTAAAGTATACTAATGCTATTTTACCTGGTTCCAGGTTAAGCAGCTCAACACGAAGCGTTGGGTATGCACATGGTGAGAGCCGGGAACTTCTACGCGATCAAACAACCAGAAATTTAATCTCGGATACCCGACTCTCTCTCGGAAAATGCCAGGCACCCTCACAAGGTTGTGCTCATATGCCCATGCCTACAACAATAATAAAGATCAAATTCATACAAGAAAATAATGGAATTGACATTGGTGGAAGAAGAGTACCTCGACAACCGCCATAAAGTCGACAAAAGACTTCTTATTTCGGCAAATTTTGTCAAGACCATGATAAAGACAGGCGAGACTAGCTTCACCCCAGCCATAAAGTGGTATCGTCCTAAAATAAGAAAGGGCCCTCAACACTGACAAATGGATGGCGAATTCGGTGCTACCTAAGATGGTCGACCCAAGCAAATATAACAAAAATCCTCGAGCATACTGTTGGGCCGTGTCTCTGTGAACCCGGCCCTCGTAGTTCATCCAATAACTACGAATTGGCTCGATTTTTATCTTAAAAGGCCCTTTATATGATGGTTCCATACCAATTAATTGTTGAATTTCTTCAAATGTCAAAATATCATTGGTAAGAGGAACTGGAACACCATCATACCGAATGCCGGTTATAGTAGCAAAGTCGACCAGACCAATTATCATATCTCCAATGGGCAAGTGAAAAGTATTAGTTGTGTCCAACCATCGTTCTGCAAGTGCCTGGACTACGCTCCGGTCTATCAAATACTCCTCGGATGGTAATTGTAAGATGAAGCTCTCAAAGCCGCAATCTCGGATAATTTGCCTTACTCGAGAAGGCGCTACATCATACCATTGTCGGGCTTTGTAGATACACCCTCTAGCCTGAACAACGCAACGATCACGCTAACACGGAGCCAGGTAAGTTAACACCAGGTAAGTATATCATTATTCTATCTACTTAAATTAATATATTTTTTCTAAATTTTCTAAAAAATAGAAAAAATAAAACATAAAAAAATAAAATATAATAAGAACAAAAGAAAGTAAAATAAAAGAAAACAAAATGGATCAAAAAGAAAAAATAACACAAAAAACGAAGAAAAAGAAGAAGAAAGAAAAGAAGAAAAATAATTACCGTGCTCTTTTGATTTGAACTACGATGAAGCGGCATCCCGGCTAGTAGACCTATATTTTCATCTTCATGATGCCAAATAAACTCCAATAACTCAGTATTAGAATGAGTTCTTGATCTTGAAGTATGCATTTTTTCAAAACTATATGCTAAATTTGAAAGAATTATAGTAATGAATGAACGAAATTAATGATGCTGCTGTGAATGAAATGAAGAAATCGTTCGTTTATATAGAGGAACGACAAAGAAAAAATAAAATTCAAAAAGTAAATTTTACTATTGATAAATAGTATGTTACTATTTACAATAGTAAATTACTATTTATAAATAGTAGGCTACTATTTAGGATACTATTTATAAATAGTAGGTTACTATCTATGAATAGTAAATAGTGCATAAACAGTGACTACATAGTAAATAAACAGTAAATTCAATCATTCAATTTAATCATTCAAATACTTGCGTGTATATAAATATTTTTTGCACTATTAAAATATTTTTACACGCAGGGGGCAAGGAGAAGATATGTGCATAAAAATTAGCTAAATTTTTTGCAAATAAAATTTATATGCTACTCACTATAATTATTTTTTGCAGATAAATAAATCTTTATTAGCTCGGGTCCAGAACCCAAACTATCCTTAGGTCCAGAACCTAAAATCTCTTTTAAGTCCAGAACTTAGTTCGGGTCCAGAACCTAAAATTACCCTTAGGTCCAGAACCTAAAATCTCTTTTAAGTCCAGAACTTAGCTTGGGTCCAGAACCCAAATTATCTTTAGGTCCAGAACCTAAAATCTCTTCTAAGTCCAGAACTTAGATCGGGTCCAGAACCCAAATTATCCTTAGGTCCAGAACCTAAAATCTCTTCTAAGTCCAGAACTTATCTCGGGTCCAGAATCCAAATTATCCTTAGGTCCAGAACCTAAAATCTCTTCTAAGTCCAGAACTTAGCTCGGGTCCAGAACCCAAATTATCCTTAGGTTCAGAACTTAAAATCTCTTTTAAGTCCAGAACTTAGCTCGGGTCCAGAACCTAAAATCTCTTTTAAGTCCAAAACTTAGGTCGGGTCCAGAATCCAAATTATCCTTAGGTCCAGAACCTAAAATTCCTCCTAAGTCCAGAACTTAGCTCGGGTCAAGAACCCAAATTATCCTTAGGTCCAGAACCTAAAATCTCTTAGTTCGGGTCCAGAACCCAAAATTACCCTTAGGTCCATGTTGCGGACTCAGCCTCACTATCTGCAAGTGCACAGATCGTTAACAAGTAATATAATGATGAGTAGAGTATCGTTCCCACGAGGAGGTTAATTCTAAGCACCAAACAATTAAATCGACTAATATTTGGATAATCAAATTTAATTTATGATTTAACTAGCTAAAATGACAATAAATTAAGAATAAATTTCTTATGATTAAAACTTAGGGTTTAGTCACCTTTATTGATTTATCATGGATTTTCTAAGATATCGATTTAATTCAGTTTTCCTTTCAATTAATGGTTAGATTCTCCTAAATCAAGCTCAAGTCTCTCTCAAGTACTAGAACTAATATTGACTTAATCCTTATGTCTACTCTCGTGATCATAAATAATTAAATCAATTCATTAAGTTTTATGAGAATCTTGAATCAACCTCTTAAGGGTTTAACCTTATCTCTAAGTGAGAAACTTACTTAAGATTGTTATCTCCGTGGACTAATGTCATGCTTCCACTCTCGCTTCATCACACAACAATTCAAATCAATTAATCATTGGCCAAATAATCAAAGCATTAAGATTAAAGACAACAAAATAATCAAAGGATAACTAAATTAACCAATTAGACATTTATAGCTCCATGATAAATTCAATTAAAGGGACCAACCCTAAAAAGGATTAGTTCTTCATTATTGAAATAAAAACATTACAATTATTCAAAATGGTAAATGAAAACATAATTTAAAAGGAACAAGAAAGATCAAACTCTATTTCTTTGAAGAAGATCTTGACTTGGATCTTGAGCTCCTCCTTGAAACAGAATTTTACACTTCTATACTAATTTTATTTGGATGAAACTAATCTAATCTATTACACATTCTCTTCATGCATGCTCTCTTGAATCCTTGGATCAAATGTGTTTATATAGAGTGCTTGGAAACTTCTTTAGTGGAGAAAAACTGGAAAAGGTTCAAACAAGTCTTGGTTGGTGAATTTTTCTTCAACATTTGCAGCTCACAAATCATAAAATAATTGCCACGGTCGTGGCTTTTGGAGTGCCACGGTCGTGGCCTGTGTGAATTCTGCCTGTTTCGTTAAACTTTTCAGCTACCTAGGTCGGCCTAGTGGGCCACGGTCGTGGCCCTTGGGAGGCCATGGTCGTGGCTTTTGAAATGAATCTGCCAAACTTATTTTCTTCTTGTTTTTAGCTCAGACAGTGGCGAAATGAATCCCACGGTCGTGGCCTTTGGATGCCACGGCCGTGGCCTATGATTTGCCTTCATTTTTGCTTGTTTTTCTTGCATTTTGCCTTACTAATCATCAAAAACCTTTAGCCTTGTCTTCCATGCTCACAAAGTGTAATTCTAACTCACATAATAAAAAATCATCAAATTCAATTGGAGAATATTTAAAAATCAAGGTTAAAATTGCATAAAACAATGACTATAATTTCACTCTATCAAATTTCCCCAAACTTGAATTATTGCTTGTCCTCAAGCAATTTAGAGTTTATATATTTTTCTATATGTTAGTTTATATGCAAAATTTTAAACAATCCAAGTTTTAAAACTTTAAGTTGCAATTAGCTTCATAATTTTACCTTACTTCATTCTTGTCCTCCTTTACTCAAGAACTTAATTAATTGCAATCAATCATCAAATTTTAGATAAGCAAATTTATATATATATATATATCCTAGTATCATATGCATGCTTAATCGAGCCTTCTCCACTAATAGACCACATTAGATTAAGGGAAATCAAAATGTCTTTAATAGGCTTGTAATGAGGTCTAAAAGGTATAAGCTAAAATAAGGTTTATAAAAATAGGTTAAGTATCTTCCTCTTTTTTTTTTAATTTTTTTTAATTTGTAGAGGAATTTTGAATGCTTTGCTCCTTCCTTTCTTTTTAGGGAGTCATAACCTTAGGATCATTTTTATATATCCTTTTTGTCTTTATATATGCAAAACTCCCCCAAACTTTAATCTTTAGGAGCTTCTTTATTTTTAACTTGTATCCTCATAGTAATTTTTCAAAAGATAGTTAACCTTGAAAAGGGTGGTTTTTTTGTTGCTTGTCAAGTGTCAAGAAATTCTCAAGCTAAAATATTAATTTAGGCTCAAAAGGGACAACTAGAGGCAATATTCAAATATGGTGGATATAAGGATTTGTCTTTCCAAACAATGCCTAAATCATTTTTCCCTTTTATCTAGCTTGATTCTTTTTCGCCTCAAAAGCTCTTTTAAACATGTTCTAAGCCTAGGTCAAAATATAAACTCAATCTAAAATTTAATAACGAACCACTTTTAATTGCATTGAAGAGCTCATTTGGAATATTAAAATTCATAAGGTATTATTATTCCACCGAATTTTAACTTTTAGAAATAAAACTTAACTGAATCAAATTTTAACATATAAAAGAACATATAAAAATACTAAAACAAAAATTAAACCATAAGTAACCAAAAACAGAGTTTAAAACAGAAAAGTGCCATAAAAATAATTAAACAAAATATAAAAGTAACCAAATTAAACTTTATATAAAAATAACCAAATTGTGCATAAGATTAAACATTCAGAAAACTCCCCCAAACTTGAATCACACTGTCTCAGTGGGTGCCTGTATCAGGGTCATCACCAGGCGAAGGGGGTTGCTGTGGAGGCGGGTAGTGCAGTCCAAATTGAGCAAAGAAAGTGTTGAACTGTTCACTAAGTCCCGTCATATGAGTAGAAATGGTACGTACCTCGTGCTCAACTCCTCCGAACCGTTGCTCCATGCTATCAAAACATTGCTCCCAGACTTCATTCCTGCGATTCATTTCATTTTCAAAAGAGTCAAGTCTGTTAGAAATATATTCAAATGTGTTTGGTGGTGGAGCAGATGGTCCGGCTTCGAATGGTGGTGGTGCGGATGGACCAGCCTCAAAAGGTGGAGGTGGTGGTTGATCTTCAGGTTCATCAAACTCTCCCCCTTCTCCAAACAACTCATCTATGTCAATGTTTATATCTGCGTCCGGTGGCCCTAGAATCTCATAATGGTTCCCTCTTTTTCTTGCTATCCGCATGGCCAAAACAGTGATCATATCAATTGTAATTTTACCAGGTATCGGGACAAGGTGATCAAATCTAATATTTAGAAAATGTGCAACTTTTGTGATCATCCCCCCAATTACAATTTTTCCACTCCGTTGTCTAATCACTTCCTCACATCTTCTAGCAAACCAATAACACACATTAAACACTCTTTCCTCCATGGCACAATAAAAGAAGTGCAATTCTTTTAAATTTACATTTCCTTGGCTCTCTCCTCTTCCAAAAATGGTGTTTGCTAGGACAATATGAATATACCGATAGAATGGTTTCGTAAAATTAGAGGCCTTAGATATTTTGCTATTGAATCGTCTCGTGCCCCCTAATCTAGTCCATGTGGAATTTTCATCAAACTCCTCCATTCTACCAGGTATCCCGTGCAAATTGCATAATCCAAGTGCATCCCCGAACTTAATCAGAAGCCAATTATAATTTTGATTTCCCAATCTAAATTCCACTCTCCCATTGAATCCAGCTTGAAAATTGGGTGGAAAAAATTTAAAACTACTCAAGAATTCAAGGGTTAATTCAGCATAAGTAGGGAAACACATACTAGCAAACATTATCCATTGCATATCAGTAAACATTTTCAGCAATTCATTATTCCATCCTAATTTTCTCACAACATTTCCATCAATAAACCGGGAAGGAATAATTTTTCTAGAGCTTAAAGTTTGGTACCTTTGCCTTTGTTCTTCATCCTGAAAATGAATTTCACGATACCTGCTTGGTCTTGGAGATGTTGGTGGAGATGGTGTAGATGAAGAAGAGGAAGATGTTTCTTGGCGTCTTCTTTTAGACCCATCTCCCTTTGATCCTCCACCTTTTGATTTTCCCTTTAATTTTGTGGCTAAAGTCTTGCTTCTTACCATTTTTGTGTTTAATTTGATGAAAATATAGAAGAAGTGAAGAAAATTGAATGAAAATTTGAAGTTTAGGGCGTGGGTTGAGAGGTTTTGGACGTGGCTTTCAAATTTTGGGCGGCCAGGGTAAAGAAAGAGAGAAAATGAGATGTTTATATAGTTCCTAGGATGCCACGGTCGTGGCCTGTAAGTGCCACGGTCGTGGCCTTGGTTTGACTGGTCAAAGGCTGTTTGCATGGGAGGCCACGGTCGTGGCCCTTGGGATGCCACGGTCGTGGCATTGGTTTCACTTCTGCCTCCTTGGTTTCTTTGAGAATGAAATTGTGGCAGCCGTGTTTTAGATCCCACGGTCGTGGCCATTGGGAGGCCACGGCCGTGGCATATGATTTCTTGCTGTTTTATCAAAATTTTTCCTCCGTTTCAATTTTTACAGTTTCAAATTGAATCCCACAGCCCTGGGAATGGATGGCCACGGTCGTGGCATCTGATTTCCTTCCATTTCTTGTGTATATGCACTGGTGATCACCTTCAAAACAAAATTTAAACACAATCTATTAAAAAGTTGAAATGAAAAATTAATCAAAAAGAACACAAAGGAAAAGAATTGGCTTGCCTCCCAAAAAGCGCTAAATTTATCGTCGATAGCTCGACATTGACTTGTGTGGATACTTATGAGTTGAAATGATAGATGGCTCCAGCATCTATCGGATCACCAATGAAATAAGGTTTCAGTCGTTGTCCATTAATCTTGAAGATCTCTCCCTTTTGATTTTGAATATCACATGCACCGTAAGGATAGACCTTGACAATTGTAAAGGGTCCAGACCAATGAGATTTAAGCTTTCCAGGAAAGAGTCTTAATCTTGAGTTATATAACAAAACTTTCTGTCCTTCATGAAATTGCTTAAAATTGATAAATCTATCATGCCATGACTTTGTTCTTTCTTTATAAATTTTAGCATTCTCATAAGCTTGAAACCTAATCTCATCTAATTCACTCAATTGCAAAAGTTGCTTTTGTCCTGCCTTATTCCAATCCATGTTCAATTGCTTAATAGCCCAATATGCCCTATGTTCTAGCTCAACCGGTAAATGACACGCTTTTCCAAAGACAAGTCTATATGGTGACATACCGATCGGAGACTTAAACGCTATTCTATAAGCTCAAAGAGCATCATCTAACTTGATTGACCAATCTTTCCTTGAAGTGCTAACAGTTTTCTCTAAGATCCACTTAAGTTCCCTATTAGAAATCTCCACTTGTCCACTAGTTTGAGGGTGATAAGGTGTTGTCACCTTATGTTGTACTCCATATTTCCTAAGGATAGATTCAAAAGTCTTATTGCAAAAATGAGTACCCCCATCACTAATTATGGCCCTAGGAACTCCAAATCTAGTGAAAATATTTTTCTTTACAAATCTGGTCATAACCTTAGAATCATTTGTTGGACTAGCTATTGCTTCTACCCACTTTGAAACATAATCTACAGCCACTAAAATGTATTGATTATTAAATGATGGTGGAAATGGTCCCATAAAATCAATTCCCCAAACATCAAACAATTCAACTTCTAAAATGGAGTTAAGTGGCATATCTTGTCTTTTTGAAATATTACCTACCCTTTGGCATCTATCACATGATTGAACAAAATTTTTGGCATCCTTATACATACTTGGCCAGAAGAATCCAGATTGCCAAATCTTAGCAATTGTCTTAGACGTACCAAAATGTCCCCCACATTCTTTCGAATGGCAGAATTGTAAAATACTCTTCATTTCTTCTTCTGGAACACACCTACGAATCATTCCATCCCCACAATGTTTAAACAATAATGGTTCCTCCCATATGTAATGTTTAACATCAGAAAGAATTTCTTTCGTTGAGCATAAGTCAATTTTGATGGAAGGACTCCACCTGCCAAATAATTCACAAAATCAGCATACCAAGGGATGTAATGTTTAATGGAAAACAATTGTTCATCAGGGAATGATTCATTAATAGGCAAAATATTCTGAGTCGCTTGCTTCTCTGTTCTGGATAGGTGATCTGCTACAAGATTCTCAGCTCCTTTTTTATCTCTAATTTCAAGATCGAATTCTTGGAAGAGCAAAATCCATCTAATCAGTCTTGGTTTAGCTTCCTTCTTGTTCATGAGATACCTGATAGCTGCATGGTCAGTATGAACAATAACTTTGTAACCTAAAAGATAAGATCGAAATTTATCCAATGCAAATACTATGGCAAGCATTTCCTTTTCTGTAGTGGCATAATTGATTTGAGTATCATCAAGGGTTCGGCTTGCGTAGTAGATGACATGATTTTTCTTATCCTTTCTTTGACTCAAAACTGCCCCAATTACGTAATCACTGGCATCACACATAAGTTCAAATGGCAAAGACCAATCTGGTGGTGATATAATAGGAGTTGTCGTGAGTGCTGCTTTTAACCTGTTAAAGGCAATTGAACATTCATTAGAAAAATTAAAAACAACATCCTTATTTAATAATTCACACAAAGGTTTAGTAATTTTTGAAAAATCTTTTATAAAACGTCTGTAAAACCCTGCATGTCCTAAAAAACTTCGAGCTCCTTTCACGTTGGTTGGCGGTGGTAATTTTTCGATGACTTCCACTTTTGCTCTATCTACTTCAATTCCTTCTTTTGAAACCTTATGTCCAAGTATAATTCCTTCTTCTACCATAAAGTGGCATTTTTCCCAGTTGAGGACAAGGTTAGTTTCTTCACACCTTTTCAGTACCTGTTCCAAATGTTGTAAACAATCATCAAAAGTTGAACCATAAACTGTAAAATCATCCATAAAAATTTCAACCATTGATTCTACAACATCAGAAAATATGGCCATCATGCATCGTTGGAAGGTTGCTGGTGCATTGCACAATCCAAAAGGCATTCTCCGATAGGCAAAAGTGCCATAAGGACATGTGAATGTAGTTTTCTCTTGATCTTCTGGTGCTATAGGAATTTGAAAATATCCTGAATAACCATCCAATAAACAAAAATAGGCATTTCCTGCAAGTCTTTCCAACATTTGATCAATGAATGGTAACGGAAAATGATCCTTTCGGGTAGCTTTATTCAACTTCCTATAATCTATGCAAACTCGCCATCCAGTGACTGTTCTTGAAGGGATCAATTCATTATTTTCATTTGTTATAACTGTCATCCATCCTTTCTTTGGAACCACATGTATAGGACTTACCCACGAGCTATCAGAAATGGGATAAATAATTCCTGCATCTAAAAAGCTTAGTTATTTCTGCTTTTACTACCTCCTTCATATTTGGATTTAATCTTCTTTGTTGGTCTATCACAGGTTTAGAATTTTCTTCCAACAATATCCTATGCATACAAATTGAAGGGCTAATTCCCTTAATATCAGATATAGTCCAACCTATAGCTTTTTTATATTGTCTAATTAAATTCAAGGTTTGACTTAATTGATCTTTAGATAAATTAGCACTGACAATAATAGGCAACAAATTGTTTGTTTCAAGATATGCATACCTGAGATGATTTGGAAGAGGTTTCAACTCTAATTCCGGTGCCCTATCAATGGATGGTAGTGGTAAAGTTTTACCTTTTTCAAGAGGTTCGAATCTTTGAAAGTACATGAGTGGATTTTGTTGAAATGATAAAACATCAATGGCTATCTCTTTGTTTTCCTCTTCAAATGTTGATCGTTGTGCAAGACATATTTCCAAAGGATCATCATGCATTCGGTTACCTATTTCCTACACACATTCATCTATAATATCAATTAGAAAACAATAATCAAGAATTGCTGGATGTTTTGCTGCTTTTGTCAAGTTAAATTCCACTTTCTCTTCTCCTACTTGGAGAGTAAGTTTTCCCCCTCGAACATCTATCATGGCTCCAGCTGTAGCTAAAAATGGCCTTCCTAAAATGAGAGGAATTTCGATATCTTCATCCATTTCCAGAATTACAAAATCTACTGGAATGTAAAGTTTATCTACTTTCACAAGTACATCTTCAACTATGCCAATAGGATATTTTATGGATCGATCAGCCAATTGAAGAGGCATTTTTGTTGGTTGTAATTGTGTGAAGCCAAGTTTCCTGCAAATAGAACTAGGCATTAGACTCACACTAGCTCCTAAATCACATAATGCTTTATGAAAATCAACTTCACCAATGGTGCAAGGTATAGAAAAACTCCATGGATCTTTTAACTTTGATGGAAGCTTGTTTTGGATCACCGCACTACATTCTTCTGTTAATGCAATTTTTGCATTATCCTCCACTTTCCTTTTATTGGATAGCAGTTCTTTAAGAAACTTCACATAAGTTGGCATTTGTGCAAGAGCTTCTGCAAAAGGAATATTAATGTGAAGTTGTTTAAATACTTCTAAAAATTTTTCATACTGCTTATCTAATTTTTACTTTTTAAGTCTTTGAGGAAAAGGAATTTGAGGAACATATGGTTTGAGTGTTTCTTTTGGTATTTCCTTCTCATTGACTTCTTCTTCTTTTTCCTTTACCAATTTTGGGATTTGGGTTGGTGAAGGATCATCTAGTTGCAATCCACTCCTTAAGGTCACAGCCTTGCAATGCTCTCTTGGATTGATTTCTGTCTGACTTGGAAGAGCTCCTTGATTTCGGTTATGGAGAGAACTTGCCATTTGACCTATCTGTGTTTCAAGGCTTCTGTTTTGAGTTGATAGAAGTTCAATTTTTTGCTCAAGTCTTTCATGTTGCTTTTCCATTCTATCAAATCTTTGCGATGTTGCTCCAATGAATTTTTCCAATGCTACTTCATATGATGGCTTTTTAGGAGGATGGAAGCCTTGATTTTGATTTTTCATGTATTGTGGTTGATATGGTGCTTTTTGACTGCCTTGATTTCCCCATGCCAAATTAGGGTGATTTCTCCATGTGGGGTTGTAAGTGTTTCCTTGTGGGAAAGTTGGACCTCTATTTTGATTCCCCACAAACTGGACGTGCTCCATTATCTTGCAATCAGCTACATCATGGCTACCTCCACATCCTTCACAACTTTGAGATGATGTGGATGATAAATTGACATGCTCCAATTTCTTGGCGATTGTATCCACTTTAGCTGCAAGTAAAGAAAAATTGTCAATCTCATGTAAACCTGCAACTTTTTTTTGCATACCTCGTTCTGAAGTCCAATGATAATTATTTGCAGCCATTTCTTCGATTAAATCAGTTGCTTCAGAAGGAGCTTTGTTCATTAGAGCACCTCCTGCTGCTGCATCAATCATCCCCTTAATATTTGGATGAAGTCCATTATAAAAGGTTTGAATTAAAAGCCATTCTGGGACTCCATGGTGGGCACATTTTCTTTGCAAATTCTTGAACCGTTCCCAAGCTTCATATAAGCTCTCCCCATCTTGTTGAATGAAACTTGTGATATCATTCCTTAATTTAGCCGTCTTTGCAGGTGGAAAATATTTTTCCAAAAATGCAGCGGCTAATTGATCCCAAGTGGAGAATGTACCTGGTGCCTTCGAAATGAGCCAATCTTTTGCTTGATCTCTTAACGAGACTGGGAAAAGTCGCAACCTAATAGCATCATCAGATACACCGTTAATTTTAAATGTATCACACATTTCTAAAAAATTTGAAATATGAGCATAAGCATCCTCATGTGGTAAGCCATGAAAAACAGATTGCTGAATTAAATTAATAAGTGCTGGTTTTAGATCAAATGTGTTGGCTTGCACCGGAGGTTTGACTATGCTAGATCTTGGGTGAGCAGATGGCATAGCATATTGTTTCAAGGTCATGTTTTGTGGATCTCCCATGATTTCTTCTTCTTCTTTTGCAGAAAATGCTTCTTCTTCTAAATGGAGTTCAGTTGAAGTTCCTTCTCCTCTTTGTCTTTCTCTTCTTTCCTTGTTTTGTTTTCTACAAAATCTCTCAATTTCAGGATTATAGGGTACAAGTTGAGTATTTGAATTGCTACGCATGTAACCCTGGAAATTTAAAAAAAAATGCAGAAAAGTAAAAATCCAAAGTAATAACAGTTTAATATTATCAATATCAGAATATATCCATCCCCGGCAACGGCGCCAAAAACTTGTTGCGGACTCAGCCTCACTATCTGCAAGTGCACAGATCGTTAACAAGTAATATAATGATGAGTAGAGTATCGTTCCCACGAGGAGGTTAATTCTAAGTACCAAACAATTAAACCGATTAATATTTGGATAATCAAATTTAATTTATGATTTAACTAGCTAAAATGACAATAAATTAAGAATAAATTTCTTATGATTAAAACTTAGGGTTTAGTCACCTTTATTGATTTATCATGGATTTTCTAAGATATCGATTTAATTCAGTTTTCCTTTCAATTAATGGTTAGATTCTCCTAAATCAAGCTCAAGTCTCTCTCAAGTACTAGAACTAATATTGACTTAATCCTTATGTCTACTCTCGTGATCATAAATAATTAAATCAATTCATTAAGTTTTATGAGAATCTTGAATCAACCTCTTAAGGGTTTAACCTTATCTCTAAGTGAGAAACTTACTTAAGATTGTTATCTCCGTGGACTAATGTCATGCTTCCACTCTCGCTTCATCACACAACAATTCAAATCAATTAATCATTGGCCAAATAATCAAAGCATTAAGATTAAAGACAACAAAATAATCAAAGGATAACTAAATTAACCAATTAGACATTTATAGCTCCATGATAAATTCAATTAAAGGGACCAACCCTAAAAAGGATTAGTTCTTCATTATTGAAATAAAAACATTACAATTATTCAAAATGGTAAATGAAAACATAATTTAAAAGGAACAAGAAAGATCAAACTCTATTTCTTTGAAGAAGATCTTGACTTGGATCTTGAGCTCCTCCTTGAAACAGAATTTTACACTTCTATACTAATTTTATTTGGATGAAACTAATCTAATCTATTACACATTCTCTTCATGCATGCTCTCTTGAATCCTTGGATCAAATGTGTTTATATAGAGTGCTTGGAAACTTCTTTAGTGGAGAAAAACTGGAAAAGGTTCAAACAAGTCTTGGTTGGTGAATTTTTCTTGAACATTTGCAGCTCACAAATCATAAAATAATTGCCACGGTCGTGGCTTTTGGAGTGCCACGGTCGTGGCCTGTGTGAATTCTGCCTGTTTCGTTAAACTTTTCAGCTACCTAGGTCGGCCTGGTGGGCCACGGTCGTGGCCCTTGGGAGGCCATGGTCGTGGCTTTTGAAATGAATCTGCCAAACTTATTTTCTTCTTGTTTTTAGCTCAGACAGTGGCGAAATGAATCCCACGGTCGTGGCCTTTGGATGCCACGGCCGTGGCCTATGATTTGCCTTCATTTTTGCTTGTTTTTCTTGCATTTTGCCTTACTAATCATCAAAAACCTTTAGCCTTGTCTTCCATGCTCACAAAGTGTAATTCTAACTCACATAATAAAAAATCATCAAATTCAATTGGAGAATATTTAAAAATCAAGGTTAAAATTGCATAAAACAATGACTATAATTTCACTATATCAGTCCAGAACCTAAAATTATTTTTTGAGTCCAGAACTCAAACCGGGTCCAGAACCCAAAACCTCAACCATCTCAGAAAAATTAAGTCTTATTGCTTTTCACTCTCTTTTACTAAAGTCTCAGATCGTTCAAGCAAGGGGCAAACTGTAGACCCTTAATTTTTGACCCAGTCCGGTCTAATTTATTTTATATAGTCCAAAATAATTTTTGTGTTATTTTAATTAAATAATATTTATTTTAGTATTTATTTTTTATAAGTTTTAATAAAATAAAAATGATAAATAATAATAATAATAAATAAATAAAAATAAAAATCGACGACGGAAAAATCAGCGACGAAAAAATTCGTCGCCGAAAGTAACTGGGCGAAATGGCCCAAGGTGTCTAAAGCCATTTCACCCGCAGGAACTTCCTGAGGGCAAAATGGCAGTGCAGCCCGCCAGCGCGCCAATTCTCGCTCTCACCAAGCGTAATTCCTCGCAGCCCTCGCAAATTTCACCAGCGAGATTTTTCCAATGTAATTTTTTCTGAAATCAAATTCTATTTAGTTTCGGTTTTCTTTTCCTAATTAATTATAGTTTCCTTAAACAATTGGAATTAATCTTTTAAATTTCCTATAAATAACACTAAAAAAACACAGGAATGAACAATCGGACTCTGGAGGGAGAAAAACTTAGGACTAGAACTTTGAACTTGGGACTTCAGATTTGAGAGGATCAAGCAAAGCCATCAACAATTTATCAAAGGCTATCCAAGAAGCAATTTTTGGTGGAACCAACGAACGAAGGTTTGAATCTCTAATTTCTTTTTTTATTTTCTTACAGAAGCTTCAATCACTGAAAATTAATAAATTATTTCTTTTGATTCTAAAAATCTTAGAACCCTAATTTATTTCTTCTAAATCTTAGAACCTTAAATCGTTTCTTCTATTTTCAAAAACCCTAAAAATTACTTTTCTGTTTCTTCTAAAACTTAAGAACCCTAACCCATTTCTTCAAAACCTTAAAACCCTAAATTGTTCCTTCTATTTCCAAAAACCCTAAAAAATACTCTTTTGTTTCCAAAAACCTTAAATCGTTTTTCATATTTCCAAAAGCTTTTAAAAACACTAAACTGTTTTCTTCTAATTCTTTTCCAAAATTTTCAAATGTTTTGTTAAATATCCAAACTCTAAACTCACTTTACAGTTTCTAAAAAATCATAATTACTTTATAAAACTAAACTATTTTCTTCAACTCCAAAACTAATACGTAAACCCTAGTTTTCCTAAACCTTAATCCCTAAAACCTTAAAACCTTATAAACCTAAACATTCAAATCGAATACAGTAAATCCAAAACAATAATCCAGTAACCAAGAGTTATAAACCTAATGTTTTAATTATTCTAAAACCCTAATTTCATAATGTTACCCCTAAACCCTAATTTGATTCATGAAACCCTAATCCATTCTAATTTTCTAAAATTTACAGTAGCCTAAACAAATGATAATAATAATACTAAAATCCCAAAACCCTAAATGTTAATTAAAGAACTTTAAGTAGAAATAGTAAACCCTAATTTGTATCTTTACTTGCTTTATTTTTAGATTTAATTATGTAGTTCATTATATGCTTTAATTTATTTACAATGCTTGATTTAATTTATCATGGATGAATGTTTATAATATATTTTGATTGATGTTTAATATCTTTGATGAATGATTTATTTTTGATGAATGGTTATTTAGTTTTATCGATTTATTTTGGATTTCCAAATGTTGTAAGAGATATGTTTCCACTTTGTGGGTACCTCATTAATTAAGTTCTATGTAATTTATGCTTTTATATTTTGGACCAATGTAAAGGATATGTTTCTACCTTTTGGTGGGTGTCCTATTTAGTTTAGACACGGATGATGTAAGGGCATGTTTCCATCTTCAGATGGGTGTCCATTTATTTGCTTTGTTTGGACATTGCTTTGATTTTAATATACTGATGCTTTATTTCAATTGTTGTGTGTAATATGGATAATATTGTTATATTTAAGAATTTTATAATATTAAGACCTGTAAAGGAGGCCGGTTCCAATGAACCAAGCGTTGTGGGGGTGCTGAGCCATTTCTCACCTTCCCCATACGTACCTAACTTTCCGAACCCATTATGGGGTTGGGAATTCCTTAGAAATTGAGTCATCCACCCCTTTTTTTTTTCGGCCTGTCCGGGTGGCAGCTCCATTTTCTCCGGTCTTAGGTCCGTGTTCTCTAAGGCCCCAAGCCTAAACAGTGCCGATGTAGCAAGAACCATTCCACCGGGAGTGGGGGTGAAAATCCCCGCTCACATATATGTGATATACAATGATGCTTCGCACAATGGTTTAGGTTGTGTTTTGATGCAGGAGGATAGAGTCATAGCTTATGCTTCGCAACAGTTGAAACCGCATGAGTTGAATTATCCAACGCATGATTTGGAATTAGCAGCAATAGTTTTTGCCTTGAAGATTTGGCGTCATTACTTGTATGGGAAAAAGTGTTTCATTTATACGGATCACAAGAGTTTGAAATACCTGGGTGTTCAGAGAGAGCTGAATCTTCGGCAGAGATGGTGGTTAGAGTTGATTAATGACTTCGACTGTTTGATTGATTATCATCATGGTAAGGCAATCGTTGTTACTGATGCCTTGAGTCGAAAGTCTTTGGCAGGTTTGACTACTTATTCGCTCTCATTACTTGTTGACTTGAGAGCATTGCATGCTAGATTTGAATCTTCTGATGATGGTGCTTTGATGGCTCAATTGCAGTTGATTCCAGTCTTGTTGGATCATATTAGGGAGGCTCAGTTGGCAGATGAGAGAATTCAGAAAATTATGTTGGTTCGTCAAAAGGGGGAGAGTCGAGACTTTTATGTGAGGGATGATGGTAGTCTATGGTACAGAGATAGATTGTGTATTCCTGATGATGCAGAATTGAAAAGAATGATATTAGAGGAAGCACATCAGTCACTTTTTGCTATGCACCCTGGGAGTACCAAGATGTATCAAGACTTGAAGTGACATTATTGGTGGTCAGGTATGAAGAGGGACATAGCAAAGTTTGTATCCAGATGTCTCACTTGCCAGAAAGTGAAGGCTGAGCACCAAGTTCCTTTAGGGTTGCTCCAACTTTTATCAGTGCAAGAGTGGAAATGAGAGCGAGTGACAATGGATTTTGTGACTGGACTGCTTTTGACCTAGAAGAAGCATGATGCATTACGAAGACAGCTTATTTTCTTCCAGTTCGGATGGATTTTTCTCTTGAGAGATTGGCTGAGCTGTATATCAACGAGATAGTCAGGTTGCATAGAGTCCCAGTTTCTTTGGTGTCGGATCGAGATCCCCAATTTACTTCGCGGTTTTGGAAGAGTTTGCATGATACTTTGGGTTCTCGATTGCATTTTAGTACTGCTTTCCATCCTCAGACAGATGAATAGTCAGAGAGAGTGATATAGATTCTGAAGGATATGTTGAGGAGCTGTATCAATGATTTTACTGGAAAGTGAGAGATTTTTGCCATTAATTGAGTTTGCTTATAACAACAGTCATCAGTCGAGTATTGGGATGACTCCTTATGAGGCTTATATGGCAGGAGATGCACGACACCTTTATGTTGGGATGAAGTTGGAGAAGGTTAACTGGTTGGTCCCGATTTGATTAAGGAAACAGAGAAGAAAGTGAAGGTGATTAGGGGTCGTTTGAAAGCAGCTTCAGACCGACAGAAATCCTATTCAGATTTAAAGAGAAGAGACATAGAGTTCAGTGTGGGAGATAAAGTGTTTCTGAAGGTTTCTCCATGGAAGAAGATTTTGAGATTTGGCCGCAAAGGGAAATTGAGTCCTCGTTTCATAGGACCATATGAGGTGTTGAAGAGAGTTCGTCCAGTGGCTTATAGACTAGTTTTGTCACCTGAGTTGGATCGAATACATAATATTTTCCATATCTCAATGCTTCGGAGATACAAGTCTGACCCATCTCATATCTTGTCAGTGGAGTCCATTGAGGTGATTCCAGATCTGACTTACGGGGAAGAACTAGTAGCGATTTTGGCACGAGAGGTTAAAGAATTGAGGAATAAGAGGGTGCCACTTGTGAAAGTCCTTTGGAGGAATCATGCCACTGAGGAGGCGACCTGAGAAAGTGAGCAAGCGATGCAAAATCAGTTTTTTCATTTGTTCCAGACTTGAGGACAGGTAATTTCGAGGACGAAATTTGTTTTAGGGGGAGAGAATTGTAATATCCTATAATTTTTGAAAATTTCTAATTTTTGAAAACTTGGATAAAATAAATAATAATTTAAAAGAATAAATTAAATTAATGGTTTTAAATGAAAAATGAAGGGATTTTAAATGAAAAAGTGGAATATATATGTGATATATATGCAAAATATACATAACAAATATAAAAGTCAACACTTTTTAAAAGAAAAGGGTATTTTGGTAATTAAATCTTATAAATTCAAAATTAATAAAATAATTCAAAAATAAATTATTTTTGAATGGAAGAGGGAAATTAGGACTTTTAATTTATAAAAAAAATTAAAATATTAAATATTAAATATTAAATTATTTTAATATATATATGTGGTTTAAAAAAAATGAAAAGAAAAGAAATATTAAAGTCTTCTTCTTCTTTTTCTTCTTCTTCTTCTTCTTCTTCTTCTTCTTCTTCTTCTCTTTTCTTTGGCCGAAATTCCATGGGAGGTAGACCAAGGATTCTACTTCTTCTATACTTCATAAATTGAAGGAATTAACAAGTTGCAAGTGGATTTTTGGTGATCTCCACCAAAATTAGTAAGTTTCCATCTCTTTTCTTTGAATTCCTTGGAAATTTGGATTATGTGAGTTTTGAGATTTTGATGTAGTATGTTATAATTGTTGGAATTGGTGTTTTTGATGTTATTTTGGGTAGTTAACAATGATTCTAAGGTTAGATTGAAGATATGATGGAGTTTGGTTAAAGAATGGTGAAGAGAGAGAATTTAGGGTTATGGATTTTTGGGATTTTGAAAACATAAACTTTAATTGTGAAAATTAGTTCTAAATGAGTTGTTTTGATTCATAAACAAGTATTTTAAAGTCAAATATTGGATTTGGTGGTGTTGGATTGGAGTTTGAGAATGGAAGTGGAGATTTAGGGTTTTGGAAAAGTGATTTTCCAAAGTGGTTGAATTGTATGATTTTATTTGTTTAAGCATGTTGTTTAGTGTTAAAAGTTATAAATATAAGCTTGGAATGAGTAATGGATTGTGTTGGAATGGAAAACCTTCAATGGGGGAAGGTTATGCCATTTTTGAGATTTTATGTATAAGAGTGTATTTTTATAATGTAAATGATTTAAATATATTAAATATGTTTTTAATAATATAAATAAACTTAAAATACTAATTTAATTGTAGTAGAATGGAATTCTAATGTTGAAGTAAGGAAAGGCTAAATTTTTAAAAATTTGTAGGAGTGATGTGTAATTATGGTTTAATGTTGGAAATGTCATTAAATGTGATACTAAATGATTATTTGCTATCACATTTAGTTTAAGCTTTGAGGAAGGTTGATTTGCTTCATCCAAGTGGTGTAGAGCAAGTTGGAAAGATTGGATTGAAGGTTGTTTTTAGCTTGCTTTGGGTTGTTAGTGGAGGTATGTACAAACTTTGAATATAATGTCTATATTTGCATAACATTTGGACTTAACACATTTTGGTTGAAAAATGTGTTAAGCTACTTGGTTCATTGATTGTGTATGAATAATATGCTATGACATTTGTAATGTCATATATGTGTTAAATGCATTGTGAAAAGCCATTGATAATGACCAATTTGTGTAACATGTGAAATATGCATATTATGTGAAAATACCCAAAGTAATTGGGTAATGTGTTGTGAATGCAAAAATGAGATATGTGTAATAATGAAATGAATTGATATTGATAAAAATGAGAAAAGTGAGAAAAGTGAGAAAAATGAGAAAGATGTGAAAAATGAGAAAAGTGAAAAAATGTGGAAATAAGGCAAGGTGCCTAGATTGAATATGTGACAATGAGAAAGAGATTAATAATGAGAAAAATGAATAAATAAAAAAAAGTGAGAAAAAGATGATATAATAAGGCAATGTGCCTAGTTTGATCATGAGAAAATGAGAAAAGTTTTGATAAAGGAATTATGAAAGAATTTGATAATGAGAAATATGAATAAATTGTGTGCCTAGTATGTTATTCAATTTTCAGAGTTCTAGGTTTGGCGGCATGCCTATGATTGCCTGCGTGCTATACACTGGAATGGTGAAAAGACTGGGTCGTAAGCCAGGCCAACTGATAAATATGATATTTTTGGGGTGAAAAGACTGGGTCATAAGCCTCAAAAACTGTAGCAGTCTAGCCGGATTGAGGACCAGGATACTGGGGCCTAAGGGTCTAGCCGAGTTGAGGTCCAAAAGACTAGGGCTGTTACATTATCCATGGATATATTGCCTACGGGGCTAGACACATGGTGTCATTATGGACCAAAGCAGTAACTTTGAAATTTGAATAGCATATTAGATCCTTTTTGGGCCCATGCTTGTCTTTGTTTTAATATGAATTATGAATTATGATACAATTGAGCAATATAATGTTATGAGTTGTGCTTATGAAATATTTGAAAAATATAAGAAAGTGGATTGATGTGCTATTTGGAAGTTATTATTGCAATGAGAATGCAAAATGTGAATTGAAAGGATAAAATTAATATGTAAATAAAATTAGTCAACTTAATTTGGTGCAAATATGTTATATATAAATATATATGTACATGATAATTATAATTGAAGTAATTGTTTATAGTCTATAAAAATTTATAAAGATATGTATACTAATAAAATGTCTAAAGGTAACTTCTGTGGAATTTTATAATTTATATTATATAATTAAATTAATCAAAATAAAGATTATTTTATTGTTTTGTTAAAGTGAAAAGACTAAAATAATGGGGAAAAGGAATATTTTATTAAAATTAATATGATAATTATTAAATTGATTGGAATAATAAAATAAATAAATTGCCCGATTATAATGATAATAAACCTAGTCAGTCCATATCAACACATATCAGCCCATATCAACACATAAAAATCTACAAAAATACACTGAATAACAGTTTAATACTTAAACAACATACAAAAAAATTATTCAATCTTAAATAATTACATTTTAACCCACATCAATCCATATCAACACATATCAACCTACAATTATAAACTTCATAAAGGATTAAAATACCTAAAACCTCATTAAAATATAATTAAGACGAAAAACACTTAAACTACATAAACAACAAAAAATTTGACTCACATTTAAACTCATATCAACATACACTGCACACTACAATCCATTTTATTATATAGCAAAACATGACAGCTTATAATAAACTATGCTCATTTAAACTCTTCAAACCTTCATACATATACATAGCTAAGAACCATATAAAAACATTTAAACTCTTCGGTTTTTCATTCACTGATAAGAAACATACATATACCTAAAAAAATCTAAAGTCTACCGATTTCAATTGATGATAATGCAGATCAAGTCACCACAAAAGAAAGAAGAGATGGATACACAAGACAAGATAAGAGTATAAGACGAGATGATAACTTCAATCAGGATATCAAAGATTGCGAAGAAAACTTATAACAAACTTTTTAAATGGCTACAGCGTTGGCGATGAAGATGAAGACGAGAAAGAAGATGTTGCTCGTCAACGTACGGGTGTAGATTCAGACGATGACGACTACAATGCTGAGCAGCGTTTGATTCGTACTGGACCTCGCATCAATTTGTTGAAGAAAAGCGAGAGAGAGAGATAGAGAGCCAGAGACAGTGAGCGAGAGTTACAGAGACAGAGACAGAGACAGAGACAGAGACAGAGAGCGAGAGAGAGAGAGAGAGATAAACAAGAGAACAAAAAAATTGATGTGTTTTTTTTTCTAGGGTCAAAGGGTAATTTTGTTAAAATTAGTCTACTTAAGGTGAATGAGGTCTAAATTTTATTATTGAATGGTAGATGGATATTTTTTTGATTAATACCTATATTTTAATGGGTTGGATAAGCCAACATAAAGATCAAGCTCATAAGCTCGATAGTGAGTATTATGCACAATACGATTACTTTAATCAAAGTAAATGGAATCAACATTTTTATTTTTTAAAAATTTCAATACTTCTTGTGGTTACAGCACGGTGACATAAGGTTACACAACCCGCTCTTCCGGTTATAATGTAATCATTCGGGTAGGATATAGCACAATCACTGCATGTTACTTCGGCTATACTAATAAATGTTTTGGTTACAATAATAAATGTCCACTCCTTTTTTACACTATGGCTTCTACTTTCACGTCGAATACTTGGAGTACAATAATTTTAATCAAAGTAAGATTTACATCATTGTACGAGTACTTTACATCAAAGATATATTATTGTACAAGCAAAATATTTACTAGTATAATTGAAGGAGCGGGTAGTTTAATGTGCAAAAATCTCATGGCCTAATATTGTATTCCAAATGTGGGAAGCCATGAGTGGACACTTATTGATTTAATTTAATTATTTGATAGTGTAACCATAGGGGCATTTGGGGTGAAATTCATTCCACTAGGAATTTTAGACAAAAATCCTTGCTCACAAGAACCAATTGTAGCATATAAATGCTTAGTTAATTTAAATCAAGATTTTGTTGTTTATAAAAAATTCGTTGTCCTTATAAAAAAAATTCCAACAACAACGATGATATAATATACAATCAAACTATGACATTTTCATTAGTTTTTAGAAGCTGAAGGGTGTAGAATACAAAAAACAGAAGATACTGAAACTAAAGAATAAAAAGAGATAGTAAATAAAACTAAGCAAACTCACTCAACAAATCCCAAATCCTAATTTTGCAAATCTCACACCAAATTACAAGACTCCAAATATTAATCACACTGAAGAGGAGTCTTTGACTTTATTCTTTGAAACACATCCTCAACAGTTATTTCTCTTTGAAGCACACTGATAATATCTGATATTTTAGGCCTAAGAGAAGCCGTTCGACTAATGCACAACATTGCCAAGTCGATGATGGTGACAACTTCTTCTTTAGAATAATTTGAGTTTAGCTTTTTATCAACTACTTCTGTATATTTAACTTGTTTATATTGTAGTGTTGCCTCTTTTACCGTTGCATGTAAAGCTTCAACCTGCGTAGAAAAAAAGCTTTATGCATGTCATAATACAAGGAAAAAAAATAGAAATGATGTTTATATTATTTCATGTTTTGTCGACCACATAAATTAATATGCTCATCGTAATTACAAAAATGTATATATTTTAATGATCTATTGTCATGTTTTTTTTGTATAATAATTTTTTATATATTTTGAAATTTTATTCTTGAATCATTAATTCTGTCATGCTTTTGGAAAAAAGAAAAAAAATCAAACCATAGAGAAGGGAACTTCATATTCTTACCTTTTCAATAAGAAAAATAGTTCGGTCATGATTTTCTGAAAGATCCTCGTCATTCCTTTTTCCAGTAACAATTTCAAGTAGAATGATTCCAAAACTATAGATATCAATAGCTTCAGTTACAACTCCACGAGTTGCATACTCAGGTGCCATATACATCCTGCAAGAAACATTGAAAAATCATATATAATGTCCTCAACAAAGTGAGAAAGAGGAAGGAAAAGAAAGAGATTAAATATTTATCCCCTCTATTATTTAGAAAGATGTTCATATATGGAAAAATTTATCAAAATAAATAAAGTGTAAAAATTTACATAAATATGGTTGTCATTAAAAATACAAAATAATATATACTATGATAAAATAGACAAACAAAATATATTCTTAGCCTTTTAAATTTTGGATTAATTATAAAAAAAACCTAACAATACTTATGAATGGAATTATTGATTTAGTCAAAATTGTTAATAATTAAATCTCCTTCTAATAATTTGGTATATTAATCCATTGATAAAACGAGACTATTTTAGAAATGGACGTTAGGATTCAGATATCATCAATGTTAAAAACAAGCTTACCGTGTGCCACTATCTTCAATGAACATCAACGTATTATCCTCCTCATAAAGCTTAGCCAATCCAAAGCCTGAGATTTTGGCTTTAGAAATTGCATCAAGCATAATATTACTGGCCTTGATGTCTCTGTGAACTACCGGTGGATTCTTTGCATGTAAAAACTCCAAGCCCTGGGCAATTTGCAGGCAAATATTGTATCTATTTTCCCAACTAAGTTCCCTTGAAAACTTCGGGTCTGCAGCAAATCCAAATGTCATTTTGCATTTTTAAAAACAATGAATTTTGCATCTACAAGCAAATAGGATTTACTTGAATGTTGAGTTTATAAAAGGTAGATCTCACATATCAACCTACAATGGCAATTATTTAATTAGTCTTTGGAAGTCTTAAATATTTTTTATTGGTAATACATATATAGATTAAATATGATAATTTTAAAATAGTATGAATGTGTTTTAAGCCAAATTTTAGTGGGTTACTTACAATACCAACATTAATTATAATTTCTTCTATGATTTATATGTCATCCAAATATGATGGTTGGTTCCTGCAATTGTTATTTTTTTATGTATCAAACCAATTACATATTTATATTTTAATATTTATTATGAATATTCCCATTATTTTGCTTGTGAAAACAAAAATACCCTTACTCCAAAATGTAAACACATGAGTAGATAATCCTAATTCTTGAGGCTTGGGGACTATTTTCTCAAATGTCATCCCACCCACCTCTTAATGTATTTCTTAAAAAATATATGCGACACCTATTCTTAAATTTTCATTTTCTATCTCATATATATTTTCTAAAAATATATGTATTTACTGCCTATAGTAACTCTCTAAATTTTATTTATTTAAAACATATTTTTAATTTTTTTTATCACAATTCATGTATAATTTGTATTTAACATATAATTAAATTGCACGAAGACATTTTCCTTTGTTAAAGCTCAAGAACAAGCACTAATGCGAAGCAACATCCAACTTTTTGATCTTATAGCTCTAATTAAATCAAAGAATCACTAACAAAAGCCAAATTGAGCTCTTGGGATAAAAGAAAATTACCAAATAAGACTTGTTCAAGTGATCCAAGACCCATATATTCATAAATTAGGAAGTGTAGGCCTTTTCGTGAATAAGCAGCCATCAAATTGACAAGATTTTCATGCTCCAATTTAATAAAAGTTTTGGCATATACTTCAGTTCCTATTTCTGCAATTCCTTTTGATTGAGGAAGAAGCTTCTTCACCGCTACGATAAGATTTGGTAGTTCAGCCTGAAAAATTATTAATGGAGGAAGAATACAAATGTCATTAATTAGTTTTCTTATTATTGCCCAAAACCAAAATTCTATGCAAAGAAATGCTACAATTAGCAGCAGATAATTTTTGCTGCTAAAAGCTTATATAAAGGATTGAAAAAAAAAAAAAAAGAACAAACATGAAAGAATTCAACCTTGTAGAGTGTCCCAAGAAGATCATCCTTGCCAATCATCATCTTTGGGCTAAAGTTTTGAGTGGCATCAACTATCTCTTTAACAGTGAATGGCCTCTTCTTGCCCTGCGTTTCTAACTCTATATTTGTTTCTATTCCAAGCAGACATTATATAATTAATTAAATTAATTATAACACATTTATCAATTGATGAAAATATATTTTATGGAAAGAAATTGATTTATGGTTTTTTTATAGAATAATTGTTAGTTTTTCTTACCACGCAATTCTCTGTCTCCTATCCATCCCATTCTCCACATAAAAGCTAACAAAATCAATAATAAAATCAACAGGCCAAGAACACAAGCTACTGCAATTACAACTATTTCCCAAGCTGATAGTTTTCTTGGAGCTGCAAAATCCAAATGCAACATCGATTTTATATGAAGTTAAAAATATAAGATTTTTAATATTATGAAATCAAATAGATCATACATGTATATATATCATAAAAAAGGCAACATTGTACCTCGAGTTATTGAAATAGCTGAAATGAGAGGTCCATTTTGACCTGGTGGATTATATATAGATCCTCTGCCCGTCCACAAGAAGTCGATTGTCAATACTGGCTTCTCTTTAGTCACTTCAATCTGGAAACTTTTCGTAATGTCTTTGTTGGCATCTCCTGCCTCTTTCTTTATGTTAAAATCCCGTAAAACATTATCCTTCTGTAATCATGAGATGATGATAAAGAACGACATCACTGACAATTGATTTATGTTAAAGTCTATGGTTCATATAGATATGAGGTAAATAAGCATTGCAATTCATGGTATAAAAAACCAATTGATTTGTGTTTGATTAAATTGCATCCAGTTATAAAAACTTTAATGAACTTTTATTCTTTACAGCAAATATGATAAAGGGATTACATATCGAAATGCATACTTTTAAGGCAAAACCTTACAATTAATTACCTGAATATAAACGTCGAATACGCGCTTTCCCACTTTACTGTGATCTTCCATATTTGAATATAAAGTTTCAGCAAAGAGAAGTTCGACATTGTATATGCCTTGATGCAAGCAGAAGGCGTAATATGTTAGAGAGAGAGGAGCAGCGCGAGCATTCACATATAATTTGGCCTCAGGAGGGGATACTACACAGGTTAATTCTTGTATGTAACCGCTTGCATTGACGGTTCGTGAGATGTAATCTCCAGAAAAGCTGTAAGCCCAATTTCCTTGCGGACTTACATAAAAATTTGAAAATGCAGTATCATTTTCATAGATTTGCTTTCCAAACTTCACTTCATCACCACCACTGTTTATAGATAAGGATCGATCTGCAAGAAACAATAATGGTTGATTATCATATATTAGCAATGTAACCTTACATTTTATTTTATTTTATTAATTAATTTGACTTTTGACTGAAATTCAAATTTGAAGCTTTTATCATGAATACGACTTTAATATCTTCAAATAAAAAATGATTGGTTATATTTTATTATGAAGGCTTAAACATTAGAAAAATCCTCACATTAACTTTAGAAATATAACTGTTAGCAAGCCCTATGAACTTCGACAACTTACTAGCCTGTGCTAATGTATAGACTTGACAAAAATTATGAATTCTGAATGAGATAGAAAGGTGAACATACGCTTGACTTTGCATTCTTTTCTTTTCTGAGATATGTATTGGCTGAAAGAATAACACAATTTATAAGTAGGAATAACACATGAGTGTCCCTATTGTGGAAAGTAATATTTTAAGTTATGAACACACGTACCTCCGTGGCTCACTGTGTGAATAAATATTACCAACCAACAACATGAAGTCAGTAAAATTTAGAAACAATGTAATTAAAAAGATCCATAATTAATATGAAGAAAGAGACTGATTATATTTAATTTCTCACACTATTATATTTGGCAAACCTAAAAGTGCTCCATTTTCACTTGGCCCATCTGCAAAATCATTGTTTGATAGATCCCTGCAAGGCAATCCTTAGGACTCAGTTGATTCAATTGACAAGTATAGTCTAAAAATAAAGTGCAATGTTTAAGAATTGTTTAACCTATTTTGACCGTTAGGCCTTTTTTTTAGATATTGGTATACAGAGGAGAATTGATCCTAGGTTATTACACAATGAATACCTTGTATTAGCCTTTATATAAAAGAGGAAAGTAAAATTTTTTAATTCATTGTTTTTTCCCTTTTCATATTCTTGAAATATATAAACAGAAAATTCAACCCAACAAACCATGATATGTACTTACATAATAGCTGCATTGTTTGTTGTTTCTTGTTTGTGATGCTCTTTACTTTTCCAGAGAGGTAAAGCCCCATTCAGCTTATTTCTTGCTAAAAATCTAAGCTCAATATATATAATAGTATAAATCCATTAGATTTGCATTTCAACATCAAATTTACTTTTAACCAAAACAAACAAAATTTTGTTTTAGTCGAAAAACAACTTGAGAAAAAATTGAAAAAATTAGACAAACTTAAGTTGGTCACTTACATCTTATTTAAATTTTTTCTAAACTTTGGGATTTCACCACTTAAGTTGTTAAAGCTCAAATCGCTGCAAAAGAATGTTAAATAAAATAAGCTCTTTTGATATATGATATATATTCTTTTTAGAATTATAACATAGAAAATTACATGAAACAAATAAATAATAAAAGATATGTAATTAATAGCATTCACTTTGATGATGACTAGAATAAAGAATATAATAAGAATAAAATAATATAGTGAAATAATTGTTTTATGAAATACAGCTAATCCTTAATTAAAATGTGCTTTTTGTCAGTGTAATTCAAATTTAAAATTTTATCTTTTTATCTTTCTTTTTTTTTGTTAATTTTATTCAGTACAGGTCAGGGAGTTGTTTAAACCCACATAGCATACTAACATGACACTATGAGGCAGGGGAGGAGACAGGTGGGGTCGCATGGGGGCTGACGACTCTCCTGCCGGCCGCCGGACGTGTATTTATAAGGGGGTTTTCTGGCGGCCGGAACAACGAAGGTGGAGGCTCTGTGCCTCAGCCCCCCTTCACCTTTTCAGCCCCCCTCCCGGAGCAGCTGGCTCCGCCACTGCTATGAGGGGAATGAAGCTGACAAATAATTATAAATTATAATATCATTCCTCCCATGTCAGCATATTGTGTGTACTCGACTACTCCCTAAGTGTCTGTATTTAACAGAATTGACTTCAAAAATTTAAATTCAGTGTTTAATTGATAAGAAATTTTATAGATATAGGTTTGGATTAAACAGATAAAACACGATATTTTGAAAGTTTTTTTATTGGTTTAGTTCATAAATTTATAATCCAAAATTTTGATTAATAGAATGTGAAAATTAAAAAAAAAAAAACTTACAGGATTTCTAAAATAGGCCATCCAGAAATATATGAAGGGATTGTTTTATTAATTGAGCAATTCCTCAGTATCCTGCAAAAATATTGTAATAGTGAAGAAAGTGTATGTATAGATAAATTAACTTTATATGGAGGCATAGATGCAGTATTAATATTAATACTCTTAATTAAATTTACAATTATCAATAAAAGAATTGTGATATAAGCGTATATTTAAAGGATTAAATAGGTTTTTAAATTACATCCATTTCACATAATTTTTTTTACATACTATACTATTAAATGCATAATTAATTACAGTTTTTTTGTATATTATAAATATTTGATAAATTATTATAATAATAATCAACTATAAGATTTGTGAGGGCGGCACAAGAAGTTTGAAGGATTAAAGCCAAAAAAATAACAACAACAACAACAACAATAATAATAATAATAATAATTTTAAGTTATTTAAAATTAATTTAAATTGCTAACCAATTCATTTAAGAAACATTCAAAAATATTTTCTATTTTATCTTTTTATTACTTATAAGAATTTTATTATGAGCTCTTTTTAAAAGATTATATTATATTTTAGGTTCTCTTATTTTTTTTTTAAATTTTAAATAGTCAGATTCAAATTTTCTAATTGATATAATTAAATTTTAATTAAAAAAATGACAGTCTTTATTATATTTCTTAAAATTTTTATTTTTTTATTAGATATATTTTAATTATTTTATTATAAACTCATTATAAACAATGCAAAATTTATAAACTAAAGATAAATTCATTGTAAATTCATTGAAAACTAATGAAAATATGATATTTTAGTAAATATTTTATAAATTTTATTATTTTAGTAAATATTTTATAAATTTTTATATTTTGATAAATAATTTATAAATATCTTAAATTTAAAATTTTTTTATTTTTTTATATTTTTACCAAAAACCTATTAAAAAAACTAATTTTTTTTTTTGTCAAAAAGTGGGGACTTTTGTTTTCGAGGCCTAAAACAAGGGCTTGGCTTGCTTGGCTCAAAAGTTGACCCTGTAATTTGTTTCATTAAATAAATTAATTACGACTAAAGGGAAACATATTTTCAAAATAAAAAAATAAAATTTATATGAAATTTTGAATAATGTAAAAAGAATTAATTATTACTTGTAATTCCTGACGATGGACATAATTCGCAAATTAAGACTTTTATATTTGAAAATGAAATTGATAATTTTTTTAATATTTTATATTGTGAAGTTAGTTAAAACATATGTTCTATTATTGAATTATATCTAATATTAAGAACTAATTAGAAATAATGCATTTTATTTGTCTCTAAGTTTCCGTTCTCTCTAATATATATAATTTATCTCTTCTAATACTCAAAAGAAAAAAAAAATACAAAAAGTATTATTTATATATTAGGATTTGGCAATAACTTTTCCTATTTATATATTAGCATTTGGAAATACTTCTCCTGTTGTTGCTATATATGTGTTAATTTTTAGCATCAATTAAGTTTTGCTGTCAATTCTACTATTTATTTTAGAGTACAATAACTAAATTAACTAAATATTCATTCATTTGTCCTTTGAAGCTTAAATGAAATATTAGATATATATTAATTTAATTTTCTAAAATAGAGATATTGACTTGTGAATTAGTTCTATAAATAATAATCAATATATTTGGGATGAGTTAATGATGCATATAGTTATATATACAAAAGCACTTACAAGGAGTATAAATTGGTGGTCAAATCTTTTTTTTCTGGGAAAGCAAAACCAGGATTCCTTAGACCACTAACCCACCTGAAACCATTCAAATATATAATAGAAATCTTTAAGTTTGTTTCTTCAAAATGAAAATTATGAAAAAGAGTGTGATGATTGCATATACAATGTTTGAAGCTTTTCAAGATTAAAAATCCCTTCTGGCAGATTTCCTTCAAAATTATTTCCCAAAAGAATCCTGACAAATTGTAATAAAATGCAAAACATCAAATCAATTAAAATAAGGAAAATTACAATTAGAGACTAAAAGGCTAAAATATTTGCAAATAAAATAACCATCAAAGAAAAAGTAACGTAATAGGATTCAATGTTGCATTATCTTCGACTCTTTAGAATTAAGGGAAAGGATCATCCCCAACCAATAAAAGTTACTTTATGAATAACAGTCCAAGCACAAACTTCATTTCAGAAATAGTATTATAGTCATTTAAGTCGTTGTATATTGAAAGCCATACAAATAATTTGGAGTTAATATTGGGAGCTTCCCCGCTTTCTAGTTAGGCCATTGTATACATTTTTTTAAAAAAAATAAAATAAAAAAATTATTGTATTTTTTCTTATATAAAAATGATATATTTATTAAATATTTTATTAAAAAAATATAAATAATACTGTTTTCCAAAGTAAAAAACAAAAAATATTAGTTAAAGTTTTATCATATAAAGACTTTTTTTAAATGTATACACTTACAAAATCGTGAGATTCTTCCATTTCACAATGTAATCAGGTATATTACCAGATAAATCATTCCCAGCCAGCGCACTGCAATGCCAATAATAAAGACAAGCCATCAATCAAGTAAAGGCCATGAAAGAGAAAAATGAAAGCACAATTGCTATAGAAGAGATGAACCTTAATTGGGAATGATTTGAGGGCAAGAAAAGAGTATTTGCCAACAAATTTTTATGAGCAAGTTGTGTAGCAATGTCTATAGGATTCACTTACAAAATAAATTGCCAATGTTTGTCTTCAAAAATAAATAGAAATAATCTAAGAGTTTGTCTGTATAGTTGATCTTTTGAAATCATTTTATATTTGGATTAAATTTTGAATTTAATTCTTACCTAATAAATATAAAAATGTCCACAATATTTTACATAAATTATAAAACAATTTATGTAATTGTATATCCTTAGAAAAATAATAGAACTTACAATTCTTGTAATCCAGTGAGATTCGAGTAACTTTCCGGAATAATTCCAGTAAAATAATTGGACGTCAACCAGCTATGACAATAAAATTTTGAATATTCAGCATTTAATTTTTTTACTGTACCTTAACAAATAGATATATAATAAGATAATAAATATAAATTTTCTCTTCATAATAATACTACAAAAACAATTAATTAAAATATTACAAATAAAATTTAAGGACGTATAAATTTTGTTTTATTTTTATATTTTAAAAAATACATGCTGAGCATTAATCTAATCAAATTTAAATATATTAACAAACTAGAAAATAAAGCCATATTAAAATCTCATTTTTTTTAAATATTAAAATCTCATTTTTTTATTTTAAATTAAACTTACAGATTCGTAAGATTCCTCAATTTTCCAAATGATTCCGGAAGTGTACCGTTGAGTTCGTTGTCATCCAAGCTTCTGTTTTTTTTAATAAATAAATACATATATAAGTTGGAGATAACTATAATATTAGTTTTAGAACCTTTTTCAACTTTTTTTATTTCAGGTATTTAATTTATTTTTTTATTAATTAATCAATATCTGAGTTTGTTTTAGTAAACTTTACTTGACAAAATATATTTTTGAAAAAAAAAATCATTTGGACAAAACTGGCTAGTTAATTAATTAGAGATAAATAAATACACATATAAATTAGATATAACTGTAATATTAGTATTTGAACCTTTTCCATATTTTTTATACTCAATTTTTTTATTAATTAATTAATATCTGAATTTTTTCACTATCAAATCCATTTGACCAAAACTTTATTGAAAAACTAAAATAGAATAATCATTTGCCCAAACTAGTTAATTTATACCATTAGTTCTCTTACAAGTCTCTAAGCGGATTGATATTTATTTGCAAATAAATAATATTTCTTTAAATAAAACATAATTGAAAATTTTACTTATTCAGATAATAAAATTTGAACTCTAAAAATAGAAATTTCTTTAAAGCTGAGACATTAATTTTATAACCATCTAAATAAATTGAGGATATATATAGATTATTATATAAAAAATAATTAGTTTCTTACAAAATTTTAAGCTGAGAGAGATTTCCCAGATCATTAGGAATTGGGCCCGATAACATATTACTATGGGCACTCCTGAAAAAACAAAATATACATATTTATTAGAGCAATAAAAAATAATTAATAAAAAGACATATACACAAAATATATATGCATATCAAATATCAAAATTTTCAATAATTTAGCAAAAATTATTAAAAATAAAAAAGTTAATTTATATTCTATAGCTCATAATATTATCTCTCTATTGAATCTGCAATGAAAAACCAAAAGCTGCAGAGTAAAGAAGTATCCTTACATAGTTTGTAGCGATGAGAGTTTACCCAACGACGTAGGTATGGTTCCACTCAAGAAGTTGAAGCGCAGTGCACTGTTTAGGGGTATTTTCAACAACCGAGCAAATTCATCTTAATATTTGATTATGCTAAACAAACAAATATTTATACATATCTAAATTAAAATGTATTTATTTTTATTTTATTAAATTCATTGAGGAAATTACATAAAATACTACATTTTCAAAAATCATTTTTTCTTTTTTTTAAATTTACAAAAATATTTTTTTTAATTTTTAACATTTTTATAATATATACCAAAAATATATTCAACATATACTAAAAATATACCATATTTTTATATTTATGCATAGTACTTTTATTTATTTATTTTGAAGAATGCATAGTAGTTTTATAAATTTTTCGGTTGCTTATTATTTTTGAAATTTTTTTAAAATTATTTCTGTAAATCTCCATAATGCCAACTGCATCTAAAGGCCCAAAAACTATAGTTAGATGTGGAGAAAATTACATGTTATTCATTGTCTTCTATTTTTTAAAAATATATATATTTTTTAAATTTAATATGTATATATCTGATGATATATTGAATATATATGCACAGACAGTTCACTTTAGAAGAGCACTTACATGAAAGTCAAATTTTGCAAATCACCCAAGCTACTAGGTATGGGACCATCCAAGTAATTGCTTGCAAGATCCCTGTTTTATTAATTTCCATATAAAATCACATTATTTGTAAATTAAATTATTAGTATGAATCTTACATTCAGCAATAAATTTAAAATTTAAACTCCTTTTAAAAAGAAAAAATAATATAAAAAAATCACAATTTATGTAGTGATTTTAAATTTCCAAAGCTATCAGGAATTCTACCATCAAGCTGGTTATTGTATATGTATATTAACTGTTCAAATAAAACCATAAGTCACACATATTTTGAATTTGAAATCATTTTTTATTTTTATTTTTAATATAATTTGTTAATTGAAGTATAAGTTGTTTAACATAATCCAATTTTCCAAATCAATATATTTGTTATTATTATTTTATATACTAACTACTTGAGAAATATATATAAAAAAAATCAGTGTACAAAAAAAAAGGGAACTTACAGAATTTCCAGATTTGTTAAATTTCCGAGACTTGCAGGTAAGAATCTGGTCAATTGATTGCTTGAAAGATTCCTGATTGAGTTTTGCGTCAGTTAATTCATTTTTCAAATTGATTTAATTAATTATGTATGAAAAATAACTATTTTATAATCAAATTTTATCTGAGAACTTTTGTTTTATAACCAGTGGCTCTAGGAAAATGTAACCATGGCTAAAGTTCTGTAGACTACAGTCTGAACCGTGAACTGTTGGTCCAGTTTATTTGTCTGCATCAAAATTGGGAGAACTAATTGTTATCAGTTTATAAGAATTTGGTTTATATTTTTAATTTTTTAAACTGGAATCATAGCCGATAGATCAAGAATTAATTTTAATTATTTTCCACTTGCAATGTTAAATATTTACAATAATGTAATTAAATACATATGTTTATAATTGAAATTTATATTTGTATAAATTTATCATTGTTATTATTATTTTAATAGATTAATAATAATTATTGTTAATTTATTATTATTTTTTAACAATTAATATTTTTTAGTTTAACTTAAATGATATTATCTAATTTATAAGTCTATGTGTTTAATCTTATAAAAAATATTATTAATTATGGTTAAATTTAAAAAAATGAATTAAAAAAAAAGAAAAAATCGGTTTGAATTATGGGTTGAAATTAAAAATCGAAATCGAAATTAATATGTTATTTAATTACTTAAATCTTAATTAAATCGATTTTTAATAATTAAAATTAAAATTTATGATCAATACGAATCAAAATCGGCAAGTTGGGTTATCCGGCCCGTAGCCATAGATAGCAAAATGGAGAGATACTTAACAGTCTTCTCAATAAGTGAAGATCGCCTATCGCTGGATGGATATAACCACGTAGGCCTTCTTTGCTCAGATTTCTATATCCAAAACGAAATAAACATCAATATTAATAAGAAATAAAATTTTTTTCAATTCTCAAGAACGCTATGGTAAATATTATTTTATCTAAGATAAAAATAATAATAATTATTATTATTCCATTCTAAATTGATAGACAAATTAATGAATCACTTCTCTTTTTTCACTTTTTCTAAATTATAATCGATTTATCATTTTAATAAGTTAAAACTTCTGCTTTATCCATATTTATTGCTATTTATTAAAAATATTTATATTTCATAATGGAATAAAAATGAAACAGAAAAATTATATTTTTAACAAAAATTAATAATTAATTTTTCTTAATATATTCAAATAAAATAAAAAGTACATCTTTGAATTCAGAATAGAAAAAAATAATAGAATTTACAAAATCACTTTAAGATCCACAATAATTGTTTTATTTTTGAAAATATTTATTTGTAATAATAATAATATCTAAGTAGTCATAAATATATGCATACATAAGTATATATACATTTCAGATATATGACAAACGAAGAAGTTTTGGTCATCTCTGTCACAAGTGCAGTTTATTGCTGAGTTCGAGTTGTGTTCACAGTATGTGGCGGAGACGTCAATTGTTGGGATTAACCTTAAACTGTTGATCACAGTTCTAATAGCATTCACTGCCAAATATTTCAAAAACAACAACTTTTGAAGAGTTAATCATTAAAATCTTCTCCACCACCAGGAAAAAAAGGCAATTAATTAACAAAATGAGAGAGAATAATTTTACCTTCAGCACAAGGCAAAGTATAGTTTTCACCACAGTGTTTACCTGTAGATCCACCTCCCCTGTGTCTGTAAGGATTACCATACACTATGCCGTATCCACCATAGGAAGGAGTATTGTAAGATCCTGTGCCGGCTGAGATTGGATCTGCACTACCTGCTGAGATTGGGTCTGCACTACCTGCTCCAGAAGATTCTGTGCCGGTTGAGATTGGGTCTGCACTACCTGCTCCAGAAGCAAGTTGCCAATGGAGAAGCAAAATAATTAGTATAACTGAACCATTATAACCCATTCTTTCTCTTCATACCCTCACTTACTGTTATCTGTCTAAATTTATAGAGAGTGGCAACTACCTAATACTCCTGGAGATTCATTGACATGACAACAAAATAAATAATTTTAATTGTCAAGTCTTTGTTTTTTGTTTTTTAAAAAGAAGTGAATGAAATTATCTTCAACATCTTTTCTTTTTTTAATTATAAGTTTAGTTTTTCCCGTAATATTTTATATTTATGTAAAAAAAATCTGTTATCTTTTATCTTTAAATCTTTCTTTAAATACTTTACACTAACTTTTCTTGCTAATGGAGTTATTTTCTAATTCATCTTTGTATAGAGATGGTATCCAATTCGAAGCCCTTTTATTAATTTATTCTACCCATTAATACTTATCCACTTATTCATTGAGTTTTATTTCCTTTCCTTGGGACAGTCTGAAATTTTTATTATTGTTGTTTGCTTTTTTAACGAAGCAAAGTGAGAGAAGATTGGTAATGGAGAAGAACTATTTATGTCGTGACTCTCGTGTTCTGCAAAACCCTCAATTATTCACTAATTAATAATAGAGAATATTTTTTCTCAAAAAAAAAATAAAAAATAATGAAATTAGATTAATCTTATTCAATCAGGATTATGATTAACTTTATTCTATTCAAATTAAAATTAACATCATAATTTTTTATTTTTGTCAAAAGTTTATTTACATCACTATATATATTCTATTATGGGTGATATATTTGAGACAATTCATAATAAAGAGATTTCTCAATTTTTTTCATTCTCTATATATTTTTTCTCTTCTTTTATTTACAACACGTTATCAGCACGATAGTCTCTACAATAACAGTAAAGAGAGAAATATTTAGCTTTTATAATTTATAAGAGAATTTTTATTCTATCTCTTAGATTAAGGAATGTTTTTGCTAATTACTTTTTTTATATTCTCATTATTTTTTCATATGGAGAATTTTATTGTATTCCTATGCTTAATTAAAATTATATTATATACATGCCTATGATTTATATGATTAATTGCATATATTTTAGTTTAATCATATTCCAATAAGCAATATCAAAATTATTTTATTATCTATTTTTTAAAATTTATTGTTGAAATTAAGATTTTAAGGGTTTAGATTAATTGAGTTATTAATTTTGTTGATTGTGAATTTAATTTATTATTTAAGAATTAGAGAATTTTAAAAAATTCAAAATCCTTCCGTGGCCATAAATTTTGATGATCATGCATTGACTTTGTATTAATTAACGTGTATATATACATATATATATATATGGATTAAGCGCGGCAATATTTTAGACAATGTGTATAAAATTTTAAGATTACAAAATATATTTATATATTTTTTTAGTGAAGATTCATCATCATATTGTAAAACCCTTGATTTTTGGAGAAATTGGAGTCTAGGGGCAAAATAGTCATTTTGTGCCTTCATATGTCGTTTGAACATAATTTGATGGTTTGAATGTCTTTTTGATACTCGGGACGACGAGACGGTCGTTTTGAGTATAATATTGTATTTTTGGGTGCCGAGGGTATTTTCGTCATTTTTGGATTTTTGTCGTTTTCGGTATTTTCGGGTATTATTATGCGTAAAACATATTTATAAATTATTTTGGGTTAAAGTTTGAAGTTAAAAATAAATTTAAATTGATTTTTTGAATTTTATGGTTTTGGGTAATTTTTATGAAAATAAATAGTTTTGGGGTGTTTTTAATTAAAATAAAATATTTTAGGGGTATATTGGTAATTTGCCACACTAAAACACTATATATATGAGTGTTAGGGCACCCAAATTAATTGCCTTAGACCCTTGTACCGCTAGAGAGAGAAAAGAGGGAAAAAAAATCTTTTTTCTTCAAAAACCTGAGTCCCGTCGTTTTGGCACTGTGCGCGCGCCATAGCCAACGTCGTTCGGCGTGTGAGGATTGTCGTTCGGCGGAGAGGCGCGAGCCAGGGCTTGTCGTTCGGCGTGCGAAGCTCCGTCGTTTGGAGTGCTGCGGGCTGGCTCGCCGATGTCGTTTCGACCTCTGTTCCAGCAGCCAAAATTTTCGAGTTTTTGGTTTTTTTGAGGTTTTTCTTGATTCCTTTTGCATTATTTCGACTTCCATTTGATTAGTTCATGTTCATATCATATTGGGTTGATATTTTCTTAATTAATTTGGTTAAATTCTAATTTTTATTTAATTAAATTGATTTTTACAAAATAGGTTAAGTTTTGGGATTTTTATTGTTTTGATGGATTTTGGTATTGAATTAATTGATTTGGGCTAGTGTTGGGTTCTGCAATTTGATGAAGGTACTGACTTAGGGTTTGAGTGAATTGATTTAGGTGTTAAGGTTTTCGAATTAATTGTTTTCTTTGAGTTTTTGGATGATTTAATTTTCTGCTGAAGTTTGATGTTAGTACTGTATGATGCTCGATTTTTAATTAAATATTGGAACAAGAGAAAAATCTGAAATTTGGATATGTGGCTCGAAATTGAGTCTAGTTTATGAGAAAAATAATTTTTGGAATTTTGGAGCATCGTATATTTTTGGAAAATTCAAGTTTGCTACTGTTGTCTGAAGAACTGTACTGTAAATGCGATTGCATCATCTGTAACTTTCGAAATTCATACCAAAATGTGTAAGAATTTTTTAGATTTAATTTTCATATATGTTGAAGTTCTGGAAGTCTAGTTTATAAGAAAAACATGTTGGGCTATGTTTCTGTTTGTTATATTGTTGAAAGAATTTGATCTTTCTACTGCTGCCAGTATGGTAACTGGTTGTATGAATCCGATTTAAAAATTAAATTGAGGGACTTTGAGGTTTCTAAAAATTATGAAATTTTGATATGTTGTTTATTAGGATGTTGTGAATTGGAGAAAAATAATTTGGAGTCTGGTTCTAATTTTTAGGTATCAAAATAAATTAAGAATTGACACTGCTGTTGGTTAAGGGTTTTCTGATGATGTCTGTTTTGAGAATTATTTTGAAGGTCTTAGATGTCTTGAAAAAAAAATTATGAAATTTTTATAGGTTGTCCATCCTGATGTCTATTATATGAGAAAATTATTTGGATAATTTGGTGGTAACGAAATGTGAAGGATTTATGATGATTTTTGCTGTACTGATTTTTAGTGGTTCAAACAGAACCAAATTATTGTAAAATATTTTTGGGGTATCAAATAAATTTGGATTAGTCTGAAATTTTGTACACACGTTATTTTGATGTTGGATAAGCTACTGGAATGTTTCCAGAATTTTTGAATGATGGAATTATTTTCTGGAAATTTATGAGTTATAGAAATTGAGTTGAGGTTCTGGTTCTAATAAATTTTAGGTAATTAATTGATTTTGTATTTTCGAGGTGCGATCGGTTTAACCATTGGGTTGGACCATAATTTTGAGTTGAGGCAGGTTGGTTTTTGATTTTTGGATTATCTTGGTTAATTGTTGGTTAAGTATTGGTCTTTTTGCATTCATAGCATGCATTGCATCCCTCATGATAGATGAGATAGTGGGATTGATTGTTGGTCTATGTAATTATTTTTTCTTAGGCAATAATCCGGCTGAAGCTCGAGGTCAGTAGGTTGTGAGGATTGGGCTAAGCTTTCTTTGGATACCAGGTAAGTTCAAGGGTGTATATGTATTATTTGTGATGTGCTATTTGCTAACTAAGCTATTATATATATAAGCCTTCGTATATATTATTCTTTCTAATCTCGATATATTATCCTTTCTTGTCCTAGCCTCGCATGTGAATAGGAGACAGAGAAACTTGTATGCTATTTGCTAAATGCCTTGATATGATATTGAATATTCTTGTGATGTGCGATGGTGTGTCTAATGGAGACGGAGGATATGGATTGTGATTATGGAGATTATCTTGTATATCGATATCGATCTTGTTTTTGGGGCTTATGCCTACTTGCTCTTGGGGCCACGTGCCTACTTGTTCTTGGATATGGTTGATGGAGGAGGATGTTATATTTTGTAGACCCCGATACACCATCATGTATATGATTTATTGTGGATGTTTACTTGATATATATATTACTTTGATATATATTGTTTTAGTGTTTCTCTGCCTCTCATGAACTTACTGAGCGTCTATATATAACGCTCACACCCTTATAGATTGACTTGCAGGTTGAAGTTATATTCCTTAGTGAGCTAGGTCATTCTCCTTGTGGGTTCTTATAGTTTGGTTGTGGATTCTGGTTCACTCCATAGAGAATTCTGGATATTTTTGGGCGGACCGTGTCCGAACCCTTTTTCTTGTAATAATGGAGCAGACTGTTTCTTACATCTGGTTTTAGTTTTAATTGTTGAACTTAATTTTGGAGTAAATTTATTGAACTTTGCACTATCATAATAAATTTAAATTAGGCTTGTAAGGTTGTACTTATGTATAACCTTACGTCGGTCACGGCTTCCCAGTTTGGGTCGTGACAAAAGTGGTATCAGAGCACTAGGTTTCGATTTTGTTTAAATACTATCCAGAAATTATTAGGATTGTTTTTCTAAACGTATTGCTTCCTTTCTGCGTTAATCAATCTTTTCCTCTGCTAGCAAAATACCCTCATTTGTTTGAGTCCTCAGGTGCGTTATTGATTTCGTGGGCGAAATCATTTTAAGGGGGTTAGAGTGTAGTTTATAAATAGTCTTGATATAGCACCATATGCATGCATATCATTACTTCATTATTATATCATTATATGTATATGTGTTTTGTCTGGTATTATTTATGATAGTTTGCTATTATATTGGTTATTGGAGGAGGTTTTTGAATAATCTTGGTTTGTTGAGATATTTTGGTTTGTTGATATCGGATGTTATTCTTGAATAAGTCTGGATTGTTGGTAGAATGATGAGTATCATATGGATAAGTGTTATATTAGAAATGGTTTTGGTTGATTTGGGTGTGACTTGAACAATTGAGTTTTGACTTTTTGTGATGATTGTTGATGAGTGGAAGTTGAAAAGAAAATGCTTCTGTTTGATTTTATAATAAGCATAACCTGGAGCAAAACTGGAACAGTCTGTAGCGCTTAGTATTGTGGGGTTATGACCTGATCAACCATAACAACATGTGCTAAGTGAGCTATGCTTTCCGGATTTGTGTATATCTTAAAATATAAAAGTGTTTTGATGATGAGTATGTTATTAGGTAAAATTTCGACCCTTGATTTTTGGAGAAATTGGAGTTTAGGAAATATAAAAGTATTTTGATGATTAGTATGTTATTGGGTAAAATTTCGAGGACGAAATTTGTTTAAGGGGGTTAGATTGTAAAACCCTTGATTTTTGGAGAAATTGGAGTCTAGGGGCAAAATAGTCATTTTGTGCCCTCATATGTCGTTTGAACATAATTTGATGGTTTGAATGTCTTTTTGATACTCGGGACGACGAGACGGTCGTTTTGAGTATAATATTGTATTTTTGGGTGCCGAAGGTATTTTCGTCATTTTTGGATTTTTGTCGTTTTCGGTATTTTCGGGTATTATTATGCGTAAAACATATTTATAAATTATTTTGGGTTAAAGTTTGAAGTTAAAAATAAATTTAAATTGATTTTTTGAATTTTATGGTTTTTGGTAATTTTTATGAAAATAAATAGTTTTGAGGTGTTGTTAATTAAAATAAAATATTTTAGGGGTATATTGGTAATTTGCCACCCTAAAACACTATATATATGAGTGTTAGGGCACCCAAATTAATTGTCTTAGACCCTTGTGCCGCTAGAGAGAGAAAAGAGGGAAAAAAAATCTTTTTTCTTCAAAAACCTGAGTCCTGTCGTTTTGGCACTGTGCGCGCGCCATAGCCAACGTCGTTCGGAGTGTGAGGATTGTCGTTCGGCGGAGAGGCGCGAGCCAGGGCTTGTCGTTCGGCGTGCGAAGCTCCGTCGTTTGGCGTGCTGCGGGCTGGCTCGCCGATGTCGTTTCGACCTCTGTTCCAGCAGCCAAAATTTTCGAGTTTTTGGTTTTTTTTTGAGGTTTTTCTTGATTCCTTTTGCATTATTTCGACTTCCATTTGATTAGTTCATGTTCATATCATATTGGGTTGATATTTTCTTAATTAATTTGGTTAAATTCGAATTTTTATTTAATTAAATTGATTTTTACAAAATAGGTTAAGTTTTGGGATTTTTATTGTTTTGATGGATTTTGGTATTGAATTAATTGATTTGGGCTAGTGTTGGGTTCTGAAATTTGATGAAGGTACTGACTTAGGGTTTGAGTGAATTGATTTAGGTGTTAAGGTTTTCGAATTAATTGTTTTCTTTGAGTTTTTGGATGATTTAATTTTCTGCTGAAGTTTGATGTTAGTGCTGTATGATGTTCGATTTTTAATTAAATATTGGAACAAGAGAAAAATCTGAAATTTGGATATGTGGCTCGAAATTGAGTCTAGTTTATGAGAAAAATAATTTTTGGAATTTTGGAGCATCGTATATTTCTGGAAAATTCAAGTTTGCTACTGTTGTCTGAAGAACTGTACTGTAAATGCGATTGCATCATCTGTAACTTTCGAAATTCATACCAAAATGCGTAAGAATGTTTTAGATTTGATTTTCATATATGTTGAAGTTCTAGAAGTCTAGTTTATAGGAAAAATATGTTGGGCTATGTTTCTGTTTGTTATATTGTTGAAAGAATTTGATCTTTCTACTGCTGCCAGTATGGTAACTGGTTGTATGAATCCGATTTAAAAATTAAATTGAGGGACTTTGAGGTTTCTAAAAATTATGAAATTTTGATATGTTGTTTATTAGGATGTTGTGAATTGGAAAAAAATAATTTGGAGTCTGGTTCTAATTTTTAGGTATCGAAATAAATTAAGAATTGACACTGCTGTTGGTTAAGGGTTTTCTGATGATGTCTGTTTTGAGAATTATTTTGAAGGTCTTAGATGTCTTGAAAAAAAAATTATGAAATTTTTATAGGTTGTCCATCCTTATGTCTATTATATGAGAAAATTATTTGGATAATTTGGTGGTAACGAAATGTGAAGGATTTATGATGATTTTTGCTGTACTGATTTTTAGTGGTTCAAACAGAACCAAATTATTGTAAAATATTTTTGGGGTATCAAATAAATTTGGATTAGTCTGAAATTTTGTACACACGTTATTTTGATGTTGGATAAGCTACTGGAATGTTTCCAGAATTTTTGAATGATGGAATTATTTTCTGGAAATTTATGAGTTATAGAAATTGAGTTGAGGTTCTGGTTCTAATAAATTTTAGGTAATTAATTGATTTTGTATTTTCGAGGTGCGATCGGTTTAACCATTGGGTTGGACCATAATTTTGAGTTGAGGCGGGTTGGTTTTTGATTTTTGGATTATCTTGGTTAATTGTTGGTTAAGTATTGGTCTTTTTGCATTCATAGCATGCATTGCATCCCTCATGATAGATGAGATAGTGGGATTGATTGTTGGTCTATGTAATTATCTTTTCTTAGGCAATAATCCGGCTGAAGCTCGAGGTCAGTAGGTTGTGAGGATTGGGCTAAGCTTTCTTTGGATACCAGGTAAGTTCAAGGGTGTATGTGTATTATTTGTGATGTGCTATTTGCTAACTAAGCTATTATATATATAAGCCTTCGTATATATTATTCTTTCTAATCTCGATATATTATCCTTTCTTGTCCTAGCCTCGCATGTGAATAGGAGACAGAGAAACTTGTATGCTATTTGCTAAATGCCTTGATATGATATTGAATATTCTTGTGATGTGCGATGGTGTGTCTAATGGGGACGGAGGATATGGATTGTGATTATGGAGATTATCTTGTATATCGATATCAATCTTGTTCTTGGGGCTTATGCCTACTTGCTCTTGGGGCCACGTGCCTACTTGTTCTTGGATATGGTTGATGGAGGAGGATGTTATATTTTGTAGACCCCGATACACCATCATGTATATGATTTATTGTGGATGTTTACTTGATATATATATTACTTTGATATATATTGTTTTAGTGTTTCTCTGCCTCTCATGAACTTACTGAGTGTCTATATATAATGCTCACACCCTTATAGATTGACTTGCAGGTTGAAGTTATATTCCTTAGTGAGCTCGGTCATTCTCCTTGTGGGTTCTTATAGTTTGGTTGTGGATTCTGGTTCACTCCATAGAGAATTCTGGATATTTTTGGGCGGACCGTGTCCGAACCCTTTTTCTTGTAATAATGGAGTAGACTGTTTCTTACATCTGGTTTTAGTTTTAATTGTTGAACTTAATTTTGGAGTAAATTTATTGAACTTTGCACTATCATAATAAATTTAAATTAGGCTTGTAAGGTTGTACTTAGGTATAACCTTACGTCGGTCACAGCTTCCCAGTTTGGGTCGTGACACATATATTGGTCATTTTTATATATTGGTTAAGCATATACAGTAAAGAATATCTATGTTGGCCAACATATTCATATTGCAGAGAATCAAATTTCATGATTTCTTTATCGTCTAATATATGTATGTATATATAAAGGACAAAATTGACTTGTTTCACAATTAATTTTTTTTATAAGTTAATAAATGCAATGTGAAAGAATTGAAGTTCATGAAAAAAATATATATTTATATTAATTGATATTTATTATAATTTAATATGATCATTTATAAATTTAGAGTTATAATATTTAAACTTTAGTTATAATTTTTAATCTTTATTTATTTGATAGCTATATAATCTATATAATTTATGATTCTTATTTAAATTTGGTATATTTATAATGTTAAATCTTATAAAACTTGAATTTATTACCTTTGATATTTCTCAAAAAAATTATTTGTTATATATATTTGATAATGAGATTCACATTGATATTGTAAACCTTAGAGATATTGTGAAAAGAAAATCAAGTATCCCTGCAGGATCGCTTAGAAATAATAATATTTCTTTTAATTATTCAAATAAGAAATCAAAAATTGATTATCTTATTATTAATAATTTATCATAATATTTTTAGTAAATATTAAATTTTTTATGCCTCAAATATATTTCTGCAGTAACTATATTGAGAGCATATAATTACAAAATATTTTGAACTAATTTTTTTTATTTATTGTAGCTAAATAAAATTTTTAGCTTTTGATGAAAAATATCAAACTCGTCCAGCTATCTTGATATTATTCTCTAAAGTGAATGTGATATATTTTCAATATCATGGACGAGATCTTGATAAAAAAGTTGTGGTGAAAAAAAAATTTTTCCTACCAGTTTTGAAATCAAATGTGCTAAAAAGATATTTATTGATACAACTCTTATAATTTTTCATAATTAAAAAATATTTATTACAATTAACATTAGCAGAAATTAATGTTAACATGATATTTGATTTTGCAAATGTGGTTGAAGACTCTAGAAGAGTCCACCTTATATTATGAATTTAAATAAAATAATATTTTAATGATCCATTGTATTTAAATAGATCCCGAAAAAATCTATTAAGTTTTAAAAAATACGTCCCAATGGATATTCTATTGAAACAAAGTGAAAGAGATATTGAATTTTTATGTGTTAACTCTATGAATTTGAACCAGAAGTTCATATCTAAGAAATTTTAAATTTTTTAACTAGATTATACTTTATAAAAAATAAAGATGGTTGAGTTACACTCTATGCACCGGAAGTGTATAGATCTCAAAATTTTTATCATTTGGCATGATCATTTTGGTCATCCATGTTCAAATATAATGTGACGTATTGTTGAGAATACAAATGGACATCTACTTAAAAAATTAAAAAATAATTTTACTTGATGATTACTTTTGTGCTTTTTGTACTCAAAATAAATTAATTATGCGACTTTTACCAATTAAATTACATTTAGAGTCCCCTGAATTTCTACAAAAATATCTAAGGATATTTGTGACCCTATTCATCAATCTTGTAGGCCATTTAGATACTTTATGATTTTAATTAATGCTTCAACTAGATGGTCATATGTTTGTCTATTGTCAACTCCTAATATTGCTTTTACTAAATTTCTTACTCAAATTATAAAGTTAAGGTCAATGATTCTTGATTATCATATCAAGATAATTTTTATAGATAATACATATGAGTTCTCTGGAAAAGTATTTTATGATTATATTACCATTGAACATTTTATTGCATATGTTCATACTCGATATGATTTAGTTGAATTATTATTAAAATTTACGATCAATTATTATTCTTATGTTTATGAAATTAAAACTTTCAATATACGCTTGGATACATGTTATTGCTTATATTGCACCTTTAATTTGTATTTGATTTTCTGCATATTATAAGTTTTTTTATTTTGGAACTTGTGTTTAACTGAATTAATATGTTTTATTTAGAATTTACAATATTAAAATTTCTTGTTGCAGTGTATATATTCTTATTGTATCCCATTAAAGAAATAAAATGAATTATCAATATTATTTTGATATCTATATAGGTTTTGATTATCTACATTAGATAATATAGACCTTTACAGATAAATTTTCTAGAGCAAGATTTTAGTGAGTTGGTTTTCATTCCATTAGGGGAAGATAAAAGTAAATGGCCAAAAGCACAATAGATTAGTTGGAATACACCAACTTTATCCAATCTTAATACATACACAAATCAATGTGAACTGAAAGTTTAAAAACTAATTTATTTGCATAATGTTGTAAATCAGTTACCATATATATTTATAAATACCCAGTATGTGTTTCAAATAACATATTTTAGCTGCTAATACTCTTGCTCGATTGATTGTCCCTATAGGACATCTTATTAGTGTGGCAACTAATAGATATAATATACGCCTAAAGCATAGTAGACTACTTAGTTCAAAATATTAATTTTTGAAATAAGAAAAAATAAATAATTTCAAAATGACACTCCCGAAGAGGTCAAAAGCAATATAAGTCAATAATCATATATTTCTAGAGAAGTAACCCCAGAAGTGGTTTCGATACTGAAAAATTATGAGATCTCATTAAAATTTAAAAATATGTAGAAAAGAGATGAAATTATTGTTGATAATATATTTGCATATGTTGCTATTGAAATTATTAAAATATGCTTGAGCCTAAAAATATTTAAAATTATCGATATCGAAGTGATTGGCTAAAATGAAAAGTAATCAAGGCTGAGTTAGATTCATTTTCTAAACATATAATATTTGGACCAGTAGTCCAGACACCAGAAGATGTCATACCCATGAGCATTGTATGTAAAAAAAATCATATGAGATTATAAAAAAAAAGTATACTTCTTCTATTATGAATATAATTACTCTTAAAATTAGTTTTGCAGCCCCTGAAGGGCTCGACATTATATTATAATAATTTATTTATATAGCTCTTAAGAGAAATGAGTTAAATGAAATTATGATATACAAGACACAACTTGTGGTATAAGAATTCTCTTAAAGTTTTTATATAGATTATGATGAGACATATTCTCCTATCATGGATATTATTATCTTTAAATTTTTTATCAGTTTAATAGCCTTTGAAAGGCTTGACATATATTTGATGGATGTTATGACATTTTATTTATATAGTTCATTAGATAATGACATATATATGAAAATCCCTAAAGGATTCAAGATGCCTGAAGCATATAATATCTTGATAAATATACTATGTTGAGTTTAAAGATTCTAATATAAGCTAGGTGGATGTGGTATAGTCACCTATTTGAATACTTAGAGAAAATGAATATGAAAATAATTTCATTTGCCCATGTATTTTTATCTGAAAGATATATACAAAATTTATCATAGTTGCAGTTTATGTTAATGATTTAAATATAGTGAGAACTCCAGAAGAGATCTCAATTATTACAGACTATTATCAAGAGAATTTGAAATGAAAGATCTTGGAAGAATATAATTTTATCTTGGATTTCAAGTTGAGTATTTGTCAAATGAAATTTTTATCCATCAAACATTATATATCAAACTTGAAGTAATTTTATATGGATAAATCTTATTCATTAAGCACTCTAATGGTTGTTTATTTCCTTGATGTAAAAGGAGATCTCTTCAGCCCCTAGAAAGATAATGAAGAGATTATTGGTCCTGAAGTATCATATCTCAGTGCAATAGGGGTGCTCTTATATCTTGTTAACAACACAAGACTAGATATTACTTTTGCAGTTAACTTGCTTGCAAGATTTAGTTCTGCACCAATTAGAAGGCATTGGAATAGAGTAAAATATGTTCTTTGCTACCTACGTGACACATCCAATATGGGCTATGTCTTCACATATAACACTTCACGTATAACAATACTGTTATTTTCATGGCGATATGTGAAACAAATAATCACTGTTACTTCATCAAATCATTCAGAGTTATTAGCTATTTAAGAAACTAGTCGTGAATGTGTGTAGTTGAGAAGCATGATCGAATATATTGCAAGAGAATGTGGATTATCTATAGAAAGCAACAAGCTAATAATATTTCATGAAGATAATACATCATTGATTGCACAAATCGAAGGAGACTACACAAGAGTGACAGAACTGAACATATATCACCAAATGTCTCTTATACACAAAAGAGAATGAAGAAATAAAAAGTCGATATTTGCAAAGTTCATTCAAGCAAAAATTCAGCAGATTTGTTCACAAAGACACTGCAGACATCAGTCCTCAAAAGATATGTATACAATATTAGGATGCGTTCACTTAAAATATTTTAGTTTAATGTATTTTTGAGGGGAAGTCACCTATGTATACTGTACTCTTTTTTCTTCGCTAAGTTTTTGTCCCACTAAATTTTTCTTAGCAAGATTTTAACGAGGTATGTTCATAGGGGTAGTTATCCAAGGAGAAGTATTATAAGTTATGTGGATGACTACTTAATTAGATTAATTTTATCTTATCAGGATTATGATTAACTTTATCCTATTCAAATTAGGATTAACTTCATAGTCTTTTTTTCTTATCAAAAATCTATTTATACCACTATATATACCCTCATTATGGGTGATATATTTGAGATAATTCATAATAAAGAGATTTTTTAAATTTTTCATTCTCTATATATTTGCTCTCTTCTTTTATTTACAACAGAAATTATAATTTTTTTATTATTTAAATAATTAAATATTAGAAAAAATATTTTACATTAAAATTGCAATACTACTGATAATTAATTTAATCAAATTTAAAAAAAATGACATGAAAAGTTTATGCTTTAAAATTTGTCAATTAGTTACTTATAAATTATCTCCAATTGAATTTATTTGATTTTATCTTATTAAAATTAATAACTAGATTTCCCTAAATTTTTATGATATTTTCTTTCAGGATATACATTAATATATTATATACATTAAAGCCCTCCACGCATAAGTTAGAAACTAATAATTATATTCCATATTATATTGCACCGATTTATGGTCATTTATAAATTAAATCTTATTGAAATTATTTAACCTTAGCTGCAAAAAATAATAATAATAATAATATGTGAAAGGTTTTAGTTTAAGAGAATTAATGAAATTGATAAAACTATGAGAATTTGACACCTTTATATATATAAGAATTATTATTTTATTATTTTAATTTTTTTTCCAGTTATACTTTTTGTGTGAACTCCGCCTATATATGAGTTTCTTGTGTATAGCCGGTCCCAAGCTCGGGTAAAGGAGGAGGGTTACGGTAGGTGACAACCAGCGTAAAACTTTTATCACATCTCATGATATGGATTCTAACAATAATATCGTTGGGGAGTTCCCTACTTGCGACGCGCTACATCGGAGCCCGGGTGTAGTGAAGAATAAGCAAGGGTGTAGGGCGTTCCCCGAATGCGACGCTCCATGTCGGCGCCTGGATGTGGTGCATAATAAACAAGGGTTCTCACATCATGGACGGGTGTGGGTAAAGAAGTTAGTCCAAAATACGAATAATAAGAGTAATACAAGAGATACATATTTAGATAATGGTAAAAGATTTTATAGGAAGAAGCATAAGAAAGAACAATTAGGGAGTAAGATCAGAATAGGAACTTGGAATATTGGATCTCTTACAGGTAAACTCAGAGAACTTGTTGATACTATGGAGAGAAGGAAAATTAGTATTGCTTGTATCCAAGAGACTAAATGGGTTGGAGGAAAAAGTAAAGACGTTGAGAATACTGGGTATAAAGTGTGGTATACAGGTACTGATAGAGGTAAAAATGGAGTAGGTATAATTTTGGATCGGAACCTAAAGGAGACGGTTATATCGATGAAAAGAGTAAGCGATAAGATTATTTCAATTAAACTTGTGATCCAGGATGAGACCATCAACATAGTTAGTGCATATGCCCCTCAAGTTGGATTAGATGGGGAGAGCAAGCAAATTTTTTGGGATGATATGGATGAACTTATGCGAGGGATTCCAAATGATGAAAATATTTTATAGGAGGAGACTTAAATGGACATGTAGGAAAAGACAAAGTAGGTTTTGAGAAGATACATGGAGGGTATGGTTTTGGAATTAGAAATGAAGAAGGTAAGAGTATCCTTGATTTTGCTTTAGATGGTTTGATTCTGGCAAATACATATTTTATAAAAAGAAAATCACATCTAGTGACCTTTAAAAATGGGCAAAATAGAAGTTAGATTGACTTCATACTCACAAGAAAAGCCAATCAAACTCGATGCAAGGATTGTAAGGTTATTCCAGGTAAGGCTTTGACCACTCAACATAGGTTAGTAGTTTTGGATATCAAGTTTAAGAGGTTGACTAGTAGGCCAAGGAGGAACAATAGTCCTAAGATTAGGTGGTGGACTTTAAAAGGTGAAAAACAATTGTTGTTCAAGAATGAGTTGGTCAAAGCTGGAGGGTGAGAGGAAGATGTGAGTATGTCATCAAATGAAATGTGGATATGTATGTCTACAACAATTAGAAGAGTAGCTAGAAAGATTCTTGGAGAATCTAAAGGGTGTGGACATCCCTCGAAGGAGTCTTGGTGGTGGAATGAGGAAGTGCAAAAAGAGGTAAGAAGTAAAAGGGAATGGTATAAGAGTTTGCCCAAGTGTAATAACAATTATACTTTTGAGCAGTACAAACAAGCAAAAAAAGATGTTAAAAAGGCAGTTAGTCAAGCAAGAGCGCAATCTTTAGAGAGTTTGTATGAGAAACTTGGAACAAAAGAAGGGGAAAAAGCTATCTATAAATTGGCTAAGATAAGAGAAAAGAAATATCGTGATTTAAACCAAGTTAAGTGCATTAAAAATAAAGAGAATAAGGTTCTGGTTCAAGAAGAGGATATTAAGGAAAGATGGAGAAGCTATTTTGAGGAACTTCTTAATGGTAACCATAGTGATAACATTGAGGGTTTAGACGTTAGGCCGGAGAAAAATGTGAAATACACTAGACGGATTAGATTTTCGGAAGTTAAAGAAGCTTTAAAGAAGATGAAAGTTGGTAAAGCCTGTGGACCAGATGAGATACCTATTGAGGTTTGGAAATGTTTGGGAGATACAGGAGTTACATGGTTGACATCTTTGTTCAATAAGATCTTAAGTTCAAAGAAAATGCCTAATGAATGGAGACAAAGTAATTTGATACCTATTTTTAAGAATAAAGGAGATATTCATAATTGCTCAAATTATAGAGGTATAAAGCTTATGAGTCACACTATGAAATTGTGGGAAAGAGTTGTGGAATACCGTTTGCGGTTAGACACTTGTATCTCCTCAAATCAGTTTGGCTTTATGCCTGGTCGATCAACTATGGAAGCTATTTTTCTTATAAGAGATTTGATGGAAAAGTATAGAGAGATGAAGAAGGATTTACATATGGTTTTTATTGACTTAGAAAAGGCGTATGATAGAGTCCCTAGAGAAGTTTTATGGTGGGTCCTAGAGAGTAAGGGAATATCTATACGATATATCCAAGTCTTGAAGGATATGTATGAGGGAGCTACCACCAGTGTCCGCACCGTGGGAGGGGATACTAAGAATTTTTTGGTTTCTATTGGATTACACCAAGGTTCAGCTTTGAACCCTTATCTTTTCGCCTTGGTCATGGATGAGCTAACAAGATATATACAGGATGACATCCCTTGGTGTATGATGTTTGCAGATGATATTGTATTAATAGATGAGACTCAAGCATGGGTAAATCAAAAGTTGGAGTTATGGAGAAGCACTTTGGAATCTAAGGGTTTTAAGCTAAGTAGGACTAAGACTGAGTATATGCATTGTAGATTTAATAGTGAGAATAGAGAAAGAGGCAAAATTATTTTATACGGAATAGCAGTGCCTCATAGTACTTATTTTAGATACCTTGGCTCTATTCTTCAAGAAGATGGGGGTTGTGAAGAAGATGTAAATCATAGAATTAAAGCTTGTTGGATGAAGTGGAGGGGTGCTACAGGAGTTCTATATGATCGAAAGATGCCAATTAAATTAAAAGGAAAATTTTACCGCACTGTAATACGGCCTGCTATGATGTATGGTAGTGAGTGTTGGGCAGTAAAAGGACAACACATGAGTAAAATGCATGTTGTGGAAATGAGAATGATAAGATGGATGTGTGGTCATACTAGGATGGATAGAATCCACAATGAGTGCATTAGAGAAAAAGTGGGGGTAGCACCTATTGAGGATAAGATAAGAGAGCATAGATTGAGGTGGTTTGGCCATGTGAAACGAAGACCTAGTGGTGCGCCAGTTAGAAAAACCGAACAAGTTAGAGTAGATATAGCTAAGAGAGACAGAGGTAGGCCTAAACTGACTTGGTCAAAGGTGGTCCAAAATGATCTTATGATGTTACATCTATCAGAAGAGATAACCTTAAATCGTATTGAGTGGAAAAGAAAAATCCATATAGCCGACCCCAATTGACTTGGGATTAAGGCTTTGTTGTTGTTGTTGTATACTTTTTGTGTGAAATATTCAGTATATTATTATAGATAATAAGAATGGGTGACTTGATTATTTCCTTTTAAGCAATTGACCATTGGTATTATTGTAGGCTTGCAAATGCTCTAAATATTGAACTATTTGTAATAATTAAAGTTTGGATAATTAATTCATTACTAAGCATGTAGATAAGTTGATAAAAAACTGTTATAACTTGGTCAGAGGTCGAACGACAGCTTTGTTAAAACTTAGTTGGAAGAGTTTTACCATCTTTTTTTTACATTTATAAAATATAAGAATATAATGTATTTAATATAAAAATAGATTCTTTAACCTTAAAGCACTTGACCAATAAAGGAGATTTAGAAGAGATTAGGTTTTTTATACTTATGACATAATTAGTCTTTTTAAAGACTACATAGGGACTAAGCAAAGGAAGTCGAGTATTATCAACCTTTGTATCTTCTAGAAGATAAGTAATTTCTACTAGATGGTCAATTTTATTTGTAAGAGACTGTTTACAAAAGAGAGAAAGAACTAAAGAAGAAGTGTGAGAAGTAATTTCAGAAAAACTAGAAGAACTAGCCAAGGGTTATGGATTCTCTTTCCTATTCTACTTGTCCATACATATCTCTATAGACTTATGGCTTTGATACCACCTGGGGTGACCTATGCTCACAAAAGGTTCTGACGTTCTAAGTTCTGCAAGTATATGGTACAGTGCGTTGTTACACCTCTTAAGGTTTCCATCAAAATATGCTCACAACCAGTAGCCATTACTAAAAGGTACAAACTTATATACCATACACATGATCAGAATTAAGAACAGAGCATACTAATTCTATAACCACAGATGAAGGTCTGTATAGGTTTATGAATACAGACTAATCTCATGCATAGTCCTAACATACAGCCACACTATAGGCATTTTAACAGCACAATATGCTTTTGACTCATATGGGTTGGAAAAATCTAGTGATTAAGTCTTCATATCAATGGATCAAGTCTAATAGATAATATGCAGGAAAGTATAGAGAAAAGAGAAGAAGAAAAATTTAGAACTTCATTTTTATTTAGAACACAAGGGAAGAGAAATGGTGAACTCTTTATATCCCTTCTGAATACAAAGTGAGCTCCTTATATAGAAGGAGGAGCTAAAATACAACGTCATTGCTTACATCGAACTGCATTATACAAAAGACAACTGACATGTGAGGGAATAGGGATTTCACTCAGCATTATTACAGACAGAGTCAAAAGACTACAGTACAAGCACTCTAAAAGCAAAATTATTATAGACAACTGATAATAGAAATAGTACATCCATTATATAAAGTGGGAGATGACATATTCATGTTCTGATAATCTGATGAGTCAGAATCATAGTGGGATGAGACCATTGGATTATCTTCAGTCATTTGTCTGTTAATATCCTATCTGGTTACAGGGTCTGAGCTAGTAAGAGATTCATCAATATCTCTTTGAGTTATCTGTGAGCCATTTATATTCCTTTAGATAGGCGGTATTGATAAGGTGGATGGATTATCATATGTTTGACTAAGTGGTCCACTAAGAACTTCATAATTAACAAAATATTTGCATGTGAGCTGTAAAGGAAGCTTAGTGGTGGGCTCTTAAAATCTTCTTTGAGCCTCATCAGATCTTCTTTCAGCCTCAGTGGTCCAATTCTTGTCAGGAACAAGTGACGTATAGATGAGTAGAGTTCTAACATTCAAAGGAGAATTATTGAACTGACAAAGTAACATCTTTAAATCTATTTGTATGCTTTCCTTTTGAAAAATTTGGCGAGAGAAGGATTTCCACTCAAATGCTAAATTCTGAGACCAGAGAACTCCAGTGTGGGGATATAGAAAATAAGGTCTGTGGAAGATGAAGGTGGAATGAAAGTTTTAAATCTCTTCATCTGTTTTATCCCAAACTTTATAATACCTAGGAATGGTTTTGAACCTTTTGATCCAATTAGAAATTGAATCAAACCATTTCAGATATTTCCATGATAAGGAGCTAGAGTTATTATCATTATGAAGGAAACTGAGCATCTTGATGACTGGTATTTCAATAGCATGGTGATACAGTGTTGAATAACACCATAATAACCATAACTCTAAATGAATTTTTGGATTAGAGGTAAACAAGGAACCATGGATATTCTAGATAAAAAGATTCAGTTCTGGATTAACATTGAAATAACCATGAACTTGAGAAAGGTAGATAAGGAGATGGGTTCTTGCAAAATATTGAATATCATTTGGAATTGTAGGATGACAATTAGGAGGGAATTCTAAAAATTCATAATTGATAGCTTTGTCTGTATAGTTTGATGAACTAGGTTGATAGGTATTCATCATGATGAGAGGAAGGGATTGAGTTTTAGTGATAAGGACAATGGGTTTGGCTGGTCTGGATAAAAGGTCAGGGATAAGGTCGGTTTTTCCTTTTATGTGCTGGATTGAGAAATCATAACGAGCAAGCCATTGTTATAATCTCAACAGTTTCTGTGGAGGTAGAGTTTTCTGTTTAAATCCTAGTGCTATGGGGAAAGAGGTATTATAAAGGAGAATAAGAAAATGATGACTAATAAGATGGAGCTCAAATTTCTTTATTCCATACTTAATGGCTAAAATTTTCTTATAAGTGGAATGGTAATATTTTTCACTGTCTTTAAACTGTCCACTAGCATGTCCACAATAATGTCTTTTTTCATCAATTTATTCAAGGAAAATTGCATCCCAAAATTCATCACTAGCATTTGTCTGCAAAATTCTTAGTCCGGTAGAGAGAATATGGAGAGGGATAGGTTTTTGGGCTATGGTTTTAATGGTTTGGATAGCTTAGGTTTGATTGTCTGACCAGGGTAGTGGATTTTTCTTGAGGAGTTTGGATAACTAACTAATGGATTGGGCTATGAATAAAAAAAATCTCTGATATAATTAATTATATCAAAAAACTGTTGAATCTATTTTTGGGTAAGGTTTGAATTAGAGAATTTCAAAAGTTCTTGGGTTATATGTGGACTAGGTAAATAAGATCCATTTTTAAAATAAAGTCCTAAAAATCAATAGTGGTCTGGCCCAACACACTCTTTTTCTCATACAACATTATTCCATATTGTTGGATAATAAAAGCAAACTGTTTCAACAATTGATGATGGGCGTGTTCTATAGTGGAGAAAAGAAGGATATCATCAATATAGATTAAGGCTGAATATTGAATAAGGTTGAAAATTCTGAGTATAACCTTCTGAAATAGTGATGAAGTAACTTTAAGCCCAAAAGGCATAACAGTCCATTAATATTGTGCTTCAGGAATATAGATAAGCTGTCTTAAGTCTATCTTCTGGATTAATACCCAAGTGCCAAAAACCTACCTTAAGATCAAACTTAGAAAAGATTTTAGCATTTTTCTAAGTTTGATCTTAAGGAATGTTTTCTAAGTGTGGTCTCTCCATTCTTACTCTATTATTCTCTCTACACTGCTTTTTAATTTTAGGATTAAATTCTTCTAATATAGCTTGTCTATTACCGCACATATGATTCCTGCAGTTAAAAAAAATAAAAATAATTAAAATAAAATTTTAAATTAATAGTCTCATTGAACTTATTGTTATCAATTATTTTTTTACTCGACAACGGTGCCAAAAACTTGTTGAATGATTAGTGTGTGCCATATCTTAGTACCGCAAGTACACGAATAGTAACAAGTAGTAAAGTGATAATAAAAATTGTCCCACAGAGAAAGAGTAAATTGACTAATTATAATTCAAATTGACTATTATTTGAAAATAGAAATATTGATTTGATATTTCAAAAGTTATTATCTAACAATCTCTAATTTAAAATTCAACATTAAATCCAAATTAAATTTAAATTTAAATTTAAATTTTTAAATTTAAATAATTAAGATAAACAAGTAGGATTATGTTTCATTATAATTATTTCAAATGGAAAAAAAATAAATTTTCAAATTAATTCAAACCTATCTTAAATCAAAGTTACCAATTCTTTAATTCAAATAATTTTAATCTTTCTCTTTCTCAAGCAAGAAAATTAATGATTGATGGAATCTATAAGTTCTATTTTCATGAATAATAAACTATAATAATCTATCAAACTCAAAGGAACTAAGTTGGTCTCTAGATAATTCTTTTATCTCTATATAGAATTTTTTAAAGTTGTGATTTCTTATCTAAAATCATACCTAGCTTTCACTCAACATATGATTTCAATTGAACATGCAATTGGTGGCCAGTCAATCACAAGCATTAAGATCAAAATTAACAAAACTTAAATTCAAAATAAGACTGAATCGATCACGACATAAGCACAATGCTTTAGCAGCGCAACTATGCTGTTCCTATAATGAGGGGCCAGTCACCTCTTGGCATGATCACACTGAACAGAGCGATCGCGACAAGAGAATGTTGTGTTTAATTTTTTTTTTCAATTTTTTAAGATTAAACACAATTCAAACTAATCTTTTCTTGCCCTTTCTTCTCTTACCTTTGCTATTTGCTTAACAATAAAAAAATAAAATATTAAATAACATTGAATTAAAATCTTAAAATACTAAAAATTGTGCAAATTTAAATATTTTCACTACCATTTAAAAAAAATTTATTTCTCTCAACTTACAAAACACCAATAAACTCGATTAATAACTCTAATATTATATAAAACAATTATCAAAACTTCAAATTAATTTAATCAAATGAATTTAAAACTACTAAAAACATAAAAATTAAGTGAAAATAAAGAAATAAAAAATTAAGTTGCCTCTCATGCCCTTATTTAAAGTCATTAGCTTGACTTTCCTTTGATGCTCAAGGTGGAATATCACAATGTAATTTCTTTTCCACCACTTTGCTTCCTGTTGTTGACTTGGATGTATGCTTCCTAAGTTTTTTATACCCTTCAATTTCTATTTGTGAACTCGTATCCATGGGTGAAGTGAAATGGATTGCTTTACAGTTTCCTTCCATTTGCTTGAAGTTTGGTATTGGACAAACTTTGAGTGAATCCTTTTTAATTAAATCTTTTTGAAGAGATTTATCACATGCCTCCACTTGGGGACTTTTGGAAGTAGAATTCTTTAGAGATTCAATCATATTAAACTCCACCTGATCATCCCCAATTTTTAAAGTGAGCTTGTCATTCTTTACATTGATTACTGCCCCAATGGTAGCTAGGAAGGGCCTCCCAAGGATTAGTGAAACATCTACATCTTTATATAAATTCACAATTATGCAATCGACAGAGATGTAGAATTGTTCTACTTTTACAAGAATATTTTCTACTAGGCCTTCGAGATACTTGATTGATCCATCTCCAAGTTGTAAGGTTCTATCGGTATGTGTCATCTCTATAAGTTTTAATTTCCTGTAAACAGATAAAGGCATTAGATTAATACTAGTACCTGAATCACATAATGAATTTTGGAAATTAAATCTACCAATTTGAAAGGGAATAGAAAAACTTCCTGGATCCTTAAGCTTAAAAGAAAGTTTATTTTGTAATAATGTGTTGCACTCTTCAGTAAGTACAACTGAGGCTATTTCTTCCATTTTTTCCTTCTTAAATAAGAGTTCCTTTAAGAACTTCGCATGTGTTAGCATCTGAAAAAGAGTTTTTATGAAAGGTAAATTAATGTGAAGTTGCTTAAAAATTTCAAAGAACTTGTTGTATTGTATATTCCACTTATGTTATATTAGTTGTTGAGGAAAGGGAATGGGTGGCATATAGGATTATATTTCTTATTTAACAGGTACCTCATCTTTTTGAGCTTCACTCTCTTTGGTTGTCGATTTAGAATAAGAAATTTGTAGAGTTGGGGTCTTCTATATTGAGTCTTCAAGTTGTATGCTATTTAGGAAAATAACATTGCAATGTTCTCTCAGATTAATTTCAGTTTGACTTGGAAGCACTCCTTGTGGGCGATTGTTAAGAGAACTTGCTATTTCACCAACTAGAATTTCCAGATTCTTACTTTGGATTCCAATCTATTCTACTCTTGATTCTAATTTGTCAAACCTTTCTGAAGTAACTCTAATAAATTTCTCCAAAGCCAATTCATAAGATGATTTACTTTCTTGTGTTGTAATTGGCTTTGAATTTGATTTCTCAAGAATAGAGCTTGATAAGGTGCCCTTTGGTTACCTTGATTACCACCCCAAGGCAGGTTTTAGATGGTTTCGCCAACTAGGATTGTATGTATTTGCAAAGGGAGCTGATGGGGAAAATTTTTGATTTCCCACAAACTGAATCTGCTCTTGAACTTGACACTTCATAGTCCGGTGGCTTTCTCCACAATTTTCACAACCCACAATAGAAGCAAGATTCACATGATCAAGTCTTCTAGCTAGAGCATCTACCTTAGTTGCTAAGAGAGATATCTCATCCACTTTATGAACTCTAGCTACCTTCTTTGGCAAAAATCTCTCACTAGACCAATGGTAATTATTTGCTGACATGGATTCAAGCAATTCTAATGCTTCAGTTGTATTTTTACTCATAAGGCACCTCCAGCAACTGCATATATTGTACTCCTAAATGGTCCTATTATCCCATTATAAAAGATTTGAACAATTAGCCAATCTGAAATTCCATGGTGAGAGCATTTCCTTTGAAGGTCTTTAAACTGCATAAAACTTGTTATATCATTTCTAAATTTTGCAGTTTTCCCAAAAGAAAAATATTTTGCCAAAAATTTCTTAGGAAAATCATTCCAAGTGGTGAAAGTTTCAGGAACTTGACCTTATAACCAAGCTTTTGCTTTGTCTTTCATTTAGAAAGGAAAAAGGCGTAGCCTAATTGCATCATCACTCACTTCATTCATCTTAATTGTGTCACAAATTTCTAAAAAAATTGCTAAATGAGTAATAACATCTTTCTGGTCTAACCCATAGAACAATTGTTGTTAAGACATGTTGACGAGAGCTGGTTTAAGCTCAAAGTTGTTAGCATTAACTGCAGGGTGAGTCATGCTTCATCCAATCTAAGCATTTGGCATGGTATATTTTCTCAGAGTGAGATTTCTTGGTTGAATTTGATCTTATGGGTCACCTATGTTTACCTCCTCGTCACTAGTTTCTTCCAGTCTAATCCTATTTTCTTCTTCTAGAGACTCATGTGCACAAATTTATTCCCTTTTTTTTCTCTTTGTAAGCATGGTCTTTCCCTTCTTGCTTTATTGTTCTCTCTGCACTACTTTTCAATTTCAGGATTAAATTCTTCTAATACATCTTGTTTATTACTGCGCATATAATTTCTGTAGATAAGCAAATGAAAATATTTCAAATTAAATTTCAAATTAATAGTCTCATTGAACTTATTATTATCAATTAATGGCGCTAAAAACTTATTGAACGATTAGTGTGTGCTATAGCTCAGTACCGGAAGTGCACGAATAGTAACAAGTAGTAAAGTGATAATAAAGATCGTTCCCACAGAGGGAAAGTAAATTGACTAACTATAATTCAAATTGACTATTATTTAAAAATAGAAAGATTGATTTGATATTTCAAAAGTTGTTATTTAACAATCTCTTATTTAAAATTCAAAATTAAATCCAAATTCAAAATTAAATTAAACTAAGATAATTATCTAGTAATTTATGAAGGTAATTTTTTCAATCTTAGACTCTGTTACCATCAAAATCTTAATTAAATATTTAAATGTTCAATCTGCCTAAAATTTCAGTTTGCAAGTCTTAAAAATTAATTCAAACTAAGCCTTATTCAAAAATAATTAAATTAAAACATATAAATATGCTTAGAATTATTTAATTTAACTCAATTTCATGTTAAAACTAGTACAAAAATATATGGTCAATATGCACTTATCAAGAGATTTTGGCATTTTACAAGTGAACCATCAAGGTAGAAATCTTGGGCAATGAAAACTTGTCATCTGCTAAGAACAAATTAAGAGGCTTATAATTAATCACAAGTCTTTTCTTTACTTTTACTATTTCTGCTCTCTTTTTTTTACATAAAAAGCCTGGTAAGCCCAATTAGACTTGGTGGGCTTAATGAGACCTTGTTGTAACAACTGTTCTCATTCTTATATAGCAAGAGCAAGATCTAAAGGAGACATTCCAGGATAAGAAGGTTTTACAGGGTTTATTTCTTCATTTTTCTTGAAGAGAAAAGATATGAAAAAATCAAGATTTTTCCACAAAGGATGAGGGTGTGTGAAATCTGAGTGAGGATCAGCATAAGAAGGAAGAAGTAAAGCTTTCCCATTATCATATACAGAAGAAATTTCTACAGATGAATAGATTTTAGTTATATCTATATAAGATTTGAACATCTTCTTGTGTTTAAGTCTATTGGAAAGAATCTATAGATCTTTGGCTGACAATAAATATCAAAATGAATAAGAAGATCCTTGTTAGGGAGAGATGAACTAATGACATGGGTCCATATAACACAATCTGGGAAGATTGAATTTCAATTTTCTGACGAGTAATCAAGTGTGTATAAAATACTTGTCCATCAGCAGCTCTAAAATGTTCTGTATGGACTTCTAATATAAATCAGATAAAATGGATGAGTTCATCATAAATTTATAAGCTCCAGTATCCATGAAGGTTATCAAAGCTATAGGCTTATCATATTTGAAAGTAACAGAGAAATATTTACCTAAGGAGTTGGTAAATTTTTATCAACAGGAAAAATAGAGAGTAGAGCTGAATAATCAAAATGTAAAATTGGAATATAAGGATCATCTTCTTCCTCAAATGAATCTAAATCAGTGTCTGAGACTTTAAGGGCAAATAAAATATCCTTGATTCTTCTTGTTCAGATATAACTGAATCAATATCTACATCTGCTGGTAATGAAACCAACAAGGACTGATGGATTTATTGAAGGAATTTAACAGACTTAGGAGTCTGTTTAGGACATTTTTTTTACAAAATGCCCTTTTTTTCACAAATGTAACACCGATCAGAAGCTCTTCTTTTCTTAGAGAAAGAAGATCTCTATCTCTTTTTAAATCTTCTGGGAGAAAAGACTTAGGAGGAAAATATTTATGAACATGAGATTTCTTATAACAAGAATATTTCTTCTCATGACATTTGATCTTCAATTCTAGCCTCTTGCATACTACTTTTGATAAATTTCTATCATCATTCCATTTTTGAAAAAACTCTTGCTGCTCACAGAGTCTTCTTAAAACAGTAATTGTAATTTGATGGATCTCACTAAGAGTCAATTGAGAAAGATCTTTACCAGTTTGTTGAACAATTCGTTGAATTTCATGCTGCAATTCATCTGGTAAAGAAGCAATATAAGTAAACTTCATGTTTGGATCAGTAACACCTCTCAATTGATAAAACTTCTTAGCCATTCTCTCATAATGCTTTTTCAGATCTTTTTCTTTTAAAGAACAACATATCATAGAATAAAAATCTTATTTTTCTGCTTTTTGAACAAGATTATAATCTTCAAGGAAAATGTGATGAAGTATGTTTATAACATCTGTTGCTGCTTGACAATTAATAAATTGAAGTTGTTCATAAGGACTCATGCTAAAGATCTATTCTCTGAGTGAGCCAGTTGTTCTTGAAACAAATTATTTTAATGCTTCCTGTAAATTGAGACCATGTTTTGCCAATTGAACACCTATTAAAGCATTAAATTTCAGAATTTTGCTTCTCCATTTAGAAGGAGGAATATCATAAAAAATAAACCAGGGTCCATTGCCTGAACTAGAACCTCTGGTGCTGATATTAATATTTTTTGGCTAATCAACACCTGATTGTTCCTTTTGTTTATGAACATGAGAAAGAGATGGATCTCTTGGTCTAGGAATTTCTTGAGGAGGAGGTCGTGGATTGTCTGCCATCAATAATTGAGTAATATCTGCTTCCAAATCATCAGAGACATTAGAAAAAGCTTCTTCATCAGAACCATCTAAAGAATCAGATCTAACATTAAAGGCCATTTATTGTAAAGAAGTTTTAGGAGTGTCTTCTGTGTTAGAAGTGGAAGATGAAACATTTGTTACTTATAAAAAAGTCTTTTTGGTGGCAGGAGGATAGAGGAAGATGGAACATAAGAATGATGAGATTTTGTTGGTAGAAACAATTCAGCCAAGATTCCAAAAGGTGCTATTGTGGATGGAGGTGGTAGATAAGAAATGATAGGAAAAGGGTTAAAATAATCTAGAGAGGTTTGTGTTTGTTTAAACTGAAGATCTCTTTCAATCTATTGGATTTGCGTTTTCAATTTTTGTATCTCTCTTTCTTTCTCATAAAAGAGAGGACCAAAATCTCTTTCTAAATTATTAGTCTTAAATCAGTGTCCAATTGGGATATTCAAGTGGAAAGACTGTGATACAGTTGTTGAATCTCAATAGACATGGTACTTAAAGTTGTTGCATATTTATCTGATTTGGAAGATAAATGATCAATTTTTATATCAATCATCTAGAGATATTGGTTCTGAGTTTGAACATTCTAAGTGTCTTGGGTTTGTCCAGTGGGAAGGATGGTGGTATGTTGGATATAAGGTCAAGAATTTATTTTTATTTGTGGGTGGGTTTGTTTTTGGAGAGGTGAAAAATCTTCTGGAGAAGGTGGTTTAAACATCATACACAAAGGTTGTATAGATGTCAGAGGAACTAAATTCTTAGGGATACACGTTTTAGGTTGAATTTTTGGTGGAGGGATTGATGATGGTTTTAGAACTTCCAGTAAGCCTTCTTTATCAAGGATTTTTAAAGCTTCATCGTAAAAGGCTAAAGGTGAAGGGTAATCTTTTTTCTAAAGGTCTGGATTAATAGCTATCCACGGTTGATCATCTTCTGGAGGTAGAGATTTTTTATGGTGAGAGCATTGAGTTTTACAGGAAGAGAAAAATCTCTTAGGTCCTGTAATTTTAGGTGTCTGAAGGTAACAGGTTTCACCATTTTCAAAACACATATACCCCAGATCCAAAAGTATCCCAAATAAAATGACCCTTCATCTTTGTTGCATAGATCTACCTACCAATATGATTAAAACTGTAAATTGCAACTCCCTTTTCTCTTGGAAAAGAAACAGGAGTTATCATATAGTTATGAAAAATTGTTGAAGCTAAGCCAGAATTTGTAAGAGCAGAAAAAACTATCTTAACAGTTCCATCAACATGTTTAATGAATTTAGAATCTCTAGTCTGAACAGGTTCTTGTTTCTGCTATATCTTCTCATAATTAGTAACCAATTCCAAAGGAATGAGTTTAGTAAGCTCTTCTCTAGGTAATTGTCTAGAGGTCTGAACAATCGTAGGGGTAGAATCTGTATCAGAATAAATACACAAAGCATCTATGGAAAATCCATAAGTGACTATATTGATTACATGATCTTGTAATCTATATACCAATTGATGATAGAGCGTAGCTGATACAGAATTCTGAACTTGCTAAGCATTAGTTATCTTCTTAGAATTAACATTTTTAACAACAAAAATGATATTAGGAACTGGCATGGTGCTCATATCTACTAAGGTGCTAACATGCAGGGATGATAACGGATCAAATATTTTCGGATACCCAATCTGTTTCAATCCATTTATACAGAATATGGATAATTTATAAATAAATTTAGACGAATACGAGTAATATTTTTACTACCTGTGTCAGATTTGGATAGAGTTTGAATTCAGATTTAGATTCTTGGATACCCTGAATCCAATTATATATTAATTATATTTTATTAAAATTTTAAATATATATTTATTATATTTTAATTATATATTTATTATATTTTATTTTAATTATAAAATTATATAGTATAAAATTATTTTTTACAAAATTATGTTAATACTAAATTCTTATTTATCATTATTTAATTAAAAAATTATAATTTATAAATTAAATTTTATAATATTTTAAAATTTTTATATTTAAATAGATAACTAAACGAGTTTGAAAATAGTTATTTAAACAGATATGGATAATTTAAAAACTAAATGGATTCAAATTCGAATATGATAATTTTAGTAAATACCCTACCTACTACCATCCCTGCTAACATGTGATGCATATATTTATATACTATACATAGTGCTGCTACGTCACATTTTAACTAATTAAAGCAGTGGCGTAGCCATGATTTTAGATAAGGGGGGTCCAATTCAACTTAAAATTTATAATTCACAAAAATAACATTTATAATAAAATAAATAAAACAAGAAAAATGTTGGATACAAAGAAAATTTAAAACATTAAATTACAATATTCCTCGCCTATTTTTCATTGATTGAAATCTATTCATAATTGTTTCATTGTCAATATTTGCAAATACATCTCTTTCAATATAGGTAACTAAACAATCATTTAGCAGCTCATCTCCCATGCTATTACGAAGTGAACTCTTAATAATTTTCATTGCGGAGAAAGCTCTTTCCACTGTAGCTGTAGCAACTGGTAAAAGCAATGCCAATTTGATTAACAGATACACTAAAGGAAAAACTTTATGCTTTTTTATAGCAACCATAGTTTTGGCGAGATCTCCAATTCCTTTCAATTCAGAAAATTTCTTATCCAAACGCACATCAACAATGAAGTTCTGAAGTTGAGATTGGAGTTCAATTAAATCAACTGGCGAAAAGTCAGAGGGATAAAACTTTGCAAGTTCAACTAATTTGCTCACATCAAATGCAGAAAATGAATCTTTAGGATCAAGACAAGCCATACACAAAAGCAACTTTGTATTAACTTCATCAAATCGACTATTCAACTCTTGAAGTTGCATATCAATTACTGAATAAAAAAGCTCAACTCGATAATGATGGAGATTTGTCATTGGTTCCATTCCCCGCTTTGATCTTGGAACAAAAACATGCTCGTCCATATTTATCACACTAATTTCATTTTTAGCACAAAATTCAAACACTTCTTTCAATAAATCCTCCCAACCATTATCTCTAACATCCTGCAAACGGAGTTTTGACACTTTTACCAAATTCATAGCATTCACAATATTTTGATCCCTCTTTTGTAAAACTTGAGACAACTCATTTGTGATTCCCAAAATCAATTTCATAAGATGCAACACAAACACAAATTCAAATTGAATCACAATATCAAACATTTTAATGGCCTCACCCCTTTGTGAATCATCAATCCCATTATCTCTAACATAATCAACAATATCCACAACTGAAGAAAATAAATGAATCAAATTAATAAGCGTACCGTAATGAGAACCCCAACGAGTATCTCTCGGCCTCTTCAATGTCATCTCTTGATTCAACCCTCGTCCATTTTTTATGATACCTTCTTCAATTCCTTTTGCCACTTTTTCCATTTGCAATTCTCGAAGCATTTCTTTTCTTTTACAAGAAACTCCAACTATATTCACCAAACGATTAATAGTATGGAAAAATGAACATACACTATGGTGCTTTTTAGCAACTGCAACAAGAGTAAGTTGGAGTTGATGGGCAAAACAGTGAATGTAATAAGCACTTGGATTTTCCTTTAAAATTAAACTTTTGAGGCCATTGAATTCACCCCGCATGTTACTAGCCCCATCATACCCTTGTCCTCTCAAACCAGATATGCTTAAGCCATAAGTACAAAAGAAAGACTTCAAACCTGCTAGAAGCGTTGAGGCACTTGTATCATGTACATGAACAACACCAATAAACCTTTCAACCACACACCCTTGTTCATTCAAATACTGTACAACACCCATTTGCTCTTTAACTGAAACATCTCGACATTCATCAACTAGAATAGAAAACAAATCATTGCCCATATCTGAAATAATAGCTTTTGTTGTCTCAAATGCACATGCACTAATGATATCTTTTTGAATAATAGGAGAAGTGAGCTTGTGATTTTCAGGAGCATTATGAAGCACAACACTATTAATTTCTTCATTAGTTAAAGCCAATACTTTAACAAATTCAATGAAATTTCCTTGATTTAATGAAGTTTCAGATTCATCATGTCCTCGAAAAGGTAGACCTTGCATCAAAAGATAGCGAAGAGCAAGTAATGATGCATATAATCTACAGCGATACTCACGCTTTGACTTTTCAGAATGTTTTGAAAAAGCAAATTCAATGTGTTGCTCTTGATTCATTAAATCTTGACAAGCTAATCGACACCTATGATGCAAAGAATCGTGTTTTCCTACATGATCTCTTATTCTCTCTTTCTTTCGCCAAGTTGAAAAACCTTCAGATACAAAAGTATTATGACCTCTTTCACTATGTCCGGGTGAAAAAAGATAACAATACAAACAAAATACCGCATCTTTTTCAATACTATATTCTAACCAATCACTAAAATCATCAAACCACGATAATATAAATTTCCTTTCTCTACCTCCTTCTACTCTTTTAGGAAAAGTATGATTGCGTGGTTGACATGGACCTTTTAATAAATAGGCTCTACGTACCTGATCTCGGACATCAGGTGGATAACTCATTATGCTAGGTCGTAATCCCGGATCAGAAGGAATATTTTCTATATCAATCTCATGTTGTTGAATAGTAGGTTCTTTTGGTGGTACCGGTTGAACAATTGCTTCCTTATGTGGTTGAGTCGATTGAATATTTTGATTAACTGATGACGACTCTTCACTACTTGGTCTTAATTTTTTAAAATATCGCTCCATATAACTACAAAAAATAAGAAAAATAATTCAATCACAATAGTCAATAGATATATAGTAGCCATTTCAATTTATCAAATACTAAACATTAAAAATATCAAATTATAAAAGAAATAAAAAAATTCCAGATTATAAACTACAAAAAAATAATAATTTCAATTTAACTTCATACTACTTTTCTCAAAAAAAAAAAAACTTCATACTACAAAATCAAATTAAACATTTCAAATTTATAATGTCCTCAAGTATTCAAGCCAATTTCTTAATTCATTATTTTTCAAATTTCAATTCATTTTAGCAAGATAAAAAAATTGCAACAAAATAAATATGAGATTAAAAGTAAGTGGTGTACCTATTCTTAACTTGTTGCCGCTGCCTTGCTGGTGCCAATCGGTGAAAGAATGAAATTGAAAAAGGAAGAAACTGTTATCTGAAAAAAAAAAGAAAGAAAAAGGAATTAACGAAGAAGAAACGTGAGAAAGAAGAGAAAGAGTCACAATTAAGTTATTCTTGTTTGTTTGTAATGGGCAGAGTCATTGACAAATCTTGTTTGTTTGTAATGGGCTTGATTAAAAGGCCCAGTTTTAAAGATTGGAAAAAAAAGGATGAAAAATGTTGGGAGCGTGGATCGAAGTTGCGTGCTCTCACATAGTAAGGCCAAGCTGTTCCATCTCAACCAATGTAATATTCATTCTCAAATATACCTAAAAATTTTTTATTTTTAACTGAGGGGGGAACAGGGCCCCATGGGACCCCCTTTATCTCCGCCTCTGAATTAAAGAGCTGATGCAGTATTAACATAAAAATGCTACTACATCAGCTTTCCATTAGTCAACTTAAAAAAAATTAAGTTCACATTATACCCCAGATATATAGACAAGAAGTTTATGTTCAATCAAGCTTACTATTCTTTTAAACTATAAATATCATTTAAATGCATGTATTAACAATTTCATACAGTTCTCTTTTCCCTTTTCTTCACTTCACAATGATGATTTATACACAATCAAACCGTTATATTTTCATTACCCTTTGGAAGGAAGGGCACAAAATACAGAGAGGTAGTCTCACGTAAATAAAAAACAAGAGGAAATAGCAACAAGTGAATGAAACCAAGCAAAGCTCACTCAACAAATCTCAAATCCTGTCTCTGCGAATCTCACACCTAATTATAAAACTCCAAATATATTACAGGGAGGAGGAGTCTTTGACCTTATTCTTAGAAACATTCTCCACTGATTTTTCTCCTTTAAGCACACTAATAACATCTGATATTGCAGGCCTAAGAGAAGCCATTTGATTAGTGCACAAGATTGCCAAGTCGAAGATGGTGACAACTTCTTTAGAATAATTCAAGTCTAAACCAAATGGTTCTACATATTTAGTTGCTTTATATTGTAAATTCGCATCTTTTACCATTTCATGTAAATTGGCAACCTGCATAAAAAAAAATGCTCTACGCACGTTATATATAATACGAGAAAAAATTGGAGTTATTGGAGAAAAATATACAGTTTAGTTTATTGTCATGATTTTTTCGTTTTTTCTTTAATATGATAATTTGTTATTAGTACATTTTAAAGCTTTATTCTTGAAACCTTGTATCATCCTTTTGAAAAAAGAAAATCAGATTATAGAAAAGGGAGCTTTATATTCTTACCTTTTCTAAAAGAAAAATAGTTTGGTCGTCATGTTTTGAGAGATTATTATCATTCCTTTTGCCAGTAACGATTTCAAGAATAAGGACACCAAAACTATAGACATCAACAGCTACTGTTACATCTTTATGAGTTGCATACTCAGGTGCCATGTACATCCTGCAGGAAACAATAAAAAAAATCATCTCTAAGGTTAAAAGATGCAAAACATATTTAATTGATGTTGATGGATTTCAAAATTATTTATAATTGAAATGTTGAATGTTATTTATAATTTACATTAACTAGACCTCACAACAGTTGGCAATTACTAAATCAAATTGATGCTTGCTAAAACAATCACCAGAACTGACTGCAGTGGCCAATTGCTAAATCAAATTGATCCTCACTAAATTAAGGAAGAGGAGGGGAAAGAAAGAGAGATTAAAATTTTAATATCCCGTTTATTATCAAAAGAAAGTGTGAAAAATACAAAAATAGAAAATAAGCTTATTATTAAAATTATAGAATAATATATAAAGAAAATGTTAACCATTAGCATGTTGAGACTCTTTAAGCAACAATAAATACTATACTTTAATTGGGATTTGTTTTATTTTTATTGGGATTTGTGTAATAATTTTGAAATATATGTAATTTTATTATTAATTATCTAAAAAATAATTATAATAAATTTTAATGAAAATAACACATATTTCAATAAAAATTAGAGTATTTATCACTGTTTAAAAGATGTCAATATAGCACCCATTAACAAGACCCTATATATGATAATGATAAAATAGCAAACTAAATTTATTTTTAGTCTTTTAAATGTCAAATAAAAATAAAAATTTGAAAGGTTTAAATGTTAAATTAATAATAAATAAGCAAACAATATTTACGGATTATCAATAATTAAATCTCCTTTTAGTATTCTAGTGTCTTGGTTCTATGATAAAAGGAAACTTGAAGTGGTTGGGTCAAGTCCTTCCTTCGAGGCCACACATCTCTGGCAGTGGGATCAAACTTGGAAACAAGGTTCTTATGCCAAATGACATGCCTGGATAAAATTTTGGCCCAGGAAGTCATCCATCCTGACTATTTTCCCTTGCAGCATTAGAGTTAATTGGAAAAAATATTGACTATTTCTATTAAAAACTTAATCTATCAATAGAGATGCATCCATTTGATTTATATAAATCAAATATAGGTCTACCAATCTCTTTGACTTTCTATATCAACTGGCCAAACTTAATCCACACCCCCCTAGATCAAGACTAATTTAAATATGTTAAATTTAAATATCATCAACTTTAAATTTCTCCTTCCAATACTAGAAAAAAAAATCTCCTTCCTAATAAAAAATTTAGTAGTTTAAGTATACCGCTCACTTATTCTTTCTTTTCAAAATGTACCCTCGGAATCCAAACAGTTTTAAGAATCAAGCTTACCTTGTGCCACTTTCTTCGATGAACATGAATGGATTGTCCTCCTCATAAAGCTTTGCCATTCCAAAACCTGTGATTTTGGCTTTAGAACTTCCATCAAGCATAACATTACTGGTCTTGATATCCCTGTGAATAATTGGTTTTGGATCCTTTGCATGTAAATACTCCAACCCCTGGGCAATTTGCAAGCAAATATTGTATCTAGTTTCCCAACTAAGTTTCATTGAATTTGACTTATTAGGATCTGCAGCAAATCCAAAGGTAGTGTATTTTATTCTCAACTTCAAATCAATAAAAGGAATATCATGTAAATATTATGAAATTATTTAATGTGTCTAGTGCATTAAAACATAGTGCACTTCGATACACAAATATGTGGGACTTAATTACTTGAATGTTGAATTTATAAGATGTAAATCTAACATGTATCTCAGCAAGGATTTATTAAACCAAGTACATGGAATAATTTTCCATATATATATATATATATATATAATACGTGCATACATAAGTAGATATTAAGTCTAATTCATATAATTTATTTTGCTTATGAAACCAAAAATATAGCATTACTGGCAAATGTAATTTTCAAATTGTAAGTGGGCGCATACATGAGTAGATAAGTCTAGTTCTTGAGTCTTGGGGGCTAAACTTGTCAAATGTCATCCCATCCACCTCTCTTTAAGATTAACATTCATCGATACGAGTCTTAACACTTACAGATCAATCTGACAAGAAACTGTATTTGTGGCAGTTTTGTGGTATGGGTCAAAAGGAAACTTCAAAATTTGGATGTTTCTTGGATTTATCTATTGAAAAATGGATCAATGAGTCAAAAATACTGCTTTGTGGCGACGTCCCTCATTTTTCAACTGAATTTCAACGTCTGCATATTTTCATTTATGGCAACATTTGATAGATTTTCTTTCCTTAATTGTTTTTGGTAAAATATCGGATCGAGATGTTATTTATGGCAATTTGTCTGTCTCACCGAATATTTTATTTTAACATGTATTTTTTTTTGTTTTCTTTTCAGCAGCCTACAGCATTTTTTAGTTATTTTTTTATTTGATGTATTAGCGTTTCCTAAATTCTCCAAGCCAAATATATTGTACGGTTTAATGTTGAAGATGCAACTTCAATTCAATAAAATTTATAGAAAGACTCCTCTTTTCTAACAAGCATTCACTCTTCTGTGTAATGAATAGTTGCTTGATTTTCTATATTTTTGGGCATTTGTAGATTAAACTAATTTACAGAAAATTTTAGTTCATTTATTAATTTGTCACTTCCAATACATTATGTATTAATATTTTTAAAATAAATTTATATTAACACACATGTTCTTGAAAATATCATTCTTGTCTAGATATTTCATGTATATTTTCTAAATATATTTGCACTTAGCAGCTCTGCTAACTTTATTTTTAAATTTTATTTTCTCCATATATTTTTTTCGTAACTCGTATATATTTTTTTAACATGTAATTAGATGACACTAAGTTGGAATTTCAAAGAAATTTTCCTTTATTAAGGACTAATAATAAGAAGCAACAACCAACTTTTGATCTTATAATTAAATACCACTAACAAAATAATGAAAAGCTCTTGGGATAAGAGAAAATTACCAAATAAGACTTCTTCAAGAGATCCATGATCCATATATTCATAAATTAGTAAGTGTAGATCTTTTCTTGAATAAGTAGCCAGCAATTTGACGAGATTTTCATGCTCCAATTTAACATATGTGTTGGCATAAACTTCTGTCCCTATTTCTTTAACTCCTTTTGACTGAGGAAAAAGCTTTTTCACTGCCACGATAAGATTTCCTGGTAGTTCAGCCTGCAAAATTATTAGACATGTTAAATAATGAGCTGTAATCAAATATCAGTTTATATTCAAAATTCACATAAAGAATTGTGGGTGTAAAGGACTGGGCATAAAAAAAAAAAAGTGAATCCACCAATTTATTTTCTCTAATTAATAAAACACATAAACCTGGCGTAGATGCAAGAGCAGCTCAAAAAGTTTAGAGGCCTAAAGCAATAATAATAATAATAATAATAATAATAATAATTTATTAAAATTCAAAAGAATATTTAAATTTTACTTCTCTAACTTTTTGGAATGCAAAATTATTAATTAAATTTTTATAATCAATTTGTTCTAATCAAATAATTATAGTTTATAATTAGTTATAATATATTTTAGCACAAATTGTAATTGAATACAAAAAAAAAAAGAGTTTACTATCTAACTTGAAAAATTTTAGTTTTGTGAGTGATTCTCACTGTCAAAACACAGACATCCAAAGCCAATATAAAAAAAAATTAAGATTTGTTAGAATTTGAGATAAAGATGAATACAAAAAAAGAGTTTCACGAGAATAAAAGATGAGAAGATAGAAAATAGATTAAAGAGTAAACGAAAATGTATTTAAAAGCCAAAAAACTCAAAATAAAACAAAAAAAAATATATACGTTAGAAAGTTAAAAAATCAAAATACAACCAATTAAAATAAATAAAATTTATAAATATTTTAGTTAAAAATTAATTTTTTTATCAAAAGGTAGGGCCTACTTCTGCTTTGGGGTCTAAAGCAAAGCCTTTACCCCAAAGCAAATTTCCTCTTCTTTCTTCCCTTCTCCTGGAGCCAAAATGTAATGTAGTGAATAAGAAAAAAGAATCAACCTTGTAGACTATCCCAAAACGACCATCCTTGCCAATTTTCATCTTTGGGCTAAAGTTTCGAGTGGCATCAATTATCTGTTTAGCAGTGAATGACTTCTTCCCATCTGGTGTTTCTAGCTCTATATTTGCTTCTATTCCAAGTAAAAATCTTAAATCAGTATAACACACTTAACATTTAATGAGATTAATATTTTATTGAAATAAAATGAATTTACAGCTTTTTATAGAATAATTTTTAGTTTTTCTTACTACGTAGTTCTCTGTCTCTTATCCATCCCATTCTCCACATGAAAGCTAATAAAACCAACAGACCAAGAACACAAGCTGCTGCAATTACAACTATTTCCCAAGATGATAGTTTTCTAGGAGCTGCAAAATCCAATCATAATATCAATTTATATATGAAGTTAAAAATATAAGATTTAATTAACTTTATGTAATCAAATGGTTATAGATCATATATTTATCATAAAAAAAAGGCAACATTGTACCTCGAGTTATTGAAATAGCTGAAACGAGAGGTCCATTTTGACCAGGTGGATTATACATAGATCCTCTGCCAGTCCACAAGAAATCAATTGTCAATGGCTTATTGTTGGTTACTGTAGTCCGGAATTTTTTCATTATGTTTTTATTGGCATCTCCAGCCTCCTCCTTTATGTTGAAATCTGGTAAAACTCGCTCTTCCTGCAATCAAGAGATGACGATAAAGAATGACATCAATGACAATACAACAAACTAATCTTTTACTACATTTTATTTATATTAAAGTCTATGGATTCATATAGATATGAGGTAGATAAGCATTGAAATTTATGGTACACAAAACCAATTGACTTGTAGTTGGTTAACATGCATCCAGTTATAAAAGCTTCAATGAACTTTTATTCTTTACAGTAAAGATGATAAAGGGATTAGATATCAAAATGCATACTTTTAATGCAAAACCTTACAATTACCTGAATATGAACATCGAACACGCGCTTTCCCACTTTACTGTGATCTTCCATTTTTGAATATAATGTTTCAGCAAAGAGAAGTTCTACATTGTACTCGCCTTCATGCAAGCAGAAGGCATAATATGTTAGAGAGAGAGGAGCAGCACGAGCATTCACGTATAACTTAGCCTCAGGAAGGGATACTCCACAGGTTAAATTTTTTATGTAACCACTTGCATTGATTGTTGGTGTGATGTAATCTCCAGAAAAGCTATAAGCCCAATTTCCTTGCGGACTTACATAAAAATTTGATAATGCAGTATCATTTTCATAGATTTGCTTTCCAAACTTCACTTCATCACCACCACTGTTTATAGATAAGGATCGATCTGCAAGAAACAATAATGGTTAATTATCATATATTAGCAATGTAACCTTACATTTTATTTTATTTTATTAATTAATTTGGCTTTTGACTGATATTCAAATTTGAAGCTTTATCATGAATACGTCTTTAATATCTTTAAATAAAAAATGATTGGTTATATTTTATTATGAAGACTGAAACATTAGAAAAATCCTCACATCAACTTAAAAAATATATAGACTTCGACAACTCACTAGCCTGTGCTATATAGACTTGACATTAAAAAAAAAAATTAACCTCAATGTTTAATTAACGAAAATTATAGGTTTGGATTGAAATGACGAAATGCGAAATTTGAGAATTTGTCTGATGATTAGACCTATTATATATATGAATTGTGAGTGAGATAGAAAGGTAAACATACACTTGACTTTGCATTCTTTTCTTTTCTGAGATGTATATTCACTGAAAGAATAGCACAATTAATAAGTAGGAATAATGCAAGAGTGTCCCTGTTGCAGAAAGTAAGTAATATTTAAGATATGAACACACGTACCTCCGTGGCTCACTGTGTGAATATATATATATATATATATATGTATATTACCAACCAACAACATGAAGTCAGTAAGATTTAGAAACAATATAATTAAATAATCCATAATTAATATGAAGAAAGAGACTGATTTTATTTAATTTCTCACATTATTATATTTGGCAAATCTAAAAGTGTTCCATTTTCAAAATTCACCCGTTCATTTGGCACATTCGCGAAATCATTGTTTGATAGATCCCTGCAAGGCAAGACTAAGTTACCCTCACTCATATACCTTCCATATATAATATAATTTAAAAACATAGTGCAAAGTGTAAGGATTATTTTAGTTATTTTGACTCTTAGGCCTTTTTTTCAATATTTTTCAATATTGGTATATAGAGGGAAATCGATCAAGGTTTTGTTATCTAGCAGTGGATGAAAATAAAATTTTCTAATTCATTGTTTTTTTTCCCTTTTCAGATGCTTATAATAAATAAACAGAAAATTCAACCCAACAAACCATGATATTTACTTACAAAAAAGCAGCATTATTTGGTGCATGATGCTCATTTCTTTTCCAGGGAGGTAATGCCCCATTCAGCTTATTTCTTGCTAAAAATCTAAAATCAATATATATAATATTATAAATCCATTAGATATCCACTTCAACATCAAATTTAGTTTTAACCAAAAAACAACACTTAGTTTTAGTAGAAAAGCAACTTCAGGAAAATTTTGGTCTCTTACATCTTATTTAAATTTGTATTAAACATTGGGATTTCACCAACTAAGTTGTTAAAGCTCAAATCGCTGCAAAAAAAAAAATAAATAAATAAATAAATAAGCTTTTTAGATATCTGATGTCTTATTTTTTTTTTAATTGTAACACAGAAAATTACATGATGCAATAAATGAATAAATAAATAAATAATAGAAAGGTATATAATTGATATCATTCACTTTGTTCATGACTAGAATAAAGGTAGAATAAGAATAAAACAAATAATGAAATAATTGTCTTATGAAATAGGTCTAATCATAAAAAAAATTTATCAAAATACCGTGTTTTGTTAGTTTAATCCAAACTTATAATATTTATTAATTAAATTCTAAAAGTAAATTTTTGAAGTTAATTCTTTCCAACACATGTTATGAAATTGTCCGAGTCTACATGGCATCCTAACATGAGTGGAATTGAGGTGACGGGGAACAATAAATTACTATACCATTTCTTCTAAGCAAGCATGCCCCGTATACTGGGCAACTGCATAACGTATGTTGAATAGAATTGACATGAAAAAATTAATTCAAGTGTTTAATTAATAAAAATTTATAGGTCTAGATTAAACTAATAAAACCCGACATTTTGAGGATTTTTCTCATGGTTAGTCCATAAATTTACAATCAATAGTTTTGATTAATACAATGTGAAAAGTAAAAAATAAAAAATAAAACTCACAGATATGTTAATGAAGGCCATCGAGCAATATATGGAGGTATTGTATTATTAATTGAGCAATTCCTCAGTATCCTGCAGAAATATTGTAGAAGTGAAGAAAGTGTATGTATGGATAAAGTATTATACTAATATATAATATTATACTGATTCTGACCAAAACTTTAGTAATAGAGTTTTTATTTTTAACAAATTTATATTTTTTTATGGTCTAACAGATAAAAGGATATATATGTATATAAGCACTTACAAAGAATATAAATTGGAGGTCAAATTTTCTTGCTTTGGGAATTCAAAACCAGGATTCCTTAGGCCACTGACCCACCTAAAACCATTGAATTAAACACAGAATAAAAATCTTCAATTAGTTCTTTCTTCAAAAATGAAAATTATGAAGATGAGTTTGATTATTGCATTTACAATGTCTCAAGCTCTCCAAGGGTAAAAATCCCTCCTGGTACATTCCCTTCAAAATTATTTCCCAAAATAATCCTGACAAATTGTTATAAAAAACACAATATCATATCAATTAGAATAAGAAAAAATTGCAATTAGAGATTGGAAGGCTAAAACATTCAAAAGTTGATAAAACTATATTTTGTACATAATTTAATTATTATTTTAGTTATATTTTTATTATTATTAATTAAATTTGATCAATTTTTTTTATAAAAGCTAAAATATTTATTATTTCAAGTACAATCTTAAAAGTAAGAAGATGAAACTTATTTTGGCTACAAATTGAGAAAAAAAAAAAAGCTAAAGCGAGCTCAAAATGGATAAAAATAACTCCACACACTCATACAAATCACCATACATTGCTATACATTTGAAAATATCATTGGAGATAAGAAAATAAAAAGTTTAGAAAAAAAAACACTGAACTCCATGCCCATGGGTTTCAAAATCCACGCCCTTAGACTTTGTATCGAGTATGTCCAAATTTTTTTAGTGGCAAATTAAGCAAGGTTAAAAGCATTTTGAGGTCTATGGCCATGGGATTCTAAAGTCACGACCGTGGACATGAATTTGGCACTGTTTTGAGGAAACTTTTATAAAGTTTGAGTGGTACAATTATACACGTGCTAAGTGCATATTGACCTTATATTTTCTATCAGATTTAGCATGTAATTAAGTTAAATTAATCTATTTTAAGTTTATTTATATGTTTTTATTTCATTATTCTTAAATTAAGTTTAATTTGAATTAATTTTGTATAAGTGTGTGTAAACTGGCATTTTAGGCAGAATTGGACTTTAAAAGCTTCAAGTTAAATTTCAGTGGTGATAAATTATAAGAATAGAAAAGTTATTTTCATAAAGTTGATAGAGGACATCTCAAGCTTTTCAAAAAAGTTTGGTTCATCAAAATCTGAGTTCTTTTGGACTTCCAACTTTAAAATCGAAATTGGGCTTAAATTTCAAAAGCAGAATTCCAATATGAGTCACTGAGAGTAATTAGGCCATAACTTAGATGTCTGAAGTCCAAATGATGTAGCGAAAGTAATAAACAAATGTGTTATTCCTGTTTAGTCTAAGAATGCTCAGGTAATAAACACAAAATGAGAGAAAAATTTCTCAACTGAATTATTATTCAACTTTGAAAACTCCCTTTTACTTCTTCAAACATTACATTATAAAGCTTTAGGGTTATAGAAAATTCTAATTCCAAATACGAAAAGTTTTTAAAATGTAACAGATTGCCAAAATAAAAGAATTACAAGTATATAAAGATATTAACGAGGCAGACAAAATGCCCAAATGGCGCCTCTATCCCAAGAGTTCTAAATAAGAAAATAAAAATGTTCTAAGTTTCCATAAAAGTAAAACGCGTTTTCGGATGCCTGAACGATGGAATTTGGCCAAAAACTGACGGGCCTCATCGCGAACGCTCAGTTTGCAACATCAGCTTTTGGCAGTAATTACCAAACTGCCACTACGGCAGTTTTCGGTCAAACTGCTCTATGAAAGTCAAATCTCTTTGTTCCACATCACCAAATGAGGTGATTCAAAATTCTAAAATCATATACTCTTCTAGAGCTACAATTTTTCTGAATGAGTCAATTAGAGATAATGCCTCTATCGGATAGAAAATTGGCTGGCAAATTTGAATTTGAATTTTTGAGCACAAGTTGAGAAGGAGTAGGAATCTAATTTTAAGGAGTTTAATGTGATACAACTTGGTAGGATGTGAGCAGTAATGGGAGTTGTCATCCTAGGAATTTTATATACACTTTTTCATATTTTTCTATCGAAGATAGGAAATCAAAGGAAGAAGAAGATTGCGCTTGAGAAAGACTTCGTCGTCTCTACAAGATTCTTAATCCGTCTAGTTTAAATCCTCTTCTCAGTTTAAATGTTAAAGTTCATATTTTATTTAATATTTTTGTTCTTTTATTGATTTGAATATTAGAATTATGAATTTCATATCCGGTTTCTTATTTTTTTTAATGTTTAATTTAGCTATGAACAATTAAGTTAGTGGGATTAGGTGGATTTAGAATTGTGGATAATGAGTATCGATTAAATTGATTACTATTTATTTTTTAAAATTGCAATTTTGTTGACTTTGTTCTTAGTGTTTGTAATTGATTGGCCACCAATTGCATGTTCAATTGAAATTATATGTTGAGTGAAAGTTAGGTATGATTTTAGATCAAGAAATCAACAACTTAAGAAAATTTTATTCAAAGATAAAAGAGTAATCTTAAGACAAATTTAGTTTCTTTGAGCTTAATAGGTGGTTATAGTTTATTGTTCACGAAAATAAAATTTATAAATTATATCAATCATTAATTTTCTTGCTTGAAAAAGAAGAAAATTAAAATTTAAGAAATTGGTAGCTTTGATTCAAGAAAAATTTAAATTAGTTTAAAAAATTATTTTTACCCATTTGAAATAATTCTAATAAAATTTAATCTTACTTGTTTATCTCAATTATTTGAATTTAATAATTTGAATTTTAATTATAAGTTTGAGTTAATAGATAATTATCTTAGATTAATTTTATTTTTAATTTGAATTTAATTTTAAATTTTAATTTAAATTAAGGATTAAGTATTTAATTTTTAAAAATATAAAGTTAATTAATTATTTTTTAGATAATAGTCAATTTAAATTTTAGTTAATCAAATTACTCATCATGTTACTTGTTACCTTTACTTTCACTTTATTACTTGTTTCGAGCCGTGCACTTACGGTTAAAATCGATAAACACAAAACCCACGCCCTTAACTTTGAATCGAATATGTCCAAATTTTTTAGTGGCAAATTAAGCAAGGTTAGAAGCATTTTGAGGTCTATGGCCATGGGATTCTAAAGCCTTAACTGTGGACTTGAATTTGGCACTGTTTTGAGGAAACTTTTATAAAGTTTGAGTGGTACAATTATACACGGGCATGGGATTCTAAAGTCAAGACCATGGAAAGCTTGTGGTAGTTGTAACTTACGATTTCATAATTTCTTGTACAATTTGGATTTCTAATGAAGAAAGCAATCCCAAGATTTGCCCTAAATGCTTTCCTAATCAAATTAGAAGTCTCAATGCCCTCTATATAAGCAAACCTCTTTTCAAGTTTTCAATCATCCAAGATTTATCTAATTATTCATCCAATATTCTTTTCAAATTTCAATGTTTTTCTTCAAATAATGAGAAGGGAGCTTAGTCTTTGGAGAGATTCAAGATTCAAGCAAAAGTTCTATTCAATACAAAGGAGTTGTGAGTTTGAATTTCTTTTATCTTTAAATTCAATGTCTTCAATATTCTTCTCTATTTCTTTTATTATTTATTTTTTTAATTATGTGCAACTAAACCCTAATTTAAGGTTAGACAATTCTTTTGATTATTTTATTATATTTGTGTTTAATGCTAATAATTATCTCGCCAATAATTGTCAGATCTAAGATATTTTATAATGAAACGAGAGTAAACGCATAATATTAGTTCAAAAAGATAATAATTTTAAGTAGTTGTTGCTTAGAGATAAAAAAAAATACTTAAAAGATTATTTAAATATTCTCACAAATTTTAATGGATCGAATTAATTTTTTAATCAGGAGGGTAGACATAGAATCTCAATATTAGTTTCAGATCATGAGAGAGACTATAACTTAAATTAAGAGAATTCAATCAATAATCAAAGAAAAATAAAATTGCGTTAATACCTTAGAAAAATCATAAAATTATAAATTAATGAAGTCTAATTCTAAGTTTAAAAATATAAGAGCTAAATCTAATTAGTTTTTAGTTTAAATAATTTAGATTATTTAAATTTAAAATCAATTGAGTTATTTAAATAATAAATAATTTAATTTTTTGATACTTAGAATTAACACTTCTTCGTTGGATCGACACATCTTGCAATTAAGTTAAGTATAGCGCAACAAAAGTTACTTTTGTGAATAACAGGCTGTTCTGCTAACCTAATAAATTTTATATATCAAAAAATAAATGTTAAAATTATTTGAATTCTATTTATTGGAACAATTTAAAAGAAAAAATGAATTAAAAATACTAAAAAATATATTTTTAAAAATACTCACTTCTTTTTTCTATCAAAACACGCACTTTTTAACTTTTAATTTCAAAAATATATCTTTTAAGGGTATAATTTTAGTACATATATGTATACACACACATTAAAGATATAGCTTATTTTAAAAAAATATACGTTTAGTAGACATACTGGGTTTTGTTGGGTTTTGGCTTCTATTCTATTTTTAGCCTTATTCTGTCTTTTCGTGCTGTTTTGTAAGATGTATATATAATTGTATTATTGTATTGTTGGGCTCTAGTTTTGGGGCTCTTTTCTTTGTTTTCTATTTTCTGTAGATATACTTCACCAAGGGATATTTCACATATTTGTGAATTGCTTAGGCTATGGCAATTTTGGGGATAATTAACGGTATGGGTAGTCAGACTCGTAAATATGTTTCCCCCTATTTCACTAATAAAAAATTTTCTTTTATTAAAAAAAGTATTTAGTATATATTTAATATATTAAAGGTATACCAAAATAGTGGGATAGTTTTGAAAAAGAAATGTTAAAAAGTGACATATAGTGTAATTTTCCTTATATTTTTTTCTATTCTATCCTCACTATTAGACAAGCAATTTTACTAATGATAAGAATTAAATTTGACTACTATAATTGAGCCTTTATGAAAATGCATAAGATAGAAAAGAATTATCTATAGTAGGCCAACATACTCAAAAGTCATAAGGCTTTTGATAAAAATACAAGAAAAATTAAAAATAATTCCAAATATACCATATTTATGAAATATTTATCAAAATACCAGAATTTATAAAATATTTACCAAAATACCAAATTTTTATTAGTTTACAGAGAGTTTACAATGAGTTTATAATTACTTTACAATGAGTTTATAAATTTCACATAATTTATAATGAGTTTATAATAAAATAACTAAAATACCCCTAGTAAAAAATAAATTTTTAAAAATATGTTGAAGAGTATCATTTTTCTAAAGTCATAAGGCTGACTTACCGGCCCAAGACACTACCAACAAACCTACTTGCTCTTTTGCCTTTAATGATTATTTCAATAGCTAATACTTTTTCTAGTGTCATCTCATCTCCAAAGTACCCTACCTTGCCATCAGAAGCTCTTTGCTCTACATACATAGAGAGTTTGGCCCTGTAACTCTTTCAAGCTTTTCCTATATCCTTAACACCTTCAAGAGAAGGGTGACAAGGTTCAATCAAATCAGTACAAAGCTCTAATCAAAACTGCAAAAGGTTTATCTTATTGTTCATCTACAATATGACTTGACGGAAACCCATACGCAAATTATAAGCAATCACATTACTCATTCACTCCTCTTCTTCTGGGGAGGAGAGATAAGGTAAACAATGGTAAAATACAATTATAAGTACCTCCAAATCTTTACCCAAAAGATATAAATAATCACCAACTTAATTAAACATTAGAGGGCCTATGACCGGCTGAAGGTTTGGTCCTCTAATATTTGTTTCCTTTCATTTTTCCCTTCTTTTATAAGATCTAAAGACAAAGAAAACTAGCTTTCAATTCACTGAAGTATTTTATCTCTAATTTTGTCATGGTGATATAGGATTCACCATTAAAGAAAACCTTTAGTTTAAATTCTTGCAAAAACATAAGTATTTATGATTTTCATTAATTTACTACCGGTGTCTTTTATACCAAGAAGGGGGGTTTCAATTGAAGCAATAATATTCTTTTTTAAATTGAAAAGTAAGAAGAAAGATAAAGAACACAAGATTTTATAGTGGTTCAAATTAACTTAGCCTTATTGCCACTCCAATTAAGTTAATTGGATATTTCACTATGTTGGAGTTTCAAAACTGAATCCAAACTTCTGACAAGAGTTTTCAGTGGCTCACTCTCTAATCCTTACAAGTGTTATTCCCAAAAAGCTAACACTCAAAACTCACTTGAGTTTTATAAGGCTCACACCAAAACCTAGTGTTTAAACTCACATCAAACTATGCCAAGTGCTTTGTGAATCACACTTAAAACCTTCATAAGAGTGTTCAATGCTCTAATAAATAAATACAATAATTTTATAGAGAATAAGTCTCTAAAATAAAAGTTCAAGAGCTTGGATATAATTGATGTATTAATTACTCACAAATGATTATAGGAGGGGTTATTTATAGGCCTCCAACATAGTTTTCCCATTGCAAGGGAGATTGGATAGATTTCCCTTCACTTATCAAAATTAGTGCATTAAATGCACTGTCAAAGCTCGGTCATAGTCTTAGAGCCTTGATTGCAGTCATGAGCTTCTCATCATATGAAATTCATGATCATGATATCCTTGTCACGATCGCAAGCATAACAACTAGTGCTACATTCGATGTTGTAATAAAAAGGAGACAAAATGGCTAAGAAACAAAAGACTATGCCATTACACGATCATGCAAAACCACTATGCATGACTGTGTATCCAGAAATCCATTAGCCGAAGGAAAAAAAAAAGAAGTCTAAAGAAACCAAAAGAGGATTAAAGTACATAGTCGTGCAATTCAAGTTGAACGACCGTGCGAATTTAATATCATCTATCAAAAAGAAAGGTTTTCGAAAGGTCATAGCTATGAGCATTATTCACCATCTATCAAAAAGAAAGGTTTTTGAAAGGTCATAGCTATGAGCATTTTTCACGCCCATGCATATTATCATGCATGCTCATGCAAAATGAAGATCACCTGTCTGAGGCAAAATTACTCTAGATTTTGCCCTAATTTCAATCCTAATCAATTTAAGACTTTGTAAGACTATTATATAAGTAAGCCTCCAGTCCTATTCTCAATCATCTTTGGCTCTCTACAATTTTTCTAATTTATGTAAGACTATTTTTTGTATTTTAAAGGCAATTATTAGAAAAACCATTAATAAATATACAAATTTTGTTTGATAAAATATAATAAAAATATGATCATTTTGCAAAGATCTTTTAATTTAATTGTTTAATTTAAATAGAATTCAATTTCTTTTAGTTATCGAGTCATTCCCACTATTCGGTTTTAGGCTGTTCATAAGGCCCAAAATCATAGCAACTCGACCCCACCCAACCTAGTTGGATTAGGTCGAGTTAAATGATGCCTCGTTGAGCCTAGGGTTTAACCTTCAACCTGAATAGACCTCATCTCGAGCTTTAGTCCTAAAAGATTCTCCTCAAGCCAATTTGTATCTATGTATATATAAGGTGAAAAAAAAATGTTGGCCTAGTTAGTTTGGTCAGCCCGAGGTGACCCAACCTATCCAGGCTTATGGTTAGTTTGTGGGCTAGGTAACCAGGCTCAGACTATACTCGGGTTGAGCTATAGCATAAGGAAAACTGCAAAGCCTAGCTCGGCCCAAGTATACCCCTAATTTAGTATCCTTCTCATGCCCTAATCCACCCATCAATGTCGCATTTGTACCTACTTATGCATTTTCCACAACCACAAACTTCATTTCAGAAGTAATGTTGTAGCCATGCAAAACATTGTACATTGCAAGGCATACCAATAATTTGGAGTTACCCCCACTTCCTAATTATTTCATTATATACTTTTTTTTTTCAAAAGAAATGTAAAATAAAAAACTTATTATATTTGTTCTTAGATAAAAATGATATATTTATTAAAAAATATAAATAAAAATACTTTTTTGAAGTAAAAATATTTTTTAAAAGTTTTAGCATATAAAGGCTCTTAAATATATATACTTACAAATCCGTGAGATTCTTCCACTCCACAATGTAATCATGTATCTTGCCAGATAAATCATTCCCAGCTAGTGCACTACATTCCAACCACAATTTTGCCAACAATCAGCTAGCCATAATATATAATATATGCACTATCTAGTAAATATCTTTGAATTATTATATGATCTAAATTTTTACTTAAAATGGTAAGTACAACTATTGGAAATAGTGATTTGCTATTTGTAAAGTCTATCTATGTTTTTTCATTTTTACTAGGTGATTAGTTTCATGAGCTTTGAATATGATAGTTTGATGTGTGCGTGGCTTTTGTGTTATTCCAGGAGGTTAATTATATGTGTGACTTTAGAAATTTTCTTTTTAAAAGTGGTATTGATTAGTTAAGTTTATCTAACTAGAATCTTAAGAGCTGCCTATATGCTTGTATATACCCATTGTTATTTGAAACTTTGATATGTGGGAAAAAAATCATACGGGTATTCTCTTTTCTTCTTCCATTTGCCAAAACTGATATCAGAGTCTCTTTTGTACTCTTTAAATTTTGAGAAAGTTGGGTAAAGATTGTTTTTTTTTTTTTTTAATTTCAATTTCCTCCTTTTACAGAAGAGAAATATAAAAATAGGTGCCTTTGTATGAAAGTCTTATTTGGCTCATAAGATGTGTGATGGGATATCATAGATTGATGTTGGGATGACTTTGAATTTTATAAGAAATTTTATTATTCTCAATTACTCTTATTTTGAAAGTTAAATTTCTTTATTGGAAATTAGTCTTTTATTGGAAGTTGATTTTTCTAATTTGTTATTATTTAGGAAGACTTGTTGGATAAGACTTTCAATTTTTTTTAATCAAGTAACTAAATTCTTTCCTAAATAAGATTTGTATTTTTTCTATTTAAGCCAAAAATGCTTATATACATAGACTTAACATGTAGTTATTTGCGGTGTCAGTTTTTGTATTTTTCTTTAGGCTAATAGTGTGATTTATAATTCTGTGAGATTGTGTGAGCCTTTTAAGTGTGATTGGATTAAAAATTTTTAATATTCCCTTTTGTTCCATATACATTTTCAGCTTTTAATGAATTTTGCTCTTCTTCGCTTGTGGAGTAGGCTTACACCAACCATGTTAAATTTCTAATTGTTCTTTTATTTTTTGTTTGTTTTTTATTTTTATTTTTCTTAATTTACATTCTATTATTTATTTTGTTGTTCGCATCAAGCTAACCCATATAAAAAAAAAATTGTGGCTTTTATTGCTAACAATAAAGGCTATACTCCATTTGACAATGAACCATCGTTGTCTCAAAATGAGAAAAATTCTTGGTAAAAACAAGAAAGAATTATCTGCAAGCCTTTGCTCTCACTTATCAAGGTTTGGATGAATTAATTTGTGTGAAGGTGGCTGATACCATTAACTCAAAGCAAGCTTGAGAGATTTTGAAGAATTCCTCAAAAGAGTTGATAATGTGAAAAATCCAAAAGTTAATGAGGTGAATTTGAAGCTTTGCGAATGAAGGATCTTGAATCGAATTCAAAGTTTTGCACAAAGTGAAGTTTATATTGAGCCAATTGAAGACATATGGTAAGACAATGGAAGATGTTCATATGATGGAGGAAATTCTTCGATCTTTGACAACAAGCTTAAATTATGTGATGTGTGATATTGAAGAATTAAAAAAATCTAGACTTCATGATGATTTAAGAATTGAAGGGATCTTTACAAGCTTATGATTATAAAAAATTTTATTTGGATTAAAAATTTGAATTTCAATTGTCAGACAATAAAATATAAAAATGTCCATATATATTTTAACATAGATTAAACAACTTATGTAATCGTACATTGTTAAAAAAAAAAATGAAACTTACAATACTTGCAATTTAGTGAGATGAGAATAATTTTGTGGAATAGCCCCGGTAAAATAATTGGACGTCAACCAACTGTAACAATAAAATTTTAAACATTTAGCATTTAAGAAAAACAAATATTTTTTCATAACTTAACAGTAGATATACTTTTTGTTTTCTTATTAATACTTTAAAAACAAGTGAAGATCTTGCAAATAAAAATGTAAGGATGTATAAATATTATTCTATTTTTATGTTTTAAAAATTACATGCTGAGCATTGATCTAATCAAATCTAAATATGATCAACAAACTTGAAAATAAAGCCCTATTAAAACCTCACGTTTTCATTTTAAATGAAACTTACAGCCTCTTAAGATTGATCAATTTCCCAAATGCTTCAGGGAGTGTACCATTGAGTTCATTGTCATCCAAGGATCTGTTTTTTTTTCCAATAAATAAAAACACATAAATTAGGGATAACTATAATGAAGTAATTGATATCTATGTTTTTTTGTTTTTTTCTCTCAATCAAATCCTTTTTCAAATTCTAAAAGCAGGAAATTCAGTAAAGTTGAAAATTTAATTTTATGATCATCTAAATAAACTAAGGATATATAGATTATTATATATAAATAATTAATTTCGTACAAAAATTCAAGTTGAGAGAGATTCCCCAGTTGATCAGGAATTGGGCCTGATAGCATATTACTATCGAGACTCCTGAAATGACAAAATGTATAAATCTATTAGAGGAATAAAAAATAATTAATAAAAAAACACAGACATGAAAAAAAAGAAAAAAAAAAGAGAAATATATCAGAAACTTATTAATTCGATAAAATAATTTAAAAAAAATGTGTATTTCATAGTATAACATAATTTTCACTTTGTTAAAGCTATTCGAGAAATCTCAAATCTAATAAATATAAATAATTAATTAAATTAATATAGAAATAAATTTTTAATCTTAATATTTAACTTTTAGACTTTGCATTACTAAATTATATTAAGAAATTTAATTTAAATCAATACTAAAAAGAAAATCTAGCACGGGAGCTGAGTAAAGAAGTGTCCTTACAGTGTTTGTAGCGCTGAGAGGTTACCCAACCATGCAGGTATGGGTCCATTCAGAAAGTTGACGCGCACTCCACTTGTTAGGGGCATTTATTTCAACAACCAAACAAATTCATCTTAAGATTTAATTATGTTAAAGAAAATCATATTATCAAATAAAAAAATATTAAATTGTATTTATTTTTAGTGTTTAATAATGAGTGATTAAAATCTATTATTATATTATATTTACTTTTAATTGTTTAAAATTAACCGGAATTAATTTTAGGATTAAAGTCAATGGTAAATTCATAAAATTTAATATCAGTGAGAATAATATAATTGCTGATAATGAACATAACAAAAAGAAAAAAATAAGTAAAAAATAAGATACTTTTCCTTTACTCACAATAAAAAGTCTAAGAAATAATTATATTATATTCAAATTATAATTATAACCATAACTAAAGAAGTTTCAAATTTCGGTAGTTAGAATTTAGCCGCCTTATAATATTACCCGACTTGAATCCAAAAGAATGATTTGTCAAAAAAAAATTAAGTGGAATTTAATGTTTATTATTATTAATGTTTAAACTCCAAATTAAAACAAGAAAAAAAACCTTAAGAAAATAAATAAGTTGATGAGTTTTTTTATTGACGAGTATTAAAGTTATTTCTCGAAAAATTAAGAAAAGGGGTTTTGAGGCATTAAAAGAATTAATTTTAAGTATAAATTAAAACTAAATTTACTAAAAGTAAGATTAAAAAAAAACTTCTGGTTCAAAAATTATTCATTCTCCTCAATCCTCAAGATTACATTATGTTATATATTAATATGTTAGAATTGTGCCCCAAAATTCTAATGGGATTTGAAATAAAACATTTTTCTATTTAATATATAAAAAATATTGCCAAATTGAGTGAAATATTATTTTCTACATAAAATAGAATTTCTATTTTAATGTTATTTCTAATTGAGTGAGGATCTTTATTGAATTAGAATTAGTAGTGAAAAACAATAATTATAAGGGGAGTAATATAGAAAAGATTTTTCAAGAAGGCTTTTGTGCAATCATATATTAGCTTTTGCCCAATATTTAAGTAAACCTTGTATATGCCTTAAGTGAATTTGAAATAAGAGTTGAGTGATATTTCATATTTCTAAATTTTATACGTCTCTCTGTTTTGTTTAGTAGATTTTTTTTCTTTTACCCAAAGACGTAGACTTATATTAAACTACGTAAAATTTAATGTCGTCAATATTTTATCATTGCATCTTTTATATAATTTCCAAATTAAATTTCGAATCCATCCTAACATAATCAAAATTGGATGAATCAAAGACAGTTGGAAGAGTACTTACATGTAAGTCAAACTATGCAAATCACCCAAGCTACTGGGTATTGGACCATCCAAGTAATTTTTTGAAAGATCCCTGTTTTATAATTAATTTTCATGTAAAATCACATTATTTATAAATTCAATTATTAATTAGTATGAACAAAGTACTTATTATAGTGCATTTATCATTCACCAATAAATTTAATATTTCAAAAAGAAAACTGATAAAAAAAAACTCACAAATTATTCAGTGATTTTAAATATCTGAAGCTGTCAGGGATTCTACCAACAAGCTGGGTATTGGATACATAACTGCTCAAACAAAACCATAAATCACACAGATTTTGAATTAGAAATCATTTTTTATTTAATTTTATTACTTTTAACACAATTTGTTAATTGAAATATAATTTGTTTAGCATAATCCAGTTTTTCAAATCAATATATTTATTATTATTATTTTATATATTACCAACTTGAGAAATTTACAAAAATTCAGTGTACAATTTCTTAGCTCACATTGTAGACAAAAAAAAAACTTACAGAATTTTCAGATTCGTTAAATTTCCGAGACTTGCAGGTAAAGTTCCCGTTAATTGACTGTTTGAAAGATCCCTGATCGAGTTTTACACCAATTATATATTAGTATTTTTTCTCCAACTTATTTTTAAATGATTTCATTAAATTTATTTAAAATATAACTATTTTATAATGAAATTTTATCTGAATAGCTTCTGTTCAGTGGCCATAGGAAAAAGGAGTGATGTAGTCGCTGGAGATACTTACAGTACTCTCAAGGATTAAAGCCTCCCTATCGCTGGATCAATATAGCCACTTAGTTCTCTACTTCCCAGATTTCTGTTAATTCAAAATGGAATAAGCATTAATAATATTAATAAGAAATAATTTTATCAGTTCCCAAGAATGCTAATAATTTTCTAAGAAAAAAAAACTTATTCTGTCATAAATTAATAGACAAATTGATTAACACAATTTTTTTAAAAAAATAATAATTACAGTTATTTTAAAAAATAATTATTAGATAATTTTTTTATCGGTTAAAAAAATTTTATTATAAATATTAGATTTTAATTATGGGTTTTAGTTTTTCTGTATAAATGTATAATCGATGTGTAATTTTTTATTGATTTTATCAAGTATAATTCACCACCCATTTGCTTCCCTTGGCCACTCATTTCTACCGCCGATTTGAATTGATCGTTTAGGATTTTTTCCATTTCCATTATCTTTTTGTTTTTGGTTTGTTTTTGTGTCGTTCAAGCCTTGATTTTGAAAATTCCCTTTCTGTATTAGCTTGATTTTTATAATTTTTTTTAGCTCTGAATGAAATTGTAAGGTCAAGATTGTTTCAACATTGATCTTTCAAAGCCCTTTGTTTGTAAAGAGGGGGGAGAAACCTTCAAGCTCTACGAAAGAGATGGTTAAAAAGCTACGCAATATCTTCAAAGTTTCAAAATCCCCTAAATTAATTTTTGGTGATACAAAATAGAATTTTATTTTATTTTTTTAGCTTTTTTAAAAGAAAAAATAAAATACATTTAGTAATATCACTGAGTTTTTCTAATGACACAAAAACTATTTTTACACTAAATACAAAATTTATAAAATATAGTTTTGAAGGTTGTGATTTTAAGAAGACATTTTATATCAATAAGATTTTTTTCTATAAATGTCTTTTTTTATAGCATGGTTTTTTTATCCTTTCTTCATAATTTATTCATTTTTTTCTTTCTATTTTTTTTTATATTTTCTATGTGTATTATTTTTCTACAAATCTAGTTATAAAGGTAATATCGCTTGTCTTTTTTTAATATTTTTTTATTTTTAATAATTTTAATATATTTTAATTATTAACGATAATATTTAATTAATATTATAATCTATCATTGGAATAAACTAATATTTTTTTTTCTTAATAGATAAATAAAATGACAAGAAAATTTATAAAAGAGTTGTAATGGGTATGAGAAGTTCTGTATCATAAATACTGATATAACTGTTATAATGATTAATTTTCATTAGTACTAAGCTCTTTTACCTTATGCTAATATAAAAGGTTGAAAAAATTACCAACGCACTCTAACAATGTATTAAGTGTTGGTATATTTTTTAAATAAATTGCCAATAATTTTTTTATGTGTTGCCACTGTTAATTATTTACTTACACTTTTAAATTTATAGGTATATATTATACGAATTTCAATATAATTTTTCTAACGTTTTATAAAGGTGTTGAGAAGTTTATTTTAGTGTCAATAGTTCCTTATACCAATCTAAAGCGTGGACAACATTATGTATACTTTTTTAATATGTAGTCATTAATCTTTATATATTTTAGTTATATTTACAATATATTTTTATAGCATTACCAAAGCTTTTTTTGAAGTGTTGGAATATTTTAATATCTAATTATTACTAAGTTCTTCAATTAAAAATAAATAAAATGATAAAAAAAAATGATAATTCTCATGGAGAGTGGGAAGATATACATAAAAATAAAAAAAGTAATGAAATATTTAATTGTAGAAAGATAAATATGTTGAATATTACAAATTGTGTTTGTATATGTATAATTAAAAATATGATATAGTATTTAAAAATATAAAATAGATTTTAAAAAATATAAAATAAAAATTGAAAATAATTTTTAATTTAAAAAACAAAAAAAAAAAAACTAAAAATCTATGACCTAAACCAACACAATCTTACTAAATGACCACATTTATAGATTTAGCACTTGGAGAATTCGACTAGGTTTAAAGAGTTATTATCATTATTTTTGGCATTTTATATACGTCTTTAGTTTTATGTTATTTTCGAGAATGATTTTCTTTCCACGGGTTTCAAGTTAAAATTTAAAATTGTAGGCCAAATGGGTTAAAGAGTTGTGAATTAGGTAATATATCATTCAAATGAACTAATATAATTTTTTTTAGTAAGTGAACAAATTGGAAAAAAAAATATTATAAAAAGAAAATTGTAAGGAATATGAGAAGCTATATATCATCTATGTTGGTATAACGGTTATAAAAGTTAATTCTCATCTTGTTATTAAAACCCTTCAATGAACAAAAATGAATAAAATAATAAAAAAGGATAATTCTAATGAACTATTTTTTGCATAAAGATAAAAACAAACTTTCAAAAAGTAATATTTCATGTCTTAGTTAGAACTAGAAAATGTTTAAGGGAAAAAATAAAATCTTTTATCTTATGCAATTGATTTTTTAATTCATTATTAATGATTTTTTAGATTTTAAGTTTGTTGAATATTATAAATTACATATTTGTATAAGTATAATTAAAAATTATGACATAGTTTTATATAAATAGATTTTTGTTTTGAAGAAATAAAAAATAAAAAAATTATAATTTAAATGAATACAACCTATTAATGCAAATAGCGAAAGCTACGTTAATTTAAAAATAAAAAAAATATTTCACATTTTTTCCATATTTTTGTAAGTGTCCAAAAGTACAATAGATACTTATATATATTATTATTCTTTTCGGTATATTTAGTTATATATAATATATACCCATATATAACCCATATATAACTAATCATATAAAATAGTTATATACTATTATTCTTTTGCTCAATTTAGTTGACTGAAACATAGAAGAATTTGATATATTTATACATATGTTGTATTCAGTTTCTTCCGCTTTATTTATATCAAATATTTATTAGTTGCCTGTGTTTTCTGTCATGTATAAGTGTAATTGTATAAAAATCTTTTCTTTTATAGTTTGCATGAAAAATGTCAAAGTAATATGAAAATGAATAGAAAGACTAAAGATTTTAAGGAAGACAAGGAGAGTTAAAGTGGATCCAGGCTAAAGAGGCATATGGCACGACTGTGCCATATGTAATTAGCATAGCTGTGCTGATTCGAACCCCTAATATAATGACCAGAGACCCAACATCTTTATGCTTGAAAGCAGTTTCTTGGAAAGCCAAATTAGATTTTTTCTCCAAGACCTTGACCCAAACCTAACAATATATGAATGAACCTCATTATTAATAATATTCAAGCAGTTAACTCTATGTGTGAAAATTAATTTAAATAAAAATCAATGAACAATTGATGTTGAATCTCTCACAAGAGCAAAGTTTCTAATTTTTATTAATCAATCAAAAACTTGTCTTACAATGCAAAAATATCTTCCTTTATATAGGCTATAGGAGAAACATTAACCTAATAGAAAATAAGGTTATTTAGAAATCAAATCAAACTTTTCTTAATCTACTAAGAAATCTAATAAATTTAGGAAAATCTAATGAATCTTTATATAATCCATTATCACAACTAATACTAATCCTAAATAAGAATACCCTAGTGTAATATCCTAAAGAAGAAATAAAAATATCAAAATAAATAAAAATACAAAACTGGTCTGTTGGAGCATAGTAGGGTTCTCGGTGATTTGTGCAACAACGAGGCTGGGCGCATGATATGGTGTGACCTGAGGTTGGGTGCAAGATAATAATAATGACATAGTAGAGCTTGAAGCGAAACTTATGATTGTGAGACTGAATGCAATAGCTATATAAAGACCATTATGGTCGTGGCATGACCGCTAGACATTCTGAGCTGCGCTGAAATTCTTCAGGTCTTAAATTGATTATAGAAGCCCAAGCTTGCAGTTAGAGTCCTTCTTGCATTCTTCAAAGGTAGCCAAAATTCTCCAAAGGTCTTGCATAATCATTCTTTAATCTGCTAGAACCAAACCAATCTTTAAATCTTCCAAGATCTAGCAAATTATCATTCTTTAAAGTATGGTCTTCCTTATAATAGATCAAGAATGACCTTAGGATCACATCATACTCCCCTTCTTCGAGATGATTCGTTCTCAAATCATGTCCTATGTTAACAATGGACATAAGACATGTAGAACCTTTGCTTCCTTGTTGATGTGGATTCGTCCATGAACTATACAGTATTAAAGAAAGATTATTAACATTATATAATGTTGTCATATTTCTCCTTTGTCAAAGTTGACAATTTGAACCATATAACAAATATGAAATTATGTAAGAATAATATCATAGAAATCATTGAGCATAACAAAATTGGTTAGAGACAATGTTGGCAAAACATAATCACGATCAAATTCCTTAATTTCTTCAACTCTGGGTACTTTAATTTGAATCAAATTTCCAGCTTCTTGCACTTATACTTATTGCACATCTTTTTCTTATTTTAAGACTTCAATGTGAGTTTCAAGATTAATATGAACATCATCAAATGGGGATGAAATAATAATTTATTTAAATTTTTTCATAAATTTATGGTAAATCACTAAATTATTCCTCAATTAGTTAATGTATGTTAATTTGACTTGAATTTTGTTTTGGTCTAAGTTAGCATTTTTTGACAAAATTAGTTAGCCAACCATTGTTGGCATTTTTTTTTAACAAAAATGAGCAAATTAGTAGCCAACCATTGTTGCCATTCTTTGACAAGAATTAGCAAATTAGGTAGCCATCCATTGTTATCTTTTGTTGACAATTGTAAGCTAATTTTTTGTTTTTGCTCTAATCCTCATGCCTATCATACACAAAGGTTGTATAGATGTCAGAGGAACTAAATTCTTAGGGATACACGTTTTAGGTTGAATTTTTGGTGGAGGGATTGATGATGGTTTTAGAACTTCCAGTAAGCCTTCTTTATCAAGGATTTTTAAAGCTTCATCGTAAAAGGCTAAAGGTGAAGGGTAATCTTTTTTCTAAAGGTCTGGATTAATAGCTATCCACGGTTGATCATCTTCTGGAGGTGGAGATTTTTTTATGGTGAGAGCATTGAGTTTTACAGTAAGAGAAAAATCTCTTAGGTCCTGTAATTTTAGGTGTCTGAAGGTAACAGGTTTCACCATTTTCAAAACACATATACCCCGGTTCATAATTTTCAGATCCAAAAGTATCACAAATAAAATGACCCTTCATCTTTGTTGCATAGATCTACCTACCTATATGATTAAAACTGTAAATTGCAACTCCCTTTTCTCTTGGAAAAGAAACAGGAGTTATCATATAGCTATGAAAAATTATTGGAGCTAAGCCAGAATTTGTAAGAGCAGAAAAAACTATCTTAACAGTTCCATCAACATGTTTAATGAATTTAGAATCTCTAGTCTGAACAGGTTCTTGTTTCTGCTATATCTTCTCATAATTAGTAACCCATTCCAAAGGAATGAGTTTAGTAAGCTCTTCTCTAGGTAATTGTCTAGAGGTCTGAACAATCGTAGGGGTAGAATCTGTATCAGAATAAATACACAAAGTATCTATGGAAAATTCACAAGTGACTATATTGATTACATGATCTTGTAATCTATATACCAATTGATGATGGAGCGTAGCTGATACATAATTCTGAACTTGCTAAGCATTAGTTATCTGGCCTTGCACCTAAGGTGCAATCCCTAGAATTAACATTTTTATCAACAAAAATGATATTAGGAACTGACATGGTGCACATATCTACTAAGGTGCTAACATGCAGGGATGACAACGGATCAAATATTTTCGGATACCCGATCTATTTCAATCTATTTATATAGAATATGGATAATTTATAAATAAATTTAGAAGAATACGAGTAATATTTTTACTACCTGTGTCAGATTTGGATAGAGTTTGAATTCAGATTTAGATTCTTGGATACCCTGAATCCAATTATATATTAATTATATTTTATTAAAATTTTAAATATATATTTATTATATTTTATTTTAATTATAAAATTATATAGTATAAAATTATTTTTTATAAAATTATATTAATATTAAATTCTTATTTATCATTATTTAATTAAAAAAATATAATTTATAAATTAAATTTTATAATATTTTAAAATTTTTATATTTAAATAGATAACTAAATAAGTTCGAATAATAAACAGAAAATAATAAACGAGTTTGAAAATAGTATATGTATAACTATAATCGGATTTAAACAAATATGGATAGTTTAAAAACTAAATGGATTCGAATTCGAATATGATAATTTTGGTAAATACCCTACCTACTACCATCCCTGCTAACATGTGATGCATATATTTATATACTATACATAGTGCTGCTACGTCACATTTTAACTAATTAAAGAGCTGATGCAGTATTAACATAAAAATGCTACTACATCAGCTTTCCATTAGTCAACTTAAAAAAAATTAAGTTCACATTATACCCCAGATATATAGACAAGAAGTTTATGTTCAATCAAGCTTACTATTCTTTTAAACTATAAATATCATTTAAATGCATGTATTAACAATTTCATACAGTTATCTTTTCCCTTTTCTTCACTTCACAATGATGATTTATACACAATCAAACCGTTATATTTTCATTACCCTTTGGAAGGAAGGGCACAAAATACAGAGAGGTAGAGTCTCACGTAAATAAAAAACAAGAGGAAATAGCAACAAGTGAATGAAACCAAGCAAAGCTCACTCAACAAATCTCAAATCCTGTCTCTGCGAATCTCACACCTAATTATAAAACTCCAAATATATTACAGGGAGGAGGAGTCTTTGACCTTATTCTTAGAAACATTCTCCACTGATTTTTCTCCTTTAAGCACACTAATAACATCTGATATTGCAGGCCTAAGAGAAGCCATTTGATTAGTGCACAAGATTGCCAAGTCGAAGATGGTGACAACTTCTTTAGAATAATTCAAGTCTAAACCAAATGGTTCTACATATTTAGTTGCTTTATATTGTAAATTCTTTTACCATTTCATGTAAATTGGCAACCTGCATAAAAAAAATGCTCTACGCACGTTATATATAATACGAGAAAAAATTGGAGTTATTGGAGAAAAATATACAGGTTAATTTATTGTCATGATTTTTTCGTTTTTTCTTTAATATGATAATTTGTTATTAGTACATTTTAAAGCTTTATTCTTGAAACCTTGTATCATCCTTTTGAAAAAAGAATATCAGATTATAGAAAAGGGAGCTTTATATTCTTACCTTTTCTAAAAGAAAAATAGTTTGGTCGTCATGTTTTGAGAGATTATCATCATTCCTTTTGCCAGTAACGATTTCGAGAATAAGGACACCAAAACTATAGACATCAACAGCTACTGTTACATCTTTATGAGTTGCATACTCAGGTGCCATGTACATCCTGCAGGAAACAATAAAAAAAATCATCTCTAAGGTTAAAAGATGCAAAACATATTTTTCAACTGAATTTCAACGTCTGCATATTTTCATTTATGGCAACATTTGATAGATTTTCTTTCCTTAAATTGTTTTTGGTAAAATATCGGATTGAGATGTTATTTATGGCAATTTGTCAGTCTCACCGAATATTTTATTTTAACATGTATTTTTTTTGTTTTCTTTTCAGCAGCCTACAGCATTTTTTAGTTATTTTTTTATTTGATGTATTAGCGTTTCCTAAATTCTCCAAGCCAAATATATTGTACGGTTTAATATTGAAGATGCAACTTCAATTCAATAAAATTTATAGAAAGACTCCTCTTTTCTAACAAGCATTCACTCTTCTGTGTAATGAATAGTTGCTTGATTTTCTATATTTTTGGGCATTTGTAGATTAAACTAATTTACAGAAAATTTTAGTTCATTTATTAATTTGTCACTCCCAATACATTATGTATTAATATTTTTAAAATAAATTTATATTAACACACATGTTCTTGAAAATATCATTCTTGTCTAGATATTTCATGTATATTTTCTAAATATATTTGCACTTAGCAGCTCTGCTAACTTTATTTTTAAATTTTATTTTCTCCATATATTTTGTTCGTAACTCATATATATTTTTTTAACATGTAATTAGATGACACTAAGTTGGAATTTCAAAGAAATTTTCCTTTATTAAGGACTAAAAATAAGAAGCAACAACCAACTTTTGATCTTATAATTAAATACCACTAACAAAATAATGAAAAGCTCTTGGGATAAGAGAAAATTACCAAATAAGACTTCTTCAAGAGATCCATGATCCATATATTCATAAATTAGCAAGTGTAGATCTTTTCTTGAATAAGTAGCCAGCAATTTGACGAGATTTTCATGCTCCAATTTAACATATGTGTTGGCATAAACTTCTGTCCGTATTTCTTTAACTCCTTTTGACTGAAGTTTTAGCTTCTTCACTGCCACGATAAGATTTCTTGATAGTTCAGCCTGCAAAATTATTAGACATATTAAATAATGAACTGTAATCAAATATCAGTTTATATTCAAAATTCACATAAAGGATTGTGGGTGTCAAGGACTGGGCATAAAAAAAAAGTGAATCCACTAATTTATTTTCTCTAATTAATAAAACACATAAACCTGGCGTAGATGCAAGAGCAGCTCAAAAAGTTTAGAGGCCTAAAGCAATAATAATAATAATAATAATAATTTATTAAAATTATTAAAATTCAAAAGAATATTTAAATTTTACTTCTCTAACTTTTTGGAATGCAAAATTATTAATTAAATTTTTATAATCAATTTGTTCTAATCAAATAATTATAGTTTATAATTAGTTATAATATATTTTAGCACAAATTGTAATTGAATACAAAAAAAAGAGTTTACTATCTAACTTGAAAAATTTTAGTTTTGTGAGTGATTCTCACTGTCAAAACACAGACATCCAAAGCCAATATAAAAAAAAATTAAGATTTGTTAGAATTTGAGATAAAGATGAATACAAAAAAAGAGTTTCACGAGAATAAAAGATGAGAAGATAGAAAATAGATTAAAGAGTAAACGAAAATGTATTTAAAAGCCAAAAAACTAAAAATAAAACAAAAAAAAAATATACGTTGGAAAGTTAAAAAATCAAAATACAACCAATTAAAATAAATAAAATTTATAAATAATTTAGTTAAAATTTAATTTTTTATCAAAAGGTGGGGCCTACTTCTGCTTTGGGGTCTAAAGCAAAGCCTTTACCCCAAAGCCAATTTTCCTCTTCTTTCTTCCCTTCTCCTGGAGCCAAAATGTAATGTAGTGAATAAGAAAAAAGAATCAACCTTATAGACTATCCCAAAACGGCCATCCTTGCCAATTTTCATCTTTGGGCTAAAGTTTCGAGTGGCATCAATTATTTGTTTAGCAGTGAATGACTTCTTCCCATCTGGTGTTTCTAGCTCTATCTTTGCTTCTATTCCAAGTAAAAATCTTAAATCAGTATAACACACTTAACATTTAATGAGATTAATATTTTATTGAAATAAAATGAATTTACAGCTTTTTATAGAATAATTTTTAGTTTTTCTTACTACATAGTTCTCTGTCTCCTATCCATCCCATTCTCCACATGAAAGCTAATAAAACCAACAGACCAAGAACACAAGCTGCTGCAATTACAACTATTTCCCAAGCTGATAGTTTTCTTGGAGCTGCAAAATCCAAATGCAACATCGATTTTATATGAAGTTAAAAATATAAGATTTTTAATATTATGAAATCAAATAGATCATACATGTATATATATCATAAAAAAGGCAACATTGTACCTCGAGTTATTGAAATAGCTGAGATGAGAGGTCCATTTTGACCAGGTGGATTATACATAGATCCTCTGCCAGTCCACAAAAAGTCAATTTTCAATGGCTTATTATTAGTTACTGTAGTTTGGAATTTTTCAATCCAGTTTACATTGGCATCTCCAGCCTCTTTCTTTATGTTGAAATCCTGTAAAACTCTCTTCTCCTGGAATCAAGAGATGAGGATAAATAATGACATCAATGACAATATAACAAGTTAATCTTTTACAACATTTTATTTATATTAATGTCTATGGATTCATATCGATATGAGGTAGCTAAGCATTGAAATTTATGGTACACAAAACCAATTGACTTGTTGTTGGTTAACATGCATCCAGTTATAAAAGCTTCAATGAACTTTTATTCTTTACAGCAAATATGATAAAGGGATTAGATATCAAAATGCATACTTTTAATGCAAAACCTTACAATTACCTGAATATGAACATCGAACACGCGCTTTCCCACTTTACTGTGATCTTCCATTTTTGAATATAATGTTTCAGCAAAGAGAAGTTCTACATTGTACTCGCCTTCATGCAAGCAGAAGGCATAATATGTTAGAGAGAGAGGAGCAGCACGAGCATTCACATATAGGCCTCAGGAAGGGATACTCCACATGTCAAGTTTTTTATGTAAGCACTTGCATTGATTGTTGGTGTGTTGTAATCTCCAGAAAAGCTATAAGCCCAATTTCCTTGCGGACTTACATAAAAATTTGATAATGCAGTATCATTTTCATAGATTTGCTTTCCAAACTTCACTTCATCACCACCGCTGTTTATAGATAAGGATCGATCTGCAAGAAACAATAATGGTTAATTATCATATATTAGCAATGTAACCTTACATTTTATTTTATTTTATTAATTAATTTGGCTTTTGACTGATATTCAAATTTGAAGCTTTATCATGAATACGTCTTTAATATCTTTAAATAAAAAATGATTGGTTATATTTTATTATGAAGACTTAAACATTAGAAAAATCCTCACATTAACTTAAAAAATATATAGACTTCGACAACTCACTAGCCTGTGTTATATAGACTTGACATTAAAAAAAAAAAAATTAACCTCAATGTTTAATTAACAAAAATTATAGGTTTGGATTGAAATGACGAAATGCGAAATTTGAGAATTTGTCTGATGATTAGACCTATTATATATATGAATTGTGAGTGAGATAGAAAGGTAAACATACACTTGACTTTGCATTCTTTTCTTTTCTGAGATGTATATTCCCTGAAAGAATAGCACAATTAATAAGTAGGAATAATGCAAGAGTGTCGCTGTTGCAGAAAGTAAGTAATATTTAAGATATGAACACACGTACCTCCGTGGCTCACTGTGTGAATATATATATATATATATATATGTATATTACCAACCAACAACATGAAGTCAGTAAGATTTAGAAACAATATAATTAAATAATCCATAATTAATATGAAGAAAGAGACTGATTTTATTTAATTTCTCACATTATTATATTTGGAAAATCTAAAAGTGTTCCATTTTCAAAATTCACCCGTTCACTTGGCACATTCGCGAAATGATTGTTTGATAGATCCCTGCAAGGCAAGACTAAGTTACCCTCACTCATATACTGTTAGGCCTTTTTTTTCAATATTTTTCAATATTGGTATATAGAGGGAAATCGATCAAGGTTTTGTTATCTAGCAGTGGAATATATACTCATGATCGATTATCAACCTTTTATATTAAAAGAGGAAAATAAAATTTTCTAATTCATTGTTTTTTTTCTCTTTTCAGATACTTACAATATATAAACAGAAAATTCAACTCAACAAACCATGATATTTACTTACAAAAAAGCAGCATTATTTGGTGCATGATGCTCATTTCTTTTCCAGGGAGGTAATGTCCCATTCAGCTTATTTCTTGCTAAAAATCTAAAATCAATATATATAATATTATAAATCCATTAGATATCCACTTCAACATCAAATTTAGTTTTAACCAAAAAACAACACTTAGTTTTAGTAGAAAAGCAACTTCAGGAAAATTTTGGTCTCTTACATCTTATTTAAATTTGTATTAAACTTTGGGATTTCACCGACTAAGTTGTTAAAGCTCAAATCGCTGCAAAATAAATAAATAAATAAGCTTTTTAGATATCTGATGTATTATTTTTTTTTAATTGTAACACAAAAAATTACATGATGCAATAAATGAATAAATAAATAAATAATAGACAGGTATATAATTGATATCATTCACTTTGTTCATGACTAGAATAAATAATTGTCCTATGAAATAGCTCTAATCATAAAAAAAAATTATCAAAATACCGTGTTTTGTTAGTTTAATCCAAACTTAAATTTTTGAAGTTAATTCTTTCCAACACATGTTATGAAATTGTCCGAGTCTACATGGCATCCTAACATGAGTGGAATTGAGGTGACGGGGAACAATAAATTACTATACCATTCCTTCTAAGCAAGCATGCCCCGTATACTGGGCAACTGCATAACGTATGTTGAATAGAATTGACATGAAAAAATTAATTCAAGTGTTTAATTAATAAAAAATTATAGGTCTAGATTAAACTAATAAAACCCGACATTTTGAGGATTTTTCTCATGGTTAGTCCATAAATTTACAATCAATAGTTTTGATTAATACAATGTGAAAAGTAAAAAATAAAAAATAAAACTCACAGATATGTTAATGAAGGCCATCGAGCAATATATGGAGGTATTGTATTATTAATTGTGCAATTCCTCAGTATCCTGCAGAAATATTGTAGAAGTGAAGAAAGTGTATGTATGGATAAAGTATTATACTAATATATAATATTATACTGATTCTGACCAAAACTTTAGTAATAGAGGTTTTATTTTTAACAAATTTATATTTTTTATGGTCTAACAGATAAAAGGATATATATGTATATAAGCACTTACAAAGAATATAAATTGGAGGTCAAATTTTCTTGCTTTGGGAATTCAAAACCAGGATTCCTTAGGCCACTGACCCACCTAAAACCATTGAATTAAACACAGAATAAAAATCTTCAATTAGTTCTTTCTTCAAAAATGAAAATTATGAAGATGAGTTTGATTATTGCATTTACAATGTCTCAAGCTCTCCAAGGGCAAAAATCCCTCCTGGTACATTCCCTTCAAAATTATTTCCCAAAATAATCCTGACAAATTGTTATAAAAAACACAATATCATATCAATTAGAATAAGAAAAAATTGCAATTAGAGATTGGAAGGCTAAAACATTCAAAAGTTGATAAAACCATATTTTGTACATAATTTAATTATTATTTTAGTTATATTATTATTATTATTAATTAAATTTGATCAATATTTTTTATAAAAGCTAAAATATTTATTATTTCAAGTACAATCTTAAAAGTAAGAAGATGAAACTTATTTTGGCTACAAATTGAGAAAAATTAAAAAAAAAAAAAAAAGCTAAAGCGAGCTCAAAATGGATAAAAATAACTCCACACACTCATACAAATCACCATACATTGCTATACATTTGAAAATATCATTGGAGATAAGAAAATAAAAGATTCAGAAAAAAAAAAAAAAAAAAAAAGACTGAACTCCATGCCCATGGGTTTCAAAATCCACGCCCTTGGACTTTGAATCGAGTATGTCCAAATTTTTTTAGTGGCAAATTAAGCAAGGTTAAAAGCATTTTGAGGTCTATGGCCATGGGATTCTAAAGTCATAAAAGTTCAAGAGCTTGGATATAATTGATGTATTAATTACTCACAAATGGCCTCCAACATAGTTTTCCCATTGCAATGGAGATTGGATAGATTTCCCTTCACTTATCAAAATTAGTGCATTAAATGCACTGTCAAAGCTCGGTCACAGTCTTAGAGCCTTGATTGCAGTCATGAGCTTCTCATCATATGAAATTCATGATCATGATATCCTTGTCACGATCGCAAGCATAACAACTAGTGCTACATTCGATGTTGTAATAAAAAGGAGACAAAATGGCTAAGAAACAAAAGACTATGCCATTACACGATCATGCAAAACCACTATGCATGACTGTGTATCCAGAAATCCATTAGCCGAAGGAAAAAAAAAAGAAGTCTAAAGAAACCAAAAGAGGATTAAAGTACATAGTCGTGCAATTCAAGTTGAACGGCCGTGCGAATTTAATATCATCTATCAAAAAGAAAGGTTTTCGAAAGGTCATAGCTATGAGCATTTTTCACGCCCATGCATATTATCATGCATGCTCATGCAAAATGAAGATCACCTGTCTGAGGCAAAATTACTCTAGATTTTGCCCTAATTTCAATCCTAATCAATTTAAGACTTTGTAAGACTATTATATAAGTAAGCCTCCAGTCCTATTCTCAATCATCTTTGGCTCTCTACAATTTTTCTAATTTCTGTAAGACTATTTTTTGTATTTTAAGGGCAATTATTAGAAAAACCATTAATAAATATACAAATTTTGTTTGATAAAATATAATAAAAATATGATCATTTTGCTAAGATCTTTTAATTTAATTGTTTAATTTAAATAGAATTCAATTTCTTTTAGTTATCGAGTCATTCCCACTATTCGGTTTTAGGCTGTTCATAAGGCCCAAAATCATAGCAACTCGACCCCACCCAACCTAGTTGGATTAGGTCGAGTTAAATGATGCCTCGTTGAGCCTAGGGTTTAACCTTCAACCTGAATAGACCTCATCTCGAGCTTTAGTCCTAAAAGATTCTCCTCAAGCCAATTTGTATCTATGTATATATAAGGTAAAAAAAAATGTTGGCCTAGTTAGTTTGGTCATCCCGAGGTGACCCAACCTATCCAGGCTTATGGTTAGTTTGTGGGCTAGGTAACCAGGCTCAGACTATACTCGGGTTGAGCTATAGCATAAGGAAAACTGCAAAGCCTAGCTCGGCCCAAGTATACCCCTAATTTAGTATCCTTCTCATGCCCTAATCCACCCATCAATGTCGCATTTCTACCTACTTATGCATTTTCCACAACCACAAACTTCATTTCAGAAGTAATGTTGTAGCCATGCAAAACATTGTATATTGCAAGGCATACCAATAATTTGGAGTTACCCCCACTTCCTAATTATTTCATTATATACTTTTTTTTTCAAAAGAAATGTAAAATAAAAAACTTATTACATTTGTTCTTAGATAAAAATGATATATTTATTAAAAAATATAAATAAAAATACTTTTTTGAAGTAAAAATATTTTTTAAAAGTTTTAGCATATAAAGGCTCTTAAATATATATACTTACAAAGTCGTGAGATTCTTCCACTCCACAATGTAATCAGGTATCTTGCCAGATAAATCATTCCCAGCTAGTGCACTACATTCCAACCACAATTTTGCCAACAATCAGCTAGCCATAATATATAATATATGCACTATCTAGTAAATATCTTTGAATTATTATATGATCTAAATTTTTACTTAAAATGGTAAGTACAACTATTGAAAATAGTGATTTGCTATTTGTAAAGTCTATCTATGATTTTTCATTTTTACTAGGTGATTAGTTTCATGAGCTTTGAATATGATAGTTTGATGTGTGCGTGGCTTTTGTGTTATTCCAGGAGGTTAATTATATGTGTGACTTTAGAAATTTTCTTTTTAAAAGTGGTATTGATTAGTTAAGTTTATCTAACTAGAATCTTAAGAGCTGCCTATATGCTTGTATATACCCATTGTTATTTGAAACTTTGATATGTGGGAAAAAAATCATACTGGTATTCTCTTTTCTTCTTCCATTTGCCAAAACTGATATCAGAGTCTCTTTTGTACTCTTTAAATTTTGAGAAAGTTGGGTAAAGATTGTTTTTTTTTTTTAATTTCAATTTCCTCCTTTTACAGAAGAGAAATATGCCTTTGTATGAAAGTCTTATTTGGCTCATAAGATGTGTGATGGGATATCATAGATTGATGTTGGGATGACTTTGAATTATATAATAAATTTTATTATTCTCAATTATTCTTATTTTGAAAGTTAAATTTCTTTATTGGAAATTAGTCTTTTATTGGAAGTTGATTTTTCTAATTTGTTATTATTTAGGAAGACTTGTTGGATAAGACTTCCAATTTTTTTTAATCAAGTAACTAAATTCTTTCCTAAATAAGATTTGTATTTTTTCTATTTAAGCCAAAAATGCTTATATACATAGACTTAATATGTAGTTATTTGTGGTGTCAGTTTTTGTATTTTTCTTTAGGCTCACAGGGAATTTATAATTCTATGAGATTGTATGAGGCTTTTAAGTGCGATTTGATTAAAAATTTTTAATATTCCCTTTTGTTCTATGCACATTTTCAGCTTTTAATGAATTTTGCTCCTCTTCGCTTGTGGAGTAGGCTTACACCAACCATGTTAAATTTCTAATTGTTCTTTTATTTTTTGTTTGTTTTTTATTTTTATTTTTCTTAATTTACATTATATTATTTATTTTATTGTTTGCATCAAGCTAACCCATATAAAAAAAATTTTGTGGCTTTTATTGCTAACAATAAAGGCTATACTCCATTTGACAATGAACCATCGTTGTCTCAAAATGAGAAAAATTCTTGGTAAAAACAAGAAAGAATTATCTGCAAGCCTTTGCTCTCACTTATCAAGGTTTGGATGAATTAATTTGTGTGAAGGTGGCTGATACCATTAACTCAAAGCAAGCTTGAGAGATTCTGAAGAATTCCTCAAAAGAGTTGATAATGTGAAAATTCCAAAAGTTATGAGGTGAATTTGAAGCTTTGCGAATGAAGGATCTTGAATCGAATTCAAAGTTTTGCACAAAGTGAAGTTTATAATGAGCCAATTGAAGACATATGGTAAGACAATAGAAGATGTTCATATGATGGAGGAAATTCTTCGATCTTTGACAACAAGCTTAAATTATGTGATGTGTGATATTGAAGAATTAAAAAAATCTAGACTTCATGATGATTGAAGAATTGAAGGGATCTTTACAAGCTTATGATTATAAAAAATTTTATTTGGATTAAAAATTTGAATTTCAAGTGTCAGACAACAAAATATATTTTAACATAGATTAAACAACTTATGTAATCGTACATTGTTAAAAAAAAAATGAAACTTACAATTCTTGCAATTTAGTGAGATGAGAATAATTTTGTGGAATAGCCCCGGTAAAATAGTTGGACGTCAACCAACTGTAACAATAAAATTTTAAACATTTAGCATTTAAGAAAAAAAAATATTTTTTCATAACTTAACAGTAGATATACTTTTTGTTTTCTTATTAATACTATAAAAACAAGTGAAGATCTTGCAAATAAAAATGTAAGGATGTATAAATATTATTCTATTTTTATGTTTTAAAAATTACATGCTGAGCATTGATCTAATCAAATCTAAATATGATCAACAAACTTGAAATTAAAGCCCAATTAAAACCTCACGTTTTCATTTTAAATGAAACTTACAGCCACTTAAGATTGATCAATTTCCCAAATGCTTCAGGGAGTGTACCATTGAGTTCATTGTCATCCAAGGATCTGTTTTTTTTTTTTTTCCAATAAATAAAAACACATAAATTAGGGATAACTATAATGAAGTAATTGATATCTAAGTTTTTTTGTTTTTTTCTCTCAATCAAATCCTTTTTCAAATTCTAAAAGCAGGAAATTCAGTAAAGTTGAAAATTTAATTTTATGATCATCTAAATAAACTAAGGATATATAGATTATTATATATAAATAATTAATTTCGTACAAAAATTCAAGTTGAGAGAGATTCCCCAGTTGATCAGGAATTGGGCCTGATAGCATATTACTATCGAGACTCCTGAAATGACAAAATGTATAAATCTATTAGAGGAATAAAAAATAATTAATAAAAAAACACAGACATGAAAAAAAAGAAAAAAAAAAGAGAAATATATCAGAAACTTATTAATTCGATAAAATAATTTAAAAAAAAATGTGTATTTCATAGTATAACATAATTTTCACTTTGTTAAAGCTATTCGAGAAATCTCAAATCTAATAAATATAAATAATTAATTAAATTAATATAGAAATAAATTTTTAATCTTAATATTTAACTTTTAGACTTTGCATTACTAAATTATATTAAGAAATTTAATTTAAATCAATACTAAAAAGAAAATCTAGCACGGGAGCTGAGTAAAGAAGTGTCCTTACAGTGTTTGTAGCGCTGAGAGGTTACCCAACCATGCAGGTATGGGTCCATTCAGAAAGTTGACGCGCACTCCACTTGTTAGGGGCATTTATTTCAACAACCAAACAAATTCATCTTAAGATTTAATTATGTTAAAGAAAATCATATTATCAAATAAAAAAATATTAAATTGTATTTATTTTTAGTGTTTAATAATGAGTGATTAAAATCTATTATTATATTATATTTACTTTTAATTGTTTAAAATTAACCGGAATTAATTTTAGGATTAAAGTCAATGGTAAATTCATAAAATTTAATATCAGTGAGAATAATATAATTGCTGATAATGAACATAACAAAAAGAAAAAAATAAGTAAAAAATAAGATACTTTTCCTTTACTCACAATAAAAAGTCTAAGAAATAATTATATTATATTCAAATTATAATTATAACCATAACTAAAGAAGTTTCAAATTTCGGTAGTTAGAATTTAGCCGCCTTATAATATTACCCGACTTGAATCCAAAAGAATGATTTGTCAAAAAAAAATTAAGTGGAATTTAATGTTTATTATTATTAATGTTTAAACTCCAAATTAAAACAAGAAAAAAAACCTTAAGAAAATAAATAAGTTGATGAGTTTTTTTATTGACGAGTATAAAAGTTATTTCTCGAAAAATTAAGAAAAGGGGTTTTGAGGCATTAAAAGAATTAATTTTAAGTATAAATTAAAACTAAATTTACTAAAAGTAAGATTAAAAAAAAACTTCTGGTTCAAAAATTATTCATTCTCCTCAATCCTCAAGATTACATTATGTTATATATTAATATGTTAGAATTGTGCCCCAAAATTCTAATGGGATTTGAAATAAAACATTTTTCTATTTAATATATAAAAAATATTGCCAAATTGAGTGAAATATTATTTTCTACATAAAATAGAATTTCTATTTTAATGTTATTTCTAATTGAGTGAGGATCTTTATTGAATTAGAATTAGTAGTGAAAAACAATAATTATAAGGGGAGTAATATAGAAAAGATTTTTCAAGAAGGCTATTGTGCAATCATATATTAGCTTTTGCCCAATATTTAAGTAAACCTTGTATATGCCTTAAGTGAATTTGAAATAAGAGTTGAGTGATATTTCATATTTCTAAATTTTATACGTCTCTCTGTTTTGTTTAGTAGATTTTTTTTCTTTTACCCAAAGACGTAGACTTATATTAAACTACGTAAAATTTAATGTCGTCAATATTTTATCATTGCATCTTTTATATAATTTCCAAATTAAATTTCGAATCCATCCTAACATAATCAAAATTGGATGAATCAAAGACAGTTGGAAGAGTACTTACATGTAAGTCAAACTATGCAAATCACCCAAGCTACTGGGTATTGGACCATCCAAGTAATTTTTTGAAAGATCCCTGTTTTATAATTAATTTTCATGTAAAATCACATTATTTATAAATTCAATTATTAATTAGTATGAACAAAGTACTTATTATAGTGCATTTATCATTCACCAATAAATTTAATATTTCAAAAAGAAAACTGATAAAAAAAAAACTCACAAATTATTCAGTGATTTTAAATATCTGAAGCTGTCAGGGATTCTACCAACAAGCTGGGTATTGGATACATAACTGCTCAAACAAAACCATAAATCACACAGATTTTGAATTAGAAATCATTTTTTATTTAATTTTATTACTTTTAACACAATTTGTTAATTGAAATATAATTTGTTTAGCATAATCCAGTTTTTCAAATCAATATATTTATTATTATTATTTTATATATTACCAACTTGAGAAATTTACAAAAATTCAGTGTACAATTTCTTAGCTCACATTGTAGACAAAAAAAAAACTTACAGAATTTTCAGATTCGTTAAATTTCCGAGACTTGCAGGTAAAGTTCCCGTTAATTGACTGTTTGAAAGATCCCTGATCGAGTTTTACACCAATTATATATTAGTATTTTTTCTCCAACTTATTTTTAAATGATTTCATTAAATTTATTTAAAATATAACTATTTTATAATGAAATTTTATCTGAATAGCTTCTGTTCAGTGGCCATAGGAAAAAGGAGTGATGTAGTCGCTGGAGATACTTACAGTAGTCTCAAGGATTGAAGCCTCCCTATCGCTGGATCAATATAGCCACTTAGTTCTCTACTTCTCAGATTTCTGTTAATTCAAAATGGAATAAGCATTAATAATATTAATAAGAAATAGTTTTATCAGTTCCCAATAATGCTAATATTTTTCTAAGAAAAAAAAACTTATTCTGTCATAAATTAATAGACAAATTGATTAACACAATTTTTTTAAAAAAATAATAATTACAGTTATTTTAAAAAATAATTATTAGATAATTTTTTTATCGGTTAAAAATTTTTTATTATAAATATTAGATTTTAATTATGGGTTTTTTTTTTTTTTGAAAATTTTAATTATGGGTTTTAGTTTTTCTGTATAAATGTATAATCGATGTGTAATTTTTTTTATCTCTCTCACTCTCTCTCTCTCTTTCAAAAAAAAGATGTGTAATTTTTTATTGATTTTATCAAGTATAATTCACCACCCATTTGCTTCCCTTGGCCACTCATTTCTACCGCCGATTTGCATTGATCGTTTAGGATTTTTTCCATTTCCATTATCTTTTTGTTTTTGGTTTGTTTTTGTGTCGTTCAAGCCTTGATTTTGAAAATTCCCTTTCTGTATTAGCTTGATTTTTATAATTTTTTTTAGCTCTGAATGAAATTGTAAGGTCAAGATTGTTTCAACATTGATCTTTCAAAGCCCTTTGTTTGTAAAGAGGGGGGAGAAACCTTCAAGCTCTACTAAAGAGATGGTTAAAAAGCTACGCAATATCTTCAAAGCTTTAAAATCCCCTAAATTAATTTTTGGTGATACACAATCCCAATTGACAGCCCAAGCCAGCAAGCTAAGTTTGTGAAAGGTATTATCCGTTTAATTTAAATTTCTGTCTTAATTAAAAGGTTGTTTTTTTAACAGAAATATTATTATCAAGTTAATGGATGAAGAAACTTGAGTTTTTTTTTTTTTTTTTTCTTGAGCTCTTTATCAACTTTTTTGGAAATTCTTTTGATTTCTTGAGTTCTACTTAGAGTTTTGATGTCCTTACATGATTTTTGCAAATTTGTTTTGTTTTGTTTTGTTTTGTGTGGAAAGATTAGGCCAAAACAAACTGATCTAAGATACGATTTGGGTGCAAGATTTATTGCGAGTTACTGCTGCAACTTTTGCATGTCCTTTAGATGTCATCAAGTTTTGAAAGAATACAGATTAGAGAAATAGGAGCTGGATTGTTAAAGAAGCTGGAGTTGCTATTTTTCTCTATTCTTTTTTCGTTTTTTATTTAAATTAAATTTATTGATAATTATTATTTGATTTGTAAAATTTATAAATAAAACTATTGCTTAAATTTTTTTTATTTATGTTTGTTTTACTTTTTTGTTAAAGGAAATTGGGCTAGGGAAAGATTAAAAATTATTAAATTAATTTTTCATATAATTTAGTATAATATTTTAAAATAAATTTAAATTTAGTTAATATTTAATAAATAATCTAAAATGATTTTAGAATTTAAAATAATAATAAATAAGCAATGGAAATTTTAAAAGTAATAATTTAATATTTAGTGTTAAATAATATAACAATAATTTTATAATTTAGAAAATAATTGAATAAATAGTAATACAAATTTTAACAGTAATAATTTAAATAATTTTTTATATTTTCTAAAATATATCAGCTGTTTTGGATATATTTATGCGCTTTTAGTGTGTGAAATATAAATAGTTTTTCACATCAATCTAGAGAAGGCAGTTAGGATAAAAAAAAAATTTGAGATCAAAAACTAAAATGGTTACTTTAAACCGTTAGGGTAAAGCGATAAAAATGAACAAATACATTAGCTATAAATATATTAACTCTTAATCTTTTTAATAAGTTAAAACTTTTTTATCCATATTTTTTAATTTTTTTATCCATATTTATTGTTATTTATTAAAAATATTGAATAAATATATTTCATAATAAAATAAAAATATAATAAAAGTACATATAAATTTACATTTTCAAAAAAAATTATTTTTCTTAATTTTCTTAATGCTTAAGAAATAGAACGTGTATTTACGAATTCCTTACGGAATTTTTTTTCTACAAAAACAGAATTTAAAAAGTCATTTTTAAATCGACAATAATTGTTTTATTTTTGAAAATATTTATAATAATAATAATGATGATGATGATGATGATGATGTCTAACTGGTTTATATATATGCATAGATATGTGATGAGTATGGATAAGCATAGGTATACATACATTTCAGTTATATGACAAACGACGACGTTTTTGTCATCTTTGGAACAAGTACAGTTTACTCCTGAGTTCGAGTTGCGTTCGCAGTATGCAGCCGTGACGTAGATTGTTGGGATTAACCTTAAACTGTCGATCACAATTCGAATAGCACTCGCTGCCAAATGTTTCAAAAAAAATATCAACTTTTAGTTTAATTAATTAACTCAAACAATTATTCAATATATGCCTCTTAAATATTACTTGGATTTTTCTAATATGGACATGTTGCTTAACATGTGCTCTCCGAACACACATTAAAAAAAATTAATTATTTATATAAAGTCATCTAAATATACAAAATATAATTTATCAAAATTTTATCAATATAAAAAGTGAATAATTTTAAAACATAATATATTAGAAGTATTTAAAAAGTTTAGAAATACTAAAAATAATTTAAAATTCAAACAGTTACATGATATTTGGAGTTTGAATATGGATCAAAATCTAATCCGCCACAAAAATTTATAAAAAAAAAAAAGCCAATTAACAAAATGATTAGCAATTATTCCCCTTCCCTAATGTAATATTAAAAAAACAAAATGATTAACAATTGGAGTTGACGAGTGAGTTTGTGTGTGTCTGTGTGTATGAGAGTGAGAGAAGAGAAGAATTTTACCTTCAGCACAAGGCAAAGTATAGTTATCACCACAGTATACACCTTTAGATCTTACAGTAATATTAGCGTAAGATGAACGATAAACAGTACCTGCTCCATAAACAAGTTGCCAATGGAGAAGCAAAATAATAAGTATAGCTGAACCATTATTATTACCCATTATTCTTTCTCTTCATACTCTCACTTTCTATTCATCTCTCTTTATTTATATTCAGTCTTCGAGTTGCATTATTGACATGACGGCAAAATAAATAATTACTACTACTATTGTTTTTTGTTCATTTCGTACACTGACATTTTCCAATTCTGATACTAAAGTCTTTTTTTAAAAAAGGTAAATGGGTTATCTTCAACACCTTATTTTTTTTTTATTATAGTTTAGTTAAGCAAAAAAAAGTATTAAACACATACAAAATTATTCCCGTAAATTAGAGATGGATATTGATTGCTTAATTAATTGATCAAATTAATTAATTAAATTAATTTTTTAATTAAATTAATTAAATTTCTATTTCGATCGATTTGATTAATTAATTAATTAAACCAAATCGATCAATTCGATTAATTAATTGAACTGATCAATTTTTTTAATTTTATAATAAAAATTTTATTTAAAATAAAAAATTAATATAATTAAATAATTAAATAAAATTTATTAAAAAAATTAAAAAATATATAATTTATTTTGCAATAAAAATTTATATTTATAGTAAAAAATTAATATAATTAAAGAATTAAATAAAAAATAATAACTAAATAATTTTTTTTAAAAAAATATTCGATTAATGGTTAACCGATCGAACCGAATCATTTAATCATTAATCAAACTAAAAACTAAATTTATATAAATTTTTTGATCAAACCGATCGAATTATTCTAAATTCGATTAACTGAAAAAAAAAATTTTAACCGATTAACTAAAAATTTAATTGGGTTAACTAAATTTTATCCACTTTTACCAAAAACATAAAAACTCGCCTCTAAAGATATGGGAGACGACAATAATTATCTCTATCTATTATCACTATATCTCCATTATCATATTTTATCAAATTTAGAATATTATATCTAATAAAAGAAACCTTAGTCATTTATAATAAAATATATATATACAAAAATAAAGTCTCACATTGAATAAATATAAAATATATTATTAATTAATATAGAAATGAATTCTTTAACTTTAATAGTTAGTTTTTTAAGATTGACTCTTCTAAATCTCTATTAAAAAATTTATTATGTTATTAGAGCAAAAATTAATTTTTATAATCCCATTTCTCATAAATTTAAGCTAAAATTTCTATTAAATTTAGAACTTATTCTTAATTTATGGTGAATTTCTTTCATAATTTATCGTGTGGAGCTGCTTCAGAATTTGTTCTTGCCTCATATTGAGTTTCTTTCCCTTGATGGTAGACTTTTAAATAATTGTTCTTCATTCTGTTTGGATTATCCTTTGAATTTTTTCGGTTGGTATAAGGTGTCCCTAAAGTTATAAAATTTTTCTAATCAAGTTTATATTATAAAATTGTAAGTGTTAACTGGACTTATTAAAAATTATTTTGGTCCAATTGTTACTTGAGAGAACTAATAAAAATATATATAAATAAATATTCATATTAAATAAATATAAAATATATAAATAATTAATATAGGAATGGGCTTTCTAATCTTAATAGCTAAATTTAAAATTTGACTCTTTTAAACCTATATTAAAACATTCATCAATTTTTAATATGGGGATGATAATAATCGTCCTTAGAGATGGCTTTACGTAAAAACATTCTTACAAAATATTCTGTATGTGTAAAAAATAAAAGAAACCTATCATCTTTTATCTTTAAATCTTTCTTTTGATATTACTTTATTGTAACTTTTAAAATGGAGTTAATTTCAAATTCATCTTTATACAAAGATTGGTGTCTATTTACAAGCCCTTTAATATATTCTACCCATTCACTTGTCCGCTTCTTGAAATTGATTTTTTCCCCCTTTTTTGGGAGTTGGTTTGGCTTTACGATGTGAGGAATAAAGAGGGATTCTAAGGCTATAAAAATACTCATCCCTTTAAGTTAGGGATATTTCAAAAAAATTATTTTTTTTCTATAAGGCTTTAATTTTTTTATTTTTTTATATTTTTTTAGTATTAATAAAATTATTTTAATGGTATTTAAAAAAAGTAGATAAATTAGTTAAATCTCATTAAATTTTAATATTATCTTTATTAATTATTTAATAGCTATTGTGAAATATAATTTTAATATTTTATACTATTAATTATATATCTAAAAAATTCTATTTAAAAAATATTAATATTTAAGTGTATCTACTATAATCTATCTCTCTTTTTTTAAAAATATTTTTAATATAATTATATAATTATTTAAATATTATATATATTATTGATGGAAAAATAATTTAATTTTCACATCATTTGAAACTGTGTGACATTTGTTATTTTTGTTTGCTTTTTCAGGAAGTAGATAACCTCCTACTAGTGGAGGACTATTTCATGTCACTCTCGTATATTAAAAAATGTTATAATCAAATTTAAAATAACGATAAGAAAAGTTTAGACTTAAGATTTTTTTTTTCTCATTGACCATCTATAAATTATCTCTAAATAATTTATTGCATTCTAAATTATATGATATTTTCTCTCAAAATACAATACATTTATTTATGTTAGCTTTATGTTTATTCATAAATCGTTATCATAAACAATTAATATAAACTCATTAAGTTTTATAAAAATTCTTTTAATAACAAGAAAAAAAATATTCTTGTTTATAAGTAAAACATATCTAGATGTATTGCCTTGAATGAACTAGCATTATTTTTACTAGTCTCTTACTTGTGCGTGTGCACAATAATAAAAATAATAAAATATAAATAAATATAATCAATAATAAATATAAAATAATTTATATATAAATTAACAATAAATTTTATTATAAAAAATACAAAATGATATACTTACCTTGATTGTTATGAAAGTTTATTGATATAATATATATAAGTAAATATAACCATTTTATTTTATAATTTGATACTTTTATTAATTAAAAATAAAATTTACACATTTTTTGCAATAAAAAAATATGAATTTATAAAATATGAGAAAAAATAAAAAAATAAAAATTCAAGTAAACTTTTTTATATAGAGAAAAAAATGTGAGTATGAGAATTTATAATCATTGATTTATATTGAAATTATTATTAATTTTAATATTATTATTATATAAATTATCAATATATAATTAATTTATTAGAAAGATTAAAAGTCATGTTGGTCATTGTTTAAATTTTAAAATTTATAAGATATAAATTAATTATTATCATAAATAAATTATTAATTAATTATATTAAGTATTTAAATAAATTATTAATATATAATTAATTTATTAGAAATGTCAGAAATTATATATTTTATTATTTATTTTTTAAATTTCTAAAATATATAAATTAATTATTATTATTATTATAAATATATTATTTAATTTATATTTAATTTAATTATGAAGGTTAAGTGTTATATATTTTTAAAATTTTAAATTTTTAAAAATATAATATTAAATATTATTGATGTGTAATTAATTAATATTTTATAAAAAAAATTATATATTTTATTATTTAATTTTTTACAACTTTTGAAAGCTTCAACTGTAACATTAGCCTAAATTAGGTTCCTTTTCGTTACTTCAACTATGGCCTATACAATTACATCAAAATCAGTAAAAATTCATAATAATGAATTCAAATATAAATTCAAGATGTGCAATTAATATGATTAATATGCTTCTTATCAAAAAGCTTTTAGTTTAGCATAATAAATCAACAACAATATATATATAACTCATAACGATGGTTCTTCAAAAAAAAACTCATAACTATGGTGATAATTTTATTATTATTACATTAAAAATTCATCAATATGTTTTATTTTATTTGCTTATTATATTTATAATTTTTTATGCTTAAATTTTCTAATTAAATAAAACTTTTAAATTGGAAGTGATCTAAGAGGCAAGATCCAATAATTTTTGTTTTTCTTTGCCCAACAAGATAGGGTAGAAAATAAAAAGATAATGAAAATACTTCAACTTATTATGAAAAAGGAATAAAGATTCCCTTGTTAAGGGAATAAATAAGACTCCAACTTGACTTACTATTTTTGAAGAAAAAAAATGACTCACTATTATTATATATCCTATAAAATAAAAGAAAGAAAGTTGACTTACTATTATTATTAGAATTGGCAAAAAAAAATATAAAAGAAAGTTGTAAAGAATATAAGAAGCTATGTGGTCCAATTCTTGTCAGGAACAAGTAACGTATAGATGAGTGGAGTTCTAACATTCAAAGGAGAATTATTGAACTGACAAAGTAACATCTTTAAATCTGTTTGTACGCTTTCCTTTTGAAAAAGTTGGTGAGAGAAGGATTTTCACTCAAATGCTAAATTCTAAGACCAGAGAACTCCAGTGTGGGGATATAGAAAATAAGGTCTGTGGAAGATGAAGATGGAATGAAAGTTTTAAATCTCTTCATCTGTTTTATCCCAAACTTTATAATACCTAGCAATGGTTTTGAACCTTTTGATCCAATTAGAAATTGAATCAAACCATTTCAGATATTTCCATGATAAGGAGCTGGAGTTATTATCATTATGAAGGAAACTGAGCACTTCATGACTGGTATTTCAATAGCATAGTGATACGGTGTTGAATAACACCATAATAACCATAACTCTAAATGAATTTTTGGATTAGAGGTAAACAAGGAACCATGGATATTCTAGATAAAAAGATTAAGTTCTGGATTAACATTGAAATAACCATGAACTTGAGAAAGTTAGATGAGGAGATGGGTTCTTGCAAAATATTGAATATCATTTGGATTTGTAGGATGACAATTAGGAGGGAATTCTGAAAATTCATAATTGATAGCTTTGTCTGTATAGTTTGATGAACTAGGTTGATAGGTATTCATCATGATGAGAGGAAAGGATTGAGTTTTAGTGATAAGGACAATGGGTTTGGCTGGTCTGGATAAAAGGTCAGGGATAAGGTCAGTTTTTCCTTTTATGTGCTGGATTGAGAAATCATAACGAGCAAGTCATTCTTATAATCTCAACAGTTTTTGTGGAGATAGAGTTTTATGTTTAAATCCTAGTGCTATGGGGAAAGAGGTATTATAAAGGAGAATAAGAAAATGATGACTAATAAGATGAAACTCAAGTTTCTTTATTCCATACTTAATGGCTAAAATTTTCTTATAAGTGGAATGGTAATATTTTTCACTGTCTTTAAACTGTCCACTAGCATGTCCACAATAAAGTCTTTTTCCATCAATTTCTTCAAGGAAATTTGCATCCCAAAATTCATCACTAGCATTTGTCTGCAAAATTCTTAGTCCGGTAGAGAGAATATGGAGAGGGATAGGTTTTTGGGCTACGGTTTAATGGTTTGGATAGCTTAGGTTTGAGTGTCTGACCAGGGTAGTGGATTTTTCTTGAGGAGTTCGGATAATTGACTAATGGGTTGGGCTATGAATGAAAAAAATCTCTGATATAATTAATTATATCAATAAACTGTTGAATCTATTTTTGGGTAATGTTTGAATTAGAGAATTTCAAAAGTTCTTGGGCTATATGTGGACTAGGTAAATAAGATCCATTTTTAAAATAGAGTCCTAAAAATCAATAGTGGTCTGGCCCAACACACTCTTTTTCTCATACAACATTATTCCATATTGTTGGATTATAAAAGCAAACTGTATCAACAATTGATGATGGGCGTGTTCTGTAGTGGAGAAAAGAAGGATATCATCAATATAGATTAAGGGTGAATAAAGAATAAGCTTGAAAATTCTGAATATAACCTTCTGAAATAGTGATGAAGTAACTTTAAGCCCAAAAGACATAACAGTCCATTGATATTATACTTCAGGAATATAGAAAAGCTTTCATGGGTCTATCTTCTGGATTAATACCCAACTGCCAAAAACCTACCTTAAGATCAAACTTAGAAAACATTTTGGTATTTTTCTAAGTTTGATCTTAAGGCATGTTTTCTAAGTGTGGTCTCTCCATTCTTACTTTATTGTTCTCTCTACACTGCTTTTTAATTTTAGGATTAAATTCTTCTAATATAGCTTGTCTATTACTGCATATATAATTCCTGCAGAAAAGAAAAAAGAAAACAATTAAAATAAAATTTCAAATTAATAGTCTCCTTGAACTTATTGTTATCAATTATTTTTCTACTCGACAACTGCGCCAAAAAAATTTTGAACGATTAGTGTATGCCATAGCTCAGTATCGCAAATACACGATAGTAACAAGTAGTAAAGTGATAATAAAAATCGTTCCCACAGAGAAAGAGTAAATTGACTAATTATAATTCAAATTGACTATTATTTGAAAATAGAAAGATTGATTTGATATTTCAAAAGTTATTATCTAACAATCTCTAATTTAAAATTCAAAATTAAATCCAAATTAAATTTAAATTTAAATTTAAATTTTTAAATTTAAATAATTAAGATAAACAAGTAGGATTAAGTTTCATTAAAATTATTCAAATGGAAAAAAATAATTTTTCAAATTAATTCAAACCTATCTTGAATCAAAGTTACCAATTTTTTAATTCAAATAATTTTAATCTTTCTCTTTCTCAAGCAAGAAAATTAATGATGGATGGAATCTATAAGTTCTATTTTCATGAATAATAAACTATAATAATCTATCAAACTCAAAGGAACTAAGTTGGTCTCTAGATAATTCTTTTATCTCTATATAGAATTTTTTAAAACTGTGATTTCTTAATCTAAAATCATACCTAACTTTCACTCAATATATGATTTCAATTGAACATGTAATTGGTGGCCAGTCAATCACAAGCATTAAAATCAAAATCAACAAAACTTAAATTCAAAATAAGAATGAATCGATCACGACATAAGTGCAATGCTTTGGCAGCGCAACTGTGTTGTTCCTACGATGAGGGGCCAGTCACCTCCTAGCATGATCACATTGAACGGAGCGATCGCGACAAGAGAATGTTGTGTTTAGTTTTTTTTTAAAATTTTTTTAAGATTAAAAACAATTCAAACTAATCTTTTCTTGCCCTTTCTTCTCTTACCTTTGCTATTTGCTTAACAATAAAAAAAATATTAAATAACATTGAATTAAAATCTTAAAATACTAAAAATTGTGCAAAATTAAATATTTTCACTACCATTTAAAAAAGTTATTTCTCTCAACCTACAAAACACCAATAAACTCGATTAATAACTCTAATATTATATAAAACAATTATCAAAACTTTAAATTAATTTAATCAAATGAATTTAAAACTACTAAAAACATAAAAATTAAGTGAAAATAAAGAAATAAAAAATTAGGTTGCCTCCCAAGCACTTGTTTAAAGTCATTAGCTTGACTTTCCTTTGATGCTCAAGGTGGAATATCACAATGTAATTTCTTTCCCACCACTTTGCTTACTGTTGTTGACTTGGATGTATGCTTTCTAAGTTCTTTATACTCTTCAATTTCTATTTGTGAACTCGTATCCATGAATGAAGTGAAATGGATTGCTTTACAGTTTCCTTCCATTTGCTTGAAGTTTGGTATTGGACAAACTTTGAGTGAATCTTTTTTAATTAAATCTTTTTGAAGAGATTTATCACATGCCTCCACTTGGGGACTTTTGGAAGTAGAATTCTTCAGAGATTCAATCATATTGAACTTGTCACGACCCAACCCGGGGGCCACGACCGGCATGCAGCCAAACCGAAGTCCGACCACATAAGCCTTAGAAACATTCATAACAGTCTAAGTGCAAAACAGTTCAATACTTATAAAATCTTCAATCCTAATTCAAATGCAAACCATCAATATAATCAAATCACAATAAAATCATTCGGAAATCTAATGCAGACAAGTTCTACTTATTACACAAAAAGGGATTCGGATTCAATCCACCCAAAAGTTCAATATCCGGAAATCTCTAAGCAGAAGGACCAATAACACAAACGGAAAATCTGATCGACTTCGCCAAGAAGAGAAAGAAGATAGACGAAGGCAATCACTGTAAATCTGCAAGACAATCTGTAAGGGTGTGAGCGCTTTATATAGACGCTCAGTAAGTCTATGAGAGGCAGAGAAACATCTAACAGTTATATAAGCAGTACATATAATACATTCACAAATTAAGCAAACAAGATGGTGTGTCGGGGTCACCAATCAGTAAACAGTACAGTATAATATCAGTCACATCCGCCCTTATAACTTCTCAGTACAGTACAGTAATCAGTAATTAGGCATGTAGCCTCAGTAAACAGTATAGGCATTAAGCCTCAGTAGCAGTATAGGCATTAAGCCTCAGTAACAGTATAGGCATTAAGCCTCAGTAACCTCCTTCCCCTTCATGACACACCATCACACAGCACAAGTAATATCAAATTTAAATTTTCTCACATAAATACAATCACATGCAAGTTTCTCTGTCTCCTAAAGCATGCGAGGCTGGGTTCGAAAGAATAGTCTAGTGAATATATATAGAAAGGATAATATATTATAAGAAGGGTTTATATATATATAAGTTGTTAGCAAGTAGTACAACACAAACAATTCAAATACACCCATAGAACTTACCTGGTCTAACAGTCAGTTAAGCAATCCGCCACCCTAAGTCTGAGGTGCTGCTGGACCACCGCCTAACCATTAACCATCAATTAACAACCACCCTTACAAATGTATGCAAGTGCAAATGAGAATGCATGACATGAATGCACACAATTCAATCGTTTCCGTAACAAGGTTAAACCTTTTTGTCAATCAATAATAACTTAACCATCACAATACCACACCTTTAAACTTGCTTTCCAGAATATAAAACATCATTAAAAAGTCCTTACAATTTAAATTTATCAAATACCTTACTTAAATAATCAATATTCACCAAATACAATTTTACCGATAAACCTGAAAAACGAGTGTCAACTTGTAAAATTCAAAACAATTAACCTGTAAATGAAAAATTTATAATTTTCAACCAGAAGCTAATTTGATATCTAAAAAGCATCCTATCAAAATTTCATAATTTTTCGAGACCTAGAAGTCCCTCAACCAATTTTTATTCAAAACAGTATACAACTCACAAGGTATACTGACAGCGGTAGAAAGATCTAATTATTTCAAAAGTATAATCAACAGAAACACAACCCAACATATTTTTCTTGTAAATTAGACTTCAAGAACTTCAACATATATGAAAATCAAAATAAAAACATTTTTACACATTTTAATATGAATTTCGAAAGTTACAGTTGATGCAATCGCATCAACAGCACAGTTCGTCAGACAACAGTAGAAAACTTGAATTTTTTAGAAATATAAGATGCTCCAAAATCCCAAAAATTATTTTTCTCATAAACTAGACTCAATTTCGAGCCACATATCCAAATTTCAAATTTTTATCATGTTCCAATATTTAATTAAAAATCGAGCAACATACAGTACTAACATCGCACTTCAGCTGAGAATTAAATCATCCAAAAACTCAAAGAAAACAATTAATTCGAAAACCCTAATACCCAAATCAATTCAATCAAACCATAATTCAATATATTCATCAAGTTCCAGAACCCAACACACTAACCCAATCAATTAATTCAACACCAAAATCCATCAAAACAATAAAAACCCCAAAACCTAACCTATTTTATAAAAATCAATTTAATTAAATAATAATTCGAATTTAGCCAAATTAATTAAGAAAAATATCAAACCAATATGATATTAATATGAACTAATCAAATGAAAGTAGAAATAATGCAAAATGAATCAAGAAAAACCTCAAAAACACCCAAAAAATCGAAAAACAGGCTGCTGGAACAGAGGCCAAAAGCGTCGCCCAGCCGCCGAACGACGAGCTCCACACGCCGAACGACAGGAGAGCGCCTCGCCGAACGACTCTCGTCCCTCGCCAAACGACACCGGCACCTGCGCGCGCCCACTGCTAAACGACGGCCGCACTGTTTTCTGCCTAAAACCCTAATTTCTTCTCTTTTTTTCAAAACACCCGAAAATAAAACACCAAAAACCCTACTCCATCTGATTTTAGGCCTATTTATAGGAAAATAACTTTCCAAAATTATAATTTTACCCCAATATAATTTTTTTAATTAAAAACACCAAAACTATTTATTTTCATAAAAAAAATTACCCAAAACCATAAAATTCACAAAATCAACTCAAATTTATTTTTAACTTCAAACTTTAAGCCAAAATAATTTATAAATATGTTTTACTCATAATAATACCCGAAAATACAGAAAACGACGAAAAATAAAAAAAATGACGAAAATACCCTCGGCACCTAAAAATACAATATTATACTCAAAACGACCATCTCGTCGTCCCGAGTATCAAAAAGACATTCAAAGGGCACAAAATAACTATTTTGCCCCTAAGGTGTAAAATTATCATTTTGCCCCTAGACTTAAAATCATTCAAAAACCAAGGGTTTTACAGAACTCCACCTGATCATCCCCAATTTTTAAAGTGAGCTTGTCATTCTTTACATTGATTACAGCTCCAATGGTAGCTAGAAAGGGCCTCCCAAGGATTAGTGAAATATCTACATCTTCATATAAATTCACAACTATGTAATCGACAGGGATGTAGAATTGTTTCACTTTTACAAGAATATTTTCTACTAGGCCTTCGGGATACTTGACCGATCCATCTCTCACAACTATGCAATCGACAGGGATTGTTTCACTTTTACAAGAATATTTTCTACTAGGCCTTCGAGATACTTGACCGATCCATCTCCAAGTTGTAAGATTCTATCGGTATGTGTCATCTCTATAAGTTTTAATTTCCTGTAAACAGATAAAGGCATTAGATTAATACTAGTACCTGAATCACATAATGAATTTTTGAAATTAAATCTACCAATTTGAAAGGGAATAGAAAAACTCCCTGGATCCTTAAGCTTAAAGGAAAGTTTATTTTGTAATAATATTTTGCTCTCTTCAATAAGTACAACTAAGGTTATTTCTTCCATTTTTTCCTTCTTAAATAAGAGTTCCTTTAAGAACTTCTGCATGTGTTAGCATATGAAAAAGAGTTTTTATGAAAGGTAAATTAATGTGAATTTGCTTAAAAATTTCAAAGAACTTGTTGTATTGTATATTATATTGTATTAGTTGTTGAGGAAAGGGAATGGGTAGCATATAGGATTATATTTCTTATTTATTATAGTATTAGAGCAAAAATTAATTTTTATAATCCCATTTCTCATAAATTTAAGCTAAAATTTCTATTAAATTTAGAACTTATTCTTACTTTACAGTGAATTTCTTTCATAATTTATCATGTGGAGTTGCTTCAGAATTTGTTCTTGCCTCATATTGAGTTTCATTCCCTTGATGGTAGACTTTTAAATAATTGTTCTTCATTCTGTTTGGATTATCCTTTGAATTTTTTCGGTCGGTATAAGGTGTCCCTAAAGTTTTAAAATTTTTCTAATCAAGTTTATATTATAAAATTGTAAGTGTTAACTGGACTTATCAAAAATTATTTTGGTCCAATTGTCACTTGAGAGAACTAATAAAAATATATATAAATAAATATTCATATTAAATAAATATAAAATATATAAATAATTAATATAGGAATGAGCTTTCTAATCTTAATAGCTAAATTTAAAATTTGACTCTTTTAAACCTATATTAAAACATTCATCAATTTTTAATATGGGGATGATAATAATCGTCCTTAGAGATGACTTTATGTAAAAACATTCTTACAAAATATTCTGTAAGTGTAAAAAAAAAAAGAAACCTATCATCTTTTATCTTTAAATCTTTCTTTTGATATTACTTTATTGGAACTTTTAAAATGGAGTTAATTTCAAATTCATCTTTATACAAAGATTGGTGTCTATTTACAAGCCCTTTAATATATTCTACCCATTCACTTGTCCGCTTCTTGAAATTGATCTTTTTTCCCCTTTTTTTGGAGTTGGTTTGGCTTTACGATGTGAGGAATAAAGAGGGATTCTAAGGCTATAAAAATACTTATCCCTTTAAGTTAGGGATATTTCAAAAAAAATATTTTTTTTTTCTATAAGGCTTTAATTTTTTTATTTTTTTTATATTTTTTTAGAATTAATAAAATTATTTTAATGGTATTTAAAAAGTAGATAAATTAGTTAAATCTCATTAAATTTTAGTATTATCTTTATTAATTATTTAATAGCTATTGTGAAATATAATTTTAATATTTTATACTATTAATTATATATCTAAAAAAATTCAATTTAAAAAATATTAATATTTAAGTGTATCTATTATAATTTATCTCTCTTTTTTAAAAATATTTTTAATATAATTATTAATATAATTATTTATATATTATATATATTATTGATGGAAAAATAATCTAATTTTCACATCATTTGAAACTGTGTGACATTTGTTATTTTTGTTTGCTTTTTCAGGAAGTAGATAACCTCCTACTAGTGGAGGACTATTTCATGTCACTCTCGTATATTAAAAAAAGTTATAATCAAATTTAAAGTAATGATAAGAAAAGTTTAGACTTAAGATTTTTTTTTTTTCTCATTGACCATCTATAAATTATCTCTAAATAATTTATTGCATTCTAAATTATATGATATTTTCTCTCAAAATACAATACATTTATTTATGTTAGCTTTATGTTTATTCATAAATCGTTATCATAAACAATTAATATAAACTCATAAAGTTTTATAAAAATTCTTTTAATAACAAGAAAAAAAATATTCTTGTTTATAAGTAAAACATATCTAGATGTATTGCCTTGAATGAACTAGCATTAGTTTTACTAGTCTCTTACTTGTGCGTGTGCACAATAATAAAAATAATAAAATATAAATTAATTTATATATAAATTAAAAATAAATTTTATTATAAAAAATACAAAATGATATACTTACCTCGATTGTTATGACAGTTTATTGAAATAATATATATAAGTAAATATAACAATTTTAGTTTATAATTTGATACTTTTACTAATTAAAAATAAAATTTACACATATTTTTGCAATAAAAAAATATGAATTTATAAAATATGAGAAAAAATAAAAAAAATAAAAATTCAAGTAAACTTTTTTATATAGAGAAAAAAATAATAAAAAAATAAAATATATATTGAGAGAGGTTAGGAGAATTTATGTAAAACCCTTGGTTTTTGTATGATTTTAAGTCTAGGGGCAAAATGGTAATTTTGCACCTTAGGGGCAAAATAGTCATTTTGTGCCCTTTGAATGTCTTTTTGATACTCGGGGCGACGAGACGGTCGTTTTGAGTATAATATTGTATTTTTGTGTTCGGGGGCATTTTGGTCATTTAAAATAATTACGGTGTTTAAATGGAATAAAAATATTTTATATTTTAAAATAAATACTGAAATCTATTTTGTGTTAAATTTAGTGAAGAGGGATTTAATTATGAGTTTTAAGTTTGAGGGGGTGATTTTTAATGGTTAAATTGATATTTGAGGTTAATTTAAATAAAATAAATTAAAGTGGGGTTAAAACACAATTTTAGGAAGTGTTTATGATATAAATAGACCCTAATCAGCTAGGTTTAGGGTTTTAGACACTCACAAAATCGGGTATTCAATTTAAGAGAGTTTTAGAGCAGAATTCGTAGCACCGTCGTTTTGATCCAGCCGCCCGAGGAAGTCATTGTCGTTCGGCGAGTGAGCATCGGTCGTTCGGCGAGCCACGCGAGCGAAGCCTCCTGTCGTTTGGCGAGCTACGTGCGTCGTTCGGCGTGTGGCCACTGGTTCTCGGCCTGCCGTTTTGCCTGGCTCCAGATTCAGTTTTCAACATTTATTTCATTTTTGAGGTTTTTCATTTATTTCTCTTCAATTCTAATTCGATCTTTTTCCACAATCACATTCTAGGGTGTTTTTAGGTCTGATAAAACATATTTTGCATCGGATTTAAATTTATTTTCTATTTTTAATTAATTTTCAAAGTGGGAAAAATCTGTAAGTGATTTTGATAGATCTAACGGTTTTTGATTTAATTAACATACTTACAGTAATAGATCACGCCTAAAATTTATTGTATCTTTTTCTAGGGTTTCTAAGGGATGCCTGTATATTTATTTTATATTTTTAGGATTCGTATTTTATTTTTAATTAAATTTTGAATTTGGTATAATTTGCTGTCTGGATTTACTGAAAATTCCAGAAACTTTGATGAATTTTTATAAATCGTAGGTGATGGGTATAAGTCTGAAATTTTAGTATGTTCTGTATTCAGATGTTATTTACATATGGTAATTTTTGTAGATCCAGAATCATAATATTTTTTGAGTAAATAAATCATAGACCTGGTTACTACCAGAATGGATCTACTGGTCAGTCCATGTTGGGTTAATTGTTTGAGGGTCTTTTACGTACTGGATATTTACAAAATTTGGGTATGTTGTATTTTATGAAGTAAATTTAATGTTAAAAATATTTGGGGAATTTTTATATAATGTTGTGTATGTATTTATGCATATGTATCCTACTGTCCATTTTAGTAGTTATGGATCGGGCAGTATATCGCAAATCGATTTTGGGGGACTAAATCATTTTGTATGGACCTGAAATTTTGTACGGGGGTCTCTGGAAGGGTGAGGGACCTTCTGGAATTTTTCCAAAATTTTTAAACAGCAGGATTAATTTATATGAAATTTCCAAAATTACCCTAATTTCACTAAATACATCGATATTGTGAAAAAAAAAAAACTAAATTTCGCTTTTGGAAACACTTTGCTACGTTTACGTAAGACTTAGGGGTGAATATTTTTGCATGAGTATGGTCTGCAATTTTAAATTAAATCATGAGTTTGTATGATGGTTGATTAAATGGTCAATTGGTTAGGAAAATGCATTAGGGGTAAAATGGTCATTTTATTGAATAATACTCGATTGACTATTATTCATGGCATACATGGCATACATTACACTTCATGTGAGTGAGACGGATTCTGATGAATGATATTGTTGAATCGTATACTTAGGTGATAATCAGGTCGGTCCTCGGGATCAATAGGATCGAGGAGTTTGCTTATCTCAATAAGTCTGCATATCAGGTAAGTTCTATGGGTGTATGTGATTATTTGTGTTGTGATTATTTGTGTTGTGCTACTTGCTAACAACTTATATACATATATAAACCCTTCTTATAATATATTATCCTTTCTATATATTCACTAGACTATTCTTTCGAACCCAGCCTCGCATGCTTTAGGAGACAGAGAAACTTGCATGTGATTGTATTTATGTGATAATATTGAATGTGATATTACTTGTGCTGTGTGATGGTGTGTCATGAAGGGGAAGGAGGTTACTGAGGCTTAATGCCTATATTGTTACTGAGGCTTAATGCCTATACTGCTACTGAGGCTTAATGCCTATACTGTTTACTGAGGCTACATGCCTAATTACTGATTACTGTACTGTACTGAGAAGTTATAAGGGCGGATGTGACTGATATGATTACTGTACTGTTTACTGATTGGTGACCCCGACACACCATCTTGTTTGCTTAATTTGTGATTGTATTATATGTACTGCTTATATAACTGTTAGATGTTTCTCTGCCTCTCATAGACTTACTGGGCGTCTATAAAGCGCTCACACCCTTACAGATTGTCTTGCAGGTTTACAGTGATTGCCTTCGTCTATCTTCTTTCTCTTCTTGGCGAAGTCGATCAGGTTTTCATTTGTGTTTTTGGTCCTTCTGCTTAGAGATTTTCGGATATTGAACTTTTGGGCGGATTGATTCCGAATCCCTTTTTGTGTAATAAGTAGAACTTGTCTGCATTAGATTTCTCGAATGATTTTATTGTAATTTGATTATATTGATGGATTGCATTTGAACTAGGATTGAGGATTATATAAGTATTGTACTGTTTTGCACTTAGACTGTTATGAATGTTTTAATAGGCTTATGTGGTCAGACTTCGGTTTGGCTGCATGCCGGTCATGGCCCCCGGGTTGGGTCGTGACAAAAGTGGTATCAGAGCACAAGGTTAGATTCAGTCACACTTATAATTTGTCTAGTTATATCCGGAAATCATTAGGAAAAATTCTTTCTGTGTTTCTTTTGCTTTCGCGTTAACCGATATGCTTATACTAATATCAGGAGGTATGTCTCAAAGAAGTACTGGAATTTGGATAGGGGGAGGTTCCTCTGGTGCTGGAACTTCTGGAACTGCAGATGGTGCTAATCTGCCTCCACGTAGACGTGGGAGACCTCCTAGTGTTGCAGCAGGGAATGTTAATACTGCACGAGTCGTGCCTGATCCTCAGCCACCTACTCTTGGGAATAATCCTGTACCTGAGGCTGCACCGGCTGCTGCAGTGGGTCAGGAGCAATTTATGACTACTATGATGACCATGGGTAGATCTATGGAGACTCTTGCTAATGGAATTGCTTAGTTGGTGCAGAATATGAATCAGAATGCTGGGCAAGCAAATGATCAGCCACCTACTGTTGAACCCCAGTATGTGAGGTTAAATGAGTTTATCAGAGTGAACCCACCTACATTCTCCAACTCTGCTACTGAGGATCCGGTATACTTCATCAATGAGGTACGTCGGATTTGTTTAGCTCTCAACTGTACTGATGATAGATCTATAGAGTTGGCAGGCCATCAGTTAAAGAGGTCAGCTCAGGTGTGGTTCGATGATGAGATCAGAGATAGGGTTCATTTCTGGGATGAGTTTAGGGACTTGTTCATGCAGAATTTCATACCTGAGAATGTTATGTGGCAAAAAGGCCAAGAGTTTGAGAGGTTGAAGCAAGGGGATAGATCCATAGCTGAGTACTATGAGAAGTTTCAGGATCTGTGACAGTATGCTACACACTTGATTCAGGATGAGGCTCGGATGACTCACAGATTTGTGGAGGGACTGAACAATAAGTATTATGGTTTTGTTGCTAGCCATAACTACACTGAGTTGCATTTGGCTAGGAACACAGCTCTGGGTTTGGAAAACAGAGGTAAGACTGACAAGACTGAGGATACTACTGATGTCAGTAGGAAGAGGAGTAGACCTAATGATTTGCATGGCTACCAAGGACAGAACAGAGATCAGAGAGGTAATAAAAGAGGTGGTCAGCAACAGACTTACCAATTGCAGAATCAGAATCAGGGGCATCCTGTTTGTAGGTTTTGTGGTAACCGTCATCCAGGAGATTGCTGGAGACAGATGGGAGCATGTTTAGGTTGTGGACAGATGGATCACCAGGTGAAGGATTGTCCTAATTCTCGGCGTGGTCAGAATCAAGGAGGGCAGCAGAATTATGTGAGACCAGCAGGGAATCAGGGTAACAATAACCGTGGCAACGGTAATGGTAACGACAATGGTAATGGCAGAGGTAATGGTGGTCGAGGTTATAATGGAGGCCGGGGTAATCAGAATGGTAGACGACAGAATGGAGGTTATCGAGGCTACTAAGGTCAGCAGAATCAGGGTTATCACCAGAATAATCAGCAGCAGAATGTTGTACCCGCTTTGCCAGCAGGTCAGAACAATGCTCAGAATCAGAACCAAGGCCAGAATCAGAACCAGAACTATGCTCGGGTATTTAATCTTAATGCTCAGCAAGCTCGGGCTGATAATAATGTGGTGCAAGGTACACTCTCTATATGTTCAATTGATGCACATGTTCTTATTGACCCTGGAGCTACTCATTCATTCATATCACCTAGCTTTGCATCTAGATTATCTAGATCACATGAACTTTTAGCTGAGCCTTTGTTTGTTCATACACCACTGGGGGATGAGATAGAGACGGTGGATGTTTATAGTAACTGTATGGTCAGAGTTGAGGATGCAGATTTAGCTGCAAATTTGATTGTCCTATCTGTGTTGGAATTTGATGTGATATTGGGAATGGATTGGTTAGCTTGTCATGGAGCTAATGTTGACTGTAGGGCTAAGATAGTCCGATTTGATTATGAAGAAGGTAAGTCGGTGACATTCCATGGTTCCAAGACCATTGGTCCTTGTCAGATGATTTCTGCTTTGGGAGCTAGAAGGTTGTTGCGTAAAGGTTGTGATGCCTATCTTGTATCTATTCGGGATGTGCAAAAAGAAGAAGTTAAACCAGAAGACGTCCCTATAGTGCAAGATTTTGTGGATGTTTTTCCTGAGGATTTGCCTGGGTTACCTCCTGAAAGGGAGATTAAGTTTTCTATTGATCTTGTACCCGGCACAAATCCTATCTCTATGCCACCTTATAGAATGGCACCGGCAGAGCTTAGAGAGTTGAGGGAGCAGCTGAATGATTTGTTACAGAAGGGGTACATCCGACTGAGTACTTCACCTTGGGGAGCTCCGGTTCTTTTCGTGAGAAAGAAAGATGGTTCCATGAGGTTGTGTATTGATTATCGGCAGCTAAACAAGGTGACGGTCAAGAACAGATATCCATTACCGAGGATTGATGATTTGTTTGATCAGTTGCAAGGGGCGAAGTTTTTCTCAAAGGTTGATCTTCGGTCTGGTTATCATCAGTTAAGGGTACAAGAGAGTGACATACCTAAAACTGCTTTTCGCTCAAGGTATGGTCATTATGAGTTTCTGGTAATGTCTTTTGGACTTACCAACGCCCCTGCTGCTTTTATGGACTTGATGAATAGGGTGTTTAGTCCATATCTTGATCGGTTTTTTGTGGTGTTCATTGATGATATTTTGGTGTATTCCAAGACTAAAGAAGAGCATGAGGAACATTTGAAGCTGGTTTTGCAAACTCTGAGGTAACATAAACTTTATGCCAAGTTATCGAAATGTGAATTCTGGTTGGATAAAGTTGTGTTCTTGGGTCATGTTATATCTTCTGAGGGTGTTCAGGTTGATCCAAAGAAGATTGAGGCAGTCATGGATTGGCCAAGACCAAAGACAGTTACAGAGATACGAAGTTTCTTGGGTTTGGCTGGTTATTACAGAAGATTTGTTAGAGATTTTTCTCGACTTGCAGCACCTTTGACTAAACTCACTCGCAAGGGTGTTAAGTTTGTTTGGGATGATGCTTGTGAGGAGAGTTTTAACCTTCTGAAAGAAAGGTTGACATCTGCACCTGTACTTGTTTTGCCGGAGGGCAATGAAGGCTATGCTGTTTACTGTGATGCATCTGGTATTGGTTTGGGATGTGTGTTGATGCAACATGGTAGGGTGGTTGCTTATGCTTCAAGACAGTTGAAAAAGCATGAAGTTAATTATCCTACACACGATCTGGAGATGGCTGCTGTTGTGTTTGCACTAAAGATCTGGAGGCATTATCTGTATGGTGTTACATGTGAGATTTTTACTGACCATAAGAATCTCAAATATGTTTACTCGCAGAGGGATCTGAACTTGAGGCAGAGGAGGTGGATAGAGTTTCTGAAAGATTATGATTATAATATTCAGTACCATCCTGGGAAAGCAAATGTTGTGGCAGACGCTTTGAGTCGCAAGTCTATGGGGAGTTTGTCACATATTTGTTTGACGAGGAGGTCCTTGATTTCTGAGATTCACCAATTGCTTGATGAGGGTTGGACATTTAATATGTCTGACAAAGGAGTTGTGAATGGTAGAGGGGTGTTTCTTGCTAGTTTGGCTGTGAAGCCAAATTTTCTTGACAGGATTATTTCTGAGCAAAGTAAGGATGCGGATTTGGAAATTTTACGACAGAAAGTCTTAGCCGGTGAGAACAAGGAGTTTGTTATAGATGATAAAGGTGTTTTGAAGTTTGGTACTAGGGTGTGTGTTCCTAAGGTAAATGATTTGAAGACTGATATCCTTAAGGATGCACATTTCTCTAGGTACACAGTTCACCCAGGTTCCACCAAGATGTATCAGGATTTAAAGCAGTTGTACTGGTGGAAAGGGATGAAGAATGATGTTGCACAGTTTGTTTCTCAATGCTTATCTTGTCAGCAAGTTAAGTATGAGCATCATAAGCCTGCGGGATTGCTTAAGGAGTTACCACTGCCTGAGTGGAAATGGGAGAAAATCAATATGGATTTTGTTGTCGGTTTGCCTAAAGCTCCTGGTGGGCATGATTCGATCTGGGTTATTGTTGACAGATTGACTAAGTCCGCTCATTTTCTTCCAGTAAATACTAAGTACACAGTGTCGCAGTATGCCAAACTGTACCTCAATAGGATTGTGAGTCTTCATGGGGTTCCAGTTTCTATAGTTTCTGATAGAGGACCACAATTTACTTCTAGATTTTGGCAGAAGCTTCAGGAAGGTTTGGGAACTAATCTTCATTTCAGCACTGCTTTTCATCCTCAGACAGATGGTTTGTCGAAGAGGACTATTCAGACTTTGGAAGATATGCTGCGATTGTGTGTTCTTGATTTTGGTGGTAGTTGGGCAGATCATCTTCCTTTGGTAGAGTTTGCCTACAATAACAGTTATCAGGCTAGTATTGGTATGGCTCCATTTGAGGCTCTGTATGGCAGAAGGTGTAGGACTCCATTATATTGGGAGGAGGTTGGTGAGCGTCGAATTGAGGGTCCTGAACTTTTGCAATACAGTGTTGAGGTTGTACCAGTGATTCAAGACTGTATTCGGACTGCTTTTAGTAGACAAAAGAGCTATGCTGATTTGAAGAGAAGAAATCTGGAATTTGCTGTCGGAGATAGAGTGTTTTTGAAGGTTTCACCTTTCAAGGGTGTTATGAGGTTTGGTAAGAAGGGAAAATTAGCTCCACGGTATGTTGGTCCATTTGAAATTCTGGAGAGGATTGGTGATGTTGCTTATAGGCTTGATTTACCACCTCAGATGGCTTCTGTGCATCCGACATTTCATATCTCGATGTTGAGAAAGTATGTACCTAGTCCTGATCATGTGCTAGCTCCGGACACTGTAGAGATTAGTGATGATTGTTCTTATGAGGAGCAGCCAATGGCTATTCTGGACCGTCAGGTCAAGCGGTTGCGTTCTAAGGATGTAGCTTCTGTGAAAGTCCTTTGGCGCAATCATTCTGTTGAAGAATGCACCTGGGAAGCCGAAGAGCTTATGAAAGCTAAATATCCCTATCTGTTTGAGTCTTCAGGTATGTTTTAGATTTCGAGGTCGAAATCATTTTAAGGGGGTTAGACTGTAATATTCTTGAGTTTTAGTGTTAGAGCACTTGCATACCAGCATAACATCATACTCATACATCGCATGATATTGTTTGTGACTGATGATTGACAATTGTATGCAATGGATCTTATTGAAAAGGTGTATGTGTAATGATGTTATACTCGATTGATTGGCACTGATATTGACTGGGTTGAGCGCTAAGCGCTATTCATTAATTTTGTTTTGGTTATCTGAAAATTGGTTTTTATTTAATGAATTCTAAATGGATCAAACCTGGAATGGTCATTAGTGCTTGGTATCTTGTGGTTATGGCCTGATCAACCATAACAACACATACTAAGTAGACGATACCATCCGGATTTGTGTATAGCTATTGTAATGACAGTTTTTGATGGATAATGATTATGTTGGGTTCAACTGCGTGGACGCAATTACTTTAAGGGGGTTAGATTGTAAAACCCTTGGTTTTTGTATGATTTTAAGTCTAGGGGCAAAATGGTAATTTTGCACCTTAGGGGCAAAATAGTCATTTTGTGCCCTTTGAATGTCTTTTTGATACTCGGGGCGACGAGACGGTCGTTTTGAGTATAATATTGTATTTTTGTGTTCGGGGGCATTTTGGTCATTTAAAATAATTACGGTGCTTAAATGGAATAAAAATATTTTATATTTTAAAATAAATACTGAAATCTATTTTGTGTTAAATTTAGTGAAGAGGGATTTTGTAAAACCCCTCGGTTTTATAATATTTGAATTCGGGGGCAAAATGGTAATTTTGCGCTTGAGGGGCAAAATGGTCATTTTGCACCCTTATATTTTGTTTGAACGTATTTGGGTGATTTGGTGCTCTGTTTGATACTCGGGACGATGTGACGGTCGTTTTGAGTATAATATTGTATTTTTGTGCTCGGGGGCATTTTGGTCATTTAAAATAATTACGGTGCTTAAATGGAATAAAAATATTTTATATATTTTTTTAAATAAATACTGAAATCCATTTTGTGTTAAAATTAGTAAAGAGGGATTTAATTGTGAGTTTTAAGTTTGAGGGGGGTGATTTTTTAATGGTTAAATTAATATTTGAGGTTAATTTAACCATTAAAAAATCACCCCCCTCAAACTTAAAACTCACAATTAAATCCCTCTTTACTAATTTTAACACAAAATGGATTTCAGTATTTATTTAAAAAAATATATAAAATATTTTTATTCCATTTAAGCACCGTAATTATTTTAAATGACCAAAATGCCCCCGAACACAAAAATACAATATTATACTCAAAACGACCGTCACATCGTCCCGAGTATCAAACAGAGCACCAAATCACCCAAATACGTTCAAACAAAATATAAGGGTGCAAAATGACCATTTTGCCCCTCAAGCGCAAAATTACCATTTTGCCCCCGAATTCAAATATTATAAAACCGAGGGGTTTTACAATTTGATATTTGTGTTATCCAGAAATCATTAGGGTATTCTTAAGTTTTCTTGTTTCCTTTCAGCGTTAATCAAATTGCTCTCCATATCAGGTGCAATGTCTCGTAGAGGCACACGTCTTCTTTTGACTGGCGAAGCTAGTAATGCCCAAGGGGCAAGAAACAGTGGAGAGGATCCAATTGGAAGTGTTCGGGAGCAACCTTTGCCTAGGGGGCAAGGAAGATCACGCAGAGTGGTGGACAGGGGTGGACAGGGTCAGCAGAACCAAGATCTACCAGCCAATAATGAAAACTTTGAGGACATACCAGAGGATGTTGTCAGAGATCCACCACCAATTCCAAGGAATGAACCTGTACCTGAGGGTACAACAGCAGCTCCAGTGAGTCAGGAGCAATTCATGGCCACCATGGCAACCTTCAGTCAGACTATGGGAGCACTTGCAGCTGGATTTACCCAACTTGTCCAGAATATGGGGCAGAACAATGGGCAGGACAACGCACCATAGGCGGGAGTGCCAGGATATGTTAAACTACATGAGTTTATCAGGGTTGACCCACCAGAGTTTTCAAATGCTGCGACAGAAGACCCAATGTTGTTTATTGATGAGGTCAAGAGAATATGTAACGCCTTGCATTGTTCAGAAGAAAGATCTATTGAGTTGGCAGGTCACCAAATGAAAAAGGCTGCTAGGGTTTGGTTTGATAGCCAGATAGTTGATCGAGTACATACCTGGGAGGACTTCAAGCTGAGATTCACACAAACCTTCCTACCTAAGAATGTTTTGAAGGCCAAGGCTAGAGACTTTGAGATGCTCAAACAGGGAAGCAAGACTGTTGCTGAATACTGGGAGAAATTCCAGGAGTTGAAACCCTATGCTACACACTTGCTACAAGAAGAGGGAGTTATGACGGAATGATTTGTTGAGGGGTTGGATGACAGGTATTATGATGTGATTGCTAGCCATAACTACAAGGAGCTTCATCTGGCAGTCAATGCAGCTATTGGTATGGAAAATAGAAGAAAACCTGATAGAAAAACTGATATGGCTGAGCCTAGCAGGAAGAGGAATAGGCCTAATGATCAAATGAACTATCAGGGGCAGTATCAAGGCCACAGAGGTAGCAATGGAGGAGGCCGATTTCAACATCAACTGCAGGGGCACAAAGCTCCTATTTGTGATTTTTGTGGTAACCGACATGGAGGTGAGTGTTGGAAAAGGACTGGTGCATGCCTGAGCTGTGGTCAGAAAGATCATCAAGTGAAGGATTGTCCTAATTCTAGAAGAAATCAAAATCAAGCTGGACAACAAACACAAAGGCAAGTAGGCAATCAGGGGTACTATAGACATAATCAGAATGGATATGGCAATGGAAGAGGATATGGTGGACGTGGTAACTATGGCGGCCGAGGCTATCAAGGAGGTCGAGGTAATGGCCAGCAGGGCCGAGGTTTCTATGGCCAGCAGGGCCGAGGATATCAGGGCCAACAGGGCCGAGGTTATCAGGGATATCAGTATCAGCAAGGCCGTGGTTATGGTGCTGCAAACAACGGAAACCAGCAAAACAATCAAGGTCAGAATGCTAGAGCAGTGCAGCCAGCTGGGCAAGGGAATAATCATAATCAGAATCAGAACCAAGGGCAGAATCAGAATTATGCTCGTGTGTTTAATTTGAACAACCAGCAAGCCCAGACTGATAATAATGTGGTGCAAGGTACTCTTTCTATTTGCTCTTTTGATGCTCATATTTTAATGGACCCTGGTGCTACACATTCTTTCATATCACCTAGTTTTGCATCTAGATTGAGTATTACACCTGAAGCTATGGATATGCCTTTACTTGTTCATACACCCTTGGGGGAAGAAGTTGAGTCTGTCAATGTTTATAAGGGTTGTATCGTTCAAGTGAGAGATGTGAATTTGCCAGCAGACCTAGTTATTCTAGATGTGATTGATTTTGATGTTATATTGGGAATGGACTGGTTAGCTAAACATGGAGGAAAGATGGATTGTAGGAATAAAACTGTTATGTTTGATTATGAAGAAGGTAAGTCAGTGACTTTTGTTGGTTCAAAGATAGATGGGCCTAGTCGACTGATTTCTTCCTTGAGGGCCAGGAAGTTAATGAAGAAAGGATGTGATGCTTACCTAGTATCTATCCGAGATGTAAGAAAAGAGGAAGCAAAGCTTGAAGAAGTTCCGGTAGCGCGAGACTTTGTGGATGTGTTTCCGGACGATTTGCCCGGTTTACCTCCGGAAAGAGAAATTGAATTTTTTATTGATCTTGTACCTGGAACAAATCCCATTTCTATGCCTCCTTATAGAATGGCACCTGCTGAACTGAAGGAATTGAGGGAGCAGTTAAATGACCTGTTGCAGAAAGGGTACATCCGACCGAGTATTTCACCTTGGGGAGCTCTGGTGCTTTTTGTGAAAAAGAAAGATGGTACAATGAGACTATGTATTGACTACCGACAACTGAACAAAGTGACAGTGAAGAATAGGTACCCGCTACCTCGGATTGATGATTTGTTTGACCAACTGCAAGGAGCCCGTTTCTTCTCTAAAATTGATCTTAGGTCTGGCTACCATCAGTTGAGGGTGAGAAAGGAAGATATACCAAAGACTGCTTTCCGAACAAGGTATGGGCATTATGAATTTCTTGTTATGTCCTTTGGACTCACTAATGCACCTGCAGCTTTTATGGACCTAATGAACAGGGTGTTTAGTCCTTACCTTGATTAGTTTGTTGTTGTATTCATTGATGATATCTTGATTTACTCGAGAACCAAGGAAGAGCATGAACAACACTTAAGGTCAGTTTTACAGACATTGAGGAAACATCAGTTATATGCTAAGTTTTCCAAATGTGAGTTCTGGTTGGATCGAGTAGTGTTCTTGGGACATGTGATTTCGGCAGAAGGTGTGCAAGTCGACCCCAAGAAAGTGGAAGCAGTTATGGACTGGCCTAGACCTAAAACGGTTACTGATATACAGAGTTTTCTCGGTTTAGCAGGCTACTACAGAAGATTTGTGAAGGATTTTTCCAGAATTGCTGCACCATTGACGAAGCTAACTCGCAAAGGTGTAAAGTTTGTTTGGGATGACACCTGTGAGGAGAGTTTTACAACACTTAAGGAGAGATTGACTACAGCACCAGTACTTATTTTACCCGAAGGCACGGAAGGTTATGCTGTATACTATGATGCATCAGGTATTGGTTTGGGTTGTGTTTTGATGCAGCATGGCAGAGTAGTTGCCTATGCTTCAAGACAACTTAAGAAGCATGAGGTTAACTATCCTACACATGATTTGGAAATGGCGGCAGTTGTGTTTGCGCTAAAAATCTGGAGGCATTACCTGTATGGTGTCACATGCGAGATATTCACTGATCACAAGAATCTCAAGTATGTAAACGCCCAGAAAGATTTGAATTTAAGGCAGAGGAGATGGGTGGAATTTCTTGAAGATTATGATTATAGCATTCAGTATCACCCTGGGAAAGCAAATGTTGTAGCTGATGCTTTGAGCCGTAAATCTTTGGGTAGTTTATCTCATATACCTGCACACAGAAGGCCGTTGATTTCGGATATTCATCAGTTGATTGGTGATGGTTGGATTTTCCTTTTGTCAAATAAGGAAGTGGTTGGACATACAGGGGTGTTTTTAGCTAATCTTGTTGCTAGACCGAGTTTTCTTGACAGGATTGTCTCAACTCAGAGCAAAGATACAGAATTAGAAACTATTCGACAAAGGGTACTGAAAGGTGAAGATAAGGAGTTTCGTATTGATGAGCAAGGGGTATTGAGGTTTGGATCTAGGTTGTGTGTGCCCATGATTGATGATCTGAGGGAGAGTATCTTGAAAGAAGCTCACTCTTCAAGGTATACAGTACATCCCGGCTCCACAAAGATGTATCATGGCTTGAAGCAATTATATTGGTGGAAAGGAATGAAGAATGATGTTGCGACCTTTGTATCTCAGTGTTTGCCTTGTCAGCAGGTTAAGTACGAGCACCACAAACCAGCAGGATTGCTAAAGGAGCTACCACTACCCGAGTGGAAGTGGGAGAGGGTGACAATGGATTTTGTGGTTGGTTTGCCAAAGACACCAGGTGGCTATGATTCTATTTGGGTTATTGTTGATAGGTTGACAAAGTCAGCACATTTTCTACCTGTGAGTACCAAGTATACAGCAGCGCAGTATGCAAAGTTATACCTCAATCGTATAGTGAGTCTTCATGGGATCCCAGTTTCTATTGTTTCTGACAGAGGTACTCAGTTCACATCGAGGTTTTGGCAGAAATTTCAAGAAGGGTTAGGTACCGTTCAACATCTCAGCACAGCTTTTCACCCACAGACAGATGGGCAGTCAGAAAGAACTATTCAAACTTTGGAGGATATGTTGCGGTTGTGTGTATTGGATTTTGGTGGTAGTTGGGCGGATCATCTTCCATTGGTTGAGTTTGCATATAATAATAGTTACCAAGCTAGTATTGGTATGGCGCCTTTTGAAGCTTTGTATGGTAGGAGGTGCAGAACTCCTTTGTATTGGGAGGAAGTAGGCGATAGAAGAATTGAAGGCCCAGAGATTTTACAGTATAGTTCAGAGAAAGTGCCAGTCATCCAGAGCCGTATTCGAACTGCTTTCAGTAGGCAAAAGAGCTATGCAGACCTTAAGAGGAGACACTTAGAATTTGCTGCAGGAGATAAGGTGTTTCTTAAAGTGTCACCTTTCAAGGGAGTTATGAGATTTGGTAAAAAGGGTAAGCTAGCTCCGCGATTTATCGGTCCGTATGAGGTGTTGGAGCGTGTGGGAGAAGTGGCATATAGATTGGCATTACCACCAGCATTAGAAGCGGTCCATCCGACTTTTCATGTCTCTATGCTGAGGAAATATGTTGCAAATCCTGAGCATGTGTTGGCTCCAGAGACGATAGAGATCAGTAATGATTGTTCCTATAAAGAACAACCTGTTAAAATCTTGGATCGTCAAGTGAAACGACTGCGCAACAAAGATGTAGTATCCGTAAAGGTTTTATGGCGTAATCACTCTATTGATGAGTGCACCTGGGAATTGGAGGAAACTGTGAAATCTACATACCCTCATTTGTTTGAATTCTCAGGTATTTTCTAAATTTCGTGGGCGAAATTCTTAAGGGGGGTAGAAGGTATATTTGGAGTGATAGAATGCATAGTATACATAAACATTAACATACATAAGCATTGTCATAACATCATAGTTGTGCATGGCATTCTTGTATTTTTGACTATTGATGCATTTTTGCATTTTGGACTTTGGACTGTTGATATTGCTATTGATTGAGTTATCTGACTGATATCGATTGATTTGACATTGATTGAGTTGCGTAATGACGAGTTGAATGGCAGGTTGATCGAGTTATGTATATTGTTTACATAATATTAATATTGTTATTGGTCGTGATATTTTATTTGGTTTTGGAAATTGTGTCTTAATGTCATAATGAACTTAACAGGAGCAAAGCTGGAATAACCATTAGTGCTTGGTATTGTGTGGTTATGGTCTGGCCAACCATAACAACATGTATCAGGTAGTCGATGCTTTCCAGTTTTGTGTAAAACCGAAGTGATAAGGGTTGTCTTGTGGTTATTTTGTTTTGAAATTTCGAGGACGAAATTTTATTAAGGGGGTAAGATTGTAAAACCCCTCGGTTTTATAATATTTGAATTCGGGGGCAAAATGGTAATTTTGCGCTTGAGGGGCAAAATGGTCATTTTGCACCCTTATATTTTGTTTGAACGTATTTGGGTGATTTGGTGCTCTGTTTGATACTCGGGACGATGTGACGGTCGTTCTGAGTATAATATTGTATTTTTGTGTTCGGGGGCATTTTGGTCATTTAAAATAATTACGGTGCTTAAATGGAATAAAAATATTTTATATATTTTTTTAAATAAATACTGAAATCCATTTTGTGTTAAAATTAGTAAAGAGGGATTTAATTGTGAGTTTTAAGTTTGAGGGGGGTGATTTTTTAATGGTTAAATTAATATTTGAGGTTAATTTAAATAAAATAAATTGAAGTGGGGTTAAAACACAATTTTAGGAAGTGTTTATGATATAAATAGACCCTAATCAGCTAGGTTTAGAGTTTGAGACACTCACAAAATCGGGTATTCAATTTAAGAGAGTTTTAGAACAGAAATCGCAGCACTGTCGTTTTGATCCAGCCGCCCGAGGGAGTCGTTGTCGTTCGGCGAGTGAGCGTCGGTCGTTCGGCGAGCCACGCGAGCGAAGCCTCTTGTCGTTTGGCGTGCTGCGTGCGTCGTTCGGCGTGTGGCCACTGGTTCTCGGCCTGCCGTTTTGCCTGGCTCCAGATTCAGTTTTCAGCGTTTCTTTCATTTTTGAGGTTTTTCATTTATTTCTCTTCAATTCTAATTCGATTTTTTTCCACAATCACATTCTAGGGTGTTTTTAGGTCTGATAAAACATATTTTGCATCGGATTTAAATTTATTTTCTATTTTTAATTAATTTTCAAAGTGGGAAAAATCTGTAAGTGATTTTGATTGATCTAACGGTTTTTGATTTAATTAACATATTTACAGTAATAGATCACGCCTAAAATTTATTGTATCTTTTTCTAGGGTTTCTAAGGGATGCCTGTATATTTATTTTATATTTTTAGGATTTGTATTTTATTTTTAATTAAATTTTGAATTGGTATAATTTGCTGTCTGGAATTACTGAAAATTTCAGAAACTTTGATGAATTTTTATAAATCGTAGGTGATGGGTATAAGTCTGAAATTTTAGTATGTTCTGTATTCAGATGTTATTTACTTATGGTAATTTTTGTAGATCCAGAATCATAATATTTGTTGAGTAAATAAATCATAGACCTGGTCACTACCAGAATGGATCTACTGGTCAGTCCATGTTGGGTTAATTGTTTGAGGGCTTTTTACGTACTGGATATTTATAAAATTTGAGTATGTTGTATTTTATGAAGTAAATTTAATGTTAAAAATATTTGGGGAATTTTTATATAATGTTGTGTATGTATTTATGCATATGTATCTTACTGCCCATTTTAGTAGTTATGGATCGGGCAGTATATCGCAAATCGATTTTGGGGGACTAAATCATTTTGTATGGACCTGAAATTTTGTACGGGGATCTCTGGAAGGGTGAGGGACCTTCTGGAATTTTTCCAAAATTTTTAAACAGCAGGATTAATTTATATGAAATTTCCAAAATTAACCTTATTTCACTAAATACATCGATATTGTGGAAAAAACTAATTTTCGCTTTTGGAAACACTTTGCTACGTTTACATAAGACTTAGGGGTGAATGTTTTTGCATGAGTATGGTCTGAAATTTTAAATTAAATCATGAGTTTGTATGATGGTTGATTAAATGGTCAATTGGTTAGGGAAATGCATTAGGGGTAAAATGGTCATTTTATTGAATAATACTCGATTGACTGTTATTCATGGCATACATGGCATACCTTACACTTCATGTGAGTGAGACGGATTCTGATGAATGATATTTTTGAATCGTATACTTAGGTGATAATCAGGTCGGTCCTCGGGATCAATAGGATCGAGGAGTTTGCTTATCTCAATAAGTCTGCATATCTGGTAAGTTCATGGGTGTGATTTGTTTGTTTGTGATGTGCTGATGTTTGACTAACAAATGTATCTATATATATTAAGCCTTCTTATATAACTATTCTTTCGCTTTGGTATTATATTCCTTCAATACCCGAGCCTTTATATAAATGTTTAGGAGACAGAGAAACGTGCTTGTGAATGCTAATGTTGTGAATATTATGTTGATGAAACTTTTCTTGTGTTGTGTGGTGGTATGTCATACGGGGACGGAGGATCAATTGTGGAAATACTGTTACTGTTATTACATTTGATTATGAGGTTAAAAACCTCCACTGTACTGATATTGATACTGAGGTTGTTATAAGGGTGGATTGTTATTGTTAATTATTACTGATACTGTAACTATTATTACTGATACTGTAACTATTATTGAGGAGGAATAAGGGAGGAAGAATTATTGATATTGGTAGACCCCGACATACTACCTTGATTGAATTAATTGTATTTGAGTTACTTGATATTTATAAACTGCTTATATAGTTGTGTTTCTCTGCCTCACATGAACTTACTGAGCGCCTATATATAACGCTCACACCCCTATAGACTGATTTTGCAGGTTGAGGTCTACTGGTAGCATCAGTTGTCTATTTCATTCTTTCGTTCTTTGGAATTCTAAAGCTAGTAGGTTGTGGAGATGTTTCTTCCTTTATAGATTTCTGGATAACCTAAGGGCAGACTGAGTCTGAACCCGTTTCTTTGTAATAATGAGATTTAAACATTTGACCATTTTCTGTTAGACGGTATTGTTTTGGTATTGAATAATTAGAACACTTTATATATTGTTTTAGACTAATAGTTGAATTTATGAGCATAACTTACGCTATTTTCCTTTAAGGCATGATCTAGCTATTGTTATCTTAGGCTTGTATAGTTACACGTAAGTGTAACTGTACGCCGGTCACGGTCTCTAGTTGGGTCGTGACAGATTTAATTGTGAGTTTTAAGTTTGAGGGGGTGATTTTTAATGGTTAAATTGATATTTGAGGTTAATTTAAATAAAATAAATTAAAGTGGGGTTAAAACACAATTTTAGGAAGTGTTTATGATATAAATAGACCCTAATCAGCTAGGTTTAGGGTTTTAGACACTCACAAAATCGGGTATTCAATTTAAGAGAGTTTTAGAGCAGAATTCGTAGCACCGTCGTTTTGATCCAGCCGCCCAAGGAAGTCATTGTCGTTCGGCGAGTGAGCATCGGTCGTTCGGCGAGCCACGCGAGCGAAGCCTCCTGTCGTTTGGCGAGCTACGTGCGTCGTTCGGCGTGTGGCCACTGGTTCTCGGCCTGCCGTTTTGCCTGGCTCCAGATTCAGTTTTCAACATTTATTTCATTTTTGAGGTTTTTCATTTATTTCTCTTCAATTCTAATTCGATCTTTTTCCACAATCACATTCTAGGGTGTTTTTAGGTCTGATAAAACATATTTTGCATCGGATTTAAATTTATTTTCTATTTTTAATTAATTTTCAAAGTGGGAAAAATCTGTAAGTGATTTTGATAGATCTAACGGTTTTTGATTTAATTAACATACTTACAGTAATAGATCACGCCTAAAATTTATTGTATCTTTTTCTAGGGTTTCTAAGGGATGCCTGTATATTTATTTTATATTTTTAGGATTCGTATTTTATTTTTAATTAAATTTTGAATTTGGTATAATTTGCTGTCTGGATTTACTGAAAATTCCAGAAACTTTGATGAATTTTTATAAATCGTAGGTGATGGGTATAAGTCTGAAATTTTAGTATGTTCTGTATTCAGATGTTATTTACATATGGTAATTTTTGTAGATCCAGAATCATAATATTTTTTGAGTAAATAAATCATAGACCTGGTTACTACCAGAATGGATCTACTGGTCAGTCCATGTTGGGTTAATTGTTTGAGGGTCTTTTACGTACTGGATATTTACAAAATTTGGGTATGTTGTATTTTATGAAGTAAATTTAATGTTAAAAATATTTGGGGAATTTTTATATAATGTTGTGTATGTATTTATGCATATGTATCCTACTGTCTATTTTAGTAGTTATGGATCGGGCAGTATATCGCAAATCGATTTTGGGGGACTAAATCATTTTGTATGGACCTGAAATTTTGTACGGGGGTCTCTGGAAGGGTGAGGGACCTTCTGGAATTTTTCCAAAATTTTTAAACAGCAGGATTAATTTATATGAAATTTCCAAAATTACCCTAATTTCACTAAATACATCGATATTGTGAAAAAAAAAAACTAAATTTCGCTTTTGGAAACACTTTGCTACGTTTACGTAAGACTTAGGGGTGAATATTTTTGCATGAGTATGGTCTGCAATTTTAAATTAAATCATGAGTTTGTATGATGGTTGATTAAATGGTCAATTGGTTAGGAAAATGCATTAGGGGTAAAATGGTCATTTTATTGAATAATACTCGATTGACTATTATTCATGGCATACATGGCATACATTACACTTCATGTGAGTGAGACGGATTCTGATGAATGATATTGTTGAATCGTATACTTAGGTGATAATCAGGTCGGTCCTCGGGATCAATAGGATCGAGGAGTTTGCTTATCTCAATAAGTCTGCATATCAGGTAAGTTCTATGGGTGTATGTGATTATTTGTGTTGTGATTATTTGTGTTGTGCTACTTGCTAACAACTTATATACATATATAAACCCTTCTTATAATATATTATCCTTTCTATATATTCACTAGACTATTCTTTCGAACCCAGCCTCGCATGCTTTAGGAGACAGAGAAACTTGCATGTGATTGTATTTATGTGATAATATTGAATGTGATATTACTTGTGCTGTGTGATGGTGTGTCATGAAGGGGAAGGAGGTTACTGAGGCTTAATGCCTATACTGTTACTGAGGCTTAATGCCTATACTGCTACTGAGGCTTAATGCCTATACTGTTTACTGAGGCTACATGCCTAATTACTGATTACTGTACTGTACTGAGAAGTTATAAGGGCGGATGTGACTGATATGATTACTGTACTGTTTACTGATTGGTGACCCCGACACACCATCTTGTTTGCTTAATTTGTGATTGTATTATATGTACTGCTTATATAACTGTTAGATGTTTCTCTGCCTCTCATAGACTTACTGGGCGTCTATAAAGCGCTCACACCCTTACAGATTGTCTTGCAGGTTTACAGTGATTGCCTTCGTCTATCTTCTTTCTCTTCTTGGCGAAGTCATTTAGATGATTTTTTTAAATGATTATGGAAAATTCAAAAAATTTAAAATTAAATTGATTGATTGATGACATTTTAAATATAAATTATTATAATGAGTTATAACACGCTGACATAATATGTGAAACACGTCTTAAGCTCATTATGTTCAACTATTTAAAAAGATTTTCAAACAAAAATTTTATCTACCAAAATTAAAGTGACTTTATTCACATAAATTAAAATTTGATGACTATAATTATAAAAAAATTAAAAAAAAATTTGATGGCAACAGTGACAAAGCCACTCTTTAAAAAAGAGGAGTAACTCTCTTTAATTTTTTTTAAAATTATATATATATATATATTTTTTTTATTAAAATTTTTAAAATTTGTATTTATTTCCTTCAAAATCTTTAATTATCCCCTTTAAAGCCATTAAAAATTAATATAAAATTAAAAATTTTATTTTTTAATATATTTTAATTTTTTTATTTTAATTTTTTTATTTATATTTTTAATATTTTATCATATAAAAAGTAACTATAATTTTTTTTTTCTTTATCTATAAAAAAATTTTTATATATTAATTTAAAAAAATTATTATTTATATTATTTTTAATATATATAATATTTTTTATTTTTTTTTTCATCAATTCAATTTCTTACTTAGCTCCTGGATGGCAATAAAGTTTTTTTTTTTTTTGAAAGTAGATGGCAATAAAGTTGAACCGAAAACGTAAAAAAAAAAAAAGAGAACAAGAGAAAGAAATAATTAATTAGTCAAGGTAAAGTGTTTTCCATATTGGCAGATGAAGGTAAAGTCACCATCATAAAAGTTGTTGGCAAATGAAGGTAAAGTCACCGTCATAAAAGTTGTAGGATCAATGCAGGCTGTCAAATTAAAAATAAAAGTGATAATTGCACTTGTCGTTAAAAATTTAGGAGAAATTATTAGATTCTTCCCCCACATAGAATTAAAGTGATCCCTAATTTATTTTTCTTTAATATATTTATTACTTTAATGTATAACAAAGAGGAAAAATGATAGATGTGGACATGTGGGCATGTGGCATGCATAACAAAGAGGAAAAATGATAGATATTTTTTCAATTTTATCTTAATTTTAAAATTTTATTAAATTAATATATAAACTTTATTTTATATTATCAATTTATTTAATCTTATTTATTTATATTGAGTTTGAGGATATATTATGATAATTTAACTTTAAATAATATAAATAATTTGATGATAAAAAAATTAAAAAAAATTATTATATTTTTTTTCAATTGATTTTTATAAAATAAATAAAAATTTATATTTTTTATTTTAAATATTAAATATATTTTTACACTATATGCAAAACTTTAGTTTTAGTTATTTTTAAAAAGTAAATAATATTTTTTTATTTTATATATAATTTTTATTGTTTTCATTAATAGAAAAAGATATTAAAAAAATTTTATATTATTAAAAATATAAATTTTTAAAAAGAAATTAAAAAAATTAAATTTTTATTAACCTAAATATAAAATAATATTTTTAATTATGTCATAGAATTAATTGAATCTGATTATACTAAAAAACTATTAATTAATTTGAATTATGTATATAATTAGACATATTTAAATATTTTAATTACTAAGTTCATCTCTTGGCTGAAAATTTAAAGAGAAAATTAAATTATAATAAAAATTTAAAGAGAAAAATAAATTATATGATATTTTTTATGATTTAATAAATATTTTTAAAATTAAAAATTAAAAAATAAAATTAAGATAGAATTGAAAAGATGGTATAAGTTAGAGATAAATATGGTAGTTTTTTTTTATTTTTTTTATATCACCAATTTATTTATATAATTTAAAATCACATCATTGTAGCATGTTAGTAAATTTAAATGAGTAAGCGAGATTGAATATATCTATAACAGAAATCAAATTTCATATATCAAATTAATATAACTTTAAAATTAAAATATAATTAAAAAAGTAATTTAAGTTGATGATAGATAAGATGATTTTTTTTTAAAAAAAAATTGCGCCTTTGGTAAAAAAAAATTTATAATAAATTATATAAATTTAATAAATTTATAAATTAATTATAAATTCTAATAAATTTAATTTTTTTAAAAAATATGATAGACCTTAATTTTTTTAATTTTTCCTAATAATTTTATAAAAAAATCCAAAAAAAAAAGTTAGATAATTAAGCATGTGGCATACTGGTATAGCTATGACCTTTTTATTTTTAAGGTTGTATCCAGAATAATTTTATTTTTTTATTTTAGCTTTTTTAAAAGAAAAAAATAAAATACATTTAGTAATATCACTAAGTTTTCCTAATGACACAAAAAAGTATTTTTACACTAAACACAAAATTTATAAAATATAGTTTTGAGGGTTGTGATTTTAAGAAGACCTTTTATATCAATAAGATTTTTTTTCTATAAATGTCTTTTTTTATAGCATGGTTTTTTTTTTATCCTTTCTTCATAATTTCTATTTTTTTTTATTTTCTATGTGTATTATTTTTCTACAAATCCAGTCATAAAGGTAGTATCACTTGTCTTTTTTTAATATTTTTTTATTTTTAATAATTTTAGTATATTTTAATTATTAATGATAATATCTAATTAATATTACAATCTATCATTGGAATAAACTAATATATTTTTTTTCCTAATAGGTAAATAAAATGACAAGAAAATTTATAAAAGAGTTGTAATATGTAAAACCCTTGGTTTTTGTATGATTTTAAGTCTGGGGGCAAAATGGTAATTTTGCATCTTAGGGGCAAAATAGTCATTTTGTGCCCTTTGAATGTCTTTTTGATACTCGGGGCGACGTGACGGTCTTCTTGAGTATAATATTGTGTTTTTGGCTTCGGGGGGTATTTTGGTCATTTTGGCGGTTGGAAAATTTTCGGGTTTCGTTTTGCTGTTTTTGATGTCATTTTGGTGACCGTGATGTCATTACGGTTATTTTAAGTATATTTTTGCTAGGGTTTGTGTTTCGGAAATTTTTCGGAAATTTATTAATTTTTAATTAAAATAAATTAAATTTGGGGTTAGTTGTAAATTTTTATAAGTTAGTTGGGTGTTTTTTTAAATTTTTAAAGAGTTTTGGGGTGTTTTTAATTAAAATAAATAGTTTTGGGGCAAAAATATAATTTTGGAAAATTATTTTCCTATAACTAGACCTAAAATCTGATGGGGTAGGTTTTTGGGTCTTTTATTTTCGGGTATTTTGAAAAAAGGGAAGAAAATTAGGGTTTTTAGGCAGAAACAGTGCGGCCGTCGTTTTGTCCCTGTGCGCGCGCGTAGCCGGTGTCGTTTGGCGAGGGACTGGCGTCGTTCGGCGTGCGGCGCTCCTGTCGTTCGGCGTGCTGTGGTCCGTCGTTTGGCGCGCTGCGGGCTGGCTCGCCCCTGTCGTTTGGCCAGTGTTCCAGCAGCTCGATTTTTCGAGTTTTTGAGTGTTTTTAAGGTTTTTCTTGATTCCTTTTGCATTATTTCGACTTCCATTTAATTAGTTCATATTAATATCATATTGGTTTGATATTTTTCTTAATTAAATTTGCTAAATACGAATTATTATTTAATTAAAATGATTTTTACAAAATAGGTTAGGTTTTGAGTTTTTTATTGTTTTGATGGATTTTGGTGTTGAATTATATTGATTGGGTTAGTGTGTGGGTTCTGGAACTTGATGAATATATTGAATTGGGGTTTGATTGAATTGATTTGGGCATTAGGGTTTGCGAATAAATTGTTTTCTTTGAATTTTTGGATGAATTAATTCTCTGCTGAAGTGTGATATCAATACAGCATGTTGCTCGATTTTTAATTAAATATTGGAACGTGATAAAAATCTGAAATTTGGATATGTGGCTCGAAATTGAGTCTAGTTTATGAGAAAAATAATTGTTGGGATTTTGGAGCATCGTATATTTCTGGAAAATTCAAGATGCTACTATTGTCTGACAAACTGTGCTGTTGATGAAATTGCATCAACTGTAACTTTTGAAATTCATATTAAAATGTGTAAAATGTTTTTGATTTGATTTTCATATATGTTGAAGCTCTGGAAGTCTAGTTTACAAGAAAAATATGTTGGGTTATGTTTCTGTTTGTGATATTGTTGAAATAATTTGATCTTTCTACTGCTGTCAGTATACCTTGTGAGTTGTATACTGTTTTGAATAAAAATTGGTTGAGAGACTTCTAAGTCTCGAAAAATTATGAAATTTTGGTAGGATGCTTTTCAGATATCAAATTAGCTTCTGGTTGAAAATTATAAATTTTTCATTTACAGGTTAATTGTTTTGAATTTTATAATTTGACACTCGTTATTCAGGTTTATCGGTAAAATTGTATCTTGTGTATTTTGATTATTTAAGTAAGGTATTTGATGAATTTAAATTGTAAGGACTTTTTAATGATGTTTTATATTCTGGAAAGCAAGTTTAAAGGTGTGGTATTATGATGGTTAAGTTATGTTTGGTTGACAAAAAGGTTTAACCTTGTTGTGGAAATTATTGAATTGTGTGCATTCACGTCATGCATTCCCATTTGCACTTGCATACATTTGTAAGGGTGGTTGTTAATTGATGGTTAATGGTTAGGCGGTGGTCCAGCAGCACCTCAGACTTAGGGTGGCGGATTGCTTAGCTGACTGTTAGACCAGGTAAGTTCTATGGGTGTATGTGATTATTTGTGTTGTGATTATTTGTGTTGTGCTACTTGCTAACAACTTATATACATATATAAACCCTTTTTATATATATTATCCTTTCTATATATTCACTATACTATTCTTTCGAACCCAGCCTCGCATGCTTTAGGAGACAGAGAAACTTGCATGTGATTGTATTTATGTGATAATATTGAATGTGATATTACTTGTGCTGTGTGATGGTGTGTCATGAAGGGGAAGGAGGTTACTGAGGCTTAATGCCTATACTGTTACTGAGGCTTAATGCCTATACTGCTACTGAGGCTTAATGCCTATACTGTTTACTGAGGCTACATGCCTAATTACTGATTACTGTACTGTACTGAGAAGTTATAAGGGCGGATGTGACTGATATGATTATTGTACTGTTTACTGATTGGTGACCCCGACACACCATCTTGTTTGCTTAATTTGTGATTGTATTATATGTACTGCTTATATAACTGTTAGATGTTTCTCTGCCTCTCATAGACTTACTGGGCGTCTATAAAGCGCTCACACCCTTACAGATTGTCTTGCAGGTTTACAGTGATTGCCTTCGTCTATCTTCTTTCTCTTCTTGGCGAAGTCGATCAGGTTTTCGTTTGTGTTTTTGGTCCTTCTGCTTAGAGATTTCTGGATATTGAACTTTTGGGCGGATTGATTCCGAATCCCTTTTTTGTGTAATAAGTAGAACTTGTCTGCATTAGATTTCCCGAATGATTTTATTGTGATTTGATTATATTGATGGACTGCATTTGAACTAGCATTGAGGATTATATAAGTATTGAACTGTTTTGCACTTAGACTGTTATGAATGTTTTTATAGGCTTATGTGGTCGGACTTCGGTTTGGCTGCATGCCGGTCATGGCCCCCGGGTTGGGTCGTGACAAAAGTGGTATCAGAGCAGGGTTAGATTCAGTCACACTTAAAATTTGTCTAGTTGTATCTGGAAATCATTAGGAAAAATTCTTTCTGTGTTTCTTTTGCTTCCGCGTTAACCGATATGTTTATACTAATATCAGGAGTTATGTCTCAAAGAAGTACTGGAATTTGGATAGGGGGAGGTTCCTCTGGTGCTGGAACTTCTGGAACTGCAGGGGGTGCTAATCTGCCTCCACGTAGACGTGGGAGACCTCCTAGTGTTGCAGCAGGGAATGTTAATACTGCAGGAGTTGTGCCTGATCCTCAGCCACCTACTCTTGGGAATAATCCTGTACCTGAGGCTGCACCGGCTGCTGCAGAGGGTCAGGAGCAATTTATGACTACTATGATGACCATGGGTAGATCTATGGAGACTCTTGCTAATGGAATTGCTCAGTTGGTGCAGAATATGAATCAGAATGCTGGGCAAGCCAATGATCAGCCACCTACTGTTGAACCCCAGTATGTGAGGTTAAACGAGTTTATCAGAGTGAACCCACCTACATTCTCCAACTCTGCTACTGAGGATCCGGTATACTTCATCAATGAGGTACGTCGGATTTGTTTAGCTCTCAACTGTACTGATGATAGATCTATAGAGTTGGCAGACCATCAGTTAAAGAGGTCAGCTCAGGTGTGGTTCGATGATGAGATTAGAGATAGGGTTCATTTCTGGGATGAGTTTAGGGACTTGTTCATGCAGAATTTCATACCTGAGAATGTTATGTGGCAAAAAGGCCAAGAGTTTGAGAGGTTGAAGCAAGGTGATAGATCCATAGCTGAGTACTATGAGAAGTTTCAGGATCTGCGGCAGTATGCTACACACTTGATTCAGGATGAGGCTCGGATGACTCGCAGATTCGTGGAGGGACTGAATAATAAGTATTATGGTTTTGTTGCTAGCCATAACTACACTGAGTTGCATTTGGCTAGGAACACAGCTCTGGGGTTGGAAAACAGAGGTAAGACTGACAGGACTGAGGATACTACTGATGTTAGTAGGAAGAGAAGTAGACCTAATGATTTGCATGGCTACCAAGGACAGAACAGAGATCAGAGAGGTAATAATAGAGATGGTCAGCAACAGACTTACCGATTGCAGAATCATAATCAGGGGCATCCTGTTTGTAGGTTTTGTGGTAACCGTCATCCAGGAGACTGCTGGAGACAGATGGGAGCATGTTTAGGTTATGGACAGATGGATCACCAGGTGAAGGATTGTCCTAATTCTCGGCGTGGTCAGAATCAAGGAGGGCAGCAGAATTATGTGAGACCAGCAGGGAATCAGGGTAACAACAACCGTGGCAACGGTAATGGTAACGGCAATGGTAATGGCAGAGGTAATGGTGGTCGAGGTTATAATGGAGGCCGGGGTAATCAGAATGGTAGACGACAGAATGGAGGTTATCAAGGCTACCAAGGTCAGCAGAATCAGGGTTATCACCAGAATAATCAGCAGCAGAATGTTGTACCCGCTTTGCCAGCAGGTCAGAACAATGCTCAGAATCAGAACCAAGGCCAGAATCAGAACCAGAACTATGCTCGGGTATTTAATCTTAATGCTCAGTAAGCTCGGGCTGATAATAATGTGGTGCAAGGTACACTCTCTATATGTTCATTTGATGCACATGTTCTTATTGACCCTGGAGCTACTCATTCATTCATATCACCTAGCTTTGCATCTAGATTATCTAGATCACATGAACTTTTAGCTGAGCCTTTGTTTGTTCATACACCACTGGGGGATGAGATAGAGACGGTGGATGTTTATAGTAATTGTATGGTCAGAGTTGAGGATGCGGATTTAGCTGCAAATTTGATTGTCCTATCTGTGTTGGAATTTGATGTGATATTGGGAATGGATTGGTTAGCTTGTCATGGAGCTAATGTTGACTGTAGGGCTAAGATAGTCCGATTTGATTATGAAGAAGGTAAGTCGGTGACATTCCATGGTTCCAAGACCATTGGTCCTTGTCAGATGATTTCTGCTTTGGGAGCTAGAAGGTTGTTGCGTAAAGGCTGTGATGCCTATCTTGTATCTATTCGGGATGTGCAAAAAGAAGAAGTTAAACCAGAAGACGTCCCTATAGTGCAAGATTTTGTGGATGTTTTTCCTGAGGATTTGCCTGGGTTACCTCCTGATAGAGAGATTGAGTTTTCTATTGATCTTGTACCCGGCACAAATCCTATCTCTATGCCACCTTATAGAATGGCACCGGCAGAGCTTAAAGAGTTGAGGGAGCAGCTGAATGATTTGTTACAGAAGGGGTACATCCGACCGAGTACTTCACCTTGGGGAGCTCCGGTTCTTTTCGTGAGAAAGAAAGATGGTTCCATGAGGTTGTGTATTGATTATCGGCAGCTAAACAAGGTGACGGTCAAGAACAGATATCCATTACCGAGGATTGATGATTTGTTTGATCAGTTGCAAGGGGCGAAGTTTTTCTCTAAGATTGATCTTCGGTCTGGTTATCATCAGTTAAGGGTACGAGAGAGTGACATACCTAAAACTGCTTTTCGTTCAAGGTATGGTCATTATGAGTTTCTGGTAATGTCTTTTGGACTTACCAACGCCCCTGCTGCTTTTATGGACTTGATGAATAGGGTGTTTAGTCCATATCTTGATCGGTTTGTTGTGGTGTTCATTGTTGATATTTTGGTGTATTCCAAGACTAAAGAAGAGCATGAGGAACATTTGAAGCTGGTGTTGCAAACTCTGAGGGAACATAAACTTTATGCCAAGTTTTCGAAATGTGAATTCTGGTTGGATAAAGTTGTGTTCTTGGGTCATGTTATATCTTTTGAGGGTGTTCAGGTTGATCCAAAGAAGATTGAGGCAGTCATGGATTGGCCAAGACCAAAGACAGTTACAGAGATACGAAGTTTCTTGGGTTTGGCTGGTTATTACAAAAGATTTGTTAGAGATTTTTCTCGACTTGCAGCACCTTTGACTAAACTCACTCGCAAGGGTGTTAAGTTTGTTTGGGATGATGCTTGTGAGGAGAGTTTTAACCTTCTGAAAGAAAGGTTGACATCTGCACCTGTACTTGTTCTGCCGGAGGGCAATGAAGGCTATGCTGTTTACTGTGATGCATATGGTATTGGTTTGGGATGTGTGTTGATGCAACATGGTAGGGTGGTTGCTTATGCTTCAAGACAGTTGAAAAAGCATGAAGTTAATTATCCTACACACGATCTGGAGATGGCTGCTGTTGTGTTTGCACTAAAGATCTGGAGGCATTATCTGTATGGTGTTACATGTGAGATTTTTACTAACCATAAGAATCTCAAATATGTTTACTCGCAGAGGGATCTGAACTTGAGGCAGAGGAGATGGATAGAGTTTCTGGAAGATTATGATTATAATATTCAGTACCATTATGGGAAAGCAAATGTTGTGGCAGACGCTTTGAGTCGCAAGTCTATGGGGAGTTTGTCACATATTTGTTTAACGAGGAGGTCCTTGATTTCTGAGATTCACCAATTACTTGATGAGGGTTGGACATTTAATATGTCTGACAAGGGAGTTGTGAATGGTAGAGGGATGTTTCTTGCTAGTTTGGCTGTGAAGCCAAATTTTCTCGACAGAATTATTTCTGAGCAAAGTAAGGATGCGGACTTGGAAATTTTACGACAGAAAGTCTTAGCCGGTGAGAACAAGGAGTTTGTTATAGATGATAAAGGTGTTTTGAAGTTTGGTACTAGGGTGTGTGTTCCTAAGGTAGATAATTTGAAGACTGATATCCTTAAGGATGCACATTTCTCTAGGTACACAGTTCACCCAGGTTCCACCAAGATGTATCGGGATTTAAAGCAGTTGTACTGGTGGAAAGGGATGAAGAATGATGTTGCACAGTTTGTTTCTCAATGCTTATCTTGTCAGCAAGTTAAGTATGAGCATCATAAGCCTGCGGGATTGCTTAAGGAGTTACCACTGCCTGAGTGGAAATGGGAGAGAATCAATATGGATTTTGTTGTCGGTTTGCCTAAAGCTCCTGGTGGGCATGATTCGATCTGGGTTATTGTTGACAGATTGACTAAGTCCGCTCATTTTCTTCCAGTAAATACTAAGTACACAGTGTAGCAGTATGCCAAACTGTACCTCAATAGGATTGTGAGTCTTCATGGGGTTCCAGTTTCTATAGTTTCTGATAGAGGACCACAATTTACTTCTAGATTTTGGCAGAAGCTTCAGGAAGGTTTGGGAACTAATCTTCATTTCAGCACTGCTTTTCATCCTCAGACAGATGGTTTGTCGGAGAGGACTATTCAGACTTTGGAAGATATGCTGCGATTGTGTGTTCTTGATTTTGGTGGTAGTTGGGCAGATCATCTTCCTTTGGTAGAGTTTGCCTACAATAACAGTTATCAGGCTAGTATTGGTATGGCTCCATTTGAAGCTCTGTATGGCAGAAGGTGTAGGACTCCATTATATTGGGAGGAGGTTGGTGAGCGTCGAATTGAGGGTCCTGAACTTTTGCAATACAGTGCTGAGGTTGTACCAGTGATTCAAGACCGTATTCGGACTGCTTTTAGTAGACAAAAGAGCTATGCTGATTTGAAAAGAAGAAATCTGGAATTTGCTGTCGGGGATAGAGTGTTTCTGAAGGTTTCACCTTTCAAGGGTGTTATGAGGTTTGGTAAGAAGGGAAAATTAGCTCCTCGGTATGTTGGTCCATTTGAAATTCTGGAGAGGATTGGTGATGTTGCTTATAAGCTTGATTTACCACCTCAGATGGCTTCTGTGCATCCGACATTTCATATCTCGATGTTGAGAAAGTATGTACCTAGTCCTGATCATGTGCTAGCTCCGGACACCGTTGAGATTAGTGATGATTGTTCTTATGAGGAGCAGCCAATGGCTATTCTGGACCATCAGGTCAAGCGGTTGCGTTCTAAGGATGTAGCTTCTGTGAAAGTCCTTTGGCGCAATCATTCTGTTGAAGAATGCACCTGGGAAGCCGAAGAGCTTATGAAAGCTAAATATCCCTATCTGTTTGAGTCTTCAGGTATGTTTTAGATTTCGAGATCGAAATCGTTTTAAGGGGGTTAGACTGTAATATTCTTCAGTTTTAGTGTTAGAGCACTTGCATACCAGCATAACATCATACTCATACATCGCATGATATTGTTTGTGACTGATGATTGACAATTGTATGCAATGGATCTTATTGAAAAGGTGTATGTGTAATGATGTTGTACTCGATTGATTGGCACTGATATTGACTGGGTTGAGCGCTAAGCGCTATTCATTGATTTGTTTTGGTTATCTAAAAATTAGTTTTTATTTAATGAACTTTAAATGGATCAAACCTGGAATGGTCATTAGTGCTTGGTATCTTGTGGTTATGGCCTGATCAACCATAACGACACATACTAAGTAGACGATACCATCCGGATTTGTGTATAACTATTGTAATGACAGTTTTTGATGGATAATGATTATGTTGGGTTCAATTGCGTGGACGCAATTACTTTAAGGGGGTTAGATTGTAAAACCCTTGGTTTTTGTATGATTTTAAGTCTGGGGGCAAAATAGTCATTTTGTGCCCTTTGAATGTCTTTTTGATACTCGGGGCGACGTGACTGTCGTCTTGAGTATAATATTGTGTTTTTGGCTTCGGGGGGTATTTTGGTCATTTTGGCGGTTGAAAAATTTTCGGGTTTCGTTTTGCTGTTTTTGATGTCATTTTGGTGACCGTGATGTCGTTACGGTTATTTTAAGTATAATTTTGCTAGGGTTTGTGTTTCAGAAATTTTTCAGAAATTTATTAATTTTTAATTAAAATAAATTAAATAAATTAAATAAATTAAATTTGGGGTTAGTTGTAAATTTTTATAAGTTAGTTGGGTGTTTTTTTGAATTTTTAAAGAGTTTTGGGGTGTTTTTAATTAAAATAAATAGTTTTGGGGCAAAAATATAATTTTGAAAAATTATTTTCCTATAAATAGACCTAAAATCTGATGGGGTAGGGTTTTAGGTCTTTTATTTTCGGGTATTTTGAAAAAAGGGAAGAAAATTAGGGTTTTTAGGCAGAAACAGTGCGGCCGTCGTTTTGTCCCTGTGCGCGCGCGTAGCCGGTGTCGTTTGGCGAGGGACTGGCGTCGTTCGGCGTGCGGCGCTCCTGTCGTTCGGCGTGCTGTGGTCCGTCGTTTGGCGCGCTGCGGGCTGGCTCGCCCCTGTCGTTTGGCCAGTGTTCCAGCAGCTCGATTTTTCGAGTTTTTGAGTGTTTTTAAGGTTTTTCTTGATTCCTTTTGCATTATTTCGACTTCCATTTAATTAGTTCATATTAATATCATATTGGTTTGATATTTTTCTTAATTAAATTTGCTAAATACGAATTATTATTTAATTAAAATGATTTTTACAAAATAGGTTAGGTTTTGAGTTTTTTATTGTTTTGATGGATTTTGGTGTTGAATTATATTGATTGGGTTAGTGTGTGGGTTCTGGAACTTGATGAATATATTGAATTGGGGTTTGATTGAATTGATTTGGGCATTAGGGTTTGCGAATAAATTGTTTTCTTTGAATTTTTGGATGAATTAATTCTCTGCTGAAGTGTGATATCAGTACAGCATGTTGCTCGATTTTTAATTAAATATTGGAACGTGATAAAAATCTGAAATTTGGATATGTGGCTAGAAATTGAGTCTAGTTTATGAGAAAAATAATTGTTGGGATTTTGGAGCATCGTATATTTCTGGAAAATTCAAGTTTGCTACTGTTGTCTGACAAACTGTGTTGTTGATGCAATTGCATCAACTGTAAATTTTGAAATTCATATTAAAATGTGTAAAAATGTTTTTGATTTGATTTTCATATATGTTGAAGCTCTGGAAGTCTAGTTTACAAGAAAAATATGTTGGGTTATGTTTCTGTTTGTGATATTGTTGAAATAATTTGATCTTTCTACTGCTGTCAGTATACCTTGTGAGTTGTATACTGTTTTGAATAAAAATTGGTTGAGAGACTTCTAAGTCTCGAAAAATTATGAAATTTTGGTAGGATGCTTTTCAGATATCAAATTAGCTTCTGGTTGAAAATTATAAATTTTTCATTTACAGGTTAATTGTTTTGAATTTTATAATTTGACACTCGTTATTCAGGTTTATCGGTAAAATTGTATCTTGTGTATTTTGATTATTTAAGTAAGGTATTTGATGAATTTAAATTGTAAGGACTTTTTAATGATGTTTTATATTCTGGAAAGCAAGTTTAAAGGTGTGATATTATGATGGTTAAGTTATGTTTGGTTGACAAAAAGGTTTAACCTTGTTGTGGAAATTATTGAATTGTGTGCATTCACGTCATGCATTCCCATTTGCACTTGCATACATTTGTAAGGGTGGTTGTTAATTGATGGTTAATGGTTAGGCGGTGGTCCAGCAGCACCTCAGACTTAGGGTGGTGAATTGCTTAGCTGACTGTTAGACCAGGTAAGTTCTATGGGTGTATGTGATTATTTGTGTTGTGATTATTTGTGTTGTGCTACTTGCTAACAACTTATATACATATATAAACCCTTTTTATATATATTATCCTTTCTATATATTCACTATACTATTCTTTCGAACCCAGCCTCGCATGCTTTAGGAGACAGAGAAACTTGCATGTGATTGTATTTATGTGATAATATTGAATGTGATATTACTTGTGCTGTGTGATGGTGTGTCATGAAGGGGAAGGAGGTTACTGAGGCTTAATGCCTATACTGTTACTGAGGCTTAATGCCTATACTGCTACTGAGGCTTAATGTCTATACTGTTTACTGAGGCTACATGCCTAATTTACTGATTACTGTACTGTACTGAGAAGTTATAAGGGCGGATGTGACTGATATGATTACTGTACTGTTTACTGATTGGTGACCCCGACACACCATCTTGTTTGCTTAATTTGTGATTGTATTATATGTACTGCTTATATAACTGTTAGATGTTTCTCTGCCTCTCATAGACTTACTGGGCGTCTATAAAGCGCTCACACCCTTACAGATTGTCTTGCAGGTTTACAGTGATTGCCTTCGTCTATCTTCTTTCTCTTCTTGGCGAAGTCGATCAGGTTTTCGTTTGTGTTTTTGGTCCTTCTGCTTAGAGATTTCCGGATATTGAACTTTTGGGCGGATTGATTCCGAATCCCTTTTTGTGTAATAAGTAGAACTTGTCTGCATTAGATTTTCCGAATGATTTTATTGTGATTTGATTATATTGATGGACTGCATTTGAACTAGCATTGAGGATTATATAAGTATTGAATTGTTTTGCACTTAGACTGTTATGAATGTTTTTATAGGCTTATGTGGTCGGACTTCGGTTTGGCTGCATGCCGGTCATGGCCCCCGGGTTGGGTCGTGACATAATGGTTATGAGAAGTTTTGTATCATAAATACTGATATATTTTTTATGATTTAATAAATATTTTTAAAATTAAAAATTAAAAATTAAAATTCAGATAGAATTGAAAAGGTGGTATAAGTTGGAGATAAATATGATAGTTTTTTTTTTATTTTTTTTCATATCATCAATTCATTTATATAATTTAAAATCACATCATTATCACATGTTAGTAAATTTAAATAAGCAAGCGAGATTAGATATATCTATAACATAAATCAAATTTCATATATTAAATTGATACAACTTTAAAATTAAGATATAATTGAAAAAGTGATTTAAGTTAATGATAGATAAGGTGATTTTTCTAAAAAAAAAAAATTATGCCTTTGTTAAAAAATTTTCATAATAAATTTATAAATTAATCATAAATTCTAGTAAATTTAAAAAAAAATTAAAAATACGATAGACCTTAATTTTTTTAATTTTTCCTAATAATTTTATAAAAAAATCTAAAAAAAAAGTTAGAGGATTAAGCATGTGGCATACTGGTATAGCTAAGACCTTTTGATACTTAAGGTTGTATCCAGAATGATTTTATTTTTTTTTATTTTAGCTTTTTAAAAGAAAAAATAAAATACATTTAGTAATATCACTGAGTTTTTCTAATGACACAAAACCTATTTTTACACTAAATACAAAATTTATAAAATATAGTTTTGAAGGTTGTGATTTTAAGAAGACATTTTATATCAATAAGATTTTTTTTTTCTATAAATGTCTTTTTTTATAGCATGATTTTTTTATCCTTTCTTCATAATTTATTCATTTTTTTCTTTCTATTTTTTTATATTTTCTATGTGTATTATTTTTCTACAAATCTAGTTATAAAGGTAATATCGCTTGTCTTTTTTTAATATTTTTTTATTTTTAATAATTTTAATATATTTTAATTATTAACGATAATATTTAATTAATATTATAATCTATCATTGGAATAAACTAATATATTTTTTTCTTAATAGGTAAATAAAATGACAAGAAAATTTATAAAAGAATTGTAATGGGCATGAGAAGTTCTGTATCATAAATACTGATATAGCTGTTATAATGATTAATTTTCATTAGTAATAAGCTCTTTTACCTTATGCTAATATAAAAGGTTGAAAAAATTACCAACGCAATCTAACAATGTATTAAGTGTTGGTATATTTTTTAAATAAATTGCCAATAATTTTTTTATGTGTTACCACTGTTAATTATTTACTTACACTTTTAAATTTATAGGTATATATTATACGAATTTCAATATAATTTTTCTAACGTTTTATAAAGGTGTTGAGAAGTTTATTTTAGTGTCAATAGTTCCTTATACCAATCTAAAGCGTGGACAACATTATGTATACTTTTTTAATATGTAGTCATTAATCTTTATATATTTTAGTTATATTTACAATATATTTTTATAGCATTACCAAAGCTTTTTTTGAAGTGTTGGAATATTTTAATATCTAATTATTACTAAGTTCTTCAATTAAAAATAAATAAAATGATAATTCTCATGGAGAGTGGGAAGATATACATAAAAATAAAAAAAAGTAATGAAATATTTAATTGTAGAAAGATAAATATGTTGAATATTACAAATTGTGTTTGTATATGTATAATTAAAAATATGATATAGTATTTAAAAATATAAAATAGACTTTTAAAAATATAAAATATAAATTGAAAATAATTTTTAATTTAAAAAACAAAAAAAAAACTAAAAATCTATGACCTAAACCAACACAATCTTACTAAATGACCACATTTATAGATTTAGCACTTGGAGAATTCGACTAGGTTTAAAGAGTTATTATCATTATTTTTGGCATTTTATATACGTCTTTAGTTTTATGTTATTTTCAAGAATGATTTTCTTTCCACGGGTTTCAAGTTAAAAATTAAAATTGTAGGCCAAATGGGTTAAAGAGTTGTGAATTAGGTAATATATCATTCAAATAAACTAATATATTTTTTTTAGTAAGTGAACAAATTGGTAAAAAAATATTATAAAAAGAAAATTGTAAGGAATATGAGAAGCTATATATCATCTATGTTGGTATAACGGTTATAAAAGTTAATTCTCATCTTGTTATTAAAACCCTTCAATGAAAAAAAATGAATAAAATAATAAAAAAGAATAATTCTAATGAACTATTTTGTGCATAAAGATAAAAAAAACTTTCAAAAAGTAATATTTGTTATAAATAAATGAATGTCTATCGGGTCCCACAGTCTATACATGTATTAGGGTTTCTACTCTATAAATAGAGGAGTTCCCCATCAGTTTAAGACTACGCTCATATCTCTTAGTCTATATTCTTCTTATCCTCTTCTCTCTTGTCTCTTGCCTCTTCCTTTATTTTTCAACAATATTTCATGTCTTAGTTAGAACTAGAAAATGTTTAAAGGAAAAAATAAAATCTTTTATCTTATGCAATTGTTGTCCAAACGCCAATGAATATCAAGCCAGTGGGATATAAATGGGTTTTTGTACGAAAGCAAAATGAAACTAATGAAATTGTGAGATACAAAGCAAGACTTGTTGCCCAAGGTTTTTCACAAAAACCTGGCATTGACTATGAGAATACATATTCTCCTGTGGTGGATGTAATTACACTAAGATATTTAATAAGTTTGGCAATTCATGAAAGTCTTGAAATGCATTTAATGGATGTTGTGACTGCCTATCTGTATGGCTCAGTTGACAAAGATATCTATATGAAAGTTCCTGAAGGATTTAAGTTGCCTGAAGCACAAAAGTTAAATTCTCGAGAAGTTTATTCCATTAAGTTGAATAAAGCTCTCTATGGATTAAAACAATCTGGGCGAATGTGGTATAATCGTCTTAGTGAATATTTAATGAAAGAGGGCTATAAAAATGATGCTATATGTCCATGTGTTTTTATCAAAAGATTTGGATCCGAATTTACCATTGTTGCTGTCTATGTTGATGATCTAAATATCATTGGAACTTCAGAAGAGATATCTAAAACTGTGAATTTATTGAAAAAAGAATTTGAAATGAAAGATCTCGGAAAGACAAAGTTTTGTCTTGGCTTGCAAATTGAGCATATTGCAGATGGTATTTTAGTCCATCAATCCACATATATAGCCAAGGTGTTAAAGCGGTTTTATATGGACAAAGCACATCCATTAAATTTTCCAATGGTTGTAAGGTCGGTTGATGAGAAAAAAGATCCTTTTCGACCTCGAGAAGATGATGAAGAACTTCTTGGTCCAGAAGTATCATATCTTAGTGCAATAGGAGCATTGACATATCTTGCTAGTCATACTCGACCTGATATAGCATTTGCAGTAAACTTATTAGCAAGATATAGTTCTTCACCAACACGAAGACATTGGAATGGAGTTAAACATATTCTTCGATATCTTCGTGGTACAATGGACTTGGGTTTATTTTATGCTAACACATCAAAGTCAGTTTTGATTAGTTATGCAGATGCAGGATATTTATCAGATCCACATAATGGTAGATCTCAAATAGGTTACTTATTTACATGTGGAGGTACAGCTATATCATGGCGATCTACAAAACAGACTATTGTGCTACTTCTTCTAACAATGCAGAGATTTTGGCCATCCATGAAGCAAGTCGAGAATGTGTTTGGTTGAGATCAGTAATTCAATATGTTCGAGGTACATGTGGTCAACATCCTCAAAAAGAACTCCCAACAGTTTTTATATGAAGATAATGCTGCATGTATACACCAGTTAAAGGAAGGATTTATTAAAGGGGATAGAACAAAGCATATTTCACCAAAATTCTTCTTCACTCATGATCTTCAAAAGAATGGTGATATTGATGTTCAACAAATTCGCTCAAGTGACAATCTTGCTATGGATGCTACACAAACTTTAGTGGAAAAAGAAAATCGAGATTTGTGTATTGCTGATAGTGCATCAACGCACACGATTCTTAAAGATAGAAAATACTTTTCCCAATTGAAAATGGGAGAAGAATTTGTTCATACTATATCTGGAAGGAAAAGAATTATTAAAGGCTCTGGAAGAGCAAGTATAATACTTCCAAGGGGAACGATTATTAATATTAATGGTGCATTATATTCCCCATTGTCTCATAGAAATTTATTAAGTTTTAAAGATATTCGCCTAAATGGATATCATATTGAGACAAAAGATATGGATACTAAAGAATTTCTTTGTATTACAAGTACCATATCAAACAAAAAATGTGTATTAGAGGAACTACCTGCAATTTCCTCTGGTTTATACTATACTTGTATTCGCACAATTGAAATTAATATGGTTGTAAACCAGAAGTTTACAAATCCAAGTGCATTTATCATTTGGCATGATCGATTAGGTCATCCTGGATCAATAATGATGCGAAAAATTATAGAATCTTCATGTGGACATCCATTGAAGAACCAAAAGATTCTTCAATCAAATGAATTTTTTTGTCCAGCTTGTTCTCAAAGGAAGTTGATTATTAGGCCATCGCCTAGTAAAATTCAAATTGAATTACCAGCGTTTTTAGAACCCATACATGGAGATGTTTGTGGACCAATTCATCCACCTTGTGGACCATTTAGATATTTTATGGTCCTTATTGATGCATCCTCAAGATGGTCACATGTTTGCTTATTATCAACTCGAAATTTGGCATTTTCGAGATTGCTTGCTCAAATAATTTGTTTAAGAGCTCAATTTCCAGATTATTCTATTAAAACAATTCGTTTGGATAATGCTGGTGAATTTACATCTCAAGCCTTTAATGATTACTGCATGTCAATTGGAATTAAAGTTGAACATCCTGTTGCTCATGTTCACACTCAAAATGGTATGGCAGAATCATTCATTAAAAGATTGCAATTAATTGCAAGGCCATTACTGATGAAAACAAAACTTCCTGTTTCTGCTTAGGGACATGCTATATTACATGCAGCATCACTTATTCGCATCAGGCCAACAAATTATCATAAATTTTCCCCTCTACAATTGGTTTTGGGTCAGGAACCAAATCTTTCCCATCTTCGAATTTTTGGATGTGTGGTTTATGTTCCAATTGCTCCACCACAACGCACAAAGATGGGCCCTCAAAGGAGGTTAGGGATATATGTTGGGTATGAATCTCCATCAATAATTAAATATTTAGAGCCTTTAACTGGAGATTTATTTACGGCTAGATTTGCTGATTGTCATTTTGATGAGTCAGCTTTCCCAGCATTAGGGGGACAAAATAAACAGTTGGAAAAACAGATTAGTTGGAAAGAATTATCTTTATCTCATATGGATCCTCGCACTGGGCAATGTGAATTAGAAGTTCAAAAGATAATTCATTTACAAAATGTAGCAAATCAATTGCCAGATTCATTTACTGATCCAAAAAGAGTAACTAAATCTTATGTTCCAGCTGAAAATGCTCCTGTTAGAATTGTAGTCCCTGAAGGATAAGTTGCCCAAGCTAGTGAGTCTATTGCACACCAAAAACGTGGTAGACCAATCGGTTCCAAGGATAAAAATCCTAAAAAAAGAAAAGGAGCGAATATTCAAAATGACCAAATTTCTGGAGAAAATGCTCTTGAAGAGCAATTTTTTGAGAAGACACTTGACATTATGGAAAAGTTTCCAGAAGAAACTCAGGTACCTGAAAATATTGAAAATGATGAGATCTCAATAAATTATATCGTGTTTGGTCAAAAATGGAATAGAAGCCAAGTAAACGTCGACAAAATATTTGCATACAATATAGCGCTAGATATTGTAAAAGAAGATGAGGATCTTGAACCTAAGTCTATTGATGAATGTAGACGCAGAATTGATTGGCCAAAATGGAAAGATGCAATTGAGGTTGAATTGAAATCCCTTGAAAAGCGTAAAGTTTTTGGACCTGTTGTCCAAACGCCAATGAATATCAAGCCAGTGGGATATAAATGGGTTTTTGTACGAAAGCGAAATGAAACTAATGAAATTGTGAGATACAAAGCAAGACTTGTTGCCCAAGGTTTTTCACAAAAACCTGGCATTGACTATGAGAATACATATTCTCCTGTGGTGGATATAATTACACTAAGATATTTAATAAGTTTGGCAATTCATGAAAGTCTTGAAATGCATTTAATGGATGTTGTGACTGCCTATCTGTATGGCTCAGTTGACAAAGATATATATATGAAAGTTCCTGAAGGATTTAAGTTGCCTGAAGCACAAAAGTTAAATTCTCGAGAAGTTTATTCCATTAAGTTGAATAAAGCTCTCTATGGATTAAAACAATCTGGGCGAATGTGGTATAATCGTCTTAGTGAATATTTAATGAAAGAGGGCTATAAAAATGATGCTATATGTCCATGTGTTTTTATCAAAAGATTTCGATCCTGATTTACCATTGTTGCTATCTATGTTGATGATCTAAATATCATTGGAACTTCAGAAGAGATATCTAAAACTGTGGATTTATTGAAAAAAAAATTTGAAATGAAAGATCTCGGAAAGACAAAGTTTTGTCTTGGCTTGCAAATTGAGCATATTGCAGATAGTATTTTAGTCCATCAATCCACATATATAGCCAAGGTGTTAAAGCGGTTTTATATGGACAAAGCACATCCATTAAATTCTCCAATGGTTATAAGGTCGCTTGATGAGAAAAAAGATCCTTTTCAACCTCGAGAAGATGATGAAGAACTTCTTGGTCCAGAAGTACCATATCCTCGTGCAATAGGAGCATTGACATATCTTGCTAGTCATACTCGACCTGATATAGCATTTGCAGTAAACTTATTAGCAAGATATAGTTCTTCACCAACACGAAGACATTGGAATGGAGTTAAACATATTCTTCGATATCTTCGTGGTACAATGGACTTGGGTTTATTTTATGCTAACACATCAAAGTCAGTTTTGATTGGTTATACAGATGCAGAATATTTATCAGATCCACATAATTGTAGATCTCAAACATGTTACTTATTTACATGTGGAGGTACAGCTATATCATGGCGATCTACAAAACAGACTATTGCTGCTACTTCTTCTAACCATGCAGAGATTTTGGCCATCCATGAAGCAAGTCGAGAATGTGTTTGGTTGAGATCGGTAATTCAATATGTTTGAGGTACATGTGGTCAACATCCTCAAAAAGAACTCCCAACAGTTTTATATGAAGATAATGCTGCATGTATACACCAGTTAAAGGAAGGATTTATTAAAGGGGATAGAACAAAGCATATTTCACCAAAATTCTTCTTCACTCACGATCTTCAAAAGAATGGTGATATTGATGTTCAACAAATTCGCTGAAGTGACAATCTTGCCGATTTATTCACGAAGTCACTTCCTACAACAAGTTTTGAGAAATTGGTGTACAAAATCGCAATGCGCAGACTCAAAGATCTCAAGTAATGTCTTCATGAGGGGGAGTAGAATACGCACTGCACTCTTTTTCCCTTTCAAGGTTTTTATCCCATTGGGTTTTTCCTTGTAAAGGTTTTTAATGAGGCAGTATGTTATCTTGTATTCATGTAGTTAGTAATATTTTTATGAATATTTTTAAGACATTCAAGGGGGAGTGTTATAAATAAATGAATGTTTATTAGGTCCCACAGTCCGTACATGTATTAGGGTTTCTACTCTATAAATAGAGGAGTTCCCCATCAGTTTAATACTACGCTCATATCTCTTAGTCTATATTCTTCTTGTCCTCTTCTCTCTTGTCTCTTGCCTCTTCCTTTATTTTTCAACACGTTATCAGCACGATTGCTTTGGTTTAAGGTTGCTTCGGTGTAAGGTAATCTCATGGTTGTGAATAATTCTTTTAAACTTACTTTGTGTTTTAATCGGCATGATATAATTTTTTTTTTGCATTGGATCTGGGATGAGATTTCGATTCGTTTCTCAATGTTAATGTTTCTTATGCCAATTCGTTTTCAATTTTAATGATTACCCATTATCCAAAGATTATTATATCAGTATGATTATATACATCATATTTTATTATTATTATTGTTACTTTGTAATCAATTCCACGTTATATTGGATAGAAATCCAATTTGTTGTTTTATTGGTATTGTCAAAGTTTAACACATATATTTTGTCTTATTTATATCATACCAGCGATGTTCAAACTAAGAATTTAGATTTTTGTAATATGTTTTAATGAGCGTGGAACAAATATTCCGTAACTATTAACATTCATACGTTTTATATATATTATGTTTTTATATTATAGTGTTATCTAAAATGAGTATATTTTATTTTATTTTATTTTTTTTAAGCATGGCAAATATTGCGAAACTCGAGTTTGCAACCCTTGATATTTCGGGCAAGAATTATTTATCATGGATTTTGGATGCTGAAATCCATCTAGATGCTAAGGGTCTTGGTGACACTATTAAGGAAGGAAATCAAGCATCAAATCAAGATCGAGCAAAGGCGATGATTTTTCTCCGCCATCATATACATGAGGGATTAAAAACTGAATATTTGACTATTAAAAACCATCTTGTTCTTTGGAACAATTTGAAAGAAAGGTATGATCACCAGAAAACTGTTATTCTCCCAAAAGCTCGTTATGAGTGGATGCATCTGCGATTGCAAGATTTTAAATCTGTAAGCGAATTTAATTCTGCCCTTTTTAGAATTAGCTCTCAGCTAAAGTTATGTGGAGAGAATATTACTGATCATGAACTATTAGAGAAAACATTCTCTACTTTTCATGCTTCGAATGTTGTTTTACAACAACAATATCGTGAAAAGGGCTTTAAAAAGTATTCTAAATTAATTGCTTGTCTTCTTGTGGCTGAGCAAAATAATGAATTATTGATGAGAAATCATGAAGCTCGCCCAACTGGATCTGCTCCATTCCCTGAAGTGAATGGAAGCCAAGCCCACTTAAATAAATCTATGGCATTCCCTGAAGCGAATGCAATTTCATATGGGCATAGACAAGAGTATAATCGTCGTGGACGAGGTTGTAGTCGAAATAACTCTCGGGCAATCGCAATGGTAGTCGTGGTGGTTATAGAAATACACCATATCATAAAAATGGGAAGAATAATGAAAGAAAAAGAACTAATGAGAATAATGGATCTAATCCATCTTCTAATGTTAGTTGTTATCGATGTGGTGGAAAAGGACATTGGCTACGTACATGTCGTACGCCAAAACATCTTGTTGATCATTATCAAGCATCTTTGAAAAATGGAGGAAAGAATATTGAGACAAATTTTTCCTACAATGATGGGCTAGATGATACTGCTTTCTCAGTCACCCATCTTGATGTTGCTGATTTCTTCTCAGACCCAAATGGAAATATTGATCATTTAGTTGGCAATGGCAATCTTGATGCCTAAGTTTAGTTTTTGATTATTCAATTTTATTTTCCTTTATGAATATTTCTATCATATTTTGTATTGAACTTTTATAATTATTTGGATTTTACTTTATTATGTTTTTATTTTAAACTTGTGACATTTTATATTCTTTTAAGTATTATATTAATTTGCTTCTTATATTTTTGTGAAGACATTATGGATGCTACACAAACTTTAGTGGAAAAAGAAAATCGAGATTTGTGTATTGCTGATAGTGCATCAACGCACACGATTCTTAAAGATAGAAAATACTTTTCCCAATTGAAAATGGGAGAAGAATTTGTTCATACTATATCTGGCAGGAAAAGAATTATTAAAGGCTCTGGAAGAGCAAGTATAATACTTCCAAGGGGAACGATTATTAATATTAATGGTGCATTATATTCCCCATTGTCTCATAGAAATTTATTAAGTTTTAAAGATATTCGCCTAAATGGATATCATATTGAGACAAAAGATATGGATACTAAAGAATTTCTTTGTATTACAAGTACCATATCAAACAAAAAATGTGTATTAGAGGAACTACCTGCAGTTTCTTCTGGTTTATATTATACTTGTATTCGCACAATTGAAATTAATATGGTTGTAAACCAGAAGTTTACAAATCCAAGTGCATTTATCATTTGACAAAAATGATAATAATAATTAAAAAACAAAGAAAAAGAAATAATTAGTCAAGCTAAAGTCCTTTTCCTTGTTGAGAGATGAAGGTAAAGTCACCACCATTATAAAAGTTATTATTATAAATAAACTAATAAACTAAAATTGCTGCAACATGCATGAATTAGCCTAAAATGTGAATCAATGGGGGGGGGGGGGGGGGGGGGGTTCTTCTGGAGAATTATAAAACTAACGGAAAATCTTCGGCGGAATTATAAAACTAAATAAAAAAATAAAACAAACTTTAAAATATAATACTTTTAAAAAATTGCAAAAATATAGTATGTACAAGTTTACTTTATAAAAATTAGAAATTTGTATTTGATTAATTAAAATTAAATTGAATCGAAATATAAAATAATTAAAATTTTAAAATTTTATAAATGGTAATCGAACTGAATTGGATATTTTAAAAATTAAATTATAATCGAACTAAAATATTTCGATTCAATTAGTCAATTAGTTTAGCTAATCAACTTTTTCTAATATAATAATAAATTTTTTTTCATATTTTTGTAAGTGTCCAAAAGTATAAAATTGCGTTCACATGAAAAGGTTATAATATAATTATTACATTTCCAAAAGATCACATTAGATTTCAAAAATGAATAAATAAGTGCAATTATTTACAAAATGTAAGTGACATTTTTTCCTTATTTATTAATAGAATATTACAACATAATTTAATATTCTTAGAAGAAGAAAAAGTAAAAAACATCTTTCATTCCAAACGAATGATAAGGTCACTATTTTCAAATATTTAAAAAGATTTTGTCCAAGATTTTTTCTGACTGATTATCCAAGATTTTTTTTAATTATAATAACGGTAGAAAAATTATTGTCGGCAATAAAGTAAAACTGGAAACGACAAAAATGATAATAATAATAATTAAAAAACAAAGAAAAAGAAATAATTAGTCAAGCTAAAGTCATTTTCCTTGTTGGGAGATGAAGGTAAAGTCACCACCATTATAAAAGCTATTATTATAAATAAACTAATAAACTAAAATTGCTGCAACATGCATGAATTAGCCTAAAATGTGAATCAATAGGGAGGTTTCTTCGGGAGAATTATAAAACTAACGAAAAATCTTCGGCGGAATTATAAAACTAACTGAAAAAATAAAACAAACTTTAAAATATAATACTTTTAAAAAATTGCAAAAATATAGTAAGTACAAGTTTACTTTATAAAAATTAGAAATCTGTATTTGATTAATTAAAATTAAATTGAATCGAAATATAAAATAATTAAAATTTTTAAAATTTTATAAATGGTAATCGAACTGAATTGGATATTTTAAAAATTAAATTACAATCAAATTAAAATATTTCGATTCAATTAGTCAATTATTTTAAATTTTTTTCATATTTTTGTAAGTGTCCAAAAGTATAAAATTGCGTTCACATAAAAAGGTTATAATATAATTATTAGATTTCCGAAAGATCACATTAGATTTCAAAAATGAATAAATAAGTGCAATTATTTACAAAATGTAAGTGACATTTTTTCCTTATTTATTAATAGAATATTACAACATAATTTAATATTCTTAGAAGAAGAAAAAGTGAAAAACATCTTTCATTCCAAACGAATGATAAGGTCACTATTTTCAAATATTTAAAAAGATTTTGTCTAAGATTTTTTCTGACTGATTATCCAAGATTTTTTTTAATGACAATAACGGTAGAAAAATTATTGTCGGCAATAAAGTAAAACTGGAAACGACAAAAATGATAATAATAATTAAAAAACAAAGAAAAAGAAATAATTAGTCAAGCTAAAGTCCTTTTCCTTATTTGGAGATGAAGGTAAAGTCACCACCATTATAAAAGTTATTATTATAAATAAACTAATAAACTAAAATTGCTGCAACATGCATGAATTAGCCTAAAATGTGAATCAATGGGGGGGGGGGGGGGGGGGGTTCTTCGGGAGAATTATAAAACTAACGGAAAATCTTGGGCGGAATTATAAAACTAACTGAAAAAATAAAACAAACTTTAAAATATAATACTTTTAAAAAATTACAAAAATATAGTAAGTACAAGTTTACTTTATAAAAATTAGAAATCTGTATTTGATTAATTAAAATTAAATTGAATCGAAATATAAAATAATTAAATTTTTTAAAATTTTATAAATGGTAATCGAACTGAATTGGATATTTTAAAAATTAAATTATAATCGAACTAAAATATTTCGATTCAATTAGTCAATTATTTTAGTTAATCAACTTTTTCTAATATAATAATAAATTTTTTCATATTTTTGTAAGTGTCCAAAAGTATAAAATTGCATCCACATAAAAAGGTTATAATATAATTATTAGATTTCCAAAAGATCACATTAGATTTCTGTTGTCCCAAGATGGCAACCAAGAGGGAGGGTGAATTGGTTTCCTCAAGAAATAATGACAATTAAAAAACTCAACAAACTAGAAAAGCGGAATAGAGAGTTGGTTGAGTAATGAAAGAAAGAAAGAACACACAAGATTTATAGTGGTTCAGATTTACTTCAATCCTACATCCACTTCCTTAACAACTTGTTAAGGTTCCACTAATCTTTGAAGTTTTTACAAGCTCACTTCCAACTTTGGTGTTTTCACAAGTTCACACCTAACTTCACAAGTGTTTTTCTAAGGCTTACACTCAAGAACCTTTAAAGGAGTTTTTAAGGCTCACTCTCACAACCCAAACAAGAGTTTTACAAGGCTTACTCTCACAACCCAAGTGTTTTCCAAGCTCACACTCAAACTTATACAATGGTGTTTTCAATGCTTACACCTAACATTCATTACAATACAAATGTAAGTTTAAGTAAAAGAAAGTTTGTTGCTTGGCTATATAATTCTTTTTTCTTGCTTCTCTTTTTTTTTTTCTTATAGAAGCAATGTATTTATAGCCAATGTGGTCTTACTAGCCGTTATTGTTAGTAAGAATAAAGTCTTGGCAGTTTAGACCTTATTTATTAAACTGTCCGAAGCATTTCGCGGTCGTCCTTCATATAAGGATGGTCGCGCTATTATCATACGCGGTCGTCCTTGTACAAGGTGCGGTCGCTGAATTTAAAAAAGCTTCAACGGTCGAATTTGAGTGCTCTGCAGCAGGAATCTTGCTCATGCTGTGGTTGTCTGGATGGTCGCGCATAACAAAGGTGCGGTCGCCCTTTTTGAATGTTGAAGTGGGTTTATAACGGTCATCACACGTGGCAATCTTTGACTGGCAGAAAAAGATGTCTGCCAAAATATGAATGTCGCGGTCGCCCTAGGTAACATCTCGCGGTCAAGTTGAGATACTCGCGTCGAACTTCTGGACGCACCTGAGGACGCGAACACTACTGTTTCTTTAAGCAAATTTCTCTTGAATTGGTAGAGCAGTCGCGAATATAAATGGGCGGTCGCTAAAGTGATAAGCGAGGCCGTATCATTCGCCGTTCTTGTCACCGCGAACTTTACTGTGATTAGAATGATTTGAGTTCCTTGGGTAGCGGTCGTCCATAACTTGGGACGGTCGCTCTTCTTTAGGTGCGGTCGCTACTGAGGTCGGGTTTCTGACCGCGAAACCTACTGTGATAAGGTTTCATCCTTTAATTGAATGGTGCGGTCGTATTCAGGTGTTGTGCGACCGCTATAAGTGTTCTGTTCAGCTTTATTTGAAGCAACCTAAGCCTGCAACAAGATTCTCCAAATACATGTTAAATGGATCATTCAATTTGAGTTGTCAAGGATCAAAATTGAGATCATTTGTCTAACAATCTCCCCCATTTTGACTTTGACAATTCAAATGGAATGATAAGAAAAATAATAAGTCTAACATGCTCCCCCTTAACATATGCATGAATCATGGTTAAGTAATCTTGGTGCATTGATATTATTTGATTATCTTGGTGCATTGAATTATGATTAAACAATCATTCCAAGTTCCAAGTTGTTTACTATTTCTCCCCCATTGTCATAGGCAAAATGTATAACAGGAAGCAAGAAGTGTATTAAAAAGCTACTAAACATCTTGTTTATTAAAAGATGGAGGAAAGTACAGCAACAAACATATCAAGACATAACATAAAATGAAGATGCAAACTATTGAGACTAAACATCTTGAAAATGTAAACTATTCAGAATCATCATCTTCATCTATCTCTTCTTCTACTAAAGGAGCTTTTCCTTTGTCCAGAGGAGCAAAAGAGGTAGAGCTAGTGCTAATGGACTCTTCTTCTTCAGGAAGACTTTGGGTATGATCACTTATATCCCAATCTTCAAGATTGCATTGAGGCAAGTCAAGTTTGCCTTGCATATCATAGAGATCATGATGCATGTGAGATATAAGGTCAATTCTCTTGTTCAAGTGATGGAATCTCTTGGAGACATTTTTCTTGAATATAGAGAGTTTCCTGGAGAGAGATTTGATAGCATTGAGGATGAGTTGTGTAGAGGATGAGGTAGTTTCTTGAGTAGCTTTTGATGAAGCAGCTTTTGGAGGTAATTCCACAGCAACTTCCAGAGAGTCTCCCTCTTCCTCAATTGTGTACCTTGGCCTTTTCTTTTGTCTATCCACAACTCCTTTTTTGCCAAAATAATACACATATGTACCTTCAATCTTCCTTACACATCCAGCATGTTCTAGATAGTCAATAGTGATGGCACTAGAGGCAAGATTGAAAGGGTTTCTCAATGTAGCTAAGTTCAGATCATTTAGTAGGTTCAGGTGCCTAGCTATTTGAGTTATTTGTGAGAATAAGAAGAAAGTTCCAGTTCTTATAACTGCATGATGATAGAGGGTGTCAATCAAGAACTTGGTTGTGTTCATTTGGATGTTGTGGGTGAAAGCATATAAAAATATGAGGTCTCTTTTTGTTACCTTTTCATTCCCATCAGCTCTTTGATGGATGGTGTAGGTGATAATCCTATGAAGCATCTAATGGGTGAGGGATTTGATGTGTCTGGCTTTTGATTCTTTTTCAAAAGAAGTTTCCACAGAAATTTCTTGCCAGAATGCAGAGAGAGTTTGGTTTGAAAAGGTTTGATCGTTGTAGGAGGTTATACCATCAGCAGGAAAGTTCCAAATATTGCCAAAGTCTTCTAGGGTTAAGGCTTGGTATTGATCAAACAGCTTAAACCTAACCCCATACCATCCCAGTGTAGAGTTAGTACTCTTCTCTATTTGGAAAGACATAAGGAATTCCTTGCTTAAACTGGAATAACCTACCTCCTCAGGAAATACAAACTTTCTCCATCCAAGGACATCTAGTAATCTTTCAATCTCATCCTTGATATTCAGGGCTGAGAGCATCCCACCAAAAGGAGATTTGGTTCCCTCAACTTTCTTTCTCTTTAGCATGGCATACCTCACATCTTCCTCAGAGGTTTGGTGGTGAGGTTTGTGAATTTTCTCACCTCTTCTAGACTGTGGAGGAGATGGAGGATCATCTATTGGTTCTCTTATTGTGATTCCTGAAGATCTCTTTACTTTTCCTTTTACTTTGGAGGTTGTCTTCTTTTTGGGAGCCATTAGGATAGGAAGAAAAAGAAGAAAACTGGAAAACAGAGGGTGTTTTGAGAAGCAGATGATTTTGAGAGGATTTTCGTGATTTAGATGGAAGATTATATGTTGTAATAAGCAAAATATCAAAGAAACTGATGTATCATACTCTTAAATAGAAGAAATTAAGAAAATAGTTGTTTATGACTGTTGAAAGTTAAGAGTTGCGACTTGTCATACAGCCAACGGTTACAAAATTTCGAGTAGAGTGTACAGAGTGCGGTCGCAAATTTAAAAGGGTGCGATCGCGAAATTCGGTCTAGCGACCATTAGCAAGATCAGTACGCTCACGGGTGAAGAAACTATCTGTAACGGTCGAAACTGTTCAAATTATTGCGTCCGCACACAAATTTTCTCAACCGCGCACAGAGATTTTTGTTTGAATGAATCTGTCAGACGAGATAGCGATCGCTAAGGACACTGGAGCGAACGCGACTGACTTAGAAATGAAAGAGTCAAGGAAAGATGGAAGATTTTTCTAATGTTTAGTCAAAAAAAAAATTTATGCACATAGAAACTTCATTGATAGGCAATTTTTTTATTAATTCAAAGTGATTCCATCAATCATTCCTAAATTAAGTTTAATGAAATTAAGTCTATCTTCATTCAAGGGTTTTGTAAAGATATCAGCAAGTTTATTTTGTGTATCTATAAATTCTAGGATTATATTCTGATTTTGTACATTTTCTCTCAAGAAATGATGTATAATATCTATATGTTTGGATCTAGAGTGTTGGATAGGATTTTTAGACAAATTGATAGCACTAGTGTTGTCACATTTAATGGAGATATTGTTAAATACTTTACCATAGTCAAGCAATTGTTGTTTCATCCATAATACTTGTGTGCAACAAAAACATGCTGCAACATATTCGGCTTCCGTTGTGGATAAAGCAACTGATGCTTGTTTCTTACTATGCCAAGAAACTAGACAATTACCAAGAAAGTGACATGCTCCTGTAGTGCTCTTCCTATCTAAGATACTACCAGCATAATCTGCATCTGAAAAGCCTATGATATGAAATTATGTGTTTTTAGGATACCAAAGTCCTAAATGCATTGTACCACTCAAATATTTCAAAATTCTCTTAGTGGCATTCAAGTGTGATTCTTTAGGACAAGTTTGAAATCTAGCACAAAGACATACACTATACATTATATCAGGTCTAGAAGCGGTTAAGTAAAGTAGTGATCTGATGATACCTCGATATTTCTTCTCATCTACTGCTTTACCATTTTCATTTTTACCTAATTTCAAGGATGTGATCATAGGAGTTTTGCTAGTTTTGCAGCCATCCATTCCAAATTTCTTGATGAGTTCTTTTGTATATTTGGATTGGTTGATGAAGATTCCATCTTCACATTGCTTGACTTGCAGTCCAAGGAAGAACTTGAGTTCACCCATCATGCTCATTTCAAATTCCCTAGTCATACAAGTAGCAAATTCTTTGCACAAGGCTTCATTAGTAGCTCCAAATATTATGTCATCCACATTTAAAATGTTATGCTTGTCCTTTTTAACAAAGAGAGTTGTGTCTACTTTTCCTTTTGAAAAACCATTTTCAAGTAAATATGCTCTAAGTTTATCATACCAAGCTCTTGGTGCTTGTTTCAATCCATATAAAGCTTTGGTAAGTTTGAAAATATGATCAGAAAATTTGTAGTTTTCAAAACCAGGAGGTTGTTCTACATAAACTTCTTCGCTTATAAGTCCGTTTAGAAATGCACTTTTAACATCCATTTGAAAGAGTTTAAAGTTCATGTGACATGCAAAAACAAGTAATATTCTAATAGCTTCTAATCTGGCTACAGGGGCAAAAGTTTCATCATAGTCAATACCTTCTTCTTGATTATAGCCTTTGGCTACTAATCTTGCTTTATTTCTAACAATGTGACCATTTTCATCAAGCTTATTCCTATAGACCCATTTGCATCCTATTATAGAATGATCTGTAGGTCTAGGAGTAAGTTGCCAGACATTATTTCTTTCAAATTGATTAAGTTCATCTTGCATTGCAGTTATCCAATTTTCATCATTTAAAGCCTCCTCAACAGTCTTTGGCTCAATTTGAGAAACAAAAGCAAAATTAACATCTATATGATTAATTTTAGATCTAGTAATTACTCCCTTAAATGTTTCTCCAATGATGAGTTCCTTAGGATGCTCTTTCTTGTATTGCCAATCCTTAGGTAGATCTTGAGTCTTTTCTTCAAGTTCATACTGATTGATCTTTGGAGCATCAATAGATTCAAGAGGTTCAAGAGTACCTGCAGGGTCATTGAAAGTAATACCTTTCTTTTGATCACGATTAGATGATTCATCAAATACAACATGCATTGTTTCTTCTATAACTAGAGTTTTCATGTTAAATACCCTATATGCTTTGCTATATGATGAATATCCTAGGAATATGCCTTCATCTGATTTGGATGAAAATTTTTCAAGATTATCCTTGGTATTCAATATGAAGCATTTGCATCCGAATACTCTAAAATATCCAATTCTGGGTATTCTTCCATTCCATAGCTCATAAGAAGTTTTATTAGTTAAATGCCTTTTGTAAACACGATTTGCAATGTAACAAGCTGTATTAACGGCTTCTGCCCAAAAATAAGATGGTAAATCATATTCATTGAGCATTGTCTTAGCCATTTCAATTAAAGTTCTATTTTTCCTTTCAACTACACCATTTTGCTGTGGAGTTCTAGGAGCAGAAAAATTATGTGAAATGCCAAGTTCATTACAAAAACCTTCAAAATTTTCATTCTCAAATTCTTTACCGTGATCACTTCTAATAGATGTGATCACATATCCTTTTTTCATTTTGAACTCTTTTTGCAAACGTTTTGAAGTAATTAAAGGCTTCATTCTTTTGAGCTAAGAAATTAACCCATGTGAATCTAGAGTAATCATCAACAATAACAAATGCATACGATTTGCCTCCTAAGTTTGTAACTCTATTTGGTCCAAACAAATCCAAATGAATGAGCTCTAAAGGTCTAGAGGTGCTTATAACATTCTTTGATTTAAATGAGCTTTTATGTTGCTTACCATGTTGACAAGGTTCACAAATCCTATCTTTATCATATTTTATCTTAGGTAGGCCATCAACTAAGTTTTCATTACAGATATATTTTAATTGATCCATACCAGCATGTCCTAGTCTTCTATGCCATAACCATGCATCATTATTAGTGGACATTAAACATTTAAATGTATGATTTGAATGTATGTTGATATTATAAGTGTTGTTTGTTCTAGTACCCTTAAATATGATAATATCATTTGAATTCGTGATCTTGCATTCTTTGGAATCAAAATTGACAAAGTATGCTTTATCACAAAGTTGACTAACACTTAGCAAGTTATGTTTCAAACCATCAACAAGCCATACATCTTCTATTAAATCCTTACCAATAGAACCAATGGAGCCAACACCAAGAATTTTACCTTTAGCATTGTTTCCAAAAGTTACATTACCTCCATGTTTGTAGGTAATACTTGTAAAGAGCTTTGCATTCCCAGTCATATGCCTTGAGCATCCACTATCCACAAGCCATATGCTTTCGTTGATAGTAGATTTTAGGCATACCTGCAAGGCAATAGTGATCATCTTCTTTTAGGTACCCACATGAAGTTGGGTCCTTGATGGTTAGTAGTAAAAGTGCCTTCTAACTTGAGATGAGCCTTTCTTATATAACAAGAAAAATTTTTGTGTCCGAATTTCATGCAATATGTGCATTGCCATGGTATTCTATACATCTGCATTTTTCTTTTTGTATTTAAAGTATTATGCATACAACTACAAGTATGTGATTTCTTTTGTGCAAGTTTAGTGTACAACAATGCATAATTATTTTTGGCTTTATTTCCTAGCGAACCATAAGAAGTTCTTTTGGTACTTTTAGACTTGGTGTAAGCATCTTTGATATGAACATCAGAAATTTCAATTGTAGATGCTTTTACAAATGTTGGTTTGCTTGGTGCAATGTTGGTTGAGCCATTGAATCCTAATCCATATTTTAAGGAAGGTGATCTTTGGTTATTAATTAATGTGTTTAATGCTTCCTTTCCTTTATGAAATTTGGAAATTGATTCTTTTAGTTCTTTTAGTTCATGCTTCAATGTTTCATTTTCTTTAATAACTTTTTCTAAGTCATGTGAGTTTTTATTTAACTCTCCTATCGTATTCATCAAGTGTTCATTTGAGGTTTTCAATTCTAAGGTAGAGTTCTTTAAGCATATAAAATCATTTTCTAACTTAGAGTTTTTCTCTTTATAAAGCATCATTTTAGAAAAATATTTTTCTATTTTAAAGTTCATGTGCTCAATCAAATCACTATCATCTATATCATTTATATCATTATGTGCTACTAGATCAAAGGATTGAGTACTTACCTCATTGGAGTCATCTTCAATAGCCATGAGACACAGATTTGCAATTCCTTCTTCTTCTTCTTATTCACTTGAAGAAGAGTCATCCCATGTGGCTTTGAGAGACTTTTTCTTTTCTTTATCCCATTTCATTTTGTTCTTTAATTTGAAGCAATCCGATTTAATGTGACCAGTTTTTCCACATTCATAGCACTTTACCTCATTTTTCTTTTCTTTATCTTTGAAGGAGAATTTTGGAAGTGTACCTTTGTTTGCTTGTAATCTTTTCTTCCTTTTCCATTCATTGATTCTTTTTGAGAACATTGCCATTTCATCTTCATCATCAGTACCTTCATTGCTTGAGCTCTCAACTTCTTTGATTGCTTTGAGTGCAATTGGTTTTCTCTTTTCTTTTTCACCTTGATCTTCTTCTTTCTCACTGTGTAGCTCAAATGTGAGTAGTTTACCAACTAGCTCGTCGGTTCTTAATGTGCTGAGATCATGAGCTTCTTCTATGGATGATACTTTTGATTCAAAGTTTTTTCTAGCTCTTAGAGCTCTCAAGATTTTACTGTTTACATCATCTTGATCATATACCTTGCCATACTTCTTTAGTTCATTGACAATAGCAAGCAAGCGATTGGTCATGTCGGTGACATTTTCATTTGATTTTATCTTGAAAAGCTCATACTCATGGACATGCATTTGTTCTTGGTAAATCTCACTTGAGTCGTACCTTCATGGTAGTTTTCGAGTGTTTTCCAAATGCAATGTGCACAAGTTAAATGTTGAACTCTTCCACTTTCTTCTCTTGAAATGGAATTCATCAAGATGGAAGCGGCTCTATTGTTCTTGAATCGATCTTTGACATTGCTAGTTGACCATTGTGCTTTAGGAAGTGAAACTTGAATACCGTCAGCTTCATAAGTGGGAGGTTTCCACTCACTTTCCACGAAATCCCATAGTTCAATCCCTTCACTATCTAGAAACAAATACATTTTGTGTTTCCAGTATGAATAATCAGTTTCATCAAAGTAGGGTCTAAGAATAGTGTTAAGATTTCCATGAGAGTTTGATGAAGAAGAAGTTGCCATAGTGGATCAAATTTCACAATTAAGTTTAAGAAATCTCAGGCTCTGATACCAATTATTGTCCCAAGATGGCAACCAAGAGGGGGGGGGGGGTGAATTGGTTTCCTCAAGAAATAATGACAATTAAAAAACTAAACAAACTAGAAATGCGGAATAGAGAGTTGGTTGAGTAATGAAAGAAAGAAAGAACACACAAGATTTATAGTGGTTCGGATTTACTTCAATCCTACATCCACTTCCTTAATAACTTGTTAAGGTTCCACTAATCTTTGAAGTTTTTACAAGCTCACTTCCAACTTTGGTGTTTTCACAAGTTCACACCTAACTTCACAAGTGTTTTTCTAAGGCTTACACTCAAGAACCTTTAAAGGAGTTTTTAAGGCTCACTCTCACAACCCAAACAAGAGTTTTACAAGGCTTACTCTCACAACCTAAGTGTTTTCCAAGCTCACACTCAAACTTATACAATGGTGTTTTCAATGCTTACACCTAACATTCATTACAATACAAATGTAAGTTTAAGTAAAAGAAAGTTTGTTGCTTGGCTATATAATTCTTTTTTCTTGCTTCTCTTTTTTTTCTTTTCTTATAGAAGCAATGTATTTATAGCCAATGTGGTCTTACTAGCCGTTATTGATAGTAAGAATAAAGTCTTGGCAGTTTAGACCTTCTTTATTAAACTGTCCGAAGCATTTCGCGGTCGTCCTTCATATAAGGATGGTCGTGCTATTGTCATACGCGGTCGTCCTTGTACAAGGTACGGTCGCTGAATTTAAAAAAGCTTCAACGGTCGAATTTGAGTGCTCTGCAGCAGGAATCTTACCCATGCTGTGGTTGTCGGGACGGTCGCGCATAACAAAGGTGCGGTCGCCCTTTTTGAATGTTGAAGTGGGTTTATAACGGTCATCACGCGTGGCAATCTTTGACTGGCAGAAAAAGATGTCCGCCAAAATATGAATGTCGCGGTCACCCTAGGTAACATCTCGCGGTCAAGTTGAGATACTCGCGTCGAACTTCTGGACGCACTTGAGGACGCGAACACTACTGTTTCTTTAAGCAAATTTCTCTTGAATTGGTAGAGCGGTCGCGAATATAAATGGGCGGTCGCTAAAGTGATAAGCGAGGCCGTATCATTCGCCGTTCTTGTCACCGCAAACTTTACTGTGATTAGAATGATTTGAGTTCCTTGGGTAGCGGTCGTCCATAACTTGGGACGGTCGCTCTTCTTTAGGTGCGGTCGCTACTGAGGTCGGGTTTTTGACCGCGAAACCTACTGTGATAAGGTTTCATCCTTTAATTGAATGGTGCGGTCGTATTCAGGTGTTGTGCAACCGCTATAAGTGTTCTGTTCAGCTTTATTTGAAGCAACCTAAGCCTGCAACAAGATTCTCCAAATACATGTTAAATGGATCATTCAATTTGAGTTGTCAATGATCAAAATTGAGATAATTTGTCTAACAATTTCAAAAATGAATAAATAAGTGCAATTATTTACAAAATGTAAGTGACATTTTTTCCTTATTTATTAATAGAATATTGCAACATAATTTAATATTCTTAGAAGAAGAAAAAGTGAAAAACATCTTTCATTCCAAACGAATGATAAGGTCACTATTTTCAAATATTTAAAAAGATTTTGTCCAAGATTTTTTCTGACTGATTATCCAAGATTTTTTTTAATGAAAATAATGGTAGAAAAATTATTGTCAGTAATAAAGTAAATCTGGAATGTACAAAAATGATAATAATAATTAAAATAAAAAGAAAAAGAAATAATTAGTCAAGCTAAAGTCCTTTTCCTTATTTGGATATGAAGGTAAAGTCACCACCATTATAAAAGTTATTATTATAAATAAACTAATAAACTAAAATTGCTGCAACATGCATGAATTAGCCTAAAATGTGAATCAATAGGGGAGGGGGGGTGTTCTTCAGGAGAATTATAAAACTAACGAAAAATCTTGGGCGGAATTATAAAACTAACTGAAAAAATAAAACAAACTTTAAAATATAATACTTTTAAAAAATTGCAAAAATATAGTAAGTACAAGTTTACTTTATAAAAATTAGAAATCTGTATTTGATTAATTAAAATTAAATTGAATTGAAATATAAAATAATTAAAATTTTTAAAATTTTATAAATGGTAATCGAACTGAATTGGATATTTTAAAAATTAAATTATAATCGACCTAAAATATTTTGATTCAATTAGTCAATTATTTTAGTTAATCAACTTTTTCTAATATAATAATAAATTTTTTCCATATTTTTTTAAGTGTCCAAAAGTATAAAATTGCGTTTATATAAAAAGGTTATAATATAATTATTAGATTTCCAAAAGATCACATTAGATTTCAAAAATGAATAAGTGCAATTATTTACAAAATATAAGTGACATTTTTTCCTTATTTATTAATAGAATATTACAACATAATTTAATATTCTTAGAAGAAGAAAAAGTGAAAAACATCTTTCATTCTAAACGAATGATAAGGTCACTATTTTTAAATATTTAAAAAGATTTTGTCCAAGATTTTTTCTGACTGATTATCTAAGATTTTTTTTAATGACAACAACGATAGAGAAATTATTGTCGGCAATAAAGTAAAACTGAAAACTACAAAAATGATAATAATAATTAAAAAACAAAGAAAAAGAAATAATTAGTCAAGCTAAAGTCCTTTTCCTTGTTGGGAGATGAAGGTAAAGTCACCACCATTATAAAAGTTATTATTATAAATAAACTAATAAACTAAAATTGTTGCAACATGCATGAATTAGCCTAAAATGTGAATCAATGGGGAGGGGGGTTTCTTCGGGAGAATTATAAAACTAACGGAAAATCTTTGGCGGAATTATAAAACTAACTGAAAAAATAAAACAAAATTTAAAATATAATACTTTTAAAAAATTGCAAAAATATAGTAAGTACACGTTTACTTTATAAAAATTTGAGGTGTTTATTTAATTAATTAAAATTAAATTAAATTGAAATATGAAATTATTAAAATTTTTAAAATTTTGTAAATGGTAATCGAATTGAATTAAATATTTTAAAAATGAAACTATAATCGAACTAAAATATTTCGATTCAATTAGTTAATTATTTTAGTTAATCAATTTTTTCTAATATATAATAAAAATTTTTTTAAGTCTTTTAATTAATAAATTTTTAAAATAAGAAAATTTATACTATTTATTTAGTAATATTATTAAAAGTTATAGTTAAGTCAATATTAAATATATTAATATTTAATATTAATAAAAATCATTATATAAATAAAAATAGTCTAAAATATATTTTTAATGGATAATAATCTCAAAATAATTCATGAGTTTATAGTTTTAATTTTATTATAAAATTTTTTAATTTCATACCACATATTATTCAAAATATCAATTAAAATAAAAGTATTATTTTTAAGTTAAGAAAATAAATGTTAATAAAATATTATATTAATTAAATTATAAAATTTGTATTTATATAATTAACTATAATATTTAAATACAATATAAAAAATACAATAAATTCATATATATAACTAAAGTAATAATTCAGCGGTTATTATCATAGAATTAACAGAACAGGTAACTAAAAATTAAAAATTTTATGATTTAATAACATAATTGAATCAAATATTGATTGTTTATCTACCAAAACAATTGAATTTTTACGGTTCGATTATTCAGTTTTAACCGAATAATTTACACTCCTAATAAAAAATATGGATAATTAAGAGTGTTTTTGAGATAATTATTATTTTTTGGTGATAATTTTTATTTTTTGGTTTTAATTTTTTTAAAGGATAAAAATAAAAATGTATTGGTAAGATCTTTTAGTTTTAAATTTTTTCTATTAAATAAAAACGGTTTTGCATAAATACGAAACATGGTGTTAATTTTGAGAAGAGATATGTATAATTTTTTTTCTCTCTACTATATTTTTTTATTTTTTATATATTTTTTGCTCCTTTTTTATTTTTTGACAAATTTAATCATAAATGAGAGGTTTGTCTTTTTTTATTTTTTAATTTCTTTTTTTAATAATTTTATTTTATTTTAATAATTATTTATAATATGTAAATAATATTATCAATATATCATTGCAATAAATAATATAATTTTTCTATCAAGTGAATAAAATATGTGTCTGTGCATGTACAGTAAGAAATTTATGATATTATTTTTTAAAAAATAAAAAAAGTTTTTTTAAAAAACATAAAATGAGTTTTTAAAAATATAAAATAAACACTGAAAATAGTTTTTAATTTTAAAAAACAAAAAACAAAAAAACTTACAATATAAACAAGTACGAAGCCAAAACTTCAAGAAAATATAGGCAAATTTTCTTTTAAAAGTTCTAGTTTCATTTCTGATTGTCTCTTTTTATTTTTATTATATCATTCATACATAGTCACTTTTTTATAATTTATTAATCTATTAATAAATCATCTCTATGTATAAAAAAAACTAATTACATATATATGTGTGTGTATTACTAAATTAAACTAATGATATATAAAAAAATAAAATAAAAAATATCGAATCATGAATATAATCTCTTAATAAATAGTTGAAGCAAAAATTATCACACAATATTAAAAGTAAAAAATTTTAAACTTGTATTTTTTCTCAATTTTCATTATTCTTTATTGAACTTCTAATTTCTTTATAGTCTCTTGATTAATTGAATGAGTTTAAATTAATTTAGATAAAGAGTTTATCTCTTTTCTTAATTTTTTTTTGCATTTGAAGGATATCAATTTTTTTTAAAGAAAAACATTGCATGAGGATAAAATGATTTATAAGTTTAAAGAATAGGGCAATTAAAAATTTTAAGGGAGGCAAATAAAAAATTTTATAATTTTTAATAATTATATATATAATTTTTTTTTTCAAAAGAGAAATATGTAGCTTTGCCCATGAAAGTAAACATGCCTTAATTATATGAGTCCATATGCTTTTGAAGGGACCCCTCATAAAAAGAAAAAAAAATATTAAGATAGACTCTTAGTGTTTTTTTTTAATATAAATTTATTTTTAATTTGAAATTCAAACTTGAGACTTCTTTAAAAAAAAATTGAGTATTTTTTAAAATATTTTTACTTTTTAAGATAATTTTATAACATAACTTAATAAATAATAAAGAATTAAATATAGCTAAATATAATTAGTATTTTAAATTACTTTTTTAATATATATTAACATGTAAGTGTATATAACTAAACACATGGCAGTTATATACTATTATATGTAATATATAAATATATATAACTAAACATATAATAATTATATATTATTATTCTTTTGATAGAATTTTAAATAAATTTAATTTAAGGAATTAAGAAAATTTGACAAAGAGGCATTATATTAAATAAAAAATTTATTTAAATAAATAAAAATTTATTAAATAAAAATTTTAAAACATAATAATAATAAGTATTATTATTAATTCATCACTCAACATTTAGATTAAACAAAAATAAAAATTTAACCAAACATATCAGTTTACATAACAAAAAAAGTCATGCCGCAAACATGTTACCACCTGCTTATGTCTCCCGAACGAGAATCCAATCTCTATTCAAGCTTTAGTAGCTGGATTTTGGCAAAAGTTCAATGAGAATGAAAAATAAAAAGTATAAAAATCTAAAGAAAAAGTTATCACCGTAAAAATGAAAATTGAAGTTAAAAAATATATTTAATGTAAATTCCTTTTTTTCTTTTGGGAAAATTATAAAACTAACTTAAAAAAAATTAGTTTTAAAAAATAATATAAAAAATGTTATAAAAATATTTTAAGACAAAATTTATTTTTCAAAAAATACGATGAAAGAATAGATCACTAAAAAAATATGAGACTCTATATTTATAAAAATGTCATTCTTTATATAATACCTCATAATTTAAAAAGTATTGGGACGATGACAATGGAGCCAAATAGAAGACAAAATCTTAATATTATAAAATAAAATACATTATGATAAGTAATGTGTGTAAATATAGGAAAATCAGTCAGACTAGGCAAACTAAGCCTAGCCGTTAAAAATATATTCACCAAGTAAGTTTGTAAAAATTTGATTAGTTAATATAAGATTTAGAGTAAAATAACTAGCTAAACAAATATAGTATAATTTAATTAGTAAATTGTTTAGCAAACTAGTTTGAAATGTAAAATACAAAGGTAATTAAATTTAATTATTAGTAAAATAAAATTTATAGAATCAAATTTCTTGTACAATTTAGGGCAAATTACATCAAATACCCTTTTTACAACTGTGGTTTTCAAATATACGGTAGTATAGCTTTTTTTTTTCATAATTATGGTGCAGCTTTTATTTTAACATTGTTTTTTTTTTTTTTCATAATTATGGCGCAACGGTAAGTGTTGTCGCCGTGTGACCTGAGGTCACGAGTTCGAGTCGTGGAAATGGCCTCTTGCAATTAATTGCAAGGGAAGACCGCATACAAAGACCCAATGGGTCCGACCCTTTCCTAGACCCTGCTCATTACGGGAGCATTCGTGCACCGGGCTACCATTTTTCTTTTTTTTTTCTATTTTTGTAATTTTTTGTAATGTTCCTTTTTTAATTTTTAATCTGTATTTATATTTTTTAATTGATAAATATTTGTTATTTTTTTATTCTCTCTATACACACAAAAAATAAATATATACATAACATATATACAATACATATAAAACAAACAGTGACATATCTATAACATATATATAATATATCTGCAATATATTCATAATATATACACTATAATTAACCAGCTTATAAAGGCTAAAAAACACATATTTATAACGTATATACTATAATTAAGCAATAAATAAAAGTTGTCCAATATACAAAGGCTAAATGACAATATATACATAACATATACATAACACATCTCCAATATATACACAAAATATCTAAAAACATATAAAATTATGTTATAAAATGATGTTTTTAAGATTCTCTTTTTAAAATTTTTTTATAAAATTATGTTATTTTCTCTTAAAGATATTATTTTATAAAATAATATTTAAAATAAATTTAATTTATATATATATATATATTTGAAGAATTTTATAACATATACATAATATATCTATAATATATATATATATAACATATACAAATCGTATAGAATGATGATGTAAGATATTTTTGTAATTTTATAAAATTTTTAGGTATTTTTAAAAAAAATTTATATTAACAGTATTTTTAAAAAATATTTTGGTTTTATAGTTGGTTTTGTAGAAAACCCTACAATTTATATTGTTGGATTGGGAAGGATTTTAAGCAGTGTGGTGGGCTTCAACTCCATTACTTGGGTTTTTTTTTTAAATATCCTAAAAAATAAAAATATTTTTAAAAATACCCCTTTTCAATTTTAATTTCAAAAATATATATTTTTTAACTTTTAATTTTAAAAATATTCATTTTTAGAGATATATTTTTAATATACATTTAATATATTAAAGGCATATTCTACTTTCAAAAGTACACATTGAATATATATTTATATTAAAGGCATATTTTATTTTTAAAAGTATACATTGAATATATATTTAATATATCAAAAATATACTAAAACTAAATGGTATTTTTAAAAAAATAGTTAAAAAATGTGCTATAGAGTGTAATTTTCTCTTACTTATTTTGGATAAATAAATATATATATATATATATATAATGGGCTTGGACTAAGATATATCGGCATTTGTGATTTCAAATTTTAGTTAATATGGTTAGGATACAATAATAACAATTTTGGGAGTTATAGAATTAATTAAGAAACAACTTTGTAAATTATACTAGGGCAAATTAATATCCTTGCAAATTAAATTTATCACACCAAAACATCTATATGTACAGTTTTAATTTATTGTTTAAATTATATTTCTAATAACAATTGTAGGGAGAATTTAAGTTTGAAATAATCTGTAGAAAGTAAATTACAATAACAATTTATGACTTTAGGAATAAAATACAGTGTTAAAAAATGATTTAAAATGATAATAGCAAGCTAAGAATTTTAATATAAATACAAAAGAAAAATTAGAATTTTAAAAATGAGCTTAATTAAAGAGGTTTTTTTCAAAAATAACCTAAAAAATAAAAATATTTTCAAAAATACCCCATTTTCAATTTTAAAAATACCCTTTTCTTTCAACTTTAAATTTTAAAAATACCCCTTCTTTGATGGATATTTTTAGTATATATTTAGTATATTAAATGTATTTATTTTCAAAGATATATATTGAATATATATTTAGTATATTAAAGGTATACTAAAAATATAGGATTTTAAAAAAAAGTTAAAAAATATGCTATAGATAGAATGCTAATGAGCTTGGTTAGACTCATATACGTATATGAGTAGCAGGCAAATAGATTAGAGTAGTCATAATACTATTAATAAAGTTTAGCCCAGGCCATGTACAAATCTTGCATGAATAATATATGGGTTAGATAGTTAAACCAAGAATCTAGGAAATTAACTAAGCAATAAATATAAGTTTTCGGCCCATGTATGAAATTAAGAATTTAGTTTAATCAATTGATTAAAATAACTAAGTTACAAAAACGATAATAACATTTGTACTATAATTTAATAAATAAAGACTTAACAAGATATAAATGGCAAATTAAATTAAGATATAAATGGTAAACTAAATAATTAGAAAGATATGTATACATAAATAAGCGATAAAATAAATAGTAAGTCTAATATGTAGAAACATAAGTAACTAGGTAAACAAAATAATGATAATATTAATAATAATAATAAATAACATATATATATATATTATATTTATATAAAATAGATATTTAACCTTAAATTTCGAAATAATTTGTTGAACTTTATACCTAAATATAATTGTTGGCTAAATGAGATGTCGGCATTCGAGCCGCAGATTGCTAGAGGTTAAATGAAAAATGTGAGGATTATAGTATATGCATGTGAATATGGTTACCCAAATTACTTATTATTGTGACTTATTTTCCATAGTGATTATTATTGACACCTGCCGATGGTTTTGCCTTATACTATCAATTGGTATTGCTTTATTGTATTATTCTTGAATTGTAATTATTGATATAGGTTGCAATTGTTGATGTAGCCAATTGATTAAGAAGGACCAATGTGTCCATTTATTGTAATTGTTCTATTAAATCGATACTTAGCCATAGACCTCATGTGTAGTACAAAAGCTCTATATACACATAGGCAATTGAAGTATCAAAAGAGAAGAAGTTACTTTCCCGAGATACAAATAACCAAAAAAATAATAATAGTATTGTATTGTATTTTTATATTACTATGAGTATACAATTCCTTGCTTAATTGAATTGTATTATAATGTTGAACCAATTGTTGCTTTATTGTTGATTAACTCTTATGTTTATATGTATATGCTATATTTCTCATTGAGATTAAAGCTCACTCCATATCAACCGCAGATGTAGGCCTCGAATAGTTCGCAATAAAATCTTCATTCTTTCTCTGAGGTGTTGAATTTGTGGATATATATGATGTCTAGTATGATATAAGTATTTTATAGAGCTCCATAGTATATGAATGGTATATATACATGGTAAGAAAAAGAAATTGTAACATAGTAATACGAGTGATTATCAAAAGTTAAGTAAATCATATGAGTTAAAAAAATATTGGAGATCTAGGGATAGCTAAGAAGCATTGTGACTATTGTATATGTATAATTATGTATGTGTGCATAATCAAAGAAAATAAAAATGCGGGCTCATAATAAGAAGTCAAACTCAATAGAATAGAATTATAGTGGGTTTTATGAGGTATATGGTGGCCTTAAGTCGATCCGGACTATAGGACCGTTGCACCTCTGGATTCAGGGTGTGACACTTTAGTTACTTATATGTAATATATACCGACATATACCAATATATACCCATATATATTGCTAATCTATAACTAACATCTATCTATATATACTGGCATATACCGATATATACTATTTCTATAACATATACCCCACATATCTAGTTATATCTAATATATATCCACATATAACTAAATATATAAAACCGTTATTCTTTTTAAAATCAACACATATATTTAGTTATATATAATAGATACTCACATATATTATTATTCTTTTCGGTATATTTAGTTATATATAATATATACCCATATATAACTAATCATATAAAATAGTTATATACTATTATTCTTTTGCTCAATTTAGTTGACTGAAACATAGAAGAATTTGATATATTTATACATATGTTGTATTCAGTTTCTTCCGCTTTATTTATATCAAATATTTATTAGTTACCTGTGTTTTCTGTCATGTATAAGTGTAATTGTATAAAAATCTTTTCTCTTATAGTTTGCATGAAAAATATCAAAGTAATATGAAAATGAATAGAAAGACTAAAGATTTTAAGGAAGACAAGGAGAGTTAAAGTGGATCCAGGCTAAAGAGGCATATGGCACGACTGTGCCATATGTAATTAGCATAGCTGTGCTGATTCGAACCCCTAATATAATGACCAGAGACCCAACATCTTTATGCTTGAAAGCAGTTTCTTGGAAATCCAAATTAGATTTTTTTCTCCAAGACCTTGACCCAAACTTAACAATATATGAATGAACCTCATTATTAATAATATTCAAGCAGTTAACTCTATGTGTGAAAATTAATTTAAATAAAAATCAATGAACAATTGATGTTGAATCTCTCACAAGAGCAAAGTTTCTAATTTTTATTAATCAATCAAAAACTTGTCTTACAATGCAAAAATATCTTCCTTTATATAGGCTATAGAAGAAACCTTAACCTAATAGAAATAAGGTTATTTAGAAATTAAATCAAACTTTTCTTAATCTACTAAGAAATCTAATAAATTTAGGAAAATCTAATGAATCTTTATATAATCCATTATCACAACTAATAATAATCCTAAATAAGAATACCCTAGTGAAATATCCTAAAGAAGAAATAAAAATATCAAAATAAATAAAAATACAAAACTGGTCCGTTGGAGCATAGTAGGGTTCTCGGTGATTTGTGCAACAACGAGGCTGGGTGCAAGATATGGTGTGATCTGAGGTTGGGTGCAAGATAATAATATTGACATAGTAGAGCTTGCAGCGAAACTTATGATTGTGAGACTGAATGCAATAGCTATATAAAGACCATTATGGTCGTGGCGCGACCGCTAGACATTCTGAGCTGCGCTGAAATTCTTCAGGTCTTAAATTGATTACAGAAGCCCAAGCTTGCAGTTAGAGTCCTTCTAACCGAAATTCTCCAAAGGTCTTGCATAATCATTCTTTAATCTGCTAGAACCAAACCAATCTTTAAATCTTCCAAGATCTAGCAAATTATCATTCTTTAAAATATGGTCTTCCTTATAATAGATCAAGTATGACCTTAGGATCACATCATACTCCCCTTCTTCGAGATGATTCGTTCTCGAATCATGTCCTATGTTAACAATGGACATAAGACATGTAGAACCTTTGCTTCCTTGTTGATGTGGATTCGTCCATGAACTATAAAGTATTAAAGAAAGATTATTAACATTATACAATGTTGTCATATTTCTCCTTTGTCAAAGTTGAAATTTTGAACCATATAACAAATATGAAATTATGTAAGAATAATATCATAGAAATCATTGAGCATAACAAAATTGGTTAGAGACAATGTTGGCAAAACATAATCACGATCAAATTCCTTAATTTCTTCAACTCTGGGTACTTTAATTTGAATCAAATTTCCAGCTTCTTGCACTTATACTTATTGCACATCTTTTTCTTGTTTTAAGACTTCAATGTGAGTTTTAAGATTAATATGAACATCATCAAATGGGGATGAAATAATAATTTATTTAAATTTTTTCATAAATTTATGGTAAATCACTAAATTATTCCTCAATTAGTTAATGTATGTTAATTTGACTTGAATTTTGTTTTGGTCTAAGTTAGCATTTTTTGACAAAATTAGTTAGCCAACCATTGTTGCCATTTTTTTTAACAAAAATGAGCAAATTAGTAGCCAACCATTGTTGCCATTCTTTGACAAGAATTAGCAAATTAGGTAGCCATCCATTGTTATCTTTTGTTGACAATTGTAAGCTAATTTTTTGTTTTTGCTCTAATCCTCATGCCTATATATATAGGCAAATGCAACTTATTTTGTCATGTGGGTGAGTTAAGAGAAAAGAGAGAGTTTTATGAGAGAATTACCTTAGTCATCTTATTTTTTCTATTTTATGAGTATTTTCTCTTCTATTTTGTAACTTTGTGAGAAGAGATAATTTGGTATATTTGGTTAAGAGTTTAAAGTGATTATTATTTCTTGTTTTGTATCACTTTCAAATCAGTAGTAGATTTTGATCTCTCCTTCGTCCGTAGACGTAGGCTAATGCTGAACCACGTAAATTGTGTTTTCTTGTTTATTTTTTCTATTTTATTTGTCCCATTTTTTTAGATAAATATTTTATTTTCGCATTAAATCCTAACAAATTAGTATCAGAGCTTTGCTAATATTTGTTTGAGAATAGTTATAGAGACAACAAAATTTGATATTGAGAAATTTGAGCGTAATATGAGTTTTGCTATGTGGCAAGTAAGGATGAAAGCAATCTTGATGTAAAACGGTTTGCATAAAGTGCTATTGGGCAAGGATAAGTTGTCATCTATAATAGATGAAGATAAAAAGGCAGAGATTGAAGAGAAGGCCATATCTACGATTCAGCTTTGCTTTTCCAATGAAGTGTTACGTGAAGTCCTTGATCAGACAACAACTAAGGATTTATGAGACAAGTTAGAATCTTTGTATATCATAAAGAATCTTACTACCAAGCTGATTGCCAAGCACCATTTGTACACCCTTTCCATAGCGGAAGGTACATCTATCAAATCTCATATTAATGAGTTCTCCTCTATTCTTTTAGACTTGGCAAATATGGAGATTAAGTATGAAGATGAAGATCATACTCTTATGTTACTCGTTCACTACCTCTATCATATAATAACTTTAGAGAAATATTAGTTTACAGTAATAAGTCTCTAAAGTTGGAGGATGTAAAAGCATATTTGTATTCTAAAGAGCTCTTTGACAGAGAACTCTCCACTAGCCATTCTGATGGTCCAACATAAGGTTTGGTTAGTAAAGGAAGGTCCTCTACAAGGGAGCCTAACAGTAGTAATCTATCGAGATCAAAATCAAAGTTGAAATACAGTCATCTAACTTGCAATTATTGTAAGAAGAAATGACACATTAAAGCTAAGTATTTCAAGCTTTAGAATAAAAATAAAGAAAGGAATTAGAAAGTTGAGAAACCTACTGAAGACAGTGTTGTTCAGGATGAGTTTGAAGTCAGTAGTGTCTACGCTGTGACTGAAGATGGTGCCAAATCCGAACAATAATGAATTTTGGATTCTGCTTGCTCGTTTCATATATGCCTCCATAAAGATTAGTTTTCCTCTTATGAACCAATAGACAGATGAGTTATTTTCATGGGCAATGATCATCCTTGTAAAGTTACCGGAATTGATAATATCAAAATAAGGATGCATGATGGCATGATTAGAATGTTAACTGATGTTTGATATGTTCCAGATATGATAAAGAATCTCATTTCCTTGTTTACTTTAGATAATCTTGGCTGCAGATTTTTTGGTGAAGGTGGAGTTTTGAAGGTTCTGAAGGGTGTTCTTGTTGTGATGAAAGCCAACCTAATTCGTAAATTCTATACATTGTAAGAATCTACTATCATGGGATTAGCTGCAGTTTCTTCTTCTATGTCAGATTCAGATGTGACTAAGTTATGGCATATGAGGCTAGGACACATGAGTGAGAAAGGCTTGACAATGTTGAGTAAAAGGGGTCTTCTTGATGGCCAAAGTACATCAAAGTTAGAGTTTTATGAACATTGTATTTTCGGCAAGCATAAAAGAGTCAGCTTTAGTACAGGAATTCACAGGACTAAAGATACTTTGGATTATGTTCATTCAGATCTTTGGGGACCAGCACGTACTCCTTCGAAAGGTGGTGCTCGATATATGCTTACCTTTATTGATGACTACTCAAGAAAGGTATGTGTTTACTTTTTGAAGCAAAAAAATGAGGCACTTATTACTTTTAAGCAATGAAAAACTTTGGTTGAAAAGGAGACAAATAAGATAGTGAAGCATCTCTGCACTAACAATGGGTTAGAATCCTGTAATGGCGAGTTTAATAAATTTTGCAAAAATGAGGGTATTATGGGACACCTTACAGTTAGAGAAACTTCACAATAAAATGGCATAGCCGAGCGCATGAATAGAACTCTATTGGAGAAAGTCTGGTGCATGTTTTCTAATTCAGGTTTGGCACAGGATTTTTGGACAGAAGTGACTTTTACAACCTGCAATTTGGTGAATTGTTCTCCATCTACATCAATTGAATGCAAGACTCTAGAGGAGGTATGGTTTGGTAATCCTACCAATTATTCTGATTTACGAGTATTTGGTTGTCTTGTTTATGTTCATGTTAATGATAGAAAACTTGAACCTAGATTTAAAAAGGGCATATTTATTGGTTACCCATTTGGTGTAAAAGGATATAAAGTTTGGCTTCTTGATCCAAAATCACCCAAAGCTGTTATTAGTAGGAATATTATATTTGATGAATCTGCCATACTCCATATAGGAAAAGAGTCTATTGTTTCTTCTAACACAGTCATGCAGAACTTAAAGAAGCAGGTGGAGGTTGAAATTGAGGAGGAGAAGGCATTTTCACCAACAAATTCCATTCAAAGCTCAATTTCGTTACCTACTTCTACAGAAGTAGAAGAGTCAACAAAAGAGGAGCAATATTCTATTGCTAGAAGTAGGTCACAAAGAGAGAAAAGAATGCCTCATAGATTAGCATATTATGTTAATTTTGCATGTGTTGCTGCACAAGAAATTGAAGTAACCAATGAACCTTCCACATATTTAGAAGACGTTTCTTGTGATGATTCTTCTAAGTGGTTGATCGCTATGCAAGAGGAGGTGGAATCTCTTCAGTAGAACTTGGAAATTAGTGAAATCGCCAAAAGATAAGAAAATTATTGGTTGCAAATGGGTCTTTAAAAGGAAAGATGACATTCAAGGTGTTAAAGATGCAAGATATAAGGTACGTTTGGTCGCTAAGGGCTATAGTCAGGTACAAGAAATTGATTCTAATGATATTTTCTCACTAGTTGTTAAACATAGCTATATTCATGTTTTGCTTGCTCTAGTTGCTATACATGATCTAGAGTTAGAATAACTGGATGTCAAGACAACCTTCTTGCATAGTAAATTTGAAGACAAAATTTATATGCAACAACCTGAGGGTTTTGAAATAGAAGAAAAAGAAGACCATGTTTGCTTATTAAAGAAATCAATTTGAAGCAGTCCCCTCGACAATGGTATAAGCGGTTTGATTCCTTTATAGTTGGGCATGGTTATTCTATGAGCTAATATGATAGTTGTGTGTATTTTAAAAAACTTGCTAATGGTTCATTCATTTATTTGTTGCTTTATGTTGATGACATGCTTATTGCTGCCAATGATATATTTGATATTAATAGGTTAAAAGAAGAAATAAGTGGTGAATTTGAAATGAAAGATTTGGAAGCAGCTAAGAAAATTCTAGGTATGAAAATTCAAAGAGAAAGGACTACATGTAAACTTTATCTAACTCAAAGAAGCTTTTTTGAGAAAGTCTTAGAGCATTTTGGAATGAAAAATACTAAACCTGTAAGTACTCTACTTGCTGCTTTATCACCACAGTTTGAAAAAGATACTGAACACATGTCACATGTTCTTTACTCTAGTGCTATTGATAGTATTATGTATGCCATGATTTGTACTCGTCCTGATATTACACATACAGTTAGTGTGGTTAGCAGGTATATGTCTAATCCAGGAAAAGAGCACTGACAAGCGATAAAATGGATATTAAGATATTTGAGAGGCACTACTAATAGTTGTTTAGAATTCGAAAAAGGTATAGGAAATGAGATTGGTTATGTTGATTCAGATTATGTAGGAGATCTTGATAGAAGAAAATTCATCACTAGTTATGTGTTTACCCTTGGTAATTATGCTATTAGTTGAAAAACTACTTTACAGCTTACAGTGACACTATCCACTACTGAAGCTGAGTACATGGTGATGGTTAAAGCTGTAAAAGAAGTTATTTGGCTAAGAGGTTTGTTTGGTGAGCTGAGTACGAATTCACTTCACAAAAGATCATATGTTCCATGAAAGGTGAAGCACATTGATGTGAAGTCCCATTTTTCCCGAGATGTTATCTCTCAAGGTAATATTGTAGTTAAGAAGATTGGTACTGCAGATAATCTAGTTGATATGATGACTAAGCCTCTTTCAATAAGCAAGTTCAAGCATTACTTGGACTTAATTGCTTGGACTTGATTGCTTGGACAGTTGAATTTGTCTTAAGGGACTATTTGGAGAAGGTGAAGATAAATTTTCTAATTTAATATAATGAATTCAAGTCAAGGTGGAGATTTGTTAATTTGACTTGAATTTTATTTTGGTCTAAGTTAGTATTTTTTTGAAAAAATTAGTTAGCCAACCGTTGTTGACATTTTTGACAAAAATAAGCAAATTAGGTAGCCAACCATTATTGTCATTCTTTGATAAAAATTGGCAAATTAGGTAGCAATTCATTGTTATCTTTTGTTAACAAATAAGTTAATTTTTTTATTTTTGCTCTAATCCTCATGCCTATATATATGGGCAAATGCAACTTATTTTGTCATGGGGTGAGTTAAGAGAAAAGAGATAGTTTTATGAGAGAATTATCTTAGTTATCTTATTTATTCTATTTTATGGGTATTTTCTCTTCTCTTTTGTAATTGTGTGAGAAGAGATAATTTGGTGTATTTGGTTAATGATTTAGAGTGATTATTCTCTCTTGTTTTATATCACTTTTAGATCATTAGTGGATTTTGACATATCCTTCGCTCATGAACGTAGGCTAACGCCGAACCACTTGTTTATTTTCTCTGTTTTATTTATCCTATTTTTCTAGATAAATATTTTATTTTCACATTAAATTCTAATAATGTATAAGGTTTTAGTTCATTAATTCTAATGTCGACCGGCGGCTAGGAAGTCTAGATTCATCCAGTAGACCCGAGTTTGATTTTTGGCGATGGAAGATTTTAAAGTATTGAAATAAATTTTTTTTGGAAATAGAATATTTTTCTGACTTCGCTTTTTTTTTTTTTTCTCATTTTGGATATTAGGAGAAAAGGCTTGAAAAATAATTTATTTTTTTATTTTGAAATCTAATCTAATTAGTTATTTTTTTAATTTACAATTAAGAGAAACAAGCTCAAATTTAGTATAAATTAAGTTGAGAAATATGCTATGAGGAGTGTGATATTAAGATTAAATTATTTTCTCAAAAAATATCATTCTAAATATTATTCAGAAAAATAATTATAAAATTTATTTAGTTACTATAAATATTCAATAATTATAGCATTTGAATTTCTTAAAACATAAATATTAATAACTTTCAAATCATATCTCCTACTATCAATTTCGTTATTGTCCAGCGGTTAGGATGTTCTGCTTTCATGCAAGTTGGTAATGAAAATTTTAATTTAATTTTAATTTTTTTTCTAATTTTAAAATTAACCTAATTAAATTGAAATTTTAAATTTTTTGTAATTTTATTTTGACTTAGTTTTCTTCATTTTAAATATGGAAATAAAGGTCTTGAATTTTTTTTCTATATTTTCATTTTAAAATTTAACCTAATAAAATTGGAAAATTATTTAGATTTTTATTCTACATATTAGGAGAAAAAAGCTCAAATTTAATCTAAAGAAGTATGCTACTAGGAAGATATTCATCCTGGAATTATTCTTTCAGAAAATACCATTTAAAATAATAGCAGAACCAAAATTCAACAGAAGGGAGTTAAAATTTTAAAGAAAAAAATTATATTTAATATATAAATTCATTATGAATAAATTTATTATGAATGATGTCATTTCAGCATGATGAATAAAAAAATAAACCTTAAGATTACATCTATTTTTCTGGTCAATGATTACATAAACTTAACATTTTATGTGGATATGTGTTCAAAATTTTAAAAAACATTATTTTCTCACATTTATATATAAAAATATTTTTATTTTTAATAATGAACGTGAGCAAATAATGCGATTTTTTTTTGTTTTGTTTTTGAATTTATAATTTCATGTGACCTTATGATGAGATTTATGTAATTATTTTGTGATTGAAAATAAATTAAATATTTTAATAGAGAAAAATTAAAATTAGAAAATTTTATAAAAATAAAATTAGAGAATTTTATGGGAAAAATGAAATTTAAGATATTAATTGTATAGATAAAAAAAATAAGAATAGTCAGTAAAACAAACTTGGAGAAAAAAGAAAAATAAATAAATGATAGGTGAGATCTGAGATAGTGGTATGTAGGGAGAAATTATTGGGTGGATACAATTAAAAAAAATAATGTATTAATATTTAAAGATATATATTAGTAAAGGTCTAATTTAGTCATGAAGTATTTGCAAACGTCTAGATTAGCCTTTACCATTTTTTTAAAGATAAAAACACACTTTTTCTATTAAAAATAGTCCAAATTATCCAATTTTTAACAGTAAAATTAACATCCGTTTGATTTAGAGTTTCGTGGGTCTCGTCTCAGATCTTTTATTTCTCATTATTCATTATTATTTCGTGCGTCCCAAATGGGTCACTGCCTGCACAATTTCTGCATCAAATTCAATTCACTTCTAATAAAAACATGAAAAAATTCTGTTCTCCTTCATTTGCAATTCCACCCACAACTCTCCACGTTCTTCCCTTCTCAGATCCTCCATACAAGCTTCTTCAAAACCACCCATCTCTAATCCTTCTCTCGACTTGCAAAAATCTTCAAACTTTCAAACAAATTCATTCCCAGATCATCAGAACTGGTCTCCATAAAACCCAGTTTGCACTGAGCAAACTTATCGAGTTTTGTGCAATTTCACCTTTTGGTGATCTCTCTTATGCTCTTTCGCTATTCGAAACTATTGAAAACCCTAATCAAGTAATTTGGAATAATATTATTAGGGGTCTCTCGCTCGGTGAATCCCCAGTTTTAGCCATTGAATACTATGTTCATATGATTTTATCTGGTGTGGATCCAAATTCTCATACTTTTCCCTTTGTTTTGAAGTCTTGTGCAAAAATTGCTGGTAATCAGGAAGGGAAACAGATCCATGCTCATATTTTGAAGCTTGGACATGAAAATGATGCATTTGTGCATACTTCATTGATCACCATGTATGCTCAAAATAGTGAATTACACCATGCAAGGTTGGTGTTTGATAAAAGTTCTATGAGAGATGCGGTTTCCTTCACGGCTTTGATCTCTGGTTATGCTTCAAAGGGTTTCCTGGAAGAAGCTCGAGAGCTTTTTGATGAAATTCCTGTTAGAGATGTGGTGTCCTGGAATGCTATGATAGCAGGGTATACTAAAAGTGGTCGATTTGTAGAGGCATTAGCACTCTTGGAAGAGATGCGTAGAGCAACTATAACACCAACTATACTATGCTTACTTTCCTTTCAGCTTGTGCTCAGTCAGGATCCATCAAGGTGGGCAATTTGGTTCGGTCTTGGATCGATGAGCGGGGACTTGGATCGAATCTTAGGCTTATAAATGCACTTGTTGATATGTACGCAAAGTGTGGAGACTTGGAAAAAGCTAGCAATTTGTTTAAGAGTATACAAAATAAGAATGTGATTTCATGGAACGTTATGATTATTAGAACAACATAATATCTAAAACCTTGGAATGATATAATGAGTATAATCATCTATTAGAACAACATAATATCTAAAACCTTGGAATGATATAAATGGATTAGGTCCCCATAAATCACAATGAATTTTGTCAAGAGGAAAATTAGAAATATTACTAGATAGAGAAAAAGGAAGTTTACATCTCTTCCCCATTTGGCAACCAGTATAAATGATATTAGATTTTTTCAATTTGAAATATTAATAAATTGTTCATTGTTAAATTTTTTAAAATTTAGAATGAGGATGTCCCATTCTTTAGTGTCAAATGCCATATGAAGCTTTAAGGATGGTTGTAAAGGCTTGATGATTCACATCAAGAGCGTACATGCCTCTTTGATTATATCCTTTGGCTACCATCTTTCCCTGTCGATTCTTAACCCATAAACTCGTTAGTAAAAAATTCAACTTAACAAGCATTATCCATAGTTAATTGTCTAATAGATAAGAGATTCTTTTTTTTATTGCAGGAACTACTAACACATTTTTAAGAGTGAGATCACCACGAGTTGTTTTAATTTTACCATCTCTTACGTATGAAATTTTAAGACTTTCTCCATTTCCTACATATATTGATTCATTACCTCTATAAGTTGTGACTTTGAAGATTTTACCTGGATCATTTATCATATAGATGGTAGCTCCTGAGTCCACATACAAAGTTGGATCAATTTCATCATTTAGTTGTATAGTGGCAAGAGCCTTTGGTATGTCTTGAGACTAGTATGAGTAATCAAATCATTTCCAACAATCAAGATCTGAGTGATTTGCTTTTCCATATATTTGGCAAATAATTGTAGCCTCATCGCCTTGTGTTTGTTTAGTATTCCTCGAATGCCCACTATTTTTCCATGGAGTTATGTTATTATTGTTGTTGAATCTAGAATTTCTTTAGTTTCCAAAGCAACCAATTGGAGTAAATCCCCTTCCTCTTAAATTAAAGTAGCCACCACGTCCTTTTCCCCTTCCTCTTTGTCCAAGGAAGGCTTGTTCATGATTGATCTTTGAGTTTTTCTCTTAAGATTCAATGGTCTTCATCTTTCCATGCCCTTGTAAAGCTATAACAAATTGATTATAAGAGGGACATGGAGGTTTTGAAAGCATTGCAACTCTAACATCCCTATATTAACTACTAAGTCCTCTAGCAAGATGACATACTTTTGTGACTTCATCTACTAGTTTTGAGCAGTAGCAAGACTATCACAAATTCCCTTAAATTTTCTTATATATTCATCTAAAGACATGGAACCTTTGTCCATGGTCATGAGAGATTGAGTGAGATGTACCTCTTTATCTTTTGTTATAGGAAGAATGTGTTCTTCCATTGATTTCCATACTTGGTAGGCAATATCCATTCCTTCAAGCATACTCGTTACTTCCTCGCTTATGATTCCTAATAACCAAGTGGTTAACAGGCATTCATTGCTCATCCATACATCATATGAAGGATTATGGTGCATCTTTCCATGTTCTCCTTGAATCTCCTTTGTTGAACACTATTGTCATGGAGATGATATGAAAGACCAAGACTACGGACTAGAGAAGAGACTTGTGATCTACATAGTAAGAAATTTGAAGTGTTCAATTTAATGGATATGAGACTTGTGCACTGATGGAAGGATTGAATGTGAGTGAAGTTTCTTTGTTGGCCATGGAGAAGCTTTTTCTTCTTTATTAGTTGTAGAAATTAGAATAATTTAGGTTTCACATGAAGTTTGGGTTTCACATGAAGCTCTAATATAATAAGAATTTTCAAAGAATATTTTAATTCATTCAACTTATTCCATGAGACATACAAAAGATCTTATTTATACAGGGAAAACCATAATATATATATATATATATATAAACTATAAAATAAAATTCTAAAAATATGCAACTGCTAACATAATTCGTGGGATGAGTTGGTATTATTTTGTTTCTTTTAGTAAATCTTCATTCTGGTATTCCTTTGGAAATAACCAAAATTTCAACCAAGTTATTGAGGAAACAATGCCGATTTTCCATTTTTGAATTATTAACTTGCAATTCTTGAGATTCTTTGATAAATGCATATTGAACATATGTTTTTCTGTTAGTTTTCGTATGAAATTGAGTTGAATTAATTAATTCTAAGCTTATTTATGTGTTATAATTTCATTATCTTTGTGTTATAATTATTTATGTGTTATAATTTCATTATCTTTGAATTAATTTTTTGTAGGACTTTTGCAAGCAGAAATTTTAGGGAGATTGGACCTTTAAAGTTTTAATAAAGATTTTAGTGATGATAGATTTTGATATTAAAAAATTTGTCTGCATGAAGTTTGTAGAGGACATCTCAAGCTTTCCATAGATGTCTTGTTCATTAAAATCCAAGATCGTTTGTTCTTCTGAATATTAAGTTGAAATTGTTAGCCATACAGATAAGCCTCCTGGAAAATCGGATTCAGTTGATAAATGATTAGCATACAGCTTGTATTTGTTATGTAGAGTTGTACTTATCTCATTGTAACAGATTACAGTTCTCATCTCTGTATTTAAGTAACAATCAATCGAATGGGAAAGAGTACTTTTCTCCCCTAAACATCTGTTTATATTATATGGTATCAGAGCCTCAAAGCTCTACGCTTTTCTTTTTGATCCAAATTTTTCATGGCTTCTGGTTCGACCTTTTCTCATCCTTCGGGAAAACAACTAGTTTCGTTTAATAACAATCAATTTCCGCTTAAGCTGACGCAGCAAAATTATCCAGCTTGGCGATCTCAACTGGTTCCTCTTTTTCGAGGACATAATTTAATGGGGTTCCTTGATCGAACCTATCCCTGTCCACCGGCTAAAGTTGTGAAAGATGACAAAGAAGAAATGAATTCTGAGTATGAATTCTGGAATTGCCAGGATCAATTAATCCTGGCTGCACTAATTGCATCTATGAATTTCTCCATGATGCATCTTGTCTCTTCTGCGCAAACCTCAGCAGAAGCTTGGGAGAAGATTCAATCGACTTGTGCGAATACATCTGCCACAAGAATTCTGTCTCTGCGTGAAAAACTTGCTCATCTGAAGAGGGAGTCTCAACCTGTTGCTGATTATCTGCAGGCTGTCAAGGCCATTACTGAAGATCTAGCTCTTTCCGGCAGCCCGGTGTCCGACATCGACCTTGTCATTTATGTTTTGAACGGAATCTGCCCGGAATTTAAAGAAATAGCAGCGGCAGTTCGTGCAAGGGATTCAGTTATTTCATTTGCAGAATTACAAGAGAAATTTCAGTCTCATGAATTATATTTGAAGCGTGTTGATCGTTCTTTTGATACAACTCCCATTGTCGCTAATTATGTGCGACGTCAATCTAATAATCGGCCAAATTCTAGGACTAATTCTGTTGCAATCTCTGATAACATTTCTGGTGCAGGTGTGAAGTTCCAAAGTGATTCTAATTCTAGATACAATTCTGCGAAGAAAAATAGCACTTATAAAGTTTTGTGTCAAATTTGTGAGCGTCCAGGCCATACTGCGAAACAATGTTTTGGTGCTAAGAGTTACTTCTCAAAGAATAATTTTCCAACGCCCAGAGCCAATAATGTTTCTGTTTCTGAGCCGCAGAATTGGATACTGGACACAGGGACTTCGCATCATGTGACAAATGATCTTAGCAATCTGTCACTTCATGCCCCATATGATGGTTTGGACGAGTTACATTTAACGGACGGATCAGGTTTGCGCATAACACACGTTGGTTCACACTTTCTTTCTTTTCCGTCTCAGTCTTATCAATTGTCCAATGTTTTATGTGTTCCTAAAGCGAAAGAAAATCTAATTTCCGTTTCAGCTTTTTGTTTAGCTAACAAAGTCTCAATTGAATTCTTTTCCAATTGTTTTGTTGTTAAGGATCTGCTCACGGGGGAGATTCTCACACGAGGTCGCATTAAAGACTCTCTTTATCGGCTGTCCAGTATCTCCAAAAGTCGAAGTTTACTTCCAGTAGCTAATCTGTCTGTCCGTGATTCTACGTCCTTGTGGCATCAACGTCTTGGCCATCCAGCAATGAGAATTTGTCGTTTTCTATTATCTAAGTTTCATTTGGGCCAGCCTAGTGGTTCTTTTGATTGTATTTCATGCAATTGCAATAAAAGTCATCGTTTAGCGTTTGGTTCATCATCTTTAACAAGCTCTAAACCTTTGGAACTTTTGTATTCAGATTTATGGGGACCAGCACCTGTAGTGTCCATTGATGGGTTCCGTTATTATATTATTTTTGTGGACCATTTCACCAAATATGTTTGGTATTTTCCGTTAAAAGCTAAATCTGATGTTAAAACTATTTTTCCTGTTTTTCAGCGCTTAGTCAAAAATAAGTTTCAGACGAAAATTGTAACCATTTACACCGATGGTGGTGGAGAATTTACAGCCTTAAAGTCTCTTTTGCAACAAAATGGCATTTCTCATCTTCAAACACTGCCTCACACACCACAACATAATGGTGCGGTTGAGCGGCGTCATCGCCATTTAGTTGAGACGGGTTTGACTCTACTTTATTCAGCTTCTCTACCATCTCGTTTTTGGACTTTTGCCTTTCGCACGGCTGTGTATTTAATAAACAGGATGCCAACACCGATTCTTCAAATGTCATCCCCATATTTTCAACTTCACCATAAACACCCTAATTATTCAAATCTAAAAATATTTGGGTGTTTATGTTTTCCACTTCTTAAGCCATATAATCGTACCAAATTCGAGCCAAGATCAAAACCCTGTATTTTTCTAGGCTATTCACTAAATCAAAGTGCCTATTTGTGTTATGAGCCGATTACACAGAAAACATTTGTTTCAAGGCACGTTATTTTTAGTGAAAATACATTCCCTGCTAGTCAATGGTCTAAGGAAAAACAAAATGGGTCCTGGTATGATTATAATAATTCACCCATGGAAAGACCGGTGTCGTCTCAACATTCACTTGACTCATCTGCTTTTTCAATAATTCCATTTTCTCCAAATTTAGGGATTTCGAATACACCGCCGTCGCACCAACGACTCATATCTCAGTCTTTGAGTTCGTCTTCCTCACGTGATTTCTCGTCTGAAACTTCTCCTCCACATGTCGACTCCACTCCAGTTTCGTCTTCCATTTCTTCGTCTCGATTTGTTAATACTGAGTCTTCTTTGTCTTCTTCCACATCTTCGTCGCCTTCAACATAGTCCCAGAACTCCGTTTCAATATCGTTACAATCTTCTGAGTCAATATCAGAAAATCCTCACTCTTCGTCGAGTTCTCAATCAGAGTCGAACTCTTCTGTTCCTATTCCTCCACGGCCTGTTCGTACACATTCTATGGTAACCCGTTCACAAAATAACATCTTTAAGCCAAAAGTCCTTCATTCTGTTAGTAAACATCCACTGCCCTCTAGTGAACCAACTAGTGTTGTTCAAGCCTTGAAAAGTCCTGAATGGAGGAAGGCGATGTCTTTAGAATTTGATGCTTTGCAAAATAATGGTACTTGGTTGCTTGTTCCACCTTGCAGGGATCAGAATATTGTTGATTGCAAGTGGATTTTCAAAGTGAAAAGGAAGGCTGATGGTTCTGTAGAAAGGCACAAGGCTCGCCTTGTAGCCAAAGGGTTCACTCAACGTCCTGGTGTGGACTTCGGAGATACATTTAGTCCTGTGTTGAAGCCAGCAACTGTACGAATTGTACTCACTATTGCAGTTACTAATCGATGGAAAATTCTGCAACTTGACGTCAATAATGCTTTCTTACATGGTCCTTTGAAGGAAGAAGTCTTCATGAGGCAGCCTCCTGGGTTTATTGACAAAGAAAAACCACAATATGTTTGTAAGTTAATTAAAGCTCTTTATGGTTTACGCCAAGCACCTAGAGCTTGGTATCAAGCGTTGCGGGATTGTGCAATTAATTTTGGCTTTATTCACTCCAAGAGTGATCACTCATTTTTTATCTACAAAAATGAGAGAGATATGTGCTATTTTTTGGTCTATGTAGACGACTTGTTGGTGACAGGCAGTTCAAATAAAATTGTGCAATTGTTCATCACACAATTGGCTTCACAGTTTTCATTAAAAGAACCGCAGAATCTGAATTTATTTTTGGGTATTGATGTTCATCCGACAACTGAAGGATTGTTTCTCTCACAGCATCATTACATAAGGAAGATATTGTCCAGTACTAATATGGAGGGTGCAAAACAAGTTTCAACACCGCTAGCTGTTACTACTGTTTTGCGAAAAAGGACAGCTCCTTCGACAGATGTGGATATGAACTTGTATCGGAAAACGATTGGTGCACTGCAATATTTGTCTTGGACGCGGCCAGACGTTAGTTTTGCCGTGAACAGGCTTTCACAATTCATGCAAAATCCAGCACAAGAACATTGGAATGCTCTTAAAAGACTACTTCGCTATCTTAAGCAAACAGTTGATTTTGGGTTACAAATTAAGCCGCAACAGCAGCTGCAATTACACGCATATTCAGATGCGGATTGGGCAGGAGACCCATGTGATCGAATGTCTACATCTGGATTTATCATTTACATTGGTTCCGTACCAGTCTCTTGGGCATCACGCAAGCAGAAAGCGGTGTCCAGGTCGTCTACCGAAGCAGAATACAGAGCAGTAGCAACAACTGCTTCTGAACTTGTATGGGTACGTTCCTTATTACTTGAACTCGGTGTGATCTCAACAACAAATCCGCCACCAATTTATTGTGACAATATCTCCACAACTTACACTTGTCAGAATCCTGTATATCACTCAAAAATGAAACATATTGAGATTGATATACATTTTGTGCGAGATTTAGTTCAGAAGAATATTCTTCGAGTTTCTCATGTTTCCTCCAAAGATCAGCTTGTTGATCTCTTAACAAAACCTTTGTCCAAAGCTGTCTTTCTTCTCAACAGGTCCAAGATCGGAGTTCAAGATGGCACTCCAATCTTGCGGGGGAGTGTTAGCCATACAGATAAGCCTCCTGGAAAATCGGATTCAGTTGATAAATGATTAGCATACAGCTTGTATTTGTTATGTAGAGTTGTACTTATCTCATTGTAACAGATTACAGTTCTCATCTCTGTATTTAAGTAACAATCAATCGAATGGGAAAGAGTACTTTTCTCCCCTAAACATCTGTTTATATTATAGAAATTAGGCCTAGATGTTGAAGTAGAATTCCTATCCAAACAATTGAGAGTAATTGGACCATATCTTAGGATTCCAAAGACCAATTGAAGTTATTCAAAAGCCTAAAGTTATATACACTTCAAGAGAAACAACTTTGATGAAGGAGTCAGATTGATAGAATGTCTTTATTAGACAGTAAATTTTCTTGAAAATACAACTCAAATTTTGTAGAAGTAGATTGCAATTATGAGTCTATTTTTAGGTAGTTTGATATTGTTAAACAATTGATAATTTGTTATTGCAGGGAAAATCAGACTGAGAACGTGAAAAGATTAGTCTGAAATAACATTTTTTTTAGGATTTTATTATTACAAAGAAAAATTATGGAGAGGAGATTATGGGAAGACAAACCAAGAAATTGGAGTTAATATACAATTTAATTAAAAGAGTTTTTCTTTACTTATCTTAATTAATTCTATTTCAATTTTAATTTGTGTTTATTATATTTAATTTAATCGATATGATGTGTTTTCTTATTAGTATGAGTGGCTAAATTTGTTATCTAAAATATTGAAAAAATGTGATTGATTGTTTGATATATGTTTGTGATCTATTTTTTTTATTTATGTTAATTCTATTATTAAACCTAATGCTTGTAATCGCTTGGCCACCAATTGTATAATTCTATATTAGTGAATAAGTTTGAGAGAAATATTCATTGATTGGAATTAGGTAATAGAATCACAAAAAATAATTGGTATAAGAGTATTCAATTTGACTTGTGTGGAATTATATGGATTAGCTCTTAATGAATTGATTATAGGTTATTAAGGCTGTTGAGAAATAGGTTAATGATTTATAATTAATATGTTATTATGTCTTGAGAAAGAATAGTAATTATTTAAGAATTATTTGTCCATAACATGAATAATTAAATTTGGATTAATAGACACAAGAAATTATTATTTGATTATCACATAGATTCAATGTTCTAAGCTGTTTATTTGATTGTTATTTTTCTTAAATTAAATTGTTGTTAATTAATTTAGATTTAGATTTATTTTTCTTCTTAGTTACTTCATTATTCGATTGTCTAAATAGTGATTAAGTTAATTCTGATTGGTAATTAGTAAATACTCTCTATGGAAATGATATCTTATTTCATAACTGTATTACTTGAATAGCACTGGCAAATTTTGCATATCATTCTTCTTATCGCCACTTGGACACATATTCTTCTAGATTTAGATTCATATGATACATTGCACATATGCCATATGCATAAGGAATGCACTTCAATTACTAAGACCTACAAGTGCTTTTTTTATTCTTTAAGTTCCATTGTATGTCCATAGGTTCCATCTACAATTTCAAACCCACTATCACCATTCCATTCAATAGTGCAAGACATGGCAAGCATTTTGTTCTGCTCCAACCTTTCCAATGTTATTGACGGGGGCGTACATAGGATTTAAAGTCAGTGGGGGCTTACTTTTTATTAATTATAACTCTTGTAAAATACATTTTTATTATAAAATAATAAATTTAATACTTATTAATACTCTTTCTTCCTACAATGATTGTCCACTATTCTATCTTGGAATATCATAAAATAATTATCCACTTTTATTTATAGTATATATTTAAAATTTTTTGCTATTTTAATATCTAATAAATTCATACTTTAAATAAAAATTAATGATAGTTTGTACTATTTTCATGATAAATTTAGAAATAATTTATTTATATAAATAAGTGTAGAGAAGAAAAATACATACATTATTAATGCATTAATCATATTTTCTTAAAATGTATTAAAAAAAAAGGTTACATTCTTTTTGAGACATAGGGAATATGTTTAGTTCTCCCTTTAATAATATAAATTAGAAAAAGTTAAAAAAAATTGAAATTTTAAATTTTTTTATCTCAATACAATTAATGCAATTGTAACTCTACATATAAATTTTTAGATCCAATTATATATTTGTTATATATATATTGAATAAAATAATAAATTAAATGAAATAAAAATTTATAAGATTTGAAAAAATAAAATTGAGAAAATATATACATAGAGAAAGAAAAAAGATAAGAGGAGAAGATTGACTAAAAAATGATTGAAAAAAAAAGATAGAGAAATTTAAAAAAAACGTTATATATATATATATATGTATATACTAATAGAACTATTAGAGTATAATAACATTAAGGTAATAAGTTTTCAAGAAAAAAAAATGTTATCAAACTAATAGTTTTAAGCTATTAAGTTATTAGGACCTTAATAGTTTTAAACTATTAAGCTATCAGACTAATAGCCTTAAGCAATCAAACTAATAGCTTTAAGTTATAAAAGCCTAACATATACATATATGTGTGTTTGCGTGTGTGTGTCAGGTCAGTGGGAGCTTGCCCTTTTTTAGATTCGCCCATATGTGTGTGTATGTAAGCGCACGCGTGCGTGCGCTTGCGCGTGTGTTAGGTCATTAGGGGCTCGCGCCTTCGTAGATTTGCCCCTGGTCATTGGTGATATGTCACATATCTAAGAACCAACAAAATCCCTCATTGTCCTTATTCTATTAATACACTGATTGAAATAATTGTTTTACACTTTAGAACCGAAATCCAAGAGTTCAATGTCTCAGCCATGGTGTCCTAAAATACCATAACAAGTATTATAACTAAAATAAATCCTACACCGTGTTTCTTTATTGTAACATAACAAATCTTCAACAAAATCTTTCCCCAGTTCAATTCTTGTAGATTCTCCCTAAAATGAACTTCAAATGAGGCTTTAACACACTCCCAAAACTTTTTCGTCCTTTCATCTCCTCTCCACTTTTTGGTTGAATTGCTTTAAATACGTCTTGCACACATTATGTGCTCATATTTGAGAAAATATTCAAGAATGATAGGCAGTAATCCCTATAAATTAGAATATAGTTGTTACATTAGTGAAACAACATCAATAGTAAAAAGATTCAAACTGTAATATCTCGATTTTTAATGTACTTTGAAATAGTAAATATGAGAGAGTATGTTGGTGTGATAGGTAGAGAAAATATGAAATGAATGTGTATGATGGATGCAATATATATTATATGTATTTGAAATATATATATGGGAAATATAAATAGAATATATAAGACATCTACATATACCTAAGATATACACTACATATATATGAGATATAATTTGATGTTGAAAAAGTTGATTTATAATAATAATAATAATAATAATAATAATAATAATAATAATAATAATAATAATAATAATGAGAAAAAGACAAAGTCAAAAGAAGGAAGAGGATGATTCGTGAAAAATTGATTATATTATTTTAAAAAAATATTAAGATAAGGATGAGAAAAGAAGAGGCAATTCTTCTTCTTTCTTCTTCTTCTTCTTCTTCTTCTTTTTAACGTGGCTTTGAGAGAGAGAGTAGGAAGAGTGAGTTTTTCATGCTACACATCAATTTTATAAGAGATTGAAAAGGGATTAAAGAAGATAATGAAGGTTTAGCAAGGAATTCAAGTAAGTGTTCATTTCTAAGCTTGTTTTTATGTGACTTTAAGTATATATTTAATATGGCTAGAGTGAGAAAATGATGATTAATTAAATAAGATGTTAGTTATGATATGTTTAAGATGTATATGTGTTGGTATGATAGATAAATCATGTATATGAACTTAAGATGAAGTTAGAGTTTTGTTGATGTATTTGCCTAGTTAGGGTGTGCATGGAGAGTGAGATAAATGTATAAATGAGTTGTTTAATTATTGTATTAATGTATAAATGATGAAATATGATTAGATGTTGAGGATGATGATGGATAAAAGGGTGTTAAGAAAAGAATAAGGGTTTTGTAAGGAATGAGTTGGAAATTGAGAAAATAGTGATAATTATTGTTGTGGATTTTGTGTTTAGGCCAAGAAGGACTAAGTGGGAAAGATTAAAGCTTGTAAGTGGCCAAGGTTTGTGCATATTTTCTTTCTTACGTGATATGTGAGTTGTATTGATGAAAAATTGTGCAAATGTATGATTTTGGGATGCCATAGGAGTGGCCCTTGAGTGCAACGACTGTGAGCTTTAAAGTGAAGTTGTTTCATGTGAAATTTATGAAGAGACAGAAGTAAATTGCATGCCGCAGGTGTGACCCTTGAATGCCACGACTGTGGGGGGTGTCCAAAGGTGTTTGACAGCTTCATTTCACATCCCACGGGTATGGCTATTGGATGCCACAGCCGTGGGGTTGGTTCATTAATGTTTACAGCTATATTTCGCGCTATCTGGGTATGGGATGTGGTTTTCATGGCTATATATTTCTATATTGTGTTGATTATATTGAATGGAAGTGTACGTATGTGAATTGAGTTATAAGATGAGTGTGGCTTATGTATGCATGATGTGAAATAGTAATGTGAAGTGATCATGAATAGTAGTGATCACTGGTAAAGTGTAAAGTAAAATGATGTTATATGTGTGTAGCCTATACAATTACTTGTCCAATTATGTTGATATTGATTGGATATGCATAAGAGATCCTGAACAAAGCTAGGCCTTGAGATACATATGTTGATGGACCTGAGCAGAGCTAGATCTAGACCTGAGTAGAGCTAGGTCTGGACCTGAGCAGTGCTAGGTCATGAGATTGAGACTAGTGATGAGTTCAAGCAGAACTGAACCATGAAATTGTGTTAACTGGACATGATAATTGTATAGAAGTGTTGGGCCTAATAGTATATTTGTGTATGTGTATAACATATGTGTATGAGTATGTGATGTGATATCAATGTATGTATATGTTGTTTATATGTGCCACTAAGCTTTCAAACTTAGCGCGATTTTGTGAATCGTGCAGGTGAGTAAATTGTTGATCTGAGAGCCAAACGATTATGCCACAAGCAGAGTAAGAGTGCTTTGAGACCAACTAGAAGGTTGTGCATGCATGTACAATCTTATTATGTTGTATTTTGATCATATGTATATGTATATAAATGGATTTTGGAAAAGACAATGTATATCTGTTTATATATAATCAAATGAAAAGTATAATGGCTTTGAAAATGTTGCTTTTAAAAGAATGAGACTTGATAATGGGAAATGTTCTTTTATTAAATATATAATTGATGTGGAACTAAGGTAAGGGTTTAAACAATATTGTAATGTGACATCTTTATATTTTATATGCGTATTACATGTATACAGGGTATATGTATAATACTTATATAGGGTATAGATGTGATATATTTATTTTGGTATCAAAGCTTAGTTTGAGATTCTCAGCCTAAGTGGTTTAAAAAAAAGAGATAAAAGTAAAGGTTTGAAATGTGAATTGAGTTGTACTACATGCATATGCATTGGCACCTAAGTTGGTCTCTGATGTGGCACTGTTTGTTTGTGATGATAGATATAGGTTGTGATAGCATCTAGAGAACACAGGTAGGAGGGTTGGTTGATATGACTGGTGGAAGACAGTTCCTCGTGGGTTGGTTGATCCACCGATGTTTTCTTATGATGATTTCTTATAAGCTTTTTCCACATTTTGTGTGGCTGACATTAATCTATAGAAATCCTAATAGTATCGCACAGGTGAGTAGATTGTTGATTTGAGAGTCGGACGGTTGTGTCACAAGCAGAGTAAGAGTGCTTCGAGACCAACTAGAAGGTGGTGTATCCATGTACAATCTTGTTATGTTGTATTTTGATCATATGTATATATAGATAAGTGGATTTTGGAAAAGACAATGTATATTTGTTTATATGTAATCAAATGAAAAGTATAATGGTTTTGGAAATATTGCTTTTAAAAGAATGAGATTTGATAATAGGAAATATTTTTTTATTAAATATATAATTGATGTTGAACTAAAGTAAGAGTTTAAACAACACTATAACGTGACTTTATTATATTTTATATATGTATTATACGTATACAGAGTATATGTATGGTACTTATATAGGGTATATGGATATTACACAAACAAATTATAACTTACTGACCTTTTATATGTAAAAAATAATATTCAAACCAACACCATCTCCAGAAGTGTCAAGGTTAGTTTTTTAAAATAGAAATGATCCATTTCCATTATTCTTTGTTTCCTCTTCCACCACTACCCAGGCTAATAGAAACCTTTGATTATTTCTATCTTTGAAAATAGCTATAAGCAGTTGTCCTTTGCAACATCCCTTCAAAAGAAATCCATCAAAACCTATTATAGGCCTACATCCATCCTTGCAACCTTGCTTAAGTGCATGAAAGCATACACACAACTTACAAAACTTAGCATTACCTTCTCTATTTTCATGAGGTTTCTTCTCCTTTATGAAACATGTACTACCATGATTAGATCTAAGCATCTCATTTACATAATCATGTAATAAACCAAATTCCATCTTATTGTCACCCATTAACCTACTTAGAACTCTTAACTTGGCCTTTTTACAAATGGTCAATCCCACTTTAACCTTAAGCTCAATCTTACAAAGCTCTTTAAGATCCCTAATCTTTAATCAGGTTTAAAACACAATTCTTGTCTCAATATGATTTATAATGTATGTTGAATTACATAGCTTATTCTTGTTAGTTCTATAACATTTGTGCCTTGGATTATATGTTTTCACTATGAAATTATTGTTATCCCTATAAATACCACCATAAAATTAACCATTGGCAACCAAGTTTCTTACACTTTGCCCTAATCCTACATTGCTCATTAAGCTTTAAAAGCAATGTGATATCTTTCTCAATTGCATACTTTGCTAATGCCTTCCTGAAACAACTTACATTCTCAAATATCATGTGAAGCTCAAACAGTGGCGTCTCAATTATTGGATCAAAGTAAAGTGATTGGCTTTCTTTCCTTGCCAACACATCTTCATCTGAAACTTCTTCATCAACACTTTCTGGATCTGAACTATCTATAGGGTGCTTAACTCTTCTAAGCTTTCCAGCATATCTATCCTTTTTATTATAAAACTTCTCAAAACCTTCATCATCTCCTTGTCTCACCAAGAGTTATTTCACCTTGTTCATATTCTTCTATAGTTACAAATATGCCTGACACTCTAGATCATCTCAAATTTGCTACTGCTTCGAGCAATTCGTCATTTGTATCACTATCTCTTAATTCATCACCATCAACATCTTCCCCACTAACTATAATCATCTTTGGTGGAGTTATTTGTGTCTTCACTACCTTCTTCAAATGCATGCTCTCCACTATGTATCTCTACCTCTGAAGAGCTACTACCACTCCCACCCTTAACATTTTTGTTTTCCACAATAACCCATCTTTAGTTGCCCCAGTCTGTGGCCCACTATTTACTGCCCCACTATTTACTGCCCCACTTATATTTTTGAATTCATTATCATTTTAACCAATATGGTTATTTTTGTTTGGGGCAGTCTCATTTCCACTTAGTTGTTGGACCCTCAAATGCTCTAAATATGTATGTAGTACCTCTCTCTACCTTTTAAATCCTTAGTCAGACCTAATATATCACTATCACTCAATAGTGGCAAAAACTCGTTGTTTAATAATTCTCACTTATGGTGAAACTTAAAGTCCTTTGTATACCCAAAATCTTATGCATAACCCGACACTTCTGGCAGTGACAGTAAATCAACATCTATATCAAATACAACTTCTTTTGTCCCCCCCCCCCTCACTCATAACTACACTCTTTTCCCTCTACAAATCCACCACCATGATGCAATATCAAGCCAAAAAATATGCTCAACCTGCAAAAAAAAATAGACAAATTATCACCATTATGCACAATTTGCCCAACAAAACATAACTTAATCCAAATTGCATAAAACTGGACCACGTAAGCCTACTTATAGCAAGTATTTTTGAAAAAATGCTAAGAAAGACATGCATATTGAGAAATGGTAAGAATAGTAAGAATAGCTTACAAACCCTAAACCTACAAATCTAACAAATAATGAAATCCAAATTAACATTAAAAATACATGAATTTCACATTACCTTTTTTTTTAATAATGCTTCTCCAAAATCTTCATAAGCATCACCCACGTGAATGATATCTCTACTACTTTTGCAGCTCAAGCAATCGATATCTTCTTCAAATCTTATCTCGGGTTTAGAGTATTTCTCTCCAACAAAAATTAACAAAGCTTCATTCAAAAAATTTTGACACTGTTTATTGTGGGTTTTAGGGTTATATTTTAGTGATTTGATTTAATTTTTGAAGGTTTATCCTTGAGAAATTAAGGATTAGAATAATACATGAAAGATTTGGAAGAAAAGATGAATATTGTTAGCTTTGGTTTCTGTTAAACAAAAATAGTTGAGCCTTGTGTTTTCTTCACATAATAATGTAGTAAAATTTTTTAATCTGATTAAAGCTATGTCAGCATGTGTGTTACACACACATTGCTAATTAAGCAACATTGCATTTAAATGCAACGAAAAAAGAGAGTTCAAGGTATTAAGTGGTTAAAATAAAAGTTCAAAAGATAAAGTGACCAATCATATAAAATATGGGGGCTATATTTATATATGTGTGTGTGTGTGTGTGTGTGTATTTAATCAAAAATGAAAGTTGACTCTAAGAATGCAAACTGCCATATCTAATAGCAGCTCTCACTAGACTATGCACAGGTCTATTTGCTTGTCTTTTTAATCATGAAAGCTCGTAATCTTCTAGTGAAATATATATGTCGTGATAATACTTGACAATAGATCCTAACTCTTAAAATTTGCATCATTGGAACGAAAAGTATGCAAGAGTACTTGCATGACTATCAATCTCAAATTGCACATTATTTCCAACCTTTGGAATGTATCCAATGAAAGTCTCACGTAAGCCAAATGCTTCTAATTTGTACTTCTACCTTGGCAGACAGTGGGTTGCATTAAGAATTTGTTAGTCCAGCTTTCTTGATTGTCTTAAGAAGTGACTACACATTGAGAGATGTTCTGAAAGTACTTGGTTTTGATCTTACAAAGCTTAAACAAAGTAAAACGTTTGTTAATATTTTCTATGTAAAGTGTTCTATCTTCAATGAGATTAATATTCAGAGACTCAAGTGTTCTTTGTTATCTTATGTAATTTTCTCTTCCTTTGCTTCTAAATCCCTCCCTTCTCTCTCTTTCTTTTTTTTAACTGTTTCTGGGATTTGGCTTCTGCTTTGATCTTGTCAAGAACGATCATTTTAAAATTGGTCACAATGCATTAGAAGTAATTTCCTATTTCCTGAAAAGGTTGTGGGCACCATTACAATCTTTCCTTTGATTTCTCTATCATCTTTAGGGTTTATCACACTACTGAGATTAGACCATTTTTTCAGCACATGAGAATGCTTTGAATGTGAAACAAATAGGGATTAGACCAGTTCTTTTTTTTTTAAATGTCTTGTAAAGAACATATTATATATCTAATGCTTCAAACATATGTATTTAATTTAAAACTTTCAGGAATAAGATATTATAAACATTTTACAATTAAGCGCCAGATTGTAGAGATTTTAATAAACTACATTTATTAATTAATTACAATATGATAAAATTAATATGAATATCATTACAAAACATTTTAATTTAGGTAGACGCTAACAATCTGCCATATAAAACATATATTAATAAAGTTGAAACAAATCAATTTCGACAAGGCCGACGAAAAATCTTCATCATTTATTTGTATTTTAATTATAATTTTTTTAAACTATAATTAATTATTATTAATTATTACTTTTTTGTTATAACAAAAGTAAAACAATTCTATTGTCGTCCAGCGGTTAGGATGTTTGCCTATACCCCAGGAGATCCGGGTTCAATTCCCAGTAATGGAAAATTTTAGGATTTTTATTCAACTTTTTCCCTCATTTAAATTGATATTTTAATTTTTTAGACTTTTATTTCGACTTTTTTTCTTCCTCATTTTAAATATGGGAAAGAAGACTTCTAAACTGTTTTTCTGTATTTTTATTCTAAAATTTAACCTAATAAAATTGGAAAATAATTTATGTTTTTGTTCTACATATTATGAGAAAAAGCTCGTTAATATGCTACTAGGTCTAGGAGTCTCATATTCATATTGGAATTATTCTTTTACAAAATACCACTTGAAATATTATTCAGAAAGTACTTTTTAAACATTATTTTAATTATTCCAAAATTATAACATTTGAAATTTATTTTGAAGATAAAATTTAAATAACATTTTTTAATAAAGAGTCTTTTGGCTTTTAGTACTGTTAGAAAAAAAAACAAAAAAAAAGGAATTTTACAGGGTAGGTTTGCATGAGTTATTATTATTAAATGTTTTTATTTTCTTTATTAATGTTTCAATTAGCAGAATATTCAGCAAAAATATCAATTTCCAACATCAAAATAACATTGAAGTGATAGTTCACTAACAATTAGAATTAAATTGGAAAAAAATAATTTGGCAATAGCAATGTCAAAAGCTACTCTTAAATGATAGTAAATCCTAGATTCTAAAATTATAAGAAGACGTGCAGTTTTTATAAAATTGTAAAACTATTATTAGTAAAAAAAAGTAAAATTCCAAATTAATTTTTACAGTCACTGAAATCATAATTTAAATCCAATGAAATGACGATCAATAATGTATTTCAACATTTAAAATTAATTTTTTTAGATAAAGAAAAGCAAAATTTTTAATGCTTAATTATTTTATAATATTTATTCTAAAAATATTAATTAAATTAAATAGTATATGAAATAATAAGTCTATTTTTATTTACCAGCATTGAGCACCTTAGTTTTACCCTTGTGTGAGAAAAAGTTATAATTATTTCAATCAAAACTTCGTAAGAAGTTTCATTATTACAACTTCAAAAGCCAGCAACATGAAAAGAAGAAAACCATATTAACATCTCTTCAGTAAACTGCTCTCCTCTCTTATATGATCTCTCTTCTTCCTTCATTGCAAACCGACATACCGGACAAGTTTTCCGGCAAGCATTGAACCATCTATCGATGCATACCTTGTGAAACTTATGCAAACAAGGAAGAACACACATGTTCTTCTCTTCTTTCAATCTTGACAAGCAAACACAACAGAATTCATCCTCATTCTCGAGTTTAGTTGAGACGCTTGACCCTGTTCCTTCGAGAGATTTAAATGCACCCTCGTTAGAATTCTCCGAAACATCATTTAATGTGGTGGTCCTGTACAATGTGACATCTTTAATCCTTAGCTGTCTCCTCAGACCAATGAAGTTGTAAAAGAAAGCAGCTAATTTCTTGAAAACCATTTGGTTTAATGGAGGATTAGCATTTCAAGTACATCTTTAATAAGAGGGCTTAAGCAAGATGAAGGAGTGTGCAAGTAACGGTTTCTTTTGAGTGGTTTAGAAGAGTTGTTTGATATAGAGAGGAGATTTTGAGTTTCCAACAAAAAAGGCTGTTGTACCTAAAACATGAGCGATACTTATGACCTTTTCATATTAGTAAAATACCCACTAGCGTCAACCTAGTAGCTCAACTTCAGCTTCATTCATTCTTTATTCCTTAGTAGGTTGTCTTCAAGTCGTATCCTGCTACCAAAGTACTAATTTAATCATCTTCTCACCTTTCGCTACATAAAAATATCTCGACGAATAATTTTCAAGAAAATTATAATTGAGAATCCTTAGGCCCTATCAAAATAGTGTTTATTTTTCTTTTTGATCATGCTAAAATTTTTAATATGATATATTCAGACCATTACTACAACAATCACTTTGACAGTGAAGTATCAATCGGTTGGTGAAACTTACATGAATTGTGTGAAAGTAAAGATATTACGGTTTCAGGAGTCCAAGAGTTTTATAAAACATTATTGATAGAAATTGAAAATCTAATGACAAATTGAATAGAACTGGAGTGAGTTCATGAATCTAATAAATACATTCTAGATTTTTCTCAACATCAAAATTCTATAGTGACCAAGGCTTCCTATGTGTTTTATGCAACTTAAATCCAAGATCTGTCGCTTCTTCTCTTTCTAGCAAATGGTTCTCAAACATGCACAACCACACAACTTTTTAGTCAACTTCTTATCAACACATTTAAAGAACAAGAAACTTACGTACCTAACATGCAAATCTAACATATAAGGTGATTGGATAGCTATCCAAGCAGGTTAGACGTCAAAATGATTCAACCGCCTAAAGAATAAATGTTGGGCATAAGGAGAGACAACATTCAAAAGACCTAAAATTTTGACTATCCTATTTGTGCAAATAATAATTGAATGGACCTTCATAAGTGTGGGTTCAAATAGTTGAATAAAAAAATTCACTCCATTGCAGCATAAAAAAACAAGATCAAAACGTCAAAGGTGGGAAGAAGGTGATTTATGGCCCTTGTAGGCTGGTCAAAATTCATATTTATATCCTTGGTAATGTTTACCAACTCAGAAAATTGAGGAAATTATGAATCCTTAATGATTGTTGATGAGAAAACCTCTCATACAATTACATAGAACTTGACTAAATCTTTAATCCCAAACTAATATTTCTTTTAGGATATGCTTCGACCTCTTATAACATAATTAACTAAAACTTCACTAGTTAATCCCAAACTACTTAGAGATTGCTATATATGGATCCGGTTTTCTTATAACAAAAGATACGATCTACTAAATTTTAGTCCCAAACTAGTAAGAATCTGCTATATATGAATACACTTTTCTTATAAAATAAGGTACAATCTGATAAACATTAATCTGAAACTAGTTAGAGTCTGCTATATATGGACCCTGCTTCTCATCTTATAACATATTTTATAAAGAAAAAAAAAATCAACAATTAAAATAAACACAAGAGTCTCCCATACAAGCCACCCACCTTCCCACCCTCAAAAAAATTAGAAAATAGAGAGAGAGTATAGTATAAAGAAAGATTTATCTTTATTCAACATGATAAAGCTTCACTTGGTTAAAAATGGCCTGATGCATATTTTGCCCCTTGTACTAGGCAATATTAGTTATTTTCCCTTCAGGACTTAAAAAATAACCAATTTAATACTTCAACTTGACAGAGTAGAAATATGAAGCACCAAATTATTTAGTCAGAATTAAATTTGTTATTTTTTAAGCTCAGAATAAGGTGACCAAGTAAAATATGCATTAGACCTTAAAAATCTAATAAACATAAGTTGAAATCTACATTGCACCCGCAGGAACTAGGCTGCATTTGGAAGCATTAAACTAGAAATGTCAATCATTCAACACATTTCTCTCCACAATAAAAATAAATATTAGGTAGACACAAGAATATGACTTTGGTCTTGCATTTGTTGAAAACTTGATATTCACAAGAGACAAATATAAGAAAAGTTTTTATTTCAATATTGAATGAACAAGTTCACCAAATTCTGAAAAACCCAAGTAGAAGTAGTTCTTTCTAAAGCAAATAGGACTTCAAATCACATCTATTTGTGCTTGTTGACTACCTCATGATTGGCTCTTGTTACAGCATCAGGTTTCGCCTCATCACCAGCTTCAAGTATCTTGCCATCTCTTGGAACCAAACAAGGGATCCCATCCTTTATCTTTGGAAAAGAAAAGAAAATCCAAGCAAAAAATCAATCATAAAACAAAGAAAACAGAAAACCCAAAAGGAATTTTCTCACAAAATATTCAGAAAATTTCGAACTTCCAGGATAAGAGACACCAAAAGCATCACTAATCAAAGAATTGGTATCCTCACAATACCTACCCAAAAGAAAAAATCAATAATTATACAAAAGATACATGAAAGAAGGTTCGAAAACAAAATTGAGAGACTAAAAATGGAGTCTTGTTAAATCCATTTCCAGCTTCTTTGAGTAGTGCTCTGCTCAATTTCACCATTTTTCTCTCCCACAGCTTCGGGCTTTTGCAGAGAAATTTTTTTTTTTTTTTTTTACGAAAACCCCTCTTTATATAAACGCGATGCTTGTGTTTCTTAGTTTATTAAATACGTTGTCGTTTTTTTTTTTTCTTTTTTCACTTTTTTTCAGCTTCTCTTTTGAAACCTTCATCGCCTCCATAGTCCATAGTCTTGGTGCTCCATGAAACGTAGAAAAGAGAAAGAAACAGAGAGGACTAGCAAATAAAATTAAGTGCAGATCAAATCAAGTGCAGATTTGAATCAAATAAAATCCCAAATGAATGGCAAGAATTTCAATGCGAGATCTCTTCGGAATCAGACTTGGTAACACCATTTCCACCCACCAACGCCCTTCAGTTCTTGTTCCTCCCAATAAAAACACTCTCTTTTCAGTTTCTTATTCCTCTTTTTTTCTCCATATTGATGAAAATAGCTCAATCTCTATTTATCACCCGAGTACTGAACTACTTAAATTATGTCGGAACACTAAGCATCTCTTTCAAATCCATTCTCAGTTAACCACTTGTGGGCTCTTCCCCTTTTGGTCTGCTAAACTTCTAAAGCATTATTCAGATTTCGGTGATATTGATTACACCATTTTGGTCTTTAGGTACATTGATTCGCTAGGTACTTTTGTTGTAAATAATGTTATTAAAGCATACACACTTACTTCTGCTGCACAGAAAGCTGTGGATTTTTATTTTGAGATGTTGAGAAATGAGTTCTCTCCAAATAGCTATACTTTTGTTTCATTACTTGGTTCTTGTGCAAAGATGGGTTGTGCCCAAACTGGGCAAAAATGTCATGGACAAGCTTTGAAAAACGGTTGTGATAGTGTATTGCCAGTACAAAACTCATTGATTCATTTGTATGGGTGTTGTGGTGCTGCAAGATTTGCTAGGAAATTGTTCGATGAAATGCTTCAGAGGGATTTGGTGTCCTGGAATTCAATTATTAATGCGTATACGAGTATTGGTCATCTGCGAATTGCTCATAAGATGTTTAATAAAATGCTTGAGAGAAATGTAATTTCATGGAATATCATGCTTAATGGGTATTTGAAGGGTAATAACCCTGGGTGTGCATTGATGGTATTCAGGAAAATGGTGAATACAGGAGCGCGAGGAAATGATACAACTATGGTAGCTGTGCTTAATGCTTGTGCTAAGTCAACTAGACTGAAAGAGGGATGTTCTGTTCACGGGTTCCTTATCAGGACGTCCAGGAATTTTAGTATAATTATATTTACATCTTTGATAGACATGTATAGTAAATGTCGGAAGGTGGAATTGGCACAGAGAATTTTTAATTGCATAGTTCATAGAAATTTGGTTTGCTGGAATGCAATGATTTTGGGTCACTGCATTCATGGAAATCCAGAAGATGGGCTTAATTTATTTGCAGAGATGGTAGATAGGTCAGGAGATGGAGAAGCTATCCTTCCAGACGAACTTTCATACATAGGGGTTCTATGTGCTTGCACTCGAGCAGGATTGTTGATAGAGGGAAGAAACTTTTTCAACCAAATGATTCACAAGTATAATTTGAAGCCAAATTTTGCACATTATTGGTGCATGGCTAATCTTTACGCAGGCACTGGGCTCATTCAAGAGGCAGAGAATATAATAAAGAACATGTCTAAGGACGACGAGAATTTCTCATCAGAATCTGTAGTTTGGCCTAATTTGCTCAGTTTAAGCCGTTTCAAAGCAAATGTTGCTCTGGGGGAAAGAGTTGCAAAATCTTTGATAGAGATGGAACCTTGGAATTTCTGGCACTATCAGTTGTTACTGAATGTATATGCTGTGGCAGGCAAGTGGGATGATGTTACCAGAGTAAAAGAGATGGTGAAAGAAAGAAGGATGCGAAGAATTCCTGGATGTAATCTTGTGCACTTGAAAGACATTGTTCACAAGTATAAAGTGGCACATTGTTGTCAAGAGGGGATTGATGAAATCAAAAGGACGATAGATGAAGTGAATGAGACACCAGGTTTGTGAATGTCTAGTTCAGAACAGCAACCAACAAACACAGTGTAGACTGCAACTTGGCATCAAGATCTAATACGGGTGAGCAAAAAAAAAGTACTGATATTTTTCTCAGGCATTCTAGGAAAATGTCATACCTTCTCATATATAATCATGGAGAAGGTTCTAATAAATTTTTTTGTAGTTGGTTAATAAAGAGTGCTTAGGTCACTTTTAGAACACAAAAATGCTTGCCATGCAGAAGTTTTGTCGGATGATGCGAATGCAAAGAATTTTGAGGTAAATTAAGGTGAATTGCTGAATTTCTATGTTTCAAATCACGTTAATATTGGGATTTAATTAGAAAGTCATATTAATTAATCTATGATTATTATAAATAATCATATATAATGATGATGTAAGATCAAAAGGTGTGAATAAGATTAAAGAGGAGTATGAAGCAAGAGTAGGAGAATCGATTTTAGATTTATTATGTAGAAAGATATACACTTCCTATTAGGTTATGTCTAAGTGTCACCCTATTAGATTTATTATGTATGAACAGCCGCGGACTTACGTTATAAGTGCATATGATAAGTCATTTAGAAAAAAATATACTATTTCTGTATCCTGCAATTTCACTGAAACTATAATCCTTATAAAAATTTCTAATAAGCTCGTCTGAATACAAAGATGCATATTCATTACATGCAATGCAAATGACCTCTGCATACTCTTAAATGTGGTAATGGTTCCATCATATAACTGGAGGCAAGCCTTTCATCCTCATCGAGGATTATGCTAATTGGGAAGAATCTCGTTTCCCTTGAATTACTAAGTCTTCAATCCATTAATTTTGATGAGCGTGATTGCACAGGTTCACTAGTTCCATAAAATCCTGAGAATGCACAAAACGCTAAAACTTGCAAGAAACCAAGATATCAGCATTGATGTGCACCGAGGCATTTTCTAAAGGCCTAAACTAATGGTAAATTTGAGGGTGTTTCTCAAAACTAGAGCTTTTCAGCTTATTGTGAATAAGTGATTTTTAGATTATAATCAGATTAAAAATAAGCAGTTAAGCGTTTCTATAAACTAGTTAATAATCAGCTGATAATCAGTTTATAATCAGTTAAGTGTTTCTGTAAAATCAGCTTATAATCAGTTTTTAATTACAGAAACTGTCAAAATGACCAAATTGTCCATGAGTTTATTTATTGTATAAAAATGATTTTTTAAATGTCAATTCAAAATTTATTTTGCAATAATAATAATAATAATAATAAAATTTATTTAATAATAATAATAATAATAATATTGGTGTTATCAATAAATTATACAAATAAAAAACTACCATATAAATATTACCAAATTAAAAATTGAAGATTAGGAACTAAAGTGTATAGGGTGGGCAAATTTGGAATATTGAAGATTAGGTAGGGATAGTATAGTCTTTTACTTGGTCAAAACTGCTTAAAAAATAAGTGCTTAAAAAAAAGTAGCAAAACCCAACTTTTAAAAAACTGATTAAAATCAGATTATAATCTACTATTTAAGTTTTCAAAAACACTTAAATAAACAACTTATAATCTAAAAACTGCTTATAATCAGTTTTGACCAGCTTTTAAGTTTTGAGAAACACCCTCTTTATGTTCTTCTGCGTAATAAACTCAAAATCGATTATCTTATTTCTATATTTGCATTAAAAATCCTTTCCTTATTTGTATTAAAAAAAAAAAGATATCAGCATCAACAATAGGTAACAACTGGATCCTAATAGGCAAGTAACAAATTATTGGAAAATTCATACAGGTTTGATATTTGCTGCTCACAAGTAGACTAATCCACATCATTGTAATAATTCCATATGCGGGTATGACAGTATAAAGACAAAAAATATAAGGAAAATTAGAGCCAACTAAAACAAATAACGTAGATTGAAAGCCAGTGAATCCAAGTATGATCTACATTTAAATAAGCACATACGTTCAGAACAGTAATTGAAACCAAGGAAGGCTGAAGTCTAAATTACTGATCTAAGCTAACATATATCAACAAACTTCATTTACTTGAACCACATAATCCATCAAAATATTCCACATTTGCAGCTTAAACCACGCAGAACCACTTCATTCAAATGCCCATGGTTTTCACGACGAATCTCTTCCCTCCTCTTCAGGGGTAAAGTCATTCTTAATGTTAAACGTCTTCCTGATCTGCTTAGGTGTCTTTCCTTTGATCATGCCTGCAACAGTCTGGCATGTCAAATCCATCAAGCCATTGATGTTCAAATAGTTGGCAGCCTGGAAAAAACATAATCAGAAGACCAAATAAGAATTTTTGGCAGGACCCAGTTGACAAAGTTTCTAATGTATATGGCTTTTAATTTCAGGTTAAAGGTATGAATGTCCTCTCAATGACATTAGATTTTAACAGTGAACAAAATTTTTACATTTAGGAATGTGTTATACCTATGAAGCAATTCAGTTAGCTAGCTTATGCTAGGTGTCAATTGGTATTATAAACCAAAATACTGTTACGGAATGAGGCGTGAAAAATAATTAACAATAAACTCATATTCTTTCTCTCTAAATTCCATGTCGCTCTCTTATCTCTTACTATTTCTCTCCTAATTCTCTGTTCCTCTCTCTTCACTAATCTCTCATTTTCTATTCTTCTCTCATTACTATCACTTTCTTAGCTTCCGAACACATTGTTATGGTTCTTGCCAGTGTCGATCACAGCAATACGGAGTCAATGCAGCTAGAACCTGAGGAACCAAATCTTGCTAGGTCAAAGAAAAAAAAAATCTACAAATCTGAATTTCACCTCAAAATTCACTGAATTTCAAGCTTCTAAAAAGGAATTCCAAATCTCTCAAAAGTAGTTACAAATGCAAATGCTAGAGAATGAATTCCAAAGGTTGTTCCTTTTATAAAAATGGGAAACAGAAGGGAATTGCTGCTGGGGATTAAAACTTGTCAATGTAAATGGAATGAGGATAAATGTGTGAGGCTGGAAAGGCTGGGCCGATTATGGTGGGGCTTTCTTCTCTGCGTGGGGGATGGTGGGAAGAAATGTGCCAATGCATGTCAAATCCACATAAACAATGGTATATGAGAAATAAAGATAAAACATTGTAGCCCAGGACAGCAGTTCAACAAATAGCAGTTACAGAGGTGATGCTGACTAACAAATTCATCCAAGCACATAAAATGCGAAGCTCAACTCATACTCCCATAACATATGAATTCATAAAGTTCCATGATTGACCAAATATTGTGCCTAAATTGACAAACTATGGATTTCAAATGCAAGTCGCTTGTAACAATTAATCTATTATTAGATTCAAATTGTTTTCCATATTAGTGACATGTGTGATAAAATCAAGATAGTATTAGTCGTATGCTTGCTAAACGTGTCATATAACTTATATAAGACCCATTATAATTTGTAAGCTGGTTCATTAACTTATTTAAGACCCAACATAATTTGCAAGCATATTTCATTTAGCATATAATTAATGGAACACTCTACTACCCTATGCCATTAATAGCAACTTGGCGTTATTCAAAACAACCATTTTCTTATTCAAAAAAAAAAAACAACCATTTTCGGAAACCGAAGGTCATGTTGCATGTGTTCTTACCAAAGTTTATCTGATATTAAGGTAATTATCAAAAACTTTAAATTTTATAAAAATAAATCTTAATACACTAAAATATCATTTATTTATTTAATCTTTCTCGAATGATAACATGGCACCTCATTAATAATAATGTATAATCTTTTTCAACTCGTATGTGAACTCAATTCAACTTATTTAACAGATATAAACTCAGCATACAAAATTGTAAGAGCAACTGTCCAGCTGGTCCAAACCAGATAAAAAAAATAGGAAGCGCTGAAACTATTAGAAAGTTGAGAAGCAACATTTCATAAATGTTTAACTGGCACTAGAATGTGTTTCAGCCATTTGCTTTTTTTGGGCAATCTGCAAAACAATGACCTTTCTGACCACACTCATAGCAGGTCCTCCTTCTCATCTTACCGTTGCTTGTGCTTAACCTGTCTTTATTAGCTTCATTACTTGTTACACTGGCTGCAGTATTGCTTGGACTTGCAATATTATCAGCTTCATTACCTGTGACTGTGGCTGCAGTACTTCTCACACTCACAATATCATCAGCTTCATTACCTGCCACTGTGGGTTTAGCATTTGCATGTATTTTTGCTCCTTTCATAGGAACTGCACAACTTATCTTGATGGGTCGCCCACATACAATCTGCTGATTGAACTTTAGTGCCATCAACAATGAGAGATTGTCAGAAAAATCTACATGGGCATAACCTCGGAATTCCTCTGTTTCCTTGTCCATACCCCAACGTACAGATGATATATTGCAATCTGAGAAAAATTTCCTTAGATCATCCTCGGTTATATCCCACGATAAATTTCCAACATAGATCCTATTGTAACCCTCTATAACTTTTGGTGCAAAATCAGATACTTTGTTGGCTCGAGTTGTCTGGAAGGGTTGAATTTTCAGAAAAAAGCCACCCCTGAGAATATTAGAAGTTTCATAAGCATGATGCTGAAAAATGAAATAACAGTGGAAATAGATAGGCCACTAGCATATTATTCTCATAAGTTACTCACATGTCAGATCCATCAAGAGCCAAGGCCCGTCTAGCAGCAGCTTCAGTCTGTAAGAATGATTTATGAGAGTAGACCAAATACAAGGTTACCAATTCATTCAACAAACAAGGTTTCTTCATATTCAAGACTTGAAGCTTCATTTAAGTTTCAGAAATATAAAAGTTTGGATTAACAAAGACAAAATTCAGAGAAATAACATGCAGAGGAGGAAGTTATAAGATAAGCTTAAACATTAATCATTATTATGTTCATTGTAGTTTTACAGGCACATAATCTGAGGCGCAGCTGATGCCAGCTTAGCAGATCAAGTGACTTGAAGTTTCACAATTCATTGGATCAATCCAAAATAGTAAACTTTTATCTCTACTATGATCCAGTATGAAAGATCTTAATTTTTACATGCAATACCTAATTTTACTTAAAAAAAAACAAAGGGTTTGCATGTTGTCATATTTTCACGTTCAATCTTAAACCAATACTATTATTGAGATCCCAGTCAAAGTTAAGTTACTGTTGCAAAAGTAGAGAAATTAAACTGAAACAAGCATTACATAAAATTTAAAGAAATACAATACCTTAAAATTAATTATGGCAATTCCTCTAAACTTTCCACTGTCAGGAAACTTCATACAATCGATTCCAGTAATGCTGCCACAACCCTCAAAATAACTTCGAATGTCATCCTCAGTCGAGTAATATGGAATTCCTCCAACATAAACTTTTGTAGAAATATCATCATTCATTTGACTGCAAGAAAATAATACAACAAATGAAACTGCATTAAGACATAACAGTCATTAATTTGGTATAGAAAGAAACTAACCCAATCTAAAATTTTCCACGCGCTCAAATAAAAGATTCAAAATAGCTCTTATGGTTGAATCAAGAAAGGATCTCCACTATAGCTTTTTATCCTAGCGAGCATTATATCTTTTACCAGAATAAAACAATGCTAACAAAGGTAGGTAGGTCTTCATCCACAGTTCCACAAAATGTCTACCTAGCATTAAGCCATACTAAACACAAATTATATCTCATTGTATTATCAGGATCCAGCAATAAAATTGTCATAAAAATACAATTGCATAACTATAATAGAGACCAAAGTTTAATCAAAAACCACATTCAAACAAAACCATAACAGGAAGCCATAAAGGACAATAGCAGAGCAACTAATACACTTAATCAACATTAAAATTATATCCTTCAAATTCGAAAAGATGAAGTAATGATTACAAAATTAACAAAATTATGTCCGGAATACAGATTAATAAAAAAATTGAACAAATCAAAAAGGAAAAACAATTAATAAAACAATTTGAGCAAATGGGCATCATCAAAACTCAATTATAATCAAATGGGCATGCCCTGAAAATTACCTTTCACTTGTTCCTGCCGTTGCATCCACAACCCCTTCTGCCACAACAGCTGCCTTCTCCCCCACATTCTTTGCTGCCTTCTTCTTCTTCTTCTTCTGTTTATTTTTCTTCTTCTTTGACTTCGTTGCCTCCTTCGCTACCTCAGCCTCCACTCAAAGCTTTTCTTCAGTCTCTGCTTCGTCTCTCCTTCTCTTCCTATTTTTCTTCTTTTTTTTCACTAATTTCTCCATTATCACCCTCACCCCCTACATTCTCTTCCTTTCTCTCCTCAAATATTTGATTATCTTCAACAGTATCCCCTTCTATACTTTTTCGCAAAGATTGAGTCTTTCTTCTTTTCTCTTTCTTCAACACTCTGGTCCTCAGTTTTGCTGCCTCTATAAGCTCTTGAAGTCGAGCATTATCTTCTGTGTTTGTTGATAATTTCTTGCCATTTGGGTCAGACCCACCAGAAACGGTTGCCTTTAAAGACTCCACCTTTGCTTCTCTTAGCTTCTGCTTTAGTTTTTTGTTTGATAACACCATTGTTGCTTCCCCAAGATCAAAACCCTAACTCAGAGGTTTTTGTTTTGAATTTACAACAGAATAGAATTTCTGAGCGATTAGAAACTGTGTCGTTTCATCATTTCTAATAAGTAAACCCACCCAAGTTTAATTATTTAAACCCCTCCTCCATGGAATGTTCTAAAATAATTATCTATTCTTTTATTTATAATATATATTTAATTTTTTTATTTTATTATTTAGTAAATTTTTACTTTAAATAAAAAATTAATGATAGTATATACTATTTTTAAAAAAAATTAAAAATAATTTATTATAAGAATAAAAATATATAAATTATATAAATTATTAATATATTAATCGTATTTTTTTTTAATTTATAAAAAAAAGTAACATTTTTTAGGATAGAGAAACTATAATAATTAATTAACTTGTATTTCCACATCTAGTTTAATATTTATAAATATTATGCATTCTCATAATAATATATTTTTACACATTCATCATATTCTTTTACACGTTAATATTTTATATTTTTATATATTTTAATATTAATGTCTACTTTAGAAAAATAGTCACTCAATTAATATATTATATAGGATTGAGGGCCTAGCCTAGTTGGTTAGTGCACTGTGATGTGTCCAGTTGGTCACGAGTTTGATTCCCCATTCCGTCACCTTTGTGGTGAGTGTTGATCATCCTTGTGATGAGTGTTGATAGGGGAGGACTACCTCCTATTGTGTAATCCATGGGTTAAATCCCTCCGATGAATTAAAAAAAAATTAATACATCGTATGATTAGAGCAAAAATAATTTCAGATAATAATAATAATGAGAAGATATTCATTCTTTGCATGACTTTAACACTAGCAAATTTAAAATTATCTTTTTAATTTCAAAGAAGATAATATACAGTTATATGCTTTGCCATAACAATAAATAAAAGCTAAGTATAATCTATCTCACATGATGGTTTGTATTTACCAAGTTTAATTTTTAATCATGATTAATTTTATGTTATTGTGTCAAGAGTTACAAGTAAAGGGGGATTAAAAATTTCCATTGTTGGTGAGGATGGCCAAGTATCTAATACTATTCATAATGTGGTATTTAAATAAGTATTTCAGAAAATAAAATAACAAGATATATAATATTATTTTATTTTATTGTATAAAAATATGGAGCATTAGAAACAAAAAACAATATTTATTATACTAAAAAATATTACAATAAACTATTTATGGTTTATTTGGTTCTATGAATTGAACTGCTCATTTATTACGTAGAGAATTAGCATATCAATATAATATAATGTTAAAAAAATTTGGATTCTATATTATTGCAAATAAAAAACTGATATTCTTATTTGAGGTTCGAATACTACCTGTAATTTTTTTTATATCATTTTTCTAATTTATGTATTCTTTTATGTTAATAAATGATAAAAAAAAATATTTAATGTTAGGTAGATTTGATTAAAGAGATTATTACCATTGCATTGGTTATATAGATAAGTATTTCTTCCCTTATAAAAAATTTATTTTAAAACTTAATATTGAAATCCAATTAACTTACATTAATTTTTTATAATTTTTAAAAATATTTGTGCCATTAAAACTATAAAATTTAATATTAAAATTTAAATAATTTACATTAATTTTTTATAATTTTTAAAATTACCTCTAATGTGGTGTGATTTTTTTCAGGTAAAATATTTATTCTAATTACTAAGTAAGCTCATATCATATTATTTTTTTTTTGTCAAATATATAAGTAACTTTCTAAATTTTACTCGTTTAATTAATTAATCCCTTACATTTTTATTTTAATTATATAGCTTGTAAACTCATATTTTTCTTAACTTATAAATACAAACTCACTTAATCATATTAAGTCAGAGTCACTTCTTTTACTTTACATTTTTTTTTCTTTAAATTCTTTTTTATTTAATCTCTTCCCATCTAAAATCTAATCCCTAAATTTAAAATTTTAAAATCTAATATTTAATATCAAATCTATAAGTGTGTGTATAAATAGCAAATTAAAATAATATTAATCTATGATCTAAACTAATTCCTAAATTTTTTTTCCTAATTTATAAACATATTTTAAATTATTTTTATAATATATGTTTTAAAATTTTAATCAAATTAAAAACTACTTAAATAGTATTTTAAAATTTTAATTTTTAATTTAAAATTTACATTGAATATAATAAGAGATTAAATTTTTATATATTTTAGATATTTAATTTTCAGAATTAAATTTTAGATGAAAAGAGATTTACAGAATAAATAAAATATTTATAAATTAAAAAAATATTATTTTATATGACTCATGCATTTATAAGTTAAAAAAAAAAGTGAATTTAGAAGTTATATAATCTCTCTCTCTCTCTATATATATATATCCTACTTTTGTCTGACAGCCAAATGGCCATGTTTTATACTCAAAACTAATGCTAACACACTCCTTTTTTTTATAAATTATATTACACCTCAGAAGGAGAACGCTTATAAATTTTATTACATGTGAGAAGAAGAATGTTTAAATTTAAATATAAAATTTAAATAAGAGTAATATATATTATTGACTATCAGACTATATATTTATAGTTAAGCTAATAAATTTATATACAAAGTTTTTTGTTAAAGTCGAATAAAAAAAATAAAAAGGGCTATCATATTAAGATTTTTTAGAAATTCTGATCATTAGCATCTGAATTTTTTTAAAAATTTTAATTTATCTTAATACAATTTTTGACTCTATTTTTCATTCAGAAAATAATTATGTAAATTCTGTGCGAAAATTGTGTTAAAAGAATTCATATCATTTTCTCACGCATGTTGAAACATTTTTTTTTACCTTTGAATTTTGATTTGTATGTAAATAAATAATGTGGAAAAATAATTTCAACAAGTTAATTTATTAGAACAGGACAATATAATATAATTTTTATATTTTAAAAATAATTTGTTAAAATTGCAGAATTTGAATCTCGAAATGGTCTCCAAACGTTTTTTTTTTTTTTTAACAATTTTTTCCAAACACAGCTGACTCTAGTCACCATGGATTATGTTGTTCCTCAATTAAAGTTTGCCTTAAATTCAATAAAGGGGAAAAAACATGAAATTAAGAAAAAATAAAATAAAGGATCAAAATTGATATTTAATCGAAACAAATAAACTAGTCATAATTTTTCCTGAGTTATGAATATTAAATTAGTAAAGCTCCATTTTAAATGAAATTCATTTGCAAGTAAAACTAATTTTATATGGTTCTGGCACTGTGGTTGGTGTTATAAACTTGGAATCATGATGATTTATGGTGATTTAGTAAACTGTATAAAGAAATTTAATTTGGTGAAACTTGAAATAAAAAAACAGAGTTTTTCTATAGCAATATATGAAAACAGAGATGAAAATTGGTAGAGAATGTTTATTGTTGTGAAGTTTTTTTGACTTGAAAAAAAAAATCAGATATAGGGTCACATATATTGCCAAGAAACTTAACAATAAATCTTAAAAAAATGCAACAACTAAAAAATCCCAACTAAGTTTATGACTAATACTCCGTGACCTGACTCCATGCTCCTACAAAATAGCAACACATTTATTTGACTTGGTAAAACAAAATTAAACAAAGAAAGAAGTAAGATACACTAATTTTTAACACTCTCACTTAGTGTATACTTACGATCAAGAAACACCAAGAGCAGTCCTAAAATATTCAAACTTAGGCTTTACCAAAGCCTTTGTAAATATGTATGCTACTTGATCACTTGTGGATACTCCTTTTAGCTCAATTTCTTTGTCCAACACATTCTCTCGAATAGTGATGACGAACTTCAATATGCTTTGTTCGACCGTGAAATATTGGATTTGATGTCAGCTTAACAACACTTTCATTGCCACATTTAATTTGGACAGCATAATCAAGTTTGTACAACATATCTCTTATTAACCTCTTCAACCACATACATTCTTGTGTAGCCATAGTTGCCGCCACATATTCAGCTTTTGTGCTTGATAAACTAACCATTGATTGCTTCTTATTGTACCAAGATATCATAGTTGAACCAGTGCTGAAATAATAACCCGAAGTCGAATTCTATCATTTGCATTTCTCCCCAATCTGCATCAGTAAAACCACTTAATAAGAACTTTCTATGCCTCTTGTAAAGAACACCATAGTCAAGTGAACCCTTTACATAGCGAAGAATTCTTTTTGCTGCTTGTACGTGAGAACTTCTAGGGTTCTGCATGAATTGGGAAACTACACCAACAGAATAAGAAATCTCAGGTCTTGTGATAGTTAAATAGATTAAACTACCAATAAGTTGCTGAAATTTTCTAGCATCCTTTAATGGCTCTCCTTCATCTTTTATCAGTTTTAGATGTGGCTCCATTGGCATGGCTTTTTCCTTTGACTCTCCTATGCCAAAACACTGTAAAAGTTTCTTGCATATCCTTTTTGAGAGATAAAATATCCTTGATCTGATTTTTCAATTTCCATGCCAAGAAAACAACTAACTTCTCCTAAATTCTTCATCTCAAATCAAATAGAGAGGTCATTTTTTAGCATGGATATTTCAGCTTCATTATCTCCAGTATTTATCATATCATCCACATACAATAAGACCATCAAATGTGTATTTGATTCTAATTTAACAAATAAACTAGACTCTGCATCAGAAACTCTAAAGCCATAAAAGATAAAGTATTGAGCAACTTTACCATAGCAAGCACGTGGTGCTTGTTTAAGATCATATAATGCCTTTTTAAGCCAACAAACATGATTAGGATATTGCTTTGAAACATATCCCTTAGGTTGCTCTATGAACACTTCACGTTCTAATTCTACATAAAGAAATGCATTCTTTACATCAAGTTGCCATAACTTCCAATTTTTGAATGCAGCAAGAGAAATAATGGTTTTTATAGTTACCATTTTTGCGCCCGAACTAAATGTCTCTTCATAATCCAGTCCATAGCTTTAAGAAAAACCATGTGCAACAAGTCGAGCCTTGCATCTTTTAACAGCCCCATTTGCACTTCCTTTCAACCGATACACCCATTTGCATGTGATAGGTTGGCAATTTTCTTGTTTTGACACCAACTCTCATGTCTGATTTTTATTCAATGCATCAATTTCTTCTTGCATGGCTACTTCCCATTGTGGATGACATTTGGCTTCTTTATAACTTGTTGGTACTTCATCCAATTCTCCGATAAAGAAACATGAAGCAACAGAGTAATGATTAAGCTGAACCTCATAGTCATTGAGGTAACTTGGCTATCTTCTCTCCCTTGTGGACCTTCTTTCAGCTTGTTGTTCACCACTATTTGAGTTTTGTTGAGTTAGAGAATCATCAATGTTTGCATCTTGCAGTTATTATTGGGAACCAACTGTAAATTTTCTGGATCATCATCAAGAATAGCTTTTTGAAGAGAAGAATTTTGGGTTTAATAATATGTGGATACTTCTTTGAACACAAAATCTATAGAAGGGATAGATTTCTTGGTTTCTAGATCCATACATCTCCAACTTTCCTACATGAATCATAGCCAACAAAAACACACCTCTTTGCTTTTAGGTTAAGTTTGGTTCAGTTAGATTTTAGAATATAGACATAACAAATTGAACCAAATACCCGAAAGTAATTTACATTTGGCTTTACATCATAAAGAAGTTGAAAAGGAAATTGTTCTTTACCTAGCCATAGAGATAAATGATTTATTACATGGCATGCACATTGAATGGCTTCAGCCCAAAGCTCTTGAGGGAGATTTTTATCATGCAGCCATGAAAGACTTATAGATGCTAGGTGAGCTAATTTCTTTTCAGAAACCCTATTCTGCTATGGACTATTTGGACATGTCATCTGCCTCATAATGCCATTCTCATCATAATATTGAAAGAAATCATCTGATATGTATTCACTACCGTTGTCACTTCGCAAGCATTTAATCTTTTTCCTAAATTCCTTCTCTACAACATTTCTAAATTCAACAAACTTAGATAATGCTTTACTTTTCCCTTTCAAGAACTTTACCCACGTATACCTTGAAAAATCGTCTACCAACACCATAATATAGCGATATCCACTATAACTTGGTGTTTTTGTTGGTCCCATCAGGCCTGCGTGCACCAACTCAAAAGCGACTGATCTACAATTAGACAAGCTTTTGAAAGGAAGGCGATGGGATTTGCCATATTGACAGCCTTGACAAATCACATCTTCATGCACATTTTTTAAAGGTGGCACACCATCTATCAATTTTTATGAAGAAATTTGCTGCAACATTTATAACCCAAATGACCCCGCCGAGCATGCCAAATTGCAACGCTATTGGTTTGGCTAGTTTTCTTTATATAAGCTTCACCTGCTGAAAAGATAAACAAAGTGCCTTTCTTCTCACCGGTTAAAATAACATCAACTGAATTTTCTTCATATTGTTAAGCACCTTTACATCGTTTGGCCTAAACAAAACATACTTTCCCGAATTAGTAATATGAGAGACTGAAATTAAATTTTTTGTCAAACCTGGAACATGATAGACATCATTTAATTTGATGTCGGTATCATCAACACTAAACTCCATAGCTTTTTCTTTCATAACAGGATAAGCAGTGTCATCAACTGTGCTTATAACTCTTTCTCCTTTATGTTGACGTAGCTCTGAGAGTAATGAATCATTTCCAGTTACATGATGAGAGCAACTAGAGTCAATGATCCATTCTTGCTTGTCAATTTCATGGTTGAAAAGAGCTAGAATGGTTTTTACAGCATCATCTTCCCTTCTTTTAGTGACTTCAGTGGTGAAGCATTGCTCCCATTTGAGTAGTTCATTCTCACTTGCCACTTTTGCTTTAGAAAGCTTCACTCTATAGTTTTTCTTAATGTGCCCTATTTTTCCATACCTATAGCACTTGATAGGATTTATATTTTGTGAGTTATCACCAGTAGCTTTTCCATCTCTTGACGCCTTTTCATTATTCTTGTTCCCAGATGCTGTATTTTTCTTGTTTTGTTTTCCCTTAGAGAATAGGACATCATATGTATCAAAACTCTTTGCCATTTGCTTTGCTAGAGCCTCTTGGTTGGAAAGCAAATTTTCTAATTCTTCAACTGAAGGTTGTTTGGACCATCCTTAAATGGAAGTAACAAATGGGGTATACTCCTTTTTTAATCCTCGAATGAGAAATCTTCGTAATCTAACTTCACCGATCTTCTCATCCAGGTCTAGCTCTGAAATTTCAGCACAAACACTTTTAACACATAAAAAATATTCCTTTGGTGAACTTACATCGCGAACATGATAAATGAACTCCTTGCCAATAAAAGTCCTTAGAGCACCCTTGATCTTCCATTTCCTTCGTGGTTCAGCATTCTCCGGTGTATCAGCAGGAATTTCTACATCACCAACAACAAGTTTCCATAGGTCTTGACCTTGAAGGTAAGCATCCATGCACATTCTCCAATATTTGCAGCTCGTCCCTATAAGCTTCTCAGCACAATATTGTGTATTCAAACTACTAACTCCATTTATTAACTCCATACGACATAGAACTTCCTCTCTATACAGGGACGGAAACAAGGGGGGCATGGGGGGTCTATTGCCCCCCCTTGGCTCCTATGTACATATACATATATATATATATATATATATTTATATATTTTTTTATAAAAAAGTGTGTATTTATATACATATATAATTAATATACTTATATTTATATAATATAAAACTATAATTAATTTTATATTTATATAATTTATAGTATTTATATATTGAAATAAAAATAATAAAAATTTCATCATTTAATTATTTAATATAAAAATAAAATTGAATATAAATTCGTCCGTAATTTCTTTTGCTTGAAAATTTTGCCCCTCCTTCGTCTTTGTCCCGGTTCTGCCACTGTCTCTATAGCTTTCAATCTCCTCCAACAAGACAAACAAGCTTGATAGACAATAAGAAAGAAAGTAATGTGAAAGTGCTAGAACCTGGCTCTGACAAAAAACAGAGAGTTTTTCTATAGCAGTGTATAAAAACAGAGATGAAAATTGCTAGAGAATGTTTATTGCTATGAAGTTTTTTTTGACTTGAAAAAAAAAAATCAGATATAGGGCCATATACACAACCAAGAAACTTAACAATAAATCCTAAAAAAATGCAACAACTAAAAAATTCCAACTAAGTTTATGACTAATATCCCATGACCTGACTCCATGCTCCTACAAAATAGCAACACATTTATTTAATCTGGTAAAATAAAATTAAACAAAGAAAGAAGTAAGATGCACTAATTTTCAACAAAACTTTTATATATGGCAAAATCATTAACTTCTTGATTATTATATATATATATATGTGTGTGTGTGTGTGTGTGTGTGTGTGTGTGTGTGTGTGTCTTGGCTTCATTACCATTAAATCATAAATTGAATCAAATTCTATTAGAATTACTATAGTTTGCAAATGAATTCTTATCTAATAAAGAAAATGACTTCTATTTCTAAATGAATTCTAAATCTAAAGGTTACATAATTGGATATGCAGAATGACTTAACAGTGATGATCCTCTACAAATCTTGAAGAAACCACCATCGATTCATTCTTCAAGTATTGCAAGTGATGCGGGAAAATTTTCTCTCTTCTGGAAGAGGAACAAGAGATGTTTATATACAACTGTAACAAACTTGTGCTGACAGTTTTTTCCGCCAAAACTATTTTCAATAATTAATTGATAAATAATCTAAATGATCCTATATACTTCTACAGATTCGGCAACAATTTTATCACCTACTAATAATTCTTCACAGGAAGTAATAGATGGCTTGCTCCTGCAAAAACAATCTCAATATATTAAGATCTATACTCTTGATTACTTGTACTTTAAAATTAGAACATGTATAAACCCGCGTTTTAAAGTAGAATAAATATTATTGAGTATACTTTTATGGTAATGACACATTATTTTTATGAAATATAATAAATATTTTCTTTATAAAAATCTGTCACATCATTCATTCATTATCTATAAATTCTGTGTTAGAATATTTACCTTGTTCCATGAGAATTACTAATGCAGAGCTAATAGTCTAGCAAGCGAAGACCATAAATAATAATAGACTAGAATTACTAATCCAGTAGGTGTCATCCTGCAAAATAATTTACATATATTAAGATGTATGATTTTTTACAAATCATAAATCAAACCATTAATATATATATAGACTATTTCTTTTCACTTATTAAGTTTTTATTCATCATAAATCTTGCAATCACTAGTGGCTAAAAATTCAAATATGTCAATCTTTTCACATCCTAAAATTCTTAAGGTTAAACAAAACTAATAAATACCTGTGATAATTTAAATAATTTTCTTAATTTAGTTTACTCCAATATCTTAAAAACTTAACAAATAAATTATCATGTTAAGAATTTTTATTTTTATTTTTTTTAATTGCATATGTTAAGAATTTTTAAAACATAAAAGAATGAGGTATATAATAGCATAAATATATATGGTAAATAAATTTGTCGGAACACAAAGCACGTAACTTATCTATTCACAATTAGTACTTCTTCACAAGTGTTTTACACAAAAAGTTCATACAAATTTTGCCAATATGTTGTATCTACTATGGTTATTTATATATAAAACCATGCAAAAGAAAATAATTATAAAAATCCTTTTTATCATTGGCATTTGCAAATACAAATTTCATGCATGTGAGTAAATGATGTGGAATTTTTTTTTTTCAACAAGTTAATTTATTAAAACAGTATTATCTAATATGCAAAAAAAAGACAATATAATATACTTTTTATTTTTCAAAAATAATGTAATAATCTGAAAATGCATATATGTAAATTTTAAAATTGAGATTATTATACCGTATACAAAGCCAAAGTTTCAGTTTACAGAAATACGGACACCCGATTTTTTTTTTTTTTTTGTATTTTTACGTTTTCTCCACTATTTTTTTATTTTTTTAATTTTTAATTTTTTAAATTTTTTCTGATTTATTTTATTTTTTATTTAAAAAAATTTATTGCCATATTTTCAATATACACAATATATATATACACACAACATATATAAAATACGCGTTCAACAATACAAACAACATCTATATAATATTTTTAATATTTATTTTATTTTATTTTTTAATTTTTATTCTCATAACATCCACATGACATTTACATATTATTCAACAATTTTTATATAAAATATACACAACTTAAATAATAAATATATAACATACACACGTATACAATATATTTACATTATTAATGAAATGTACACAGAATACCTATATAACATCTGCATTATAAATTTGTATATTTTTTTATTTGTTTCATGTGTATAATATGTAAATTTTGTTTAAAAATAAATTTAATAATTTTTATTAATATATTTTTGTATATTTTATATTTTATATTTTATATTGTTATTTTTTTATAATTAAAATTAAAATTCTTTTTATTTATAAAAATTTATGATTTTTATATGATGAAAAATAATTTAAAATATTAATTTTTATTATTTTATGAAAATATTTTTATTCAATTGTAAAATTTAAAAAAAATAAAAATTAAAGTAAAATATTAATTATAGTGAGAGAAGAAATATTTTTAAAAAACTTATTTTAGTAAAGAATAAGATATTTTAAAAATTTTACTCTAATTTTTTATAAAAATATAAATATTTTTAACTTTTATAGCATTTTTAAAATAAAAATTATTTTTGAAGCAGTTATGTAAATGACCCTTTGAAATATGCATATTAGATTTTGTGTGAAACCCACAAACCAACTCGTTCATCTTCTAATGGGTTGTGCTAAAGCCGTTCAAGAAAATAAATTTAACCCTTGTAGAAGCTCTTGTCAAGCAAATCGGTTTCTTGGCCATCTCTCAAGCCAGAGCGATGCGCAAAGTTTGAATCTTAAATATGTTAAATTGGTTTTATCATTATCTAATTAGTTATTTGTTGACTCTTCGTTTGATTCCTTCAATGACGGTCATTATTATCGTTGAAGCTTCTCAAATGAACCCAGATGACATTCACCAACTCTGGTTCCAACTTCGCTACAATCCTGTTAGCATCATTGTCTGCTCTGTTTTTGTTGTTTTTGGTTCTTGTTTAAATTTTTTAAAATATGCATATTAAAAAAATACGTTTCAATGAATGTCAGGAACAATTTCTGAAAGCTTATCAGTAACGAAACTCAAATTCCATTTCATGCCATTTCTTGACTTAATGAAGATATTGTTACCCAGAAATCAAAGAGCTAAAAAATCAAATCTCAGCCTGCACTTCATATATCTCCAAATTCTAACAAAAAAAAAGAAAAAGAAAAAAACATGTAGAATAGCTAAAGCTTTGTTAAGCAGGACTATTAAAATTGGAAAACAGACAAAACAAAGACGTTGATTCACATTTCAATCAACATGAATTCCATGCAACGGTATGGCAAGAGAATGTTGGATTGGCGTGAAAACATTAAGATACAGGAAAAAAAGACATTAAATAATAGATCAGAATATCTTTTCAAGCACGTAGTTTTTCCCTAGTCACCATCCTCAAATGGCAAGCTGTAAGAGAAAAATCTATATAAATCCCTCAAAACAATCTTATTATCCATCAATCCTAGCAGCTACTACTTCTCATGGCACTCACAACTCAATACAGGTGCATTGCTTTGGCCAGGGACAAAGCTAGACTTTTTAGTGAAGAGGGCAAAATAAAAATACCATATATATATATTAAAAATAATATAAATTTAAAGAGGGCAATTAAGTATTTTAAAAATTTTAATAATATATATAAAGTATTTGGGAATCAACCAAATATCTCATTAATCTTAAACATATTTATACAGAAGGAGAAGATAAGATAAGAAGGATAAACTATTCTAATTCCCAGTATATCACATACAACAACTTCTGTTAACTAATATATATCCTGTACACCCCCTCAAGATGGCGGACGTTGAACAACGCCAATCTTGGACCTCATTTGAAGAAAATCACGTGTTGTTGTGGCCTTGGTCAACGGATCTGCTATTTGTTCCTTAGCAGAAATATGTTGAACACGCAATGTTCCTTGCTGAACCTGTGTTCTTACAAAGTGATAATCAATAGCTATGTGCTTCATCCTTGAGTGATGAACTGGATTGGCTGCAACATAAGTTGCTCCTAAGTTGTCACAATATATCACTGGAACATCCGTCACAGCTTGATGCATTTCTGCAAGCAGATGTTTAAGCCATAAAATGTCAGCAGACGCAGCAGCAAGGGAGCGATATTCGGCTTCTGTCGAAGACCGAGCAACTGACCTTTGTTTCTTTGATGCCCATGCTATCGGATTTCTGCCCAGATATATTATACCAATAAAATGATCAACAAATAGAACATAATACTTAAATCCATCAATTGAAAGAATTGGAGCTGGACCCCAAACATCTGAGTAAAGAAGTTCTAAAGGAGCATTGCTACGCATGGTAGACTCACCAAACGGAGTTTTGTGCATCTTATTACACTTGCAAGAATCACAAAAGAATTTCGACTTGACAACTGAACTAGAAGACATAGTAAGATTATTTAAAACAAGACGCATCACTTGTGTTGTTGGATGCCCAAGGCGCCTATGCCAAAGAGGAGGAGAAGCAACAAGAGCATGCGAAACAGAAGGTTGCACACACAATGACGACGTCCTTGGCCATTCGTAGACACCATCATTCGGTTTTCCCTCCGCGAGCAGGGTTCCCGTGCGCATATCCTTCACAACAAATAAGAAAGGATTAAAAGAAATCTCAACGTTGTTATCTTTACAAAATTGATAGACTGAAATTAAGTTCTTATTTAAACCCGGCACACACAACACATTATTCAATTTGAAAGATTGAAGCAAGGAATGCAAAGAAATATTCCCAGTATGAGTTATAGAGTGTCTGTTACCATTACTTAGCACCACATCATCTGTACCATCATATTCAGAATGTAAGGATAAATTATTCACATCTTGAGTAATGTGTTGATTTGCTCCTGAATCTAAAATTCAACCTTGCTCCGTTCCACCAGTAGCAACATGATTAACTTGCGGCTTCGAATTTATGTTTGCAGAACCAAGCAGAGATGGGCAAAGCTTTTTAAGTTTGAAACACTTCTTGGCAACGTGTCCCGGTTTTTCACAGATTTGACACATCACTCTTGGCTTGGATCCAGATTTCTGAGTTGCAGATTGTTGATAACTTGCTGTTTGTGCAGAAGAATTACCTGTTTTATTCACATAATTTACTGTAGTTGGCCCACTGTTCCGAGCAGAATTCCATTCAATCTGAATCTCATAGTCCGTCAGCTTCTCATGCAACTCTGCAAAAGTGATTGGTGTGTCTCTGGCCCTTAAAGCCGCAGCAACTTCTTTATAATCAGGTGGCAATCCATGTAAAACATACAAAACCACTTCAGGCATTGATATCTGGATATCTGCCTTTGCTAAAACAGATACAATTGCCTTAATCTTTTGCAAATACTCATTGATTGTCAATCCACCTTTCTGAATGGTTATTAACGACTCCCTCAAGCTCATGACTCGAGCTTGTGAAGGCTTTGCATAAGTATTTGCTAGGGTTTTCCATACATCATACGACGTTCTTTCCCCAACAACAAATGGAACTATATCCGCAGACAAAGAGGCAACTAGAGCACTGCGTAAAAGTTGATCTTGCCGAACCCAGTACGCATTTGCAAGTTGTTCAGCAGATAGAGCTTGCTCTATAAACTTCATAAAATCATACCCTACCAACAGAGAATCCCACTGCGTATACCAGGACATGTAGTTATCGCTGGTTAACTTAATTGGTGCTTGTGCAGTGGTGTTAATTGATATGAGTTGATTAAGTGGAGCAGCACCATTGACATGTAATGTCGATGGAGTTTGCAGAATAGAAGGAGTTTGGGAGGTCTGTGATGTTGCATCACTCATGGTTAAGGTTTATGAAAACTAGAGAGGAAGGGGAAAAAAAAACTTATGCCGTTAGGCAAAAGGGCTCTGATACCATAAAGTATTTGGGAATCAACCAAATATCTCATTAATCTTAAACATATTTATACAGAAGGAGAAGATAAGATAAGAAGGATAAACTATTCTAATTCTAAGTATATCACATACAACAACTTCTGTTAACTAATATATATCCTATAATATATACATAAGGATGCAAAAAGAAGGCTGCCTTAATGAAGGCTGTCGTAAAGCAACCTTCTCATATAAGTATGCCTTAATACCACAGCCTTCATTTGCATCCTTTTAAAAAGAAGAGGGGCAGCTACCCCCTTCTCATATAAGTATCCTCGCCTCTGGCTTTGGCATTTATCTTCGTTTTCGGAGCTATGGCTTCTTGAGCTATAGCTCGATCAATCCAGGATGCATCAATATCTGAGAGGCATGAGCAATGGATGGCTCAATATGGACTTGTATAAAGGATGCAAATGAGGAGGAGATGCGTCGCAAAATATTCAAGGAAAATCTAGAACTCATAGAGGACTTTAACAAAGCTGGAGATAAACCATACAAGTCAGGCATCAATCAGTTTGCAGATCTTACTAATGAAGAGTTCAGAACTTCAAGAAATAGATTCAAGGGTCATATGTGTTCTCCACAAGCAGGTCCTTTCAGGTATGAAAATGTTACTGCAGTACCATTTTCCATGGACTGGAGAAAGAAAGAAGCAGTCACACCCATTAAAGACCAAGGCCAGTGTGGTAAGTGTGCCAACTTTCTACTAAAACATAACCTGACCATTAATAACTAAAATTCTTTTATAGATCATTGATTGAATCAAACTGCTGTATATTTTCAGGATCCTGCTGGGCATTTTCAGCAGTGGCTGCAGTAGAAGGCATTACAAAGTTATCAACTAGTAAATTGATCTTACTTTCAGAGCAAGAACTAGTTGATTGTGACACTAAGGGAGAGGACCAAGGCTGCCAAGGTGGGCTAATGGATGATGCGTTCAAATTCATTGAAAAAATTAAGGGAATAACCACTGAGGCTAATTATCCTTACGAGGGATCTGATGGAACATGCAACACTAACAAGGAATCCAACCATGCAGCAAAGATAAATGGTTATGAAGATGTGCCAGCCAACAATGAGGCTGCCTTAATGAAGGCTGTCGCAAAGCAACCAGTCTCTGTCGCAATCGACGCTAGTGGTTTCCAGTTTCAGTTCTATTCAAGTGGCATTTTTACAGGAGATTGTGGCACTGAACTAGATCATGGTGTTGCTGCTGTTGGGTATGATGTCAGCAAAGGAAAGAACTATTGGCTGGTGAAAAATTCATGGGGTAAGGATGCAAAAAGTATTGATGATGCAAAGGAAGGACTCTGTGGTATTGCAATGCAAGCATCTTACAGCTTGAAAATTGAAGATCACATAAAAGTCATAAAAAACTAGCACATATATATAAGCATATATACTTGTTTTTTGCAATTACTATGCTGTGTTGATTGTTCATAGACAACCCTCAGCTAGTAGGTGCACAGTCCTCGTACAAGATACGAGTTTGTATATCTGCAACTGCAACTATTATAATACGTATGTGGATAATGTATTCCACTTTTATTTTTGTTCGTCTCATTAAGTTGCCTATATATCGTCTTTATATCATAAAAAGCATGATGAATAACACTATTGATTAAGAATTTCTCAGAAAACACGAAAACATTTAATATAATAGTGCACATGACAGGAAAAACAACAAGAGCTATGCTATGCACAACTATGATATTGACAAATATGCCAGGACAAATGAAATATACAACAAGAGAACAAAAAACCTGATACGATTACATCAAAGAGTTCATCTGAAATTCCAACGTTTGACTAATAAATGGAAGCACTTCCTTATTCTATAATTTAAAGTCTTCCACATGAAATCCAGTATGAACTTCCAATTGGAAATATTAATTTTTATATTATTTATGGTAATACTTAACGTTCTTCCTTATAGCAGTCCAGCATTTTCTGTAGCATTATTGTGACAGTGTTCTAAACTGATATGCCTCAGATACAAGAAAAATGCATGCCTTGTATGCAAGAAAGCGACCCAAAACGCTAAGCTTCATATGCCCAGTCTAACAGGAAATTTTTCTTCCATTGCGCTAATACTGTTTAATCATGGCCTAAGCAAACAGCTATAAAGCCAGAAATTTTTTTTTAAAGGGGTCAAATTTGGTTTAATAAAAGAAACCATGTTAAATATATGATATTTAAAAAAAAAAAAATTGCACTAGCAAAAATTTAACCGTCAAAGTTAGAGGAAGTGCTATACTTCCTCCTAGTCTCTAATCCTCTGTCAATGGAACTAATCATGTAAATCTAAATAGACATGGCCATAAGTCGAGCCTGATTTTAGAAAATATTAAATTTTTTAAAGATCTGATTGTCAATTTGCATTTTTCTTCTCTAACTGACACTCGCAATTTAGGTCTAGACCTAAAAATCAACTACCTATTGCTAATAGCAGTTGCACATACCAAGATATACTAATAGTGTCTTTCTAGTGTAAGTTAGCAAATTTAACACAATTAGATTATTTCTCAAACTTGCAGTTTGGGCATTAAATTTTACTAAATGCAAAATGTGTCAAATCTTACTAGAAGAAAATCCCAAAGAATATTAATATAAACTCAGATAATAAATACGAACTTAAACAAATTTGAAGTACCTAAAAAGATAAAAGATCCTCTTGACCCTTTTTTTCATCAATGAATATATCATTACTCCAAAAAAAGTACTAAAATCAAAAGGCCAATACTTAGAAAACTGCCCAAAATTAGTGTCATGTGTGCAAGGCTACTCCTAATCAATCACAAAATACGTACGAGACAGCGAGGAAAGAGGTAGCTCTAAGAACCAAACACTAGCCACAAACTGTTGGATTTTTATGGACTAATGGCTCCTTTCCTCCTTTAACTTTATATTTCATTTCCTTTTTTTTTTCTTTTCTCTACGTGGGACAAATCCACTCCTCCTCAAGTGCAACTCAGGTTGGACTTGACATATCAACGTCAAATTAATTCACAATCCAAATTAATTGTCACTTCGATTTGACTTAGCCAGGATCTTTAGCCCATTGGAGGCATTGAGGCTCTAATTCCATGTTGAATTTTTGTAGACCTCATGGACAATTTTCTTCTTTAAAATCTTTAAAATGAGTGTTAGACTTCAACATCATTGGGCTTCTTTTAAATGATGGTCTTCTTAACAAAATGGCCTTAGTCATTTTATCCTTTCCCCCTTCAATTTTATATTTCATTCCCTTTTTCTTTCTTTTCTCGATGTGGGACAAACCTACTATTGCCAACACAAACAAGAGTTTTTACATATATTGCTAGTAGGAATTTAATTAAAATCTTATATTACTTGGATTAATTTCATAGACTAACAACATTTTCAGCCTACTCTTAATTTCAGCCTGCTCTGAAAATTTTGACAAACCCGCATGAACAAATTTGATAATTTAGAAAAACAGACTGAATGATGAGTTCCTCACCATCCAAATGCCATAATCTTGCTGCAAACATTCAATAAGCATCCTTTGGAGGAAACGGTACGACAAGAGAATTTGGTTTGATGTGGAATCACAAAGTTACAAAAGAAAGGACAAAACAGCCATAAACAGTCTGAAACCTATACCAGAATGCATCTATAAACAACAGATACAAAATAGTGTTAAAAAATGAGTTACAAAACATTAAAATTCAATAATATATTAAACAAATTCACATAATCAATGAAATTGGTAAAAGTCAGAATGTCTTTACAGGCACGTAGATTTTCTCTTTCTCAATCCCCTAGAAAATTACAAGCCATGCATGGAGAGGAACTCTATATAAATCAATGAAGCAGCCCTCTTAGTCCATCAATCCTAGCAGCTAACACTTCCCATGGCTCTCTCAACTCAATACCGATGCATCTCTTTGGCATTGATCTTTATTTTTGGAGCTTTGGCATCTCGAACAGTAGCTCGGTCTCTCCAAGACGTATCAATGAATGAGAGGCATGAGGAATGGATGGTTCATTATGGACGTGTATACAAGGATGCAATTGAGAAGGAGATGCGCCGCAAAATATTTAAGGACAATGTGGATCTTATCGAGTCATTTAACAAAATTGCTGGCAAATCATACAAATTAGGCATCAATTGGTTTGCAGATCTTACTAACGAAGAGTTCAAAGCCTCAAGTAATAGATTCAAGGGTCATATGTGTTCTCCACAAGCAGGTCCTTTCAGATACAAAAATGTTACTGCAGTACCATCTTCCATGGACTGGAGAAAGAAAGGAGCAGTCACACCAATCAAGGACCAAGGCCAGTGTGGTAAGGGCCAACTTTCTACTAAAACACAACCTGATTATTAATAAATAAATTCTTTTATGGATCATTGATTGAATTAAACTGTTGCACATATACAGGATCTTGCTGGGCATTTTCAGCAGTGGCTGCAATAGAAGGAATTACAAAGTTATCAACTGGTAACTTGATCTCACTTTCAGAGCAAGAACTTGTTGATTGTGACACTAAGGGAGAGGACCAAGGCTGCCAAGGTGGCCTAATGGATGATGCGTTCAAATTCATTGAAAAAAATAAGGGAATAACCACTGAGACTAATTATCCTTACGAGGCATCTGATGGAACATGCAACACTAACAAGGAATCCAACCATGCAGCAAAGATAAGTGGTTATGAAGATGTGCCAGCCAACGACGAGGCTGCCTTGATGAAGGCTGTTGCAAAGCAACCAGTCTCCGTCGCAATCGATGCTAGCGGTTATGAGTTTCAGTTCTATTCAAGTGGCATTTTTACAGCAGAGGATTGTGGAACCGAACTAGACCATGGTGTTACTGCTGTTGGATATGGAGTCAGCAAAGGAATGAATTACTGGCTCGTGAAAAATTCATGGGGCACTCAATGGGGTGAAGAAGGGTATATAAGGATGCAAAAAGACATTAAAGCAAAGGAAGGACTCTGTGGCATTGCAATGCAAGCATCTTACCCCGCAGCATGAAAATTGAAGATTAACACAAAAGTCATATGACTAACACATATATAAGCATAATATACTTGGATTTTGCAATTACAGTGCTGTGTTGATTGTTCATAGACAACCCTCAGCTAGTAGGTGTACAATCCTCGCACAAGATATGTATTTGTATATCTGCAGCTGCAATTATTATAATATGTATGTGAATATTTTATTCTACTTTCATTTTTTGTTCGTGTCTTAGTAAGTTGTCTATATATTGCCGGTTATATCATAAACAGGATGAATGATACTATTGATTAAGAAATTCTCAGAAAACATAAAAACATTTAATAAAACTATGCACATGATAGCATACCAAGGTATAACTTAGCAGTAAGTACATTTCTCAGAAAACAACTAGAGCCATGCACAAATATGATATTGACATGACAAACATTTTAGGACAAATGAAATAAAAGACAAGGTTTGGAGAGACAACAATAAACCTTATACGATTATATCAAAGAGTTCATCTGAAATTCCAACATTTGAATAATAAATGGGAGCAATATTTCCTTATTCTATAATTTAAAGTCATCCACATGAAATCCAGTATGAACTTCCAATTGGAAATATAATTTTTATATGATTTATGGCAATACTTAACGTTCTTCCTAATAGCAGTCAAATATTTTCTATAGCATACAAACAGAAATTCTCCTGTTGTGACAGTGTTCTAACCTGATATATACCTCAGACACAAGAAAGGTACGTGCCTTGTATATAAGAAAGCGACCAAAAACTAATAGTAAATTTTCTTCCTTAGTGCTAATGTTGTTTCATTATGGCCTAAGCTAATAGCAAGTTTTATATTATATATAATTTAGACAATTTCTATATATTTGTGGAAATTTTCATGTAAAAAGGCTTCTTTAATGGTTGGAGTGTTGGACTTATTTGCATATTGGACTTGTTTTTACAGTTTGCAAATGCCAATATATACCGATAGCGCCTTTCTACTAGTGTAAGCAAATTTATCACAATTAGATTGTTTCTCAAACTTGCAGCTACTGAATTTTAATAGATGGAAAAAAATGTGTCAAATCCTACTAGAAGAAAAATTCAAAGGAAATTAATAAAAATTCTGATAATAAGACAAATAGTTATGAATTTAAACAAATTTGAAGTACCTAAAAGATATCAATACCCAAAAAAAAACGCACTACTAAAATCAAAAGGCCAACACTTAGAAAACCATCCAAAACTAGTGTCATGTAAGGCTACTTGTAATCAGTCACAGAATATGAGACAGAGAGGGAAGAGCTCTATTCACTAAATAACCAAATATAAGCTACAAACCTGTATTACTAGAAGGTATTTAATTAAAATTCTCTGTTACTTTGATTAATTCCTAGACAAACAACATTTTCAGTCTACTCTTAATTTCTTCAAACACTAACATACCATGCCTGCTCCTAAAATTTTGACTAACCAGCATGAACCAATTTGATAATTTAGAAAAACAGCCTGAATGATGAGTTTCTCACCATCAAAATGCCATAATCTTGCTGCAATCTGCATACATTTTTCACATTTCAATCAGCATCCTTTGGAGGAAACGGTACGACAAGAGAACTGGTTTTGATGTGGAATCACAAAGCTACAACAGAAAGGACAAAACAGCCATAAACAGTCTGAAACCTATACCAGAATGCTTCTATAAACAACAGATACAAAATAGTGTTAAAAAATGAGTTACAGAACATTAAAATATTCAATAATATATTAAACAAATTCACGTAATCAATGAAATTGGTAAAAATCAGAATGTCTTTACAGGCACGTAGATTTTCTCTTTCTCAATCCCCTAGAAAATTACAAGCCATGCATTGGTGACAAACTCTATATAAATCAATGAAGCAGACCTCTTAGTCCATCAATCCTAGCAGCAACCATTTCCCATGGCTCTCTCAACTGAATCCCGATGTGTCTCTTTGGCATTGATCTTTATTTTTGGAGCTTTGGCTTCTCAAGCAGTAGCTCGGTCTCTCCAAGATGCATCTATGAATGAGAGGCATGAGGAATGGATGGTTCAATATGGACGTGTATACAAGGATGCAAATGAGAAGGAGATGCGTCGCAAAATATTCAAGGAAAATGTAGAACTTATTGAGTCATTTAACAAAATTGCAGGCAAATCATACAAGTTAGGAATCAATCAGTTTGCAGATCTTACGAACGAAGAGTTCAAAGCCTCAAGAAATAGATTCAAGGGTCATATGTGCTCTCCACAACACGGTCCTTTCAGATACGAAAATGTTACTGCAGTACCAACATCCATGGACTGGAGAAAGAAAGGAGCAGTCACACCCATCAAAGACCAAGGCCAATGTGGTAAGTCCCAACTTTCTACTAAAATGTAACCTGATTCAGTGACTAATTTCTTGATAGATTATTTATGAATGGAACTGCATACAGGATCTTGCTGGGCATTTTCAGCAGTGGCTGCTGTAGAAGGAATTACAAAGTTATCAACTGGTAAATTGATCTCACTTTCAGAGCAAGAACTAGTTGATTGTGACAATAAGGGAGAGGACCAAGGCTGCCAAGGTGGCCTAATGGATGATGCGTTCAAATTCATTGAAAAAAATAAGGGAATAACCACTGAGACTAATTATCCTTACGAGGCATCTGATGGAACATGCAACACTAACAAGGAAGCCAACCATGCAGCAAAGATAAGTGGTTATGAAGATGTGCCAGCAAACAATGAGGCTGCCTTAATGAAGGCTGTTGCAAAGCAACCAGTCTCTGTCTCAATCGATGCTAGTGGTTATGAGTTTCAGTTCTATTCAAGTGGCATTTTTACAGCAGAAGATTGCGGAACTGAACTAGATCATGGTGTTACTGCTGTTGGATATGGAGTTAGCAAAGGAATGAATTATTGGCTAGTGAAAAATTCATGGGGCAAGCAATGGGGTGAAGAAGGGTACATAAGGATGCAAAAGGACATTAAAGCAAAGGAAGGACTCTGTGGCATTGCAATGCAAGCATCTTACCCCACTGCATAAGACTATGAAACTATCTAGTTATACATATATATTACACTCTGTGTGAGCTTGGCTTTATACATTACTATCCTATTTGGTTGTGCATAAATTCAGTTAGCACTTAGCAGGTCTACGTACAGTCCTCGTACAGTATACGAGTTTGTATATCTGCAATTATCATATAGTATGAATGTTGATATTTTAATTTGTATCACTGTCCAAAATCTATATTTGCTGTTGTCTTCCCATGTTCTATATCATGAAAGGATGTAAAATTCTAAGAATTTAAAAATCACTATAGAAACATTTGAACCTTTTAAGAAAAGTGATGAGTGCAAGAAATACATGAGAAACTTCAAAGTGAATGTATGACTTATGAAATTTAACCTTTTAACTTGTAATGTATCAGTCTAGATTCATATGTCCATAAGAAAATGAGCATTAACCATAACTTGGCATATCGATTCTCCTAATCTGCCTTGCAAAAGTTAGGAACCAATCGAATTCCAATCTGATTTCTTGCAACACACATACTCCTTATAGCAATCCCTATTGTACAAACTGAAATGTTCTTCTAAGCTGTTGACAAGATGGAAAAATAAATTGGCACAATTCTCAGAAAGAACATGGATTCACTAAAATATGGAGTGGTGGTTTACGAGAAAAGAAAAGGTCAATTTTGTTATATATATATATATATATATATATAAACCCTTTACAAACAAGGCCTAAAAGCGATGGAAACAGTCAAACCTGGTGCCCAGATACTTGCATACGAGAGCTATCTTAACTAAGCAAAAAGCGCAAAATCATTCAGAGAGGAAACAAAAATTTTATATAACAGACACCTATTAATGTTAAGATTAAGGCTATGTTAAGACAATCTATATATATATATATATATATATCGGCCTTGTTTCGCGGATCACAAATAATGCTACAAAATCCAATTCAATAATTTTCAAAAAGCAACCAAAACAAAAGGTGCTCAAACGGATTAAGATCTTCTCAACATCTTCTAAACATGATTAACCATGTTCAAGCAATCCTTACATTCATTTGAAAGGTACATGGTTTTTCATATTAAATTATTTAGTCTTTTTATTAATATTTTCATTCTAAAATCATTAATCAACTATTTTAATATTTTCATTCTAAAATCATTAATCAACTATTTTGATATTATAAAATCTTTATATATATTTATCTTTATTATTTATTAAATTTATTTTATTTTTAATTTTATTTTATATATATATCGTTTGCAAAATAATAAAAATTATTATTTATATTATTTGAAATTATTTTTTAGTAATACCTATAAAATTAAAATAAATAATATATATAGATTTTCTGCAAAATAATAAAAGATATTATTCGTATTATTTAAAATTATTTTTTAATAATATTTATAAAATTATAATAAATTATGTATAAGAAATATAAATAAAATTAAAAATAAGCATGACTTAATAAATAATAAAGAAAAATATAGATAAAAGAAAAGTAAATAAATCATTTTATATTATCAAAGTAATTAACTAATATTTTTAGAATGTCAATATTAATAGAAAGAATAAAGAGTTTAATTTTTGAAAACATGAGGATGTAAAAATTAAATATTAAAAATATAAAAATTGACTAGTATAATATGTAAAACCTCAAAAACTTTATAATTATTTAACCATTTTTAAACTACTCTTGAATTTAGTTTTTATTATATATTGTTATAGATATTGACAATTTTTTCCGAAGAAGATTTTAAAATTTTAAGCTTCAAATATTGCCATTTTGTTTTTAAATAATTCTATAATATTTCAGTAAAATTGGAATATTTTTTTAAAAGATAAGTAAATTATTACAATATGATTAATAATCAAATTAATTATAATATTTAAAGATCCAAAAGCATATATACATGCTTTTATATATAGTCACGTTACGGATTGGAACTTACATGCTTTCTATGTATTATAATGAGGCAAAAAACCTCGTGAACATCCAAATCTAATAACACTTTTTTATTAATATTCCAAAACTTAGTGTTTAAATTTAATATTTCAAAAATACAATTAATGTACCAAATCCTGCCCCATTACTGCAACTATCTGGTTAATGCCATTGTTATGGATGTGTGAGATGGATTTATTAGTTATTAATTAAGTGCCTAACAGGGATGTATAATTAATAGTATATATTCGGCTGATTCGATTTTAAAATAATAATTTATCTTTATGATCTTATTTGGTTTGATTTTAAAATTTTAATTTATAAAATAATAATAATAATAAGTTTGGTGATTTTTCAAGAAAAATTTTATATCATTTAAAGAAAGTAGTTATTTTTCTCAATTTATTTATTTTTATTATCATCATTTCATTAATATTATCATTAAAATTTCTCTTTTCTTTATTCTTTTTCTCTTAATAAAACATGAGTTTGTTTTAATAATGGTAGGAAAATAAAATGTAAATAAAAATAATGTTGTTCATAAAAAATAGTCAAATAATTGTCTTAATAGTTGTTTATAATAAAAGTTATAAGAAACGACTCTTGCCATGTGATAGAACATTTATTAAAAATATTTTTTATTTTTTCTGTTTATTTATTAAAGTAATTATAATTATTAGTTATTCTTCAAATAATTAATATCATTATATGTAATATTTAAATATTAATTATGTTATATTTACGTTAAATAAGAAAATTAAAAATGACAATAATTCAAATGAAAAATGCACATGCTTAAATTTATGGTTCGGTATCAAACTGAATAATAGAATACTTATAGTTCCTTTTTTTTTAGTAAAAGACAAATAAATTGATTAATTTTTTAAAGTTAATTCATAAATAAAAAAATTTTGTATGAATCTTTAATTTTAATATAAATATTTTTTATCAAATAAAAAATATAACACAATATAATATTAAAAATTAATTTATGATATCAACTCGCTATTTGTGATCAATATCAACTCACTATTATTTTTTTTTTTTTTTAAAAAGACAAAATAAGTACTTTCTGTTATGCCCAACCTTTCTGTTATGCCCAACCTTATTCCCAACCTTTGCATAAAATCTCGAGTCTATTATGCGAGGAAGATAAAAGGGCTAATTTCTCTTATGCCCAACCTTTGCAAGCTAATTTACACTTGTGGTCCTCTCCACATTGATATTTGCATCTTGTGGTTCTTCTTTACCATTGCTTTCATTTCAAGTATTCTCACAATTTTCTTCAATTTTTTTTTTTAAAAATGGTTTTATATTCCAACTTAAAACTTGATTTTTTTTTAAGTGGAGGGGTATAAATATTTCATTACAAAATATAGCAAATTATTCTTTATATTCGATAAACCTTAATTATACTCACAAATATATGAATTTAATTACACTAAAAAATATGAATTTAATTACATAATATAAAATTTTATTTTCTTTCATAAAAGAATAAAAATTTCGCCCTGCTTTTCAGAAAATGGTAATAATTAATTATAGAAAAAAGTATTTTTTTTATTATTTTTATTCTTTAGTCCTAAAAGTATATAAATTTTGTTAAAATTACAACTCTTAAAGAGTAATTTTTATATTCAATTGCAATATTTTTTTTTATTTTTCAATGTCAATAATTGCAATATTTTAGAAATACTATTTAGTGGATTATTTTTGTAACTTAAAAGCACGATGTGTTTTTTTAATATATTAAAATTAATAGTTAAAATGTATTTTGATATTATTTTTTAATAAATATGGATCCCCATTAATATTTAGTTTTGTTTTTAGTATAATATATATATATATATATTAGTTGTATTTAGAGTACTTTAAAATTAAAAATTAAAAATGATCATTTTTGAAAAAAAAAATAGATGTTTTTGAAAATATATTTTGGGATATTTTTGAATAAATCCATTTCTTTTTCCTTATAAGTCCAATTGCTCCTAGGCAAATAACTAGTGATCCAAGAGGTAGAACCCATTCTTTAGCAAGTCCAAGACTAAAGTTTAATAGCCCATCCATACCTCAGCAGGTAGTCTGATTGCAGCTTTAATCATATGTTAAATAATGTAAGTTTGCAAAAATTTAATTCAACTAAGATTTAATTTATCATTAAACTATATAAATATATATATCATAATCTTTTAAAATTTTAATATTATTAAATATATACATATAATTGAGAAAATACAAAAATTAAATTCATAATCTATTTATAGAGTGTTTGAAATATTGCAAAATAATTCAATTCAATTATATTCTTTTATAGAGTATTTGCATGTATTATAATCATGAGAAAATTGATAAAATAATTATCTTTAATTAAGAATATTATGTTTATTCATAAATAATTTATGTAAAATAAATTGCTAGGTCCATTAAAATTTTATTAATCATTTAGTAAAATATTTTACCTACGAGTAGTATAAAGAATTATTTTCATAAGAAAATAGATAGTGGAGTCTCGTATTAATTATGTCATTGTTTTAAGATATGGTAAAATAAAAAAAAGAGATGTTATATAAAGATAGTTTAAATATTGTTCAAACAATTATAGCAAAGTTAAATTGTAACAAAATAAGTTAAAAATTTTTTAATTTATTTTTTCAGTATTTTATTTCATCTTTTAAATACTGTAATATATTTTTTTTCAGTAAAATATAACATCAGTAATATTTATTTATAAAATATATTTTCAGCAATCTAACAAACCATCCATTAATATAATTGAATTGAATTCCTTCATATGATTTTTTTTTTCTAAATGGATTCTAAGGATTTATATAGTGAAAGATTTCAAATTTTGAATTTTCCAAATTATAAAATTATCATCAATAAAAGATATTAAATGTGTCCCTTATTAAATCTGCAGGAAGAAAAAAGCATGAGTACTTAAAAAATTAATTGTTGGAAATTCAAAAATCAAACTAAATGAGTACATCATAATAACTTTAGCTTTGGATTTAAATAATTTTACTCAGTCCAATATTATATACATATACATATATATATATATATCCTTTAAATATTGAAAGACAAAGCATAAAGAGATTCTAAACCAATATTTGTGTCTTAATAGTTCTTTTTCACCTTTACCACTTAGATTATGGAATGCATTGGTTTTTTATTTTTAAAGAAATGTTTGAATTTTTTCTTTTATATTGATATAAGAAGGGAGAAAAAATCAATTATAAATTTATTATTTAAAATAATATGTATTTATTATTAAATTGTTTTTTAGTAAATAAAAAAAAGGAAATGATTTAATTTGGTGATGACTTATTGTAAAATCAGCATAGTTGAAGGCATCTGATTTTAATGGACCATAAAAAAATTGTTAATTGAATGACCAAACCAGAGTAATTTGAGGAGGAAAATCTTGCATCTTTTTATTGTATCTCTACTTCATGATTTGCTGTGAAAAGCCATAAGCAATCAATTTTTGTTGACCAAGAGGCTACTACTTTTTGGAAACTATGGCTTAATCTAGAATAAATATTTATGATGAAAATCATGCTGTTTTTTTTAATTATTTTTAAATTAAAATTAAAGTGAGATTTTTCTTTTTTCATTTTTTTTAAAAAAAAGATCAAAGACAGACAAAATTAATGATGTTTTTGAAGGATCTTATCTTATTTAGCTCAAAAATGAAAATTTTATTCTCTACTATAAACAATTTTTGACCCTTTTTTTTTCCATGTAAATGGTAATAAAACATATTCATTTAAATCATTTAATCTGCAATTTCAGTCTATGTTTGGTTCTTTAAAACTGCAATGAAAAATAAAAAAAAATAAAGAAAGAAAAAGAAATGAAATGAAGGAAATAGAATTTCTATTTATTTGTTATTTAATAATATGAGAAATAAAGTAAAATTTATAAAGTGATTTTTATGGTTATATCTTCATTATTTTAAGTTGATGAAAGATAGATTAGTAATTTTATAATTTATATCTTTTTTTATTTTTTGATTTTTCGTTTTAATAAATTTAGGAAAAATGAGAAGAATTTGTTTCTATTTTTTATGAGAAGAAATTATTTCTATTTTTTTTTCTCTTGTTTTCTATTTTTTTTATTATTGTCCAAACAAAAAGAAGAAATCACGTTTCTATTCAATTTTTTTTTTCATCCATTTCACTCCAAACAATAAAGTCTTAGTAGAAACTAATAAAAACAACTCTCTTTTTTATGTATATTCTTTCCATCTTACTTGTAATTTGAATTTTATTTATTTATTTATTTATTTTTGTCTGTCACGAGAAGCTCAAATTTTATATACTGAGATGTCCTTTTTTTAAAAAATGAAAAGAGAAGAAAAAAACTACACCTTATGCTAAGTTTCGTTGGGTGAAGACTCAATGCTTTGAGCGTCTTTATATAGCCATTCTAAAGCAGAATATGGAGGCCTCTCGAATCTGTGAATTCCATGAGGATAATTAGCTCCAATCTTAGCAAGGTGATCAGCAACCATGTTGCTCTCCCTATAACTATGAGTGATGGCCATGCTCCACCTTTTAGAAAGACACACCTTGATGTTCTTGATTAGAGGAGTAAATGTTGGGTTCTCATGGGACTATGAGCGGAACAAATCGTAAGCCTCTTTACTGTCAGTTTCTAAAATGCCCTGTTTGATACCGAGATCCCATGCCAAATTAAGGCCATGTAACATGCCCCATAATTCTGCTTGGAGAACAGAGCATCTCCCAATGTTGACAGTAAAGCCTCCTATCCAAGTTCCTGACATATCTCTAATCACACCATCGGCAATGGCGCGACCTGTTCCTATGTTCACTGCTCCATCTGTGTTTATCTTGAATGTGCCTTGTGAAGGAGGTTCCCAACTATTACGGTGACTCTCTTTATAATCAGGACTAAACACCTCGTTCAGTTCCCAGGCCTTTGAGATTTACACAACTCTATTTCTTATTTCTGCTATGCGACCACCACGATGATCCCTGGCTCTAGAAAAAATATCCTCATTTCTCTAATTCCTCAAGCACCAAGCAGCGACACCAAAACTTCTCGTCCAATCATGCTCATCTTGAATGCTCAATTTGTTTGAAAGATTTAATGAAAGCCATTCATTAGCGTTTAAAGCAAAGAAAAAGTGTTTTACCTTCGAAGGCAAAAGCTTATCCCAAATAATTCTGACAAAGGGACAGTCACGCAGAACATGAGTAGTAGACTTGCTATCCTCCTTGCATCTGGGGTAGATATCAGAGTTAGTAAGGTGTCTCCTTACTCTCTCTCTATTGGTCAACAATTTGTCTTCGTAAGCAAGCCATAGGAAGACACGTACGCGTTGTAGACCAGGCCACTTCCAGAAAAGATTCCAAGTTATGTCTTTATTTATCCCATGAATATTCATGATTTGTTCATGCATAGATTTTGTTGAGAAAAGACCATTCGAGGTATGGGCCTAATAAATTACATCTTCTCCTCTCTCAGGACTTGGTGTTGGTAAGACAGCAAGCTTAAGAAGCAGAGAATTAGAAAGATAAGTTCGAATTTCCTCCCAATTCTAATGACCCTGACCTTAGTTCCTAAGGGATATCCTTATAGGTGAAATTGCATAAAGGTCCTTGATCAAAAGCCCAAATATCCGTCCAGAACCTAACCCTATGCCAATTACCAATACTCCATCTACAGCCTTTGACAACATATGGCCAAGTTGTACACAAGGATTTCCATAGTCGAGAACTATTAGAATTACATTTGATCCCATCAAATATATGAGGCACTGCCTTATATTTTGCACTTAAAACCCTCACCCAAAGTTTCTCTTTTTGAAGGAGGAGGTCTTAAGCAAGCTTCATAATTAGAGCCCTTAAATCTTTAACACCAAGCCCACCATGGTCTTTGGGGAGGCAGACCTGTTCCCATTTAACCAATGAAAGTTTGCTTTTTTCCCTATTACGACCTCCCCAAATGAAGTTTCTAAAAAGCTTGTTAATCTCATTATTCAGACCAGCTGAAAGAGTTGTTATTTGCATGGAATATACATGAATGGCTGATAAGGTAGAAATAGTAAGGGTAGTTCTACAAACTAAGGAGAGGGAAGCAGATGGCCAATTTAATAAACGATGCTTGTTTTTCTCCAAAATCTCATTGTAAGTGGATTTTATTACCCTTGAGGGCAATATCGACATACCCAAATATTTCCCCATGTTGCATGTAACTTTGAAGCTAAGCTCACTCTTAATCTCACAAATTAAGGCTCCTCCAACATTTTTTGAAAAATAAATCTAAGTTTTGTCTATACTGACACTTTGGCCCGAACTAGAGCAGAAATCCTGAAGCACCTTCTTAATAATATTTGATTGCTTAAAACTAGCTTCAGACATAAGTAGGAGATCCTATGCAAAAAATAAGTGAGATAATGGAGGTCTCTAAACCTCCAGTTTAATAGGCTTCCAGTTATGAAGCTCTACCTCTTTGCTAATATTTTGAGACGATTTTCCTATACACAGAACAAAAAGATATGGAAAAAACGGGTCTCCTTGTCGGAGCCCTTGCTTAGTGAAAAATTTCCTAGAAGCCTTACCATTACATAAAATCTACAATGTAGAAGAAGAAATACAATTCATAATAATAGAAACTAACATACTTGGGAACAGGGGTGGACACAAGATTTGAAGTCGGTGGAGATTGACAAATAATAAAATTGATAATTTTATCTAAAATTCAAAACATGTAAAAAATAATAATAATAATATAATAATTATTATTTTTATTATAATAATATTTTTCGAGATGCCATATTTTAAAAACTTTGAATAATATTTTCAATATCAATAAAATCTATTATGTCTTTCTTAATATAAGTAACCAAATAATCATTCATCAAATCATCTCCAAGCCGATTTCACAATGGATTCTTAATGAGTTCCATCGCAGCAAAAAGTCTTTCAACTGTTGTCGTCGCGATAGGTAAGGTCAAAGCTAATTTTACGAGCAAATATATTAACGGATAAATGCGATGCTTATTCAGTTGAACTAATTTCTTGGAGAGCTCACTAATACTCGTAATATCAGAAAATTGATCATTTGAGCACATATCCATAATATAGCAGTCAAGTTGAAAGGGGCATTAACTCTACTATTGAACAATCATTTGGATAAAATTCTCATCATTTGGATAAATGATGAGAATGAATCACTTGGATCAAGACATGGCATGCATATTAATAACTTAGTATTCACCTCATTAAAGCGGTTATTCAACTCTTGAATTTGCATATCGATCACAGTATAAAATGATTCAACGCAACAAAAATGAAGATTGCTTGCTATTTCAACGCGATCTTCCTTGAACTACATACATGTCTTCCATGTTTGGGATAATAATATTACGTTTGATGCAAAATAAAATCACTTCCTCCAATAATGGCTCCCATCATTGCTCTCTCATTTATTGAAGTAATTGCTTTGTTACTTTTATAAGATTTATAGAATTTACAAGATCTTAATCTTTGCTTTACAATGCCTGTGATAGATCATTTGAAATTCCTAAAATATTTTTCATCAAGAATAAGCAAAATATAAATTCAAAGCATTGAAGGAATTCCATAATAGAATCTGCTTGAGCTCTTTGCTTTGAAATTTGTAAATCATTTCTAATAGCCATAAGCACTTCAATTGTTGGATCAAACAAACAAATCAAACTCATCAATGTTCTACAGTGAAAACCCCAACGTGTTGCTCTTGCTCGGCTTAATAACACTTCTTAGTTCAATCCCCTCCTAGTCAAAACTTCACCATCACGAATTCCTTGAATAACTTGTTCATTTTTTTTTCTTGAAGCATATCAACACGTTTGCAAGAAGCACCAACTACATTTGTTACCATCGTAACAATATAAAAAAAGTTACTAATTTTTGGGTGACTTTCAGCTACACTTACAAGTGTTAATTCAAATTGAGGAGCAAAACACTAAACATAATATGCATATTTGTTCTCCATCATTATCAAACTTTTAAGTCCATTAAATTCCTCTTGCATATTGCTAGCTCCATCATAGCATTTCCCACGTAAACTTGAAATACTTAATCCATGAATAGAAAAAAAAAGCCCCAATATTTATTTTCAATGATAAAGCAGTAGTATTACTAACATGTATAATACCAAGAAAACGCTCAACAACACAACCTCTTTCATCCATAAAACATAAAACAACTACCATTTGTTCCTTCACAGATATATCATGAGTTTTATCCACTAAAATAGAAAATACATTATCACCAACTTCTTTAATTATTGCATTTATTGTCTTAACTACAATTGCATTGATAATATCCTTTTGAATTCTAGGTGATATCAGTTTCAAATTTTCAGGCGCATTACTCAATGCAACTCTTTTGATTTCATCATTATGGTCAGCAAGAAATTGTAAGAGTTGTAAAAAGTTACCTGGATTACTCGATTCATTAGATTCATCATGATCATGAAAAGCTAATCCTTAATGTAAAAGAAATCTAATGCAATCAATTGATGTAGTCAATCTGATTCAATAATCTACCTAACTTTGTTTTGAATGTTTAGACAAATAAACTTTTATATGTTGTTGATGATGCATTATATCTTCACAAGCATGCAAGCACATGTTATGAGTACTGTTATGATTTTCAATATGAATGTCAAACCTACTCTTCTTCTTCCAAGTCCTAAACCCTTCTCCAATAAATGAATCACCACCCGCTTGACGCTCATGATTAGGTTTGAAAAGATAACAAGGTAAGAAAAATACAACATCTTTTGATATACTATACTCTAACCAACTACTATAATCATTGAACCATGCAGAAACAAATTTATGCCTTTGTGGTCCAAATGATGTATAAGGAAAATCATGATTTTTAGGTTGACAATGACCTTTTTATAAATATGCTCACCGAATCTTCTTTCTGTCATTAACATCATATCCATATATATTTTTTCTTATCCTTAGGTCAGCAAGAAGCTCATCTAAATTAATCTTTAAGTGGGGGATAATGGAAACACTTAATGAACTAGAATAATTAGATGCTGAACTTTAACCTATATTTATAGAACTTTTATTAGCCATAACTCTTGCAAAAATATTTCTCAATTCTGAAATAATAAATTTAATACTTATTAATAAATTAATAAATTTCATCCATAATGACATAAATTAATGAGAAAATTACATAAAAAAGAACAAGTTGAGATTTTAAAAAATATTTTTTACTTCTCAATAAATTTGTATTTACAAATTTTTTTTTCATATGAGATTTATTTTAATTACTTTTTTTTTATAAATTTGATTCTAATTAAAATTTAAATTTAATGTTGGTGTTGTTATCAATAATAATTGATAGAATAAAAAAAAATCAACTAATCTAATATGAAACATAAAAACACAAAAGACAAATACAAATATTCATGTTTTTATTTGCTAAGGCGCTAGCAACCAAACCGATAATCATATTATTTATTTTTTTTCATATTTTTTCTTTTATTATCAAACTTATAAAAATTTAAATTATTATTCAAAATCAAACATTACTGTGAAATAAATTTTTTCATAGAAATAATATCATCAAAGCATAAAAGCATAAATCTAAAATATAATAATATAAATATTTGCAAATATTAAAATAAAAAATTACAATAAAATTCAAAACTTACAATTACAAATGTAAAATAAGAAGAGCAGAGGAGAGAGCTTCACAATGGCTTAACTGCTAAAGTCTGAAGATATTTTTTTCCATTCAACTATTAGTGTAATAACCTCATAACCACATTTATAACTCTCACCTATTTCATTAATTTTATCCATATTTTCACATTAACAAATATAGTGATTTGACAAATGCACAGCTTTGTTATAAATGTACATGTGCCATTCAATTAATAAAATATAAAGCTAATCTAATAAAGAGAGTAAAATAGTAGACTTTTTATATAGTAATAGTAATGTGTCAATTGTCAAAATATTTTATAATAAAAGAATAGTCTGTACATTTTTTTAAGCCAATGAAGTGGGGGCTTGACTCCAACAGTCGCCACACTCATATTATATATATATATATAAATAAAAAAAAATTCAGTGGGGCTTGAGCCCCCACTAGCCCCTTTTTATATCCGCCACTGCATGAGAAGCCTACATCCAAAAGGGTTTCTTGAACAAACTCCCAACGAATTTTGTCATAGGCTTTTTCAAGATCAACCTTAATGATCATTTGACCTTTATGACTGCGTTTCTTTTTCATAGAGTGCATAACATCTTAGGCAATGATGATATTATCTATAATATTTCAACATGGGATAAAACTAGTTTGAGAAGGATTAATCATTCCAGGAAGAATGGGCTTAATCCTATTAGCTATGACCTTAGTGATGACTTTATAACTCACATTACATAAACTAATTGGGCAGATCTTCATATTATCTCTTTTAGGAATAAGAGCCACAAGGGTATCATTAAGGTTTTCAGGTATCGACTTGCCATTAAAGATATCTATAACCATTCTAAAGAGCAAAGTATCTACTACGGACCAACATTTCTGGAAGAATAAAGTTGGTAAACCATCAGGGCCATGAGCTTTAAGAGGGCTCATTTGGAACAAGGCCTGTCTAACCTCTTCAACTGAAACATCAAAACTTAGGTTAATCATCCTCTCCTGATTATAACAAGGAAAAAGACTTTGGATATTGAATTTGGGGTGGTCCATAGCAATGGGGGAAAATAAATTTCCAAAGTATAATGAAGCATGCTCTTTTAAAATGGCTTGATCATTAACCCAACCATTGTCATCAATCTTTAAGGCTTGAATATTACTACGTCTGTGGCGAACTATGGTTTTTCAATGATAGTGTGAAGTATTCCTGTCCCCATTGATGATCCAATATGCATTAGACTTTTGCATCCATTATAACTCTTCTTGGGTTAAGACATCATTTAACTCTTTCTTTAAAGATACTTCAAGGTTCGCTAGAAATTAAGAATTTCTCTTGTCAAACCTTTCCTGAATACCTTTCAATCTAGATAGAAGACTGCTCTTTCTGCAAAAGATATTCCTGAAAACCTCTTTATTCCAACTAGAAGCTTGAGCAACAAGATTCTTAATACCTTCCATGAATTGCATATCATCTTTCCAGGCATTATTGACCATGTTATCAAAATCATTATGAGTAATCTAGGCTGAAAGGAAGTGAAAAGGAGCAGTAGGTTTATCCTTCCTTTGAGATTGGCTCAACATAATAAGTAAGGGACTATGATCCGAACCAATACGAGGGAGATGGTCCGCTTCAGTTTCAGGAAAGCAAATGAGCCAAGAGTTGTTGCAAATGGCACGATCAAGTCTTTCTTTAAGGTTGCCCTTCTGCCAAGTAATTCATAGCCCATTGAAATCTAAATCAAATAACTCATTACCATGAACCCATTGATGAAATAAATTGTAGCCTTTGGCCCTCTTCTTGGAACCTCCCTTTCTTTCAGAACTATTCAATATAGCATTGTAGTCACCACATAATAGCCAAAGCAAATCTCTCTCAACAACAATTTTATTTAAATCAGACCAAAAATTCTTATACACAGAAGCATTAGGTGAGGCATAGATACAAGTCAAGAAGAAAGGAGCATTATGACCTAAATTAATACAAGTATGCATAAATTTTCTGTTGCAATTAAGAATGTTAATCTTAATACCTTCTCTTCATAAGATCCAAATGCCTCCAGAGAAACCCGTAACCTCAATTCTAAAAGAATAATCAAAACTTATCAAAACCATTAGCCCTGCGACCATTAATTCTAGGCTCAAGAATAATAGCAATATGAGGAGAATAATTAGCTGTTAAGGCACAAAAGATACACTTGAAACTGAGGGATGTAGCCCTTTGAACATTCTAAGAGAAAATTTGTAAGTCCATAAAATTCATAAAATAAAGAAAAGAGAATAAAGGAAATATATTGATCATAAGATAGGAATCAGGCATGATCACCAACATCTTTAACCTTCAATTCATCCTCTTCACTGGCAACTTCTTCAAAATCATCATCCTCACTATCAGTGTAGTTGCTTTCATAAGAAGCTTCATCATTATCTTCCATTAAGATGTCTTTATTTAGATCCCCTTTACTAGGATCAAAAGGTTTGATCACTCCTGTTAATGGGGTTGTTAGAATATTCGGTTCCAATGTGATTCTTCCTTAATGGAAGGGATTCAGATTTAAGGATAACTGCAGTATGTTTATTTGGGTCAAGGGTGGTGTGAGTAACTATGATATTATCCATTTTATTTGTCAAAGGGGTCTGAGTTGAGTTCAATTGGGAAGAACCAATTTTTTCCTTAGTTTTGGCCTGAACTGAAGAAGATTGGTCACGAGATCCATGTGGCTTCTACTTGTGAGTAGGGTCCGCTTCTATCTTAGTTTTATTATTGTTACTTACTGCAGCTGGTATTATAGGCTTTTTAACCTCGGGATTATTATTCTTTTGATGAGGCCTATGATTATTAATGGTCTTGTATTAGACAAGGAAACTCTCTTATAGGTTACATTTACCTTCAAATTCCTAGGAATTATGTCTACCAATTCCTTATTAACCTCTGAATTCTCCTCAAGAATACCAAATCTAGAATCTGAACCCTCACTTCTTGCACCTTCCAAATTTTTTTCCTTTGATTGCGCTCCTTCCTTCTGAATTTTAGGTTTTCCTTTTTAGGAAACTATCATCCAAGGCCTGTACTTCTTTGCCAGTTTCGACGATCGCTTCTTGTTACCTGTACCGATTGCTTGAGGATTCTTAGTAGCATTATGTTGATCATTGACGGTTAGTTCTGGACAATTATACACCCTGTGACCCACCCTTCCACAAGAGAAGCATATCTATGGCATAGACTTAAATTCGACTTTCTGCAAACTGCCATCTATGTAGAATTGGGAGCAAAGAGGTTTGTTCAAATTGATCTCAATGGCAAGTATTGCAAATTTGCCTCTAGTTGCTGATTCGGTGTTGTAATCAATCTTAACAACTCTGCCGATCACATTTCCTATTACTCTAAGGATCTTCTTGTGATAGTATTGTAGTGGCATGCTTGGTTATCTTATCCAAAACACTAAGGAATTATTCTTATCAGAAGAACTGTGAAACTTTGGAGTCCACCGTTGGACCATTAAGTAATGGCCAAGGATGACCTAAGGGCCTCCTGTAAGGGCACCAATTACATATTCACTCGATCTAAATTTCACAAGGAACTGGTTGTCTTCAAGGTCAACCACCAAAAAAGAGTCTACAAAGGACCAAAGATTCTCAAGGTCCTTACATAAGTCTTTGTATCCAATTTTTCTACCCAATAATTTAATTATAACTGCATTCTGCTAGGGTAGATTAATATGTTCCTGAACCCTTTGGGGAAAAGCGATATGTTTTGATCAAATATGTATACATGTTTAGGTTAATTTTATTGGCTTTAAGTTAATTTTTCTTTTAATTTGTGTTTAAAGTTTGCTTGAAGTGTTTGATTTAAATGGAAGTGCAAAAGAATGGATTGATGGATTAAAATGGTGAAAAAATATAAGACACGGCTAAGACACTTCATGGTTTGGCCATGTCCCTCATCCAAGGCAACCACTCACATGACATAGGCTGGGTCAACAAGGCTTGGCCATGTCCTTCAGAACAATTGGGCAGAGGCAGACACTGGCAGAAGACACAGCCAATCCACTAGCCGTGTACATGACACGGCCAAGGCCTTAGCCGTGTCTCACTTGATGAAACCAAAGAGCAAGAGAAAGGTAGTAGAGAATACAGTCAAGAGACACGGCCAAGCCACTGGCTGTGTCACATGACACGGCCAAGGCCTTGGCCGTGTCTCACTTGGAAAAGGAAGAAGATATTGAGGTAGCCAGGGATATGACCTCAAGGCTTGGCCGTGTCCCAAGAGGAATGAGTGACATGGCCAAGTCACTCAAGGCTTGGTTGTGTCTCATATGATCTCTTGAATTATTTTGTACGAAGTGAGGGACAATTGGGGGACAAAAGGCTCTTTCTTTTTAAAAAAGAAATATTAAAAATGATTAAAAGGTGGATGAATTTATGGGAAGAAATATAAAACAAAAAAAAAGAGGGAGATAAGGAGTAGTGTGTGAGTTGGCAAGAGATGGTTAGTGTCTTAAAAATGAAAAGGAATTGAAAGTGATGGGATGGAATGACATACACGTTGGTTTTTATTGGAGAGCTATCTTGTTCTTATTTTTGTTCTTGTTTTGAAAAGAGAGACCCATTCTCTCTTAGACACCATTCTCTCTTCATCTTTAATATTCATTCATCTTTCATTTCTTCGATCGATAAGATTTAATCATGTTTGAGAATCAAATTGTATAAGCAAGCTCCTTAGAAGATTAGGGTTTGAAGAAAGCTTGATTGGAGTTGTAAGCTTGAGAGAGTTACCATTCCATCCTTCAAGAAGAGAGCCATTGATTGAAGAGGGCATGGAAGTTATTCATTGTAATACCCTAAAATCTAGTAGCTTAAATGTTGTACAAATGAATGAATAAAGTGAGAAAAAAAAATCTTTGATTGAAATAAAATTATAATGTGCCAAAGTAATAAATAAAAACTTTAAAGTATCTGAATTGAAAACTCTACAGCTGTGAATCAAATCAATTAACTGTAAGTTATTAAATAATCAATTATATTTGTATATAAACTATTAGAGAAATAAAATGACCTATTATAGTGATAATGAAATCATTCATATACAAAGAAGTAAAATTTATGTGTTACTAAAGTCATGTAAATGTAAATTTTAAAATACTTTAGCTACATGAACCCGTATGTATAAAAATCTTAGGGTATTATACTTGAAATATACTATAACTTAATTAATAATATCTTAATATAATAATATACATTAAAACCATATAAGATAAATTAAAATTTAAAATTAGAAGTGAAAACAATTTTAAAGAAATTAATTACAAGTGTAGATAACAAGTTATGGTGTAAAATGACTAAAAGGACATTTGAGTTAATAAAAGAAATGTATAAGATTGAGAGGCAAAATGGACATTTCACTCACTTAATTCTCAGCCAATTTTCTACCAAAATAAGTGGGTGACTCATCTATTTTGAATAGTAATAGGTGCTAGAAAATGTTGACTAAAAGATAGAAATTTTTTTAGGCTTATCTTTTCTTCTTTTTCTTTTCTTATTACTATTAAGAATACCTCTTCTTTATCAAGACCCTCTCTCATTTTCCAGCAACTAAAAACCATTCCTATGCTAGTTTCTTATATTTAAAAGTGATCCAAAGTGAAAAATTAAATCAACAAAGTGATATCAAGGCAAAGAAGGCAAAAGAACTCCTAAAGGTAAGAATCTAAAAATTCTGAATCTTAATCTTTTATTTTGTTTTTCTAATTTTAAATCTATTATTTATTAAATTTGAGCTAAAAATTATCATTTGTACATATTAATTAAGTATTTAAGATGTTAGAAATCGATTTGTATTGAAAGAAATTGAAAGGAATGAAGCTAAAAAACCCTAACACTCAAATCTGTCTAAATATTACAGCTTGAATTCTCAATAAATTAGCTACTGTGTTTTATTTATTTTAACATGAAAACGAGCTTTAAAATTAATCAAAAATTACAAAAAGGTTTATTTGGATTTTGGGAAGGTGGTGGTAAAAGGCCAAGTCAAAATGATGAAGGAAGATGAGTGAGTAAATAAATAAACACAAGATGCTCATTTTAATAGTCTGAATGAATACCATTGAGATTTTGCTGCTATGTTTAAATTATTTACCTATATAAATGAACTCTATAAATTGTGAAAATTTACAGAGAGGTCATATATAATGTTGGAAATATTGTGATAAAATTTCAAGGCAAATTAATTTAAATAAATTAATATATAATTAAATGAATACAAACTACTTAAATGCTGGAATTTAGGTATTTTGTTGATGTAGGACTGAATTTAGCATAATGAAATTTATTTGATTTGGTCATAAATATAAGTATATTATAGATGAATATAATCTCTAGTATGTGTATTTAATGTTCTCAAAAGTATAAATATTAATTTAATAAATAAGTAAATTAAATAACATAAAGAAACCAATGTACATTGTTATAGGCATATGACACATATTTGAACTTACTCTATTGTATAACCCTATTATAATATAATTTGTAAAATTTGAATTCATAATTATAAAATAAATTTTAGGACATATTAAGATATTAAAAGAAGGCATAGGTTCCTAATAAATAATTAAGAAAAAAAATGATAAATTAAATAAAATAAACCTAAATGTATGATTTATATGTGGATGTGAATGTAGGTCGGGTATTACCATCAAATCAATCAATTATTATCAATAACTTAGAGGAATCAAATTTGCATATTCAAGGTGAGTTATAGTGTCCAATCTTTGCTTTGTCACTTTTGGAATTCTTTGATGAAAATTTAACCATTGTTGATATTTAAGCCATTTGATATAATTTTTTGTTTGTGATTCTGTATTTGTAAATTGTGAAAACCAATATGGCCTCTTGGCCTATGTGATCATACCAAGCCATTTGATTAACCAATATGACAAAATTCCAACTTGATGGGGGCTATACCATCAGGCTATATGCACATAGAAGTTTGTGATTTGTAGGGTAGAAATTATCCTTATGTGAATGTGATGTGTGATAGCACTGGAATAAAGATATATTTTCTTCAGTGTTATTGCTATGTGTTATCTGTCATATTATATAATTTGCTTTTGTAATATTGGTCCAATTATTGTGGGCCTTTCTTGTGGATTAAATTTCATTGTTATACCTTTATTGTGCAGCAGTCTTATTTATTTATTTATTATATTTGCACCTTGAAATATCGTTATTGCATATCCTACCCTTGTGACATTGTAATTTTACTGAGTTGACGACTCACCCCATCATCTGTGGTTTCAGGTAGAGGTGACCCAGGACCATCAGCTTCTTGATTTTTTCTTCCAGCAAGAAGCTTGAGAATAATGTAATTAGTCAATACTATCATATGTAATTAAATAATAATGTTTGTGTTATACTCTAGTTGCTCCATAGTAATATTGTGAATAGCTTGGTAAATTATGGAAATAAACCATAATGTAATAAATAAAGAAAATATTTGTAAATAATATATAATATAAAAATACATGTGTTATTATGAGTAAATAATAAAGTTTTAAAATAAAGTTATAATTTACTAGTGTAATAATTAATTTGTATAAATTCATAAATTAGTTGGGTTCTACGTGGTGCCTGGTGGCCTTAAGTCTACCTGGACCCTAGGACCGTCACACTTCTATAAATGGGGTGTGACATTCATCATACATCAAGGTGGAAGTTAGGAGGGAGATGAGTAGTTCAACTCTTGGAGTTTACAAAGAGATTTTTTATATTCTCTCTTTCAATTCATTTTTAGATTATTGTTGTTTTATTATGAACATTATTATTACAATGTATAATTTTGATTTGATGAATATTGAGATGGACATTTATTTTAAATTGATGATGAGCTAATTTACTCATACCTTGAGTTGTAGTAGATTTGATTAAATGACTTGATTTGATAATTCCATTAGTATACTTTGTTATTGGTTGATTGCATTGAACTTAAAGTTAGTTTGATAGATTGGCCACCTATTAATCACTTAATATTGAACGATGGACCGAGAGGTAAAATTCGATATCGAAACTATATAATCAACGACCCTAAGAATGAATTAGAAATATAAGTTCTAGAGTTTATTTAATTTGTAATTTTAAAATAATTGGTTGTTGTTAATTCATGAATGTGAAAACTAATGAATTGGTAATTACTAATTAAAGTCAAGAAAAAAATTAAAATACAAGGTTACACTAATAAATAATTTGAGAATCAAGGCTTAATTAAATTGATCTACAACCCTAGACACCATTCCTAGAATTGAATTGATCTTACACAACTACTACTCAATTTTACTTTCAAATTTTAATTATAACTCACCAATTTAACAACACACACTCAAGTCTAATTTATTTGTTAATCAAACTATTGCAAAATAATTCCTTCCTTGTGAGACGATCTTGGGGCACTCATCGTTGCTATAATTACCTCGTATACTTGCGAGTGTAACTTTGAAGTAGTAATTAATCGAGAATAATAAGTTTTTGGCGCCTCTTCCGGGGAAGCAATTGTTGTTTGTAGTTTGATTCTTTTATTTTAATTGTTTAATTATTTAAAGTGTTCATTTTTAAATTGCCTAAATGATTTATACAAGGACGAAGGTCTCAAAGAAACAAACTTATTCCATATCTAGACGATATTCATAGACTCCCAAGAGCCGAAGGAGTAGATCTCTTGGGACAAGAAGGAGAAGAAATCAACGAGCAATTTGAGGAGGACACAGAAGTAGAAATGGGTGACGTAAAAGAATCACCTATGAAGGAGTTTACCCGATCGATTATTGGAGTAACCACATCATGTATCCGGTTGAGCAACGCAACAAGAAATTATGAACTCAAAAACACTCATTATAATATGCTGTCATCCTTCCATGGATTGCCGAATGAAGATCATCTCAACTTCATTCGAGATTTGTACACAACACTGCATACTTTTCCTTTACAAGCATTAACAAAGGATGAACTCAAAATGAGATGTTTCCTATATAGTTTGAAAGATAGGGCAAAAGCATGGTTGATGACCTTGCTGGAGAACTCTTTGACCACTTGGACCGAAGTATATAATAAATTCATGAAAAAATTTTATTCACACTAAAAGACAAAGGAGTTTAGGGGGAGTATTACAACTTTCGCCCAATTTGATTGGGAACCATTTCATGAGACGTGAGATCACTTTAAATCTTTATTATTTTAATGCCCTCATCATTATTATCCACAATAATTGCTCAATCAGTTTTTCTATGATGGGCTAACTCAACAATGTCAAAATACAGTGGATAATACTGTAGGAAGGGCAATGGGTGAGAGAACAGCTGCTGAAATGGTTATATTATTTTAAATATTGGGAGTAAATTCTCAACAAAAGAGTATTGGGGAAAGGAGAAGATGAGAATATGAGCTGAATGCAAACTCAGAAATGGCAAGGCAAATTGCCGAGTGGACAAGACAAGTTAAATTGTTGAATGCTAGAGGAAACTTATCGATGCCAAGTAAGAATCATGTGCATCAGGTGTTGTGGTAGGCCACAATGTAAATGTATGCCCTTCAAACTTTGACCAATTCCAAGAAGGGCAAGAACAAGCTTTTTGCTTCTGAAAGGTTCCAACAAAGGGGAAGGAATGACCCGTATTCAAATTCTTACAACCCCCGTTAGAGAAATCACACTAATTTTTCATGAAAGAACCAACAACAAGTTCCACCTCAACATTCATTCCAACCTTATCAAAGGGGACACCAATTTTAAGGGCAAAGTTCAAATTATGAGCAAGTTAAGAAACCTTCACTTGAAGATAATTTGAATGCTTTCATTCAAATAAGCACTCAAAATCAAGAGGTAAAAAACAAAACGATTCGACTCTTTGGAAGCCTCACTTAAAAAGGTAGAAACTCAAGTGGGTCAATTGGCTAATCATCTGCAAGCTAATAAAAAAAAATTTAAGCCAACCGGAGCAAGCCAAAGCAATTATAGTCTTAAGAAGTGGTAAGGTACTTGATAATAAAATCAGCGATAATAACATTACTGATTCTTTGGATGTAAGAACATTGGAAGAAGATGACGAGAAAATACAAGAAGGCAAAGCCCAACCAATTGAGCGAAAGAAAGATAGTGAGGAGTCATCGGTTGCACCAAAGCTACACAAATCTCCAAATCCGGTCAGACCGCCAATTCTTTTTCCAAGCAGGTTAAAAAATGAGAAGTATGATAAGCAATTTTTTAAAATTTATAATATGCCCTGAAAGGTAAGTATTAACCTCCCCTTACTTGAGGTGATTAAAAACATGCCATCATATGCCAATTTTTTTAAGGAGCTTAATACAAAAAAGAAAAAGTATGAGTTGAATGAGAAGATGATAGTCTCGGAAGTAACAAGTACTGTTTTACAACACAGGTTGCCTCCAAAACTAAAGGATCCTGGAAGCTTTATAGTTAGCATCTCTATAGGGAATAGGAAAGAAACTATTGGTATGTATGATTTAGGAGTAAGTATTAATTTGATGTCATATTCTGTTTATTTGAAATTAAAGCTAGGGGAACTCAAACCAACTAAAATGGTTTTGCAACTTGCTGATAAAACTCTTAGATACCCTAAGGGAATCTTAGAAGATGTTCTAGTTAAGGTAAGTGGTTTAATTATACCCGTTGATTTCATTGTCTTAAATATGGGGGAAAATTTTCTAGAGATTATGAACATACAATTTTGTTAGGGAGACCTTTTATGGCCATAACTAACACATTAATTGATGTTAAAAATGAAAATTTGACCATGACTATTTTAGGTCAAACTGTAAAATTTTTAATTTTTAACACTTTTCATATTCTTACTACTGCTTTGTATGAGGACTGCTCTTTCATTGATTTTACTGATAATGTTGTTGAAGAAGTTTTCTTGCAGGAGAGTGGTGAAGACAAGTTAGAAAGGGCTCTAAATTTGGAGAAAGAAGTTGAGGACTCAAATGAGAAGATTCAACCAAAAGGGGTTAAACTGAAAGAACTTCCAAAGCACTTAAAGCATGTTTTTCTTGGGGAGAAAAACTCATAACCAGTGATAATTTGTGCTACTCTTAGTAGTGATAAGGAAGATAAACTTATGAGAATGTTTAAAAAATTCAAGAGAGGTATTGGTTGGGAGTTGAGTAATATCAAGGGTATTAGTCCCTCTATGTGCATGTATAAGATAGTTCTAGAGAAAGGGGCTAAATCGGTGAGAGAGGCTCAAAGGAAGCTTAACCCTAATATGAGCGAAGTAGTAAAAAAGAGATTCTAAAATTGCTTGATGAAGGGGTAATCTACCCCATTACTGATAGTGAATGAGTTAGTCTCGTACACGTCATGCCAAAGAAAGCAAGTTTGACTGCGGTCCAGAATGAGAAAGGAGAGTTGGTAACTACAGGAACACAAATCGAGTGACGAATGTGCATAGATTATAGAAAATTAAAAAATGTCACCAAGAAAGATCACTTTCCTTTACCATTTATTAATCAAATGCTTGATAGGTTATATGAACACACTTTTTACTATTTTTTGATGGTCTTTCAGGTTACTACCAAGCCTCGATAGCACCGAAAGATCAACCAAAGATAACTTTCACTTGTCCCTTTGGGACATTTGCCTTTCAGAGGATGTCATTAGGACTTTGTAATGCACCAGGTATATTTTAAAGATATATGTTTTTGATTTTTTTTGATATGTTAAACAAATACATCAAGATATTTATGGATGACTTCTCTATTTTTGGTAATTCCGCTGATGATTGTTTGCAAAAGTTGACTCTCATGCTTGAAAGATGTATTAAATATAATCTTACCTTAAGTTGAAAAAAGAGTCACTTCATGGTTGATCATGAGATTATTTTGGGTCATGTTGTTTCTCACAAAGTGATTGAGGTAGACAAGGCTAAGGTTGAATTAATCATGAATCTACCTCCACCCACATCTATTAAGGGGATCAGAAGTTTTTGGGACATGCTGAATTTTAGAGGAGGTTCACAAAAAAATTTTCAAAAATTTAATGTCCTTTGTGTCATTTGCTAGGAAAAGATTTTTCATTTATTTTTTATGACAAGTGCTTAGAAGCTTTCAAAATTTTGAAAGAAAAATTAACTTTTGCTTCTACAATTATTACCTCAAATTGGGATTTGCTATTTGAAATCATGTGTGATGCATCGAATTATGCCATTGGAGCTGTTTTGGGACAAAGAGTGAATAAATTGATGTGTGTAATTTATTATGCAAGTTTATCTTTAAATGATGCACAAGTGAATTACACAACTAATGAAAGGAAAATGTTAGTTGTGGTATTTGCATTGGATAAGTTTAGATCTTACTTGATAGGTTCTAAAGTCACAATATTTTCGGACCATACGGTCTTGAAATACCTATTGACCAAACTACAAGCTAAACCTAGGCTCATTAGATGAGTATTGATGTTGCAAGAATTTGATGTTGAAATCAAAGATTGGAAGGAAAGTGATAATGTAGTGGCTGAACATCTTTCTATATTGAACTCTCATGATAAATGTGTAGAAATTACTTATGAAAATACTTTTGAAAAATTTTCGAATGGACACTTATTTACTTTAACTCAAGCACCTTGGTATACAAATATTACTAACTATCTTTCTTGTGGTGTTATGAGAAAGAATTTGAATTTTCAGGCAAAAAAGAGGTTCCTGCATTCATATAAGTACTATTTTTGGATTGAGCCATATTTGTTTAGAATTTGCAGGGATGAAATCATAAGAAGATATGTACCGGAGAAAGAATAAAAATAAATGCTGTAATTTTGCCACAATATGTATTGTGGAGGCATTTTGGAGAAAAAAAGATCACCGAGAAAGTTCTTCAAAGTGGTTTGTATTGGCCTACTCTTTTCAAGGATACTTTTAAATTATGTACAAGATATGATAAATGCCAAAGAGTAGGGAACATTAGCAAAAGGAATGAAATGTCTCTCAATATTTTTATTATAGTTGAAATTTTTTATGTATGGAGAATAGACTTCATGGGGCCATTTTTCAAGTCCTTTAATTTTGAATATATTCTTCTTACAGTGGATTATGTGTCTAAGTAGGTGGAGGCTATTCTCATTAGGACTAATGATGCTAATGTTGTTTTAAAATTTTTAAAGGAGAATATTTTGAGCAGGTTCAGAACCCCAAAGGCAATAGTGAATGATGGAGGAAACCACTTTTGCAGCAAATAGTTCGATAAGTTGATGTCCAAGATGGGCATCCGACACAAAGTGACAACTCCATACCATCCTCAAACATCAGAACAAGCTGAGATCTCTAACAAGCAAATTAAACGAATCTTGGAAAATACGGTGAGCACAATGAGAAAGGATTAGTTAATCCGACTTTCAGAAGCATTATGCTTATAGGACTGCGTTCAAATACCATTGAAAATGAGTCCATATAGGTTGGTCTTTGATAAGGCTTGCCACCTATGGGTAAAATTGGAGCATAAGACTTATTGGGTAATAAAAACCATAAATATGGACTTAGAAGGAGTAAGGGAGCAAAAAATGTTGTAAATTTCTGAGCTTGACGAGCTTAGGAATGAGGCCTATGAGAGTTCAAGAATCTATAAGGAAAAGACAAAAGCTATGCATGACAGGATGATCCTTCGAAGGACTTTCAAATCGGGAATGAAAGTCCTCCTATTCAATTTCAGAATGCAATTGTTTCCAGGGAAATTGGAGTCCCATTGGAGCGGACCATTTCAAGTAATTCAAATATTTTCATATGGGATGTTGAGTTACTCAATTTGAAAACCAACGAAATATTTAAGGTAAATGGACAAAGGGTGAAGCCCTAATTTGAAGAAATCGATGTTGCAAAAATTATTGAAAGTTTGGTGTTTATCGACAAATGATGCAACAATATCTAGCTACACGACATTAAAGAAGCGCTCAATAAGAGGTAACCCATCGGTTTGTATTTCTTTTCATAGTTAAATTTATGTATTTTGCAATTTAAATTTCATTTTTGGTTTTAAGATAACAGAATGGGTGCATTAATCAATTTTTATTTTTGATGAAGTTTCAGGGTGAAGTCAGAAAGAAAAATTACATGTATTAGACTTGGGTGACATATTTTCATTAAAAATAAAAAAAAATAAAATAAAAACTAATTGAATAGGCAAAATTTGCAGTGACGGACACTGCCACTTGACACGGCCAAGCCACTAGCTATGTCAAGCAAGCCCAAAAAATCCAGGCGTGGACATGGCCAGAAGGCTTGGCTATGTCCTTGGTCGTGTCACCCAAACACGGCCAAGCACCTAGACCATGTCCCCATCTGTTTCCCTTGCTAATACCACACAGTAGTGGACACGCTCATGGGACACGGCCAAGCCACTGTCCATGTCCCTCCTAAAAACTAACACGGCCAAGCAAATCACAGCTTGGCCATGTCACCCCTTTTAAAAAACCCAATCTCAGCATTTTTAAAACCCTCACCTTTGTCTTCCTTTCTTCTTTCTCTCGTCTCTCTGTCTAAAATCTCCATTTCCATCCCTAAAAACCTCAAACTTTCACCAAATCTTCCATTCTTCTTACCTAAAAACTCAATTAAACCCACTCAATCTTTCAATTTTCTAATCAAAACTTCATAAAATCCATCAAACTTTCCACCAAAGAATCAAGATGCCTAGAACAAAAATGGTATCCCACCACAAGAGGAGACAATCTTCATCATCCTTTTCATCATCTTCAAAGAGATTGACTCTTCTAGCATGGGGTTTCTTTCCAATGAGGTATGTAAGCAAAGAATCCCTTGATACTCTCCAAATTAAAGAAAATTTCACTAGATATATTCAAAATATTGGATGGGAGAAATTAATTTCTCTTAAACCTTTGCAATTCTAAGAACTTACCATAGAATTTCTAGCATCTCTTATGGTTGAGAGAAATGAAATGAAGATTTGCACTGGATTTAGCTTTAAATTGCTTGGAAAACCATATGTTCTTGATATTGAAGAATTGAATGCTATTTTTGATTTTTATCAACAAGAAAAAAATGTGTGCCTAAAGATTTTAGACAACAATTCGCATGGGAAGCAATAGGCTTGGGTGGAATGTATATGGCCAAATCAGTCAAGGCAACAAAATTGATCAATCTCGCCTTGAGGTATTTACATATATTTATGTCATGCGGGTTCTTTGCATAGAAAGAAAGTACGGGTGTGGTGGAACTAAGTGAGCTATTTTTCTTAGATTGTACTAGCAATGCTATTCCCGTGAGTACCGGCTATTGGTTAGTCGATGTTTTTGATAGCGTGACAAATAAAAAAAGGGGCACAATTTGTATAAGTGGATTGGTGACCACCTTATCTATGGCACTTATTGATGATTTTGACCTGAATGCTTGCCAAATGACTATAATTTTTGAAAGTGGTTCATTAGATCTTGCAACCCTTGAAAAGATGCACATGGTTACAAAAAGGGGAGGGACTTATGTGATGGCTTCAAATGAGCAAGTTGCACCAGAGGACTGGCAAAAGTGACCACGAGTTGATGAGGTGTCCGACTCGGATTCACTCAGTTTGGATGAAGATGCTCCGGCTCCAGACAATCAGGATATTATTAGTAGGATTTAAGCATTGGAAAACAAGGTAGATCGTAATCATGCTGAAGTCCTTTCCCAATTGGAATAAATCAATAGCAACCTTCCAAGATTCTTAGCGTCCACCCTTCAGCAGCATCATCATCATTACATCCTCCATCACTATAGATCATATTAGCTTCTGCCTTTTGAGAACACTTCTTATTTTTTTTATTTTTAGTTGTTAAATATTTTAGTTGTTATTTTTCATTACCACTGTTGGTTGTTAAAATTTTATATTTTTGGTTATTTTATATTTATTGCTTTTTAATATTGAACAATTAATGTTTTGTGGATGAAAGATAGCACTTGCCTCACAAAGAAAATGATGAAAATTAGGTTGTACTTTAACTCTTACTTCTTTTAAATTATCCTAGTTTTCATTGAGAACAATATCAATTTTAAAGCGTGGGGTACTAAGTTTTTATTCATAAATGCAATCTTTTATTTTTCGTAATTTAGTTGTTATTTTTAAGTTTTTGTTTTAGTCGTTGTTTTAGTCATTTTTGTTAAGTGTTTTGCCTTACCTTACATATTGTTTTGAAGTATATTTTTAAGTTTAATTGTTCTAAGTTTCTTGATAGATGACCTTGGAGAATTGGATAAAATTGGTGCTTATTGTTGATTTGGTGGATATTCCTTGTATTGCTTTAAACTTGTGAGAAATTGAGCCTATTAAGTTGGATATCAATTTAATATTCTTTTTGTGTGCAAGCATCTTTGATTGATGAATTGCTAAAACTTTCTTTGACATGCATTTTGAGACTACTTAAAAATTTTAATTAGACATCAATATGATTAAGACAATTAGATGAACTCATTTTAGCTTAAAAAGACCAACCTTATATTCAACCTTAGTTAGCCAAATTTGAGCCTATTTCATTTTTCTTTTTCTTTCTTTTTCACAATACTGCTAGCTTTAAACCATGCTATTTTGTCTCTTACCCTTTCATTAAGTCAAGAGAATTTAAAGAGTGTTAATAATTGAGTATTTTGTTAAATAAGTGTGAGGTTAAATTTAGTGGTTTAAGATTACAAACCATTGTGTTCTTTAGTTGCAAATCATAATCTATAGAAAAAAAGAGAGGAAAAAAAATAAATAATAATAATAAAATAAAATTTGTTGTTCTTGTTGGAAGATTGAATTGAGTTTGGGAATGATCTTTACAAATTTAATAAGTGGAGTTCCTAAAAAATTCTTTAATGTCTGGTGTCAAGTGATTTGGAGGTACGCTGGGATTATTCGGTTGTATCACGTTGTTTACTTCATTCTTGAAGTGCTCTTGAACTTAGTGAATAAACTCACATTTTCAAATATCATACCTTTACCTTAGCCCCATTACAACCAAATGAAAGACCTTATGATTGATGATTGATTGGAGTTTAGTGGTGGAAGTATGATTGATAAGCAAGCTTATGGTAATAATCTTTCATTGAATGTTATGAGTGTAAACACTACCTTTTAAACACTTCAAAAAGTTGGTGAGGGAGTATTAACATTGGTTATGCATGGAGAACCACTAAATTGCATGAGTATTGATTTTATTTGGTTTGATATTGATTGCGGATTTAAGAAATTGGAAGTTTTGATACATTCTTATAACTCTTAAACTTGACTAAATTGACTTGTTTAGTTTGTTTTTAATTTTAACTTTGCTTGGGGATAAGAAAAGAATTAAGTGTGGGGTAGTTGTTTTGATCAAATATGTATACATGTTTAGGTTAATTTTATTGGCTTTAAGTTAATTTTTCTTTTAATTTGTGTTTAAAGTTTGCTTGAAGTGTTTGATTAGAATGGAAGTGCAAAAGAATGGATTGATGGATCAAAATGGTGAAAAAATATGAAACACGGCCAAGCCATGTCGTGTCCCTCATCCAAGGCAACTACTCACATGACACGGGTTGAGTCAACAAGGCTTGGTCGTGTCCTTCAGAATAATTAGGTAGAGGCTGTAACACCCCCATACTCTATATAAGTACTATACATATACCAAGTATACATACAATACATATATAAAGTATAAGAATGTCACTTTTCATTTCCAATTAAAAACCTTTATCCAAGTTTAAGCAATATTGCATTAATTTAAAGAGCATTTACAAAAATCATTATTCTTATCAAAAATACAACATAATTAAAGTCACACATGTATGCATCACCTTCTAGTTGGTCTCGAGACACTCTTACCCTTCTCGTGGCATAACAGCTGGACTTCCAGATCAACCACATAACCACCTGCGCGATTACACCACCGCGCTAAGCCCGAGAGCTTAGTAATACAAATAAATATAAAATATATATACTTTACATAAAGATCATACCTTATACTTTTAGCATCATGTTTTATTGTTTTTTTACCCTGTTTTCCTTTCTCAAAGCATTCTTCATATATTCCCACTGATCTCATAAATCATACACATATTTACATAGAACATTCACAAAACTATACTTACCATTTCTATCTCATATACATATACATATACATCATTTTAACAAATCACTATTCAATGATCTATCCAAACCTTCATGAGAACAATTCTCACAAATTCCACATTCATAAACATTTTACACATCATACTATATTCTCATAAACTCATATCTCAACAAAACTCCTCAAGCCATATTCATTTTCAATATATCATTACACACATTACCAAATCATACTTCATAACATTATTTTATTCACAAATTTATCAATCATGAAACACACTTCCAACAAAAGCAATCATAGATCTCATTACTCATTTAGTTCAACATTTGGATATCACATTAACAACAAAGACAGACTCGGGCCCAAACAAAACACTAACATGCCATTCCATTATCAGAGTTAATGCTTTGGTTTAATCATCACATTTATCATTATCCCAACTAGGCTTCAAGGATTTAGGTTCAACCAAGCTTCAAGGGGAACAAAGCATGCTAAGTATCAACCCAACTTGGCTTCAAGAACCAATCCAACCTAGCTTCAAGGGTTGTAACATCTCAATTAGGCTTCAAGGATTTGACCCAACCAAGCTTCAAGGGGAGTAAAACATGTTAAACTTCAACCCAACTTGGCTTCAAGGATCAAGTCCAACCTAACTTCAAGAGATTGTTACTCATATTAGGCATGCTACCAATAACAAACTCTGAAAATGGAATAACACATTAGCTATACAATTCATTTATCAATTTCATTCTCAATTGAATTATCATAACTAATAACAATGGCTTCACATGTCATTTGAATCATCATAGCCAATAACAATGGCTTCACATGTCATTTGAATTATCATTGCCAATCACAATGGCCTCATATCTCAATTTATGTTATAACCTTTCATTATTCGAGTATACATAATCAATTACCCCATCATATCACTCACATTATACATATCGCATCATTAGTATCACATTTCAAATACATTATTCATGTAACACATCACCATTCACAAGACTTACAATGCATAGTACATAACCTTGTTCATATAATATCATATGCATTATCAAATGTAAGTTCAATTCCAATCATTTAAGAAGAACAAAAACCAAACACAGTAACCAACACACCCAAGGGACACGGCCAAGCTTGTGGCCGTGTCTCTCAATCCAACACTTCAGTAGCAAACACGGGCACAGGACACGGCCAAGCTTGTGGCCGTGTCTCTCAAAACAAATTGGCAGTGACCAACACTGGCATAGAACACGGCCGTGTCTCCTCAAAATCCACCCAACACGGCCAAAATTCCCTTGACTTGGCCGTGTCTCTCATGAATTGGCCGTGTCTCTCCTTGCTTTTGGCCGTGTCACTCATGGATTGAAACCCTAACATACACAAGTCTCCTCTAATTGCACTCAAACTCATCATACACAAAATAGCATGGTTCAAATGAATGGAATCAATGTTCTAAACACAAATTCTACATGTTTATCACAATATTCACCTTATTAAAACACATCCACAAAACATTTAAACACATACTATCTCAAAACCCTAAAACCAACATCCTTCTCCATCTTCCAAAATCAACATCCACCACTTTCAACAACACCACCTATTTAAACTCTTAACTTAAAACCAAATTTAAAACTTGAAAACACATTACAAACACATCTCATCATCAAATCAACAAACCCTAATTAACTTCAAATACCACTTCAAAAGAATAAAAGAAATCAAAGAAAAGAACTTACCTTAGTTATAAACTTCTTGAATCATCACTTGATCACTTAATCTTCCTTCAATTTGAGCTTAACTCTTCAAGATCTTCTCTTTGTCTCTTGCTTTCCTTTGTCTATGGAGGAGCCAGCCAACAATGGAGAAGAAGAAATCATGAAGAAAACAAAGTCAATTCTTCTTTAAATCTCCACCAAGAGTTTTTAACCAAACAATTACCTATATACCCTTATCCATTTAACTAACCTCTTGTCTCTTATATGCCCATATAAGTAATTTCACCTATCACAAATGAAAATATCTTCTTGCATTGACTCTCCCTTGACCAACTTATATGTTATATATATTATCATATAAACAACATATACATTTCTCTCTAAACCCTCTTTTCTCCCAAAACACATATACATAAGCATTCACTTTCCAATTCCTTTTTTTCTTTCAAATCAACATATACATTCAATCCCATTTAAAACAACAACAACAACAACATCAACAACAACAACAACATTCAAAACTTCTAGGGCATATATGGGGATATTACAGAGGCAGACACTGTAAGAAGACACAGCCAAGCCACTGGTCATATCACATGACACTGCCAAAGCCTTGGCCGTGTCCCATTTGATGAAACCAAAGAGCAAGAGAAATGCGGTAGAGAACACAGTCAAGAGATATGGCCAAGCCACTGGCAGTGTCATATGACACGACCAGGGCCTTGGCCGTGTCTCACTTAAAAAAAAGGAAGAAAACATTGAGGCAATTATAGACGCGACATCAAGGATTGGCCGTGTCCAAAGAAGAATGAGTAACACCGCCAAGTCACTCAAGGCTTGGTCGTGTCTCATATTATCCCTTCAATTATTTCGTATGAAGTGAGGGACAATTGGGGGACAAAAGGCTCTTTTTTTAAAAAAAAAGAAATATTAAAAATGAGTAAAAGGTGGATGGATTTATGTGAAGAAATATAAAACAAAGAAAAAGAGGGAGACAAGGAGTGGTGTGTGAGTTGGCAAGAGATGATTGGTGTCTTAAAAATGAAAAGAAATTGAAAGTGGAGGGATGAAAAGACATACATGTTGGTTTTTATTGAAGAGCTATCTTGTTCTTATTTTTATTCTTGTTTTGAAAAGAGAGACCCATTCTCTGTTAGACACCATTCTCTCTTCATCTTCAATATTCATTCATCTTTCATTTTTTTCATAGACAAGATTTAATCAAGTTTGGGAATCAAAGTGAGTGAGCAAGCTCCTTAGAAGATCAGGGTTTGAAGAAAGCTTGATTGGAGTTGTAAGCTTAAGAGAGTTACCATTCCATCCTTTAAGAAGAGAGCCATTGATTGAAGAGGGCTTGGAAGTTGTTCATCATACATTAAGATAGAAGCTACAAGGGAGACAAGTAGTTCAACTCTTGGAGTCTACAAAGGGATTTTTCATATTTTCTCTTTTAATTCATTTTTAGATTATTGTTGTTGTATTATGAATATTAATATTACAATGTATAATTTTGATTTGATGAATATTGAGATGGATATTTATTTTAAATTGATGATGAGCTAATTTTCTTATGTCTTGGGTTGTAGTAGATTTGATTAAATGACTTAATTTGATAATTCCATTAGTATACCTTGTTATTGGTTGATTGTATTGGACTTAAAATTAGTTTGATAAATTGGCCACATATTAATCACTTAATATTAAACAATGGACCGAAAGGTAAAATTCGATATCGAAACTATGTAATCAACCACACTAAGAATGAATTAGAAATATAAGTTTTAGAGTTTATTAAATTTATAATTTTAAAACAATTGCTTGTTGTTAATTCATGAATGTGAAAACTAATGAATTTGTAATTACTAATTAAACTCAAAGAACAAATTAAAATACAAGGTTATACTAATGAATAATTTAAGAATCAAGTCTTAATTAAATTGATCTACAACCTTAGGCATCATTCCTAGAATTGAATTGATCTTACACAACTACTATTCATTTTTACTTTCAAATTTAATTATAACTCAACAATTCAACAATACACATTCACGTTTAATTTATTTGTTAATCAAACTATTACAAAATAATTCATTCCTTATGAGACGACTTTGGGGCGATCACCGTTGCTGCAATTATCTCGTATACTTGCGAGTGTCGCTTTGTAGTAGTAATTAATTGAGCGCAACACGATAGATGGTATATCACCATCGATGAACACCTTAACATCTTCCTTGTCTAAATCCCAGCTTCCATCTTGTCCAGCCAAGACCCCTTCAATCTCTATTTGTTTTTTTATTAAGGTTTCTTTAAATGAAGGAATCGGCTGCCCCTATCTTCCACCTCCCTCGTCTCAAAATCTTGGTTTTTTCGTAGATCTATTCTCTTCTACTGGGGGCGGAGAAATCTTGATCAGAGCGTCATTCACAGCTTCCATTTGAAAATCATTAATAAATATGATTTAAAATAGGGAGAAATTATTGAGGGACATCACAAAATCTTCTTACTGAGATGTCCTTTTAATGCGCTGAAAATTTTACAAATTGTATTGATAATGCTCATATTATTGAATAAAAACTTATTAGCAATAATTTATTATATTTATTACCATTTGCAAACTTAAATATAGTTTAATGTGTGTGTGTATTTATATATCTTAAATATTTCTATAATTAATATTTCTCTTATGGTATAAAATCTTAAATTAAACCTTGTTTAGAAATCCAATCTAATATATGTAATTTTGGCTGAGTTAGACCAAATCTTACATAAATTGTGTCAAATTTTGAGTTTTCATATGTAAATTCAATTTATTTTTGGATCTTTTTTAAGTTGTGTATAATTTTATTAGACAAACTTGAACCAATTCAAAAATAATTTTTCTTAATAACATAACATATTATCAAAACAATGTCATTTTAATTTATTCAAAATAATATTATTTTAGACAAATCAAATTAAATTTCCTAAATAGAATACAACTCAAGAATTTAAATGGTTTGAATTATTCGAACTTATTCTTTTAGATAGGTCATAAATCATGATAAGATTTTGATTTTAAGCATGATCCTTTCTTAATTTGAGTTGCAACCAAGTTAAAATTTGGTCCGACTTGATTAGAGAATACTCCTAAACCTCAACCTCATAATAAAGTATTTATATTATATGTAAAAGTAAATTTAAAAATATATATGGAAGAGTTGCCCAACTCAACTAAATTTGGATATGGCACGGCAAGATCTAAGTGTTAGACATATCTCATCTTATTTGGTATGCTCAAATGGCTTAAGTTAGACTGACTTAGGACATTTAACCAATTGGACTGGCCTAATTCAATATGACAAATGGATCAGTTAGGATGACCTGCCAGACCAAATATATCCAGTGGCGTAGCTAGGCCTGGGCACGCCCGGGCAGCCGCCCAGGCCTGGCTGAGGAAAATTTCTACCTGTGTATTGATCACAAGTCTTATTGGCAATTCTGTGCACTGTGTATGGAGCGCTAATGGAGGCCAGGCCTGGGCGGCCTTCATCACAAGTCTTATTGGCAATTCTGTGCACTGTGTATTGATGCTTTATTATGAATGTTTTGGATATTATTACTTCAAATTATTATTAAATGGGTGTGCAAAGTGCTTCCTGGCTAGTGCAGTGATAAGGATAGGATGGGTGCAATAGTAGGCTGCCGTTAATGGTGGAGAACAGTCGCAGAGCCCGGGCGCCGGCAACTAGCTGGCTACGCCGCTGAATATTTCTATTATATATTACTACATATTTAAATGAAATTACACCTATAATTTTTTGCAATCAATAATAAATGGCTAATGAATTATAATAAAGTAATAAGTTTAGTGAGTATTATTTTTTTATTTAATAAATAAATATTATATTCTATTTTAGACTAAAATTATTTAAAAATAGTCATTATTAAACTAATAATTTTTTTCATATTTTAGATTATGATTTTTTTTAATAAGATTGCACTTTTAATTTTTAAAATTAAATTTATCTTAATGTTTAAGTATTAAAAATTTTCAAATAATTTAATATCTTAAATTTTTTCAAAATTTTTATATTTTTTATTGAGATTATATATGTAAATTAAATTATTAATTTGTAAATTAAATTTTTTTTTATAATCTTAGGCAACTTAGTCCTAAAAATTAATTATAAATTCATTCAAAAATAATTGGATAACTCATATATAGACATAATATAATATGATTATATAAAGGTCAATGAAATTTACCGAGTTATTATTTTTTAAGTTTTAATTATTCAGTATAATATAATTAATTTTTTAGATCAACATGATATGATATAAAAAATTAAAAGCTCGATGGAATTAGGCTGAAATGGCATATACCAATTGGCGTATAATTTTCCCATGTAAATTTTGAAAAAAGAATAAAAAATTGTAACATATAAACCATTATAGTTAATATCGTGCATGCTAAAATGGCATACACGTCCAATTCAGAGAATCAGTGTGTTTTGATAAATCCAAGAATAAAAAACTTGGGCCCATGGCCTATCAAAAATTTATCCAATACCTGAAATACCCTCTGCATTAATATCTATAAAGCGGCAGTCACGTGTAATTAATGCTCCGTGAGGGGGCTTAATTTGACATTTAATATCTCACACGTAGTCTCTGATAATACAGTACTACTTTAACTAGAGGGATAATTTAGTAATTTGAAAAATAATTTAGATATTAAACAAAAAAATCAACTTTTTGAAATTAAAATTAAAATTCAATAAAACAAAATCAAATAACTCAGCGAAATCCACGGCCTCGATAGCGACGCATGACGTATTAAAATACAACCCAACGTGTACCAATCGTCATGTAACTGACCAACTAAAAATTGACACGTATAATCGAGGTTGGTTCACTTTGTACACACATGGTTTCTTTAATCAAAACCTTACCAGAGTTGAAAATTTTGGCGGGCAATGAAAAAGAAATTCAAATAAAGACCAAACCCTAGCGGCTCCATTTTTTCCCTCTCAAATTTTTGTTCTCTTAGGTGTCTGTGGTGACTGATGAGTGCTTGTTCTCTCAATTTCTATGGGGTTTCTCTCTAATCTCATGAATTTCCTGGTAATTACAATTCAAGCCGTAATTTTTGATTTTTTTTTTGAAATTTTCTTGGTTTCATTTGGTATTTTATTTGTTCATTGCATTGTAATTTCTTATTTTATTCGGTTATGCAGGTGGTGGATTAATTGAATATAGTTGGAAAAATCATCGATTCGTGTAAGTTTCATTTGATTTTGCAAAGTTTAGATTTTTTTTAGTTCGATTTGATTCCAATTCGTGTATCTTCAATTGGAAATTGTGTTTTTAGGTCTCAGTTGATGAAGATTGAGTTATTTAAAGGGGAATTACTGTTCAGTGTTCTGCAGAATTGAAAAAGAATGGGAAAAGTGTCTCCCAAACATGGGGATTCAAAAACCCCGAAACAGAAAAGGCGACTTCGGAGGTCGAGTAGTAGGTATCTGAAGCCAGGTGCTCTTGCTCAGCTTCGATATAATAAAGTTTCGTCAACTACGAAGTCATGTACTGATCTTGGGAAGAAAAGGATTGCTGTTTTTACGACCAGTAAGAAGGCAGAGGAAGATGATCTTATGATTGAAAATAATAATGTTATTGATAAAAGCCCCTTTCTTTTATCTCCTGTGAATTTACTTAAACAACGTCATTTGGTAAGGACACCAAAAACACCTCGAACTAAAGAATGTGAATCGGAGTCTAGGCTCGAGTCTCTTCCCATGGATTTACTGGTAATATATAATTTCTATTGATATCATTTGCTTTTATGTTTGTTTTTGGTTTTGACATTCTAATATAGAAGAAAAGAATTGGTAGATTTTGGCTATCTTAATATTTTATTAACACGGACAATGTTTGTGCCTTTGCCATATTAAAGTAATTGTACTGAAATAATGGTTAAGATGGTGGTGACTAATTTATGCTGCTGCTGCTTTGAGATAGTCTTCAATTATCCTCCAAGTTGCATCATGATAATGCACTTGCAGTGTTTGCTTCACTGAGCTGAATCTGTTTTTTTATAACATACTAATTTGTGGAATTGTACCAAGAGTATCCAATATCATGTTTTTAAAGGGGATTGTTTATTCTCTTTGGCTGTCAATGTATTTTAATACACTTCAGTTTTTCTTCCTGCAACACCATCATGTTGCCTTTAGATATGTGGCCATGTTTTTTTAGAAACTGATGTTCTGTTTATCTGTCAATGACTGGTTCTATGTAAAGGCCAGTTTATGAATATGATATGGGCTCCCAAGTTTTTGTTAAATTACGATTCTGGAAGTTGCCATCAGGCAGAACTCATAATATCTTCAATTATGGATTTGTAGATTAAATCTCAATGAGGGTGAAGTTAGAGATGATACCAATATGTTGCTGTAAATGTCATGTATTCTAGTCAATATCTTAGTTTAGATTTGTCGATTCCAGCTACTTGTGTATCCCTTTCAATTTTTTTTATGACAGCTTTCTGTTCTCCATAAGATAGGCTGTTTTTTATTTATGTAGCATATTTTAATTTCCATTTCTGGAGACCTATAAATGCAACCCTCACCCTTTCCAGTCTAAATCTGGGATATTGATTTCTGTTTTGTTTTGTTATTTTGAGGTTAAAATACTTTGCGACCTGCACCATGATCAATTGAGGGCAGTTTTTCATGTATCTCAAAGGATTAGAAGAGCAGTAAGTTTCTTAGTCTCCCGGTGTGTGATTATATCAAATAAAACATTATAAATTTTTATTCTACTTTCTAAATTAATTTTTCCGGGTGCATTTTCATGTGGAAACTTCTGTCACATTTTAGATTGAATTGACTGTGGGCGAATCTGTTATTCCTGAGCAGGTTTTGCTTGCGAGGCAATTTCATTTCAATTACACAACACCAGATCGTTCTCGACAGGAGATGTTGAGGACAATGACCCCACGGCCTACTGAGCACTGGCCTTTTTTGAAGTGAGCATCTCAAATTTTGAGATTTTTAACCAAGTACTTTTTGTGTTTTTATAATGCGTATCAATTTTCCGTTGGCTTGATGATTGAATGGTTGCTGCAGCAAGGGGGAAGGGAAGGCTGCTTTCATGCCAAGCCCACATACTCCAAAAGCCCCAAGGCATGGTCCTCGGCCGCCTTCTCGCATCAAAGTGACTGAGATGAAGCAAATTACTGCTGTTCTCTTCCAAGATTCGGCTTTTCCTTCAAGATGCATGGTACCTTCTGCTTTGTCCAAGCCTCTTTGCAAATCTTTGGCTTCCAACCGGGTTTTGTTCTATGAGGATGAGTTATGCCAAGCAGTTGCTCAGAATAAGCTTCGTTGATCTCTTTCCCATTGCCTATTTCTTTTTGTATATAGCTTGTTTCCTATCCTTATAGGTAGTTCCAGTTAGGAAAGGAAGTATGCAATTTTGTAGCTTTGCTGGGTAGTGTAAGGAGAAAATATGGACTTTAGATTTGCCTTAGAAGTGAAAAGCTTTAGGTGTGGCTGTGGGAATAATATATTTGAAACTGGTTACTTGTATATTTCTATTTATGTTTGAAAGAATGGGTTTCTTCTCAAAAGCTAGCATTTGAAGTTGTACTACTTGTCCATTTTGTTTTCATATGATAAGAAGTGCGTTTGTTGTGTAAGATATGCTTGCATGTATTAATAGTCATTTTTCAATGGAAGACTTGAGCCTCTTGGAATTTTTTCTTTTTGGTTTATTCTTTGCGTATTCTTTTTTTTTTTTTTTTTCGTTCTTTTTCTTCTCTAACTATTGAATACTTGCGCATCTCTACTATTAGATAAAGAGAACTAAAGCATCTCAGAAGAATTTATTCATATATTTATTGAGGGTCATATTAGTAAGCTTTCTCTGATGGATAATCTCAGAACACATATTTTGAGGCATCAGGGCATGTGTGTTTGTCCACTAAACGATTACAGAATATGCTAACCTCGACATTTCCTGTGCCACTTCAAACCCTGTTTTGCACAAAAAAATTGCCATTATAATAGAGCTATTGTAATAGAACAGGTTAAGATTGAGTTCGTATTGATTCTAATTATGTCACTAGAGTGTGTTAATACGATATGAATACGATTCATCAACCTGTTTTGACAGGTTTAAAATAGGGATTGGCTTGAGCTGGTGTTGATAATTACCATATTGAGCGGGATTTTGGATGAGGGAAAGCAAGTGATTGTAGATGTCCAAATAAACAAGCCTAACATTTGGAAGCTCTTTATTGAGAGAATCAATTGCCGAGGAGAGCTTGGAATTGAAGAGCTTTGTTGCCTCATTGGCATATTCTGAACATTCTCTTGATAAGCCTCCATTTAAAGTTCTCTGTAATGGCAGAGATCGTGGTAAGCCCATTACTCCAATTCTCCTTGCTCCTATTTCATAGAGTTCCTGTTAAGAGTTTTTCTTTTTCCAATTAGACATATACAATTGACAATTATTCATGGTATCACAAGTCGGATCCAACTCTTATAATTTTTCTTAAGAGCGTATTTTTCATTTAAAAAACAACTTAAAATAGTTTTATAAAGTTCAGCTATCAACTAATAGATATAGACAACTATTTACTGATTTTTTAAATGAAAAATATTTCTAACTAAATAATAAATTCTATTTTTATCTGTTTCCCGAAATTCAAACAACAAAAAGTTATTAATATTATGAAATATTACCTTATAAAAACTTGAGGCTGAGCTGACCATCAAATCAGTATAGGAATTAATATCATAGAAAGGTCTTCCAAATATTGTAGCAAAATAATTATTTTGGCAATGTCATCAGCTCCTACACACACTATAAAAATGCATTTTGATAGTATTTTTGCCATTTCCCCTTCTCCAGCTCCTGTCTTTATTTTATTTTAAGTACTCTCTCAATAGGTCTAATTGATCTGACAATGACAATGCAGTCAGCAAGCAGATAAAATATAATTAAGAAATTGAAAGTTAATCATTTATATTTAAACAGGAAAAGAAAGTTAATGGAAAGGAGGATTAATCAGTCAATTAATTAAATTAATTACCATAATTTTGGAAGTGAGAGGATCATAACCAGCACCACCCGAGGCAAAACTTACCCCAGTTAAAAGGTCTTGAAGCTGAAGATTTGGATCAAGATAAGCTGGTAAAAGCTCCTTGACACCAAATTCTTGTGCTGCAAATTAATTCAGATCAACCTTTTACTTAATTATTATTAATTTAGTATGTGATAATAACACATAAATATATAATACTAATTAATTAGCTCTTTTAATTGCTAATTTTCTTTATTAAATTAATACAGTTCAGTGATTAAATTATATAGTAGAAAATTAAATATAATCCATTTAATACACTTAAAAAAAACCTTTAAACTCTTCATATTATAATTCATAGAATAAATTTACTATTTTATGAAACAAACAATCCATCATGGACAATCACAACTAGTAGTACTAGACTAGTCCTTATCGATATGTACTACTAGTTTTGACCGATAAATATATATATAATAAAATATAATACATACCAATCACGTCAGAAGCAACCCTTCCATTGCCAAACCTTCCAGATGAAACTCCTTCAATAAAGTGGGTGTTTCTCAAAACTGGAGCTTTCAGCTTATTGTGAATAAGTGATTTTTAGATTATAATCAGATTAAAAATAAGCAGTTAAGCGTTTCTGTAAACTAGCTGATAATCAGTTTATAATCAGTTAAGTGTTTCTGTAAAATCAGTTTATAATCAGTTTTTAATTGCAGAAACTATCAAAATGGCCAAACTGTCCCTGAGTTTATTTATTGTATAAAAATAATTTTTTAAATGTCAATTCAAAATTTATTTTGCAATAATAATAATAATAATAAAATTTATTTAAGAAGAAACGTAAAAAAATTTTGATGGGAATTAAAGTGTATAGGGTGGGCAAATTTGGAATACTAAAGATTAGGTAGAGATAATATAGTCTTTTACTTGGTCAAAACTGCTTAAAAAATAAGTGCTTAAAAAAAAGTAGCAAAACTCAACTTTTAAAAAACTGATTAAAATCATATTATAATCTACTATTTAAGTTTTCAGAAACACTTAAATAAACAACTTATAATCTAAAAACTGCTTATAATTAGTTTTGACCAGCTTTTAAGTTTTGAGAAACACCCTCGAAGTCTCTGCCACAAGGGGGGAAGTAACATTTGATATAAGTTTTAATATAGTTGTTATTCCCAGTATCCACTATTCTATTGAATCTCCTAATACAATTACAGCTCGAACCTTTTCATTATTATTATTAGCTGAATTATTATTTAAGGCACAAATAGGTATTATAATTCCAACACAAATAATGATAATAAAAGAATAAGAAAATGAGTAATTTAATAGATAATTATTCATTGCTGCCTCCCACAAATTTATATAATATTTAATTTAGTAATGAGAATTAAATTTGAAAGTTTAGCAGTAAATAATACTAATAAATTGAGAGATTTTTGTGGATGGACCTCACCTTGGCCGACCCACCAAGCTAGTGATGACAATGATTGATTTTTTTTTTCCCTTCTCATCTTTAGCAAGCATGAGGTGGCACTGCTTAAACATGAAGTGGCACAAATTTCTTCTCTCTTTTCTCTTTTTTTTAACACTTGGATGAACACGTGGGAATGAGATGGTATTTTAACCTCTTCATCATTTGACAGTTGGCTAGTCCTGGGATGATCTTGATGGTTTAAAATATATATTAATTAATCGGACTTAAAATAAATCTTCTCATTTCTTCACCAAAATTCATTAACATATTAGGAGTGATGTTAAGGATTAGAACTTGAAAATTATATTAGAGTAGCAAGTTAATCCATCTGTGGTAAGACTTTACTTATATGTTCTTTAATTAATTGAATTTGAGAGTTTAATTGCAGAATTTGAATTTATGATCTTCTAGTTGAAGATAAAGATTATATGATGAACCAATGATATTGGTGTCAAAATATAAGATTATATATATGGTAATTAAGAGAGCTAAATAAGAAGCTCAAAAAAATTTGTGCATATACTTATTGAGAGTTGTAATAGTAAGGATTTTTCTTCCAAACTATTACACAGTATGCTAACTTCGACATATCCTGTGCCACAGCATCCTTTTGTTGATACTTCAAACCCTGTTTTTCACCCAAAAAAAATTTCCATTATCATCCAAGTTTACTCCAAGTAATTTTCATAAGAACAGAAATGTTAGAATGTATTTATGTTATTTGTTATAAATGTGTTTGGAACAAATGTTTTACTGTAACTTAATATCGGTAATAGATCCAAAAGGGATTGAATTATTTAGAATGATTAAGGGCAGCCCGGTATATAAATAATTCGGCAATTTATGGATCTAGACTCATTGATTTATTATACGTAGTATTTTTTTATAATTGCGAGAGGTTATTTCTACAACTCGAACCTGTGATCTCATATTACACAACAACAATACTTACCGTTACTTCAAATTTTTCTTTCTATATCTACTATATGATCATTAGCTAAAATATATGTTTATGATTCACTAAGAAAAGGATCATATTCAGCTAGTGCTGATAATTACCATATTGAGCAGGGTTTTGGACGAGGGAAAGCAATTGATTATAGATGTCCAAATAGACAAGCTTAACATTTGGAAGCTCTTTTTTGAGAGAATCAATTGCTGAGGAGAGCTTGGAATTGAAGAGCTTTGCTGCTTCATTGCAAGATTCTGAGAACTTTCTTAATATGCCTCCACGTAAAGTTCTTTGTGATGGCAAACAACCAATTGGTGGTACGTTTATTACTCCAATTCTCCTTGCTCCTATTCCATAGAGTTCCTGCCAAAGTTTTAATTTTTTTTTTGTCAAAATATTTTCAGATCAATTTGGGTGTTTATGAAATTAATATGTATATTATAATTTATGTGATAATAACATGAATTTAATATATATATTTATTGTAGAAGTTATTTATAAGATTTTAATTAAAAACAAGTGAAACTTTGAAAAAGAAAATTCAATTCAATGAGATATGTATTCAATAATTATAATGGTTCACAAATAATTAAGGATTAGCAAGTTTAAATGGAAATATTGGTCATAAAAATTAAGATATAATTTATAATTTACACTTTAAAGAAATTATTTAAATCTTTATAAAATTTGAAAAAAAATCAAATATCTAATTCATAATTTTTCACAAATTTATCTGTTTTTAAAAATTGCTGAAGCAACAAAAGGATATAAAGATTATGAATATTAATTACCTTATAAAAACTAGAAGCAGAGCTGACCATTAAATCAATATAGGAATTAATATCATAGAAAGGTCTTCTAAATATTGTAGCAAAATACGTATTGGCAATGTCATCAGCTCCCAAACATACTATAAATATGCTTTTTGATAGTATTTTTGCCATGTCTTCATCTCCAAAACCTGTCTTTATTTTCTTTAAGTAATCTCTCAATAGCTCTAATTGATCTGATAATGATAATGCAGACTGCATAAGGCAGGTAAAATATAATAATTAAGAAAATAAAAGTTAATTATAATTTATATTATTATTAGATTAAATTGAAAAGGAAAAGAAATTAATAGACAGGAGGATTAATTAATTACCACAAGTTTGGAAGTGAGAGGATCATAACCAGCACCACCTGAAGCAAAACTTACTCCAGTTAACAGGTCTTGAAGCTGGAGATTTGGATCAAGATATGGTGGTAAAAGCTCCTTTACACCAAATACTTGATCTGCAAATTCAGAACAATCTTTTACTTAATTATTAATTGGACTGTGATAACAATATATAAACATATACTTCTTTTGTTACAAATTGATAGACTCTTTTCTTTTTTTTTCCCCAGTCCTAAATGGTTAATCATTTTAAGAAGATAGTTAGCATGTTAAATTTTTACAATATATCATTATTTAATGTTACTTATTAAATATATTTCATATTAAAATAAGAATATAGTAGAAAAAATACATATAAATTTATATCTCCAATAAAATAAAACCATGCCTGTCAGCTTGGGACGAAAGAACTACTATTAAGCTACTTAAATTGTTTTATTGAATTAATATAGTTTAGTGATTTAATTATGAAGTTAATATAATCCTTGTTGATAAGGGTTCGACCGCTGAATTACTTAATTATCCACGCCGACAATCCATAGTGATAAAATAGATGTTGAAATTTCAGTGTGAAAAGAATCTCACATCAGAAAAAATAAATTTAATGAACGATATATAAGTAGATATAAATTTTAAAACATTGAATTGAAATATGGAGCAAGACACCTATGAAAAAGATCTCACAAGTAAGCGTGGCTTTGATACTCAATAATAAAAATGTCATGCATATAATACAAACCTAGCCAGCTATGGTAGCTCAGCTGGTCACCTGTTGTTACTCTCAATTGAGAGGACAGAGGTTCGATTCCCATAAAAACCGTATTTCGGGAGTCGAGCTTTTTTTAAAAAAAAAAAAATACAAACCTGTAATGTCAGAAGGAACCTCTCCATTGCTAAACCTTCCAGTTGAAACTCCTCCCATGAAGTCTCTTCCATAAGGTGGGAAGTTACACTTGACAATAGTTTCAACAAAGTTGTTATTCCCTGTATCCACTATTGAATCTCCAAATACAATTACTGCCGGAACCTTTTCATGCCTACTACTACTACTACTACTATTATTATTTGCTGAATTATTGTTTAAGGAACAAATGGGTATTATAATCCCAACAAAGCTAACCATAATAAAAGAATAAGGATATGAATAATTTGATAGACACTTATTCATTGCTGGCTTTGCTATGCATTTCGATGTGGGTTTGTAGAGATTTGGTATTATATAAACGTATACATAACTAATTTATGTAGTTTATTACGTTACTCTATATATAAATATATCTTCCATCAATTTATGCATATTTTTCAAGATTAAATTTCCTCAGTTAGACAAATTTAAGTTATTACAACGATATACATACATATGTAATTTATAAGTTTATGATAGCATACGTACTGCATTATACTGTCAAAAACTCTTTAAGTTCGTTCATCGGCCTTTGATTTAATGGTAGTAGAATCAATTCTTAAGGCTGAAATATGTTCAATTCGAGTTTTATTTGGAGTTAAATTAATAAAAAATTTCACTAATGATTAATTTTTCTTCCCTAACTTTAAAATAAATATAGAAAAATATAGTTTATATATTAGTTAATAAAAGAAGACCAAATAACTTTAACATTTATAGAGCAGTTTAATAGAAAACTACTCTAATGATAATTTAGTAATTTTGTTCAAAAATCAAAGTTCGAATTTGAGTGTTTCTCCACTGTTTTTTTGTTCAAATTTAAATGTTTATATTTCTAACGTGCACTAAAAGAAAAAGGGTATATACCAATATAATTTTGACAATAATTTATAAAAGCGTTAAAAATATTTTATAAATGTCAATAATTTTTTACTCTAAAATAGAGCGTTGACAAAATTATCAATATTTTTTTAATAGCATTAATAAAATAATGATAAATAATATATTTTCGGTGTCCATCCATTTGTGATAATTTTTAACAGATTTTCTTTCACTATTTATTTTTAGATCAACATGTCATTTATTGATATTTTATTTTTATATTGCTGCCATGTATATCATGTAGTGGTTTCTGATTTTGAGTTTGATTTTACGTTTAATTTGAAAATAGTTAATTTGAAAATGGTTCATGTATGGCGTGTGTCTCGGAATAACAAAGGGTTTGAAGTGCCTACACGAAATAAAAAAAAAAAAGAATTAAGATTGATTGCATACGAGTATAAAAAGGTATCAATGTGCTTATGCTATATAAAATAATGAATATATTTATAATAAATTTTAAAATATTTTTTTTATAGAAAAGTTTAATTTTTATTATTATATAGGAAAAATTATGTCAATAGTGTTTAAACTTTTAATTTTTTTTATTCTAGTGTTTTTATAATTTTTTTAGTTAATTTAGTATTCGAACTTCATTAAATAATTATCTTTCAGTAGCTAAGGCCGTTTTGCCCATAACTCCGGCGATAATTATAATAAGTAAGGTCCGTTTTCAATAGAAAAAAGCACTACATTAGGTAATAAATTGTAAAATAATAAAAATGTATTCTCATGAAATAGAAAAATAGAAGATGTGAATCGATTTCTGATGAAAATATGTTCAATTTAAGTATTAAAATGACATTCTTCTATTAATGTGATGCTATTTATGATCTAGGTTTTATTAATTTGTGTTATTTTGCCTTCTTAAACAACAAAGATTTTGCTTTTATCTTGTTAATTTAATCATTTTTCACACTTTAGGTATCATTACCATTGGATTTAGTCACCATTATGTGATTCACGCACAAGTAATTCCCTCAATGAACATGCAGATACACATAATCATTCCTATGGAATAAAAATTCATCATACTTATAAAATCATTGAAAAGCAGCATGTTCACAAGCAACAAAAACATTACCAAAATTAGAATTTATTGCATACATATCTTTAAGTTGCTCAAATCCTAACATCTTAGAACTAAGTGTAGTGATTAAAGCATACCTCATTGATAATTCATCAACAACAACATTATTTTTATCTTGCTTGTAGTAGATCACATAAAGAAATGTCTCAAACCAAAATAGGGCCCACTAGTTATATTTTCTCGTGTTGAAAAGAGAAGGTCTAATAAATTAGACCATGGATTGAAAAGAGATTACCTTGATCGTGTTGCCACAATTAGAAATTCAGTTAACCGGCTACCCATCAGAGCTAATATAAAGAGATGGAGGTGGCAACGAAGCTGAAAGTGAGATTAGCGATAAAGAGTAGAGAAAAGAACCCTAGCTCGATGTAGATCAAAAACCATTGGGTTTTAGCTATCAAAAAGTAAAACTCATATGTAAAAAACAACAAATTCCCGAGATTTACAAGCAACAAAACCCTTATGGGTTTTATTTGTTTTTTTTGGTGAGATTAAAATGTCTAAAATTATGAAAGACTTTTCTTGAAATTTTGATAGAAAAAAATTTTTGTTTGCAGGTAGATAGAGTCAGAGTTTTCTAGTTTCAAACTTCTAATAAGTCATCGTCTTCTGCTTGTTTTCTAATTTAGAGTTTAGGTAATTTAATGTAACTTGATTTGGGGAGAAAATATGAAAAAAGTGTAATTATTTCTTCTTCTTCTTCTCCTTAAACTCCTTCAACAATTTCAGCCAAAATAGAAATTCCTTTAACAATTTCAGCTAAAATAGATAAATTAGACCCTAAATACCAATACACATAATAAAATAAGAATATCTGATTATGCAAGGCCATTTCGTCACTTTAATAACATGCATGACGCTACGCTTTTTTTATATTAAAAATGAACCATTTATTCTAGTCATCATCGGAGTGATAGAAAAAATAGCTATTTAAAAAAAAATTATAGAGATATTAAAATAAAAAAAATTAAAAAATTTAGACACTATTAATATAATTTTTTCTATTATAAATAAAGAAAAACAATATTTAGAGATGCTAACCACCCAAGCTGATAAGCTCAGCCACAGTAACCAAAGGATAACACACAATAAATTTCATTGATAAGATTAGATTAGATTGGTGAAATAACTGGATATGCACCAAGCAAAGTTCCACCAATCAAAGATTAAGCAGCAGACGTGCCAAAAGATGGAGCAGTGAAGAAAAAGATGATTTAAAATATTAATTTGTAATTGATTTCGTATATATTAAAATAGTTATTTCAATCTATTAAAGAAAAGATAACTGCTATTACTTGCGTAATTAGACTATATAATTAAATAAGCCTCTAAAGTATTTGAAAGTATATTTTTAATTTTTTTAATTATTTAAAAATATATTTTTAATATTTTTAATTATTTAAAAATATAAAATAACTAATAAGATTATACAGTACTATTTCTTTATTTTTAACGATAAGTTAATTTTTTTTCTAATGTCAATAGTCTAAATGATGTGTTCTCTTAATTGCATAGACTTAAACGACCTATTTTTAACAAAAAAATAAAAAACAAAAAACCCATCATTTTGTGGCTGCTAATAAAACTTGAAATTAAGATTTTTTTTTAAAATAACTCTCTTGCAAATTTTTAAATTAATTTAATATAAAAACTTGATAAATTAAGACTTTTTTCAAATAACTCTCTTGTAAAAATTTAAATTAATTTGATATAAAAACTTAGATATAATTAATAATATAACTCATATGTATACCAAAATATAATTTAACAGCAGTATTTATTTTTTAAAATTTTTAATATATATATTCTAATAAATTTAAAATTGATTTTCCTTTTTTTATAATCATTTCCAGAATATATTATATAAAAAAATAAATATATTTCATATATTTTAAAATAAATTTTAAATTGAGTCATTGGTGGCCAGTTGCTGCCAATTTCCTCACCATAATGGCCACAACTTTATCTGATTACTATAATAGCCACAAATTCATTATCTTCATATATATATATATATATATGTATTTATTGGGAACAAGCAAGTTAAAGAAAATTTTATTATTAAAAAAAAAGAACTCTAACAAAATGAAGAAAACAGAACTCATTTTCATCCCTTCCCCAGGAGTTGGCCACCTTATTCCGGCGGTGGAGCTGGCAAAGATTATCGTCAACCGCTACCAGCAACTCTCCACCACTATTCTTGTAATGAAACCTCCAGTTTTTGACTCCAAGATAAGTAATTACATTTCTACAATCTCTGCCTCTTCAAAATCTGATAGTATCAGACTCATCGATCTCTCTATCTCCAAAGAAGAAACTAATACTACTAACTTCGTCACTTCCTTTGTTGAAAACCAGAAACCCTTTGTAAAACAAGTTGTTTCCGACCTCATAATGACTCGGTCGACTGACAATGACGACTCGCCGCCGCGACTCGGTTGCTTTATACTTGGAATGTTTTGTACAACAATGATAGATGTGGCAAACGAATTTGGAGTTGCTTCTTATATTTTCTTTTCTTCAAGTGCAGCTTCTCTGGGTCTTATGCTTTACACTCAAGCCCTTAACGATGAACAAAATGTTGATACAACTGAGTTCAAGGACTCGGACACTGAGTTGACAGTACCGAGTTTTGCAAACTCGGTTCCCGCCAAAGTCTTGCCTTCTGTCGTTTTTAACAAGGATTGGCATCCTCTTTTCTACGGCAACGCTAGAAGGTTTAGAGAGACCAAGGGTATAATGGTAAATACGTTTTTGGAGCTTGAATCCTATGCGGTTAATTCCTTTTCTAATGGTACACTTAAAACTCCTCCTGTGTACCCTGTAGGTCCCATCTTGAATCTCAAAGGCGATGGCCATGATTTGAGTTCAAGTGGGACCCAAAAAAATGAAGAGATCATAGCATGGCTTGATAATCAACCTCCTTTATCAGTAATATTCCTATGCTTTGGGAGCATGGGAAGCTTGGATGAGGATCAGGTAAAAGACGTTGCTTATGCATTAATTCAAAGTGGATATCCATTTTTATGGTCTCTACGTCAACCCCCTTCAAACGGTAAGATGCGATTTCCATCTGATTATTCAGATCCTGAGGTGGTCCTTCCTCAAGGATTCTTAGATCAAACGGTTGGAATTGGAAGAGTTATTGGTTGGGCTCCACAAGTAGCTATATTGGCTCATCGTGCAATAGGAGGATTTGTATCACATTGTGGGTGGAATTCTATACTTGAGAGTATACGTTTAGGTGTTCCAATTGCCACGTGGCCATTATTTTCAGAGCAACAATTGAATGCTTTTGAAATGATTGTGGAATTAGGGTTAGGGGTGGAAATTAAAATGGATTATAGAAAGGAAAATAAAATTATTGTGGAAGCTGATGTTATAGAGAGAGGAATAAGGTGTGTGATGGAGCATGATAGTGATACAAGAAAAAAGGTGAAGGAAATGAGTGAAAAAAGTATCAAGGCTTTGTTGGAAGGTGGATCTTCATACTCTTCTCTAGACCGTTTGATCCAAGATGTAATAGAGAATATGAGATGATGAGTTTTTCCTTGTTTATTAGCAGACATATTTCAACTTTTGTGTTAGAGTTTATTTGAATAGTTATTTATTTAAATTGATTGAATAATTAAAATTTGATATCTTATTTTTTTTATATATCAAACTCATAGTATATGATAATTTCAAATGATTATCTATTAATTAAATGCGTAAATATTTTCTAAGAAAGAAAATAAATATATAAAATGGTGATTTTTTTTTTGAAATTTAGTTATAATTGAAATTAGAATTTGAGATATTTTAAACAATTCTAATATCATTAATGGAGAAATTATATAACACAATTGTGATTCTAATTAAACATTTTAATTAGAATAATAAATTAATTGAATAATATTATGCAACCATATTTTTGCAAAAATATACTCTATAATTTCTTGAGATGAATATAAACCAAATAAAATGCTTAATTAAAATACGATTGTATTATTACGTGATGAAAATAGCTTCACATAAATCAGTAGAGAGAAGCTATCAAGGAAATTTCACAAAACAAGCCTATAAAACAAAAATAAAATTAAGCCATTGAAAGTTCCATTTAATTTTTATCTTTCACAAAGAAAGAAAAATATACATATATATATATAATTAAAAGAGTGATCAAAAAATATTGTTTATAGAGGGGATGATGAGATCGATAAGAGTTTCATAAGCCTTCTCAGTTGGATGATAACTGTCCCAAAATACATACTCTGTATCATCTTTGCATGTCAATGGATCATCAAAACTATTACAAAGATATGTCACTTCTATTTTCCCTGTGCCACAGCATCCTTTATTTGACACTTCAAACCCTGCAGTTTTTGTATATATTTCACAATCAAATAAAAATTCAATGTTTCATTAAATTTAAAAAAAAAAGAGCTCAATTCACAAATATTTCTGCAATGCGAAGGGTGTGGAAAATGATCTGATTTATGAAATCTATTATATCAATTTTCTCTTATATTTGTAAGAGTCTATTTCTACGACTTAAATTCGTAATTTTAAGTCATATGACAGAAACGCTTATTATTACGCTAAAATTATCTTTTAATATTTCATTAAATTAAATGGTAAAAAAATTGAAAATGTTTTGAAAAAAGTTACCATATGAAGAAGGATTTTGGATGAGAGAAAGCAAAGGATTGTAGACGTCCAGATAGATAAGAGTGGCATCACAAAGAGTGGAATTGAGAGAAAGAATAGCAGAAGAAAGCTTGAAATTGAATAAAATGGCAGCATCATTTGCATAATCTGCACACTTTCTTTGTAGGCCTCCTCTTATTGTTCTTTGCGATGGCACACATCCTATCGGTGGTAAGCTTATTACTCCAAATCTTCTTGCCCCAAGTGCATATAGTTCCTGTCAAAATTTTTTTAAAAAAAATTATCAAAATTTTAAAATATTTTTAAATTTACAAAACTTTATTATTTGTTTACAAATATATTAAATTGATATAGTTTATTATGAGTTTGTTATAGAAATGATAACTTAAGTAAATTTACTAAAGGATTATTATGAGTTGTTTTATACTTTTATAAAATAATCAAAATGCCCTTAATGGAATATAAAAAAAAATTATAAAATATTGTTTGGGATGCAATTTTCTCAAAAAATAATTATATGCTAAGCATACTGAGAAGCAAAAAATATATATTTCTCTTAATAATATATTCATAATTATTTCTTCTTTTCCATACCAATACTTAAAAAAATTATATGCTAAAATTTTTAAATTATTATAAAATGGCATATAATTTGTTTCAAAAATAGTTTTTTATTATTTTATATTTAATATATTTGACTTTGGCTGAAAGCTCAAATAATTCTGAAAATGATTTTAATATCAGTGAATATGATGAAATGTTTTGCAATAAATGCATATTCAATGACATATAACAAACTTCTTGGCTTCATTGAATTACTTTGCAGTAATAGCATGAAAGCTCTTTACAACAAATTAAAACAATAGCCCTACCAAATTTAGCATGAAAACTACTCCCTTGCTACATGAATATATATTCATTTTGTCTATTTTTTTTTCATAAATAAGCATTCATTTTAAAAAATCAAGAGATAAATATTCATTCTTTTTAAAATTACCCCCTATTTCAATTTTCAAAATATTTTAATATTTTTTTCATAACACTAGTAAATAAAAGGGTAATTCAGTAAAAAATAATACTAATACATGATATTTTTAATAATAGTAAAATAGACAAAATGGACATATATCCATGGTGAGAGTATAATAATAAATAGAAGTAAATAACAATAACAACATAATGTTGTGATGCTCACAAACAATAACATCAATTTCAATAAAAGCAAGATCTTTTTTGCACCATAATAATGTAAGATGCAAAAAATAATAATTTCAGATGTTAAAAAAATAAATTATATGAAATTCAGTTTAAAAAACTTTAATAATTTATCTTAAAATATAATTAATATAATAAATATAAATTATTTAACTAAAAATTATTCAAACAATAATATAGAATATATATAATCAATATTACTAATGATTTTTAATTGATTTAATGGGTGTGCTTAATTTCGACCAAACATATACTTAATAATACTTAGGATGAAGCATACTAAGTCATAATGTAACGGTAAGTATAAATTTATCTATATAATAAATTTATCATCAATTTCTCTTCTCTGTATACTAATAAAAAAAAAAGGCAGCCCGGTATACGAATGCTCCCACAATGAGCGGAGTTCGGGAAAAGATCGAATCCATTGGGTCTTTGAACGGCATTTTCTTGCAATTAATTATAAGAAGCCGTTTTCACGACTCGAACCCGTAAACTCAGATCATACGGCGATAACACTTACCGTTGCGCCAAAACTCCTCTATATATTAATATTTGAAAAAAAAAATCCAAAATGAAAGGTCTCTCAACAACAACAACAACTACAATAATAATAATAATAATTAATTGTCATACCTTGAAAAAACTTGAAGCAGAGGAAACCAAGAAATCAGTATAAGAATTCATATCAAATTTAAAAATCCTGAAGGGAGTAGAGTAGTAAGTATTCAGGATATCATTGGTTCCTGTGCAGATTACGAATATGCTTTTTGATATAATATTTGCAGTCCTTTCTTCTCCAACTCCTGACTTTATTTTTTCTTTGTATTCTTTGAATTGTTCTAATTGATCCGACAGTGAATATGCAGGCTGCAAATTGTTAGTAATATAAATTAATTAAGAAATTCGAATAAATTAAATGATTTTTTAAACAATTAAAAAACGCAAAAAAAATAATTAATCAAAATATAATTTACTGGTATTTTAGCCGTGAGAGGATCATAACCACAGCCGCCGGAGGCGAAGCAAACTCCGGTTAGAAGGTCTTCAAGCTTCAGATTTGGATCAAGATAAGCCGGCAAGTATTTCTTTACCCCAAATGCTTCAGCTAATTATTTGTTGTAGAAATCCAATTATAAGTAAATAATTAGGTTTTCAGTTTGATTTATACTTGAAGAAAGCATAAAAATTTACAATTTCATATGTAATTCATTATTTTTTTTTTAGGGATTAATTTAATACCCTTACAATGTAAGAGCAAAAAAAATCTTAATTGAATTTTAAATATGAAAAGTGCAATTTTTTAAAATTCAAATTAATGGTAAAAGAATATTGATTTTAATTTTTTTTTCTCTCATTTTTGTTTTACAATAATTTATATTTTCAATTTCATGAGATAATTTATAAAACATATATATACATGGAAAATTATAAAATTTAAAATAAAGATACAAATTGCTCTCTGCCAAATTCGCTTTCTACTTTAAATTTAAATAATAAAAAATCTATTAATTTATTTTTTATTCACTTTTTATTATAAGAAATTTGAGACATATAAAGTTAAAGCACATTAAATTAGCTCAAAATAAATATAATTTAATTAAGTAAAATAATAAACTAAAGTATAATTTCATATATTAATAAACATAGTTGAATGCATTAAATAATATCTTAAAAAAATTTAATTATTTATTTTAACATAATAATTAAGCTTAAAAATTATTTAGTTACATTAATTTACCTTCAATTATATCACAATAAAAATCTTAAATCTTAAATGATAATTTAATTTTTAGAGACAAGTTAAGTATAAAGGTTCCGTATATGCAACAAGTGTTGCAAGAATATTAGTTCAAAGAATAATATATCAGACATAAGTGAAATTAATAAACTTCTAAAAATTAATCAATCTAACTATTATTTATCGGATTAAAAAATTTATTTTTTAAAATCAACTACTACTAATTAAATTCGGTCAAATTCAATTAAATTTATTAAATTTAATTGATAAAACATAAGTTAAATATTAATTAATTTAAATTGACATAAAAATTAGGTTGGTCAACAATCAAGTCGTTCTATATTTACTCATTCTTAAATATAAGTTAAATAAATAAATTTAAAAATAAATTAGATAAATAAAAAAATACTTTAATGCATTATTTGAAGTAATAGAATTATAATTAAATAATAATTTAATTAAAAATTTCATTTTCTTTTTATTTAATTAATTTAATTAATATTTTAATTTAAGTGAAACTATTTTAGAAATGGACTTCAGACTTCAAATCTTATTGAACTTAATTTTTTTATTCTCATAAAATCTATTAAAAAAACCTAATTTGATTATTTTTGTGACTTTTGTTTGTCGGTAACAACTATTTTCAACCGTTCCCTTAGCGGAATTTACAGCCTCTTGTCCTCAAAGTGAGTACATAAAAATGAATTAGTCTTAATTTTTTAATTGGTCTCCCAAATATTTATTTAAATTTTTTTCATAAAATTTTATATACATTATAAAAATATTATACATTTGGACCTTTATTTTTTTAAAAAAAAATTATTTGCATATATATTTCATATTTTTAAAAATATATATAAAGTCTTAAGTTCTTTAAATTTTTAACTTTATTAATTTCTACAGAAATTTTCGTTTTCACTTTTTTTAAAAAAATATCTTTTTTTAGCATATATTTTTAATACACTTATCCAATGTATATCTCTAAAAAGAAGTAAACTAAATATATATACTAAAAAATAAACTTCTAAAAAGAGTAGTATTTTAAAAATTAAAAGTTTAAAAATAAATATTTTTGAAAGAGAAAAAAAATATTTTTGAAAATAATTTTATTTTGAGGTTATTTTTGAAAAAAAAATCCCTAATTTCAATATAAATATTTTCATATGTATTTATGGTACTTAAACAAATTAATCTTTATATATGTTGTCTCAATAAACTTATTTTTTTTAATCTTTTTATTCTCATTTTTGGTCTTTCCTCTTAAATTTTCGAAAACGGATTCCATCTTAATTTTAAAATCAATGATAGAATCATATAAACTTTAAAACTGAATATAAGTCGAAACGTAATCTTAAAATTTGAAAAAAAAAAAAGAAAATGAAGAAGAAGAAGAAACTATCAAACTATAGTCTAATAGTCAAAAGTATATATTATTGCTCCTATTTAGATCTCGAATTCGAATATTTTTCCTCTTTCGCATGTAATTAACTAAAAAGAAGAAGAAGAAGAAGATACCAATAAAATCAGAAGGGACTCTGCCATTGCTAAATCTTCCAGTAGGTTTACCACCCATGAAATCTCTGCCATAAGGTGGGAAGTTACACTTAGCTTGTGTTTTGATATTGTTATTGTTGCCTGTATCCACTATTGAGTCTCCAAACACAAACACTGCTGGTATCTTTTCATTCTTTGGCAAACTTACAATTTTAACTGCAAAAACTTTATCGTTACTATTATTATTTACTGCAATAACAATGAAAACGGTAACAAAAAGAAACAATGAAAATTCAGTTTTTTCAGAAAAAAACTTCATTGGATTACAATACTGAAAAACAGAAATGTATGATGGGGAGTGTACATATAATTAGCTATTTATTGGACTCCAAAAAATAAAAATTAATTAATATATATGTACTATAAATTAATAATATTAATTAAGTACAAAGTTAGATATATGGGAGCAGTTGGAATTTATTTATGTAATTTTTTGAAACATTTTCACTCATTGTCTTCACTGAGCTCGAAGCTTGACCCACAAAAATCTAATCAAATACTATTGAGTGGTTGCATTTCTCCATTATGAATATTTGTCAATCATTTTTATTATTATTAATTTAATTTGTTTTCTAGTGAAATTTTAATTTTATAGTATAAGATTTTAATATTTTCAGATATAAGTCTTTATAATAATATCACATAAATAAAAAGTGCCAATTGCTCAATCAATTAATTATGACTCTTGTTAGGAAGGCCTTTTCTTGGAAAACTCTTATGGAGACCTTTTTTAAAAAAAAAAAACTACACAAGTCATTATTTTGTACAATTTTTTTTATATTTTTATTATAAATATTTTAATTATTTTATAATAAATTTATGATAATCTCATAATAAATTTATAATAAATATATAATAAATTTAAAATAAACTTATAATAAATTATCTAAATATTATATTTTATAAAAAATATAAATTCTGATAAATCTATAAATATTTTTAAAAATATAATAAATTTAAATTTTTTGATTTTTTTGATATTTTTATAAAGATCCCTTTTTTTATATAAATTATAATGCATCTTTTTAATTTTTTTAATGTTATAATTATTAATTTTTCCCATATCGCCACGTCATAAAATATTTCATTTCATTAGAGACTGGATATGATGCATATATACGACGTTATGTTAATTTTTTGTTAATTATATAGACAAAAAAAAAAAATAGGATGAGAGACTTTTAAATGAAAAATTGCTAATACTATTTTTTTATATTAATATATTTTTTAAGAAGGATGATTTTTTTTTTCAGAAAAAACTGTCATTTTCAGCATTAAATCCCTTAAGCTTCGTTGGTTCGTTTCCACATGTATACAAACAATCAATGAATATATGATTGAAAAAGTCTTTGGAAAAAGGGGTTTACATCAAACATAAATAAAATCAGGTCTTATACATTAATTTGTTTTTCCTGAAAAATAATTTATGTGAATTTTTTTAAATAATTTCTTTTCTATTATAAATTTGATTGTATTAAAATTAAATTAGAAATTTTTTTCTATGATTTAGGATTTGATTTTCAGTTAGTTCAAATCAAACAATTTTAGGATTTCAAGCATTTATTTTTAATTTGATGAGTTTAGACAGTAACATTTTGAGTGTTAGAATATGCATAATTAGATAGATTCTCATACAAAGTTTTCAATTAAATCAATAAGACTCTTTTTAGGAAAAAATATCTTCTGGAAATAAAACTTTTTACGTATGTTTTTTAAAAAATTAAATTAAAAATAACTTGTATTATTGTTCATGAAATTAGAGCTGATAAGATATAATTAATAGTAAAACTAAAATTGAGATCTCCCTATTAAGAATTTATATTTAATTTTTATTCGTTTAAATTGAATTAATAGTGTATTTAGTTATACCATAATTTTAGATAATTAACTACATAATTCTTTTTAATCAATAATAATATTTTTTCAAACAATTTATATAAAAAATACTATTAGATTGTTTGGTTAAATCATAATTTTGAGAAATAATTCTCTTTGGTCAAGAATATCATATTTATTTATAAACAATATATATAAAATAAAATATTAAACTCACTAGACTTTTTCAATCAATTAATAAAATATTTTATCTAAAAATGATAATCGGTTGGTAAAATATCTTATTTAGAAAGAATAAAAAAAAATATTTTACTGAAAAAGATGATTATAAAATCTATATTAAAAGATAATTATATCTCACTTTAGGATATGGTAAAATAAAAAAGAGATATTATAAAAGTAGTTTAGGTATTGTTTAAATATTTTCAATAAAATTAAATTATAATTAAATAATTTAATATTTTTTAATCTAATTAAATATGAAATATTTTTTTTACATAAAAAATTATAAAAATTATTTTACTGTGAAATGAGATTATACAATCTCATATCAAAAGATAATTATATTATTATTTTAGGGTATGCAAAATAAAAAAATATTACTAGAATGATTTAGATATTATTTTAACTTTTTTCAATAAAATTAAATTATAAAAAATAATTTAATATATTTTTTAATATTTTATTACGTATTCTAAATACATTAATATAATTTTTTTCAATAAAATATAATTACAGTAATATATTTCTATAAAATATAATTTTTAATAATTAATTTTTTCAGTAATTTATCAAATAACCCATAAAATTATATTTTATAAAACTTATATATTAATTTAAAAATTGTCTTTCTTACAATTTATATAATTTTTAGTCGGTCCCAGAATTAAAAAAAAAAAAGCTAGAAAAGACAATGTTTTCAGTTTAATCATTGGACCTTAGATATATTTCTATTTTCTATCATAAAAAAAAATTCCTTTTTTATTTATTTCACTCTTTTTTTTATTACATATAATTTATATAATTAATATATAATTTAACAATAAATACGTATATGATCTCAATGATATATTAATTTATATTCAGATCCTTAACCGAATACTTAAAAAATTATATTATTGGTACAATATTTTATGTCATTATTTATTTGATTTAATACTAAAATTAAATATTAATTTTATTTAATTTTGATTATTCAATGATTCATGGTGGATTAATATTTAACTAATTCATAAAATAAACAATGTTTCTGAAAGAATTAACTTAGAGATTTCTTTTGTAGAATATAAGTATATAACATAAAAAATGTTTGCCAATTTCCGAGCAGGCCGCCAGAAACAGGGAAATTTCATATATTTATTTTTATTAATTCTAACCATCAAAAATTACAGAATAACAAGGGCAGATCTAGAGAGTCGTGGGGTCAATGATCCCATCCCCTTTGTGTATATCTAATTTTTAATATATATTATATTTAATTTCATAAAATTATATATTTTTATAATTAATAATTTTATTCCCTTTTTTTGATAAATTTTATATCATTTTAATATATCCTAAAATTATAAATATATACTTATATACTTGTAAATTATAAAAACTAGATATAAATAATTTTATTTTCTTTTTTTTGATAAATTTTATATCATTTTAATATATCCTAAAAATTATAATTATATACTTTTAAATTATAAAAATTATATATAAAATATATAAAATTAAGATTATATATATAATTATACCCTTTTTTTTAAAGTATATACTTTTAATATATTATTTTAAATTATATATAATTATATATTAATAATTTTTTTAGATATTAATTTTTTGGCTTTTATTAAATTCATGTAAATAATTAATATATTTAAAAAATAGAATAAAAAATATGTAAAATAATTTAATAAATTTTTAAAATTTAATAAATAATATAAAATTTTAATTAAAATTTTTTTATCGAAATTTAAAATAAAAATTTAAATTTTACTGTAATATTGAGCCTTAAATTTTAGTTTCAATTTGTCTGTTATTTTTTTTTTTTGAAAAAAATTGCTTTCTCTTTTTTTTTATTTATAATTTTTTGTTTTGGCATTACATATTAATATAGATTCACATTAAATAAGTTCATTAAAAAAATAAAGCTTCCCCACTCTCATTTCATAAATTTCTACTGTTACATCACATGATCTTGTCTTGTTATTTAGATGACTTTTACATAATCACATGTCAAAGAATCAAATCTAATTTATAACCTAATTAAGTCTTAAATTACTATTGCTGCCTTAAATATCAGGGCATGAAGGTCGCATTAATTAGTATTTGCAGTAGAGATTATAATCATAATTTTAATTAAATATTTTATTTAAAATAATAAATTAATTGAATTATAATATAATATATTTTGAATGTAACCTTCAATTTCTTATTAATATATTTTGCTCTATTCGAAATAATAAATTATATCAACATATTGAATGTAACCTCCAACTTCTTATCAATCTATTAATTAATTATCACTATAAGTCAATTAATATGTACATTAAATCTACTTCTAATTGTCCTTCAACATTGATTTCATTTATATTTAAAGAAATCTCAATTCAAATAATTAAAGCTAACAATTGAATTTTCACAATTTATCTGCTATAATATTAAACGACATATTAGAAATTTAGATTTAATACTTTATCTGTATAATAAAAAATTAGAATATATTTAAATTTTTTTAGTATATGATTTATATTTTTATTTTATTTTATAAAAATATAGTCATAGAGTATTATTTATTTAATTTGTCATTTTAATTAAAATATTTGATTAAATCATCAATTGTATTATTTAATTTTTTGGCAAGATCGATATCAATTTTTTTTAAAAATAATATATAAGAACTAAGGCATATAAAAAATATTGATTAAATGAGTGTCACAATTCTCAGTGGCGGAACCAGGACAAAGATGAAGGGAGGGCAAAATTTTAAAGCAAAAAAAATTACGGACAAATTTATATTTAATTTTATTTTTATATTAAATAATTAAATGATGAAATTTTTATTATTTTTATTTCAATATATAAATACTATAAATTATATAAATATAAAATTAATTATAGTTTTATATTATATAAATATAAATATATTAATTATATATGTATATAAATACACACTTTTTTATAATATATATATATATGTGTATATAGGAGCCAATGGGGGCAATAGACCCCATGCCCTCCTTATTTTCGTCCCCGACAACTCTCTCTCTCTCTCTAAATATATATATATATATATATATATATATATATATATAAAAGTTATTAGAATATGCATAATTAGATTGATTCTCATAAAATTTTTTCAATTAAATCAGAGAGTGAACTTACAAGTTTATAATGGTATCATCAATACGACTCTTTATAGGAAAAAATATCTTATGGAAATAAAAATTTTTACATACATGGTTTTTGAAAAATAAGTAATAAACTAATAATGAAAAATAAAATAATTATTAAAAAAATAACTTGTATACTTGTGCATGAAATTAGAGATAATAAGTTATAATTTAATAATAAAACTAAAATTGATATCTCATTTAATAATTTTTTACTCGTATAATTGAATTTTTTACATAATCACATGTCAAAGAACAAATCTAATTTATAACCTAATTAAGTCACAGATTACTAGTGTTAAAAAAAAGTCATAGATTACTGTAACTGTCCCAAACATTACGGCATGGTGGTCGCATTAATTAGTATTTGTATGAAAAATTATATAATATAATTGGGGATAATTACACCGACAACCCATAATCCTTTATTTTATCTTATTAAAATTTTTAAATTTTATTTTATAAAGATAAAATTTTAATTTTAATTTTATCTCAATAAAATCCTTTAAATATTTTTTCAATTATTAGAGTGTGACGTGACATTTACGTATGTATTGCCATATGGCAAAACAGAAGTTTAATTTCACCTCATCCTTCATCTATTTTTAATAAACCTAAAATCACATTTTTAATGGACTTTTTTTTTTGACTGGACATTTTTAATGGACTTAAAATTATATGTTCGACTCTTAATTCTTAACATATATATGCAAATATTTAAAAAAAACATGTATATGCGAAAATGCGGTGAAATTAATTTTTTTTTATCACTTGAGATAAGTAGTTATCACATCATACTACGGTCGTTGAAAAATTATTTTAGAAATTTTATTTGAATAAAATTATAAATTTAAAAATTTTATCTTTATAAAATGAAGTTTAAAGATTTTTATACGATAATGGTAAAAAATCAGAGATAGTTGGTATAATTAACCAAATATAATCATGATTTCAATTAAATATTTTATTTGAAATAATAAATTAATTAAATAATAATATATTTTTTATTTTTTTTATTATAGAAATTAAATGATTCATCTGAAAAAAATTTAAATTATATTTTTTAAAAAATATTATCACGTATTATTTTTTAATTAGTTTATCAATCTAACTAGAATATCTAATCAAAATTATGGATGTATGATATAATTTCGGCAAAAATATCAAAAAATACTCAAACTTTATCTTAATTTTTAGTTCCATCATAATTTTTTTTGATGAATTAGTATATAATGTGTCAGTAAACAAATAAAGTAACGGGCATTGCAAAAAAAAAAAGTAACACCTATTTATTTAGTCTTTAAAAAAAATTAAAAAAATAACTCGCGAAATAAATGAACATTAAACAAAATAATGCAAGTTAAAAAAAGTAACAGTCGTTAAAAACAATAATGAGGGTTAAAAAAATAATTAGTATAAATAAAATAGAATAAAATTTATATTATTTAAAACCTCACTAAAATTTTTTATTTCTATGTTCTTTGGATTTTACATAGGAGATAGATTCTTATAAAAATTATTTTTTTTATTATTTAACAAAGATTCTTATGAAAATTATTTTTTTTATTATTTAACAAATAAAAATTATGAAATTATTATTTTTAGTATAATAATAGCCTTTCGATTTCATGGATTGGAAAATTAGCAAGAACATGGAAATGAAAGATTCCATAGCTGCTATGGTCTTCTTCACTATTTATGCATGTTGCAGCATTAATTTAATGGTTTTGATGCAAAATTTATGCCTAAATTGCAGTTATTTAAAATTGGAAATTTTTCTTTCCTCTCTTCTTTAGAAGTGCATTTTGTTGAAAAAATTACCCAAAATTTTTTATAAGTCAAATTTGTAAGAATGCAAAATAACAACGAAAAATAATACAAATAGAAATTTAATAACGGAGTTCGGCCAATTGTGCCTACGTCTCTAATCCTGTTATGAAATTTTATTAAAGGGATAAAATGTACAAAGTATTTACAACACTCACAACCCACAACCCACGTCTAATTATACCCAAGAATTTTTTTAAAAAAAATTCGTTTATAAACTTTTTTCTCTTAATCTTTTTTCTCAAACTCTTTAATTCTCTAATTTTTAGGATGCTCTTCAAATGAAAGCTAAAGGGTTTATATAGATTTCAAAAATAGATTGGTGAAATTTTTTTCAATGGTTAGACACTTCAATTTTTGACAAAAAAGGCACATCCATTACTTAAGTTAGGTACCTCCATTTTTTACTAAAAAATTACACATCTATTTTATGGTTAGACACCTCTATTTTTTACTCCAAAAATGATTGGTAACATTTCATTAACAATCTCCAACTTGAAGACTGATTTTAACCTATCTTCACACCTTGATCTATGCAGCATATCTTTTCAGTTTTATTATTCTTCTAGGCCAACTGAAGTTAAACACAACTTCAGTTTGTCGATAACCATCGTCATTGTTAACAGATGTGCTAGATTTTTGCTTTTTTGAATTTTCTCTGGTATTAACACCTCATCCTCCAACAGGATTTTGATGATGTGATAATGAAGTCTAATATGCTCGTTTCTATAATGAAATGTTGAATTCTTCGCTAAGTGTATCACACTCTGACTATCACTGTATACGATATTCTTCTTCCGCTTGAATCCTAACTCAATTAACAAATCTTGAAGCCATATCATATCTTTACTAGCTTGAATCACTGCTACATACTCAGCCTTTATAGTAGATAGAGTGACAATCTTCTCTAATCTTAACATCCAACTAATAGTTATATTTTCAACAGTGAATATATAACCGGTAGTGCTTCTTTGGTGATTGATTTCACTTCCAAAGTCAACATTTTACGTAGCCTTGTACTTTTATCTCTTTTTTTTTTTATCAAAGTGTAAATACTTTTTTATAGTGCCTCATAGATATCTCAAAATTCATTTTACTACTTTTCAGAAAGCTTTTTTTAGATTTGACAAAAACTTACTAACAACTCCCACTGCATGGCCAATGTCTAGTCTTGTACAGATCATTGCGTACATCAAACTTCCAATAGCTGAGGCATAAGGAATTTTAACCATGAGTTCTTTCTCTTTCCTCGCTTGAGGAGATTAATCTTTGGATCGATGAAAGTGACTGGCCAAGGATGTGTTGACTGGCTTGGCATCAGCTATATTGAATCTCTGCAAAACACGATTAATGTACTCTACCTGAGATAACTGCAAGAGTCATTTCTGCTTATTTTTTGTGATTTGCATTCTAAAAATCTTCTTTGTTAGATCTAAGTCTTTCATGTCAAACTCCTTTGACAATTGTTACTTCTACCTTTTGACATACTTTATATATGAACCTGCTACTAATATGCAATCTATATAAAGTAGTAAAATAATATAATTGTAGTTATATCTCTTGAAGTAGCAACAATGGTCGGCTTTGCACCTTTGGAATTCTTTCTTATGCATAAAGCCGTCAAATTTTCTGTACCACTATCTTAGGGCTTGTTTCAGGCCATATAAGCTCTTCTTAAGTCAGAGCACTATATTTTTCTTCTCTTTTTTTTGAAAAATCTTCTGGCTGGTATATGTATATCTCTTCATCCAACTTTTCGTGAAGAAATACAGTCTTTACGTCTAACTATTCAAGATAAAGATCTTCAATTGCAACAATACTGATGACTGATTTGATAGTATTGAGCTTCACAATGGGAGCAAAAATATCAGTATAATCAATTCCTTCTTTCTACTAGAATCATTTGATAACTAGTTAGACTTTGTATCTCTTAGAACCATCATACTCCTTTTTTACCCGGTATACCCATTTGTTATGAAGTGTCTTCTTCCCCATTGGTAACTCAGCTAGTTTCCATATCTGGTTAGAGATCAGAGACTTCATCTCCTCTTTAATTGAAAGCTTCCACTTGCTAGCATCTCTAGTTTGACAAGCTTCATTATAGCATTCAGGCTCTCATCCATCAATCAGCAATAAATAGTTTATGTATCTCCTGTTAGGCATATGAGGCCGAGAAGACCTTCTCAATACATGAACTGGAGTAGAAGGTTGTGGTGTGTCGGATTATTGTACACTACTTTGCCTAAAGAGTTCCTTTAGCTGAGGACTTGCTATAATCAGTTTTGTCACGAAACTATCTAAGACATCATCTATATCTGTAAATACTGTCTCACTCTGCTCTATATTGCTGGAGTCGATTTTATGCATGTCCTTATACATCACCTTTTCATTGAAAATCACAGCTCTGTTGTGAATCAGCTTCTTGTTTTATCATCCCAAAAAGCGATAAGTAAACTCATCCTCACCATAGCCAATGAAGATGCATTTCTTAGATTTGGGATCAAGCTTATTCCTACTGTGATCATTAATATGTACATATGCTAAACAACAAAAAAATTTTAAATGTGATATTTTTATCTCCTTTTTGCTCCATACTTCCTCTAGTATTCTATGTTCCAATGAAATTGATGGGCTTTGGTTGATTAATTAAGTTGCATTGACTGCTTCTGCCCAGAACTACTTTGGTAGACCTGATTGTATACGAATACTTTTGACTTTTTCTATCAATGTTCGACTTATACGCTTAGCTACACCATTGTGCTGAGGCGTACCAGGAATGGTTCTCTCCATTCTGATTTCGTATTTACAGTAGAACTTCTTAAATCTAGTGTCTTTGTATTTACCTCCATTATCAGTTTTGAGCCTTTTAATCTTTAAACATGTCTCATTTTTCACCATAACTTTTCATCTCCTAAAAGTCTCAAACACTTCAGACTTATGCTTTAAAAAATAAACCCATATTTTCGAGAGTGATCATTGATAAAAGTCATGAAGTAGTATTTTTCACCAATAGATGAAGTTGCCGTTGGTCCTTAGACATCATAGTGAACGAGCTCTAGTATTTCCTTCTTTGGGATTCTGCCATTTGTCTGAAAGCTAACCCCCTTCTGCTTTCCAAGTATGCAATCTTCGTACATATCTATTTCAACTGACTGTAGACCTGAAAGTTTTTCTTTTGAGTACATAATTTGCATCTCTTTCTCACTCATGTGCCCAAGTCTCTGACGCCTCAAATTAAAATTTTCGTCTCTTGCTACAAATGTAATTAAACAACATGCTCCTACTATCATGTAAAGAGTATCACTCTTTTTGCCCCCGAGCAACAATTATTATTCCCTTTGAAATCTTCCAATAAACACCATGAAAGATTATAGTATGACCTTCACTAGCCAACTACCCTACTAATATTAAGCTTTTTCTTAGATTGAGAATATGCCTGATATCCTTTAGCTCCTAAATAAACCCATTCAACTTAATCTTCACTATACCTTTACCAATAACAGCACAAGGTTAATCATCACCAAGATATACTTTTCCAAGGTTTTCATAGACATACCTTTCGAAGAATTTCTTTTGCGAAGTGGCATAGAATGATGCTCCAAAGTCTAACACCCAAGACTCCTCTTTACTTTCCAAAAAACATATCAATGCATCATCATTTCCTGAGGTGGAAGTAATATTTACCTCTGTCTTCACCTCCTAGTCCTTTGATGCACTCTTACACTGATTTTTATAGTGCCTGATCTTCTCACTCTTTGAGCTGTGAGAATTGTTAGAATTTTTGGATTTGAACCTCTTATCCTTTGATATACCTCGGGAGTTAGATTTACCATGTCTATTCTCTCTGATTGAATTTCTTCTTCTTGACTCTGTATGCAAAACTGAAGAGGTTGACGATTCACCCAACTCTCTCCATTAGATCTCTTCATTGAGAACCAGATCACAAAAATTATCAAATTTCAGCTTATTATTTCCTAACGAGCTACTCACAGTTGTGGCAGTAGTATTCCAGCTTTCTAGTAGAGAAGGCAAAAGTATTAATGCTCATACTTCTTCAACAAATTCAATATCAACTGAACTCAATTGGATTGTAACTATATTGGATTGTAACTATATTGAGTTCATTTAGATATTGAGCTACTGATGCTCCTTCTGTCATCGGCAAATTAAATAATCACCTCATCAAGTGAACTTTACTAGAGGCTGATGACTTCTCATACATACTGAAGAGAGCCTTCATAAGACTCGCCGTGGTCTTTTTTTTTTTTGCTATGTTGAAAGCAATGTTGCAGGATAACGTTAATCGGATAACTGCAAATGCTTGTTTATCTAGAAGTCTATAATCTTCTTCCTTCATATCATCTAGTTTCTTTTCTGAGAGAGGTTGATAAAACTTTTTCTGATACATATAATTTTCGATCTGTATCTTCCAAAAGCCAAAGTCTACATCACCAAATTTTTTAATTTTCACCTTTTCTTCATTTGTAGTCATCACTCCCACTCAAATCTAACTTCTTTCTGAATCATTTCTGATAATTCTTGCAAACTATTGTATATTAGAACATCTCCATTATCAGACAGATATAAATTTTTACTATTCACAAATTTACTATTTATGTAAATAGTATCATTGCAGAAATTAACAGAATCTACAACCAGAAGTGAGAATGTAAAATAACAACGAAAAATAATACACACACAAATTTGATAACAGAGTTTGACCATTGTGTCTATATCTTCGGACCTACTGTAAAATTTTATTGAAGGGACAAAATATATAAAGTATTTACAACACTCACAACTCATACCCACACCTAATTCCACCTAAGAATTTTTCTTCACAAAATTCTTTTACAAGCTTTTTTTTATTAAGTTTTTCTATCAAACTCTTTAATTCTCTAATTTTTGAGATGCTCTCCAAATGAAAGCTAAAAAGTTTATATAAGTTTTAAAAATAAGTTGGTGAAATTTTTATCAATAGTTAGGCACCTTTATTTTTGATAAAAATTGCACATTCATTATCTAAGTTAGGCATCTCCATTTTTAACTAAAAAATTACACCTCTATTTTTAAATAAAAAATTACACTTTTATTTTATAGTTAGACACCTTTATTTTTTACTCAAAAAATAGTTGATAATATTTCATTAACACATTCATGCTTTTACGCTTTGATATTTCAACTATACTTGCTGACTAGTTATTCATACATAGAATCTGCTATTATGAGTGAGTTAATCACATAAAGTGATTGTCTTGGAATGAACATCAACAAATTGCTAGAGCATTAGTCTCTTTGAGTTATCCAATTACTTGCTCTTTGAGTTATCAAATAACATGAAAATGAAATATTTTAGTCAGGTTTTCAATAATATAAATTTTATTCTTTTTTTATTAACTCTAGTTACTTTTTTTTATGTTTCATTACTTTTTTTTAATACTCATTACTTATTTTTAACATCCGTTACTTTTTTAAACAGTAACGCTCATTCATTTTATGAGTTTTTTTTTAAGATTAAATAAACGAGCGTTGCTTTTATTTTTTACTTTTGTAATTCCTATTACTTGCTCAGTAAAAATACGTGCAACCAATGAAAAGATAACATTGAAATGAAAAAAAAAAAAAGCTTGTACACTAATTTGTCAAAAAAAATTATAATAGAACTAAAAATTAAAGTTTAAGTATTTTTTAGTATTTCTGTCTATAATTTCTTATAATTGCAGCAACTTTTGCAAATACTAATTAAATGTTGTTGCCTTTATTAGGTCAAATTCAAATAATGTAAAATGAATTGAATTTTGTAATAATAAATAAATAAAAATTAGTAGCTGAGCTGTTAATATTTAATCTAATAAGATATTTCTTCTATCTTCAATTGATAATTGATTTTGCTTTTATGTACAATAAGAAACATTTATTCTTTAATAATAATACATTAGTTAGTTACGCAAAAAGTAATATAAAATTTTCTTTATAAAACTAACATATAAAAATAGAAAAAAAGATGAATTAAATTTTGAGATGAATAAAAAATGAAATCTTGACTGTCAATATTGTTGGATTAATAGAGTAATTATTTATCATCAGATCAACTAATACATTATATATGGCCCTTTGGCCTTTGAACATGTTTAGCACACCCTAACATTGAAAATAGTTCTATATCAAAAGTAGGGTTTCATTTTTAATTTTTAAGGGATAACTTATTTTTTAATTTCCAAAAATATAGATTTTCTTAAGGCAAATGCATTTTTTTTTCCTTATCATTTGATGACATAAGTTATTATTTTGTATCAGAACAATCCCATCTCATGCTAGAAATTCTTCATAAGCCTATGCGGATGTGATGTGACAAGCTTGGTAAAATTCCTTTATATGCTTTAAAACACATCGTTTTAATATCAACTAAAACCTATTAAATGTATTCAAATTAAACGCAACATTTTAATTTTGAATCGTTTTCAAAATTAGAGAACTAATACCATCATGGGAGCACTCTAATGCATATGTACCACCATTGTTGTTGAGAAGCTCCATAGCCACATCTAGTGGACGTAAATTAGAATTTGAAGAAGAATAATTAGTAAAATTCCAATTATTCTTATCTACCATTGAATTGTTTTCTTCTCCAACATGATAAACACAACCCATATTGATAAAGCTGCAACCTGTAGCTTCCTTGTCAACCTTGCTTGAATATGTTAAAAATGCAAAAATGTGTCACCAAAACCATAAAAACATATTTTTTTCTAAAAAGTAAATTCTGGAAATCAAATTTTCAATATCAACATGATTTTTCCTTCTATTTTTAGCGCAACCATTTTCCTTTGTCGACAGACCTCTTCATGGCGGTGAGAGGCAGGATCGATGAGACCATTATTGGTTAAAGCTTTGAGAAACGTCGAGAGGCCAACGATCTCCCACTTCTTACCATCGAGGTCGATCATGAAAAGTTTAATGATTATGTCAGCGACTTTGGCGGAGAAGGATGCGGAAGTGTATGTTAAAAAGTGGGAGATTTGGTAAAAGGAATCAAAGAGAGAGAATATCATAGAGTATGTTAAAAATTAAGAGTGTTAAAATGGTTTATGATACGCAATCACGGTACATAAAATATATAAAATTAGAAGATTAGTATTAATTTTAAATGAGTTCGTGTCATAAACGGATTGATTCATTTATGATATATTTTAAATGGGTCATTAGTTGGTTATAGCGAGCAGGTTGACATGCAATCCCACTATAATTCGTTTAACTAAAATGATATAGTTTTTATATAACTCAAAATTATATTATTTTATTATTATTTATTCTAAAAAAATAAAAATAAAAATTATATATTTATTATATTATTATAATTTTATTATTATATAATGTATTATTATTTATTTAGAAATATTTTATTTAATTTTTAGTTAATTCTTATTAAAAATTTATTAATTTTATATATTTACTAAATTATTTTATTAATTTAATTATTAATTAATTTAAATTTAATTCTATATGAATTTTAGAAATTATTTTTCTAAATAAATGTTAAAATTGAACAATTTTTATATTTTAAATAATGAAATATTAAATATTTTATATCGAATAACATTTTTTAGTTTAGAATTTAGGATAGAAAATATATAAAATAAATAGAACATAAAATAAAATTTTCAAATATTTTTTTTATAAAATTTATATTGAAAACTATATATTATCTCCTTAACTTTTTTTTATATTAAGTTCTAATACTAAAATATAATACAAACTCATTATTTATTTCATATTAAATTTGTTATATATTTTAGTTTTTATATATTTTAAAGAAATTTTTATTACATTTACATTTTAAAATTAATTTAATCATAATTTTATTTTATGAATAATTTTTTAATTGATTATTTATAAATATAAAATTATTTTAAATTAAAAAAAATATTATATGGGTTAAACAGATCGTATCGGATTATATAACTTATATAAATAAACGTGTTATACGTGTCATATCTTTATAATCCGTTTAATTTTTATGTCGTGTTTATATAAATATAATTAATAAATGAATCGTGTTTATATTGAATTAATATATATTATCAAACTGAGTCAAACCGATAAAAATATGAAATGTTAACTCATTTTGACATCTCTATTAAACGTTGTGTTTTGGTTGAGAGATAAAAGGGAAATCGAACAAGTTCCAAACAATGTATTTTGTGCACTTACACAACCAATATTGAGTCTGCACATTATATCCACATAGGCTTAGGAAATTCTTAGCTCAAGTTGGGATAGAAAATACACAAAAAAATTAACTTATGGCATCAAATGACTAAAAAAAATAATTCAGTACTTATCCTAAGAAAACTTGTATTCTTGGAAATTAAAAAAATAAATTATCCTTTTTTTAAAAGAAAAAATACACATATATAGACAATAATGACACTTTTTATTTTAATTACATAAATAATTTAACTTTTTGATATTAAAATATTTCAATAATAATTTAATTAAATTATAATTAGAATATATTTTATATTTTTATTTTAATTTAAATATTTTTAGTATATAAATAAAAATTTATAATATTTAAAAATTAAAAAATATCATTTTGACTAGAATATTTAATTAAATAACGATTGTATTATATAATTTCTCAGCATGATCGATGCCTATTTTTTAAAATAAATAATATATAAGAATATACATATATAAAAAATATTAATTAAATATATTTTTTAATAAAATTATAAAAATTTTATTATGATATGTTAATTAATATATTTCTAAGTATATATACTATTTTTTTTAAACGTGGGAGATCGAAACCTCCATCCACACTCTTTGCTATTGAGATATAAACTCGACGTTTGCATAATGTTTTCTACAAATTATTGAATAGGAATCAAACAAAAGAAGCTTATATATGGAAAGATAAACATAATTTACCGCATGCCACGTCATGAGGTGGGAAAAATCCAGAAAGACCTACACATGACAAATTATGATGAGTTGGAATTGCTTATATTTGTCCACGTGTACTTATTAGTTCAGACGTGGCCGTTCTTGCTTATAATAGAAACCCAATTTTCTTTCCAATGTTTATATATGCTTTCTAACTTAGAAAAATTATTACTAACGCTCTAATTTTTGTTGTCTCTGTGATGGGTTTTCGGAATTTTATTTCTGATATTTGTGACTTCGACAGTCCTCATCATGATAGTAAAAAGCACAAAAAAGTTAACCAAACAATTAAAGGTAATTAATTATCTATACATTAATTTCCATTTTTTTATTATATAATATTTTCTTTTATAATTTTATTATATTATCTTTTAATTTTAAGAAATTTTGCATTTAAATTTAATCTTCTTCTTCTTATTCTTATTATTATTAGAATGATATAAATTATGCTAATTATGATCTTTTTTATATGATATGAATTATTGCTTCAATGAGTTTACTCCATTATTAAGTTTATTATCCCATTTTTGTATGGTATTTAATATCTGATTTAATCGTCATAAACTAAATTAAATTAATAAATTATATATATATTTTTTGAATATTGCATGATAGAAAGAGAAATCGACCGTGAATAAATTATTTTAGCATACAATAAAGAATTATATTTTATTTTAATTTGATTTAAGTTATAATTAGATAATTAAATATTTATTCCGTCAAAAATAGAAAATTATCAAATTTAGATAAATTATAATAAATCAATCAAATCTTAGTTTAGATTATTATTATTATTATTATTATTATTATTTATGTATATGTTTTCCTTACGTTTGTTAAAATTATTTAAAATTATATTATTAAAATATTTATTGAAATAGAAATAATATAATAAATTATTTAATAAAATTATATAAGGTAATAAATTTTTTTAAATAAATATATCACCTTACGTTTGATTAGTTTATGAGTTAGGTTAAACACTTTCTTATTAATAAATCTATTAGTATTTGATTAAAGTTCTATTAAAAAGAAAAAATTTTGTTTGTTCAAAACAACATTAAAATTTTAAATTGTTTAAAACAACTTGACTTTTTTTTTTTACCTATAAAACAATTTGACTTTGATAAAAAATAAAATTACCTTATGAAGATTTTTCGTCATTTTATATAAATTTAATAAAAAAATATAAATAATTAAACAAAAAATTAAATCAAATTAAAAATAGTTATATAAAAATACTAAAATACTTTGTATATTAATATAGTTAAAAATTTTATGCTTTTTTAGAAAAATTAAATAGTTAATATAGATTATTGTAGTTTTCAAAGAAAATAATTGAAAATTTAAAAGAATGTTAAGGTAAAATAAAATGTAAAATATAAAAAATTAGATATATATTTAAATATATTAATATAGAATTCTAAAGTTAGGCTGCTTTACATATCCAATGTGTTAGACAATAAGGCCAAAAAAAAAACATAGGCACATCAGAATAAGAAGAAAAACAAAAATTAAAATTCTCAACAATAAAAAAATATTAAAATTAAAAAAAATTAAGAAACAAAGATGAAACCCATATGCACTTTGAAATCGAATCTGATATCTTTTGCATACAAAATACAATTAATTGAGTGATGGAATCTGCTCTCTGCTATTTGCAACTCTCTAAAACTAAAACTACCGATCACGACAATCTCCACCGATGACCGCACTGCTGCTCTTTGTGCCAGAGGCTACCAAGATACCTATATAAGAAATAATATTATAACACCCTCGTATTCTTCTTGTATACATACCATATATATAATTCATATATATATATATATATAATATGCATATACTCTATAAAAATATTATATTACATATCTGATCAAAATATATTTATTTAATATTAAAATAGTCAAATATTTAATAAAATAAAATCTTAATATATTTAAATATGATTTTTGTAAAATCTAACACTTTCAAATGTTAATATATATATTCTTACTATTTTTTGTATAAACATATAAATATACTCAAAATAATGATTATCAAATTAAAATATGTATACACCACATTCTAAGTTGGTCTCAAAATACCTCAAATCTTCATGTGGCAACATCCATCTTCTCTTATAAACAATAATCAATCAACCTGCACGATTCACACAACTGCGCTAAGCTTGAAAGCTTAGTAGTATAAATTAAGACATACAATAAATAATATATTTCAATCAAAAACTACATTTTAGATACATTTACATTACAAAATCATCATATAACATATTCATATGCACTGGGCTCATAAGAATCTCGTACAATATTTAAATTTCAGAATCATTATTTTGGATTAATTTTGACACTTAGTGTCTGGAGCAAAAATAATAATAAAGACTCACAACATCTGACACAATGGTAATATAATAATAATGTTCAACATCTGGTCCGAAGGCAATAATAATGATGTCCATCGTTTGACCCGAAAATAATATCACAAATACAATACTCTAAAAATTAATGTTACATAAGGTTTCACATATTTCAATTTACATTTATTATTTCGCATCTTTTCTCGTGACACACATTTATCATGTTTTTCATATATCATCATCATTCATCATTTTTCAAATTCTTTACTCATTTCTCAAATTTTCATGTGCTTTATTAATTTCTCAATCTCTTTCACAATTCACATACAATACATATGTGGTTCTCTAATATATTTTAGTGCACAACATTTACTTATTACATTTTGCATAAATATCACATTTAGTCATTCTTAAATGGCTAAATCATATCATAAACATATCATTTCACGCATTGTTAATTCAAATAATATCACACACAAATTTATTGAAGTCATAAAACTCATAAATAAACAATTCAATGTCATCATAATATGCTTTATCAATTCAATTAATAAAATAAATCCATCAAGATATGTAATTACCTATACTTGCCAATTAAGTCCAAATTCCTCAAATCTTCACTTCCTCATATTCTTCATAACTTGATTTCTTAATTAAGATATGAATACACATATTATAAGAAATATCATCATTTGTGTCTCTACTATACTATTTAGATTATATCTTTTCAATTCACAATACCTATTAGTTTAATATTGAACAGTTTTAAGTTTCTTCTTTAATCAAGTCAATAATAGGTTTCAAGCTAGCAATAATATCAAAACCATCTCATCTTTTATCATCTTACTAACTATTTAAGCATAAATCAATTATTAACAAATTATCTTTTTAACCATACTAACATTTCTCTTTATCCTTCTTTGTTTTGATCTAGATTTCTTCTTGTTAATTACTTCTAGAGAAGTTTTCATCAACAGATCTTGTATTTTTCTCATTTAATCAAGGATTTTCCTATAGCGAAAGAGAGAAAATTGAGAGAGAAAGTGAAAATGACCAATTCAATAACTTAGAAAATTCTAGACCCATATATATATAAATGAATGCTACGACCGTGGTACCCAAAAACCATGCTCGTAGGGGACAACTTAGCACCTTATACCACCTTAGTCAAACTATCACCACGACTGTGGCACTCTAATCGTCATGTCCGTGGGATTCAAACTGTCATTGTCATTTTAAAATTAAATTTTCTGATAGTCCAATCTACAAAGTCATGGCCGTGACCTCTCCATTGCCACGCCCGTGGGTTGAAACCAACACTGCCATATTATAATAAATCTTCAAATGGAACAAAAATAAATGTCACGGCCGTGGCTCGCCAATACCACATAACACTATTTTTTATTCCAAACATTAAGAATCCAAAAAATGATGTTACAAGCATCTTAACAGAAAATTCAATCTTAATAGAAAATTCAATAGAAGAAAAGGAAAAATTTCATGTTCATGCAGAGAAAATGAACAAAATCAGTGTGAAAACGGGTGATGATTCCATTACATTTCGTCTTATTATATCAGATTTCGTCATTTTTTTTTTCATGTGGGTATGGTCAGGCGCTTTAGTAAAGATTTTTGCGAATGTTGTTTTAGGAATTGGACATTAACACAATGGTGAGGTCATTAAGGCTGTTCTTTCTATCATCGCTGTGTTCTTCTTCGCTTTCTTGGCCAACATCATCAATGGAGGGGCTTATAATCCTCTTACCTACTGTTTTCGCTTCTGCAATTTCTAGAGATTTCAGTCAATTGCTCCTCACTGTTGGGGCCAGAATTCCTGCTCAGGTTCCTTCCTTCCTTCCTTCTTTTTATCATTTGGGTATATTAGGAATATCAATTTAAGCAACCAATGAATTATACACTGAAAATGGTTATTGCAGATGTTCCTCTCGTTCACAAAGAAAATAAACAAATTCTTGCTAAAAAATAGATAAATAAATAAATAATATAAATAAAAACTTTTACGCGAGGTATCCATCAATACAAAAGAGTTTAAAGTGAATATATAATTTTAAATGAACAAGTGATTAATAGAAGAATATAAAAAAATAATTTTTTTTAAAATTATAGGGGGTTATTGATGTATTATGTCTATATAAAAAATAATAATATAAATTTATAGTATTTGTTTTAACATTAATATGAATAATGATTTTTAAAAATTTATAAAAAAATTATTATCCACAAAATTTTTGGATTTTAAATTTCCTTCTAAAATGTAAAAATTTGTCTCCATTAGTTTGAAATTATAAATATTTTATACCAATTAATTATAATAAAGCATATTAAAAAATAATTAATATACTTTATTTTGACAAGACAATATAAAATAAAAGAACTATGACAAGAGTAAAAGTTATAAGCAATTTGATGACTTACTGATAAGTAGAAATTTCAGTGTGGAAGTTTGCTTTGCGGTCTTCAAGGGTCCAACTTAAATTAAAGAGCAATTATATAGGTAAGAATATTAATTACAATTATTTTAAAGAATAATTATTTAATAATTTTTTATTAACTAAAATTTATTTATTATAATATTTTTTATAAATAAATTTTTTAATTAATATAATAAAAATTATTTAATAATTATTTTTTAAAATAACTATAATTAATATTTTTCAAATATGGAAAGTGGAGGATGATATATGCAACCTTTTAAGGCTTGAGTAATTAATAAAAAATTATCCAAAAATAATAATTATATAAAAAAAATTTAAATAGATTTTTTTAATTTTTAAAATGTAATAGTAATTATGAGAAAGAGATATCTAGACTTTAAATTTAAAATTTAAACAAAAATAATATATTTTATTGGTCAATAAATTATACTTTAATGGTTATTGAATTTAATTTTAATATAATTTTCTGTAGTTCTTTATCCATTGCAAAAAAAGAATTATTATAATTTTGAATAAATTAAATATTATTATTATATATCATGATACCTAATATTTTAATCTTATTTGTAAAGTTGGAATTTCTTTTAAAATTTTAAAACATAATATCTCTTAAAAATTAAATATGTTAATTTGAAAATAATTGGGTTTAAAATATAAATTATATTAAAATTATTCGTGTAATAGTGATTTACGTCACACACAAAACACAGCCATCCGCTTTATATATAAAAATGGAAAAAGCTTTTATCACATAATGATTATTGTCTTCTTAATCATTTATAAATAAAGCTTCCAAATCTAACAGAGGATTTTGTAATATTGACTTAGAAAATGGAGGAACAGACCAAGCAAATGGAGCAAGTTCTTCGCATGAAAGAAGGGGTTGGAGACGAAAGCTATGCCAGTAACTCTAAATCACAGGTTAATTATTCAATCTCTCTGTTCTTTACTTTGTTATGTTGATCTCTGTCAGTCCCAGGTTTGTTTAATTTCGTCTATGTTTTCTGGGTAGTAGATGATGGCTCTCTTGTTGATGGCTTCAGTAATTTCAGATTCTCTGTCTATCTGGTAAAAACATGTTCTTTTTTGTTGTTTTTCTGTGAAAGTTTCAATCTTTAAAAGTTTTTTTTTCCTTCTCTAATTTGGAATTGTGGTTTGCAATTTGCTTTTTTGGTTATTGCCTGTCAGCTGTTTGTTTGTTTGTTTCAATGAAAATACTGACTGTGGAGTCAGTATTAGTTCCAGTTTTATGTTTATATCCAGGCCTCAACTACATGTTCCTCGTTGTGCCTTAAACCACGGGGATAATTACTAAATCATTTTTGCACTGAACTGCAATTGTACGTCGTGATTTGGTGTAAATTTTTTAAAAAAATTATATATAGCACTAATTTAAAATTTTATATGGCACTAAACTGAAATTAAAGTTGTAGACAATGAGACTATGATATTAATTAAAAATTAATATATAACACAAAATTTAAAATATCACTGTATTAATTAAACTCTAGATATATATCGTCAAATCTAAAATATCACTATATTAATTAAAAAATTAAAATTTTTACTTAATTATTAAAAAATTAAATTTTTATATAAAATACCACTAACCTAATTAAAAAATTAACCCTAATCAACGTAAATTACCTAATTATCATAAAATTTTCATATAAAATTTAATTTTACTCTAATATATAAAAAATTAAAATTTTAACCCTAATTAAAAAAAACTCTAATTTTTACCTAAAATACTAATAAATTAGTTAAAAAATTAAATTTCTTGATACAAAAATAAAAAATTCTAATTTACTCGTAAAAATTAATTTTTGTCGCCTAAAAATAAAAAATTTTAATTGTCTCCTAAAAAATTAATTTATATTACTCATTATCAAACACTCAAATTTTGTCCTTGAAATATCAGTATAATATAATGATATTTTTAAATTTTGTGCTATATAGTGATTTTTAATTAATATCAAAAATTTTATGAGTCAGACACTGAACTGTAACTTTAAGTTGCAGTTTGATATAAATTTTGTTAGAAAAAAAATTTTGCACTTGTTGATATAATATTTTTTAGAAAATTTTTTGCCCCAAACCGCAACTTTTTAGTTGAGGCTTGGTTTAAAAAAGATTTTAAAAATATAAAGCACTCTCAATTTAACTATTTGACTCTCACAATATAGTAATATTTGGAAAAAATTCTCTATTTTAGTAATTTTTTGAAAACTTTTTCCATAGTTTAGTAATTATCTCTTAAACCATGCAGCTTCTTTAGCTGCTAGGCTAGAAGAACTGCACCTTACGTAAATAATATTTAAATGGTATTAGGTTTTTAACCGGAAAACTTCTGGTAGAAAGAATTGTATAATTACGGAGGCAGAATCATTAGAGAAGTCCATGACAGCTTTCCAAGTAAAGGTGATAGCTTTTGCATTATACTAGTTTAAAGATTTGAGTTATAGTAATAATAAGTGCCAAAGAACTACAGAACCTAACATCTCAAGTTTGCTGGTGAATGCTCAAAATGAGTTTTAAAAGATATTTCAAGAATAATATCTGAATTTTGTTTTTTAAAATGGATTCTAAATTGGAACCTTTTTTTGGTGGAAAGAATTATCTAATTAAGCAGGCATAATTGGATAGAGAAGTTCATGAGAGAATTCTGAGTAAATGTGAAGGCATTTCAGTCTGCAGTTTGAATTTGTAATAAGTGTCAAAGAACAACTGAAAAAGCCAAGTATAGTCATAGATGAGAGGCATAAGACTAAGTTTAATCCTACCCAACAATAAGAATATCTTATGGTTTAAAATCAGTATTTTTCAGGGATGTGTAAAACTAAATTTTCATTTTTAATTTGGTTGAATTAAGTGGAAAGCTTTTTAATTGTGATGTAACTTTGCCTATGTTATTTTATTCTTCATTTTCACATTTTATAGAGTGCATATCTATCCAAGACAGTGCCAGTACTAGAACAAGCAGTGCTAGATTTCTGTGACACCAACTTACCCCAGTGTGTTACTATAGCAGACCTTGGATGTTCTTCTGGGCCGACCAGTTTGTTTCCTGTTGCCGAGATCACAAGCATCATCCACAGAAAGTGCTCTCAACTAGGTCAATCACACCCAGAATTTTGTCTGTTTCTAAATGATCTCCCAGGGAATGATTTCAACACTGTTTTCAAGTCTTTGCCAGCTTTCCATGAGAAAATGAGAGAAGAAAATGGACCTGATTTTGGGCCATGCTATATTTCTGGTATTCCAGGTTCTTTTTATGGGAGGCTTTTTCCATCAAATAGCTTGCATTTTGTGCACTTTGGTTCCGGTCTTCGAGGGTGTTTCTCAAAACTGAAGCTTTTCAGCTTATTGTGAATAAATGATTTTTAGATTATAATCAGATTAAAAATAAGCAGTTAAGCGTTTCTGTAAACTAGTTAATAATTAGCTGATAATCAGTTTATAATCAGTTAAGTGTTTCTATAAAATCAGCTTATAATCAGTTTTTAATTGCAGAAACTGTCAAAATGACCAAACTGTCCCTGAGTTTATTTATTGTATAAAAATAATTTTTTAAATGTCAATTCAAAATTTATTTTGCAATAATAATAATAATAATAATAATAAAATTTATTTAAGAAGAAAAGTAAAAGAATTTTGATGGGAACTAAAGTGTGTAGGGTGGGCAAATTTGAAATATTGAAGATTAGGTAGGGATAGTATTGTCTTTTACTTGGTCAAAACGGCTTAAAAAATAAGTGCTTAAAAAAAGTAGCAAAACTCAACTTTTAAAAAACTGATTAAAATCAGATTATAATCTACTATTTAAGTTTTCAGAAACACTTAAATAAATAACTTATAATCTAAAAACTGTTTATAATCAGTTTTAACCATCTTTTAAATTTTGAGAAACACCCTCTTCATTGGCTTTCACAGGTTTGCTTCGAACCATCAAAGTTCGTTCCAAATTTTTTGTTTACCTTGTCTACCATGTTCGCAGCATTCTTCTATATTGATCTCCTCGTAATAGTTTCACAACTATAGGCTCATTTTGTGCAGTTGAAACACAAAATTCAATGTCACAGCCTGTAGTTAGGGTAGGGTATCGACTGATATTAGTGGCTGCAAATAATTGGATCAAATTTGTTCTAATTCAAACTCAGTTTGTAACATAACTGTAAAATATACCCTCTTGTCCTATCAACTGTTAATGCATTACGTTTGTTTGTCTATAATGTTTCTCTTTTGATTTCTGCTCATTCCATTTCTTCTGTTGTAATTCTTAAGGTGCCCCCAGAGTTGAATGACAAATTGAATCCTCCAATAAACAAAGGAAAGATATTCATTTCAAAGACAAGTCCACCTGATGTGATAAATGCCATCAATGCGAATAAGGCACAATTGAATATTAACTTTTTAAAATAACTGTAATTAGTTTTTTTTTCATAAATATATAATTCTCTTTGATTATTATTTTTAATTAATTTTTTAATCTTTTATTATAAATTAATTATAAAATTATATAAAAAAAATCAACACTATTTCTAAATTCAAATTTTTTTTTATTTTATTATCTATTAATGCAAAAAATATTGAGATAAATTTCACCCATTTTATGTGAACTTGTTATTAACAAGCACAAATATTTTTAATTTTTAATTAGTACCTCTAATAAGATATTATATACAAAATATTATTTTAATGATATTATTTTTATTATTATTCTAGTTAAAGTAAATAAATTTTAAATTGAAATTCAACATTTTTTTGTATAATTATATTAATAATTTGTTTTTTTATTGAAAAATTCCCAATAATTTAGTTGAAAGTTAGAAGAATAAATAAATAATTTGGTTAAACCGGACCTACAAGTCGGGTCAAGCAAACGTCAATCACCAATCGGCTTTGCTTCACCTACCCTGTTCTGTCCTTCTTCATCATCATCTGCAAAATGCTCACCAACCCACAAACTATAACCCAAAAACCACTCTTTTCTTCTCCCAAAAAGCTCTCCGGAAGCAAAGCCCATGGCTTCCACCGCAAATGCATTCTCACCTTCTCTCTCCGCCGCCGCCGCCGCCAATTCGTCCTCATCAAAGCCTAAAAAGTTGCCCGCTTTCTATTTACGGTTCAAAAACTCTAACGACGACATTTCTTTGCTTTCAAAGCGCGTGTCTCTTCTGGTGCTTAGCTCCAATCGAATTAGGTCGTCTAGAATAATTGCCAGTTCTGCTCAGGTTATGGACCAATCGGTTGGTGGAGCTAGTTCTAAAGTGCCTACCATTGTTGATGTCGATTTGGGTAACCGGAGCTATCCTATCTACATCGGATCCGGACTTCTTGATCAACCCGAACTGCTCCAAAGGTGTGTTGTGTTTAAAATATTTCTGGGTTCTTTTTGTTTTTCGGTTAAATTTTGTAAATTTTGGTCATTTCTACTCGTTTATGATTAGGCATGTTCATGGGAAGAGAGTGCTCGTAGTGACAAACAACACTGTTGCGCCAATATATCTTGATAAAGTGGTTGATGCTTTAACGAGAGGGAACCCAAATGTTTCTGTTGATAGTGTGATTTTGCCCGATGGTGAGAAGTATAAGAATATGGTATGGCTCATAAAAATTCAAGTTCAACTCTTTTTTTTTGACATTTTGTTTGTGTCAAAGTGTTAATTGATAGGATATTGATTGGCTAATTCTGATAGGAAACTCTTATGAAAGTCTTTAACAAGGCTATTGAATCAAGATTGGATAGAAGGTGTACATTTGTTGCTCTTGGAGGTGGTGTTATTGGTGACACGTGTGGATTTGCCGCTGCTTCCTTTCTTCGTGGTGTTAATTTCATTCAAATTCCTACAACTGTTATGGCACAGGTCTTTTTGCTTCTCAAGATCCCATTTGTTTCAAAAAAAATTTCTTGTCTGCCGTTTTTCTGTTTTGATAAATGTTTTTCATGTTTCTTTGTTCTTGCAAATTGTTTCCCTTTCAGGTGGATTCTTCTGTCGGAGGAAAAACTGGGATTAATCATCCTCATGGGAAGAATCTGATTGGTGCATTTCACCAGCCTCAATGTGTACTTGTAGATACGGACACTCTGAACACATTGCCGGATAGGGAACTGGCATCGGGTCTTGCAGAGGTTGTAAAGTATGGGCTCATAAGAGATGCTGAATTTTTTGAGTGGCAGGAGAAGAATATGCCAAAATTAATGGCAAGGTATTAGATATTCATCAAAAGAAATTTGATTAAATTTTCAGACAAGCAAAGAAATTAGAAATTTGCTTTCTAATTTAGTGCTTTTATATGAATAAGCAATCTTGTTAGATTTAAAACCATGGGAGCAACTTGAAAATGGAATTCTTAATGTTGGTTGTAATAGGATTTTGATGTTTCTGCCTTCAGGAATTTATGTTGTTAGGCTTTTCTCCCCTCTAACTAACGGATATTTTCTTAACAAAATTATCTTCATAGAGAAAATAAATGTAAAATCTTGCATTAATTTGGTTTTGATCTTGATTTGTGCCTTTTTCTTTTAGTTTCATTTTTGGCTTTTGTACATTGCAGGGATCCAGATGCACTAGCATATGCCATTAAGCGATCATGTGAAAATAAGGCAGAGGTTGTGTCCTTGGATGAGAAGGAAAGTGGACTAAGGGCAACACTGAACTTGGGGCATACATTTGGCCATGTAAGTTTTGTAACTTTCAGAATTGACATTGTAGTGCGTCAGTTAGTGAGGAGAGGAAGGGAAATAGAAAGAGAGAGAAGAGGGAAGAACTTTTTCCTGGGAAAAATATTTGCCTATAGTAGGGACCCCTGCAATATTATTAATGTATATAAAGGCTAAGATCCCATGCTTCTTTGTTATTATCTGAACAGCAAAGACTAGAGGGATTATAGTATTGCTAGTTTTACGCAGTTTTTCTTTTCTTTAATGTCTGTTTAGCACATTTAATGCCTTAATCAGTCTCTGCAGTGAAATCTTAGATTGATGTTGTCTTTCCTCCCTCTTAATGCACAATTATTACTGACTCGCCAAGCACTTGCTGAGTTGCTTTCTTGCGATGACTAATGGCTTGCATATTTGATATCGTGGCATTAATGCAAAGTCTCAAACCTAGCTAATAAAGTCAGATCTTTCTCTCTTTTGATTCCATAATTATTTAACACCCCCCCCCCCACAAACCTTCTCTTCTTTTTATTTGCTGTCACCTTTCACTTGCCAAACTTGTTGTGAGCTTGCCATGGTATACCGTCTTGGATTTGCCCAAATAGTCCATTTTTATCTCCAAATAACTCAATTATTGTTTTTTTGTGTGGCATTCCTTTCAGGCAATAGAAACCGGCTTTGGATACGGGCAGTGGCTCCATGGAGAAGCTGTTGCAGCTGGCATGGTAACGTTTGCTATTTTTTTTAAAAAAATTCTTTTGCTTTTATTACCCCTCCTGTGGTCATCTTGCTTGTTTGTGCGTAGTAACATTCAGGTCATGGCTGTTGACATGTCGTACCGCCTTGGGTGGATTGATGATTCTATTGTGAAGCGAGTTCATAACATTCTTCAACAGAGGCTAAGTTACCTACTGCCCCACCAGACAACATGACTGTGGAAATGTTCAAGTCTGTCATGGCGGTAAGTGAGACAAACGTTTCCTTGTCATTAAAAGTCAATTTGTTTTCCATTATTCTTAATGTGTTTGTACTCTTATCTCATGACAGGTCGATAAGAAGGTAGCTGATGGGCTGCTAAGGCTTATACTGTTGAAAGGTCCTCTAGGTAATTGTGTATTCACAGGCGATTACGATAGAAAGGCCCTCGACGAAACACTGCAGGCATTTTGTAAGTCATGATTCCTATGCTCTAATTTTGTTCTCAGCTGCTTGCAGTTGTTGTACTAGATAAATTATTTGTGTATTTTGATGGTAAATTATTTGTGTATTTTGATGGTCTTGCTAGTATTCTTTACTTTAGTCACCTGAGCTGGCCAAGATTGTTATCAAAGATGGTTATCGAATACCAAGTTGTAATTTTAGGAATTACGTCAATATCAATAAAGTTATATTTTTTCTACTATATTACATTGATCCTGTGTCATTGATATTGGTCTCTGCTGTACATTAAAAGAGTCGTCTGCAAATAATAATCTCTGCTGTACATGGGGTATCAATTATCTATTTGTTCATCTTATATCATAAGTTAAGGAATGGAAGGTTGTTGATGGTGATAATTATCTGGTTAAATATGGTGAACTCATAGCAATTCATCATGATTCTGAAAGGTGGTAGGATAACAAAAGAGAGTAGAATATTGCAGAGGACAAAGTTTATAAAGGTTTTGAAGTGGCTAAGGTTGCTTTAAAGAATGCAATCTTATCAGAAAAAGCACAATGAGCTTGATTAAGATCCCAAAGAAAATGCAGAATTTTCTTGGAAAATCATTTGAATGGAAGTATGAAAAACTTACTTGAGGATTCCAAATTTTTGTCCAAAACTGTAATCCTTTTGTCAAAGAGATAAAACTTGAATTAAAGCTTAAATTGGCCCATGATTTTTTTTCCTTCTCAATTGTGTTTACTACTCTAATTAAATCTAAAATTAATTTTAAAATCTTTTTATGGCTAGATTAGTCCCTAATCTTTTATTTCTTTACATTAGATCCAATTTTTATTAAAGAATAAAATGTAAATTTTGAACTTTAAATAATAAAACTAATTTTAAAAAACAAAATTAATTTAATAAAAAAGTTACCTAAATATTTTATTATAAGTTTTAAAATTTTCATGATTTTTTTTTCAAAATTTCCAATCACTATACATATTTCCCAACTTTCCCTTCAAATAAACAAAATTTTCTTTTATTTTTTCTTTTCCAAACTTCTAGATTATAAATATTAGTTCTAAAATTCATTGGTTTTGATTTTAAGATAATAATTATTTTTTTTTAAAATTTTAGGGTTGACGATTTTTTACCTTTATTTTATTAAGAAAATTTTCATTTTTAAACATGTAAAAAATTAATTTTTTTTAATAAAATGGATCCAATTGAATCGAAAAAATAAAAAAATAGAGCCTTATTTAGCTCGAATGTTAGTTTTAAATCTAATAGAATTAATTTTCAAGTATGAACGGCTGATTGAACCTAAAATTATTTGAACATGATTATATATAATTGAAAATTTATAACAATTTGTATTTTTAATATAAAAATATTTCATTTCCAATTTCTACACTCCCTAATTCGTTTCAAAAATTGTTTTGTATATTAAATTACATCTTTAGACTAACTACAATCAAAGATATTAAATTTTATGATTATAATTATAATTTATCATTATTGTAAGTAATTCATTAAAAAAATACTAAAATTTACAATTATGAATGAGTATAAGAATTTACAAAAACTTTATTAAGCAATTTTTATAAGTAATTTGGAATATTTTGATAGACTAGAAACAATATAACTAAATTGTATTTTAGAATTATTATTAGAATGAAAATTAGTATTTTTAATGACATATATTTTGCTTCATTAAGGAGTTAAAGATAGGAAATAAAGGGAAAAATAAATTAAGCACTTTATTTTCTTTGGATAAAACTTAAAAGGTAAAAATATATTCATTATAAAATAAAGGGTAAAAAATACTAAAATTACAAAAATTCAAAAATGTTAGCCATATCATAAAATAAGAATCTTATTTAAAAAAAATAAAAACAATCAAATTATTATCTCTTATAAACAAAAAAATGAAATTTAAAAATTTAATGAATAATTTTTTTTTAAAAATCAACATAAAATTATTCAAAGCGAGGTTAATAAAAAAAATAAGATGAAGATTGAAATTCTAACTCTTTTAATCACAGAGAATAATATGATGTTATATTAAGAAATCATTGAACTAAATTAATAAAAATAAAAATATATTATCATTATCATATTATTATTATTATTATTATTATTATTATTATTATTATTATTTTGCTGAAAGGATACCGAGAAGTCCTTGCTGTGAGCTGCACCACATGCACACGTATTTTCAATATTACGTTATGTGTAGTTGGGCTTTGGCTGCTATTTCCAACGCCACGCTTGCACGCCATATATATATATATATATATATATATAAAATTCCAGACGGAAAATTAATTTTGAATTATTAAGAAAAGGTATATTTAATGCTTAACTATATCATATTTTATTTTTGAAAATAATTTATTTAGATCGAATTCATATATATTTAATTAATAAAATTATATAATTTTTTATTAATATTTTTTTAATAATTTTTTTTTATTAATGGAGTGTATATATACGTGGATAAAGATTTCCTTTTATTTCCTATTCATGCATTTGTTTCTATCTTTGAATTATTAATGTTTACCCTTGTTTTCTGGTACATTAATAATAACCACTTGATTCATTTAATTGCTATCTTCACAAGATTTGTCAATCTCTACACATTTCTTGTGTAAAGAATAATACTGATTCAAATCCCCCCAAAAAATTAAGAAAACATTACGCCATATATCATTTTTCTAAATACATTATTATTTTTTTACATCTTTAATATATCAATTATATATTAAATACATAGCTCTAAAAGTGAAGTATATCTTTCATATATTAATTGTAACTATAAATGAATATATCCAAGAAAGCAGTATTTTTTAAATTAAAAATTGAAAAATGATATTTTAAAAAAAAAATAAAATGAATATTTTTGAAATTAATTTTATTTTTGGGATATTTTTGAAGAAATCCCATAAATTAACATTGATTGAGTATAGAACAACACTTAGCCTAGACTTCTAAGTAATTATATGAAATATACAATCTCCATTTGCATGGCTTAAAACTAAATCACTTCCTCTTTTAAATTTTTTTAAAAAAACGAAAGATAATCTTGCTTAATTATGATTGGCTTGAATTAATTTTTTATGATATCATAGAGCGAATAAGATTTGCAATTTGCTTACTCATTTTGCCTATAAATTGGGAATTTTTTTTCTCCATTGCTGTAACAAAAGATAAAAAAAAAAAAAAAAGTCCGGTGCACGAATGCTCCCGCAACGAGCGGAGTCTAAAAAGGGTCGAACCCATTGAATCTTTGTACGCGGTCTTTCCTTACAATTACAAGAAACCGTTTTCACGACTCGAACCCGTGACCTCAAATCACACGACGATAATATTTACCGTTGCACAAAGGCTCCCCTCCTTATAACAAAAGATCAATTTAAAAAAAAAAAAAAACAGAGAAATGGGAGCTAAAAATTCTATCATCGTCATCACAACCCATATTCTCACATATTCTCTTATTTTTCTTCTATTCATATTAAACATAGAAAAATCCTTAGCCTCCATAGCCACAACTTCTTCATCTAAAATCTCAAAAAACACATACAAAAAAAAATACTTAAAAACAGTCTGCAATTCAACAACATACCCAAAACTCTGCTACATCTCTCTTTCACCTTACTGTGAAACAATCAAAACCAATTATCAATTCCTCTGTTCCACAGCACTAAATGTAAGCTTACAATTTGCCAACCAAACCTCTGCTTTACTAACAACTCTGTCAAACAAGCAAGGGTTAAGCAAAGCTGAAGCTGAAGTTATTCAAGATTGTAGCTATGAACTTGGAGACTTCATTGATGAACTGAACCAATCTCTGAATGTTTTGCAGAGTTTAGAGTTGAATTCTTCAGATGTTAGATTCCATATTTCTAATGTAGAAACTTGGGTCAGTGCTGCTCTTACAGATGAAGATACTTGCGTTGATGGAGTTGATGATGATACTGAGGTAATAACCTTTGGTAGTAAGAGAAAGATCAAGAAAAGTATATTGAATGCTGCAAGAATTGTAGTATTGCTTTGGGTTTTATTAATGAACTCTAATTTCTAAGTCTCTGATTTTGTACATTTTTATAAATATTTTTTTTTATTTTCTTACTTCCTTTGCTAACGTGGAATTAAGATTAATTACTAAGATATAGTTCGGTGGTTAGAAGCATTTATTAAAAAAAAAAATTGCATTAAGATTTAAATTTGTAATCTTATTGTTTAGAATTCTGCTAATTGGAATTCTATACATGTACGTGCATTATTAATCTTAAGAGTTGTTTACATGTTCTTTCAAAAAAAAAAAAAAAGAGTTGTTTACATGTACCTATCATATTTTTATTGAATTATAATAGGGAGTATTATTATTATTATTATTATTATTATTAGAGAAACTCTTAAATATAGTATATATACACTAGAGTCAATTAAAATTAAATAAAATAATTTTAATAAAAAATATTAATTTTATTTAGTTTTAATTTATCGGATATATATATTGTTGGTCTATAGTAATATTTATTATTATTATTATTATTATTATAAATTGAACTTTTTATCCATTTCTCATGGGCATAAAATTCATTTAATTATCACCTTTAGCATCGATAATTTTTTATTTTTACTCTATTTTTACTCTCAATCGCTTTGAAAGTATTATTTTTATAAAAAGATTATTTCACTAATATATTTGTTTTTGAAATTTAAAAAATTAATTAGTTTTTTAATTATATCTTTGTTATAATTAATTAATGAAGTGATAATATAATAATCTCAATACTAATGAATTAATGAATTTTTTTAATTTATTTAAAATTTTTTTATGAAATTAAAAAATATATAATATTTTTTAATAATTATTTATGAATTAAAGATAAAAATTTTAATGGAATGAAGGTAATACTTGATTTTATTTTGCAAATTTTGAATAATTAAAAGGAGAAAAAAGCTTTCGATCTTGATTTTTTCCCCTTCTTTTTTGGTATCGGATTATTGATAATAATTGGTGGGTGATGGTTTTCTTTAGACAAATATATGAAAGTGAAAGTTAGAAATTTAAAATGTTTAATTTTGATTTTTCCCTTTGTTGGTGTAATTAATTGTTGATTTTATATTGCATTTGTATGGTAATTTTAATTTAAGAGAGACTATTACATATATGAACTTTTCAAATTTTAATTTTAACAATTATAAATAGACTATATTCAAGTGACTATTTACTAAATTTAATTTTAGATTAAATTTAAATTTAAAAAATATTAATTTTTTTTATTTATTAAAATTTATAGTATCATTCATAATCAGGTCTATTTAATATTTTTAAAATTAGATTAGATATTAAATTAAAATATTAACTAATTCATAATTTAATTAGTTTAAATAAATTAATTTGAATTTAATAATATAATAATAGTATAAATTTTTTATTTATAGATATTAATAAAAATTTAAAAATTATTAAAATTTTAAAATAAAATATAAAAATAATAAAAATATAATATATTAATTAAAAAAATTATATATTAAATCTAATACATATAAAAAATAAATTTAATTTTTTTTATTTTTTATTTAAAAATACATAAAATTTAGAAAATAAATTTAGATTGACTCGTTTCAATTTGATTTGATTTATCGATCTTCACATATTTTGACCATTTTTATAAATTTATTATTTTTTTAATATTTTTAAATTGGACTAATTTTGATTATCATTTAATCCAATTGGATCGATCTATTATGAGGGTATTTTTCAAAATTTAAAAGCTGGTCAAAATTGATTATAAGCAGTTTTTAAATTATAAGTTGTTTATTTAAGTGTTTCTGAAAACTTAAATAGTAGATTATAATATAATTTTAATCAGTTTTTTAAAAGTTGAGTTTTGCTATTTTTTTTAAACACTTATTTTTTAAACAGTTTTAACCAAGTAAAAGACCATATTATCCCTACCTAATATTCAATATTTCAAATTTGCCTACCCTATACACTTTAGTTCCCATCAAAATTCTTTTACGTTTATTATTATTATTATTAAATAAATTTTATTATTATTATTATTATTGTTGCAAAATAAATTTTAAATTGACATTTAAAAAATTATTTTTATACAATAAATAAATTCAGAGACAGTTTGGTCATTTTGACAATTTCTGTAATTAAAAACTGATTATAACCTGATTTTACAGAAACACTTAACTGATTATAAACTGATTATTAACTAGTTTATAAAAACGTTTAACTGTTTATTTTTAATCTGATTATAATCTAAAAGTCACTTATTTACAGTAAATTAAAAAGCTTCAGTTATGAGAAACACCCTCTATATCTTATTTTAAAAACATTGAACCTATTTTAAGCACATATTTTTCAACTTAATAAATATTTATAAAAATAAAAACTGAAAGGCTCAATGTAAATAAATTACTCAACAGATAAATTAAGAAAAATTTAGAAATTCCGAATATTACCAAGGATAAGAACAATTATTTTATAAATTTTGCCTTTCGAGGACAATAATTACACTTTTTTTTTATGTAAAATATTTCCGTAAAACGAAACAAATCAACCAGATACTGTGGTTGCCGGTGAGTTCAAGATGCATCTGAAAAAGGCATTATGGAGTTCCGGCTTGGAGGACAGTTCAAAAGAAGGAGATCCACCGGCACAAGCGTCGGCCTCGGCGGTGGAGGACTTAGTTAACACATTAAACGAACAAAGATTATACAGAGAGATTACTCTCGCTCTTCGAACCAGTCTCAGAGATGCTCGCGCCGAATTCTCCTTCCTCCGTCTCCGTGGCCTCCGCTCTCTTCTTAACTTCCTCCGATCCGTCGCACAATCCGACGCCACCATCAACCTCTTTTCTCAAACTCAATCTATACCTGAGCTTCAGGGTATTGGGAATTTCCTTTGAAATTTGAAATTTGAATTTGAATTTCCTTTGAAAATGAAAATTCACATTCTTTGTTTGTTTGCTATGAGCAGTCGTTCCTGTACTGTTTCAGCATTCGCTTAAGGAGATAGAGGATGATAAAGTTGATAGTTTGAATCATATATTTGGTGTTGAGCCTATGAAGATTACTGGTCCTTCAACGGGTTCGGAGATTGCTCTTGCACTTCGTGTTTTGGAAGGTTGTTGTCTGCTTTATAGAGAAAGCACTATCTTAGCCCATCAACACAAGGCAATTGAGGTGATCACTTGTTTCAGAAACATGAATTTACCCTTTTTGTTATGTGGGTTTCTCGTTCTTGAAATTTTTATGCTAAAAGTTAGGAACTTTTAAATCGTTTAATGCTGCTGTTAGTACTTCTGATTCATTTTCATTCATTCAGTGAAGTTGGTAATTATCCAATTCTTTTAATTTGTATTTTTGCCCTGAATAAAACTAGAACATGAATGAAGAAGTGAATTCTTGTTTAGGTTGGTAACAGTTGCTAGTTAGATGATCCTTTTGTTTTTTGAGTTATTTTCAGCTCGCTGTGCACAATTTGGGGAAATACAAAATTCTTTCTATCCTTACCTTTCTCATAGATTACTATCAATTTCTTTGGTGTTTGATAATTACCAAATTTTGTTTCTGTTTGACTTAATTGTATTTCTTAGAATTGCAAATGCAAAAAGTTGAGCCTTTTAGTTTGGTTCCTCTGAGTGCAGGTTTTGTTGCATGTATTATCAACTAGAGGTGCTGCAGAGCAAGGTGCCTGTTTAGATGCTTTAATCTCAATAATCTTGGATTCATCATCCAATCAAATGGTACCTATTTTCTCTCATTGAGAATAATCATTAATCAAGTAATTTCACTCAATTTGATGGTCAATCAATTTTGCTTTTCCCAATTATATTTTGCTGCAGAATATTTTGTTATGTCGTTTACAATGAGTTTCTTGTGCATGTTTGTCCTGTGATTGTAATATGCATTTTAATTCAAGCTCAATCTATTGAATTTTTAACTTGTTGGTAGGAATTGTTGCACTTACAGTTGCGATGGATTTGTTGTCTTATGAAAATGGATTCTTGTGACATCATTGATGTAGGAAATAATTTTTTTTTTTTTTTGACATTTATAGAGATGGAAGAATAAAGGAATTCTTATAGCCTATCCTAATTAGCTTATTTGAGTTTTGTTGACTGTAATATTAAAATTTTTGTATTGAATTAAAAAGAGTATTCAAATTTATTAGATTTTGTTCTACATTTGATAATGGATCAAGGAACTCAAATTTTGGTGGCTTTTTGTTTAGGAAGGATATTTATGGAAATTTGATGACTTTGTTTAAGCAGGATATTTATGTCTAGCTCAATTTAGGATGGTAACATTTCAATTTTGTTGGCTTAGAATCACAGAAATGGTTGTTTATATATTTTGTATCAAAATTAGAGTTTGGAGGCAGTAGATTTATTGATGGGTTTCTACCTAGAGTTCGGAAAGATAAAGTATAGGGCTTTTAGTTTAGGGCTTCAAACGAACTTGACAAAGACCCTGATTCAATGTTGTCAAAGCGGAAGGGTTAAAATGCTGCTGCAAACCGCACACATGCATGGTTTCTTGGTTTTTTCTAGACTTGCACATGCTAATTTATTGATGTATTTTTTTTTCTTTAATACTTTATACTCTTTTGGAATTATGTTTTGAGTTGTTACTTGATGCTCTTTTGGAATTATGTCTTGAGTTGTTACAACTTATGTTCTCTGCTGCAAGGGTAGGAATTCCCTATAGTGAGTAATTCTAGTACTTCTATAGATATAGATATAGAGAAGCTACCTTCAAAACCTATATCAATCCTACCTACGATTAATATTTCTTAAGCCTGTAGGAATCAGAGTCCTATTTAGGGTTAGGTTTCTTGAATACCTAAAATTGCAGATATATGGGACTTAAATATCAGTTCTAGTTACTAAGGTTGCCCGTCTGAATTGGTATGAACTTAATCATCAAAGCTGAATTTGGTCCTTTTTCATATACTGGGGCACAGACCCTATTCTGTTCTGCCTAAGGATTCAGCTATTCAAACACAACCTGCATCAGTTTAATAAAATTCTGCATAAATCTGATTTGACTCTGCTTTTCCTTATGCTACTTATGCCCTAATTCTGCCTCTTCTCAAGTAAATACATAAGCTTTGAAGGAAATATTGGTAACTTAAGCGCACTACTTATGTACAAGAGATTCTTTTCAGAAAAATCATGATCTTTAATAGGCTAAAAGCTTTATTTTGTCTACATGGTATCTCAGTTTGCTAATATTTTCTCAGGAATTTGAGGTTTGTAACGGCGTTGAGGAAGTAACAGTGCTCATCAGGGACAAACAAGTTGATGAAAATCTTCGGTATTCCTTAATTTTCATCAGCTCGATGCTCTTTCCTTTCATTTATTTATTTTTCATGTTCATTTCTAGTTTGGAGTTGAAGCTTACTTCAATGGAGTTAGTTGACTTTGATTAAATTTTTAATATCAGTTATTAACTTGCTTGGGATTGAAGCTTAATTTAGTTCAAGTTTACTGCTAAATAAGAACATGATTTATTTATTTTAAATTTCTTGCTAGGTTGAAATGTGGGGAGTTCTTGCTCCTACTCATTGGTCATGTTAATGGGAGGGAAGTGCCTCCAATGGTTTCCATACATGAAGACATAAGGCGACTTCTTGGTGAGAAGTCAGCCTCATTAATATGGGCAGCCAGTCAGTTTGACTCAACTCTTGACCCAGAGCAAAGATTGACTGCGCTGCATATCCACGCTCGCAGGGTGCTGGAGTCACTGGATCTGTACTAATTGAAATATGTTCTCTTTTAGCAGCTGAAATGGTTGATTAGATGCAGATATCTTCTGTAATAGGATGAGATCTTAGCAATACTCTTGCTTGATATCTTTTATGTCTCCCAAATTGCTTACATTTTTGTCTTCGCTTTCAATTTGCAACTTTTCTAGGATCTAAAAAATCTTCCAGGCGCCTCCACATAAAATCACTGCCCTGAGATCAAAGAAGTATCTCAGCATTCAGTCATTGTGTTTAGAGTGTTCATCTTCCTGCCATATCTTCGTATAAGAGCTATCATCTTTGAGCCTATCGGATCTAAAATCGTGCAGGATGCTTATAGAATCTTGGCATGCAAATATTTGGCAGGAAGGCTGACTCGCTTTGTTTTTGGTAAGTCGAAAACATTCAGAGGAAATAGAATTTGCAGGATTTGAATCTTGAACTTATTCTTGTGTATGAATATGATCATTTTTAACTTGTTCTTGTGTTATGATGATATTCAGATCGAGAAAATACTCCGTCATTGAGTTATTAATCTGATGACAGACTATTTTCATTATTGCCTCTTAGCTATCCTTAGCTGAAGTATGCATGCATCTGTGTTGTCATTAGTGCAAAATTTTATTCTATCTCATAAGCAATATACTTATCATGTTTAAAAATATTTATTTTTAATCATCATGTAGCTTGATGGCTAAGATCCAATGGGTCCGATCATTCCTTGGATTCCGCTCATTGCGGGAGCATTCGTGAACCGGACTGTCATTTTAATCATCATATAGCTTGATGGCTAAGAGTTTGTGTTGCTGTCGATTAAATTTTGAATTTAGGTCTTGGGTGTCTCTCTCCACTTATAATTAATTGATTGCTCTAACTTGTATATATTTGGAGCACCTACCATTTATGCTTTGAAAGTTCCTGAAGTATTAATTCATGATGGTGTAAAATATTAATATTAATTATATAATTTTGTGCTCAAGTTAAAATTTAATAATCACTAAATTATAGTTTTCAATAATAAAGTATTGATGCTTTAGTTGGATTATAAAAATTTAAGAAATTTTCCATTTAAATCAAAGGAATGTATCACTATTTTGCGATTTCATTATGAATTTTTATGACATTGAATAAGTGAAGTATTATCTGTATTTTTTGGAATTTTAAAATATATATTTTTCAAAATAAAAAATATATAAAAGTTATATAAATATATTATTTTTTTGAAATATTCTATAATTTTAAAAAAAATTAATAAATATTTTTGAAATAAAAAGTTGAAAAGTAAATATTTTAAAATATGTTTTTATTTTTTTGAATTTTTTATTAAGTCCAAAAATATATTATAATATTAGTGAAGAATAATTTAATGAGTGCTAATACAATAAATATAATATTTTTTATTGAGATTACTTTTAATTTTTATTAAAATTTATTATAATAATTTTAAAATATATATTATTTTATTAATTATTTTTAAAACATAATTATAATAAATTAAAATAAAAAATAATGCATCGCAATAAAAAAAATTAAAATATTTATCACTCCTTAAAATATGTCAATATGAAACGTGATAAAAGAATAAAAGAACCCTATTAATTAATATTTTTTTTATTTATTAATATCGTTTACATATTAATAATGAATCATTATATATTATATAACACGTTGGCAAGAAAACCTCTTTTACTTAAAAACAATTTTAAGAAAAAAAATAAATATAAAATAATTTTTAATAGTAAATAATTATTTATTATTGTAATTATTGCGGAGGACCCGAAAACAAAGAGTGGACAGTCCGCAACCCAAGATCCGATTACTGAGTAGAAATTTTAAAAAATAAAATTTAAAAATAATAAAAAAACAAAACAAAACAAAAGAATCGGAGGGTTTATTGGCAAAGATTGGTTTAGCTGAACGAACGCTTCAACGGCAAAATTTGCCGGCCAAACAATTTGACAAAAATTGCTTTTTTTCGCTTTCTGATCTCTCCAAATTTCCCCAAATATCTCTCTTTTCTTTCTATTTTCTTCATTTTCTCTCTGTTTTTAGGGTTTCTTTCAAGTCTTTTTTCATTTTCTTTTTTCATTTTTTCCGGTTTTTCGATGAACATATGGCTTATTGAACGAAAACAAGAGCAAGAACAAACTAGAAAGAAAAGGAAGAAGCTTTTCTTGGCATTTTCGTTTTTTTAAGGTTTTCTTTAAGAACAGTCCTCAGATGAAAAAGATCTGAGGCTTCTTTTTCTTGTTCTCAATTTTTTTTTCTTCTTGAATTCTTGAAACTCTTGGTGGTTATTAAAATCAATAAAGAAAAAATTTGAAATTTAAAATTTAAAATAAACAAGAAATGAGCGCTTCGAGGTTTATCAAGTGCGTCACAGTCGGTGATGGTGCCGTTGGTAAAACTTGCCTCTTGATTTCTTATACCAGCAACACTTTTCCTACGGTAACTTTCTCAAATTTTCTTTTGATAATCTTTTTGGGATTTTTGAGTAATTTCCAAAAAAACATGGAATTTGGGTAATTTCATGCCCAAATATGGAAATGTTTGATCGAACCAATTTGGATTTTTTATGTTTTTTTTTGGTACCCCAGTTAATTCATTCACGGAGGTTGTGAATATTGCTGATTAATCTTTAGATTGTAAATTAGATTTTTGGGTATGAAATTTGCTGGACTGTAAATGTTTTGTTTTGTTTTCATCGTTTTGGAGATGGGATTGCGAAAGCATTGCAAAGGCTTCATTTTGTTTATTGGAATGAAAGGAACAAAGAAAAAAGATTACAGAAATGAATAATTACTTTGTATTGTAAAAGTTCCATGCATTAGTTTCACATTGCATTGGCTTAGTTTTAGAATTGGAAATGTTTACTCCTCCTTTTAGTTATTGGTAAATATGGAAATGAATAAATACTTGGAAACTCTTTACTTTGTGAAAGATGTATACCAAAAAAAAACTCTGTCAACTTATCTGCTAAATATTTCGTTTCATGTAATTGTATAACATAACAGAACTCCCAATTCTTCTATATTTCTTGTCTTTGAATCTCTAGTTTCAATTTCTGCCTCATTTCCAAAATGATATTTTTTATCCAATTTCATAAGTTTCTGTTTTTTGTAAATTTCTTTAAAGCTTCTTAAGTGAATAGTTTGAGTTATCATGCCAGCCTTAATTCTTTTTGCACTATGTGTTAAACAGGATTATGTGCCAACTGTTTTTGACAATTTCAGTGCTAATGTGGTTGTCAATGGGAGCACTGTTAACCTGGGGTTGTGGGATACTGCTGGTAATTTTCACAGGATTTTCTTTTCTTTCGTTTTTGTTTTTCCTTGTGTCCCCCTGGATATTTTGTAATAAAGTATTTCCTTTCCGGTCTGAGTATTTTACTACTTGAACAGGGCAAGAGGATTACAACAGATTAAGACCTTTAAGTTACCGTGGAGCTGATGTTTTCATATTGGCATTCTCTCTCATTAGCAAGGCCAGTTACGAAAATGTTTCTAAGAAGGTTGACATTTACATAAGTACATGAAGTGCCATCTTTTTTCTTTTAAAGCACAAATTACACTATTCGTAGATGATGAGAAAAATCATAATGCATTGATAACATTCCATATTGGCTTCATTTCCAGTGGATTCCAGAGTTGAAACATTATGCGCCTGGGGTCCCAATTGTTCTTGTCGGAACAAAGCTTGGTAAATTTTTCCCTGTTCTGGTATCTGAATAAAATATTCTGTTATCTTTGTCTGGTTATCTACATGCAATTTCAGAGTGATATATATGCTTATTTTACATTTTCCCTTGTTTATACCTCCTGATCTGTGATAACTTTGGACTTGTCAATTGCTTTTGTGCATGATCTCTATTATCAGAAATTGTTACAAGTTTAACTGTCTTTAGCATGATAATCTGAAGCTTAAAATATCTGCTATTCACCATTGCTTGTATTTATGGTCCCTAGATGCTTTTGAGGTGGTTCATTATACCAATGATTATTGATGCAGGTGGTCTAGTAAAGTATATCTTTGCTGAGCAACTTTTATTGGACGTGTTCTTTCATTCTTCTTCTTCTTCTTCTTGTTTTTTTTTTTTAATTCTTTGTTTAGCAATTTTCATGATTAAAATTTGGAGGCCCGACTTGCAAAGATTTCCCATGACTAATCAATTTTCTGATTCATGGATACAAGTGAATAAGTTGCTCAACAAAGTTAGATTTTCGCAGTGTAGCATGTATCTTTTTATCTGTCCAAACAAAAGCTCTCTGCTAATTGCAATAGCTAGTCTCATATGGTTTAGCAGCAGCCCATCTACTTTCAAGGCGGCCTTCTTTTCTTGTGTTTTACCTTCTTCTTTTGGCTCTACCTTAGTAGCCATTTGCAAGAAGGATATTTTACCAATTGGGTTTTATGGGAACATGTTTCTTGTGCAAGAAGGATACTTTACCAATGCTATTTTCTGGAATTAGTTTGTATAATGCATGTTCTCTTCCATTTTAAGCTTTATGTGCATTTACAATGGCAAATTATTTTTACTTGCATCTTTTATTTACTATTTTCTTTTTATTACCTGTCTAGCAATGGGGTGCTCTTAGGAGACTCCACATTACAGGTGATTTTCTTGAGTTATAACCCTTTTAATTTTTTTATATGAATTTTAATGAGTCAGATCTTCGGGATGATAAGCAGTTCTTTATAGACCACCCTGGCGCTGTTCCCATTACTACAACTCAGGTAAGGATTCATTCCTTGTGCCATAAAAGCTGTTGTATTGTTTCTTTCTTGAGCATTAACCTGAAATACCTCTGTTTGATAACACCATTATTTTAATTTTTTTTAATTATTTAAAAGGGTGAGGAACTGACGAAGCTGATTAATGCGCCAGCTTACATTGAATGCAGTTCAAAAACACAGCAGGTATATAAGTTGTTTTGTTGACATTTTATTTTATGATTTACATTGATATCAAGGCCGTTTCAACCATATAACATTTTGTAATCTTCTTCCTGTAGAATGTGAAGGGAGTTTTTGATGCAGCTATCAGAGTTGTCCTTCAACCGCCGAAGCAGAAGAAAAAGAAGAATAAAGCACAAAAGGCCTGTTCCATATTGTGATTTGAAATGGGTATAGAGTCCTCTGTGCTACCAATGTTCTCATGCCTTATTTTCTTTTTCCATTGCTCTTAAAGAAGCTCAATTATTGTCCAAGAGACTGTAATTAGGATCTCTGTGAAGCATCAGGAGGTTTGGTTTTGCTTTCCTGGATTGATTGTTGAATTCAGTTAATGTAATTCAGTTTTGATATGTTTTTTATGTATTGATAGAGTGGAATATAAAGTCCCAGTTAGGAAAACAAGCTTGCTTCACATGGATTCTATATATATCCAAATCATTTCAAGGGCTTGGCTATGTTGTGCTGTGGATTTCATCAATGCTCAAATTATTAGCAGCTTGCTAGTTTCTGAAACAAATTTACAAGTTCCATCAGTACATCTGATATTTTGTTATTTTCTAGACATTTGTGAAACGTAATAAGATTATTATCTTTTAAAATTTCTAAACATGCTAAGACAGTGTAAGAAATGAAAAAGCCTGATAGAAATATTTTGTTAGAAGTTTGGCCAAAGAAAATAAAAAAGGATTATGCTATTTATTTGGCTAGAATTTAGTCAGATAGAGGGTTATTTTTGTCTTTTTCTTAATTAATAGGCTCAATAATTAATAATATTTTTATCTTTTCATTTTTGGAATAAGATTATCCTTCAATAAATACCCTAATATATCTTTCTTTCTATGTGGTTAGATTCTTGTAGTCAAATAATTTTTTTGAAATAAAAAATTACTTTCACGTCTTTAATATTAATTTCCCTCTTAAATTACAATAATTAATTATTTATCATTTCCGATGGAAATGGATAGTGGGCTCTTCTATTTTCTAATGTATTTTCTAAGGTATTACAATAATTAATTATTCTATTTTCTAATGTATTTTCTAATGATTTTTTTCTTCATTTTTTCTTTGATAATTGAATAATAACTCAACAGATAAAAATTAATTATTTAATCAATACTAACTTGTAAAATATATTTTAGTTATTCCTATTCTCATTTTATAATAAATATAGATTCTAGCTTCATAATTCAATCTAATAAAAAAATTTAATCAATGTACATAATTAAAAATAAATCTCATTATGTTAATTTTAAGGAAAAATATATTAAACCATAAGTAGGCTATTGGCCTTTTTAAAAAAAATAAAAATGCGAACACATATAACTTATGAGAAGTCAAAGATCAACTATTTAAACCTATTATATATGAAAATTATAAATTTATACTTGTAATATGGTAAACACTTTAAATTAAACCTATTATACGGTGAATTACATTAATTTACACTCGTAATATAATTAATTATTCTAAATTAGATCTAATATATTATCAGTTATATTAATTTATATTTATAACATAGTTAATTACTCTAAAATAAACATATTATATAGTTAATTATATAAATTTATACTTATAATATAGTCAATTGTATTAATTTACTCTAAATTAAATGTATAATATAGTGAATTATATTAATTTATACTTGTAGCATAGTCAATTATTTCAAATTAAAATTATTTTATTGTTAATTATATTAATTTATACTTGTAATATAGTCAGTTACTCCAAATAAACTTATTTTATAGTCAAATTACATAAATTTAAACTTGTCACATATTCAATTACTCCAAATTAAAATAGATATTAATTATTTAATATAATATGAATTTATTTTAATGAATTATTAAATTCATTATGTATGTGATATTTGAATTATAAAAATTTACTTACATAATATATTATGCAAAACATCTTATTGGAAGAAAAATAATGAATAAGAATACATCATGAAATTATTTCTATTTAACAATACATGATTAATTATTACTAATAAAAAAATGAGATTAATTATAATCTGAGAAATAAAATAACATTTGGAGTGATATTAAATGTGGTTGTGTGCTCAAAATATGGAAAAAAAATTTTAATAAAAAGCCCACCTATTAGAATTTGAAGAAGAAAAGGTATGTGAATAATAGGTTAGATATTTTTACAAGCCATCTAAATCAAAAAATAAGAATAAATAACATTTGGAGGATCAAATTATTTGGATTTTTGATAATAGGTGTATCTATACTGTTAAATCCGGATATTATGTCGCTATAAATTTTTTGAGTAATGAAATTACGAGCTTTGAAGGAGATTGGTGGCCTAAATTTTGGCATTTGAATGTTTTCCCTAAGGTGAAAGATTTTTTGTGGAGGGTTTTACATAGTTTGCTCCCTACAAAAAAATCAACTTGCACATAGAGGTGTGGGGTTGGATCAGACTTGTCTTAATTGTGGGGATATTGAAACTATTGATCATATGTTATTACATTGTCATAGAGCTAGGTTGGTGTTAGCCAGTTTGGGATTCAAGAATTATGATTGCAATATGTCTTTTAAAGAGTTTTTTGTGCAAGTTATTCTCAATCTATGCAGAGAAAAAAAGTCCGAAGTTGTTGTGGTTGTCTGACAGATATGGATGGCACGTAATGACTCAATTTGGAAGGGAATTCATGTTCCGTCAAAAGGGATTAAAACTAAAACTTTAAACTTTCTACGTGAATGGCTATCTGCTGTGAATTTGAATGCCCAGTCTCATGGTATTATAAATTCTAGAATTAGCCGTTCTCCAAGCTATGGTCATAGCCAAAATGATGCCTGAAACTGTTTTATTGATTGTGCTCTTTTTAATGATATCTATACTGGTGGTTTTGGTGCTTTGGTTGAAGATTAAGAAGGGGAATTTATCAAAGTTTTATCTTGTTATTTTTATTGTAATTCTGATCCAAGATTGGTTGAAGCTATGGCACTACGTGAGTCTCTTTCTTGGCTGATTGCATCATTTAATCATCCAGGGTGTGTATTCACTGACTCTCAAGTATCATCCATACTTTATGTTCTTCACTTTCGGATTTATCAGAGTTTGGATTGATAATTTCTGATTGTAAATCTTTTTTATCTATGAGATTAGACGTGAGTGTTAGATGGGTTCTTCGTCCGATAACACGATGACTCATACTTTAACTAAAAAATCTTTTATGTTTTCTAGAGTTCATGTTTGGGACAATTTTCTTGATATACTGCTACTTTAGTTGATGTTTGCTTTCAAAAAAAAAAAAAACTTCTTACCAAAACATTCTGTCTATTTAGCACTTCGCTATAAGAAAATAGTTTCGATGAGACCTAAAAATTCAAGGGGTGTAATTTATAAAATTTGGCCACTCAAGCCAGAAAAAAAATATCATTTTTAGACTCATAAATAATTAAATATGCCAGAAAAGATATAAAGATATTATCTATGAAATTTCACCATTAGAGGCTGGAAAAGATTAGTTTTTGACCTTATAAATATGCCAAGACAATAAATAAGTTATAGTGCTACAAAAAATGATCATAAAGACCAATAAAATTTCTGTAGCTTGGGTTCGTAGAGAGTTGAATGTGGGTGCTCATTTGTTGGCTAGAGCTTCCATTCGTTTTGACCGTTTTAAGGTTTGGGTTGCTATCCCCAACTTCATTGTTCAGTTGCTATCCCAACTTCATTGTTCATCTATTTCATTCTAATTAATATACATAGAAGCCTGGCTTCTTTTCAAAAAAAAAAAAGACCAATAAAATTATAAGGACCGATAAGACCTAAAATCCCAAGGAATATATAATTTTTATTTTTTATTAAAAGACACCTAGGATTTAAAAATTTAAACTGAAACAACAAATTTAAAATTTAAACGAAAATAACACATTTTTTCAAACTCAATGCTTTACCTTAGTAGTTACATATAATTTGACTACTCAAGAATCGAACAAGATTATTTTGACTTGGGTATAATAAATCATGAAAAGAGAAAAAAAAAATGGAAAGCATAGCGTTAACTCTCGAACAAATCCCAGTGTTTTGGAAATCTCACAATAGAAATCACAATTGCTTATTCACCAAATTGCAACATACATTACAGCATTACAAGGATAATATTATCTACGGAGATTCTAGATGTACTTAGGAACTGCATGCCCAAACGTCCAAAAAATTAACAGAACACGTTTACAATCCACACTTAACCGGAAAAATTGAATAAGTAATTTTTCTGTCCAACAAGCATATTCTTTGGCAATTAACATTGTAAATTTACCTTAAACAGTTAATAACTAGAGTAAATTACACCGGACACTATCCATACATGAATGATAACTTGAATAAACGGGCATGTTGTGTCAATCCGTTATTTTAAAAACGTAATAAAAAAGAAAAAAAAAAACAAAACAAAACCAATCTGACACGAGTCGGCGCAATATTGACCAACATGGCATATAACGCCAAAACCTCAACAAAATAGGGCATTGTTAAAACTCTTATCTTTTGAACTCGAGTTATTAATTTCCTAAACCATAAATAAAATATTGGCGCATGATTCTGTACTGGTCAAGTTAAGCATCAAGAAAGGGTTTCAACATTTGCATTGGACTGCAGAACTGGATTGGATGAACAAAGCTTCTTCACCAGGAAGATATAGCATATTAAACCCCTCTACGTAGGACTCGGTGGCAGCAATCGTGTTTGAACCAATAACATGAAATGAGATTAATGTTATCTAGTTGTCAGTCACACCTTGATCGGCTCATATTTTTCACCAATCGCTCCACCTTTCTGTTTCTGGAACTGAATATACCGTAGAGTGCTGGCCAGGAAAGCATCAGCAGCAGGGTCTGGTGTACTTGATTCGCTTTGCATCTCAGTCGTAATCAATTCAATCAGGCTCTGGATTGCAGCAACATTGATCTGTGGGTTTCCCTTCTCCAAGAAATATAAATACCTTCAAATATAATGAAGGTTAAGAGTTTCCAAACTTAAAATTAGATAGAAATTACATGAGAGGAAGCAATAATACAGTAGAGAATTGGAAAAGGAAAAGTACTTGTTCAGAATTTCAACAAAGAGTGTAACTGAACCAGTGCTGCCTCTTGCTGCATTGGCCATTTGCTGTGCAGCATTTGCAATTCTTAATGCACGCTTTAGACAAATTAGAACCCTGAAACAAATAAACAGTATCCTCAAATTAAATATTAAGCACGAGAACAGAATTATTGTCTCACAGCTGATAAATGCTTTTCTACTCACCTCTCTCCATCTTTCGTGTTATCTTGATCATCAACCCAAAAGAGATGTGCACACCCATAAACAGCTCTACACTGATCAGGCTTCTTTAAAAGCTTAGCAGAATACTGCTCGAGCCAAAGGTCTTACATCAGTACAAAAAGTACTGAATACAGTATGTTAATAATTAAACAACTAATTTCTGCTATAATTACCCCCGTGGCTTTATGTGTCAAGGTATCCCTATTCTCAACACCAAAGACATGCATCCTTTGTAGAGTGCCTATTATTAAATGTAGTGCAGTCACCTGTTCTTTGGAATCCTGTTTCAGAAAGGGTGCACTAGTGAAATGAACAGGCAGAACTCCATGAAGGCTAATTATTTACTGAAAAATTGGTAATCAACTTACTGAAACTTCTTCTTCATACAGAATATAAGCTTGGGTAAAAAATTCGTAGGCAACAGGTTCTAAATCAGAGTCATTCGCAGCCTGATTAAGCAATAAAAAAAATACAAGGTACGAGATCAAAAATTGTCAAATGAAACCCCAAATACTGATATCCAAGGATCATCATACCTCAGCACATTGCAAATACAACCTCAATGCCAGTTCAGGAGCTGGGACAGTTAACAGTGCCTCAATTGTCTGAAACAGAACAGTTATATTACCCAATTCACTAGGGAAAATATCACAATTGAATCTCTACATCTTAAGATAAAATGGCACCTGATTCAAAAGCTGAAAAATTTTCTTTGGCGTAGTTGATGTCTCATCCCCAAAAGGATTTTCATCTTGGCCTTGCAGTCGCCTAACCAACTGTATACACAAACAATAAACCATGGATATTTTGTGAAGTGGAAATTGCATTGCTAATAGATGAAAAGGCAAGATATTAATATCCTCCTTCAGCCAATATAGGATCAAATTCTGTTCTTTTACTGGAGATAGAAACAAGGGCTACAGATTAAGGAGCTTTTTGAACCATTGTCAGTTAGTTATTGCAGCTTTGTTAACAGTATCTCAATGAAATACAGCATGATCAACGACAAATGACTGGCTATTACACATGCTAGCAATGCTGACAATAACCGTTATCCTTGTAGTAGGACTTGCACCAGCAGTAGTAACCAATTCAAATACATCATTTTTTGGCAGAAACAAACCTTAAGAGAAGAAAAGACAAGAGGAGGAACAGTGAAGGGCAAACGCTTTGGTCCTCCAGTCATAATTTGCTTCCTTACTGTACATATGATCTACAATGTTAAGCAGAAGAGAACAAAAGCTTCAATCAAAACTGAACAGGCAACAATTGAAATGTAGCACTACAAGAAATACTAGAATTGATAACAAATTTGCAGTTAAAGTACAGCAAATATTGCTATAAGCTATAAGTGCACCATGAATAAAAATTATAATCTACAATTGTCCAACATACAAATATGTGTGCGTGTGTGTGTAATGTAGCTTTTTAGTAGCAACATGAAATTTTGCCGCTATAAATTAGCTTCTAGTAGCAAAGTCAGAGTTTTCGCTGCCGCTCTACTATCTGCTGTAATAAAATTACATGAATATTTGATTGGTAAATCAATATGTAGCAAAATAAAAGATATCAGCATATAGCAAAATAAGGGAAAAAAGAAAGCAAAGGTCAAACCAAACATATCAATTTATGAAGATAATAAGCACATATCGCATACCTTATACATTTCTTCTGGATCATCATTATGCAGCATCTGAATCAGGCGTGCAACAGAATTCTGCTCCTCTTTGAAATCATCTTCATCAACCTAGGAGTGGGGGGGCAAAAGTATTTTACATTGAGAAACACTACTATGTGCGATGGCCAAGTTTACAGGGAAAAAGAAATGTATTGCGATGGTCAGCAATACACAAAAAACTACAGTATGCATTGGAGGAAAATTCACAAAGGTTTTGAACGTTCAAGCTTCTTATGATTATGCAACATATTTTATAACAGCTTAAGTTAGAGAAGTCCAAATAACCTCTTCTTGAGCTCCATCCAAATCCTTGATAAGCCCTGTGATTAATTCAAATAATGCCTCGACCTGCATGACAAAACAAAGAGAACAAAGACATTATGAAGTGCATATTTGAAAAATAAAAGGATGAGCAAGGGACAGAAACATACCTTGTCAGCTGTAGAAATTTGAGTGTTGTTTTTCATTATACTTTGAATTATAACAGTGGCCATAACTTTATTTGTCCCATTATCAAGGTATTCCATTACCCGGGGATAGTTTGAAAGCTTCAATGCAGTTACAACATCATTATATTTCTCTAATGGAGCACTTAACAGTGCCACAATCTGTTTGGTTGCTTTGCTATCTTCAAGCTTCCCTTTGCTTGATAATTTCTTAACACATGCTCCCTAACAATCGCACAGTCAAGGAATCATTTTACACATAAAAATATTCAAAACAGGTATCCAGATTGGTGCAATCATATGTTACTTCCCATTATATCATGATGCAGATCTGTACACAGTTACAAGGAAATTTTCAACTACCAAGAATAAGCAAAAAGTGACGTGCACTTGCAGAAGTGTTCTAGAAAGAGGCTTTACCAACACTTGGTCTGCATAATCCAGCCGGTCAGGGTGAACATGGAGCGTAAACGTGAGGAGAGATGAATATAAAGTCACAGCTCCAAAAATAGGCATATCTACCTGTGCTTCTATCACCTGCATCAACAAAAGAGTAAAATAGAAATTATCAGTTATTGTATCCCAAAAATGGAAACTGAAATGTATAATCAGAAACACAATCAGTAAGAAACTTTATTTGCAAACATCTAATCTCCAGAATGTGAAAAGAAAATTAGAAACACAATTAGAGGCAAAAACACAACACATTAATGATAACCATAGGGGGCTCCATCGAACAAATTACATGGAATTTCCAGTCTTATGTGCTTTTAATCATTGAAGTTAATCCTTTCATCCCCTTCTTGGTCTAACTCTAATATCCTGATTTTAGATCATCCAGCATCAATATGCAAATTTACCTTTCCTATGGCATTGTTCAACTTTGAAAAGGCATCTACTTGCAAGAACTCAGGTAAAACTTCTGCGCTTGAAGCCGCATAATTTGAGAGTCTCTCCATCAATCTAGAGAGCACTGTCTTAATGTCAACTGATGGCTGAGAAACATGAAGACACAAGAGGAAATTGTTGTGTTATACGGCAAATATTGGAAAAGCAAACATCAAACAGTGTTAACAGATGCATCATGGACAACAATTAACACCGAGTTCATACGTGAAGCTGGGGGCAAGCACCCAATAAGACTTCAAGGGTTTGCAAGTGATACTCATCTGGAAAAACTTGAATAATGCAATCCATCAAATAGAACTGAGCAAGCTCATCCTTGCAATTGACAACCTGTCAAAATGTTTGAGATTCAAAATTTTGCATGGGATATACAAGTATAGATCATGCTAAAAATAAAAAAAAAAATCATTGGTTTAAAAACACATATCAACAGAGAAATATAAAGATCAAACCTGTTCAAGGACCCTGGGAAGTACAGTATCTTTGTACAGATCAAGGTCAACACCTTCTATCTGACTGAGGACATGCAGATTCTTCCCTACCTAATGAATATCAGGGAGCAAACATTTAGCCGCTCATGTTTATTGCACATACATTACACAGTTGCATTGCAGAAGTTAACCATTTACAGGAGATTGGCATTACAAGATCACGCAGCTCGCTCCTTTCTTTCTCCCGCTTCTCCTTTTCCCGGGCAGGCCCCTGCAGACCAGAAAGCCCGATAGCAAGCCTCAACTCAGGATCAGCTAAGAGTATGAATGATTCACAAGCAGTATAAGACCTGCATGATCAGAAATCATGCCCTCATGACACATTTTACCTCTACGACATGCAAGCATGGTGATGCATGACAAACATGAGAAAAGGTAGGCATGGATATGTCAACCAACCTGATGTTGCATCCGCACCCACAGCTTGTTCATCTCAGTAAAATTTTGCAGCACAAACTCCACAGCATCTGTGACCGTGTCAGCATCCCTGTTGGGTTCAAAGCGTCAATGCATCAGTCAGTTCCAATCATAAACCACCACAGGGTTACAAATGTAACAATACCAGTAGTACTATTCAATTTGGTGCTCTAACTTGAAGTGATACCTATAGGAATACAAGAAAATTCAAATTTAAAGACTGAAGCTTAAAATTGTGATCCGCATTTAATATAGAATTTATTGGGGAAATTGTAAAACATTCCTAGTCCTTACAGAGTTTAAAATTTATGTGCCTATTCAAATAAGGAGTTCCTGGTCTATTACTTTTGAAGTCAGGGACATTAATGAGTTGCTTTGTAGCCAGCTCCCAACCCATCTTATGTCATGAAGCTGCACATGCTATTATAACAAGAACATAAAGAACTTCATAGCTATTGGTATTTTCTTAGTAAACATACAGATGGATTTGCCCTTTTATTCTCATACTGATTGCGACCAGAAATAGTACGTCTACCACAAGTCATCCAAGAACCATCCAACATTGTCTAAAACTACTCGACTCAACCTGTCTTCAAAGCACTAAATTTCATCACTACAGTCAGAGAAACAAATAGCTTTAACTGAAATTTAGCAGAATGCATGACAACCAGATAATATCCTTACCCTTCATACTCGGATCCAATATCAGGTAATTTATCCCTACTGACTTGAGAAAGGTAACTCCTTAAGAAAAGCCCACGCACAGGATGCTGAATGCCACGACACATTTCCACAAGATCCTTGAGAACATCCTTAGCAGGAGCTTCTTCAGATTTGATATATACTGACCCTACAGTACAGAGGAGATACCTGAAAAATAGAAAACAATGCATAGGGTAAGATAAAAAATAGTGCTAGAATTTCTTAAATACAAATTACTCTATTGACTGACATCTTTTTACTAAGCAATCCAACAAATAATCAAGACACTCATTGCTATATTTGGATTAACGCAAAGCTGCTTTAGAATGACCAACCACATCAGGGTTGTTGGCTTTAAAATTTGATACCCAACTAAAGTAATATATACTAATAAAATTGGAATCAAAGCTGCACACCATGAGCAATTCCAGCAACAATGCAGATGTGAAATCTCTTATCCAAAAAGCTGAATCTCGAATGACAACAAAGGTTAAACAGCTAGGTAAAAAATTGCAACAATTGTCGCTCCAAGTACATGAAGGTCTTAAAGTAGATCGGGCTACAAGTAGTAATAATGATTATGGGCAGCAGCAGCAAAGAACAGAAAATCAACCACTAAGGGATGTAGTACGGCTAGATAATATGGCAATACCGCAGTATACCAAGCTGGACTTTCCAACCTATAATGGGATGGATGAACCATTCATATAGTCACATTGACGCAAGGGCGGAACTAAGGGGATCCTAGACCCTCAACTATATATATAAATATATATACACATAACATGTTATTAATAAAGCATTTGAAGTAACTTTTCACATCATAAACATTTAAAAAATAATTATAATAAGTAATTGTATCATTTTAATTTTATACCAATGACGCTATTGCTTACCTCTAAATAATATACCTAATTAAATAAAAATATTTAAGTACTTTTTTATTTGGCAAACATTAATTGTTAATTATATTACATTGTTTATTTCGCTACAAAATTTTTATTCATTAGGGATTATAGGTCACAAATTTATTTCTAATTTGTCTCAACTTAAAAATAAAAATATTCGTATTTAAAATATATACCCAAATTATTAAATTTTTATAATGCTACTGTATAGATTTTATTTAAGTATATAAATTTAATGATTATAAATTTATATTTAAATAAAAATATTATTTATGCTGTGAAACTTTTGTTGTTAATTGTAAAAAAAAAAGAATATGATATTAATTCTGTGAGGATGGATTTACTAAAATTAAATCTAAATGATAACATTTTAAACCATTAACATACAATTTATCAACCAAAATATAAAAAAGCCAAAAATTAGATCTCATAGGCAATGTAGTTACAAGCACTAGAAGCAACTAAGGCACAAAGTGCAAAAAAAGCAATGGATTGAGTGAAGTGAGGCGCAAAGTTCTTGTAAAATACTAATTACTAGTAATATATAGAAGCTATATTTAGTTTAACATTAAAAAAAATACTAGAAAGTAAAGGATAGCTAAAATTAAACAAGAAACAAAACTAATAACTAGTAAGAACAAGTTTTAAATAAGTTAATAGTCAAAACCAAAAAAGAGTTTAATTGGTATAAAAATACTCATGCTTAAGGAATTTTGTATGTTGTATTAGTTTTCTATTTTGATAAACAATTTGATTTTGAATTTTGTCTGTTTTATTAGTTTTCTATTTTAATAAACAGTTTGATTTTGAAAGAAATTAAAAAAGCCTAAAAACTCAGTTTAAAATACTCATGATTAAGAAATTTTGTATGTTGTATTAGTTTTCTATTTTGATAAACAATTTGATTTTGAATTTTGTTTGTTGTATTAGTTTTCTCTTTTGATAACAGTGTGATTTTGAAAGAAATTAAAAAGGCCTCAGTTTTTTTAAAAAACTTTACATTTCCTCTAAGATTTTAAACTTTTAACTTTATAAAATAACTTAATTACTAAAACATAGGCTATTAATAACGAAATAAATTTGCTACAGCTATTTAGAAAATAAATAAATAAATAAACTTTGCGCTATTATGCATCTCGCTTTCTCTAAAAAGCGTTGCCTAGGTGCAAAAAGTCATCGCCTCACTAAAGGCACCTGACCTTTAACATCGAGAAGTGCTAAAGGTTATTTGCGATTAGGCGAGCGAATTGTGCGCTTTTAACTATACTGCTCGTAGAATACAATCGTCACCTCTCAATTGTTATCAAACAAAGATAAAAAATTAGTTGTTGCGCTACTGTAATGTTAAAAGAATTAACTTTTGTTCAATTTTTATCTTGAAACTCTCAATTGTTATCAAACAAAGATAAAAAAAATTAGTTGTTGCGCTACTATGATGTTAAAAGAATTAACTTTTGTTCAATTTTTATCTTGAATTTATTTGCAACAAATTTATATGTTGAATGCAATTTTATAGACTTCAAAATTGACCCCCCTAAATTGAATTCTGGTTCCACCATTGCAACGATGAGAACAATTCTTTGTTCATCAACAGACAGCTGCTACAGATAAGGTGAACCACATATTGGAAGACGCACAATTATGGTATTGCCAAACTGTGCAAGAGGAGCCAAATCTAATGTGGGAATTATTTAAGGGAGAAGATGCAAAGAAACTCTTTATAAAGAGGTGCAAATAAACCCTTTAAGTTTTCTTGAAGGCACGCATTGGCCCTAAAAAATTCAGGCACAATTAAGCATAAATGTTATACAAACTTTTTATGCCCCTCATCAAACGACAAATTTAAAGTCTGTTTTCTAGGTCTGATGTGGCATTATTGATTGTTAAAAAAATATGGGCCCATATTAGCACATATTATTCCTTATTAATGCTACTCTTACTCTACATGAACCTTTGATTACCTTCTCTTTATTAGTGATTAGTGATTAAAGAAAATTTTTTGGGCTTTGTTAGGTCCTAGTCCAAGTGATTCTCGCCTCCAGCTTCCGTCTCTGGACTCTTCGATCACAACTATCATCTCTCAACCTGAATTAATCACTTCTCATCCAATTGCAGATTAGGTCTAAGTTTTCAAATTCCTTTTCTTGTTATTTTTTTTATCCCACAATGTTTCATAGATAGTATTGATTATGCTCACAATTCATTTTTTTCAATTGTTTTTCTAAAAATATTGCTTTTAGATCTGTGTGATTTGTTCATCTTATATTTTTACTTTGTGTTTGGATTTATAACTATTCAATTCAATTGTAAATTTGTAGCCATGGATGTTGGTGAACTCTTGAACATGGGTCTCCTCATCATGGCCACTCTACTAATGACCAAGCTTATCTTTGCTTTTATTAGATCTAGCAAATTTTACCCTAGCAATATTGGAAAAGAAGCAAATCATTCCTTGGATTTCTGCAGTGAGCACATTAAGGTTCTTTACTGTAGATTCGATGGCGAGTGGTGCATGTGGGTGACACAGAGGTGAATGGGAGCTTCCAAGAGAAGGGATGAGTTTGAGAGAGAAAGTTGAGATGAGAAGAGAGAAAGTGTAATTTTGAAGTGCAATTGAAAACCATTACAAAGAAAGAATTGCAGAGAATGGAAATGAGAATTTTAGCAGGGAAGGGATAGAATTAGATTAATATTAGCGTGAAGTTAAAATTCTATTAAATTTTTCATTTTAATTTTTCAATATTTAGAAATATATGGTCCCACTAATTAATATTATTTGACTAGCATTATATGAGCCACATAGCACAACATCATCAAAAGTGTCATTCACATGGGCTTATAAGATTGAACTGTCAAAAATTTGTAATTAATTGCACCAATAACTAAATTAAGGTCCAATGTGTACCTTTACAAAAAAAAAAAGATAAAAGGCATATTTGAACATTCTTTGCAACAACAACAAAAACTTAATCTCAAATTAATTGAAGTCAGCTATATGAATTCTTCTTTTTCATTCGGTTCAATTGAGGATTATCTCTTCTAGTAAATGTAAAAAAGTAAGATCATTTTTTACAACCTTTGTTCAAGTTAGTTTAAATTTATCTTTGCCCCTCCTAACTATTTTCAATTTAACTTGTTCAGTTTTTTCTGAATGGCGCATCACTAAGTCTTCGTTTCACATGATCAAACCATCTCAATCTATGCTCTTTTATTTTATCCTCGATAGGCGTTATCCTCATTTTTTCTCTAATACGCTCATTACGGATTATATCCATTATAGTATATACACACATCCATTTTATCATTCTCATTTTTACAACATATATTTTACTCATATGTTGTCCTTTCACGGCCCAACCCTCACTATCATATATCATCGTTGGCCATATTGCAGCGGAGTAAACTTTCCTTCCAATTTAACTAGCCTCTTTCGGTCACATAACACTCTTGTAACACCCCTTCACTTCATCCAACTAACTTTAATCTTATGACTTACATCTTCTTCACAACCTCCATCCACTTGAATAATAGAGCCAAAACATTCCTTCAAGGGAATTGGTGAAATGAAACAAACAGGAACGGTAGAGAATTATAAGAGATGTTTTTCAACAATTGTTGGTATTCACAAAATCAATCCAAGTGGACCAACAAGGGTTGGAGGATTTCATAGGGATTGATGAGGAGATGCAAGACCCCCAAATCTTGTTTGGGCAATGAATTTATCTTGGGCTTTGAAACAAAATAACAATTGACAAAGGTAGCCACCACGGTTAAACCTGGCAGAATATGGCCAGGTTTAAAGGAGTTGTTGATAGTGCATCAAAAAGCAATTTTGAACAAGCCGGATTGACAGACCAGGCAAGCACTTCCAATAAGAATAGTTTGGCTTTCTCGTTCCTTTAAAAATTTTCTCAAGCTAAAATGGCAGGCCGAGGAACTAAAAGGCCATGTTACAAATATGTTGAGCTCTATACAACAAACCAACAGCGTAAGAATTATTTTGGCTAGAGTTGGGAGATGCTCATGAGTCGGATACAAGGCAGGGACAACATAAAGTAACGACATGTTTATTCAAATTTCAAATTTTAGGACAAACTCGTCCTTTAAGTGGAGGGTATAATAGGAAAAAGTATTGTTGAGTTCCTAAATTGGAAAAATTGATAACAGGATATTAATCGTCTATTTATTTGAGTTCCTAAATTAGAATAGTTTATTTTATTTAGGTTCCTAAACTAAAAGAATGTATAATTAGGAAGTTTTTATTTTAGGTTTCCTAGATTAGGAAAATCTAAGTCTTTATTATAAAACTAAATTATAGTTTTCATATTCTATGTAATAAGTTTGAAGATCTAGGACTTTCCCTTAACGAGGTCCAAAATTTAAATTCTCTTTGATGAACTTAATTAATTAATTAAAAATAGGGTGTTCAAGGAACCAAAATAAATGAAAGGTAAAGTTAATTAGTTAATCGCCCCGTGACATGATCCTTTCTCCATAAACATACAAATATAGGTAGCATAAATAAAATGCAATTTTCAGGCCCATATGCTTGGTTAAAGTACCTCTTTACAAAGCACATTGAAACCTCTTTATAAAGCACATTGACTCATAGAAAAAGTATGAAGCATACTGTTGTATATTTTAGAAGCCAAGTACCTTTGATGAAAGAGCATAAACAAATAAACTCAAGGATTCAATCTAACAGGTGAGTCTTCATAACAATAATCTAGAGAGTTAATAAAAAAAAAAGGCCTTTGGTCTCATTTGCAACTATAGGAAATCCTTTAATTTGTCAATTATATACACAACCTTTTACCATGTAAAAATGAAGCCATAGCTGGAAAGGGATCAAAAGTCTCAAATTGCTAACCCCACATTTAAAAAAAAAAAAAGAATCATGCTAATATCTGTTACAGTACATTTAAGGGTAAAAACCAGTCAACCAACAAAAAATTATTAAAATTATATTCTAAAAATATTATTTTTTTTTTTTTGCCATTTTTTTTTCATTGTAGTTTTCTTCATATTTTTCTAGCAAATATATGGTAGAGTTCAGGCCATAAAAGTATGGAGTAAAAATAGTAGCACATGGAACTCTAAAGGCATGAGTGATAAGTCAAAGAATGAAAAAAATGATGACTAATGCCATTGAGATAACGATGACCAAAAAAGGCATAAACTTGGTGTTTGGTAAGTGCCTAAAAGCATTATAGAACTGAAAAACATCATTCCCTTTGTCACATGCTGTCATCAAAATGGAATGCTGCAATTTTAAAGAATAAAGCGTTTCCACATAGTTCTAGCGAGTAAAAATTTAAACAGAAGTGAATTAAATCTAAACACTCAGCATTCATAGCCAAATCAAAGGATCAAAATCTGTAGGCATCAAACAGAAAATGCCTGCACAAAAATGAACGCACTCCACTAAAGAAAAACAAATCAACCAAATAAAAAAACCTTATAAATATAAGACAACATCAGGCCAAAAAAATCAAAGAAAAAACTTAAAAAACGAAAATGTACTTACAATCTAGGTAATATGTTACCAGCATGCTGCACAAGTTCATACAAATCAATAATTGAGCAACCACGCCGAGTCTCTTCCTTGAAGAACATCTCCAGTTTCCTCAACTCATCAAATGCTCGCATATCTAAATCGATAAAGCACACATCAGATACCATAATTTCTACAATTTCCTCCTTCAATTTAAATATAAATATAAGAAAATTCAATTTCTAAACTGGATCAGACAACGAGTCCTTACATAGTTCATAGTATTTGTGAGGGGAGAGTTTCGAAGTCCGCAGTTCAGAGAGCATCTGCGCTGAATACTTCAAAGCGTCTCTAAGATTGTTCGAGTCCTAAGCAAAATTAGGGTTTTATACAATAAATTAATTTAGTCTCCTTAAAGGGAAACGTTAGTTTAGTGAATCTTTTCCCTTGTTTTCTCGAGAAGCAAACCAACAATTAAAAGTGGAAAAACAGGCTTACCAAAGCGCGATGCATGTAGAAGGCGTTCTGTTGAAGGCCGGCGATTCCCGCCGCCAGCCATTTCTCTTCGTCTTCGACTCCGTCTGCGATCATTCTCTCTCACTCTCTGTCTCACTCTCTCTCTCTCTAAAATGATCTTTTTTTTCTTCTATCGATGTTGCGTTTTGACTTGCTTGTTTTCGACGAACCTCAACCGCCTGTCAAGTACTTAGCTAATAGCTGCTATTCTGGATCGGTGTGATCCTGTGATCTTAGGTGTATGTTTTCCCCTGGATCTCTTCCATTAGAATTAAGTTGATCGAATCTACGCCGTCCGATATTTCTTATCTTCAGATATACAGTAATCATCAAAGATCGGTGATGAATTGCTTATGGAACAGGCCACCCATACATTGCCACGTCAACTTAACGTTAAAACGACGCCGTGTTTTTGAAGAAGAAAGTCTATACAAAACGATGGTAACGCATTTAGCTTTACAAGAGAAAAATAAAAGCATATTAGTAACATTTTAATATTTTTAAAATAAATAGTGAAATTATAATTTGTATATTCATTTATATTTGATTAATTACGAAATTTAAAAAAGGACTTTATCTTTATTGATAAAGATTAATTTAATCCACGATACTTATAATATAATAATTTATAAAATATTCTAAATTATATATTAACATATTATTATTTTTAAATTATACTATATACTTAGACATGTGCATTGATTGGATTGGTCAAATTTTAGGACTTGATTAATCCAATCACTTAATAACGATAAAAAAAATTTTAAAAACCAATTAATAATAGTTTGTTCGCACGTTTTAGTTAAATTTTTATGTAAATTATAGAATTCGGTCAATTTTTTTAATAAATAAATAAATTAAAATTGACCACTTAATTGATGATATTGTCGGTCAAATTGATTGGATGATGATTGAATCGGTCGAGTTTTGAATTTTTTGTACATCCCTACATGTAATTATTACAAAACATCAAACATCATTTGCATTTAATTAATAAAATTTAAAATTTATTACAAAATTTAAAAATATAAAAATTTAAGTATTTCAATAACATATATCCTATAGTTTTGAGTTTATTAATATGAATTAAACAATGATAAATATAGCTATGTCATGATAATAAATTTAGTCTTGTGCTACTATTGAAAAAAAATGTTAAAAGTTTATCTTTTTTAAATTATATAAGCCTATAATAGTATATAGAAAGTAATTATTTCTTTATTTCTAAGCATTTAAAAATGTTAATATTATAAATAAATAATATGTATTTAAAGATAAAGTGCCTATTTTTATACTTGGAACAAAAAATTATAATTCTTTGTATATTCACTTATTTAGTACAGTGGTACGTGGTCCAACGTTTATGATATTTGTCTTTCCTAATCCATTCTTTTTTTTAATTTTTAAAATTTAATTAGCGATGAGGGGACAAAAAATTCAAAAATACATTTTCTCTCTTTGTTTATCATTTACATTTAATTTTGATATATTTTTTATATATATTTATAATTTTTATAATTTTATCACTAATCAAATTTTAATCGACATTAAAAATATAGCTATAATAATATAAACGAAGTAATTATTTATTAGTATTTAAAATATCAGTATTTTAAAGTAAATAATATATTTTTAAGGATAAAAGAAGTATTTTATAGTTCATAGCACAAAAACCAATAATTCTTTGTTTATTATTGTTATTAGTAACATTAATTTCATTACCAAAATTGCAGCATGTACACATCTACATGAATGGTATAAAAGTATTATATTTTTTCAATACTTTTCTGCTTTACAATGCAGTGATATATAATACAATAATCTCTATACATGGTAAGTAATTAAGGTAGAATATTTGTTCCTATAAATCTGCTGATTCTGATTTGGTGGTGCCCTTAATTTGGGAAGTGATGAATTCTGATCCCTCAAATCTTTTCATGATCTGACACTCCCCCTCAAGTTGAGTAGTGGGATCACCGATGCTCAACTTGTACAAAACTGCATTGAACACTCTTCCATTCACAGCCTTTGTTAAAATGTCTGCTAGCTGATCTTCAGAACGAACAAACGGCAACTCAATTATTCTTGATTCCAATTTTTCTTTGATGAAATGTCTGTCAACTTCAATGTGTTTGGTACGGTCATGTTGAACAGGATTCTCTGAAATGCTGATGGCAGCCTTATTATCGCACCATAGTTTGCAAGCTCCTGATGATGAAAAACCAATTTCAGCTAACAGTTTTCGAATCCATAAAATTTCTGATAAGCCTCGGGCTACTCCTCTGAATTCTGCCTCTGCACTTGACAATGCAACCACCTTCTGTTTCTTGCTTCTCCATGTGACTAAGTTACCACCTACCATTGTGAAGTAACCAGATGTAGACCTCCGATCTGCAGGACTACCAGCCCAGTCAGCATCTGTATACCCCTGTATTTCTAAGTGTCCATTATTCCTGAATAGAATTCCATGTCCTGGGGTTCCCTTCAGGTACCTCACTATTCTTAGTACTGCTTCCATATGGTCTATCTGAGGCAGATGCATGAATTGACTTACTACCCCTACTGCATAAGCTATATCTGGTCTGGTGTGAGAAAGATAGATAAGCTTTCCCACTAGTCTCTGATATCTTCCCCTATCTGTTTTTTCGGCTCCTTCCTTCATACACAGCCCATGGTTCACCACAATTGGTGTATCAGCTGGTTTGCATTCTAGCATTCCAATCTCAGTTAAGAGATCAAGAATATATTTTCTTTGAGATATGAAGATGCCCATTCTAGATCTCAGAACCTCAATCCCAAGAAAGTACTTCAATTCCCCTAGGTCTTTCATCTCGAACTCTCCAAACAACTTCTTCTTTAGCTTGAGCATTTCTTCTATATCATCTCCTGTAATAATCATGTCATCTACATATATAATCAGACAAGTGACAAGAGTACCGCTTCTTTTTAGGAATAAGGTATGGTCAGAATTACTCTGTTTGTATCCATATTTTCTCATTGCAGTTGTAAATCTCCCAAACCAAGCTCGGGGAGACTGTTTAAGACCATATAGTGACTTCTTTAACCGGCATACCTCCCCCTGCTTAAATTTTCCAGTGAACCCTGGTGGAATCTCCATGTAAACTTCTTCTTTCAAATCACCATGTAGAAAGGCATTCTTTACATCAAACTGATGTAGTGACCATCCTTTGTTTGCTGCTACTGAAAACAGTACTCTAATTGTATCAATTTTGGCTACCGGAGAAAAAGTCTCTGAATAATCTATTCCATAAGTCTGGGTATAGCCTTTTGCCACTAATCTCGCCTTATATCTTTCTATAGTTCCATCAGGCTTGTGCTTAATGTTGAAGACCCATTTACAACCAACCGGCCTTTTTCCAGCAGGTAACTGACATACCTCCCATATATTGTTCTTGACAAGTGCTTCCATTTCTACATTCATAGCCTGTTGCCACTCCTTCGACCCTTGAGCCTTTTGTACTGTATTAGGGATCTCTTCTGAGTAAACAGCTGTGATGAATGCTTTAGCCCTTTTGGACAACCTCCCCCTTACTACATTTGCCACAGGATATCTAGATCCCCGGAGTTCTCGTTCTGGTGAATACCTCTTAGGTGGAATTCCCCTGTTACTTCTAGGTGGTAAGACATATTGTTCATTCACATCCTGTTCAATCGCTTGAGAAATTTCTGGGTTAATGAAAACCAAATTATCTTCAGGTTCAGAAGACCTTACCTCAGGTGTTACAGTCGTGGGAGTATTGTTATTGTCACTAAGTTCTTCAACCTGCACAGCAGTTTCTGAAGCTATCCCGGTGGCTCTGCTAACTTGTTCTATTGGGACATCTTCAGAGAGACTCAAACTTTGGAACCAATCTAGGGACTCCACATGATTATCCTCCCCCTGATCACTGGGTTGGTGATGGTAATAGTACTCAGTTTCCAAAAAATCACAATTCATGGTGGTGAACATATGGCGAGTTTTAGGATCATAACAACGGTAGCCTTTTTTATTAACCCCGTAGCCAACAAAAACACATTTGACAGCACAAGGATCAAACTTGGTACGATCAGTTTTAGGAATATGGACAAAGACGGAACAACCAAAGATACGAGGTTGCAAGTTCAATGCTGGCGGTATTTTGGTGTAGTCGGAAAGGATTTGAATTGGTGTTTGGAGGTTAAGTATCTTAGTAGGAAGGCGATTAAGAAGGTAGACAGCAGTGGCAACTGCCTCAGGCCAAAAAAATTGTGGAACATGGGAATCAAAAAGTAGTGCCCTAGTTACTTCAAGAATGATCCTATTCTTTCGTTCAACCACACCATTTTGTTCGGGTGTGTGGGGACAAGTGGTTTGATGTATTAATCCCTGTTCATGGAAAAATTGTTTCATGGATGAATTTACAAATTCCCCCCCATTATCTGACCGAAAAGTTTGAATATTTTTTTGGAATTGGGTTTGTATCATACGATGAAAATGGGTGAATTTGGCAAAAACTTCAGACTTGTGTTTTAAAAAATACACCCAGGTCATTCGAGTACAGTCATCGATAAAAAGTAAAAAATATTTGAATCCCTGACCTCCGGATACCGGTGCAGGACCCCACACATCAAAATGAATTAAGGCAAAGATAGAATCCATACGGGTATTATTTGTCTTGAAAGTTTGTCTATGGCTTTTCGCCAAAACACAAGTCTCACATACAAAAGTACTATTATATGGAAAAAGTTTAGGAAATAAAAGCTTTAAATAACCCGTGGAAGGATGTCCCAATCGCCGGTGCCAAAGCCAAGCTTCTCGTTCTGTTGTCCCGTGAGCAAGCATCACAGCGCCTTGTTGGGCCACCTCATCCACATAGTACAAGCCGTCGCGCTCAGTGCCACGCCCAATAATCTCCCCCGTCTGAATATCCTATAAGATACAAAAATTTGGAGTCATCAACATTGTACAATTTAAGGCTTTTGTAACATGACTGACAGACAATAATTTGTGAGATAGCGAGGGAACATAAAGACAATGAGGTATTTTCAGAGTGGGTGAAAGCTTAATAGAACCAGCTCCTTCTACTGATGCAAAATTCCCATTAGCTGTCTGAATATGAGCCTTTTTTGACTTTGCTGGCGTAACAATATCAGTAGCATCAAAGGTCATAGTGTCCGTAGCACCAGAGTCAAAAATCCAGTTACTGTTTTTATGTTCCTGAAATTCCTGGACCACACAAGCTTTGGAGATATTTTCTGGGGTTCTTTTTAAGAAAACAGAAACATTAGGTACCTCATTTAAATTTTGTAACGGTTCAGGAGTTAAAAAATTGAAGTTGCAACTAAAGGGACTTGAGAGTAATTTCTCAAGCCCTTTATTATTCATACCAGATGTGTGGCTTTCAACTCTAGCCGCTACCCCTTTGTAATTTTCACCTTTTGCTTCTTCGTTTTCTCTATTTTCTCCGCTACTTCTGCCGGTGGTTCCATGAATGCTCGCTGCCGCTGCCGCTTTACCCCCTGAGTTTCGATTGTCCTTTGGTGGTTTGTGGTTATCCTCCCACCATTCTGGGTAGCCTACTAGCTGGAAACAGTTCTCCTTTGTGTGCTTGCTCATCCCACAGTGAGAGCACTTCAACTTTGATTTGTCTATTCGTTCTCGAGATGATGAGCCCCACCTCTCACGGTGGTTTCTGATCGAGGTTGTGAGTGTCGAAATACCCTTGACACCAAACCTGCTCCTCCTTGTTCAATCGGCCCCTTACTCATCAAACCGCCCCCTATACCCTGTGATGGAGAGTCACCACTGGTTGCCGGCCCTAGGATATGGAGCCTGGCGGCCTCCTTTCTAATGGAAGAGTAGGCGGCTTCAACTGAGGGTAATGGATCTATCCTTAGTATCTCTCTTTTCACCGCATCATATTTTGGATCGATTCCGCCAGAAATTGAAAGAGTTTGTTTTCGTTGCGGATGAGATTGAACGTTGTGATGTCATTGGCAGTCTCCATTGTGTTTGGTTGCTAGCGTTTAATTTCTCCCCATAACCCTTGCATTGTGAGCCAGAAATCCTCAAGTGTCGTTGTTCCCTGTATCTGTCGGGTTGCCCTGGTGTGTAGATCAAACACCTGTAGTGAATCCTTCCCACTGCTGTATGTTACAGCCAGTGCATTCCAAAGATCCCTTGGTGTGGGGTAGTGAGCAAGACTGTTCACCAGTTGAGGTTCAATATTCTGAATTATCCATGAGAAGACAATCAGATCGTCTTGCTCCCATTGTTCATACTCTGGTTCTTCTACTGACGGTGGTGTTGAAGTTCCTGTGATGTGCCTGAGGAACTGCCTGCTGTGAACACCCAAATTTTGAGGCTCGGAAAGCCGATTTTATCAAGAGTGTAAACAACCGAGCCGGACCGAAGGCCTATGGTAAAATTCACCAAAAATATATCAATATGGTACTTGAAATGTCCGGGACGACGTGAGGATCACGGATATGGTCTCAAAATATTTTTCGGAGGTCCGTAGCTCCCGAAAAATCGGTTTGAACGAAGATCGGGCGGGCCAACAGACCGTTTCGGGGGCAGAGCCGCCGTCTGCGGCAGCCCGGCAACCGACATCCATGGCGGCTCAGCCGCCGGAATCAGCTGCCCGGCCGCCGTCCAGCCCGAATTTTGCCTATATATAGATGTTTCGGGTTCTTTAGAAGGGTTGGAAAAATTTTGGAGGGGGAGGAATTAATCTGTAATAAAAAATCATAATCGAAAGTCCAAGAAAACGAGATCTGAAACTTCGAAGTGGGAAGATTCTAAGCAAGGTAATATTCTAATCAATTCTTTGTCAATTTAAACATTTCATAAGCATTCCATCTTCTTCTCAATTTCTTCTTGGTCAAAAACCTAATCCTTTTAGGTCTAAGGCCTAATGGACTAATTAATCAATCTGTTGGCACGAAGCCCAAATTACATCTTTCCGGTACAAAGTACCTAAATTTCACAATTAAAATCAACTTTTTGGTACGGAGCCTAAATCGCACCTTTTTCGGTACCAAGTACCTAAATTTCACATTTAGCATTAAGTGCTAAAACTCACCATTTTGGCATGAAGCCCGACAATGCAGGCCAAAGGCCCAAAATTTACATCATTTTAGTACAAAGTACCTAAAATTGCACAATTTAGCACTAAGTGCTACATCTCACAATTTTGGCATAAAGCCCGACAACACAGGCCAAAGGCCTAAAAATTGCATTCTTTTGGTACAAAGTACCTAAAATTGCACCATTTAGCACTAAGTGCTAAATTTCACAAATTTGGCAAAAAGCCCGATCAATACTTGGCATGAAGCCCGACACCAGCATGAAGCACTAAGTGCTCAAAATCTCACATTTGGCATGAAGCCTAAATTGCACTCCTTTGGTACAAAGTACCTAAATTTTACCATTTAGCACTAAGTGCTAAATCTCTCAATCCTTGGCATGAAGCCCGACAATGCACGAAGCATACACACACACATGCATGAAGCATAATTTTTATCGCCTTTAAATAGGCTTTTCCGAACTACATAGGCTTTGATCTCCTATTCAAAAGGGAGTATGTAGGCATGTTTGGGATTCACCCCAAATAGCAAGTCCACAATTTACTAACAATCTGTCTATTTTTATTTATTTGTTCCTTTTGTTTGCAAGTTAGTCAAATGCATGACATAGTCCCCGAATCCTCCTTGGGTTCGTAGATCAGAAGCCTTTACATTGGAAGCATTAATTGGAGTCAAACAAGGGTTTTCTTAGTTTTTCCCTTTGAACAGAAAAAACTGAGTGGCGACTCCTGACAACGAGTGAACATCCATCCGAATCCTTTTCGGGTGGAAACCGAGGTTCACACCTGCCTTTTCCCTCTATGGCAATTTTCATTAATCTTGCCCATAACCCATAATTGTGGCTGTTGAGTTTGGTACTAAGAGTGATACTGTCAGAATTGGATTGAGATTGATTTAGGCCATTTTTTATTAAACCAGCTATCTGTGCTGTCAGATCATCTGACAAAGCACTTGTGTTTCTGGAGGTACTGCTGGAATCATCGGGCATGGTTGTTGGTTGCTATTTTTAGGTAAGGTTGGAAAGTAGATGATGAGCTAAACCTCTTTGGTCAATTTTTGCCGAGAAAAACTGCTCTGATACCAACTTGAATGGTATAAAAGTATTATATTTTTTCAATACTTTTCTGCTTTACAATGCAGTGATATATAATACAATAATCTCTATACATGGTAAGTAATTAAAGTGGAATATTTGTTCCTATAAATCCGCTGATTCTGATTTGGTGGTGTCCTTAATTTGGGAAGTGATGAATTCTGATCCCTCAAATCTTTCCATGATCTGACAGCATGTACACATCTACATATCAATATTCTGTACCCAAGTTGTACAAAAATCAAATTTGCAGGTTCTACCTCTAATCTAAATATATACACATCCACAATCTAAAACACAGCCCCATAGAACTCCATTACAGAAGAAGCAGCCTCTGGTGTGTAAGGTGTTGAGGCTATTGAATCTGATCTGTTCCAGAAGTTGCAGGCATCTGGTTTATGCACTTGGAGTTGCTGAGTTTATGGTTTTTGTATGGTCAAGCCTGCTGCTGCTGTTACATGCTTCCGAATGGCTGAGAATTTGATGAACAGCTCCTTTGATTTCTTTGTCATGCTGATATGGCTGCTGGAGGGCGATGGATTATCCAATTAGCTGGATTTTGTACAGGGTTAGTGTAGCTAAGCTTATTATTTTGGTATTGATTTTGGTAAAATATAAGACTTGCTCCACTATTTAGGTAAATGTCCCAACAGCAACTGACCACAACTGACCCGCAGCAACCCACAGATCAGCACAAACAATCTCACCCATGAATAACTAATTAATAATTTGTTTTCATCACATAGCATTGATCTAATATAATTTGATATGCAAAGACCATCCAAAAATAACATTGCATTGCTTTTTATTTAAAACCATGAATGCAAAATCTAATCCATGATCAAACTACATTGTCAAACATCCCGACTAATCACAAACTATTTTCAACAAATCATTACAACTTTACCTTTCTCGAGGTTAATATGAACAAAAATTAAATGAATTTTCTAATAAGATTAAACCAAAACTAAATACAAAAACCCACCAGTTAGTGAATATAGTAACTTGTCATTTTATAAAAATGTTAAACAAGCTGCAGAGCTACTGTCAATTGTCAAATGAGAATGAAGTAATTTTACATTACACAATTGTACAAGTTCTGCCCAGATATATTTGATATGATTTCTTCAGCAATCACCAGTCATCCACACAAACAAAAGGGTGTTCCAATAACCTTTCAGCAGATAATCTATGAGCACCATTCTTCTCAAAGCACCAACCCAGGAAATCCTTTGCATCATCTGACACATGATTTGGTACCTCAGGAACTCGAGTGGTATAACCAATCACATATTCAAGATCATTAATATATGAATAATCCCATGCTGTTTGTCCACTAAGCATCTCAAGTACCACACAACCAAGTGCCCAAATATCAACAGAATACTCGATTTTTTGTCCTCTAACCATTTCTGGTGGCATATATGGTAATGTTCCTCTCATTTCAAAGCAGTCTCCTTCCTCTTCATGCATTGACTTTGCCAATCCAAAGTCTGCTATCTTTGCTTCAAAAGTCCCACTCCTTTCACCATTACCAGGCACAAGTAAGATGTTATCTGGCTTGATATCACAATGAACATAACCATGACTATGAATGTAATGCAACCCTTGAAGAATGTCTCTTGCATAATTCTGAATATCAGACTCAGGTAACCCACCAGAAGATGATCTAATTTGATTATTTAAACTAAGCCCAGAATAGAATTCCAAAAGTAAATTGTAGACTTTCACACCGTCACCCATCTCTGTTATCTCATCGCCGTAGCATTGAACGATATAAGGGCTTGTACCAAGATTGGAAAGAACCTGTTTTTCGTACATGAGTGAAGATGATTGATCCATCACAGCAGATTTTACTGCCATTTGAAGAGGAAAATCGATTTCTTGGTTGATGGGTGTTCTTCTTCTTCTTCTAGCATAATAAACAGAGCCAAAAACACCTTTTCCAATCAAATAAACTCTGACCCAAGAAACCCCATGAGAGTTCTCTAAACTAGTACCGAAACTTCTGGCACGATGTTTTCTATGTATCTTCCCCATGTAATTTCTGTAGGCAAAGCGCCTCTCAGCACAGACTTTGCGTCCAAGTTTGACTATCGCCATTGATGGGAACAAGAATGCAAGAAAAATAGAAACAAGAATACGGGAGAATAATAATGTTTTTAGTTACTTGATCATGAAGATTGTCTTATAAAGACATTTATAATCCTAAACCCACTAGGAGAATCTAGCCTTGATTTGAAATCATGAAACTAAAAGATTTTCGATGAAACTCAGATGCCTGTTAAAATGTTCACAAAACGGGGCCGTATTATTAAGATGACTGTCGTTTTGTTTTTTTTTATGACTGGTAGAAAAGTTAAACTTGTTTTGCCGTGTCTAAAGGGTTTATTTTCATATAAAAAAATTCAAATGCCACGAATAATTTATAATTTATAGGAAATTATAATGAAAGATTTATATTTATTGGTCAAAGGTTCAAATAAATACTTAAATTATAGATTAAATAGTAATTAATTATTTAAATTTTTTAGATTATTTAAATATTTTTTTTATCAAAATATGATGAAATAAACATAAATTTAATATTTATAACCTCAATCAAATAATATTTTTTTTAAATGTGAGACACATTCTTTTTGATTTATATTTAATAAAAATTAATAATATTATATATTTTATTGTAACTTGATAGTATTTGGTGTGTAATAAAACTAATATTATAGATTGATATTAATAAAATTATTATTATTTTGTACTGCTATTATAAGATTTCTGCTATTATTTTAGTATTATTATAATAATTATTTATTAATTATTATTTATTTATATTTTTTATTTCCTTTTCTGATGGTAGCATACACTTAATTAATTAATATTATATACATAATAATTATTATTATTATTTCTTTTATTTCTTTTTCTAAAATTTTATTTAATATCATATACATAATAATTATTATGGTTTCTTTTTCTATTTTTTTTAATTTTTTTATTTGTATTTTTTATTTCTTTTTATGGTGGTATACACTTAATTAATTAATAATAATAATTATAGTAATATCAAAATAATAGCAAAATAAAATAATAATAATTATAGTAATACCAATATATAATATCAATTTCATTACAGACCAAATTCTATAAAGTTACAATAAAATATATAATATTATTAATTTTTATTCAATATAAATTAAAAAGAGTGGATCTTATATTTTTTTAAAAAAAGTTATTTGACAGAGGTTACAGCTGATATTAAATTTATGCTTATTTAATACTATTTTAATAAAAAAAAAGCTTAAATAGTCCAAAAAAAGAAAAATTCATTAAAAATAGACAATCATTAAAACTTTTAATATTTTTTAGACTTCATTTACCTTATATGGCCTAAACATTATAAAAATACCCTTAAACCTAATAAGCAACCATTTCTTTTTTATTTGAAATGCCTCAGCTGCTGTGTTTTCATCTTTTCAAATTTTCTTTCTCTTTCATAATAATCTACAATCTTCATCTCTATTTTTCATCAAAACGTTATATTTCTTTTTTATTATTTACAATACGACATCCACTGATGTATTAAATCTATAAGTTATAGGTTTTTTTTTCAAAGCAAGCAATAAAAATAAAGATTGTATTTTTAACTATGTATGCATATTTGAGTTGTTATAATTGTAATATTTTTATAAGAAACTTGTTAATTTATGGTGTTATCATAATCTCCATCTCTTTTATATTTTTTTCATTTTCTTCTTTTATTTTAATTTTTGGACTGTTAAAAAATTAAATAGAATAGTGTGGAGGTTACTGAATTATGTTTGAAGTAATATTGTATAATTACAAAAGCTTTTAGGGCTTGTTAATAGATTATAATGTATAGTTAGAGATTATTAGAGATAGTTAGGATGAGTAATATAAGTTAAAAAGTGTTAGCCCTAACTATCTCTAACTTGCCCTAACTCATATTAAATTATTTTTAATACACAACATAAACCAATCTATATGTTTTTATATTTAATCAGAATCTGTCAGATTTATTTTGATTTTTAAATAAAGAAAAGGCTAAAAGAATTACTTTAACTCGTCATAACTTGCTTTAGCTCATATCAAATCGCTTATAGCTGGCATCAAAAAATATTTATTATATCTTCAAGATAATCTACATACTTTTATCTGAAAATATAATATGTCTTATTTATTTTTATTTTTAAAGAGAAAAAAAAGTTCATAAACATGCCCTAACTCCTGCTAACTTGCCTTAACTCATATAGAATTACTTCTACTTGACAGTGAAAATTATCTATTATATAATCTAATATAATCTGCATATTTTTATGTTTAAATATAATATGTCAATTTTATTTTTATTTAAAAAAAATGCTAAAAGAATTGTCATAACTGTCATAATATGTCCTAACTCATATAAAATTGTTTCTAACTGACATCAAAAAATTTTATTGTACCCCTAAGATAATCTGCATACTTTTATTTAAAAATAAAATATGTCTCATTTATTTTAATTTTTAAAGAGAAAAAAAAGTTTACAGACATGCTGTAATTATCTCTAATTTGTCTTAACTTACATTAAATTACTTTTAATTGACATTGGAAATTATTCATTACACAACCTAATCCAATATGCATGCTTTTATATTTAAACAAAATTTATCAAATTTATTTTAATTTAAAAAAAAGGCTAAAAGTACTGTCATAACTTGTCATAACTCACATCAAAATCGCTTCTAACTGACATCAAAAAATATCCATTATACCTTTAAGATAATCTGTATACTTTTGTCTAAAAATAAAATATGTCTCATTTATTTTAATTTTTAAAGATGAAAAAAAATTTACTGACATGCTGTAACTATCTCTAACTTACCATAACTTATATTAAATTACTTTTAGTTGGCATTGGAAATTATTCATTATACAACCGAATCCAATATGCATACTTTTTATATTTAAACAAAATTTATCAAATTTATATTGATTTAAAAAAAGGCTAAAAGTACTGTCCTAACCCACCATAACTTGCCACAACTCGCATCAAAATCGCTTCTAACTGACATTAAAAAATATTCATTATACTTCTAAGGTAATTTGTATACTTTTGTTTGAAAATAAAATATATCTCATTTATTTTAATTTTTAAAGAGAAAAAAAAGTTTACAAACATGTTCTAACTATTCATAATCTGCCCTAATTCATATCAAATTACGTATAATTAATAAAAGTTATGCATTATATACTCTAAGATAATATGCATGCTTTTATATTTAAACAAAATATGTCATTTATTTTAATTTTTAAAGAAAAAATACCAAAAAACCTGTCATAACTCGTCATAATTTGCTCTAACTTATATCAAATTGCTTCTAACTTATATCAAAAAATCTTTATTATACTTTTAAGATAATTTATATACTTTTATCTTAAAATTAAAATATATCTTATTTATTTTGATTTTTAAAGAGGAAAAAAAATTTATAGATATGCATTAACTCCCGTTAATTTGCCCTAACTCATATCAAATTATTTTTAATTGTCATTGAAAATTATCTATCATATAATATAAGATAATCTACATACTTTTTTGTTTAAATAAAATCTTCCATATTATTTTGATTTTAAAATAAAAAATAAAAAATTGCTCTAATTCGCCATAACTTGCCCTAACTGTCATCAAATCACTTCTAAATGACATAAAAAAATCTTCATTATACCTCTAAAATAATCTATATACTTTTTTCTAAAAATAAAATATGTCTCATTTATTTTAATTTTTAAAGAGGTACAGATATGCACTAATTTTCTCTAACTTGCCCTAACTCATATTAAATTACTTCTAATTAATATTGAAAATTATCTATTATATAATTTAAGATAATCTGTATATTTTTATATTTAAACAGAATCTGTCAGATTTATTTTAATTTTTAAAGAAAAAATACTAAAAGAACTGTCTTAACTCGCCATAACTTACCCTAACTCACATTAAATCTCTTATAACTAACATAAAAAATCTCATTACACCTCAAAGATAATCTGCATACTTTTATCTAAAAACAAAATATTTCCAATTTATTTTAATTTTTTTAAAAAAAATTTAAAAGAACCGCCCTAACTCACCCTAATTTGCCATAACTCACATCATATTATTTCTAACTAACATCAATTCTCCATTATAATTTATAAGATTATCTACATGATTTTGTTTGAAAAATAAAATCTTTCTAATAAAATTTGTCTGATTTATTTTAACTTTAGTAATAATTTTACTATTACTTTTGATAACATATGTAACATGCTAGTAAAATGAGATAAGACGTGTAGTTATTATTGAAAATGAGACCATAATAGACTCACATGTCAGAATTCAATATCACTCCATTATGCTTCATACGCTACAAATACTTAAACTACTCAGAAATAAAGTATTGTATTTTTTTATTTATAATAAATATTAGAAGGTGCTTGATATGTAATTTATAAATTGTTGTATTGTTGTATAATTATAGTGAAGATATATCATATAATTTGTATTATTAGTTAATGAATTTTTTGTTATGACTGGTTTGTGACTTATTTCATATTTGTACATAAAGATAGAGTTATAATATTTTTAACTTGCCATAACTTATGGATACTGTTCATTTATTATTTTTACTAAAATTTAAAAGTGAAATAAAAATGAAATGGGTGTATTGATCATATTAAGTTCAGGCATATCAAAGTATGTATAAATGGAGTCAGGGCAAGTTAGGTGGAGTTAAAGTATTTTTAAATTACACCAAAATAATATTAAATTAAACCATCTGTAACTACTTAAAATATTAACAATTTATAATTGAAAAGACAATACAAATTTAGTTCAAATGTTTAAAATATACATAATTACACTATGTATATATATATATATATCTACATCATATACTATTTATTTATACCATATAATAAATTGTTCACGTCTCATCATCGCTGTGATATAAATCAACATATTTTTATGCTATATGGCACCATAAATAATATGTAGCGGTGTATCTCATCTGGTTCATATTTTTCTAATTGCATTGCTAGATATCACAATGTAAAGACATGAAGAATTTAATAAATTTAGCAACAAATATCTTATGGTCTGACATGTTATTATAATAAAAATTCAGTATTTATATCATAATCAATACAATTTAAAAATAAAAAATTATTATTAAAGTAAGTGTCTTACTCATTTTGCTGTGGACATCTCATTTTTTCATTTAGAAGTAAAATGATGCCAGTTAGAAATGATTTGATGTCATTTATGGCAAGTTATAGCGAGTCAGAGTAGTTCTTTTAATATATTTTTTAAAAAAATTAAAATAAATTTGAAAAATTTTATTTAAACATTAAATTATACAAATTATCTTAGATTATATTATAGATGATTTTTAATACAAATTATAAGTAATTTGATATGAGTTAAGACAAATTAGGGGGGAGTTAGGGCATATCTGTAAACTTTTTTCTCTTTAAAAATAAAAATAAATGAGATATATTTTATTTTTAAATAAAAGTATGCATATTATCTTAGAGGTATAATTAATATTTTTTAATGTCAGTTAGAAGCGATTTGATATGAGTTCGAACAAATTATGGCGAGTTATAACAGTTCTTTTAGCATTTTTTCTTTAAAAATTAAAATAAATATGATACATTTTGTTTAAACATAAAAACATACAGATTGTCATAGATTATATAATGGATAATTTTTATTACAAATTAGAAGTAATCTGATATGAGTTAAGACAAGTCAGGAAGAATTAGGACATGTCTGTAAACTTTTTTTTCTTCTTTAAAAATTAAAATAAATGAGAAATATTTTATGTTCAGGCAAAAGTATGTAGATTATCTTAGAGATATAATGAATATTTTTTGATGTCAGTTAGAAGTGATTTGATGTGAGTTAGGATAAGTTATGGCGAGTTATGACAGTTCTTTTAGACTTTTCTTTCTTTAAAAATTAAAATAATCTGATAGATTCTGTTTAAGCATAAAAACATGCAAATTAGCTTAGATTGTATAAAGGATAATTTTTAATACCAATTTAAAATAATTTAATATGAGTTAGGACAAGTTAGAGGTAGTTAGGGCTTATACTTTTTAACTTATATTACTCGCCCTAACTATCCCTAATAATTCCTAACTACACATTATAATATACTAACAAGCCTTAAAAGCTTCTATAATTATAAAATATTACTTCAAATATAATTTAGTAACCTCCATACTACTCTATTTAATTTTTTAATAGTCCAAAAATTAAAATGAAAGAAGAAAAGAAAAAAATAAAAAAGAGATAGAGATTATGATTAAACACAATAAAATTAATAAGTTTCTTGTAAAATATTATAATTATAATAACTTAAATATACAGACATAGTTAAAAATATAATCTTTATTTTTTTACAGCTTAATTTGAAAAAAAACTCTAAATTATCGATTTAATGCATTAGTAGATGTCGTATTGCAAATAATAAAGAAGAAATATAAAATTTTGATAAAAATAAAAAAAGAAAATTGTAGAATATTAGTGAAAGAGAAAGATAATTTATAATTTGAGAAGATGAAAACACAGTGGCTACGACGTTTCAAAATGAAAAAGAAAGGGTTATTTATTAGATTTAAGAGTGTTTTTTTTTATTATAATTTTTAGGTTATCCAAAGTGAAGGAAGTCTAAAAAATATTAAAAATTTTAATAAGAATTTATTTTTGGTGAATTTTCAAAAAAAAAATAAATGTTTAATTGCTAGTTAGATTATAATTTAGTACTATATTTAGAATGAATGAATTTAGATTGTAGAATTCATTTATAAATAAATTTTATATATAATTTATTTATAAATAAATTATCATATTTAGCATGATATAACTTAAAATAAATAATTTAATTGAAATTTATATAATTTTGTTTGAATTAAATTATGAATTAAAATTTTATTTGCTTTTTTCTAAATATACTATTGTTATGATAATATTATATTTAAAGTTTATGCTCGAATAATGCCATAAGAAATTTTTTTTTAGATTTATTACTATAAATTGATAATAATATATTTTTCGATTAGATAATTATTATATATGAATTTAATTGGTTGAAACTATTATAATTTATTTGTAATAATTTTTATTTAGAATAATATATTTTTTAACATAATTTTAGATGAAAATATCCAGGTTTAAAATTTTTTTAACTCATTGAACTATTATTTATGTTTATAGGAATATTTTTATTTTAATAATAAATTTCACAAAGGGTTTATATATATAATTAGAAAATTTTTAAAAATTTTTAAATTATTATTAAAATAAAATTTTAATAAAATTTTAAGATAAAATTATAACTATTGATGAAGTTAAAAGGACAAATATCTAAATTGGATATTTAGCTATAAAAAAAAATTAAAAATCAATAATATAATTTTATTAAAAATTAATTTCTAAATTTTTAAATATGAGAAATAATAAATTTTATGAAATTAGTACAGTAAAAAAATAGAGAAATTGAAAGAATATAATAAAGAAATGGGTATATATTTATTGAAAATAATTTTATAAAAAAATGAGTTTATTAATTTATTTACCTATTTTAATAGAATTTAGTTTATGTTAATTAAATTTTATGAATTTAAATTTATAAAATGAAAATAAATATTCTAAATAAATAATATTTGAAATTCAAAAGAATTTCTTAAAATTTTATGAAATTTATTGCATTTTAACTTTTCTCCTGTGTTTATTTCAGTGCACTGCTCAGCCCTCTCTTCTGCGCCAAAAAGAGAGAAATTGGAGACAGCAGCAATGTAATTTTAATGCTCGAAACTTGGTGGTGTCAAAAGTCAAGATTGGTACGATCGAGTTCCAATCTCCTCTTCAGAATTTCTTTACTCATCAACTACTGGATTTTGGCTAGGACTTTGGATGAATCCTTTCGCACAGGTCTCAGCATTATGCATTTTCACTTAATTTTTGTTCATACGGACTTTTGAGTATTATTGTTCAGTTGGTGTGCTCTATGGTTCTGTTAATTAGGCTTTTAATTTTTTTTTTTCTGATTTTCAAGTTATTATGTGGATTTTGAGATAGCACTTCTGGGTAATGGGCGGTTTTTGTGTTCTTCAGCAAATTATGGAGATGAAACCTTGTGAGTTCAAACACATTGGCAGAGTGGAAAATGGGATTGTCTGGGTGGTTGGTTGGAAAATTATTGGTTTGAGCTTGCCTATATCAGGTTTAGATTATTGTGTTGAGTTGCAAATGTAAATGGATATTCTGGTAATTTTTTTATTTTTCAAAATTGTTTGCAACTTGCTATTAAGGTAACATTTAGAATTGTAATAATTGGTTGAAACTAGTTTTTGATTTGGTGAATATTCCACAATTTAGTTGGAGTAAAAGGATAAAAGAAAATGTGTATAGAAGGCTTAAGAAGAAACTATGATCCCTGAATTGAAAATGAGGAATTATGATTTTTTTTTTTTTGCTTTAAAGATTTCAAGTCTGAAGAGGACTTTTTTCTTTTGATGGTTGGCAATTAAAATAACAATTAGCATACCTTTTTGGTAGTAATATATAGGAATCGACATTAAATATTGCTGGTATTTTAGATTGAATTGTCATTTTGCGACATGTTGGCAATAACACAATTGATGATATAAAACTATATTTTCAACTCAAAAGTAAATTCTGAATATGTTTTGAATAATGGCCTTATAGCCTCTTTTATTGAATTTTGATAGTTCTACAACATATTTTGGATATGATTTTAGTGAAAAATCTGTATGGAAATATAGATGAAGAGCAAATTATATGGTATTAGACTCCAAGTTATTGAATAACTAGAAAGTTCGTGTATCAAAAGTGTTGGTGATGAAATTTAATAATAATAATAAGGTGGCAACCAAGCTTTTGATCTTTGAAAATGTTACAGACTTGAAAAAAAATATATGAAAGCTTAAATTGGAACTTTCACAGGTGAAAAGTTTCAGATATTGTTTCCAGTTATCTCAGCATTTTTGCTTGGGGAATGATTGTATATGCATGATATTGATAGAAAACAATGCAAATTGATTTCTGGATGCTCTTTGTGTATCAAATTATATTTAGCATCAAGTCAAATTATGCAGGTTTCAAAATACAATATCTAAGAGAGGTGTGATAATAGAAACAAGACCATGAGCTCACCAGCAATAGAGCCAGAGGCACCTGATCTGGTGTGCCAGATTGACAGTGTCCAGGGCATGGTGGATGCCCTCACTGCTGTTCGATGGAAACGCCAGCAGGTTCGGGATCAAACAAAATTTATAAAGTTTATGTTGGAGCTATTTTTCTAGGAATCTAGGATTTTATGTGATTCCATGTGGACATTTCTTTTTAATAATTTTTAATCAGGATGCAGTAGTGGAATTATCAGAGCATGGGATTGTTTTGGTAGTTGAGGAGATAGGCTGTCTTCAGGCAAAAGTTTATCTCCAGAAAGAGGTATTAAAATCCAACCATTGATTTTCAACGTTCCATGAATTTTTCTTTTTCAAAAAATAATATGCAAAGGAGAGATTTTTATTTTATCTCATAGTTTGTTATATATTTATGTTCTATTTGTTATCCATGTCAAGTTTGGTTTTGTCTGCTAAGAAAATTAAGTAATGTCTTCCCTTTTTATTTTTTTTCTTTTATGGTTTCTATTCGACTTTAATGGATATAGAAAATGTGATGTAATGTAGCTTTTCACACGATATGACTATAATGCTCAAGGACGGCCTAGATTTGGATTGAGCTCGGGATTTTTTGTTGATTGCTTGAACACATTTTCTGTTCCTGGACATGCAACTGCAATTGAAATTCAATATCCTGGAACTGACATGCAACTTCTTCTCAAGTATGGTGATGTTCTCAGTTATCCCTCTTTCTTCAATGAGAATGTAGACCTGGAATGTTTGATCATTAATGTCTAGATCTAATTAATTCTGTTTAGGTTACTTAGAAGATTTAGAATAGGGAGTATTAGATATTTAGACTCTTGGTTCATTCATTTGTGAAGGACATGAAACTCTCACTTTTGTGTGATGGAAATTACTCAAAATTTAGTTTATTTGAGATATACCCAAGAAAGTTACTAGATTTCAAACAAAAAAAAATTTTCCCTTCTGCATACTGAACGGCTGAACGAACCATTTCTGCTTCTCATTTGCTGCAAGCATAAAGTGCAACCAAAATGATGCTTAGGAAAATTATGATGAAGTGTGCTTTGCACCTAGGTCTTGCATGGAGATCAAATCCCCTAGTGTTAACTCATAATACAAAATGTCCAGATAATTTTCTATTGAAACCCAAGAAATTCAAATTTAAATTTAAAATTTTTACTAAACTTATGATGCTCCTCTTATGCCCTTCTTTTTTCCTCTTTGAAGTGGATAAACCTGTTTGGGTTAAGCATAAAGGTTTATCATTGATTCGTTGGGTTTAAAGTCTTAATGAGCAATAGAATGTCATTAATATGTTTCTTTAAGTTAGAAATAAGATGCTCATTTGAGGGGCAACAACACTTCACATGCAATAGTTTTGAAATCTACTAATCCTGCTATAACCCATATCATTCATCAATATTTTAGGTCTGTTGATTCATCAGATGCCTGTATCTATTCGGAAATGAGGACTAGAATCCCAGATACATTTTCATGGGACTACAACTTCGAACCTGCCGGAGGTACACTGATGAGTTTTACTGTTAAGGTATACACTTACATATAGAGAGGTGTAAGTTAATAATTGGTTGGTGTCACTTTTCCTCCTTATGTCTATTATGCGTTTGCAGCATGCACATTTTACTTGCATAATTGTGCCATTTTTTAGTATCTTTTACAGAGTCCGCTGTCAGATATTAAATATTTACAAGTTTAGCTTTTGATGTATAATTGCTTTCAAGGCTTACTTTAGTAGTTAATCAAGTGTGGACATTATTTGAAAAATGTATTAATTCATGTCCTTACATGAATTTAGCATTTATTTTTGCTGAAGAAAATGGTTGATAGTGAGATAAGGTTTCTACTACTTTCCCAAATAGTTGGCCCTGTTCTTTCTTGAGGTTTTCTGAGGGTGACTAATCACATTGTCAGACCTTTTCAAGCTTGGCATCTGATGAAATGATTACTTTCCCTCTTACTTTCATTCATCTCTTTTCTTTTTTGAAAACAGATTACTTTTTGTCAACTGCTTCTTCAATAGCCTATTTCTATTTAAATATAGTTTTTTCAAGCTTCCTACAATGCATGTATGTGTAATCTTGTGGAGCTTTATCTTGTAAATGTCCATAAGCTCTTGACCAGTCTTTTTATGTTCTTGAGATAAGATTAAAGAGTTTCTTCTGCTATGTACCTTTGGGTTTGTCTGCATCTTTAATTGTACAAAATGTGTGAAATCCTGATACTTGTGATTTCGTCTGCAGCACTGAAGGAAGCTATTGATGATCTTTTATGGTGAGCATCCAGCATCCAAATTATTCTAAATCCAGTACCCCCCTTCTGTAACATTCAGAGGTGAAGGGCATGGAGATTTGCAGGTGCTTTCATTTACAAGCTAGTTCTGGTTGCAAGACGTGACTATTCCCACTAGCCTAAACCTTTCCTTTTTTGCAGATAGACTTCATGTACTATGCGAATACTGATCTATTAATTGCATTTCACTGTGATCACCAAGTCTCTTACAGGTAGTCTTCAATTGTTTGTATTCGATGCATGAAATGCACCGTTCCTTGACCCCTAGTTAAATCTATCTGATTATCTTACTTGTGTGGACAGGTACAAATACAAGTAAGTTCCTTAGAGCGACTACTTGCAATATACCCAGCAGTGTTATTAAAGACAACAGAGGAAGCAAATTGACAATTGGTAGAGGTGGAATGTTGAAGTTCAGCATCTGGTCTCAGTTGTAATGCCATCTGGTTCACATGCTCACATTGATTCTGCGGGCTATCAACAACCTAGTCGAATAGCTTTTATCGAGTTCTTTGTGAGACCTGAGGAAGATGAAGGCACTATGAACGACTGAAAGCATTTCTGCAGGATATTAATGGATTTTTTTTTCAGGAATGGAACTTGTGTTTTAATTCTTGTTAAATATTTGAATTGTTATATTACAGAGCCATTAGGTTTTGATGATTATAGTTCTTCAGTCCATTAGGTTTCACAACCATTTCTCATCAGCAATAGAGCAAGAGGCACTTGTATTGCATCAGCCATTGCCTTCAAACAAGTTCCTATATTTAACAATTAGTGGGGTTTTACAATTTTTTTTTTCATTTTCTTGTAAGTTACAATAGCAGTTCACACAAGTAGCAATAGCTACTCCTGAAGAAAGCTTTCAGAGGCTGTGATTGTTGGTATGATGAAGGAATTAAAAAAAAAACAGATTTTAAGTAAAAATTTGCAGAATATTGCTTCAACTGCATTGTCTCTAATATTCACCCTTTTCAGCAAACCTTCACTGAAACAGGAAAAATTATACAAGAAATCATTACTCCTTTTAACAATCCTTGTGAAAAGTTTATAAACAATAATAGGTCCCTTATTTCTGAAACTTCTTCATTTCTTGGACCAATAGAACATGATATAGTAGACATATAGTGAATGATCTATAAAAAAAGACAATACCATTTGAATCTCAGAAGCAAGGCTAACAGGGTCCTCTAAATTCATCTATTTATGTTCTTATTTTCTTTGGATTTTCTCGGGAACCAAACATCAATGACAACAAATGCTACAGGGACAGTGGACATATCATGAATGATATACAAAGAAGAAAGAACCAAACATCAATGACAATAAAAGCTAGGAATAAGCAAAAATTTTAATACAATTACATGCGAAAGGAAGAAATACTTATATTCGAATATGAGACTTAAACGAAAATAATATCCACTTTTAATCAACAGACTATAACTTATTAGTTTCGGTAATTAAACAAGAAGTTTATTTACTATTTTCGGTAATTTTTTGTCTAATTTTTGGTTTTTAAACTATTCTAATATAGTGGAATTATTATTAGTTTTTATTAAATTTAATTATTATTTTCTTATAATTGTAAATATTAATATAAAAAATTGATATAAATCAACTAAAAAATAATCAAAATATATATTATTATATATGAAAATGTATAATGTTAATTGAAATTTACAAAAAAAAACATATATATAATGAAGTTTATATAAATTTAATTTTTTAAAGACGTAGAATTACATGAAATATTTTTGAGAAAAAAAATAATGATGTGAAAAAATCATAAATAAAAAAGGCCAAGAAAAAAAGTATTTGTTATTTGAGAATTAAACAAAAAACGTAAGAAGATTTAGGAGATCGAAAGAGAAGGTGAGAATTCAGAAGGGTATTTATGTTTGTGACTGATCCAACCAATCTCCTTATCGCCTTCAAGGGATTTTGGATTTTACGTAAAGGTATTAACTTGCTTACTTCTTTTCTCTTTTTTAAGGGTTCTAGAATCCATTTACTTTTCAATTTTCTTTTGCTACTTTGTTGTTGCTGTCTCTGTTCATCAATTCTTTCAATTAATGCTTATAAACCATCATTATCATAATTGTTCTTCTGGGTATTTTGATTTCTTGCTGGTTAGTGGGAATCACTCATGAAGTTGGTTTATTTTCCAAGAAACATAATATGGGTTTCAGGGTTTGGTTTGAGATAAATAATCGATTTCAAGTTTTAGAAAAGTTTATGTTTACTTCATAGATTTCAGATTTTTGTGAACAATTTAACTCAAAGGCCTTAGCTTTGCTTTTTCACTTTGACATTTTCTTAGTTGGCAATTGATAGTGTGAGAATTTCTAAGCTTCAAATCACTGTCTCTGTTGTTATTTTCAGTTTTTGCAATGTTTGCTGCATGAAGTTCTTATTTCTTTTTCCGGATAATTATACTGTTGGTGTATGAACTTTTAAAATTTAACAATTGAATTATTTAATTTTTAAAAATATCAATTAAGCGCTGAAACCTAAAAATCACGTATAATTTAATTGTTTTATAACACATGTCATCCAACAAAATAACTTTTAGTTTGTAACCGGATAATACATGTCATCCAATAAAGCAATTTTTAGTTTGCAACCGTCTAAAACAACTAAATTGTACGTAATTTTTCAGTTTTAGCGCTCAATTGATATTTTAAAAAGTTGAACAACTCAATTGTTAAATTTTAAAAAGTTCATAAAACAACAGTGTAATTATGTCTATGACTAACTGGATTGCAATATGCTAAAATAACTAAATCATATATAATTTTCCGGTTTCAGCACTCAATTGATATTTTAAAAAATTGAATAATGCAATTGTTAAATTTTAAAAAGTTGAGACACCAACAATGTAATTTTGCCTTTCTTTTTCTTATTTTCAGATGGCAAACCGAGTTACACGATCAAGACAAGGATTGACTCAGCAGCCAGAACCACACTCACGGGCTAGGTGGACGAATGGCCTTACTAAGATATTTGCTGATTTGATGGTTGACCAAGTTCAAAAAGGGAATAAGCTAAACAACAATTCTTTTAGCAAGAAAGCGTGGAAGGTTATGTGTGATGAATTTTACCAGAAGACTGGATTGAAATGGGAGAAGGAGCAGCTCAAGAACAGATACTCAGTAATGAGGAGGCAGCATGCAATTGTAAAGTCACTTCTCAACCGGAGTGAATTCCATTTAGATGTGTCTACGGGGAACATTATTGCCAGCAATGAAGCATGGAAAGAATACATAAAGGTATGCTTTCTGTTGCTATCTTTGTGGTTTGCTTACAAAAACCTTTCCTGCCCATGAATGAGGAATCTTCATTTTCCCCATAATTGGTTGGTGGGCTTCTTGGCTAGAATGGAATCTTGAAATTTATTAAAAGTATTGACCCTTTTGGATTTTAAGGAATGAGCATACTGGAAAATGCATTCATGAATATTTCCTTGAGAATGCCATACAATGATGTGTTAGGTTAATTTTAGTTCCATAATAGCCAATAATGATTATCGACATTATAGGGTTGGAGTTCCTCCAAAGTGGGGGCAGGAGGCTGATTTATGTTTCTATTATTGTTCGCCTCCAGCGCTAAGTGAAACATCTACATCTAGGGACATGCTGATGCAGAGTCTGTAAGAGGTAGTGGCTGCCCAATCTACAAACAACTTGGTGTGATATTCTCTGAGCCACTAACTAATGGGAAACATGAAGAAGAAGAGTTTCCTTCATCGGCTTCTAGCAAGGAGCCTTTGGACACTATCCAAGAAGCAGAGCATTTGAATACTATCCAAGAGGAGGAGGAGGAGTCATCAGAATCGGAGGATGACGATGATCTGGCAGATAATCAAGAAACATTTCAAAGTGCCACACAGAGTACTACTGTCATTCACAGTACAAATACTGCTATGGACAGTACAAAGGCTGCTAATCGTAAAAGAGGTCGCAAGGGGATTGATGATGCCATTGCGGGAGCTATATTGCATATGGCAGCTTCATCAAGACTCAGGACAGCTGCAATAAGGCAAATTCTTGAGAGGTACACTGTAGCTGATTGTATTAAGGAATTGGATGAGATGCAAGGTGTGGAGGAAGGGGTCTATTTTGCTGCTCTGGATTTGTTCGACAACCCTAATGCAAGGGAGATCTTCTTGTCTCTCAAGGGTAACAAGCGCATGATTTGGTTGCGTGGCAAGTGTTCTGCTCATCTAATATCATAGGTTAAATAGAAGAATTATTTGTATTTGTGCAGTCTGACTTGGCAGTAAAACCAGCTTCTTTCTTTTAACTTGTGCATATACTTAAGCCTAGCTTTGTTTTGAAAAATATAAATTTGTAGTTTGAAGTGTCTTTTCAGAGTGCTATAATTTTCCAGACCAGCAGACATATCCAGCAACACTTTGGCACTTCCAATCATCGAGCTAAACCAGCATATCTGCATAAACAAAACTAACCATATTCTGATTAATCTTTTCAGAACAACAGAGCATATAGCCGGCAACAGTCAAACCCCAGACTTTTATTTTCTTCTATAGTGATCTATGAATTATATGTTACATTCATTTGAGAACAAGCAATCCAGTGCAATTTTAAACAAGCACATCATCAAATTTTTCGAGGACTCTTAATTGGAAATCAGTATCATCGTTTTGAATATTTTGTTTCTTGCACTACAAAATCGACACCCGGGTTCTTGGCTACTAGCCTCAATGGACACATATTTAGGATATGAGTATGTGGGTAATGTTATTTTTGTAGAGTATTTCATTAGATTAGTTAATATTTGAGGTTTCTCTTTCACTGGCTTGCAGATTGATGTGTATGTGGAGAAGCATGTATGAGGCTCACCAATACACATAGTTAGGCAGCTCAAATACCTCAACACTATCCCATCTACTGAACCGACATCAGAGATTCATAGGTAATCAACTCTCCAGCTGGAACTTGAAGTTCAGCAATGGCACCAGTCCTTCTGCAACATAGTCAAGGCCCATAGGGATTATATACAGTCAAACCCCAGACAGCATACCTGTTGTCGCCATGTGGGTCAGCAGAGTTGATGGGGGTTTCCATGTGGGTTTCGCTTCAAACCTACGGATGACGAACTGGTTCGCTACTATCTTCAACGCAAGCTGGACAATACTTTACCCGCCAATGCGGTGGTGAAAACCCTTGACAGTTTTTACAGTGATGATCCGTGGAGAATCTTTAACAAAGACTTGAAGGGATACTTTTAAGTGTTCACTAGGTTGAACACAGAGTAAACGTAAAATTGAAAGAAAGGCTGGTTGTGGGACTTGGAAAGGCCAGAGTAGAAAATTTCGTGATTCTCAGGATAATGTCGTTTATGTCAAGAAAGAATTTGTCTTTGAAGAATACAATAAGAAAAAGAAAGATTCGAGAACTGACCAAAATGAGAATGGGCATTGGATTATGGTGGAGTACTCATTTAAAGATGAAGGGGAAAGTAAACTAATTAAAATTGTTATATTTTCTGGGTTTCAAGGTTCGTTTGTTTGATCTGATATATTAATTTTCGTTCTGTTAAAATTGCAGTTCAATGGTGATTATGTATTGTGTAGAATCTTCAACAAGCATGCTAGAGGTTCTGAAACAGAGAAGCTGTTTCAGATCTTGAAAAGAGGAGAAAATCTTCTTGGGACGACGACGGACAAGAAAAGTTGGCTCATCTAACCCATAAAAATAATAAATTTGATGAGCTTATAATTTTAACTAGATTAAAAAAAAATATTTAATATATTTTTTATGTAGCCATCATTGGAATAATATTTTTAGCCACTATTGTAATAGAAAAAATTAGACATAAATTAGACATTATTTTTTAGTGTTCACACATATTTAAAGTCTTATAAATAACATTTATTTCATTCACTTCAAACTGCACAAGTGAAAAATATAAGAGAGAAAAAAATGTTTCAAGTAGCTTTTACTTTTGGAAAATTATTTTCTAGTTTTTTAGCGTAATCATCTAAAGAGTAAAAAATTTGCTAAAGATGTATTTAGATATTTTCTCTATTATTGGTGATCTCAAGTAGTCAAGTGTGGATTACTTAAGAAGTTGTTGTACTTGATTTTTTTGAATTAGTGAATTTTATTTCGGAGCTTGTCTCGTAATTTTTTCTCTATATTGAAGGATTTTCACGATGAATCTTGTGTCTCTTATTCTTGTGGTTATTCTTTGCTTTTTACTATTGTGCATTGATTTACATAATTAACTATTGACTAAGATCTCAACAAGCCGTATCAAAGTTTAGTTCTTTGGGTGTAGAATTAATTGTATAAATTAGAATGAAAAAATTCACATGCACTATGATTAAATTATCGACTTTGAATGATTTAATTTAGAAGTCAAAGATGGATGACATTTTCTATTGTAAGGACCTGTATGATCCTATAAAATTAGAATTTACTAAGCCAATTGAAAAATCAAACGATGATTGAGAGAAAATGCACAAATAACTATCGGTACTATTCGACAATAGATAGATAATAATGTCTATCATCATATAAGCAAAGAAGTTGATGTGCAAACATTATAAAAAAATTTAGAAACCATGTATGAGAGGAAAAATGATCAGAATAAAGCTTTTTTCATTAAAAAGCTTGTTATTTCGTTCAGCTAAGGGATTGACGATCAATTGCAGAACATTTGAGTGAATGTCAAGAATTAGTAAATCAATTGAGCATCATGAAGATAACCCTAGATGATGAATTGTAGATATTATTGCTCTTGAGTTTCTTGCCAGATAGTTGGGAGACATTGGTGGTATCTCTTATAACTCTGCTTCAAGCGGTGTTTTATCATCGGTAAATGACAGTATTTACAATGAGAAGACTAGAATAAAGGATATAGCCATTGATACTTCACAGTCTCTTGTTACAACCACAGAGAGCAGAGGTAGAAGTAAAAGTAGAGGTCCTAAAGGATGTTATAAATTTAGAGGCAAGTCACAATCGAAAATTAAATTCAGCTGTTATCATTGCGACAAGGAATGATAAAAAGAGGGGTATATAAAAAGAAACTGCAAAGTTTAAAAAAGGGAACAAAATAACGAGAAAAATCAAAAGAAGATGGATGATCAAAATACCATTGCAACTGTTGTTGATGATAATGAAGAGATGGTTGTACTCTCTATTGTTGAGGAGCATGACAAGATTACTGATTCTGACATGGAGTGAATTGTTGATTCAGCAGCATCATACCATGCTACACCAAGGAGAGACATCTTTACTATATACAAAGCAGGTAATTTTGGCAGAGCAAAGATGGATAATACCAGTTATACAAATATAATGGGTATTGATGATGTTTGTATTAAGACAAATGTTGGTTACACGTTGACTTTGAAGAATAAACAACATATGCTAGATTTACGCCTGAATTTGATTTTTACTCATGTCCTGGATCTAGATGGTTATTACAATATCTTTGGTGATAAAAAGTGAAAACTCACCAAAGGCTCAATTATGGTTGCTAAAGGTAGATTGTGCTATACACTCTATAAGACTCAAGTAAAGATGATCAAAGATGCACTAAATGCAGTTAAAGATGATCCTTCACCAGACTTATGGCATAAGAGGCAAGCTCATATGAGTGGAAAATGGTTACAAATTTTGGCAAAGAAGCCTATCATTCCCTCTGCCAAAGGTATAAGTCTAAACCCTTGTGATAATTTTTATATGGCTAGCAATAAAGAGTTTCTTTTAGTAGTTCACATGAACGAAAAAATAATATACTTGAGTTAGTTTACTTTGATGTATGTGGCCCTGTTGATGTAGAAACTTTAGGAGGTAGTAGATATTTTGTTACTTTTATTTATGATGCTTCACGAAAGGTTTGAGTATTTGTTCTAAAAATAAAAGATTAGGTTCTTCAGGGCTTTAAGCACTTCCATGCAATGGTGGAAATGAAGAAGGGAACATCCTTAAAGTGTCTTCACAATGACGATTGAGGTGAATACACTTCAAAGGAGTTTGAAAATTACTGTTTAGAATATAAAATCAGACATGAGAAGACCGTTCCTAGTACTCCACAACATAATGATGTAGCTGAAAGAACAAATAGAACTATCTTAGAGAAAGTCAGATCCATGCTGAAAATGGCTAAACTTCCTAAGCCATTTTGGGGTGAAGCACTCTACATTATCTGCTACTTGATGAATCTCTCTCCATAAGCTCCTTTGAATTTTGATGTACTTGAGAGAGTATGGTCTGGAAAAGATGTTGCTTACTCTTACTTGAAGGTATTTGAATGTAAGGCTTTTATCCATAAACCTAAGAAGCTGAGATAAAAACTTAATAATAGAGCTATTCCATGTATTTTTTTGGGCTATGGAGATACAGAATTTGGATACAAGATATGGGATCCAGTGAAGAAGAAAATCATCGTGTTCAGAGATGTAATCTTCCATGAACATAAGACATTGTTGAACTCTAAGCCATCAGAGAAAATTACAAGTAGTGATGATATTTCTCTTCCTGTATTAATTTCTTCTTCAATAAAAAATATCACAGATGAAGGAGAGTTGCTTAAAGAACATGAGATTGATGACATGCCAGTACCAGTTGATGTTAATGATGATACTGAACAGGAGGAACAACGATTTCTTCCTCAGACTATAGAAGAACCTCATGTCAGAAGATCAATTAGAGCACATCATCCATCTACCAGATATCTTAGTTCTGAGTATGTAATAGTTAATAAAGAGGGGGAGTTAGAAAACTTCTAGAAAGTTCAGAATCATAAAGAGAAGACTCAGTGGATAAAAGTAATACATGAGCAGATGATTTCTTTGAAAAAGAATAATACTTATGAGCTTGTTTCACTTCCAGAAGGTAGAAAAGCCTTGAAGAATAAATGAGTGTACAAGGTTAAGATGGATGGAAAGAAGCTAGTAAAATATAAAGCTCATTTGGTAGTAAAGGGTTTCAATAAGAAGAAAGGGATTGATTTCGATGAGATATTTTCTCCTGTTGTTAAGATGAGCTCTATTCGAGTGATTCTTGGTTTGATTGCTAGCTTGGATCTTGAGCTTGAGCAGTTAAATTTGAAAACTGCATTCATTCATAGTGATTTGGAGGAAGAAATCTATATAGAGCAACCGAAGGGATTTAAAGTAAAAAAGAAAGAACACATGGTTTGCAGATTGAAGAAGAGTCTGTATGGGTTGAAACAGACTTTAAGACAATAGTATAAGAAATTTGACTCTTTCATGGTAAGTCATGGCTATATCAAAGCAAAAGCAGATCATTGTGTATATTTCAAGACATTTTCATATGGTAAATTTGTCATTCTTTTGCTCTGTGTGGATGATATATTGATAGTAAGATAAGATGCTGCAATAATTAGTGGTTTGAAAAAGGAGTTATTTGGCTCCTTTGATATGAAGGATTTGAGATAAGCATAATAAATTTTAGGCATACAGATTACTAGTGACAAGAAAGCTAAGAAGTTGTAGCTGTCACAAGAGAAGTATGTTGAGCATGTTCTAAGCATATTTAATATGAAGAATGCTAAGCCAGTTAGCATACCTCTTGCTAATCACTTTGCACTTAGCAAGAAATCTTGACTTTCTATACAAAAGAAAAAAAAAAGAAATGGTGACTATTCCTTACTCCTCTACAGTTGGGAGTTTAATATATGCTATGGTTTGCACTCGACTAAATATTGCTTATGTTGTTAGTTTGGTCAGCAGGTTTCTTTCAAATCCTGGTAAAGATTATTGGAAGGTAGTCAAATGGATTCTCGGATATTTGAGAGGTACTTCTAAGATGTGCTTATGCTTTGGAGGCTCAAAACTAGTTCTAGAAGGATTCACAGATGTAGATATGACAGACAACCTTGATGGCAAGAAGTCGGCATCAGGGTATGTATTTACTTTTGCAGGAGAAGCTGTATCATGGCAGTCCAAGTTGTAAAAATGTATTGCTTTATCGACAACTAAAGCAGAGTATACAACTATGATTGAAGTAAGTAAAGAGATGCTTTAGTTGAAGAGGTTTCTAGAATAGTTGAGTTTGAAGCAAGATGAGTATGTGATGAATTGTGATAGTCAAAGTGCTCTAAATTTGAGCATGAATGCCACATACCATGGTCGAACGAAGTATATTGATGTGAGATACCATTGGATTCATGAAGTGGTGAGTAATCAAGAGATATTATTGAAGAAGATTCATAATGATAAAAATCCAGCTGACATGTTAACCAAAGTGATGACTCGTGACAAACATCAGTTCTGCACCAAGATGGTGGAACTGAGTGGTAATTGAGTAATAGATGTGTGAACATTTCCCCATGGGTTGGAAGGAGAGATTGTTGGCTCAACCAACCCATAAAAATAATGGGTTTGGTGAGTTTATGATGTTGACTAGATTAAAAAGAAAAAAAATATTTAACACAATTTTTTTATGTAGCCATCATTGGAATATTATTTTTAGCCACCATTATAATAGTAAAACTTAAGCATAAGTTAGGCACCATTTTTGGGTGTTCACACATATTTGAAAGCCTATAAATAGCCTTCATTTCATTCACTTCAAAGTGCACAAATGAAAAATACAAGAGAGAAGAAATAAGAGAGAAAAAAAGAAATAAGAGAGAAAAAAAAAGATTTCAAGTAGTTTTTACTTTTGAAGAATTATTCTCTAGTTTTTTGGTGTGATCATCTAAAGAATGAAAAATTTGCTAAAGAGGTATTTAGATATTTTTTTCATTATTGGTGATCTCAAATAGTCAAGTGTAGATTACTTGAGAAGTTATTATACTTGATTTCTTTGAATTAGTGAATTTGATTTTGAAACTTGTCCCGTGATTTTTCCTTTATATTGGAGGATTTTGACGTTAAATCTTATGTCTCTTATTCTTGTAATTATTCTTTACTTTTTACTATTGTGCATTGATTTACACAATTAATTATTGACTAAGATCCTAATAAATGGTATCAGAAATTGTTGGCCCATCCAACCCATAAAAATAATGGGTTTGGTGAGTTTACAATGTTGACTAGATTAAAAAGAAAAAAAATATTTAACACATTTTTTTTATGTATCCATCGTTGGAATAGTATTTTTTTCTCTCTTGTATTTTTCACTTGTGCACTTTAAAGTGAATGAGATGAAGGCTATTTATAGGCTTTCAAATATATGTGAATACCCAAAAATGGTGCCTAACTTATGCCTAATTTTTACTATTACTATAAGAGAAAAAAAAAGATTTTAAGTAGTTTTTACTTTTGAAGAATTATTCTCTAGTTTTTTTGGTGTGATCATCCAAAGAGTAAAAAAATTTGCTAAAGAGATATTTAGATATTTTCTCCATTATTAGTGATCTCAAGTAGTCAAGTGTGGATTACTTGAGAAGTTGTACTTGGTTTTTTGAATTAGTGAATTTTATTTTGGAGTTTGTCCCGTAATTTTTTCCTCTACCTTGAAGAGTTTTTCACAGTAAATTTTGTGTCTTTTATTCTTGTGGTTATTATTTACTTTTTACTATTGTGCATTGATTTACATAATTAATTATTGACTAAGATTCCAACAAAAAATGATTAGAATTCAAAGAAGAAGACTTGACTTATGATTGCAGAGGAAGCTCCAATGGCAAAATATCAACTACCTCCATTGACTGAATCTTAAATTTCACCAGAAGAATTGAATTCCAATCTTTTGTTATTCTGTCCATCAGAATTCTTTGAAGAGCAACCTCCTCTGTGGCCTGAATTTGCACGTTATAATAATGTTTTAACCTCACTTTTCTCAGATGTCGATGTTGCTAGAGCTGCCCTTGATGCAGAGCTTGATAAGTTTTTGATAGAGTTTTAGACTAATTCAATTTCTGTAGCATTGAACCAATTTTCTAATGTTTCTATGTTATGCTTAATTAAATCTAATTAATTCTTCTGGGTTATTTTTATTTGCTTTACGTTGAAAATAAATTAGTCAGGTGATATGCCAAATTTAAGCAAGTTGTATTTTCTTTCAGGATAATTATACACACTCTGCAATGAGTATGAAAATTTCTTCCTATTAGTCAATCCACATTCAGAAGCAAGCCATCATTTCTAGGAGCAAGAAAATTGACTCTGAGTGCAGCATGGGCTGCAATTCTTAGTGGTATTCAAACAAAACATTTTCTATAATCTTTAGCAAATATATGTGTGAAAAAGAACTACTAGATATGAATCAGAGAAAATTGAAATTGTAAATAACATGGTTTTTTATAGTGAAAAGTGAAGACAACATATTTCTCCAAAATTGAATATTGCTTTTAGTATAGAAAAATTATTACAAAGATAGCTTGGTTTTGATGTTCATACTTTCTTGGAATTCAAATTCATCAAACTGATGATGGGATTTTTGGTTCAGAAGAAAAGTGTGTTGTTGATATTTTGAAGAAGTTTAAATTGAACACTAAGCAGGTGGCTACACCTCTAGTTTAGAATGAGAAATTATCCAAAAATGAAGGTGACAAGCTTGAGACTCTTTCCGTGTATAGGATCTTATGTTTCCAGCAGCATTACTTCCAGATTTATGTACTCCATAAGTAATATTCAGGATTTATGAAGACATAGGCTGGTAGTCACCTCAGTCTATATTTTGACATTTACTGGTTTTGAATCTTCAGTGGACAGAGCTCTGTTGCATAACCATTTAGTTTTGCCGCCAAGTTCGAACTCTCAAGCTCGTCTTCAGGTAAGTTTCCCATCAGATGAAGAAGAAATGGCCTCAAAATTCTGAAGTTACCAAGCATTTGAAATTCATCAATCATTATATTTAACTTCCAATAAAATGCTTTCTATTTCAGCATTTTGAATTTCTCTATTTGACATTTACAATTAGTAATCATCTGTGGCCTCAAATAAATGGAGACCTGTTAAATGTGGTGCGTCTGGTAAATTTGGGCATAATAGCAGGTTTTGTAATAGTGGAAAAGAAAGACAAGTGTGACATTGTGCCTTTTCCACTCAATTCTTATTATTCTCCTTCAACTGAAGAGAAACATTTTTGGAAAACGAAATTATTCTGTCATTGACATGTTGCTTTCCTGAAAATACTAGGCCTGCTTGTTAGGTGTTTTGTCATATTGCTGGTATATATATATATGGCCTGTCTGCCTATTTTTGCAAGTGCAGAAATTGGCTATAGTTGTGATGGTTGCAGAAGATAGGTAGCTTAGAGTAGCTTTGTTTTGTTTTTGTTTTGGTACGTGGGTGAATTGGGATGAGATTTGGTATATGGTTGTATTTTTACATTCATTTGGCAATAATATCAGACATTTGTTGACCAAAAAAATATATATGTAGAACAATTAGCAATTTGAGAGGAATATGACCATGCATGCAGTGGATGAAAATGAAAATTTTCCATCCACATTAGTCCATCTTGACTTTGATTTTGTTTCTTTCCTAATATACAAGAGTCCAAGTAAGCTTTTTCCTTTTTTTTCCCTCCACTTAATCACAACAAAACAAAAAATCCAAATTCAAGAAGTAACTCATGCTTTAAAAATCTAATAACGACAGAAACTTTATACTTCAGAAGCAAAACAAAAAATTTCAAATGCATTCACAAATATTTCTTATAACAGAACAACACTAGTATTGTAAAACCCCAATGCAAAACTTTAGCTCCATGGCACACCAAGGTGTAGCTCCAAGCTCAAACTTCTACACAAGTCTTACCAATTCCCTTTCCATGTGCCGTCTAGTTCATCATTGTTGCCGATAATGACACAATTTTTCCAGCAAATAGAACCTAGGAGGTTCCTGCAACACTTTTCCAATTCTCCATGGTTCAATCCAGCTACACAATGATGCCTATCTATTTACAGAATACCAATTTCAAATACTCTTTCAGCCAAAATCTAGATCGCTTCTCAGAGTAATAACCTCTTCACATCATTTTCCTGACTAGAATTTTTTGCTTGGTTGTACACAGACTCAAATGCATGCATACAAACACTTGAAAATCCTACTACTGCCTGAAAGACGTGTGGGAATCCCAGTTGCAGATTGTTTAGTGTCATTGCTCTTGTTATGCATATTAATTTTTCATGCTTGGACTTCTCTTCCTCTGCCTTAGATCTCAAGATCTCCACTTTAGCTCACTTTTTGCCTACCGGGTCCTTGCTTCTTGTGCTTCCACAAGTTTCTGGCATTGAGTATGGACCATACTTGCTCTCTAGTGATCTAAGCTCGGATACCTTCTTCTCAAACTCCTTGAATGTTGATTCTGACTTCTTCTTTTGCTTGTGTTCCTCTGCTTGTTGAACTACAATGGCATGAATAACTGTTAAGAAGCTCTTAATTCCTTTGGATGCTACTTTGTCTGGAACTTGATCAACTGCATGGTGCCATTCTTCGCGAAGTGCGTAAATTCGAGATTCTTGATTGGTTCTGGAATGGGGTTTTATTGAACTGAAAAAGACTAAGCCGAAGCCAACCCGTGAGGGATTGAATATAATCCCTATGGGCCTTGACTATGTTGCAGAAGGACTGGTGCCATTGCTGAACTTCAAGTTCCAGCTGGAGAGTTGATTGCCTATGAATCTCTGATGTCGGTTCAGTAGATGGGATAGTGTTGAGGTATTTGAGCTGCCTAACTATGTGTATTTGGACTTGGTGAGCCTCATACATGCTTCTCCACATACACATCAATCTGCAAGCCAGTGAAAGAGAAACCTCAAATATTAACTAATCTAATGAAATACTCTACAAAAATAACATTACCCACATACTCATATCCTAAATATGTGTCCATTGAGGCTAGTAGCCAAGCACCCGGGTCTCGATTTTGTAGTGCAAGAAACAAAATATTCAAAACGATGATACTGATTTCCAATTAAGAGTCCTCGGAAAATTTGATGATGTGCTTGTTTAAAATTGTACTGGATTGCTTGTTCTCAAATGAATGTAAAATATAATTCATAGATCACTATAGAAGAAAATAAAAATTTTGCAGGGGCTGCGGACTGCTAAATATATACTCTACATGCAACTACACCATAGCCAAAGAAAATCAAGCCAGTAAAAAAGCAGTCAAAAGCAATCTTCTGTACCGTAATTTATACAACAGAGAAAACAATCTTTTGTCTCTTAAAAATCCAAAGTTGACTTTCTCTCCCAGATTTTACCTAAAAGCAGCCCGGTGTACGAATGCTCCCGTAATGAGTGGGTTCTGGAGAAGGGTTGGACCCATTGGATCTTTGTACGCAGCTTTCCCTTGCAATTAATTGCAAGAGGCCGTTTCCACGACTCGAACCCGTGATCTTAGGTCACACGGCGACAACACTTACCGTTGCACCAAGGTCTCCCCAAATTTTACCTAAATAACCGTTAAATACACTAATACCTGAAAGGTACTGTTCTTAATGCCCTCCAAGGCCCCATCTCAAAAAATAAATAGAACCCCACAGAAGAAAAGTGATGCCTTGGCAAAACAACCTTGATAGGCCCCCTTCTTTATTTCATAAAACTCAAATACAAATATCAAATGTCTACTAGTTTTGCACCGCGAGATATATATAGCTGTAAGTGATGCCTTCCAAACGATAGATCCAAAATGAAGTAATGTCAAAAAACAAAAAATCGAATTGAATTAGACCATATCAGCCTGAATATAACCATTATATGGTATGAATAGGCTAAAAATCTTATATTTCATTAATACTGTGGAGGGTATTAATGGTTCATGAGTCCTAAAATTTAAGTACCCTTTTGGACTATCCCTAGGATAGGAAAATGAAATATAAAAAGGGTCACGTGAAGAGCTTGAATTGTTACTAGTGGATCTTAGCTTGTCATTAAGTGTTCAAGGTGTTATGGAAAAGACAGTACAAGAAAATGGTAGGAAACAAAAGAAAAAGAAAACTAACCCTTTTAAAAGCTCAAGAAGTTGAGGATAGAGCTCTGTTTCTCTTAGTTTGATCATTTCAGTAGAAGTAGTTTCAATGGCTTGTGTAGCTACCATCATTTGTGATTCTAATTTCTCCACTTCTTTCTTTGTCTTCTCAGTCTTTACATAATCAGATCTCTTCATCTCTAGTTTTCTTAGCAATGCCACTTTCTTCTCATGCTCGATCTTTATACTCTCAGCACTCTAATTAACAAAAACCACAAAAATAAATCAATAATATTCAAATTAACCACATTAAAAAACATGTAGTTTATATCATCATCAAGTTCAAGATTGATAAGGACAAGCCAAGAACCACTTTTTTTTTTACTCTTTTTGACCTATTTTACCCATTAAAATATCGTTAGTGATATAAAATGGTGGATTAATAATTAATTAGTGCTGTAATTAATAGTAATTAATATCTACCTTGACCTCCTGGAAGCATACAGTCTCTCTACTGTTGAGCAATGGCTAATAATTCCCGCATTACTGGCCACTATTTCATTGCCCATTTTCCCAAATCCATTCATTTTAGGACTTGAAGCCCATGTCCATAATGATGGATTAGTCAAATTGCAGCCATTATCATAAACTTTTCCTGCAATTAATTACAAGCGAACAAATTCTAAGTTGAAAATTTGAAAAGAGAAGTTTCTTGAGTTTTCTCAGCAACCAAACAGAGCACAACCAATTAAAAATCCAAGAATAGCATTTTACCTCCTTTACAAAAGTTAGGATTTGAAACTTCTAAAAGTAAAGAAAGTTGAGCACCAGCATCAGCAGACTTTAGAAAATATTCATCAACTTCTTTCACAATCTCTACAAGATCTTTACTATTTCTTGAAACCACCATAGCAAGCTCACTTTTACTCCCACTACCAGTCTCCTTTGAAAACCCACTCATTACAAACAGCGGCGCTGTAAGGCTTGCCGCCGTTCCTGTCGCCGTGACTGCCACTTTAGACTCTGTAGTATTGGTCACGTCTTCCCACTCCTCAGCAACTGACCTTGATGTTGAAGTTGGTGGCGGACCAAAAGGATCCCAGAAATCCCAGCTAGATGACTGAAGCGGAGGAGGAGGCGGAGATGGTGGCGGAGGTGGAACTGGAGCTGGGGAAGCAGTAATGGAAGTCCATGCTTCCGAACTGGGGCTCATTGGTGGAGGAGTTGGAGGTGCAGGAGGTAAAGGTGGTGGAGATGGTAAAACAGGTGGGAGATGGTGGTGCTGGTGCTGGTGGAGATTAGCTTCAGTGTTGGAGAACTGGAGAAGAGCTGATCCAGTAGCACGAAGTGAACGAAGGTACATTGTATGAGAAGCAAAGACAGCTTGTCTAGCATTAACTAATTGTTTCATGTACCTCTTTCTTGCTTTGCATCTTGAAACCATTTCTTCTCTTTCAAATCTCGAACAACAGCAGCCCTTTTCTTGATTTTTCTTCTGTTTCTCTAGCAGATCAGTGCAATGTAATTCTTGATTTGGAGTTCTCAAAGCTGCAGGGAAAGTGAAAGAAAACAAAATGCTTTTACAAAGGTAGAACAGAGTTTGTTTGTTTTTTTCTTTTATTTTCTTTTTGTGGGTTCTGTGAATTTCAGTTGTGAGAAATAGAAAAATCTTTACTTCGGTAAAAGTTCTGTTTCTTTGGGTTCTTTAGCTTTGATTATCAATGGAAGATATTTCATGGTTACACTCTGTCAAAGCTTTGATCAATGGAGGATCTTTCATGGCTACACTATCTAAGCTTTTTTCTTTTTCTTGCCACTCAATTTCTGCTGGTGGCGGCGGGCGGAGAAGATCCAGAGTTAGAGGGAGCAGAGAAATTATCTTAACAGTTTCATCTACCTGTTTAATAAATTTAGAGTATGTGAACTGAACAAATTTTTGCCTCTGCCGTGTATTTTTTTTTATAATAAGCAATGTTTTCAGAATCGGACCGGAGATCGGACCGCATTTCGATTGGATCACTGATTTTATTGGTTGGACCGGTTCAACCGAATTTTTGACTTTTTTTATAACCGGCACTATTACGCATAAAAATATTAAAAATTCTAAAAGGGAGACCAATTTGTATAATATAAAATTAAGAATAAACTAAATTATATTATAAAACTATGTCATGATAACATATAAATCATATAATTAAGTAAAAAACTAAATACTTAACGTCTTAAACATTAATATTAAGATCAATATCATCTAAATTAACACCGAAATTTTCATCTTGCTCAATGTCATCATCTTCTTCTTCTCCAACTTGAATTGGATTCTCCTCTTGATCTAAAAATTAGTGCAATCAATTAAATAATGCATACTAATATATGTTTTACACAAATTAATTTTTAACTATTAGTATTAGTATGCATTAATTTGTGTAAAACATATATTAGTATGCATTATTTAATTGATTGCATAAATTTTTAGGAAACATAGGAGTCTTCTCTGGGTATTAAAAATTTAAAACAAACCTAATTAATTTTAGAATAAAAATTCAAACCGGTCCGGTCCGGTTCACCGGTTTTATCCGGTTTCACTGTCCAACCCGGTTTTCATTCTATATCCGGATTAATTTACAAATCGGACAGGACAAGCAGCCGATTTTCAATTTTTCCAGTCCGACCGGCCGGTCCGGTCCGGTTTTAACAACACTGATAATAAGTGATCCATTCCAAAACAGCGCAGAGCACACTGGAAATTATATTAAATTGGTGGGCCACCTGCAAAGCTGAGGTGTACAGTGAGTGTTTGGCAATTATGCCAAATGGGGAAAATAAAATAAAAAATAAAAAAGAAAAGGACTGGACGTGAAGGATTTTTTAGTAATTTGATGCTTCCAACGGTCCAAAAAGATAATAATATATGGCAAACCGTTTAAAAAACAAGATAGGCTTGCATTGCTAATAGGATCATTGGTAATTTGTAAGGTTGTAATAAGAGGCTAAATGTGAGTTAAAAAAAAAATAAATAAGAGGCTAAATATTAATTAACTGATTTTACCATTTGCTTTTTTATGATTTATTATGGCATGCTATTATGTAATACGGTTTGATTTTTATTTATTTTTATTTTTATAAATTTTTTTGATAATTTTATTATTTAAAAATTATAATTTTTAAACTATCAATTTAGTAATTTTTTTTGTATTTTTATAATTTTATCTTTTAATAATACAACATCAGCAACAACAACAACAAAGCTTTAATTACAAGTCAATTGGAGTCGGCTATATGTATTCTTCTTTTCCACTCAATACGATTTAAAGTTATCTCTTCTGGTAGATGTAACATCCTAATATCATTTTGGACCACTTTTGACCAAGTCAGTTTAGGCCTACCTCTGCCTCTCTTAACTATATCTACTCTAACTTGTTCGGTTTTTCTAACTGGCGCATCGCTAGGTCTTCGTTTCACATGGCCAAACCACCTCAATATATGCTCTCTTATCTTATTCTCAATAGGTGCTACCCCCACTTTTTCTCTAATGCACTCATTGCGAATTCTATCCATCCTAGTATGACCACACATCCATCTTATCATTCTCATTTCCGCAACATGCATTTTACTCATATGTTGTCATTTTACATATTAAAATCTTAAAAATATTATTAAATTAAATAAAAATATTTTTACTTAATTATATTATAATATGTCATCTTTTTAAATACGATAAATATTATATCATATAATATTATACATTATGAAATCACACTATTAATTATCTGTCAATATTAAATTTATTGACAGCCTTCAAGGATAAAAAAAAATAGATAACATAATTATAAATAAATGATAGAAGCACACCTACATTTCTTTTTTTTCAATCTCTCTGTGGAAAGTAGGTTTATTTACATGAAATTCATTAATTCATTGATTAATAATATTAATCACTGAATTATGATTAAAAAATCACCAAATAAAACTAAAGAAAATAAAGATCATTTTAAAAATAGTTTCATAATTTAAATATCATCAATATTAAATTTTGGCGATGTTATACTGAATAACATAATTTTTTTAACTTTTTTAAATATCCCTTTTTATTATACCTTTAATATATTAAATAATAAATATATATGATTGAAAATAAAATATACTTTTAGTATATTAATAAATACATGTATTTTTGAAACTAAAAATTGAAAAAAATATGCATATTTTTAAAATAGAACAGAAAAGTATGTATTTTTGAAAATATTTTTTATGATTTTTTGAAGAAATCTCATTTTTATGGCAGACATTTCGGTTATAATTTTTATTTTACAAAATTAATTAAAATGTATTTTAGAGCATTTTAAAATATATATCATAGTCAATAATTATTTAATATTTATATACATTTATTAGAATATACTATTACTATATAAATATTTTTCCTTTTGTTGATCTTCAAGCATATGGAAAAAGATATGAAGAAAAACAATTAGATATATATGGACCACACGAACTTAGACTGCTTTTGGAATTAATTCGAATTAAGGTAGTTTGATAATATGCAAAAAAAAAAATATATATATATATTTTAAAAGCTCGAACCTTGGAAATATGTTTTTGTAAAGTTCGAACCCCTGACCTCTCCTATTGAGAGTAACATCAGGTGGCTAGTTGAGTATGCAAATATATATATATTTCGGAGAGTGTGTGGAATTGAGGGAATTAAATCTATTTTATTCAATTAATATACCAACATATTTTGTTCTTATTTTTTTTATATTGATTAGAGTTGTGTGGAATGTTAAAATGAAAATATTTAGTAATAATAAATATGCCTAAATTTAAATTTTAAATTACTATATCATACAATGTGTATATATACACACACACACAATAAAATTCAATTTTAAGAGTTTAGAAAATTTTTTGTATATGTATTCAAATAACTCATTCAAAAGTTAAATTTGTAAGAAACTACCTGTCAATTTTTTTTACATGATCATATTTATGTAGACTCCAATTAAGATTTTATACAAATAGATATATAAATATTTTTTTGTTATATTTTAATTGGAGTCTACAAAATCTAAAAATTTTTATAAATAACTAATTCTAAAATTTAGAGATTTTTAGAATTATTTACCCATCATATTTATATTGTATATTCATATTAAAAGCACTAAATTTAATGTTTTTAATTAACAATATTTTTCTTAACGGTAGCCGGTGTTAAAATTTTTAATTATTATGAATTGAGAGAGGTTGAAAATTAAAAGAGAGTATATATTGAGATTATGATATATATATATATATATATAAAAGGCACTATCATTGCTAAAATGTCTATCACTAAACACTAAGGTGATAGCCCATCGCTATATATTATACTTTATATATATATCTATGAAGTATATATATAATCAATATGTAATTATATATACATATGTAATTATTTTCAATCAATATAGAATTACCCTCAATACTTTTTATCAAATAAAAATTACTTGGATTAGACATTTGGCTAGCTAGAGTTGAACATATCCAGCTCTACGAACCAGGAAAAATAATTCAATCATTTCCCTCTAAAATATTGGATTGACTAGAATTAGACATCCAACTTGAAAAATAAACATGGTCGTCTTGGGTATTTTAGAAGTCCCGAGCAGAAATTAAGATATGGGCTCTAAAAAATAGTGTCGGAGCAAAAATTTTGGATTTGAGGGGCTGCCCAAAAATAAATATTTAGGACTTAAGGGCCTAAAAATAACAATGTAAAACTTGAGGGGCTCAAATTTTATTGTATGATCAACGTTGGACCCAAATTTTATTGTATAATGAATGTTTGAAAAAAATGTAATATTGATGATAGTGGGAATCAATCCCCACACCCTTTGATCATATACAACACGCTAAACCACCACAGCAAATCAAAGTTTTGATACTTCTTACATATATGTATATATATTTATAAATTTGGGGCCCTATCAAAATCAGGGGCCCTGAGCGGTTGCTCATGTTGCTCCCCCCTTGAGCCGGGCCTAAAAAGAAAGAAAGAAATGCAGCAGCTTGGGCTGGACATCTAATATAAATATACTCTAATACAATATTAAAATTTTTTTTATTACTATAAATTGAGAGATATTGATAATTATATAAAAATATTAAGATCACAACACACATATATTAGAATAGGTACTATTAAAACTAAAATATCTAATATTAAACATTTCGATGATAATTTCTCACTATATATTGATCTTTGTATATTTTTTTATTCCCAATTAATATTAGATTACCCTTAACAGTTGTAATAGCAATGCCAAATACACTCTAGGTGTTGCCAAAATGAAATTAATCGATCATAGATGTGAGAAATTGATCTAATAACTTTCTTTTCCCCACTTTTACTTTTTATCTTTTGTCCAGTAGATTTTCATGTGATAGGACCTAAATTTCCACCTAGTATTCCATTATTGTTAACCTTTTATTTTGGACTTTGAAAAAAAGTGAATTAGAATATTAATTTATGGCTTTATATGTTACAAAATAAATATTCGAATTGTAATAACAATTGACAAATTCCTCCTTGACTAATGGTTTTTATTTAAGAAATTCTTGTATGTGATTTTTTTTTTGATAAATTTTGAATGATGGCGCAATTGGCTGCTTCAATCAAATTCAAAATCCTCTCTTAACATTATAATTCATTGAAATATATATATAGCACTATATGCTCCAAAAGAATAATTTTATGAGCTCATTAAACTAAGTAAAACTCTAGGTGTTAGAAAATATTATGTCAACATCATGTAGAGGTGAGCTCTCTTTGCACTGTTTGTAACACATTTGATGAATCTCTTGCACATTTATTTTTCTTTTGTCCTTTTTATTTTTAAACTCAGTTAAATCAAATTTGAATTCAAATTCAAATTACATGATATATAAGCTCGAATTGATATGAGTTCGAACTCGCTCGACTTGAACTTGAACTTGAGCTCAACTATTTTATGTTGAATTGAGCTTGAACTTTTAAAACTTAACTCGGTTGGCTCTATTACAACACTAATGATTGTCAATGGCAGCACTAATAACAACAATAGGAGGTGGGTACCATCAACTCATCACTCTAGAAGAAGTTAAAACCCCTTTGGAATGGTGATTTACAGTATTGCGTTAACAAAAATTACATATCTTTTGGCTTCCCTCACAATATGCATGTTGTTATTTATTGCATTTATGATGGGCTAGCTATTTGTAGGGATGAAAAAAATAGCCCAAATTCGATTATGTGCTTTAAATTAACTGGATTGATCGATTTTAATTTATATATTTACCAATAAAACCGATCAAACCTGATCAAAATTGACCGAACTCGACTGAATAGACCAATAATGATTGATTTTCAAAAATAAAATTTTCTGACCGATTAATGGTGATTGGGTTGATTGATTTCTAAAACCCGACTATCTCGACCGATGCTCATCTCTAACTATTTATGAAAATACTAGTTAAAATTTTTGAGTTTTTAATTTTAATTATTTTAATGATTAATTTTCTAGAGATTAATTGTTGCATGCAAGCGAATATTATTGGATTGTTGCTTTATTTACATTTTTCAATGTTAGTTTTGAATATAACAATTTTGATTTAATATTATATATGATCCATTAATAACGTACACTTTATATTTAGGGTTTTTGATAAAAATTTAAGAAAAATTTAAAAAAAATTCTAAATTTACTATATTTATAAATTATTTATCAAAATACTAAAATTTATAAAATATTTATCAAAATACCAGATTTTTATTAGTTTATGATGAGTTTATAATAAATTTATTATGAGTTTATTATAAGTTTATAAATTTTACATAGTTTATAATGAATTTATTATGAGTTTATAATAAAATGACTAAAATACATCTGATAAAAAAATAAAAATTTTAAAACATATGGTGGAAAATATTATTTTCCCTTACATTTAATATTCTATGTTTGTGGGCTCAAATGATATTATTTTGGGTTCGACAAAAATACAAAAAATATTAAAGAAAATTTTAAATTTATAATATTCTTAAAATATGTTGAAATTTATAATAATTTATGATTAGTTTATTAAAATATCAGATTTGTATTAGTTTATTATAGATTTATTATAAATTTATTATGAGTTTATAATAAAATGATAAAAATATATCTGATAAAAAAATAAAAATTTTATAAAAAATAGTAAAGGGTGTCATTTTTCTATTATTTTAAATTATATTAATACCACATCAACAAAACTATAACAATATTAATAATGCCATTTAAAAAGGGGCCTAAAAAGATTAAAATTACATATTTCTTGTATAATTGAGCCTACAATTTGTATATTAGCTAATGTGCGCCTTTGCTTATATTTAAGGGGGGTAAAGTAGCATCTTGAGTTGAGTACTGTTGAAGATCTCGAAATATAGCATCAAACAGATTATACCGAAACAGATAAAACAAGCCACAACACCAGATTTACTTGGTTCACCTTACACAAAGTAAGGCTACATCCAAGGAGGAGGAGATCCTCAGTCTTTCCACTAAAAAAATAGAATCAATCGTACAGATTACACTGCTTCAAGAAGAAAACAGTTTCTTCTTAAACAGCAATCTCACAGATCTTGAATACACCAAGAACTCACAAGCCTTTCAATAATCTCTTATACATACACCCAAAGAGAGCACTAACAGAAATGCAAGAAAAAGAGAGAAAATAGAGAGCACCAGAAACTGATAGAAGAAAGAACGACAGAAGTCTCTGGAAGACTTTCAATTCTTATCTCTTCCTATATATACCAAAACCCTTATTCAAAACGCACAGCATCAACATTATTTGATAAAGCTTTAGTATGGACAGTGGGCTGGGCTAGTGAATAGGGACACTAAACCCACAAATCTCCACCTTGACTCTAATTCAATAGCAGGAAAAACATTTGGAACTCCTCCTCGGGTAACCACCATATTCAACAGCTCAAGTTTTCATAATTCCAAGCATGCTCAAAGCATCCTGAAACTTTACAACAGAAACACATTTAGTCAAAATATCAGCAGGATTATCAAGTGTAGAAATTTTCTCTACATTAACTACATTTTTAGAGATAACATCTCTTACAAAATGTAATTTTACATCAATGTGCTTTGTTCTCTCGTGGAATACACTATTTTTACTCAAGTGTATAGCACTTTGAGAATCACAATACACACTAACCTTACCTGGTGAGAATCCTAATTCTGTAATAATACCTTTTAACCATATTGCCTCTTTAATTGCTTCTGTCAAGGCAATGTATTCAGCTTCTGTTGTAGAGAAAGCTATAATATGCTGCAAACTGGACTTCCAGCTTACAACATTACCACCAAATGTAAAGCAATAACCAGTAATAGACCTTCTTCTATCTAAATCAGCAGCAAAATGAGAGTCACAGTAACCAACAACATCATATATAGCAGACTGTTTAAACATTAACATGCAGACCTAGACCCCTTTAAGTACCTAGCTAACCATTTTACTGCTTCCCAATGACTCTTGTTAGGATTACTCATGTATCTACTAACTAAGCTCACACCATATGCAACATCAGGCCTAGTACAGACCATTGTATACATCATGCTGCCTACAACATTTTGATATGGAATTTTGTTCATGTAATTAGATTCAGCTAAGGTAAGTGGTTTCTCAGTAGAACTTAATTTGAAATGAGCTCCTATTGGTGTTGACACTACCTTAGCTTTATCCAAACCATAAAAATCAAGAAATTTATCTACATAATCTTTCTGAGTTAATAGTAAAATGCCTTTTTTTCTATCTCTTTCTATGTTCATACCTAAAATTCTTCTAGCAGGACCTAAATCTTTCATTTCAAATTCCTTACTAAGTTTGAATTTTAGGTTATTTATTTCTTCCATGCTTTTACATGCAATCAACATATCATCAACATATAATAGCAAATAGATGAATATTCCACTAGACATCTCAGAAAAATACACACATGGATCATATTCACTTCTCTTAAATCTATTACTGACCATGAACTCATCAAATCTTTTATACCACTGCCTAGGAGCCTGTTTAAGACCATATAAAGATTTCTTTAACAAACAGACATAATTTTCTTTTCCAGACTCAATAAAACCATGTGGCTGTGTCATATACAGCTCTTCTTCAAGATTACCATGAAGAAAGGCTTTCTTGACATCAAGTTGTTCAAGTTCCATGTTTAACAAGGCAGTTATAGACAATATAATCCTAATAGAAACATGCTTAACCACAGGAGAAAAAATTTCATGAAAATCTATACCCTCAATTTGAGAGAAACCCTTTGCAACAACCCTGGCTTTAAACCTTTCTTTTTCAATGCCAGGTATTGCAGGTTTCCTCTTAAAAATCTATTTACACCCAATTATTTTCTTACCTGAGGGTTTTGGCACCAGTACCCAGGTGTCATTTTTCCTTAATGAAGACATTTCTTCCTTCATTGCTAACTTCCAATGTTTCCAATAACAACTATTCTTGGCTTCCTCATAATTCATAGGATCTCCATTTTCAATAGATGCTGCAGAAACTAGGGCAAATGATGTTAATTCAGAGTTAATAGTATTAAAAGAATAATCAGCAAACCTTGATGGTCTTCTGATTTCCCTTCTTTGCCTGTCCCTGGTTAGCATATAATCAGTGGGAATTTGTTCTTCAGGTTCTGTTTCCTGATCAGAACCTTCTGCCAATTCCTGAATTCCTTCAATATCTGCAACTGGAACATTTATTTGAGGTGGTATCTGATCAGATTTTTCATATCTGTCAAGCTCCACCTCAAACATAGACAGGTCTGATTGTAATTCAGACTTAGATACCTGCAAGTCAGACTTGGCAAACTCATATTCATTAAAAATAACATCTCTACTTACAAGTACCTTGTTATCATTTGGAGACCATACTTTATAACCTTTAATACCACTAGGATAGCCAATGAAATAACATTTTTGAGCCCTAGGATCTAGCTTACTCTGCCTTTTATGTATGTATGCAGCACACCCAAATATCCTAAGATGAGAATAAGTGATAGGTTTATCATTCCATAATTCATTAGGACATTTAAACTTAATGGCAGAACTAGGTGTCCTATTAATCAAATAGCATGTTGTACTAGCAGCTTCAGCCCAAAAATTATTACTCAAACCAGACTCAAACAGTATACATCTAACCTTATTGAGTATAGTTCTATTGTACCTTTCTGCTACACCATTCTGTTGTGGTGTGTAGGTACAAGTTCTATGTCTCATAATACCATTTTTTGCACAGAAATTTTCAAACTGATTGTTCACAAACTCAAGACCATTATCAGTTCTCATTTTGATTTTCAACTAAAGTTTTCCATTCACAAAACTTATTAAAAACATCACTTTTATTTTTAAGAAAATAAATCCAAATTTTTCTAGAATAATCATCAATAAAAGTGACAAAGTATTGTGATGCAGATAAGGACATAGGTATATGAGAAGACCCCCATAAGTCACTGTGCAAATAATCCAAACAATTATGAGATATATGTAAGGCAGATTTAAAGCTATGTCTATGAGCTTTGCCTATAATACAGCTTTCACATGAGTTTGGTTTCACAAATTCAGTCATGTCAAGATTTCCCCTTTTGTACAGCATCTCAAGCCCTTTGAGACCAATGTGTCCCAATCTCCTATGCCACAGAGATGTGGACTGACTAGAGGAAACAACACTCTCAACTTCTCCAGTTATAATGGACCCAACCAAATGATACAATCTGTGTATCCTATGACCCTTAAGTACACATCTATTACCCTTGTATACATTCAGTACACCATCTCTGGTAATATGATAAAGACCCAATTCATCTAAGTAACCTAAGGATATTAGGTTTCTTTTAAGTTTAGGTATATGTCTAACTTGATTTAGCTCAACAAGCTTCCCATCCCACATTTTCAGTCTAACAGTACCAATGCCTAGGACTCTACAAGATGTATCATTACCCATCAAAATATTTGTTCCAGTTAATTCTTGATATTTACTGAACCAATGTCTATTAGGTGTCATGTGATAGGAACACGCAGAATCAAGAATCCACACATCAACATTTCTGCTGGTGCTCACAGTCAGTGCTTCAATATCATCAACTTGTGTTGATGAATTTACAGCTCCAGAATCAATGTTGTTTTGTTCTTGTTTCTTTAATCTTTCCCTACAAAACCTCCTAATATGACCTTTCCTTTTGCAGTAATAACATATTCTATCAGATTTATTTGAAATGCTATTATTCAGATTATTTGACTTATCATTGTGGGATGTACTGCTAGATTGATGTGACTGATTATTATTATTGAACTTAGTTTTAATCTTCTTCTTTTGTTTCTTAAATCTTTCTTTGATATAAACCCTTCTGCATTTGCATTTGACTTACCAGAATTTTTAATTTTCATTTCCCTTAGTCTCAATGCATTGATCACATCATCTAACTCTAATTTATCTCTACCATATTTCAAAGCATCTTTAACATTTTGATAATTTTCAGGTATAGAATTAAGTAAGATTATTGTCTGATTGTCATCACTTAATTTTTCTCCAGTATCTAACAGTTCTAAAACTAACTTCTGAAAATTATCACAATTATTATCAACAGATTTGATAGGATCCATTTTAAAACCAAATATTTGTTCCTTAAGATATGCAATTTTTGAAACAGATTTAATCATGTATAACGTGTTCAATTTAGACCAAAGTTGAGGAGCAGTATTGTTACCTATCACCTTTCGAAGCACAGCATCAGAAAGGTTTAAGATGATTGTACTGTAAGCAAGATCCATTAGATCTTGCTTTTCTTCGTCTTTGAGGCTTTCTGGAAAGGCGTGAGGACCTTCAAGTGCACGATGACACTTCTGTTGTACCAAAATTGCTGTCATTTTTTCTTTCCAGATGGTAAAATCTCCTTTACCATCGAATTTCTCAACACTGATCTTGGCGATCGACATTTGCTTCTGATTAGAGTTTCTTCGAAGAGGTTACAGTCTCTCTGATATTCTTTTCCTTTCACGATCTGATCTATCAAACAAAAAACACCGTTTGACAGTACCAAATCCAGAAACAAGTAACAAAAGAAAAGAAGGAAAGACGAAAACCTAAAAGAAAAACAAACAAGAAACTAAACAGTTACCACCTGGATTTTGACGAGATCTGGATGCTCTGATACCAGCTGTTGAAGATCTCGAAATATAGCATCAAACAGATTATACCGAAACAGATAAAACAAGCCACAACACCAGATTTACTTGGTTCACCTTACACAAAGTAAGGCTACATCCAAGGAGGAGGAGATCCTCAGTCTTTCCACTAAAAAAATAGAATCAATCGTACTGATTACACACAGCTTCAAGAAGAAAACAGTTTCTTCTTAAACAGCAATCTCACAGATCTTGAATACACCAAGAACTCACAAGCCTTTCAATAATCTCTTATACATACACCCAAAGAGAGCACTAACAGAAATGCAAGAAAAAGAGAGAAAATAGAGAGCACCAGAAACTGATAGAAGAAAGAACGGCAGAAGTCTCTGGAAGACTTTCAATTCTTATCTCTTCCTATATATACCAAAACCCTTATTCAAAACGCACAGCATCAACATTATTTGATAAAGCTTTAGTATGGACAGTGGGCTGGGCTAGTGAATAGAGACACTAAACCCACAAGTACTTTTACTCCCACTTTTATAAGTATAAACTTATTAGCATTTTATCTGAAAAAAACTTATTAGCATTTTACAATCCCAACTATCAAATTAAAATAAATAATTGTAATTTTTATTTAAATAAAAATATTTTTTGTTCGCACCAATTTGATTAGTAATATATATATACACATAAATAAATAAAAGATTAGATAATACCTGTGAAAAGATAAGTAAATTTTATTTCACACACTCTACCTTTGCGATAATAGCTATGAAATTATTTGCAGTGTCAAACCAAACATTAGCACATAATCTTTTTTTCTTCTTCTTCTTTTATCTTCTTTACAATTTTTTTTGTGATAAAAAATAAATAAATAAGTTGATTATGAGTTAAAAATCTCCCTTTCTAGGCGCAAGTTAGTTCCAAATAATAACTTATGCCGTTTCTAGATAAGGAAGTGGAGGAGGAAGCCAATGACCATATCTCAAAAAGCAAGAGCTAGTTTCGGTAAGGAGATTTATTATATTTGGATAGTTGATAATATGATTTATTAATATATAATATAATATAGTACCGTATGGTATAATATTATAAATAGTGTTTATCATGTTTAGAAAAGATAATATAGTATGATATTATTAATTAAGTTATTTTTTTTAATCTGATAGTATAATATGATTATAGAAATAATAAAATGATCAGAATATTCTCAAATTAAAATTGATATTAGTTTCAATTAAAATATATATAAAATAATATTATATTTATTTTTATAGTTAATAATTATTTTTATTTTTATTTTTTATAGTTAATAATTAATTTAAAATTTATTTTTTATAATCAATAATTAATTTTTATTTTTATTTTTATTTTTATAGTCAATAATTAATTTTAATTAAAAGCATAAAAATAAATACTAAAATCATAAAATATATACCAAATTATTACATCTTAATCTAAATTGAGAAAGAAAGAGAGATAGAACATCATGAAATAAAATGTCAAATTTGAAATTTAACGAATTTAACAAGGATAGTTTTAGAAGAAAAGTTTATAAAATTATGAGAAATCACCAATTTGGTGGTTTAAAAAAGTGATGGAAAAGTATAATTTTTAAACCATAAAAGAACTATGGTATACCATACAATGAATATGTAAATAAAATAAATATAATATTGAACCATATCATACCATACCTAACTATGGCTACCATCATCCATTCAAAGTGTCAAATAATGGTGGAATTAATTCAATAATGGTAGTTGAAGGGTGTAGGCACAATAAAAATTTATTACTCTTTAATTTTGAGGTTGAGAATGGGAAAATCAGAGTGTTGGAGGGAGGAACCTTACACTTTCGATAAAAGGCCACTAATCTTGGTACCATGGAAGCCAAGGCTAAGGTTGGATTTAGTACCACGGTACGCAATTTAGAAATTGCATACCATGGGAGTTTTGGTCTCTGCTTATGCTTAGCAGATTGGGGAGTATTTTTGGAGTTCCATTATGTTTTGATCAGTGCATTAATGGTAGAGCTAGATTGGGCTATGCAAAACATCCCAAGACACAGTTTTATCCTATGGATGACTCTATGTAATAAGCTGACCGTGAGGAGTAGGTTGGCTAGATGGGGGATTGTTGATAATGATCAGTATATTCTTTGTCATAGTGCTACTGAGACTATGGAATATCTTTTCTTTTTAATTGTTCGTTTAATAGCCATATATGGTCATAGGTTCTGGTTAAATGTGGCATTGGAAGATTGAATTTACCATAGAGGAGATGAGGCTAATTAGTTGGTTTTCTAAAAAGGTTATTGGTAAAAGCTTCATGGCTAGGTTGAGAAGGTATGCTTTATTGGCCAATGTATATTTCATTTAGTGGGAAACAAATCGTGTGATTTTCAATAATAAGGAGGTGGACAGCTTGGGATATGCTACAAAATTTCTTTTATTGTCAAAAGTATGTTTATAGTTAGCATGGAGCTATAGAGCTTAGAAATTGGAGTATTTAGAGATAATGGCTTCGCTCATTGTTTTTGTACATAGACAGAGTGAACAATAGCTTAGTGATGACTGTGATGTTTGGTTTTTTACTGCTATGTGTGGGAGTGGAGTGCATGATTATGCTAATGAATGTCACCATTTGAGTAGGCAACTGATTAAATAAGATGCGCTGCTATTGGTTGTTTGTATTAGAATGGTGGAATTTTTATGATGCTGCAAATTTGAATTGTTATTGTAGGGTAGCTAGATCTATAGCGACAGTTTGGATTATTGTTGTGGTGGGGAGATGGGAAGTGGCTTTGATGCTACCAGTTAGAGGAGCAGCTGATGGAAAATGTTGAGAACTAGTAAAGATAGATTGTTAGATGTTTGTCTATATTAGATTGCAGGCTACTGTGTAGCTTGATAACTGCAGGTGGTTTGATTTTGGATTATTGCAACAAGATTTGCTGTTTTTATTAGTGTTATATAAAGCTGTTGTTGGCCAAGTGATGCATATGCTTGATTGGTTTGTGTCTGAAGGGTGTGAGTTGCTGCAGATAGTTGGTAGGCTTGATCTAATGGGATGCAGCTAGAGTGAGAATTGCAGTAGTTGGGATTGATGAAGATTTATATGGATTGTTTTGTTTATTTGGATGCAATTGTAGGAAGCTAAAATTGCTAGCCCAAGAGTGATTGGATTGGTTTTTGAGTTATAGGGCATTGATTTTTGTAGATAGAGTATGGCAGAGATTAGCACAATAACACAATTCTTTGAAAATATTTTTTTGGCAATAAATGACATTATACTAAGTTGATAATTAAATATGCAATACTTTTGTTATTATTAAGATTTTTTTTTGTATTTTGTTATTTGGGTTTTTCTAGCACAAAAATAGACAAACATATCTTAATTTCCAAACTCAGTAGCATTGTTTTAGAGCAACCTTTTAAATTTATATTTAATTATAAATCAAGTGGTATAAAATTATTTTTAATAAAATTATATCAATATTAAATTTTTATTTATAATTATTTAATTAAAAAATTATAATTTATATTTTAAATTTTATAATATTTTTAAATTTTTATATTTAAACGGGTAATTAAAAGGGTTCGAATAGTTTAAAAACTAAACGGATTCAGATTCGGATAGAAAATTTTTTACAGATACTCTACCCGTTGCCAAACTTAACTACGCACACTAATATAATTAAAAATAAACTATATTTATATAGTTCTTTGGTATGGGTCTATCAGACAAGGACATTGTAACGCTTTTTGGTGGTCACGTTGATTTTTTTTTTTAGAGATTTTGAATTGAATTATGATAGATTTTTTTCTTTTTTCAAATTGAAACTTTATCACTAAGAACAAAATAAAATTTTAAAAAGATATAAAAAAAAATGGATCAAACTACAACTCTGATCATCAAAACCAAAACTTTGGGATACTCATGCCAAACATAAAATTTTGTGTAAAATTATATATAGAAATTTTAGTTTTTGCTTTTAAACAAAACTTGAAGATGATGATTTTCAATGGTTTTACAGGGAAAAGCACATAAAGAAAGTTCAGGCTTTGATAGTACTTGGACAAAGGAGCTTTTGAAGTTTGATAATTCATACTTCAAGTATATAAACCTATTAAATTCATGCATTTTACATGGAAATTGTATGTATTCGTTTTGAATTTGAACTCAAATCAGGGAACTTATGCAAGGGGATTACGAAGAATTGTTAAAACTCCCCACAAATAAGGCTTTAATGGGAGATCCTAAGTTTCGCCCCTTTGTTGAGCTATACTACTCAATTCAACTCAACAAAACCTTAATCCCAAGTCAATTGGGGTCAGCTAGGCTTTAATTAAAACTCGATCTAGAGTCTAAATATATCATGAAATTGGGAAATTCTTGTCAATATTGCCAGCATGAGGATGCATTCTTTGCTGATTATGCAGTTTCACATAAGAAATTATCAGAGCTAGGCTTCACTTCATCTTTTAAAGCAAAGTGCAGTACATTACTAGCAAGGGGTGCTGTGGGAGTTGCTGTAGCTGCAGCTGTGGTAATATGAAGTTCAAAGGAAAGCTCTTTACAAGTCCTAACTTGAAATCAGAAATTGTAACAATAATTACTGGAAGTTTGGGGATTCTCTCATTATACTTGTAATTCTTAATAATAATAATAAAGCTGGGGACTAGCAATTTAGGATGGAGTAAATTAGTTCTTCAAGAATACTATTGTACTTTGTTTTGTCTTAAAGTTCACTTATAATAGTAAAATCTCTCAAATTGACACTTTCGTTAAAATTTCTCACATCATTCTCAAGTAATACCGTGCAGGATTTTACTGTTACAAATATATCTATGATAAAATGTATTAATATATTTTTGGAGGGCGGAAGCAATTTATTCATTTACGATAAAAAAGAAAATTGCAAGTATAGAAAGGAGAAATCTCAGAAGATAGAAAATGCGTGAAATGAGACATTGAATTATTTGCCTTATTCAAGAGGCTTAAAAGTAAACAAATGGTAACAACAAATATTGTCTAATGGGAAAAATGCACTGCATTTCCCTTCTACAGGAAACAATAACTAGGGGTCATGGAGAACAAGTTCATCTCCATCCTAGAATTTATAACTTAATAATAAGGATTAAAATTGGTTAAAAAGATAATTAATTAATTATTAGGCTAATTTGAGTCAGGCTCTTGGGCTGAGAGACATAGTAATGTTTTGGAAAACCTTTAGCCTCTTTTCAATTTTTGTTTGAAAGATCCCCCCACCATTGTTGTTGTTGTTATTGTTGCCAGCTGCAAATGGTTTTGTTTCGTTTATTGGATCCAAAACTGCTGCAAGAATGGCATCCTCAAAATCTTTGTTGTCCGGCAATAATTCAGATAATTTCTCATCTGTTTCATCTGATAGCCTTCTTGACTTGGTTTCTGGTTTCTCAAGCTCTGTTAATGGCACATTCCACACACCCATTTCGTTTCCTCCCTTTGAATTGGCTGCATTTCCTGATCTTGTTCTCTTCAGGGTCTCATGAAGTTGATTTCCAATTGGCTCCTTAACTAATTTTGAAGAATAAAATGGGGGTGCATCTACATTCAGTGAGTTTCCAAGAGGAGCAAACAACTGCTTGATGTTTTTCTGCTGAGTAAGTACAGTCTGGTTTGATGATATATTTGAATCGATATTCTCATCGGGGAAATCATCATGTATTTTGCTTGCATTTGTTGTAGGCATTATATGATCTTTGCAAGGTTGAGGTTGCCAAATGGATGAAGAACCCAGAAAGGCGTCAAAAAGCCTGCTCTGTTCTACTCTATCTCCTCCCTTGTTCATCATCTCAGATTCAAGATCCTTGAGCATTTGCTGTGCTCTTTCATAGGCTTTGAGATGGGAATCTACGCCTCTTGGTCCATCTGCAACTGCTGGTTTCACTCGTCTCAATGTTTCTTTAGCCTCTGTAATTCTCCCCTGTTTCATCAAGCATATACCAAGATTGCACATCTTGTTGTTATCAGGCGCAATTGAAAGTGCTCGTCTATAGGCATCCTCTGCTTCAACATAGTTATTCTGCTGCATCAATGCCCATCCTAAGTTCCCCTGAAAGAAGCGAATACAACTCAAATTGACAAACTCTGTACTTGATAATTCATATATTGATTGAAAACTGAGCGGTAACATTTCTCACAAGTAATCGAGTTGCTTCTTGCTCCACAGAGACTTGAAATTTCTTTCCCTGAGACCGGGCAGTTTTTGTGCGTTTCCCATTGAAAGCAAGCCCTTGTTGAATCAAATAAAGCTTGTGTTTCAATAATGCTATTTGGTCATCCAATCTTCCGCATCTCTGTAAAATGTGTTCGAACATGTTGTAACCAATCAAGCATCCAATTGAATAACCAGTGAATACATAAAGAAATGACAATTAATTAGTGACTAACCTTGTAAAGATCCAAAAGAATATTGTCGAGGGACTCTTGGGCTTGATCTGAACATCGACTTCTCAATGATTTGATAGCTTCAATGGCTTCCTCAGCCCGATTTTGTTGTTTCATAACAATGGCCATATCTTTCAAAGCACTATCAACTCTGTCTCCAGCATTTATGGCTGCCCAAAATAGAGGAATCGCTTTCTCTGGATCCTTATCTACCAACTAATCGAACAAAACAACAAAATAATCAAAAAGCCATTAAGAAAAAACAAGAAAAACACAAAATTTGCCCCAATTTCAAGTTAAAAACCCGGAAGAATCGTTTTCTTACCTGAGCATTTTTTGCTCTAACATAAGGAGAATCACCCACAGGGACTTTGTGAATGGCATGAAAGGACTCAGATCGTGTTCTAGAGACCCCAAGAGGCTTTGCTGGTGAAGTGGGAGCAGATTTGGTGGGTCTGAAACCAGAAGGAGCATTCCACATATCTTGAAACATATTTCAAAAAAACAAAGAAGGTCCCTTCTTTGCCTTCTCGTCTTTTTTGCCTCTGCAGAGAGTGATAAGAAAATAAGCGGCGAAGCCTCTATGAGGGAGGTAGGAGAAGAAGAAGACACAGAGAAATACGAAGGAAAGTTGTGAGTTTTAGAGAGGTTTGTATCAGAAGAGAAAAACATTTTGAAATTTTTTCGACCGTTGAGGTTACCGTTTCACTCAGTAGCCGTTGTGCGGACTTCCCCTAATAATTTACTGATTTGTTTGGATACTAGGGAAATGTATTTATGTTTCGACCCTTATAGTTTACTATATTTGTATTTTATGTCATCATTTTGTTTAAATAGCATTTGAAATTTCCGTATAAAAATTTCATTTGTATTTTTGTTCTATGTTGTGTTTGGTATCTTATATTTCACTATCTAGAATTCGTTTTGTTATTATTTTCTTGAGGTGTATTTTAACTATAAAGTCATTCAGAAAATTTTCATTATTTAAAATTATTTCTAAAATTTATTTTCAAAATTTACCCATCAATGTTAATAAAATCCAATTCGCATACTATTAAATTTCTCTAAATTAAAAATGAAGTTTTTGAAGCTGCCAAAATTTCAAATCTATTTTTGTTTATAATTTATAGTTTATTTATAATTTCAGTGTATTTCTTTTCATTTTTATATCTATTTGTTTGTTGCTAAAATATTTTTTATTAAATTTTTGCGTTCTTTTTAGTATTACAATACGGAAGGGTGAAATCAAACTTAAATCTATATAGAAAATATATATTTATCGCTAGATTATATCTTGATATACAAATATTTTTTTTTATCCTGTATTGCAATCCATTAAAGACAGAAATTTAAAACCATAAAAAATATATATGACTAAATAGGTAATAATATATGCCATAATAACCCGATAATTTCCAATTCCTTTCATAATAATAATAAATTATAGTTTTTTGAGGGAATAAATTAGAAGTTTAAATTCTTATATTCACATCCTTTTTTGAACTGAAATATTAGATTAATAATTCAACATTTTCTTAACTTAAAGCAAAAAAAAAAAATAGTATGTTCAGAGAATTTTTCTAACTTTCTTTTAAATTCAAATATTTATATATTTTAATCCTTCCTTTTATTTATAGTTTTCAATTTACGTGTATTTATCTATGTTTATATAGTTTATAAAAATATGTAGGAACCATGTAGAGCTTTTCTGATAATCTATATATGAGCCTAAGAAATTATATATATATATATATATATACAATCATTCAAAGAAATATATTTATTACAAAATATTTCAAAGAAATACATTTTATTGTGAGATGTTAATTATTATATCATAAAAATACTTTTTAAATTGATTAAACAAAAATAAATTTTCACGTACAAAGATATATTTTTCCTTGAAAAATAAAAATTATTTAATTTTTATAATTTACTTTTTATTTTAGTTATACACTAATTTCTTAAAAAAATGAAAAGTTGAAATTGATTTGATTTTATTAAACAATATAAGTAAAGCTATTTTATTACACATATTGAAAATGATGAAAAAATTAAATTCATTATGTTTTATTTTAAAAAAGCCAAAAAATTATTTAATTTTATTAATAAAAAATATAATACTCTTATATCCTATATATATAGTATATATATATCGTATATATAAAATATAATAGTAATATGATAGTATACTGTAAAGTCACTCTTCTTTAATATATAAAATAAAAATACAATAAATTTTTTTTATCTGATCCCAAGAGTAAATAATTATATATACAAAAAATTCGTAGAATTTTATTTATAATTTTAACGTTTTTCAAATATCAATTAAAACAACCTGCTAAAAAAATTTACAATTCCAATAATACATACATTTTCAATACTTCATTTTTCCAAACATATTCAAAAATTCTCAACAGTACCAATATATATTGTAAATTTATATTTTAAGTAATAATACTTATTAAAATATACACAATAACTTTTTCCCAAAACATGTCTAATATATAAATAATATTTTTACTATATAAAATGCACATTACACAGGACATAAACTATATATATGAATATATCATCCACCAAATTAGTCTCATGGTACATACATCTTTAAGTCTCAAATAAAAATTAATTTATCATGGTCTGTATTTCTAATACTTGCGCAATATATATTACTGCGCTAAGCTCAAGAGTTTAGCGATACTTATTTAATAACCATAAATATATAATTTAAATTGCTCAATTTTATAATAGAATATGTACTATTTAATCAAATATTTATCAACTCATAGTACTACCAACATGCCACATTTACTTTATTGACCTTAAAGATATAATTTAATGTCATAAATATATTATGACATTTCACAATTCATGATATATTTAAATGTAGCCCTCCATAATACTTATATTTTTATAAACTATAAAAGCACAAGTGGAGTTTTTTTTATTACACATATTGAAAAATGATGAAAAATTTAATTTCATTGTGTTTTATTTTAAAAAAGCCAAAAAATTATTTAATTTTGTTAATGAAAAAAGAAAAATCAAATCTATTTTATTTTAAAATAATTTAGAAATATCATATAATTAAAAAAAGACAAAAAAAATGGGTATTATTTTTAAAAAAATAAAAAATCAGTTAGTTGGCCCATGCAGGTCTCGAACCTGCGACCTTCGCGTTATTAGCACGACGCTCTAACCAACTGAGCTAATAGGCCAGTTGTTGCGACCTTTCTGGTAAGCCGTATAATTTTATTATTTGACCGATGATCGATAAATTTGCTCCCAAGCCATTCCCAGCTGAGTTTCAGCGATGAAGGAAGACTACGAGGTAGATCATCAAATTTTTGCTTTTCAATTTATTTATTTATTTCGAATTCAATGCTTGATAGTTCATTCATTTAGTTTGGTTTGATTTCTCTTCGAATATTTCATTTTTTTTTTTAGAATTTTTTCTTTTTCTGTTAATCTAGATGATCTGAACTATACTTTGTTTCAAGTTTGTCCTCGCTGAATGATCTTCAAATCAATCTCCATTTTTCCCGCTTTAAAATTATATGTTGATTGTTCTTCTTCTTTTTTTGAATAAGAGTTGATGGTAATCTTGATTTTTGTGGACTAACCTAACCTTGTTCTGAAATTTTCATCTTCCCTAAGAACAAAACTGGGTTTTAATTTGAATTTTCTTTTGGTGCAATTCTGTTATTTTGGTGGAAGTTTCATCTATGAAATGTTCATAATGATATTATTTTTATTGTTCGTTGTCGTGTTCTTGTTTTATATTGAAGCTCTTATTGAAAAAAATTAGCTGTGGATTGCTGTATTTTTCTTCATCAGCTTACTATTTCTTGCAAATATTTGAAGGATTAATCTTTTAAGGCATACTGTGTTCTTTATCACTGGGTGCTTCTTGTTTAAACAATGGCAGTCACGTCTTTAGGGATGCCTAGCTTTACTTCCTTCACTACAGTGACGGAACTAGCTGTTCACCGAGAGGGGGGCAAAAAATGGGTGACCGATGGCTTACCGGTGGTGGTTTGGCTGCCTCTGCCGGTCTGAGAACTTGGTTCAGCTCTTTCTCGCCTCTCTCTCTCGCACAGCCTCTCTCTCAGCCCCCTTCCTGCAAAAAAACCATCGGCCGACCAACCTCTCCTATTTTAGTATATATGGTTGCCGGCGAGGGGGGTCATCAACCTCTCCCAGTTAAGAAATTCATATGAAGCGGTAATTGTGGGTGGAAATGGGATTGTGACTTTATTGAATTGCATTATGTTGATTTTATTGAGAAAGAATCCCCTTTCTGAGTACCATTTGAGCTGTTTGAACTTCATTACTTGTGTCTAAAAGTAATGATGCTAAATTTTGGTCACTCTGGTGATTTGCACCTTATCAAGTTCTGCAAACTTCTTTTTGCTATTGGCCTTCTTTACTCTCATTCTAGTAGTCATGGGCATAATATGATTCCAGGTGGACGAGAAAAAGCAAGCTGCTGCTGATGTATTGTCGCAATATTCAAAGTTTGCGATGGCATGTATAGGAAATCAAGTTCGACCTTGTGACATGAGGTTGCATTTGATGAAGGTACTTATTTAGGGTTCCCACAACCCACATGCAGAAATGATATGAACTGTCTAACTGCTTAAACAATAAAGGTTCTAGGCCTGTGGAAAGTAAATCTAAATGGTGAAGTTCAGAAGGACATAGCCCATGCTAATGGACTTTTTTTCTTTCTGTTGTTTAGGAAATTTCAGGACTCCCAACTTCTCTGAAGAGAGAATTGCCCCAGACAGCAGCTTCACCCGATGCAATGGGTGAATCATCAAGCTCTGGCACAGCCAGACTTGATAAAGCTGACAGTTTTCGAGCACTCTAGGTTGAAGGTAAAGGCATGGAGAGAGGTGGAGAGCATAAACATACGTTACAGAATCTAATTTTGTTCGCATGTGTTATTGGTTGGAATAATTATTATTTGGTTGGCAGATATTATGCAAGATGGTGCTGAGCTATCACTTATACTTCTCGATTATTGCATATAACTCAGATAGATTGCCTACCACTATATGCCTTCATTTTCATCATCCTTCCCTTGCAGCTTGTCCATTTATATGTGAATAAAGTGTATGTGAGATTTTTTTTTCTTCCCTTCTTTTAAGAAAAAGAAGGCAAATGATTTTATAAGCTCATGCGTGTGTGAGTGGTCGTTATAGAAAATAATACTAGCTACTAGGCTAGTAGTTCAATTGTTGAATGTCTTGAATGTTTGTTTAGTAGTACAAGAGATTAGAAGTCCTTAAATCATAGTGTTTTCTTCTCTTTAACTATTTCTTATGTACAATAAAGAAAAATCAGACTTACATTTTTTAAATTGCTTTTTCTAACATTATTTTAAAATATTGCCTTTTCAAGAAACAGTTTCAACTTTAATGCCAAGCAGATTAGTATAAACATGACTTATCGTGCATTTCCTATCTTAACTCTTGGATTCAAACTGAAGAGTTTAAAGTTTGTTTGGGAAGTGAAATCTCAAACATTCGATTTACATTCAATAGTTGACATTTTGTAAACAACATTATTTCATATTTGCCTGATTTAAGAGCATTTTAATCCAATTTATTACATTCCACATCTGGACATTGATGAATGATGAGTACATTACTACAAAAGAAAATAATTAAAAACATCTCGTGCTTTTCTCATTCTCATCAACAGGAATCGTAATTTTATTTATTTAATATTCTGGACTCTAAAACAAATCACCATTATCATCTGCTCTGCTTTCTGCTTATTTTTCATCAATCTGTTGATCACCTACTCTGCTTTATGCTTACTGTTCATCAAATCTGTTATCATCTACGCTGCTTTCTGCTGACTGTTCATAAATCTGTTCTCCAATGTTTGAGATTGGTATTGAAAGGGTCAGGTGGGTAAATTTTAAGTTCAAGGTTCAAATCTTGACACTTCTCATCAAACGGGTTCTCTTTGATTTTTGTACCTGAGTCCACTACTACTAACAATCTTCTCTTCTTTCACAACTACGCCAAGAGAAGCTCTAGAGGTGCTGTCACTGGCTAGCTCACTGATTGGTCTATAAGTTGAAGGATCAATCCTTCTGCTTAAAAGCTTTCTTCGTATAAGTGTATTCCAATAGTTCTTGATCTCATCATCAGTTCTTCCTGGTAATCTACCTGCTGTAAGAGACCACCTGGTAACAAAACTTTGTTAAGAGGCATTCATAGGCTTAGATGGGGTTGATCTATACTTAACGCAATGACAGTTAAGTCGACAAAGGAGTTGAGTCTGGAAGTCTTTTTATATTGAACTTGATCGAACCGACCTAACTTGATTTGCCTTATTTGGTTTAGAAAGATTTTGTACCATAGACATAATGTTTAACTTTACAGAATTACAAATTCAAATTTAAAGCTTGATTCAGGTGAACTGTGTTTCTTGTTACTAAGGAGACAATGTAGTTGAATAATGAGTTCATCTTCTTCAACAGTGAAATTTCCACGCTTAAGATCAGGGCAAAGATCGGAGATGACAACTTTTTCCCCAGCAGAGAAGGCCAGCAGCTTTAGGGAGAGTTCTTCAGCAACCTTCACTATTAACTTGAAGGTTGGTGTGAGCTTTCTCAATTCCCACAATTTGGTGGCCTGCCCATAGATATTATATTAATGGCTGTTCTTGATAGCTCTAGTAAGAGATATGGAGTTTAATTTATAGTAATTTATAGTAATAGCTCTACTAATTAAGAGATATGGAGTTCAATTTATAGTAATATGGATAATAACTCCTAGCTCTAACTGTTTGTAGATGGTGGAAGAAAAAGGGTTTAGAGGGTTCAGTTCTTCTTTATTAATTAACTATATACCTTCTCCCATTTCTTCCCTGTCTCTCTCTTTTGTGTCTGTTCACAAGTATGTGTACCATTTGATTAAATCTTAGATTAATCTAACTGTTGATGCTTATAAACAATTTTTATTGATTCGGAAGAATATTTATTTATTTATGATATTTAATATCCTTAGATTATGTTTATTACATTTAAAAGAAAATGTATGTTGATCCATTTTATTTAAATTAATCAGTTTAAATTAACTTTTTTTTTTTGAGCCTGGTATACAAATTTTTGATAGGCAATTAAGAAGTTGTTAGACAAAATTTAAGAGGCAAGTTGTTGAATGGAAAAGGACCTTCATTTTCATCCTCAAAATTCAAGAGCATATATTATTAGCATTGGTGGCATATATACTGCTATTGCATTCATGCATTTATGAAAGATTAAATAAACCTATTTAATTAGGCTCTTTTAATTAATCAATTGCATGTTCACTTTGAAAATTAACCATCAAATTGATTTATCCATGTTTCAAAATTATTACACACATGTATCCCCCATCTCCCTCATGAAAAAAATAAGATTTTGCTATAAAATGAGTAATGGTGAAGATTTTGTGAGTAATAAATTCTAAGTTCTAATTAAAAATTAAGATAAATTTTGTTTAATTGATTGATAAAAAACAAGGAAATAAGGCAGATCTTACCCATTAAAAAACAAGGACAAATTTTTGTGATATGGCAATTCAATCATCAAGATACAAGAGGAACTAGCTATGAAAACTAAGAATATTATGCAAGTGTAGCCACATCCCTGGAATGTATAATTCAAAAGGGATAAACAGATTTTTGGTATATCACATTAACAATATATTCCCACGGTAGTACAAGGAAATTATAAATGCACAAAGTTAACGACGCAACGTGATATAGTCTAGTCTAGTGGTAAGTGTATTCTCCTGCCAACAAAGCTTGTATTGATTGTTCCTCTCCATGCTAATACTAAAAAACAAAAGGAAACAAGGATTTACTAGCCTTAGCAGCATGCCAATTTCTAAGAATTCTCCATGTTTCCACCTTCAATCTACAGTGTTCGAAAACTGTCAGCTTTATCAAGTCTGACTATGCCTGAGCTTGATGATTCACCCATTGCATCAGGTGAAACAGCTGTCGGGGGCAATTCTCTCTTCAGATAAGTTGGTATTCCTGAAATTTCCTGAAAAACAGAAAGAAAAAAAGTCCATTAGCATGGCTTAATGGACTATGTGCTTTTGAACTTCACCATTTAGATTTACTTTCCACAGGCTTAGAACCTCCATTGCTCAAGCAGTTAGACCGTTCATATCATTTCTGTAAATGGGTTGTGAGAAACCTACATAAATACCTTCATCAAATGCAACCTCAAGTCACAAGGTCGAACTCGATTTCCAATACATGCCATTGCAAATTTGGAATAATTAGACAATACATCTGCAGCAGCTTGCTTTTTCTCATCCACCTGAAATCATATTATGATCATGCCATGACTATTAGAACGAGAATAAAGAAGGCCAACAGCAAAAAGAAGATTGCAGAACTTGATAAGATGCAAATCCCCAAAGTGATCAAAACTTAGCAGTTTTACTTGTAGACACAGGTAATGAAGTTCAAACAGCTCAAATGGTACACAAAAAGAGGTCTCTTTCTTAATAAAATTAACAAAATGCATTTCAATCGTCATAATCCCATTTCCACCCACAATTACCGATTCATGCAAAATGGCCAGACACTACGCTTTATTTCTCCCAGTTAGGAAATTCATGGTGACGTAAACTAGCCACCCCTAAGGAAGTGACTGCCATTGTTTAAACAAGCACCCAGTGCTAAGGAACACACTAACACAGGATGGCTTAAAAGATTAATCCTCCAAATATTTGCAAGAAAGAGTAAGCTGATGAAGAAAAATACAACAGTCCAGCACTAATTTTTTCCAATAAGAGCTTCAATATATAACCAGAACATGACAACAAACAATAACAATGATATTATTATGAAAATTTCATAGATGAAACTTCCAACAAAATAACAGAATTGCACCAAAGGAAAATTCAAATTAAAACCTAGTTTTGTTCTTAGGGAAGATGAAATTTCAGAACAAGGTTAAACCACAAATATCAAGATTACCATCAGTTATTATAATTTTTTTAAAAAAAAGGAACAACTGAAAAAAAATGAAATTTTGGAGAGAAATCGAACTAAATTAAATGAATCGATCAAAGAATTCGAAATAAATAAATTGAAAAGCAAAAAAACTTGATAATGTACCTCGTAGTCTTCCTTCATCGCTGAAACACAGTTAAGAATGGCTTGTTTTATGCAAATTTATCGATCGATTATGGGTCTTTGCAGCTCTAAATTGTATTAGCTCAGTCGGTTAGAGCGAGTTAAGAATCAGGATTTAATTTGGGAAATCCTCTGCTCTTCAATTTTATTTAAAGTACTGCCCATCCAATGACCTTTGTACAAGTGTCTTTTCTTTTTACAACAGCACAAGTAATAATTTTACATAGCTGTGGGTTGTTGCGTCAGCAGAATTGATGCTTTTGTAAAATAACCTGACAATCCATTAGGATCAAGTCATATGGCGGGGAATCGCAAGTTTCAGGTCGTGCTCAGTAGGTAATTTAGAGCTTCCACTGCTTGCAATCCATCTCCCACCGCAACAACTGTAGCCCCCAGTTTTTCTAACATGACAGCTGCAATTCTTTGGAGGAGTGGAGTATCTTAAGCTAGAAGGATTCTTAGGCCCTCCAAAGCTTTCTGTTGATTCACAGCTTTGCTTGACTATGAGTTTACTTTCCCTTTATGCCAAGTGTTAAATAATGACTCCTGAATCAAATCAGTTTACGGGAGAAGTCATTAAAATTTGATAGTTTGATATATGAAATTTTTATCATGTACTATAGTTTTTTTTTATTCTTGAACACTAATAGCTAGACGATTTGAAGTGATTAATCAGATAAATAGTAATTGATTTTATTTTATCCATATTAAATTTCTCTAATACTCTTTTAATGTAATTTTTCTGTGAGAGTTATAATTTTCTGTTTTTCTAATCTCTGTTGATCTCTATGCCAAAAAAAAATTTCATAGCACCTAAATCCTTCATATCAAACTCTTGACTTAATAAGAATTTAAGGTCACACACATCTTTCATGTCTCTTGCAGCAATTAACATATTATCAACATAAATCAAAAGTATATGAATGATCCATTCTTCAAAGACTTAATATATAAACAACAATCATACTCACAACGGGTAAAGTCAATACTTATCATGTAATAATTGAATCACTTGTACCATTGCCTAGGAAATTGCTTCAACCCATAAAGAGATTTCTTGAGCTTGCATACTAGATGCTCTTTATCTTGCTCCTCAAACCCTTTTGGTTGTTTCATGTAAATTCGTTTCTCTAATTCACCATGAAGAAAAGTTATTTTGATATATAACTGCTCCAACTCTAAGTTTAACTGAGCTGTTAATGCCAACAATGTTCCGATAGTTGTATGTCTAACTACTGGTGAGAACATTTCATTGTAGTCAATCCCCTTTTTCTGTGAGTATCCTTTTGTAACTAATCGTGCCTTCTATCTTGCATTTTCTTTCTCTGAAGCTCATTCCTTCATTCTATAGACCCACTTGCATCCAACTACCTTCTTCCCCTTAGGAAGTTTTGCTAACTCTCATGTTTGATTCTTATGCAGTGACTCCATTTCTTCAGTCATAGCTTCTAACCATCTTTCTTTTTCTGGAATTGACACTGCTTCCTGAAAAGAATTTGGTTCTCCTTCACTTGTTAGTAAAGCAAAGGAGGCAGAATCATCATCTTCGCGATATCTAGCTGGGGGTCTAATTGTGCGTCTAGGTCTATCTATGGCAATATTGTGCTCATGTTGATGATGTTGCACTTTTATAGTCTCTAAATCATCATCCTTGCTTTTAGATTCAACTACTGGTTAAATTGGTTTTGAAGGACTATCCAACCCAAGCTCCACATTTACCTTGGAGGTTGATTCTACAGGTTCTTGAGATGATTCCTGCTTGTTTACTATAGCCCGCTCATCAAAGACTACATCTCTACTAACTATCATCTTTTTCGCCTTAGGATCCCAAAGTCTATATCCTTTCACTCCTTTTTTCATATCCGACAAAGGATGCATTTTCTTAACTTTAAATTCAATTTTGATCTTTCATCACTAGGGATTAATGCGTAGGCTGGACATCCAAACACTTTGAGTACAAAGTAGTCGACGTCTTTACCTGTCCAAGCCTGTTGCACTGATTTTCCCCCTAATTTACTTGAAAGTGACCTATTTATGATGAAACAAGCAGTATTTACTGCTTCTGCCCAAAATTATTTGGGTAACTCTACTTGTAATCTCATTGCACTGGCTCTTTCTCGTAATATCCGGTTCATCCTTTCTGCTATCCCATTCTGTTGAGGTGTCTTAGGAACTGTGAAGTGTCGCTCAATTCCTTCTTTCTTGTAGAAATCTATGAACTTCTTAGATGTGTACTCACCTCCATTGTTAGACCTTAAGCACTTCACTCTTTTTCCTGTCTGTTTCTCAACATTGATTTTTCACTCATTGAACCTTGAGAATACTTCACATTTCTCCTTCATGAAATATACCCAAATTTTTTGGGAGAATTTATCAATGAATGTTACAAAATACCTGGCTCCACCTTTTGCTGCAACTTGTGCTGGATCCCAAACATCTGAGTGAACATACTCCAATGCTTGCTTGCTTTTCTATGAGGAAGTCTTGAATTGAACTTTTTTTTGTTTTCCACAGACACAAAACTCACAGAATCCAACTTCACACCGTGTTATCCCATTCAACAATTTCCTTTTATAAAGTTCTTGCAAACCTTGCTCACTTATATATCCTAATCGCATATGCCAGAGCTTTGATGTATCCAACCTATTTCTATTGATGAATATGCATTATTATTATTTACAACTGTACTACCTTCTAGCTTGTACAAATTATTTCCTATTCGCTTTCCCTTCATCACAATCATAGCCCATATGGATACCTTAAGAACTCCACTACCTGGAGCTGCTGAAAATCCACACAATTTCTTCTCTAATAAGACCAAAGAAATTAGATACTTCTTTAATTCAGGAACATGTTTGACATTCTCCAATGTTCTGATTATGTCATCAAACATTTTAATTCTAACAGTTCTAATCTCCACTGTTTTTCAAGTATAATTATCACCCAAAGTTACACTGCCAATATCACATGCCTTATAACTGTGGAAACAATCTCTGTGAGAAGTATAATACGAAGAGCATACTGAATCCAAAATCTATATGTCTGATTTTGAATCATTGCTTGTCGTTGAGGCTACTAAGAGATATTCCTCTTCTAAAGTATCAGCAGCTACACTGGCATAACTTGAAGTTTCTTCTTTCTTATCAGCCCCCTGATTTTTCAATAATGGATAATTTTTCTTTCAGTGACCCTTCTGACAATACTTGAAGCATTCTTCCTTTAACACTCTTGACTTTGACTTTCCTCTTGATTTTTCTCTCTTCTGCTCCTTGTTCCTTACACTGCTTCTTCCATTTTCTGAACTGACTAACAAACGCTTAACTTGCATATTTCCCATCTCCAACTTCTGTATTGAAATATGAGACCTTAGAACTGTCACCGCTTTCTCGTAGTCTAGTGTCTCATTCCCATATAACAATGTCGTATTGAATTGATTGAAAGATGGTGACAATAAACATAAGAGCATCAATGCCTTATCCTCGTCACCCAATTTAACGTACACACACAATAAATCACTAACTTTTTTATTGCACTAGGCTATGCCATTTCGTAGGTCTCCACCTTCTTTCATTTTAAACCAGAATAGATTGCGCTTCATGAATAATTTATTGGTGATGTTCTTAGACATAAACAAACTCTCCAATTTTGTCCATAAACCTTTATTTGTCTTATCGTTGATTACGTCATACACTATTGAATCCGTCAAACACATATGAATTGTACTGTAAGCGATTGACTCAATAACTTGCCAATCCTCTTCATCCATATTTGCTGCCTTCATTCCCCTTAACGCCTTGTGAACCTTCATCTTTGTCAATAGATCATTCACTCTCATCTGCCATAGAGAGAAATCTCCTTTTCCATCGAACTTGTCAAACTTATCATGTGTTCCAAACTCACTCATCCTAACTAGAAGCTTTGATACCAATTGTTAAAAAAATTTTATGCTTTTAGAACTTGCAAAATAGGGATCAATCTATGAACAAAAAATTAAGGAGAAGAATAAGAGAAATAATCACACAAGACACAAAAATTTATGTGGTTCGGCAATTTGCCTATGCCAATATTGTTTCAATACTTTATAAGGTTGACCTCCAACTGATTAGACCATTTGCAAGTGTGAAAATATAGCATGTAGCATACTTCCTATCATCCAAATCTCTAACATAGTCTGAATCAACATATCCAATAATGGAGACCAAATTATTTATTGTACCATAGCAAATCCCATAATACAAGGTACCTCTCAAGTATCGAAAAATCCACTTTACAGCCTGCTAGTGTTCCTTGCCTGGATTAGCCAAAAAGCTGCTAACCATACTAACTACATATGCTAAGTATGATCTTGTACACACCATTAAATACATCAAACTTCCTACTGTACTAGCATACGAAATCTTTGCTGTGTACTGCAGTTCTTCTTCTGTTCTTGGATACTGATGGCTAGACAATTTGAAATGGTTAGTCAGAGGAGTAGTAAATGATTTTGCCTTGTCCATACTGAATCTCTCTAATACTCTTCAATGTAATTCTTCTGTGAGAGCCATAGTTTCTTATTTTTCTTATCCTTGAGGATTTTTGTGCCAAGAATTTTCTTCGCAACACTTAAGTCCTTCATATCAAACTTTTGACTTAACAAGGATTTAAGGTCACACACATCTTTCATGTCTCTTATAGCAATTAATATATCATCAACATAAATCAAAAAGTATATGAAGGATCCATTCTTCAAAGCCTTAAGATATAAATAAAAATCATACTCACAACGGGTAAATCCAATACTTATCATGTAAGAATCGAATTGCTTGTACCATTGCCTTGGGGATTGCTTCAACCCATAAAGAGATTTCTTGAGCTTGTATACTAGATGCTCTTTACCTTGCTCCTCAAACCCTTCTGGTTGTTGACATCTAACTGCTCCAACTCTAAGTTTAACTGAGCCATTAATGCCAATGATTTTCTGATAGTTCTATGTCTAACTACCGGCGAGAACACTTCGTTGTAGTTAATCCCTTTTTTCTGTGAGTATCCTCTTGCAAATAACTATGCCTTGTATGTTACATTTTCTTTCTCTGAATCTCCTTCATTCTTTCTATAGATCCACTTGCATCCAACTACCTTCTTCCCCTTAGAAAGTTTTGCTAACTCTCATGTTTGATTCTTATACAGTGACTCCATTTCTTTAGCCATAACTTCTAACCATCTTTCTTTTTCTGAAGTTGACACCGCTTCTTAAAAAGAACTTGGTTCTCCTTCACTTGTTAGTAAAGCAAAGGAGGTTGAATCATCATCTTCACGATATCTAGCTGGGGGTCTAATTATGCATATAGGTCTATCTATGGAAATACTATGCTTATAGTGATGATGTTGCACTTCTATACTCTCTGAATCATCATCATTGCTTTTAGATTCAACTACTGGTTGAATTGGTTTTGAAGGACTATCGAACTCAAGCTCCACATCTACCTTAGAGGTTGATTTTATAGCTTCTTGAGATGATTCCTGCTTGTTTATTATAGCCTGCTTATTAAAGACTACATCTCTACTAACTATTACCTTCTTCGCCTTAGGATCCCAAAGTCTATATTCTTTTACTCTTTTTTCATATCCGACAAAGATGAATTTTCTTGACTTTGAATCCAATTTTGATCTTTCATCACTAGCGATTAATGCGTAGGCTGGACATCCAAATACTTTGAGTACAAAGTAGTCGACGTCTTTACCTATCCAAGCATATTGTGTGGACTTTCCCTCTAATTTACTTGAAGGTGACCTGTTTATGATGAAACAAGTAGTATTTACTGCTTCTGCCCAAAACTATTTGAGTAATCCTACTTGTAATCTCACTGCTCTGGCTCTTTCTAGCAATGTTTTGTTCATCCTTTTTGCTACCCCCTTTTGCCGAGGTGTCTTAGGAACTGTGAAGTGTCGCTTAATTCCTTCTTTCTTGCAGAAATCTATGAACTCCTTAGATGTGTACTCACCTCCATTGTTGGACCTTAAGCACTTCACGCTTTTTTCTGTCTGTTTCTCAATATTGATTTTCCACTCGTTGAACCTTGAGAATACTTTACCTTTCTCCTTCATGAAATATACCCAAACTTTTCGGGAGAAGTCATCAATTCATGTTACAAAATACATGGCTCCACCATTTGCTGCAACTTGTGCTGGACCCCAAATATCTGAGTGAACATACTCCAATACTTGCTTGTTTTTCTGTGAGGAAGTCTTGAATTGAACTCTTTTTTATTTTCCATTGACACAAAACTCACAGAATCCAACTTCACACAGTGTTATCCCATTCAACAATTTCCTTTTATGAAGTTCTCGCAAACCTTGCTCACTTATATGTCCTAATCGCATATGTCAGAGTTTTGATGTATCCAAACTATCTTCTGTTGATGAATATGCATAATTATTATTTACAACTGTACTATCTTTTAGCCTGTACAAAATATTTCCTATCCGCTTTTTCTTCATCACAGTCATATCCCCTATGGATACCTTAAGAACTACACTGCCTAGAGCTGCTGAAAATTCACATAATTCTTCTTTAATAAGTCCAAAGAAATTAGATTCTTCTTCAATTCAGGAACATGTTTGACATTCTCCAATGTTCTGATTATATCATCAAATATTTTAATTCTAACAGTTCCAATCCTACTGCTTTGTAAGTATAATTATTACCCAAAGTTACACTGCCAATATCACATGCCTTATAACTGTGGAACCAATCTCTATGAGAAGTATTAAGTGATGAGCATGCTGAATCTAAAATTCATGTGTCTGATTTTGAATCATTGCTTGTTGTTGAGGCTACTAAGAGATCTTCCTCTTCTGAAGTATCAGCAGCTACACTAGCCGAACTTGAAGTTGCTTCTTTCTTATCAGCCCCTTGATTTTTCAATAATGGACAATCTTTCTTCCAGTGGCCCTTCTGATGACACTAGAAACATTCTTCCTTTGACACTCTTGACTTTGACTTTCCTCTTGATTTTTCTCTCTTCTGCTCCTTGTTTCTTACACTGCTTCTTTCGCGTTCTGAACTAACTAACGAATCCTCAGCTTGCGCATTTCTCATCTCCAACTTCTGCATTGAAATATGAGACCTTAGAGCTATAACCACTTCCTCATAGTCTAGCATCTCCTTCCTATATAACAATGTCATATTGAATTGATTGAAAGATGGTGGCAATAAACATAAGAGCATCAACGTCTTATCCTCGTCATCCAATTTAACGTCTACACTCAATAAATCACTAACCTTTTGATTGTACTGGGTTATGTGATATCATAGGTCTCCATCTTCTTCCATTCTAAACCAGAATAGATCGCGCTTTATTAATAATTTATTGGTGACGTTCTTGGATATAGACAAACTCTTTAATTTTGTCCATAAACCTTTAACTGTCTTCTCGTTGATTACGTCATACACTCTTGAATCCGCCAAACACATCCGGATTGTACTGAAGGCGATTGACTCAATATCTTGCCAATCCTCTTCATCCATGTTTACTGGCTTTGTTCCCCTTAACGCCTTGTGAACCTTTATCTGTGTCAATAGATAATTCACTCTCATCTGCCATGGAGAGAAATTTTCCTTTTCATCGAACTCGTCGAACTTAGCATGTGTTCCAAACCCACTCATCCTAACTAGAAGCTCTGATACCAGTTGTTAGAAAAATCTTGCGCTTTTAGAACTTGCAAAATAAGGGATCAATCTATAAATAAAAAAATTAAGGAGAAGAATAAGAGAATAATCACATAAGACACAAAGATTTACGTGGTTCGGCAATTTGAATATGTCCACAAGAGGTTTCTCACTTTATTTCTTAGAGAGATAATACAACTGATGTTTTTCTTTTCTCACAATTCAATATATTGTTTAATATCTAAGATGCTCTATATATAATATTTACTTTACCTTAGATATATGAGAAAATCTTTTTCCTGGAGAAAATCTTTTTTTGTTCATAGATTGATCATTTATTTTGCAAGTTCTAAAAACGCAAGATTTTTCTAGCACCAAGTACTACTTCCTGAATTTTGTTCCAACTGTTTTGAATTTTCACGTTGCCAGCCTGTTGATATGGGTTCTCGTTTGTCAGACAAATTGTACTTGGTTTGATTTATATTTTACCCTTCTCGAATTATTTTCTTCTAAATGCACATCAGTCAATTCAATCAAGCACTTTTTATATGTCTGATACTGTGATGGACCTGTGATTCTCCCTCTTTCTTTTTATTTTTCTCCATGATGAAATGCATCTAAAGCATTAAAATTCCCCATTTCAGCCATTTCAGAATCTTCAGAACTGGCATTATCAAACTGAGTGGAATAAATCTCAAGACATTATTTATGCATATCATCATTCTTCGCTGTCGCTCTCGAAGAACTGAAATTTTTCTTCTATTATTCCTTTATAACAGTTTCCAGTATCTGCAGTTGACATTCTATAACTCATTGCAGCTTTAAATGTTCTGGTTTGTTTATATCAAGAAACTGTTCTATTTACTCCTGTAATTGATAAAACTGCACATAAATCAAAAGACTTGACTTCTGCTAACGCCTCACCTTGCTCAGATCTAATATATTGTTAAGCAGCCGGAGTAGAGCTGTGGAGCATTTTCTAATCTGAGTGACAGTTCAATATTGCTCATTTCTGAGACAATTATCAGTGATAAGAATATCTAGCAATCCAATCACAGCAGCCATAGGTGTCCTCAATTCATGACTGCAACACAAAATACGAACAAATTTTTTGCCTCCCATTGTGGCTTTGAACAAGTAAAGATCATCAAAATCAAATAATCATGCATGTTGATTTTTACATTGAAAAAATTTCTCGACTTCATTTACTACCAATAAAATTCACTGAAAGCCAGTAATCAAAGAAGCATCAAAACTGGCATTGATTCCTCATAGGACATAAGATGAATGTGATTTCTATGCTGCATATGACATCTCTGAAGAAGTCTGTGGAGCATAGATGTGACTTAAATGCCTAAAACTATTTTTTGCGTTGATTTTCCATAGTTCAATCGAATGATATACCTGGTTCCAAAGGACCCAATTTATGAGAAATTGTTGATGATTCTAGAACCTCTAATCCTATATTACATGCAATAGTACCTATTAGTACTACTGGAGAAATATATAAGATCAAATTTTGGCCTTTATTAATTTACAATACTTGCATTGAACATTTAAAGTTCAGAAAATAGGCCAACTAATAGGACTTCATATATTCTGACGACAGTTACCTCATGTTTGCTAGAAATTGGCTTTTGTAGTTATTTGATGCATCTGCTCTTCTTCTTGCATCGAGATGGCTTATCATCTCTGCTCTAATTTTTCATTTCCTTTGACACTCCATTCGTAAGTATTAATATGCAGACACATCGAATGACTAATATGCGCACAGATGAAGAAATCAGACACATCCTTCTTCCCCATTATATATCTCCTTGGAATGATGATAACCCCCTCCTGCAGTAAGTATATCTTGCTAAATATGACAAAATATGAAATTTTAAATCAATACCCGTAACTGAGGATCTCTTCAGACATCTTTCCATGCTCTTTAGGCTTCTATAGATAATACCGGCAAAATCTTCACTGAGTTAATGCTTACCATAGGCAGTCCATTTAGATTTAGGAAGAATGAATCGATGTAATATTGCTGATGACCAAGCTTTGCATTCTCTACATGAACAATGTGACCTGGAGGAAGAATGAATCGATGGAATATTGCTGATGACCAAGCTTTGCATTCTCTACATGAACAATGTGACCTGGAGGAAGAATGAATCGATGGAATATCGCTGATGACCAAGCTTTGCATTCTCTACATGAACAATGTGACCTGGAGGAATCTTGTTTCCGTAAGCTCGATCTAACCACTGAGCTCCCATCCGAATTATGTCAACCTCAGAATCAACAGCCATAATAAGTTTAGGTCCTTTTGTTGAATTTCTTAAGGGTGGAGCATTTATGGAAGTAGCCAGCAAATAACTCTCTTGAGACGTCAAATATATGTGTCCACTATGGACTTGTACAAGTTCTCTCATCAGCTGGTCTACACTGTAAAGTGCAGTAGTAAAAACGACAACAGTACTATGCTCTTATTGGCAACACCCCACATAGGCAATGCTGCTGAAAGCAATAGTGAATCAGTATACTTGCTCACTGCCACATGCCATGAAGCTATGCCATCCGGAACTTGTGAAAAGCCTGCAATATTTATCAGATCATCTGGTGGAATTTCACTTTGTTTTCCAGTCTGTTCACCTGTTAGAGGATCAACTGGTTCACAATGCCAGATAGCTGAACAATTGCCTTGAATGGATTGAACATTCCACTCTTTCTGGGAGGACAACTTATTTGCATCGCGAGGCTCATTGACATTGATTGAATAGTTTACAAGATTAGAGTAAATGTAGAATGTATTTTTACTCCTGTGATCACTATGGAAAGCTTGAACAAAGCCATTTCCATAAGTTATAGTTATGGCATTGAGAGCTTTTCGACTTGCAAACATCACCCATGTCACCTCCTTCATTAGGGTTGTTGAACAAATCCAGAGCAGCAAAATAGACCCCTTCCTCCACACCTTGCATTGCATTCAATTCCTTAATGCAATCAGCTACAGTGTATCTAGTCAGCTACAGTGTATCTCTCAGTAATTTGCCTTTTGGCAGCTGTCCTTAGCCTTGATGCAGCTGCCATATGCAATATAGCTCCCGCAATGGCATCATCAATCCCCTTGCGACCTCTTTTACAATTAGCAGCCTTTGTACTGTCCATAGCAGCCTTTGTATTATGTATAACAGTTGAACTCTGTGTAGCAGGTTGAAGTGTTTCTTGATTATCTGCACATCATCCCCATCCAATGATTATGACTCCTCCTCCTCTTGAATAGTATTCAAATTCTCCTCTCCTTGGTTGGTGTCCAAAGGAACCTTGCTAGGAGCTGATGAAGGAAACTCTTCCTCTTCATGTTTCCCATTAGTCAGCGGCTCATAGAATAATATCACACCAAGTTGTTTGTACAGTGGGCAGCCGCTAGCTCTTATAGGCTCTGCATCAGGATGTCCCTAGATGTAGATTTTCACTTAGCATTGGAGACGAGCAATAATAGAAACATAAATCCGCCTCCTGCCCCCCCTTTGGAGGAACTCCAATCCTATAATGTGGATAATCATTATTGGATATTATGGAACTAAACTTAGCTTATCACATCATTGCATGGCATTCTCTAGTGAATATTCATGAAATTTTCTAGTATGCTCATTCATTAAAACCCATAAGGGTCAATACTTCAAATAAATTTCAACAATTCCATTCTAGCCAATAAGTCCACCAACCAAGTTTGGGGAAAATGAAGATTCCTCATTCCTGGGCAGGAAAGGTTTTTGTTAGCAACAGAGAAGCATACCTTTATGTGTTATTTCCCTGTAGACACATTCAAATGGAATTCACTCCCTTTGAGAAGTGACTTTACACCTCATTACTGAATATCTGTTCTTGGAATTGGATTGATTAAATAATTGCATGTCTAAATGAATATCTGTTTTTATCTCAAACCAAACCCTGAAACCCATATTATGTTTCTTGGAAAATAAACCAATTTCATGAGTGATTCCCACTAACCAGCAAGAAATTAAAATACCCGAAAGAACAATTATTATAATGATGGTTTACAAACATTAATTGGAAGAATTAAAGATCAGAGGCAGCAATAACAAAGTAGCAAATGAAAATTGAAAAGTAAAAATGGATTCTAAAACCCTTAGAAAGAGAAAAGGAAGTGAGCAAGTTAATACCTTTACATGAAATCCAAAATCCCTTGAAGGGGATAATGAGATTGGTTAGATCAGTCACAAACACAAATACCCTTATTCTGAATTCTCACCTTCGCTTTCGATCTCCTAAATCTTCTTATGTTTTTTTTTTAAATCCAAATACAGCATTTAATCCTATTCTCAAAGAATTAGGGGACGGAAGCAAATGTATGATATTATTGCCAAATGAGTGTTAAATATACAAAACAAAGGGCCTAAGCTACCAACCCTGTACAATATATACACACACACACACACACACACCAGCAAAATAACAAAAAACCAAAATCAAAACACCTAACATGCAGGCATAAAAATTTCATATTACAAAAAAAAAAATTGTTTGTGTTCAGTTGAAAAAGAATATAATAAGAATTGAGAGGAAAATTAGGAGCCATGGACCAGCTGTAACTATCTTTCACCAGAAGGATATGATGGACCTGTGGCAGCATCAGCAGCAGCAGTAGTAGTAGGCACAATGGAACTGTCTTGCTCTGGCCACAGAAATTTAGCCAATGCTGCTTCAATGGAAGAAGTGGTTTGAGCATCAAGATCGGAGAACAATGGTGTAATGCTAAAAGGCTCTGACTGAGAGAGCACACTGGAATTATAATTTACTTCTCCTTCTGCGGCTGCTGAAACTGAAACTCCGTATTCAAGAGTTGGAAGAGAAGCAAAGTCTGTGCAGTAGAATAGATCAGAAGATGCTTGCTCTGCCACTAGAAGTTGAGATCCTGATAGAGTAGTAGTTGAATAATCTCTCTGCTCTGATTGTGAAAATTCAGGTTCATGCAGTGGTGGAACTGACTCTGCCATTACAAATTGATAATCTCTTTGCTCTGCTGCAAGTTCCTTCTCATTGACCAAGGAATTATTTCCTCTGCAAATTCTCCTCTTGTTTGAGTTTTGATCTTCTTCTTCACTGTATGAAGATAATTTTCTCTTCTTTTCATGATTATTTGGAAGCACATAATACTTTGTTTCCTCCTTCTCAGTGGCATATTTGTTCGAAATTCTACAGAGAACATAATTTCCATCAAACTGCAAATAAAATAATCAACCCATTAGAAACTTACCCATACATATCAGCAAAATAATTACAGAAAACCTTAAAAAAATTAAAGAAAAGAAAAGAATATAAACTCGCCCCTTGATTCTTCAAAGAATATTCACACATAATCCAGTGGCCATTTTGGTTTTTCTTCGATGAACAAAAAGAATCTTGACCTTTCTTATTCTCTTCAAACACAAAATATTTCTTGAAATAAAGAACATTACCCTCTGAATCCCGAAATCTTTTAGTACTTTGGCCTTTCCAAGTTCCACAACCTGCCTTTCTATCTATCTTAGCTTTACTTTTAATCTTCAACTTGGTGAAGACGTAAAAATAACCAACTAAGTCTTTGTTAAAAATTTTCCATGGGTCGTCAGCGTAAAGACCGTTGGCATTATCTAACGCTTTCACTACTACATCATCCGGCAAGGCACTGTCGACCTTCCGTTGAAGATAGTAGTAAACGAGTTCGTCGTCTGTGGGGTTGAAGCGAAACCCACACGGAAATTTTGTTTCTCCCCACCCGGAAGGCACCAAAAGAGTCATTGTTGTACGCAACAGATTTACAGGAAAAAGAAGAGAAAGCTAAATCACCAAAAAGGTTTGTTGATTCTGATCGTTGAAAAAAAAAAGAGGAAGAAAAAGGTTATTGACCTCTAAAGAAATAGAACGACAGAAGGAGCAGTAGAAGTCGGTTATAATTCGCGCCATTCTTATATAGGCTTTACTGTATTACTTGCGCCAATAGATAATATAACGGTAACATGATCTTCCCAATCTTCTCTATCCTTGTCAAACATTAATTAATAATATTAATAACAATCTTCTATTTTTAAAAGTTGCTAAAAGATATATTCATAGTTTTAATTTTTAATATTATCAGAAAAGAATTTTAAATTTTCTTGAAAATAATATATGGGAAGGAAAAAAAATTATAATTTTACCTGAAAATTTTTTACTTGTTAATTTTTTTTTAAATAAAAGTGTTTATTTTATTTCTTAATTTTTTTTAAAAAAATTTTTACTTGTTAATTTAAATGAAAGAAAAAAGGGTAGCAAATATTATTGACCATTTAGCATTTTATTTCTTTTAACAAAATATATTTAGTTTCACATATATTTAAGGTTTTTTCAACCATAATTTTAAAACTGTATGTAATTTAATTTTATTCTCAAAGTGAATTAATTATAGAATATAACTTCTTCATTAAACTTTTAATCAATCAAATTTAAAAAGTTTGTTAAACGATTATAAGCTTACTTTCATTTAAATTCAAACCTAATATATTTTAAAATTTAAGTTAATTGCATATTGAACATTTATATGTACTAATGATAATAATGGCTCATGAATTAAAAGGGAAAATAAAATTAGTTAATAAATAACTTTAAAATAATGTATTTTTGTGGAGGAAGATTAAAAACAAGAGTGGGAAACATCCTACAATTTTATTTTATTTTATTTTTTGAAAAAAAAGATATCACTTTGTTAGTTTAATTAAAATATCAATGACAGAATAATAATTTTTAAGCATTAGTTATTTTTTATTATCAAAACAATAAGTTTTTTAAATTTTTTATATAATGCATCATAACATACTTTAATCTAAAATTAATTAATTATAATATTCAAATTCAAGAACTAAACTATACATAATTTAAAAAAAAAAAAAAAGAGAACGTGTAAAAATTGTTATTGAAATTTGTTTGATGGTACAGATTGACCTTTAAATTAAGTTTGTTTAAACTCATTTATACACTTATAATTTAAAAAATGATAAATTAACTCATCTTTTAACGAAAAGCTAAATGATGTTAACTGTGTATTTAATTTTCTATTCAAAAATATAAATATACCTCTTAAGTTTATGTGGAAGTACAAATTGGTATTGAATATTTATTTTTGCTCAATTATCTATTAAAATAATATTTTTATCTATTTATAAATGAATCAAACATATTTAAGTGAGTTTTATATTAACTAATAGTATAATTAAAATTAAAATTTAATATTTTTTCTAATGAATCTTAAATTTTATTGAACATGTTCATGATGTAAATTCTTCAAAAAAAAAAAAAGTTTGAAAAACACTTAAAAGGTTATTTACTAAGAAGAATGCATCAAGGATATAGTTGGAGAATGAGTTAGTAAGTTTAGTATCAATGACTCATGCGGATTTGTTTCTGTGAAACTATAAATTGGCATTGAATATTTATTTTTTGCTCAATTATCTATTAAAATGATATTTTTAATTATTTATAAATGAATCAAACATATCTAAGAGAATTTTATATTAGAAAAAATGACAACATTCACCATATTTTTTAAAATTTTTATTTTCAAAAATATTTTAATTATTTTATTATAAACTCATTATAAAGTATGTAAAATTTATAAACTTATAATAAATCCATTATATGCTCATTATAAACTCATTTTAATAAATAATTTATAAATATAGTAAATTTGACATTATTTTAATTTTTTTATATTTTTATCCAAATCCCTTTATATTAAACAATACTACAATTAAAATTAAATTTTAATACTTTTTCTAATGAAACTTAAATTTTATTGATCACGTTCATAATATAAATTCTCCAAAAGAAGTTTGGGAAACACTTGAAAGGTTATTTACCAAGAAGAATACAGCAACGCTATAGCTATTGGAGAACGAGTTGGCAATGTTAAAACAGAGAAGTATGCCAATTTTAAAATATTTTTATGAGTTAAAAAATATTTGTGCTAAAATTTTAGAAATTGATGTGGTAGAAAAGATTAGCGATGCACATCTACGTTGTAATCTTATTCATGGATTGAAGGAGTATGAGCCTTTCATTACTTCTTTTCAAGGGTGGTCAAAAGAGCCTTCTGTAGAATAATTAGAGAACTTGCTCCCTAATCAAGAAGCTCTTGTGAAATAGATGACAAAGAACCTTGAACCTAATAATGTTCTCTTCCCCAAAGGAAAGCCAAACAAGAAAGAATTCATCAGTACCCTGTAAGAACAAAGAAGAAGATTCAAGTAAAAATAAAGGTAACAATTCACAACATAAGAAATCTTTCACATGCTTTAGATGTGGGAAACCTGGCCATATTAAGAAAATTTGTGTGTGAAGATTTCCAAAACCAATGTAGCATGTACAAGTGAAGGAGATGATAATTCAAGATTGACTTGGGTAAAAGTTTTGAAAGAGAAGAGTGAAGTGCTATACAAATTCGTGGAATTTAAGGGCACTGCTGAAAGGGACTTCGAGAAGAAAATAAGATGCTTGGAAGTGACAATAGCAGAGAATATATATCATATGTTTTCTTTAAATTTTGTTACGATAACAATATCCTTCATTAAATGACTTGTCTTGACACTGCTTAACATAATGGAGTCGCAAAAAGGAAGCTTGGTCATCATACTTTAGTTTGCCTTTTATGGCTGCATGACAAGAATCTTTCTCGAGAGCTATGGGCAGAATCAATTCAATGTGCAAGTCATGTGATAAACATGTTTTGTAGAATGGTACATCTTTGAATAGATTTGTTAAAACAACTCATGCATTTTCATTACAAAGAAAATCATAATTTATGAAATACAAAGGAGCTGTATTTTACAGTATCAAATTATTAAATCATACTTGGACCATACTTAGACCATACTTTGGTGACTAAAATAATTAACCAAAAACAAAAACTGAAAGAGAATGGAATTACAACTCTAATTCACATAATCTGAACTAAATGACAACAAGAAATATCATTAACACCATTACTCCTCCTTGGCATTTTTGCTGGAAACTCCAAGGCTCCTTCTCAATATTTCAAATTTGACTTTAGGCAACCCCTTAGTCAAAAGATCAGCATGTTGAACTTTAGAATCACAATGACCAATCTTAATTTCTTCATCTTTTTCTGCCTCTCTTATGAAATGATATTTGATCTTAATATGTTTAGTTCTACCATAAAAAATTAAAAAATTGGATTTTTAGCCATTGCAACAATAGATTGATTATCAAAGTGAATGATGGTTGCTTCTTCTTATTTTTGCTTCAAATCTTCCATGATTTTCTTGAACCAAATTTCTTGGTTCACAACTGCAGCAGCAGAGAGGTACTCTGCTTGTGCTGTAGATTGAGCTACAATATCTTATTTCCTTGAACTCCAACCGACAACACCTGAACCAATGGAAAACATGAAACTAGATGTGCTTTTCATGTCATCAAACTGAGCCTCCCCAATCACTACCTACATAGCCAACAAGCTTCACTTCTTTTGCAACCTTAAACCATATTCCCAAGTCAATGATTTTCTTTACATATCTAACCACCCTTTTTACAGCCTTACAATGTATTAGACTTGGTTCATGCATAAATCTGGATAAAAGACTTGTTACAAATATAATGTCAGGTCTGGATGCAGCTAAATACAACAAACATCCAATTATACTTCTATAAACTCTAGAATCCACTTTTTCTAAACCATCATTTTTGCTCAATTTTTCATTTTGAGCTATGGGAGTATTGATGCTACTGTAATTTTCCATTTCAAAATTCTTGAGCACTTCTCTTGCTTATTTTTCTTCACAAATAAGGTCCCTTGACTTGTTTGGTGAACTCTTAAACCAAAAAAGAAAGTCATTTCTCCAAGATCAGTCATCTCAAATGCAAACTGCATCTCTTCCTTGAATTGCTGCACAAGATCACTGTTGTTGCCTGTGATCAAAAGATCATCTACATACAAGGATACAATCAACAATTCTTCATTTTCAGCCTTAACATATAGAGTAGCTTCACTAAGACTTTTTGCAAAGCCAAATTTTTGCAAATAATCATCCATTCTGTTATACCAAACTCTATGAGCTTGTTTTAATCCATATAAAGCTTTCTTGAGTAAGAAAACTTTATCTTCTTCTCCCTTCTTGATGAATCCCAATGGCTGCTCCACAAAGATCTCCTCTTGCAAATAACCATTCAAAAAATCTGATTTTACATCAAGTTGATAGATTTTCCAATATTTTTGGGCTGCTAAGGCAATGAGAAACCTTATTGTATCATACCTTGCCACAGGAGTAAAGGTGTCTGTATAATCAATTCCATATTATTAAGAATAGCCTTTCACAACTGATCTTGTCTTGTGTTTGTTTATAGAACCATCTGAATTGAGTTTGGTTTTATAAACCCACTTCACTCTGATCACCTTCTTATTCTTTGGCTTGTCTACTATCTTCCAGGTTTTATTTTTGTTGATCATCTTTAACTCTCCTGCAATGCATTCATCCAATTTGAAGATTGAGTTGCTTCTTCAAGAGTTGTTAGTTCCAACAAAGTTATATTACTTCTTGCATAAATTTCTTCTAAAGATCTGGTTCCTCTGACAGCAAAATCTGAATATGAATCATTCTCATAATCTCTTTCTTCTTATTCATGGATTGGCTCTTGATTCAAAGAATCAGTTTCTTGGATTTGACTGATGTTCATAGGTTCTACTTCACCTGTTTTCCAATTCCAACAAGCTTCTTCATCCACCTTTTTATCTCTACAAATCATCACCTTTTTTGTCTCCAAGTTGAACACTCTATAACCTTCTACATTGCTGCCATACCCAATAAAGATTCCAACTTGAGGCTTATGATCTAGTTTGTCTCTTTTAATTGCTGGAATGTGAGCATAACATAGACTTCCAAAGATTTTTAGATGCTCCATGAATTGTTTTACTCCAAACCAGGCTTCAAAAGGAGTTTTATCTTTTAAAGCCTTTGTTGGAAGTCTATTTAGGAGGTAGATTGTTGTATTTGCAGCTTCTGCCTAGAATTTCTTTGGTAGCTTCTTTTCAACCATCAAACATCTAGACATCTCCATTACAGTTCTATTTCTTCTCTCACTTACTCCATTTTGCTGTGGAGTATAGCTACTGTGAATTGATGATGAATTTCTGCTTCTTCACATAGATGTTTGAAATTTTTATTGGTGTACTCAGTCCCATTGTCAGTTCTGAGTGTTTTGATTTTAAAGTTGCATTGATTTTTAGCCATAGCCTTGAATTTTTGAAACATATCCAGCACTTTTGATTTTTGTTGAAGAAAATACATCCAATAAAATATTGAGAAGACATCAATGAAAAGAATAAAATATCTACTCCCATTTAGTGAGGGAGTGCTCATTGGACCACAAAAATCATTGTGAACCAGCTGTAATTTGTCAACTGCTCTCCATGATTGGTTGATAAGAAATGCATTTCTGACTTGCTTTCTTAGTTAACATAAATCACAAACTCCTTCTATAGTATGCACAATAGGCATATTTTGGACTAGACACTTATTATACATTTGTTTAAGTGAATGAAGATTAAAATGACCAAATCTCCTATGCCAAAATATAGACTCATCAATAGAACGAGAAAATGCATGAGCATTTAACTTGTAACATTTCTAAGAAAAGCTTTTATCTCTCATTTTCACTATCATCAACTCATTTCCAGCCGTGTCTATGATTATGTATGAAAAATTTTTAAATAGCAAGGAGTATTGCTTCTCAAGTATCTAACCCACACTCAATATATTTTGGTTTATCTCATGCATATACAAAGCTTCTAAAATGAGTTTAGTACCTGTTGGAGTATCCACTACTATCTCTCATTTGTCTTTCACTTCCAAAAATTCTCCACTTCCAATATTGACTCTAGAATTGTAGGATCTATCAAGTTTTTTAAACAAGACAACTTTAGAGGTCATGTGATGAGTGCAACCACTATCTATTAACCAAGAATCGCCGTTAGTTTTTGCTGCAAAACTTGTTGCAACAAAAAGTTCAGCTTCATTTTGTTCTTGATTTTCAGTAGCTTGAGCTTAATGATTTTCTTGGCTAGGCATTGATTTGCAAACTTTTTAAAGTGCCCAAACTTCTTATAAGATCTACATTGGACACCAGGTTTGTACCAATAAAATTTCTCCAAGTGATTGGTTTGCTTACAATTTGGACATGGAAGAAATTTGCCTTTTCCATGCTTGTTAGTGTCTCCTTTGTTCTTCCTATCATAAAATTTCTTCCCTTTTGAATTGAATTGAGACTTTTCTTTATTTTTCATGACAAGAGCAACTTCAGTGTTTTCTTCAAGTCTCAAATTTCTTCTTTGTTCGGTAGCTTGTAGTGCATTCATCAACACTACTAGTGAAATTTGTGAAAGATCCTTTGAGTCTTCAAAAGAGGAAATTTTTGTTTCAAACCTCTCAAGTAAACTCACAAGAACCTTCTTTACAACTCTCTTGTCTGTAAGATCTTCTCTAAGAACTCTAATTTGATTTACCACCTTGATAACTTTATCAGAGAATTCCTTCACATTCTCTGTTTCTTTCATCTTTAAAGCTTCAAACTCTCTTCTTAAATTCAAGACTTGCATTTGTCTTATTTTTTGACTGCCTTGGAACGCTTCTTTAAGTTTGTCCCAAGCTTTTTTTTCCTGTCTTATGTGCCATAATACGTGTGAATGTATACTCTAACACAACAGAGTGTATATAAGAGAGTCCCTTGAATTTCTTTGCTGATTCTTCAGCATGGTATTTGTGTAACTGTTGGATTATCTCTCAAAGGAGGAGGATCAACACCTCTTTCTATTACATCCCATAAATCTAATCCCTTCAACAAAGCCTTCATTCTCACAGTCCACAACTGATAGTTTTCACCATTGAAAGCTGGTGGTGAAAGTGTTCCAGCATTACTTGAAGCCATTTTTCAAAATTGAGTATTTTTTGTGGGACTTTCTTGTTTGTTTTCTCTCAATTATCACAGCCCCCTCAAAGATCAATAATGCTCTGATACCAATTCTTGGTTTAGAAGCAAAGAAGTAGAGAAAATTTGTTAAAATAACTCGCAAACTTTCATTATAAAGAAAATCATAATTTATATAATACAAAGGAGCTGTATTTTACAACATAAAATTATTAAACCATACTTGGATCATACTTAGACCATACTTTGATGACTAAAATAATTAACTAAAAACAACTGAAAGAGAATGGAACTACAGTTATAATTCACATGATCTAAACTAAATGATAGCAAGAAATACAATTAACACCATCAGAGTAGAAGATGGCAAGCAACAAGTGGTAAGAAGATCAACAAGGGAGACAAGGCAATAGAATTATCTCAAGGATTATGAGGTACAACTTACCCATTGCACAATTTCCTCATGTTTCTTTACTGGAGTATTAAGTGCAGAAGAACCAACATGCTGTGAAGATGCAAAGGGTTGTCCAAATTGGGAAAGAGCAATGCAGGAGGAAATTGAAGCTTTAAACAAAAATGAGACATGGGAGTTGGTAACTAGACTAGAAATTTGTGAGCCATTCACTTGCAAATGGGTTTTCCGTTTGAAGAAAAAAAAAACAAATGGTACAGATGGTCGCAGATTTTCTTAAAGCTATGAAATAGACTACGAGGAGACCCTCAGCTTGGTAGCAAAGATGATAATTGTGAGATCAATTTTTTCGCTAGCTGCTTATAAAGATTGAAAGTTGTCTTAAAGAATCCATTTCTTTACGGAGAGTTGCATTGTGACGAATTTATGGAGCAATCCTAAGGTTTTGTCTTTAAGGAATTCCCACATCATGTATATTGTTTGAAAAAAGCACTTTATAGCCTGAAGCAAGCATCTCAAGCTTGGTATTTAAAGTTGCTCAATACCTTTTTTGTGGTTTTAGAGTTTCTGATTCAGATTCTAGTTTGTTCATAAAACTAGAATTAGATATGCATTTGTTGGTACTATTATATGTTGATGATATGATAGTAACTGGAGATAACAAATCAGAAATTTCTAACATGAGAAACAATTTATCTATTTATTTTGAAATGAAAAACTTGGGAAAGATTGGATGTTTTCTTGGTCTAGAAGTGGAAAAATCAGATCAAGGATATTTTGTTTCTCAAAAAATGTTATGCAAAGTTTAGCGTTTTGGCATGGAGGAGTCAAAAGAAATGGCTACTCCAATGGAGCCAAATGTTAAGTTGAAGAAAGATGAAGGAAAGCTGTTGAAGATGCGAGAAAGTTCAGACAACTTGTTGGAAGCTTAATTACTTAATTTATTTAACTATCACAATGCTAGAAATTTCATATTCAGTTAAACTCCTCACTTACATGAAGCAAAAAGAATTTTGCATGATGTGAAAGGTTCTCTCAATCATGGCCTTTTGTACAAGAGATCTTATAATTTTCTATTGTATGTGGATCCATTTTATTTACATTGATCAGTTTAAATTAACCCTTTTTTAGCCTTAATGTAAAAATATTTTAAAAAGTGCAAATGTTTTAAAAATATGTGTTTTTCTTTGTCCGATATATATATATATATATACACACACACACATTTAGTATAATAAATGTATACATACAATACATCTCTAATAAATTCAATTTTTTTAAAATTATATTTTTTAGGAAAAGTGATACAATATTATATGTATATATATATATTATTTTCAATATGAGTTTATTTTGGCCATTATATGAGAAAAGTAGGTGTTGGTTGATTATAATTATTGCGCAAGGAACCTCCAAAATTCTACCATTTTATTAAAATTTAGCTATATATTAATTTTTATTTTTTTCCCTGACCATCTAATATCCTGTAACCCAAATATTATAAGCTAATCTAGATTCGTGTCGGTCAAATCAATTAAAAAAGTAAAACACTCTACAAATTTAAAAAATATTTCATATTCAAAATTCGAACCCGATATCTCTAGTTTCGAAAGAAGAGACCCTTACTATTTCATCTAACATCTTAGAATATTATATTAAACTTACTTTCTTACTTTATATTGAAAATTTTCCATATGATATAAAAGTATATCTAATTATATATAATTACCACATATATGAAAATTATAAGATATGTTACTAGAAATATTATCTAATTAACTTGTCACTATACTTAATTAGAATTACAAGATTCATTTATATAATTTCTTGGTTTAATTATGCTTATTAGTTCAATGGATAAGCTGGTAATTAACTTGTTTAAGATTAAACAATTTGAGAGGCAAGTTGTATGGAAAAGGACCTTTAAATTTTACATTTTTTTAGCATAATAATAAAGAGAAATATCATTAATAAAACAGCAAATTACAACCTAAAACCAGCCAATAAATAAAAGAAGGCGGAAGTTCAAAAATCATCCCCATGCATGTAACAAAAATAAAGAGATAAAAAGAAATATCATTAATAATTTGAGAAGCAAGTTGTCTGGAAAAGGACCTTTAAATTTTACATTTTTTTAGCATAATAATAAAGAGAAATACATTAATAAAAAAAATAGAGATCAAATAGAGTATCTCCTCAAACAGTGGTCATCAATATTTTTAAAACCGGGCTAGATATTGAACCGAATTAATTTATGGTTTAACCGGTTCAATCGGGTTGACTCAAATTTAATAATATAAAAATATTATAATTTTTTATTTATAGATCTTAATAAAAAAATATAAAAAATTTTAAATAATAAAAATATACTTTATCAATTAAAAAGTATCGCATATTAAATTTGATATATATAAATGAATCTATACTTTTTTTCTTTGTTTTTATTTAAAAATACTGAAATTCAGAAAATGATTTGATTTGAATAAGACTAATTCGATTCAATTCATTTGGTTTGATCTAATTCAACCGGTTTAGACTGATTTTTAATAAATCTGATTTTTATGTGTTTTTAAACCGGACTGACCCCTGATTTCCGGTCCGACCGGCCAATCCGATCCAGTTTTCATAACACTGGTGGCCATAGACAAAAATTAGGCAAAAAACAAGCAGAGCCTTGAGGGTGCTTGAAACCAAACTATTAAACAATAAAAAGATTAGAATATTAACTGCAATAACACCCCTACCATCCTTAGATATTAAATAAGTTGAGAGAAAGAAATGATCAATTATCCCATAAAGGGGCCAAAGAAGAAGCATATTAAAACTATCATAGAAGCTAAGCCAACACATAGAAGCCGATGAGACGTTGAAAAGTCATCTTGCTCAATCATGCAAAGAGAAATCAAGCCATGTATATAAGCACTTAAACAATCTCCAGAGAGGTCAAAGGAAGGTTAGAGAGCTTCTGCACTTAGAAGAATAACCTTGAAAAGCCAAGAGCTTCTGCACTTATAAGGATAAACTTGAAGAGCCAAACAACCATAGGAATGAAGGATAAAAAAGCCACAGAAGGTCAGATCTAGAGAAAAAAAAAAGCAACAAAACCATAACACCTTAAAAACTAGAAACAAAAGCAGAGAATGATGATAGATCTAAGGCTCTTGTCGACCTTTTGATCAGCGACAGTTCTAGATTTAAAATCAGAAGACGAGAACAGAACCCCAAGAAGAGAGGAGAAACGAAACCTCTAGAAGAGACTTTTTATTAATGTTTTATTGAGAGTTCCTTTAAATTTTACATTTGACTTCATTTCCATATCCCCAAAATTTAAGCGCACATTAATAATATCTTCCCACAATATTACAAGGAAATTGTAAATGCACAAGTTAACAATGCAAAGGAAACAAGGGTTTAATAGCCTGATCAGTAGCAAGCCAATGGTTCTGAATGTCAAATTCTCCGTGCTTCTATAGTGCTCGAAAACTTTATCAAGTCTGGCTGTGCCTGAGCTTGATGATTCACCCATTATGCCCGTGACCATTAGAATGAGCATAAAGAAGGCCATAGCAAAAAAGAATTTTGCAGAACTTGATAAAAATTTAGCAGTAGTACTTGTAATGCAGTTCAAACAGCTTAAATGGGTTTCTTTCTCAATCTAAGGTGAGGAAAATGGAGATTGATTTGACGATCATTTAGTGAGCAAAAACTTGAAAACAAAGTACAGTTCAGATCGTATGAATTAGCAGAAAATAAAGAAATTTCAAAAAAAATGAAATTAAACTAAATTAAATGAATCGACCATAGAATTTGAAATAAATAAATAAATTGAAAAGCAAAAACTTGAACGGTTAAGAACCATGGGATACATCAGGCAAGTAAAAAAAGAGAGGAAAAAAAAAATAAGCTAGCTAGCATATTAAGGTAGCTTAAGTCCATATCAAAACGGCAAGTTGTATGATAAAATCATGGCTGTCACAAGTTCCTTTCTGAAAAAAAAACGCATCAAAAGCCATGCAAAATCTGCACGCCAACAACCTCCTAACAAAGCACTCATCAGTATGATGATTTTATTATTGTGTGGTTCTTTTGGAATCTCTCTCTCGAGTCTAGCAACCTCTACTTTATCACAATTGGCAGTGCAAGTAAGCCCATAATCATCAAGGCTGGCCTCTACCAAATAAGGCAGGTCTCACCCATCTAAAAAAAAACCACATTTTTTAGATATAGCAATTCAATCATCAAGACACAAAAGGAAGTAGCCATGAAAATCTAAAAATATAATGCAATGGTAGCCACATCCCCATATTCTATAACTCAAAAGCATAGGCAGATTTTTGGTGTATCACATTATTCCCACAAAAGTACAAGAAAATATAAATGCAAAAGTTAACAATGGAAAGGAAACAAGGATTTACTAGCCTTCGCAGCATGCCAATGGCTCTGAATGTCAAATTCTCCAATCTATAGTGCTCGAAAACTGCCAGCTTTATCAAGTCTGGCTGTGCCTGAGCTTGATGATTCACCTATTGCATCATGTGAAGCTGCTGTCTGGGGCAATTCCCTCTTCAGAGAAGTTGGTAATCCTGAAATTTCCAAAGAATTAGAAAGAAAAAAGTCCATTAGCATGGTTTAGTTTTGGGCTGTCCTTCTGAACTTCACCATTTAGATTTACTTTTCACAGGCCTAGAACCTCTATTGTTCAAGTGGTTAGACCGTTCATATCATTTCTGTATGACCCTACATACCTTCATCAAATGGAATCTCAAATCACAAGGTCGAACTTGATTCCCAATACATGCCATTGCAAATTTTGAATATTGAGACAATACATCAGCAGCAGCTTGCTTTTTCTCGTCCACCTGAAATCAGATTGCCCATGACTAATAATAGAATGAGAATAAAGAAGGCGAATGGCAAAAGGAGAACTTGATAAGGTGCAAATCACCAAAGCGACCAAAATTTAGCAGTATTACTTGTAGACACAAGTAATGAAGTTCAAACATAGAAAGGGATTTCTTTCTCAATAAAATTAACAGAATGCAATTCAATCAAGTCGTAATCCCATTTCCACCCAGACACCCACAATTACTGATTCATGCAAAATGGCCAGCTTATTTCTCCCAGTTAGGAAATTCATAGTGACGGAAGTAAGCTAGCCACCCTAAAGAAGTGACTGCCATTGTTTAAACAAGAAGCAACCAGTGCTAAAGAATACAGTACGCCTTAAAAGATTAATCCTTCAAATATTTGCAAGAAATAGTGAGCTGATGAAGAAAAATACAGCAATCCAGTACTATTTTTTTTTTATCAATAAGAGCTTCAACATATAACAAGAACATGACGACAAACAATAAAAATAATATCATTATGAATATTTCGTAGATGAAACTTCCACCAAATAACAGAATTGCTCCGAAAGAAAATTCAAATTAAAACCCAGTTTTGTTCTTAGGGGAGATGAAATTTCAGAACAAGGTTAGACCACAAATATCAAGATTACCATCAATTATTATTAAAAAGAAGAAGAAGAACAATCAACATATAATTTTAAGGTGGGAAAAATGGAGATTGATTTGAAGATCATTAAGCGAGCAGATACTTGTAAACAAAGTAGAATTCAGATGGTATGAATGAACAGAAAAATAAAGAAAATTCCAAAAATGTGAAAATTTGGAGAGAAATCAAACCAAATGAAATGAAATCAAGCATAGAATTTGAAATAAATAAATTGAAAAGCAAAAATTTGATAATCTACCTCGTAGTCTTCCTTTATCGCTGAAACCCAGTTGAGAAATGGATTGTTCTGCGCGACTTTATCGATCGATTATCCATTTGATATATAATATTTTGGTGCACCATAGCCACAGCAACTGGCCTATTAGCTCAGTTGGTTAGAGCGTCGTGCTAATAACGCGAAGGTCGCAGGTTCGAGACCTGCATGGGCCAATTAAATTGTTTTGTGGTTTTTTTTTCCTAATTATGAAATATTTCTAAATTTTAAAAATAAAATAAGTTTGATTTTTCATTTTTTTTCCTTAACAAAATTAAATCACTTTTTTTAAAAAAAAAAGTATAATGAATATGATCTTTTTTATCATAAAATATTTCAAAAATTTTCTTTTTCTTGGTATAAATTCAAATAAATTTTAATTTGTCAGCTTTATTTTGAGAAACCAAACTATAATTAAAATAAAAAAGGAAGCTATGAAAAGTAAATATTTTTTTTTCAAGAAAAGAAAGATATTTTTGTATTTGAAAATTTATTTTTGTATTTTTACCTGAAGAGAAAGTAAATTGTAACTGAATGATTCTGTATTCACATGAAAAATGTTACAATCTAACACTATTTATATACAATTACAGTAGCTTCTTGGTGAAGATTACTACAGCTAAAAGACTAAATTTTAACTCTGTACAATTTGGTGGGAAAATAAAAAGAAAAGGAAACTAAGCTCTATAACTAAAACGCTTAAATAAAACGGTGCGCATGAAACAAAACGCAGCGTTTAAATACTAACGGCTATATTCATCGTAACCGATTTTTTATTTTTTATTTTTTATAACAATAAAAAAGAAAGTAAATCAACAAAGCATACATTTTTCAGAAGCTTTTAAAATGATAATAGAATCATTTTCTAGACTCAACCTTATAACTGTTTTGGCAGAATATTTTTAATTATTTTTAAACATTATATGTCACCACTTACTTGAGGAATATAATAAAAATATAGTTTTGTTGGATTAATAATATATGTTGTTTTAGCTTTTAATATATATAAAAAAAGGACAGTCCGGTGCACGAATGCTCCCGCAATGAGCAGGGTCCGAAGAAGGATCGAATCCGCTGGGTCTTTATACGGGGCATTCCCTTGCAATTAATTACAAGAGGCTGTTTTCACTACTCGAACCCGTAACCTCAGGTCACACGGCGACAACACTTACCGTTTCAATATATATATATATACACACACACACGTGTGTGTATTAGTTCTCTTGCCTAAATTGATTATACTCAACTCCACAATTTGAAAATAGAAATACTAATTTAAATATGGAGTTCTTGATTTTTTTTTCTTAACCAAGACAAATATGTTTTCAAAAGTTTTGGAAAATTTACAATAAGATTCCACTAGGAAAAGAAAAAGCTATAATTATTTTAACTCTTCCAATTTTATTAACTTTTAAGCTGCTACATCTATCTCACTAGAATTGTCATTTTTATTAAAAAAAATATTATTCTACTAAAATTATCATTTTATAAAATTAAAAAAAAATTATTTTTTTCATCTATATCCTTATTATTAATGAGCTAATAAATAAAGTGAGAAATGAATCTATTAATAATAAGTTAATGAAAGATATTTTAGTTTATTAAAAATAATTTTTTATAAAACTGAAAGAATATAATAATTGTCTTAATAATTGTGTGAACTAAAAGTAACAATTTTAATAAAACGGAGAGAATATCAATTTATCAGTTTCACGGCATCAATTAGTTTTATTGCCACACTTCTGGCCGTGTTAAAACCGTAATCAGCTTGACCTTGTGTAGCTATTCATGCATCACATTGTTTTCCTACATTAGGAGCATTTTTAATGCCAACTTAGAAAGCTTAACCTTACCTTATTACTATTATAAAAAGTCACTAGCAGTTTAATATATGTCAGATGATTAGCAAATCAGTGTGGGCATGTATTTGCACGTATGATTGATTCTGTCTTATCATAAAGAGAGGGATTTTGTCCCCTTTTCTATTCTTGAGATTTTGTATTCTGAAGCAAGAAAGTTTCAATAAAATCCATTTCATTCTGAAAAAACAAAAAGTCATCCCCAGTGCACAGGACACCTTGCTTTACCAGGGCTTGACTATCATATGCACTTTCTCAATCCCTTGTTATAAAATGTTCTATACTGGAACAAGCAAATAGAAAAACCAAACAAGCATATGCATTTTAAAGCAAAAATCCATTGGCCTGTAATATCATAAGGAAAATTGGGTACTTCTAACGCCTCTACATACATACAACTTACATGTTACATTATACTTTTGAGTGCAATCATCCAACTTTACATCCAAACTATTTGAGACAACATTTTGTTAGGTTCTTTTGCTTGATATGTGACAAGAAAAGTTAGGTTGTTTGTTTGGTAAGCGAGAGAATGGTAGACACCATCAGCTTGTAATCAATTGGCTTTGTAAGATAAGCATCCATGCCTACCTCCAAGCACTTGGCTTCATCAGATGACATTGCATGAGCTGTCAATGCAACGATAGGAATGTGCAGTCCTGTTCCTGCTTCTGATTTTCGTATCGCCTTTGTTGCTTCATAGCCATCCATTTTTGGCATCTGGTTTTCATTTAGACAATAAATCAGAACTCAATCACAACAACAATCTACATGTTCAATGTTAAACAAATCATATTACATCACTTCTACAGTAGCATTTTGTTCTGCTACGAAGAGCTAGAAGCATAACTTTGAAATGCTAACCTTGTAATTGTTTAAGATTAATAAATGTGCATACTTCTGATATCTTACCTGACAATCCATTAGGATCAAGTCATATGGCGAGGAATCGCAAATTTCAGGTTGTGAAATTCTGTTTCCTTCTTGCACAATAGATTCTCTTTCACCGTCTTTTGTGCTAAGTACGCAATGTAGAGCTTCCACTGCTTGTAGTCCATCTCCTACCGCAATAACTGTAGCCCCCATTTTTTCTAACATGATAGTTGCAACTCTTTGGAGAACTGGAGTATCTTCTGCTAGAAGGATTCTTAGGCCCTCCAAAGCTTTCTGTTGATTCACAGCTTTGCTTGAGTATGAGTTAACTTTCCCTATATGACAAGTACTTCTTCCTGAATTTTGCTCCAAATGTTCTGAATTTTCACTTTGACAGCCTGTTGATATGGGTTCTTGTTTGTCAGACAAATTGTAATTGGTTTGATTTATATCTTCTCTTCTCGAATTATTTTCTTCTAAATGCACATCAGTCAATTCGATTAAGCACTTGTTAAATGTTTGATACTGTGATGGACTTGTGATTCTCCCTCTTTCACTTTGTTTTTCTCCATGATGAAATGTATCTAAAGCATTAGAATTTCCCATTTCAGCCATATCAGAATCTTCAGAACTGGCATTATCAAACTGAGTAGAATCAATCTCAAGGCATTCATGCGTATCATCATTCTTCGTTGTTGCTCTCAAGACACTGAAACTTTTCTTCTGTTGGTCCTTTACAGCAGTTTCCAAAATCTGAATCATCTTTGCCTTGTATAGAGGCTTATTGACCATCAATATGTGCCCCTTTCTTCGGAGCTCCATCTTTATGGCATTGGAAGTATCATGATTTAACATCCAGGAAAATGTGGCTTTCCCAGAGAACTTGTCAAGAAAGTTAAGTTGTTCCTTCCATATATCTGTACTCAAGTCAAGCAACCCTATATCTACAACTATCAAAAATGTAGGGTCTCTAATGTCTTGTATGTCAAGAACTTCCGCTTTTAAAAGTTCATTCAGAGAAAAATGAGCATCAAATCCATTATTCTGTCTTCTTCTGTGAAAGAGTTCCCGAAGAACTTGTGTAAGCTCATTCCACTCAGATACCCCTAAAGAGGATAGTCCGATTTTACACAACCATTGAGACATAATAACTCTTCCCATGGAGCCATGAAGTGCCAGCAGCACCTGCATTACAAAAACAAAATGTTAGTGCATTTGATATTAGCATTGGCGAGTCAAATCAACAAAGATCATTCACAGCTTTTAGCTATCTATATTTATAACAAGACAAAATTTATGGGTTTGTTTGTGTGTTCTGCTTGTCTCAGAGGACTTTTGTCCCCCAAGTCTGCATATGGACAAGTTGAGAATAAAACTAATGCTTTCAAGAAAAAAGATCAGTCAAATTCTACACTATGATTGGATGTTCTTAATCACTGCAGTAGTTGTACTGTACTTTACAATCTTTTAAGATCAGTGCCAAAATGCCTTTTTGATATGATATGTATTGTTATCCGAAGAATAAATATAATGAAATTGGGATGACAGGTTTCAATTTTTTCAAAGAGTGTACTTTTACTAACCACAACATTATGCCCTGAAAAATCTACTTGGCAATGTTGTTCTGCACCATCAACAGCTGTATTAAGAATCAAGTAGAGTCGCATTAGAGTTCCTGGCCCATTCTTCTTTACAACTTTTATTTCTCCGCCCATCTTGTTAACCTGCCATCATGAAACAAAAGGAAAATGGAAAAGATTATTGCATTTTCTTAACAAATTTAGCATGAGACATAAAACTAATTGAAGGTCTTAATTTAAAAAGTTTTAGAAAAGCACTTGATATTTTAAAGATTGCAGAATTGCAAATTAAGAAAACAACGTCCGCGTGTATGTAAAAAGGTGTGCGATGATGCATTTAATTTTAGTGCAGTAGAATCTTATATAGTTATGGAGTTTACTCACCAAGGTTCGAACAATGCAAAGTCCAAGACCAGTGCCACCATGCCTAAGATAGAGAAATTTTTGAGACAAGATTAGAATTTCTAGGAATTTTAGTTATTGATTTTATGGGTTTCTTAAACTTTTTAACCATGAATTCCTATGAAATAAAGATTCCTTCTGCATTACTTAAAACTTCCAATTCGGCAAGTTTTAGCTTTCAATTCTTGATAATTATGCATGTTTTTGCAACTTACAATCTAGTTGTTGAGGGATCAGCTTGCTCAAAGCTTTCAAATACAGATTCCCATTTGCTTGGATCAATTCCTGCAGAATATAGGAAACAATTTGACATGAATTATCCAAGTGTCAAATTTTTTACTTCCGTAATGTAAAGGTTTCTTTTTTTTTTTTTCCTATTGATATTTTAAGTTTGTACCACAGCCTGTGTCATCAACTTCAAACCAAAGAATCACTTTGTTTTCTTTCTTGGAGACCTTCTTCAAATGGTTCCCCTGCTGCCTCAATTTAGCCTTAAGCGCACACCGTGCTTTCTTCTGATCAAGAGAAGACTTTGTGGTGTCATTGAAAGTACTCAAGTTCTCACACCAACCACGCAGAATAATGTGACCAGCTGCGAGCAATTTGCAACAGTTATACAAGAAAACAAAAAATTTTGAACTACACAAGCTGCTTATATCCTTTAATTTTCATTTGATAAAGTTTGGAACTAAGTTAGTTGCAAATATTGTGCTGTTTCGTTGTAATTATATTAATAACAACCTTTTGTACTCTAATGCTAATCAGAGCAAATTTTCCTCTTACATGTTGTGAACTTGATAGAATTGCTTATGAGATTTGCAAATATTTGTACAACTCTGGCAGAGTCTCCTCGAACTAATTTTGGCATATCATCTACAAAATAGAAATATTGGTAGAAATGCATATCAGATATAGAAAGAATAGGCAAATAATCATGTCTTGATATTAAACATGGTTATACCCGAAAGGTCTAAAACAGCCTCCACATTATGGTTAATGCACTGCACAGAGAACATGTCGATGAGTCCTTCAAGCTCTCGTCCAAGGTCAAATTCTGCATCTTCCAACACTAACTTTCCAGATTCAACCTATAAGATGAAATTCATAATAAGAAGTTCAGTATTTCAGTTGCAGCTAAATGATTTAAGAACTAGTTGCTACTTGTGATCTTTGTAAGTAGAGTTGCAATGATGTGGACCTCCTAAAAAATATAAATTTTGTTCTAAGTAAATGTCAGTAATTGAATTTTTCTTGTTTTTTCGAAACACTTCACAGGGGACATTGTATAACTCATTGCAGCTTCAAATATTCTGGTTCGTTTATATCAAGAAACTGTTCTGATTACTTCTATAATTGATAAAACTGCTTGTAAATCAAAAGACTTGAGTTTTGTTAATACCTCACCTTGCTCAGATCTAATATATTGTTAAGCAGCCGGAGAAGAGCTGTCGAACATTTTCTAATCTGAGTGACAGTTGAATATTGTTCATTTGTGAGACAATTATCAGAGATGAGAATATCCAGCAACCCAATCACAGCAGCCATAGGCGTTCTCAATTCATGACTGCAACACAAAATATGAACGAATTTTTAATCTGAACAAATTTTTACTTTCCATAGTGGCTTTGAACAAGATCATCAAAATAAAATCATCATGCATGTTGATTTCACATTGAAAAAATTTCTCAACTTCATTTGCTACTAATAAAATTCATTGACATCCAGTAATCCAAGAAGCATCAACACTGGCAATGGTTCTTCCTAGGACATAAGATGAATGCGATTTCTATGCTGCATATGACATTTCTGGAGAAGTCTGTGGTGCAGAGACGAAGCTAAATGCCTAAAACTATTTGTTGTGTTGATTTTCCATAGTTCAATCAAATGATACCTGGTTCCAAAGGATCCAATTTATGAGGAATCAATGATAATTCTAGAACTTCTAATCCTATATTACATGCAATAGTACTTATTAGTACTACTGGAAAAATATATATGAGATCAAATTTTGGCCTTTTATGAATTTATGACACTTGCATTGAACATTTAAAGATCAGAAGATAAGCTAACTGATAGGACTTTGTAGATATTGACTACAGCTACCTCATGTTTGCTAGAAATTGGCTTTTGTAGTTATTTGATGCCTCTGCTCTTCTTCTTGCATCGAGATGGCTTATCAGCTCTGCTCTAAGTTTCATTTCCTTCGACACTCCATTTGTAAGTATTAATATGCAGACACATCCAATGACTAATATGCACACAGATGCAGAAATCAGTATAACCAATGTTTTGAAGGCTCTTTCATCCACCTTCCCCATTATATATCTCCTTGGAATGATGATAACCCCCACCTGCAGAAAGTATATCTTGCTAAATATGAAAAAATATGAAAGTTTTAAATCAATACCCATAACTGAGGATCTCTTCAGACATCTTTTCTGCTCTTTAGGCTTCTGTAAATAATACTAGCAAAATCTGCATTAAGTTAATGCTTACCATAGGCAGTCTCTTTAGATTTAGGAAGAATGAATCGATGTAATACTGCTGATGACCAAGCTTTGCATTCTCTATATGAACAATGTGACGTGGAGGAATCTTACTTCCATAGGCTCTATCTAACCACTGAGCTCCCATTCGAATTATGTCATCCTCAGAATCAACAGCCATAATAAGGTTAGGTCCTTTTGTTGAATTTTTTAAGAGTGGAGCATTTGTGGAAGTAGCCAGTAAATAACCCTCTTGAGAGGTCAAATATATGTGTCCACTATGGACTTCGACAAGTTCTCTCATCAGCTGGCCTACACTGTAAAGTGCAGTAGTAACACCAACAACAGCTACTATGCTCTTATTGGCAGCATCCCACACAGGCAATGCTGCTGAAAGCAATGGTGAATCAGTGTACTTGCTCACTGCCACATGCCAGGAAGCTACGCCATCCGGAACTTGTGAAAAGCCTGCAATATTTATAAGATCATCTGGTGGAATTTCACTTCGTTTTCCAATCTGTTCACCTGTTAGAGGATCAAGTGGTTCACGATACCAGATAGCTGAAAGATTGCCTTGAATGGATTGATCATTCCACTCTTGCCGTTTAGACAACTTGTTTGCATCATATGGCTGATTGACATTGATTGAATAGTTTACAAGATTGGAGTAAATGTAGAATGTATTGTTACTCCTGTGATCTCTGTGGAAAGCTTGAACAAAGCCATTTCTATAAGTTATAGTTATGGCATTGAGAGCTTTTCGACTTGCAAACAACGCCCATGTCACATCTTTCATTACTTCATAAAGCTAAAAAAAAATAAGGAAAATTCTATAAACAATCTCAAAAACTAGTTTTATTCTCAGAAATACTGGAAGTGCTTAAAGAACATAATAACAACAAACCTCAACTTGCTCTGCATGAGTAGCTGGATTGCTATGCCGTCTGATTACATACTCTGACAACTTAACCTGTGCCATTGTTATTTCAGAAGTAGAATTCAAAATGTTCCACATTCGCAAAATGGGTCGCTGTAGAAGTTCATAACGAAGGCCAGAAGCTAAAGTATTTAATGACCTTTTAGTATAACTTCTTGTGAAATGCCAAGTTAGAATAGTTAGCAGTCCAATCAAAATGGCTAGCATGACCTGCATAAGACCATTAACAGAAAGTAGTGTATTCATTAAATAAAATTGTAGTTTTTTAGTAAAAAAATCAAAATTTCTGAGTAATTGGATTGCAGTTTCTCACGTAAACACATCAAAACAAACAGCAATTGCATATGAAGAAACTGCAAGATTCAAATTTTACCCATTTCTCCATCTTATATCTGTAATATCGTATTGATATATTTAGACTAACATATCAAAAGGGTGATGCTTTTACTCATTCAAGTTGATTGAATTTCAGAATTGTGTAAAAGAATTTCTAACTAATATATATCATATGTAGAGAAAGAGAGAGAGAGCACTAACCATGATGGCTAGGCGAACAACAAAAACACTGTAGTAAGAAGAGAGACAATGAGTATTTGCATACTGAAACTCATCTTGTTCAACATCTCTACGGAAAATTCTTCTAACACGAGGAGGAGTGTTCTTTCTCAAAGAAGGAGCAAAACCCAGAATTTTATCAAACACCGTTCTGACAAAATAACAACCCATTTGTGCTTTTATAGCCAGTGAACTTTCAGTACTTGTAGAATAGCTTCTATCAGCTTTCTCTGCCATTTCTGAAAACATAAAAGTTATATCATTTACCAAGAACTTATGCTGCTTTTGTTTTTATGGAACTAAGAGACTCAACTCAATCAAAGAAAGATAGATAGAGAAAGAGAAAGAGATGATGTGTTCATTTGTGATCTTGAGTGGGATTTTGCATATATTAATATGCTGGTTCATGTATCATTCCCCACTTTTTCAAGGCAAAGCAAAAGTTCTTGCCATTTTCAAAGTCGGGAAGGAAGAGTGGTGTTTTTATTCCGCAATCCACAACCACAACAATCTTGACACCTCTCTCTTACCCTTTATTCATTTGCCTTGGCTAAATTTAGCAGTGTCAAAAAGATTGAAACTTGAGAAAAATAAAATGGTGAAAAATGATTTTTTTTTGGCTCTGCCGCTACAAAGGTCACTCTTTTATATATATATATATATATATATATATATATATATATATATTGTTGTGAAAAATTCTATGGCCAGAGAATTGTTGTTCGGGACATTGTTGGAAACATATTGAGTGGGCCAGCTTTGGACTCACAGCCACTGCTTCTTGCCGGTTTTAACAAGTTTGTGAATTGTAAGCAGCGCCATTCATCTTGTACAGAGACCTAGTTTACTAGAGAGGCAGACCAGACCGGTTTGGAGTATATGGCAAAAATATTTATATATTTTTCAAAAATAAATAAATAAATAAATGGAATTTATTCAAAAATTATTTTTAAAAATAACATTATTTTTTTAAAATATCCACTTTTTTTCTTTCAAAAATACTTATTTTTTAATTTCAAAAATACTCACTTTTCATATTTATTTTCGTGTATATATATCTTCAAATTTCATATATATATAGACACTTAGTATATATTTAATATATTAAAATATCCCAAAATGGATAGGTATTTTGAAAAAAAAAGACATTCATTGTAATTTTTCTATAAATGAATATACATATAAATTAATATTTTATGAGAAAATATCGAGACTTTTTTAAAATGTTCTCAAAAATAAAATAATTTTAAAAAAATCCATTTTTTTAAATATGATTTTTCAATTTCAAAAATAACTATTTCTTATGTTTAATATATAAAGATATACTCCATGTTTAGAGATAAGCATTTAGCACATATTTAATTATTTTTGAAAAAAAAAGATATATAGTGTAATTTTCTTTAAAAAATATGATATATAAAAATATAATAATATATTATATATTATTATTTGTATTCTATTCAAAAAAATAATACTATCAATATCCACTTCCATCTATTTAAACAGAAATTTTCTCTGTCTTATAAAATTTTATCCATTTTATTAAAATGGGTCAAAACTTACCATCCTATTTGTGAGAAAAGAGAGAATCAAACAACTTTATCCTATAATTGAGGTGGGAAAAATTCCTTAAACAAAGGGGAATGTTGAACCTCCATAACTAATATTTTAACAACATAAAGATCAAACCATTCAAAAGCACACTATTTTCAATCTTTAAAAATTTTTAAATATTTATGAAGAACTCTTTAAATTATTGATAGTTTTGAACAAGCTCAAGAAAGTTTCATGGTTTGTTATTGCCATGAAGATGCATTTAAATAAAAATTTGATTCAGCAGTAATAAGTAACTTTATAATTTTTCAAAAGTTGAGATTGAGCAATTGCCTTGGGAAAAAAAAAAAGGAATTAGTAATCCTTTGATTTCGTAGCAATAGAAATTAACATCACTGATTTTTTATCTTTTATTTTTGTCCCATTTAAATTTTTAAACTTCATGTTTTAAAAATAAAATCTATAAACTTTTTAATTTTATGTTAATAAAATCTTTAAGACCATTTTAAGTCAATCAAAATATGATATAGTAGTAAAATATCGTCACATAATAAATATATATATATATATAATTAATTTCACCTCAATTGATATACGGAGAATCAAAGGCAGAATAAGTGATTTGCCACATCATATTTTAATTGTCGAAAAATAATTTTAAGAATTTTATTAGGACAAAATCTAAATATAGAGATTTTATCTTTACAAAATAAATTTTATAAAATAATGGCAAAAAATCATAGACTATGGATATAATTAACCCTGAAAAATTATAACAAGTTAAAAGATTGAGTTCGAGTTTAATCAAAATTAAATTTAAAAAAAGATAATAATCTCATATCCAATAAGTCTTTGATTTCATAATAGTAAATCATAATAGGATTAACAGGTCTTGATTTCAAATTTAACTTCGAGTTTAGTCGAAATTAAATTTAAAAAAGAAAAATTGATAATCCTCGTACCCATATAAGCTCATTGGTGGAGCGCTTTGGGCTCATCAAGTGATTAGTGGAAAAGAGTGGACTAACCACCTTGAAGAAGATGACTTTAAATTGGAAGTGATTAGTGGAAAAGAGTGGACTAACCACCTTGAAGACGATGACTTTGAATTGCAATGGAGAAAATAAAATATATATAAAAAAAATCTTTCTAACAATGAATTATGACGATAGGAGTCTCCTCTCTTTATTAGAGTTTTTAATTTTAAACTTTGATATAAAATATTTTTAAAATTTTAGAGAAAATATTTTATTCTTAATGGAATTATTCGACGTAAATTTAAATTAGTCTGTAATTTTTTAATTTGTGTAATATTTGATGGTTGGAAATAAAAAAAAGAAAAAGAAAAGAAAATTAAAAAGAAACAGTAGCTTTCAACTGGGAAATTTTGAAAAGGGTCATTTTCAAATGTTATGATAGTCCCTTTGCATAGTCGGTTGGATGGAAATGATGTTGATTTGTGCCTGTGGCTGAACCTTTGAAGGACTTTGAAACATGGGAAATTTGGAAAACCCAATATATATATATATATATATATATATATATATTTGCGTAGATTATTAATTATATATGAATAAAAAGTAAAATCTAAGAAATATATAAAGAAATAGAATCAATGTAGAAAGATTATTGCTGCTTATTTAAGCTACAATGGGAAATGGGAAAAGAATAAAGTGAAATAATTAAGATGAGATTTGTAGTCTTTGAGGGATAACATTGATTAAATCTTTCTCTCTTTTTTTAAGATTTTGTTTAGAGTATATTGAGACTAATTGTATAAAATTTTATGAATTTTATTTTCAAATGTATATATATATATATATATATATATATAAATTTGGCCTCGAACTCAAGATCTTTCAACTATAAATATTATTTGTATAATTGAATCAAGATTATTTATTAATTTTTTAAAAAAAAAGACTATTTATTGTTTTTTAAATTTAAATTTAACATGCATGTGTGCAACTTTTGCTCATAAAAGAAGTTAATGTTTGAATATTAATAAAATTATTTGTCATTTATATTTTTAATTTTATGAAATTATCTACAATATTTGTGCTAGTATTTTTTAAAAATTAAAATTAAATTAGGAAAAAACCAAAGAAAAATATGCAAAAGAAATTATAAAATGAATAATCTATAAAATTGTTTCATACTTCATTTTAAATTATATAATATTATTAGTATGTAATGTAAAATATGGAATTCATGGATAAATAAAATTTGATAAATAAAATGAATTTTTATATTTATTTGATTTCAAACACAATGCTAGAGATTGTTGGATTCATTTGAATTTTTCTATTATTTTAAAACATTTATAGAAAGGTAGTTTAGGGTTAATATTCTATAAATAATTTTAAAACCTTTATCCATAAATGGAATTTATTCTCCCATTATTTAGTTGACTTCCATTTTTCAAGTTTTTTTTTAATATTATGTGGGAAGGTGAATTCATGCATATATTAATTAGTTTACATTCATGTTATAAGGAATATTCGTACTCTTAATAAAACACCTTTAATTTTGTCACTTTCACTAATGGCGATTTTGGATTTTAGATGATAAAAAGATTATTCTTAAAGAAATAACTTATAATAGTTTGCATTTGATTGGTCTAATTAATAAAAAAAAACATGAAATTAGAATATAAATTTAAATTGATTTGATTCGTGAAGATTTAGAATGTGATAAAGAAAAAAGGTGAAATATTAAAATAAATTATTAATTTTATTTGAGTTTTTCTATTTTTATCTTTTTAAAACCAAGTATTTTACATAGTTTATGAAATATGTGATGCAAGAGGATCACACAATTTATTCAAGAGAGGAAATAAAAATAATAACATATAATCAATTAGAGTAGATCACCGATTGGGTCTATTGAGTCAGGCTCATTAGTTCTATAGTCTATAAGGGTAATCCCACATGAATTAAAAATAAAAAAGGGATCTTTATAAAAATTTCAAAAAAAATAAAAAAAATTTAAATTTATCATATTTTTAAAAATATTTATAAATTTACCAAAATTTATAATTTTTTTTATAAAAATACAAGATTTAGATAATTTATTATGAGTTTATTATAAATTTATTATGAGTTTATAAATTTACATAGTTTATTATGAGTTTATTATGTGTATATTATGAATTTATTGTAAAATAACTAAAATATTTCTGATAAAAATAAAAAAAACTTATAAAATATGATGGATGGTATAATTTTTTTAATAAAAAATATATAAGTGCTAATATATAATGGGAGTTTATTATCTTTTAAGTATGATAATATCTAATATACCAACACATATGTATCGTGATCTTAATACCGTCATATAATTATCAATTTACTTAATTCATAATAATAGCAATAAAAAATTTAATATAGTATCAGAATATATTTATATTAGATATCTAGTCTTACCGGCTATATTTCTTTCTTAGTTTCTTGAATTAGATGTCCACTCCTAATTGATCTAGTATCTTAAGAAGAGTGTTTGAATTTCTTTCTAAGTAATAATTAGATTAGTATTCTTCACTGTAGGGAGAGTATTAAATGTAATCCCATGTGGATTGAGAATGAAAAAATATAAGTGTTAATATATATATATATATATGGTGAAGGACTATCATATGATTTTTTAATGCTATACATTTTAGTTGTGATAGTACCTAAAAAATATTTTTTTATGTTAACTCTTGAGAGTTTTTAAAGCATAATTAACTAATTTCTTTGTGTAATAAATTAACAAAAACAAATAACATTAATTCTTAAACAATAATGACAATAATAATGAACATGGAGATTGATAACACTATTTGAAATGTATCAAATTCCAATTGTAATTTTGCAATGAATTATAATTTTTTCATTTGAAAAAATATATTATATAAATCACATAATTATAAGTTTGTAATATTATAATTGAAGTAGAAGAAAATTTTTATAAAAAATCAACTTAATTTGAAAAAATTACGTGGCCTACATTGTCTCTTGAAGCCTAAAATTTCGTAACACCCTTCATTTTCAAAGTGAATGTTTATTCGCTTCCTCCACTAATTCCACTTTTAGCGACTGCCCTCCATCGGTTGATTAGTAATCTAAATTTTAGTCGTCATTGTCATTGCAGACTACTTCTTGCATTTAAAATGATACCTCCACCTATTTGTTAACACATTTTTGAGCTTGCAATTAGCAAGTTAAGTGATAATTTTTAACCAATATTTATCTAATCCAATACTAAATATTTGTTCCATCGCCACTATTGAGACTGAAAAAATTAAAATTTTTCTAAAGACAATACTAGAAATTGTCTTATATGTTAGTGCCACTATTACATGATCAAAAACTATAAACTTTAATTCACAACTAAAGTTGAAAGAATATATTAAATAAGTATCAAATTCAATATTACTAAAGCTTGAAACTCTTAATCTCTTATATTTTTCTATCAAAAATCTAGCAATATATATATATATATATATATCACTCATATTGGATAATGTACTACCACCATCCTCAGTATGCTTTCCATGTGATAAAGGGATCATAAATACATATTTAGTTTTATATTACCTACATCGTGTTTAAATTGTCGCATTCAACTTATGCATATTTATTAAGAAAATTATTAATTTTTTTTAATATTATATAAAATTATTTTATATGAATCGATTAAAATATTCTCTATTAACTCATTAATATTAAAAATATTCTACTCTCACTTTATTAATTAACTCATTAATAATAATTATATAATTAAAAAAATAATTTTTTATTAATTTTATAAAATGACAATATAAGTGGGATAAATTTTTTTTATAAAAAAGATAATTCAAATGGAATGGATGTAATATTATTTTTATATAAATTTAAATACTTTTTCTTAACATTATTAATAATTCGTGAAAAATTAACATATTTTATAACTTGAAAAAGTATAATGAGTGAGATTGTTTAATATATCATTAAAGAAAACTTAATTAATTTAAAAAATGAATTAAAGATTATTATTGCATGAAAAAAAGTCAATAAAACTCCCTATGAACATGTATAACTTTAAATCATACGATTATTATCTTGTAATAAATATAAGGGACAAGAATGTAACTTAGTCCAAAAGAAAAAGAAGACTTGAAAGAATTACACAATCAATAAGATTGTTTTTGTATAGGCATGCACAAAAAAAAAGAACTAAAAAAAGAGAAAGCTTTGGTAATATTATTAAATTAATTTTGAACCAAGTGGAGGGTGGCTGATAATAGTCCATAATTAATTAATTATAAAACTAAGTTTAAGGACGGCTAGCTTGTGATTAATTAATTAATTGCTTCTTATCTTTTTTTATTAAAGTTTAATTTTTAATTATTAAAATTAATTTATACATACTTTTTCATTTGTGAATTCTTTAACTCCAATGTGAATAATTTTCATGCTAAAAAAATGTGAATAATTTTTGCTTTTAGAATAAGATTGAAAAAAAAGTCAACATCATATACTATTTGAAAATTTAATTATTAAAAAATAATAAAGTAATCAAAAGTAATATATATATATATATATATATATATATAAACATGAAATATATTAAGGTGAATCAAATTTATATGTGTCCTTTTATCGAGTGAAAAAATTACACTATTTATTATTTTTTATAAAAAAAATTTATTTTTATTAAAATATTTTAGTTATTTATAATAAACTTATAATAAATTTATAATAAATTTATAAAATCATAATAAAATATATAATAAATATGTAATAAACTCGTAATAAATTTACAATAAATCTATACTAAATTATCTAAATCTGATATTTATAAAAAAGAATTATAAATTATGGTAAATTTAAAATTATTTTTTAAAATATGGTAAATTAAAATTTTTTTTTATTTTTTTGATATTTTTATAAGGATCTATTAATGATATTGCAATAACGTGTTTCATTTGCTCACTGTTCAACGAATTTTATTCTTGTTTCTTCTAAAAAAAATAACATATTCATTATTTTAAAACCCAAAATTTAAATTTTTATGTATATTTTATTTTTATATAATAATAATAATTTAAATAATTATAAAAATTAAAAAAATTATTTTAAATTAATTTTTAAATAATTAAAATTAATTATTGAGCCGTCCCTTACTCTATATGCGGATGGAGTTGAATTTTGGTTCAACCTCTAGAACTCACCTATTGCGAGTCCACTTCACAGTCCATCATGTCTTTAATGGCTTATTTCAAAACCACCACTTATATATAATTTAATATACAAGAGAAGAGATGAGGTGATGAGGTCATATACAGTTTACCACTAAACAAACATAACTTAATGTCCAAAAAAAAGATCTTATCACCATTGCCTTCCTAAGATGATAACACAATTTATATTAACAATGAGATTATCACCAACTCTATATATATATATATATATATATATATATATATATATAACCAGCTGGGGTTAGTCCAGCGGGCTAGCGATCCAACCCACTAGGAGAAAGTCGCGGGTTCGAACTCCCACAAAATATATTTCCGGGTGTTTGAACCTTTTTTTAAATATATATATATATATATATTTCTTTGTTTTCATTTCACTAAACAATCAACTAGTGGCACATTTTATAAGTTGAAGTGGGATGATCACTCCCTGCTTCTTCTTCTTCTTCTTCTCCTTCTTCATTAATGGTTAATAATCCTTCTTTCTTTCACATCTATCTCATCACATACATGCATATCAAATACTCCCTCTTCTTGGTTGCGAATGCATATTTTTTATAGAAAAAAAAGTTAAAAATAAATAAATTTTTATTTATATAAATTTTTTATTCGCCCTTATTTTAATATGAGATATAACCATTAAATAATTTTTTTATATTTAATATATTTTGAAAAAGAAAAATTGATTTTAAATATATTGTTTAGATAAATATACACTTATATTAAATTATATTTCAGCTTACACTCATTAAATGATTTTAATAATATTAAAAATAAAAATAATAGAGATTTAACACATTAACTAATTAACTTATTAAAGTATTATAAGTATGTTATAATTTAGAAAAAATAAAAAAAAGTGTACTTAATAATTTGAAACAAAATAAGTATATACAATAAAAAGTTTCTTTAATTAGATTGAAAGGTAAATTTATTTAATTTTATTGCAATTTAAATCAACCCAAAATATCACAATAAAAACAAATACAAAAATCAAGTTGGAGATTTTTACTTATTTTAATTAAAGCTTCGATGGGGTAGCTGTACCTAGTCGATGACAAGATGAACATACAAGTGTCAAAAAATGAAAAAATTGATTAGTCAATCTTATATTTAATATATATAGTGAAGCAATTAAATATCAATTAAGAATAAAGTAACAATTTTTAAATCCCAAAAGGAAATTCAACTTTATAGCTAAGATAAGATAATTTTAGGTATGAGAGTATTGGTGCACATTACATAGGTTTATCTTATATATATATATATATATATATATATATATTTATTTATTTATTATTATTTTAAAAGGTTCGAACTCTGAAAAATATTTTGGGGTTCGAACCTCTAACCTTCCTAATGAGAAAAATTAGATAGCCCGCTGAAACAACCCAGCGGGTTATATATATATATATATAAATATAAAGAATCTCAACTAGTTATATATAAATTACTAAATTAATTTTGAATTACTCAACTAGTTAAGTAATAAATTAATATTAAATAATGTATAAATTAAGAGAAAAAAAAAAGAAAAAAAATTCATTGTCAGGATCAGACAAAGAATCAAACACAAGAAGAGAATTTGATTCGTTATCAAATTTGAAAAAAGTATTTTGTGGCCATTGAGAAAGAGTAGGGGTGCAAATTTAAAGTTAGAAATTGATGTAAAATGTCTAAGTTAATATTTTTTTCAATTTAAATTTTTAAACTCTTTAATCAGCTAAAGCTAAAATATATCGAGTTTATAATATATTTAACTTTATAACATAAAATAATATAAATTACTTTAATTGAATTATCTTTATTATTATTATTATTATTATTATAAATATTTCAAAATTCACTGAATTCACTTGGTCAGGACTAATTATAAATCATATAATAATTTTTAAAAAATGAATTGCATATAATATTCGATGAAAAATAAAAAAAAAGAAGTTAGTGAGATGATGTAATTAGCAAAATGTGGTTCACACATGAGATTGATGAAGAAGAGGCAAAGAGGGTCCACCAACCACTTTAGATTTTATTTGGTAATTGCAATAGAAAATTAATTGTTTGTAATTTGATTGGGAAATTAAGAAATGGAGAGTGAGTGATAGATTAAAGATTTAAGACTCCACCACCACTTAAGTGGATGCCACACTAAAAGCCTTGTTTAGCTGTCTTCTTCTATTACTAAGTCTAACATGCATATCTCATTTAATTGAGAAGACATTTGATTCAAATTACGAAATTAGATGAAATTAAAATTAGAATTGAAATCGAAATAATATATAATTAAAATCAAAATTATTATTTATTCTCTTTATTTGATTAAAATAAAAAATTTAATTTTTTTTTATAATTTTTTGAATTGTAATAGATTCATAAACAATATCAATAGTAATTTCTAATATATATATATATATTTATATAAAGATTTTTTATTTTGACAAATAAAAAGTTAATAAAAAATATCATAATAAATTAATAACTAATCAGTTTGCAGATTATATCTATGATAATAATATGTATTAATTCAATTGATTAGAGAAAATCTATGATTAAAAAATAAATAATTTGACTCTGAAAATAGATGAAGATAATTGATTAATTTTGTGTATTTTATTTTTTTTTATTACAGAGAGCGTATTTTCTTAATTTTGATTCTGTAAAAAAATATATTTTTTAATTTTGATTCCAGTCAGATATTAAAATCGATTAAAGAAGAGTGGTGGTAAATGACTCACGGTAAATGACACATTCTTATTTCCGAGGTAATTAAATCCTCATTATCTATCCATTTTATCAAGAAATAATTAATTTTCATTCTCATTTTCACCCTTAATCAAACCAAGGATGGGAAAATTACATTACATGTCACTTTTTTTAACTTTTTTTTAAATATCTCACTAATATATTAAATATATACTAAATATATTTTTTAAAAAACAGAGTATACGTTAGTAGACTAGATATATATTAGACATATATCTCTAAAAAAAGGGATATTTTTGAATTGAAAATTGAAAAGTAATAAAAATAAAAGAAATGTGAATATTTTTTAAAATAATTTTATTTTTGAACGTGTTTCTGAAGAAATCCCTTTAAATAATAATAATAATAATAATAATAATAATAATAATAATAAAAGACTAGAACAGCCACTTATATAATGTTAAAAGAAAAAATAAAATAAAATAACCCAAAATTAGTCTAATTAATAAGAAAATTTATTATTATTATTTTTTATTTGATTCACATATTAGATGAGGATCGATTTATATTTCCTCGTACCAATAATAATAATAATAATAATAATATATTGTATACAGAGGGACAGACCGTGATATTATCAGACAATGAGAAGACTATATAATTAAGAACAGACCATGATATTTTGTTGATGTTGCTGTCAGAATCAGAATAAAGTCAGGAAAATATTGGTGAATAGATGAAGCAATGAGAAGGATATCTTTCCATTCGTTACCAAACATATGTCTTTCCTGCAAAGGCTATGCAATGCAAACCTAACAAAAAGGTCAGGAAAACACAAAAACATTAAAGGAAATTGATGTTTAACTAATTCTATTTGCAATCACTTCAAAAAGCAGAAGAAAACAATACAAAGTGACTTTTTTTTTTTAAATGTAAATGATAATGGAAAATATTTTTAAGTTGATGTTGCCAGTAGAAGCAATTTAAATTGCTTTTAAACGAAGCCTGAATAAGGAAGAACCACAAATAGGCTAGCTTTTGCAAATTTGCCCCAAGGGCTAATTTAAACATTTATAGTTCTACCTTCACTAGTGAAGCCAAGAACCCAATCTAGGAAGGAATGTAGGGATGGGCAAATGGGCTCAAATCAACCTGATTTCGATCACCATTTTGACCAATCCGATCGACCATGTCATTTTAAATTAATTAGATTATTCAAACTTTAATTTGAGATATTGACAAATCGGTATTATTATTTTAGTTTTGAATTGCATATTTTTTAAGTTAAAACTGACCGAAATCAACCAAACCTGACCGATAAATTTCAAAGCATGAATTCTCCAACCTAATTGATAGTGATTGGTTTATATATTACTAAAAGCCAACCAAATCGACATATACACATCCATAAAGGAAAGACCAACTTTAAAATGGACTGCTGAAAATTCATGTTACAGTTTTTTTTTAATAAAATTTATAAGAAAAATAATACAAAGATACTTCACAAATTGACGAAAAAAAAAATAGTTGTGAACAAATAATGGATATATATTTACAAGTTACAATAATGGAAGGGTGAAAAGAATGGAAGAATTGAGGCTTTAAATGTTACAGCCAAAGTTTTAGAATGATTTTAAGAATGTCAATCTGTAGTTACTTGGAACGCTTAGACTTGACCTCCGCAGCAGCAGCTTTGACAGCAGATTTGGCAAGGCTGCTGGGTTTTAATGCACTTTCTGGGTTTTAATGCATTACTGTTATAAAAATTATTTTCCCTTGTATACAGAAACACATAGAATACGCATTCCCTGCCCAAATGTGAGAGGAAGGGGAATTTATATAGAAGCCATGGGAGGGATACACATACAGCGAACAAAAGCATGGTAGTGTTGGCAAAAGCAGCCAACCGCAAACATCTGCCATAGCATGCATGCATGTGAGAATAATCAATTTTCTATTTTTTTTTTCACATTCGCTGCTTAAATTTATATCAGCGAAGTTCACACGCTGGAAAAGTTTAGTTGTCATAACTGCTGACATGACAATCCTTCCAGCTATTTTGCAAGTTTCATAAAAGCAGGATGATTGCAAAGTGTAAGTGATCAAAAAAGTAATATGGTCCTCAATAGTTAAGTACTACAAAAAACTTTGTTAAAATAAATCATCAAGTTCAAACCCCCCGCACAAAGAAGAGGGAAAACCATCAAATAATTTGTTTGGGAGCACACAAAGATTAAGACTTAAGAGGGGCATTATTTGTCAGCTGCTAATCATATCTCTGGAGATCAGAAAGAAAAATTTATATAGAATGTACTATCCTCAATAAATTGAAGAAAACAAATGCAAGTCTGGTCCAACCGGTAACTGAAGATAGTATTTGTGGCTCCAGTCTACCAACATAACAGCCTCTGACAGTGTAGTCTTAATGCTTTAGGCCAGTTAACATGTATTAAGTTTATACGTTAATCAACAGTTCACCCTCATTAATGTCTCAAAAAGAACAGAGAGACGAAATTTATTGAGAAAAAACAATAACATGTGAAATTACATGCCTATTATGCCTAGGAATTACGATTATTGAGAATATGAAATTACATTACGATTATATCGTCTGGGAATTAAGCATTATCTGCCCTGTGCCTCATCTACCTCATATTCAAGAAAAACTTCCTTCACCACCATGCCTATTATGCCTCCTACTCAATTGATAAAATTGCAATGGGGCCTACGAAAATCTACCAACCCCAGTATGCAAATTCAAAGAGGGCAAAGGGCAAATTGGGTAAACTAAGTGCAGTTTGTAAGCCTTTTTAGCGATGCAAACTGAATTCGCATGCGATAGAAACTCTCTTTCTTCATTTATTAATATTTGGAAGCACATCATTCTGAAGAAAACATCCAACCTAAGCAGGGATATTTAATGTGAACAATAAAGTTCCTACATCATGTCCAGCTGTTAAGAAACCCATCAATTAGTACTAGCCAACTTGTGAAAGTCAGGTACAAAGATCATGGTTTAAGTGGCTGTCAACATCCTCTAAAGGAAAAGAGCTAGGATGAACTGGCTCCAACCTCCCATAAGGCTCGTATGTACAGTACATCGCCCCAGCAAATATATCTTCACTTTTGTGGGTAATCCTTTTTTTTTTTAATTCTTACTCTCGTTCCCTTTTCTTTTTCTGCCCTTAATTTTCCTTCCTAGGAAGGAAGCATTTTAATAAACATGTTAATTGTTTCACTCTGCGTGTTACATTCATCGTCACTGAATGGTCACCTGTATCAGCATATAGCTAAGTGTACCTGCGGTTGACGAGTTCAGTGGTTACAGTGGATGATGTTGACATGACATTCCTTCCAGCAACTTCAACAGCATCACACACCTTGCCTATTTACAAGAAAATAAAAGATGAATAATGAGTATTATAGGAAAATTCAACACAGACAAAAAAACAACCAATTAAAGTCCAATCCAGGAAGCTTGTGAACAAATACATTTATATTTGATCTGCAATTGAAGTTATTGCCGAAACATTCACAGTTATTGCAAGTTCAATGCTCAAAAAGAGAAAGGTGGAAAAGAAAAGAAAATGAGTAGATGAAGAGCCAAAATTGTGAAAATATAGAATCAAGAATTAACAATAACTATCATCTGACAATTAACAGTGTCTGCATGCCCATGCAACAGATACATTAAGGAATTAATTCCACTACTGCAAAATACCAAAACAAGAACAAATGCAACACCATATCTAAAAATTAGCACTCTTCTTGTCTCCAGTTAGATTTCAGATCTATGGCCAGCGGTCATGGCTTGGGTTGAGTTGCTTGGATTCAGCTCCGGCCCAGGATTAGTGCAAATATTTTTTCAGCAATTTAGTCTGAACTATTCAAGCCAGCCCATTTATTTTATTTTTTTTATAATCTATCTGTGTGTACCCATGGCCAAGGTTCCGCTGAACCGTTGAATTGGACTGACGGTTTCGGCTCGGTTCAATGAACCAAACCGTAAACCGTAATTAAATGTTCAAAACCGAAACCAAAACCTCCCTTTAAGGTTTTGGTTCCGGTTCCAAAATATTTGAACCGGAATTGGAATAAGTTCGGCAGCGGATCACGAAATTTTGGTGATCTTCTTTATCTAATGAAAGAAGAGTCCGCTTTGAAAGCGTCCGCCCTGCAACCACCCCCAAATATATGCTTCAACAGGAATTACACAAGAGTAGTTGATACAATAGAAACCTCTGGTAAAATGCCCGCCCGTAATCCAACGGATTATCCGGTAGTAGGACCCACTCAATAAGGGATCATATGTTTTAGGTAAGTACTTTTTTTGAGTTTTATCATTACACAATCTAGTCCTTTTTTCGAATGTATGCAGAGTCAGATATTCTTTATCTAAAACTTGGACTCTTTTTAGAAATTCATTATTTAGATTTTTCTTTTTTTGTTCATTTTTAGAATTCCAATCGTTATACAATTCATAAGAGGAGAGTTTTTCTGTTGTGAATAAAGACATTTTTTTTGTAACATTTCCAAAAAAGTTGACAAACTGGATGAATATGTAAAAGATATTCTTTCTTTTCCATCACTTCGACATGTATAAAATAAATATTGTGACATTTCTTTTCTTACAGCATTCTCAAAGTAATCATTTTTTATATATCGAAATGGACGATTCCAACGTTTAGAGTAAAAAAGAATAGTTACAAGAGGTTCTGAACCGACAAATTTAATTTTTACAATTATGTAATTTTTTAATTAAGTTTAAACTTTTTTTAATGTAGTTTTTGAATATTTCAATTATTTGTATTTATTGAATATTTCAAATGTAATATTAAATATTTTATAATTATAATTTATGTAGTTAATTAATTTTTAGCAATTATGTTCAAATATTTTTTTACTTTTTTTATTTATACTGTAATTATAATATTAAATATTTGTAAATAATATTATTTGATTTAACTTAAATAATATTATTAAATTTATAAGTGGTGTTTAATCTCATAAAATATTATCATATATCAATAATATTATTTTTCTTTTAAATATAATTTTTTAAAAAAAAAAGAAAATCGATTTGAACCAGCGGTTTAAACCGGAATCGGAACCAAACCGATTTTCAAAGTTCTGAACCTTAACCAAAGCGGCGCTTACCGGTTAAGGTTAAGGTTTACAAAAATTATGAACCGAACCGTTGCCATAGCTCTGTGTGTGTGTGTGTGTGTGTCTATTTATATATGCAGTTTTTAAACTTATTCCTTAACATATACTGCCATAAAGAATTCATTTGAGACTTCTATAACAAATTTATTTACTAATGGAAACATAATTATTAATATATATATATACAATCACCGAGCACTATAATTTGCTACTACAAGAGTTTAATGGGAAATAATTATTGTTACAGATGCATAATAAATAGGAGGTTCAAGAATATTTCATAAATCTTATTAAGAATATGTAAAGAGAGAGAGAGTAGGCTTATTGCGGTTGAGCCTGTCTCAACCCAAAATAGTTGACCAATCTCAGCCCATGCCAAGTTCACATTAAGCTCAGTTAATAATTTCAAGCTTAACAGTTCCAAGTTCAGATAAATGCAACCCAAATCAGTGAGAGCAACCACTTCAATTACCATTCTAATCTAATTTTTTACTCAAATAGCTGGTTCAACATTGTAAACATTTAAGTTCAAGCTTTATAGGGAAAAAAAATATAAGTGGCACAGAGTGAGTACAACTATATACAGCTATATAATCCTTCTGCCTTGGAATATTAATCATATAATTTCATTCTTATCTGACTTCCTCTGCCAATTAAATAATTTTAGAAATTCTACTATATAGAAGGTTTAGTAATATTATAATCAAATCTGATAAAAACTTCACGGATATAAGACATCCCTAGAACAGTGCTTGGGACGATATTTGAGATGAATAGGATACTAAAGCACAAAATGCAGCACACAGAACCACGTCACGCATAAATATTGAACTATAAAACATAAAGTGAAAGGATGTAATGATGCTAAAGGATAAAAACATAAACGGATTCAATGTTATCTATTATTCAATGTGCAATATTAAATGAAGGGTTTTAGATGGTAACATACTAAATCCATCAAGAGATGCAAGCACAATTTCCTCCGGTAGAAGGCCAAAGAATTTCTTGCCCACTTTTGAATTTGCAGCTTTACTAGTGAGAATTCCAGATACTTTCACAACCCCAGAAAGAACTCCATTTGCAACTTTCTCTGTCATTTTTGTCATTGCCTTAACTCTGCAGGAGAATCAAATTAAATAAAACTATGCATTTGTTTCAAATCAAGCAAAGCAATGATACAGAATCATTAAAATTCATTGGATAAAATAAAGTTAAAAAGAAAAGAACACCACAATTAAAATTAGAAGTGTTGATTTTTAGTTTATAATGAAGGTAATGACTATTGGCCGTTAAGTTAAATGTGTCCACTATTCCAATACGACAGAACAAATATAGACAAACAGAAAGGCATTCCACAACAGTCCAAATAAACAAAAAAGAGGGCATATACAAAATCAACACTAAACTGCTGCAATATCTATACCTTCTAATCCTCTTCATAGTATCAGGACTAATCTCTGAATTGGACCTGGGAGTCATCCTTCTCTTCATGACCTCATTCCCCCGTTTTATTCTATCCATAGTCACATCCCCACACCACAAGATTCCCTTGATCAAGTGCCCTGAACCCGCAGCAATCACCTTAGCAGCAGTACCACTGTACTCCTCGACATTGGGTGCCAATGTAGTCCAATACGCAGCACATTTGCCCTCCATCATCTCTTTCTTCTCCTCATTCTGCAAATCCGCCGGTGAACTCCCAGACACTGCTGAATCGCCGAGCAAACCTTCACCTTTAGCTTTTGCCTTCTCCGAAACTCTCTGCACTGTAAAACAACTGTAAGCCTGTAAAATCCCATCAAATTCCTTCAACAACGCCTCCTGCCCTTTAGAAGCAATCGTCAAACTATAATTCAACATATCATTTGAATCATCAACTTTCTTATTTCTACTTTTCTTATACTCCTCTCACTCGAATCTGAATCGGGACGCTCCTTGGGGAAACGGATAGAGAAAAACTAATGCGAATCATCTAATTTCACAGCAGCCTCGTCCATGCCGAAAGGCCATTGAATCTCATCACCAACTCGGGCGGGAATGGCGACAATGTTATCACCCTGACGGAGGCGAACAATAGAGAGATCGCCACAAGCAAGCTCAACGCTGTAGTTTTTATCGATTAGATTGAGAATAGCACCTGGTATTTTAATCAATACTTCCTCGACAGCCACCGGCGGAGCAGAAGGGACATGAGAATAGCATTGTACGGGTTCAGGGAAGAGATTTTCAAAGAGGTCTAGCATCTCGATAGTAGGGTAGAGATTGGAGGATGAGAAGGATTGAGAATTAGGGTTTGAAAAGTGATAAGAAGGAGATTCAGGATTTGATTGGATTACTTGAGGATATAATGATTTTTTAGGATTAGGATTAGGTTTAGGGGTTTGGGTCTCAGTACTATGCTGAATGGGTATAAAATGAGACTGAATTAAAGATGGGACTTGCCCTCTGACAGTGAGAATAAGTCCCATATAAAATGGGTTCTATTTTTATATTAATTTTATTTATTATTTTATTTTTAATTTTTAATTTTTAATTTTTAATATTAATTTATTTTATAATAAAATAATAAAATTATTTAGTTATCTGAATAATTTATTTAATTAATTTATTTTAATTAAAACATTATTTTTTAATAAATTTAAAATAAATTTTTTTTTATAATAAAAAATAAAATGTCGTATTTTATATTTTATTTTAAATTTTTTTTATAAATAAAAAATATTTCAAAAAATAAAAATAATAAAATTTATTTTTATAATAAAGGGCTGCTATTTAGAAAAATAAAATTGTACATCTTCACTTTCTTTTCCTTTTTCTTGTTTATAATATGTGAAAGCAAGCTAGAGTGCATCTACTCGATACGAAACCTTTTGAAGATGCATTTGGACCTAAGAGGAAGAGGAAGCGCCCAAATCTCTTGGCAGCAGATTACGAGTCTTTAGTTAAGAAAGCTGATGGTTCTCAGGGTATTTTATTCGTTGCCTATCTTATTTGTGGGGGTGGGGTGGAGGGAGCTGGCTCTCTGTCATAATTTTGTTTTTAATTTACTTCTTATATTTGAGTATGCATGAGATGACCCAAGCCATAAAGAAATCTTGCGCTGAAAACTTGTTCTGAAATTTTGTAGATGCTTTTGAGTTGAAGCATAGTGCTGATTCATCTGCAGAAGGGGGTGAAACAGATGGGTTTAGGGATCTGGTTCGGCATACAATGTTTGAAAAAGGCCAAAGTAAGCGTATATGGTACAAGGTTATCGACTCATCAGATGTTGTCCAGGTAATTCTACTTCTTTGGCCAAATAAAAGAAACGTTTAATTCCTTCTTATTTATCTGATCATGTAGAAAGGCAATATAGAAAAAAAAAATTCAACCTTTTAAATTAAAAGAATTGTTTGTTTTTTCTTCTTCTTTTTTGGCTACCCAGTGAATATACTATAAATGTTAGGGTGGAGCTTTTTGTCCATTACTGTTGTGCTGCGATATTTTCAGGCTTACAGAGATCCATTTCTGAATATTTACCAATAAAGTTCCAATATTTGCATATGCTTTATTGTCATTTTCCTAGGATCCCATCTCTCTCATTCTTGATGAGTTGAACTCCATTCAGCTGGTTGGATGAAGATTCAATCTTTTTTTATTGTTTTATGTTACAGGTTTTAGATGCCAGGGATCCCCAAGGTACCAGGTGCTATCATTTGGAGAAGCATTTGAAAGAGCATTGCAAACACAAACATATGATTCTTCTGTTGAACAAGGTCAGATGTTTGTTCCATGTTTATCTTATTATAAGAAATTTTTCCTCTTTCTTCTGCTTGTTTCCTGGGAAACTGTTTGTAAAAATTGTTTTTCCTTTTATCCAGTGTGATCTTGTTCCAGCTTGGGCTACAAAAGGGTGGTTAAGGATATTATCGAAGGAATATCCAACTCTAGCTTTCCATGCAAGTATCAACAAGTCTTTTGGCAAGGTGCTTCAATACAGAGCTATATTGAACTGGGTGCTCTGAACTCTGCATGCTGAAGTTTTTTTTTACACCTCTCTTATACAAGGAGTTCAATAGCGTCCATGATGGAATGCTTATTTCCTTGAATCAAACAATATGTAGCATGCTAAAATGTCTATTTTAGCTTTTTTTCTTTGAGATATATTGTTCTGTGATGTTGTTTCGTGATGTCGTTTCACCTTTTATATGTAGTGCTAGAAAAAATATGGATGAAAAAACATCAGTCTTTCTATTTTTAGGATTATAAAGCTTGTTCTTTAATCTCTTCTCTTCAGTTTGAACTTTGCTATATTTTACCAATTTCTAATTTGCAGTCATTTTGATTAGTTTGGATTCTCTATCCTAATTTGTGAAACTGATTCGTATTACTTTCAGGGTTCTCTTCTATCTGTATTGAGACAATTTGCCCGCTTAGAAGTAACAAGCAAGCAATATCAGTGGGATTCGTTGGGTATCCCAATGTTGGAAAATCTTCAGTTATCAATACACTGCGCACAAAGAATGTAATATTTCTTTTCATTGTTTATTATTCTGATTAGATGTTGATGCAAGCCATTTATGCGGTTTAGGTTAATTGATTAATTTATTTTCTTCTTTTCAGATCTGTAAGGTTGCACCTATCCCAGGGGAGACTAAGGTCTGGCAATATATAACATTAACAAAACGGATGTTTTTGATTGACTGCCCTGGAGTTGTTTATCGGAACAGTGATTCTGAAACAGATATTGTATTGAAGGGCGTGGTATGTCTCTTGTCTGTTTGTTTATGAAGAAACTATCTGAATGCATCATTTGGAAGTTGATTTCTTCATTCTCTGTGTTGTTTGAGTGTTGGTTCTTTTTTTTCTAGGGCACATGCTATATTATCAGTCATTTATTATTATAAAAAGTCTGGGTTTTTTTTTTGCTCAAGAGAAATTGTCCCCTGAGCCAAATAGTTTCTCAGAGTCTTCTTTTCATGGGATACTAGTTGGAGGCAGATTATCATTAAAAAAAATGAAAGCAACAAGAACTAAATGAAAAACCATTGCTAGTTTTGGAGAGCATTAAATTGAAAAATAAGCCAAGCAGGGCCATGGGTTTCTGAGCACAGAAACTTGTCCTTTTTTTATTTATTTCTGTTCCACTATTTAGTATTCATATTTCTAAATCAATGGACCCTCTACAGGTACGTGTCACGAACTTGGAAGATGCTGCTGAGCACATAGGTGAGGTACTGAAACGTGTCAAGAAGGAGCACCTAGAAAGAGCGTATAAAATAAAAGATTGGTGAGTTACTATTGGTCAATAATTGCTTTATTGTGCGTGAATGAAGTGATCCAGATCTTTTAAAACCCAAATCAACGTTTAGAGCGCTGACTTGCCACATAAGATGTACAGCCATAAATGGTGCCTAATTTTGGCAATTTCGAAGTATATATCATTTTAGATGATGAAGGGGAGCCTTGGCGCAACGGTAAGTATTGTCGCCGTGTGATCTGAGGTCACGGATTCGAGTCATGGAAACGGCCTCTTGTAATTAATTGCAAGAAAAGGCCACGTACAAAGACCCAATGGGTCCGACCCTTCCCTGTGCACCGAGCTACCCTTTTTATATCATTTTAGATGATGTACTTAATTTTGCTTTGGAGTCCACTTGATCTCCCAACAAGAAGATGAGCATATAAATCTTAAATAATTACGTTGTCATAGAAGTGCCATGGTTTAAGCTCACTGCTTGCCTTATATTATTTTTTGACCACAGTAAGTACTGTTTTAATGACTAACAGATGAAAGAATTTCTAGGCTTTAAAAGATGAAACTTCAAGATCCTTATATTGAGGGTGTTTCTTAAAACTTAAAAGCTGGTCAAAACTGATTATAAGCAATTTTTAGATTATAAGTTGTTTATTTAAGTGTTTCTGAAAACTTAAATAGTAGATTATAATCTGATTTTAATCAGTTTTTTAAAAGTTGGATTTTGCTACTTTTTTAAGCACTTATTTTTTAAGCAGTTTTGACCAAGTAAAAGACCATACTATCCCTACCTAATCTTCAATATTCCAAATAAATTTTATTAAATAAATTATTATTATTATTAAATAAATTTTATTATTATTATTATCAAATAAATTTTATTAAATAAATTATTATTATTATTAAATAAATTTTATTATTATTATTATTGCAAAATTATTATTATTGCAAAATAAATTTTGAAAAATAAATTATTATTATTATCAAATAAATTTTATTAAATAAATTATTATTATTATTAAATAAAATTTATTATTATTATTATTATTATTGCAAAATAAATTTTGAATTGACATTTAAAAAATTATTTTTATACAATAAATAAATTCAGGGACAGTTTGGTCATTTTGACAGTTTCTGCAATTAAAAACTGATTATAAGCTGATTTTACAGAAATATTTAACTGATTATAAACTAGTTTACAGAAACGCTTAACTGCTTATTTTTAATCTGATTATAATCTAAAAATCACTTATTCACAATAAGCTGAAAAGTTCCAGTTCTGAGAAACACCCTCATTGTTATATATTTTTTCAAATATGCGAAGTTCTTGTCCTACCCCTTTCTTGTCATTTGCAATGATTGCACTAACTCTTTCAGTGGCATTTAATGTGGGAACACTGTGTAAACAGATATGTCTTACTGTTTTCAGGGATGATGAAAATGACTTCCTGGTTCAGCTATGCAAATCAACCGGCAAACTTCTAAAGGTACCATCATTTTATTCGTAATATCATGTTCTGTAGTTAGAAAGTAAGCACTTCTTTAGAAGTTGTTTACATGCATGTTATAATTGCAATTTAACCTGGTGCTGTAGATTGATGAGCTTTCTAGTTTAGTTTTTAATCTGCTTTCTAAAATTTTGAAGGTGGTGTTAACAATTTCATGTTTGCCAAATTTCGTGATAAATCTAACCTGTTGAGCTAGGGAGGCTTAAAATCTTAACGGTGTTATGGCTGACTTCATGCATGTGTTGCTAATGACTTTCCAGGCATCTAGTGTCTTTATTTGAATGGTCTTTTTCAGTGCAACTACATTCCATTAAGCTCAGATTTCAACCAGCCTTGATAGATATCAATCTCATCTCATTAGATTAAAAAAGAGGCTTGCTTGATAAATATAACTACTAGTTTGATGGCCATGCTATAATTTTTGTACCTAGGCCGTACTTGCAAGTTCTAACTAATGCATGAGGCATGGACGGCTGTGTGCATGCCAAGAACAGAACAAAAAAAAAGTAATTTTGGCTGAAATGTCTTTTCAGTTTTGTGTTTGGTCTTTAGGCCAATAAAATATTTTTGGCAAACTGTTGATGGCCATCCTAATTAAAGTGCATCTATTAGCAAACTGTTGCAGTTCTCTGAAATTTCCTTTTTCATTTTTATCGTTGGGAAGATGAGGGTTACACTTATCAAGTGTGTGCTTTGGGTTTTTTAATTTCAGGGTGGTGAACCTGACTTGACGACTGCAGCAAAGATGGTTCTTCATGACTGGCAGAGAGGCAGGATACCTTTCTTCGTACCCCCTCCAGAGAAAGAAGACAAGTCCTTGGAGGAAACTAATAGATGAAGAGGCTGGGGGGGGGGGATAGTAATAAAACATCTGCAGCTTTTAGGGCCATTGCAAATGTCATTTCATCCCAGCAACAGAAAAGTGTCCCTGTGCAAAGGGATCTTTGCAGTGAGAATGAATTAAAGGGTGATGGAGCTGAAGGTGAGATGCTTGAAAATGCATCAGACATGGAAGATGAGATATCTGAAGAGCAACCGACTAGCGAGGGTGAAACAAATGAGAAAGTTGGAGCAACTGAATCATAATTGTGATTTTTCTCCTTTAGAGAGGAATTGAATTTTGAGATTTAAGTAGGTTATATATATATTCTCCCAGTTAATTTATTGTTTGTATCGTGTGAAAGCTAAATAATGGTATAAATTTCTCACATGCTGAGGCCCTTTGACCTTTTTATGCCTGGAAGTGTATTCTTTCCAAAGAAAGAGGCAAGCTTTTTGTAATTTCATAGTTGCATGAAACATGCCCTAATCTCTTGTCGTTAGATCTGAAGATTCACTGTTTTTTGGGGCAAGTATTCAGTTCTTTTAACTTTCATATTTCAAATTAAATGTTTTAAATATTTTTTAGGAATAAAAAAGTTGGACTTTAGCTTCTTTTTTTTTTTAATTATCTTAAAGTTCAAATTATATGTTTGAAATTGTTAAATATGTTGAAATGTTTTAAGAAAATATAAGGACAAATAAAAATCAAAACTTTTAGACAATTAACACTAGAATTTAAAAAAAAAAGAAATTACAATCAAATACAAGAGTTGTATACTTAAAAAAGGTTTTTCTAAAGTGTGTTTAAGGTACTTAGTTGAGAAGTGAAAATTTAGATAAAAATAAATTAATCTAAAAATAAATTGAGGGAAAAGTGTAGAGGCTTTGACATATTATTTAGAATTGTGATTATTATAATAAAATATAATTTTAATAAAATAGCTAAGTTTTTCTCATTCAAATCATTTTTATATTGATTAACTTATTGTTGTTTGACCGTTTAACAATTATATTTTCATTTAAACAATGGCACATTCGTTAAGAAATTTGAAAAATAAATTGACACAGAAGAAATAAATCACTAATCTGAGCAATGTAACAAGTTAAATCATATAAAGTTGAATTAAATTCATTTTTCGAGGGCAAAATTTGAAGTCTTATGGACTTTTATTTAACTATAACTATTTATTTTTAAAATCTTTATATATATATTACTTTGAGTTTTTCCAATATATTCCTACGGATGACTTCTGCAAATGAATTTTCCCATGCATATCAAAATTGGAAAAACAAAACAAAACAACAACATCAACAACAACAAAGCCTTAATCCAAGTTAATTAGGATCGGCTATATAAATTCTTCTTTTTCACTCAATACGTTTTAAGGTTATCTCTTCTGATAGATATAACATCATAAGATCATTTTGGACCACCTTTGACTAAGTTAGTTTAGACCTACCTCTGCCTCTCTTTGTTATATCTACTCTAACTTGTTCAGTTTTTTCAACCGGCGCATCGCAAGATTTTCGTTTCACATGGCCAAACCATCTCAATCTATGCTCTTTTATCTTATTCTCAATAGGTGCTACCCCCACTTTTTCTCTAATGCACTCATTGCGGATTCTATCCATCCTAGTATGACCACACATCCATTTTATTATTCTCATCCCCACAAAAAAAAAAGGAAATTTAACAAAGAACTAAAACCTTCAAAAAAGATCTTAATTTGATCACCCTTTTCTAATAGAAGTACTGTCATCGTCATCATCACCATTAGTACTGTCATCATAATTATGAAAATAAAACTGAAGCAGCTCATTACAAGGTGTTTCATTACCATTATTAGTTTGTGAATCAGAGACATCATGATATGAAGTTGATGAATCTATTAATTTTGAAGAGCTTCCTGATTTCTTGCTGCTCGAGGTCGATGCAGAATCATCCATTCTGTTCTTGTTCGTGTTCTTGTTTTTCGGCTTGTAATTACATGAAGAACATGAAGATGAAGATGATGCATTATCTGAGTGTGAGGAAGAGGAAATATGCTTGGCCTTCACTCTTCTTTTCCATCCATGTAAAGATTCCCTTACATTTTCAGATACTACTGCTTTCTTGAACTTTGCATCCATCTGCAAGTAAAAATAAACCAGTAAATGAGGAAGTCAGGTCTATTTAGATGAGTGATAACATAGTTTAGTAATGTATGATATACTATATGATACGATACTGTAAGTATTGTTTATTATGTTTGAAAAGATGGTATGATATAATATAATTAAGCAAAGTATTTTTATTTGGTTTGGTGATATTTTGTAAGATTTTAATAGGTTATGAAAATAAAAAATAGGTTTAGTATAGATTTGGTGTTTAAAAAATTTGTTAATGATGTTTTTGAAAGAAGAAAATTTCAAACTATGAAAAATCACCATATTAATAGTTTGAAAAACTCATTAAAATCTATGGTTTTTAACCATAAGATTACCATGAAAATAAAAACAAATAAGAAATTAAATCAACATGATAAACTAGGAAACAAATAAAGCTTCAGTGAGCTCAACATGACAAGAGAAGATGAAAGATTAATAGCAAAGAAAAAGCTTTTACTTGAGATTAATAGCAAAAAAAAAGCTTATTACTTGTGTAACGATTACATAGAGTGGGAATGTGATGAAGCTACACCAGAATTGACTAACTATCCTGCAAATTTTTTACCATTTTTTGCAGTTAGAATAAATAATATTTTGATTCAAAGAGATTATAGAGAACGTACAAAAGAGAGATACCGACATACTCACCCAAATGTCAAGCGAATTCCAATGAACAATTTATTACTCAGGAAACAAGAAGAACCATTGACTTCCCACTGCAATTACAAATGCAATTAGCACAATAAAATTGAAGGTATACTTACGGATTTATGAAGCACAAACTGTTAAGTTAAAACTAACAATTAGCAGCAAAGTTGATACTGTTACTAAATATCAAACATCTATTATATTATCAGCATGTTAATAATACTGACAAATGCTTATAATATATAGTTATCAAAAACTTTTAGTTATGGGATTTATACAATGTTGGATGATAATGTTGCTAATTCTTATTAGGATTAATTTTCGTACCTTTAATATCATAATCGACATGGTGTTAAAAATGGGTTATTTGTAGTAGTGAGAAGAATAAAAGACTTCCACTGCTACTGACATTTGCTTACTGATATTTAATCTACTGTTATTATACAACGTGCATGAAAAATCTTACCAGTGACCATATAAATGCTGCCATCTCAAAAGCATTCTGCAAAAGGGATATTAAATGATAAAAATTCAATGTTATAATATAAATGTTGAAGGTGATAAAGATTAGGATGTTATTACTTTTACTCACCTGAAATGATATTAATTGTATTAACCACAAAATAAGTTTAGGCTTCCCAAACCAGAATAGTTCATTCCTCAGGTTTAACTGATAATGGTGACTTCCTGATCTTGGAGCTTCATCGGTGATTTCAACAGCCAAACTGACCACCACCCGGTGAAGTTTTGTGCCAATTGCCAGTATTAACTTTTCATATTCCAAGAAAAAGAAGTATATATCAATGTGTAGAATTATCAAGTATACTTGAAGAAATCAAAGAGATACGTTTGGTGGCTTACAATGGCAGGGAGAAAGGAAAGCCAGAAGTAAACCTCAGTTTCTGAACAAATTCCAGAGATTTTCATGATCTCAGAAAGCATGCAATAAGTTTTAAAATAGAGAAACATTAATAAAATTTAGTTAGAAGTAAATTCTTGAATGCTTTATGTATATTAAATGTGAATGCCCCATTCTTGATTATGGATATGCACCTCTATCAAATATGTTAAACCCATTAAGGCATGCAATTTCAGTTGGCATGAAATTCCATTGATTTGATTTTGGATTCACTTAGATGGTGTTTTTGTAGCTTTAGCAAAGCTCAAAAACCAAATAACATTCTGTTGAGCAAAATCTAAGATAACCATTCTCTGTAGTTCTGAAGTTGCAGCAAATTACCATGGAAATCTAGAAAAATGCAGCATATAGCATAAATCCAGAGAGGCAAACTGCAAAAGAAACCCAAACAAGATTAATCAATATATATTGGAAAACAATTTGGAGGAATTCTATAATTTTTCACATAATGATGTTTAATTAGAAGACAGTCTACATAAAGTGCTGCAGTTAAGGAAAAAGAAGATAAAATGTAGGAATTTTTTATGGAATGCATTCGAGTTGATCAGATTCAAGAATTCATGAAGAGGTCACGACTGCCCTAAAAGACAGCAACATCGCGTACTCTTTTGCATCAGCATCATCATACGCAAGAATTTAGAGAAAGTGATCAAATACTTCGTACATTTAAGGTGAGAACGATTTTCTAGCTAAAGGGACTTATCACAAGTTGAAATCTAGAAAGTTCAGACCTTTTAAATTGAGCTTCCATCCGAGTTGCAATTAAGTCCAATGTTTATTATTAATGCGGATTTATATCCTTTTTGTTTTTATAATTGCCCTAAACCTTTCAGCTAAGTCATGATATAGACATAGCTAAGCTACCAGCTAACACTTTCTAACCTTGAAGACACAAATGTTAAATATTATCAAAACATATATAGTTGGAAAGAAAGAAAGCAACTTGAGCCAGCATTCTGAGGTACACTAATTCAAGAAAATGCTATTGTGCAAAGTGCAAGCAGAATTACCTAATCCCAACAATTTCTCGAAAAGATTCTTCCATGCTACGAAGCATATAACTATAGAAATCATATGTCAAAGGAAGATCATGTTTCTACAATTAGGAAAGAGAAAATTAAAAACTTAAGAAAAAAAATAAACAAAACTGAATATTTTACTAAGCCTGGCCTCCATTATAACTGTGCAGACAGAGTTTAGAACAATTATTTCTGACACATTAAATGTATCATTTTTCAGTGATCAAAATACATAAAGAAAAACACCCTTTGGATTCAGAAAGAACATACAGTGATAAATCCAAATTGCAAAGCCATATAATCAGCATAGTTTATGGAACTCCAGAATTGGCGGCTGAAACAAAGCTGCAAATTGATACATTCCAACTCAAAAAATCACTTAACATTAAGTCAAGGAAATTAACCAAGAAATGGAGGGGATTAAAAGAAATATCTGTCAATTAACATTATTATAAAATATCATATTAATGATAGCAAATTCACAGAAAAAAAGTTACCAGCCAAACAAGAACTTTGTGATGACTCCATGGATGGGATGTACGGCGAGAAACGAAGGTAGTAATTCGTGCTATTTTTCTATCGTGAATTGCAGCTTGCTGAGAATCTAAAATTTCAGAAGTTGATAAAATTTATCTATAAGATAATTCAAATCAACCAAAGATATAAACAATATTATGGATAGTAAAATGCTGCACCTTCTGCATTTTGTAATCTCAGAATATTAGCCATACTCTTAGCTTGTTTTTCCCAAACGTGCCAGCTATTAATCTATCAGAATTAAAAAGAACTTTTTAGAGCTCCATTGACAAAATGTCAAGTTTCAAAAGTATAATTAACAACAGAAAATTGCACTAGCAAGACTGAAAGAGTATTTAAAAGAAATGAACCTTAATCATGGCTAAGATAACAGCAATAAAGCTATATAGAACATGGATAACTCCAAGAACAAACATCAAGCGGTGAATTTGTTCTAAACTTTCTCTTGAAGCAAATGGCTCATGACCCTTCAAAGCAGTTACAAATCAAGTAAGAGTTAATGCAAGTATATAAATGTGGTCTTCATTTCATTTTCAACAAGAATGCTCAAAATTATGGGTTAGACATGTTGGAGGAATTATATATTTATATATGACTTTGTTTCATATGCCTTAGTCATGTGAGTCTGTGGGTCCTTGTGAAGAGGTGGGACCAATTAACCAAATATAATACTCATTATTCACAATCCAAATATATATATATACATATATGTATACATATATGTATACAGATACATATACATACATACATACATATATATAGACTTTGTTACATATTCCTTAGTCATGTGAATCTGTGTGTCCTTGTGAAGAGGTGGGACCAATTAACCAAATATATTATTCATTATTCACAATCCAAATAAACATATGCATATACATATACATATACATATACATATACATATACATATACATATACATATACATATACATATACATATACATATACATATACATATACATACACACATACACACATAAATACATATATACAACAACAACAACAACAACTAAGCCTTAATCCCAAACAAATTGGGGTCGGCTGTATGGATTCTCAACAAAATAAGCTCAAAAGACACCAAAAAAAAAAACTCCAGCCTTAGGCCCCTTCCAAGACACGGATTTTACGTCTCCATTCAAGTCTGTCATTAATCAAATCCGCATCAAGATCTAAGGCACGTAAGTCTCTTGCTATCACCTCCTTCCACACAGTTCTAGGTCTGCCACGACCTCTAGCCCCCTCAATCAACAAATTCTCACACTTACGAACCGCAGCATTAGGAGGTCTTCTTAAAACATGCCCATACCATCTAAGTCTTCCTTCCCTCACCTTATCTCCGACGTCCGCTACTTGGACTTTTTGTCGAATATGAACATTCTTAATTTTGTCCAGTCTGGTATGTCCACACATCCATCTTAGCATCCTCATTTCTGCCACACTCATCTTATGCAAATGTTGTCCCGTTGGTGCCCAACACTCACTACCATAGAGCATCGCAGGTCTAACAACCGTCCTATAGAATTTACCTTTCACTTTCAGAGGTATTTTCTTATCACATAAAACCCCAGTCGCACCCTTCCACTTCAACCACCCTACCTGTATTCTGTGAGCCACATCTTCATCTATACGGCCATCATTCTGGAACACCGAACCCAAATATTTGAAGTGGTTGGTTTTAGGAACCAAAACTCCATCCAACTTAACCTCATGTTCCTGCTTCTTCCTTAGACTGAACTCACAGTGCATATATTCCGTTTTACTCCTACTTAACTTAAAACCCTTGTCCTCGAGGGTTTTTCTCCACACTTCCAACTTACGGTTTACACCAGCACTAGTCTCATCAATTAAAATAATGTCATCAGCAAACAACATACACCAAGGAACATCGTCTTGTATGCTTCTGGTTAGCTCGTCCATAACCAGGGTAAATAAATATGGACTCATGGCCGAACCTTGATGCAATCCGGTAGTAATAGGGAAAGTCTCAGTGTCTCCACCAGGTGTTTTCACACTAGTGGATGCATTCTCATACATGTCCTTGATGATGTTGATATATTTGCCGTTGACTCCTTTCCTCTTCAAAACCCACCATAACACTTCTCTTGGTACTCTATCATAGGCTTTCTCCAAGTCAATAAATACCATGTGGAGATCTTTCTTCTTCTCTTGATACAATTCCATTAGTCTTCTTAGAAGAGAAATAGCCTCCATGGTAGATCTCCCTGGCATAAACCCAAACTGATTCTCCGAAACTCTAGTAAGCTTCCTCAATCTGTGTTCAATAATCCTTTCCCATAATTTCATAGTATGGCTCATAAGTTTGATACCCCGATAATTTGTACAGCATTGAATGTCTCCCTTATTTTTATATATGGGTACCATGATACTCTTCCTCCAGGCATTCGGCATCTTACGTCCTTTCACAATAGCATTAAAGAGTTTAGTTAACCAGGCAACTCCTACCTCTCCAAGGTTCTTCCAAACCTCTATAGGAATACCATCCGGGCCACAAGCTTTACCAACTTTCATATACTTCAAGGCTTCTCTTACTTCACTATGCAAGATCCTCCTAGACCAGCTGATATAATCATTTGTTGCATGAAGACCTTGAAAATCTTGTTCATGTTCAGGATTGAATAACTGCTCAAAATAAGCCTTCCACCTCTCCTTAATCTCAACATCTCTTGTCAACACCCGTTGATCTTCATCCTTTATACATTTGACTTGGCTTAAATCTCTGCTTTTCCTTTCTCTCATCCTTGCAATCTTATAAATGCCCATTTCTCCCTCTTTAGTACCTAACTTTTGATAAATCCCTTCTAAGGCTCTGCCACGAGCTACACTAACAGCCTTCTTTGCCTCTTTCTTAGCCCTCTTATATTCCTCAAAGGCCTCGCTATTAACCGCATTCGGTAACTTTTTATACCATTCCCTCTTAGCCTTAATAGCCTTTTGAACCTCCTCATCCCACCACCATGCATCGTGCGGTCGAGGCCCTGCCCCTTTAGAGATCCCCAGCAATTTACTACCTGCTTTCTTAATGCCACCTTCCATTTTTGTCCACAAGTTCTCTGCACTAGCCTCAAGGTTCCAAATTTCTTCCTTTAGTAACTCCTCCTTAAAGGTACCTTGAGCTAGGTCTTTCAATTTCCACCATCTTATCCTTGGTTCCAATATTTTCTTATCATTCCTCCAGCTACTTTTATTCTTAACATCTAAAACCACAATACGATGTTGCGCCGCCAATGCTTCACCCGGAATGACCTTGCAATCCTTACACTTACTTTTGTCCCGTCTTCGAGTAAGTATGAAGTCTATTTGACTTTGGGTTCGTCCACTCTTAAAGGTAATCAAGTGTGACCCCCTCTTTTCAAAACAGGTATTCGCCAGTACTAGATCATAAGCCACCGCAAAATCCAAAATGTTCTTTCCCTCCTCATTCCTGTTGCCAAAACCATAACCCCCATGGACCCTGTCATAACCATTACTGTCCTTACCAACATGCCCGTTAAGGTCCCCACCAATGAAGATTTGCTGATTATCTGGAATACCTTGCATGATATCATCCATATCTTCCCAGAACTGAACCTTGGATGCTCCGTCCAAACCTACTTGGGGAGCATAAGCACTAATAACATTAATAGTATCATCTCCCAAAACAAGCCTCAAAGAGATAATCCTGTCTCCCTTTCTTTTCACTTCCACCACCTTGTCTTTAAGCGTAGGCTCAATAATAATGCCCACACCATTCCTATTGTTATCCAAGCCACAATACCACAGCTTATATCCTGAGTTACCAATCTCTTTTGCTTTATTTCCCTTCCACCTGGTTTCCTGCAAACAAGCAATACTAACCTTCCTTCTTTTCAAAGTATCCACAAGCTCTATAGACTTCCCAGTCAGAGTGCCAATATTCCAACTACCTAATCTTAATCGGCTCCCTTGGACTTGCTTCTTTAGCCGCATTCGTCCATAATGCGGTAGCCCTTTCCTGTCTGACACCACATCCGGGCGCTGATATGGCGGGACTAACTTCTTTACCCATACCCGTCCATGGCATGGGAACCTTTGCTCATACTCCACCACACCCAGGCGTCGATGTGATGGAACCCCTTGCTCATTTAACACTACACCCGGGTGCCGATGTAGCGCGTGCCTAGGTGAGCACGTCCCAACGGTATAATGATAGTTTTGAGAATCCATAGAAAGTTTGGCAAAATTTTTACACTGGCCGCCAACCTACCGCAACCCTCCTCCTTGCGATGCCATTTTTTTATTTTTATCAAAATTATTATAGACATGACTTAATACCAATAACATAAGCGATTTGAATAGCAAATTCAATAAAAAAAACTTGACAAACTGATTTATATGTTCTTGAGTAGAAATTAAAGCCCTGTAGAGACATGCATTAATGGGATTCCTATTAAAAAAAAATGGGGCTCATTCATGAAAATAACTAGTGAGTAGTGATCCTATGCATTGGTCAATCTCTAATGAAGAGGTGGGTCTAATTCACCAAAATAACTTCTATAATCTTATATAATCTTCTTTATATCATCTAATCCGTAAAAGAGCGTGCGTTTAGAGTACATATTGGTTAAAAGATGAGATAAATAGAGTAGTTACCTCAGGGCATTGATAATCACGAGGAGTAAGAGTGTACAAATCATCTCTAGAAGAGGAACCATTTGTAACTGTATAATTAATAGCTGAATCAAAACTATTTCCTTCTAATATTTTCAATTCATCTCGTATTGCACATGGGAAGAATCTGCTGCTCATAGCTGATGATGATTTCACACAAATCTTTGCCACAACCACAACCCAATGACCCATCAGCAATGACAATAGCCCAAATAGCATTAGCTCTGCTCCAACATTCACAACATAAAACTAAACAAATTTCAGGTTACATGTTCTTGAAAAGATTATTGAAAAAACAAAGAAAACCCATAATTGCTACCGTCAATGGGCTCATATAAGATGAGATGGTAGGAATGTTTTTTCAGATGTCTTGAATTCGAATTCTAAATATGAAATATCTGCGAAACTTGAGAGAAGCGTTTTTTCCTCTTAATAAACTTTCCTTGTGTGAATCTAGATTAGTCTACGATTTCGATTTCACGTAACATATTCTAGAAAAGATTATTGACAAAACCAAGGAAAACCCATAATTGCTTACCATCTTTGATCTTCTCTAACGCTGAAAGTAATGCTTTCCTCTTACTCCTTCTCTTGCTCAGCCACTAATTAAAGAAAAAGAAAAAGGAAAGAGATTTCAAGTATGAGTTTTTGTTGAAATTTACCAGAAAGATGAAATTTCTTTTTCAATTTTTTACCTTTCCGAAGTGTTCCAAAGATGCTTGAAAAAAAAACCCAAAAGAAACCATTACAATGGTTACTGAAGCCAAAGCCCATGTTGGAGTTATAGCCAAAGATTTGCCTTCCTCCATGGCTTTTCCGTCCATTTTCCAAAGAAACTCACCGATCCTTATTTGATTAAACTTCCCAAGGATTTTATTTATAGACTCGTTAACTACAAAAACAGACCCTTAATCCCATCAGTCTCTTTCGATGCTTTTTATGCAGAGTTTATTTCAGGCCATGAATGTCAACACATGGTGACTGCACATTTAAGAAGCCATGCCATGAGTGTTATGAACCAAATTGGCATATGGGTCCCTTTGAAAAAACAATTTTAAAACCATTTCATGCATTTGGGAAAGGAAAGAACATGCCTTTGTCTTCTGATTTTCCATCAATAATTGGGAACCATGAATTCAGCACTACATACCTTCAGCATAAATTAGTATGTTGACTAGCAAATTTTCTTTTCTTTTTTTTTAAAATTAATAATAAAACATGGTTATTTAATAATATTTTAATGTTAATTATTATCTCGTTTTCTTAATTAATTTATAGTCATATATGGGGATCAAACAGAACATTCAATTTTTAGGATGTATAACTACCTTTAGAAAGATTTGCAAATGAGAACATTTGGCATGATCAAATTGTATCCAAATTTATATTTTGAGCGTATACCAAATTAAAACATTAATATGGAATTGATGTGGGCTTATATTTTATAAGGCTGGACTAGAGGACTGAATCATATACCTAACCGCTGATCAAGCCTCATTAGTGGGCCAAATCATACTGAATCGGTGATCAAATCTCGCTAAAGAAATTATCTTACCAAATCGGTGATCAGATCAGACTTCACAACTCTAGATTATTACTCAGAATGGTTGAGTTTTTCCACATAAAATGCATAATTAGTTACAAATGTGGAAATAATACATGGTCAAAGCAGATAATGATTGGTAGTTCTATCTGTTCAAATCAGAGTTCAGTTTTTTCCTCCTCTTTCATCTTCAGGGGAAACTCATTCTGCACCCCCTAGAAACCCTATCATTTCATTCTCAATAAATCAGTTGCTCTGTTACTCATTTTATTCTGTACATGAATAACAATATTGTGTATTTACAGAATATCTACATTTGTCTATTGTTTACAGAATATCTACATTTGTCTATTGTTTATTTATGTTCTTAACAATATCTTGCAACAGATTCATTGTATTTCAAGTATAAAAAGCAATACAATAGTTCATCACTGTTTATGAAAATATTCTTTCACACTGAGTTACATCAGAGCCTCAATAGAGGTACAGGATAAACCCTCTAGTGTTTTCCTTTGTTCTTCTTTGTCAAGAATGAGTTCTCCTTCCACTCCAAAATCTTCCGAGTCTGCTGTGCTGTTAATGTCAATCTCAGAACTTCATAACATGGCACTAGTTTGGTAAGAGCAGTATCAACACAACCAAAACGGAGCGATTTGGAAATCCATAAAGCAGGTAATATACTCTGCCAGAGTAAGGATATTAACATGGTTTTTCTTCCTTAGGTCATGTGGAACTGGCCCAAATACTCTAGTCCCAATTGGCTGACCTTGCTTATCGACTAATACTACAGCATTGTTATCAAACTTGACCTCACTCCCATCGCGATGGCCTCGTTGCATGGCAGCACGCACAACTACACCATACACGACCTTTCCTTTCTTCACTTTTTCATTTGGCATAGCTTCTTTTACTGAAGCAACTATAATGTCCCCTAATCTTGCCCCTTTCTTCCCTTTCAGAGCTTGTATGCACATCACTTTTTTTGGACCAGAATTATCCACAACTTTGAGAACAGTCCTCATTTGCATGAAAGTCCTTTGTCGCTGCAAAATTGCCAAGGCTGAGATTTGAAAAGGATAGAACAGAGATTATTATAAAATTTTGGAAAAATTTAAAGAGTAGGCTGAGTAAGTTTTAGATGCAGGATAAATTGAAATGGCTCCATATATAAATTTCATCATTTTGAAGAAAGTAGGCATAAATAAGCAATTCGTTTTACAGGATAAAAATTGTAGGCATAAATAAGCACATCGTCTTATAGGATAAAAACGTTGCTTTCCAAGAATTCAGATGCTTCTTTCCAATCATTTACAGTAGGAAAAAGAGCGGAAAGCCTTCGACCTCATTGGAAGACCACATCTCAGTCAACAGCTTTTAAACTGTTCAATGCATGGTATCATGCAAGATAAGATGAAATGCCTATCCAGTCTCTACCTCAGATTTTGATCACTTGAAGAAATCAAGGCACATTAGAAGCAGAACAAATTGAAAATGTTGCATGGTCAAAGCTACAAGCTTAAACGTCCTTAAAACTAACTTACCTGGGACAAGAAATTACTGCATGTCATCTGATGTGATGAGCCCAACAAACCAGAAAAGTTGTTGCCAAGACCCCCAAACAATGAATGTCCAACTGGTCATGTTGTCCTATAAATTAAATGAAATACAATGAGTCAACTATGAAAAATTACCAGTTAATTGCAGAATCAAAACTAAAGATGCTTTCATTAAAATTAATCAAAGGAAATAGGATGAAATGCACTTCAGAAAATATGAGATATCTGCCAATAACATCAAAACAGAACTTTTATGGAAGTTCATAAATAAGGCCAAGAAACCATTCAGAGTAGTGTGTATATATATGTAGTAAGAAGTAGCCATTTAATGAGAACTTGACATTGACTGAACCTGTAGTTTTAATGTTATTAGTAGTCAAGTCATGCACATGTGGCAGCTTACTTTGCTATACACATTAGAATATCAAGAGTCAACACTCACAATATGTAAAATGTGCACTTTACAATGTAGAAGTATGGTAACTTCTGCGAAAAAAGTGCACATACAACAAAATGCTGAAGAAATAAATTTTCTGCTCACAACAGATGATGCTTCTAAAAAATTGGGACAATTGTTTGGGACCGACAGTTATAAAATCTCTTCAAATTATGCAGCTATGACGCCCTGAATCCAAACATGAACCATCACAACTACAAAAGGCAATCTATAATCCAAAAACAGACCATACCACCTCTAACCGACCATGGGCCAAGTATGGATCTTGATCACCCCTATGCATGAATATACATAATACTTGTTACAAAGTACAAATTTCACATTTTTGCAAGTGAGCAATTTAACTTCAGGAACACAAGGGAATACAATCTCAATTGATTATAACCAACTGAGATTTCAAATCCAATGCCATATCAGCTATAATTGTTTGTTAAGCAAGAAATACATGAATTTGGACCATCCATGTATGTTAATGGCAATTCACAGATGATTCAGGTGTATGAATGATTTAGACTCAAGACAGTATAAAGAATAATGCTTTAATGAATATGGTCCTATCTCAGTACCCCACATAACAGCCAAAATCCCAGAATCTGGAGTCCAAAAAACAACAATTTCAGCTCAAAATTTCGCCATATCTAAACTAAATTCAAAAGCCACTAACAAAGAAGAAAATGAATTCCAAAGTTCAGTGTGTGAAAGCATCTATACAATCTTTGACCCCAGAACTTAATACGATATAAGCGACTCAAGAAGCTACTGTAGGCAGACATTGGGAAAGCAAAAACAAATGGGAAAAGCCATTAAATTGCAATGAAATAACATACCGTGTGAGCATTTGGAAACTAAACTTGCATCCATTTTTGCGCTAAATAAGCCAACTTGATTACTGGAGAACGAAAAAAATAAATAGAAGGATGCAAATACTATCAATTCTAAATACACGCACCAAAGAACCAAAAACTCATGAAAAAAAACATTATCCCCAAAGAAACAAGTAAACCCCAAAAATTGAAATAGAAACATCAATTTTTTTTCAAATGAACCAAAATCTAAGAGATTATAAGAAGGTTTCGATTTCACTATTCCACAAATTACTGATGACGGAGAAGTAAGTTTTCAACGAAAAATATGAAGTTCATAGTCTGAAACAAATTCACAAATCCAAACAAATTCAAGTTACCAATCCATTGGCCCATCTCTTAATTTAACTCAACAAAAAATTTGTAAATTTCCCAAATTTAATGTGTGATCCCAAAACTAGAGTCGGGAAATTAAAGATGTTATAAAATGAACAGCACGGATGAATATTAAAAAAAAAATGTCTTCCGGCACATATCAATCCATCAATGAAATAATAACCATGTAAATGGTGCTACTGCTATCTGCTATATGCAACTGCAGCTATTTTTTCACTTAAAAAAATGGAAATTTATAAGATAAATGTCCTCTAATAAAATATTAATAAATTTTAAATTTTATTATTTTTAATTAAATTTTTTTAGATAAAAATATTTTAAAAATTTTAAAAATTCATCTTATATTTTTATAAGACGTTTTTTTTCTTTCATTTTTAAATTTCATCTTTTTCTTCATGTTCTCTGTCGAAACAAGAAATTCTCGATCATAGTAGCCGTATTTTCTTCGCTATTTCTTCATTGTTTCTTTCCATTTTTATCGTTTTAAGGTCTAAGCTGATATTTCTTCAAAGTAATCTTCTCGATCGCCGTAGCTGATATTTCTTCGCTATTTTTCACTGTTCCTCACTGCGATCTAAAGGTATTTATCTTGTTTTTCTCTTGATCTCTCTCTTCTAACTCGTTGTACTTATTTTAATTTCGAGAATAGAAATTTGTTTATGGAATATTTGGTGTTTAGTGAAATTTATAACTTTAATTAGTGATTTTTGCTTTACTGTTGTGGTGATATAAACACTTCAGAAGGAAGAACAAACTGCATATGAAATGATATGGTATGAGTTTGTATTATTGATATAAGTTTAATATGAGCTAGTATGAGTTTTGATATGGGTTTGTATGAGTTAGTATGAGTTTGATGTGAGTTGTTATGAGTTAGTATAATTGGTATGAGTTTAATATGAATTAGTATGAGTTGATATAAGTTTCAAATTAGTTGGTATGAGTTGGTATCAATTTGATATAAGTTAGAATGAGTTGATTTGAGTTTTAAATTAGTTGGTATGAGTTGATATGAGTTTGATATGAGTTGGTGTGAGTTTGTCTTGAGTTGATATGAGCTGGTATGGGTTGGTATGAGTTGGTATGATTTGATATGGGTTGGTATGAGTTTATGTGAGTTGATAATAACTTGGTATGAGTTAATATGAGTTTGTATGAGTTAATATGAGTTGGTATGAGTTGATATGAGTTTTAAATTAGTTGGTATGAGTTTGCTAAGAGTTGGTATGAGTTTATATGAGTTGATAATAAGTTGATATGAGTTTGTATTGTTAATATGAGTTTTCATATGAGTTGTTATGAGATAGTATGAGCTAATATGAGTTAGAAATTAGTTGGTATGAGCTTGGTATGAGTTGGTATCAGTTTGATATGGGTTACTAGGAGTTGTTATGAGTTGGTATGAGTCTGATATGAGTTTGTATTATTGATATGAGTTTTGATATTACTTGCTATGAGTTACTTTAATTGGTATGAGTTTGATATGAGGTTGGTATGAGTTGATATGAGTTAGTATGAGTTGATATGAGTTAGAAATTAGTTGGTATGAGTTGATATCAGTTTGATATGGATTACTATGAGTTGGTATGAGTCTGATATGATTTTGTATTATTGATATGAGTTGTTATGAGTAAGTTTAATTGGTATGAGTTTGACATGAGTTTGGTATGAGTTGATATGAGTTAGAAATTAATTGGTATGAGCTTGGTATGAGTTGGTATCAGTTTGATATGGGTTACTATGAGTTGGTATGAGCATGATATGGTTTTGTATTATTGATATGAGTTTTGAAATGAGTTGCTATGTGTTAGTTTAATTGTTATAATTTTGGTATGAGTTTGGTATGAGCTAGTTTAATTGGTATGAGTTTGATATGAGTTAGTATGAGTTGATATCAGTTTGATATGAGTTGGTATGAGTTTGTCTTGAGTTGATATGAGTTGGTATGAGTTGATAATAAGTTAGTATGAGTTGTTATCAGTTAGTATGAGTTGATATAAGTCTGATATGAGTTTGTATTATTGATATGAGTTTTGATATAAGTTGTTATGAGTTATTTTAATTGGTATGAGTTTGATACGAGTTAGGAATGAGTTGGTATGACTTAGTAGGAGTTGATATGAGTTAGAAATTTGTTGGTATGATCTTGGTATGAGTTGTTATGAGTTGGTATCAGTTTGATATGAGTTACTATTAGCTGTTATGAGTTGGTATGAGTCTGATATGATTTTGTATTACTGGTATGAGTTTTGATATGAGTTGTTATGAGTTAGTTTAATTGGTATGATTTTGGTATGAGTTTGATATGAGCTGGTTTGAGTTTGAAATTAGTTAGTATGAGTTTGCTAAGATTTGGTATGAGTGTATATGAGTTGATAATGAGTTGGTATGAGTTGCTATCAGTTAGTATGAGTTGATATAAGTCTGATATGAGTTTGTATTATTGATATGAGTTTTGATATGAGTTGTTATGAGTTAGTTTAATTAGTATGAGTTTGATATGAGTTTGGTATGAGTTGGTATGACTTAGTATGAGTTGATATGAGTTAGAAATTAGTTGTATGATCTTGGTATGAGTTGGTATGAGTTGATATCAGTTTGATATGGGTTACTATTAGCTGTTATAAGTTGGTATGAGTCTGATATGATTTTGTATTACTGATATAAGTTTTGATATGAGTTGTTATGAGTTAGTTTAATTAGTATGATTTTGGTATGAGCTGGTCTGAGTTTGAAATTTTAAGATTTGGTATGAGTTTATATGAGTTGATAATAAGTTGGTATGAGTTGGAATGAGTTGCTATCAGTTAGTATGAGTTAGTATAAGTCTGATATGAGTTTATATTATTGATATGAGTTTTGATATGAGTTGTTATGAGTTTTTTTAATTGGTATGAGTTTGATATGAGTTTGGTATGAGTTGGTATGACTTAGTAGGTGTTGATATAAGTTAGAAATCAGTTGGTATGATCTTGGTATGAGTTGGTATCAGTTTGATATGGTTACTATTAGCTGTTATGAGTTGGTATGAGTCTAATATGATTTTGTATTACTGATATGAGTTTTGATATGAGTTGTTATGAGTTAGTTTATTTGGTATGATTTTGGTATGAGTTTGATATGAGCTTGTCTGAGTTTGAAATTAGTTGGTATGAGTTTGCTAAGATTTGGTATGAGTTTATATGAGTTGATAATAAGTTGGTATGAGTTGGAATGAGTTGCTATTAGTTAGCATGAGTTGGTATAAGTCTGATATGAGTTTGTATTATTGATATGAGTTGTTATGAGTTAGTTTAATTGGTATGAGTTTGATATGAGTTTGGTATGAGTTGGTATGACTTAGTAGGATTTGATATGAGTTAGAAATTAGTTAGTATGATCTTGGTATGAGTTAGTATGAGTTGGTATCAGTTTGATATGTGTTACTATTAGCTATTATGAGTTGGTATGAGTCTGATATGATTTTGTATTATTGATATGAGTTGTTATGAGTTAGTTTAATTGGTATGATTTTGGTATAAGTTTGATATGAGCTAGTTTAATTGGTTTGAATTTGATATGAGTTAGTATGAGTTGATATGAGTTGGTATGAGTTGATATAAATTTGAAATTAGTTGGTATGAGTTTATATTAGTTGATAATAAGTTGGTATGAGTTTGATATTAGTTAGTTTGAGTTGGTATGAATTACTATTAGTTGAGATGTGTATGATTTTGTGATGAGGTGTTTTGATGTTGACTTTGTAATAAAAAATCAAGCAAGAAAAATGGTAACAGGTTCTCATACTAACCCATCTTCTCAAAGTGAGCAATCTCCCTTATGCGGGGACAAGTCCACAATGCTCTATGAAAGTCCAAGAGTAATGTCGTCAACTTCTCCTAAATACTGGAAGATAAAAAAAAAAAAGAATGTCTTCTGAACCAGGTGTGGCTCATAAGGCAAAGAAGGTAAGATTCAATGTGTTTTTTAGTGACGACATGCCAATTTATGAGAAGAAAGTGGAAGGTAAACATAGTAATGAAAAAAGCATCGGAGTAAGTAATTATAAAAAATACACTACTTCAGACAACTTTATTTGAAACTGGAACCTGTCAATGATTGAGTAGACAATCAATATAATATGTACCAGGATGTTGATTATATCATCCCTCCAAGTGATTGGAGGTACCACCAGGTTAACAGGGTAGGCCGTGAATTGCATACAATTCAGCCGATAAACAATGTAACTGGTTCTAATAAAGAAAAGGTTTGTTTGATTTACAATGTGAGACTCATTGTGATTTAGGATGCTACTGTGTTCAATCTCATATCAAACTTATTGATAACACTCTTTTATTATTTTGGTGTTGATGGCCGCATTTAAACCATACAATGTTAGCCACCTTCTTGGGCTTGATGAAGGAAATTTTGATCACTGGTATGGACTTTTTTATTGGCTTTTCATAAATCAAGTTTCACATGAAAATAAAAATGAGCTTTCATTTAAGTTTGGAAAGTCAATCCTGAAGTTTGGAATTATTGAGTATTGTTTAATAACATGGCTGAAATACAGTGACGTGAAAAACCTAGTTGGGGGGGAGGGGGGGGGGTCTAAACTCTTAGTTCATCGCTATAGTGGATGGACATGGGAGAGATTGTACGATGAATTTAAAAAATGCCCCGAGGCTGAGCTACAAATCAAATTAGGAGTTGCTTGCTTGGTTGACATGTTGATTTTGGAAAAGGCTAAGCATACAAAGGTTGATACCAAAATATTAGCTCTTGTAGACGATGTTGAGGAATTCAATAGCATCGCATAGGAATTTGTGAGCTGAAAATTTCTGTATTTGAAATTAAAAGAATCCATAGAAAAATTGAAGAGCAGAGTGGTAGGCACCTATTCTATAATTAGTTTTTTTGATGCCATAACTATATTTGGACTGGAGGTAATTTTAAATTTACAAGAACTAGGGGTGGAGAGGTTCGAAAATGGGTTTCCGCGATTGATGAACTGGAAAATATCTGTAAAATATCCATACCCACAGATCTGTTCGAAGTTATCCCAGCAGGTATTTTACTTGATATGAGCTTATTTTTTGTATTTTTCAGTAGAAATGCTTTTATATTTTTAATACATATTAAATCAATATATTAATGTATAGGAGCTGAATGCTGTGAAAATGAAAATAACAAAGCTTGATGCTGATTCTCCAAATCTACAAGAAATTTACCAAAAGAAAATCCACATACAGTCAGAAGAGGAAAAAATTATTGACCCTAAGGTATTTATTGCATCTCCTTCTGTTTATGGAATCATAATGCTTATCAATTGAGTAACTGGTTTGGCTTTCTAATTACTATATAATTTTTCAGAAAACTCGAGTTGATAGAAAAAGGGTCAGTGAAACTACAGAAAAAACGTTCAAAATATTTGAACACAGAAGCAAAAGGAGTCACGATCCGAGTATCATGCATGAAAGAAAAATGCATGTGGATGTAGATATGGAGAAGAATAAAATGGATTTACGTATATCGCAATTGGAGACTAGATGCAGTGCATTAAAAAGTGAAAATGCACTGTAAACTCAATTGAATAAAGAGTTGAATGCTACCATTTCTCGGTTAAACGACAGACTCACAGCCTTGGAAGCAATTGAACATAAAAGGGCCGCAAAGAAGAGAAAACCCACAGAAAAGAAGGCCTCAGAATGTCAAAAGGAAAAGGAAGAGGCAAAGGATGAAAGAGAAAAGATTCATAAAGAAAAAACAGTGAAGATAAAGAAAAGGCTGAGGCGATAGAAGAAAAAGCAATTGAAAAAGAAGCACTGGGATTGGTTTCTACATTTTGTACGTCGTTGGATGATTATACTAAATCCATGTTATTTACTGTAAAATTTTATAAATGAACGTATATCTAATCACTTAAAATAACACTACTTGCAGAAAAAGAAATTTCAATGGAGGCTGAGGACATAATGCAGCTCAGCATGTTATTAGTTGAAGTGACGGAGACCACGTATGAGGAACATAAGAAGAAACATTTACACATGTCGAACACTAAATACATTAGTAATGAGTGGACTCCTGAAGGAAGAGGGCAACACAAAAAAAGGAGCAAACGTCTTCAAGTAATGTGCTGGAAGATGGTGGATGAAGTTACATATGCACCTATTATGCCCTTGGATCCTTTCTCACCCCCGTCTGCTGATCAGTACTGAAGTTTTGATAATTGGTGGCACATACATTTTAATAACTACAAGCAATAAGCTGCACTTTAATTACAGATTTTGGTTAGGACATTAATTATATTTAGATAATACTAAATTATTCTTCCAAGCAAATAAACTTAATATTATTTTGATATAATAACAGTGATCCAAGAGTGGACCTTTTTCGGAGGGTGAGACCTATGATTTCACAGTGCATTCCACGAATTGTAAGGATTTTTGGTATCGATTACGAGTACCCCAAGTTTGGCTGTCTAACAATGTAAGATTTTCAATATAAATGCATCTTGTTGGATATTACATTGCAAATCATTGCATTATCTTTCAAATATTAATATGTTTTTATGTTGATTGTGAAAAATTGATGTCATATTATATTATGTGCGACAAAAATAGAAATATAATACGGACTTCTTTGACCAGAGAAAGACATGTGGTTCTTGCTATGTCAGTCAAATTTTTATGACATGTCATGAAGATTTTAAAAAGAAAAACTGGATGACTTCCAGTTATTTAATAGATTTTTTTAAGGACAAACACAAGTATTGTAAACATGTCAAGGACGTTGACATCATCTATCTACCATTCAATCAATTCGGACAACACTGATTTCTTATAGAAATAAATCTACCTGAGTGGTCAATAAAGATATATGATTCGTTGTATGCAGACGCCCGCAGAAGTGATAGAACAAAATGTGTTAAGTCAATTGAGGAGATGTTGTCCCATGCTTTGAATGATGTTAAAATTTTCAACCATAGACCCAAATTGATTTATAAAAAGAGTACGAAGCTGACAATAATTTATGCGAATAATATTTGTACACGCCAAGTTGAGTAAGCTCCATTCTCATTCATTATGTAATGATAGTTATTTGTCTTTTACAGTTGCTAATGTTAATATATTATAACAGTGAATATTGCAGAATATTTGTTGCCAAATTTATTGAAATTTTAATGATGGTCGGCCTCAATATATGAGACTGCAATCAACAAAATATGGAAGTATTTAAATACAACACAACAGTTCTTTTATTGTTCCATGCTACAAACAAGAATAATAACACTTACTATTGTGAATAATATTTTGATATTTTGTACTAATATTGTCAATAGCGTAAGTTATATATATTAAAAATATTATTCTCAATTATTTTGTTCATAATAAGATATAAGCAATTAGTAATTTATATGAGATTTTATATACTTGTACCAAATTCATATCAATAAAAAATACACTTATACCGAAGTCATACCAACTCATATCAATAAAAATATACCAACTTATATCAATAAAAATATATTCATACCAAAGTTATGCCAACTCATATCAATAAAAATACACTCATACCAACTTGTATCAATAAAAAATACACTCATACCAACTCATATCAATAAAAATACACTTATTCCAAACTCATATCAATAAAAATACAATCATACTGAACTCATACTAACTCATATTAATAAAAATACACTCATACCAAACTCATACCAACTCATATCAACAATTTTATATTCATACCAAAGTCATACTAACCCATATCAACAATTTTACACTCATACCAAACTCATATCAACTCATATTAATAAAAATACACCTATACCAAACTCATATCAATAATTTTATACTCATACCAAAGTCATACCAACTCATATCAATAAAAATATACTCATATCAAACTCATGCCAACTCATATAAATAAAAATACACTCATACCAACTCATATCAATAAAAATACACTCATACTAAAGTCATACCAACTCATATCAATAAAAATACACTCACACTGAAGTCATATCAATAAAAATACACTCATACCAAACTCAAACCAACTCATATTACTAAAAATACACTTATACTGAAGTCATACCAACTCATATCAATAAAAATATACTCATACCAAACTCATACCAATAATTTTATACTCATACCAAAGTCATACTAACACATATCAATAATTTTACACTCATATCAAACTCATACCAACTCATATTAATAAAAATACACCCATACCTAACTCATGTCAACTCATATCAATAAAAATACACCCATACCAAACTCATACCAACTCATATCAATAAAAAATACACTCATACCGAAGTTATACCAACTCATATCATTAAAAATATACTCATACCGAAATCATACCAACTCATATCAATAAAAATACATTCATACCAAACTCATACCAACTCATATCAATAATTTTATACTCATACCAAAGTCATATTAACTCATATCAATAATTTTATACTCATACCAGAGTCATACCAACTCATATCAATAAAAATACACTCATACTAATCTCATACCAATTCATATCAATAATTTTATACTCATACCAAAGTTATATTAACCCATATCAATAATTTTACGCTCATATCAAAGTCATACCAACTCATATCAATAAAAATACACTCATACCAAACTTATACCAACTCATATCAATAATTTTATACTCATACCAAAGTCATATTAACCTATATCAATAATTTTATGCTCATACCAAAGTCATACCAACTCATATCAATAAAAATACACTCATACCGAAGTCATATCAGCTCATATCAATAAAAATACACTCATACCATACTCATATCAATAAAAATACACTCATACCAAATTCATACCAACTCATATCAATAAAAATATACTCATAAAAATATACTCATACCAAACTCATACCAACTCATATCAATAAAAATACACTCATACCAAACTCATATTAACCCATATCAATAATTTTACACTCATACCAAAGTCATAATAACCCATATCAATAATTTTACTCATACCAAAGTCATACTAACTCATATCAATAAAATGCACTCATACCGAAGTCATACCAACTTATATCAATAAAAATACACTCATATCAAACTTATATCAACTCATATCAATAAAAAAAACACTCATACCGAAGCCATATCAACTCATATCAATAAAAATACAATCATACCAACTTATATCAATAAAAATACACTCATACCAACTCATATCAATAAAAATACACTCATACCAAATTCATACCAACTCATATCAATAAAAATATACTCATACCAAACTCATACCAACTCATATCAATAAAAATACACTTATACCAAAGTCATACCAACTTATATCAATAAAAATACAGTCATACCAACTCATATCAATAAAAATAATCTTGTATCAATAACATAATACATAAAATTCAAAATTTTTTTTTCTTAACCATCTGAATCTGTAATTATTTATCAACTTCTACTAAAGTCTGGATCTTTTTGCATAGAATCAACATTTTAAATACCAAATTAATTGAATAAATAATCCTTGTATGTTAAGATGAATATTGTTTCTATTTGTTATCCATCGATGCTCCTGATGAACTGTGCAAACGAATGGGATTTTGGCAAGTAGATCTATTGCGACCACGCTCGCGACAGTGGCAGCACCTTGGGTGAGTTTTATCCTCACCTAGTGAAGGAATCTTGTATTTTTTCTACCTTCCAGTTGAGGTGTGCACATCTGATGGTAAAAGAGTGATGTTACGAATGTGATCCGTGATAGACCGATCACTGATATGAGAAATTGGGTTTATGACTTCTTTGTATGTTTGAAACCAATAATCACTTGAGTAATATGGAGAACACAACTCATAAGTGTTATAGCTGCTATTTCTAATAACCATAAGAGCATGAACACATGGGATTTGATCTAACTGAAACTTCCTGCAACAACAAGTTCTCTTATCCATATCAACAACATAATTTTTATCAATGTCCTTAACATCGTATTTGTTGTTGCTAGCAGGCTCCATCTGCGAAATATAAATAACGACATGACATGATAATATCATAATTAATGACAGTTGCTGTATCAAAATTAAAAACCTGGACACTTCAAAAAATAAAGAACTTACATTCATTGTTTGTTCTTTTATCATTCTATTCCCCAATTTTTTTTCTACATCCAGTGACATTTTATTCATGGACTGATCTGTCTTATTTTGACATTCATAAAACCATCTTTGACACATTTTTCTGACTTCATCAACAAAAGCAGTTATAGGAAGCTCTATCGCTTTTACAAGCGCTGCATTGACTGATTCAGATATGTTAGTCATCATGAAATTATATTTTCTTTTATGCATATGAGACCACGTCTACCTATTCAGTCCAACACATTCTAGACATTCTTTTGCACCTGGAATACTAATGCAAAATTCAACAAAAAGTTTAGTGAAATCATTTATTGTGTAGGCTTTAGTTGTTTTGAAGTAGTGTTTCTTAAGGTCCTTGGTTATATGATTAAATTTATACTTTAAGTTATTTAACAAGTGATACATGCAAATCTCATGGAATGCATTTGGGAAAAACTCTACTACAGCCTTCTGAATGCTTAGGTGTCTATCAGATATAATAACATTATCCGGTCTTTCACCAAAAGCTTCCTTTAACCTTATAAAAAATCACGTCCATGATGTATAATTTTCAGAATGACCAATCCCGAATGCCAAAGGAAATATTTATTGGTTTTTATCGTGACAAACGGAAGTGAAAAGCACACCCCGATACTTTTCTTTCAGATGAGTACCATCAATACTAATTACAGGTCTATAATTTTGGAAACCTTTAATAGCAGCATCAAAAGCAAAGAACAGATACTCAAATCGATTATCATCTGTGCATTGTAGATGCATAACCTTACCCAGATTAGTTTTCGCCTAACATATGCAAATAGGCTGGTAGAATTGAGAAAGATTATTTTAGAGTACCAAGTCTGATATTCTCATACGCATACTCTCGTCCTCTCCATGCAACCGAATAACTAATATCAACACCAAATTTATTACGCATGTCTTCGATAATGTCCTTCGGTTTGAAAACCCTCTTAGGATTTATGAATCACTTTTTAACACACTCTGCAACAACCCAACTAGTTGTTTATCTGTGTCTACTATGATCAAAATCGGTTGGATATGTATGTTGAGTGACATATTTTGTCACCATCCAAAAACCCTTTGAGTCTCCAAGACTTCTCTCTCTCAATCTCCAAGTATAACTTTTATCAATACACTGCACGACAAAGAAAGAAGTATTGTACTTGAATACCTTAAACTGGAATTTCTCTCTAATTGCAATGAGGGACACAGTTGTCTTAATATCATCCCTTGACTTAAATATTTTTTCTCCTCAATCGTTTCAGATATATTACTTTTGCCTAACAATTCCGGATTACTCCTGCATGCTAACAAGTTTGTCACCGTTTCTTCATTATCAGTAGTTGCATTTTCTGCCTCATTATTGCATTTAAAATGAATCTCATCACTGTGAGCTACCCCCGTATGCTGAAACTCTGACCCATGTTCAGTTTCATAATATTTAGGGGCTACATGAATAGATTCAGTAATTGGTGCAACCCATGTATCTACATCTTCTAGGTCTGAACAAAAACCCGGTGCCTCTACCTGTATAGTTTTTTTCACTCATAGGATCATTACTGTCATGCCCAGATTTATGGGCTCCTTCTTCAACACTAACAATTAATGGATGCTTAAGTCTATCCTCCATTGCAATGCCCATGAATATCCTAAGTGATATATCATCTACTACATCATAAAGAGGATGTGGGTCATTACCAGTAACAAATTTGAATTCCATATTTGATGTGCTGTCAATATGAAGCACCTTTGATACTGATTTCTTAAGTTCATTGAAGTCAGCCATTCTATTCAAGAAATCATATTCAGCACCACCGCCAGCATATTTCCCAATGTTGACATCAAATGTTTCACCATAATATATGAGAATAATTATTTTATCCATAAATTGGATTCATCCTCCAATAACTTTCATGCTATCCATCAATACCCTACAGTGAGAACCATCAATATCTAACTTATATCAACCATATATAATAAAAATATCAATAATACTAACACATAACAAGCTCATATGTAACTAGTACCAACTCATATGAACTTATACCACCTAATTTCAAACTCATATCAATACATGCTAACCTATATCAAACTCATAACAACTCATACAAAACTCATATCAACCTCATACCAATTATACTAAGTCATAACAACTCATATCAAAACCCATACCAACTCATACTAACCAATATCAAACTCATATCAATAATACAAACTCATATTAGACACATACCAACTCAAACTAACTCATATCAACTCATACCAAAATTATACCAACTAATTTCAAACTTATATCAACTCATAGTAAAAACTCAATACACTCATACCAAACTCATATCAATTATACTAACTCATATCAACAATATTTCAAACTCATAAGAGCAATACAAACTCATATCAAACTCAAATCATTAATACAAACTCATATCAACTCATACTAACTCATATAAACTCATACTAACTAATTTCAAACTCATATCAACTCATATTAACTCATATCAAACTCATACCAAACTTATATCAACCTTATACCAATTATACTAAGTCATAACAACTCATATCAAAACTCATACTAACTCATACCAATCAATATCAAACTCATATCAATAATACAAACTCATATCAGACTCATACCAACTCATACTAACTCATATCAACTCATACCAAAATCATACCAGCTAATTTCAAACTTATATCAACTCATACTAACATTTCAAACTCATACCAACTCATACAAAACTCATACCAATTATAATAACTTATATTAATAATATTTTAAACTCATAAGAGTAATACAAACTCATATGAAACTCAAATTAATAATACAAACTCATATCAAACTGATACCAACTCATACTAACTCATATCAACTCATACCAACTAATTTAAAATTTATATCAACTCATACTAACCCATATTAACCTCATACAAACTCATATCAACCTCATACCAATTATACTAACTCATAACAACTCATATCAAAACTCATACTAACTCATACCAACTCATATCAATAATAAAAACTCATATCAGACTCATACTAACTCATATCAAACTGATACCAACTCATACCAAACTCATACCAACTAATTTTAAACTTATATTAACTCATACTAACTCATATCAAACTCATACTAACTCATACCAAACTTATATCAAACTCATACCAATTATACTAACTCATATCATTAATATTTCAAACTCATAACAGTAACACAAATGTATATCAAACTCAAATCAATAATACAAACTTATATCAAACTGATACCAACTCATACTAACTCATAACGACTCATACCAACTAATTTACAACTCATACCAACTCATACCAACTCATACCAAATGCATATCAACCTCATACCAATTATACTAACTCATAACAACTCATATCAAAACTCATACTAACTCATAACAACTCATATCAAACTCATATCAATAATATAAACTCATACCAACTCATACTAACTCATATCAAACTCATACCAACTTATACACAAATCATACCAACTAATTTCAAACTTATATCAACTCATATTAACTCATACCAACCCATATTAACTCATATCAACTCATACTAACTAATTTTAAACTTATATCAACTCATACTAATCCATATCAAACTCATACCAAACTCATATCAACCTCATACCAATTATTCTAAGTAATAACAACTCATATCAAAACTCATCATAACTTATACCAACTAATATCAATAAAAGTATACTCAATTCAATCTCATATCAATAACACTAACTCATATCATGATCATATTAATAATACTGGCTCATTTTCAAACTTATATAAAACTAGTATTAGCTCATATCAAATTATACTAACAACAAACTAATACCAACTCATATCAAATTCATATTCTCGCCAAAATAACTCATATATACAAATAACAGAAACAGATGAGGAATGAAGGAAGGACGAAGATAAAAATCTGTCATAATATTATTTAAAAAATAAAAAATTATTATATTATTGTTCAAGTATAAGCCAACGTCTTCTTCGACACCTAACCCCTGAATATTAGCTCGACATCTTCTCATGTTAGCTCTTATATTTTTTTAAAGGAAAAAATAAACTAAGTTGATTTACCTTTTTACTTGGGTGAGACAAAGTAAATCGGTCGCCAATAAATAGACTCGCAAAGAATAAAAAATATTAGCACAGCGAAAGATAGAGATGAGATCGGCAAAAAGAAAAATAGAGAAGTGATTGAATAAGAGAAAGATAAAAAATAGATTGAAAAACAAAAGAGAAAAAAAAAAAAAAGAACACGGTGCGGGGAGAAAGAGAGAGCCTAGGAGGGAGAAAATATTATTTATGCATTTTTTTTCCTTTTTTTAAGGGATGGAGATGGACATTTTTGTCAAATAAAGTATAGTTAAGATTACTAAGGTCTATAAGTTATTAATGCAATGGTGAAGGGTATTTTTTTTTTGCCAAATTTCCAAAAAAAATAAAATGAAGTGAAATAAAAAAATAAAAAAAGTGAAATAAAAAAGAATAAATTATATCAGCAGCCGATGATGACGGTGATGGTGAGGGGCTGAGACGCTGGGTGGCCTGGTTGGCAATGAAGATGGAAAGGCAGCTGCTAGGTTTTTTTTTTGAGGGGGCTGCTAGGTTAGGAAAGAGAAATAGATTTAACTATTTTAGGGTTTATTATTTCAATAAGAATAAGATAATGTACACATATTAAATATGTTTAAGTTAACAATTTTTATTTATGCATTTTTATTTAATTTGTTCATTTTTTAATTTTAATTTTAATTTTAATTTTAATTTTTAATTTTTAATTTTTTATTCTAATTCATTGAAACCTTAATTTTGCCTAACATATATATATATATATATAAATTTTTTAAAAAGAAAAATTAAAATTATTAAATAATCATATCAAATGCTATAGAATATTTAGTATGAAAATTATTATTTTTATATAATATCTGATATTTTTTTTATCATTTATATTATATAAAATATATTGTTCATTAAACGTAGAATTTATAATATTTTTTATTAATTATGAATTTTTATTAGAATATTTATATTATGATTACATATTATAGTATATTTATTAATGGTACTGACTAAAAATATTTACAAAAGATTTATTTTATATATATGTGCAACTATTGACTAAAAAAATATAGAGATTTGTGATTAATTATTTTTATATATAATTATGTTATAGTAATATATATATATATATATGATTTAGTCAATTTATTATTTTTTATTAATAAAATAATTTATCATTTATATTAAAATACATTAATGATAAGTTATATTTGTAACATCAGTAAATTTTGATAAATTAAATAAGTATGTAGATGATAGTTAAAGTGTTGGGAGAGGTATATGTGTAGTATATATCTAATATATACCTAGTATATACATAATATATACCTTATATATACTTATTATTATATGTTAGATACATATTATACACTTAATATATATAAGATATACACACAATGTATACATGATGTATATATAAAATACATACTACATATATGTAGACATAAAGATATAAATAGCATATGTTCAAAATGTCATTGTAATATCCCCATTTTTGATGTATAATGGAACAATTGATATGGATAATTAAGTAGGTAGGATGAGAAGAGAGAAATACAATATGAGTATTTATATAAATGAGATATATATGTAATATATAATTGAGATATACATGGGATATATAAGACACATACACATATATGAAATATACAATACATACATATGAGGTATAAATTTTTGTTGGGAAAGATGATGATGATAATAATAATAATAATAATAATAATAATAATAATAATAATAATGAAAGGAAAAGAAAAGTCAAAAGAAGAGATAAATATCTAAATATTTAATAATATTTTAATAAATAAATAAATAATTATATCTATATGTGGCTAGGAAGAAGATAAATAAAGATGTTTCTTCTTCTTCTTCTTGTCTTGGACGTGTACCATTGGAGAGGAAGGAGAGGTTAGATTTTGTTTCCTTTTATACATTAAATTTTACAAGAATTCCAATGGATTTAAAGAGATTTCGAAGAAAAATAAGGATTTGAGTAAGTTCTTTTCTTCTTAAGTTTGTTTCATGTAATTTTAAGATCATATTTGAAATAGTAAGAGAGAGAAAATAATTGTTAATTGAGAAAAATGATAGCTAGGAAGTGATTGGGATGTATATGTGTTGGTTTGATGAACAATTTGTGAAAATGAGCATAGTTGATGAAATTAAGGTTTTATAGTTGAATATGTAAAAATTGATATTTTAATTGGGATGTTTGTAAATCTTGTAAATGGCTAATTTAATATTGTTTTAATAATATATAATGAATTTATGGTTAGAAATTGATTATGGGCAAGTTTGGACAAAGTTGATAAATTTAGGGTTATGAAAAGGTTATAAAAAAAATTAAGGATTTTGTATGGATGTACATAATTATTGTTATGAGATAATTTAATGTTATTTTAATGGATATGTTGGGATTTTATGATTAGAAAATGGATATAAATAAGTTTTGACAAGTTAGGGTTTATGGATAGATTATGTAAAATTATGATTTTTGATAATAATATTTATAATTGTTAAAATGAATTGTTTTGATATTATATTAGTGTGTATGTAATGAATTTATAGTTGGATGATGAGAATGGATAGGTTGGATGGTAATTTGAAAGAAGTAGTAATGGTAAAAATAGAATTTTGATGAAATTTTGTATAGAATTGATGTAATTGATTTTTGAACGATTAAAGTGTGTTTAAATGAGTTGCTAACGCTATTTTGAAACTTATAATGTGGTTTAAAATTGAGTAAAGAGAAATAATAAAATTAAAGAATTGAAAGGCAATTTGAGAAATGAAAGTTGGAGATTGAGATTGATTTGGAATTTGTAATACTCTGATTTTTTGATGTACTTTAAAATAATAATTATGAGAGAGTATATTGGTGAAATAAGTAGAGAAAATATGAGATGATTGTGTATGATAGATGTTATATATATAATATTTGTATTTGAAATATATGTGAGATATAACTAGAATATATAAAACATCTACATATACACCACATATATATGAGGTATACATTAGTGTAGGAAAAGTTAATTTTAATTAATAAATTATTAATAATAATAATACTAATGATAATCATGACAAGAAGAAGTGAAAAGTTTAAAGATGGAAGGAGATGATTGGTGGTGGTTAAATTAATTATTAACATATATATTATTTTATATATATAGATAAGGATAGAAATTTAAAGAAAAGAGTCTTCTTTCTTCTTCTTCCTCTTTGAATGTGAGAATTGAGAAAGAGTAAGGAGAGCTTGATTTTGTTCATATACACACTAAATTCATAAGATTTTTAAAAGATTTGAAGGTGGATATTGAAGATTTGACAAAGAATTCAAGTAAGTGCTCTTTTTCTTGAGCTGATTTTTATGGATTTTAAATATATATATGTGTGTGATATGATTAGCGAGAGAAAGTAATTATTAATTGACTAAGATGATAACTATAGTATGAGGAGTATATATATATGTTGAATTGATGTATAAATGAAGTGAATATGGTTAGATGTTGAGGATGACGGTGGGTAGTTGGAATTGAGGAAAAGAGTAAGAGTTTTGTAGAAATGAGTTGTGAATTGAGTAAATTAATATATGGATGATTGTATGAATAAATTATATGATGATTATTATTATGATTTTGTGTTTAAGCTAAGGGGGATCAAGAGAAGAAGAGTAAATTTGGATTAACTAAGGTTTGTACATATAATTTCTTTGGTTTGTACATATAATCTTTTGATTGGTATATATGATTTTGAGTAAGTATATACTTGGATTATGCTCTTGATTTTGGTTTGCATCATTCTAAGTTGATAGATGTGTGTTTTGTTGATAAATATGGTATGAAAAAGTAGTTTTGAGATGCCATGGGTCTGACTATTGGGTACCTAATTCATACTTTAGTTCAGATTTTATACCCAGAAAATTAGCCTGATAGGAGCAGTGACACCCCCATATTACTAGGCGTGTCAAAAGCTTCTATAAAGTAGATAAATGACACGGTCAGTGACATGCCCATGTCTTTGGGGCGTGTCAATTAAAGAATTTTGCCCAAAATAGTTATTTTCATTATCTTTTATCCGTGATTCATGGCTTGCATAACTATATCTTTATATATATTGAATTAAAAATGTATATGTAATCATATGGTGAGTGTGGCTCATGATTGCATGATGAAAATATGAAATGAGAAATGTGATTGAATATCAAGTATGAATTATAAATGAATAATGAATATGATAAAGATGAGATGAATATAATATTATTGTTAGTTTGAAAACTTAATATAATCTTAGTTAATGAGAAATTTCAAAGTATAGAGTATTGAATTAAGTGTTATGAGTTGAGAAGGAAAGAAAGGATTTGAGTTGTATAATTGAGATATATAGATTGATATTATTAATATCTTGGTATAAAACATGCCATGATGATAGTGAAATACTTTATATATGAGTTGTACTATAGTATTAGTAATTTAATGTGAAATATGTGTATGAAGTGTTGTGCAATATGAGTGAGCTATAAAATCATGACAAGTGATAATGTTATATAAAGATTAAAAAGTCATGAAATGTGTATTGATAATTGTTTTGAGTTTTGTACGAGGCAGGGTCTTGGCTTTAGAAAAGACGTGTTATTGTTGTGATAATCATGTAATGTAAAATATGGTTGTGATATTTGTTAAAGATGTGAGACGTGCAATTTGTGCACTAAAATGTGGATGTAAGCCATATTGGCATTATATATGATAATGATTGATAGAAACTATGATATAAGTTGAGATGTGAAAATTTGTTGAAAAATAAATGTGTATTTGTGTACCTTATAAAATATCTAGTTACCAGAAAATTGTGTTTGGTAGTTGGTATGCCATACATGATGGGATGGAAGCACTGGGTGCCACAGAGATGTTACTACGCTCCTGAGATAGATACATTGGTGTTACTACTGTTGAAATACGCTATGGATGAGACACTGGGTGTCATAGATATTGCTACGTCTATTAACGAGACACATTTGGTGTCATTGTGATGAGATAGGCCAAAACAATGATTCTGGAACTAGTTTATTGTACAAGGATAACTGGGCCTAGTATATGTGTTTGTGGTAGACAAGAATGATGTTATGGATTATGGATGATATATAAATATATATATTTAAGTATAAATATAAAGCTAATAATAATAATAAAGAAAATATAAAGAATATGATGATAAATGATGTTATTATTGTGAGTGTGATTTTCTGTAATGTATGTATATGTTGTTTATATGTACCACTAAACTTTTGAGATTAGCGCGGTTGTGTGAATCATGCAGGTGAGTATATTATTGATCTAAAAGTCAGACAGTTATGTCACAAGAAGAGTAAGAGTATTTCGAGACCAACTAGAAGGTGGTGCGTGAATGTACAATTTTGTTATGTTGTATTTTGATCATATGTATATGTATATAAGTGAATTTTGAAAAGATAATATATAATTGTATATATGTAATCAAATAGAAAGGTTAATGATTTTGGAAATGTTACTTTATAAAGAATGTGATTTGCTAATTTAAAATATTATTTAAATAAATATATAATTGGTGTGGAATTAAGGTAAGAGTTTAAACAAACATCTTTATATTTTATATATGTATCATATGTATACGGGGTATATATATGGTACATATATATGGTATATGGGTGTTATAAAATTGGTTAAATTTGAGGTTAGTACATATTGCAATAATTATTATTTAAATAATATTGTAATTGGCATAACACATTGTGAATTTGAGAATATGTTCTACCACTTTCCTATTAACTTTGATATGATATGTGCATATTATGTGAAAAGTGAATTATGTTAAATGTAAAGTAAAATGTGAGAAATAAATATAAAAATGTGAAAAAAATAGTTTAGGCATGTGAAAAATAAGGAAAATTGATAAAATATGTTAAAGGTGATAATATTTGATTTATGATATGTATAAATGATAAATAAATGAATGTATTATGGTATGATGATAAGATGTATTAAAATGTGTTGTGTGTGATATGTTGATAATTTTGATTGTGAATAATGATAATGTGATAGATTGTGATGTGTTGAGATGTGAAATTAATATGTAAATGCGATGATTTATGAAATATGTGATGGTGATCATGGAATGATATGATCTCGATACATATGAAAATTTCTAAGAAGGAATGTGAGATGAGAAATATACTAAATGATGAGAAATGCGTTGTTGAAAGACTTGAACAGAGCTAAGTTTTGATAATGAAAATGAGATTATGAAAATATAATTTGATGAGATGAATAAGTATGTGATGTGTGTGTTGTCCAATATAATAACTTGATCTAGAAAATTGATGTTGGAGATTATATGATGACGAGCCCGAGCAGAGCTAGGCCATGACTTGAATAGAGCTGGGTCATGAGATTAAAGACCTGAGCAGAGCTAGGTCGAGAAATTAAAATAATTTTACCAATGGCTAGACACTGGTATTATAATGAACCAAATTAATTGTTTTGAAACTTAATTATTATGTAGGGAGTAGTTAGGCCTAACTTGTGACATGGTGTCATGTTTTATTAAATTTTGTAATGTTACAATGAAATAATGAGATGAATTAAATGAATTTAGTTGAGCAATGTGTTGTGCTGGTAATGTGGTAACGAAATGTTAAGTTGATGAATATATATGTGTATGGTTGTGATATATTTGTATATAAACCTTGTGATGATGATGTTGTGTGACTCATATACATATATATATGTTTGAAGAATTAGAGGACTGACGATAAGTAATTTGTGATGAATAATTGTGTATCTATGAATTATAAGAAAAAGGAAGTGCAAAAATATAAGTGTACGTATTGATAGTATGGTGATAAAAATATGAATTGAGAAGTATGCATAAGTGTTATTTAAATTGTTGTTTAGTTTTAGTATGTACCACTAAGCTTTCGAATTTAGTGCGGTTGTGTGAACCACGCAGGTAAAATAATTATTGAGCAGAGAAATTTGGAATACAGTTGATACTTGGTGATCTATGGTGCTATAAAATCAGTTGTGCCAATTGCATACATGTATAGTTAGTTTTAAATATTTTGGTTTATGTGTATTAACGCATAACAATCAAGTTTTGTATTTATTTTAAAGATTGAGATGATTATTATACATTTACTTATATAATTATTTAATTATGATATAAAATGTTTTAAATGATGAGTTGAAAGATTGTTGATGAGCGAAAGATTTGTAAAATTGTTTATATTAGGAGTGTATTTTTCTAATGCAGATTGAATGCTTAATTTTTTAGAAAAATTAAAATTGCAAACAAAACTCTGGTAAAATTTTTTTGTCAGAGATTTTTTTTATAAATTTATATTTTAATAGTTTACTACTTAAATATATATTATTTATTATTAATTAAATATTGTGATTAAAATGAGAATTTTTATTATAGAGTTTTAGTGTCACTTTTATATTCTGTATTCGTATTATATATATATTCAGAATATATATAATGTATGTATATATAATATAAGAGTGTTATAATATTAACAATCATAAATAATAAACTTATTAAGTCATATATATTTACATGTATATATACGCGTGTGTTTATAATATGTATTATATGTAGAACTCAATTTCGTATTTTTATTATACCATTAATATTATATATGTAAATTATAATATTTTTATTAGTAGTATCAACTAAATATATTAAAACATTAAAATGAACTACTCTTTTAATTAAAAATTTAACATAATAATATATAAAAATTTTAATTATATAATATTAATATAAATATACAGAGACGGACTTAGGCAGAGTCGTGTGGGGAAGAACCTTTCTAGGGAGAGTTTTTGATAGTCGGAGTAGCAGAGGTGGGAGCTCCGCCCCTTTCCAGCCCCAAAAGTCAAAATTTTGCCCCTTATGCTTGATTTGCTGGTTTCACCACTGAAAATATATATGATATTTTATGTCAATATGTCACCATATATTCATATACAAATACACTCATACATGTATAATATATGATATATTCAATTTATAAAATTTTTATGTTAATTATAATTATTTTTGTATCATTAATTATATGTAATATATATAACATATATAGTTAGATGTGTAAAACATAATTATATTTTATGTTCCATTATGTTGTATATTAAAATATAATTATGTTACATATATAATTTATGTATTTGTTATAACTATTAATTTAGCTATATAAAAAAATTAATTTAAATTTGTGATTAATAGAGCGTTTAATTGTATTAGAATCTCAAGAAAGTTGACAAAATAATCCTCTTTACTAAGAATATTATATTTGCTTATAAATAATCTATGTAAAATAAAATATTGGATCTACTAAATTTTATCAACTAGTCGGTAAAATATTTTACCTAAGACGGAGTATGAAAAATTATTTTACTAGAAAAAAAGATCGTAGGATTTCATGTTATAAAATAATTATAATCTTACTTTAGGATATGGTAAAATAAGAAATAGATGTTATAATAATAATTTAAGTATTACTCAAATTTTTTTAGTAAAATTAGATTGTAATCAAATAAGTTAACATTTTTTTAATCCACTTTATCAGTATTTTATTATATTTTCTAAATACAAAAATATAGTATTTAGCAGCAAAATATAATCTAAATAATATATATCTATAAAATATATTTTCAGTAATATATCAAACCAACTATAACTATTATTATATATAATTATGACATGAAATTAGGGGTGTGCACGGGCCGGGTTTGACCCCGGCCCGAAGCCTGGCCCGAGTTTTTTCGGGCTGCAGTTTGCAGCCCGTGGCCCGACCCGAAGCCCGATCGGGCCGGGCCACTTCGGGCCTGACCGGGTTCGGGCCGGCCCGATTTTTTTAAAATTAAAAAAAATAATATTTTTTTAAAAAAATTTTAATAAAATTTACCTATAAATATTATTTTAAAAATTTATTATACTAAATTATATCTAATAATATATAAATTATTATATCATTTTTTATATATAATATTTTTAAAAAATAAATTATCAAAATATAAATTTAAAAAAATTAAAAAAATATAAAAAAATTAATATCTCGGACCGGGTCGGGCAGGCCTGAGATTTTTTATCTCAACCCGAGGCCCGACCTGAACTGGGCTCGGGTTGGATTTTGAAGCCCGTGGCCCCGACCCTAGCATGGGTTCGGGCCGGCCCAACCCGGCCCGAAACCCTTCGGACCGAGCTGGGTTGGTCGGGCCACGGGCCCAATGAACAACCCTACATGAAATATAAATTATATTGATGTACTTATGTATTATATTATTTTTGAGCTTAAATTGTAAAGAAATTATTGAAAAAGGTTAGCGGCAAACTGTATTATTTATCTTTTTGAGTCCTTGGGTTCCAGTCACTCAAAAGTTAATATGCAAGTATATTACATATAAAGGTGAATATCATACAAAAAATATTTATTTATATTTGTTCAAAATAACATCATAGTGCAAGAAACAACATGGAGGCCCCATGAATGTCAAGTGGCTGATTAATTGTAAAAAATAATTTTAGTTTTTCAAAAAAAAAAAATTTAAAGAAAAATGAGAAATAAAATTTATTGTTTAGTTAGAAATATTTTCTATTTAAAAAATTTTAAAATAATTTTTTATATTTGAATTTTATAAATTATTTTAAATTATTTTTTAAATAAAAATATGCCTTTAAAAAAATATAAGCGTTTATTTTCTATTTTAATTTTTATAAACATTTTGTTTTATCTTTATATTTAATTAAAAATTTTAAAAATTAATAAAAAAATAAAAAAAAATTTTAAGATTAAATAGCCTGTCTGCATCTCCTCAGGGCATTTAAGAAACCATGCCATGAGAGTTATGGAGAAAATGCCTTTTCTGGTCTTCTGATTTTCCGTCAATAAATAGAAATCATGAAATCAACACTACATATCTTCTCCACAAAATACTATATTATCCTATTCGTTCGAATTATCACTTGTAAAAAAAAATATTTTTTTAAAATTATTATTTTACATAATTAAGAAAAATTAAATTTTTTAAGCTATATCCTTAAGGTAAATAATAATATAAAAGTATAATAATTCTAATTAATTAATAAAGAATATTTTAGTCAATTTAAAATTTAAATATTTTTTAAAAGATATACATAAGTTGAAGATCATAATTTTAGTGAAATTGATGAAGTAATAAAATATAATTAATTAATAATATTTTAATATTAATTATTGTCTTTTTTTCTTAATTAGTTTATAGTCATAAATTTCTAGGATGACTAATTTGGTATAACAATCTCAAGAAAGATTTGCCAATGAGAACATTTGGCATGACCAAATTGTATCTAATTTTATATTTCAAATGTACATCAATTATTAATATGAAATTGATTTTAGTGCATACTCACGAGGTCTTGTTAGATCATTAAATCATATCAAATCAGTGGTTTGATAAGAACTCAAAATACAAAGATTATTTATTTATTATTTTTTTCAATAACAATGAATCCTTACACATCAACCACATCTTTTTAGAATGAACATTAACCATTAAACATATTAAATTTTGAGTAAGTAAATCCAATAATTTACTATTAGGATCTTTCTCTTCAATACGAATTTATAAAAAGACAGTCTCACAAAGTACATTTAGCTTATAAAATCTAATTCAAGCTATTTAAGTGATTCGAATTTAGAATCTCTATCAATTCTTCCATCAGTAGTGGGTTAATTACCGCTAGAATTCTCAAGTTTTTCTATATAAAATGCATAATTAGTTACAAATGTGAAAATAATACATATTCAAAGCAGATAGTGATTGGTAATTCTCTTGTAGAAATCAGAGTTCAGTTTTTTTGCTCTTCTTCCATCTTTTTGGGCTCTGTTTTTAGCTTCTCTTCCATCTTCAGGGGAAACTCATGCTTCACCCAATCAAGATAACCTGCACCCATGTTGCTCACATCCTTGAAACCCTATCATTTCATTCTCAATAAATCAGTTAATTTTTCACTTTCCTGAACTTAATTAAACAATCTAGGCATACCCAAATTCAGTTTGAAGTTAATTTTGGGGCCAAAAATGGATTTGGACATTACTCAAAAACAGAGCATAAAACAGAGTAGAATTAGTTTATATAAAGAACTTTAGCATAAACTTCTGCAAATGGCAAATTATATGAACTTACAGCATTAAGAAGATCAGAAGTTGCATACAAGGATCTGACTCCACTTTGACAACCCTACACAGGAAAAATAATTTAACACTTTGTAATTGTTGTAGTTTACTTAGAAAGTTAATACTAATAAATTTACTAGAAAACTTGAATAGTTACCACAACAAGATGATCTTCCTCCTTGCAAACGGTTGAAACCTCCTTCAAGAATTTAGGATTTTTCACTCTACCTGAAACCCAACATCAGATAGTGTCTTTTTTTACTTTATTTCTTCATTAACACATAAAAATAGTGTCTTTTTTTACTTTATTTATTCATTAACACATAAAAACTAAAGAAAATAAAGAAAAGTGAAAAACAAGGCTAATTATTATTAGAATCCTAAATATTTATACCTTCTGGTGTGTTGACCATGTAAGGAATGTTGAATATTTTATCTGAATGCACATGTCCTATCTCAAACTCTTCTACTGTCCTGTGTGTACAATGAGCAAAAAAAAGAAAAAAAAAAAAGACAGAAACAAAAATTGAATTTTGACTTCCTGATTATGCAGTAATAAATTCATAATATTCAAGCAATCTTGATTATGTACCTAACATCCAGATAAACATAGCCAGAGTCTAGCAAGCTTTTGGCTACCTTAACATCAACAGTGATGACTTCAGCTTCTGAACTATAATATATCAGAAGAAAAAGAAATAACCCACAAGAGATCAAATTCAAAGGAAAACCCATGTTAAATAATCCAACAGAAAACTTGGTTTTATGGTTTGAAAATTGTAATAAAGAAAAGTAAAAAACCTTTTTTTCAAGAGAACCCATGAAGATAATTTGGGCTTTTTATACTAAAAATAGTTGAAAATTGATCAGTGGGCAGTGGCTTTTTTTTTTTTTCCAGATCTGGTGGCTGTTTGCTGGGTTTGCCTGAGAAAACTAGCTGCTGATATATATGTATAGAAGTGGGCTGATTAACAGCAGCAAGTGCTGCTGTTTATGGCAACCATTTGTTTTCTGTGGGAAAATAGATCAAAGATACTATATAAATACACGCAGCAACCAAAAAGAGAAACCCAATAACATGATGACACGTATGTGCAAAACGAGATTTAAAAAGGTGACTTTCAACTATTATTCGAATTCAGCATTTTATAGCTGTTCTGAATCATCAACTCACTATCCATCAATAGCATGCTGAGCAACACAGCAATGGTGGATAGTGTGCTAATTCCAACAAAACCAACTTTTGCCATAACTTGGTTTCTGATTGGGAAGAAGGAAAAAGAGAGAAAAGAAAACGTATTTTTAACATATTTAAGTCAAGATGCACATTTTTTCCCTTGAAACTAATATAAATAGGGTCTTCCTCTCATTTTGAATGCCGTATTAATAATTACATAGACTAAAATAATAATTAATAATTATAAATTTATAAAAAAAAATTATAATATTTTTATGTAATTATTTTTTTAATTATTCTCATTTATTAATTATTGACATTATAAATATTTAATACTTAAAAATAAATTTAAAACTTTATAATTAATTAAATTTAAAATTTTATAATTAATAATATCACATAGTATTTAAAATAAAACAAATGAAGAAAATTTTTAGCTGAAGTGGTAAATAGCGAGTTCTAAAATTATATGGTCAAATGTTTAAATTCTCCAAGAACTACTTGTTGTCTCAATTTGAGCTTATCAGCTATAAATGATCGAGGCTAATTAACTCTTTTATGTAATTTACGGACTATTATACAAGAGCAAAAGTTTATCCTGTGTATACCCGAAAAAAAAAAAAGGGCTAAAAATTCTTTCATAAAAAAAAATAAAACAAAGAAAATATATCTTATTTATATTGACCCTAATCATATAATTACAGTGTATTAAAGCCATTTGATTTTGACAGCTCTATATTATTATACATTAATGAGCCTTTAATTCAGTAATAGAAGGGGAGTATCTAATGTTGAAAAACTCTGAATTTTAATTTTAATCGGAGCTAAATTTAAAAAAAAATAGAAGAATATTACAAGTCAAAATGTACATCTTGCAACCAAATCTCAGAATTAATTTGACAGTATAATTAACAAAATAGAAATCGAGAACTTATGAAATGTGGAGACAACTTGTGATATGTAGAGTAGCTATTGAATGAAAGTATATTACACAATACAGAACTATAAACAAATTTAACTTCTAAAAACTCAATTCTGGACAAATTCAGAAAACATCAAAAAATACATGTGGTTAAACACTATCTGCAACTCTTCCTTCAATTCAGGATGAAACAATGGAAGTCACTGTAAGTTTTCTCCGAGCTGCTCCCACTGTATATTTGCCACAGCAGCGGACGTCCATTTCAGACACTGTAGAGATATGGGATCAAAGATAAATGCAGTTATTGCCTTTTGGCCATCCCTGACAAGCAAAAGACCTGCAAATAAAATAAGGAAAATGAGAATAGGAGTTAACCATGTTTGGTATATGCAAAATTATATGGTATTGTATGCCTAAAGATCAATTGCCAATTTCAATATGACCACCTATTTTCCTTCTCTCTCCAGGAAAAAAAAAAGCCAAGTTATTTTCAGTCTACTCTCAGTCTATTTCATCAAATAATGAACTGGTCTACGACTTTTGGACTAGTTTGGTTCACCTGATTTGGAAATGGAAGTGAGATGGATGACTAAATTCAAATTATCCTATTCCAAATTTATTTTTTAAAATAACCAAATAGAATTTATTGATTATTATATATGCGTGTGTGTGAGCACGCGCGGGCAATACATATAATTTCAATATAACTTGGATGCCTTGTGAACAAAGCCAAAAATATTTTGGATTCCTTGTCCAAAAAAAAAAAAGAAGAAAAGATGCTACTCCAATAATCAACCAAACATGACATTCAAGTGATTGATGGCACAGATTCAATTCTTAAGTAGTAATAATTGGCAAACCTGATTAAAACTTTAATCAATTCCTTATTGCATTTACTGATTCTGGAGCCAGATTCCTCTCCTGATCTGCATCAAGAATGTGACAAATCAATCTGCCTGGAATCAACTTTGAGAAATATTGGCAGAATTTACTTGTTTAGCTTCAATAGTAGCGAAACAAATAGAAAAATTCATTATCTATGTCATTTAAGATCTGCCACCCTCAACATTTCTGGTTCTTATCATCTTGCTTCTACCTGTCACAAGAAAATATTGAAGAACATAGCATGACATCGAAAGTTATAGTTTAAAAGCTAGCACGTTATTCACCCATCTCTTGGGTATTGAATAACACTCCTCTCTCCACAATCTATCAACTTGCTGCCAGTAAATGGTGTAAGGACATAATCCCAACTACATGAAACAAGATTGCACATTTCCTCTTCTAATTTGAGCTAAATCCACTCCAGGTCTAAGTATCGACAACCTAAATAAACAAAGGTAACATATAATGAATTATTATTAAATATACTCTTATGGTGGCTATCACCTCTTATGTTCCTATCATAAGTTCAGCAGGCCCTTCTCATGATAGATAAAGAGAAATCTATTCCAGGATAAGTGCTCAACAGAAGGGAAGCAAGGTTTCAGGGAAGAGAAGATCCATAAACTTGTTCACTAAATCAACCCTGCCCTTTCACATGACTCATATCACATCACCCAACTCAAATGCCACTTTTATACACATAAACGACCGACCAAGTGATTTCCATTTCTAGAAAACACTATTACAGAAACTCACATAGTACAATATAAACTCATATCACATCACCCAACTCAAATGCCACTTTTATACACATAAACGACCGACCAAGTGATTTCCATTTCTAGAAAACACTATTACAGAAACTCACATAGTACAATATAAACTCATATCACATCACCCAACTCAAATGCCACTTTTATACACATAAACGACCGACCAAGTGATTTCCATTTCTAGAAAACACTATTACAGAAACTCACATAGTACAATATAAAGTGATTAGGCAATGGAAATAATTCCATTTTTTGCATTGAAGTTTGGGCAAGCACATCAACTCCATTACTAATGCCAAAAGATTTTTTAACTATCTTCACAAGTCCACAAGTTAGTTCCAGGAAGATGTTAGTTAATTTTTTTGCCAAAGCATGCAGAGCTTCATGGAATCAGAAAGTCGAGGCCTAATATGATAGTAATCACATCTACTCATCAATCTAACACTTCCATAGGCTAACATACACACTTAGCTCAAGTAGAAAAAGGCACCACATTCTTGGTATTGCAGTTTGGTATGTGATTGTGAGTTTGAAGAACATTGCAGTTTCATGTGAGCATACTGGAAACAATATACTGTATAAACAGGTAAGGTTCACCATACATCATAGTCCACACAGAGAGCATGAGTACCACCATAACAACTACTGCATTCACTACAAGATATATTCAACACCTCCCCACCCCAAAACATACACATTCAGTTAATTCCTTCATGGTAATTAAAATCCACAACGGGCCTTTGTGAGCTCACCTCAGAAAAAATTTTTTGTTTTCATATCAAACTTGCACACAGGGCAGAATGTTCCCCACTTTGCCAGCCATGAGTCCACACAGCTAGAATGAAATTCTGCAAGTTATAACATCACTATCAGCAAGTAATAGTGTTTTTTGTATGGACAGAGAGATGAGTGGTGAAGGGATGCAAAAGTGAACCATACTACAACACCCTACTCTTATTTAACAAATAGTAAGCGTCCTACCATGTTGGCAAGGGAGAATTTTAAGAATTTCCCCATCTTTGTAATCCTCAAGGCAAATAGCGCAGGTTTCTCCAACGTGGCTGTGACTCAAATGAGCAGAGTGGAATGTGAAACGGGGAAAACCTTCCAGCATCTGCACATCCAGACTTTTGCCTTGCAAATTTGTTCGCTGCCAATGTGTCCAATGTCTAGGCATGATGAAGACTATTATAAGGAAAGATAGGATAACAAGAAGAGAGAGAAACGATATAGCTAAAACAGTCCATGCTCTGTTGCTATGAGACAAGTAAATGCAACATTCGCCTTCTTCCCCTTGAGCGTGCTCCTTTAGAATTTCACCAGCTGCCTTTGAAACAAAAACAGCATGCACCTTGATTCCCTCAGGATTCATCATCACTGCAAACAAGAGATAGTATACTCCATGATAGCCAAAACACCCGAAAATTATTTTTCCCCAAAAAAATACCAAAAAGAAAATATTAGCTGAATTCCTAAACCCTAAACATCTATAAATAAGCCTTTGATTCAGTGGCACTAGAATCATATCCAGAGCTGTAAGGTCTCAGTTTTGAGTCCTAATCGAAGTCAAATTTACCAAAAAAAAAGAAGAAAATCCTATATATCTCCATACGTTCTTGAACATAATCCTATCCAATTAGCTAGTCAGTGGTGAGCACAAACAACAAATCACAAAAAAGCAAAACATTCAAGATAAACTTCATCAGGTGATACACATATAATCAACACATTTAGGGGGAAATTTTAAATTTTTTTTTGAAGGAAAAACAATAAATGGGAAATGGAAGAGACTGAGAACTCACTGTAAACCAAGTTTCTCTTATCTCTATCGTCATAGACAATTGCAGCACGAAATCCAGCATTTTGAGCATTTCGAATTTTATCTTCAAAAGGGCATTCACCTCTTATAATTAAAGCAAATGTTACTTGCTCTGTTTCATTTAACTCAAAACGATTGTGTAGTGAAGAACAAGCGTCCAGAGGATTTGCCACATGCAAAGCTCCACAAATACCAGAGCTATTGACTCCAACAGCTGAACAAACAAAAATCCCACACACACATATATAAAAATTAAACTAAAAAGAAAATAATAATATCTATTTCAGTTCCAATTTTCATTTTCAATCTATTTTCCAACACTTTCTGAGTATCCAAACAGAAAGAAAGTTACCGAATTTGGCGGGAAGATCTGGGAAAGAAAAGAAATAGGGTTTTAGAACTACAGTAGCTGAAGTTAATTGTATAAAGTAACACACAAATAACAATAAGGCTTCTCTCATTATTTATATTTTCTCGGAAAAAAAGGAAATAATTTTCTCGCTGTTTCTAGTTCGGAATCGGAAAAATCTGATTTTCAGAGGAGTCGTTGGGAGGTGGGGAGGCGCCGAGAGACGGTGGTATTTAATTTTTTGAGGCGAGGCGAAGCCGAAGGCGATTGTTTGTTCTGAGAGAAAAACGGTGCGTTTTGAAGACAAAATATGACCTGTCGTTTGAAGTGTCATCTTTGTTATGTCAACGACGTGTCGTTTTAGAATTTTGCCTTGAATTTTATACGTTGCCGCAGCCAGTTACAGAGGCGAGGCTGTGCAAAGGAAAGTAATGGAAGAAATTTCGAAGCTACCATTGCCAGAAGCTTTTCTTGATTTCCTTCAAGAAAATGGGCTTGACCCTTCCATTTATACTGCCAGCTATACAACCCCTCGATAAATAAGGTTCTTCTATGTCAATATTAATTAGTTCTTCTACTTCTTTTTTTTTTTTTCTTACAAGATACCCAGTTCTTTCCTGTAACTTATGCTTGTGCTTTGTTCTATTTATAAGTTCAATCTTGCTTGCTTTTCAAGACTGAATTTTGTTAGGTATAGTTTGAGAAAGTTTTGTTCTTTTGCTAATTTTAGTTGATAAATTTCTCTCTATCTCTCTTTTGGAGAAGATTGAAGCCTGGGAGTGAAGATGATCTTTACGAGATTGAGCTAGAGATAACGTGTAAGCTTGAGAAAGTAAATTGGTTACCAGGGTTTTATTCTCTTCCACCTCAGTTTCAGATTGCTAACTCAAGGGCATACAGAGAAGGAAAGGTAAGAAATCACAATAAATATATGAATAAATAATTGGAAATCTTTAATATGGGCTGAATTATTCCTTTTATCGGATCATTTAACAGTAGTATTAGGTCTAGCTGTTATTGATTGTAAATCTTTATCTAACTCTTGTGTTTTTGGTTTATGTGTTTTCAGATATATGGAATTGATGCGGCTTCAGGGGCTGCTGTTTTAGTCTTGAATATCTCAGTGGAAGATCATGTTCTTGATTTGTGTGCTGCTCCTGGTAAGTGATATTTTCTCTTTCTTATGTTCAGTTAATATGGTAGATTTAATTGCAACCCTTTATTGGTTTGAAAATAATGTGCACTCTGGCAACTCTAGGTGAAGTATGAAATGAAATTCTGTTTCTGTTCCAATCTATGGGAAAAAACATTGTGAAATTGAATGTTGTGGGAATGATGAATGGGGCACACTATTTTATTTCAGTACTGGAGCTTGGTTTTCTATGACCAGTCTTTGTTGCCTGGCTTTTACGGAACTAATTTGCTAAAGTATGAAGATATTAAGCTGGCTTGGTTTGAGCTTAGAAGCATGAAGCATGATTGGAATGTCATTGATAAAAGAATGCGAGCAAAACAAACCACTTACTTTCAAAACCTTAAATGCTTAAGAATGTTTAGGGATGTAGACAATATTACCATACTAGTTATGAAACATTCATGGTCATGTTAAATATGCATCTCCACTCAAAACTGAGAAGATAAAGTTGCATATTCAAGAAATTTGTATATGCTAATTGATTAACTTGCTAAAGTTTTGCTCTTATACAATGACCAAATACTGAGCTGTTTTTCTAAATCATGTTGTAGGTGTTTCTTATTCGCCATTTACATCAGATTATCTAAACTCTTGCTGTGCTTGTTTGTAATATATCATTTTACCTTCAGGTGCAAAACTTTGCATGATATCAGACCTTCTTGGTGATTTGGGATCCATAACAGGGCTTGATATTGCAAGGCATCGCTTAGCAGCTTGTAGAACGATGCTACAGAAATATGCACTGGGTGATAGGTGTCGATTGTTTGTTGCTGACGGGACAGCGTTTTCTCTTGTTCCTGTAAGGGAACGTTCAGATCCTACATCATGTAAACAATTTGGAAGTAGACCTCTACATTGTCATTAAGCTTAAAAGTTAATCTGGTTAACTTGTTTGGAACTCCATTTCAGTTTCTACCTGATTTTTATGTGTTGTCACTCGGTCTAGTACTGAACAGGCAAATCTGCATGTCACAAAAAGGAAGACACATTTAGGGAATGGACTTCTAGAAGGCCTTGGAAAGAAAGGAAAAGAGCAATTAAAGCAAGGCAACATTCTGCTTCACTATTGGTTGCAGACAGTGAACGTCCTGAACTAATTTTTTATGGGTGGGATTCTGGAGTTGTTGGGCTTAGCAAAAGTGAATTATATCGAACTGTGTGTAGCAATGAAGGTCTAAGCTGTGGCTATGATAAGGTGAAGTTCTGTTGCTTACATTTACATTTACCTTTTACAAGTTTTCGTCTGTTTTCTAAAAGAATGATTCTTGTCTTGAATTCATTTGCTGATTTATTTAAACTTAATTATTGGTTGAAATTTGATTCAGTTTCTAGTAGATGCTGAGTGCACTCATGACGGGTCAATTAGACATGTCCAAAAATTTGAGCAGTGAGGATGGGAAACCTTTCAGCAACGTGTATTGAATGCAGAGAGAACTGATAGTTTGACCAATCTTCAGGCAATTGCTTTATTGTTTTATATCATATGCTAGCCATTTTCCCCATGCATTGCACCTAATTCTTAGGATAATTAACAAAATATATTTGTTTTAGTGAGAATTGTTAAACACATGCATTTTCTTTGCATTTTATATAAATAATTAAATAATATATCGTGTATTATGTTTGTATGTATGTCATGGGTGAGGATAATTAACAAATTATGTTTGAAAAAGGAGCTATTATTGGTGAGTTTTTAGCAATTATTTTTCTATTGGACTTCTTATGAATGTGAAACATAGAATGGCATATTATGGAAAGATAGTAGAGAGGAAAAGGGATTATGTTTCATAACTGTCCAAAAATTAAATGAAGAAAGTGAAAAAAATACACTGTAGTTTAACTGAAGCCAATGATTATACTGATAATTACAAGAAGAAATTCCCTTTTAGACTATAGAAATAAGAGAAGTCTATACCTTTCTTAATAACCCACTAATTAACTATAGGGGGTCTAGTATGATGAGTTTTTTAATATTTTTATGGTCTCATGAATATTATAGAGATCCATATTTTTACATATAGTACATACATATATGTCCAAGAATTGTTTCTTTAGTTCTCTCTTGAAATTTCTTTATACTATAGAAGCATGAATTTATGCTTTCCTTGCCCCCTTGAATGTATATAAAATGCCTTACAACTTAAAGCTATATTCTTGCCCAACAATGGTGGACATCTTGACATAGCTCGAAATGTACTAATGAATCTCCATTAACTACTAAGTCTTCTAATGAAGGAAATTGGTCACTGTGTTTTGTGGATTAGCAACTCCTCGTAATGCTGGGAAGTAAATTTAACTTCTATTCATGTAATATCTAGCTTAAGTGGTTAGGTATAGGGATTTTGCATTGAGACTATAGGAGTGGTCACTTCTTCTAACATATGTGCTTGCATAGACATACACATAGACACACACATCAACTTGCACAGAATACACACACATCTACCTGTTGAAAATTTTCCAAAATGCTGATGACGGAATTGTGGACTTTTAATTTTAGCTATCAGCTTGCTAAGTAACTTGCACGAATGCAGAAGAAGTTATGTACATTGATGAACAAAGGCTAGTTGGACTAGAGACTTCCCTTTCATTCCTTGAAAATAGATTAGGGGAATAATAAGAAACTAATAAATATATGATGAGCACAAGAAATTTAGATTAAAGACAGAATACAGTATAGAACTCTACTTAGTTTAATGGAAGATTCATCTATTATTGAATTGTCTTTTTTTTGGTTTAATTAGCTCTACTTGTTTCTTAAAAAAGAAAAAAAAAGGAAAAAAAACTCTACTTGTATTCCTTTCATTGTTAAATATATTCGTCTCCTGTTGCAGTTAAAACTTCTGACAAATGGTTTTAAGCTATTGAGAGTTGGTGGTTTTCTAGTCTACAGCACCTGCAGATGTGTACAATAGGCAAATCCCATGTTTTGCAGGAACACACAAGATATTCATTTTATATCTTTTTCATTGTCAGCTTGACAATTTGTCAGAACGAAGATACGGTGAAGCAGTTCCTTGAGGGAAAATCCTTCTGCTGGTAGGATTCTCTGATCTCTGAAGTCATAATCTCAAAATTAATTTATTTTTCTTGTGTATTCAGCTAATTTACAAGCACTTTCCATCCCACTGAATTCTAATGATACATGGAAGAAAGTCGGATTTATCTCAAGTCTTAAGTGTGTATTTGTGTGTATTTTGTTTGGGTTCTCAAAAGTTTCAAATATCTGATTCTTCTTTTTGAGACTAGTATCATTCTGGCCAAAATGCATTTGCTTTGCTTTTTAGCAAAATGAGAATTTATAGAAATACATTTCAGGCATCAAAAGTAAAATAAACAACAACAACAAAGCCTTAATCCCAAGTCAATTGGGGTCGGCTATATGAATTCTTCTTTTCCACTCAATACGATTTAAGGTTATCTCTTCTGATAGATATAACATCATAAGATCATTTTGGACCACCTTTGACCAAGTCAGTTTAGGCTTACCTCTGCCTCTCTTAGTTATATCTACTCTAACTTGTTCGGTTTTTCTAACTGGCGTATCGCTAGGTCTTCGTTTTACATGGCCAAACCACCTCAATCTATGCTCTCTTATCTTATCCTTAATAGGTGTTACCCCCACTTTTTCTCTAATGCACTCATTGCGGATTCTATCCATCCTAGTATGACCACACATACATCTTATCATTCTCATTTCCGCAACATGCATTTTACTCATGTGTTGTCCTTTTACTGTCCAACACTCATTACCATACATCAAAAGAAAAATAAGCAAATAAATAAAAATTTGAACCAAGAGAAAGTTTAGTGTTCACATGGAGAATTCGTTGACATTTGCAACTATTTATGTCTTAACAACATTGCCTGCATTGGGGAATTTTTTTCCTTTTTTATTTGCAGCTGGCCATAGCTATAAACTGCCATAGCTATAATTTATTTTTCTTGTGTATTCAGCTAATTTTGTTGTTGTTGTTGTTGTTGTTGTTGTATTCAGCTAATTTACAAGCACTTTCCATCCCACTGAATTCTAATGATACATGGAAGAAAGTCGGATTTATCTCAAGCCTTAAGTGTGTATGTGTGTGTATTTTGTTTGGGTCCTCAAAAGTTTCAAATATCTGATTCTTCTTTTTGAGACTAGTATCATTCTGACCAAAATGCATTTGCATTGCTTTTTAGCAAAATGAGAATTTATAGAAATACATTTCAGGCATCAAAAGTAAAATAAACAAATAAACAAAAATTTGAACCAAGAGAAAGTTTAGTGTTCACATGGAGAATTCATTGACATTTGCACCTATTTATGTCCTAACAACATTGCCTGCGTTGGGGAGTTTTTTCCCCTTTTTTTTGCGGCTGGCCATAGCTATAAACTGTCATGGTATTACATATATTGATACTGTCATTGATCTTACAGAGTTGCAGGAGATAGATGCTGCCAAGGATTGGCCATGTAAAAGCGGGCGGATACCCAAGACCTTATGCTTTGATCCTGTGACTTCACAAACCAGTGGACTCTTCATTGCAAAATTCACAAAATTGGCCATTTAATTCAAGTTAGTTTAATACTGCATTTTTGCTGCTGATGATCAAGGCATTATAAAGGTAAACTGAACTTGTTGCTTACTGCTGAATTCTTCTGGTTGATGTTCATCCTCTGGAAAGATACTGATTTTCTGTCAGAAACTGTGTTGCGAAGCATTTGGTTTGGGAGATTGGTATGAACTCATTGTGAGTTTGGGATGGTAACATTATGCAATTATTGGTAGAAAATAGTGACAGGCTCTCATTCTGGGGTTCTTTTATCTCATTCAAGTGTGAAGAAGCCTGAGGGCTTCATTCTTGAAAGCTACTCAGGTTAACTTGGACTACAGCCAAGAGCAAACAAAGAAGGATCAAGTTTTTGTCTTTGGCTTTTGTAAATTCATAATTTTTATTGGTTCAATAGCTCCTTTTAAGGATCAACTAACTTTATAAATATGTATTCTCCAAAGAAAAATATGTGCACTATAATTTAAATTTATTTTTGTTATAAAATTGTGCTAGAAAAGAAGTGTTATTTATATATAATTTTTATTATTTTTATTAGTCTTAAGTTTGTATTATATGATGTAATGAAAGACCTTTTAAATAAACTAAATATTGAGTTTTAACTTTTAGTAAAATTATTATGACTCATTTTTTTTTATTATTGCTTATAATATTTTTTTTAAAAATAAAAAAAAGATGAATAGTTAATATAAAGCATCTGCACCACCACATGTCCAAAGAAATTTAGATGGATCAGAAATGATACAAAGAGATATTGATGAATTTCTTGTCAACTCATAATCCATGTCTAGACAAGATGCAAATAGATAAATGACTGAATATAATTCGATGGTCCCATTCTACTATGATTTTGACTATCAGAACATGAATATGTCCTCATCTCACTTTATTTAGTGGTTCTACTGTTTTCATAATTGTCTGTAATAATTTTTGTTTTTCTAAGCGCTTGCCTCGTAGTCTTTTTGGCTATGTAATAATGTTGAGTGGAATTTTTATTTCCTCACATTTCTATTCTATAATGCAGTGTGATGTAAGCAATGACGGTTTTATTTTTTTTGTATTCCAGCTCCTCCTTTTATATAAGAGCTCAGTTTGTAATCAGATAGATATAGAAAGTTTATTGTTTCTCTTCTCTAGTGTTCTTAATAAAATTATGAGTTTTAAAATTTTTTCCTTCTCTTTTCTTGATACTTTCTTACATATTATCTGTTAGACTAGATCCATTGATATGAAGAATTAATTATTAAATTTTTTCAACCCAGATGTGTCAAAAGGGCGTTGTCCTGTTAAAATGCTCGTGGCGAGGTTGTGAGTTAGGATTATACATGTGATTAGTCTGTGTTCATGAATTCATGCAGACCTTCATCTATGTTCATAGAATTAGTATGCTCTGTTTTAAATTTTGATCATGTTTATGGTATATAAGCTGAAAACCTCTTTATAATGGTTACTAGCTGTGACCAAATTTTGATACCTATTTAAAGAGGTGTAACAACGCACTGTACCATATACTTGCAGAAGCTAGAACATCAGAAATTTCTGCGAGCTCAGATCACCCCTAGGTGTTATCAGAGCCTCAAGTCTAATAGTGGTATGTACGGATGAGTAGAACATGAAAGAGAAACCTATTCATTATGGCTAGTTTCTCTTCAGATACTTGTCACACTTCGTCTTTAGTTCTTCCTTCTTTTTGTAAACAGTATATTACTAATAAGATAGATCACCGTGTAGAGATAACTTATCTCCCAAAAGAAACAAATGTTGATAATACTAGGCTTCCTCTTTGAATCCATATGTAGTCTTTAAAAAGACTAATTATGTCAAAAGTATCAAAAGCCTCATTTTTTCTAAATCCCCTCATATACAAGAATATGTATAGTCTTTCAGCTCTTAGTCACTGTACTATTTTTTCTTCAACTGCTGAACAATATGTTACCCTTGAGATCCCTGAACCATTTATTTCTCAATGGCAAAAGTAAGGATATTCTCATCTCCATCTAGGAGCAATAAGAATAGTCTTTTCTTATCATGGCAGAAAGGGATTACCAGTTACTGCTCGACTTTCTCTCCTTGATATCAGATATATGGACTTTGAAAATATTTTGATTGACATGATACTTATAATACTTAATACTGAAAGTGTTGTTCTTATATTCTTTTCCAACTATAATTTATCTTAGCAGATTCTTATCTGTTTAAAGCGTTGAAGGTACATGTCCAAATAACTGGTGCTCAATAAGTCCAGAGTTTTGTATCTACTACTCTCCATTATCAGTTGGTATATAGGTTGCAAGATCATATAATCAATATAGCTACCCCTAGAGTTTCTACAGATACCTTGTATATCTATTCGGATATAGATTACACTCCTATAATTGTTCAGACTCTCAGACAACTGCCTAGAGAAGAGCTTTCTAAACTCATTCCTTTGGAATAGGTCACTAATTATGAGAAGATACAGCAGAAATAGGAACATATTTTGACTACATATTCTAAATTTATTAAATAAGCTGATGCAACTATTAAGATAATTTTTTCAGCTCCTTCTAGCTCTGGCTCAGCTCCAGCAGTTTTTCACAACTGTATGATTACTCATGTCTCTTTTTCTAGAGAAAGAGGAGTAGGTATTTACAATTTTGATATAATAGGTGGTAAATCTATGCAGCTAAAATGAAGGGTCACTTTATCTGAAATACTTATGGATCTGAAAATTATGAACCAGGATGTTCTTGTATTGAAGAAATTGGGGAAAGTTGTTGTCCTCAAACAAGAACACCCAGACTTACAGGAACTAAAAATTTTTTCTCTTCCTGTAAAACCCAGTGTTTTCAGCACAAAAAACCTCCACCATCAGATGATAACAAATCTTGGATAGCAATTCACCCAGAAACCCAGAAAAAAGACTATCCTCTTCTTTTAGTTTTCAATGTGAAGCTTTGAAAATTCTTGAAAAGGAAGGCTTATTGAAAGTCCCTAAACCACCATCCATTCCTTCATAAAAAATTCAACCTAAAAAATGCATCCCTCCACTAACATCAACACAACATTTGTGTATGATGTTTAAACCACCTTCACCAGAAGAATTTTCACCTCTCCAAAAACAGACCAATCCACAAACCAAAATAATTTTTCGACCTTACATCCAACATATCAAAATCCTCCCCGCTGGCCAAACCTAAGAAACTAACTAGGTTGAAGGAGTTCTTAACTGACATTCTTTGAATGTCCAAACCCAGAACTAGTATCTCCAAATGATTGATATAAAAATTAATCATTTGTCTTCCAAATTAGATAAACGTGCAGCAGCCTTAAATTCAATATTTGTTGAGATCCAGCAATTGTATCAGAGTCTTTCAAACAGAATTTCTCAGCTGAACACTGGATTAAGACTTTTGATTCAAAAAAGAGATTCTGGTCCTCTCTTTTATGAAAAAGGAAAGAGAGATACAGAATTTGAAAACTTAGATTGAACGAGATATTCAACTTAAACAAACACATATTTCACCTGATTATTTTAACCCTTCTCTAAGCTTTTCATATATACCACCTCCATCCTCTGCAGCACCTTTTGGAACATTTGTTGAATTATTTCCACCAGCAAAATCTCACCATTTTTATGTTCCTTCTTCCTCTGTTCCACCTACCACTAAAAATAATTTTATGGAAGTTACAACTACCTTAACTTCAACTTCTAAATCAGAAGAAGTTTCTAAAACTTCTCTTCAGCAGATGGCTTTTAATGTTACATTTAAATCTTCAAATGATTCTGGAGATGAAATTCTATCTGAAGATTCTTAAACAGTCATTACACAATTATTAATGGCAGATAATCCTAGAAACACTAATCAAAGTGTTCCTAGACAGTAGGATCCACCTCCTCTTTATGTTGATGAGCAAGATGAACAGTCATGAGTTGAAGGTATTGGACCAGAATATGTCAATATCAGTACCACAGGTTCTAGTTTAGGAAATGGACCCTGATTTACTTTTGATGATATTCCTTCTTCTAAATGGAGAGGCAGAATTTTGGAGTTCAATGCTTGGATAGATGTCCAATTGGTAAAACATGGCCTCACATTACAACAAGCTTTGAAAGAATTTGTTTCTAAAATAATTGGTTCGCTCAGAGAATGGACTTTTAGCATAAGTCATTATGAGCAGTTTCAATTTATTAATTGTTAAGCAGCAACAAATGCTATAAACATACTTCATCACATTTTTCTTAGAGATTATAATCTTGTTCAGAAAATATAAAAATAAGATTTACATTCTATGAAATGTTGTTCTTTAAAAGAAAAAAGATATGAAAAGACATTATGAATGGATGGCCAAGAAGTTTTATCAGTTGAAGGGTGTCATAGATCCAAATATGAAATTCACTTATGTTACTTTTTTACCAGATGAACTTCAACCTAAAATTCAAAGAATTGTTCAACAAACTGGTAGAGATTTCTCTCAATTGACTCTTGGTGAGATTCATCAATATCTCTTTATGTTATTTCTGATCCATTTAAATTTTTTTGGACAAGTGGTGGTGCAGATGAGCTGGATGGGTCATCTTCTGCCTTATTAAGTGGTCCACCAAAAATTCATAATTAATGAAATATTCACTTGTGAGCTGAAAAGGAAGCTCAATGGTTGTCTCTTCAAATCTTCTTTGAGTATCTTCAGATCTTCTTTCAGCTTCAATGATCCAATTGTTATCGGGAACAAAAGATGTATAGATTAGTGGGGTTCTAACATTCAAGATAAAATTGTTGAACTAGCAAAGAAGCATCTTTAAGTCTGTCTTCACATTTTCTTTTTGAAAAGTTGTCCTGAAAAGAATTTCCATTCAAATGCTATGTTCTGGAACTAAAGAACTCTATTTTTTAGATACTGTGAATAAGGCTTGTGAAATATAAAAATAGAATAGAAATTCTAAATTTCTTCATTAGTCTTATCCCAAAGTTTATAGTGTTGGGCAATTGTCTTGAACCTTTTGATTCAGTTTTGAATTGAATCAAACTATTTTAAATACTTCCACGGGAGTGAACTAGAGTTATTATCATTTTGGAGTAAATTGGTCGTTTTTATGTCTGGAATTTCAATGGCATGATGATACAGTGTAAAATAACACCATAAAAGCCATAACTCTGAATGGATTTTTGGATTGGATGGGGAGAGATGGTAAACAAGAAACCATGGATATTTTAGATAGAAGAGGTTGAGTTCTAGATTGACATTGAAATAACTATGAACTTGTGAAAGATAAATGAGAAAATATGTTCGTGCGAAATATTGAATATCATTTGGATTTGTGGGATGAAAGCCTGGAGGGAATTCTGAAAGCTCATAATTAATGGCTCTGTTTGTATAGCTTAGTGAACTGGATGGTATAGTATTCATTATGATTAAAGAGAAAGACTGGGTTTTGGTGATCAAGGTAATGGGTTTAGCTGGTCTAGATAAAAGATTAGGGATAACAATTGGTATTTTTTTTATATGTTGGACTGAATAATCATAGCGAGCAAACTATTCTTGTAATCTTAACATTTGCTGTGGAGGAAGGGTTTTCTGTTTAAAATCTAAGACTCTTGGAAATGAGGTATTATCAAGGAGGATAAGAAAATGATAGAATATAAGATGAAATTCAAATTTCTTTATCCCATATTTAACTACTAAAATCTCCTTATAAGTGGAGTGGTAGTGTTTTTCATTATCTTTGAACTGTCCACTTGCATGTCCACAATAATATTTTTTTTCATTAATTTTTTCAAGAAAAATAGCATCCTAAATTTCATCACTAGCATATGTTTGTAAAATTCTAAGTCCAGTATAAGGAATATAAAGAGGAATAGGACTCTGGGCTATGATTTTAATGGTTTGAATGGCTTGAGTTTGACTTTCTGACTAAGATGGTGGATTTTTCTTTAAGAGTTTGGACAACTGCCTAATGGGTTGGGCTATCAATGGAAAAATATCCCTGATATAATTGATTATATTGAGAAATTGTTGAATTTATTTTGGTGAAATGTTTGAATAAGGGAATTTCAAAAGTTCTTGGGCTATATTTGAGCTAGGAGTATAAGAACCATTTTCAAAATAAACACCCAAAAAGTCAATAGTGGTCTGACCCAATAAATTTTCCTTTTCTGACAACATGATCTCATACTCTTGGACTATGAAGGCAAACTGTTTCAACAATTGGTGATGAACTTGTTCTGTTGGTGAGAAGAGAATGATATCATCAATGTAAATCAAGGCTGAATAAATAATAGGCTGAAAAATTTTGATCATAGTATTCTAAAATATTGATGGGGTAATCTTTAAGCCAAAAGGCATAACAATCTATTGATATGGCATCAGGGATACAAAATGTTGTCTCGAGCCTATCTTCTGGATTAATACCCAACTGCCAAAATTCTGCTTTGAGATCAAACTTGGAAAAAATCTTGGCATCTTTCAAATAGACCATTAAGGTAGAAATCTTGGGCAATGAAAATTTATCATCTGTTAAGAATAAGTTAAGAGGCTTATAATTAATTACAAATCTTTTCGTTGCTTTTACTATTTCTGTCTATTTTTCTACATAAAAAGCCTGACAAGCCCAATTAGACTTAGTGGGTTTAATGTGTAATACCTTTATACATTATATACATATAATGTATACACACAGTATATATAAAATATACATATACGGTATAAAAATATCACAACTCGATTTCATAAAAAAATTTCACTTTACCAAATTAAAATCTCAAATACTTTGAAATGTATATTTAAATAATAAATAAAATATTCTTTATAGATTATAGGTTCCAAAATAAGCTTTTACATAAAAATCTCTGGAAAAAAATTCGCCAGAGTTTTATCTATAATTTAGACAATTCCAAAATTTAATAAACTCAACATGCATAAAATAGACACTCCCAATAAAATCATTATTAACTACTCAAAATAACTTTATTCATACCCAATTAAGCAATTAAATATTATTTTCTCTCACTAGCAATCCAAACATAATCTTAAAAAGAAAGACTTGAATCTTGATTTTTCTTTAAAATTCCTTTGAAATCTTTGGTTTCCTAATTAATTTGGACTATATAGGAATAATTTACTCTCTCTCTTTCTAAATGGAACTCTCGGCCATGGCTAGAAAGGGAAGAAGAAGAAGTACATTTTATGTATTTTTTCTATTTTTTCTATCCATATATATTAATTAATTAATTAATTAATTTTAATTCTCCACCAAGCATTCCATCTTTGACTTTTCTTTTTTCTTTTTTATTTATTATCCATTTTCCCCATCCATAAATATCTATATATATAAATATTTATATCCAATTTATATGTTGTATATACTTTAAGTATATGTATATGTCATATATATTACCTATATTTCTCATATATCATTATATACATATATATATATAATGTATATACTATATATGTGTAATGTATATTTAATGTATTTAGATACTCATATGCACATATAATGTGTATCTCATATACACATCAAATATATCTTATATGTATTATATATTTTATATTTAATTATATTTTTAATTAATTATTTATTTGTTTAATAAAAAACCCATAAATTACATCTTCCATTCATATATAATTTATTTTTAAATTATTTAAATAATTTTAATTTTTAAAATATATTTACCATATTGCCACTTGACTATTAGTTGATTTTTTATATATATTTTATATATATTTCACATATACATCTCCTATTCTCACTTCTAAACCTTTCATTTCTCATTTAAATAATTTATTTAATTTATTCAATCTAATTTTTAATTTATTTTATTTAATTTTAAAAAATTAGGGATGTTATACAATGAGACCTTGCTTCAATAAGTGTTCACATTCTTATCTTGCAAGGGCAAGATCAGAAGGAGAAATTCTAGGATGAGAAACTTTTGTAGAGTTGATATCTTTATTTTTCTTAAAGGGAAGAGAAATAAAGAAATCATGGTTTTTCCACAATGGATGAGGGTGGTTGAAATCTGAGTGAAAATTTGCACAAGAAGGAAGAAGTAAAACTTTTTCATTATCATATACAGAAGGAATTTCTGTAAATGAATAGAGTTTAGCTATGTATGTGTATGGTTTGAATATTTTCTTGTGTCTAAGTTCATAGGGAAGGATCTGCAATTCTTGTGCTTGGCAACAAATATCAAATCCAATAAGGAGATCTTTATTGAGAAGGGATGATCCAATGATATGGGTCCAGATAACACAGTATGAAAAAAACTGTATTGAAATTTTTTATTTAGTAATCAAGTGTGTGGAGAACACTTGTCCGTCTACAGCTCTAAAATATTCTATATGGGTTTTCCAATATGAATAAGGTAAAATGGATGGGTTCTTCATGGATTTATGGGCTCTAGTATCCATAAAGGTTATTAAATGAATAAACATGTCATATTTAGAAGGTAACACAAAAATATTTACCAAAAGAGTTGGTAGATTTTTATCAACAGGGAAAACAAAGGGTAGATCTGGTTGATCAAGATGGAAAATTGAAATGTAAGGATCATCATCTTCTTCAGTTGAATCTGGATCTGTATCTGAGACTTCAACAACAAATAAAGTCTCATTTGTAGCTTCTTCTTGTTTAGATAAAATTGACTCAATATCTGCATCTTTTGGTAATGAAACCAATAAGGACTGTTGGATCTGCTGAATGAATTTAACAGACTTGGTGGTTTGCTTAGGACAAGATTTAGCAAAATATCCTTTCTTCCCACAAATATAACATCGATCAAAAGCTCTTTTTCTTTTGAAAAAAGGTGATCTCTTCTTAAAGAACTTAAATCTCTTTCTCTTTCTAAATCTTTTAAGAGGAGGAAAAGATTTAGGAGAAGAATATCTAAGCACATAAGATTTCTTTCGAGGATGGTAGGAACATTTCTTCTTATGACATTTAATCTTTAATTATGGTCTTTTACATACTGCTTTTAATAAAGACCTGTCATTATTCCATTTCTGAAAAAATTCTTATTGCTCATAAAGTTTTTTTAAAGTAGTAATGGTTATCTGATGAATTTCAACAAGAGTCAATTGAGAGAGGTCTTTACCAGTTTGTCAAACAATTCTTTGATTTTCAGGCTGAAGTTCATCTAGTAAAGAAGCAATATAAGTGAATTTCATGTTTGGATATGTGGCACCCTTCAACTGATAAAACTTCTTGGCCATCCATTCATAATGCCTTTTCAGATCTTTTTCTTTTAAAGAACAACATTCATAGAATAAAAATCTTATTTTTTTGCTTTCTAAACAAGATTATAATCTCCAAGAAAAATGTGATGAAATATGTTCATAGCATCTGTTGCTGCTTGACAATTAATAAATTGAAGTTGTTCATAAGGGCTGATCTAAAAATCCATTCTTTGAGTGAACTAGTTGTTCTAAAAATAAATTCTTTCAAACCTTGTTGTAATGTGCCCGTGTTTTGCCAATTAGACATCTATCCAAGCATTAAACTCCAAAATTCTCCCTTTCCATTTAGAAGGAGGAATATCATCAAAAGTAGACCATTGTCCATTTCCTGAACTAAAACCACTGGTACTGATATTGACATATTCTGGTTCAATACCTTCAACTCCTGACTGTTCATTTTGCTCATCAACAGGAGAAGGAGGTGGATCCTGATGTCTATGAACACCTTGATTAGTGTTTCTAGAATTATCTACCATTAATAATTGTGTAATGGCTGTTTCAGAATCTTCATATAGAATTTCATCTATAGAATCATCTGAAGAATTAGATGTAACATTAAAAACTATCTGCTAAAAAGAAGTTTTAGAAACTTCGTCTGGTTTAGAAGATGAAGTTGAGGAAGTTGTAACTTCCACAAAAGTATTTTTAGTGGTAGGTGGAACAGAGAAAGAAGAAACATAAGAATGGTGAGATTTTGCTAGTGGGAATAATTCAGCAAATGTTCCAAAAAGTGCTATAAAGGATGGAGGTGGTATATATGAAAGCTTGGAAAATGGTTAAAATAATCAGGCGAAGTATGTGTTTGTTTAAGTTGAAGATCTTGTTTAATATGTTGAATCTGAGTTTTCAACTTCAGTATCTCTCTTTCCTTTTCATAAAAGAGAGGACCAGAATCTTTTTTTTTTAATCAAAAGTCTTAATTTAGTGTCCAGCTGAGAAATTCTACTTAAAAGACTGTGATACAATTGCTGGATTCAACAGATATTAAATTTAAGGTTGCTGCATGTTTATCTAATTTGGAAGATAAATAATCAATTTTTATATTAATCAGTTGGAGATACTGGTTCTCGGTCTGGAAATTCAAAGAATGTCAGTTAAGAACTTCTTCGACCTAGTTAGTTTCTTAGGTTTGGCTAGCGGGGAGGGTTTTGGTATGTTGGATGTACGGTAAAAAATTTATTTTGGCTTGTGGATTGGTCTGTTTTTGGAGTGGTGAAAAGTTTTCTGGCAAAGGTGGTTTAAATATCATACATAAAGGTTGTATTGATGTTAGTTGAATGAGGTTTTTAAGGATGCATTTTTTAGGTTGGATTTTTGGTGAAGGAATGGAGGGTGGTTTAAGGACTTCCAATAAACATTCCTTTTCAAAATTTTTCAAAGCTTTATCATAAAAAGCCAAAAGAAGAGGATAGTCTTTTTTCCAGATTTTTGGGTGAATGACTATCCAAGGTTGGTTATCATCTAATGGTGGAGGTTTTTTGTGTTGAAAATACTGGATTTTATAAGAAGAGAAAATTTTTTTAGTTCTTGTAAGACTGGGTGTTTGTGTTTGAGGACAACAACTTTTCCCATTTTCTTCAATACAAGTACATCTTGGTTCACAATTTTCAGATTTAGGAGTATCCCAGAGAAAGTGAACCTTCATTTCAACTGCATAGATTTACCTGTCTGTTATATCAAAACTGTGAATAACTACTCCTCTTTCTCTAGAAAAAGAAACATGAGTAATTATACAGATGTGAAAAAAATGCTGGAGCTGAGTCAGAGCTGAAAGGACTAGAAAAAATTATCTTAACAATTCCATCAGCTTGTTTAATAAATTTGGAATCTGTAGTCTTTTTTACTATATTTGTAATAATGCTGAGTGAAATTCCTATTCCCTCACATGCCTATTTTATAATGCAGTGTGATGTAAGCAATGATGGTTTTATTTTTGTTGTATTTCAGTTTATTCTTTTATATAAGGAGCTGAGTTTGTAATCAGAGGGATATAGAGAGTTTATCCTTTCTCTTCCCTAGTATTCTTAAAAAATTATGAGTTTCTAAATTTTCTCCTTCTCTTTCCTTAATACTTTCTTACATATTATCTATTAGACTAGATCCATTGATATGAAGAATTAATTATCAGATTTTTTTCAACCCAAATGAGTCAAAAGGGTGTTGTTGTGTTAAAATGCCCATGGTGAGGTTGTGAGTTAAGATTATGCATGAGATTAATCTGTGTTCATGAACCCATACAGACTTTCATCTGTGCTCATAGAATTAGTATGCTCTGTTCTAAATTCTGATTCTGTGTATAGTATATTAGCTGAAAACCTCTTTGTAACGGCTACTAGCTGCAGTGGCGGACCTAGAGGGGTCGGGTGGGGGCAGACGACCCCTCATCGCCAGCGGCAGTGAGTACTGCTATAGGGGAACTCGGTCATATTGCAGAGAGAACAGGGAGGCTCACCGTTCGTTGCTCATGTTGCAGAGACAGGCCGCAGGTGTAAGAGGTTGAAGACAATCTCTCATATCTGTAATTACTATTTTGCCCCTGACTGAAACGGGGTCATTTTTGCTAGGGACTTTAAATTTTTTTTTTTAATTTCAAGTGAAATGGTGCCCTTTCAAGAGAAATGATGTCGTTTCACTTAACACAAATTGAAAAAAAAAATAAAAGGCTAGTAGTGCGAAGCGAAGGAGAAAGGCAGAGACAAAGACCAGAGGAGCAAGACACGCAGCAGAGGCAGAGAGCAAGGGAGGGAGAACTAAACGGCGAGCCGACCAGACCGCTGGCCAAAGAGCATAGTCCAAGTATTTAATATTTTATTAATTTTTTTTTAATTTTATTAGTTAGTTTGTTAATTTTTTTGTGATTATTAGATTTTATTTTACGTTACAAAAATTGGAGATTTTAATTTTTAAATATAAACAAGATTATATATTGGGTTTTAAATATAGAATGTAGTTTATTAATTAGTTGAATTAATTGATTTTAATGTATTTTATGAATTTATAATAATTTATATTTTAGGTAAAAAATTAAAGATTTTGATAATTTTTTAGGTAAAAAATTGGAGATTATGTTTTTTAAATATAAAATAGATTATATATTGGGTTTTAAATGTAGAATATAGTTTATTAATTAGTTAAATTATTTAATTTTATTGTGTTTTGTGAATTTGTTATAATTGTTGTTTTAGGTAAAAATTAGAGATATTATTTTTATATATAGAATATAGTTTATTCAATTGGTTTTTAAATATAGAATATAATTTATTAATTATGTTGAATTAATTGAATTTACTTTTATTTTGTGAATTTGTGATTATTTGGTTTTAGGTAAAAATTGATAATTTGAATATAGATAAATATAGATTGTTGTTTATTTGAATTTTAATTAATTATAATAATTTATTTAAAATGATATGTGTTGTGCTTATGTTGAATTAATTGGTTTTGTTAGTGTTTTGTGAATTGTTATTAGGTTTTAAATATAAAATGTAATTTAATATTTTGCTTGTGTCTAAATTAGGTTAAACTAATTCTAAATGGAATAGATATAGATAAATTTGTGATCAAGACTAAGAGAATGCAAAATAAATATGGTGAATCCTTAAATATTTCGATTCCAACACCGATCTCTATATTAAGTAGTAATGCAAATATTGTGAGTGACCTAACATTACGTAAATCTATTAATGATTTTGATAATCAAACTGATGAGGTTTACATCAAGAAATGAATTTAGCTCGATCTGGTGACACGCGTTGGGGTTCTCATTATAAAATAATTGTGTATCTTCTCTCTATGTGGTCACCTATGAAAGATGTTCTATAGAATATTTTTGAGGATGGTTTTGATTTAAAAAATCGATGAGTAGTTGTGGGTTTGCTTGATAAAATGGAAAGTTACAAATTTATTTTCATTGCTTTCTTGATGAAAAAATTTTTAGGAATGACAAATGATTTATCTTAAGCCTTAAAAAATGATCAAAATATTGTTAATGCAATTCATTTGACTGCAACTGTTAAACAAGCATTGCAAAGCTTCAGGGAGGATAAATGAGATAAATTATTGAAAGTTGTTAATGACTTTTGTATAGATCATGATGTCACAGTGCCTAATATTGAAGATAATACAGGTTATCTAAGATCTAAGCTTGTTGGTACTCCAATTACTTATTGCCACCATTTTCGAATAGAAATATTTTGTCAGGTACTACTTTTTTAATTAATAATATACTTAACTATTTATTATGATATATCCTAATTTTTTTCCATTCAATTATAGGTTATTGATTTCATTGCTCAAGAAATGAAAAATTATTTTACAGAATCAAGTATGAAATTTCTTTCATGCATTTCTTATCTTTCTCCTATAAACTCATTTTCAACTTTCAGCTATCCAAATTACTTCGTCATGTTGAACTATATCTATATAATTTCTCGATTACCGATCGAATGATACTTGTAGATCAACTTGAGATCTACATTGCTTATGTAGGAAAAAAATGTAGCTTTTTCTGATCTTGATGATATTGGAGATCTTGCTCAGAAAATGGTTGAGACATGTTATGACACTATGTTTTCTTTGATATATCTGCTTATCAAGTTAGCTTTAGTCTTATCTGTTGCAACTGCTACTGTCGAAAAAGCTTTTTCAGCAATGAACATTATTAAGACAGATTTGTGCAACAAGATGGGAGATAATTTTTTGACCGACTGCTTGGTTTGTTATATGGAGAGAGATATTTTTTTAAAAAAATTAAAAAAAATGAGGTTGTTATGCAATTTTTTTAAAAAATGCAGACTCGTAGGATACAATTATCGTCTTTTAATCGTAGTCAATCTAATAACACAAATTAATTATTGAACTACTGACACTGTAATATTAAATGTTCAATTTTATTATGAATTAGTCTGTAATTTCTTTCTATGTAAATTTTGATCCCTCTCAGTAAATTTCTAGTTCTATCACTGACTAGTTGTGAGTATGTTTTGATGTCTGTCTAAAGAGGTATAATAATGTATTGTACCATATATTTGCAGAAGTTAGAATATTAAAAAATTATGTGAGCTCAGATCACCCTATGTGTATCAAATTATAATTTTTATTTATTAGACTATTTAATATATTCTAAAACTAAGTTCATTGTACATAAAAATCATAATTTTTTTTGTATGATTAACTTGGTTAAAAATATTATATTAGTAAAATAAAATTTTAATTTATTCTTTAATTAATTTTATTTTTTTATTTTGATAAATAAAGAATAAATTTTACAAAAATTGAATAAATTATTTTTAAAATAAATAATTTATTAATTTATTTATAAGAAATAATATTTATTTATTATGAAGAAATAATTTTAATGTTAATAAGTTATATATTTATTTATTTATTTTAATAATAATAATTTATTTTGTTGAATATGTTTAATTAATAATAATTATTTATTTTAATTTTTTTGTAAATTAGATTTGAAAATCGATTAAGTGTATTAGTATATTAATTGAGGAATGACAAAAAAAATTAAATTATATTGATAATAAAATATATTAGTATATTTTTTAGGATAATCACCTCGTAGCATAACAATAAATAGCCATCCACAGCTAAATGAAATTCACCCATCAAATTGGGATGCAAATTTTTAATATATAAAATATGGGTACTTAACCGGCTACAAAAGGTGAGAGCTCAACGATTTAAAATAACGTGTCAGCTTCTTACTTGAAAAAGGGTGTAGGGAGTATCGGTAATCCGGTAATCCGTTGGCAACGTATAGAAACTTCCTTGTTTCATCATTTTCTTCTCCTTCTTCGACTGTCTTCGCATCATAACACAAACGCACACTCTCTCTATCTCGCTCTGATTAAAAAATCCTTTCTTCTTCTCTTATCTGATCAATCAATCAGTCAGCAAAAATGAACGACGCAGATGTCTCAAAGCAGATCCAACAGATGATCAGATTTATCCGCCAGGAAGCCGAAGAAAAAGCCAATGAGATCTCCGTTTCTGCTGAAGAAGTAACCTAAATTTTCTTCATGGAAGAGATTTTAATTTTGCTTTGTTTTAATTGATCATTGAATTGTTCTGTTTTTTAGTTATTATTGTGATTTTAATGGTATTGATTCGATTTTTGGATGTTTTTGTAGGAATTCAATATTGAGAAGTTGCAGTTGGTAGAGGCAGAGAAGAAGAAGATAAGGCAAGAGTATGAGCGTAAAGAGAAGCAAGTTGAAGTTCGAAAGAAGATGTAATTTCTCTTCTCTCTACTTCCTTTTTTTTTCTATATATACATATATATTGATTCATTTGAAAATTGAGTTCTTAGATATTAGGTTTAGATTTGGCATTTTGCTAATGGTTTGGTACTTGTGATCGGGAAGTTTCTTTTTTTTCTTTCTTGAAATTGATATTTATTTCCCCTTTTTCTAACTCAGTTTCGGATGTTTTTATCAATAACCTTTTAGATCAGCCAATTGCCTGTATCTGGGAGTAATTATACAGTAAAATTGCATAATATGATTGGAATAATGATTGTTATACATGTTTATGAATTTTGTGAAAATATGAGTCGGCTTTGTCCAGTCAATTAGCTAGAAATCAATTAGTTGAGTTCGATCAGTAATGGAATTTATTTATTTTCAATAATGTATGTTGCTTCTCATCCGCTTCTGTCAATTTTTGTTTGAGAAGTAGTAGAATGCTGCTCGTTTTTCAATGATTATGTTATAGATGAAAATTCTGTTGTGTTTATTGTTGGCAGTGAGTACTCCATGCAGCTCAATGCTTCTCGGATTAAAGTTCTTCAAGCCCAAGATGATGTGGTTAATGGCATGAAAGAGGCAGCAACAAAGGATCTTCTGAATGTCAGCCGTGATCATCATGTGTACAGAAAGCTTTTGAAAGATCTGATAGTTCAGGTTGGTGAATAATTGAGCTGATTGCCTACTTCATCTCAATGGGTTGGATAGATTAATAAACTGTCAAACTAAGAAAATTGTTAGTTGAATAGAAACTGAAGTAAATTCTTTTATGTCACTAGCAATGTAAGACCATCATTATAGCCTGATTTTGAAGTCATTAAGTAAACAGTTTTGTGACCAGTCTCACTCTTGAAGAGGAACTGTTGCTTTTAAGTTTGATGAAACAAATTATTGTTATTATCAGGATATGCTTATAAAGAGTGCTGTTTTTTATGAGGAATTTTAGCAATAATCTGGACCTCTTTTTTTTTGGTGACAGAGCTTGCTTAGACTGAAGGAACCTTCTGTCTTGCTGCGTTGTCGGAAGGAAGACCTGCATTTTGTGGAGGCTGTCCTGGATTCAGCAAAGCAGGAATATGCAGGGAAAGCAAATGTTCATGCTCCAGAAATCATAGTTGATAATCATGTCTATCTTCCACCTGCTCCAAGCCATCATAACGCCCATGGTCCTCACTGGTAATTTCATTATTTCATCCTAAAGCCCTAGAGACTGTTGCATGCTTGTGCTTATTCATATTGATTACTGTTTGTGGAGTGAATCTTAATTTTGGTTGTCAACGTATTAAAACTTATATCATAATTCATATGGATATGGTTAATTGTAGAATAGACTGAGGTTAGGTTCAGAATTGATCATTTTTCATTTTCTTAAACAATCCCCCATTTCATGTGAATTTTGGTTTGTGGAAAAAGAATTTTGAGCTTAACTTCTTTTATATCTCAGCTCTGGAGGTGTGGTGCTGGCTTCTCGAGATGGGAAAATTGTGTTTGAGAATACCCTTGATGCACGCTTGGATGTTGTGTTCCGGAAAAAGCTTCCGGAGGTATGCTCGATTTAAACTGTTGTATTATTGTTGTTTCTTGTTTCTATTGTATTGGTTATAATGGCACTAGCTCTTGATTCTTGAAAAGAAAATTTGTTTCTATTGTTTTCTTAGCAGCCTTCAGAAGGATATAGTCACAATAGCTCTTGATTCTTTTTTTTTGGGGGGGGGGGGGGGACTAATCTGGCTGTCATTTTTTAATTTGTTACATTTGTAATATATGAAACTTCTTCAACAACAAGCTCCTCCAGGTGTTCATGAACCTGAGTAGAACAACTCTCTTCTTCAGGAATTGGTTGTTTGGTTAGTATTTTGTCATGTTGGTTTTAAATGTCCAGTGAAGTGCCATTTCCAGTTGCTATTCAACTAAAACATTTTTGGGCGTATAGCAATTACATTACATGTGGGATTACAAAATTCTGTGAGAACTTCTAATATTTGTCAAAAAATTGCAGAACTTTACTTATTTTATGAATGAACAATCGAATGGCATAAATGACTTAATTTACATATCAATACTAGTTACGATTTAGTATATGAAGTGACTTATATAAACCTAAACTCATACATTTCACATAGCACGCATCATCAATTTGATTAACTTTAGCATGGAATTACTGAAATCATGTTTGCTTCTCAATGTAGATCCGCAAGAGGCTCTTTGGCCAGGTTGCTGCATGATGAATTGGCTTGAATTGTTGCTTTAGCCCGGATAATTTATGTCCAGTATTTGGAGATTAGAATCTATCATATATTGTTTGTTTGTGTAAGTTTTTTTTAATATTATTGTTTTGCGGAATACCTTTATTTGTGCAATTAGGGAAGCTGGTACTCTGTTAGAAATGTACTCATATTTAATAATGAACGGAACATCTAGTGTTTTTTCATATCATCATTGTAAACTTCTGAGCATAATTCCTGCTGATGTCTGTTATTATTTGTTATTAGTGACTAAGAATTTCTGGGATTGGCTTGCTGTGAGCAAAAGTGTGGATGCCTTCATAAGATCACACAGTTTTTTGACATTTGAAGTGGAATAGAAATGGGAATTTGTTTTTATGGAAACTTTGGTCTTTCGTTTCTCATTTTTTTTATTTAAATTTTTAGAAAATAATTGTTCTTTGAAGATATCCGTGAGAGGAAATTGAGATGCTCAATACTAGCAAGGCTATAATATGTATAATTGCTTATAAGAGGCAACTATGATAGCTATGATGAAGTCAATTTGTTACTATATTTTAGTGCTGTCCTACAATTTCGTTGACTTAAATTTTTAATTAAAATCATCAGATTTTAATTAAAAATCCTTCTTGATTTGAGCTGAAAATTAGTGATGAGTATCAGTCGGTTCAATTAATTAATCGACTGAATCGATTGGTTAATCAAATCAATTTTCTTAAAAAAAATTTAATCTAATTAAATCGGTTGGTTCGATTAATTAATTGAACCGACTAATTTTTTTTTATTTTTAATAAAAATTTTATTTAAAACAAAAAATTAATATAATTTAATAATTAAATAAAATTTATTAAAAAAATTAAAAAATAATTTTATTTTGCAATAAGAATTTATATTTATAGTAAAAAAATTAATATAGTTAAAGAATTAAAAAATAATAATAACTAAATAAATTTTTTTAAAAAAATAAATAGTTTGATTAACGGTTAACTGACCGAATTAAACTAATTAATCATTAACCGAACTGAAAACTGAATTTATATAAAATTATTAATTATATTAACACGAATTAAATTTTTAATCTGTTAATCGAATTTTACATACCTATTAAAAATATTTCTAAATTAATATTTCATAAAGTAATCACTATTTAATTTTATTTATTTATTATTTTGTTGAAAAAAGACAATTTTTTAAGTTAACCCTTTAAAAGAAGTTGAATTGATCTTAATTAGGTATAATTTAGTGATAAATATAAATATTTAAAAAAATAATCAAATTTAATCTATAATTTGACCAACAAAAAGAAAGAAATGTTGATGTGATTGAATATATTTGAATGATCAATCGTAAATAAGGTCAACTAATAGGTGTAATTTAATAATCATCTCTAAATAAGATAATAGATATTAAAATCTCTATTCGTCATGCTATGTCGAGGAGCAGCAGAAGACGTGGACCACTTGCTCCTAACTTGCCCTATTTCTTGGTCTATCTGGTGTAAGATTATGGTGTGGTGGAGCCATGAATGGTGTCCGAATTCAGTGAATCAATTGTTAGTTTAATGGGGATCTTTCGCTATTGGCGCTTTTGCTAGAAGGGTATGGTTTTCGCTTTTCTTCTCTACTATATGGTCCATATGGTTAGAAAGGAATAATATCATCTTTAATAATTCCACCTTAAACACTTGTAACCTTTTGATATCATTTTAGTGAGACTAGCTTTGTGGACATCTGCTGCTAACTCCTCCTTCCCTTACTCTGTTGAGCAATTCTTTCAAAGCTCAGAATGCATCAAATGCTAGGAAAAAATTAGAAGAAATAGAACTCCTATTCCATAGGAACCCCTAGATGGAGAATCCCTGAAGTGGAATGTCGACATCTCTACCATCAAAAAACTAGGCCTTGCAAGTATTGGTAGTGTTTTAAGAAACTCTCTGGGACACTTTATTGCTATATTCTTAATATATGTAGTGAAGCCGAGCTTAGAGCCATCTATAATGCTCTTAAGATGACCCTATCCAAACCTGAGTTGAGAGTGTCAGAAAGCAAGGAAATAGGAGGAAAATATGGGATCAGATCTTCTCATCATTTCCCAATTAGTGTACATAATTAGAGAATAATTTTAGGAGGAGAATAATTCCTCTCTTTACTGTTTATTTCTTTCCTTGTATAAATCTGTGCCTTAGCTATATTAAGACATTGTAAAGTAGCAGAATTATATACAATACTTCCAGATTATGTCTCGAATAATATCACTCAACATGGTATCAGAGCAGGTTCAATGATTCTCGAACCAAACTGTTTCAATTGCTCATCATTTACCAACGTACCAACAGAAATTTGGCTACCATGTCCGAAGACGGCAACTCCTCATCAGCCACCAGTTTACAAACCCAGAAAACTCCGGCTACCATGTCCGAAGACGGCAACTCGGAGAAACAGTCTGGCATTAGCAACGATGACCTGACAATTCAATTAGCAAATCTCATAAAAAATGGCCTCAGTAACAAAAATAAAAAGCAACCTTTCAGATAATTTAATCATCAGCATCAAATTGAACAGCCAAAATTATGCGTTATGGGCACGCATGATTAAGGTTGCAATTGGAGGAAAATCAAAGGCCCTGTTGAGCCACTTCACTGGAATTCCAGCGCCACCACAGATCGGTGATGAAAAATACGAGAAATGGGAACAAGACGATCTCATCATGATCTTATGGTTAATTCAAAATATTGAACCCCAATTAGCAAGCAATCTGACCGAATTTCCCACAGCAAAAGCATTGTGGAATGCTCTTGTTACAACATATAGCAGTGGCAGGGACAAACTACAAACCTTTAATCTTTATTCAAAGGCAAATGGTATGAAGCAAAATGGAGTACCTTTAGAAGATTTTTGGATTACCATGCAAGGAGTGTGGGGCGAGATTGACCGCCGGGAACCAAATCCGATGACCTTAGAAGCAGACATAGCCACATACAATAGAATTCGTCAAGAACAAAAGCTGTTCCAGTTCCTGAATGCAATCGATCAGGAATATAATCAAATCAAAAGATAGATCTTAAGACAAGATCCACTACCCTCACCGGAAGCTGCCTACGCCACCGTTCGGAAAGAGGCAGCCCTCCTTAATATTTTGGTACCGGCTTATGGAATCTCATCACAACAGGGCATAGGCAGCGGATTGATTGCAACCAGGACCGAAGCCATGGGAATGGCAGCACAGGGACAATGACGGTCAGGCTCCGCTGGCAAGCCAGACGGATCATCATTCCGTTCAGACAAGGCAAAACTCAAATGTACTCACTGTGGGATGAGTAAACACACGAAAGAGAACTGTTTTCGGCTTGTGGGATATCCATAACGATGGAACGGTGGACATAAAAGGGAAGGACAAGTCACAGAAGGTAAAGCCGCCACCACCGTGAGCAACCCTGAGGCTACCAGCAGCAGCGGTGGTGGCCAAGGAGGCATCGGAGATGGAGCCAGTATTAGAGGAGCAATGACGGCTAGGGCTGAAGAAAGGGGTAATACAGGTTATAAAGGTAAAGGGTTTGGGAATTTCCTCCTAAGCCCTTCCAAATTGGACAGTTTATTATCAGGCTCCTCTTTTTTTTGACTTATTACAAATTGACCCCAATTTTGTCTAGTGCTAATATAGTCCAAAATTTTGATAACAGTAAGAATGCCTCATGGATTTTTTATTGTGGTGCCACTGACACCATGATATTTGATGCACGTGATATTAAAATATAGTCAAAACCTACAAAGACGCATGTTGGAGCAGCCAATGGGGGAATAGTCTCTGTAGAGGGAGCCGGGTCTATTGAAATATCACCCACACTAAAATTGTCGAATTGTCTTTATGTTCCTTCACTTTCACATAAATTGCTATCTATTAGTCATGTAACAAAGGAACTTAATTGTACTGTGCTAATGACCCTAACTTTCTATATACCGCAGGATATCAGGACGGGAATGATTATTGGACGTGGCACTGAGCGCCAAGGACTGTACTACGTGGATGAAGTTGTCCAACACGGTACTGTGATGCTAACACATGGAACTGCGGATCGAGAAGCTTGGCTTTGGCACCGGAGATTGGGACATCCATCCACTGGTTATTTACATCTTTTATTTTCCAAACTCTTTAAATCCAATAATGTATTACATTGTGAGACTTGTGTTTTGGCGAAAAGCCACAGACAAACTTTTAGGCCAAATAATACCATGGTTGATTTACCTTTTTCATTAGTCCATTCTGATGTGTGGGGTCCAGCACCTATCATAGGAGGGCAAGGTTTTTGGTATTTCTTGATATTTGTGGATGACTGTACTCGCATGACGTGGATATATTTTTTGAAAAATAAGTCGGAAGTTGTTGATAAATTTATCCTATTTTATACCATGATCCAAACCCAATTCAATAAGTCAATTCAAATTTTAAGATCCGACAATGGGGGAGAATTTGTCAACACAACCATGAAACAATTTTTTCAACAAAAAGGGTTAGTCCACCAAACTACTTATCCTCATACTCCCGAACAAAATGGTGTTGCCGAACGCAAAAACAGGATCCTCCTTGAAATGACCCGAGCTCTTCTTATTGAGTCTCGGGTCCCCAAAAGTTATTGGTCTGAAGCCCTAGCCATTGCCACCTACCTTCTAAATAGACTCCCAACCAAATTCTTAACCTTCAAACTCCAATCCAAACCCTAGCCAAATTTACCAAAATACCTCCGACCTTAACACTTCAACCACAAATTTTTGGTTGCTCTGTATTTGTCCATATTTTGAAAATAGAAAGAACCAAATTTGACCCATGTGCAGAAAAGTGTGTATTTCTTGGGTACGGGGTTAATCACAAGGGGTACCGATGCTATAATCCTAAAACCTATCATATGTTCATCACCATGAACTGTGATTTCCTTGAAATTGAATACTTTTATACTACCCAACTCAGTGGTAAGGGGGAGAAGGAATGTATGGACACACTGAGTTGGCTTCCAGAACCATTGTTCCAATAGGTGAAATTGGGTCTTCAGGAAGAGAACCCACAAGTGAAAGTAGCAAAACAGGAAGAGAATAGTATTGTTGGGCTAATTTTTGATGCTTCCATACAGTCTACGGAGCCTAATGTCTCAGAAAATACCATTCCTAACCTAGTGTCCGAGGTAAGAGAAACTGAAACTCTTGAATCTCCTGTTATTTCCACTAATCCCGGTGACTGTGAGACTGTAGCAGAACAGGTGGTAGAGTAGGAAGAACGATATGTATTACCACCCAGAGGCAATAGGGGAGTCCCACCTAACAGATACTCTCCAGAAAAAGAGGCTCGGAGGTCCAGGTATCCAGTAGCAAACATAGCCAGAGGGAGTCTATCCAGAGTAGCCAAGGCATTCATCTCAACCCTTTGTGAAGAAAAGATCCCGACCACAGTCGAACATGCCTTGGCATCAGAAAAATGGACCAATGCAATGAAGGAAGAAATGAATGCTTTGATCCAGAACCACACATGGGAGAAATGTGCCTTACTGATAGGAAAGAAACCAATTGGGTGTCGCTGGGTATTCACGATGAAACACAAGCCAGATGGTTCCATTGAAAGGTACAAGGCACGGTTAGTGGCAAAAGGATACACCCAGACTTATGGCATCGATTACTCGGAGACTTTTTCACCGGTAGCAAAAATTGATACTATCAGGGTATTGTTCTCAGTAGCAGCAAACAAAGGGTGGCCACTTCACCAGTTTGATGTGAAGAATGCTTTCCTATATGGGGATCTGAAAGAGGAAGTCTATATGGAGGTCCACCAGGTTTCACAGAGGGATTCCAGAAAGGAGAAGTGTGCCAGTTGAAGAAGTCACTTTATGGACTCAAGCAGTCACCTAGAGCCTGGTTTGGTAAGTTTACACTAGCAATGAAGGGATACGGGTTCAAACAAAGTAATTCTGATCATACTCTATTCTTGAAGCGAAGAGGCAGACTTGTAACCTGTTTGATCGTCTATGTTGATGACATGATCATTACAGGAGATGACATGGAAGAAATGACCAAGCTAATGGAGAACTTGTTCACAGAATTTGAAATGAAAGATCTAGGAAGGCTGAATTATTTTCTCGGAATTGAGGTACTAAGATTGAAACAAGGGATTTTTATATGTCAGAAGAAGTACATTTTGGATCTTTTGGCAGAGACAGGAATGATCGATTGTAAACCGACCGACACACCAATGGTGGTGAATCATGGACTGAAGATAGTGGAAGGAGCAGAACTAGTAGATAAAGAAAGGTATCAAAGGTTGGTTGGAAAAGTGATATATCTCTCACATACTCAGCCAAATATAGCCTATGCAGTTGGAGTAGTGAGCCAGTTCATGTATCAGCCTCAGATAGACCATATGGAAGCTGTGTGGAGGATCGTAAGGTATCTAAAGGGGACATCTGGACATGGTGTCTTATTCGAAGCACATGGACACCTAGAAATACAGGGGTATACTGACGCTGACTGGGCAGGCAATCCAGTGGACCGTAGATCTACATCAGGCTATTTTACTCTTGTGGGGGGTGGTAACTTAGTCACATGGAGAAGCAAGAAGCAAAAGGTGGTAGCATTGTCCAGTGCAGAGGCTGAATTTCTAGGGGTTACACGAGGCTTGGCAGAAATATTATGGTTACGAAAATTGCTAACTGAGATTGGGTTTCCACCATCTGAGACTTGCAAGATAATGTGTGATAACCAGGCAGCAATTAGTATCTCAGAAAATCCAGTTCAACATGATCGGACAAAACACGTGGAAGTTGATAAACACTTCATCAAAGAAAAGTTGGAGGCAGGTATTATAGAATTACCTTTCGTACGCTCTGAAGACCAACTAGCAGACATATTAACAAAGGCAGTGAACGGAAGGACCTTCAATGAAGTTTTGGGCAAGTTAAGTATTGGTAACCCCACTACTCAACTTGAAGGGGAGTTTCAGAAAGCAAGGAAATAGGAGGAAAATATGGGATCAGATCTTCTCATCATTTCCCAATTAGTGTACATAATTAGAGAATAATTTTAGGAGGAGAATAATTCCTCTCTTTACTGTTTATTTCTTTCCTTGTATAAATCTGTGCCTTAGCTATATTAAGACATTGTAAAGTAGCAAAATTATATACAATACTTCCAGATTATGTCTCGAATAATATCACTCAACAGAGAGGCAAACAAATTATTATTGAATTAGATTCGAGAAATGTTGTGACATGGGCTAGTGCTTCTGTAAACAATGTGCCATGGATATTGGGAGACATCAAATGTGATATCAAAACTTTTATTGCTTTTATTGGATCAGTTTCTTTTAGGCATGCTCTTCGCGAAGCAAACTTTGTGGCCAACTCATTGGCAAAATATGGCATAACAAGGGATACAAGCTTGGAGGCTTGGCTGGAGTAGTTTTTGAGGCTCCCTTGAGATGTTGCAGCTACAAATATTGGAGCTGCTGGACTTTCATGAAGACTATTTAAAGCTTGGAGGCTTTGCTGAAGCAATACAAGTATAAGAGCTGCTGAGTTTTCCAGCACCATGCCGGGATTAATTGCAAGGTAGTTTTTAAGTATCGCTGGAGGTGCCTGTTGCAACTCTAAGAGTAGCTGTTCGAGCTTGGAGTAGCTGGTTATGGCAGTGATGCAGAGTCAACCTGTAATTTCGCATTTTGTTTGAAGACTGATAGCAAAGCCATTGCTGTAGACTAGGGACTTTTAGACAGGGGAAGACCCATTAGAGAATTGCAAAATCCTTGAAGATCAGTTATGCAGCCTTGGAAGCCCAGTTCAGAATCTATAATACTCCACACAATTGCTACAGGTTCTATATTACCTTAACATTTGGCTTGCTACTCCATTGTTTCCTTCACACAGGTGGATTAACTCTTGATCTGATATAATCTTCTCCTGTAATGTCTCCCTGTAATGGTTTTTGCTCACTATTAGCTCCTCTGTTGTACAAATCTAGATTCTGAGATTTATGGACATGATTTATTGAGTTTTTATTTTGGGTGTATGGGGTAAGCCTATTGGCTTGGGAGATTGCCTCTTTAACTCCTGTTCTTCCTCTTTCAGTAATATTAATAATAAATATGCTTTTCATAAAAAAAAAATGGAGGATGATTTTATCAGTATTCATTTATTTGATAGTGAAATATTCACAGGGGAAACATATTTCGAAGATTGGAGTTTTGAACTAATAGAGAGCTTAACAAATTCACCATGTTTCTCTAATAATTTCTTTAATAAATCCAAAGCCATATCTGCTTTTTTTTTTTCAAGCATAAGCCATGTGTTGTTACAAAAATCACAATGCAATAATATAAATATGAATTTTCAGATTAATTAAATAATATTGTGTTTAAATTATAACTCTTAATTGAAAAAATCACAATCAAAAATGAAAAACCAACGATTAATAACGATGCTGCACCATCACTACCATGAAGATGCCTCACTAGAAAGTCAAAGAAACTAACAGGCTGCCATAAAATTCCACCGTTTTCTTTTCAAATAATCAAACACTCTCCAACATCCCGAATTAAGAAAGGATTTCAACACCTAATGGCCCAAACGCAAAGATCCAAGAGCATTATTGATTCTTTGGGAGGAGAAATAATCAGAATTTTAACACTAATTTCAGTTTGCATATTGATTTTGGTTATTCTTCTTTCAATCCTCAACAAATACTCCTCTTCTTTAGCATCACCAACAATAAATACCACAACTAAAAATAAATTTACAGTGAAAGAAGCCTTGATTGCATAGAGGAGCTACCCACCATTCTATCTTCGAACTCTTCCCTCGTTTACTCTAGTTCCAAGTTAAGATCAATTTGTCTAATTGAATTGAGAGAACTTTTGTCTCAATCCAATGTGATAGAAATTAGAGATGGAGAAGAAGATTCATTGTTGAAAAGAGTTGATGCGACAGTAGAAGATTAAAAGGTAGTAGGGGAGCAAAAAATAAAGAGGCATAGAAAAATCAATAAAAAAGAAGAGAAAAACGAGAAGATAACAACATAGAATAAAGAAAAGAACCATGTAAATGAAAAAGAAAAAGTATAAAATAAGGTAAAGATAAAAAAAGAAAAAGTGAAAATTGAAAAAATAAATAATCATTAGTAAAATTGAAAATTAAAATTAAAATGAAGTAAGTGGTGTAATTTTCTCAACAGTATATTCTTTTTAAGTTTTTAAATATTCTATTAGTTTCATACATTGGTATTTTAAATATATACACTAGATGCATAAAAATGAAGCAATTTTTAAAATTGAAAGTTAACAAGTGAGTGTATACTTTTGGTATACTAGATGTATGCCTCTAAATTCAATAAAATACTTTTTGCATTTTAAAATTGAAGAGTAGTTATTTTTTATAGCAAAAAAAAAAAAAAAACAAATGTACGACTCAAATACAAAGAAATGCGATCGAGATTGACCTAGAGAAAGAAATAATACATGACTTTCAAAACTCATAACCAGTTTGAATAATCAAAAATCAAGAAAATATTACACGGTTGGTGTTTAAACTCATTGAAATTTGATAATTAAGTTATTAATTTTTTTAAAATAATAATTAAGTTGTTTAACCGATAAATTATTTATAATTTAATTTTTTTGCAGGTTGTTTTCCAATTACAAATAAATAAATTTCTAGAAATGCTAAAGTGGATACAACATTGAATAATTATGTAAAAAGACTCATATAACCCTAGATTAAATTTTTTTAAGAGGAAAATGATTTGATCTAACAGATATTTTCATCAACACCTTTAGTGTAAAACCCAAAACTTCCGTTTACACTTAAAAAAAACACTCGTAAAGAGAACAATTCTTTCTTGTCTTCACAAGGAAATTAAAAGAAAGGAAAAAAATCTTTCTTTATAGATAAGATTAACTTTTCACAAATCCTTCTTCACAGTTTAATTTTCAATCTACAGCAAGCCATGGTTTGCTTCAACTAATTCTTTTTTTTTTCTAAAAAAGTCTCAGTTGCTTCTCAACAACCTTTTAACGTAAGCTAAGCAGAGAAAGAAGAAACTAATAATAATAAAACTCTTTGAATTTGAAAAACAAAAGCAATCAGGGCGAGGACACTCATATTAGAAGGGGGCAGTTGCCCCTCTTCTGTTTTGAAAATTATATATATATGTATATATATTATTAAAATTTTTAAAATACGTAATTGTCTCACTTTAAATTTTTTAAAAAATATATGATATTTTTATTGTGTCTCTCTTCACTAAAAAGTCTGACTTCGCCCCTGAAAGCAATAGCAGATCTAACTGATATTAATGTCGATTTTGTTAATGGAATCACTACCTCTAGGGTTTGGATTCCGACTAACCAATGAAGAACTCATAAACCACTACCTGAGACTCAAAAACAACAGCTACAATTCTAAGGTCGAAGTCATTCCAAAGTTGATGTTTGCAAATGGAAGCCTTAGGTTTTACCTAGTTTGAATCAAATTTTCCTATTATAGTTATATTTATATAATTAATTCTATTTTTTTAGTTGAAAAGAAGAAAATGATAATTAATTTAATTCCCTTTTTCTTTCTAAATCTTAAATCAATTTCATTTCCTTTATTCTTTATGAATAATTCCATCATCTTCATCTTTTGCACATCTATTAGTTTCCTTAATCTACATGATTCATTTCTCTCTTATCTAATTTAGACTAATTTTGAAAAACTTAGGGTTTCTTTATTTGTAGTATCATTAATTTTATCGCATCAGTATAATAGTAGCAGCTCTATTTGGCTTAGATTTGAGTGAGGTTTGATTTTTATCTCAGAATTAAAAATTGTGTAGAGGGATTGTATTATTTTCTGATAGAGTTTGTTGGTGGTGAGGTGGTGGATGCAACAGAAAAGTGAAAAACGTGTTTGGGTGTTGGCTTTCTACTTGTCGACGGCGATGAATGTTACTGGATGGCAAGCTCTTGGCTAGTGCTGCAAAAGATGATGGGCTCTTAGGTATTCTAATATTAATTGTTTTATTTTTTAAAAAAAATTTTAATTATATATTTTATTTATTTAATATTTATTAAAAATATATTTTTTTAATATTTTATTTAAGAACCAATAAAAATGAGACACGTATAAAAAAGAGTCCCATAGTGCTATATATTTATCCAATTCATTACTTTTTTATTGTAATCTGCGAGAATGATTAAATTGCTAATAATTTACAGGTTAAATAATTTTTTATTGGTAAATGAATTTTATAGAGTAAAATTAACATCCTTTTTCATTTTCATGAATCTTATTATACAATTCATTACACATTTAGAATTTAATTTGATTAAGCTAAATTTAAAATTATATTCATGAAAATGAAATGAATGTCTTTTTTAACTAATGAACTGAATATCTCTAAGCATATTAAACATGGAATTGAAAATGAATTTTGTAAAAATTAGCAGAATTCATTTATACCAAATAGGGGTTTAGTCCTTAAATTTTCATATTAAAAAGTACTTAATCCTCTCAAAAATAAAAGATAAGGAACTATAATCTGTTGCAAGGAAAGAAACGTAGAACACAAAGAGTTGTGATATTATTTGGCTATACATAAACTTAAAGGCAAAAAAGAAAATACCAAAAGAGAAACACAAAGAGTTAATATTACTTGTGCCATAAACATGGCTCTAGGAAGAATTTTCATGTAATGACCAAGCTTGAAATCTTATAAAAAAGTGAGCCCTTGTTTATGCTGATGTATCCATAAACTTTAAAGCATATATTAGCAATAGGAAATCCTAGTTACAAATACCCAATAATATACTATGTTATCACATTTAACCTTGGTGTATGTTTTCTAAAGAAAAATTAAAACGCTTCAAAATAGCACAAGAAAATAAACAGTGGTAGATCTAGGTGGGGTCGTTTGGGGGGTAAACGACCTACCCTCGCCTGTGTCCAGATGCATATGTAGGGAGGGAGTTCTTAGCCACCGGTGATTCTGCCATTGATTGCAACCCCTCTCCCCCCAAGACAAGGTTTTGCAAATAAAGGAGGTGCTACGCATGTGACGGGTTGAAGAAGACAACCCCTCATACATAATTTTAATTTTACAAATTTGCCCCGGCTGAAATGGTGGTTTAAATCTTTTTTAAATAATTAAATATTAAAATATTATCATTTCAACATTCAGACAATGAAATAAAAAAAAGTGAATGGTCACAGTGTTATAACTATATACATGAAGAAAAAGAAGAGAGAACTAGAATAGAGGAGGAGGGAGGTGCTGAGCAGCAGAGACGCTGATCCACTAGCGACTTCAACGACCAATGATTTACCACCAATTGCCCACCTACCCCCTCTCATTCTGATCATGGGTCTGCCACTATAAATAAATGTCATAAAAATTGTAAAAGCATGCAAGTAATGCTTCATTTCGATAATGTCATACAAGCATATATAGCCTACCTGATTTGTCATCGTTGTGATGATGCCGGTAGGAAGGGTGAAAAAGAGGGCAAGACCACAAGCTAGCAAAACACCCCACCATGGTAATTCGAGTTAATCATTATAGTACTCGCATACAAATATAGTGGCTACTATGTTCAAGAGAAGGATACATAAGAAGCACAGTACAGGGACTTGCTTATATTTTCTCATGATTTTTGTATGCACATCCATTTTCTTCTCTTGGAAAGCAGACTTGCTTAGCTGCCATATATCTCTGCATTATTTGAAATAATTGGAAAATACTAAGGCATAGCAAGATGTAGTTATGCCAACAATTGTGGATATAAAAATACTAAAATAAATCGTATGTTGATAGTATTGAAAATAAATTTTGAATATGTAATTTATAGAAAAAGTTTTGAAAATGTAATCATCATACCTTGAGTTGAAAAACATAATTTTATTGTGCAATGTAAAAACTGAGCTTTTTTTTTTTCATGTAGTATGTGAATTTGCTGTCATATAAATAAATGTATCTTGAGATCTCCATGTGCTCGATTCAATTTAACTAAGCTCTACTCATAATCTAGTTATTGTCAGCTATAAAAATATTTTTTCCTCCGCCCTGACTGGCTAGAGGCAAAAATATCTAAAATTTTTAGAGCTGCTAAACTTTACTTTATCTCATGTCATTTAAGTTTACCATTATTTTCTTCTCTCCTGCTACTTTGATTTTTTTTTAACATTAATAAAAATATTATTTTTCTAGACTCAGATAGCCATATATGTGTTAATAAACTGACAAGATCGATTGGTCAGTCTTGCACCAAATTGGGCAAGTCAAGCTTTTGAAAAATTTGATATTTTTCAAACTCACATCTACACAAGATATTTAGTGTTTGTAAAATCTATATATGCATTATTCTAAGCAGAATGTTGCTTACCACTAAAAAATTCTCCAAAAATCAATTACTTGTTATGATTGCATTTGAATGCCAACAAATATGGTGGGTTTGTTGGTCCTTTGGATTAGAATTGCTCCGTTGGCTTGTACTTAGTGATTAAATAAATCTGGGTTGTGTTTAAGTTAGAAGCTTTTTTAATCTTCCAGTTTTCAAGGATACTGCTATGCTTATCCTGAGGTTGTGGATTTTTGCTATTGTTTATATTGCTTTGGTTCTTTTTCCCTGTTGCTTTGATACCCTTTTGTCCAAACAACTTGGTTTTACTTGATTATTTATTCTCTGTTATGTGTAATTTTGCAAATTTACAGTTAAAATTCTATATTTTGTGTCTGCAATAGAGCTTCAAAAAATAGCGTTTCTATTTCTTGAACTTCCAATTGATCAATGAATAACCTAAAAACACGTGTTGGACTAAAGTAACTTTATTATTTTAGACATATGTTTAGTTGTGACTCAGCTTAATCTAGATGTGGTCCCTAGAACCTAATAAAAATTCTTCCTAATGATGTCACATTTAATTGCTAAATTCTTAACATATTTTCGACTGAGAATATGCAAACGTGTGTTTTAGCTCATGAAAATCGTATCTGATGACTCATGAATCATTAGGCATCCTTGCTTCTACTTAGTGTTGGCTCAATCCTGATTTGAGTTTGTGTATATAAATATAAATATATATCCATGGGAGAAGGGAGAATTGAGCTAGCAGTGTTTCAAATGAATTTTTAGTTATTTCCAAGTTTGTTTTTCACTCTTAGGTTGATTGGTTGTGTTAGCTGCGTGTTTAGTAACCTATCCGAGAAAAGAACTAAAATATGGGATTTATTTACTGAAATCATTGCATGCAGTTAACCAACAATGATGTGGTCTGAGTGTGTTGTTTGATTATGTTCTCTTTTGTGTGGTTGAATTTTTGAAATTATTGCATGCGGTTAACCAACAATCTGAGGTGCTATTTCAAATGTTGAATTCTCTTTAAATTTTCAAGGGGGTAATTTGAGATAATGAGAAAGAAACTGCATTTTTGTTGAATTATACAGAAATAAAGAAGTGCCAAATGTAAATTTTGTTTGAGCTTTTGACTGTCTTTTCTTGAATTATGATATTAGTTAGTGATTTGGTGTCTGATTTTGTTGATTTTATAGAATATTTTCTATTTTAGGGAGCTGGGTAAGATTGTTTAGAAAACGTTAAAAAGTTTTTAGCCATTATGGATGAATTGGGAATCCCTCGATTTGAAATATAAGACCTAGAGAAGGCACTCAATACTTAAACGATTTCTTCTTCTTCTATTATGCCTACGTTTGGTAGGCCATAAAAGGAATATAATGTAATGTAATCAAATACATTTTTAGTTTAGCGTTTACAATAGAAATGCATATAATAAACATTCCATTGCATTTCGGGCTATGAAAAGAACCTTAAATGTTAAAAAGATTTATAAATATACACTATTCTTTCCATACAAGTTCTGCACTTCTACAATTTTAAAGTAGAAAAAACTATCAACTACAGCTAGTTTAATTATTTATGTAAGCATAAAAAAAATTGTAATGCGGAAATCCTAGATCATGCTTGTCTAGAATTGATTGATTAGAAACGATAATTTATTTGCATACCTTGATCCATTGCTTAATCTGTGATGAAGAGATTATTTCCCCTCCTTTTTTTTTAATATTCTCTGATGGTGGAGAATTGTTATTTTATAATAACAATGGCAGTTAGTTACCAAAATGGCAGGGAGTTAATTCTCTTAAAAAACTACCTTCTTTTAACCGTTAATCATAAAGTGAGGGGAAAAGGTACCATTATGACCCAACTAACTCTAATGCCCTTTCATGACCCAACTACCATCAAATTGGGTCTTCCATTACATTAGAATTAGACTTATTATTTATAACATGTGCCATATTAAAGTAGATTAATTAAAATTAATCTAACAATCTCCCACTTGGCACATGTGTAAAACATATGATGAATCACTGGATGTTTATAATGGATTCATCAGACTATCCTTAAGTAGAATTAAAACGATCGGATTATGGCGGTCACAAATCAATAATTGACAAGATTCTTTCCATTTATTACAGAACCATTCAATCTACGTTAACTTTAATTGAGAAATATGAAAATTTCGACAGTATTGTTATCACACTAAACTTTAATCGTATACATTCATAATGTGGATAACAATAGGCAAAAACACGACTTTAATTGAATTCTAAAGTGTCATAACAATACGAGCAAACAACCATAATGTATATATATACAAGTCTGAAAATCATGCTAACAAGGACTTATCTATAATGCCCATCCTTTCAACATGGCCAATAAAAGTCTTGGGCTGTAAGCCTTTAGTTAACGAATCTGTTATCATCATATCAGTACCAATATGCTCAATTGACACTTTACGTTTTTGCACTTCTTCTTTCACAGATAGGTATTTCAAATCCATGTGCTTTGCACCTTTAGAATACCTATCATTCTTAGAGAAGAAAACAGCTGCGGAATTATCACAGTAAATTCTTAACGGTCTATCAATATTATCGACGATGCTTAGACCTGAGACAAAATTTCGCAACCAGAATCCATGAACAGTGGCCTCAAAGCATGCTACAAATTCAGCCTCCATAGTGGAAGTAGCAATGACAGACTGCTTTCCACTTTTCCATGAAACTGCTCCTCCAGCTAAAAGGAACATATAACCAAATGTAGACTTTCTCGAATCTACGCAACCAGCATAGTCTGAATCTGAGTATCCCACCACCTCAAGATGGTCTGACCTTCTATACGTGAGCATATAATCCTTAGTGCCTTGTAAATACCTAAGTACTTTCTTTGCAGCTTTCCAATGATCCATTCCAGGATTACTTTGATATCGCCCTAACATTCCAACAGCGAAACTGATATCCAGTCGAGTACATGTTTGAGCATACATTAGACTCCCAACTATTGAAGCGTAGGGAATAGACTCCATTTCCTTACGTTCCAAATCATTCTTAGGGCATTGCATCCCGCTGAACTTATCTCCTTTCTGAATTGGAACTATACTTGCGGAGCACTTTTCCATCTTAAATCTCTCTAATACTTTGTCAATGTAAGCCTTTTGAGATAACCCTAACAATCATTGTGATCTATCACGGAATATTTCTATTCCTATCACATAGGATGCCTTACCCATATCTTTCATTTCAAAGTTCTTAGAGAGAAAAGCCTTAACATCATGCAACAGTCCAACATCATTTGCAGCAAGAAGAATATCGTCAACATATAGGACTAACATAATAAACTTGCTCCCACTAACCTTCATATAGATACACCAATCAATGGTGTTTTCTACAAAACCATATGACAGAATAGTATCATTGAACTTGAGATACCACTGTCGGGAAGCTTGTTTCAATCCATATATTGACTTCTTTAAGTTACACACTAAGTTTTCCTTTCCCGTGGCCAAGAAACCTTCCGATTGATTCATATAAACTTCCTCTTCTAAGTCACCATTAAGAAAGGCGGTCTTTACATCCATTTGGTGAAGCTCTAGATCATAATGAGCCACCAGAGCCATAATAATTCTCAAAGAGTCCTTTTTTGAAACTGGAGAAAAGGTCTCTTTGTAGTCAATGCCATCCTTTTGAGTGTAACCTTTGGCTACAAGTCTGGCCTTATACCTTTCTATGTTGCCCTTTGAGTCTCGTTTGGTCTTGAAGACCCATTTACAACCGACTTGCTTTGAACCTTCACAATTAAGTCCCAAACTTGATTATCATCCATTGATTGCAACTCTTCTTTCATAGCATTAAACCACTTTTCAGAATTACTACATTCCATGGCTTGCTAGAATGAGATTGGATCTTTATCAATGCTCAATTCACATTCATGTTCAAGAGAGTAAACCATAAAATCATTCGAAATAGCTGGTCTTCTTTGCCTTACTGACCTACGTAATGCTATTTCTTGTGGAATCTCTTGTTCATTTGCAACTTGATCATTGTTAGCTGGTTCATCATTAACATATTCGTCTTGTGGGTTTGGAATGTTATTTTGTTGTTCAGTCATGTTGTTTGAACGTGATACAACAAGTGGAACAACAACCGAAGGAGAGACAATACTTGTAGAGGATTCCAACTGAATAGGATCTCCAACTTGAGTCTCTTTAACATCCACCTTACGTGGTTCACCACTTCCACTAGATTGACCATTCTCAATGAACCTAGCATTACCAGACTCAACTATTCTCGTACTATGGTTAGGACAGTAAAACCTGAACCCTTTTGACTTTTCTGGATAGCCGATGAAATAACCACTAATGGTTCTTGCATCAAGCTTCTTCTCTTGTGGATTATAAATCCTTACTTCTGTCGGGAAACCCCAAACATGAAGATGCCTTAAACTAGGTTTCCTTCCTGTCCACAATTCATAAGGTGTCTTAGGAACTGCCTTACTATGAACTCTATTAAGCGGATAAACAGCAGTCTTTAATGCATGCATCCACAAGGACAAAGGAACAGTACTATAACTTAACATACTGCTAACCATTTCCATAAGAGTACGGTTATGCCTTTCAGCTATACCATTCTTTTGAGGTGTACTAGGCATTGTGTATTGTGCACATATGCCATGACTTTCAAGGAACTTTGCAAATGGACCTGGACATTGTCCATTTTCATCATATTTACCATAAAATTCACCACCTCTATCAGATCTCACAATTTTCACCTTTTTATTTAACTGCCTTTCCACCTCATTAATGAACACCTCTAGGACGTCCACTGATTGAGATTTTTCATGCAGTAAATATATATAACTATATCGTGAGAAATCATCAATAAAGGTGATAAAATATCTTTCATTTCCCCATGATGGAACATCAAAAGGACCACATATATCAGTGTGTATAAGTTCAAGAAGTTCACTGCTTCTCATGAATGGGTTCTTTGATATGTGTTTAGTTTGCTTACCTGCAATGCAATCTATACACACGTCCCAGTCAGCAAAATCCAATTTAGGTAAGATTTCACTTTTCATTAACCTCAACACCCTTTCTTTGGATATGTGACCTAATCTTTGATGCCACAGAAAAGCAGAATATTCATTATGTGCACTACGTTTGTTACCTATACTATGTTCAACATGAAACAGGGATTCAATAAAGTCATTATCAAGATTAAAACGATACAAATTGTCAATAAGAGTACCAGAACCATAATAGTACTTAAGTTTATACAATGAAAACACACCATTACCAATCTTGAAACTAAAACCTACATCATCCAACTTTCCAACAGAAACTAAATTACGAGCACATTCAGGAACATAAAGACACTTTCAAGATCCAGATGACATCCAGTCTCCAAGATCAATCTGTAAGTCCCAATTCCTTCTATCCGTGCCTTCATTCTATTTCCCATATACAAGAACTTTTCAGTTCTGTTTATGGGCTTGATTGAAAGGAATCCCTGTACAACATATGATACATGAGTAGTTGCACCAAAATCTAACCACCAGGTATTATTAGGCACTTTAATAAGATTTGATTCAAAGTATACAGAAACATAATACATACCTTTCTTTTCAAACCAAATCTTCCTTTTTGGACAATCATTCTTGAAGTGGCCAGTCTTCCTACAGAAATGGCACTTCAATTCCTTATGGATTTGGCCCTCATTAACCTTCATTGGGGTCTTGTCCCTTTTCTTGCCTTTCTTCCCTGGCTTACTCTTGCTGCTACTAGCTTCATTATGAAATGTGAGATGAACAGAGTGATCCTTTAACTTCTTTAATCTCCCTTCCTCTTGAACCAACATGGCCTTAATTTCCTGAAAGTTCCATTTTTCTTTAAGGGCGTTGTAATTCACCTGGAACTGTCCAAACTCAACAGGAAGTGAGTTGATGATAAACTGAACCAAGAAAGACTCACTCACATCCATACTCATCGATTTCAGTTTAGCTGCCAAGTTTTGCATACTAGTCACATGATCATGAATGGGTTGCGACCAATCAAATTTCTTGGTCGTCAGCTCACTCATTAGAGTCCCTACAATGGACTTGTCAGCTATGTCCGATTGAGAGTATTCCTTAATTCTCAACATGAACTCCTTTGCATTGTCCGTCTTAGGCATGGATGGCTTAACATTTTCAGCCATAGACATCCTCATTAAGTTCAAACTCAGCCTATTAGACCGCTGCCAAGCCTCATAAAGAGATTTTGCAGCTTCCGTACTGGTCTCAGTAATGGCTTCGGGTTGTTCAGAAACTATTGCATAGTCAAAGTCTAAAACCCCTAACTGATAATGGATTTGCTCGGACCACTCAGCATAGTTCAGTCCATTGAACTTAATCAACCCATTACCCATAGCGAACACATTATAAGAAGCTGCAAACACCATACATATACTCACACATTAATGCTTTGAGAAAATTTAAATGGATTCAAACTAATTCTAAATTTAATCATGCATTTAAGTTCTCCTTTGGGCGATACTTAAACACATAGCTTTAGTCTTTAATGATGCCAGAAGAAAATTTACTTTAACAGACTTTCTATAATACTATAGTAAATGTGGATGTTATCTTTGGATATACATTCATATTTACTAAGAGGGTATTTCTCAAAACTGGAACTTTTCAGCTTATTGTGAATAAGTGATTTTCAGATTAAAAATAAACAGTTAAACGTTTCTGTAAACTAGTTAATAATCAACTGATAATCAGTTTATAATCAGTTAAGTGTTTCTGTAAAATCAGCTTATAATCAGTTTTTAATTACAGATTCTGTAAAATGACCAAACTGTCCCTGAGTTTATTTATTGTATAAAAATGATTTTTTAAATGTCAATTCAAAATTTATTTTGCAATTATAATAATAATAATAATAATAATAATAATAATAATAATAATAATAATAATAATAAAATTTATTTAATAATAATAATAATATTGATGTTATCAATAAATTATACAAATAAAAAACTACCATGTAAATATTACCAAATTAATTAGAATCCTAAAAATATTAATTAGAATCCTAAAAATAAAAGAATTTTGATGGAAACTAAAGTGTATAGGGTGGGCAAATTTGGAATATTGAAGATTAGGTAGGGATAGTATGGTCTTTTACTTGGTCAAAACTGCTTAAAAAATAAGTGCTTAAAAAAAAGTAGCAAAACCCAACTTTTAAAAAACTGAATAAAATCAGATTATAATCTACTATTTAAGTTTTCAGAAACACTTAAATAAACAACTTATAATATAAAAACTGCTTATAATCAGTTTTGACCAGCTTTTAAGTTTTGAGAAACACCCTCTAAGTATAAATGAAAATCCCTTTAATGTCATTAATTATAAGTAATGGTCTACCTTTGGGTAACCTCTTAACGTTATAATTACTAAACTCAATTGCTCAAATATTTGATCTTTCACGTCATTTTTCGCATCGCACAAAATTGAACAGTTGAAAATACATAACTAAATATTTCAATAAAATCCAAGCATGGCCACTTTGGTGACTAACAAGCTTTCCATACATTAAACATTTAATTTATGTAAACCGTATAAGATTAATTAAAATCTCAAATTCTATCAATATCATTTATATAATAAATTGGACACTAACAATTTCATAGAACAAAACATAAATAATCATAAATTTATTTTTTTAAAATAAAGTATATTCCTAAACAAGTGTCAAATTGTTACTGATATTTTTTTATCCAAAATAAACTCCATTCATTTTGCCAAATTGCAACATAACCATAAGCCATAATATAAGAATTAATATAATATAAAATTGCAATAACCATTCCACAATAGAATACGAATATAAACTATAATTGGTAATATCTATCATAATGACTTTTCGTCATCTAGCAAATTTCAGGAAAGAATAAAGTTGCAAATAAAAGACAATGGACCTCTTAACAAAACATATTATAATTAAATGTTATCGAAAGGTTAATAGCCAAATTAATGGTCTGACTTTTCAACCTTGCTATCAACATATAAAGCCAAAACCTTTTGTAAATCCAAATTCAAAATCACTTTATGGTCAAGAAAAACAACGTGATTTGAGATTAAACATTCAAAAAGAATCACATGATACAATGATTATAATGATTATTATTATTCTTTATTCACATGTATCATATCTTCACCATATCGCAACTGTCTAGTTTCTCAAACATTTACGGAAACACAAACAACAACATTCGAATTTCATTTAAATAAAAGTTCATGCGAATTAGTTGAAAACTTCACATATACTAATTTCCTAAGCCTTTCGAAAATACAAAGCAAAGACAATGAAACCTTTAACCAATCACAAAACGTAGATCACAGTTTCATTAAATTGTCTAATTTGATTTCATCCATACCAAATTAATAATTAATTCTAGAAATCAAATTAATTACTATAATTCAATCAAATAATTCTAGAACAACCAGTCTCTGATACCAATTGTAAGCATAAAAAAAATTGTAATGCGGAAATCCTAGATCATGCTTGTCTAGAATTGATTGATTAGAAACGATAATTTATTTGCATATCTTGATCCATTGCTTAATCTGTGATGAAGAGATTATTTCCCCTCTTTTTTTTTTTAATATTCTCTGATGGTGGAGAATTGTTATTTTATAATAACAATGGCAGTTAGTTACCAAAATGGCAGGGAGTTAATTCTCTTAAAAAAACTACATTCTTTTAACCGTTAATCATAAAGTGAGGGAAAAGGGTACCATTATGACCCAACTAACTCTAAAGCCCTTTCATGACCCAACTAACTCTAAAGCCCTTTCATAACCCATTATAATGGAAGACCCAACTACCATCAAATTGGGTCTTCCATTATATTAGAATTAGGCTTATTATTTATAACATGTGCCATATTAAAGTAGATTAATTAAAATTAATCTAACAATTTAAGTCTCTCTTTGTGCATTGTGAACTTCGACAGAATTAGAATCTTTAGTTAGATCTGATGCACATTCATTTTTGCATGCTTGCTATTAGGTAGGAGGCTTACTAATTTTTTTTTTTTAAAAAATTTCAGGATACCTTAATAATTTAAGGTCTGAGACTTGAGATTCTCTTATGGGGAATGAAGAGAAGCTCATATTTATTTTTCTAGTTTTTGTTTTTTTCTTTTCTTTTGAAATTGATTTTTGTTTTGGATTTTGATTTTTGATTTTCAGAGCATAGTATTGTTTTGAAATTATCTTATCTAGATGGTATTGATTTGATGTTTACTATTTTTATTTGTAATCCCTTATGTTTTTCAAGAAATGTTTTTAGTAATATAACATTTTACTGAATATAACATTTTATTTTATAATGTTTTTAGTAATAATTACATAGAAATAATATAGTAGTGCATTTAACAGCTCTTATTATATAAAATTATCATTTTCCGTGACATTCATAATTGCCTCAACAATATTAGTAGCGGCGGTTATGTGTGCATCTATATATCCACCGCTGCATATTAATTTTTAATTTAAATATATTTATTTTCTGCTTGGTTGCTGAAAAAATGATTGATAAAAAGAGAGAGAAATTATAGACCCATGGCTTTTTGTGTTGTTTTGGGTTCGTTAACAAAAGGTCATAGTTTTAGTTTTACTCGTTAGCACAAGCAATAGCAGATATCAACACAAGTGACATCAACGATACTAAATTTTAATAGTTTCCCATTTCAAAATACAAACTTTAACACATTTGAAATTTTCTTCCTTCTGACACACCAAAATTCGAAGTCATGGCTCTCTCTTTTTTATTTTGAGTAAATTTCCTTTTTGATTTAAATTTCATTGTCCTTATGTTTGTTTGACTCAAATTAGAAAAATTGAATGGATCAGTTTTAGTTCGTTAATTTCTAAGTTCACCAAATACATCACTATTAGAATCAGCTCGGATTGTCTATGACTGGATATTTGCGTTGACATTGTCATCATCCTCAATTTCATCTTCCTCTTCTATAATGCCTTCATTATAATCCTCTCTATATGTGAAAGGTTATCGGTACCTTAGGTTTTAAATGATCAGGTTGTCTATCAGCACTTTGAGTTAGGTTTTGAACAATTAGGTTGTGCATGTATGTGCCCTTTTGTCCATTTGATTGGCAGTGAACTCTTTCACCTTTTATGTGTTTTATTGCTTTGTAATTAGGGGCAAATGCATGATTTGCATATTAAGGGAGCAAAAATCTTACATCGATCATATACAAATTTTAATAAATTTTAACAATAAAAATTCTTTCTAATTTTATTAAAAATTTCAATTAATAAGATAGAATATATGATATTTTTAAAAAAACAAATTCTAAATCATTATTTTGATCATTATTTTCTTAGTAAAAATTTTAAAGTTTATATCGTGATTAAAAAAATTTCAATCAACTACTTGCAAAATTGATTCAAAATTCTACTTAAATAATTAATTATTGTGTTTAGATATTTATAATCCAAACAAAATTCTTTAAATATTACAATTAATGAAGAAATTAATAATTGAGTTTTGATGCTAGGTTTAATATTCAATTTAGCTATGTGATATATCTATCGCAAAATATTATTAGTGACAAAAATATCGACACTTTGAAATCATCTCTAATGATTCATTATCGACGCTATTGTGTTTTTCTATCTCATGTAAATTTTATACAGTTTCGTAACTTGTATGTAAATTTTATTTCAAAAAATTATATAATATGAAATTACATAATATTTATTAAAAATAATATACTGACCATTGAAAATTATATATTATTTGATATTTTGTAATTTTTAGTATTATATAATTTTGTATAAAAATCATGTAATTTTTTTTTTTACTTTTATGTTTAGTTCAAAATTTTATATAACGTTAAATTACTTAATACTCACTTAAAATCACATATTGACTATTAAAATTTTTATAATCATAGATATTCTATAATTTTAAGTATTATGTGATTTCTCCCAAAAATTCTATAATTTTCTTTTTTACTTTTATATAATTTTTAAATATAATATGAAATTACATAATAATCTATAAAATCACATATCTATCGGTCAAAATTACATAATCTTTATTATTCTATAATTTTAAGTATCATGTAATTTTCTCCAAAAATTCTATAATTTTTTCTTACTATTGTGTAGTTTTTATTTCAAAAAGTTAAATAATAATCTCTCAAAATTACATACAAGTCGGTCAAAACTACATAAATTTTGATATTCTATAGTTTTTAGTTTTATGTGATTTTCTTATAAAATTATGTAGTTTTAAATTAAATTTAGATAGTTTTTTGCTTCAAAAAATTATATAATTTAAAGTTATATAATCGTATCTCAAAATCACATACAAGTCGGTCAAAACTATATAATTCTTAATATTTTATAATTTTTATTTTTAATGTGATTTTTTTTAAAATTATATAATTTTTAATTACATTTATGTAGTTTTTGTTTAAAAAAGTTACATAATTGAAAGTTATATAATAGTCTCTTAAAATCACAGTCGATCAAAACTACATAATTCTTGATATTATGTGATTTTTATTTTTATGTGATTTTCTTTAAAAATTATATAGTTTTTAATTATATTTATGTGGCTTTTTTTTCTTCAAAAAGTTAAATAATAGTCCCTCAAAATTACATATAAATCGGTCAAAAATATATAATTCTTGATATTATATAGTTTTTACGTATTTTTTTTTAAAATTATATAGTTTTTAATCACGTTTATATAGTTTTTTCTTCAAAAAATTACATAATTGAAAGTTATATAATAGTCTATCAAAATAATATACAAGTCGGTCAAACTACATAATTCTTGATATTCTGTAGTTTTTTTATGTGATTTTCTTTCAAAATAATATAGTTTTTAATTAAATTTATGTAGTTTTTATTTCAAAAAGTTACATAATTTAAAGTTACATAATCGTATCTCAAAACCACATACATGTCGATGAAAACTGCATAATTTTTTATATTATATGGTTTTTATTTTTATGTAATTTTCTTTCAAAATTATGTAGTTTCTAATTAAATTTATGTAATTTTTTTTTTCAAAATTTGCATAATTCAAAATTACATAATCGTATCTCAAAACCACATGAAGTTGGTCAAAACTGTATAATTTTTTATATTATATAATTTTTATTTTTATGTGATTTTCTTTTAAAATTATGTAGTTTTTAATTACATTTATGTATTTTTTGCTTCAAAAAGTTACACAATTATAGTTACGTAATGTCTCTCAAAGCCACATATAGGTCGATCAAAACTACATAATTCTTGATATTCTGTATTTTTTAATTTTATGTCAATTTCTTAGAAAATTATATTGTGTTTCCTTATATTTATATTTTTGTTTTAAAAAGTTATATAATCGAAAGTTACACAATAGTACATCAAAACCATATACATATCGATCAAAATTACATAAATATTCATATTTTATAGTTTTGAAAATGACATATTGACTAGTATAATTTACATAATTCTTTATCTCATGTAATTTTTTTAATTTTCTAATAAAATTACATGTTTATGTGCTTTAAATTATATAATCATAGATAATATGTAACTTCTATTTTTACAATAATTTTTTTTTCTTACTACCAAATTTTTAGTATAAAATTTACTAAATTTCCACTAAGATATGATAATGCTAATATTCATTATTCATTGCATAAAGTTAGACGTTAACAAAATAAAACAAATATGACATATTTAACTATTAACTACATTTATTTTTCTTCAACTAAAATACTATGAATAATCCTAATATGTTTAAAATGCATTCTTTTCAACCAAAAACAAACAATACATTATTTTATAAACTTAATTTTAACTAAATTTATATAAAATTTTAAATATAAATACCTCAATACTTAATGAATTCTTCCTTCTTTTTTCATGGTTAAAAACAGTTACTTCATCCCTCAAAAAAAAAAATTATCGAAACTCCCTCATAATTTTTTTTTCTTCAAATATATTAATTAAGTTGTTGCCTATTTAAGTTACTCGAGGCTTATTTAAATTTTAAATCACTTAAGATACAATATTATAATTATTGCTACTCATTTTAGTTGTCCTTAAAATTTTTTCAATGGCATAATTATTATAAAGTACTTCTCATTTAATTATAGACATTAACTCACGGATACTTTAGACTTTTAACAAGTATCAAATCATGTATATATATTCTTATAATAAAAAATTTAAAAACAATGACTATCATTTATTATACAAATCTAAAAGTTTAAATTTCAAAATAAAAAAATACTATAAAATTTATCATGTTTTTAAAAAGTGCACTGTAGCACTAAGTGCACGTGTTTCACCAAACATACACAAATGCAGGAAAAAAAATTTCGACTCACCAAACTATCACAGTATAGTTTAGTGACTAAAACCATGGATATTATTTATATTTAGATATCGTATTTGAGTATAAGTTTTACTCTTCATATGTGTAATTAATAAAAAAAAGAAAAAAGAAAAACTTGGCCCACCATTAATATGATACTAAGGTTGTTTTCCCGCCTGGATCCTGTTAAAGTTCCCTTCTTTGTTTCCCTGAGTTATATATAATCTTCAATCTTCGTCATAATAATTAAAAATTAATAATAAAAAAAAACCTAGTTTGCCATTATTCAAATTTTCTCTGGAATCGCTCTCCTCTGATACTCTTCTTTCTCTAATCTCTTTGGCTTTTCTGGTATGTTTTGTACTCTTTATCTGCCACCTATGGCAGAGAAATTTGGCTAAATACAGTAATCAGCATTGCTCACTAACTTAATAGTGAAAAATCGCTTTTGAATTCTAAGAAACGGGTTTTTTCTTTTCAAATTTTGGGTTATAATCCAATTTTGACTAGCAAAATCCATTTAATTGAATTACGTTGTTAATCACTAGTAATTAAGAAAATAAAAGATTTCACTTTTTACTATATTAATAAAAGACATCACTTTTTACTATATTTTGTTGTCTTGAAGTGGCGGAATTGGATTTTTGTGATTTTCTCGTTTTTGGGCTTTTACGATTTGAACCGTTAACCTTCTGTATGCACTCCATCACTGGGCTTTTGGCAATGGCAGTCACTACTCACTAGTAGGCTAATAGCCATTGTCTTTTATTATGTTTTTCATATATATTTTTTTTCTTTTGGGTTTATTTACCTGTTTTTGTACAGATGGGTAGTCTGCGCCAAGGTGACAAGGGTTCCAATCAAAATTCTTGCAAGCAAGAAACTCAAAATGAAGTTCTTGATGTCGGCATGACTACTAAGAACACTGCAGAGGAAGTTGAGAAGTTAAAATCAAAAGAACATGGTCTGGAACGAAGGGTTAGTCCAAGACTTCAGAGCATACCCCAAAATAAAAGACCATATTATGGTATTGATTTGAGGAAGCATATAGTTACTCCTAATGATGAAAATAATTATAGAAAAAGGGAATTGAATTCTCATAAAGATAATGCTGGCAAGAAAAAAGCTAAAATTGAATACCCAATTCAAGAATGCCAAGCTAATATGGCTAGAGAAGGTGTAGAAGATAGTAATAGAATTGGTTCTGAACCCATTGAGCATGATGATACAAAAATTGGTGATCTAGAGGGTGATGATTCAGAAATTGTGGAGTTAGAGGATGATGCTTATCTGAAATGGACAGACTATAAGGGTTTTCTGGCTAATAGTACGCGTCAAAAGGCTAATGAAAAGGTGGAAGAGACAATAAAGATCTTTAATAACTATTGCCATCATTTTGCCCAGGTGATCACTTTTATTAGGTTCTTTTATGAAAGTGAATTAAAAATGAAGTTTGAATATATTTCTGAAAGTGTTTGTTTTACTAATCCTGACAAATAATGGGAGATATGCTTCATTCTTTCTCTGTTTCTATCTATGGCTTATTTTATTTAATTTTTTTATCCCCTTTTCAGCTAAATAATGTCATGAATTCAAATTACACATATATGCAGCCTGTGGCTTAACTTTCCATGCATGCTCCACCTTTCCATGTTTTCAATTATGTCTTTTTTTATGTGAATTAGTCTAACTGGGGCAAAAATGAAAAGAAATCTTTTCTTATTTGGCTGTAAATATCTTTTTCATTATGTGTTCTAAGTCCCCTTTCTCATTTGTTCATTTATACTTCATAGTTAAACTTGAGGATTTAGAAAGATGCTTCTTCTAGTTTTTTTTTTTTGGCTCCATTTCAGTGTTCTTTCTTGTGAATTTGAGGGTAGTGAGTTACTTTTTAAGGTGGTTCTGGTTACTTTTAAATTTATTTTGTATCTAGTTACTTTTGAATTTATTTTATATCCATATAATTCCTGGCTTAGTTTCTAATTTTTTATAAATCTGTTAAAGTTTATTTCATGTTCCGAATTATAAGGACAGAAACTTAAACGTGGACAAGAAGCATAACAAGCGGCAGTTGCTTTGATTAAGAAAGAAGAAAACACTATTATATTTAAATGAATATAAACATCATTATGGTTAATTTGAATTGAAATATTAGCATAACTGTAGTTATTGCCATTAGTCCTGTTCTGAATTAAATCAGCAATGCTCCATGTATTTTATCTACCTGAACATTCTTTTTATGAAAAATCCTGCACCATATTTAATGCAGTTGATTTTAGTGTCAATATTTTGTCGTAATTTCCAAAATATGATGTTATATCCTTGGTCCTTTAAGGCTTGTTTATTTGTTATACTGAGATTATTTACTAAGGTACGTATTTCATTGCGCTATGATCTGAATCTTCTTCGGACAAATATATGCTAAGAAAAAATCTATATTTTGCTATTTTCTCAAATTGATAAGACTAATGTAGTTAATATTTGCACTCAATGTTAAATAAATGCTTTTACCAGGAACAGGATAAGAGATGCCAGAAGCCAAATGATAAGCAAATTGGTAATGGCACAAGTAAAGTAAGGTTCTTGACCTTTTTCTTTTCTTCTCACAAACCCCACTCATTCCCCTTTATTGCTTTGCTGGTTTCTTTTCTCTCTCTTCTTTTTTTCTCAAAAATATTTCTTTTTTGTCTACATTTAATTGTGGAAGCATGGTTTTATCTAATCCAGCAGTTTGGTCAACATGCATCTTTCAGTTTCTTATATTCCTTGGCCACTTCCTTGACATTTAGATCGTCTTTCCTGGCCATTTTTCTACCTAGAACAATCATGGAGCAACAATATTATCTAGCTATTTTGTATCATATTTTCAGTATTGATCATTGTGATTGTCATTTAAGTTAATATTGTGAAAGTTTTGCAGCATGGAAATTCAGTTGCTGACACTAAGCGATCTATCAGGCGACCTGATCTTAAGGCAACTACTGAGGCAAGTTGATAGATCCTGCTGCCTTGATCAATCTGGATATTCAGGCCTGGTTCATATTTTCTGCTTTTTATGTTTCTTTCAGCACAATAATGACGAACAACAATGTCAAACTGAGATTCATTGGCAAACCCAAATTTTATAAAATCTTAAGTAAAATCACATTGTATGATTTGGCAAAATATAAAAAGATATGGCTTCACATTTAATCTAACAAAAATATTGATTATTCCCAATTGGAAAGGCACCTGTCTTGAAAGGAAGCGATGTGGGTTCTTCTAGCCATGATCTGTTCTCCATTACATATATTATCAAATAGATGAAACAAACACTGAAATATATTTGTGTTCATAAGTTAATGAAAATTCTTTGATTTCATATTACCATATTTTATATATATGAAGATATTTTCTTTTTAATTTTTGTAAGTACCTTTAGTGTTGCTTCATGTTCATGGTTCTCAACTATAAAGTTATGCTTTGGTTTCTGTAATTTATGAGATTGTTACTTCCTTATTTATCTTGAAAATGGTGTCGTTTCTATGACTTGTACCAGCTATAAACATAACTGGGAAATTCAAAATTAGTTAAATCTTCAATACTAGTAAGTTGTTCACTCATCAATAACAACTGTGGAGGTAAAAAGACAACTTATTGACATTTTGGCACATGATTATGTCAAATAAAAAATGCTGTTTATTTGGTAGCATTCGATACGCAATCCCACTAGTGCAATGCTTAGCTGCAGAAACTTATTTATTGTTGTTAAAATATTTTTGAAGCTAATAATTCTGATCCATTTTTATTTCTTTTATGCAATATGAGTCTGTAGAGCTATTCCGTTTCCCTGTTGTTCTAAAATCCCGTGATTTGTTTCTTTCCTCCATATAATTATTTTATTTTTCTGGCTGATTATGGCAGATGCAAAACAAAAAGGAAATCTTGTACCCTGAAAAGATAATTGGTCATTTGCCTGGTTGGTGAATAATGATTGTTAGGGTCTATAATTATGTTTCATTTCCATTTTGATATTTTGGACATTTATTTTCAAGAATTATGAGTCTAACTTTCTAGTTATGCAATTACATTTTGTTGCATTTATTTTTTTTTCTTGCAGATATGAAAGCATTTCTTATTATGCAGGTGTTGCTGTTGGATATAAATTTAACTCTCGATCTGAAATGGTAGCTCTTGGTTTTCATGGACATTGGTTGAATGGAATTGATTACATATCAAAATTTTCTGGAAAACTGGTAACATATGTTCTTTATTCTTTTTTTTCCTGGAAGATAAAATTATCTGTTTGTATGAATAGATGGCCCTTCACCTGTCAAGTTCTTGATGTATAAGAGCAAAGAGGTTAAGTTAGTGTGTGTCAATAATGAAGAATGCATGTTGGCATGGGATTACTTCTAAGTGCTGCTTTGAATTCAAGGCAGATAATTAATTTTCATTTGTGAAGTGGCCTTTCGAACTCTGTGTTGACATAGTGAAGATATGGCACTGATGGTAGTCATATAGGAACCTTTGTGTTCACAAAAAAAGCAGATCTATTACGGAAACTAAATAGTCAATTGATGCTGCATTATCTATCATTTTAACATTAATATATTAAATTAAAATTTTCAGCTTTTTTAATGTTTAAAACTGCATCTTGGAATGTTGCAGACTAAGCGCTATGGCTATACCTGCCCACTAGCTGTAGCAATTGTAATGTCTGGAGAATATGAAGATGATGTTGATTACTCAAACGAAGTTGTGTATACAGGCCAAGGTGGAAATAGCTTTGATGGTAAAGGGAATGAAATCAAAGATCAAGTTATGAATCGTGGTAATTTGGCTCTAAAGGTGTGATATGGATTTATGATTGTATCCTCTTGTAATAATGCTCTTTCCTATTCTCATTCTCTTCTGTGGGTATTATGTTGATATTTCATAAATGCAAAATGGAAATTTAAGGTTTTTCAATGTGAAATCTAATGACAAACATTATTCAATGAAAGCCCCTTGCGGTGGGATGATTATGAACTAAATGTTAGCTAGTCTTATCCTTGTGGATGTGCTTTACAATATTACAATTTACTCTCTTGAACTTGCACTAGAGAAAACTGAACTTTTTCACTGCCATGCTTCATTAAATTGTAACATTATTAATTTCTACTTGAAGTGGTTTATTTTGGAAATTCTGTTACTTGGAGTGAACAAGTAATACTACAATGTTTGTTTCTGGATCATTTAGTTTATTCATTTAAGGGAAAATGAAAGCAATTATGCATGTATGTATGCAGGTTTCCTCCCTGGAAATTCTAGAAACTTTGTTTTCAACGAAATAAACTATAATTTACCAATAGCCTCATCTCATGGTGGAAAATGCGAAATATGAATAAAGATATTAAGGGTTCATTTAGGTGGGCGTACATTTGAAATTAAGGTGGATTTAGATTTGTATTTCAAGGAAAATTTTTTAAAAAAATCAACATGATGTCAAATGCAAATGCTTTGTTATTTCAAATATTTATCCTTCCAAATGGACCCTAACTGAAAAATATTTCCTCGTAGAAAGCACCTTTCTTTCTAAACATACATTTGTCATTCATATAACCATTAGTGTTGGGAGTTCCTTCATCTTTCCATTCTCATTTGATGCAGGTAGACCTTTCTAAATCTACATTTGGTTTTACCAAATCTTGGAATTGATACAATTTGCTTTCTTTGTGGTTGGCTATTATGATTGTAATAGATGTCTTTTTCACCAACTTCTGTAATTCATTAAGTTGATATAGTTTGCTCCCTTCATAATTGGTTACTATGATTGGAATCCAACATTTTAATGTCAGCAATGTTCTGTAAGGCCATTCATCTTATGCTATGTTTTTGTGAATATACTTCATTTATATATTACATCAATTCTGAACAATTTTGCATAATGGAATGAGGATGGTGTGTGAAATTGCTTTATACCAATTTAAGAGTTGCTATCACACTAAATTTTGATTTTCATCTTCCTGCAGAATAACATGGAGCAATGTGTGCCTGTTAGATTCATCCGTGGACATAATTTGAAAGCTGGTTGTCGCAGCCATAAAGTATACACATACTGCGGCCTCTACAAGGTTGGCAATATACTTTCTTTTATTTCTCTTGTTTTTAAAGGAGTTTAATATCTTCTGGCATGTTAATGAATGCCCTTTCTCTCTTCTTATGTTGAAGATGCAGCACTGTCAGTGAGAAGGCAGATGGTCAATACGTTTTCTTCCTCTGTTCTCATTTGTAAATGGAGTTCTGTTTGAGACATGCATTGTCTTCTTTTAATATGTTCATTTTTAAGTATGGATTAAACATTTGATAAGCATAGAGATTATTTGAAGCAACACATTCATCTTTTTTATTGGTGAGTTATTACTTAAGTGATGTGCATACATGTATAATGTTGGTTGATTGTCAATAAATATATGACATCATCCTATGTATGATTCAACTGCTAATATGCTGTATCTAATGGGTCAAATTTTGCGAGTGCTTAAATAATAAGACAGTCTAACTCATGTTGCATTTAATTTTTCCTTTCATCTGCAGGTTGTGAATTATTGGGATGAGAAAGGTGTTTCTGGATCTACTGTTTTCAAGTATCATTTAAAGCGACTTCTGGGACAGCCCAAAGTGGACATAGATCAGGTGATAATTTCTTCTCTTCTTTTGCATTGTATGTGCATGTGCTTTCTACCCTCTGCAGAAGCTGTTTACCTTCTTTTTGCAAGTCATCATAATATCTTTTCCTGATGAACAAGAACAAGTTATAAAAAGTATTTATATATTTTATATGTTTTGCAAACTTTCTATTTTCTTTATCTGAAACACAGGGTTTTGTAACACTAAGTCTTTCCTTTGCTTAATTTCCTGTTTAACCGGTATATAGTTGTGTGTCAGAGATATGTACTAGTAGTTTGTTATGTCTGTGTGTTTTTGTAGAAAGATTTCTGGAGTCCATTTGTTCAACTTACATGCCAATTGTTTGAATTCAACCTATTTGTTGATTTTTTTTTAGGTTCATTATGGAGGAAGAAAAGTATCTAAAGTTTCTTCAAGATTACCTGGGTATGGAATCTGTAAAGCTTTCATGTAAATGAATAACATGGTATTTTTCTTGTGTGTTTCATAAACTGATTAAGGTATTATTTTCGAAGCTTGGTGATCGAGGACATCTCTTTTGGCGAAGAAGATATATGTATTCCTGTGACCAACATAATTGATTCTCCTCCAACTGCACCTGCAGGCAAGTTTTCTTTTCAACTTATTGTTATTAGGAGGAAATACATCTACTAGAGGAAGACTAGTCTTCCTCTCTTTTTTATATGGCTTATCTTAGAAATGTCATGATATATATTTTTTTAGCATATATTCGGTTATTGCCCTCAGAATTTTGAAAAATTTTAAACTAGTTTCTGGTGTATAATGTTGTACAAGGAAGGCTTTGTGGTTTTTTCCCTTTTTGGGAGAAGATATTTTTTCTTATTCGTGTGCTTTTGGCTAATTTTGTATGGTCATTTGGCTTTTCTTACTAGATTTATAGTGTGTAAGTAAATATGGAAAAAAATTTCATCACTATATCACTTCCACTCATATTTTGTAGTTTCAAGAGATTTTCTTTTGAAATCAGGCGCAAGGCTTTTTATTTTTTGTCAAGTTTGAGAGGTCTGAAAAGTTGCAAAGTTTCCATTTTAAAGTTAACTGTCATATAGTTACCATCTTTTAAGTTCACTGTTGTATATATTTTTGAAGTTGTAGCACAACAAGATATAGCCTAATGATAAGTGCATATCTCCAGAGCAATAGACTCACGCTTAGTTCTCACCCAATGTTCAAAAAGTTGCAGAAATTTAAATTTAGTATCTAAACTCTATTTAGTGTAGTTTAGAACAAGTTGGCAAAGTTTTCTTCAGAAACAATGAAGAGGGATATGCAAGATTAAGTTCCTTTAGTTTTCTTTTGAATGTGTCTACCTTTTAACTAGCAATATTTGACGGTATAAAAACATGGATAGTTATTTAATCTAGAGGTTTTGAAATTTTTGTGCCTTCTTGAACTACTGGATCATTAACATTTATATTAATTTTCTTTTAAGGATATATAACATTTATGTTATTGATTAATGGTCTTATAAAAATTATTAATGAGAGTGGATTTCTCTGTCTCTGTCCCTCTCTCTCTCTAATATAGTGAATTGCATATGATGCTTTTACTTTCATCATTTTCCTTTTGTTTTCTTGTGTCATATGTTAATTCTCTTTTGCATTCTTAATGATAAAATCTCAAAATTTGTAGGGTTTAAATATATGAAATCCGTTGAAGTTGCAAGAAATATTATTGTTCCCTCAAGTGCCCCTGGATGCAGTTGCAAAGGGAATTGTACAAATTCGAAGTCTTGTTCTTGTGCTCGACTTAATGGTTATGAATTTCCATATGTGCAGAAAAATGGTGGCAGGTAAAGTTTGAAATGTGGATCTAATTTGAATTGTTTGGCTGCTTTATTGGCATGTTATACACCAGCATTGGTTCAATATTTGATTATTTATCATTAAAGTTTCCTTTTTACGCTGGTAGAATTCTTAATTGCTTTTCCCTTTCTTCATTAAAGGCCATTTGGATAACTAGTCATGTGAATTATTATTTGAAATTTGTCATCATGCCCAGTATTTGTGGTTTCACTTTAAACTGAAATCCTGTTCCACAATAATTTCAAATGATCACTTATCCAAATGGATCCTTACATATATTAAATTATTAATTTCACATATTTGATTCATTTCGGTTTTGGGCTGTGGCAGAAACTACATCTGGTACTTGTGGCTCATCAGACTCTTCCAAGGGCAATTCTTTTCATTATAGTTTTAGGAGACTCCACTTAATTAACATATAGGACAACCCCTTTTTGCTTATCATTTTTCTTTATGTTGCAAGTTGGTTGAGCAGATATTCTGAAGTTAGAATGTTTATTTCGTTTCTGAACTTCATGTCGGATCCATATTTCCATTCCTTTTATTTGTCCTTTCTTATCCCCGGTTCTTTTCTGTTGAATATTTATGTTATATATACTGTTCACTATTTGTTTCTCTTAAAATTCATAATGTGATCTGGAATATTTTCCTTTCTCAGACTGATTGAACCAAAGGATGTTGTGTACGAATGTGGACCAGGATGTGGATGTGGACCGGATTGCATCAACCGTGTATCTCAGAGGGGATTAAAGTACCGACTTGAGGTAATTAGCCATGCAGTCAAGTAGCAATATATTTTCAATGTCAATTTGTTCTGGTGTTTGATGATAAACATCTTCTTTGAACAGGTCTATCGTGTGGAGAACAAAGGATGGGCTGTCAGGTCTGGCAAAATTATTCCTTCTGGTGCTCCAGTCTGCGAATACACTGGAATTCTTAGAAGAAATGCTGACTTGGATAATGTCTCTGAGAATGATTACATATTTGACATTGATTGCTGGCATACAATGAAAGGAATAGGGGGCAGAGAGGTACTAATACAATCATCTGAGATATTGGCACTTTTCTATGCTTATTTCAAGTTCTTTAAAGTGGATTTTGGAAGTATGAATTTACAATTCTTTTCCTGTTGCACCATATTTAACCTTTTGACATTGTTAACTAGTTTTTGATAATTTGGAAAAGGAAGATTTTCAACTCATTCAAGTGTGTGTGTGTATATATATATATATTTTTAATATCTTAATACTGAAACACTAATAAAATCAATTTCAATTCGAATCATCCACTTGATCATATTCAACATTTTCAATTATTATTTTATTCTGAGCTTGTCTATCTCAGGATTGGTCTATTTCGCATAGATTCTGTTCTATTGTATCTCATGCTTAATATTCTTATGCCAAATTGTAATTACGCAAAAGGCAAAACCATTCAACTGAAGAACTTTCCATGCAGAGGAGACAAAATGATGTGTCTGTACCCACAACCAATCCTCCAGATAAAGAAGACGACAACATGGCAGAGAGCGAGTCTGAGTTTTGCATCGATGCAGGTTCTAGTGGGAATGTTGCCAGATTTATTAATCACAGCTGTGAACCTAATCTTTTTGTTCAATGTGTTTTAAGCTCCCACCATGATATTCGACTTGCTCGCGTTATGCTGTTTGCTGCAGATGACATACCTGCTATGCAGGTAATAATCCAATCTTATTTCTCTTCATGTCACTGCGTATTTTCCAATAGTTCTTGACACAGTTCCTGTTCTTGATCCAATATTTACCTACAAGCAAAAATTATTTTAGAATAACTGATTTTCATTCATTGTCACGAAACAGGAACTCACGTATGACTATGGCTATGCACTTGATAGTGTTGTTGGTCCTGATGGGAAAATAAAACAGGCACCATGCTTCTGTGGAACAAGGGAGTGTCGTGGACGTCTGTTTTAAGGCGAAAATGGCTTTCTACCTTTGTGGTTGCATGATTTTTACAACAGAGCTGTGTTTTTTAGTTCTTTATTTTTCCTCCTCTCCCCAGAAAGAAGTAAAAAACCAGTGATATATAGTGTATTTGATGTACAATTACACCCTCACTTGGTGAGTTTTGTAAATTTGAGCACATTACTGCATACTGTGTAGGTGTCTTTTACATATTAATTTTTTGACTAAATATTCATTAAAAACTATTAATAGTATAATATTAGAAAATTATTATTGAAATTGTGTTTTGCTTTTTTGCTATTATTATTTAAAGTAAAATTCATATATTTACTATTTGAAATGATTGATATTTGTTTCTAAGGGAGGTAGAACTTAGAAAATAAAGATACAAATTATCAATTTTTGTTAAAGAAATTCATGTTATTGCAATTAAAAAGCAAAATAAAAATAAATAAATGAATAGAACTCACCGTTTAAGGATAATAAGCTGTCAGGTCCACAGATTTGGATCAAGAACAGCAGCAGCAGCAGGGGGACTCCCAAGTGATGTTGGCAACAAAGGATTCTTTGTTGGTTCAGCAGATTACAGAGGAAGAGGCCCAAGATGAGACTAGCAGCTGTAAGTAATGCAAGTTAGTAAGTTAGGGGATCAGTGAGCATGGAAGTTAGTGAGCGAATGATTAGCTCATAGATATTGTGACTGATTGGTTATTGTGCCAAGTTAGTTAGTGGCAGGTAAGAGAGAGATTATTATCGAGAGGGATACCCTTTAGCTATATAAGAATAATACATGTACAATCATGAATGACAAATTACAACCATATTCTTCTCTCTGCTCTCTCTATTTCTATTTCTTCTCTCGATTTCTTTCTTATTATTCCTTCTCCTTGCTATGCTGTTGTAATTCCTGGAAGGAATTAAGCCCATCTTCAGGCTCTTTCAGGAACTCCAGCCACAGGAATCTTCATGACTCAAGCTCCTGACATAAGCTTCATCAATTTGATATTAATAGATTTTTCTTTATTTATCACATGAATTTGAGAGAAAAAAATATTAAACAAATCAACTGAAAAGTTATTGAAAAATTATTATTTTGACAACAATGTTAACCTATAAAAATTCATTGTTATTACCTCCATAAATGGAAATTTATTTATTCACTTGGTAATTCTAAAGTAAATATTAATCATTTCTAATCAATAATTTCAAGAATATATTAACTTCTAATTAGGAGCTCAAACAGTAATTCAAAATGTTTTTAAAATTGAACTCGACATCAAATTGAAATTTTTAAAATAATAAAAATATATTTTATTAATTCAAAAATATCATATATTGAATCTAATATAATATATTTTATTAATTCAAAAATATCACATATTAAATCTAATACATATTAAAAAAAACGAGCCTAATTTTTTCTGATTTTAGTTAAAAAATCCTTGAAAATTAGAAAACTCATTTAGTCTAGCACAACCTGGCTCAGTCTGATCAAATAGTTTTTCTAGTTTTAACCAGTTTTTGTAAATCTAATTTTTTCATGTTCAGTCCAAGTTTAAAAACATTGGTAATTCTATACCTAGAAGGAAAATGACTAAATTCCAATAATTTGTAATTGCCTCTGTTCTCTTTTACCATTACATGCTGAAGCAATACATGGCTAAGTAAAAGGGCTCAGAATGGCCCTATGTATTTGTTGATTATTTTTTGAGGAAATCTGGCATTAAATTAGTTAAATAAATTCTTTAAAGTAATTCAAACAATCAAACAATTTTTTTAAAAAAATTGCTTATAAGAATAAATTAAGATGAGGAAAATAAAAAATAAATACATTCAAGTCCATTTCTTATTGCACAAAAAAGGGCAGGGCTTGAGAAGAGTATTACCATTACCATACCAATAACTTTATCTGCCTAGGTTTAACCTACAAAAAGTTTAAACCTTTAAATCGACAAAATCAGAGACTCTTTTGTCTGAAAATAAAATGCCAAGCACTAGCAGAACAAAAGGTAATTATGCTGCAGATTCCATGGCAATCTTCTCTGCCTTGGCAATAACTTCTTCAATGCCACCAACCATGTAAAATGACTGCTTAGGAAGATCATCATATTTCCCATCCAACACTCCCTTCAAAATGTGAACATCATAAAGCAGGTATCAGGTGAAATAATTGGAGGGAAAAAAAGACTAATAAATCATAGAAGGGAAAAGGTAAGAAGGAAATCGGCTTAAATTGGAAAAACTACTAACAGAAGACTTCATTTTGTTTCCTAAATCTTGATGAAAAATGGACCAAATCTAATGAATCAAGGCGGGACTCGATAGCTCTGAAATTTATTAAGACCGCCAGCCTAAGGTGATAAATGTACCAGTCCTAGAACTAAATGTTCAGCAATTAACAACTTCATGGCCAATAACTTCAAAGCAAGAATATGCCAGTCCTTACAGAGTGCCATGCATATGATCTCCATCCAACCACTTGTCAATTAAAACAAAAATCACGCAGTGTAATATAGCATTCAAAATGGTCTCCAGTCAGAGAATAAAAAAGAATGCTTCTGAAAGAAAGAAGTTTAAATTTATAATTACCTGGAAACTAGTGATGTTTTCTTTCAATTCAACGTATTTTCCAGCAGCTCCAATGAATACTTCTGCAACATGGAAAGGCTGGCTCAAGAATCTCTGAATCTTGCGAGCACGAGCAACAGTCAATTTGTCATCATCACTAAGCTCATCCATTCTCAAAATAGCAATAATATCTTGCAGATTCTTATAGTTTTGAAGGACTTTCTGGACACCAGGAGCAGTATAATAGTGCTTATCTCCCAAGATATGAGAAGACAGAATGCGAGAAGTAGAATCCAAGGGATCAATAGCAGGATAAATACCAAGCTCAGAAATCTGATCAAAGACCAAAAGCAAAGTTTTTACAATCAAGAAAATAGCAAAAGCAGACTAAAAAGTTTCTTTTTAAAATGATACAATGGCAAGTCTAAAGGAAGCATACTTGACGAGACAGCACCGTTGGGGCATCAAGATGGACAAAAGTGGTCACAAGAGCAGGATCTGTCAAGTCATCAGCAGGCACATAAATAGCCTGCACAGATGTAATGGAACCCTTCTTGGTTGTGGTAATACGCTCTTGAAGGCCTCCAAGATCTGTTGCCAAGGTAGGCTGGTAGCCGACAGCAGAAGGGATACAGCCAAGCAAAGCAGACACCTCTGAGTTGGCCTGAAAAATGTAAAGCAATGTTCAAAGTAACCCGACTTGGCGGATTTGCCTGACAATTAGATCACCACAAATAATTCAATAATTAATAATACAAACACAAATGAAAAGCATACTTGGGTGAAGCGGAAAATGTTATCAATGAAAAGAAGCACAACTTGTCCTTCTGCATCCCTAAAATGTTCTGCTACAGTCAATCCAGTAAGCCCAACACGAGCACGGACACCAGGGGGCTCATTCATTTGACCATAAACAAGTGTGCACTTGCTGTCACTCTGAAATGCAAAGGAATTTTTCAACAAAAAAGTAACATATATGTTCTTTAGTTCACTTTTAGCAAAGCAAGGAAGAAATTAACATAGATGGTTTACAACACAACCAGAAGACTGAATCCAATAAAGACAGCTACCCTGTAATCAACTATGAAAAGAGAATACCTGCTTTTCTCCAAGCTTAATGACACCACTTTCAATCATTTCCCTGTACAAGTCATTACCCTCTCGAGTACGTTCGCCCACACCAGCAAACACAGAGAAACCACCTATATAAAGGAAAAATCAGAAAACCCATTAAACTGAACATCAGCAACTTCAACATTAAATGCACTTGGATGTAACAAACCATGAGCTTTAGCAACATAGTTAATAAGTTCCATAGTTAGCACTGTCTTCCCTACACCAGCACCACCACATAGCCCAATCTTACCACCTCTCTGGTAAGGTGCAAGGAGATCAACAATCTGGAAAAGAATGTTAGAAAACACAATTGATCAATAAACCTTCTAATTACAAAAGATAATTATCAGTTCCATGATGAACAAAAACAATCATCATCAAACAAATATGAACTTAGCTACTACCAGGATTTCAATGTGTAACAACAAAAAACCTAGTTATAAAAACATAAAGCTTTCTGTAGTTGTAATTTTTCCAATCTTTAAAAAAAAAACCTGATCAATTAACAATACCCTTCGCCAAAAAAAGGAATAAAACAATTCTTCAGAAGAGCCAATTCCACATATACACATCAAATATCTAAATATATTACCTCTCAAAGATATGAATTTTGCTTTCTAAGGACTGTTCTTTTGATGCTCGTGTAGATGACAGAACAGCTCACATACCTTGATTCCTGTAACAAGAATCTGTTGCTCAGTTGCCTGCTCAACAAATGCTGGAGCTTCTCTATGAATGGGCGTGGGGTGGAGGGGGGGAGGGAGAGAAGAATTCACGAGCTAATAGCTTACAGTGATAGGAGAGCCAGTATTCAAAACCCTCTGCCCTCTCACAAGTCCTTCAGTCCCATCCATAGCAATAGTTCTCACCATATTTTCACTCAAATGCTGAGCCACTTCCAGCACCAATCGTATCGAGTTATCCATCACTTCAAGCGCTGTCAATATAGGAGGCAAACCTTCATCGAATCGCACATCAACAACGGCTCCAATCACCTGGCAAACTTGGCCGATTGCTCCTTTTCCAGTGAACTCATCAATGATCCTACCACTAACTCCGCCAGCGGTAATGATGGTGGATGAGGAAGGTTTCGGAGAAGACGACGACGGTGCGGCGGCTGAAGTAGAAAAATGAGTGGCGCGTGACAGTAGAGCAGGGAGAGGACGAATAAGAGAAGATGTAGAGTGGCTGGAGAGTAAGGATCTGGTAGAGCGACGGAGGAGAGTGGAGAGAAGCTTACGAGACGACATCGTTTTGGCACAGAGATTTGATCAGAGAGTGTGAGAATTGAAGAGGCAGAGAGACATCAAAAATCAATTTGTTCTTTTTGTTCTTTACGATCAGAAACATGGGAGCTAGTTTTTAGCCGGAGTTTTGGACCCGGTTGTGAACTTTTCGGGTTCATATTTAAATCGGGCGGGTTCTTATTTTGTATTATAAAATAATTGAATTTCTTAGAAAAATATTTAAAAAATTATTCTCAAAAGTATTTATTTTTTAATTTAAAAAAAATTAAAAAGCGATACATAATATATTTTTTCTAAAATAAAAAAAATTAAAAATGGGATATATAAATAAATATATATAATAAATATTTTACTATTTAATAAAACTAGATTTATATTAATTTATAATCAGTATTCCAAGAGAGATCCTAATTATAAATTGTTGTAGTTTAGTTGGACTTAAAATTGTACAAAATTAAATAAGTAAATTTTTTTAAGTTGAAAAAAATCAAATCTAATTAAAATTTTTAAAAAAAATGGCCACTGATCAAAAATTTTTAAAATGTATTTAAAATTATTTTATTATAAATAAATATTTACATATTTAAACAATATTTTATATAAATATATTTAATTTGATCCAATTTAATTATTTTAATCTTTTTTTTTTTTGCCATAAATCAAAGTGAATTTTTTTTAAAAAAAAAATTAACAGGTGAAAAGTGATAGTTAATGATTTTTTAAAAAAAAAATTCCACAAAAATATTGTATCCATTTTCAAAAGTGAATCAAAACAGGTGAAAATTGATGGTTAATCTGTTAATGAAAGTCTAATACAGAGGACCATAAAATGTACTGGTCAATAATCTCAAGGACGACGAACGGAGAAATCCCATAAATGTCAACTCTCTAGCAGAGAAATACTAAAAATGGATAGAACTGAAGCTGAACCAAATCCAAAGCCAGCATCTTTGAGATGGGGAATCCTTCGTCAGGCTCTCCTTCATCGCCCTTCTACTCGAAATTCAGGTACTTTCTTGACTTGATTCGAATTGTTTCAATGTAATTAGCAATAACGGTTCCAGCATTTTTTGGCAGATGAGCAATGTCCAACTCCCACCAAACGCATTTCGAGGAAAACCAGTCACGGGTTCAACTTGATTCCTAGCCAATTGGTTGATAAAGATGCTAATTCTAGAGATATCTCTGTATGCTACACATTACCCATTGATGGGTCGCCTAAACTTTTCCTAACGTGAGTTCAGAACTTCCCTTTTTTTATTCCATTTTTAATGTTTTGTTGTGTTTCTTGTTCTGTTAGGCATTTCTTCAAACACATTCTATGCACAGAAAGACTACATAACCTGTATCGTTTTTCTTCTCTCTACTCTATTGATTAAACCTTGAGATAGTTGATATCAATTGGTAATTAAAATCGGAAAGAGGATAAGTATTATAGCTGTGCCATATATATATATATATATATATATTAACGAAGTTTGGCTATAAGTATAGTTTCGTTAGTTATATCATAATTTTTCCTATACATAACATTTTGCATTCAAATTTAATTAGTCTCTGTTTACATATTTCTTTGGAAAACTAAACTGCTATTGATTTGAGTTTGGGTGTTGCTAAATGTGGAACTTCTGTGCAGCCAAAGAATGGACAGCAGTGCTGATCTCAGGGATTTTGAGATCTCTAATAGATACAATGTTGACAACACTGGGCTTGTCTGTAAGTTATCATTCTTATTTCTTGAATTTTCTCCCAGAGCCAAGAATAATAGATTTTGAGCTTATAGGAGGTGTCTTTTAGAATTATATGTTCCCTAATGACTAATCAGTTAATTAAACATTAGAAGTGTCTGGGTTAAAATAGAGATTTTATAGTGAGAACTTAGGTGGGGATAACGGTCTTCCATCTCCTTTGTGATTATCCTACTTTTGTGGCATATCTTTCTCTAAAGAAATGGCTAGTAACACTAATGTTTCATATGTTTCTCCCACACTGGTAGCAGTTTTTTCATTTTATGGAGACTTTCTCATCATGGATGGTATCCTTTTAGTCACCAAACCTAATAGAACAAGGAGCGCTAGGGGGGCAGGAAACAAAGAATTGTAAAGGATGAAAACTAAGACTTGAGCTCACCCCTTGACCACCTAAGTATTTATTTGTTTAGTTGTCTTATTTTTTACTTGATTACACCTCAGTTGGACAGTTAAAAGGGATTTTATGATCAAACTAAACCAGACCAAACAAATCAAAATATTATTCTTTAGCCTGGTTTTCAAAATTGTTTGAGCCAAACCAACCCTTTTTTTCCTCGTTTTGCCATAACTATTAGGCTTATCAGATATCAGACTCGTGTCAATAAAAAATAAAAATAAAAATAAAAATCCTTGTATGCAGTAAAAGTTTTAAATACTGTAGAAATAACTCATATTTATTAGCATATATAAATATGAGTGTAAATTTTAGTTTGGTTTCTTACCAATATTGAACTAAAACCAAATTGTAAAACCATGAATTTCATTTGTTTCACTTCAAAACATATTGCATCTTTTTTTAGTAGCAAACAAAACCAATGACCAAAGTCATAATTTGAATGATGCTTACTGCTAAGAGAAAATGTTTGTTGGTTGGACAATTGGGAATGGCTCATTGCTTGGAAAGTGGGCGACATTTCAAGGAGGATGAAGTCCTCTTTTTGTTCTTATTCCTTTGATAATTTGATTTTAAGAAAGCTATTTATTTGTGAAGTTCTGTTTTCGGCTCCTATTATCAGTTCAACTTCTGTAATGATTGTGTGTTTACACTAGTTGGTTAAATGCAATACCATAAGGGAAGATGCCAGAAATCACTATCCGCAGGCTTTTAATTGGTGTTAAATGTGTCAAACAGAAGATTTGAATTCAGATGGTTCATATACATGACCGTTCATCTTTTCTACTTTATCTTGTTCGTGGCTTTGACTTTTAAAATGATTTTTTTTATGTAGGTCATTGGCCATCAGAAGATGTCCTTGCTTATTTTTGCTTGTCACATGCCGACGTGTTCAGGTTTGTAAAAAATATGTCACTAGAAAACTTGTATTTGTATCTTACTTTTCTATGATTGTATGTATGCACTGCACTTATTTCAATTCATTGTCCAATTTTTCTAGGTCTAAAAGAGTTATTGAGCTTGGCTCAGGCTTTGGCTTAGCTGGGCTAGTTATTGCCGCCACTACTGAGGCATTAGAAGTTGTAATCTCTGATGGAAATCCTCAAGTGGTTGATTGTATCCTCTTTTGATTTGCATGTTCTAGTGGTTAATAATAGAGAACTTTTTATGATTATTTATTGCATTTTAGTATAAAAGAAATTAAATTTTTAGGTTTTGAATCTCTGATTAATTAAAAAATTTTCCTACCACTTTTATCCTAAAATATAAGTGAAGCAAAGAAATTTACCGGGTTCAATACTGTTGAAGTAAGATAATATAATTTTGAAATTCTGTGTATTGGGTTTTGTGCAAGGCTATACCAACATAAGACAATAATTCTCCAGCCCTTGACAAATTCCAGAGACACCCTCTTGGTTGTTATTATTGAACTCATAGTCTGCTATTGCCCGTGTAAATAGTGTGATAAGTGGTAGAATTAGTTAGTGAGACATGGCATAAGAAGTTTAGTTGGCAAATCTGTTTCTCAAAAGTTAGTACTGGCATGCAAGACAATTGCATGCTAATGCTTGGTTGGTTCTGTTCATCATGGGAGGACAAGGAGAAAAAATTTACATTTATAGGGCATTAATGAATCTTAATTTTGCCCTGTTCTCAGGCTGTGTTAATGCAAGGTTTTATTACAATGTATATATCTTGTCTCCAGAGTTGCTTGTTTAATTGTCATTGATTGTTCTAGTTCTGGTTTTAGGCTTTGAAAATTTTGCAGCCTATTTTCTTACTCAAATGAATTCTAAATTGTTTGTGACTCATTCAGATTTTCATAATTCTTAAGCTATATTCTCAAGTTGATGGCCCCTAGGTTTGAGTTACAGGCCAAAGACTTGGAGAATATGAGTAAGGTCTGGAATATTCACTACCTGGGCTGAGACGTCGTTGGGTGCAAACTGTTTGATGTTGCATGTTCTAGCAATCATCCTGCTAGTAATTTATTATTTATAGAATTACATTCCAATCATTTTGAGTTGTAGTTCAAATATGTTTGTTTGTGGTGCAATTTGGAGATGTAATTATCTTGCCATGTCCTCAGGCATATCATTGATTTATGCCAAGCTCATGCTGGTCGGTTAATCATGACAAAGGCGGTGATGTTGTATTACTAAAATTTTGTATATGTTCCTGCATTACAGTCTTTCATTCATTTATTTCTTTTATGGTTGTGTTTAGAGGTGACAAGCCTCACTCTCTTTTCTCAATTATATGTTCATTTTAGGTGTTCTTAACATCCAGATATTCAGCGAAACATCAATGCTAATACTAAAGCATTTGGTAGTACAAAAGTGAAAAGTATGAAATTGCACTGGGATTTGGAAGATACTTCAAATATCTCTAACACTTTTGATGTCATTGTTGCCAGTGATTGGTGAGTTCTGCTTATTTTAACTTTCCGTATCAACATGTTCGCGTCATAATTTACCTTTTTAACTAAAAAAGAAAGTGAGAAAGGAACGAGAAAACTGGGTCGAATAAATTTTACACCATCGCTAATAAATTTGTTCCAAGTGCCATATAATCCTTCATAATCTATTATTGTACTATCAGATAAAGACGGGGTTTGGAAAGTTTCTTGCACCAGTGTGTTAGAAATAACTGATCCATTTTTATGTGTATAACTTTACATGACATGCCACATCCCCTTATCTATCTGACTGATGACTTTTTCATTCCTATTGATGAGCTTTACAATTCAATTCTCAATATGATTGGGTGAGGAAACTTATGTTATTGAAATTCCTTAGTGGACTGAAGGTGCGAATTCTCTAAGGTTCCAACAATAGTTGACAAAAGGCACTTGTGCCTAACAAAAATGACATGGAACCATGTACACATGCAAGTGCACTGATGTGTATTTTTCCTTTTTACGCCGAACTTACCTTCTTTCATGTTCAATAACATGTTACGCCATTTTTAACAGCACCTTTTTCAAGGAGTTCCACGAAGGCCTTGCTCGAACTGTCAAACTCTTACTGAGAAATGCTGGGACCTCAGAAGCAATATTCTTCAGTCCTAAAAGAGGTGATTCACTGGATAAGTTCCTAGAGAAAGTTGAAGAAATCGGCTTGCATTTCTGTGTAACAGAGAACTATGATACCGAAGTTTGGATGCATCATCAAGGATTCATAAATGGTAATAACTCATGGCCCAGCTATGAAAAAGATCACTGTTACCCATTATTGGTCAGAGTTACATTATAAACTTTTAGAGCCAAATATTTCATTCACATTATGTACATATTTTATGCATGAGATTCATTTCGCAGAGGAACTTTCGATTGTTGGTTGACCCAAAATGGTATGCTTGTGGGGCGAACCAATTGTTAGTGGTAGGCAAGAATTCACTTGCCTGCTTGGCTATATTCTTTTCTAGTCTCTTGATGGGTCCCAAGATCATTGAAATTGCATTCCTCACCACTATATCTTGTAGACCCCATGTCGGTTTATGATTTGGAAATGGAAAGGAAAGCTTGCTGGTGCTTGCTTTTTGTTATTTTAATTTATTATGATTTCTTTTTGAACTTATTAGCACAATAGGTCCATGAGGCTTTTGAAAGGAGATTTCTTATCTTTCATTTGAGCATCCAAGTTACTTAAAAAAGCATTTAGATATAGCCGTCCATGAGTAAACAAAGACTCTACTTAAAGGATGATTGAGAACGTTGTCAAAAAGCTACTGATGCTCTGTGGATCAAATAAACTAACTTTTATTGGAGGGAGGGAAATTTTGCAATTTTGCTTTTGTGTGGCAAAAATGAACATGCTGTGTCTGCGAAGAATTAAAAAAAAAAAAAAAGAACATGCTTTGGCTTGAATTATTGTATATTCTGGAAGTGAAACTCTGTTTGCAGGTTTTTCTGGGAAACAAATATCTGCTTTCCTCGTTGATTTGGGAGGTGGAGATTTAGGTAGTGGGAGCATAACAGACCAATATTGATGGGTTTGATTCTTAATGCTTTTGCTATTCGGAGTATTGATAACTGAAAATTGAAAATAATTTTAACAATTTCTTTATTTCTTTATCAGAAACTCCATGGATGAAATTTCTTTGTTGCTTGAGAACTGCTAATTAGTTTGACTCTTTTTTCTTCAGCCATTTTTTGTCTGGACAATCACTTGAAAATGTTTCTTCATGAACTGATGAATTTTTTGTCTACTAACTCTCTGTTTACATGTCAGACTTGCTTTGCATGTCCTTACCTTTTATCATCTCTTTTTTTTTTTTTTGACATTTAAGATTATTGGTTAGGATTACAGACATATATTTGAACTTGAATCTATGGTAAAAAAATTGCAAGTGTAAGGTAATTAAATGTATTATTCTTATCTCACTTTTGAATTAAAAGTTTTTTTATCTTAAATTTTAAAGGTATTTCATACTCAGAATTTAAACTTGGATCCTCTTATTAAAAGAAAATAGATCATTTTCATCTTTTCTCACCCTTATAGAGTATTTTTGAATTAAAGCTTTAATGAACAAAATAAGAAGCAAATATACTTGCTAATGATCAAATTCTTTGAATTATATGATGTGCTAATGTTGAAAAAGGTAAAAAGCACAGGCAAATGTGAAAGTACAAAGCACAACAACATCCACTAAAATGAAATACAACCTTCTCTTATCTTCAAAAAAAAAAAAAAAAAGTGGGTTTGTTTCCTTCGTTTGTATTTTGTGTTGTTTCCACCACACAAGTTGATTAGCCATATTATCACCTCTCGTCTCAATCTTCTCATCAATCATCAATGGCTCCAGAATATATATATATATATATATATATATATTGTCCGCAATTTGGATCATACATATATCGGCTTCTTTACCTTTATTTCCTTCTCAAATAATATACTAATGCCCTGAAATTTTCCAACATTGGCCCCTCTGCCATGCTAAAATTGCTTGTGAATCACTTAATCTATTAATAATTTAGAAGAGTATCTGAAATCACTGTTTATATACAATGATTTTAAGTTTTTTTACCTATTTTATCCTTCATTTTTATTAGCACTATTCATTTCAATTATTATTTTATTTTAATTTATTTTTTTATTTTTTATGTAATTTGCATATAACATTGTAGATATTTTTTTTTTACTTTCTAATTACCCAGCATATAATGCTAGAATAACATATGACATTAGTATCCGCTTCTTGCATATTTTATTTGCTAATCGATTTTACTCTTAATTATTTTTCATATAATATTAGAATTGCATATAACTTTAGCACTTAGTTTTTATATTTTTATTTATTTTTTGAAATAACGTGAGTGCATCATTTTAATTTTATTTATTTGTGACGGAAATCCTAAGAAATAGATCTATCAATGTCAAGTAAATATGTTACATTCAATTAACCTTTTATGGCTATGTTATTATCGAATTTCTGTTTTATAATATAAAAAATTAAAAAATAAATAAATTATATAAAAAATTTCACAAAAATTGCAATGTTTATCATATTTTTCAAATTTTTTACTCTTTTATTAAATTTTTTAATTTATAAAAAATTTATAGTAATCTGATAATAATTTTTTATACATATAATAAATTTATAATCAATGTTGTATATATTATACAGAGCTGGTATATTTGCAAATTAATAAAAAAAATCAGATAATATTTTTCTGGGATGATAAATTTGTGATATTTCAAATTTTTTTCTGCCAAATTTATAAAAAGTCAAAATTTTAATTCTAACTTAATATTTATTTTTTCGATTTGAGAAGGGTAGCCTTGGCGCAATTATAAGTGTTGTCACCGTGTGATCTGAGGTCACGGGTTCGAATCGTGGAAACGGCCTCTTGCAATTAATTGCAAGGAAAGACCGCGTATAAAGACTCAATAGGTCCGACCCTTTTCTGAACTCTGCTTACTGCAGAAGCATTCGTACACCGGACTGCCCCTGTACTTTTTCAATAATGAAATCTCACTATAGCATATTGATTTTTTTTCCCCGCATTTCCTTATAAAGGCATAATGCTTGCTTTAGGAATTCATTTAGTTTTGCAATATGAACAACAAAATAATAATGATAAAGTTAGAATATTGAGATTGATATTTTGCAATTAATTGGATATGCAAATAAAATTTTTATAATAAATATTAGAAAAATAAATAAAATTTACAAAAAATAAAAAACAAAATCTTTTAGATTATATCTATATGTCTTTCATGTAATATAAAATGCAATGGGAATTAGATTAAAAAAATAAAAAAAATCTTATAAGAAAGAAAAAAAATTATCAGAATTTAAAATCTTGATCTACTAATATTATAAAACAAATATCCTATACTATTGGACTATTATTCTAACGGTAAATTCCTTTTTTTTTTTTGTTTTTTTACATTATATTGTTAGACGTTTTCCAAAAAAAATGAATATTAACTTTTATAATTTTTATTCAATCTAAAAATTTTTAAAAAAAATCCCATGATAATGTGAGAATTTTTACAAGAAATTAAGAATAGCATGTAAAACTAATATATTGAAAGACATAAATAATTCTTTTTTTTTAATTCTAAGATTTTTATTTTATATTTTTTCTTTTAATAATCTTAAAAAGAAATAAAGATAGCAACACCAATAATAAAAAAAAATGAATTAAATGCAAATTTTATTATGCATTTATTATTAGATATTCCAATAATATCAATTTCAATTTATTTATTGAAACGAGTGGTTGGCTTGTATCATATCAATTTCAATTTATTTATTGATATATAAATATATATAATTCTGCATTAAAAATAAAATATGAATAGAGTAAACAAATTAGACTTTATGATTATTCAATTAATTTTGAAGAAAATTATATGATATGTTACTTTTTTCAATATACTATATGTGTGTGTCTGTAAAAAATATACTTTAGTCAAAGTATTTATAGTTTTTTAAAATTTTAAAAAATTAACTAAAAATATACTATATGTGTGTGTCTGTAAACAAATAATTTAGAAATCGAAAAAAATATTTAACTCTTCATTTTGTATTTAAAAAAGAAAAATATTTTTATCCAAAACTCTTCATTTTATATAAAAATGAAATTTTAACCCTATGATCAATAATATGCATTTAATCCAATATTATCAAATTCATCTCATATTTAAATATTATAAAAAAAATATAATAAGCTTATAATTAGAAAGATAATCCGACTAAAAGAATCTAAATTATTTTTTATTATAAAATTTAATTTGCTATAAATCTGATATATTCTATTTTTTTTTTTAAGTTCGACCTTCGAAATACGGTTTATAAGAATCGAACCCCCTGTCATCTGAATTGAGAATAACAACAGATGATCGGCTGAGCTACCCTGACTGGTTATGTATTATATATATTCTAACTTTACATACTATGATTCCATAAAATTTGACGGGCCTAATAAAATTACTTCCAATGATAAAAATTTTCAATTTTTTATTTTTTAATCTTAAGAAGTAAAGTTATAACTTTTAGACAATTAAAATTAATTTTGTCACTATTTTTTTTAGTATAATCATTCTTTTAAAGTTAAATTTAATAAAACCATAAAAATAGTAAAAAAATTTGGAGTTTTAATATAATTACATATTCAAATATTAAAACTTGAACATTATCAAATTGATCTTTTAACTGTTTATTACAAATAATAATCAAAATTGAATTTATTATTTGGATTGTGCACTTATGTACATTGTTAAACTATAATTAATTATGAAAATTTAATATTATAATATTGGTGTGGTTCATTTTTAATTATTGAAATATGCCACTATGAACTGCAATTGATTAATCTTGACAAATAATTCAAGAAAGTATTTAAGTAATCATTATTGTTCAACTCAAATCTAAATGTCGATTTGCCTTCATAATTATTTTTTTTTATTTTATACAAATAAAAAACTAAACAATATATAAAAATATCTTCATATAGTTGGGCAATAACTGTCACAATTGAATTTGCCAAAACCAACATATAAAAATATATAGTTGGGCACTAACTGTCACAATTGAATTTGCCAAAACTCAACAATATATAAAAATATCTTCATATAATGTGTGTTTGGGTTGTATTTTTGAACTGGCGTGTGGAAAGTTGTCGGTAGATATATTCATTTTTTTAATAAATAATACTCTCTCCTAATTATGAAAATTTTAATTTTATTTAAAAATATTTACTGTTTAATAATATTAAATAAAATTTTTAAATTATTTATTACTTTCTCTATTTTATTAAAATCATCACTTTTAATTTATATGTATATATTAAAAAATTATTAAATTCTCTAAATATTATATAAAATTATTTTAAATTAACTCAAATATATTTTATTAATTTATTAATAATACACTCTCATTTTATTAACTAAGTCATTAATTATAAGATATAATTAAAAAATTAATTAATTTTTCTTAATTGCATGAAGTAGCAATTTGAAATGGACAAATTTTTTTTTACAAAAATAATAATTTCAGCAAGACAGAAAGAATAATTTATGCTTTATATTTAATATTATTAATAATGAGTAAAAAAATAAATTGAGTATAAATATTAAAGAGATATTTTAATTAAGGGTAAATTAATAACTCTAGTTATTTTTTTTAAGATGAAAAAATCTTCTAAAATAATATTTAAATTAAAATAGATGGAGTATTCATAAAAACACTTTAACCATAATTAACAACATTTAATAAAAATAAAGAAATTTTGCTTGAATTAACAAGTTTATAAATTAGAAAAATTTCTTAATTGTCCATGATTTACTTGAAGGGTTCTGTTAACAGGTGCCATATTGGTACTCTTTAAAAAAATAAATACTCTAATTTTTATTAAAATATGTATTTTTTATTAAAATTTATTATAATCTTTTTTTTCAAGATGATTAATTAATAAGAAAATTACACACATTTCATAATTATTACATATATTTCAATAAAAAAATAAAATAGATTCTAATAAAAAAAACATAGTATTTTATTGATGCATAAAAAGAGAATATGATACCTGTTAATATTTTCCTTACTTAAAAAGTTAAGATAAATCTAATTAAAGTATTGTTTGATCCTGCCAAAAGGATTAACTCTCTATTAAATTTATTGTTAATGTGTATTCTTTTTTCATCCATTCTACATTTTTAGCTTAATATATGTTATAGAAAGTAGGTATAATTATTGAGTATGTAATATAGTTGTAAAGGAATGGGGGTTAATGTAAGAGAATGAGCTAAACATGATTGAGTATGGCTACCCATACTCATTTTGCTGTATATATTGCACCTACACTTGATGAATCAATACATTAAAAATACTTCAAAAAATATCATGACACCAGAGCCTAAAGGAAGATAAAATACTGTGTTTTTTCTTCTTTGCTTGCTGTGTAGCTGAGGTTGAGTAGCTGCGATATTTTTTGTTGCCGTTTAATGGAGGTGTGGGTGGCTATGATAGGGAGTTCTATTCACGTCACCACCACCCTAGAAAGAAGCGTCACCATCAATTTGGCATTTCCCCAAAGACTGGTGACCGAAATCCTTACGCGTAAGTCTCACGCGTTGTCATTGTCTCTACTAAAATTTCCATGTGTCGGCGATTGAGGGCGGGTTCGACGTCGAAAATTTCACCTATCACCTTCTTCAGTGTTGCCTGACTCCGTACACCTCGATTTCATTCTTGTATTTGTGGAAATCCGTTTGGGTGTGGATATTTTCTCAAGGACAGATTCGGGAACTTGAGAAAACCAACATTCTCGAAAACAAAAGCTTTAGGCTTATGTTTTTGAGCTTTTATTTGTGTTGCTGGTACAAGCTCTTTTGATTAAACACATAAAGGTTGCTGAGAGTAATTAATTTTCAAATTACAAGAGCTGTGACTAGCATCTTGCATCTGGGTTTTCTCCCTACAAGTCAGTTTTCCTCATGTGTTAAATTTATTTCTCACAGTATAGCTCCTCTTAGTATTTAATCATGTCTGGAGAAGAAACTAAGTTAGTAATCATACCTAATGTCATTCCTGTTATGTCAAAAATTACTTAATATAAGCTTAATGGGCTAATTATTTACATTGGAGTAAAACAATTAAGCTATATTTATGAAGTATTAATAAAGATGATCATTTGACTGAAGATTCTCCAATGGGTGAGACAAAACAAACATGGATGAGAGAGAATGCTCGATTATTTTTGTAAATACGAAATTCTATTGAAGGAGAGGTGATTGGATTGATTAATCATTGTGAGTTTGTTAAGAAACTAATGGAATATTTAGCTTTTCTGTATTCTGGAAAAGAAAATATTTCTCGCATTTATGAAGTATGCAAGGCATTCTATCGAGCTAAAAAGCAAGATAAATTTCTTGCACATTACTTCATGGACTTTAAAAGACTTATGAGGAGCTTAATATGCTGTTGCCTTTTAGTCCTGATGTGAAGGTACAATAAACTAAAGGGAGAAAATGGCTATAATGAGTTTCTTAGCCGGACTTCCTTCATTGTTTGAGACCGCTAAATCCTAAATACTATCCAATTTTGAAATCTCCTCACTATAAAAAGAATTTAGCAGAATATTGCGTATTAAAAATACCCTATCCATTCAGCCAAACATTGCTCTCGTTAGTTGAGGTAGTGAGATAGGTCATGCGCTTGCACATAATAGGTGTGGAAATAAAGGGAGTGAAGCAAATTATTCCAGTAACCGTGGACAAGATTCAAGAGGGATTATATGTCACTATTATCACAAACCATGACATATGAAAAGGGATTGTAGGAAATTGCAAAACAAAAATTAGAAACCCCAGTCAGCTCATATCACATCTACCTCTAAGACATCTGAAAAGTCCATCTTAATATCTGCAGATGAATTTGCCAAGTTCTCTTAGTACCGGGAATCATTGAAGTCTTCATCTATTCCTATCACTACCATTGCAGGGTCAGCTAAATTAAATACAAGTCTTGTCTCTTCCTCCTCCAATTGGATCATTGACTCTGGTGTCACAGATCATATGACAGATAACTCTAGTCTCTTTTCTACCTCTCTACAAAAAGTATCTATTTCCAATGTTACTTTAGCAGATGGATCAATATCATATGTCTAAGAATGTGGCACTATCATTCCAACTCCATTAATCTCTTTATTATCTGTCTTAAATCTATCCCAATTTTCTTTCAATTTGATCTCTATTAGTAAACTTACTCGTACTCTTAACTGTTGTATCTCATTCTTTCCTAATCATTGTATTTTTCAGGATCTTGTGATGAAGAGAATTATTAGTAGAGGACATATTTAGGAGGGTCTCTATATTCTTAATATGCAAGTACCAAAATCCATTGCTTGTGCTGAAATAATAACTCCATTTAAGGCTCATTGTCAACTAGGCCATTCGTCTCTTCCTTTGCTTAAAAAATTATATCCTCAGTTTTGTAATCTTTCATCATTAAACTATGAATGATGTCAGTTTGTGAAGCATCATCGTGTTAGTCTATCTCCTAGAGTCAATAAGAGAGCCAATTATCCTTTTAAACTAGTACATTTTGATGTATGGGGTCCCTGTCCTGTAGTGTCTAAAATTGAATTCAGATATTTTTCACTTTTGTTGATGACTACTCTCATGTGACTTGGTTATATTTAATGAAAAATTGTTATGAGGTATTTTCTCATTTTAGTGCTTTTGTTCTAAAATAAAAAATCAATTTGACACTGTCATACACACTTTTTGAAGTAACAATGTAAAAGATTATTTATCATAATCTTTTTAATCTTACCTCATTCAAAATGGTATTATTCACCAAATATCATGTGTTGATACACCATCTCAAAATAGAGTAGCAGAAAGAAAAAATATGCATCTTCTTGAGGCTGCAAGAGCCTTATTATTTCAAATGAATGTTCCTAAGACATTTTGTGCTAATACTATCTCTAGTGCTTACTTTCTCATTAATAGAATGCCATCAACAGTTCTTGATGGTAAGAAACCCTACAATACCCTCTTCTCAAACAATCTATTGTTTCCTATTGAACCTAGAATTTTTGGTAGCACATGTTATGTTAGGGATGTTCGCCGCCACATTATAAAATTAGATTCTAATTCTTTGAAAAGCATTTTTCTAGGTTATTCTTGTCTTCAAAAAGGATACAGGTGTTATTGTCTTACACTTAGTAAGTATCTTGTATTAGCTGATATTACTTTTCTTGAAGATATGCCGTTATTTTTCTCTTCAATTCATATAAGTTAGGGGGAGGATGATGATTTGTTGGTTTAACCTACCACATCCTTTGTTCCAGTGACTACCAATTCTACTGTTCCATCTTCATCTCCTCCGGCCAAGCCTAAACCCACTTTTATTCATGTCTATTCCAGACGAAATGATGCATCTATTCTAGAGCTTGCTCTTCCTTCCCCATCATCAGATCCAGTCTCAAGTGATGCTTCTTCAGTGCCCGACTCTAATGTTCCATATCCTTAACCATCCTCTTCCTCATATATCCCAATTCGGACTCTGATCTTCCTATTATTATTCACAAAGGTAAACACAAATGCACTTATCTTATATCTTTGGTTGTTTGTTGTGATTATTTGTCTTCTACTTCTTGCTCATTTATTGCATCTCTTGACTCTATTACAATTCCTAAAATTGTTCGGGAAGCCTTGTCTCACCCTAGATGGCATGAAGTTATGTTAGAAGAGATGAATATTTTAGATGATAATGGTATTTGAGACTAGGTAAATTTATCTCCAGGGAAGAAGGCCATTGAATGCAAATAGATTTTTGCAGTTAAAATGAATCAAGATGGGTCAGTAGTGAGATTAAAAGCTTGATTGGTTACTAAAGGATATGCCCAAATCTATAGGGTTGATTATTCTGACACTTTTTCTCCTGTTGCTAAATTAACTTATGCTAGATTGTTTATCTCTGTTGCAGCCACTTATGATTGGCTCTTGCATCAGTTAGATATCAAAAATATTTTTCTTCATGGTGACCTTCAAGAAAAAGTCTATATAGAGTAACCTCTGGAGTTTGTTGCTCAAAGGGAGTATGAGAAAGTGTGTCATCTTAGAAAATCTTTATATGGGTTGAAGCAAAGTCCACATGCTTGGTTTAGAAAATCCAATCAAGCAATTGAATAATTTAGAATGAAGAAAAGTAAGTCTGATCATTCAGCATTCTATAAATAATTTAAAGTTGGAATTATTCTTGTGGTTGTATATGTAGATGATATTATCAACAGTAAAAGTGATACTTTAGGTATCTCATCCTTTAAATCATTTTTGCACACTCAATTAGACAAAGGATTTAGAAATGTTAAAGTATTTCCTTGGAGTTAAGGTAACAAGGAGTAAGAAAGGTATTTTCCTATCTCAAATAAAATATGTACTTGACTTGTTAACTGAGATAGAAAAATTAGGAGCAAAGTCTTATAGTACTCCGATGATTCCAAATTTGCAACTTACAAAAGACGGTGAGTTATTTAAAGATCCAGAAAAATATAGAAGATTGGTTGAAAAACTAAAATATCTTACAATAAAACACCCTAATATTGCCTATTCTGTTAGTATCCTCTCCAAAAGTCAGTCATTAGGTAGCCCAAGAGTAAATCTTATGTTATTTAAAGAGTGCCCTTAGTCTTGAGATACTTTACAAAAATTATGATTACATTAATATTGAGTGTTTTACAGATGCTGATTGGGCTGGTTCTAAAGTAGATAAAACATCTACTTCAGGATATTATGTCTTTATTGGTGGGAATCTTATATCTTGGAAGAATAAGAAGCAGAATATGATATTTCGGTCTAGTGCAAAATCATAATACAGAGCCATGGCACAATCCACATATGAAATCTTATGGATAAAATACATTTTGACTGAATTAGGACTAAGGCTTTCATTACCAGCCAAACTTTGGTGTGACAATTAAGTTCTATCCACATTGCCTCAAATCCAATGTATCATGAAAGAACAAAGTATATTGAAGTTGATTGTCATTTTATTTGTGAAAAAATTGAAGAAAAGTTTATCTCCAGAGGCTATGTTAAAATTAGAGAGCAATTGAGAGATATTTTCACAAAAGCATTGCATGGGACTCGAGTTGAATACCTTTGTAACAAGTTGGGTATGATTAACATCTATACTCCTTCTTGAAGGGGGTGTTATAGGAAGTATGTATAATTATTGAATATGTAATATAGATGTAAAGGAATGGTGGTTAATGTAAGGGAATGGGCTAAACATGATTAAGTATGGTTGCCCATACTCATTTTGCTGTATATATTGCACCTACACTTAATGAATCAATACAATGAAAATACTTCAGAAAATATCAATATATAAATAAGCATTTGTACTTATAAAAAAGAACTTATTAGTTTTTATACTTTGTGTTTGTCTTATGACACACCTTTACATACTTAAAATGATATTATTACAACTTGGTTCAACTATTTCTCTTCTCACTTCTTCTCCATGTATCATACGTGGAAAAAATACTCACATTGTTCATTTGGCTTTTAGAAACTCAAAAATAGATTTTTCTTTTGCATCTCATTGATATTTAATCCAAAAGGAAAATAAATTTATCTTCATGACTACAAGATTCTAAATATAATATAATTATATTTAAATATAATCAATAAATTTATCTTCATTGATATTTAATCCAAAAGGAAAATAAATTTATCTTCATGACTACAAGATTCTAAATATAATATAATTTAACTGCATATAAAAATACATAATTTGAGATTAATTTTCTAATTAACCAAAAATCCAAAAAATTATTAATTCAAAATTTTCAAAAAATCAAATTCTTCATGTTAATACCAAAACAGAGATAATGAGAATTAAGAAGATTGGGGATTTGAGAGCAAAGTGTAGTAAAAAAAAAGTTAGATCAAAATCAATACAATAAAAGAAATTGAATAGAAACTCAAATAAGAAATGATTCAAATCAAACTCTAGAGAAAGAATTTAAGGATAAAATTGAAAAAAAATTGTAATTGAAGAAAAGCAAATGGAAAATAGCCAAGATTGATGAATCATTCTTGAGAAATAATAATAAAAATCCAAACTTTTATATTTATAAAGAGAAAAACTTATTAAAAAAAAGAAGGAAAGATAAAGAGAAAATTAGGGTTTTGAGAATGAGAGAGAGAGCTCCAAATATGAAGAACTTAGATCCACTTTTATCATTGTAATATAACTCAAATCCCTGCCATTATCTTCACTACCATTAAAGAATAACAAGATTATACTAATAGATTTAAAAAAATCAAAGACTCCATAGAAGAGAATGAGATTGTAGATAAAACAATAATAAGGAAGTTAAAAGAGGGAGATTCATGAAAAAGCAATAAATCATGGAAGAGAGAAAGAGAGAGGAAACAAACAGGGGAAGAACGAAAGAAACCATGAAAGAGAGAGAGAGAGAGAGGGAACAAACGAAGGAAGAACGCTCCATTTTTGACAACTCACACGCTTTTAAAATTATTTTATCTCACACTCTCAAGTCTCAACCAAGGGTTAATTAGTTCCATTTTTACTTTGATAGGTATATAAAAGAATATGCGAAAAGTAGAAAGGACTAATAGGATCTTTTTAATAAAGTACAAGCATTTATTTATTTATTGAGCTTTTTTTCTTTCTACTTACAATTTTTTTGATACATAAATATGAGCAAAATTCACAAAAAAAAAAAAAGATAAATTATTAAGACATTCTTCAAAAGGATGTAGAAGATTATAAATTCCAGATTCAATATTATGGGTAAAATAAGATAGATAATCAGCACTTTCTCTAATAACATAATTTATTAAAAACTTCAATATCAACTTTAATAATCTTAATTACAAGAGACATCCACATTAATTTTTCATATTCCTGTAATCATATTCACTGCAATTTTACTATCAATTTCTTTAATTAATCTACTATTTCCGTTTTAATGAAATTAACTTCTTAAATTCATATTCATTTATTTAGAAAATCATTAAATTTATTAAATATTATATAAAATTATTTTAAATGGATTAAAATATATTTTATTAATTTATTAATTTTAAAATTATTATACTCTTATATCATTAATTAACTCATAAATAATAAGAATATAATGAAAAAAAATTAATTAATTTTTTTTAATTATATAAAGTGATAATTTTATTTTATTTTATTTTTTTGACATTCTAACCGAGACGAAATGAATACTTTTTTTATTGCAAAATAAGGTAAAGCAAAAAAAAAAAGATAATGTGAAACCATTTAGCATTAAATCACACAAAGAAAAGCAAGAAATTGGTGTGAATAGAATTTATATTGATTATATATTATAAAAATTATATAAACAATAATTCAATTTAAATAATTTAGGTCACTTTACATTTTCAGTATAAAATAAACTTTTACACATAAAACCTCAAAGCTTGGGATTCTTTTAAAGTGGCCTTTCACATCAAGTGTTTAATTATTTACATCAAATATTTACACTTTGTTTTTAAATAATCATCTAAATGAAAATAATCTCATGCACTTTGTTTTCTTTCCCTTTTTTTAATTTTTTTTTTCACTTTCTTGAATGATTCTTTTGCTTTAAGCTAACTTTCAACGTCCTTGGTGTATATATATATATATATATATATATGCAAAGACAAAAAGGAAATTAAAAAAAAAAGAAAAAAATTATATTTCTAGAATAATTAATATGCTTTACATATTAAATACCATGATGTGTTAAACATTAAATATGCATTATTTGGAATTATAAGTCTCTTACAAATGTTGATTGGTTGGTCCGAATGTTATTGATTCCTTTTCTCTCACTTTCTTTCCTTTTTCTTTCTTTCAAAGTTTGCCAATTGACAAAAGCAAACATTTCGAGAGAGAGACACTAAGCTACAATTGAATGAGAGTTGTGACTATTAAAATAATTGCAATTTTTACAAGTGAAAGAGTATTGCTTCTTGTTGAATCTCCTGTAGCTAAACTTGCTAGCCATGAACTTGCTAATTCTGCCTCTTGTACTGCCGTTCCAGCTGCCTGTGATGCTCCTGATTCCGTCGATCCTCCATCGTCTGTCTCTGATGTTTTCGGAGATAAATCTCTTGCAGATTTTAGACTGCACCCACCGCATATTTTAACTCAAAATCAAATACAAATTATGTGACACACATTTTATACGTTGAAATTTTATTTCTATTTTGAAACATCGATATTACAATTGATATCTAAATTGGGAAAAAGATGAAATTAATTTATTTTTAATTTATAAAAAACAATACCAATTAGTTATAAGAAAAAATTTCTACATATATAGTTCTAATAATTCAATATCGGTTGCAAATTAATCTAAATTTATATCAGAAAATCTTATTAAAAGATAACTATTCTTTCAAATTTTAAAAGTGTCAGGACCCAAAATCGAATTCTCAAATTAAAAAAAAAAGGACTATTTCCCTTAAGATTATAGATTAACATCAAATAATCTCATTAAAAGGTAATACAATTTCTCTCAAATTTTAAAAATATTCAACACCCCCGAGTACTTATATATATATATATATTTTATTTAAAAAGGTTCAAATCCCGAAAATATATATTGGGGTTTGAACCCGCGATCTTCTCGTAGTGGGTTGGGTCGCTCGACCATTGAACTAATCCCAGCGGATTATATATATATATATATATAAAAGGACCATTCCTCCTGTGCGTAAATTGCAATATATTAACACTAGCGTGAATTAATTTTTTACCTGGGCATGTTAGGGCAAAATGTGATAGTATAATCAGCACCAGTACAAGTAAAAGTACTTGAAGCGTCGTCATAGGCATAACTATAAGATTTTGGACACGCGCTTTTAAACATCTGTGAATACGTGGACGGTTTACAAGCAGACGGTGAATTATACGCGCCGCTACAGCAGTATTCCGGATTTCCAAACGCATCACAAGCGCTCCGGCAAGCTGCGGCGCCTTCGACTTTAAGCTCATTTGGACACTTCCTATTAAGATCTGTCACGCAACCCGTCGACTCGCAATGACCAGAGCCTCCATTTACTTCGACTAACATCGGCAAATTATAGCCGTCGACGAGGCTAACGTCGTAGAAATCTTGTGAACCGGAGCCGAGTGTGAATTCAGCTAAAGTAGCTGGCGGTGTAGCAGTATTACCGTTGCATTCGAGTTGGTTGGAACCACAGTCGGCGGTGGAGCAAGAACCATGGCCGGAATTGTCGAAATTGCAGCCAGTTCTGCCCCAGAAACGACCGGACCAACCTGTCGGGGCTTGAAAAGAACGAGAGCTGCCTTTGGGAAGTTCAAAGCCTGTTGTGTCTAATTTTGGACTGCCATAAATTCCAGGCCATACTGTGTAATTGCATTTGTTAACAAGTGTGAATGTAGCACTTGAAGCCCCTGAAAAACACAAATTATATATAGAAATTAATACAATTTATTTCAAATTTCAACTAATTTTAGCTGCAAAATCATAGAAATAATAATAGTAAAATACGAAAATTCACCTTTAAAAATGGAGAGAAGAGCAAAGCTTAGCAATATAGTGCAAGAATAGCAGAATGAAGAACCCATGTTCAAGAAACTCTGTTTTTGTTAGTGCAAGAACAAGAAAACAATACCCTTTTTCAAGACTCTGTTTTTGCTGGCGCAAGAACAAGAAATTTATTACCTTTCTTTCCTTAATTTTTCAAGAATTGGTTTATATTTCAAGGACTCTGTTTTTGTTTTGAATGCTTAGTGAAACAGAGAATGGAATGGGTTTATTTTCAGGACTCTTGTTTTTGTTATGTATGCTTAGTGAAACAGAGCATGGAAATGGTGATACATTTCTTGGAATTGTGCAATGAAAAAGAGATAATCAAAGAAAGAGGAAGGAGAAGAATAAGGATAGATAGCAAGAAAAGAAAAGAAATGGCGAACACCCATAAAAAAAATTTAGCGGAAATGAAATTTTTCAAGATTATAATAAGTCTCCACTCTCTCTTTCTTTCTGTCTATTTTTTTCTGAAAGAGGGAGTGGATGGAGTGAGGCAAAGGTAAGTGAGTGGTGGTGGTGGAGGAGGCGGTGGTGATGGTGTTAGAGAATCTCAATCATCAGCTATATGACACCTCTATTTATAAAGAAAAAAATTAATGTTATTATCAATTTGATTATTATTAATTAATAACCAAAAGAAAGAACAAACAGAGGGCACATCCAAAAAGGAACAGAGCATCTAGCCCCACAATTCACAGTTAGTGTTAGAGTGAGTGTTATGCATGTATAAATCATGAAAAGGGTCCCTTACTGACACATATACCCAATCAATTCTGGCACTTAGGAAATCACCAGGAAAATCAGCTCAACTCTCTCCCTTCTTGTTGATATTTTTTTTAAAACATTTTTTTCCTTTTCCTTTTTCATTGATATTTTGATAAATAAAAAAATATTGTTTTTGGCCCTTTTTTTCAATCCCACATGAAAAAATATAGGATATGGTGAAGGAGTCCTTAAATTATAAATAAGACTCTTCGTCTCTTAATTAAATTTAGATAAATATAACTAAGGGAGGAGGGATCTTATTTTCTGTAAGATTTTAATTTTTTTTTCTTCTATATTTTTTTATTTTTTTTAAATTAGTAAAATTATTTTAATAATATCCGAGAACATAGATAAAATTGATTCTCTATATTATTTATTTAATAGCTATAGTGATGTATAGTTATAATGATATTTTATGCTATTAATTATATGTCTAAAAAATTGTAGTTAAAAAAAATTAATATTTAAGTGTGTTTATTGTGAGTTATTTCTCTTTTTTGAGATTTTTTTATATAATTATTAGTATAATTATTCATATACTATATATATTATTGGTGGAAAAAATAATTTAATTTTTATAATAAAAAAATTACGTAAAAATTCTGCTTTAATGAATTTTCATGTACAAAAAAAAAAGTTGTAAGAGTTTGAAAGTTTAACACTATGCTTGGACGAAGTTGAAAAAATAGAGTAAAACAAGGATGAATATTTAGTTAATCTATCTGAAATTTATATTGACAGAAATTTTTAAAATATCTAAAATAATAACCGAATTGAATTAAAATTAGTAAAATAATAATATATAATTACACCAAAGTGAATTAAATATTTTTTGTTTGGTTTTTGGTTAGAACAAAATTAGCCGAATAATAATAATTTATAAGCTAAATATTATCAATTTATATATATTAATGTAAGAATAAAAATAAAAATAATATTTATTACTAAAAATATTAAATATTAATAATAAAAAAAACTTATAATAAATCATATATTATTACTAAAAATATATTTAATAATTAATAAATAAAAAATTGGTTAATTATTTCAGATATTAATTTTAAGATAATTGAATCGAAAACCAAAAATCGATAATATTTTTAAACTAAAAATGAAATTGAATAAAAAATCAAATTATCTATTACCAAAATAACAAAATCAAATTTCATCGATTTGATTCGATTTTTCGATTAAAATTGAATAATTTACACTCCTAAAATAAAATAACATAAAATATTATTTTTTTTTGTATTTGGAAAATCAGTATGATAAGATAAAATAAATATTTTATAGTCTCATAATATTTGATTTTTTTCCCAATGTCTTATATTATTTTATTAGAAGGTAGGTGAAAATAAAGTTAAATATTAATTGATTAAAATATTTTTTATATGATAGTAAAACAAGATAAAATGTAATAAAAAAAATATAATGTAAGGATAAAATGGGGAAAAATTATAACACTCCCTAACACCTTAAAATAGTGTTAACATTTCTTTTAAAAAATAAGAGTTTTTAATCCTCCATCTTATAAAACTTTCTACCTTAGTTTATGCACTTCTCAAACATCAAAATTTAGCATCTCTCACCTTCTTTAACCTTTGTCTACTTCTATTTTACCCATCTCAAACATAGCGTAAATTACAATCCTCTTCATTGAATTTCAGAATAACAAAAAATAAAATAAAATAAAATTATCATCTATTATTATTGTAATTATTTTTTTATATTTCTCAAATCATTTTGTATATATTTTATTTTGTATTTGTGAGATTTATTTTTTATGAATTCAAATAAATTTCACGTGTTCATAAATTATATATATCACATTCAATAGATACACTTTTTTCATTTATTTTAAATTACAATCCATTCATTATTTTAATAAATTAATTAATATATTTAATATTAGTTATTATAAATATTTAATAAATATATATGATATGTTATATTAAAATAAAAAATAATATCAAAATATATAAGTATAGATTTTTAATAAAAATATATATATATGTGATATGATATGATAAAAATAAATATATAAGTATAGATTTTTAATAAATATATATGATATGTTATATGGCTAGTGGCTTATGTGTCACTAGTTTATGGTTCATTTCTCATATGTTTGTCATGCGTGCATAAATATAATAATTTTAAACTCCTTTTTGGTGAAATCTTGTCCGGTTGTTAACAAACTCATCATTTTTCTGGTGCACCAGATTTCTTAATTTTTTCTTATAAAACGACATCGTTTTTGGCTGACCGACCTCGGATAAACATTAGAAAAGAAAAATGTGCTTGATATTATTTTGGCATGAGATATTCATCTGCCGACTTTTTTTTCTGACGAAATTAATTATTCTATCGGACGAATATATATTTATTTTCATTAATGATGATATTTATTTAGATGCCACCAAAATTCCTTTTTATTTATTTTTAAATATGGCAAGAGAAAGTCTAGAAAAGTTTAAAAAAAATCTCCATTTTTTTAAATTATAAAAATTTGAGTTTAAATTTCAATAATTTATTTTGAAAATAAATTAACTTAATAATAATCTTATTACTAAATAGCACACAAGGTGACCACCTTTTTTTCGAATTTATATGTATATATATATATATTAATTTGAGAGTGAGATTGCTGCTAATCTCTTGACGATAACAGTTTTATTTATTTTTATTATCTTTTATTTTTTATCTAATTTTAAATTTTTGTTTATTTTTACTTAATTATATATTTTTGGTTTTAATTTATTTTTAAAATAATTTTTGATAATATGGATATAAAATTTAATGTTTATCTTTTTCTTAGTATTTTGTGTTTTATTTATAGTCTATCTTTAAAATAAAATTTTAAATTAACATAAATATAAAATTTAATGTTTATCTTTTTCTTAGTATTTTGTGTTTTATTTATAGTCTATCTTTAAAATAAAATTTTAAATTAACATAAATATAAAATTTAATATTTATTCTTATTATTATTCTTATTTTATTTTTATTTTTATTTTTTTAAAATAAAATTGAATAAAATTAAAATTTTTATTATGGAAGTTTATCCTTATCTATGGAGATTTGTTCTTTTTAATGGAAATTTGTCATTTTTTTAATGGAGGTGTCCCTTTTATATAAAAATGATTCTATATTTTTCTACAATTGACATATGAATAAATATATCATTGAAAGTTAGATTATCAACAGTATATTACCATTATTTACTTTTTACACCGAAGAACTTCAAGTAGATTCAGTAACTTCAATTATAATATATTTTATGCACTGTAAAATTATATAATTTTATTTATATATTATAGATATACTTTTTAATTTATTAATACAAATTTATTTTGTATTAAAAAAATTAACTTAAAATAATATATTTTTTATTTAATATTTAAATCCAACTTGATTTCTTTTTTGTATTATTACTAAGGGGGGACTAACTATAACTTCGTACCCATCCAAAATTATGAAAAATTTATAAAAATAACTTGGCTATATTTATCCTTTCTTTTTGAAAATTTATAAAAACAACTTAGAAACAAATCATATATATACTTTACATATAAAAATTTATAAATATACTATACAAATAAAAAATTTTAAAAAATATGACTTATTTTTACTATAGTTTTGATATATATTAAATATATCTTCAGTGTATGTCGTAAGAATATAAAAGAATAAATATTTTTATAAATTTGAAAGTGTGAAATTATAAAAAAAAAATAAAAACAATAAAAATAAAATTTTAAAAAAATATTTTATGTTATTTTCTTTTTTTTTTAAAGAAGGTTGGTCTTATACAGTAAAAAATGATTCAAAACGAATTAGAAGAAATGAAATTGGCATTGCTATGAAACAGGAAAAGCAACTTACATGCTATCATACGATATGTTCTGTGTTTTCTCATCAATAAAGCTTTTCTTATTTCTTCTTTCTTCTCTTCTTCTTTTTATTTATTTTTTCTTTTTTCATGTTTGACCTTTTTCTTTCAACTAATTTTGAGATTTCATCAGTCCTTTTTTTTTTTGCACCATATCTTTGTCTTTGTTTTAGTGGGTGCCACATGCTGTTGAAATCACAAAGTGGAGGATTTTTCTATTTAACGTGGAAAATATTATACATGCTTATTGGACGTGTATATACTCAACTAATAATAAATTACTACTGAAAGAGTGATAATAAATCATATGCCTATTATATTATATTATGACTTATTGAGCGCACATACCTGGTTCATAATAGAATTTTCTGTTTAAACATCCCCTAGGTCCTAGCTAGTTGGTAATCAGTGGTGAAACCAATAACTATATAAAGGGGAGGTAAAATTTCTACCGTTACAGCGGCAAAGGAGGCTTTGTTGCAGCGGGCGGCCAGAGGAGAGGGAGGTCATACTTCCAACTTACTTATGCCAGCTTCCGGCCAGCCAGTCAGAGAAGATCGTATGACCCTACACGACTCCACCTGATTCCGACACTGTTGGTAATTAACTATCTAAATCTCTTGTAAATAGACAAATTATTTAGTGTATTAAAAATTCTAAATATATTAGCAAAAATAGTTCTAATTTATTGTATCTATGAAAATTTTTCTCTTTTTTTTTTTTCAAATCTTAATTTTAAAGTGAATAATATATTTTTAACCTAAAACATACAAGCATATCTATAACAATATAAAGATCGCATAATTTTAACTTAATATATATATTGTCTCTCTAATTTGGTAACATTAGTCATTTTATTATCTCTATTATTCGATTAACTATTTTGCTTTTTAAATTTATTATTTTTATAATAATTTAACTCTTAATTATTGATATGGCAAAATATTTATATTTTACTCTCCAATAGCAGGTGAATATAATTAAAACTACTGATATATATTAAGAAAAGTTAAAAATACCCTTCAATTTTATTTAAATAAAAAAATAAAAAAAAATGGCCGTTGCTCTATCCTCTGCTAATCTCTCCTTCTTCTTCTTCTTCTTCTTCTTCTTCTTTCTCTTTATCCAAACCCAAATCCAAATCCACAAGAAGCCATTTCTTCTTTGCTCTTTCTCCTAATGATTGCAAATTTCTCTCATTTTCTTGTAATCAAGAAGAATATTCACTTATTTCTGCAAATTGAAGTAAAATCCTTAATTATTAGACATTATTTTCTTCTGCCATACCAAAATCTGAAGCTTCTCTAATTATAACCAACACTACATCACTGCTGATTAATTGTTAAAGGCAACAACAATAACTTTCTACAAGCAAGAACAAAAGAAATTAGCTTTGAAAACGCACAAAAACAGAAAAGAAAAATAGAGTACCTAATAACTAAAACAGAGAAAAACAGAGAAAGCAAGAAACTAAAACAAAGAGAAATAGAGGAAGCCTTTTTAAATTTAATAAATTTTATAATAAAAAAAAAACCATTGTAATAAATGGAACTTTCAAGAAATGAAGAAAAAAGATCAAGAAAAAAATTGAAAATAACCTAATATTAACATATTATATCATAACAAGATTGATTTTATGTACAGAACTTGTGCTACGAAAATCTTTGAAACTAAATTCTCTTTAACCTTAGTGAAAAAAAAATCAACACTCTGATCGAACCAATGCTGACCCTTTAATATTTTTAACATCAAGATCTGGCAAAACACTGCTTGAATTTGAAAGAAGAGATCTTGGAAAATCGAAACTCCGGCGAAGAATTCTAGACATGACAAAAATATGATGCTCTGTTTGATTTAGAGACTCGAAGACCGAAACTTGCTGCAGAAATTGATGTGCCTATTTAAAGCTTCTTCAGTAGAAATAAGCCTATCACATCTCAAAACCTCATCTTTGACTGCCTTCATACACAGGCACAGCCACCGCCATTGGTAGCGGTCCCAAACTCCAGAAATATAAGCAGGAGTGGACTCCTCTGTAAATCCATATGAATAGCATTTCACTGATTCTACACCGCCCAGAGTGTGAGAAGAAAGAAATTGGTTGTTCTTAGCTTTTCTCTTCTATGCCGCCCAGAGGTAAAAAAAAAGGAGATGACTATGAAATCTCTGGCTTCTCTGAATTTTAGTAGAAAAATCCACTATTTTTATTTCTATATATTTTATTCTTTATTTTTGGAGAAAATTTTGATTTTTATGATGTGGGAAAGCCTTTTTTTTCCATGTGGCATCTGATATATGTTTTGACGAACGTTTGAACTTCACACGCCAATATTTATCTATTATGAAATTAAGAGTTAAAAAGTTATGAAAATATCCAATTAAGGTGTTAAAGGGGTTAATGAAACAGTATGAAGGATAAAATAATTAATATTGCTAAGTTTAAAGAGCGAATAATATATTAAGTCTATAGTTTTAGATACATTAATCAAATGTGAAATTCAAACTTAAAAGAAAGGCATAAGATAATTAGTTAGTTTAATTATAAGCAATGTTATTAAAATTGGATCGAATATAAAATTAGATTGATGATTGATTCATATTTTATTTAGTTTAATTGGATTGATTTAAATTTAATAATTTAATAATATTATGAATATATTTATATTTATATATATTTACTAAAAATTTTAAAAATAAAATTTTAAAAAATAAAAATATATATTATTAATTCAAAAACATTACGTATTAAATCTAATAAATATAATAAATGAATTTAAAATTTTAAAATTTATGATAAATTTTAATAATTTAAATATTTATATTAAGTTAGATGTCACTTTTTTTAAATTTTTTTATTAAAAAATAACTTAATATTTATGCTATTAAAATTATTTCATCCATTTCAATGATTCAGAATAAATTTTTATATATTCGATTGTTAAAATATTTCAGATTTAGATCAATCTTTGATTCTTGGTTAATCTAATTTGATTGATTCATGATCCGGTTTTTTATATATTTAATTTTTAAAATATTTTTAAATTTATATTTATAATTTTTTCTATTTATACCGAATTATAAAATTTATAAGTTTAACACACGATACAAATATATAATAATAAAAAGAAGGTCAAAAGTTAATTAGAATTTCGAGGGCCTAATTAACAGCTTCTTAGTGGTACACTACTTCGTACATAATCCACCAAATAAGAGACAACTTTAGTGGGTTTTACTTCTCTGGCAAGTTTGACTCCAGGAAGACATTCGGCTTGTCACTTTTATCAATTTTTCAAAGTTATTACAATTCCACAACTTGCTTTGTAAGTTTTAGACAACCTTTGTAATTTTTTTTGTTTTGTTTTTTTTTTCCTCTTTTTCATAATAAAAGAGTTTTATTATTATGAAAGCAAATGTTGCAAAAAAAAAAAAAAAAAAAAAGGGTTGGAGTGATTAAACACCCCAACAAGTCTAGAACAAAAAGAGAAGGTCATTCTTTTTTTTTTTTTTATAAAGGCGGGCGGCACCGCCGGAAAAATTTTATTTATATCTAAAAAATGGTAAACCAATACATTCAGTTCTTACTAAACCTCTTATAACCTGAGATAGTGAAGCTTCAAAATAAAAAAAAATTACACAAATTAAGCATATTTAAGCTAGCAAAAGAGTGGATTCCTTGGCTCTTGCTTAACTTTTCCTTGGCTTGCGGGACTTAAGGTCAATTGATCATAAACTTTGTTTTATTCGTGATTTTCTGATCTCCTCTTGATCTACTGAGGAGGTCATTCTATGGTAACACTAATGCATACATTTCAAATAGAAGCGGAGAAGCAGTAAACTAAGATAGAATTTTAGTACTAAGGACCAGAGCTTCAAAACCAGCTGACAAACACTAAATGCAAAAAAAAATTGAGACTTTGAGGAGCAAAACGACTTTCAGAAACAATACTTCAAATTAGGCTTTGTATGACGATGTATGCCTAATAATTGCAACTGAGTTTCGATACTCAGAAAAGGAAAGTACAAAGCCAATAGATTTATTCTATCCACTTGACCTTTAGCTTTCATTATGAACACCATAAACTCTTCATCAAGAAGAGAAATATGGGAAACAATACCAAAAATTGTGAAACACCATCTTACATGGATCAGGATGCTTCATATACAAAATCTATGTCAACCAAAAAACACTATAAGAATACAACCTTAGAATTAGATCAAACCATTGTGAAGGTGAAGAACAAAAAAGACCATAAAATAGCCAAAACTAGAAAAAAAAAATTCAAACCAGAAATTTATTTGAGAAAAACTGTGGGAAAACCAGATATAAAGAAAATAAAAAAGTTTTATTAAACAACTAAAACTCTTTTACCATTCAACAAAAATAATATTGCGACTTACTATCTTCTATTATAGTGCTTCATAAAACAAGAGTAAAAGATCATTAAAGTATTTAATTTTTAGCTTTAATGTATTTCTGTATAAATATAATGTTATTTATTTTTAATGTTTAAGTTCAATGTATGGACCTCACCTTTTTTTTTTTTTTTTTTCTGAATTCGCCGCTGATTAAAATGTGTGCTTAGGATTACCGTTGTATATTTGTATAATTTCTCAACTATGAGAATGTACTTCTTATATAAGAATTACATATATTATAACGTGAAACAATTTAGTCAGATGATTTGTTAGTCTGAAAAGATTAAATTAGCAAGCCACAAATAGGAGAAAAAAAATTCCACATCAAAATTATAAAAAGGTGTGGAAAATAAATTTACATAAATACCCGATTCAATACTGTCTAAATAAATTTAGTTATCATTTTAGACCAACTATGAATCATATAAAACAACAAATTATTTGAAATCAGTTTTAGATAGATTAGATCATTATTAATTGCACATTCTACAAAATAATGAACTAAATAATTCCATAATTTTTTTACTGTTCTTATTTAATTTATTCTTAATTAATTTAATTTGAACGGACTCATTTTAATTATTGAATTAAGGATACCAGTTATATATATATATATATATATATATTGCTGGGAAATATAAATACTCCTACATTGGGAATAGATAATAAAAGATAGTGGTATATAAGTTATATAGATTGAGTTTTAACACAAGTTGATTGATTTTATATAAGATGAGGATTCAACCCCATTTATATAGTCACTCATATATATTTAGTCTAACACTTTAAAAATTTATGTAATTTTTATATGCTATCAAAGCTAACCACGAGATAAGTGGTGAAAGTTGTATAAATTAAGTCTTAATATAAGCAAATTGATCTCTCTCTCTCTCTCTCTCTCTCTCTCTCTCTCTCTCTCTCTCTCTCTCTCTCTCTCTATATATATATATATATATATATATATACTGGCTTTATTGTTTATCTACTGTTCATCTCTAATACCAGTAAAAACTAAAAAGGATCCCAAGGGGAAAAGATCTCAAAATTTTAAATTGTTCATCTACTGTTCATCTCTTGCTATTAATAAACTAAAAATTTAATTATAAAAACAAGCTTATATCTATCTACTACTACCCCTAAAAAAAGAACGACTCTCATCGCAAGATAAATAGTAGATGAATAGCAAAAACCAAAAAGGATCCTTTTTAGTTTTTGCTCCGATACCAGCAAAAATTAAAAAGGATCGCAAGGGGAAAACTAATAATAATGAAGATTTATACTAAACAACAGGTAATCAGGCATAAGCCCCACTCTTAGATCTAAAATAATATTTAAATAAATGTAAAAAACTATATTAAAAATAAAATAAATACTTTATTAATATTTTAAAAATATATAAAATATAGAAATACTGGTATGTGAAATTATTACACCCAAGTGCAGATAAGAATACTGTCCATTCGGATTTAGCTCCTAAATTTATATCTTGATTTTTATCCGATATACCAATAGATCTAATATTTATATGAAAATAAAAATAATATAAACTTTAAAACAAGTTTCTGATGTACCAGATTAAAGCAAGCTACAGATACAGAGCATACTTATACAACACAGTTATTAAAATAAAAGAAAAGAAAAACTTTAAAATACAAATTATAACTTACAGGAGAGATATACAACAGTTGGGGTACAAATATGGAAGAAGGTCTTTATGTGAAAGAAAAGGGAATGAGATAATCTAAGTCTTGAAGTTCTTCAGAGCTCCTGAGTGTATGAGGGTTTTGAAAGGTTACTTCAGTCTTTAGAAATGGCACCTTAAATAGACAGAATGCTTTGGCCTTACACTATACTCGTCACATGTCTGGTACTGTGGATAAATAGTAACTTATCGCTACTATTGTACCTTCACTCGTCTGAACTGTAGATGAATAGTACATTGTCGGGGGATACTATTTACTTTACTGTTTGAGAACTGTAGATGAACAGTTCTTCTGATTTTAATATTGATTTTCTCTGGTGAATCCTGTTGATGAACAGTATATGGTCAATGAGCACTGTCTTTATTGACTTTAGTGTGAAGGAATAGGGTGATTATAATTCTCTGATGAGTCAGAATCAGAGTCTGATTTATTTTTCTTATTTTTCTTTTCTTTCTTCTTTTTCTTTTCTTTCTTTTCTTTTTTATTTTTATTTTTTTTATTTTTCTTTTCTTTTTCTTTTTTCTTTATTTTTTTTCTTTTTATTTTTATGGGGAACAGAATCTCATAACAGTCATCTTCATTGTTAGGGCAATAATCTGAGTCAGATATCTCAGTTATCTCAGTGGAGGATGATGTAATGAATGATGATGAAAAGGAGTCAGAAGAGGAAGGAGACTTCTTTCTTCTGGAATGAGCTTTAGATAATTTTTTGGATTGCGCTTTATTCAAAGATTCAACAGAGCTAGTTCTTCGAGGCTTTATGGGCTCAGAGGTTGAAAGAAGAGATTCAACCAACTGTTGCATTAGAGCTTTATAATCTTCAGGAGTCTTTGCGGCTGCAAGAAGGGCTACATTTTGGGCTCTTTGGGCTCCAAAGGAAACGGATAATTTTGGGTCAAAATCACCATGATTCCTTTTGAGAAGCCACTGCTTTACAGTGTGCTCAAATGTAGAGTTACGAAAGACACTCCACCATTTAATTTTAGTTTTTATTAATATCACAGGTATATTGGATCCAGATTGTATTTCAGTATCGAAATACCACTGGTATACCTAAGGAATATTGAAAGCCATCGAAAAGAGAAGAAGAGGGGGAAATTTTTTTTTCAAATGGGCTTGGATTGAAGTGAGCTTTAAAATATTGGAAGGCCAATAGTACATCTTGTGATAGTATTCGGTCCTCACTACCACAGTAGTGCCACCAGCCTACAAACCATATAGGTAGTTTGTCAAGCTTTATATTGGAATCAAAATATATCAGCCAGTAATGAGTTTGGCCAGGGTTAAAAATAAGGCTTTGGTCCAGGCTTCAATATAATCTAAATAGTTATAGAATGGACAATAAGAGGCTTTAAGAAATGCTTTAAACTTTTCAGGGATGTGCAGAAGTCTTTCCCATTTAGAAAGATGGAGAATTCTTTTTCCTTATGATTAAAATTATGCTTTAAAAATATAGATTCAGAGTCAACAAGAATATTTAAAAAATATTTCTGAGATTTAGACAAATCATTAGCTTTAATAAATTAACCTTTAGATAACACAAATTCAATTATCTTCCATAGGTTCTGCTGAGCAGATCCATATTCAATAATTAATTTGTATTAAAATAAGTTTTAGTAAACCATTCTGATTTATAATGTTTTACTGGAAAATTTGAAGAAATAATTAACTCATTTTTAGAAATATTTTGAGATAGGGTTTTAGGAGTTAAAGATTCTTCTATCTCAATTTGTTGCTTTAAATACGAGATCAGAGCAGTCTCACCTGAAACCTTTGGAGGAGGTTCGTATCTCATTTTTAAAAGAGTATTAACCACTTTTGGAGATTGAGCCAGCTGGGAGACCTATTTTTTTATTTGGGCTTTTTGTTTTTCCTCTATAACTATATTAACTCAATGCTTAAGAAGATTAGTAGTGACTTTAGTAATCTCATATGAGTGATCAGACAAGGCTTTATGAGAGTCTTTATAAGTGTCTGGCTTTAAGGTTTCTTTATCTTTATTTTTTTTATTTTTCTTCCCTATGTCGTCTGGACAAAAATTCATGGATTAGAAAGTCTAGTAAACTATTATTTACTCTCTTTATAAATTCAATATTAAAATAAAAAATACTTAAAATAGCTTGTCATATAGCAAATATTTACTTTGAAGCAAGATTTTTTTACATCTTTTTGTAAAACTTCTTTAGCGCTTTTACAATCAATACGCAGTAAAAACTTTTGATTTAATAAATCAGATTAAAATTTTGAAATACATAAAATAATACTCAAAATTTCTTTTTTAATAGTATAACAGTTTAATTAGGTTGGACTCCAATGTCCTGAATAAAATTAGACTATAGTTTCTTTTTCCTTTTTAATTTATTTTAAAATCTCACCAAATTCTATATCTAAAGCATCGATTTCAACTATTTTATGAGCTAATTGGTCAGCTATATGGAGACAGAGAATAGTCTTTACTAAGGCTTTTATCTGTTTTACTATATCAATATGGACATCAGTCCATGGGCCTGGGTTCTTTCTTAATCTACTATGTAATGGTTTTATAGTTCTATTTAAGTTGGAATAAAATTCTATAACATAATTTAAGCAACCTAAGAATCTCTGTAATTAAGCTTTATTAAGAATTTGATCATGAAACTTATCATCAAAGACTAAGTTTCTTTCTATAAGCTCTAAAATACCATATTCTATATAATGTCCTAAGAATCTAATCTTAGTTTGAAACATAGACATTTTATTTTACTTAAAACTAATCTATTTTGTTTAATTACCATAAAAAATATCCTTAAATGTTTAAAATGTTCATTTATAGTTGTAGAGTAAATTAATACATTATCTATATAAACTATACAAAATTTAGTATATGGATTGAATATATTATTCATTACTCTCTAGAACTCAGATGGTGCATTCTTTAAACCAAAAAGCATAACATTTCATTCATATTGTTTAAATGGAACAGTGAATATAGTCTGATTAATTTGGATTTGACAAAATCATGATTTCATATCAAACTTACTAAAGATATTAGCTTTATATAATCTTTCTAATAAATCTTTTTAAATAGGATATATAATCCATTTTAAAGCTTTATTTAATGGTTTATAATTTATTATTAATCTAGATGCTCCTCTTTCTATTTCAGAGGCATTGTTAACATAAAATGCAACACAAGATTATGAGCTTCTAGATTTTGTAATTATTTTTTTTTCTAAATTATTTATTTTCTTTTTACAGAATTCAATCATAGCAGGCGTTATTTGAATGGGCAGGACTTTAGTTATAATAGATTTTTCACCAAAGCTTCTTCATATGATAAATCAACCAAATGCTGCTTCCTATTCCAAAATACATTTGGAATATCAGCACACAAATTCTTTTTAATTTGAAGCTTTAATTTATTAATTTTATCTAGTATAAATTTATTTTTTAATTATTCATTTAACTTTTGTAAATGATAATTATTCTTTAAATTATAAAATTGTTCAGACTTTACCTTTATTACTGTATTTATTTATAATTCATTTATTGAGTGAGCTTTTAATAAACTTAAATTTCTCTTTTTTAGTTTTTTTATAAATGAAAAAAATAATCTTTTGATTTTTAATTTTAAAACTTACATTATCATCATTAACAGAATAATGTGTAATTAAATTCATAAATAATGTTTCTAGAAATACCATATGATGAATATTAGTTAAAATAAGTATATTTTTTATTTTTAAATTTTTATCAATTATCGAAGTTTCTGCTTTATCAAAAATATTTAATTTAGATTTATTTATAACAGATAAACTCTCATTAGTTACCTGCCAAAATTTTTTAGGGACTAAACTATGTTTAATACAATTTAAATCAGCTTCTGTGTCGAAAAAGGCTATAGTTTTTATATTATAATTATTTAAAAATTTTAATTTTATCTTTTTTAAATATTTTCTTAATGTAATTTTATGTAACATAAAAATTATATTATCATGGATTTTTTCTTTACTTATTAAACTAACTTCATTATTATTAGTTTCTTCTTTATCTTCTTCCTTTTCTTCATTAGAAGAAGTAGAATTTAATAAAGATTTTATTATTTGAGAATCATGTTCTTTTAATTTCCTTTTGTAAATCTTTTATTATTGATTTATTCTTTATTATTTTTTATTTAAAATTATAGTTAAATCATATGTTTGTTTACTACTACTAGACAATATTGAATGTTTAGATTTATCTCTAGTATCCTCTAATATTTTATTTCAAAACTTTCTTGATTTTTGGGATCAGTTACATATTTTATTGCTTTTAAAATAGATTCTTGCTCTTTAGTTAAAATATTTATTGATTTACTACTATTTTTAGAACTAGTCTCTGAGCCTATATCATCTATCTGATTTATTCAGAATCTGAATAATTCTCAGAAAATGAATAATCTAAATATAGTTCATGAATTTTATTTAATACAAATTCTTCTAAATTTAATTCTTATAACTTTTTATCAAATTTATAAAATTTAAATGTGCGTCATTTTCTACCACAGTTATAACATGTTAAATTTTTATATATTCTAAACTGTTTATCTTTCATTTTAAATGATTTATTACTAGATTTTTTAGATTTATCGGGCTTATAGGATTTTTATTTCTTATAGTAATCTTCTTTATTTTATTTTATTTTATAACTCTTCTTATATTTTTTATATGGTTTCTTATATTTTGTAGAACAATGACTATTACAATCTTTATATTTTTTAGTTATACTATAATCAAATTATTTACAAAATGAGCTTAATCCTTATTTAGTTTTTCTCATTTCATACTTTAATGATTTTTAAAATTTTATATCTTGACAGAGCTTTAAACTTTCCTTTTAGACTATACAAATCAATTGACCATAAGTAAGATTATCATAAAGAATATGATTTTTATATTCTTGTTTTATATGGTTTTTAATTTTCTCTCCTACAAAAAAAAAAAAAGCAATCCTGCTAAGAACTTTTTCTTCCAGAAAGTCTGGTTGGAATCTTCTCTAAGCATAATCCTAGTTAGGAAAGCTATTTTATAAAACTGAAAATCACTAAGTTTTTTACACTTAAGGTTGCTTAGTAATTCAACATTTTCATCCTTTAAATGAGTAGGATCTCCTATAAAGTGAAGTGATATAGTCAAGATTAGTGTTGCCACTGCATCCTGAATAGAATCATCATATTCATTTAATACAGGTGTTTCATCTTCACAAGTCTTTATAACATTTAATTTTTCTAAGTGTTGTTTATCAGTGAGATGATTATCCCACCAACCTTTTAATTAGCCTGTGAATTCAGCTATAAGTAATTCAGCTATAGTTTTATCTGAGGTATCTGTTTGGGTTCTATAAGCATTGACAGCCATTGTAATATGCTGTAGAAGACTCATAATATTATATTCTGACAGGCTATCAATATACCATTCATATGCTAAATAGACATTATATTTATATTGTGATAAAATATTAGATTTATCTATAATTTCTAAGTCTGTAGCAGATATTCTAGGTACTATAGATTGATTATGTATCATATGATTTATTTGTGAGTCTATATCTTTACTGAAAAATTCAAGATCTTCAGTTTCAGGTTGAAAATCCTCAAATGATTTTAAATCATGATCTTGAGTTACTATACTAATAGTTTTAGAGGCTTTAGATTGAGGCGTCTCTTGAACTACTTGTTTTGATCCAGATGAAGAATCAATTTTACTTAATTGTTCTCTAATTGCTTTTACAAAATTATAATCTTTAGATTTAACTTCTTTCTGTCCTGTTTTTGAAACTTCAAAAGGTTTAAAAATATGAGACTTTAGTTTTTTTTTATCTTGAATAGCTTTCTCAATTGTTGTTATTATTTCTTTATCTTTAATAAAATTTTCTATTCTATTTAAATCATATCCTATTCTTAGTAAATGTGCATTACTCAAATTATTTTGTTATAATATTTTCTTTTATGGGTCATTTTCTGCAATAGTTTTAAATTGTACAATTTGAATTTCTCTATCACTATACATAAATATACTTGAAGCTTTAGGTGAATGTTCACTTTGTATAATTTTAACATTTACTTTCCATTATGTTCCTTTATTTCTACTGTTATATGATTTATTAATTTTTTTGCTTTAATTTTTTCTTTATAATTTTTTTTAAATCAATCAAAGAACTTCATATTATTTTACAAAATTAATATATTCATTCATTACTGATTCAAAGTCTTTTACCTTATTCATTACTTCTTTTAATTTATCTGAATTCTTTACTGCTGTTAATTTTTTATCTAGCTTATCTTTTTAAAATATAAATTCTTTATTAATTACATTTAGTTCTCTATCTATGCTTTCTACATTATTGGTCATAAAAAGAGGCTGTAGGTGGTTCAGGTGGAGAAGGAGATTGTTCTCTATCCTGATGTTGGTTATAATTAGGGTTTGGTTCCAAAGGATTCATGGTTCCAGTTGGATTATAAAAAAGATGTGATACTGTTGTACTGTAATCTACACTTTTTAATTTATTACTAGTTTCAAGTATGTCTGAGGTAGAATACCTAGGCTTTACTACTGTTTGTATAACAAGTTTAGGTTCATTTTCTTTATACGAAGCATATATAATAGAGGATAATTGTGAAGCTCTACCTATGTCAACTGTCGAAATAGAAGAGAAAGAGTCTAAATACCTACTGCTAATATCATGTCTATTAAATTTTAATTTAACTTTACCATATTCATACTATTCAATTTTACTAAGTTTTATATTGGGCTTTACTATTTTCTTTAGTTTTGGAGGGAGGACAATATCTTCCAAGACCTATTCATCAGGGAGACTAATATATTTTCACTGAATAGTCCTAGGGATTAATGTATTAGCTTTAGTTAAGTCTTTTTGTAAAAATTTAGTTTCTCCTAATTTAGGTTTTATTATATACTTTGTTGCAAAGGCAGATGCCATAGCTTTATACTTTATTTTATATATTAATGTTGCTGGAATTGATACTTCAAGCATTTTATAATTATGAGTTTTAATTTCTAATACTACACTCTTTAATATATTCAGATCATTTAAGGATATAGTTATATCAGGAAAACAGTCAAATGAGATAGGTCCACTACTCAGACTGGTTTCTATAGTTCCTAATAATGAGTCATTAAAATTTATAAACCTAGCATCTCTAATAACTGTCAGAATACTAATATTTCATCCTTCTCTAGTTAAAGACTTTATTCTTATCTGTACGAGTTCTATATATATGTATTTATATTTTTTATTTTTATGGTGCTTTATAGATTCCGCAGACAATAATGTTATTTTTTCGAAGGGTTTACTTAATTGCTTAATTGTACATCCATTTCTTCAGCTTTAATTATGTAATCATTTTTAAATATATTTAATTTGAGAATTTTATAAATATGTTCTTTATCTATGTTAGATATTACCCAATTATCAATTGCTTTATTAAAGTCTTCTAATATTACTTCATTTCTGTTTACAATTCTTTTACCTTTTGATGACTCAGAGTTATCAGATCTAGTTGTACTAGCAGATTTTCATAAAAATAGTTTCATTTTTAAATATTTGAAAAATAGATTTTAACGTGTGTTCATGTTATTTTCAGACGCGACCACTGACTTACTGTCCTAAATGCCTAACCATCGGCTGAAACGGGGCTTGCTGCATATCAAAATCTTAGACAATATTATTCACTTTTAGATCTATAAATCAAAGATTTAATTGTGAAAACACATTTATATCTATCTACTACTACCTCTAAAAAGAGAATGACTCTGATACCAGCAAAAACTAATATAGATATTTATATTTATATCAATCAAAGATCTCTCTCTCTCTCTCTCTTTATATATATATATATATATATATATATATATAGAGAGAGAGAGAGAGAGAGAGAGAGAGAGAGAGAGAGAGAGAGAGAGAGAGAGAGAGAGAGAGACGGCACTCATTAAAAAAAATGATGATTGATTGGCAACTTCACTAAGGAAACAAAAAATTTGATGGATTAATTGTACTTAACTCTTTTGTGGCAAAAATTGAGTTTATCTACATTAACAAATGAAATATGACTGAATGTTTAAGTCATATATACTGGATTTCTCAATGTAAACGCGAAATTTTATATTTAATTGCTTGTGCGCAAAGCAATGGGAACTTTATTGTCTGTTTTTGTGTCTTATTACATGCATATCTTCTTCAAGAAACATTTGCAAGAAATTAATTAACAAAGCAATAATATTGTCTTAATTTCTGAAGCCAACACGTCCACTTGTTTATAACATGAAAATTTCTCATTGTTATTTAAAAAAAAAACACGTTATAAAAACAAATATATATATATATATATATAATATAAAGTGTATAAGCACTTCTCAGTACACTTCACTTGCAACTTCCATTGAAGTTGGTTGGTCGTTTCATTAAATCTATCTTTTATATATTTATTCTACTCTTCTTTTTTTGTTGGGGGACACTGCTGCTGGCCTTTTGCTTTAGCTTTTGCTTATGAGGATGCTTTTGCTATGACTAATTGTAAATTTAATATGTTAAATCTTCATTATAATATTACTTATTAAAATTATTTAATAAATATATCTCATAAAATAGAAATATATAAAAAATAATTTTTTTATTCTTAATAAAAATAATTTTTTTAAAAAAAAATTCTTTTGAAATATATAGACTGTTTTTAATTATCAATTTGAAATGGGAAATAATATATATATATATATTAATTTATTTTTGGTAATTTTTAAACTAAAGTTGTAATTGAGCTTTCAAACTTTATGAAAATCTAAGAATATCTAAAATGCTAAAAGGGTCAACCACTGACTATGTGAAATTGGGTTTTAAAAGTGCCAAATGACAAAGTTGATGATGGATAATAGCTAGCAAGTAACAACAATTTGCAAGTAAAAGAGAAAAAGATAGAGTGTGAAGCGTGTAGCCCATGCATTGTGATTTTTCATGTTTGATTGAATAATTAATTAAAATTAATCATAATATCTATTTATGAGGTCCAATTCAAATGGCACAAATTGAAATCGAATGCAAAAATTGCCAATATATATATATATATATATATTTGATAGACAAAAACAAATTATTATCACCAAATTACAGGTAATAATTTGGTGGCTAAAAATTGCTGTGATATATAATAATTTTTACTGTCATGAATAATATTAAATTAATGATAATAATCCAATGTATTTTCAGATATAGAATGGTATTAATGATCATTATTATTTCAATAAAAGAAATGATTTATCACTTTATATAATTTTATTGTGATAAAAATATTCAACTTACCAAGATTCATATATGAGCAACAAAGATTATGCCATGAAAATTTATTATTTTGTTGTCATTTATAAAAGATAATTATTGACAATATTTATTGTCATAAAAATTTAAAATTTTCACCTAATTTAATTATTAAGACAAAATTTGATTGTCACGTTTTTAATTTTTAAGAATAGATATAATTTTTGTTATATATATACATATATTATGTATTTTAAATTTACATTTAAGAAAATTAACAATATTGAGAGATCCAATATCTAATTATGCATTGAGTATTATGTGTTCTTCCTTCTTCATACGTAATTAATAAAAAATAAAAAATATAAATATAAGCCACATAAAAAAAATTATCAGTGCAAACCACTTCTTGTCATTGTAAACCATTTTTAAATATAAATAATAATAATAATAAATATCATTGTAAGTTATTAAAATGATGATGTCTATACTTTAATAAATGTCATTTTTAAATATAAATAATAATATTAATATCTACGTAATTGTAAGTTGAATGATAATAAAATTAAAACAATATAAAAAAAAGAAACTAAAGATTTTTTATAGTTGTAGCTACAGGTTGCAAATCAGTTCACTGATTTCAGGTTTGAGTTATTACAAATCTAATATATATATATTTTGAATTGTCATGTCATACATATATATATATATATATATATATATAAAGAAAAAAAATATTATTTATTGGTATTTATTAAAAGAAAAGAAAAATAACAATTTTTATAGTTTTATTTATAAAAATTGGAAATGCAAATCTCAAATGGTAAGGAATTTATAAAGACAAAAAAATAAAAAATAAATACTCATTCACATTAAAAAGGAAAAAAATGAGTATAACATATTTTTATAAGTTTTTATAAATTGGAAATTTAAAAGATAATGAATTTAGAAAGTCAATAAAATACTAATTATTATCTATTTTCATTTAATTTGTTAGTTAGATGTTATATCCCTTTATATTTTTATAGTCTAATACATTATTATATATATGGAAGTTTATATTATAAAAAACAAGATCATATAAAAAAAAATTGTGTTAGGTGCAAAAAATGCTACTAGGATAAAATTTCAATACTTATTATCAATTTTAATATTTTCAAAATTAACATTATAAATTTTGTAATTCCTTCGTCACACTGAAATTATCACTTTTACAAAAAAAATATTCCTTATAAATTATCACTTTATATAATAAAAAAAATTAATGAGTTTTTTCCAACTATATTATTATAATTAATAATTTAATAATAAAATAATAGTATAATATTAATAAATTAATAGATAATATTTTAATTTATTTAAAATAATTTTATATAATATCTAAAGAATTTAATGATTTTCTTAATTGATATACATGAGTTAAAGACGATGATTTCAACTTAATCAAGAGAGTAATAAATAGTAGTTAATTATTGTTTGAAATATTAATTTAATTTATTAATTATTTTATAGTGAGAAAAAATTGTAAGTGCCATAGAATATCATATACAGGACTAAATAATACGAAATTTGAAAGTAAATCTTAAAAGAAATAGTGAGCTGTAAGATTTATATATCAATTAACTTCTTTTTATTGTTAAAACAATCTATATCTTAACTTTTGAAAAGTGATATAATTGTGAAAATAGTTAGAAACAAACACAATGAAGAAAAAAAAATCTATATCAATATATCCTGGGGACCTATGACTAGCTAGTTACATTTAACAATTAAAAAATATTTAATTGAAAATATCAAAAGCAATAAATATCTAGCTTAATATATATTAATTAATGAATTATGATTTTTAAAATTAATTATATATATGTGGATTAATTGTTTGCCCTGTGTAGCTTAATTTATGTAAAGAAGGATGATGATAGTTTTTTTTTTTATAAAATTAGTTATTTTATTATTATAAATATGAAAAAAATATACACTATTCATTTTATTTTAAGTGTTATGTAAGAATAATACACACATATTAAAAAAATAATTACTCATTAAAAATTTTATATAAAAATGCTACATGGATTAAATTGATCGAATCAAAAGTGTTTATACATTAATTGTATTAGATAAATGACTATTCTAATCTTGTATTTATTATTAAAAATAATAATATATGTAAGGTTGAAATAGTCATTTTTCTAATATAATTAATACAAAAAATACTTTTGATCCGAATCAATTTGATCTATTTAACATTGCTCAAAATTTTATTAGAATTTATCTAAGTAATATTTTTTTATTTTTCTCACTTTATTTATTTATTTATTTTTATTAATTAAAGAGGCAATATTAAAATTTTTTAATTAATACTTTCTTAATTTTTTAAAAGTGATATTTAAAATGAAATAAAAATTTTTTATACTTAAAATAAAATAAACAAAATATTTACAGTAAACTACTCAAAAAAAAGATTCAATCCATTACATTTCCAAAGATGATGATAGCTTATTGAAATTATCACAAATTGGCATTGTTATTAATGGCTTCTTATCAATTATAAGAAGGCTATAAATTGCTTTTCTTTATTTATGAAAAAGAATACACACTTCCATCAACATCCGACCTTAACAAGATCCTCCTCTTCATGCCCATGGCCATGGATGTTCCATTTATGTGCGTGTAAAGAAATTTAAGATAAGATTTTTTAACTTTTACTTCTTTTTGGGTATCTCTTTTTTTTTTTTCCCTCTCTCTATCAATGTATAATATGCATCGAACATCTCATCATCATGCCTATGATCATCCAGCTTTATTTACCCCCCCTTTTTTTCTCTTCTGATCTCTGCAATGAATTCAATCTCTTTATTAAAGTTTACATCACTCTACAACTCATTTTCATACTATAATCATTCTTTCTGAAAAGGGTTTTCGAATCCTTTTGTTTCTTTCTTATATATATATATATAGAGAGAGAGAGAGAGATGTTAAAAGTAGGGCTGGAGATGTCGATTACTTTGTTCTTCAAGGCACAAAAGCCCGTACAATAGAAAAATATTTCTTTTTTATTTTTAGTGCCAAGCTTTGATTATATGAATATAAGATGGCATTAACAATAATTGTAGGAAATATTTGATGAATCAGGCTCGTTCATGATGTATTAATCTGAATTCATTATTAAAGTTATAATTGCAGCTATACCAAACAATATAATGTAATTATAATAATAATAATAATGATTATATAATTGACTCTTGATATTTTTATATTTATACTAAAAAAACAAATTACGAAAAAAAATTTCTAATTAAATTACCATAAATTAAAAACACAGCATTTTAGAGTAAATATATTGTGAAAATACAATATATTATTTTTGTCCCATTTAAATTGTCAAAATAAATATGCATAAGCTAAATATGATAATATTAATGAGTTAAAAATATTTTAGTCCATTTAAAATAATTTTTGAATAATAATTAAAAAATTTTATGATTTCTTTAATAAATATGCATGAGCTAAATATGATAATTTAAATGAGATGAGAATAGTATTTCTAATTTAGTGATTTATATTTAAATTAATAAAAAATTCAATTAATGTGAAATCATCAAGAGTATGTATTTAATTTAAATTTTAATTAATTTTGCATATTTTAACATTATTAAGGTAATTCCACATAAGTTTGATATAAAATATATATATATGTTAATATATAGTAAGAAACTATTATACTTAAGTGACACTTAGATGATAATTTCTCAACATATATTAATATATATATTTTTATTTTAAATTTATGTGGAATTATGATAATAAATAGTAATAAAAAATTATGTTCAAATGTTAATTATGAAATTAATAGGACTTTCAAGTTTGAAATTACCGTAAAGTAATAATTCATTTGTTTTATTTTAAGTATTGTGTCAGAATAATGCGCACAGAAAAAAAATATATTAATTTTTATAAATTTTATAAAAAATTTATTATAATTTATTTAAATATATTTCTTATTTTCTCATTTTACTTATTCTCTTTCATTAAATAATAGAGATAATATTAAATTTTTTTATTTAATACTCTATTAAATTTCTAAAAATGATATTTAAAGTGAAATAATTTTTTTTTCCATATACAATACTTGAAATAAAATAGAGAGTAAAATTTATACAAGTTTTAAGATAAAAATTATCTAATAATGATAATTATTAACATATATATTTATATGCATACAAAAAGAAGTAGAGGCATTGATATATACTCCTTTAGTTCATAAATAATAATTATTTTAGATAATAAATTATGTTCATAAATAATTATTACTTTATAAAAATTAAAATCATTTTATATTTTTATTCTAAATTTATTTATTTATAATTAATAAATAATAAAATAAGTAATAAATTAAATAGAATGATATTTTAGTAAAATAGTTATATAAATTAGATTATTAAATAATATATTTTTTTAATTTTTATGTGAAATTTTAAAGTGTTAATTATTTGTGGATAGGGAAGTATTATAAAATAATATTTTTGTATTTACAAAATAAATAAATTTTGGCTCGCTTTTTTTTATTGAATAAATTTTGGTACGTTAATCCACAGAAAAAGAGTAGATAAAGGCCACTTTGAATAAATAAATAAATAAATAAATAAACATATCTTTGATGTAATTAAACTAAAGCTACCTCTCTCTAGATATGTCATCCCTTCCTTGTAATCTTAATTAATAATCATAGATATAAATTTCTATCTTCCTTTGACTTTCTTTCTAATTAATAGTTCCATTAAAACTTTCCCATATTTTAATCCTTAACTCTATTATTATTATTATTATTATTAAGTTAAAAAAGATTGATAATTATATAAAAATATTAAAATGACAATATATGTATATTGATATATTAATTACTATTATAACTAAAATATTTAGTATTAAATACTTTTAAAATAGTCCCTCATCATATACTAAATAATATATATATATATTTTAAATCAATATAAAATTACTTTAATCCTAATTAATTACACTGCAAAATATTATAATAACTCAGACAAAAAATTGAAATTATTCTTTTTACATATGAGCAATGATTTAGCTTTTGAAAATAGTCTTTTGCGACCTTATCCAATTAATTTACAGCCATCGGCTGGAACTTTCGAACTTCTTAACCTCAACATTATTAGTTTATTAATATTTTTTTTTTTGGGTATATAGTTTATTAATATTTTTCGAGACCTCAAATGAAGTAAAAGTTTGAAGATAAAGTGATAAACTTAGGGCTTTTTTCATTCTTTCTATGATTAATTAATTTTTTTTTCAAAAAAAGAGGTAAAAACAAACTGAAATTTTTAAAATTATTTCTAAAATAATAACTGAATAAAAATAAAATTAATAAAATAATAAATTAAAAATCAAACTGAACCGAATCGATCTAAAAATCAGAATATCTATTATCAAAATAACCAAGTTTTATGAATTCAATTTAATAATAAGGTAGATATAAAATTGAGGGCCTGTTTTTTTCTTTTTTTTTATTAGAAGAGAAATATCATTAAAACCACATAATAAAAAAATCTAAAAAGGGCAGTCCGGTACACGAATGCTTTCGTAACGAGCGAAGTTTAAAAAAGAATCGGATCCATTGAGTCTTTGTACGCGGTCTTTTTTTATAATTAATTGCAAGAGGCTATTTCCACGACATAATAAAAAATATACAAAAAAAAAATTCTCATCGAGAAACAATAAAGAAAAACTTTCCAAAACAGAACTTAACAGATCTAGATTATAAAGGAAAGAAAACCATACAAAGAAAACCACTATTTCAAAGTCCTTAATACGTTGGGAGCAGCAGTTTCACCATGAATAGAACTGAAGAACATCAATTGCCATGAGAGGTAGGCCAAAGTATGAAGAACCTTTAACAAACTCCTTAGTTTTCTTTCTAAATAAACGTATCTAACCAACAAAAGTCTTTCACGCTATAAAGGTGGTGGATAAAATAAGACCATCCAGAGGTTAGAGATAAAAAAAAAATCAAATAAAACTATGACCAACTGAGTAAATAAAAGAAAATAATTAAAACAAAGCAATTGATCTAGTGCTATATACATATATATTCAGTGGCAAAATTACTTTTTAAGAAAGGGTACACAATTTTAAAAAAAAATTATACATATATTTTTTTATTAAAAATTTTAAAACCTTTATTTACCCCTTTCAAAATCTTTACTTATCCCGTTCAAACTCATTGAAAATTAATGTAAAGTTAAAAATTTTATTTTTTTAATGTATTTTTATTTTTTATTTTAATTTTATTATTTATATTTTTAATATTTTATCGTGTAAAAAGTGCCTATAATTTTTTTATATATAAATTTTTTTATATATTAATAAAAAAAATTATAAAAAAATTATCATTTATATTATTTTTAATATATATAATATTTTTTTATTTTTATCCACCTTCTATTTCTGATTTTGTTCCTGTGTATATCGACAGCCTAAAGCTACATCCTAGGCCTGTGTACCCCAAGCTGTAAGTAGGATTGGCAGTGAAACATGAAATTTTCGTTTTCATGGGAATTTATTCTGAATGGGACAAAATTTTTTTGAATTCTTCTTTTACGGGGATGGGGACACTGATGGGCAGAAATTTCTTTCTATTAGATGGGGTGGGATCCAATATATATATATATATATTATATTATACATATTATATTTATTATATTTTATATTATGTATATTATATTTTTAATTATTTATATATATAAAAAATTTAATTTAATATATTTTGTCTTATATTATTTTTTTAAATTTTATTGCACATAATTATTATTATATTATTATTTTATTAAGTGTATAATTATATTGAATTATTATTTTTATATTTTTAAATTTTAATTAAAAAATAAATAATAAATTTTCTGAGATTGGGGCGGCCAATCTCCGCCAAGGCGGCGGCAGAGATTAGGGTTGGCCCCTTGTCTCTGTCGACCCCATCAGCAAGCCTAGCTGCTAGTTTTCTTAATCTTTTTAACTAATATTCCTTGCTTGTACATCGAGACTTAGTGTATTGATAATTGCATTATCCTAAATAATTTAGAATCAATTTCCCTCTTTTCATTTGTAATACTAAAAACAAAAAAAAAATCCTTCATTTAATTGCAAAAGTCATACTATATATATATTTTAAATTTTTTAAAATATATTTATTATTTTAATATATTGTTAATATATTAAGTATATATTTATAAAAGTAGAATATATCTTTAATATACTAAAAATATATAATTTTTTTAAAAAATATAATATGTAAAAATATGCATACATAGAAGAAAACAGTAACTGAAAATAATATATTAAATGTACAAATACCTCTAAAAAGAGAAGTTTCTGAATGAGCACTCTCTAAAATTTAATCTAAAGTTAGCGAAAGATATTGGGAGAGTTGGCTTTGCATGTTATTGGTTAAAGATTAAAATTGTCATCCGATCGATAAAGAAAACAATTTTTTTAGTTTACTTTTTATAAAAAAAAATTACAAGATTAATTAAAAATAAACTTTTTGATAATTATTTATACAACAATCTTAATTCGCAATTCAACTAAATAAAAAATGGATTCACCTATTAAATTTAAATGAAAAATGAACCAAATCTAGATAAAGGATGACCACAAAAGAAATTATATATTATATTACAATTGACACTCAAAAGTGTTAAATTATACTCCATCCGTTGACCCTTTTTTAATTTTTATTTTTTTCAATTTAAGTGGCCTATTTTAAGATAATTATTTTTCCTTCCTATCCTACCCTTATTCGTGAATATCTTCGGTGTACTTTAATTAATAAATACTCACATCTTTCTATAGGGTCTTTTAAGTATTCAATGCTAAATTTTCTTTTTTCTAAAATTCCACTTACAATTTTCAATATAACAGTATATACATATTGACTTAAATAGAATAAGTAATTATTCTAAGTTTTTTATCATTCACTTCCACTTCTAAAATAATAGTGACCATTTGATGAATAATGATGAACAGTGATATGAATGAAGATGTTGAAGAATATAAGATTTTATGGAAGGTTTTCAAATTTATTTTTTAAAAATGAGTAGTATAAAAGATCAAATTAATAGTTTGACTATTTCGTTTTTCAATAATAATACATTAAATAGGGATAATAGCAAGAAGGGTATTAAAGAAAAATTAGTTTGTATTTTTATGAAATTTATACAAATCAGTAATTTTTTTAATATGTGTGAAAATAGAGAATGGACCACTTAAAGTGAAACAGAGAGAGTAATAAATAATAACAAGAATATAAAGACACACACGAAAGAAAGGCATCTCAATTAATTATATATTATTAAAGAATAATTAACTTCCATCTCTAAATATTAAAGAGAATAATTTATAACTTATGGTGGCATGCATTAAACCTACACCATGCATATATATTATTAAACAAAATTAATTACAACTCTCTTAATAATGAATATAAAAAATATTGAATTAATTAATTGGAAAGAAGATGATATAACATGTCATCTTTTAATATTTTTTAAAAAATTATTTTATGATCATCAAAAATTCTAAAAGAGTTTTTCAAATATAATTAAAAATAAATAATATATATTTATATAAAATGATGAATAAAACTCAAAATAAATAAAAATTAAAGACTGTAAATCACTTTGTAAGTGAGGTAATCAAATTTGACATTAATAGGCAAAAGTTAAAGAAAATACTCATCGTATTACGAAAATTAATAATATATATATATTATATATTACATTTTCAAATCAAAATGAGAAATTAAAATAAAATAAAACATAAATTAATTAAAATAGCCACTCAGCACCCACTTTTCGTCTTTTTTCTCTCCAATCTTTTAATTTAAAAATGTCTCTCAGTCCAATCAGAAACGTGATTGCTGATGCAGATTTTTACACTTTTTCCAACTGTGTTATGTTTCGCCATTTCCATCACTATCTTCCACCAAAAATTATACAATTTTAAATGGTAAACAAAATCATTTGATTTTGAGACCACTTGCAGGCTTAAGTAAATATTCCAATCCCGTCATATCTAAAGCCGTCTGTCTTTGATTTTGTGGCAGCAATTTTCTCGTAATTTGGCTGAATTTGTTGATAAATTCAATGAATCAAACTCACCCAATTGCCAGGATATTATATATATATTGCGAGAATATAATATATATATATATATATTATACAGTTAAAAGAGCTGCCACAACCGCCAAATCGCCGCTATAATAGTGAAAGCTCCGCCAGTGAAATATGATGATGTGGTGGTACGAGGGCTGGCTGAGACTTGCATAGCTTCTGGGTACTGTCCATTTGCCGACTTTAGACTGCAACATAGACAAATTGAATTTAGAGTTCGGCAAAATGGAAATTGAAATTTTAACTTTTTTTTTTGGTATTAAAAAAAAATTAATTATAAGACGTGCTGGGCATTTATAATCGTCAGAGAACCAAAAGTAGAGAATGGTCACATCCTGTAATTCATTAGCATAATACATTAATTTACCTGGTGGAAGGTGAAGGACAAAATGTGATGTCATAATTGGCGCCGGCACAGGTAAAAATGCTAGTTCTATCATCATAAGCATAGCTATAAGCTTTAGGACAAGCATTTTTAAAGAATTCAGAGTAAGAGCTGGGCTTGCAAGTACTTGGATTTCCATAAGTGCCACTACAGCAATATTCTGGATTCCCAAACGCGTCACAGGCACTTTTACAGGCCACGCTTTCACCATTTCCACTGTCCATTACCTTAAGCTCCGCCGGACAAGCATTGTTCAAGTCCACAAAACAACCAGTAATTGTGCAATTACCACCGGTGCCGCCTTGTGGTGATATTACCATTGGCAAATTATAACCGTCAACAAGGCTGACATCGTAAAAATCTAGACCATTAGCTCCATTAAGAGTGAATTCAGCAAGAGTGGCTGGAGGTGCAGCACCATCACCAGAGCATTCGATAGTGGAAGAGCCACAATCACCAGTTAAGCAAGTGAATTTTTCAGTGGTGGCATCTTCAGTGCAAAGCGTTCGACCCCATAAACGGCCTGACCAGGAAGCTGGGATTGTGACAGAGTTTGATTCACCTGGTTGAAGAACAAAGCCGGTGGTGGAGAGTTGTGAGGTGCCTGCATTTGAAAGTATTCCTGGCCAAACAAGGCAGCTGCACTTGTTTGTGATTGTAAATGTTGCTGAATACACCCCTATATGATACAAGAAATCATGTACGTTCACGAAACTAAAAAACATTACATAAAGTACACAGAAACATACGTACTTCTAAACCATGGATCAAAAATATGAATATCAAATACGAAACTTAATCAATGAAGGAAAAGATAAACTCATTCATGGTTCAAATTAATTATCAGAATTAGTCAAACCCATTTACCAATATAAAAAAAATGAAATGATTAAACGTAATTATTACCTGAAAATATAAGAAGAGAGCAAAGAAAGAGGGAAGGAATGTGTAAGTGATGAAAGGCCATTGTAGAGGTAGAAAGATCAAGAATGTTTTGCAATTGAATGGTATGAAATGTTGATTGGGGGGGGGGGGGGGGGGGGATTTTATATGTGTATAAATGGTCACTAGAGTATTAAAAGAGAGGTTATGGGAATAAGTGGAGTTCATGTGGGAGGAGTATGGAGTATGGGGACCTATTTATAGAGTTATTTGTTTATTTAAGGAGAGCACATGCACCCAAACCAAAGAGTAAACGGCGGTTTAGTTAATGGTATTATTCTGGAGTTTAGTACAACGAATGTATTGCTTTGCTTAAGCTAAAGGGGAATAAATTAAAATATTTTTTTTAATGCCAGAATTATGGCAGAATAAAAGAAAAAAGGAACAAATAATGAGTTAATAAAATTAAATGCCTACGCCAGATTATTGGAAGTATGTAACGAATACATTGAGATTCTGAACACTCTGCTGAGGTAAGTTAACAGTTACAGAAAGAAGAAGGCGGCGAGAAGCTCCAAAATTTAGACACTATTTTTTTTTGATGAATTGATGTATAAATTTGGAATATTAGATTTTGTTTCCTAGGTCTTATTTTATTTTAATATTTACTGTATAGTTGTTAAAAAAATTATTTTATTTTTATTGTAAAAACTGGCTCAATTGAGCTGCCTGCAGACCACTTGATTCATTAAATTAAATTTGATTTATGTATGTAATACAAGATTTCAAATTTCTGAAAAGGTTAGTGGAAAGGCAGAGGGAATCAAAAGGTCAAAACATTAGGAAAGTTGCACGGCTTTGTTCTAATGAAAAAAAGACTTGAGACGCATTAATAATCAAAGTATACTGTACATCAAGCCACAATTTAACGAATTTAACGATAAATACATTTTTTTTATATCAATACTAAAAAAATAAAAAAAATAAAAACATTTCATATTTAACTCTTTTGGAAAAAGTTTGGCTCTACCTAGTGTGATTCTTCAAGTTCAGGTGTCCCTTCGAAGTGGAAAAGGTTGGTCCAACAACTGTATAAATATATTAGCAACTTGTTTAAAGAGGGGTCAGAAAAAGGAAGATAACAGTCAAAAATTGTATGTTGTTTTTAATTTTTTTAAACAGGGTTCACATATCTCAAGTGTAAGCAAGCAACTTGACCTTCTCTACCAATACCAAACAATATACGGTAACATGCAATCTTATCTTTAACCTAATCTTTTACAGTAAAGAGTAATGTCGCCTTCTGTGTATTATTTATAAAAAAGCATATTTATGGAGACGTAGGGCTGGGTTAGGTTTTGGCTCATGAACTGGCCGACTGAAATCAGCCGAACCCCAGTTATCAGGATACTGTAATTACATATTACTTCTTTATTTAAAAGAAAAAAGATTTGAAATATGCCATAAAAATGAAATTCTGGGAAATAAAAAATTAATATTTTAATCAAACTAAAATTGTATTCATTTGAAACCAAATAAATTGATTTTTTTTATTAAGAAATAACAGCTCAAAAATTTAAAATTTAATATTTCAGCCATACTTCAAAGTAACTAATTTTTATTGGCCGTCTACCAAAAAATTCCATAAATCAAAGCCCAGAACCACACTGCGAGAGTCAACTAAACAAAATGTCTAGAGTAAAATCCACTAACATTTGTAATTTGTGATGTCAATATGCAGAATCCAATCTGTTCAATTAACACTGCGCAAAAGCCCACACTGCAAAATGCCACTTGCTTGCCTTGTCCAGAAGGCAGAAGAAAATTTCTTACACCCAAAAACACGAAAATCTCAAGGGGGATTCTCAAAAAAAAATGATCCAAACACAGAAGAATACAGCTATGACGTCATGTTCTAATTCGTTCTAGTTCGTAACGATAAATATCTACAGGAATTGCCAGCCGCAAATGGTAAAATAATTGCCTCTTAACTTAATTCCCACTACTAGCACAGGCTCAGATATAGCATATCTCGTTAGCAGAAAAGGCGATGCTAACTACTAGGAATCACAGGGCTTATATATTCTACTAGCAATCAAAGAGCTTATATAGAACTTCAAAAAGAACCAGAACCTAAAAAGCCATGCTGTTCCAACACCTATTCTTGTAGGTGAATGCTCAAGGAAAGCCATATACAGAAAGCTATCATAGCAAACAATGCTCAAGCATATAAATAACAAGTTATATGTAATCTAATATGGCGCAAAAATTAAATCTAGTACACCTCTATCCAAGTATCCAAAAAATTCTGCATACCTGTAAAGATTGCCATGAATCCACCTTTAAGTGCAGTTTTTCCTAAGTTTGTCTTGTAAGTTACCCTGTTGTGAGAGGTCATAAGTATCATAATCCTATTTGTGTTTAGTAATTTTGCAACTAGTATTATCCAGCAATTTTCACTACCTGTGCCAGCATTATCAATCAATTTTCACTACCTATGTCAGATTGCAATTAAGTTGATAGAGAGAATATATATGAATGGCGCATGATAGTTGAACATGTAAAAAGAGTTTAAATCAAAAAACAATTAAAAGCCAAAATAAGTATATAAATTAATAAAATGGTAGAACAGAATAAGATCCATAGAGAGAAAGCACAAAGATAATAGAACACAAAAATGCACAAGGACTCGCAATCAATAAACATGGGAGCCTATCTCTTTATGGAAGCAATATTCACATCAACCACTTTTTACCACCAATACCATTAAACGCACGCGGAGTTGCAATCCATAAACATGGAAGCATTTCTCTTTAAGCAAAGAATATCCAAACAGCTTCTGCATCGACCACTTTTTACCACCAATACTGTTACACGTGCAAGTACTTGCAATCCATTGACATGGAAGCCTATCTCTTCATGAAAGTAATATCCGCATCAAAAGCATTTTAGCACCAATACCATCAAAGCTCCATAACTACCATCTGATATTATTTACACAATTTAGGGAGCCCATCACATGCATGATACTAATTCCACATTCCAAAAGAGGCAACATATTAACCTAGGACATAAAATGTGTTGCAACATATACAGTTAGCATTACGTAGACAACACTTCTCAAACAAAACAATCCCTAACAGCTTGTTTACTAAAACTAGTTAAGACAGTCTAATCTCTAAAACTATCCAAAGCATCATATCTAAGAGAACACTTGAACATAGCCTCCCAAGGTTGCAACCATCCAGACAAAAAGAAAATACTGTTGGGCACTTAAAAACATTAAGAACACTGAGAAGGTATGCATAAAAGTACAAAGCTATATTAAGTTGCTAAAACGTAAGCAAATACTACTACATTTATGGCCCAAGCTCACTGCTAAGTGAGCCGATCACCAACGGCGAAAGATCAATACTATGCCTATACCTCATGCCATTTTGAAATATCCTAATACCCAATTCAGAAGATGCACTTAAGACCCCAACTCGTTAGTGTCACATTAGACTAACCCAGATAAAGTGTACCAGTGATTAACAACCTCACAAATACAAGAAGATGCAATTGGAGAACTATTTTCATATGCCAGATCCAAATTTGAATTTTCCATATAACAATATAATATCAATGCAAGAGTACCATGTTCTAGATATTTATAAAAAAAAGCCATAAAAATGAGAACACCTCATTCAGAAAATCATCAAACGGTCACTGAATGACAAATCCTAATTGATTATCCAAACCACCATATGTATTAGCCAAAACTGGGAAAATTTCCTCCACCAAACAGAGGATTACCAACTTGGATCAACACAATCCTATGTATAGATCTTAAAAAGTTTTTAAAAAGAAAGAGAGAGAGAGACAGCCCACCAAAGATAAAGAAAAACAAGAGAATATGTACTATTACTCTTCTTTCCCTCAGTTAGAATTGTTACGACATTCTCTTGCAAAATGCCCTTCTTTCCCACAGTTGAAGCATCCACCACTTCTACTACCGCCGCTTCCTCCAAACCGACCACCACCAGTTCCCCTTGCACTAGTACAGTCCCTAGCTAAATGCCCATACCCTCCACAATTATAGCAAGCATCACCACCACCACCTGGACAATCCCTAACCAAGTGTCCAAACCCTCCACAGCTAAAGCAAGCACCATTGCTACCGCCGCCATTATTCGGTCGGGGACAATCCCTGGCAAAATGCCCCGAATTACCACACTTAAAACAACCACCATTGTTATTATCACTCCGTCCTCGATTAGTACAATCCCTAGCTATATGGCCAGGGCTACCACAGTTATAACACCCAGCCCCACCAGCTGCAGCTCCACCACCACTATAACCACCACCGTTATTCCTCATATTCCACGAACCACCAAATCCGCCACCGCGTTTGGCTAAACCACCGTCGCCTCTCTTATTATTACTCTGAATGGGGCCTCCGCCAGAAGCAGTAACATTAATCGCTTGATACTTGTTATCAGATAAAGTAACATCGAATTCAACTAAATCGTCCTCCGCAAGAGAGCGATAACTGCCGTCAGATTTGATAGCAGTATGATGGACGAACAGATCTTCGCCGCCATCATCAGGCTTGATGAATCCAAAACCTTTCCTATCACTAAACCGAACTACCTTGCCGGTGGATCTCACCGCCGTTTGCTCCTCCGCCATTGATTGTGCCATTGATTGAAGAGAAAGAGAGAGTTTATCTGGCTCTACAAAGTGAGAAACGACACATACAAATTTTAGGGTTTATACATAAATATTATATATGAATTTGTGTATCGCTGGAAAAGCGCAAATCCAATACAATTAAATATCTTTACATGCAGTTTTACCAAATAAGAAAATATATCTTAACCACTTTTAATTTTAAATTTAAATACATTAATTTGATATTATTAAAAAAAATAATATCATAAAATATCTTATTATTTATTAACTAAATATAAATTTTATCAAAAATTTTCATTTACCAAAATCTTTTTTTTTTCAAAAGGAATATTACTTCCAATTAAAACAATACTATAAATATCAATAAATACTATAATAAAAAAATAAATTAAAATAAATTTAATTTAAATAAAAAATAAACTTAAAATTTACTAATGGAATTCGACCCTAACACCTAATAAGTATATATGACAATTGAATCATACCGTCCTTAGCTTGATTTGGATAGTGATCTCGACACTGTTGTTCAATATAAACATCTTAAGTTGGGTTGAACTTAGTACACTTGACCTACTTGACCTGTTAATCTAGTCTAACCCCACATAACAGGCGGCTCAGCCTGGCCCAACCCGTCAAGACCACAACTCAAATAATTTTATATAAATTATATAAATAAAATTAAGCAAAAAAAATTAATACTGAATCTATTATTTATAAAATAGTATACTTACTAGTAAGCGATGACTTGGATGTGAATAATTTTTTAATTTAAATATACATATTATCTAATATAATTTTATATAATAAAATATTTAAAGTGTTAAATAAAAATTTAATTATAAAAATTTTTATTGATAAATTTATTTATATTTATCAAAAATTAATTCTATTAATAAAAAAGAATTAATTTTTTTTATTCATATTTATAATTAATTTGAAATTTTAAAAAAGTTATATTCTATGTTTTCAAATTGAAAAAAAAATGCTCAACAACAGTTTTTTTTTTTTACTTTTTCATAATAATTAATATAATTTTTAATTTTTTATATTTAATTTAATTATTTTTTATATTTTTATAGTTTAATTCATTTTACTTTTATTTTTATAGTTTAATTTGTTATTATAGTTTAATTTATTTTTATTTGTGTTAGTATAGTTTAATTTATTTTATTATAATTTAATTTTTTGTTAATATAGTATAATTTATTTTATTGTGTTTTTCTTCTCTTTAGATATAAGTCTTTTTATGTTGAAGTATGTAAATTATATATCTTATTTTATTTTTTTTATTAATTTTTATATATAATTTATTTGAAATAATTGTAAAATTTGTGTAAAATAATTGGGTCAGCCTATATATTAGCACGATACGACACAATCAAATATGATATTATACGATTATATATGAGTCAATGCATCATATTTGACCGTTAATTTTTAAATTTTGACATAATTCAATATGACGCGAATAATTTTTTAGTCGGCACAGCATGATATGAAAATGCTACAGGCACGATAAATCTGAACCAAGTTGGCACAATACAAATCAATTATTATGTATACTAAGAAGTTAAAGATGTCGCAAATTAATATTCTCTCATTTTCAAATTGATATATATTTTATTTTATAATAATTAAAAATTTTGAGATCTGAAATCTGAATAAATTTTGATTCAAAGCAAATGAATTGATTTTTAAGTCGGACTACTTGATTAATTTCATAAACCTATAATTTAATTTGAATTTTAAGAAAATATTACTTTTTTTTTATCATGGAAATAAGAAATATATTAATAAGAGCAAAGGGAAACAAATCCCCTTATACAGGGGAGTACAAAAGATGCATTAGAACACATGAATCTCTGCAATCTAAAATCAACTAAGAAACAGGAACAAACGGACCAACAAAGATGAAAAACACTTAGACTATAACATAATGAACTTCGCCTTAAAGTGATAGAGCAAGAAATCTGGCCCACTTGAGGGGTGCAACACTAATTTTCCAGAAAATATAAGTTGACCAGAAAATATTACTTTTTAATCCATCGTAAAATGTAATTTTTAAATAAATTCACCGAACTCAAAAAATATCAAATCAGGCTAGATCGTCGCGGGCATTATTTGGTGCTCTAAGGTCCATGGTAAACAGTCATAGGCCGATCCTATCCGGATCTTAGAATTTGAGTTTGGGCTTTTTCAATGGGCCTTTTTTTTTGTAAACATGATTTACCCCAAATACCTAGATTTTTCTCAAAATTGAATTTTAAACCATTTCAATTGTGAAAAAGAAATTAAATGATATGTATTTTTTTAAATATTTGTAATTTTTAAGAAATTTTAAAATCTAATTGAAAATATTTTTTATATTTTTAGTATATTTCTAATATATACATAATTAAATATTTATCTATATTAAACATCAAATTTATTCATTTACTAAAATTATTAAATGAAGCAAAAATTCTCATACCAACATCTCTTCTTTTTTTTTTTTTGGTTTAATGAATATTCTTATATTAGTTTGTAATTAACAATATATTTATCTCGGGATAAATTTCCAAAAGAAAAAAAAATTAGGATAAATTTAATGTTATGCCTCCATATTACATTCTTATATTAAAAGCTTATTGATAATATTTTTTTTTTTACAAAGAAAAGAAAGAAAAACTCTGGAATCATTTTCCTGAGTGGACTTTTTAGCTACTACTTTGGGCTTGGGATCATTTAAAACTTTGCATAAAAACGTAATATTTTTTTAATTTTTCTAAAAACTTAATAGAAATAAATTTAAAAAATAAAAAATATTCTATATAAATAAAAATTTATAAATATATTATACAAATAAATTTTATAAAAATATAATCTATTTTTGATATATTTTTAGTATATATTTAATATATGTGGTAAAATTATATAAACAAAAACTAACTAAAACACATTGACAATAAAATTGTAAAAAAAATAATATTTTAAGTAATTTCCCTTATTTTACTAATTGTTATATATGTTTATCAAATTAAAATTATATTATTATTGAATTAATTAGTATTTTTTATATATTTAAATATAGAGTAAAGACTTTTCATTACTGAAATGGATACCAAATCATTTTTTTTAACATTAACGGTTTTTTATTTATTAAAATATATTATGTATAGATTTTATAATTCAAATTTACAGAATTTACAAGGCAAAATATTTTTATAAATATTAAAATAAAACTATTATGCAGCATTTTTAAAAGATGTAGATTCATAGAATATAATTATTATCTTTAATTACTATCAAACTAATAATAAAAATTAATTAATGTAATACTATAATATTAAATAAAGATAATTTTATATTAAATTTATTCGCAATGAATTTATATATCAATGTTAATTTTTTTGCTTTAAAAATTTGACCATCTCTATCTAAATTATGGTTTCGCCCATGGTAAATTCCAACATTTAGCCCTTTCCGGAGGATATGCTAATTCATGGAGATCTACTGGAAACTTCCAAGCAGTTGAAGCTAGAAAATTTGCAAGATTGTTTACTTCCATGTAAATATGCTTCAGCTCAACTACCCACTCTCTCTATAGCAACTCCTTAATTTTGTGAATAAGGGTAACATTTTTCCCTTTATCTACCTTGTTTGTTGTCAATAGTTGCACAACACACCGGCACTTAATCTTCTAATGCCTTTTTGCTATGCTAAATTTAAATCTTGAAGCACACCTCATTGTTCAGTTTGGGTTATGGTGCACATACCTATATTCATGACAAATCTCATAATCCAGCTCCATTTTTCATCTCTTATGGCACCACCCATGGCCCATCTTGATAAAGATTTGAAAGCACTATCGGTATTGAGTTTGCACCAACCTATTGGAAGTAACTTCCATCTAATATTAATGATCTTCTTGCTGTGAACCTTTAGATCTAACAAAGTCTTCTCTTGTTGAACACGATACACCATTTTTACCTTCTTTTGTATATCATGAATGATGGAATCCATACTTTTATTAGAACCTTCAAAAACAAATTCATTCCTCACCTTCCACAAAACTTATCAAGCATGGATTTTTTCAAATTATGAGACCAAGTCTCCTTTTTTTTTTTTTTAATCAAAATACGAGACTTGTTTTCATATTTATCGAAACATGATAGTCAAATGCTCAAATTGAAACTTAAAGCTTTAATTTGAGTATTTATATATATTTTTTATTTTTTTAGACCGAAACTTTAAATTTTGATTTTATTATATTTTTTTAAATATAAAATTAAAAGTAAAACTTTCAGTTTATGTTAATAGAAAGTTTTAGGGAGAATCTTTGTCGACTCAAGGGACTGGCCCCCTCAGCTAGCAAATATATTAATTTTATTTTTTTATCTTCATTTATTTCTACCCTTCATTTATTTTTACCTATTTAATCTCCACTCCTTCTCCTCCCAACTCTTTTTAATATATATATATATATATATATATTACCAAAAATAAAATAAAATGACAATAGAAAATCCACACAAAGCTATTACTGTTAAAATTATTATTATTATTATTATTATTAAAATATATTATATTTATTGATATTCGTATTTTCTTTACTAGGCATATATATACGTATGGATATATATATGTATAAATATATTATTCAAAATTATATAATAATAATCTATTAATTAATTGATTAAAAATAAATTCATTAATCCTTGAAATTTATCAAATTCATTTTTATAAATTTTAATAATTTATAATAAACACACTTAAAATTATATATATATATACAATTTTTACTTAATAATAAAATGATATTACATATCAATTTTCACTTATTTTATTAAGTTCATGTATACAGTCAAAAACAAAAAAATTCTATTAAAAATTAACATATTCATATATTAAAAAAAATTATTCATTTTCTTGCTCTAAAGAGCAAGAAAATCAATTATTGGGATTAAGATTATTAAATTAAATAATTATTAGTCCACAACAATGCAAAAATAAATAGTTCTAATAAGAATGGTAATATGAGAGTCATACATTAACACTAAAGACTTATCCTCACATCAACCACTGCATTGGCCTTAAAATCTCATCCATTCAATCCAAAAAATCCCACCTTTTCTCATTTTTTCTCTTGCAAGTCTCCATTGCCCATTGCCACACAGCACCTTCTTTAACTACTCTTCCCTCTTTTTTTCCTCTTCATTCATTCTTTAACTTCTCCAACCATGGCAGCTGCTGTAACTGCTGCAGTCTCCTTTCCTTCCTCCAAGTCCACTTCTCTCTCTTCTAGAACCTCTATCATAGCACCTGAAAGAATCACCTTCAAGAAGGTAATATAATAATTCTGTTTTCTGGGGATAGTATTTTTCATTTAGACAAGATGGTTCTTGGTTTTTGTTTGTTGCATTGTGATTCTTTGATGGAGTGCTCATGAGATGGGTTCTTTTTATTTCAGGTTCCTGTTTATTTCAGAGATGTTTCGACTGGTGGAAGAGTGGTTTCTATTAGAGCCCAAGTCACCACTGAGGCTGAGGCTCCTGTTAAAGTTAAAAAAGAATCTAAAAAAATGGAGGAAGGTGTGATTGTTAACAAGTTCAAGCCTAAAAACCCTTATATTGGTAGATGCCTTTTGAACACTAAGATCACTGGTGATGATGCTCCTGGAGAAACTTGGCACATGGTTTTTAGCACTGAGGGTATGAACTCTTAAATCATATGCTTTTTTTTTTTGCTAAAACTTCAATCAATAGAGTCTTAAATGGTTAATTATATGTGAGACTTTGATTAATTCCTTTGAATAGATTGTTTGAATTCTTGATATATCAATGCAAGTGACAGTGCAATTGGGATATTAACAAATGCATAATGCTAAAAATGTATTAAATAGTGTCTTTTTTATAATGGGTTTAGCTGATTCATTATTATAGACGCTGATCTTGTTGAGTTGAGTGGAAGTTTTGGTTTTGCTTAGGAGAAATTCCCTACAAAGAAGGGCAATCTATTGGGGTAATTGCAGATGGTGTTGATAAGAATGGGAAACCTCACAAACTTAGGTTGTATTCAATTGCAAGCAGTGCTCTTGGTGACTTTGGGGACTCCAAAACTGTAAGCTTCTTATCCAAGTTGATTAACAATTAGCTCCACATTTAGTTTCCATGCTTGACTGTTGTTCTTGAAATGATCTTGAATTCATGTGAATTAGTATTTAACACCACTTGTTTTGAAAAAGGCCACTTTAGTAATATTGAATTGATCATAATGTATTCCACTTGTAATCCTTTCTTGATTTAATCTTGCTTTTAATTCATTTAGTGGTCTAATGTGATCAACTTTGTTCAGGTTTCTCTTTGTGTGAAGCGGCTTGTATACACCAACGAACAAGGAGAAATTGTAAAAGGAGTCTGCTCAAATTTCTTGTGTAAGGTTTCGAGTTCTTTCTATTGAACTACTTTAGTGATATTCCCCTGAATTTGTGTTAAAAAATTCTTCGCCTATACATAGTAGCAAAAAACTATTGAGAAGACTTTAGCGTTGTATCAACAACACTTTACTTTTGAATTCATTGCATTTCAGGTGACTTAAAACCTGGAGCTGAAGTAAAGATTACAGGACCGGTTGGAAAAGAAATGCTCATGCCAAAAGATCCCAATGCCACGATCATCATGGTAAGCTTCCACTTTTGACATATTAAGCGACCTCAATATCAAGCATTTCGATGGTTATTCACTATGGCTAATGGTACTGCTCAATTTATGATCTCAACATATTATTTTGTCCACTTGATTTTGTCCCTTCAGCTTGCAACTGGAACTGGGATTGCTCCTTTCCGATCATACTTGTGGAAGATGTTCTTCGAGAAGCATGAGGACTATAAGGTAAATCGAATGCTACCATCTGTTTTTTTTTTTTCGGGTGATCATTGCATAAATTAACTCAATTCTTTTGATGGTCTTTAGTTCAATGGTTTGGCATGGCTCTTCTTGGGTGTTCCCACAAGTAGCTCATTGCTCTACAAGGAGGTGAGGAAAACATTAATACTGATCTTATTGTGAATGAAATGGTTACATAAATATCAAGAATGAAACTCAAATTTCTCCTGGTGAATGGACAGGAATTCGAGAAAATGAAGGAGAAGTTTCCTAACAACTTTAGGCTCGACTTCGCTGTGAGTAGAGAGCAAACGAATGAGAAAGGAGAAAAGATGTATATCCAAACTCGCATGGCTCAATATGCAGAAGAGCTCTGGGAATTACTAAAGAAAGATAATACTTACATCTATATGTGTGGATTGAAGGGAATGGAAAAGGGAATTGATGACATAATGGTGTCATTGGCGGCTAAAGATGGTGAGAAATAGATCAATTTGATCAAACTAAAATGATGATTTATATAAAATTTCGCCTCTTAATTTAATTTTTTGCTTTGTTTTTAAGGAATTGATTGGTTGGAGTACAAAAGACAATTGAAGAAAGCAGAGCAATGGAATGTAGAAGTCTACTAATGCGCGGTTACTTGTACAAATTATCTCCTCATTTTGATCTTTTCAAGCAGTCATCATCTTGTAATGATATGTTTTCCATGCATTGTGTAGATAGGTAATGTGACTCTAATTTTTCACTAAAATTTTTTACCTTTTTACAAATGAAGAGATTGTACTATTATGGCTCTCTTGTTCAAGTTCTTATTTCTAGAGGAATCATGGACAATATAATAAATGAAAGCCAATTTCTGTCATGAGCTGTTTGAATGAATGGTCATTTGAAATAAGTATGGATAAATCACCATATTTGATAATTGTATAGTTTGGCTAAGATCTGGTTCCATAAGCTTGCCATGGATGAAAAACATAATAAAATGGCAGCCTGGTGCACGAATGCTCTCATAATGAGCGGGGTCCGGGAAAGAATCGGACCAATTGAATCTTTGTACGCGGCATTTCCTTGCAATTGCAAGAGGCCGTTTTCACTACTCGAACCCGTAACCTCAGGTCACACGGCGATAACACTTACCATTACGCCAAGACTCCCCTTCGAAAAAACAGAATAAAGATCAGATAAAAAAAAAGCAAGTGGAAAATAGTAACAACTTGCAATAGGTGGATCCAAATCTCTTTGAATGGCAATGTTTCAAATCCGCACTAACTATTAGTGGGCACAAGTGAATTGATTTTATATAAAATGAGAATTCAACTGCATTTATATAGTTATTATGTGTATTTGATCCAACACTACCGGAGTTTCTATACTAACTTCTATCTGTGGATTAATTAGTATCTCAATTTCCACTAATTGAATGCATATATAATTTATTATAGTGCAGCCAACAGGTTGATGGATTCAATTTTTGAACACATATATATAATACTATGACACAACTAAACGGAAAAAGAAGACAATAGAAAAACTTTCTATCAATCACAAATTTGCATATACATTCTGGAACAATAGAAGAAAAAGAAAAATTAAATATTATTATACCCAATAAGAATAGTTTCTCATTGATAAGATTCCCTTGAACCTGTGGACTCAGTGTGCTCTAGCTAGTTGCGACCTTAGATAGCAATGACTTCAATGTATCATCTCGAGTCAAGTAAGACTGCTTAGATGCCCATTTTAGAACATCTAGCACCTCAGCTTCCACAAGGCCATTCTCATCTGCTACGTGAATTGCAATATGACATAGGAGATGCAATGATAAGAGCTGAATGGTTGGTTCACTGAAAGACGCAAGTTGGACCAAATGCTTTGCTCCACCAGCACTTAAAATGGATCTGGAGTGATCAATACGAAGATGGTTATCTATGCAAGCAAACTTGGTGAGAGCAATTAAAGTTGCCTTCTGAATCTCAACTGATCTTGCAATAAGTCTATCTAGTAATGAGGAAAATATCCTTGGTGTTGTCATTCGAAATATCTTTGCCAAATTTCCAATACCTCTAATACATGGGTTGAGGAGGTCGGTATCCATTTCATTTTCAATAACATTCACCAGTTGATCAACAAGAGATTTACAAGTAGGTGAACTTGGTTTGAATATAAATCTTCTCAAATCAGAATCTTGTGCTACTACTGCTGTGATCTCCATTAGTGCCATGGCTGAATAGTATTTAACACCTTTAGTAATTCCTTTATCCAGCAGAACCACGAAGCACATTAGTGCTCTTGATTGGCTGATGTAGCAACATACAGAGTGGTTGCCTTTGGCGAGGTGCCAAAATGCTTTAGCTACCATAGCTTTCAAATAGGCCTTGGTGTGTGGTTCTTCCAATTCCCTCTCCGCACTTAAATGTGAAAATTTCTCAATATGTGTGTCTTCTTCATTGGTGTTACTTGTACTCTCAAGACTCTTTGCCATTACAAATGCACGGACAGATGTGGCTTTATTGATAACATTGATGTTCTCAACATGATGTTCTTCGATTGTTTCAAATGCAAGATGGTTAATGAGCAAGCGCATTATATCTCGCCTTTTCGTAAAATTATCTTGAACCATGGGGCAGTAGGCAGTAAGTTGTGAAATAATCCAAGCCACCTCTGCCTGAACTCTCATAGGACCACCTTTTAGCAGTTCCACAAAGTCAGAAATACCTGCTTCAAAAATGTGTTGAGCGCTTTTCGAGTCATATGCTAGAGTCCCAATCACTTTGGCACCAATTTTTTGAGCTGAAATGCTTCCCGTTTGCAGCAATTTCAATAGTGGTAAAGTGCCTCCTTCTTCTATGATCAAACTTTTGAATTCATCATTTCTTTTACATAGACAAAGGAGAAAATATGCCCCAAATAACCTTTTATCTTCTAAACCATCATACAAGTATCCAATCAAAGGCCAAATAAACCATAACCTTTGCTTCTTAAATTCTTTAGAACCATAATCATAATCATAATAATTTAAATCTTCATATAACTGATTTACATAATCAGAACTTAAATACCCAATAATTATTTTCTTGGAAATTGGCCATTCTGCTGTGCATGGGTGATGGAAGTCATCCAAAGGAGACAGTATAGGCGTACGGCACACAGAATGATAACTTGCTAATGGTGAATCAAATTGAGAATGGCAGTAATCGTCAATAGCATCATAAACTAAATCGGAAGCATTATGAGTTCTATAACAGGGAGATTCAATCAAACCTGTTTGATCATTTTCGGGACCATAGAGTAAGTGTAACATGCTATGGAGCTGTATAACATTGCACATGCATTTTTGGAGTTGTCTCGAAATTCCTCTCATGTCAACGCCAGAGGTTTTTCCCAACACTTGCTTCTGGTGTCCATTACTGCCGCATTTCAAGACAAGGGAAAGCGCATTATTGAGGACTTGTTCAGTTTCACCTATGATCCACCTTACTGGTCGTTCGTACGATACAGAAAATGATTGGGCCATCATCTCGCCGAGGATTTGTGCAAGCTCCTCAATGTGAGACTTGAGCTCGTACCAATTCTTCATGAAACAACTAGCCCTCTCTGCAGATTTTATAACCTTATCTGCTAATTGTATTGGTTTTGACAATATATACTTCATAAAGTCAGCCATGGAAGAGAAACAGATTGGATTTAAGATCAAGAACCAAAGCTTGTAAGGAGAAGAGAATTGCAGGAGGAGTGGAGTACTATAGTGCTTCAAGGGATCAGATTATTTGGAAAGTTTTTATTTGTCTGTGCTCTTTATGATAGTGAAGCAAATAAACGCGTTCTCTTGGAATTTCATGCGAAGACCTTGAAGACTTTGTGTCTCAAAGTTTTTGCTGACTTTTCTTTATTATCATACAATACCAACATTAATTATCCTTAGCTTTATTTGTTAAATAATTCTTTCCCTTTCCTAAAAAATTACAACATTTAAAGTGTTAAAAATAAATGTATATATTTTTTTTTATCAAAAAGGTTTATTTTTTTTTATTAAAAATGGAGATACCTAATTTTATAAAAAATAAAGGTATCTAACTTGTATAAAAAAAGTGTTTAATCTTTCACAAAATTTCACAAATCTAATTTTTGAAGTCTATATAAATCATTAAGATCTCCTTTAGAAATCATCTCAAAATTAAAAAATTAAAGAGAGTTTGAGAGAAAACCTTAAGGTTTAGTATGAACCATAAACACTTGTTGGGTTTGAGAGTTAGCCTAGAAAAACTCTTGTAAGGGGTTTGAGTATTAGCCTTAGAAAAACACTTGTAAAGTTTAGCGTGAGCTTGTGAAAATAATAAGTTGAAAGTGAACTTACTAAACTCTAAGTATAGTGAAATATACAATTGAGGTTTGTGAGTGAATATAGGATTATTGAATCCGAACCACTATAAATTTATTTTTGGTATAATTGGGTATGAATTGTGAGTTGTGAGTATTGTAAACACTTTGTATACCTTCTCTCTTTAATAAAATAATCTCTAGAGGGTATAGAGACGTAGGTGCAATTGGCCGAACTCCTTTATTAAATTTATGTGTATCATTTTTGTTGTTATTTTATACTCTCACTAATATAATTTATAGAAAAATATACGTAATTTTTTCAACAATTGGTATCAGAGCTGCTGGTTGAGAATTCTGTCAATTTTCTAATTGTCAAAAAAGATCCAGAGGAAGTCAGATTCGAGTGGGAGTGATGACTACAGACGAAGAAAAAGTGAATTTGAAAACACCATATTCAAGAAGTTCTGCTATGAGCACGAGATTAGAATGGAGAGAATTGTGCCGGGTACACCTCAACACAATGGTGTAACTGAGTGTATGAACTGAACGTTGACAGAAAGAGCCAGAAGCATTCGTATATAGTCAGGTCTACCGAAGCAGTTTTGGCAGAAGCAATCAACATAGCGGCTTACTTGATCAACCGAGGCTCATCAATTCCATTGGAGCATAAAATACCAGAAGAGGTATGAAGCAAAAAAGGAGATGCTAGCAAGTGAGAGCTTGCCATAAGAGACAAGATGAAGTCTCTGATCTCTAACCAGACATGAGAACTAGCTGAGTTACCCATGAGGAAGAAGGCACTTCACAACAAATGAGTGTATCAGATGAAAGAGGATTATGATGGTTCTAAGAGATATAAAGCCCGACTAGTTGTCAAATGATTCCAGTAGAAGGAAGGAATTGACTACACGAGCATTTTTACTCCCATTGTGAAGCTCAATACTATCATATCAGTATTGAGTATTGTTGCCATTGAGGATCTTCATCTTGAACAATTAGATGTGAAGATTGCATTTCTTCATGGAGATTTAGATGAAGAGATATATATGCATCAACCATAAGGTTTTCAAAAAAAAAGGGAAGGCAAACATGGTATGCAAACTTAAAAAGAGCTTGTATGATATGAAACAAGCTCCAAGACAGTGGTATAGAAAGTTTGACGCTTTATGCACAAGAAAGGATTCCAAAGATGCAACGCCTACCACTATTGCTACTTCAAGAGTTATAGCTCCAATTATATTATTTTACTACTTTATGTCGATGACATGTTAGTAGCAGGTTCAGATATGGAGGATATCAGAAGGTTGAAGCAACAATTATCAAAGGAATTGACATGAAAGACTTAGGTCTAGCAAAGAAGATTCTTGGAATGCAAATCACAAGAGATAAACAAAAAAAACTTTTGCAGTTATCTCAGGCAGAGTACATCAATTGTTTTTTTTGTAAAGATTCAACATGAGTGATGCCAAGTCGGTCAACACACCCTTGGCTAGTCACTTTTGTCTATCTAAGGATCAATCCCCTTAGACGGAGGAAGAGAGAGAACTCATGACTAAGGTTCCTTACGCCTCAGCCATTGGAAGCTTGATATACGCAATGATCTGTACAAGACCAGATATTGGCTATGTAGTGGGAGTTGTGAATAGGTTTATGTCAAATTCAGGGAAAGCTCATTGGGAAGCTGTAAAATAAATTTTGAGATATCTACAGGGCATGATAAAAAAGTGTTTGTACTTTGGTAAAGGTGAATTAAACGTATAAGGCTATGTAGATACAGACTTTGAAGGTGAACTCGATCACCGAAAAAGTTCCACCAGTTATATATTTACTATTAGAAATATAACTGTTAGTTGGATACCAAAGTTATAAAAGATTGTCACTCTATCTACCACAGAAGCTGAATATGTAACAGTGACTGAAGCCAGTAAAGAGATGATATGACTTCAAGGTTTGTTAACTGAGTTGGAATTCAAACTGGAGAAAAATATCTTATATAATGATAGTCAGAGTACGATATACTTGACAAAGAATTCAACATTTCATTTTAGAACCAAGCATATTGGACTACGTTATCACTTCATCAGAATTTTGTTGGAGGATGAGATGCTAATACTGGAGAAGATCCAAGGAAGCAAGAATCCAACAGATATGTTGACAAAGACGGTGACTATTGAGAAACTGAAGTTGTGTTCAACTTCAGTTGGCTTTTAAGAGTAACAAAACTGAAAAGACTTGTAGCACAAATCGAGGTGTGAAGATAGATTGAAATCAGTCTTCAAGTGGGAGATTGTTAAGAAAATTACACCATTTGAAGAATAAAAAGTGGAGATATATTTTTTTTTATCAAAAATGGAGGTTCATTTTTTGTCGAAAATGGAGGTGCCTAATTTTGTAAAAAATGGAGGTGCATAACTTAGGTAAAAGAGGTCTCTAACCTTTGATAAAATTTTACCAATCTAATTTTTGAAGCTTATATAAACCATTAAGATCTCATTTAAAAATCATCCCAAAATTAGAGAATTAAAGAGAGTTTAAGAGAAAAGCTTAAGGTTTAGTGTGAGCCATAAACACTTATTGGATTTGAGAGTTAGTCTAGAAAAATTCTTGTAAGGAGTTTGAGTGTTAGCCTTAGGAAAACACTTGTAAAGTTTGGTGTGAGCTTGTGAAAATACTAAGTTGAAAGTTAACTTGCAAAACTCTAAGTATAATGGAATACCCAATTGAGGTTTGGGAGTGAATGTAGGATTATTGAATCCAAACCATTATAAATTTATTTTTGGTATAATTAGGTGTGGATTGTGAGTTGTGAGTGTTGTAAACACTTTATATACGTTCTCTCTTTAATAAAATAATCTCTAGGGGGGTCTGGAGACGTTGACACAATTGGCCGAACTCCGTTATCAAATTTATATGTATCATTTTTGCTGTTATTTTACACTCTCACTAATATAATTTATAGAAAAATCTGTATAATTTTTTCAACATACGCTTTACAGACAACAATGTTTTTGGACCCAAATTGGATAAAAAATTATGGATCAAAGCTTGAATCGATATAGAATAAAAACTGAATCTTTTTTAAGTTAAATATATGATAACTTAAGGCTTGACTTCGCTGTTAGTAAAGAATAAACGAATGATAAAGGAGAAATATCTAAACTTGCATAGCTCAAATATGTAGAAGAGCTCTGGGAATTACTAAAGAAAGGTAACACTTACGTCTGTATGTGTGGGTTGAAGGGAATGGAAAAGGGAATTGTGACATAATGGTGTCATTGAAAGCTAAAGATGGTGAGAAATTGATCAATTTGACTGAACTAAATTGATGATTTATATAAAACATTGCTTCTTAATTTTATTTTTTTGCTTTGTTTATAAGTTATTGATTGGTTGGAGAATAAAAGGCAATTGAAGAAAGCGAGGCAATGGAATGTGGAACTCTACTAATGCGCGGTTTCTTGTACAAATTATCTCCTCAATTTCATCATTTCAAGCAGCTATTATCTTGTAATGATTTGTTGTGCACACAGTGTGTACATAGGTAAAGTGACTCTAATTTTTCACTACATTTTTTTTTCAGCTTTTTATAAATGAGGCTATTGTACCATGGTTTTATATATCAGCCATTTCGTATCGGAACGACCGATATTTAATGGATTTCAAGGGTACTGATAAGGTTTTGGCCTATTTAGGGATGAGATTTTCTAAACCTCAAAAATCACCATGAATCACTTTCAAGAAGAGGAGAATCGGCATATAGGCAGATTCATAGCGATGTACTTGTCGCTGAATCGATTTTTGAGGAAAGATTGGAAGAAGCCCAATTCTGTTTGATGTGGGAGTTTGATTAATTGGTTTGTGCAAAATTAAAAGAATAAGAGTTGAAGAAGAATAAGAAGAAGAGAGAGGTTGGTTTTAGTTTTGCAGGAAAAGAAAAACAAGGAGATTGAATTTTTCTATTTGGGGCTGGGCAACGGCAACCATTTTGAAGTTGCATAAGAAGAAATTTGAAGATGAAGAATAAGAATTGTGATCAATTAATAAATAATTAAAATAATTAAAAAATTAGAAATAAGGAAAAATGAATAATTTAAAAATCATATTATTAAAAAATAATTAAAAAATAATATCATTTAAAAATAAATAAATAATAAAAATAATTAATAAATAAATAATAAAAATAATTTTATTTCAAAACAATTATTATTAATAAATAATTAAAATAGTTTTTAGGGGTGGACAAAATTTGATTAACTGACCGGTTAATCGGTTTGGTTAACTGACCATGACTATATATGATCGGTTTTGGTTATAAATTTATATAAAATTGGTTTTCAGTTAACCAACTTTTATCTGTCGGTTAACAGTTAACCGATTAATGTGTATGTCATAATATTTTATGGGTATGTCATAATTATTTATGGATGTATCATAAAAATTTATGTGTATATCATAATTTTTTATGGGCATGCCATAAATATTTATGGGTTTATTCTTAGTAAATTTTTCATAGATCTTTTTAATTTTTCTTTTATAAATTCTTTTAAACCAATTAAAAATATATATGTTGATTAAAATTAATTTTTTGAAATTTTAAATTAAATATAATAAGTATATTTTTTTAATTTTTCTAATCAATTATATCTAAATTTTTAAATCATTTTAATTTAAATTTTGCTTGATTATATTCCAATTATGCTTCAGGATATGAAATTTCAACTAAACGGAATCTAAAATAAATGGCGATAAATTTGGAGGCGCTTTATTAAATACCAACTCAAATAATATGTGTATTTATCTATAAGCTACATTTTTTTAAATTTATATTTATTTAGTACATCTCTAGATTCTTACTTTGTGTGTCTTTATTAATTAATAATTTAATTAAAATAAAAGATAAAAAAGAGACTAGAACTTAGCATGATATATTATTAAAAAAAATTACTTCATTAAAAATTACTTAATTTTATTATATGTCTATACATGTATATATGTTTTTGAAAACTTTGGTTAAAAAATATGATTTAACACTTTTAACCCCAAAATTAAATTAATATATTTAAATTAAATATAATTATAGTATTATACATTGCCAAAATTATATATATATATATATTTATATATTTAGATATCAAAAATTTTAAAAAATTAAATAATAAACTCTAAACATATTTAACTTTCTAAATATTATGCATTATTTAAATATCAATTTTTTTTAAAAAAAAATTATAGCAAACCCATAAATAATTATGGCAAATCCATAAAAAAAAATGGCAAATTCATAAATAATTATGATATACTCATAAAAAATTATGACATATACATAATATTTTTATTGGGCTTTGGGTTTTTTCTACTATTACATACTTTTTTTAATAAACTATCATATATCTCTATATAATTTCTACAATTACATACTTTTTTTTGAATAAACTATTATATACTTCTATTTAATTTATAATTAATAAATTTTTCATAAATACTTTTCTATCATATATATAATTAATTATTATCATAACTTGATTTATTTGATATGTAATTTGTCATTTTTTAATTCCTTCAATGATACATACTACATAATTCCTTCAATGATATATACTACACAATTTCTTTAATGATATATAATATATAAATAGTTAATTTATTCTTACTGTATACTTTTATTTAATTTATAATTAATAAATTTTTCATAAATAATTTTCTATCATATGTATCATTAATTATTATCATAACTTGATTTATTTGACATATAATTTATCCCTTTTTAACTCCTTCAATGATATATATTACACAATTTCTTCAATGATATATAATATATAAATAGTTAATTTATTCTTACTGGCCCAATAAAAAAGTAGTTAATTTATCTTGAACATTTTTAGAACTTATTGATTCAGCATCGTGACATTCATTGAAAAAAAAAACTAAGCCAACATACTTGGTTAAATAGATAATTAACCGAACCGATTTGATTAATTAACCATACCGACCGAAATTAAAATTCGGTCGATTCGGTCAAAAAATTATGCTTTCAAAATTTTTCGGTTAATTTTTGGTTTGGTCGGTAATTAACCGACCGACTGAATACCTACTCCTAATAATTTTATTTCAAAAAAATAAATAATATAAATAATTTAAAATATAAATAAAATAAAAATAAAGTGGAAAAAAAATTTTGAAACAAGCAACGATTCAAACCTTAGATAGTTGGTGAGAATTTGAGTGCATTTAACCATTAGGCCTACAACCAATATTTATTTTGATGTTTATTTCAAAATTATATAAATCAATAATGTAATACATGTATATAAAAATTGCCTGAGCAATCAAAGGAGAGCACGGAAGAGAGTTGTCCAATATATATTAGAGACTAAGCCATCTACTATTTTGAGAGCAAAATACAGTGTATTCACCCATCTTAGATCCCACTCACTTCCAGTGACTAGAGAGCGGCATGCGCCGGTTAGATTGATTGTGTCATCGATAAAAATTTTTGAGATAGTTGAATCGTCGTCGGAGGACGCCAGAGGAGGGAGGACGTGCAATAGACGACCGGTGACATATTCTGATCAAGTTTCTGACTTATTCTAGCCGTTTTTTCTTGCAAGATTGGTACCATTGGATTGATTTTTTTAAGAGATTCAATTTGATATCTTGTTTATAATTTGTAAGCTAACTTAAGAAATTTTGACTATAAATCCATTAGTTGTCTGGTATGTTTGCTTGGTTTGCTGGAAGATTTTGTTATTATTAGTGAACCGCATGATAACTATTTAAAAAATTTTAAAAAATCAACCGACACCAACTAATGCTGTGCACATCACTTAGCACTGATAGTCGGTACTAAAACTTTTTTCAAGAGCCATAAATAAATATATAGTTATCTACTGTCAACATCTTTTTTTTTTTTTACTTTTTAATATTTAATATTTATATTTTAATCATATAATATCTTTCATTCAAATTAGATTGGACGCCAAATTAAATTAATGATTTGATTTGGTAATTTAGTTAGTCCAATTCATAATAATATTATATATTTATTATTAATAAAAAAATTAAAAATTATAGAAATTTTAAAATAAAAAATTAAAATTAATAAAAATATCTTTTATGAATTTAAAAATATCACATTTTTTAATGTTTTGTAAATCTAATTTTTTAATGTTTTTTCTAGATTAATCTCATTTTCGGGTTAATTTAGTCTGACTAATTAGTTCAATCCGATTTTAAAATTATTGTTAATTTGTTTTCTTTATCCTTGAGAAAGTAATTTTTATAATATATATATATATATATATATATTACCATATCAAAATAATTCTGGGCCTAATTAACTCCTTTTAAAAAAATGTTCAGCTTGAAGTGCAGTGGGTTGTGATTCTTTTGTAACAAGCTTCCTTCTTTTGGGAGAAAATAAAAGGGGTGGTTTGGTACTTTGGTTTGCAATGATAATGAACTAGATTCAAATAAATTAAATATTTCTTTTAATTTCATTTATAAAATAATTAAATATAATATAATATTATGTTATTAATATTATACTAAAAACATAAATGTTACTTTTAATTTCATTTATAAAATAATTAAATATAATATAATATTATGTTATAAATACTATACTAAAAGATGCCATTTTAATGAAAATTGAATTAGAGAAAAATTGAATATTTTAACCTAATAAAATTTTATATCATTTTATGACATACACACATATGAATAATTTATATCATTATACACTCTCATTATCCATGTATGCACGATATTAAAAAATAATTAAGAGTAATAATAAATATAATATACTTTTAGTTATGATAATTATAACAAATTGTAAGTGATGCGTAAAGCACTATATATTGAAATAAATTTGCACCTTTATGTATTTAAAAAAATGTGTTTTTTTATTTATGTACAGTAAATATGCCACGCAATCAATCAGAACAAAGTAATACAAATCGAAAGCTGAGTGATGATGTTGGTTGGAGATTTGCCACTCCCATTGAATAATCTAGATAAAAAATGTGTTGCAAATTTTGTGAACGATTGGTGACTGACAAGATAACATGTTTTAAGCAACATTTAGCTGGTATATCAAGTGATATTTCATGCATCTAAATATGTTTAGTTAATATAATAAAATAATATTTTTTTTTCATTTGATACTCCAATGCAGCTGAATGGTGGATACATTATGGGAAATATATTATGGAATTACAGAAGATTGCTATTCAATTTTTAAGCCAAACCACCTCTTCATCAAATTGTGAACGCAATTGGAGCACTTTCAGCTTGATTCACACAAAGACTAGGAATATATTAAAGTACAAAAAATTACATTTTCTAGTCTATGTGCATTATAATATGAAGTTAAAATTGAGAAATATAATGAGGAAGTCCTAGGAAGATATAATTAAAAATTATGATCCAATAAATTTGTATTATATTTTTAAGGAATTAGATCTATTGTCTCCATGGTTGCAGGAAACGGAAGCTCCAGTTTTTGATGATAATGATCTTAATTAGCTTAATAATGAAGATGATGATGAAGGACAAGAAGTCAATCTTATTTCTGCTGAGGTACCGAATAACAAAAAAAGATGTGGCAGCAGTAATATTAGCAAATATGAAGAGAAAAATATGGTAGTGAGGAAGAGAAAGACAATGACAGTGATGAAGATGATGACAACGACAGTGACATTGACAATGCTTATCAAAGTGGTAATTTAGGTGAAACTGCGTATGGTAGTTATAGTGGATTAATAAAATCATATAAAGATTATCAATCCAGTCATGGTGATAAATATAGCTAACATAGTAGTTCTCGTTCTCATTCCCCTAACCCAGTTTCTCATCCAGCCGAGTTTCAAAAATATCAACTCTATGATAATGAATCTAGTGGACTGAAATCTACATCTATGCAGAATTATGGGGAGACAAGTTATGGTAGCTCAATATATGGTGATATTTTCAATTAACCGAGTTCTATTTCATGCCTATATAATCCGTCAACATATTATAACTGGTCAAGTGATTATTGGAGCTAGTACCCTCAAGGACGGAATGGAGATTTTGCAGATGGATGCTCTTCTGAAAGTAGCACATTTTACTTTAACTATCTAAGTAACAATTTTAGTGAAACTCAAAATGTTTCACACCTATAAGGTAATGCACCTTCAAATTTAGCAAATTATTTTGATGTGTTCTCATATGCGTTTTAGCAACCAAACTCATATCATTCAAGGTGGAATAACTAAAATCAAAATTACGATAATGATAAGCAAAATAATCAAGATTCTCTTCGGCATTCTTTTTGGTGGTAAATTAGTTTATTTAATTTATTTTTAAGTAGTTAAGATTTTTGTTATATAGTATATTTTTTGAATTGTATTATTTTTTTATTTTTAATTATTCAGTAAATTATTATTATTATTATTATTATTATTGTTATTGTTGTTGTTATTGCTGTTATTATTATTATTTTTAATTTAGTAATGTTATTATGTGAAAATTGTAACATGTGTTTATTATTAAAATCTATTTAATTATTTTTATATTATTATTTTTAAATAACTTTTGATAACAATTCAATTTTTTTATTATAAATTAATTTTAACATATATTATTAATTTATTTATTATAAAAAATATATATTTTTTATTTTATCACAATCCGATTCATTTTGTTTCACCATTTTTGTTACTCGATTAGTTCAATTCTTTGATTTCAACTGCATTCATGGGAGCGGTAGCTGATCCAAGCCATTTCACGTCGATTCGGCCCGATTTCGTTTTATCATGATCGATTCCGATTGTGCTATTATGGCTTTCTTGTTCAAGTTATCGTTTCTAGAGGAATCATGGATAAGACAATAAATGAAAGCCAATTTCTGTCATGATCGGTTTGAATAAATGATCATTTGAAATAAGTATGGATAAGTCACCTTATTTGGTAATTGTATAGTTTTGCTAAGATCTGGCTCCTTAAGCTTGCCAGGGATGAAAAACAGAACAGAGATCTGGTGAAAAAAATAAAAAAAAGGCAAGTGGAAAATAGTAATGACTCGCAAAAGGTGTACTCACCATTCTGAAAATAGTGATGACTCCACAATACAACTCATTCCGCAGAGAAAAAAAAAGTGAACACAAAAACAGGGGAGAACAGAGGAAAAGCTCACTCCTCAACCTTTCCACAGAACACTCCTCAACTCACGGAGAACTCAAGAAAACAGAGCATAACAATGAAGAAAGAAAAGCGATGGAAAAATAAAATATTCAAACAGAAAATGTGAATAAAGAAAAAACAAACTTTCTCCTTTTCTTTTTCTTCATTTTGAATACAAATTTGAGTCTCTCAAACTCTCTCTGTTTCCTCACTTCTCTCTCTGTCTCTTTCTTCCACAGAAGCACAAACACACTTATTGTGTTTTTCTTCTCCCACAAATACACTCGTGTCTTCACTCTCTTCTACAACTCTCTACTTTCATTCATTCATTACATGTTTATATAGAGAGTTTATAGACTAATGACAACACATAGATATGGGCTAAACCCAATTCAACAAGTTAATTTAAACTACCAAGAAATTAACTTTCTTTCTACTCAACGTCATGGCTGCCATTTCTTTTTCTGAGATTTGCCTTGATTTCAAGCAAAAATCTCAGCAACTCCAACAGGATGAAGCTATTCTTTGAGCAAGAGTGCTCCTGAGTTACACATTTTTGTGCAAGTGAGCACATGCCAAGCTGCCAAGTTGCTCCTTGTGCCTGCAGCTAACTCAGAAAACCGTCAATCAGAAAACATGTCTAGCTGAAGATGGGAACAAAGCTGCTGACAGTCATTAACTTATAATTGCTGGGATAAAGACACTTTTCTATCAAGCATTTCGTCGAACCATTTTGCTGCGTAATATCCAATGACTTCAATGTATCATCTCGTGTTAAGTAAGACTGCTTAGATGCCCATTTTAGAACATCTAACACTTTAGCCTACACAAGGCCATTCTCATCTGGTACGTGAATTGCAATGTAACATAGGAGATGTAATGTTAAGAGCTTAATTGGTTTACAGCCTTTACCCACAAGCAGGACCAAGTGCTTTGCCCCACCAGCGCTTACAATGGACTTGGAGTGATCAATGTGAAGATAGTTATCTGTGCAAGAAAACTTGGTGAGAGCAATTAAAGTTGCCTCCTGAATCTCAACTGGTCTTAAAGAAATTCCATCTAATAACGCGAAAAATATCGTTGGTGTTGTTCGAAATATCTTTGACAAATTTCTAATAGCCATAATACATGGTTTGACAAGGTAGATATGTCTATGGCTTTCAATTACATTCAACAGTTGATCAATAAGAGATTTACAAGTGGGTAAACTGTTGGGAAAATCGCTATTTTCCCGCCCCTCGGACCGTCTTTAAGCAGGAAAAAATGAGAAAATAATAAATAATGACTGAGAAATTAAAGAGAATAAAACACAATGATTTAACGTGGAAAACTCCCGAATGGGGAAAAACCACGGTCGTTGTCTAACGACAACCAAGAAAAATATTCACTATGCGGCAAATTGTTACAACCACAAATCACAAAATATTTTTCTAACCGACACCCACAAAACAACCCCAAATATTTATACTCCAAGGAACTCCAAGAGATTGATTCTCTAATTCCTAATATAAACTACTTGGTGTTTAACCTATAGCTCTCCTTAAGCTATATTTTGTGTTTGCTTGGTGTGTCTACAAATGGAGAGAATGAGCCTATTTATAGGCTTCAAATGCAAATAAATTGTCAAACTAAATTAGGTGAAAATTAGGCACCTCCCATTTTCACCTTACATTTTTGACAATTTCTTCCTTGTTAGGCACCTTGCATTTTTGACCTTTTTTTTTTCATTTTTATTTTTCAATTTTGGTGTGCTACCACCAACATAAACTTGGTTTGAATACAGATCTTCTCAAATCAGAATCTTGTTCTACTACTGCTGTGATCTCCATTAGTGCCATGGCTGAATAGTATTTAACATCTTCAGTAATTCGCATGAGTGTCACGCCAGAACAGTATTTAACATCTTCAGTAATTCCTTTCTCTAACAGAACAACAAAGCATATTAGTGCTCTTGATTGGCAAATGTTATGATATACGTAGGGTTGCCTTTGGTGAGGTGCCAAATTGCTTGAGCTACCATAGCTTTCAAATAGGCCTTGGTTCTTGGCTTTTCCAACTCCCTTTCTGCACTTGAATGTGAAAAATTCTCATTTTGTATGTCATCTTCATTGGTGTTACTTGTGTTCTCGTTACTCTTTGACATTACAAATGCATGAATAGATGTAGCTTTATTGATAACATAGGCATTCTCAACATGATGCTCTTCAATTGTTCCAAATGCAAGGTGGTTAGTGAGCAAGTGCAGTATATCTCGCCTTTTCGCAAAATAATCTTGAACCATGGAGGAATTGGCAATAAGTTGTGAAATAGCCCAAGCCACCTCTGCTTGAACACTCATAGGACCTTCTTTTAGCAGTTCCATAAATCCACACAAACACCTGCTTCAAAAATGTGCTTAGCGCTTTATGAGTCATATGCTAGGTTCCCGATCACCTTGGCAACAATTTTTTGCTCTTCAATGTTGCCAATTTTCAGCAATTTCAACAGTGGTACAATCCCTCCTTCTTCTATGATCAAACTTTTCAATTGATGTTTTGTTTCACAAAGACGAAGTAGCAAAAATGACCCATATGACCTATTATTATACAGTATCCAATTGCAAACCAAGTATGCCATAACATTACCTTCTCAAAATTATCAACCATCAATTCAGAAGCATTGTTTCTATGGGGAGGAGACTCATCCAAACGTGTTTGATCATGTCTAGGAACATAGATTAAAACTAACAATTTCTGAAGTCGAGTTGTCTCAAAATTTCTCTCAAGTCAATGCCAAAGGTTTTTCCTAATGCTCATTTCCAGTCCCCGATATAACTGCAGCATTTCAGCACGAGCGAAAGCGTATTGTTAAGGACTTATTTACTCTCACCTATGATGCGCCTTACTGGTCACTGGCAGGATACAGAAAATGATTTGTCCATCATCTGACCGAGGATTTGTGCAAGCTTCATAGTGTGAGACTTGATCTCATAGCAGTCCTCCTTGAAAGAACTAGCCCGCTCTGCAGATTTTATCAACTTTTTTTTGATAGAATTAGTTATTTTATTATCATAAATACGGGAAAAAACATATTTATGGGACGTAAACTACCCAAAACACCCAAAGCCCTTACATTCCCAGCCTATATCATCCCAAAAATATGTAAAAAATTCCATAACATCTTACAATCAAGACAACAAAAGAAAATAAGTGAGAGCTACATCCCAAAGCTTCCATACTATATACCAAAACTAAGTTTGCAGCAGGTATATCGAAAATCCTTTTCAACAGAACATGCAAATGATGTTCCATCCATTGTGCAAGCAACCCAGTACTCAGAGTTGGAAAAAGGAGCAAATAGCAGTAGGTAATCACAATAGGAAGGGATCTTCTAGTAATTGACAGAAACAAAGCCCTATAATTCTGGTCTTTCTTCAAGAACACATGAGCTTTAATCTATAATGAGCCTTAATATGTTGGATCAGCGAGTTGCCTTCAAAAGAAACCGATGAGCCATAGCTTATCATATCAGCAATGATCTTAGTTCAGCAAATGGATCCAGCAGTTATTTTACTGAGGCAGGAACATAAATAATAAAGGGCAAATACTTATACCAGCCGAGCTTCTAACTTGTTTCCTCTAGTTACTGCAGACTTAGCTAGAGAGTCAGCAACAGAATTTGCTTCGTGAAGGATGTGAACGAAGGAGACTGATGTAAAGGAAGATAGGAGAGACTCGATGTTGCACTTGACATCTCTCAACTTCCATGGAACATTATCAATAATCTCTTTAGCCTAAGTTACCGCATTTTTTGAGTCAGATTCGAACACTATAGCTTTGTTACTTATCTCTTGATTTGAAGAGGTCATTTTGAGTGCCGCTAGAATTACCTTAAACTCAACTTCATTAGAATCGATTACCCCGGTATAAGCAGAGAAGACAACTATGAAATGCCCCAAAGAATTTCTTAGAACCCCACCTATTCCAGGATGTCCGTGTTTACCAATAGCTTATCCATCAACGTTCCATTTGAAAGTACCCAGCAATGGAGGCTGCCATGGTAAAGATAGTCTAATTCTTTTTGTCTTTTCCCAATTTTTGACACAATCCGAGGATATCAAAAATTGATCGGTAGTATATGGGAAGGAGATATTTGCAGTGGATGTCCACAATATAGCCTCACAAGAATAATGTCAAAAAGTTTTTGGATACTCAAAGTGGAATTATTAAAAACTATGTTACTCCTTTCAAGCCAAATGGACCATATAGTGGAGAAAAATAGGGAAAACCATACCTTCTTGGCAAAATCTCCCTTCACAAAATAGACCCATTGTTCAAAGAGGTGTGATAGAGAATTAGGAGAGCATCAAGTTTGATTCCACCATCTCATCATTTTGTGCCATATATTTCATGATATCGGGCACTTTAATAGTAGATGATCCACATCTTCATTGTCTTTTTTGCATAATGGACAGATGTTGAGAGCCAGATCTAGTAGTCTAAGTCTGGTTAAATTACCTCTCACATTGATTCTACCATGCAGGGCTGACCATGCAAATACTACAACTTTGGGTGGGGCTTGCGAGCTCCAAACATTCATATATGAATAATGGTACTGATCCAATTAGGGCATACTGAGTTGGGCTGTGAAGGATTTAACCAATATACACCATTCTTGTTGTGTTGCCATAGTAATTTATCCTCAAAATTTGTCTTAAGCTCCATTTCTTCAATGAGTTTAAGCAAGACCCTCAAGGAGCCTAACTCCCAATCGAAAAGATTTCTCCTCCATTCTAATTGCCAGGTCCATGATCCTTCTACCTATGACCCAGCCTCATAAACAGTCATGTCCTTAGAAGTAGATAGAATATAAAGCCTAGGAAAAGATACTTGAAAGCAAGATTGCCCAATCCAATGATCCTTCCAGAATTTGATACGACGTCCATTGCCTAGCTAGAACATAGTGCCATTACTGATGATAGATTTACACTGCTCATTGCCCCATGTATCTCTTATAATGTCTCCTCATATAACTGAAGTGCCCCTGGAATCTTGTGGAAAAATAATAGTAGGATGGCCATATTTACCAAAGATCACATTTTTCCATAAGGATTCCTTGTCGTCTGCCAATTTCCATAGCCATTTGAATAATAAAGCTTTATTCTTAGCAAGGATTGAACCGACGCCTAACCCACCCAGTTGTTTGGCTTTTGCAATCATATCCCAATTGACACTGTTTATCTTTCTTTTGCTGTCTAATCCATTCCAAAAAAAGTTTCGCTGTATCTTTTCAATCTCCTTGGCAATTCCCTTAGGTATTTTAAATAATGACAAGTAGTATAATCATAGGTTGCATAGTACCGATTTTATTAGTGTGAGTCTCCTAGTTAAAGAAAGGTAACAAACTTTTCAAGTTGCAAGTCTTTGCTTTAGTTTCTGAATAATAGGATCCCAAGTGTTTGTCCTTCTAGGATTTGCATCTAATAGGAGGCCCAAATATTGTATAGGCGGTTAAGCTCATTTACAATTGAGGGACCCTGCAGCTTCAACACTCCATGACTGATCAGTGTTTAATCCCACAAGCACGCTTTTATGGAAGTTCACCTTTAGCCTTGATATAAGCTGAAAGCATCTTAAAATCCTCTTTAAATTGATAAGATAACACAAATCAGCAGCGCAAAAGACTGCAGTATTGTCAGCAAATTGAAGAAAAGAGATAGGTGTTGAGACTCCCTTGATCAGTATGCCTTTTAGGAGGCCTAATGCAATAGCCTTACTGAGAATAGTGTTTAAGCCCTCTACTGCTATGGCAAACAAAAAAGGTGATAGTGGATTTGAATCGATTTAGTTGCAGAGCTATTAACTAGAACTGTAGCCCTTGATCCTTGAATACAACTGTTCATTCATTTAATCCATTGATCCCCAAAACCCATAGCTAATATGTCTTGAAATGTGTAGCCCCATGATACAGAGTCAAATGCTTTTTCAAAGTCTAGCTTAATGAGTGTTTCCTTCATTTTGTTCCTCCTACAACTGTCAATCACCTCGTTTGCTACCAAAATGCTGTCCAAAATTTTTCTTCCCTGTATGAAGGCAGATTGGCTTCCTCCAATGTTATCTAACATGACTTCTTTAAGCCGAAGAGACAAAGTCTTTGCCAAGATTTTGTAAACACCTTGCACCAGGCTAATGGGATGGAATTGCTTAAGGTTATCAACGTTCTCCACTTTTGGTATCGGTACAATGAAGGATTCTTTGATTTCTTCAGGCAACCTTCCATATGTATGAAATTCTTGGGCAATCTTCATAAAATCACTGCTGATCAATGTCCAGAACTTTTGGTAGAACATTAGGTTAAATCCGTTTGGCCCTAAAGCGTTGTTGCCATCACATGAGAATAAAGCCCTTTGAATCTCTTCTAAATCAAATGGTCTTTTTAAGTCTTCAGCAACTGATTGTTCAAGTTTTACAAACTGCAGATTTTGCCATATGGGTCGTGAAGAGATTTTTTCTTTGAACATATTGGAGAAGAAAGATGTGATCTCATTCCTAATTTCATGTACCCTAGTTAACGTAGTATTCCCCACTGTTAGAGCTTGGATGGAGTTCTTATTTCTTCTCATAGAAGCAATCATATGAAAGAAGCGGGTATTGCAGTCTCCTTCTTTTAGCCATTGTGATCTCGATAACTGTCTCCAATATACTTTGTTTGTGTTTAGACCATAACTTTGCCCATAAAATTCTCCTCTTCCTTGTTAAGGTCTCGTCTTAGGGGGTAAAGACTCCAATGAGAAGTCGATTCCATCAGTATGCTCTTCTGAAACTGTAATGTCTCTATTGATGTTGCCGAATTCACTACGATTCCATTTGCATAGTCTATTTTTAATGATCTCAAGTTCATGAATTAGATTTATTTGACGAGAGGCATGCATTTGATTCCACCAGCCTGTAACCATATCCTTGAAACCAGATTGTAAAAACCAGCAGTTTAATGAACGAAAAGGCTTGGGTCCATATAACTGTTGTTCATTCTCCACAAGTAAAGGGCTATGATCAGAAAGGCCCTTCCTTAGCCCCCCACAGTTCAATGTTTGGAAAGCGCATGATCCAATCTTGGTTGACTTGTACATGATTGATCCTACGTGCACATTTACTATTAGCCCATGTGTACATTCTGCCCAACAGTGGAAGATCATGCAATTCGCATGTGTCGAAGAAGCCAACTAGATTTGCCGCCCCTGCTCTGGAGTAAGTGCCAGAACTTCTATCTTCACCACTTAAGACTTCATTGAAATCCCCAAGTACTATCCATGGGTCATGAAAAGTGGTTCTTAGTTCGGAGATTTCATCCCAAAATATGCTCCTATCATTTTCATTTCCAGGCTCATAAATACAAATTATGGAACAACTAAAAGAAGGTTTATACCAATATCCCTTTAAAGCTACCCAACTCGTACATTTTTGAGAAGCTTTACAAGTGAAAGAGGCTTTATTCCAAGAGGCGAGAATACCTCCTGCTCCATTGTATGTTTCAACTGACACCCAATCAGCTTCGATACTCCCCCAAATGCTCTTGATAATGAATGAGTCTATAGAAGACATTTTCATTTCTACAATTTCCACAAAATCTAATTCCTTCTTTGATATCCAGTTTCTAACTGCTTTTCTTTTTATTTTGGCACCGAGACCTCTTGTATTCTAGAATAACATTCTCATTTGTAAGTTTCTTCCACCCGTTGAGATTTCCTCCTTACTGACAATGTCGATCAGCCTCTCACAGATTTTCTCTTTGTCAGTGTCCAAGAATAAGCCCAATGTAGTTCCAATTTTTTAGGAGCTTTCGACCTCATGTTGCAATTTATGTTGCTGTTCGAATTCAGCTACCCTCGTATCCCTAGATGATATCTCATTCTCTAGCTCAATTGAATTAGGTAGATCCTTCATCTTACTGTGATTATTCTTCTTCACAATTTTAGTATTGGAGATAGAGGTGGAGTTTGAAATACAGAGACCTATTATGATTCCATTCCTTTTCTACCTTCTTTTAGAACAAGATTGGTCTTCTTTCATCCCATATTTGACTTTGGTTTTGAGTTTTCTCCTCCTGCCATGTTTAAATTTGGCAATAACCATATCATAGTCAATCGAGTTGTATTCTACTTCAGAGAAGTCATCCTTGTTTCCTTCCTTATGGGCTGCGGAGTGGATCTATCTGTTAGGGATTGGGCTTCGGGTTGTGTTTGGGCTGGTTTATCTGATGAGTTGTGTGCGTTGAGGCTCGATATGTTGACTTCTGGGTTAATCTCTATAAGTCTTTGTGGTATATGGGTTGATGAGTTGGCGTTGAGTGCAGATGCAGAGAGGGTGACTACTTTTGTCAGTGGCACACCACTGGCTATCTGAGCATAAGATGGCTTCGAGGAAATAGAATGGTGGGAATTTCTTGATATAAGAGACACATGGTTAGAAGGTATGGGTTGAAGGATATCTTGTGAGGTAAGTTGATATTTATTTATTTTAAATTCATGTTCCTTAACAATTGGATGATTTTGTTTGACTCCCGTTGTGTCGCACTGAGCTTTGGCCGGAGAACGGACAGTGAATGTTTTAGGGAAACTCGATTCAGTTAAAATGTTTGTCACCGATCTTTGCTCTTCTGATATCTTGATGTGAAATAATTCCTCATCGATTAGAACTAGTACGATTTCTGTAGTATTGCTTTTTTCAGTACTTATCAGTAGTCAGGGAAGAACCTGGGGGGTCATGGGAGGGCAAACGACCCTCCCTCACTGGTGGCCAGAAAATACATACAGAAGGGTGCTTCTGGCCGCCGGTGATGGCCAGCGGGAATGAGCCCTCTGGCTCTAGTTGCAGAGGCAGGGAAGAAGAGTGTGAGGTTGAAGAAGAGAGAAAAAAGAGAGAGGGAGCGAAGGAGAGGAAAGGGGATTGGCTGGAAGATGGACAACTGGAGGTCATCGACGACGACGACAACGACAACGGAGACAGCCATCACCGGCGACGACGAGAGGTAAAAATTTTGCCCTCATTCCACAACTGCCTGGTTCCGCCACTGTTAGTAGTCTTACGCAATCTAGATTGCTAGTATCCTTATCCACTGCTATAAGAAACCCCATCTATTAGCAATTGAAGAGAAGAACTTCATATCCCAAGCATGGAGAGGCACCTTATCCATTCGAAGCCATGCAAATCTTTCGAATGCTACCACCTTCTTATCCCACCTTCTAACATAACTGAATCTTTCGAGGAACCATGGCTGATCATGAATTAGAAACTCTTCCATGTCATGACCATTTTCAAAAATAAACAAAACTGTCTTTCCTCCCAATGCTACAATTTAGCATATCATGCTGCCATGCTTGTCGAAAAAGTCCTGTAAATAAAGGAGATTCTCAACCGATATGACTTCGCCAACTAGAGCAGCCTTGAGCCAACTATTGTCACATTCATTAGTGGAGAAAGAAAATGCAGGGGTTTCATTGCTCTTCAACATCATATTATCTAAATTTGGCCTACCATACTTAACTACGTCAGAGTATGATATGTGAGAATCTTTCTTAGCGTTGACAGCGTAGTTGTTCTTAGCAGCTTTAGTGGGGGTGGCTGTCTTTCTAGTAAGTCTGATGCTTGTCTGCGTACTTGACCCAAATTCTGTTATGTTTGTAGAAGGAACCATTAGTCCCTAAAATAGCCCGTTCAGCTTCTCTGTGTGTCTTGAATCTGACGAAACCATATCTCACATTAGAATTCTTTCTGAGTTTTCTGGGCACAAAGGCGTCGTACACTTTGCCATACTGAGTGAAAATTAGATATAGGTCTGTTGATGTGATCTCCATTGGGAGGTAGTCAATAATCAATGAGATGAAATTCTTTCTCCATTCCAAGCCCAATCTGGTGTCATTGTGCTTAGTAGTGCCATCAAGAATGTCGCTACGGAAGGGCAATGATTTAAGGTTTGGGTTGACATGCAGATCAGGTATACTGGGTAAGGGGTGATTTGGTTTGGGAAACATAGTTCTCTAGGTGGCTAAGACAGAGTTTGATACCAGCTTTTCCTTGGCATTGCTTGAAATATTCAGTTGCCTTGTCTTAGATCCATATTCTCCATGAGCTAAGGAGTGGTGATCGGATTTTATCAATTTATCTGCTAATTGTATTGGTTTTGACAATATATGCTTCATAAAGTTAGCCATGGACGAGAAACAGATTGGATATCAGATCAAGAACCAAAGCTTTAAGGAGAAGAGAATTGCAGGAGAGGAGTGGAGTACAATATTGCAATGAAGACTTAAACAGAGACTTGGAAGACTTTGATTCTGAAATGTTTTTGCTGACTTTTCTTATAAATATATATATATATATATATCAACATTATTTGTTAAATAATTCTTTCCCGTTAATTATTTCTTCTTTTATTCTTGCCCCAGTTTACGCTTGACACCAATGTTTTCATATCCGATCCAATTTTTAAATCGATAAAAGCAAAAGATTAAAGCTTTAATAGACACTGAATCATAGGTGGAATTATAAATCATATTAAAATTATTTGAAATAAAATTTCTGATCATAATAAATATTAAATATACAAATCCCAATGTTAGAAGATGACAACTGATACTACTTTTCTTTTATTCTTACATGGCCCTCACAACTACAATCACCTCAAGTATTTTTTGAATCTGATTCAATGGTGGTGATTGATGCGGTGGCTCAAGGACTTTCAAGCTGATCAGAGTTTGGTGGACTTATTTTGGATAGCATGTGGCTTCAACAGCACCAACTTTGGAGTTTCACACTCTGGATTGATGAAAGAAAAGAAATTAAAAACTTTATCTTACCCAACAAAAACAGTTTCATTAATATGTTTCCCGTAACCTTTGGAGTCGCATTGCTCTAGCTAGTTTACTTGTGGCCTTGGGTAGTAATGACACCAATGTATCATCTCGAGTCAAGAACGATTGCTTAGATGCCCATTTTAGAACATCTAGCACCTTGGCCTCCACATGGTCATTCTCATCTGGTACATGAATTGCAATGTAACAAAGGATATGCAATGACAAGAGTAGAATGATTGGTTCACCAGAAGACGCGAGCTGAACTAAGTGCCTTGCCCCACCAGCACTTATAATTGACTTGGAGTGATCAACACGAAGATAGTTATCTGGGAAAGAAAACTTGGTGAGAGTCGTCAAATCTGCCTTCTGAACCTCAAGTGATTCATCAAGTCTAACCAACAATGATGAAATTATCCTTTCCTGTGTACCTCAAAATATCTTCACCAAATTCCCAATAATCTTTATACATGGACTGAGAAGGTCTAAGTCTGTTTCGCTCTCAATAACATTCACAAGTTTTTCAAGAAGAGCTTTACAAGTAGGTGAACTAGGCTTGAACGCAGATCTTCTTAAATCAGCATCTTCTTCTGCTACTGCTGTGATCTCCATCAATGCCATGGCTGAATTGTATTTAGCATCTCTATTAATTCCTTTATCCAAGAGAATCACGAAGCACATCAGTGCTTTTGATTTGCTGATGCTGTAACATACAGAGGGGTTTCCCTTGGCGAGGTGTCAAAGAGCTCTAGCTGCCATTACTTTCATTCTGTTCTTGGTCTCTGGCTTTTCAAATTCCCAATTTTGCTCATGATCAGTTCGACTTCGACTCTGCTTTTTATCATCATATTCCTCAATCGCCTTGCTTGTATTCAAGTGATTCCTTGCCATCAAAATTGCAAGCACCGATGTGGCTTTGTTGATAACAGTGGCATTCTGAACATCATCATCAACCATCTCAAATGAGAGGTGGTCAACAAGTAGGCGGATTACATTGCTTTTGGAAAACATATCCTGGCATTTGGAGTAATTTGCTATAAATTGTGACATAGCCCAGGCCATCTCAGCTTGAACCTTCATGCAACCTTCTTTGAAGATTTTTACAAACACCAACAATACACCAGCAACAATAATGTGCTCAACACTTCCCGAATCATGTGCCAGAGTTCCAATTACTTTTACAGCAATCTCTTGATCTTTAATGCTGCGGCCTTCTTGCAGCAGTTTTAACAGAGGGACAACCCCTCCTTCATTTATAATCAACTTCTTCAACTAATTACTTTCTTCAGAAGGAAAAAGAAGTAAAAGTGCCCAAAAAAATCCATGGTCTTGTTGGAATTGTCATAAAACTTGGCAATAAGGAACCATATTATCCAACGAAGATCACTATCGTGGGAAAGGAGAGAGCTCGCTAGTTCATGCACAAATTCCACAAATACTACATGACAAAGATCAAGACCATGATCCTGGTTCTCAATAAAATAAAGATATAATCTTTGAGTAGACAGAATAAAATCTATAGAACCCATTTGAAGCATCTCATAATTGGGTACAATAAACATATGTAACAGTAGTATGAGATGAGAAATAGAATTTTGTAGTCGGCGAGAAATTTTTTTGAATTTGGCAGCAGGGATTATGAATAACGCACGCTTCCTGAGGCCATCACCACCACATCTGAGAACAAGAGAAAGGGCCTTGTTGAGGACTTGTTCAGTCTCACCGATGATCCGGTTTATCGGCCTTTTGTAAGAAATAGAGCTTTCTTTGGAAGTCAGCGTTTGGCGAAGGAGCTTTGCAATCTCTTGAGTATGGAACTTGATTCCATTGCACTCTTCTTTGAAGACAGGAACCGACACTGCAGAACTTATCACTTGGTCTGCTAGTTTTATTGTTTTTGCCAAACTTTGATTCATAATGAGAGATAAGATAGTGTATCAGATCAAACCAGAGAATTAATGAATTGCTCCTAGAAGAGATCTACGCAGAATTTCCACCTTACAATATTTCACAGTTGGAAATATTCTTAATGAATTATGATATGAACTTCCAAAAAAGATAAGGATTTGATTTGAACTTGGAGTTGGATGCGCAGCTCTAATTAAAAATATTTTATTTTAAGTGGTTCAGCTATATTTATTTATTATTTATAGTAATTATAATAGCTTACAATTACAAAACCTGCATAGGTTTGTCTGCAGATGATACTTAAGTTCCCTGGCAATTCCTTAAAAAAACAAAGTTTGTTTTCACATAATTGTCAGAAAAAATCCATAATACTTGCTCTGTTTCAAATTAATATACACACTTTCCATTTCACAAGTATTAAAAAAAAATTAGTTCTTTTTTTTAAAAATGTAAACTTTCATATAATTTTTTAAGTTTTCATGTAACTTTTCTATTATAATCTTACTTTTATATGAGATATATTTAACAAGTAATATTAAATTAGAGTATTGTAGAGATTTAACATTAAATAAGGATATTATATCTCATTTAAATGGTAAATGAATTATAATTTAGGATAAATGAAAATGAAAAGTAAAAATATCAATTTGAGACGGAGAGGATATTACAAATTGATAGACTTGGACAATCATTATCAAATTTACCAATATAAAAACGCGTTCTTATGGAAGTTTTAGGCGTAGACCTGAAGATTTTGTGTCCCAAAGTTTTGCTGACTTTTCTTTATTGTTATACAATACCAATATTAATTATCCTTAGCATTATTTGTTAAATAATTCTTTCCCTTCCCCATAGTTTATGTTTTTATAGACAGCAATGTTTTTGGACCCAAATCCGATAGAAAATTATGGATCAAAGCTTGAATCGAAATAGAATAAAAATTGAATCCTGTTTAAGTTAAATATACAATGACTTAGGCTTGACTTCGCTGTTAGTAGATGTTAGATTTTGTCTCAAATACTGCAAATCAATTTTTTAGTCAAAGTATAATATGTTAGTTGCTATTTTTTTTGTCTATAGACTTAGTATTCAGTTAGTGGTTGGATTTTAGGAAGTTTGTTATCCCCGTTTGTTTGTGTTTATCGTGATTAGAATCATGGACCATCCATGATACTTATTTTCAGTTATGTTAGTATTGTATTTAAGCATTCTTTCTTATTCAATAAAATATGTAACTTTTCTTTCATTAAATTTCTAACATTTGGTATTAGAGCCTTTATCTTAAAGGACCTGTGTTTTTATTTGTTTTAGTGTTATTTGCAAACACTAACTCTTCAAGTTTCAGATTAACCATACCAACTTAATAGCTTCAAAAGATTTTTCTCCTATTGCTTCTCTGGTATTCACCGGAGAAAATTATCAAACATGGGCAGTCAAAATGACCGCTTATTTGTAAGCATGGGATCTTTAGGAAGTTGTGACTGAGGATTTTCAAATCAATCCACTTCCTGATAATCCAACATTGCAGCAGATCAAGTTACACAAGGAGAAAACTACAAAGAAGTTTAAGGCCAAAACATGTTTGCATTTAGCAGTGTCTAGATCAATTTTTACCAAGATCATGAATTTTGATACAGCCTTCCATCTGAAAATACCTCAAGACAGAATTTCAAGGCAATGCCCAGACCAAAAGCATACGTGTCTTGAATCTCAAAAGGGAGTTTGAACTGCAGAGGATGAAAGACTCTGAATATGTGAAGGAGTATGTTGATAGGCTGCTGGAAATTGTCAACAAACTCAGGCCTATTGGCGAAAGTATGCCTAACAGCAGAGTTGTTGAAAAGATTTTGGTCTCATTACCAGAAAAGTTTGAAGCCAAAATTTCTGCATTAGAGGAAGTCTGTGATCTCACGGAAATTTCTTTGGCCAAGTTGCTGAATGCACTTCAAGCTCAAGAGCAAAGAAGGCAAATTAGAGAGGATGGCTCAATTGAAGGCATAATGCAGGCTAAGTTGCAAATTCAAGAATTTGAGAAGGGCAAGAAGAAAAAGGGAAAGAAGCACATAGGTAATCCAGATGCTGGTGTTGTAGTTGAAACAAGTAACAATGGTGCAACAAGCAATAAAGGAGGTAACTATCATCCTTGTAAGCATTGCGGTAGAACTAATCATCCTCATTTTAGATGTTGGAGTAGACCTGATGCTAAATGTAGCAAGTGCAACCAAATGGGCCATGTTGACAAAATTTGCAGAAGTAAAAGCAACCAACAAGTGGAGGCTAAAGCTGTACATCAAGAAGAAGAAGAGCAATTGTTTGTGGCATCTTGCTATGCTAATAGTAATATGGTTGATTCATGGCTTGTGGACAGCAGTTGCATGAATCATATGACCAATAATATTGAACTCTTCAAGGATCTTGACAAGACAACAATCACGAAAGTTTGAGATGCAAATAGAGATTACATATCTGTGAAAGGTAAAGGTTTAGCTGCAACTGAAAGCAATTCTGGAACTAAAGTCATTACTGATGTGTTGTACGTTTCAGATATTAACCAAAATCTCTTGAGTGTTGGTTAGTTAATTGAAAAGGGCTTTAAAGTGTGTTTTGAGAACAAATATTGCATTATCAAGGATGCAAAGGGGCTAGAGGTGTTCAAAATCAAAATGAAAGGAAAAAGCTTTCCTCTTGATTTAATGGAGGAGCATTCAATCCATCAAGCTTCTGCCACAACCACCAACCTTTGGCACAAGAGGTTGGGTCATTTTCATCACTCAGCTTTGCTGTTTATGCAGAAAAATGAGTTGGCATAGGGCCTAACTTCACTTGAGGAAGAGTTATCAAGTTGTAGTACTTGTCAATTTGGCAAGCAAAACAGATTGCCTTTTCCTAAAAAGGCTTGAAGAGCCTCGCAAAAACTTCAGCTGGTACATACTGATCTCGGAGGCCCATTTGGAACACCATCACTCAAAGGAAGTAAGTACTATATTGCTTTTATTGACAACTTAACCAGAATGTGCTGGATATATTTTCTTGGTTTCAAGTCTGAAGTGGCTGGAGTGTTTTAGGGATTCAAAAAATTGGTGGAAAATGAAAATGGATGCAAGATCATGGTGTTGAGGTCTGATAACGGCAAAGAGTACACTTCAGATCGGTTTAAAAAATACTGTGAAGAGGCTGGTATTCAACATCAATTAACTGCTCCTTACACTCCTCAACAAAATGGAGTAAGTGAGTGGAAGAATATAACCATAATGGAAATGACTCGTTGTTTGCTACATGAGAAAGGTTTGCCTAAAAAGTTTTGGGCAGAGGCTGCTAATACATCTGTTTTTTTTGTTGAACATGTTGCCTACTAAACTCTTCAAAAATAAACTCCTTATGAAGCTTGGTATGGTCGCAAACACCCTCTCTCTAATTTGAAAGTGTTTGGATGCCCTTTTTTCTCTTATATTCCTCAGGTTAAGAGAGACAATTAGACAAAAAATCTGAGCCTAGAATTTTTATAGGCTATAGCAATACTTCAAAGCCTATAGAATATTTCAGCCATAAATAGAGAAATTCATAATAAGTAGAGATGTTGTTTTCATGGAGGAAGATCAATGGGATTGGAGTGCAGGTGATAAGGGTCAATTTTCAAGTATACAAGAGCCTACTGGGCATGATGTTGATGATCATTCAGTAAGAGGCACTCGACTGATATCTGACATTTATGCACAATGCAATGTAGCAGTGTTAGAGCCCGGAAGTGTTGATAAAGCAATGCGAGAGAAAAAATGGAAGTCTGCTATGAAAGAAGAACTCCAGATGTTTGAAAAAAAATCAGACCTGGAAGCTTGTTGAAAGACCTCAAAACAGAAAAGTTATTGGTGTGAAGTGGATTTTCATGACAAAACTTAACGCTGATGGAACAATAAATATGCATAAGGCAAGACTCGTTGTGAAAGGCTATGCACAAGTCTTTGGAGTTGATTTCTCTGAGACTTTTGCTCCCGTTGCAAGGCTCGATACTATTAGATTATTGTTGGCTATTGCAACTCAAAAAGGTTGGAAGGTGTTTCAGCTAGATGTCAAATCTGCATTCTTGAATGGTTTCTTGGAAGAGGAAATTTTTGTTGAGCAACCAGAAGGCTTTGCTGTGTAAGGACATGAAGATAAGGTGAATTTACTTAAGAAGGCTCTGTATGGTCTTAAGCAAGCGCCAAGAGCTTGGTACAACCGTATAGATGATCACTTGCTAAGCTTAGGCTTTGTAAAAAGCCTTAGTGAACCGACTTTGTATGTGAAGAAGGATTGCTTTAGCATAACCATTATTTCTATTTATGTAGATGATCTTCTTGTTACAGGAAGCAATCAAGAGCTCATTGATGGTTTCAAGGCTAAAATGTTGAAAGAGTTTGAGATGACAGACCTTGGACTGATGTCCTATTTTCTTGGTCTTGAAGTCAGGCAAAGGAAAAATGAGACCCTCATCAGTCAATGCAAATATGCAAAAGAAATCTTGAAGAAGTTCCATATGGAAGGATGCAAATCCATTGAAACTCCTATGTAGCCTAGAGTAAAGTTTTGCAAAGACATGGTGTAGCCAAATTGAAAGAAAATCAAAACAGAAGTTTACTTGGATGCCTCATGTATCTTACTGCCTTCAGACCAAACATAATGCATGCAGTTAGCCTCCTTTCCAGATTTATGCACTATCCTATTGAGGAACATTTACAAGCTGTAAAGCGTATCGTCAGATACATCAAGGGAACAACTCATTTTGGAGTTAAGTATGTCCATTGTCAAAATTTCAAGTTAATTGAGTATTCTTACAGTGACTGGGCAGGTTCGATTGATGATATGAGAAGCACTACAGGTTTTTGTTTCAATTTCAGGTCAAGTGTAATGAATTGGAGTTGCAAAAAATAAGAAATTGTGGCTCAAAGCACTACAGAGACTGAATTCATTGCTGCAACTGTTGCAGCAAACCATGCTTTGTGGCTTAGAAAAATTCTCAAAGATCTTGATTTAGAGCAGCAAGAGTCTACACAAATTTTTGTTGATAATCAAGCAGCCATTTCAATCTCTTCTAATCCTGTATTTCATGGGAAGACAAAGCATTTTAAGATCAAGTTCTACTTTCTAATGGAAATTCAAAAAGAAGAAGAAGTGTCCTTAGTTTATTGCAAAATAGAGGATCAAGTTGCTGATGCTTTCACTAAAGCTCTGCCTAAAGTCAAATTTGAAGTTTTACAAGCTAAGATTTGCAGTATAGAAGACAAGGGGAGTGTTAGATTTTGTCTCAAATACTGAGAATCAATTTTTTGTCAAAGAATAATCTATTAGTTGCTATTTTTTTTTGTCTATAGACTTAGTCTTCAGTTAGTGGTTGGATTTTAGGAAGTTTGTTATCCATGTTTGTTTATGTTTATCGTGATTAGAATCATGGACCATCCATGATACTTATTTTCAGTTATGTTAGTATTGTATTCAAGCATTGTTTCTTATTCAATAAAATATATAACTTTTCTTTCATTAAATTTCTAACAGTAGAGAACAAACGAATGAGAAAGGAGAAAAAATGTATATCCAAACTCGCAAGGCTCAATATGCAGAAGAGCTCTGGGAATTACAAAAGAAAGACAACATTTACGTCTATATGTGTGGATTGAAGGGAATCGAAAAGGTTATTGAGGATATAATGGTGTCATTTGCAGCTAAAGATGGTGAGAAATTGATCAATTTGACTGAACTAAATTGATGATTTATATAAAACATTGCTTCTTCATTTCACTGTTTTTGCTTTTTTTAAGGCATTGATTGGTTGGAGTACAAAAGGTAATTGAAGAAAGCAGAGCAATCAGCAATGGAATGTGGAAGTCTACTAATGTGCGGTTACTTGTGCAAATTATCTCCTCATTTTCATCATTTCAAGCAGTCATCTTGTAATGATATATTTTCCATGCTTTGTGTAGATAGGTAATGCGACTCTAATTTTTCACTAAAATTTTTCCACCTTTTTATAAATGAAGAGATTTTACTGTTATGGCTCTGTACAAGTTATTTCTAGAGGAATCATGGAAAATAACTGAAAGCCAATTTCTGTTATCAGCTGTTTGAATAAATGGGCATTTGAAATATGGATAAATCACCTTATTTGGTAATTGTATAGTTTTGCTTAGATCTGGCTTATTAAGCCTGCCATGGATGAAAAACAAAATAGAGATCAGAAAAAGAAAAAAAAAGCAAGTGGAAAATAGTAATAACTTGCAATAGGTGGATCCAAATCTCTTTGAATGGTGTAATATTTCTAATAGGCGCTAACTATTAGTGGGAACAAGCGAATTGGTTTCATTTAAAATGATAATTTAACTCCATTTATATGGCTATATGTGCATTTGACCCAACACTCTCGAAGTTTTGACACCAACATAACAAAGTTATCTTTGAGCTAGAGTGCTCGAGTTACGACATTTTTGTGTAGGTGAGCGCATGCCAAGTTGCTCCTTGTGCCTGCAGCTGACTCAGGTAATCGACAATTAGAAAACATGTCTGGCTGAAGGTGGGGACAAAGCTGCTGACAGTCATCAACTTGTAATAACTGGGATAAAGACACTTTTCTTTCAAGCATTTTGTCAAACATTTTCAAGGCTAGGAAATCTTAGAATTGAAATGGATATTTATGCAAATGAGAAGAATCCATTAACATATTGATATATTAATTTCAAGGCCAGGAAATATATTATTTATGAAATGTTTTTGTATGAATAATCTCAGGAACTAAATTCATAAACAGAATGGGCATCAACTACATAAGCAATAAAATTTGCAGAACAGTGAACAATCATATTCACTCTTTGGTCTTTGCTAATTAGCCTAATTTGATGGTAGAAATGAATTGGTAAATACCACAGCAGAATCGATCATTGGATTAATTACTTGCTCAACTTCCACCAAGTAAATGCATATCTCATCGTGCAGCCAGCAGGTTAGTGGTTTCAATTTTGAATATGAAAACAGAAAACAGAACAGAAAAACTATCAATTCTGGAACAGTAAAACAAGAAGAAAAACTAAACATAATTATAACCAACAAGAATACTTTCTCATTGATGAGATTTCCCTCAACCATGGACTCATAGTGCTCTAGCTAGTTCAATTATGGCCTTGGGTAACAATGACTTCAATATATCATCTTGAGTCAAGTAAGACTGCTTGGATGCCCATTTTAGAACATCTAGCACCTTAGCCTCCGCAAGGCCATTCTCATCTGATACGTGAATTGCAATGTAACATAGAAGATGCAATGATAAGAGCTGAATGTTAAATTGACCAGAATACGCTGGTGCTTTGCCCCACCAGCACTTACAATTGACTTGGAGTGATCAATATGAAGATAGTTATCAGTGCAAGCAAACTTGGCGAGAGCAATTAAAGTTGCCTCCTGATTCTCAAATGATCTTGCAAGAAGTCTATTTAATAACAAGGAAAAAATCCTTAGTGTTTTCACTCAAAATATCTTTGCCAAATTTCCAATGCTCCTGATACATGGTATGAGGTGGCTGGCACCTGTTTCACTTTCAATAACTTTCACCAGTTGATTAATAAGAGATTTACAAGTAGATGAACTTGGTTTGAATGCAGATCTTCTCAAATCAGAATCTTGTATCTTAAAAAGTTCCTTTCTCTAATAGAACCACGAAGCACATTAGTGCTTTTGATTGGCTGATGCTGCGACATACAGAGGGTACCTTTGGCAAGGTGCCAAAGTACTTCTGGCTACCCGAGCTTTCAAATAGGCTTTGGTTCTTGGTTCTTCCGATTCCCTTTCTGCACTTGAATATGAAAAATTCTCATTATGCGTGTCATCTCCATTGGTGTTACTCGTGTTCTCAAGACTCTTTGCCATTACAAATGCATGGACAGATGTGGCTTTATTGATAACGTTGACATTCTCAGCATGAGGGTCTTCAATTGTTCCAAATGCAAGGAGATTAATGAGTAAGTGTATTATATCTCGCCTTTTTGCAAAATAATCTTGGACCATGGAGGAATTGGCAGTAAGTTGAGAAATAGCCCAAGCCACCTCTGTCTGAACGCTCATAGGACCTTCTTTTAGCAGTTTCACAAGCTCCACACTACCTTCTTCAAAAATGCGTGCAGCGCTTTGCGAGTCATATGCTAGAGTCCCAATCACCTTGGCAACAATTTTTTGCTCTGAAATGCTGCCCATTTGTAGCATTTTCAGCAGTGGTACAATCCCTCATTCTTCTATGATCAAACTCTTGTGTAGAACTGGCCATGTGCCCGGCTTGGACTTGAAAAATGTTAAATTTTCCAAAGGCCCGGCTCGCATGCCCACAATTTTTCTCACTAATTGAGCCCCAAAGGCTGGCCCGTGGCCAGGTCTGCTTTTGAGTTATCACTTCTTTGAAAGAGAGAGTAGAAAATATGCCCCAAATAACCTATTATCTTCTACAAAATTATCATACAAGTATCCAATCAAAGGCCAAGTAAACCACAGCATTTGCTTCGTCTTGAGTTCTTTAATATCACCAAAATAAGAATGATAATTTAAATATTTATTTAGATGACTTATATAATCAGAATTTAAATACCCAGTAATTAAATACCTGGGAATTGGCCATTCTGCTGTGAATATTGCAAAACGAGTCACCAAAGAAGTCAATATAGGTGAATGACGTCGGAGAATTATAACTTGCTAATGGTGAAACAGATTGAGAGAGGCAATTGTCTTCAATAGCATCATCAGAAGTTGTTGATTGTCGAAGATTAAAGTTTATATGATCAACCATCAAATTAGAAGCATTACGAGTTATATTAGGAGACTCAACCAAACCTGTTTCATCATGTTTAGAGTAACATGCTCTGAAGCCGTTTAACAGCTGAAAAACATTCATGGAGTTGAAACAGAATTACTCTCAAGTCAGCGCCAAAGGTTTTTCCCAAAACTTGCTTCCAGTCCCTATTGCTGCAGCATTTCAGCACAAGGGGAAGCGTATTGTTGAGGACTTGTTTAGTTTCATCTATGATCCACCTTATTGGTCTCTGGTACGGTACCGAAAATGATTGCTCCATCATCTGACTGAGGATTTGTGCAAGCTTCTCAATGTGAACCTTGATCTCACAGCAGTCCTCAATGAAAGAAGTAGCCTGTTCTGCAGATTTTATCACCTCATCTGCTAATTGTATTGGTTTTGACAATATCTACTTCATAAAGTCAGCCATGGACGAGAAACAGATTGGATATCAGATGAAGAAACAGTGGTAATTTCCACAAGAGAAGACTATATTGCTTGAAAATATCAGATTTAGGGTGTGTGGTTTGTGCACAAATTGAATGCAAGCACGTCAGTTGATAGGTTTAATTAGAGAAAACCAAAATGAAAAGTTGACCAACATTTTTGAATGAGTAGTTAGGTGATTGGTGTAATTGGAGTATTATGTGTTATTAAGAGTAATTTTTTGATTTGGTTCATATATAATTTATTGGTTAGGTAAATGGGGCCATGCAAGTGTTAATGGAATAGAGGGATATGCATATTATTGTTTTTGTTAAATAATGATTCATAATGGAATAACAGTTCACATTTAGAATTCCAACAAAGAAAAAAATTATGGGGATACAGAACAATGAGTCCAAATAGAGATGCTATAGAGGTTAGTAACTAGTGGGGGGAGAGGGGATGAAATTTCATTAACTTATAAAATTGCTGGGATATAAAAGACATACTTTTCTTTCAAGCATTTTGTCCAACGTGTTCGCTGCATGATATCCAATCTCAAGTCATCAGCTACTTCAAAATCAAAAACCTAAAAAACCAAATCAAGATTTTGTTTTGACTTTTAAATACAATATAATTCTCATTCCCCTAAATTTCTAGTTACATGAAATTTGAACTTTGATATTAAGAATACAAGGAAAAAAAATTAAAAGGACACACTCTATAAAACTCAGAATTGAAATGGATATTTATGCAAATGAAAGAAATGCATTAACATATTTATATATTAATTTTCAAGGCTAGAAAATATATTATTTATGAAATGTTTTTGTATGAATAATCTCAGGGACTACAGTCATGAACAGAATGGGCATCAGCTACACAAGCAACTAAATTTGCAGAATGCTGTACATTCATATTCACTATTTGGTCTTCGCTAATTTGATGGTTAAAAATGAATTGGTAAATACCATAGCAAAACAGACCATTGGATTAATTAGTTGCTCATTTTCCACTAAGTAAATGCATATATCATTGTGCAGCCAGCAGGTTAATGGTTTCAATTTTGAATATGTATGGAAAAAGAAAACAGAATAGAAAAACTTTCTAGAATAGCGTTGATAAAGCCACAATGAGAAGTTGTGCAGAAATTGAATGAAAGCAAGTCAGTTGACAGGTTTAATTAGATAAAACACAATGAGAAGTTGACTAACAGTTTGGAAGTATTATAAGTTATTAACAGTTTATTGGACATTTAATGTTAATAAATTAATATTATCCATTAATATATTATCCTATGAAGACATCCTGCAATTGGGAACCAGTGTTGAAGTCATGGTTTGTATAGTTGACAAAAAGAGTAAGGGCATACTAGTTAGGTTTGATAACATAAGCCAATGATGACTGATATCGTTCTTCCAGATCCAAGTCATACGCACTGATTTCTCTCTTGGCCGCTGCAGCTGGCCCAAGTCATTGGCAATCAGAAAGCTCGACTGGCAAATAGCAGGACTACAGCTGCTAGATCAAGACAAACCCCTTCTGTGAAGCATTTCATCAAACATGTTCTCTGCCTCGTGTGCATTTTTATTAAATTCTAAAATTATGTACCTGGAAATTGGCCATTCTGCTGTGATTGGGGGAGAGAAGTCACCCCAACATGACAGAGAATTATAACTTCCTAATGCTGAATCAGATTGAGTTAGGCACTTTTCTTCAAGAGAAACATAACCTGAATCTACATATAAATCATTGTAACTTGATTGTAAATATAACTCCATAAGAGAAGGAGACTCATCCAGGCCTGCAGCTTGATCATGTTTGGGAAGATAAGAGTAAGATAAGAGTAGGATTAACATGCTCTGAAGCTGCATGACATTGGACAAACATTTCTGGAGTTGTCTCAAAATTTCTCTCAAGTCAACGCCAGTGATCTTTGTTCACACTGGCTTCCGGCACCCATTTCGGCCGCAGCATTTCAGCACAAGAGAAAGTATATGGTTGAGAACTTGTTCAGTCTCATCCGTGATTCGTCTTACTGGTAGCTGGTAGGATACAGAGATTTCTTGGGCCATCATCTGGCCAAGGACTTGTGAGAGGTTCTTAGTGCGAGACTTGACCTCATCATCATAGTCCTATTTGAAGGAACTAGCCCGCTCTGCAGATTTTATCACCTTATAATTGCTGGGATAAAGACATCTATTCCAGGCATTTATTCGAACATTTTCGCCGCCTTATATCAAATCTCAATTCATGAGCTACGTCAAAATCAAATACAATAATAATATCATTCTCATTTTCCTAAATTTCTAGTTTCATGGAATTTCGAACTTGATATTAAGAGTACAAGGAAAATAAAAGGATATATTATGTAAAACTCACATTTGAAATGGATATTATTGCGAAGGAAATGAATCCATTAATGTATTGATATACTCCCTCAGAAAATTTCTATTTAGGGCTTTTTGTTTTTATAAATAATTGTATTTTATATATCAAACGAGATAAGTGATAGATAAATATAAGTTGTATAATTAATATATATTATTTTTCAAAGTGTGAATTAATACTATGGTTTTCAAATATTTTGTCAAATTGAACTCTGTTTTATTAATTAGGATACAACTATAAGTTAGTTCTTGTCATGTATAATAATATAGACACTAATTTTAACTATCGAACCCTAGTTATTTAAAACATGTGATAGTATCGATATCAAACTGATAATTAAGGCATTATTTACATTGTATCGACCGATATAATTTTAAATTTTTATATCAAAATTATAGATTAATTTTGAAATAAATGCATTTATATTAAACGGCATGTTTTTATTTTTAAGCCACAATTATTATTTTTAGGGCCCAAAATTAATTTGTTGAAATCGCTAAATTCAGTATGAAACATGCCATTCAAACTACATTTTAATCTATGCAACATTTTGGGATTGGCTGAAGGCAGGGGTCATTTCTTTAGAAATTGTGGTCAGGTCTATAAGAAGTTCATTTATATTAATGGAATGGTAAATGTTCATAATTTCAGGTACAGAGATCGACCCTGTGAGTTGAGAATTAGGGGGCTATTTCTTCCAAAATTGTTGCCATATCTTTTGGTATTTTATTAAGATCAGTTGGATAAGGTAAGTCTATGATTTTAGGAGCGAAGTTTTTATCACAGTAGTGCCTTTTTTTTCTTGTGAAAATGGTTTTGGTGAATGCTTTATGCATTATTTATAGTGGAATGAGTCCTTATAGTGTGCTCATTGAGGAAGTTGAGGAGACTCGTTAGTTTCTCAAAATATCTTGAGGTAAATTTTGATACAAAATAACCGCATATTCAGAAAACAGTCCCTCACTTTGCTTCCTAGAGGGAAAGTTAAAATTTTAATTGGTTGAAAATTTATTTTAAATTTTAACTAAATTAAAGGCACAATCCCTTCTTGCCTCCTTTTTTTTTTTTTTTTTTTGCAATTTTAGTATTCTAAATGAGCTCTAACGTCTTGTATTGAATGAGATGTAATTAGGGGCCTTAATTGTGCATTTAACATTAATCAAGAGTATTTTAGATAATTTACAGATGAAAGAGTTCTTAATGATTACTGATATTTATGCCCAAATTTATAGATCTGTGCACAATCAATATATGTTTTTCTTTCCTCTTTCATATTTTGTGCACGGATTTATAAAGCATTGCACCATACAAAAATGATTTAATTGTATATAATGATTTATATTGTTTGCATGTCAATATATGCCTTTATTGTGTAAATGGAGGACAATTTATCTCCTCCATATTAAAATAAAAATTTTCATTATAAATACTCCACAGAGCATTGTGTCCATAGACTGTCTCTCTCTTAACATTATAAATTATAGGGTTAGACTTATTTTAGGTTAATTAAGATTGATTGTTATCTATAAATCCATTAACTATCTTCTTAATCCTCGTATTTTTTCTGTTTTCTCTATATAAAGAGAACGGAGAGAGTATTAATTTTCAATGTTAGGAAATATATTGCTACCTTCATTTCGTTTAAATTGTCGCCTTTAGCTCATGCACACTTATTAAACAAATAATTAAATTCTCTCAATATTATATAAAATTATTTAAAATGGACATAAATATCTTTCATTAACTCATTAATATTAAAAATATTTCACTCTTACTTCATTAATTAATTCATTAATAACAAGAGTATAATTGAAAAAAAATTAATTAAATTTTATTAATTTTATAAAGTGACAATATAAGTGGAATAATTTTTTTCCGCAAAAATGATAATTTAAATGGGACGGAGGTAGTAATACCATAGCAAAACATACCATTTTAATACATACAATACATACAGAATTATACATATACATATATATAAATATATATACATACATACACTATGTCACAACTGAATAGAAAAAGGAAACAGAATATAAAACCTTAACAATTTTCATTGATAAACCTGCGGACTCATAGTGCTCTAGCTAGTTCAATTGTGGCCTTGGGTAGCAATGACTTCAATGTATCATCTAGAGTCATGTAAGACTGTTTAGATGCCCATTTTAGAACATTTAAAACCTTAGCCTCCGCAAGGCCATTCTCATCTGGTATGTGAATTGCAATGTAACATAGCAGATGCAATGATAAGAGTTGAATGATTGGTTCTTCATCATAATCAGATACAACCTGGACCAAGTGCTTTGCCCTACCAGCACTTACAATTGACTTGGAGTGATCAATATGAAGACAGTTATCTATGTAAGCAAACTTGATGAGAGCAATTAAAGTTGCCTCTGAGTCTCAACAAATCTTGCAAGAAGTATATCAAAAAAAAAATGAAATATCTGCTTGGAGTTGGCACTTCTAAAACGTTAACTGATCTTCCAATAAGTACATCTAATAATGAGGAAAATATCCTTGGTGTTGGCACTTGAAATATCTTTGACAAATTCCCAATAGATTTTTTTTTTTGAACTGAAATTCCCAATAGACTTAACACATGGGTTAAGATGGTCAATATCTGTTTCACTTTCAATTAAACTCACCAGTTGATCAATAAAAGATTTACAAGCAGGTGAACTTGGTTTGAATGCAGATCTTCTCAAATCAGAATCTTGTTCTACTACTGCTGTGATTTCCATCAGTGCCATGGCTGAATTGTATTTAACATCTTCAGTAATTCCTTTCTCCTTCAGAACCACGAAGCACATTAGTGCTCTTGATTGGCTGATGCTGTGACAAACAAAGGGGTTGCTATTGGCAAGGTGCCAAAGTGCTTTAGCTACATGAGCTTTCAAATGGGCCTTGGTTCTTGGCTTTTCCGATTCCCTTTCAACACTTGAATGTGGAAAGTTATCATTTTTTATGTCACCTTCATTGGTGTTGCTCGTGTCATCTCTGCCTGAACAGTCATAGGACCTTCTTTTAGCAGTTTTACAAACTCCACACAAACCCCTGCTTCGAAAATGTGTTCAGCGCTTTGGGCGTCATATGCTAGAGCCCCAATCATCTTGGCAACAATTTTTTGCTCTGAATTGCTGCCCATTTGCAGCAATTTCAACAGTGCTACAATCCCTCCTCCGTCTATGATCAAACTTTTGAATTCATCATTTCTTTCACGGAGAGTAAGCAGAAAATATGCTCCAAACAGTCTTTTATCTTCCACAAAACTATCATACAAGTATCCAATCAACGGCCAAGTAAACCATAATCTTTGCTTCTTAAATTTAGAATTATGATTTAAACGTTTATATAGATGATCTATATAATCAGAATTGAAATACCCGGTAATTATATGCCTGACAATTGGCCATTCTGAGTTGGATGGTGGATAGAACTCAGCCAGAGGAGACGACATAGGTGAATGACATCGAGAATTATAACTTGCTAATGGTGAATCAGATTGAGAGAGGCAGTTGTCCTCAAAAGCATCATCAGTGGTAGCTGGTTGTTGATTTAAGTTTATATGATCAACCATCAAATAAGAAGTGTTAGGAAAATTACACAGATTTTTCTATAAATTAGATTTATAAGAATGAAAAATAACAACAAAAAATAATACACACACAAAATTGATAACGGAGTTCGGCCAATTGTGCCTACGTCTCCGGACCTGCTACAGATCTTTTTACTAAAAAGAAAAAAATTATATAAAGTGTTTACAACACTCACAACTCACAACCCACACCCAATTACACTTAAAAAATTTTCTTCACAAAAAAAAATCTTTTACAAACTTTTTCTTAAATTTTTCTCTCAAATTCTCATAAACTCTCAAACTCTCTAATTTTTAGTATGATCTTTCAGATGAGATATAAGGGGTTTATATAGGTTTCAAACATTGGATTGGTGAAATTTTAATAATGGTTAGGCACCTCCATTTTTGACAAAATTTAGGCACCTTCATTTTTAATAAAAATTAGGTACCTCCATGTTTGACAAAAAATCAACCTTCATTTTTGACTCTTCAAATGGTGCAATTTACTCAACAATCTCCCACTTGAAGACTAATTTCAATCTGTCTTCACACCTCGATCTGTGCGGCAGGTCTTTCTAGTCTTGTTATTCTTGCAAGCCAACTGAAGTTGAAAACAATTTCAGTTTTTCAATAGCCACCGTCTTTGTCAACATATCTACTGGATTCTTGCTTCCTTAGATCTTCTCCAGTATTAACACATCATCCTCCAACAGAGTTCTAATGAGGTGATAACGAAGTCTAATATACTTGGTTCGAGAATAAAATACTAAATTTTTTTGCCAAGTGTATCGCACTATGGCTATCACTGTATAAGACATTCTTCTCTTGTTTGAAACCTAGCTCAGTTAACAAATCTTGAAGCCATATCATCTCTTTACTGGCTTCAGTCACTGCTACATATTCAGCTTTTATAGTGGATAGAATGACAATCTTTTGTAACTTCGACATCCAACTAACAACTGTATTTTCAACAGTGAATATATAACTGGTTGTACTTTTTCAGGTGATCGACTTCACCTCCAAAGTCTGCATCTATGTTGCCTTGTACTTTTAACTCTCCTTTACTAAAGTATAAACACTTTTCTATGGTGCCCCGTAGATATCTCAAAATCCATTTTACAGCTTCCCAATGAGCTTTTCCTGGATTTGACATAAACCTGCTCATAACTCCCACTGCATAGCCAATGTATAGTCTTGTATAGACCATTGCGTACATCAAGCTTTCAATGGCTGGAGCGTAAGGAACCTTAGCCATGAGTTATCTCTCTTCCTTCATCTGAGGAGATTGATCCTTAGATAGACGAAAGTCACTAGCCAAGGGTGTGCTGACTGGCTTAGCGTCACCCATGTTGAATCTCTGCAAAACACGGTTGATGTACTCTGCCTGAGATAACTGCAAAAGTCCTTTCTCCTTATCTCTTGTGATTTGCATTCCAAGAATCCTTTTTGTTGGACCTAAGTCTTTCATGTCAAATTTCTTTGACAACTGCTGCTTCAACCTTTTGATATCTTCCATATCTAAACCTGCTACTAACATATCATCTACATAAAGTAGTAAAATAATATAACTAGAGCTATATCTCTTGAAGTAGCAACAATGGTCGGTATTGCACCTCTGGAATCCTTCCTAATGCATGAAGCCGTCAAACTTTCTGTACCACTGTCTTGGGGCTTGTTTTAGTCCATACAAGCTCTTCTTAAGTCTGCACACCATGTTTTCCTTCTCTTTTTCTTGAAAACCTTATAGCTAGTGCATATATATCTCTTTATCTAAATCTCCATGAAGAAATGTAGTCTTCACGTCTAATTGTTCAAGATGAAAATCTTCAATAGCAACAATGCTCAACACTGATCTGATAGTATTGAGCTTCACAACATGAGTAAACTTTTCGGTGTAGTCAATTTCTTCCTTCTGCTGGAATTCTTTGACAACTAATTGGGCTTTATATCTCTTTGAACCATCATGCTCCTCTTTTACCCGATACACCCATTTGTTGTAAAGTGCCTTCTTCCCCATGGGTAACTCAGCTAGTTCCCATGTATGGTTAGAGATCAGAGACTTTATCTCATCTTCCATGGAAAACTCCCACTTGCTAGCATCTTTATCCTGACAAGCTTCATCATAGCATTCAGGCTCTCCTTGATCAGTGAGCAACAAATAATTCATGTATCTCTTATTAGGCACATGAGGTCGAGAAGACCTTCTCTATATAGGAGCTGGAGTAAGAGGTTGCGGTGTGTCGGATTGCTGCACACTATTTTTCCCAACTAGTTCCTCTTGATGAGGACTTGCTACAATCAGCTCCATCACGGGACTTTCTAGGACATCATCTATATCTGTAAACACTAGTTCACTCTGCTCTGTGTTGCTGGCATCAGTTTCATGTATATCCTTGTACATCACTTTTTCATTAAAAATCACATCTTTGCTGCAAATTACCTTCTTGTTTTTGTCATCCCAAATAAAATAGCCAAACTCATCCTCACCATAGCGGATGAAGATGCATTTTTTAGATTTGGGATCAAGCTTATTCCTACCTTGATCACTAATATGCACATATACTACACAACCAAAAACTTTTAGATGTGATAGTTTTATCTCTTTTTTGCTCCATATCTCTTCTGGTATTTTATGCTCCAATGGAAACGATGGGCCTCAGTTAATCAAGTAAGCTACTGTGTTGACTGCTTCTGCCTAGAAGTGTTTCGGTAGACCTGACTGTATACGAATACTTCTGGCTCTTTCTGTCAACGTTCGGTTCATACGCTCAGCTACACCATTGTGTTGAGGCATACCCGACACGGTTCTCTCCATTCTGATCCCATGCTTATAGCAGAACTTCTTGAATCTGATGTCTTCATATTCACCTTCATTGTCGATTCTGAGCCTTTTAATCTTTACACTTATCTCATTTTCCATCATAGCTTTTCATCTTCGGAAATCTTAAACACTTTAGATTTATGCTTTAGAAAGTAAACCCATACTTTCCGAGAGTGATCATCGATGAAAGTCACAAAATAGTATTTTTTTAACAATGGATGAAGTTGTCATTGGTCCCCAAACATCAAAGTGAATGAGCTCTAGTCTTTCCTTCTTTGGGGTTCTACTACTTGTCTGAAAGCCTGCTTTCCAAGTATGCAATCTTCGCACATGTCTATGTCAACTGACTGTAGACCTAGAAGTTTTCCCTTTGAGTACATAATTTTCATCCCTTTCTCACTCATGTGGCCAAGTCTTTTGTGCCACAAATTAGGATTTTCATTTTCTACTGCAATTGCAATTGAAAAGCATGCTCCTACTGTCATGTAAAGAGTATCACTCTTTTTGCCCTGAGCAATAGTTATTGCGCCCTTTGAAATCTTTCAATCATCACCATGAAATATTGTAGTGTAGCCTTCACTAGCCAACTGCCCTACTGAGATTAAGTTCTTTCTCAGGTTGAGAATATGTCTGACATCCTTTAGCTCCCAAATAAATCCATTCAACTTAATCTTCACTACACCTTTACCAATAATATCATAAGGTTGATCATCACCAAGATATACCTTTCCAAGATTTCCAGGGACATACCTCTCGAAGAATTCCTTTTGCGAAGTGGCATGGAATGATGCTCCAGAGTCTAATACCCAAGACTCCTCTTTGCTCTCCAAAGAGCATATCAACGCATCATCTTTTCCTGAAGTGGAAGCAATATTTGCCTCTATCTTCTGCTCCTAGTCCTTCGATGCACTCTTGCACTGATTTTTATAGTGTCTAGTCTTTCCACAGTTCCAACACTCTACAGTCTTCGAGCTTTGTGAATTGTTGGAATTTCTAGATTTGGACCTCCTGTTCTTTGATCTACCACGATATTTGCTATGCCCATTTTCTCTGGTTGAATTTCTTCCTCTTGACTCTATATGCAAAACTGAAGAGGTTGATGATTCACCCGACTCTCTCTGTTGAATCTCTTCACTGAGAACCAGATCACGAACATCATCAAATTTCAACTTATTGCTTCCCGATGAGTTACTCACAGCCGTGACAGTAACATTTCAACTTTCTGGTAGAAAAGACAAAAGTATTAATGCTCGTATTTCTTCATCAAAATCGATTCCAACTGAACTCAATTGGGTTGTGACTGTATTGAGTTCATTTAGATGTTTAGCTACCGATGCACCTTCTGTCATCGGTAAATTAAATAACCGCCTCATCAAGTGAACTTTGTTAGAGACTGATGGCTTTTCATACATACTAGAGAGAGCCTTCACAAGTCCTGCCGTGGTCTTTTCTTTTGATATATTGAAATCAACATTACGAGATAGCGTCAATCGGATAACTCCGAGAGCTTGTCTAACTAGAAGTTTTCAATCTTCTTCCTTCATATCATCTGGCTTCTTATCAGAGAGAGATTGATAAAGATTTTTCTGATACAAATAATCTTCGATCTGCATCTTTCAAAAGCCGAAGTTTGTACCATCGAATTTTTCAATTTTCACTTTTCCTTCATCTGCAACCATTACTCCCACTCGAATCTAATTTTCTCTGGATCTTTTTTGATAATTCTTGCAAACCACTCACAAAATTTTGACAGAATTCACAATCAGCAGCTCTGATACCGGTTGTTGAGAAATTACATAGATTTTTCTATAAATTAGATTTGTGAGAATGAGAAATAACAAAAAAAAATACACACACAAATTTGATAATGGAGTTCGGCCAATTGTGCCTACGTCTCCGGATCTGTTGCAGATATTTTTACTAAAATGAGAAAATTATATAAAGTGTTTACAACACTCACAACTTACAATTCACACCCAATTACATCTAAGAATTTTTCTTCACAAAAAAAAATTCTTTTACAAGCTTTTTCTTAATTTTTTTTCTCGAATTCTCTTAAACTCTCAAACTCTCTAATTTTTAGGATGATCTTTTAAATAAGATATAAGGAATTTATATAGGCTTCAAAAATCGGATTGGTGAAATTTTTAATAATGGTTAGGCACCTCCATTTTTTACAAAATTAGGTACTCAATTTTTGACAAAATTTAGGCACCTCTATTTTTTATAAATTAAGTATCTCCATATTTGACAAAAATGAACCTCCATTTTTTATTCTTTAAATAGTGTAATTTACTCAACAAGAAGCATTATGAGTTCTATTAGGAGGAGACTTAACCAAACATGTTTGATCATGTTTGGGAACATAGAGTAAGATTAACAATTTCTGTAGCCGGATAACATTGGACAAACATTCCTGGAGTTGTCTCGAAATTTCTCTCAGGTCAACACCAGAGGTTTTTCCCAGCAGTACTTGCTTCGGATGCCCATTATTGTGGCATTTCAACACACAGGAAAGCATATTATTGAGGACTTGTTCAGTCTCATCTATGATCTGCCTTACTGGTTGCTGGTATGATACAGAAAATGATTGGTCCATCATCTCCCCGAGGATGTGTGCAAGCTTCTCAGTGTGAGACTTGAGCTTATAGCAATCCTCCATGAAAGAACTAGCCCGCTCTGCAGATTTTATCACCGTATCCGCTAATTGTGTTGGTTTTGACAATACATGCTTTATAAAGTCAGCCATGGATGAGAAACAGATTGGATATCAGATGAAGAAGACAAGATAGACCAAATTGAAGTGCAGGAGCTAGGAGCTGGGGAGGGTGGTATATTGCTTTAATTTCAAAGAATCAGATTAAATGTAAATTAAAGATTTAATTTACTTTAGAGATTTCTTTTTTTTTAATAATACCAGCATTATCTTTAGCTTTATTTGTTAAAAAAATTCTGTTCCATTATTTTTTCTTCTATTATTTGCCCTATAGTTTACACTTTACAGCATTGATTCAAAACTGTATCTACTTTTTGAATAGTTGAAGACAGAAGACTGAATCCTAGTTCAATATATGAACTGGACTGGCTATCGGTACAGTTCCTTGGTTACCTAGAACCTTCCTCTTCAATAGCTGATTTCTTCATAATGTACTAAAAATTCATGACAGTATCCTCCCCATGTGCTTTTCTCCATCAGTGTGGGCCTTAAGTAGGCCTGTAGAGGTGGTAATAGTATTTTCCACCTTTTTCAACAACAATACTCGAAAAACTGGATATACTAATGAATAAGCTGGAAGATCCAGCTTGTATGCTATTGCTCCAATCTTTTCTAATGCTTGATAAGGCCAGAAGTATTTTGCAGATAATTTAATACTTTTCCTTATTGCCAAAGAACTTTGTCTGTAAGGTTGCAGCTTAAGGTAGACCAGACCCCCTTTCTTGAAGCTTCTATCAGTTCTATGTTCATCTATCAGCTGGTTCATTCTGTTTTGAGCAATCAATAGTTGATCTCTCAAGACTTGTACCATTTGTTGCCTCTCCTTAATAAGATTTTCAACTGCCTCTGCTGAAGTGTTGAAATCTGCCAGAGTGGAAGCAGAGGACAGGTCAACAGCAAAGTTAATGCCTTCTTATATCTCTTCCACCATGGAGCAAATGAATGGAGAAGAACCAAGTAGTGGCCTGGTTCCACTTCTTTTTGAGGAAACTTTGAAGTTTCTTGTAGGTGATTGATTTCCATTTCCCTGAGTCACCATTGCTCACCAATTCAATGTCTTTTCCTCCTTTGTTAACAGTGAGTTTCATTTGTTTGAAATAAAAAAGTATTGGGTTGAAGTGTTTCATCCATTGAACACCCAATACCATGACATGTAAAACTCATATTTGAAATGGATATTTATGCAAATGAATTGAATCATTAATATATTGATATATTAATTTTCAAGGCTAGGAAATATGTTATATGAAATGTTTTACTGTGGATAATCTCAAGAACCAAATTCAGGAACAATCATATTCACAACTTGGCCTTTGCTAATTTGATGGTTAGAAATTTGAATTGGTAAATACCATAGCAAAATAGACCATTGGATTAATTAGTAGCTCAGTTTCCACTAAGTAAATGCATATCTCACACTGTATTAAAAAAAAAACAGAAAACAGAAAAAGAAAACAGAATACACAAACTTTCTACAAATCACATCTTTGCATATGCATTCTGGAACAATAAAACAAGAAGAAAAACTAAACATAAATATACCCAACAAGAATAGTTTCCCATTGATAAGATTCCCGTGAACCTGTCTCAGTGTGCTCTAGCTATTTCAATTGTGGCTTTGGGTATCAATGACCTTAATGTATCATCTCTCAAGTAAAAATGCTTCCTCCGTTTTAGAACATCTAACACCTTTGCCTCTACAAGGCCATTTTCATCTGGTACATGAATTGCAATGTAACAAAGGAGACGTAATGATAAGAACTGAATTGATTCAAACCTAGAATCCACAAGCTGAACCAAGTGCTTTGCCCCACCAGCACTTACAATGGACTTGGAATGATCAATATGAAGATAGTTATCAGTGCAAGCAAACTTGGTGAGAGCAATTAAAGTTTCCTCCTGAATCTCAACTGGTCTTATAATAAGCTTATCTAATAATGAGGAAAATATTCTTGCTGTTGGCACTCGAAATATTTTAGACAAATTCCCAATAGCCTTGATACATGGATTGAGAATGCCATAATCTATTTCACTTTCAATAACATTCACCAGTTGATCAATAAGAGATTTACAAGTAGGTAAACTTGGTTTGTATACAGATCTTCTCAAATCAGAATCTTGTTCTACTACTGCTGTAATTTCCATCAGTGCCATGGCTGAATAGTATTTAACATATTCAAAAATTCCTTTCTTTTCAAAAATTCCTTTCTCTAACAAAACCACAAAGCATATTAATGCTTTTGATTGGCTGATGTTGCGACATACAGAGGGGTTGCCCTTGGCAAGGCGCCAGAGTGCTTCAGCTACCTTAGTTTTCAAATATGCCTTCGTTCTTGGTTCTTCCAATTCCCTTTCTGCATTTGAATGTGAAATATTCTCATTTTGTGTGTGATCTTCATTGGGGCTACTCGTATTTTCGAGACTTTTTGCCATGACAAATGCACGGACAGATGTGGCTTTATTGATAATGTTGACATTCTCAACATGATGGTCTTCAATTGTTTCAAATGCAAGGAGGTTAATGAGCAAGCGCATTATATCTTGCCTTTTCGCAAAATAATCTTGGACCATGGAGGAATTAGCAGTAAGTCGTGAAATGGCCCAAGCCACCTGTGTCTGAACAGTCATACGACCTTCTTTTAGCAATTTCACAAGCTCCACACAAACACCTGCTTCAAAAACATGTTCAGCGCTTTGCGAGTCATATGCTAGAGTCCCAATCACCTTGGAAGCAAATTTTTGCTCTAAAATGCTGCCCATTTGCAGCAATTTCAACAGCGGTACAATCCCTCCTTCTTCTATGATCAAACTTTTGTGTTCATCACTTATTTCACTGAGAAGAAGCAGAAAATATTCCCAAAATAACCTATTATCTTCTACAGAACGATCATACAAGTATCCAATTATACACCTAGTATGCCATAACATTACCTTCTTAAAATCATCATCCTGATAATAACTTAATAAATATTCATATCGATCTGTATAATCAGAACCAAAATACCAACGTAATTCCTCCCATAATTCTCTATATCGATGATTTACGTAAAGTGCATCTAAATAAAATTTAGAAGAATTATGAGTTCTATTAAGAAGAGACTTAACGAAACCTATTTGATCATGCTTGGGAACATATATTGAGATTAACATGTACTGAAGCCGTATAACATCAGAAAAACATTCTTGGAGTTGATTCAAAGTTTCTTTCAAGTTGAGGCCACATGGTTTTCTCAATACTCGCTTCCGGTCCCCATTACTGCTGCATTTCAGAACAAGGGAAAGTGTACTGTTGAGGACTTGTTCAGTCTCACCTATGATCCGCCTAACTGGTCGCTGGTAGGATACAGAAATTGATAGGGCCATCATCTGACTGAAGATTTTTGCAAGCTCCTCAGTGTGAGACTTGAGCTTGTTGCAATCTTCCATGAAAGAAGTAGCACGCTCTGCAGATTTTATCACCTTAGCTGTTAATTGTATTGGTTTTGACAATACATGCTTCATAAAGTCAGCCATGGAGGAGAAATAGATTGGATATCAGATAAAGAAGGCAAGATAGTCCAAATTGTATTGCAGGAGCCAGGAGGGGGGGCCTGGAGAGCTGTTTTGCTTTAATTTCAAGGAATCAGATTAGAGATTTCTTTTTATTTTATTTTTATAATACCAGAATTATCTTTAACTTTATTTGTCAAAAAATTCTTTTCCATCATTATTTGTTTTTCAATTATTTGCCCCTGTGGCGTCCCACTAATTAAATTAGGTGGGATCCATAGTCATAAAATTAAAAAAAAAAAAAAGTAGAGAGGAAGCTGTCTCCACAGCCGCCTGCAAGTTGCAATTGCAAATTGCAGCGCGCTTTGGACGGGGTTCCTCATTTCTATATTATACAATTGAAACAAAAATATAGAGAGAGAGAGTATAAATTTTGAGAGAGAAAGGGAAATTGTGTAAATTTTTTTTAGTGGTAAAATAGTGAAATTATTTTATTTATGAGTATTATACTTTTAGAATATTTAAAAAGTCTCTATCTTATAATTTTGTTAGTTATTAGTAAAAAAAAATATTTAAAATTTATCTCGTGAATTTAGTCCAAATTAAAAAGGGTAAACTATGTTAGATATGGTGTAATATTTTTATCTTCATTTTATAGCTATTATCAAATATAATTATTTTATTATATTGTACTATTAATTATCCGAATAAAATTCTGTCTAACAAAAATAATGTAACCTCTCCAGCATAAAATTTTTTTTTATCTTTATTTTTAATATAATATTTCATACACGTAATTTATATGTTGTTAACAGCCGCTGATCAACAGCCGCATCACCATTGATACAAACCCTGTCCACTTTTTGAAAAGTTCAATACAGAAGATTGAATCCTAGTTCAATATTGTTAATGTTTTCAATCAAAGAAAGGAAATGGATTGCTGAAGCTAAAACAGAGAAAACATAAAAATGACCGTGAACAGCGTAGCAATAGCAGGTGAAAGCTTACAGCGCTTCTAATTGAATTTAAAATTTGAAAAACATTAAAAATTGGAAGTTCCACACATCTTTCTTTGATTTGACCGTATATATACAGATTACAAAAGGAGAGCTTAATTCAAAAATTACAATCATTAAACTGACAACATGATTACATAAGCAAGTACTTACATTAATTTAAAATTTAAACAAAAAAAACAACAAAATTAAGATGGGGTTATGAAAAATTATGAAAAACTGGATATACTGATGAATAAGGTGGAAGATCCAGCTTGTGTGCTATTGCTTCAATCTTTTCTAGTATTAGATAAGGCCTGAAGTATTTTGTGTTGAGTGGTGTGCCCTTATCAAGTGGGATCCATATTTAAAATATAAAAAAAAAACAAAGAAAGAAAGCAAGAAAGTCTAAAAGAGAGGTAAGAAATTTGCATCGAAATTTACAAGAAAGCAAGAAAGTCTAAAAGGGAGGCAAGAAATTTGCACCGAAATTTGCAAATTGGAAGTCAAAATTTGTGAGCTGCAATTTGCAAAGCAAATTGCAAAGTGCAACTGTCGAGACGCGTTTTAGACCTCTATAAATAGAGGTTATTGCTGCAGCTTAAACATCAATCCTCACAGATGAATTTTTAGCCTGTGAGAAGAAATTTGAGAGAGTTATTCAGTTGGTTTTTTAAAACTAAGGGGAGAGAAAAATAATGAGAATTTGGGAAACACTTTGAGTGCCACTATTTTGTATTAATCTCTTTGTATACCTATTTTTTTTATAGTGAAAAAAATATTCGGATTTTGTCCCGTGGACGTAGCCTAAATTAATTTGGGTGAACCACGTAAATATTGTGTGTCGTAATTTTTTATTCCTCTATTTTTATTATTCTTGTAATTTTATTACGGGAACCTCAAGTTTTTGTAGGTAATTCAATGCTTTCAAATAGGCCTAAAATATAATAATATTTACAACTAAATCAAGTGGTATGGCTGTAATTTTTTGAATAATAGAGGAGATATTTATGTGCTTCACTTTATCTCTTATTTTTTTAATATTTTATATAATTAAAAAATACTTTAATATAAAAATTATTTAGTAGAATATATTATAAATATATGTAGCAATTATAGATATTTATATAATTTCACATGGCTATAAAAAATTTTAAGATATTGAAAATTTAACTATAAAATAATATTATTATTATTTGCCCTTATTTTTTAGTTTTAAATTATTTAAAAATTAAAATATTAAGATAATACAATAATTAAAAATGAAATAATAATTATTTGATATTTTAATCAACATAATTTATAAATAATATATTAAATGTTACAACTATATATTTATCATCTTCCAATTAGTATTACATAATATACTAATTGTTTTTATTATTAAATCAATAATTTCATAATTAAAAATACATTTTAAAATTATATAATCACTAAATAAAAAATTCATATATAATTAAAATAGACATTTTATTCTTTTCATAATTATAATAATATTTTTTATCTCAACACTCAAGAGAAATATTGCGTTCTTTTTTATTCAAATAAAAATTTAAGGTAAAAATATGGTGTGAGATAACATAATATTATTTTTTAAAATGAACATTTCAATATTTTATTTATGCTTCTAATTATATATATAATTTATAATCGGATAAGGAATATTGTGAATATATCATTGTGTAGATAAGAACAAAGTTTTATTCCTTCATATCTTAATTTAGCGTTTTTAATAAAAAAAGTGAGAAGTCATTTAATGAGTAAGATAATTTGAGATTGAATTATGATAAACTTTAAATCTACTTAAATATCATTTAATTGATTTACTAATTTTAAATATTATTCTAATGTTAATAAAAAATTTCATATTTTTTCCCATTTCATGAAGTCCTTTTGTTCATTAGGGGTGGACAAACTCGGTTCAGCCGACCGAACCGAACCGATCAGACCAAACCGACTAAAAACCGATCATTGATTTTAGCAACCGAAAATCGACCGAACAAAATTAGAAATCGCGAAAAAATCGAACCGAAAAAATTCGGTCTATTTCGGTTCAGACCAAAAATCATTGAACCTGATGGATGGATGCTGGGACGCTCGGTTTAGGACTTTAGGGTTCAAAATATATTTCTTTCCTTAAACACAAAAACGACAGCGCATGAAATAGAAGAGGAGCAGTTTCGGTTGGTCAGTCGATTTTCGGTCGGTTCGGTTTTCTGAGCAATGAAACCGCTGGCCGATCAAACAGTTTCGGTTTGCTGTAACTTAGAACCGAACACCGAACCGACCAGTCGGTTAACCAATTTTTTGGTCGATTTTCGGTCGGTTCGATTTTCACGGTTATTTTGTCAACCCCTATTGTTCATATATATTATTTATAGACTAATAGTAAATTATTGAATCAAGTTTAAAAAAAACACATAATCATATGCATAAATTTTGAATTAAATCCTCTTTCAAAAGGGTATTAAATTTTGGTAGCTGGATGAAATTAAATTTAGAAATACAATTTTTCCCTAATATATAGTAATATTTACAAAAAAAAAATTGTATAACTTGTAATTAATTATGAAATGTAGGGATAAATAATAATAATGTGTGTATCAAAGCTTTATAGAAAAATTTTCTTATCTTCTTTAGATTCACAAAAATATTTCCCTTCCCTTCTTATGATCACCAATAGTATTTTTATGGTGATCAAATGTGTTCATAATAATTTTTTAAAAAAAATGTGTTGATAATGTGTGTAAAAAATTTGTGATAGGGGAAAGAAATCATAGCATTACAATTACATTTGAGTTAAGTATATTTATACATTTAATTTTATAATTAAACTTATAAAAATATAGTGTAAATTTTTATTTTGAAAGAAATAGATATTTTCAAAAAATTTCAAAAATTTGATGTAAATTCTGAAAGTTTGAGTAAATATTCTGTAAGTTTGAATAATATTTCTGATAGGTCATGTTGGTAATATTGTGTAAGTTTTAGTAGATTTTCTATAATTTTGAATGATAATTCTGATAATTTGATAAAAAATTCTAGTAAGTCAATTTTTGATATTTTATTTATCAAATTTCAGAAATTTTACTCAAATTATCATAATTTTAACTAGAAGTTTCAGAAAATTAATATAAATTATGTAATTTTTAGTAGACTTTATATAATTTTGAATAATAATTATAGTAGTTTGATCAAAAATTCTAGTAGATCAAATTCTGATATTTTATTTCTTAAATTTTAGAAATTCAACTCAAATTATCAAAATTTAAACTTTTAGAATATTGACTTAAATTATGTAAGTTTTAGCAAATTTTTTATAATTTTGAATGGTAATTTTGGTAGTTTGATAAAAAAAAATTATAGTAAGTAAAATTCTAGTATTTTGTTTATCAAATTATGTAAATCTCACTCAAACTATCAGAATTGTAACTAAAAGTTTCAAAAAATTAATGCAACTTATGTAAGTTTCATTGTATTTTTTATAATTTTGAATGATAATTCTGATAGTTTGACTAAAATTCTAGTAGATTAATTTATTATATTTTATTTATCAAATTTTAGAAAATATCACTCAAACTATTAGAATTTGAACTAAAAATTTTAAAAAATTGATGTAAATTATTTAAGTTTCAGTAGACTTTATGTAATTTTGAATAATAATTCTGGTAGACCAAAATTTTAGTATGTCAATTTTTGGTGTTTTGTTTATAAAATTTTAAAAATCTCACTCAAACTATCAGAATTTGAACTAAAAGTTTTAAAAAATTTATATAAATTATGTAAGTTTCAGTAGAGTTTTTATAATTTTGAATGATATTTCTAGTAGTTTAATCAAAATTTTAGTCGGTCAATTTCTAATATTTTATTTATGAAATTTCAGAAATCTCACTCAAAATATCAGAATTTGAACTAAAAGTTTCAGAATTTCTTTGTAAATTATGTTAGTTTTAATAGACTTTCTGTAATTTTGAATGACAATTTCGGTAGTTTGACTAAAAATTCTAATAAGTAAAATTTTAAAATTTTATTTTTTAAATTTCATAAATCTCACTCAAATTATCTGAATTTGAACTAAAAGTTTCGGAATATGAATGTAAATTATGTAAATTTCAATAAACTTTCTGTAATTTTAAATGACAATTTTGGTAGTTTAACTAAAATTCTAGTAAGTCAAATTTTAAAATTTTATTTGTTAAATTTTAGAAATCTCACTCAAATTATTAGAATTTTAACTAAAAATTTTAAAAAATTGATGTAAATTATATAAATTTCAGTGGACTTTTTATAATTTTGAATGATAATTCTAGTAGTTTGATCAAAATTCTAGTAGGTCAGTTTGTGGTATTTTATTTATCAAATTTCAGAAATATCACTCAAACTATCAGAATTTGAACTAAAAATTTTTAAAAATTGATGTAATTTATGTAAGTTTCAATAGACTTTCTATAATTTTAAATGATAATTATGATAGTTTGACAACAATTCTAGTAGATCAATTTCTGGTATTTTGTTTATAAAATTTCAAAAATTTCACTCATACTATCAGAATTTGAACTAAAAATTTTAAAAACTTGATGTAAATTATGTAAGTTTCAATAGATTTTTTGTAATGTTAAATGATATTTCTGGCAGTTTGACCAAAATTCTAGTAGATCAATTTAAGGTATTTTGTTAATCATATTTCAAAAATCTCACTCAAATTACTAAAATTTTAACTAACAACTTCAGAACATTGATATAAATAATGTAAATTTGAATAGACTTTCTGTAATTTTGAATGACAATTTTAATAGTTTGACTAAAAATTATAGTAGGTAAATTTCTGATATTTTGTTATTAAATTTTAAAAGTCTTGTGTCAAAATATCATAATTTTAACCAAGAGTATCGAAAAATTGCTCATTATTCTATAAGTTTGAATTATGTTTATGTAATTTTGTGTAAATATTATGATATTTTGAATAAATATTCTGGTAAGTCATATTATAATTATTTAAATTTTAAATTTTGGAATCAACTATCAAACTATCTTATCTCAAAATTACATAATAGAAAAAAAAATTTTAACCTATGTGAACTTCATGATAATTTGTTTGTGCATTTCATATTTTGACATTTTTTTTGTGTTATTGTTTATAGATTTTGTAATGTTTCAAGATGGTGCCCTTAAAAAAAAATATATGGTTGAATTTGATGATCTTGATTTAGACAGAAATAAAAATACTTTAGAATGAGACGATGACATAGATGATGATGACTTTGTGGCTTCAAGGTTTGACTTTGTGAACGTGCTAATGTTAGTGATAATAAATCACAAAATTTGTCCAAATTGACTTTTTTTTCTTTTTAAAAAGCTTGAACATTGGAAATCAATTTTTAAGGTTCGAACCCCTGACCTCTGCATTGAGAGTAACATCAGGTGGCCAGTTGAGCTACCCCAACTGGTTTGTCCAAATTGACTTATGATCAAATAATGATAATATAATTATCTTCACTTAAGTAAATAAAATTATTGTATATTACATATTATGATGTCATACTAAAAATTTAGGTAATTTGTATTATGATTATTTGAATTTTAAATTTTAGAATCATCTATCAAATTTCTTTATCTCAAAATTACAAAACGCAAAAAATCTTTAATTTATATGAATATTTAAAAATTTTGTTTATAGTTTATTGATAATTCTTTTTCCATGTTACTATTGGTAGATTTTTACTACTAAAAGAAAATAGTACTTCATTCAATACATTTTTATATATTCTACAATTCAATATATTATAAGTTATTATGATTATCAAAAATATTCTTCAAATGAAAGAAAACTAGAAGAGATTAATTGTTGTGTGAAAAATGCGCAAGAATTTACATAATAAAGAATTTTTCTTATTTAACAAAATTTATTGTCATTTTATAATAAAAATAAGATATTTACACTCAACCAGAAATTGCTGCTTAATTACAAGATTATTTTCTGTGTTAGATTAATTAATTGACTGTCTCATATTCTCAATATCTACTCAAAATGGAAGTGATATGAAGAAAAATGTCTTATCTGCAAGGGATTGTCAAAGCCAATGCCTCTCTGAGTGCTTAAATCTCAAGCCAATGCTCTTCCAAAACCGATTGTCTCCCTTTCCAAGTCTTTTTCCTTTACCTAACTTCTTTAAGCTATAAAATCTCAAATACAAAATTATAACTTTCCACATCTTAACAACAAACCCAAATAAATAAAGTATGAGAAAAAATTAAATCTTACCTCAGAAATAACTTAAGCTACTTCAAAAATTCTTTCTCAACCTGCAATCGAAATATTAAATAATAATTGTAATTTACAATCAAATCAAAAGGGAAACAATTCACAACCAATTAGTATTTATTTATATATTTAGAAATATTATAAGCATATATTAAACAATTCAATCTATTATTTGAAAATGATTCAAGCTCAAATCAATCATAATATCTAACTCAAATCAGATAATCCAAAATTAATTAATAATCTTTCTTAATTCAAAAAATAATCTAATTCAATAAAATCCTTCAATACACAGACACCAAATTTCATTAAAATTCACTTCAAATCCACCACCAACAGTGATAAAGATGAGAATGCCTTACCCACAAACAGAGACAGAAAGAGGCAGCGAGTTAGAAGATTCCAAGCTTGAGACGTCTGTTACATGTTGAATAGAAAATCATAAAAATGATCAAGTTAGGTTAGGGAATTAGTAACATGTTTAAACATTGCCATCAACGCATTATGTATTGTAAATATATTATCTTATTATATTGTAGCCTTTAATTAATTACCTAGCTAGCCACCATGATGTATTTAGAAGTAATTTTTAAATAAAATCAAGTTCGAATTAAAAGAAATTAAACCATATTTGCCAGTAGGCCAGTGACAATATACATATTTTAAAGTCCAAAATCCTATCAATCAAAATCAAGTACCGAATATTGGGTTATAATTTCTAGTACATTGCCAAACTCAAGAAATTATTGTATTAATTTTATATCTATAGATATGAGTTATAGTGGTTAAATCATCAGTCCCATTTATATGATTTAATTAATATCGGTTACTTATTTCAATATTCAATATAGCTATATGAAGTATTTCATTATTTATGTCAAAATCCTCATCAAATATTAAATAGTAATAAATACAATAGATAGTGAAACAAACTACAGCAAGTGACCCACCAAAACATGTGTATATGTATGTTCCATTTGAAAAATAAAGACAAAAAGAAAATCTTATACGTGAGAGCCTAATTAATTAATTAACACAAAAGAAGAAACTTCATATGGGTGCCTAATTAATTTATCAATAGGTCTAAGGTCAAGCAACTACTGTAAAGTCCAGCGCAACAACATGAGCACCTCACATTTTTTATGATAAAATGCACACTAATTCTCAAATAACAAGAAACAATTCATTCAGCTAAAATAATTTCTAAAATGGAAATGAAACACAAAGAACTACAAAACAACTCAAACATTTTACATAATAACTTTGATTTATAAAGTAATTGAATAAAAAACAACATAATAAGAGAAAAAACAAACCAATGGGCGATTTGCCACCTAAAGAAAAGACTCTAATTTTTGGAAAGACAAAAAGAAAAGGTCAAAGACTAAGAAATATACGATCCAATAATTGAATATACAGTACAATAAGAAACTAAACATCACCCACACACACGCACACATATGTATATATAAATATATGCCTCACCTCATATAGATAGAGAATGTGAGTGTATTAACTCATAATCCAATTTGTGAAATTTATCATGATTGATGGTTTAGTAACAAAAGAATCAGAGTAACACTCAATTCCATTAAAAACTTTAGTTTTTTTAATAAAGGTAAACTCTGTTACTACAATCAATAGAAAATTTAAATTTTTATTAATTTAAACTTCAAACTATTTTTTTATTAATAAAACTTTAAACTATTGATTATAATAGAAAATCCACCAAACCCACGTGCTATACTTTTCAATACTCAATTATTCTCCTATACAACTATGAAACCCAAATCGAAACAGGGGATATTTAAGGTCTTTTATACCAAATGAACTTTCATAAAGAAAATATGAGAAAGATGAAAGGCAGGGGATGATATCAACCTTTGATGGTAAAATTAAACAAGAGCACTTGCCAATGATATCAGCCAATGAAAATTAAACAAGCTGCTTGGTTTTGAGAACTTTTCTATTAATAAATGAAACAAAATAAAAAAAAAGAAATATCTAAAAGCAATGCTCAAATCACAAAGAAATGTGAAGACACATAAAGCAAAATAATGCATACCTGATCAGAAGAAGCAGCTAGTTCATGGATACTCCTAGCAAGTTGTGAATAAGAGACTAGCTGAATGAATGAATGAATGCATCGAGTTATGAGCACCAAAACACAACTCAACATAATGTAATTTGATTAAATAGAAAAATAGAGAGTATATATACGGTTAGGTCAAGAACACACTTCTTTTGTTTCTAAGGTATAATGTTAGTTTTCATGGGATTTAAAGCAGCTTTTGCAGCTTTGGATCTGCAACAACATCGCTCACTTGGAGTTCCTTTCTCTAAGCATCGTCTTCCCTGACGATGATGATGAAGATATCGTCGTTACTAACCCAATCGGTGGCAACAAAGTTGATGAAGATGCCAAAGCAGGAGGAGCCATTATGGATTATGATGTATCAGTTGGTGGATCCACTGTAATCAGATCCATTACTGTTATTCCCAAAGAATCCTAAAAAGAATATGTAAAAACAAAAATGAGAAATTTTTTGAGAAAGTGAAATAGAATTTTCTAGGGAAAGAAGAAGAAGAAGAAGAAGAAAAAGAAGAAGAAGAAGAATTACCACCATGGTTGGCTATTTGGAATGGCAGTCTAAAACAACAATAGTAGCTCCTTCTCTACTGGGTTTGTGATGAAGAAGATGTTTAGCAAGTTGGGTTGGCGATGGTGGTGACTGGTGTGGCGGTAGCAATGAAGAGGATGGTGATCGAGCTAAGTTAACGATAACAGTGACTGGTAAGAAGAAGAGAGTGGGAGAGAGTCGACCGCCTGTGATTAAGAAGAAAAAGATATCCATGATTAGGATTATGGTTTATTTTGTAGCTTTTATATCATATGTTAATAATAATATGGATCAAATCTCATAATAAACACTTTCTATATCAATGGCTAAAAATTTTTCAACTAATCTAATGGTCTATAATCTTTTTTGCAAAAAAGGAATTAGATGACTCCACTTTAAATGGAGTCACCGTAGCACTACCCAACTTTTTCATGGATGCAGTTAGATTATCAACTTATTATTATTGGGATATAGAGACATATTTTTCATTCAAGCATTTCGTCAAACATTTTCGCTGCGCAATATCCAATCTCAAGTAATGTTGATATATTAATTTCAAGACCAGGAAATATATTATATATGAAATGTTTTTGCATGATTAATCTCAGGAAATAAATTCATGAGCAGGATGGGCATCAGGTACATAAGTAACAAAATTTGCAGAATAGTTAAAAATCATATTCACTATTTGGTATTCGCTAATTTGATGGTTAGAAATGAATTGGGAAGTACCAAAGCAAAACAGAACATTGTGTTCAACACTTTTGGACTCTTATGCTAGAGTCCCAATCACCTTGGCAACAATATTTTGCTCTTCAATGCTGCCCATTTGCAGCAATTTCAACAGTGGTACAATCCCTCCTTCTGTGATCAAATTTTTTAATAAATCATTTATTTCACAGAGTAAAAGCATAAAATATGCCCCCAATAACCTTTCATCTTCTGAAAAACTATCATACAGGTACCCAATCACAGGTCAAGTAAACCTTAACATTTGATTCTTAAAATCTTAGTATCATATTCATAATCATAATAATTTGAATCTTCATATAGATATTTTATATAATCAGAACTTAAATACCCACTAATCATATACCTGGGAATTGGCCACTCTTCTGTGAATGGAGAAGAGAAGTCACCCCAAGAAGACTATAGGCGAATGACACATAATTATAACTTGCTAATGGTGAATTAGATTGAGAGAGACAGTTGATTTCAGTAGCATCATAAAGTGAATCTTTATACAAATGTATATTATCATCAGTAGCTGCTGATTGTTGAAGATTTAAGTTTATATGATCGACCATCAAATCAGAAGCATTATGAGTTCTATTAAGAGGAGATTCAACCAAACATGTCTGATCATGTTTAGGAACATAGAGTAAGATTAACATTCTCTGAAGCCATATAACATTGGACAAACTTTTTTAGAGTAAATTCTCAAAAATTCTCTCAAGTCAACGCCAGAGGTTTTTCCCAATACTCGCTTCCAGTCCCTATTACTGCAACATTTCAGCACAAGGGAAAGCATGTCGTCGAGGACTTGTTTTAGTTTCATCTATGATCCGCCTTGCTGGTCTCTGGTAGGATACAAAAAATGATTGCTCCATCATCGGACGACGATTTGTGCAAGCTTTTCAGTGTGAGACTTGATCTCATAGCACTCCTCCATGAAAGAAGTAGCCTGCTTTGCATATTTTATCACCTCATCTGCTATTTGTATTGGTTTTCACAATATCTGCTTCATAAAGTCAACCATGGTGTCATGACATTGGGTCATCAATTGGGTTTGCAACATTTAGTTGCAGCAATGGCAAAGGGAAAGGCAGAGAGGCACTCTTTGCATGGAGCAAATGAGTTATGTAGAGAAAGAAAGTTAGTGATATAGCTGGACAGAGGCGGAGGGAGGGGGGGTCCTGGGGGGCAATGGACCCCCTCCCCTCCTCCCTCTTGTTTTATATACATATATATTTAAATAATATACATATATATAAATTATTATATAATTATATGTAAATGTATGTAATTATAAATATATATAATTATAATTATGTAAATTATATATTTATATATATATATATTATTAAATAATTATATATAAATGTATATAATTATAAATATATATAATTATAATTATAAATATATATATAATTATAAATATATAAATTATATATTTATATATAAATTATTGGAATTTTTATATATAAATATATATAATTTATATATATGTTATTGGTTTTTTTGTATTATGTATGTTTCTTTTTTTAATTAGTGGATATTTAAAATTTTGTGATTAGATATTTAAATTAATACTAAAATTTTATAATTTGATTATGAATTGAATAAAATTAATATTCCTATTTAAAATCGTAATTTAAAATTTTAATTTAACAAAATTATTTAAATAAATTAGTAGATTCGAGAATTAAAATAAAAAGATATGTAAAAAATTAATAAAAATATAAATTTTACTATAATATTAAATATTCAATTTTTATCTTTCATTCACCTGTATTTTTTTTTTCTAAAAAATTTTGTCCCCTTCATTTAAGCCCTAGTTCTGCCACTTTAGCTTAAAGTTAGTCAACCAATTTGTTATTTGTTATGCAAGATTGTTACAGTTGTATTTTGTTGATCGACGTTAGTTGTTATTATGAGCTGTAATTCTCAAGAATTTAGTTATAAATCAAATAATTGTATCAACATGGTCAGGTTCCTGACTTAAATAGAGAAAGAAGAAGGAGAAGAAGAAGAAAAGAAGAAGAAGAAGAAGAGAAGAAGGAGAAGAAACAGAGAAATAGAAGAAGAAGAAATGAGGAAGAGGAAGAAGAAGGGAAGATTGAGAGAAATAGAAAGAAATTGATAGAATATTGATTAGCTACTGTCAAATACAATCTCTGTGACTTTTATAATACTTCTTCTCTCTCTTAGTTCAGTAATAGAATTCTAGCTCATACAAACATGCAATTCTCACAACTCACTGCTACTTAGCTCATGACTCACGTGCCTTGCTAATTACCATGCCATCACATCAGTTGGATTATCCCTTTTCCACACACAGCAGCTTCATCTGCTGGATTCAGCTTGGGATCACTTGGATTCATCAATCTTCCATCCCCTTCATTCACTTGGGTCATGACAAACACATATCATCATTAACAGAATTCACAAATTATTCTCCCATTACATTCTGATTTCTCTCTCTCTATTTCTTTCTTTCTTCCCTTCTCATTCTTCTCCATATATCTTTCTCTTTCTTTCGTCTTCTCCTTCTTTCTCTGTTCTTACCCAGGAACCTGACACTTGGATGAGAAACAGATTGGATATCAAATGAAGAAACAATAGTAATTTCCACAAGAGAAGACTATATTGCTTGAAAATATCAGATTAAGTGTGTGCTGTTTGTGCACAAATTGAATGAAAAGCAAGTCAGTTGATAGGTTTAATTAGATCAAAACAACAATGAAAATTTGACCAACATTTTTGAATAAGTAGTTAGGTGATTGGTATAAATGGTGTATTATATGTTATTAAGAGTAATTTATTAATTTGCTTCATATATAATTTATTGGTTAGGTGAATGGGGCCATGCATGTTGAATAAATTGGTATTCTTCACGTTGGTTTTTATTTTGTCCTGTTCTTTGGGAATAAGTTATTTAGTGGATTTAGTGTCCATAAGGGTTTGTTTTTATAGTTCCTATTGTTCTGCAGTAATGCCTATTTGCTTGGTTCTATCCGTTGTATATATGGCCTATATAAATGCTTCATTTGTTCAATAAAATATAATATGCAGTAACAGTATTTTGAGTCTTCACATTTTAGTCTTTACATTTGTTTCTTGCCTTCTAATTTTTATCAGTGGTATCAGAGCAAGATTGTCCACATTTGAGGGTATAAAGGGCAGTGTGAGAGTGTAAAAACCAGAAGGTTAAATCTTAGGAAAACACAGGGAAGTGAGGTAGAGAGTCCATTTTTTCCTTACTTTGATTAATATTTTGCAGCAACAACAGTAGACGATGGCCACAAAAAATTTTGTGCAACTTGCAATTACTCGCTTTGATGGTCATTATAATCATTAGAGCATACTTATGGATAATTTTTTGCGATCTAAGGAGTATTGGCACTTTATTTCCAACGGAATTGCAGAACCGGGCTGCAGGTATGACAATGTCAGATGCATAAAGAACAGAACTAGAAGGACAACATTTGAAGGATATTAAGGCGAAGAATTATCTTTTCCAAGCTATTGATCTCTCAATCTTGGAAAATATTCTCTGCAAGGACACCTCAAAGCAAATATGGGACTCCATGAAGAAGAAGTGTCAAGGGAACACGAAGGCGAGGCGTGCGCAACTCCAAGCTCTTCATAGAGAGTTTGAAGTTCTCCAAATGAAGTCAAGAGAGTCAGTTTCAGAGTATTTTTCAAGGACAACAACAATAGCGAATAAGATGCGAAACTATGGAGAGAATCTACAAGATGTCACCAATGTTGAGAAGTTCCTTCGATCAATGACATCCAAATTTAATTTTGTGATTTGTTCTATTGAAGAGTCTAAAGATATTAATACTCTTTCAATAGATAAATTGCAAAATTCCTTGCTGGTTCATGAGCGGAAGATAACTCGGCAAGACAATAAAGAACAAGCATTGCAGGAAGCAACAAATGGATGGACAAACAAGCATGGGAATTGGCAAAGTCGTGATGCTCAAAATTCAGTAGGACACAAACCAAAGTCAGTAGACAAATCTAAGATTGAATGCTACCGTTGTCACAAGTATGGTCATTATCGTTGGGAGTGCCATACCAATTTGAATAAATATCATGGAGAAAAGTCTCACTTTGCAGAAAAAGGAGAAGAAGGAGAAGTTTGTCTTCTCATGGCCTGTCATACTAAGAAGGAAACTCATTCAAATTTATGGTATCTTGATACGAGCTGTAGCAACCATATGAGTGGAGACAGATCTGTTTTTTCCTCTTCAGCTGAATCATTCAGAGATAACGAAAAATTTGAAGATAACTCCAAAGTATCAGTCAGGGGCAACGGATAGGTAACGATTCAAACTAATGGCAATGCTACTCAAACTATATCAAATATCCTTTTTGTTCCAATTTTAAATTCCAATATGTGGAGCATCAGTCAGCTACAAGAGAAAGGGTATGAGATTTCTATCAAAGACGGAGTATGCCGAATTTGAGATTTCAAATTGGGTTTAATTTCTCAAGTTATAATGACAGTAAATAGGATGTTTCCTCTCCATCTCAACATTATTAACCAAGTATGTTTTTTAGCAAAATTAAAGGACATGGCTTGGTTGTGGCATTTTCGCTTTGGCCATCTCAGTTTTTATTGTTATTTGGACAAGAACTCTTTATTGTCTACACAACAAAGCCATCCAATATTGACTGGATAACAAAGTAGAGACTAAAGTCATCCATTATTTTTTTTTTTGGCCAGCAAAAGTCATCCATTATTGTCTAGATAATAATTGTAATTTATTGAATTTAATAATTTAATTTAATTATATAAAAATTGACTGAAGCAATCATCCGTAAGAGCATTAAAGGTCGTTAAGGCGGATAAAAAAACCATTAAACAAAAAACTGAATTAAAACCGATTCAACTATCTAAAAATTATATTAATTAAATTGTTGGTTTAGATTTAAAATTTTAATATTTTTAATATTTTTATTTTAATTTAAATTTAAATTTTTATTAATAAAAAATATGTATGCATATAATATAACTATTAAAAATTAAAAATATCAATTAATTATTTAAAATTAAAAATATCAATTAATCATTTATTTTATGTGATTAACATATAATAGGTTAATCACTTATTTAAGATTCAATTTTAATTTGAGATTTTTTTTAAATTAAAATTGACTATTTAATTTTTTTCTCATAGTTTAGTTAACTGAACTATGAACATGAAGTGGTCAAACAAAATCATGCATTTTCATTCATTAGATAAATTTGCTCAACCACCTAATTTTTGTCTCTCTCAATTATTTAATCTTTAGGAGTTAATATTATATGCCTACAACAATAATTTTCTAAAACAAACCTAATTTCAATATACAGCTATACTAACTTATTCAAGTAAAATAAATTCAAGTCAATGCATACTAAAAAAATGAAAAATATATTATATGTAATCTATATATTATGAAAATTGTTAAACTCTATTTATATAATACAAATGGGGTGAAATAAAATCTCAAATCTTATATTACATGAAATATAATGGACTTATAATAAGAAAATATGCAATCAAACTTATAATAAGAAAATATACAATCAAACTAACTTCGATTATTTTATATTATAAAATTCAACTTATTTTAATAAGCCAAAAAAATATTTTTTTTTGACTCGTGATTTATGTGTTTTTCATATTAAGCCCCTGAATTTTTATTTGGTAACATCAAACTCTTCAACTGTATGAGTTGATGATATTGAGTCATTTTCTGACAGAGTTAAATATGTATACTTCAGTTGCTATTAAAATCATGTAGCTATTGAAAAAAAAATGGTAACATGTCACGCGATATGATATTGAGTCATTCAACCATACTAATGGATGACATTGAATCTTTTAATTATAAGGGTTGGTAATATGCCATATGATTTTGACGGCGCGTAAAAATTATGCGTTTAACTGCTGTCATAAAAGAGCTTAATGTTATCAACTCATATAGTTGAGGGGATCAATGTCACCAAATAAAATATCGTGGACTTAATACTAAAAACACATAAAGTTCAATAGCCAAAATTACCATGACCCATAGACTTTAAACGCATAATTAATTAGTTCTTTTTACATCCATATGAGAGTATTTGATTATTTTTTTTACATCATTATATTTTTTATAGGTTTCAATTAACCATTGGGTTCAAGTTATAATGTAAATAGAGTAAGCTAAAATTGATTTATTATTGTTTTTCATACAAGTCAACTAAGGAAATTATATAAATATTTTTTTATCATTGAAAGAGTATCATTGAGCGTGTAGATCAGTTGGTAAATAATTATTTTTGCTTAATCAGAACTCTCGAATTTAAATCTCTGGACATATAGTTGTATTAAAGCTGGGGTTGTGCAAAAAACCAGAAACTCAACCTACCCGACCGTTATTCGACCAACTCGATCGATCATGTCGGTTTAAACCGACTGAGTTGGTCAATTTTGATTTATTTATTTTCTAAAAAAAATCAACCGAACCTGATAAACTCGATAAAAATTTAACCGAATCTATCATTATTGGTCGGTTTTTAAAATTATTTTTTTTTACTGCTATTAAGTGGTCATGTTGATCGAGTCCTAAAATTTAACCAATCTGACTGATGTACATGCCTAATTAAATTCGATAAAGAGAGTTTTATCGTCCTTATAGTCTTATTAGGCTCAACTTCAAAAAAATTGTTAAAAAAAAGAATAGAAAATAGCATTAAAATACAAAGATAGCTATTTAGATTCAACAAATAACAGCTTGAGCTTTACATTATTTTTGAAAAAATTACACTCTATAATATACTTTTTAATATTTTTTAAAAAATATCATATATTTTTAGTGTATTTTTGATATATTAAATGCATGTTCAATATATATTTTTAAAAATAAAATATATCTTTAATATATTAAATATATACTAAAAATATATCTCTAAAAATGAGTACTCTTAAAGTTAAAAGTAGAAATGGGATATTTTTTAAAATATTTTTTTATTTTTTAGGATATTTTTAAAAAAAACTCCTTTATTTTTTGGGTTCTGGTTCTCTACACATTGGGCCTCTTAACTTGTCAGACTTCTTTACAAATGGGCTCTTATGACAAAATGAGCACAACCGCTTTGAATTTTTTGAACCTTTAATTATATTTTGATGTCCTTTCTCACAGTTGTCCAATGCGAGATCTCACACTTTCAAAAACTGCACATGTGCAAATGGTTACGGCAAGGAAGACTTATACTCACTTAGAGAAGGTAATCGATAGGGTATTTTGCGGTATCCTTTCTGTTTTGATTCGTTTATATATTATTTTATTAAAATTTTTATTTATATATTTATTATATTTTATTTTAATTATAAAATTATATAATATAAAATTATTTTTAATAAAATTGTATTAATATTATATTTTAATTTATAATTATTTAATGAAAATTTTATAATTTATATTTTAAATTTTATAGTATTTTTAAATTTTAGTATTTAACATAATAAACGTGTAGTATTAAATAAATTTGAAACTGATACGAATATAACTATAATCGAGTTTAAACAAATTCTAATTTGGATAGGGTAATTTTTATGGGTACTATATCCGTTGCCAACCCTATACTCACTAATAATTTGTTTCAAAATAATTAAAATTAGTGTTTTTAAAATCAGATTAGACAATAAATTAAATTAATAATTGATTTATAATTCAATAAGTTTAATTGAGTTGCCTCGAGTTTAATAATATTATAAATATTTTATTTATAGATGTTAATAAAAATTATGAAAAATTTAAAATAATAAAAAAAATATTTTATCCATTAAAAAATCAAAGCTAATTTATATAAATGAATTTTTTTTATTTTTATAAGAAAATAACTAAAAATTTAGAAAATCGAATCACTTTTTTTATAATTTAATTTTTTAAATTAGACCAACTTTCGATTCTCTCGGTTAACTCAATTTGATCAAATTTTAAAACAATGATGAAAACAAATTCAGATAAATAACAAGAAAAAACTTGTTACTCGAATAAGAAAGAATAAGACGATATGACCACTTATCTAAGGTGGTATATTCTTATTTTTTTTTTATTTTTAATACATAATATAAATTATATTAATACAATATATATTTAATTTAGTTATGATTAGTAATTCATTTCTACCTTCAAAGATTGGATTGGGTCCGAAAACATTGCTGCAAAGCCTAAATTATGGGGCAGGTAAAAGGATAAAAAAAAAATCAGCAAAAACTTAAGAGACAAAAAGTCTTCTAAGTTACTGCTTAAGTCTTCAATGCAATATAGTACTCTACTTGATCCCCCCTCCTGCAATTTTCTTCTTCCTTGCAATATTTCATTTCTTGATCTGAGACCCAATCTGTTTCTTATCTATGGCTGACTTTATGAAGCAAAAATTATCAAAACCAGTACAATTAGCAGATAAGGTGATAAATTCAGCAGAGCAAGCTATATCTTTCATGGAGAAGGGCCACGAGCTCAAGTCTCACACTGAGGAGCTTGCACGAATCCTCGGCGAGATGATGGCCCAATCATTTTCTGTATCCTACGAACGACCAGTAAAGCGGATCATAGATGAGACTAAAGAAGTCCTCAACATTGTGCTGAATTGCTGCACTAATGAGGACCGGAAGCGAGTACTTTTGGTAAAAAAAAAAAAACTCTGGCCTTGATATGAGAGAAATTTCGAGACAACTCCAAAAATGTGTGTCCAGTGTTAACCAACTTGAAAAAATGTTAGTCTTGCTCCATGGTAAAGCAGTCTTGAATGAGCATCCTTAAAATTGTAGAGATTTAGAGTTAGATTTTTGGTACAGCGTTATACAGCTCGATTGCCCTTTACTCTGTGATCCCAAATATGAGTCTCTTACTAGTATAGTCTATGCTATATTGTCTTCTTGGCGTTGATCATGTGCAAATTACGATTTTAGATGGTCTTTCATTGCTGGTTATCCTACAGTAAGTTTTCTGTTGGAAGAGCGATATACTTGTGATTTTAGGGAGCATATCTTATGGTTTACTCAGCCTTTGATCGGATACTTGTACGATAGTTAGAAGACAAAAGGTTATTTGGGGAATATTTTCTGCATGATCTCCATAAAAGTTTCCTAGATACAAAAATTTAACCGTAGAAGAATGAGGGATTGTACCAGTGCTGAAAATGCTGCAAATGGGCAGCATTGAAGAACAAAAAATTGCTGTTGTATTGATTGGGTCTCTAGCAATTGGCTAGAAAAGCGCTATTCACATTTTTGAAGCAGATGTTTGTGGGGATTTTGTGAAAGTGCTAAAAGAAGGTGATATCAGTGTTCAGGCATAGGTGGCTTGGGCTATTTCACAACTACTTTCTGCTAATTGCTCCATGATTCAAGATTATTTTGCAAAAAGGTGAGAAATAATGTGCTTGCTTGTTAACTGTCTTGCATTTGAAATAGTTGAAGATGTTGAGAAGTGAATCATATGCTAAAATTAAGGGAATAAAAAAAATTCAAAATAAATAATGGTTAAGATTTTTTTTAGACTTTTTATGTTTAAATTTTGATTATGATTTTATGATTTGAGTATGATTTGATTGTTATTTTATGATTTGATTGTGATTTTGTTTGTTAAGTTTTTAGTATAAATATGTAATGTTTTATGCATAAAAAAAAAAAGTTTCTTTTTCTACATTCATTATATTGTTATATGTCAAAAACAACAACAAAGGGCCATTATGTTGAGAATGTCAACGTTCTCAATAAAGCCACATCTGATCGTGCGTTTGTAATGGCGAAGAGTCTTAAAAACACGAGTAACACTATTGAAGATAATGCACGGATTGAGAAATTTTCACATTCAAGTCCAGAAAGGGAATTGGAACCATACTACAAGGCCCATTTAAAGAAATGTTAGCTCAAGCAATTTGGCACCTCGTTAAAGGCAACCACTCTTTGTGTTGCAGCATCAGCCAATCAAGAGTACTAATTTGCTTTGTGGTTCTATCGGAGAAAGGAATTGCTAAAGAGGTTAAATACTATTCAGCCATGACACTGACGGAGATCACGGAAGTAGTAGAACAAGATTCTGATTTAAGAAGATCTGCATTCAAACCAAGTTCACTTGCTTGTAAAACTCTTATTGATCAACCGGTAAATGTTACTGAAAGTGAAACAGATACCTACTTCTTAAACCATGTATCATTGGCATGCCAATTATATTTTCCTCATTATTAGATAGACCTATTGCAAGATTAGTTGAGACTCAAGAGGCAATTTTAATTGCTCTCACCAAGTTTGCTTGCACAGATAACTATCTTCATATTGATCACTCCAAGTCAATCGTAAGTGCTGGTGGGGCAAAGTACTTGGTCCAGCTTGCATGTTCTGGTGAACCTATCATTCAGCTCTTACCATTGTGTCTCCTATATTACATTGCAATTCATGTACCAGATGAGAATGGCCTTGTGGAGGCTAAGGTGCTAGATGTTCTAAAATGGGCATCTAAGCAGTCTTACTTAACTCGAGATGATGTATTGAAGCCATTGCTATCCAAGGCCACAGTTGAACTAGCTAGGGTACTTTTAAGTCCACAGGTTCAGGGGAATCTTTTCAATGATAAACTATTCCTGTCGGGTATAGTTATGTTCAATTTTCTTCTTGTTCTATCATTCAATTCTGAATCAAATGATGACTTGATTGATTGAAAGTTTTTCTATTCTTTTTCATTTTCTATTCAGTTGTCCCATAGTAACTTGCTCCTGTGTGAGATATGCATTTATATAATGAATGAAGAGGTATGACTTTGTTTGACCACTTCAGAGCTTTAGCTGTCTCATGGATGATTGATTCAAACTTCAATCAATTTTATATAATAAAAAATTTAAATTATTAAATTCAGCAAGTTGCAATTTTCTAGAATAAAAAGTTATTGTTCAAATGGCAACAATGGATGACTTTGGTCTGCTAATTGCTCTCTCTGTTTCATTCTGACTTTCAGTTGCTGTTTTTGATCTAATCCATGGAGGACTCAATTAAAGAAATTTTACAAGAAATTGAATTTGCAGAACAGCTCACCAAATCTGCGAAGGAAGCAACTTTCTTCATTGAGGAATGCTATGAGATCAAATCCAAAACTGAGAAGCTGGCAGCATTGAGACAATCCCAGCCCTCGATTCTACGAGCGCCCAACACTCCGAATCATCGATGGATCTCAACAAGCCCTCGACCAGGCTCTCTCTCTTGTTCGCAAATGCAAATCTAAAGGCCAAATTAAGCGCATGTTAGCTTTGGTATCTGAATCTGACTTTAGAAAAACTTCTGCTGATTTGGAAAACTCTATTGGGGATATTAATTGGCTCATCCGGATATGCTTGCCTAGTGAAGATGAAGATCGCAGTGAGTATCTGGGATTACCTCCAATTGCTGCTCAACAGCCAATTCTTTCTCTTATATGGGAGCAGATTGCGATTCTTAAGACTGGGTCGCTGGAAGCTAGATCAGATGCGGCAGCTTCGCTTGTTTCACTTTCCAGAGACAATGATTCTAACCGTAAGATGATTGTTGGAGAAGGAGGAATTGAGCCTCTGTTAAAATTACTCACAGAAGGGAAAAAGGAAGGCCAAATCAAGGCCTCAAGAGCAATTGCTCTAGTGGATAATGATTCAGAGAGGGTTGAAAACATGATCCAAACTGGTGTTTGTAAAGTGTTTGCGAAAATACTCAAAGAAGGTGAAATGGAAGTTCAGGCTACTGTGGCATGGGCTGTCTCTGAACTTGTGGCTAATTACCCAACACTTCAAGATATTTTTGTCCAGAATAATATAGTTCGCCTTCTCATTAACCGCTTGACATTTGGGGTAGTACAAGAGGATATGCCAAATTTTGTTGTTATAAACAAAGCCACATCAGTTCTTGCAACTGTAGTGGCCATGAATCATTTGAATGCAAGCAAGGCAATTGAGGAATACAATGATGACAACAAGCCCAATCAACCTCAACAACAGAATGTTTCACTCTCTAGTACAAGCTCTAAAGGTGGGGAAGTCGAATTCAAAGACCCAAAGACCCAGGCCTATTGAGCAGAAACAAAAAAGTAGAAAATATCTGTTGTATTCAAGTGCCGAAAAAAACTGTACAAGAAAGTATATATATATATAATTTTACTACTGTGAGCATGAATGTATCTGATTATTAGTTGGGGAACTGTTTGCTGATGTTGGCAATCTGTGGTTTGAAGTGAATAAAATTAATTTGTGCTTTTGGGTTTCTAATTTGCTTCTTTTCGTTTTGCTTTCATATCTGCTTCTTCACCCCCCTCTCAAGCTCGAGAGTGGTAAGGTTTCCAAACCGAGCTTGCCAATCAAACTGGAAAAATCATGGAAAGGAAGCGACTTTGTAAACAGATCGGCTAATTGCTCAGAAGATCGGACATAAGGCGTGGAGATGAGACCCGATTGAAGATGATGTCGAACTAAGTGACAATCGAGATCAACATGCTTCGTTCGTTCATGGAAAACTGGATTTGCTGCGATGTAAATAGCGGCTTGGTTGTCGCAGTGGAGAGGAAACGGTAACGAGACAGGTAAGCCAAAATCTATCATCAACTGTTTAAGCCATATGAGCTCACAAGTTGCGTTTGCCATGCTTCTGTACTCTGCTTCAGCAGAAGATCTACTGACTATGGCTTGTTTTTTTGTTTTCCAGAAAATAAGTGTCGTTCCAAAAAAAACGCAGTAACCGGAAATAGATCTCCTAGTCTGAGGACAGCCGGCCCAATCCGCATCACAAAAGGCCCTGACTTTGAAATTGTTATGGCGAGGGAAGAACATACAGAGGGTAGAAGTCGTCTTTAGGTATTTGAGAAGATGAACAGCTGCTCTGAAATGACCTTGACAAGGTTTTTGCATAAATTGAGAGAGCTGTTGGACAGTATAAGTGACATCAGGACGAGTGAAGCTTAAGTACAGTAATCTGCCAATTAGACGACGATATTGCTCTGGGTCTGGTAAGTCTTCACCCATGACAGGTAAGAGTTTCAATCCTTGAATGTGTGGAGTTGTAGCCGTTCTTGAAGTATCAAATTTTACCTCTTTAATAAGATCTTTGATAAACTTTTGCTATGACAGGTAAAGACCAGTATTAGTTCTGGTAATCTCCAGTCCTAAAAAGAAACGAGCCAAACCCAAATCTTTAATGGTGTATTTTCTATGAAGAAAGGCTTTTAGTTGTAGAATAGTATTGATATCTGGTCCGGTCACCAGAATATCATCCACATACAGAATAAGGAATAGGGTTGACTTAGAATTTAGGATGAAGAGACAATGGTCATTTGGGGACTGTTTGAATCCATAGTCAAGTAGGGTAGAGGTAAATTCTTTGTTCCATTGTCTTCCTGCTTGCTTTAATCCATACAAAGATCGAAGCAGTTTGCAAACCTTTGTAGAATCATTGGATTGATATCCTGGTGGTTGAGTCATGTATATTTCTTCATCAATGCTACCATGAAGATAAGCATTGTTAATGTCCAACTGATGTAAAGGCCATGCCTTTGCTGCCACCACTGAAAGTAAAACTCTTATAGTAACTAATTTGGCAACAGGAGAAAAATTATCAGTGTATTCGATCCCTGGTTGTTGATTAAATCCTTTGGCCACCAGTCTGGCCTTGTATCTATCAACAGTGCCATCAGACTTATATTTAATCCTGTACACCCATTTACAACTAATAGCTCTTTTGCCTGGAGGTAAATCAACTAAAACCCAAGTATTGTTAGCATCAAGTGCATTCAATTCATGTTGCATAGCATGTATCCAATCAATATTATCTTTTGCATGTTTATATGAACTAGGCTCATGGATCTTAGAAACATTAGCATGAAAAATAAGGTATTCAGAAGAAAAATATGAAATGTTATTGATATGTGGTGTGTTGTTGAGTGTAGGTGTACCAGAATGAGGTATGAAGTAATCATTCATCCAGGCACGAGGTGTTCTTTGCCTAGAAGTTCTTCTTAAAACAGGTGGTGAAGGTATATTTTGGTCAGGTAATGCAGGTATATTTTCTAACTGTGGTTCAGATAGAATTGTATTTTCTGATGTTAAGATATCTGGTGCAGGTTCTGTATCAGCTATGGCATCTGTAGTATTATTGGGTGGGTCTGTTTGTTGTGGTTGTATTGGTTCTGTTTGTGGTTCAGGTACTGTGTCTGTGGGGTAGTAGATGTTATCAAGGATACAGGTTGGTAAAGAAAACATGTAGGACATCTCTGGTTTCTGTTTTTGAAAAGGAAAAGAATTCTCATGAAAAACAATATCTCTAGCCACAATAATCTTCTTGGTCACCAAATTATAAACCTTATACCCCTTCTGATTTGGTGCATATCCCAGTAAAACACAAGGGTTGGCTCTCTGATGAAATTTTTGTTTAGTATGTAACAGATTGGATGCAAAACATAAGCAGCCAATGGTTCGAAAATAGGTTAGGTTTGGTTTTGTTTTGTGAAGCACTTCAAAAGGTGACTTCCATTGTAATACCTCAGAGGGCACTCTGTTTAGAATATATGCAGCAGTCAACAACAGTTCTGACCAGAATTTGATGGGTAAACAAGACTGAAACATCAATGATCTTGCTATATTTAGCAATTCTTTATGTTTTCTTTCTACCCTCCCATTCTGTTGAGGTGAATATGGGCAAGAAAGTTGATGTACAATCCCTTTTTCATTCAATAGGGTAGTCAAAGTAGAGTTTACAAATTCTGTGCCATTGTCAGTTCTAATGGTTAGGATTTTAGTTTGAAATTGAGTTTCAACTTGGCTTAGAAAGGTTTTTATAGCAGTATATACTTGTGTTTTACTGGATATCATGTACACCCACACATATCTACTATAATCCTCAACAATAGTAAGCATATACACAGCACCTGTGACAGAAGTCACTGCATAAGGACCCCATAAGTCCATATGCACTAATTCAAAGACATTCACACTTTTACTTTTACTAATAGGAAAGGGTAATCTTTGCTGCTTAGACAATGGGAAAACTGTGCATACAATCGATTCACAATCACTTTTACAGTCAAAAGCATATTGCTGTCTTTTCTCAGAAATGTGTCCTAGTCTAGCATGCCACAACATTTTTAAATGAATGTTATGGTCTTTACATATAGCATTGCACCTTACAATACAAGGCTTAACAAATGCTCTCTTATTTAGTACATATAAGTTCCCACACTCCTTCACATTAGCAAGCACCTCATTAGTCTGTATATCCTGCAGCAAGCATTCATTAGGTAAGGTTTTAGCCGAAATATTGTTGTCTTTAGCTAGCTTAGAAGCAGACAACAGATTATATTTGAAATTAGGAACATAGAGAACTTTCTTCAAAATCACAGTATGGTGCAATGTAACTGGCCCAACATGTGTTATCACTTGTTGTGTTCCATCAGGCAGGTCAACAGGTCTGGATTTAGGTAGTTTGGTGATATAGTCTAGGTATTTTAGGTCATGTGTTATATGGTGAGTAGCTCCTGAATCTATGATCCAATTGCCTTTATCACAGTTCAACATACTAGGATAATATAGTTTAGACACATTACCTGCAAAAATTGCAGTGTTGGCTCCTGGACTGTCAAGTTCATCATCTCCAATCATCTGATTATACTGATTTTTGCCTGTCAAAGGTGTTTCTCCTTGATTCATCATTCCTGCAGCATTAACTTGAGTCCTTTTCTTCCTGAGTTCCACATACCAATCCGGATATCCAACCAGCTTAAAACATGTTTCTCTGGTGTGTCCAGTACCCTTGCAATTGGTGCAAACTCTGTCATTCTTGTTTCTGTTAGTGCCTCTACCATAACCAGCCTGATTCTGTCCATATTTCTGAGTGTAAAGAGCCACTGGTGTCTCTTGAGTATCCACAGAAATAACCTGTACTTCTCTCTGCTTTTCCACAGATAAAACCATAGAATATGCCTTTGCAATGCTAGGAAATGGATCCATGAGTAGTATCTGATTTTTCACATTGTCATAACTCTCATTTAATCCCATCAAAAACTGCATTAGATTGATCTCATTTTCCATTCCTAACAGGAGTGTAGATACTCCACAAGTGCATCTGTTCACACTGCCACAAGTACACTTAGGGATGGGCTTAAGACACTTGATCTCATCCCATAACTTCTTCATTTTAGTGTAATATGATGTAACAGAAGCATTCATTTGAGTCAGATTATTAATTTCTTTTCTAATTTTGTAAATCATTGGACCATTACATTCTCCATATCTAGTAGAAAGCTCCTCCCATAAACTTCTTGCATCAGGATAATAGAGAAAAGCTTCAACAATCTCACCTGAAATGGAGTTGATTATCCAAGAAGTTACAATGCTATCTACCTTTTTCCATTTCTTATACAACTGTGAATCTGGTTCTGGTTCTTTAATTTCACCATTGACAAATCCAAGCTTGTCTCTGCCAGTCAAAGCAAGGATCATTGCCCTGCTCCATGAGAGATAGTTCCTCTCGGTAAGAGTAATATTGATCAAATTTGTGGTTGAATGATCTGTATTCATTACTTTGTAAACATCTTCATCTTGTTCTCTTGTAGATCTAATAGCTGAATCATCTGCCATTGTAGTATAATCTTCAAAGAAGGATCGGAAAATGAAGAAAAATCCAAAAAACAGATTCTGGATCTGAAATTTGATTAAATGGATCTGAAATTGATTAAATTCCCTGCTCTGATACCATGAGCAGAAACAAAAAAGTAGAAAATATCTGTTGTATTCAAGTGCCGAAAAAAACTGTACAAGAAAGTATATATATATACAATTTTACTACTGTGAGCATGAATGTATCTGATTATTAGTTGGGGAACTGTTTGCTGATGTTGGCAACCTGTTGTTTGAAGTGAATAAAATTAATTTGTGCTTTTGGGTTTCTAATTTGCTTCTTTTCGTTTTGCTTTCATATCTGCTTCTTCGCCTATATGAAAGCAAAGGCTGCTAGAGCTTTATGTGCCCTTCTCAAGGGAAATTCATCCATATGTCGTATGATCATTGAGTCAAGAGCTTTGATGGGTTTTGTTGCTCTATTAGACAAAGGAAATGTAGTAGTTCGATTACATTCAGCCATAGAATTGACGGAGATCACTGCTGTAGCAGAGCAGGATATTGATTTGAGAAGATCCACATTCAGACACAATTCACCTGTTTGCAAAATTGTAGTAGATCAACTCGTAAAAATTCTTGAAAAAGGATATCCAGAGGACATTCTAATTCCATGTATCAAGGCTATTGGGAATTTGGCAAAGACATTTCGAGTTTCCGAGACAAGGATAATTGCCCCATTGGTTAAATTTCTAGACGAGAGTGCTGAGGTCTCTAGGGAGGCTACAATTGCTCTCACAAAGTTTGCGTGCAAAGAAAATTATCTACACCATGAACATTCCAAGACAGTTATAGAAGCTGGAGGGGCAAAGCACCTAGTCCAATTAGTGTACTTTGGTAAGCAAATTGATCATTTCAGTTTTGCCTCTCCTTTCCTACATTGCTCTGCACGTCCCAGATGACAGTGACGAACTTGAAAAGAATGAGGTTCTCCTAGTGCTGGAATGGGCATCGAAGCAAGCATTCTCTACTCAAGATGAAAGATTTGAGTCATTAGTACCAGAGGCCAAAAGCAGATTGGAGGGCTCTCAATTCTATAGAGGTTTGAGAGCATCTTATTGATGCCACCACTATGTACAATTGCAAAGTAAAATTTATATAATTAATAGTGGTCAACAGATTAAGAATATGATTCCCCTTGTAATTTTATCTTTTCCATTTTAATGAATGCTTGAAAGATAGTGGATTGGCTTATTATTAATCGGTGGCGTCACCTTCTAAGCCATTTTAACTAGTTGACCAACAATTTTATATTTAGTTTTTTATTTTATTTTATTTATTTTTTGTGTATTCCAACCATATGCAAGTTTCAAATTGCAGGCTATCGAAGATTGATAGAAGACTGAAAGATATTACAGCAATGGCAAATGGACAATTAAAAACTTCACTGAAACTGTTGGATTTATTGTGTTTTAGATCATGCCAAAATTTGGAATTACTCTATGAATAAAAATAAAATAAAAAGAAAGAAAATAGGAGCAATTAATAAGACGCAAAAAAATTTACATGATTTGATAATCTACATTTTGCTTCCCAAAACAAATAAAATATAAGATAACACTCTTCACCATCACATATAGACCATACCATTGAAAGACAACTTGGTCAATTTGATTTTCTCATGGCCGGATTTATGAAGCAAATCTTGTCAAAATCAATACAGTTAGCGGAACAGGTGATAAAATCTGCAAAGCGGCCTAGTTCCTTCAAGGGGGATTGTGATGAGGTCAAGTCTCACGCCAAGAACATCTCAGAAGTCCTTGGCCAGTTGATGGCGCAAGAAATCTCTATAACCTACCAGCAACCAGTAAGAAGAATCATGGATGAGACTGAACAAGTTCTCGACGATACTCTTTCTCTTGTACTGAAATGCTGAAGCCAGTTTTGACAAAGATCATTGGCGTTGACTTGAGAGAAATTCTGAGACAACTCCAAGAATGTTTGTCCAATGTTATACGGCTTCAGAGAATGTTAATCTTACTCAATGTTCCCAAACATGATCAAGCAGGCTTGAATGATCAGTCTTCTTCTCTTATAGATTTATATTTACAATCAAGTAACAACGATTTATATGCAGATTCAGTTAAACATTCTCTTGAAGAAAAATGTTTATCTCAATCTGATTCAGCGTTAGGAAGTTATAATTATCAGTGTTATTCAGCTATCTTGTCTTGTATTGGTGATTTCTCTCCTCCAGTCACAACAGAATGGCCAATTTCCAGGTATATAATTAATGGGTATTTAAGTTCTGATTATATAAATCATCTATACGAAGACTTAACTTATTGTGATTAATTGTGATCCTAAAGAATTTAAAAAATAAGTGTAGACACTTAATTTTGGCCCGCATTAAATTTAGATATAATTAAAAGGTCAAAATAGATTTAAGAATGTTTAAATCAGTCTGAAACAATTTTAAAAGCCTAAAATGACTTGATAATATTAAAATTCTAGAACAAGTGGGCGCAGGTCCAAACTTGGTCAAATCGGCAGGCCCGAAAGCCTGCGGCGAATTGACCAAGCCAATTCACCACAGGCTTTGGCCTGGGACGAATTGGCTTGCCCAATTCAACACAGGTCCATGCTCTTGAGTTTAATTCGGGCCTTTTGAGTTAAATTTCGAATTGCGTCCAGATTCAATTTTTATCCACTTTCAATTCTAATTCTAATGGGATTAGCCTCGGGAGTTGTTGAAATTGAAGGAAAAACAAAACTCAGATACAAAGTTAAACATAATATGTTTTCTTATAAACAGGGGTTTTAAGAACCAATAGGGGGTCAGCAATTTTAGCAAGCAATACTGAGTAATAACAATTAAACAAAAAGCATCTGCACATTAAAGGTAGTAACTAATCACTGTCTTTATCTTTGCTCAGTCAGATGTAACAATTGGTACAGGCAGGCATCTTAGATCAGGCTCTTTAATTTGATGGAACCTTCAACGCAGGTTTTGTTTTCTAAATTCAACTTGTTTAAAGCACACAGTAGCTAAGTTATTTTTTATATCTTGATTTATTTGTTTTGATTATCATTTTGATTCAAGAGTTTAATTGCTGAAATCTTAATTGTGCATTTTATAAAGCCAAAAATCAATCTCGTAAACCACCAAAACCTTAAACCAATTTTATCCAGTAGCCAAACCTTGATTCTTAAAAATCCTAAAAACCAGTTTTCAAACTTTAAAACTCTAGCCATATTAATCATATTTTCTCAAAACCCTAATTCAAAAAACCTTAAACTCTAGATTTCAAAACCCTAATTTATTATTTTCCAAATCCTAGTTTTTTAAATTATCCAAAACCCTAACTCTTTATTTTCTGAAATTCAAAAAGCCTAAACTTGTTTTGAAAATCATTTAGTTTTCTAGGGCGCTGCCCCCTTGACCCCCGCCAGCTAATCAACTAGCCAGACCGCCGTATGCGCGGCACCTTATACTTTGTTAAGGGAGTTAATGTTTGCTTATGTATTATATTTTTTTTGTGATTTCATTATATTTAAGTCCTAATTTATTATTGTTTAATGATAATGTGTATTATTGTAATTTATTTGCTTATGGACTGTAATTTCTTATTATTTAGAATTTTGATATTGTAAAAGGTATATTTTCGCTCGTGGGTGTCTTGTTTGTTTAATTTATTTATTTTATGTATTTAAAGACTTTAGAACTATTGTAAAGGACACATTTTTACCTATAGTGGGTGTCCTATTTTATTTATTTTACTTTCTTTTTAAATTTTGGACATTTTAAAAGAATATTTTCATTCTTGGATAGGTGTCTATTTTGTTTGCTTTATTTTAATAAAATGATGGATGTTTATTTCTTTTAAAATATATGTAACATGGACAATATCATAATATTTAAGAATTTAATAATATCTAGACTTGAAAAAGAGACCATTTCTAATGAAGGAGTTGGGGTTCCTTAGGAATCGAGTCATCCACTCCTTTCTTTTTTTTTTGCCCGTTTGGGTGGCGATTTCATTTTTTTCGGGCTTAGGCCCTTGTTCTCTAAAGCTCTGAACCTAACATTGTCGAAGTCACAAGAACCATTCCACAGGAAGTGGGGGCGAAGATTTTTAAGGGCATATTTTATGCTTTCTCTTTGTGAAAGAAATGATGAATTCAAAAGTTTGATAATTTAAGAAGGAGGGATTGTACCACTTTTGAAATTGCTGCAAATGGGCAGCACTGAAGAGTAAAAGATAGTTGCCAAGTTTATTGGGACTCTAGCATACAACTCAAAGAGTGCTGAACACATTTTTGAAGTATGTGTTTGTATGGAGTTTGTGAAACTGCTAAAAGAATGTTCTGTGAGTGTTCAGGCAGAGGTGGCTTGGGCTATTTCACAACTTATTGATAATTGCTCCATGGCTCAAGATTATTTTGCAAAAACGCAAGATATAATGTGTTTGCTCTTTAACCTCCTTGCATTTGAAACAAATGAAGACCATGTTGTGATAAAGCCACTTCTGTTCGTGCATTTGTAATGGCCAAGAGCCTCAATAATACGAGTGATATCAATGAACATGATACACAGAATGAGAAGTTTCCATATTCGTATGCAGAAAAGGAATTGGAAGAACCAAACACCAAGGCCTATTCAAAAGCTTTTGTAGCAAGAGTACTTGGGCACCTTGCCAAAGCCATTTTCTTTGTTTGTCGCAATATTAGCCAATCAAGAGCACTAATGTGCTTTATGGCTATGTTGGAAAAAGGAATTATTGAACATATTAAATACTATTCAGCCATGGCATTGATGGAGATCACAGTAGTAATAGAACAAGATTTTGATTTGAGAAGATTTGCCTTCGAACCAAGCTTACCTACTTGTAAATCTCTTATTGATCAACTGGTGAATGTTATTGAAAATGAAAGAGATACTCATCTTCTCAAGCCATGTATCACTGCTATTGGAGATTTGTCAAAGACATTTCGATTGACAACACCAAGGATATTCTCCTCATTGTAAGATAGACTATTGTAAGATCAATTGAGATTCAAGAGGCAACGTTAATTGCTCTCACCAAATTTGATTGTATAGACAACCATCCTCTTCGTATCGATCACTCCAAGTCCATTGTAAGTGTTGGTGGGGAAAAACACTTAGTTCAGCTTGTATTTTCTAGTGAAGGTGAACCAACCATTCAACTCTTATCATTCCATCTCCTATGTTACATTGCAATTCACATACTGGGCTTGAATGGCCTTATGGAGGCTAAGGTTCTAGATATTCTGAAATGGGCATCTAAGCATTCTTACTTGACTCAAGATAATACATTGAAGTCATTGCTATTTAAGGCTAGGTATGTAAAAGAGTCTAGTTACTCGAACTCTATTGGATTTTTTGCTCGATAATAACTCATTCGAGGTAAGCTCATTTGTGAGGCAAGCATGGTTTGAGGCACTCATTTATTAAATGTGTTGTTCCAAGCCAAAAGATACTTTGTTTGTCAAAATCACTAATGACTCATTTAAGAAGTTTGTAAACCTATGTAATACTTTATTTATTTCCATACTTGTCATTTAGCACGAATACAAGTTTTGATTTCTTTCATATATAGGATTGTGATATGAATATTCTACATGCTCATTTGTCATATGTTATTGAGTAAATTTTATAAAATAATTATAGTATATTTTTTAAATATGTTAATTTATTAATCAAGTCTATTTATATACTTTATTATCATGCATTACAAATTAATCAATTCAATTTATATAATAGATTAAATAAAAAAATATACTATTAATGTTTCTACATTTGTTGTTTTAGTGTTTGAACTTTTTTTTTATCATTTTATTATTTAAATTTCAGTTTTTAGAGTTAAATTGGTTGCTCTCACCGATTTTATCCTATTTAGCACGCTTAGTATTGTCCTATTTACCAACTACAAATGTTTTTATTTTCTTGTGAATATTGAATTTCTTTCCTTCCATTTCAGCTTATCTTCATTTTGGAAAAATCCTTGAATTTCAATTGTGAGTAGTGTTCTTGAGTAAGAGATAAAGAAAGAGATTGAAATGGAAAAATAACAATGTTTTGAAATTCCTAGCTCAAATTTGAAGCTTTGATAGATGAAGAGGCTGGAGATTGAATTTGAGAGATGGTTGGATTGATTGAACACGAAGCTGAGAGAGATGATCAGATTAATGGAAATTGAAATGAAAAACCCTAAATCTAAATCAGAAACCCAAAGTTTACAATTTCATTTTGATTGTTTTTTATCTTTCAATTAATTGATTTTGAGTAGCAATTTTTTTTAGCTAAAATCGAGCCCCACTATAATTAGTAAATAAGTGAAATAGGACAAAATCGGTTAGCAATCAACTTAACCCTAAAACTAAAGTTCATACACTAAATTAACAAAAAAAAGTTCAAACACTAAAATAGTAAAACAAGAAAATACATAAACCAATAATATATTTTTTCCTAGATTAAATATATAGTATAAAAAAAGTAATTTTGATATCACATAACAATTTAAATTATTTCATATATTATATATAATAATAAAATTGAAAAATATGAAAACAATGATCTTGAACTTATATGTTATGTATTATATACAATAATTAAATAGTTTTAAATTTTGAACCTAGTTATTTTTATTAATATTGTTAGTAATACTATTTATTAAACTTATATGTCAACTAATAGTTATTAGTAATTCATTTCTTATTTCTCAATATTATTTTAGTACTGTATTTTGATAGAGTTTACGAGATGTGAAATTTAAATAATATTTTATAAAAAAATTACCATTTTTTTAAAAAATAATCATCACTATTAAGTCATACTAAGAAATATATATATATATATTTATATATACTACAATTAAGAAATAGTTTTAAAATTATACCCTAATTATTATTATTGATATTGGTTATTGGTGTTATGTGATTATATTTAAGAATTTTATTTTTTAAAATTTAAAGAGGAAATATTGTAAACAAAAGAAATAAAGACAAAATATCAAAGCAAAGACTTTTTCTAAACCCTTGACAATGGACTAACTTCATACTTCCAAAATTAAAATTGAATTGCTTCAACATCCACAAGAGACTTGATTAAAAATTAAAAAAAATTAAAAAAAATAAAGGAGACATTCTAATTATGTTATGAGCAACTTTATTGGATTGTCTTTTAAATTACTACAATTCGCAACTCCTAAGCTGAAATGTAATTTTTTAAAAGAAAAAAAAAATTGATATTTTTAGAATAATTTTATTTTTCAAGATATTTTTAAAATAAATCTCTAAACTTTCTTCTGTTCTAGTATTGGTGACAGGTCTTGTCTTTAATATTATTTTTAAAAAAAAATCAAAAAGACAAGTAAAAGATACCTAGTGATAACCAAAAATTATTTTGTGATGGCTGATTTTCTTTTTTAAAATGTTGAGAAACGAGGAAAATCAAACTATGGGGTATTAATTATATTTATTATTAAATTATGTTAAAAAAATATATCAAATATATAATTTTTTTAAATATTTTTGAAATTAGAAGAAAGCATATTAATTTAAGATTATATATTAATGTCATCTTCCATTTGTGATATAAATAATATATAAATATAACAATTGTGTGAAATTTACTTGGCCTAAAGGATAGCTATATATATACATACAAAAAATCTCTTTAATATATCTATTGACTTGGTTCTTAATTCATAAATATGCTTTATCCCATAAAATAACCATTTTAAAATTCATCAACAGGTAATAAAATAATAATAATAATGACATGATCAAAGAGGATTTTTAATAAATTAAATTATTTTTATTAATGAAAATAAAAATAAATAAATTATATACAGATATTATATCTCCAAATTTAATTGACTCTTCATATCAAGCAATTCATATAGCTTATTTTTCAGAATAAGCTATTAATTTTAACAAGATAAATCTTTGATACAGTTATTATATAATATTAATATAATCATAATTTTCGTTAATCACATCAGAATTAATTTTATCGTTTATCTTTTATAAATAGGAATTGATCTCTACAAATAAAATATGTTAACACTTTTTTAACTCTGCATATAAATAGAACTTTAAATTAGATATTAAATATTTTTTTATTGAAATGCCAATCTTTTTTTATTTATTTTTCAGGTTATTAGACCTGAACTCAAACCTTAGTTACAAGGAGTAAATATGAAGTCCACTTGTTATTATATACTTATAATAATAAATAAAATATCATAAGAAATTCCACTATCTCTTTTTTTTATTTAACTACTGTAAAATTTTGGATATAATAGTAGGTCTAAGGGTTGAGGGCCTAGCCTAGTGGTTAGTGCGCTGTGATGTGACCAGTTGATCATGAGTTTGATTTTCCATTCCGTTATCTTCATGGTGAGTGTTGATCATCCTTATGATGAGTGTTGATAGGGGAGGACTATAGTCCATGGATTAAATTCCTCTAATAAATTAAAAAAAATAGTAGGCCTAATGAAATTCTAAGCTAATTATTAATTTAGAAAAGTTGATATTGATGTAAAAGAAAATTTAACTCTGAATAGCTATCAACACGACTAAAAATCCTATTCTTAATCTTATCTATGTAATTATTATTATTTTTGTTTAAGGTGTCAACTAATAAAATTTAAATTTATTTTAAATTTCCATATTCTCATTTACTCTCTCTAAAATTTGTTTTTTAAGCTTTTTTTTTATAACTATAAACTGTTAGTGATTAAATTTATATTTTTTAAAAAATAATATATGATCTATCTATTGATATTTTATATACATGGAAAAATTAAATGTATAGTTAAATTTCTAATATTTAATTATTTTACACTTTTTCACAATATATATATTAAAATTTTTTAATTAAGTTAAAAATTAACTAAATTCTCTATTCAAAATTTTTGATTAAAAATTTCAAGTAAATATATAATTAATTAAATTTTAAATAATTTTATAATTTAATAATTATATTATAAATGTTATATAACACTCAAGTGAGTTTCAGCATCATGATAGAGTAAAAGTTACTAAAACGCATGATTATTTGTTTTTTATGAACAATTATCACTATGGTAGTTATCAAGTCATGACTTACAATGACTAATAGACTTTCAATATCAATCTTTTTTTTATTTACTTTTTTTGTGATATTTCAATCGATATGTTAGTGGGCCAACATTGCTTTCAGATATTAATTGCCTTTTCTTACAAGAAAAAAAGAATCTTTTTAATTTAAAAAATATTAAATTTTTATATTTTTTTGAAAAAATTTGCTTAAACATCACACAATACACTTGTTTTTTTGAAAATTATTCAACTCAATTGAATTATTAATCTTATATAATGTAAAATTGACTTATGTGTGTGAGAGGGAGAGAACATAACTAAATGAATCTTTATCAAATAATTTTCTTTTTTAGTTTTCTTTTTTCTTTTTTTGTTACTTTTCAAATATAGTGAAAAGCTTGCCAAGATTTCTTTTTTTCTTGCTTTTATAAGAAGTTGATTTAATTGGAAATATTCTCTCTTATTATAAATATTAGAACTCATTGATATTAGAGGAAACATGGAAGAGTCTTTACCACCAAGTTCTCACCATTCTCTTAATAAGTTTTCTTAGGATGGTGCTATTTGCACTTAATAATAATTATTTCAAAAATATAAATTAGAGATGGTAATGAGTTGGGTATGAATTGAGTTTTTAAAAATCTTTACTTTATTATATAAGTGAAATGGCATATTCTATTTATCATTTAACCAACCTCAGATAAAATGGAATAGGATATAAATAATATTATTGTTACAAATTGGATTAAAAGAAATAGAGTTGAGTAATAAGTCAGGTAGGATTATAAAATATATATGTATATAAAAATTCAGTATAAAAGAAAATTATGAATAATATAATTATAGCAATCAACTCTCTTCATTAAAAAAATATTGATATCAATATGATTTTATTAGTATAAATATCTCTTTAAAAATAAACGCTAACATCATTAAATTAATAAATTTAGTTAATTTAATTAAATAAATATTACATAAAATTATTGGTATAATATTTGAAACTAAATATTATATAAATATTTGAATATATCTATATCGGATTTGGCATGAGTAAGATTATGCATAATCCGCATTCGATCTAAATTTAACTCGAGTATAATTTTTTTAATTCATATCCTATCTTAAATATAAATAAATTGGATATACTTTTATCTAATTGGATCGAATCAAATGTCCATCGGATAGTATAAAATTACCATTTCTAATATAAATCACATATTTATATTTAATTTCAAGTGGTTATTTTATATATATTATACTCCTTACCATATTTTTATAATAATTTTTTTACTTGTTAATCTCTTATAAACATAAATAAATTTGACATAAAGCGTGCAATTGCAATCCAAGTTAATAATAAAACTAATTTGATTTGAAAATTTTAATTATTTAGTAAACTTAATTTTGGACGTAATTGATATTAATTAAAATTTTGGGGTCAAAGTGAACTTTTTATCTCATTTTGTCAAAATTTGAATCAAATGGAGCATCCTTTTGGTCTTTTAGTTTTAATTAATGTTATAAGATTTGATTACGAATTGGCAAAAAAAAAAAGTATCGAAGGGTGAAATTGTGCTTTTGTACTATTATTTATGAAAAAGATATAAATTTCTAAAAATAAGTGGATCAAATTGTAAATAATTCTTTTTTTTTTCTGGCTTTCTTCTTCTTCTTAGTTAGATTTTAACTAAACTTGAATATTCTAAAACTCTTCCTTGGGTCTTTTTTTTTTTCAATTAAGCTCTTTCTTAGTTTAGACAACATGAAGTTTCTAATTTTTATTTTATAACATAAAAGGTTACTTTTTTTTCCTATATAAAACACAGAGAGGAGGTTAAATATTTAAGTCTTATTAACTTTTTATTAATAGAAAATAAATATTAATCTTATAAAAATTAAATAAATTCCATATTTTTAATAATTAATAAACACTTATTTTGAAATAATATGAAATTTGCTAAATTTTCAATATTAAAGCATAACATCTTTTTTTAGGAAAGAAATGCATAGCATTTTTAATAATTAATTAACATTTTTAATAATTAATCATTATCCTCTAATCGCTAACCACCGATTGCTTACAGTTGATTGTTAATGTTAAATTAAAATTAATGAATTAATATAATGATTGAAAGAGAAATGACACATTATTTTTTTAAGATAAACTTTATGGTTTAGAGAGAGAATTGATATTTTTTAAATTATAATTTTTTAATGCAAAATACAATTTTATTAATAAATCATATAGTATATCTGTAAGGTATAAATAAAATTATGTAATTTTAAAGTATACAAAAAATATATAGCTAATAAAATTATTGAATCTCTCAACAAACTTTTCTGATACAAACAATGAATAATAATATACATCGGATAATTTAGTTTTTAACAAAATACTTATCTCATCTGTCATCTATAATCACATTTCATATGATAAGAATACATCTATTAGAAAATAATAGACAATTTTTATTAGAAAATGATAAATCTCCATTGAAAGAGAACATAAATTATTCAAATAAAAAATAATAAAACTCCGTAATAATACTTAATATGCATTCAATTTTAACGTAAAATATAAAATAATACAAAATAATGACAAACACTAAATTTTAAATTTATATTGATCTGAAAATTATTTTAAAGATAAATTAACCACACAATAAAAAAAATAAATAAAAACTGAAAAAAAAGATACAAAAAATCAAGACAAATAAAAAAAGATGAGGTTGTCGTCTGTCAATGAACTAACAACAACTTTACTCTCAAATTAAGAAAAAAAAACTAATAAAAATTCAGATAAAATAAAGCAGTTTAAAATTTTCTATTCGAAGGGGTTGATATTTTTTAAATTCTAATTAAAACTATAACTTGAGATAAAATTAATAAAATTAAAAGGTTTGCGTAATTATAAATATAAATAATTGATAAATTTATTAATATAAATTTAAAAGAGTGAACTTTAAAAAGCTAGCAGTTATAATTGGATAGATCATTTCTATATTAATCATTTACATGCTTTGTATTTATTGAATATGGGATTTTGTTTCGATATGTATTCTTATTAGCTTTCTCAAGTGGCAACTAAATCAAAATAATTTTTGATAAGTCCAGTTGATACTTGCAATTTTAAAAAGAGAAACAGCCTATAAAAATTCAGAGAAAATAAAAGCAGTTTAAAGTTTTCTATTTGAGCAGGGGTTGATATTTTTTAAATTCTAATTAAAACTATAACTTGAGATAAAATTAATAAAATTAAAAGGTTTGAGTGATTATAAATATAAACAATTGATAAATTTATTAATATAAATTTGAAAGAGTGAACTTTAAAAAGCTAGCAGTTATAATTGGATAGATCATTTCTATATTAATCATTTACATGCTTTGTATTTGTTGAATGTGGGATTTTGTTTCGAAATGTATTCTTATTAGCTTTCTCAAGTGGCAACTAAATCAAAATAATTTTTAATAAGTCCAGTTGGTACTTGCAAATTTATAATACGAATCAAGTCGATAGAATTTTAAAATTTGAGGGACACTTATATTAGGAGAAAGAATTGAAAGTTTGAGGGATAACTTATACTGAACGAAGAACAAATATTTGAATTATTAAGCGAAAGAAACCCATCACGAGATAATAAATTAAAATCCCACTCCAAATTTATGATATTTGAGAAGTTTTTAAAACCCAATTATATTTTGATATCATGATAAATTTTCTAATATAGATTTGGGAGAGCCGACCTTAGCTATTAAAGTTAAAGAGCTTATTTATATAATAATCATTCATATGATTTGTATTTATTCAATATGGCATTTTGTTCATATATATATTCTTATTAATAATAAATTTTATATTTATATTGATGGCAGGGCTACTTTAGGGGGGTCAGCTTAGCTTTTTGAGCTCGACCTCGGATGATGGTTATGCTCAATCTCCAACCTGCAAGACAAGAGAGAGACAGATCGGCTCAGCCAGTGGAGGCGCCGATGCCTAAGTAAGAGCTTAGTCTGTAAAGAGAGTAAGTGAAGAAAAGAGATGAGCCAGTGAGAGTTTACTTGTGGGGGTGACCCCCATTTATAATTGATGCAGGGAGACAATGTCTGGGGCCTTATGAGCGTAATTTGCAGATGTGTCGGATGATTATCGGCCAGATATATGAAGCTCAGTAGGACTGAGAATGTTCAAAACCAAGGTCTATATACTGCCTAGAGACTGGCCATGAGGATGACCGTATAAGAGGCTCAATAGAAGAGCTCGGTATAAGAGGCTCGATAGAAATTTAGGGTCTCAAGAAGCCTTAAAGAAGAAGAGTGAAAAGTTGAGCTCGGCCAAAGAAGATATAATAGCCAAAGATCAAGAGTTGCGCTCGGCGAGGAAAACTCTAAAATCCAAAGATGATGGGTTACGTCTGGCAGAGGACACCTTTAAAGCTGCGCAACGAGAGCTAACTGACGAGCAGGCGATTAGCAACAAATGCTATGCTCAGGGTGTCTATGCCTACCAGAAAGTAAGAGAATCCAAGCATGAACTTATCTTGGATGATGGAGATTGACATTGACAAGATAGTTGCCGAGCATGAGACCAATGATGATGAAGATGAAGAGTCGGATCAGGAAGAGGAAGTCCAGGATGTCGAGTCCCAAGATTAATGTGTCATTTATTTGTTTAATGGTAGGGTCTACTAAAGCTCAGTCTAGAAACAATGTAAGGTTGGCTACGTATGTAATAAACTTTTTCCTGATTAATAAAAAAATCTTGCTTTTGAACCCAAATTCAATACTTGTGTTTGTTTGTGTGATATACTACACTAATTACATATTAAGCTCAGTCGTTAACCGAGCATTCTATATATTGTGTGATATTAACATGTTTATGACATCTGTTCACTCTGCTCAAGCACGAGGTGCATCAGACAGTTCTATTAATAGTGCCTTGGGCACGGTTATATGGATGTTTGGGTTACACTAGGCATTCTGGAGCCCGTATACCGAGCGGTCTATTAGCACTTATAAAATAAAAATGAATTAAAAGTTGTAAAGCAATTACCTGCCCGAGCTATTATCCACAGTAGTCAGTTAGACGACCTACTTTGAAGTTCGGTTATTAGAAGAGCCTTTTTTTCTTTTATGGTTTGGGTGGGACCAGATTGAGCTTTCTCGTCCTATTCAAATTCTTGACTCTGGTGGAGCTACACGAGCTCTTCTGCTTTGAGAAGATTCTTAGCTTTTCTTTTCGATGTAAATCCTTCAGCTATGTTATTGGCTTAACTATGGCTCGATTGAGCTTGAGTGTCTAAGCTCGGCTCTTGGATGAGCCTAAGTGCCAATGCTGGGCATTTAAGAGTGCAAGTGCTTGAATGTTGATGCCATTGCTCGGAAGTAAGAGGTGTCAATGTGTGATCATGGGTATCAATGTCTCCCTTTAATGCTTGGACATTTATGTCTAGTAGTCTCTAGAGTTAGATTTCAGAGGGCTAATAAAGCTCCTAACTATGTACATTAATATATATCTTTCGTGTAATAATAAAAAAATAAAAAAAATGGGACTCGGGAACACATACAAAGAGTGATATTTCATAGACTCATGAATTTACAGAATTATGAAGATGATTACAAATTATGTACAATAAGGGCATTGATGCTCGGTTAGAACATAGAAGCTTGGCCTCTACAAGGAGCTACAACAAAATGCGCGTGTAGGCACGAAGTAAACTAAAATATTAAATAGTATAATAATGTAAATAAAATATGAAAAGGCATTAAACAGCTCAGCATTACATGTGAAAAGCTTCTTATATTGCTCGGTTTTAATTGAATGCATGGTTGTTGTTAGCTTATTCGCTCATGATGAGTTCAGTTCAATTAAGTTAGATGTGTGAAGGAAAATAATAATTAATTGCTCATGATGAGCTATGGTATGACGAAGTTAAGAGCTTGATGCTTGATCAGGGCACTTGTACAGAGTTAAAAGTTGTAAGATGCACGATTGAAGTGCTATAAACTTGTTGCGTGACTAGGACACTTATAATATGCACGGTTAAAGCGCGAATAACTTGGTACAGCTAGGGCGCTTTATGCATGATCAAAGTGCGAATAACTTGGCGCAGCTAGGGCGCTTTATGCATGGTCAAAGTGCTTCTTGCAAGAGCTGTGGAATGTATCTGAAGTGCATTGCTTTTGCTAGAGGATTGCTATTCCACTCTCACTGCACTAATGAGACGGGGCTACTTCAAAGGAGTCCGTTATCTTCCGAAGCTCAGGCTCGAATGATAGCTATGCTCAGTCTCCAACATGCAAGACAAGAGAAAGGTCGATCGAACTCTACCGGAGGAGGCTCCGATACCTAAGTAAGAGCTTGGTCTGTAAAAAGAGTAAGTGAAGAGAAGAGAGGAGCCAGAGAGAGTTTACCTATGGGGGTGACCCCCTATTTATAGTTGATGCAGGGAGACAGTGTCTGGAGCCCTATAAGCATAATTTGCGGATGTGTCAAATGATTGTCGACCAGACATATGAAACTCGGTAGGACTGAGAATGTCCAAAACCGAGGTATGCATACTACCGAGAGACTGGATATGAGGATGACCGTATAAGAGGCTCGGTAGAAGAGCTCGATAAATTTAGGATATCATATATATATATATATATATTGGTGATTGTCTAAATCAAATTCATGAGATCTATTAAAATTCTTATAGCTACTTACCTAACTAGAAAAATATCATCTTCAATGTGTTAGTATACCAAGTGTTGTCCCATCAAATTAGTTTAAATGAAGGGGAAAAAATAGCACAGTTAACTAATTACCATGAAAGTGAATAATTGACATGACTATGAGTGTTAAACAATAAACATTAGTTTGTTTTAAAGTTTTAAACGTAAACCATTTCATTTATGCTGTTAATGAATTGATTTTTCTTAATCAAGGCTATAAATTAAGGAAATCGAAAGTCATTGTCAATTCATCCAAATAATAAGTTCCAAGTGCATATGTTAAAATCCATTTGCCCAATTTACAACTCATTGTCTGTAAAATTATAGGATTGAATTTTTGGACCATTTCATGATTAGAATGATTTCATTTTCAAATAAAAATAACACATGATATTGATCACTAAGCTACCACTTGGTAGCTTAGAATGTTGAAATTTAATTTAAAAGTTCAACCAGTTTTTAAATAAAATGTTTACTCTTTTATTGGTTGGTGATGCTACCTATGAAGTACCGAGCTCCTGAAGCTCTCCAAAGGTGTAATCAAGTTCCTTATGTAGATGTTTCTGAATATGAAACCGAGATCTTCAAGAGAAGAGTCATAGTTTGGTATTGTCTTTTCTCAATTCTACTAAGCTTTAGACTCAGATAACAAGATTCCGATATATTCAGAAAATCCGTTAATATATACAATTATTGTCTCATACTTTTTTTACCTATAAATTAAGATAAATCACCATGTGTAAAGAGATCTTTTCACAATTAATAAGCTCGTCCTTTTTATTAAATATAATTACTAACTTAAGTATCGGAGTCTCCCAATTAGAGTCTGATCATCCATCTTTTATTCTATAAGTAAGAGTTCAGAAGCAAGCACATTCTAACCCGAATTTAGAAGTGGAACATAAAGATCAGCTCAAGAAATTTTAAAAGTCCACATTGTCATAAGTTGGATGCAACTTCTCAAGTTTCTGGCTGCTGAATGGTACATCTAAATATGTCCTACGATCATTATGGCCTCATATTATAAGGATTGGTGCAAGTGGGAGTATATTATATTATTATAATAAATTTTTTTTTAAAAAAAAGAAATTCATTGAATTATTTCACTAGGTTTAATAGATAAATTTATCTGAAATTTTATAAATTTGTATAATTATGTCACTTTTAATCGATTATATTCTAATTTGAAAATTTAGTTGTAATTTTTTATTTTAAATAACAATTAAGATTTTTTTTAATTCAAAGGTCAAATTGATCCTTAAATATATGATAAGGTATTGTCAATTTAATTCATAAATTTTGATGGAAATTGATTGAACTCTTTAATTATATAAATTTAATTAATTGAATCATTAATTTGATTAAGAGTAGTTTATCAAATTTATAAAGTTATAAAATGCAACAATTTTTTTAAAAAAATTTTAAGATTAAATTAATAATATTGCGTAATAAGTTACAAGATCAATTTTCACTTTCAGCATTCAAAGTACTATATTATTATTATTATTATTATTATTATTATTATTATTATTATTATTATTATTATTATTACGCAAAATATTCCTAAAATATCCCATAAAGGAATTAGATTATAAAGTTTTGGCCAATCCCTACACCAATAAGACACATATGTATGGGAAATGAAATCTCAATACATCATCATATGATAAAGGAAAATAATTTGGCAATCCACAAGTAGCTTTGTTTAAAATTTGACCAAATTACAAAGTTGAATACTTCATAAAAATTGGGCTTTAAAATAAAAATAAAAATAAGAAGTCTTTATAAAAATACTATAAAAAATAAATAAATTTTAAATTTATTATATTTTTAAAAATATTTATAAATTTACTAAAATTTATGATTTTTTTAATAAAAATACTAAATTTAGATAGTTTATTATGAGATTTATTTTGAGTTTATTACGAGGTTATAAATTTATATAATTTATTATGAATTTATTATAAAATAACTAAAATTCTAATTATAAAAAAAAACTTGTAAAAAGTGATATATGATGTAATTTTTTCTAAAAATAAATTATATCAACAGAACTACCCTAATAGAGAATTTTTAAGTTCATATTCTAATAAATTCTTAACCCATTAAAAGATATATCCTCAAATATAATAAAATTACTGCACCTAATTTATACATATTAAAAAAATTATTAAATTTTTTAAATATTATATAAAATTATTTTAAATGAACTAATTTTTTTATTAAATTATTATATTCTCATATTATTAATTAACTTATTAGCAACATAGATATAATTAAAATTTTTAATTAATTTTTTAATTATATAAAACAATAATTTTAACAAAAAGTTTTTTAAAAAAAAAGAGTAATAATTTAATAGGACGAAAATAGAAATTCATATGCTAAGTCCGCTCTTTTTGTAGACAAATTTTCCGCACCTTATCTCCTTTTTAGTTGTTCCAAGTTCCAACTAAGCAAAATCATCACCAATAATTCACTAATATTGTGCCCACGTTGTGTTTGATTTGTTAGAACAAAATATCTAAAATTAAATAACATTCATATTATTATTTATATACATAATAAAAACAGAACATTTTTATATCTTTGAAGAATAGAAGCATTAAATCAAATAACATTAACATTATTTTGAAAAAAAAAAGGTTGGAGGAAAAGGAGAGGGACACCATGGCATGGGAAGTGTTCAAAATTTATTGGCAATAATAAGCTTTAGAGTAGACAGTGTAAATGGAATGGATGCCGAGTCTCAACCAGCAAAGAAAATTATAGGTTGATAAGCAGATTTGTGAGTTGATGAGCCGAATTTTTTAAAATTTTAATATTTTTCAAACGAAGACATGGCTTGAGGCCATCACTTAGAGATACTAGAGTCATCTTGGTGCTGGAAGAAAGATTTTTGAGTTTCCATGGGAGCAAAATTTAACAAAGATAATAAGCTTTAACAAACTTGTATGCAGCCAGAAGGTGTGCAAAAGACTTGAAGAGAAATTATAGAAGAGAATATGTACACTCGATTTGACTGACAGAAACTTGCAAGAAAGAAAGAAAAAATAGACAAAAAAAATTATATGCAAAAACATACTAAAAAGACTAAATATATATATGTTTCTTGAAAATCAATGGAATCCCCTTGAACCTCTGGATTGATAAAGTTCCAACCTGCTTTTAGTTTCTGGCAACACTGACTCAAATATGTCATCTTGAGTAACAAAAGATTGCTTTGATGCCCATTCTAGCACTGTAAGAACTTCAGCCCGCGCAAGCTCTTCACTGTCTGGGACGTGCAGAGCTATGTAACATAAGAGAAGTAATGCAGAAAGTTGAACAATTTGCTCACCAAAATACACAAGTTGAATTAGGTGTTTTGCTCCACCAGCTTCTATAATTGCCTTGGAATGATCAAGGTGAAGGTAGTTTTCTAAACAGGCAAACTTTGCAAGAGCAATTGCAGCCTCCCTTGAAACTTCAGCTTCTCTTTCGTCTAGAAGTTTTACCAATGGGGCAATCATTCTTGTCTCTGTAGCTCTAAATGTTCTTGCTAGATTCCCAATAGCTTTGATACATGGTATAAGGAGATCAGAATCAGCCTTTTCAATGATTTTCAGCAATTGATCAATAACAGCTTTACAGGCAGGGGAATTAGGCTTGAATGCTGATCTTCTTAATTCAGCATCTTTCTCTGCTACTGCTGTGATCTCCATCAGAGCCATAGCAGAATTGAATTGAACTTCTTCAGTTCCCTTCTCTAACAAAACTGCAAAGCACAAGAGTGCTCTTGACTCTGTTATGCTGCGACAAATTGGGGAATTTCCTTTTGCAAGATGCCAAAGTGCTCTAGCTGCCATTGCTTTCATATTAGCTTTAGTGGCAGGGTCTTCAAGTTCCCTGGCCTTGATGTTAACCCCAGAAAGCAAATTATTTTGCTGATTGTAGGGATGATGATTTAGCTTCATGCTATTGTTACCGCCATTTCCATTGATCTTGGCAACACTAGCTTCGCTCGCCCCATTCATAGTATAACCTGGTCGTTGTTGTGGCGGCTTAGAGGCTGCATTCAATGCCATAGTATTGGTGACCACATTGTGCAATTGATTTGGAGTCTGATTCCCCATCGGATGGGGAATTTTACTGCGATCATCATCAAAAGATGGTGCCTTGATCACATTATTTGCAGCAGTTGAAGTATTACTAGCCATCACAACAGCATGGATCGAATTTGCCTTGCTAGCAATTGCATACTTGCTATGTTCTTGAACTGTCTCAAATGCAAGATGACCCACTAGCAACCGGATTATATTATGCTGGGCAAAAAGATCTTGGCATGTAGGATAATTAGCGGCCAGCTCTGACACAGCCCAGGCAACTACTGCTTGAACTTTCATCGGACCTTCTTTGAGGATTTTCGCAAACACTGTACAAACACCTGCGATAATCATGTGTAGGACACTTTCTGGGTCACGACCCAGTAAACCAATGGCTCTTGCAGCGTTCTCCTGCCCTTCCATTTTACCTTCTTTCACCAATTTTAGCAGAGGCTGAACCCCTCCTTCTTCAATAATCAGCTTTCCGTACCGATCGTTGTCTCTAGCCAGAGAAACCAGAGAAGCCGCCGCATCAGATCTATCATCCAGTGACCCAGTATAGAGAATCGCAATCTGTTCCCAAATTAGACAAAGAATTGGCTCGTTGGTAGCAATCGGAGGCAATCCCAAATACTCATTGTCACGATCATCGGCCGAAGCCGATACACGTAAAAGCCACGACACATCACCGATCGAATTCTCCAAATGAGATGACATTTTACGAAACGCGGCGGCCGGAATTATAGTGAAAACACGTTTCATTAGACCATTGGCACGACATTTTTGCACGAGAGTCAAAGCCTTATCAAGAACTTGCTCTGTATCATCAATGATCCGGCGAGTAGGTCGCTCATACAAGTCAGAGCTAGCTCTAGCAGCTTGCCGGAGCAAAGCCGCAAGCTTTTCTGTCTTGGATTTGAGTTCAGCACACTCTTGTTTGAAAGCACTAGCCTCATCTGCAGCTGTGATTACTTGGTCTGCTAATTGAATAGGCTTAGTCAAGATTTGTTTCACCAAGTCCGCCATGGATTGACCACACGGCGGACCAAAAGAAAACCCACAAAACTCAAACAAAAGAACTCAGAATCAAAACCCAGATCACAAATCTTGAAAAAAAAAGATGGGTTTTGAAAGATCAGACCATAAACAAGAATCAAATCAAGTCAAGAACAAATAAATAAAGAAAAAGAAATCAAGTTGATGGCTTGATTGATGGAAATGATAGAGCTAAAGAAAGAAAGAAAAAGAAAGTGGGTATGAGATGAGCTGGAAATAGATTGAATTGTCTCAGAGAGAAAGATGATAATTGAGCATGGAAGTTTGGGTTGGTTGATTTTAAGAGTCTGCAAATTTCTCTTTAGTAATGGTGGACGGGTTTTACAAGGTCCAAACGCTTTTTTTCTTTATTTTTAATTGTCTGTCGAAACCTAATCTCGTGCGAGTGCTTTCTACGCCCCCTTTTTTTCACTTTTTAAATTGCTTTCCTTTCTATTTCTTTTATAGTAACCTTCAGCTGGATTCACACCTACTAAAAAAATAAATTATTTAATATTTTAAATATTTAATATTTTATTAAATTAAAATATCTTTTATTAATACATCAACAATAAAATTATAATTGTCCAAAAAATTACTCTAACTATTTTAAAATAATTGAGATGCTTCTTATTTAATATATATTAAAAAAATTAAAATTTTCAGTTAATAAATAAAATTTATCCTATAATATATCTCTATCTATAATAAATAATTATTAATTATTATAAAAATTAAAAATTAAAATAACTATTGATTGTTTAATTGAATAAAAATAATTATAATTTAAAATATATAAATAGTTAAATGTAATATTATTAATTATAAAATATTTAAATAGAAGGTATAATAAATAATTTATAATATAATTATAATTTAAATAAAGTAATAGAATTATATTTTAGAATAAGAATGTCATAAAAAAGTATATTTATTATTTTGATTATATTATTAATTTAATTTATTTATTTATTAAAAATAAGTGGATAATTGAGAAAAAATTATTTAATTTTTTTTAATTATATAAAATGATAATTTTAATTTTTTTATAAAAATAAAAATTTTATTAATACATTGAAAATACCATTCTACTCCACACTAAAATAAAAATAAAATTTTATTTTTTGAACAGAAATTTTGCAAATTTTTTTTGGCCTTTTCACTCTAATAATCAACTTTCTCACGCTAGCAAATGAGGACGCCTTAGAGTCGGTTTACTTTAATGTGGTGACTGGTGAGGCCTGCACGATTATTATTAATTAAATTTAAATATTATAAATATATTTATATATATACAAGCAAATAAGTTGATCGTGCATCGCTGCTAAATGCTATTCATAATATTTTATATTATTTTAAATAAAAAAATTATGTATTAATATAAATAATACATAAAAAATAGTAAAACATAAATAAATATAGATAACATAAAAAATTTTCATATTCAAATATCAAAAATTAATTTGAGAATTCATTCATTAAAATAAATTACCAAAATATGAAATTTTAATTTTATTACTTTATTTAGAAAGAAAAATTTTAAAAAAATAAGTAAAAATGTATTACTCGTTAAATTTTATTTTGGAAGAAAAAATTATGAATTTACTTTAAAATAATATGGATAAAGAGAAATAGAATAATAAATAAATATATTAAGATTTAAACTAAATTAATATAAAGAAATATCTTCAAATAGAATAAGAAAATTTTATTTATCGATGTTTGAATGCATTCTCTATTTTCTAATTTTTAATCTCTCAATTATCAAATGAATAAAAAATCTATTCAAAATAAAATAGAATAATATAAATCTAAATATAATTAATAACATTGTTAATTTTAAATTATTTCAAAGATAACTAAATTTTATATTATTAATTTAAAAAATTAAAATAAAATAATAATTTGAAAAAATATTTTCTAAAAATTATGACTCACTCTAGTTGTAACAATGATTTATGAAGTATTTTATAATTATAATAATAATAATAATAATAATAAACCAGTTGGGGATAGCTCAACTGGCCACCTGATGTTACTCTCCAAAGAGAAATCAAGTTTGAACCTCACAAAATAAATTTTGAGGTTCGAGCTTTTAAAAAATAATAATAATAATAATAACCAGTTGGGATTAGCTCAACTGGCCACCTGATGTTACTCTCACTTGAGAGGTCAGGGGTTCAAATCTTAAAAACTGTATTTCAAATGTTCGAGCTTTTTGAAAAAAAAAAAAAAAATAATAATAATAAGACGCAGCAAGGCAAAATGGAAAATAACAAAAAAAAAGGGCATGGTTTAAAGAAAAAATCATTGAGATAAGGAACAATATCCTCATAACAGTTTTAATATATAATATAATATACGTATGTCATTTTGATATGCAATCTAATTCAAGCCAAATTGAAGTTGTTAAAATCAATTTATAATCTAATATGAATACTTGGATTTGCCTAAATTAATGGGTCAGATTTATAGTTCTAAATATTACAATTAATCTGAATCTTGATCCATTTAAAAAAAATGACCTGACTCTATATAAATGTTTAGGTGGAGTCAAGTTAATGAGCCATATGCATAAGAGTTGCTACGGTTCAAGATTTGTTGGTTCTAATTCCTAAAGCGAATTGCCTATAAAATGGTTCAAGAACAGTTCTAAAATTATCGATTCTGATTTAACCACTAAGTTCAAGGGCGGTGTGAGGACAAATCGATGGAACTATTCCAAGCCGTTTGAGAAGGCTTAGGATGATTTAAAGGCGATTTTAGATAATTTAAGATTCATAAGGTAACTTGGTTTGTTGACTCAGTTGATTCGCCCAGCTAGAGTTAATCTGGGCCACCTAGGCTTATGGTTGGGTTACATGCCAAGCAGCTTCACCTAATTTATTTTTCGACCAAGATGCAAGTTAGGGTTAAACCCAATCCAGCCTAGCCTCAATACATACCTAATTATAAGAAAAAAATTTTAAAAAATATTATTTGGTTTTATTATTTTTATTTAGAGTTTTTGTAAATTTGTTTACAAAGAGCACTAATGATGATGTTAAATATAATATAAATTTTACATGAATTAAATATAAAATATTGAATAGACTTATATATAATTAGACTTTACAACTTCAATAGCTAGCTTTTGAAGTCCACTTCTTCAAAAATGTTTAAGCTATTAATATTTTCATACATGGATAATATGGAATTAATGGGCTTTTTTTAATTTTTTAATTAATAAATTATATTCATGTGGATTATCCACATGGGTAATTAAGAAAATTTTATTAAAAAAAAAAGAAATATAACATATTGATATTAAATTTAATAAATTGAAAAGCAGAATCGACCAAGTTTGGTTTCTTCCATGCATGCATTGTAAATCCATTAGGCTTGTATCCATTATTAAATCAGCTTTCTTTTGATCTTCCCCTCTTAATCACAATTATTTTTGTTGAGCCTGTGATATTTCATATTCACGATTCCAGACTAAATTACTCTTTTGCCGGTCGGACTGCGCGGGCTCACTTCGAAGTATCCATTCTCCGATCATCCAATGCCCTATCTTAGTTGTGGTCTAATATCTTCACCTTCATCAATGGTGCTTCACCAGATTGATTGCATTCTCTCCTTACTTTCTCTCTAGTCCAGATCAATTCACCTGAGCTTTTAATAGGCCTGGTTGCAGTGGCGAAGCCACTCTTTAATGAATTGGGGAAACTGCCCTCTGCATTTTTGGAGAAAAAAATTATATATATATATATATATATATTTTATTAAAGTTTTTAAAATCTTTATTTATCTTCTTCAAAATCTTTACTTGTCTCCTTCAAACTGATTAAAAATTAATGTAAGATTAAAAATTTTATTTTTTAATATATTTTTATTTTTTTATTTTAATTTTAGTATTTATACTTTTAACAATTTATCATATAAAAAGCAACTATAATTTTTTCTTCTTTATCTATGAAAGAAATTTTTATATATTAATCTAAAAAATTTATAAAAAGATTATCATTTATATTATTTTTAATATATATAATATTTTTTTATTTTTGCTCCCCTTCTATCAAACCTCTCAGTTCACCCCTGTTTGGTTGTGGTAGATGGAGCCTTAGCTGTTGCAAGTTTGGGGTACACAGAGGTAGAAAAAAGAGGTGGCAATAATGAGATCAGTAGCCATTATATAAAGTGATGAATCAATATATATAAAAATGGTGGCAACCTAACTTTTAGTTTCAATCCATAATTATTATTAATTAAAGATCAATATAAAATGCAAAAATTCAATGCGTTTGATTTTTATGTATTCATCTAGTGAATTGATTCATACAATGATGGTTGTTCATTTGTAAGTGACAAATCAAAGAATATGGTGGCACCCCATATTGATTCATGCAAGTAAATCTTATAAAATCAGTAAAACTCCATCTAAATTCAACTAAATTTCAATTGAGAATTGACATGAGATCGCTTTTAAATCTAAAAAACGAAGAGGATACGTAGAGCATCTAACTTGATCATTGTTTCAATCAACCTGATTGATTATATTGGTTTAAATTGAATAAATTAATTAGTTTTAATTTAAAATTTTGATAAATTGATATTATTTATTTGACTTCAACTTGCATATTTTATCAGATAAAATTAACTGAACCCATAAAAACTGTTCTATTCTGATCAATAGTGATCAATTATATAAACATTTCTCCTTCTGAGTGATCAATTTTAAAAAGTGAATCATTCAACTCTATGGTGATTGGTTTAACTGACTAACATGATCGATGCACATTTCTATAATTACATAAATGATAGTCAACCTAAAATATTTTATCTTCTTGCCATATGAATTCAAATATTATAAAATTAAAAACAAGCTCATAAAATCTTTTAAGTTTTATATATTTTATTTGTATAATAATTTAAATAATTATAGGAAAATATTAATTTTATATTTAAATTTGACCTATCCATTAAAATGATTGAATCATCTTTAAAATAATTTATTCTTTTTGAACTCTATTGACTGGTTTCTTGTTGATATAGTGGGATTCAATAACAGAGTTTGTTATATGCTATTTATTATTTACACTCAACTTGGATTAATTTAGGGATTTGAGTGTAAACAGTCACATTATCTAACTTTTCTTTTTTTAAAAAAATCTAATTATTCAAACTCTAAAAGTTCAAACTCATCAAGAATTAATTACAATAAAATAATAATAATGACAAATTTATCAAATCACAAAATTAATTTGATGTTATAAGTAGGTAGGACCAGTTCATGGTGGTTGTTTGAAATTTAATAAAAAAAAGTTCTATGGAAATAGTAGAGTTTCAGCAGCTTTTTTGGATATTGTTAAATGCTGATTAAAAAACTCTATTTTTGTGATATACTATATTTTTCTATAATTGTTTTATTTATAATTTAAAAAAATAAATAATTGTATTATTTATAATGTTTGAAATAACCATTAATTATAATTATTTCAAATATATATAAGAAATTAATTATAAGCTCTTATTTTTCAATATGAAAATCAATAAACCGTATTTGCACTAATTATTTGAACTGTACAATAATATTAATAAAGGGTCTCCATATATATATATATATATATATATATATATATTGATTATCATTTTCTTCAGCTTTATTTTTCTTTTACAAATACTTGTTTGTTGTATTTTACGTATCATTTTTTATTTCTAGCATCAATCAAATAATCCTATAACAATTCCGTATGTTAAAAATCTTGAGAAGACATAAAATAAATTTTTAAAAACTTAAGTAATGGGAGAGGGGAAATTAATAGTACTGAGATATTTGAATCCTGAAGTCCATCCTTAAAAATAGTTTCATTTTAAATTAATTTAAACTTAATTAAATTACTTATATTTAATCAATAAAGTGTAATAAAAATAGACTTAATTAATTAACTTACTTGATATTTAGCCAAGTTCATGATAAGAATGTGATAATAATGCAATTCAAACTATTTTTTTAAACTTGTTAAGGTTAATAAATTGGTTTATTGTAATTATTATTTATTTGATAATAATAAATTGGATTATTTTGAGGCAACCTTATTAGGAATGATTTTGTTCGAGAAATAATGTTGAAATTTGGCCTTATTATTGGTTGAAAAGGGAAATTAATTAAAATCTTTATGGAAAATGAGCTTGCAAATTCGAGGCCCCATGGCTTGCTACTTCCACCCACAAATTAATATATTATTAGGACTAATAATAACATATATAAATATATTATATAACTGTATAATATCCCGCAAATTTTTAGTATATTCTTGTCATATTAAATTAGTGTAGTTATTTTGAAGTGAAATATTGAAAGTATGCAAGGAGAAAATACATGTCAACATCTCAACTAGATTGGCACCTAACGAGGCATACCTGAGGGGGGGTTTTTAGCTCGAGTTCGGGTGCTGCTTCTATCTATTTTCCTACCTTCAAGATAAGAGAAAGAGAGGGATCAGACTTTTCGAGAGACTCTAATACTTAAGTCAGAGAGTTTGATTAGTCTGAATGTAAAAAGAGTAAAAGAGAAAGAAAAACCCTCCACTTATGAAAATTTATCCTTATATATATATCAGCAGTGATTACGAATGTGATAATATCGTACAATGGTTGTATCAGTGATTATTTATCTAAACATGAAGAGCTCGGTTGACTGAAATGCTCAAAACTGAGGTTCAACTCTCTTTGTAGAGTTTGGTCTTGGCATTGGGAAGATAATAACTTGGTCTAGAAGCTCGGTAGATGGAGGGGGGCAATATCAACACCTTCTCAGCAAACATATATGGATCCAAAAAATGGGATAGGCCAAGTAGTAATAGCATATTATAACACTAGCTATAATTATTCTTATCACTTATAAAATCATTATATATAAGAGAATTATAAAATCCCATCTTTTTTTTTTTATTATAAAATCCCATCTTTGCAAACAAATTAATATATTTATTTAGTGTAGGGAATTCTTATATAATTGAGCCTAAAAAAATGTAAGACTTCGTACATATAAACGCTTGTCCACAGGTGTTTTGGTTACACAATTTCTCTCTTGCACTTCTTGGGACCAAATTAAATGTATTTTATGATTCTTTTCTTAAATTTCTGCTCTCTTTTTTTATTTGGTTGAATAACTATATTATACAGTATATGTTTTGCTTTTTTTGGCCAATAATTTCGAGTTGATATATACACACATAGAGACACATAGATATCACGTGCACTTAAACCTTTCACCAAATGCACAAAAAAGCAATATCAAAGAAAAAGAGGAAAAAAATATAGGTCAATATCAAAGAAGAAAAGAAGAGAGAGAGAGAGAGAGAGAGAGAGAATCAAAGAAAAAGAAACCGAGAAAAAGTACAGAGACAATCTAAACATTAAACATGCTTTTCACATTTTGAATTAGTTTTCTTTTCATTATGAAGCATTATAGATTCATGTTTGTATATGTAAAGGCAACAAAAGAAAAATAAAAGAATGATTCAAAGAGAAGGTGAAAGCCCATTTATTTGATTAATTATTATATATATATGAATGTTTTTTATTTATGTTTCTTTCACTTAGTTCATCTCTGTCTGATATGAAATTATTCTCACATTTGAAATTTTAACACATCTTCGCTTTTCACACACTACTTATTGCTTCCTTTTTCTTTCTTTTCTTATATAATTTCTTTCCCTTCTTTAAAAGAAACAAACAAAATCTCATCAAATTAAGAAGAAACTGCTACAAAGGAGAGATTAACAATTAGACAAACTCGTGGTGGCAATACAAGGGACATTTTGTTCAATTACTGTAATTTTCACTGCTTATAATTATTAGGTGTAGTATTTTGAGAAAAAAAAAAAGAAAGGGTATACAGAAACACACTAATGTGACTCACTCTCCAATATCTCTCTAAAATATATTGGCTAAATACACAAGTAACCCATTGAATTTATATCGATTAGTCACTTTACCCCTTAAACTTTCAATTTAACCATATAGCATTATAAATTTGTATTTTTATAACTTATAAAAATAAACTTGTTGAATTACACCGAGTCATATTGAGTTATTGAGATATCTATTCGGTTAAAAAATACAAATATAAGAGATAAAATGATTAGTATTCATTAATATAAGTGTCTGTCAGTAAAATAGATAAATATAAGGAGTAAAGTGGTTAAAATAAAAGTTTAAGGAACAAAGTGACTAAACGTCATAAGTTCAGGGAACAAAATATATATTTGGCCAAATATATTTATATGTATACATACATAAATAACAAGTAACAAGTCTTTGTACTATAATAAGGTACCAAATAAAATATTATGTTTTAATCAGACACCTCGAATTTAAATTTTAAATATATAATTATATTAAAACTCAGTATAGGAAATTATAATATCTTTATAATCTTATTCCACTTAGCTCCAAAAGGATAACTTACACAAATATATATATATATATATATATTTATTATGCTTTAACCAATATTACTCAATAGAAAAACCATTTAACTAATATATATGACTCTTATTTTTTTAAAATGATAGGAATACCTTTTCTTTTTCAATTTAGATTCTTGTCATATTCAATATTTTTTTTTGTTTGTAAAAAAATATATTGTGGAATGGAAACTACGAAAAAAAAAAATTCCAACTCTGAACAAATTCAAACTACAGAATATCCAACAAATATTCAGTATATTCTTATCATCATATTTATTTAGTGTATGCAGTACTTATATAATTAAGCGTAGAAACAAGTAAGAATTAGGACATATAAACACCAATAATTTTGGCCACAGGTATTTTGACTACACAATTTCTCTCTTGCACTTCTTGGGATCAAATTAAGTGAAATTTTATGATTCTTTCCTTAAAATTATTCCTTTTTGGAATGACTATATTATGAGAAATTATATGGTAGAATTGTAATTTCAACTAAATATTCTAGTTAGAATGGCAAATTAATTGAATAATTATATGTGGTGATATTTTTTAAAAAATATATTCTATAATTTTTTTAAGATAAATCTTTAATTTCTTCATTTACTAAATATAAAAACAAATATCATTATTCAACCGGTTTGTCATTATGGTTAGAATCAATATTGTATTATATATAATCCAAGATTGGTAGCTCATTTAGTTAAGCATAGCTAAGTAAGTAGGTGAAGGTGCGAATTTGAATACCACTGAATAATTCATTGAGGAGGGGCAAAAAGCATTAACCTACGATCTATACTCCGAACAAAATTAGTCCTATACTTAGACCGTTAAACGAATAAAAGTAGGAATACCTGTGGTTCAAAAAAAATACTGTATTATATAATTTTTTCTATATTATATAGAGAATTTTTTTTTTGCTTTTTTTGGCGAATAATTTTGATCGATATATATACACACATATAAATCTTAAGCCATTCACGTGCACTTAACAAAAAGGCAATATCAAAGAAAGAATCAAAGAAAAAGGAAGCAAGAAAAAGTACAGAAACAATCTAAACATGTTTTTGGCGTGATTTCTAGTTTAATTTCTTTTCATTATGAAGCACTATTATTTCATGTTTGTAAAGGCAATAAAAGAAAATAAAAGAACGATTCAAAGAGAAGATGAAAAACCATTTTTATTAGATTAATTATTAGATACATTCACACATATATATACCAAAATAAAACTTAAAAAAACATCTTTCTTTTTCTTTGTTTCTTCTTTGTTTCTTCGTTTTCTTTCTTTTCTTATAATTTCCTTCACTTCTTTCCAGGAAACAAACAAAACCTCACCAAATAAAGAAGCAACAACTAAAAAGGAGAGTTTAACAATTGGACAAACTTGTTGTGGCAATACAAGGCAGACAATTTGTTCATTTACTGTAACTTTCACTGCTTATAATTATTAGTATAGTATTTCAGGAAAAAAAAAAGGTATACAGAAGCATGAATGTGACTCACTCTCCAATCTCTCTCTAATATATACATATATATATATATACATAGATAAGTAATAAGTAACCATGTGTTGTACTGTATCAAGGTACTAGTTTGGATTTGCTTTTGAAGAGGGTACGAGTTTCCTCGAAGCACCCTAGAAGTGGTTCAATTGCCAGTGATGATTGTATGTAGAAATTGTAAGTCTCAATGTGTTGTAGAGTATAGGACGAATCTTGATTAGATCATCTTGTTCAGGGAACAGAAATTTGTGAACGTGGGGCTCTTGAAAAGCAACCATCTTCTTCACTACAAATAATAATATTACATGTCTCTGTCTTTTCTTGTTCATTCAGCAACATGTATGCTATCTATTCTATATAGATTCTTGAATTTTCTCTGCTATATTTTTTTTTATGTAACCATTCATATACAAACATGTTTGCAACCATGGTCCCATCTGGGTTGCCAGACCATCGGTTACTTGACAAGTATATAAGAGTGTTTGCCCTTCTTCCTTGTTGACACCATATCCTAATCTAAAAATCTCGAAACAATAAATTTATAGACTCATTCAGCTCATATATTCCTCACTTATTTCATCTCCACTTAATCCATGCCGATTAATCTCTCATGTTAAAATATTAAGTGTGAAAAGTTATTCCGGATAGGTTAAAGATGACATTAACGAGAGATATAATAATAGAAACGATGACATGTAAACTCATTGTCTTAAGATTTTGAATTAGAGTACAGTGTCAAGAATGTATCCATCAAGTAGATCTCCAAAATAATTAAGCTATGCAGCGACAACACTTGTATCAGAATCGATCATTCAATGGAAAGGAGTATAGATATTTCAACATATTTTTGAATTAGTTTGTGTAAAAACTTAGACAACCCAGTATTCGACTTGCTTTCTTGTTCAAGAAAGCAACTACCTTTGAATTTTTTTAATTATTTTTATTCTAAAATTAGATGTCTTTGTCCTATATAATGGGTTAATTTGCCATGCATGCAGGTTAATTAATTCATTAGTTAATTATAAGTTATGTTGTGTTGTGTTTCTTGGGGAAATGTTGACAGGCAAATAATGATTGACAGAAAGCTGCATGCTGGTTCCAGGAAGCTACGGACGTCTATAACTACTCGATGGAGACGTTGTAAATACATTATTATGTACAATACTAAGGCAGAAAATATTAATTGAGAATTGGATACACATATATATACATATAGAAAATAAAGCCAAAACTTTGGACATGTGATCAACATTCATTACTATATGTATATAATATAATTAACAATGCCAGTAGTAGTGGTTTATTATAAAGTTTAAGGACCGCAAATTAATAAATTTATTAACTAATTATTAAGGCACGTATAAAACTGTTTGTTAGGAAAAGGGGATGTTTGGTTGAGGTTCTAAGATGAATAAAAATGGCTGACAGATTAATTAATTAGATGGTCCATTTATATATATATATATATATATATATATATGTCTCACGCACTCTATTCACATATCGCAAGATATATATAAAATAATAAGTGGGTATTTTAATCAACCATATACCTTCCTAGAGAAAATAATAAGTGTAGTTAAACTATTAAAAGGGAATTTGTAGCTTATTTTAAAAATGCTATTTCAATAGAAAAAATTATTATTAATAATATTATTTTTTTATTATTAATAAGCTTACCCTAATTAATTTAGGATTGAAACTTAGTTGGGTTGAGTTGAATAGAACAATATTTTTTTCAAATTATTTTTTAATATAATTATAATAGCAATAAATAAATATTAAAATATTATAGATAGTGTTTGTAATCAAATTCTTGTATAAAAATATATATAATAAAAAATTATTTTTAATTTTAATTTTAACCACTAGTTTTATTATTTTTGTGATTTTTATTGCACATTAAAAAATAATCAAAATGCATAATAATATATTAAAAATAAATTATACTTTTAATTGATAGCTAAAAAATAGTTATGATTAATTATTATTTTAATATATATAATATTATTTTATTCTAAACATGACTAAATACGAAGTTTCCAATTATTTTTCTTTTGAACATAAATATAATAATTTTATGATATTTATTATTTTAATGGATTATAATCAACTACAATATTTATAAAAATTTGAAAAATTTTATTAAAAAGACTAATATGGTCCAAATCTTATTTAAATTCAAATCAATTATATCTGTTAAGAAATAAATTCAAATTAAAGTCTTCAAAATTAATTAGCTATTTAAGATTTTTGTTTCATTTTTTTAAGTAAACATATATTAATATATGAGAAAAATTCCACATCAATTAACTATAATTATATAAACTAATTAATATAAAAAATGAATTATCCTATTTTAATAGTTAATTTTTGAGATTGACATTCTTGGATTTATATTAAAAAATCTAACTTTTTCGTTGTGAGGCAAAAACTATTAACCGACTTCTACCACTTAAATCTAACTGCCTCTAGATGTTGCAGAGATATAAATTAAATATATATATATATATTAATAACAAATAATGATCAAAATTAAGAAACTTCTCAAGGAAATATCCCAACAACAAATTCTTGCAAAGTTCCAATCTTTATTGACAAAATGTCCAAATTAAATCTTCCTAAATAAAAGAGATTATGCGTTTTTAGAGTTATTTATTTATTTTATTTTTGTCCATATTAAGAGATTTTGTAGTAGAGCTAATAACTAAATTCTCCAGGACAAATTAATAAATTTGGACCGCAATGAAATGAATTGTGAAACAAATAGAAAGTACTATTTTATACCAAATATATAATGTATATACCTCTAAAAGTAGAATTTAGTTTACTAGATATATTATATATATATATATATACCTCTAAAAATTGGTATTGTTAAAATTAAAAAAATTAATATTTTTTTTTTAAAAAGTGAGTTTATTTTTTAAAACTATTTTAATTTTAGGAGTATTTTTGAAGAAATCTCAAAGAAATCAGATAGTGAATTTTACGAAACTCATTTTATATCATATATATATACACACACACACACACACACGCACACAAATTGATTTTTGAGTTTTATGATATCTCTATTTCACCAAATTAAGATGAGCTGGTTTCGAATTATAAATTCATTCATATAGATTGGTTCATTTTTAAGTCTAAATTTGAGCTTTTTTTTTAACATTATGTTTTGTTATATTGTCTTTCTTTATGTTATTGTTATGGGTTTGTAACACACACACACAAGCATGTGTGTATATATATAAACTTTTACTTTGATCTTTTTAAGGCAAGCATTAATTTACAAATCAATTTCATCCAAACTTTAGAAGTTTTTTCTTTATAAACTGCCTCACTATTTTAAGGCTACGTTTAGAAAATTTACTTGAAAAAATTCAATTCAATTCATTTCTATCAATTCAAGAATATATCGTTATAAGCAAATATATATATATATGTGTGTGTGTGTGTGTGTGTGTGTGTGTATTTACTATATATTAAATTAAATTAAATTAAATTTATTGAGGAGATAAGTTATCAAGATGAAAAATGACAAAGTTTACTGACATTATGGGTACAACAGTTCATAAAAAAAAAAAACCATTTTAAGTGATGTAACGTAGTATGTACACTCTTCCTGGAAACCTCCCATTCAATTATTAGAATTTGAAAGTGGCATTTAACAAAGCTAAATGACAATTTATAACAATGTACATTTGCTCATCAAATTTTGCTTGCTAATTCCAACCGTAATTTTACTTTGAAAGTGCCACAGTTATACATGCTAATTGACAAACTGGTCATTTACCTTTAATAAATTATACTCCCTCCATATTATTTACATAGAAAAAATAAAATGGACATAAAAATTAAAAAAATTTTACTTTTTCCATCTCTATTTACTTAAATACTCCTAAAAAAAATATCTCTCAAATTAAACTTTTAAGGTAAGGGTATAAATGGTATTTTGTCTCATTCCACTTCCCAAAATTTACCTAAAATAGCATATTTTTTATATAAAAAATACAAAAAAAAAATTTTTTCTCTGTAAATAATACGGTGGGAGTATAATTTAACATATCATGTGGCATCTCATTTTAGAGACTGACGTGACACAAGCCTAATAATTGATAATCAGATTAGTACAGTTATCCTGCTAATTTTATTTTGTTTTGTTTATAATTTTATATTTACTAATTTTTTTTATCAAATTTTATAAAATATTTCAAAAAAAAAATAGACTTTATTAAACTGTTAATTCATGGAAAAATTTGGTGGCTGATTAGGTGATCTAATCTTAAGTCTTTACTATGAACTGTTAATAAATATATACACATCTGACCACACATAACACAGAAAATAAAAATACCCATACAACACAGGAACATTTAATAGCATTCTTAAAATAATCTCAATTCTTAATTAAATATTTATTTTATTTGTAACATATTTACTAAAACAAATGTTTAAAAAATATGAATGTATTATTTTTGTTCTTAAGTCTCACATTTGGTAAAAATCCACTACTTTATATGTACAAAATTTGGGAAAAAGCCTGGCTTTATATTATTTTATCTTTCTTCTTCTCATGCATGATTTTTCCATTTCATACATTCACCTTATTTCAATTTTAATCTTCTACCATTACATTATTTAAATAAAAAACACAAATTTGTAATATAATTAATGGTAAATATTAAATAATAATATGTACAGTGTAAAATTCAAATTTGATTTTAGTTGTTAAATATTGTAAGAAAAATATCAAATAATAAGAATAAAGAAACTTTAATTAACATTTCCTGTTATTAAAATGAGAGAAAGAGAGGAAATGGTTGAGTCATTGAGAAATTGAAGAGAGAAAATGATTAAGTCATTGAGAAATTGATCTCACCGAGTGAAGAGTTGCATTCCTTGTTTCTACATTTTTTTTAATAAGTTTTTGACTTAAAAACAATATTATATGAGTGCTTCCGTATCGATCGGTATATGTAGATATATATAAATATCTGTCGGTATATATTGATATATATTATATATACTTCAACTAAATAATAATAATATATGTGAATATATTCTATGTATACTTTAACTAAAGAATAACAATATGTATATATATATATATGCATAAATGGGTATATATAGATAAATATTAGTATATAACTATTTTTATATATTTATTTATATATGAGTATATATTACATATAATTAGATATATCGAAAAGAATAATAATAATATATTAGTATATGTTATATATAATTAGATATATGTGTGTATAGATTTCAAAAAACTAATAATATATATTACATATATATGAATATATGTCGGTATAGGTTGATATCTGTCGGTATATGTTACATATGCTTTAATTAAAGAATAACAATATATGTGGGTATATATAGATATATGTGGATATAATAATTCTTTTATATATTTATTTATATGTGAATATATATTATATATAACTAGATATATCAAAAATAAAAACAGTATATGTTGGTATATGTTATTTACAACTAAATATATGTGGACAATGTTACAAAAAAATTAATAATATATATGTTACATATTTGTAGATATATATCGGTGTATATTGATATAAATTGATATATGTTACATATTCTTTAATTAAATAATAATAATAATATATGCCAGCATATCTGGATATATATTGCATATAACTAGATATATATGTTGAACTTGAAAATAATAACAGTTTATGTGGATAAATATTATATATAACTAGATATATAAAGAAATATATATAAATATATACTTATGACTAGATATACGTGTTAAATTTAAAAATATGTATATATATATAAGTATATGTTACGTACAACTATATATCTATGTAGTTATATGTAACATGTAATAATATATAACTAATTTTATTTTAAATTAATACTCATTCAACTATTATATTTATTTAATTAATTTATATAAAAATATATTAATTAATCTATGATAATTAATTTATATAAAAATTTTATGTATTTATATAAAAATAATATTCATACAATTTTAAAAAGGAATATTCATATAATTAATTTATATAAAAATATATTAATTAATAAAGCACATTTGCTAATCACATAAAAAAATTCTAATTAAAAATTACAAAACTTATTTTAGTTTTAAATATTTTATAATTTTAAAATTTAAATTTTTGTTAATATTAATCAATTGGCTTATAATATTATAATTAAATCTTAAAAAATAATTTAAAATTTTCTTGAATAGATTTTTTTTTGTGAAAATTTTATGTTTGCATGTGGACAATTAATGAGGCTTTGGTATGCACATGGATAAATCAAGAAGAGTTAACAAGTTGCTGTCATCTTTAATAAATTACTATCATATTTTTGTAATTATAAAATCTATACACCGTAAAATTGAAAAAAATAATAAATTGGTGCCATATATATTTGAAAATAAAACCTTTTTTTTAAGTTAATTTTATAATTACCCTTTCTTTCAACCATATTTTATTGGGCTTTCTATAAAAATAACTAAAAAAATAAAAATAATTATAAAAGTACGAAAGCTTTTTAAAGTATTTACATATTTGACAAAAAGAGTTCCAAAACCACACAAATATGTTGTTTTAACAGAGCTTTCGCGATAACTTCATCTTCAATTCTCTTTATCTTCGTCTTCAAATAAAATCTTCATCTTCATTTTTTTTTCAATAAAAAAAATACATATTTATCTTTTTCTTCAATAAAAAACATCATCTTCATCTTTTTATTTAACAAATTTTCATTTTTTTTTTGACACATACAAATTATCAAAAATTAAAAAGAGAAAAAACCAAAAAAATAAATCTATATAAATAAAAAATTTATTAAGATGAGCGGGAACTTTCCTTTGAACGAGAACCCTAGTGAGCCGCCCTCCTCCATGGAGGAAGATGACCAACTGTCAAGGAGTGTTAGGCGGAAGAGGAAGGAGATTGATAGTGAAACTGAGAGGCTTACGGCCCTTGCAGGAGGTGAAGGTTCTAAGTCCTTCAAAGAATGTCTGATAGGTGATAATGAACCCAGGCAGAATAATGAAGGTTTGTTTGATGATTTCCTTGATGGATATGATATTGAGGATGATGAGGTAATTGGAGGCGAGGAGGATGACCCGCTGTGCCCTACGATTAGGGTTATGAAAGAGGAGAGATTAAGGATGTATCAGCCTTGGAGGAGATCCTTTATCGTCAAGTTACTTGGCAAGAGTATTGGGTATGGTTTCTTGTCTAGGAGGATTCGAGAATTATGGAAACCAAAGTATGCCTTTGAGATTATTGCATTGGATAATGATTTTTTTCTAGCTAAATTCAGTAATCAAGAGGATTATAATCATGCGCTTGAAGGGCCATGGTTGATAGCTGATCATTACTTGATGGTGAGGAGATGGTGTCTGGAGTTTGACCCTTTTTCTGTTTCTATTGATAAGCTTGCGGTTTGGGTTCGTTTTCCTTGTCTTCCCATAGAATACTATGATGTGGAGGTTCTTATGAGAATTGGGTAGAAGATTGGTAACCCAGTTAAAATGGATATGAATACGAGTTTAGTTTCAAGGGGACATTTTGCGCGGATGTGTGTTGAGGTTGACATGTCCAAACCTTTGCTATCTAAATTCAAATTGAGAAGGAGAGTTAGGCAAATTCAATACGAGGGGCTTCATCTCATTTGTTTTGCATGAGGAAAGTATGGACATAGTGCGGAATCTTGTGCACCTAAGAGTAATGACGGTCCTGAACCGAAGGGTAACAGGAAAGGTGAAGAACATAAGGTGGAGGTACCCGTAGATAAGGCTGTGATTGATGATTATGGTGATTGGATGGTGGTGAAAAATGAGAAGAGGGTTCAGAGGAAGAAACCGGGGTCTAGCATTGTTGGTGCAGAAAAGAATCTTCGGAGAGGACTAAAGGCCTCTTCGACTGCAGGACCCTCCAATAATAAATTTTAGTTGCTTGATGAAGTAGAGGAGGATTTGATACCGCAACCTGCTATGCAAGAAGCTGGGGTAATTTTACACTCTAAGCTTCCACCATCAGTGGAGAGGCAAAGGATAGATAAAGGCAAAGGGGTGACAGGTCAGACTAGCCGTAAATTGCCTGCGTCTATTCTAAAAAATCATGCTTGTACTGGAGCTATTGCTGGCAAGGAAAAGACCGACTTGCATGCTACTGTTCATGGTAGGGAAGGGTCTAAAACATCAAATAAAGCTGCATCTGAGCCTAGACACGTAGTTGTCATGGGTAGCCAATCAGTGGGAGCAGAGAAAAGGTGGGTGGTTAACCATGAGCAGAATTTACATTTGGGAATTTTTTATGAAAGCTCTCCTCTTCCTAAAGAAAATTTCCAGGATCCTTCATGTCCTTATCCAGTTGAACCCAATAGTAGTGGTAGCCAGGAGGTGGAGGTGGTGGAAGAAACACAATTGGGCGAGGATGTGGTACAGGTGGTGGCAAAAACTTTCCTTGAAGCTTTTAATAAGGAAAGCATAATACAGGTGAATGATGTGGATCCAGCTCCTTTGTCTGAGGATATGGAGTCCTGATTGTTGTGATTTTTAAACAGATTTTCGGAATGCAGTTAATGCGAGGTTTTTGGCTCTTTTTTCTTTATTTTATAATGATTATAAGTTGCTGGAATTGCCAAGGTTCATGCTCTTCGGAGTTTCGTCGAGCATTTAAAGAGTATAAAAGACTATTTAAACCTGACATTTTTTGTGTTCTTGAACCACGGGTTAGTGGTGTGCATGCTTCCGCTATTTGTAGAAAGCTGGGGTATGAGTTCTGGGTTAGAGTTGAGGCAGTGGGGTACAGTGGTGGCATTTGGGTCATGAGGAATACTTCTAGTTTTAACTTATCTTTAGTGGAGACTAATCCACAATTTATAACGTGTGAGGTTCAGCCATCTTCCGGGACAGCTTGGTTAATCACTTTTGTGTACGCAAGCCCACAAATTGAGCTCCGTAGGTTGTTTTGGCAAGCCTGTGATGCTTATAGACTCTCGGGGGCTGGGGAGCATATTTTTTTGGGGGACTTTAATGCTACCTTGGGTTCGGAAGAGGAGCGTGGCTATGTCTTGGATAGGGGCTTGGGATCTAGAGAATTTAAAGAATGGATTTTTGATAATTCCCTGATGGACTTGGGGTTTATAGGTTGTCCTTTTACTTGGAGTAAGGGGAGGGAAAGGAATACTCTTAAAATGGCTAGGTTGGATAGAGCTCTTTGTAATGAACAATGGAGGCTTAGATTTCCTGATGTACAGGTGGTTCACCCTATCAAATTCCATTTGGACCATGTGCCTTTGATGGTATCTTTATGTGGGTCACGGGCAAGAAGGGCTTCCCTGTTCAGATTTCAATTGTCGTGGCTTCAGCATAAAGGATTTATAGAGGTCATTAAAAAAGCTTGGGAGAATGATAGGTGTCCTTTAGAGGTGCAGGATGGTCTTTCTTCTAAATTACGGGAGTGGAATGCTCAGGTTTTTGGAAATATTTTTGCTAGAAAAAAGAGGTTGCTTAACCGGATTCGAGGGGTTCAAGAGCAGATGGCCATTTCGTATCACCCTAAATGGGTGAAGTTGGACCATAATCTTCAAAAGCAATTGGAGCAAGTCCTCGCGCAGGAGGAGCTTCATTGGTTTCAGAGGTCTAAGGAGGAGTGGATTAAATCGGGTGATCGTAACACCAGGTTTTACCATCTTTCAGCTGTTGCGAAAAAGAAGTATGGGTATGTCTCAAGGCTAAGGAGTGGGGCAGGCATGTGGGTGGAACAAGAAGATGATGTCAAATTTCTGGTTCGTAATTTTTTTAAGAACCTGTATCAAAGAGAGAGTGTGTCTGATTTCTCTATATTGCCATTCATGGAGTACCCATCACTGAACAATGATTTGGTGGAGGAGCTCAATAAACAGTTTACTAAAGAAGATGTATTTGCGGCTCTTAAGTCGATGGCTCCATATAAGGCTCCGGGTATTGATGGATTCCAAGCTGTTTTCTATCAGAAAACTTGGGATATCTTGGGTGGGGATATTGCTAATTTTGCTATTTCTATTTTGCATGGGACTCCTATTCCGGATCGGTTGAATGAAACCTTACTAGTGTTAATCCCTAAAGTTGCACATCCAGAAGTAGCCGCTCAATTTCGACCGATTAGTTTGTGCAATGTGCTCTACAAACTGATTTCTAAATCAATCGTACAACGGATACGGAGTAGTTTGCAATATCCAATGGGGCCGGAGCAAAGCAGTTTCATTCCGGGAAGGCAGATTACAGATAATATTGTAGTTTATCTAGAAGCTTTACATTCTATGTCTAAGTTCAAGGGTGCTAAGGGATATATGGCGATTAAAAATAGATTTGGAAAAAGCTTATTATAGACTCAATTGGGAATTCATTAAATGGGTTCTGGAGGTGGCGGGTTTTCCTGGAAATTTGGTCTCCACTATTATGCGTTGTGTGCAATCTTCTTTAATGACAATTTTGTGGAATGGTGACAGACTCGAGTCTTTTCAACCTAGCCGGGGAGTGAGACAAGGAGACAGTTTATCCCTTTATTTGTTTGTATTGTGTATTGAACATTTGGCCCACCTTATTCGGCACTCTGCTCTTAATGGGTCTTGGAAGCCCTTGCCTATTAGTGTGAGGGGACCTAAATTGACCCATTTAATGTTTGCTGATGATATGGTGTTGTTCGCAGAGGCATCATTTCCACAAATGGAAAATATTTTACATATCCTTGAGATATTTGGCAAAGCTTCAGGGCAGAAGGTGAGTTTGGCTAAATCCTCTATTTTTGTTTCTCCGAATACTGATATGGCTCTTGCGAGGGATTTGTCTAGAATGGCTGGGATTCCGCTTACTGAAAATATGGGGAAATACTTAGGTGTCCCTTCTATCCATGGAAGATTGAGTTCTAACTCTTATAGCTATATTTTGGACCAAATGCGTGCCAGGTTGGAAGGTTGGAAGGCGAAGACTTTGTCGAAAGCAGGTCGAATTACCTTGGCTAGTTCTGTCCTCAATGCTATTCCTATTTACCCAATGCAGGTCAGTCTTTTACCTGTTTCGGTTATTCCAGAGATGGAAAGAATTTGTAGAAATTTTATATGGCATGGCGTTGGGCAGCAAAAGCAGGTACATCTTGTCAAATGGGATGATATTTTACAGCTTAGAGGAGAGGGTGGCCTGGGTTTTCGCAATTTGAAATTGATGAATATTGCGTTAGTGGCTAAAATGAGTTAGAAATTTTCTCAAAATAGTAGTTCTCTATGGGCACAATGCCTATTAAAGAAATATTGTCGTGGGGTGTTGTCATTTCCGTTGGGCAGAAGAAATAAGGGTTCGATGATATGGAAAGCGGTGGTTAAGGGAATGGATTTGATTAAGCAAGGGGAGGTGGTGGATGTACGGAATGGGAGGCATACGAAGTTCTGGACTGACTCTTGGCATCCGCTAGGTCCTCTTTGTGATCAGGCTATTGCAACGGTACCAACGCAAGATCTTTTGATGCCTATAAGTCATTATTGGACTGTGGGGATTGGATGAAACTGGAGTGTGCTGGTTAATTACTTTCCTTCATCGGTTCTGGAGAGTTTCAGGCCCTTGTGTTTGTCAGAATTGGAAAGGGATTGGGATGCTAGGATATGGAGCCTCACTTCGAATGGGGCTTATACAGTAAAATCAGGATATGAAGTTCTACGGCGTCAGAATCATTCTCATAATCAGTTCTGGAAATGTATTTGGAAGGTTAAGGTACCTCAGAGGGACTGTTTGTTTCTGTGGGAGGTGGGACATGGCAAGATTTTGTGTAATGTTGAGAGAAGGAAGAGACAATTTGTGGGTAGTGATTTGTGTCCTCTATGTCTCCAACAGCCGGAGAGAATCATGCATGTTTTGAGAGATTGTTATCATGCGAAGATGGTTTGGTCATTTTTTAATCCGGTTGTGTTGTATAACGATTTTTTCAATGCTTCAGATATTCAAACTTGGATACTCATGAACTTAAAATTGTTTTCGAGGCAGGTGGAGGGTATTCCATGGGATATATTTTTCTCTTTGGGTATGTGGTATATTTGGAAGAACAGGAATTCGAAGGTGTTTGATTCACACTTCATGCAGCCAATAGAGGTGTTCCAGTTAATACGTGCTCAGGCTAAAATGTCATTTGATGCTTAGGATGTCACGAAAGGTGAGGTAATGCCTGCAAGTAAAGGAATAGTCTATGTTTCTTGGGAGCCTCCTGATGAGGGCTTTGTGGCACTTAATTCAGATGGGAGTGCAATTGGAAGTCCTGGACCAGCTGCTTGTGCGGGGGTTTTTAGATCCTTTGAAGGGAGATGGTTGGGGTGTTTTAAGAAAGCATTGGGAGAGTGTAGCTCTCTAGAGGCTGAATTATGGGGTATCTATTTGGCTTTAAGATTAGCATGGGAACAAGGATGGCGTAGAGTTGAAGTGCAGACGGATTCTCAGGTGGCCTTCCAACTAATCCACTCTTCTGAGCAACTTCCATTCCGGACACGTAATCTGGTTCTGCAGTGTAAGGATTTGATCCAAAGAGATTGGCAGGTAAGGATGAAGAAGATTTTTAGAGAGGCAAATGCTGTGGCAGATGTGTTAGCAAAGTCTGTAATCTCAGGTTCTTTAGATCTCATGCATTTGATGGATCCACCTTCAGCTGTTTCAGCATTTCTATCTGCAGATGCTGTTGGTGCTGTGTTCCCAAGGAGAATATAATATGTGGGTTGAATCCCTCCTTTTCTTTAAAAAAAAAAATTCTATATATAAATCAAAAAAGAAATCACAAATCAAAAATAAAAATATTCAACGAAAAAGAAACAAACACATTAACTCTACAAAAATTAGATAAGAAACATATCAAAAAAGTTAATTTTTATCTATATATTCACTATAATTTTTATCTCTATATTCATTTTAATTTTCATCTTCATCTTCTTTTCCTTTAATGAAATTCTCTTTTTTCATTTTTTTGTTCAATAAATATTCATCTTCTTGAAAAAATACAAATTTAAATCATCAATAGAAACTTAAACAAAATAATGAGAAACAAAATTATTTTTGTTTTATATATATTATCCGTGTTAGAAGAAAAAAAACTATTGATATAATGTTGATATATAATATATGAATGATAGATATTTAGTATATATTAGAAAAATATAAAATAAAAAATATTGATGTATTGTAGGTTTTTTGTAAATATTAGAAGAATATAGAATAAACTTAAACTAAATATTAATTTTGTTATGTTGATGTTTGGTAGATGATTGGTAGATATTTAGTAGATGTAAATTTTTGATAGATATTTAGTAGATATTGTGTATATTATGTTTTTATTGTATATATTGTATGTATATTATGTAAATATTGTAAGAATATTTATATTATGTGAATACAAAATTATAAAAAAATAAATTAAATAAATATTAAATAAATTTTATAGAAATTTAGTATATGCTTAATAGATATAATAAATATTTGATATATGTTATATATTTATGAAAATATAACGTAAAAATAATATTTTTAAATAAAAAATTAAAAAAAACACCGTCCAAGAAATAATGAAAGTAAAAGATGCCCTATTACTATTATGTAAAATTTAAAAAAGCCATTCAAAAGATAAAATAAAAAAAACAATATATTAAAAAAAAGTTTTATCAGTGTATTTGAAAAGGGAAAATGAAATAAAGGTAGATGGCATAAATTCTTTTTTTTTTACTATTTTTTTTCAATTTATAGGTATATTATATTATAATAAATTATAAAATATTTAATTAATCAGTATTAAATTATTTAAAATTATATATATTATTAATTATTAAAAATAAATTAAATAAGAATTATATTATATATTATCATCACAACAATAAATAATTTATTTTTTATTGGAATACATTTAATTTTTAATGAAATTTATTATAATAATTTTCTAATTTGTATTAATTTTTTAAAGTAATTATCATAATAAATTTTAATTAAAATAAAATATATTTTAATAAAAATTAAAATAATTTTGGCTACTTAAAAAGTGATAATATGGACTCATTAAATAAAAATAAAATGAAATTATATTTACCATATTTTTCTAAAAAATTAAAATAAAAAGAAGACGAAAAATATTAGAATTTAAGGATACGTAACTTTACTAAAAAACACACACACACACAGACGACGTTTTCGTTCTTCCTGTAAAAAAAAAAAAAGAGAAACTCTAGGGTTTATACACACTTTTTCTCTTCGCAGGGGCACAGTCATGGCGACCACCACAACAGCAGCCGCCACACCACCACGGCAACTCTCGCAGAAGGAAGCCGACATTCAGATGATGTTGGCGGCGGAAGTTCACCTCGGAACCAAGAACTGCGATTTCCAGATGGAGCGTTACGTTTTCAAGCGCCGCAACGACGGTAGATATCATTGGCTTTCCTTTTAATTTTTAAATCTCATTTAGTTTCTGAATTTGTTGTTCATAACTCATAAATATGTAGATTGAATTTCACTTTTTTTTTTTTTGTGTTGTTTATAGAATCTGTTTTATAACGTGTTTATGTATGGTTTTGATTGCATTTGTTTTAAAGTTATTTTCTATCAATTTGTTTAGGAATTTACATTATAAACCTTGGAAAAACCTGGGAGAAACTTCAATTGGCTGCCAGAGTAATTGTTGCCATTGAAAACCCTCAAGATATCATTGTTCAATCTGCAAGACCTTATGGTCAGACAGCTGTATTGAAGTTTGCTCAGTACACTGGTGCTCATGCAATTGCTGGTAGGCACACTCCTGGTACATTTACTAACCAGCTTCAAACATCCTTCAATGAGCCTCGTCTCCTTATTCTTACTGACCCAAGGACTGATCACCAGGTGAATTGTTAGTGTTAGTAGTGTGCTGTAATTATTACAATTCTTTTATATTAAATTTCTAATTAACCATCTTGCAGCCAATTAAAGAAGCAGCCCTTGGAAACATTCCAACGATTGCTTTCTGCGACACTGATTCACCAATGCGGTATGTTGATATTGGTATCCCTGCCAATAATAAGGGGAAGCACAGCATCGGTTGCCTATTTTGGCTTCTGGCCAGGATGGTTCTTCAGATGCGAGGCACCATCCTTCCTGGTCACAAGTGGGATGTGATGGTAAATTCCATTTCACTTGTTCTTTCAACTACAATAAAGAATATTTATTCTTGTTCTGGTCTGAGCATGTTTTCATACTATTAATATGCATTTAATATAGTTTCATACATCAGATAATGTACTATACTTTCATGTAAAAAGTGGCTTTCTCCCACGATGAATGCTTATATTGAAGTTTAGTTCATATTCAGCATTATTAACATAAATTCCCCACTGCCTCATTAGTTTCAACATTGTGTTTTTTCTGCCAATTTGAAAAATCAATGTAATTTGTATTATACATATTATTTTAAAGTTAGCTTTGTTTTTCTTCAATATTAATCTTTCCTGTCACGCAGGTGGATTTATTTTTCTATAGGGAGCCTGAGGAAGCTAAGCAAAAGGAAGAAGAGGATATGGCTGCCCCCATTGAGTACACAGTGCCTGGTGCTGACTATGCTATTGGTGGTGGTGCTGATTGGCCTTCCACTGGTGATGGTGGATGGGCTCCTGAAGAGGCACAACCACCTATTCCTACTGTTCCTACCAACTGGACCTCAGACAAAGGTAATAAATAAATTTTCATCATTTATCAACTATTTACCATATATTTTTTCTATAGTAACATTTGTGTGAGCTTTCATTATTCATTAACTTTGAACCAGAAAGCAAATTTTTATAGTTTTTACTTATGTTAGATAATTGCCTTGAACTTTATTAATTGGCATCAAATTCCATTTTCCCGAACTAGTTTGCAAATGGCAAATTTTGGTTTTGCGTAAACTTAGCACTTGTTTGAAAGTTCTTGATTTGCATTCTCCTTCATTTAACCATATTTTTTCTGTTCAATTATTGCTGGTTTAGGTGGGGAATGGGATGCTGCAATGCCCCCACCTCAACCTCAAATTGCAACTCCTGCAGTAGACAGCGGTGGTAGCTGGGAGTGAAGGCTTTTTTAGAGGTTTTCATTTGGTTCTGTATTGCACATTTACCATAAACATGAGTTCGTTTTGAAGAATTATCAACATTTGTTGGGTAATGAACTCGTCTTTGGGTTTTTGGTTTTATCTTTTTGGGCATAAGCTTAGTTGTTCACAAATTTGAGAGATTTTGACATTTATGTTGGTAATATTTAGTGATGCACTAATGCTATATTTTATTATTTGTGATCATTTCTTCTAAAACTTGCAATTCCTGTTAAGCCGGTAATCTTCCTAACGAAATTAATTTTGAAACAAATAGTTCTGTACCCCAAAATGATACACCAACTTTATATTACGAGGTTATACAGGTTCATTAAAGGCACTTGTAATTATTGAGATGAAGCCCAAATATTTCTCTCTCATACATTTTTTTATAAGTATTAGAGAAGAGATTTAAAATTTAAATAGGAATGGCAAGAGGTGGGATATTTTTGGTATTCTACCCATTTTGATATGTTTATTTAAGGTATTAGGGGAGAATCATTTTTAGAACTTGATTGCGAGATTTAAGCTGCTAAAATTTGGTGGTTTTTATTTATAGTTATCTCTACAATTTAATTCAAAAAAGCCTTAATTTCGAGTCAATTGGGATCGGTTATATAGATTTTTTTTTTACTCAGTAGGATTTAGGATTATTTCTTTTGATAGATGTAACATAATAAGATTATTTTGAACCACTTTTGATCAAGTCAGTTTAGGTCTACATTTGCCTCTTTTAGCTATATTTACTCTAACTTTTTTGGTTTTTCCGATCGGCGCATCACTGGGTCTTTGTTTTATATGGTCAAACCATTTCATTTTATACTCTTTTATCTTATTCTTAATAGATGATACTCCCATTTTTTTCTCTAATGCACTTATTAAAGATTCTATCCATTCTAATGTAACCACACATTCATTTTCTTATTTTCGCAACAAGTATCTTACTCATATGTTATTCTTTTACAGCACAATACTTACTATCATCATCATCGCAGGTCATATTGCAGTCCAGTAGAACTTTCTTTTCAATTTAATTGACATCTTTCGATCACATAGAACTCATGCAGTACACTTTCACTTTATCAAACCAGCTTTAATTCTATGACTTACATCTTCTTCACAACCTCCATCTTCTTGATGAATAGAGCCAAGGTACTTAAAATAAAGATTATGAGGTACTGTTATTTCGTCTAAAATGATTTTGCCTCTTTCTTTATTCTCGCTATTAAATCTACAATGCATATACTCAGTTTTAGTGTTACTTAGCTTAAAACTCTTAGATTCCAAAGCACTTCTCTATAACTCTAATTTTTGACTTGCTTATATTTAAGTCTCATCTATTAATACAATATCATCTGCAAACAGCATATACCAAGGGATGTTATTTTGTATATGTCTTGTTAGCTCATCTATGACCAAGACGAAAAGATAAGGGCTCAAAGTTGAACCTTGATGTAACCCAATAAAAATGAAAAAATCATTAGTATCCTCTCCCACAGTGTGGACACTAGTAATGGCTCTCTCATACATATCTTTCAAGACTTGGATATATCTTATATATATTTTCCTACACTCTAGAACCTATCATAAAGTTTTTCTAGGGACTCTATCATAAGTCTTTTTCAAGTTAATAAAAATCATATTCATCTCTTTATACTTTTTCATCAAATTTCTTATAAAAAATATAGTTTTCACAGTTGATCGACCAGTTATAAAGTCAAACTGATTTGAGGAGATGCAAGTATCTAAACGCAAACGGTGTTCCATAATTCTCACACAGTTTCATAATGTGGCTCATAAGCTTTATATTTCTATAATTTGAGCAATTCTGAATATTTTTTTATTCTTAAAAATATATATCAAATTACTTTGTCTCTATTCATCAGACATTTTCTTTGTACTTAGGATTTTATTAGATAAAGACGCCAACCATGCAACTCATATATCTCCTAAACATTTTCAAATCTCAATAGGCATCTCATTTGGTCCACAGGCTTATCAACTTTCATGCTCTTTAAAGCTTCCTTATCTTCCGAAAACCTAATCCGTCTAGTGTACTTCATATTTTTCTTGGACCTAACGTCTAAACCCTCGATGTTACCACTATGGTTACTATTAAGAAGTTTCTCAAAATAGTTTGTCCATCATTTATTAATATTCTCTTCTTGAGCTAAAATATTATTCTTTTTATCTTTGATGCACTTAATTTGGTTTAAATCGCGACATTTTTTTTTCTTATTTTAGCCAATTTATAAATAGTTTTTTTTCCTTCCTTTGTTTTAAGTTTTTCATACAAACTCTCTAAAGATTGTGTTTTTGCTTGACTAATTATCTTTTTAGCATCTTTTTCACTTGTACTGCTTAAAAGCATTATTGTTATTATATTTGGACAAACTCTTATACCATTCCCTTTTACTTCTTACCACTTTTTGCACTTTCTCATTCCACCACCAAAACTCCTTTGAGGGATGCCCACACCATTTAGATTTTCCAAGAATCTTTTTAGCTATTTCTTTAATTGTTGTAGATATGTCTATTCACATATTATTTGATGACATACTCACATTTGTCTCTCACCCTCCAGCTTTGATCAACTTATTTTTGAACAACTATTATTTTTCACCTTTTAAAGTCCACTATATAATCTTAGAAATTTTATTCTTCATTTGCCTACTTGTCAACCTCTTAAACTTGGCATCCAAAATCACTAACCTACACTGAGTGGTCAAAGTCTCACATAGAATAACCTTACAATCCGTGCATCGAGTTCGAATGGCTTTTCTTGAGAGTATGAAGTCAATCTGACTTTTATTTTGTCCATTTTTAAATATCACTAGATGAGATTCCATTTTTATAAAATATGTGTTTGTTAGAATCAAACCATAGGTTAAAGCAAAATTAAGGATATTTTTACCTTCTTCATTTTTAATTTCAAAATCATACCCTCTATGTACCTCCTCAAAACATACTCCGTCTTTTTCTACATGTCTATTTAAGTCTTCTCCTATAAAAATATTTTCATCATTTGGAATCACCTATATAAGTTCATCTATATCATTCCAAAATTTTTGTTTGCTCTCCATATCCAATTCAACTTGAGGAACGTATGCACTAACTATATTGATGGTCTCATTCTGAAGTACATGTTTAATTGAAATAATCATATCGCTTACTCTTTTCACCGTTGCAATCGTCTCCTTTAGATTCCGATCCAAAATTATACCTACTTCGTTTTTACCTCTATTTGTTTCTGTATACCACATTTTATATCTAGTATTCTCAGCTTCTTTGCTTTTCTCTATAACTCATTTAGTGTCTTTATATTGTCACAAAAAAACTCATGTATAGGCGAAGTTTTTATTTATAGTTATTTGATTAAAAAAATTATAATTATATATTTATGTTTTATTTGTTTTAAAATTTTATAGTTAAATGGATAATTAAATATGTCTTGTATTATATTATTTTTTTCATTAAATGGATTTGTGATGAAAGATTTGGGATAAGTATCAATAATTTAAAATTAAATGGGCTCAGATATTAAATATACGAAGACAAAGTTATATATATGGCTTTATGAGAATCATATCTTAGAGATTAGATATTAATGTTGAACAACTAACTATATATAAACCTTGAATTTTTTTTTATTTTATTAGCATATGATTTTTATGTAAACAAAATCTAAAATATAAATATATATGTATATATATATAATTTAGTTTAATATTTATTTTTTTAATTATTAATATTTATTAAATAATAACGAATAATATTGAAACTATAGATGATTGTGATATATATGTAAAAAATAACATGGTTTTTTATTTACTTTCAATTATTTTCTTTTTTTATGTAAAACATTGTATTTTATAAAATTAATTTTTTGTAAAATTGATTGGCAATATAAAAAAAATATTTTATTTTTAATTTTTTGATTTAAAATAAGGCACAAATGAAAAAACATAAAAAAAATAATTAAGATAAATTTTGATTTCTTTGATTTAATAAAATAGTTGAATAAATGTACTTGATCAAAAAAATTTTTCTTCTCAATTCTTATTATGTTGATGTTTTCATTAATAGTTTCTCATCTAATTTGTTTTTATTACTGTTTAATTCTATCATATTGTTCACCACAACCAAAGATATAATTTTAATACTAAAAAAAATTACACTATATGTAAAAAATTTACACTATGTCACTTTTTTTTTTAATTTTTTTTGAAATATTTTATTAATTTAGTATTTTCTTTAATATATCAAATGTACATTAAATATATATCTCTGAAAGTAGAATATAATTTTAGTATGTTATACACATAATAAATGTATATATATAGAAAATGCATTTTTAAAATTAAAAGCTGAAAAATGGTATTTAAAAAAGAAAATTTGATATTTTTAAATATTTTTTAAAAAATATTTTTGAAGAAATCCCTTAAAATTATAGTGAAAATCTTGAGATGTCCACACATTTTCGAATAAATTTGCAAAAGCCCTTTTAATTATTACAAAACCAATCCAAAATGTATACCTGGGCTCGGTCCAACTAGTCATGAGCTAAACTTTTTTTTTTTTTTAAAAAAGATATCATGTACAAGGTTTCTTTAAATAAGTATTTACTTATTTTTACAAATTTATAGATTTTTTATAATTAAAAAATGTTAAAAGAAAATTTTTAAAAAATGGAATGAAATTAATGCTTACATTGTTTTTTAAAATAAGTCAGAAAAACATTAAAAACTAAAATTATATTTCATAATATATTTTCAGGAGGAAGTGCAAATAAATCTCTTATATTTTCGCATCAATTTCTAAGAAAATTTTAGGCTCAATTATAGATAAATTTTTCTAAAACATGTTTTTTAAGCCCTCACTGAACGGCTACTTAACTGAGTTTAATACATCTGATAATTTTTAGCTAATAAAAATTAATTACTAAATGTATTGAAAAAAAAAATAAAGTTACACTTAACAATTCACCACCGCAGAATCTTTTTCCATCTTCTCAAAACAAGAAACAATACAAATTTGATATTTAGATTTACAAAAAGAATAAGAAGAAGATGAAGAAATGGTATTGGCTTGGGCAAAAGATGTAATATTCTTGGCCAAAATATAAGGAGCTTATTTATATCTTTTATATTTCTAACGAAAACTTATCATTAAAAATCAAATTAAAAAATAAAATAAAAAGATGCAATGAAATTATGTTTCATTAATAAAAAAATATATTTATAGTATTTTATAAACCACCATATTACCAAAATATATATATATATATATATAATTTATTAAAAATTATATTTTTTTTATTGTTCAGATATTTTTCCAACAGTTTAGATATTTTTCCAACAGTTTTTAGTTGAATTTTTTTTAATTTTCATATTTAATTAACTAACACAATTAGGCACCCATATTGGAGAGTTTCACATATATAAACTTCCACCTCAAAAACCAATATTCTTTTTCTTATTCTCCATATAATAATACACCTAACATATACAAACATATTTGTTGTATCTTAATTTAGAGTTTTTATTTGCAACTGCCATTTATATGATCAAAATTAAATAAAAAATTATCTTATATATATATATGTATATATTATTTTTTTTATAATCACTCACCATTAACTTAATTTTATTATGAAAATTATAGTGAGTTTTTAGAACCTTAGACCCTCTTCAACAGCAATAATGTTGCTCAACTGCTCCTTTCTAAATTCTGAAAAGAATATATATTTAATATTTTTTTATGAATTTATTATAAATTTATTATCTAACATAATATAAACCATTGTCTATTATAATAATAATAATAATAATAATAAACTATATAGTCTAATCCTTCTAAAGTCCATCCCATGTGATTCTGAATTTGTGATCTACACAAATTAGATATAATTGTATTATTTTATTCTAGTGAGATAGATACTACTTCTTTATTGATTTTTCTTTTTTGGTGTATTGTACTAAGTAAAGATATATGATTAAAAAACCATTTAAAAATAAAATTAAGAAATTTTAAAATTCATATATATATTATGATTTTAATTTTTCTTTGAAAGATTTGTTTTTTATATTTTATTTTTCATAATTTTTAAAATTAGCATAAAATATTTTCTTTCAGTATTTATATATAGAAAGTTAGGAATTGATCATGAGCTTATTTTTAGATTTTTTTACGGGTCAAAATAAATAAAAAATTTATAAGATTTATCATATTTTTAAAATATTTTTAAATTTATTAAAATTTATAATTAGTTTATAAATTAAATATACTAAACTTATATAATTTATTATGAGTTTATTATACATATAATAATTTTTATAAATTTATTATATATTTTTTATAAAATAATTAAAATCCCTTGATAAAATATGTAAAAATTTTATAAAATATAGTAAAAGATGTAATTTTCACTTTATTTTTAGAGTAATATATATTTACCATTAAACTTTACCTCAATTTCTAATTTATTTTAAATATATTCAATATATTTTAATTTATAAAAGTTTAAGCTTTTTTTAATTATTAGGCCTTTTATATATATATATATTTATAATATTCCACAAAATTCTCTAATTTGCACCAAACTTCACATTAATTTGTTATTATCATTAAAAACAAATATTTCACAATCAAAAAGTTAAGTCCACAAAAGGATTAAGATAAGGTAGTGACCTCCACATGCCGTGGAATTAGAGTTTGTCTTTATATATTAATTTTCCTTTCATCGCCACCACTTCTATGCTCACCTTCTAGAAAAGTGTCATTGTCACCAAAGACAAATAGGAAATTAAATTAGTGGAAAATTTTTTTTTTCCCTTCAAAAACATTAGAATAACTTCACAATTTTAAAATAGATTCAATTTTGGCAACTCGGTCTATATTTATTGTATATTTTTTCATATTTAATTATATATTATTTTATGATTATAACTTAACTGACTCAAGTATGATTTAAATCTATCATAAAACAACTCAGATTAAATTTAAAAAATTAATAAAAAATTTAATTATATCAATCATATCATAACTATAATTAAAATAAAAAAAATTTACAAACTTATTAGAAAAAGTTGAGGCTATTAATAATTTACTAGTTTAAAAAAATAGTATCAAATTTATCAAATTTTTTATTAACTTGTAAATTTATCAGTTTCATATAATATATATAAAATTTATTATTAATTTATTATGAATATATACATGATAGTTTTTATTAGTTATTATATATTTATTATATATTCTGTAAGACAAACAAAAAAAATCATGATAAAAAAAGTAAAAAAAAATTGAAAATTTTGATAAAAGGCATAATTTTCTCTTAAAATAATTAGAAGAAATTAATTGTGTTGATTGTTTATGTCACCAATATTAAAGGTGGGGTTTATGTTCAAGTTGTTAGAAATTAAGTGTTTATTGGCCATTTAAATTTTAATTGGAGACTCTTGACTTTAGTAAGTGATAGCAATGCTAATACGCAAAAAGATAAGATTTATTTATGAAGTTTGAAATAGTGCCTACTTATCAATCAAAAATACTTTGAAAATCATGCACTTTATGTGTAAAACACTATATATATATAGCAGTTAACAAGTTGTTTATTGAGTGAAACAATGGACAAATACAAACTTGAAACATGTCTACTTAATTAAGAGATTATTAGGTTCAAATGCAATAAGGTCTTGAAATTGATTGAAATTGAAAGAGTTCTTTTCCTAAGTTTGATTAATAAAAGTATTAGAACTCTACAAAAACTAGATAAGAAACATATCAAAAAGATTAATTTTATCTCTATATTCTCTTTAATCTTCATCTTCTTTTTCAGCAAAATCTTCTTTTTCATCTTTTTCTTCAATAAATATTCACATTCTTTAAAAAATACAGATTTGAATCACCAATTAAAACTCAAAAAAAAAAAAAAAAAACAGATGAGAAACAAAATTGTTTTGATTTTATATATATTGTCTGTGTTAGAAGAATGAAAAAACTATTAATATAGTATTGATGTATAGTAGACATTTAGTGTATATTAAAAAATATAAAATAAAAAATATTGATGTATTATAGATATTTTGTATATGTTAAAAGAATACAAGATAAAGTTAAAAAACATTAATTTCATTAAAAAAAGCATATTCTAATTTTTCATATATATATATATATATTCTAGAAGAGTACTATAATGTCCTTTTCAAAGAAGATTGATGAAAATTCACACTTATAAAATTAATTGTGTCGCTTCGTTAAAGAGGAGAGAAAAATGAAAAAACAATTTGGTTCATGCAAGCAAAATTATGAGAATAATAATAATTTGTATATAGTCTACAAAAATAATGGATAATTATATCAAAAACTTTCTTCCTATAGCCTAGCCCATTAGCCAATTATCCAAGCTCCTAAAGAAAAACCATCCACCATGGTCAGATAGTCAAACCTAAGTTGTTCAAACTATCAAGAACGTAGCCACAAAACCTATTCCTCTTCAGATGCCCTCTACTAGACTCAAAATACTTCAAACAAATACTAATGATGAATTCTAAGGTGCCATTTTCTTTAAAGAAATACATAAAAAAATATTATTGTGGACATACTAGTGGACAGTTCAAAGAAATTGAATCATTCCACTTATAAGAAAATTTTAGTGGTTAAATATAAAATAAAAAAAATTGAATTCATCTACTTGGTCATCATTTCCTTATCATCCTGAATAATACATCTTTCCCAAAAGCTCTAAAATTTAAATAGAAAACCATTCCTTCTCATTGGCGGTTAAGATTACAATAATGATTTTCTAGATATGATTATTCAGTTCAGCACATTAAAGGAAAAACCAATTTGATTTCTGATTTTTTTTCTAGACCTTCCAAAACCCGATCATTCCATCACCTACAAATAAATTTTTCTTTTAATCGTGCTGAATACTAGCATCCCTTTTCCTTCTTCAGGAAACCCTCCACCAACTCAACACTTAGAATTCCCTCCTTGATGTTTCCCTACAACTCCAAAAGATATTCAAGAATTTGCAAGGACTCATCTTTTTATTTATTTGTTTAAGATTCATGATCACTTCAGAGTGGATCCAGAATACAGTCTGTTTTATATAGTTCATGGTTACTTGTTTGCCACCATTCTCCTCATAATCCACAAATTTTGGCAAAATTATTGTTCCTATAGAGTCTTTTCACACTATATAATAATGCTTTAGAAATTCTTATTCTAAAGATGATTAGTTTTCTACAAACAGAAGAAAATTTCAATTTGTTACCTTGGACTTTCTTAAATTACTTTAACTCCATTTCATGGTGGATTAAAGAATTCAAGAAGATTACAAGAAGACATAAGCTATGGGACAAAAAAGAATCATAAGCACACAATTTTCATTCTATTTTTGTCTTTCATAGGCCCTAGTCTAAATATCCCAATAATGGTGTCCTTTGGTCCATAAACTCAGCATATGAATGGACATCTTTCTCTAGCAAACACACTACTCATGAAAGGATAAAGTTATAATTGAAAATTCATCATTGTGAATTGAATAACTATAATCTGAATATCAAGAATTCTTTAATTTGTAGATCCATGGTACTCGATAAAAACTAGACTATTCGTGCATACAGATTTGAAGAAATAACAACAGGTTTACCGTTCTAGCTCACTAGAGAATATTTCCATAATTATGATGATTATGGAGATCCTGTCAGTCAACCCAGCTAGACATAAGATGACCTATCCAGCTCATCAAAATTATTTCAAAAGAATAAAGATTTAATTAAAATTACTCAGGCAAATATTAATGTTGTTGTCTTATCAACTAAGTCAGAAAGTAGTCCTTTACAACAAGAAAGTAATCTACTTGAGAATATTATGACTCAAACTCTGAAGACTATAAAAATATGAATCTATTACCATCCCGCTCTTAATAGGTAATATCTTATCAACTGATTATAATATTATTTGTAAAAGTGAAAGGCGACATGTCACTTATCACTTATATGTAATAATATTATTGTAATTAGTGTTTTTTAAAGTCATTGTTTACGATCTCTTATTTGTTTATTTTCTCTTATTTTGCCTATATAAGGCTAATTTATAATCACAGGAAAAATAAGAAAGCCTTACCATTTCTCTTTCTTTTTCCTGATTACTTTCCTGCATATTTACTATAAACTTATAATCCTTGATATGAAAAAATTTTAAGACGAGTCAAAAGGGTGTTATCATGTTGAAATCCTAGAGAAAGATTGTGTTGTTGACTATATATGAGACAAGTCTTTATTTTGAACTCCTTGCAGACTTTCACCTATGTTCATAGAAGTTATATGCTTTGTTCTTAAAATGGATCTTGCACTTATTTATATATTTGTTTGCAGATTTTTGAATATTCAGAGGTTCTATTTTTATTATAATTAAAATAAAATTTTTTTACAAACTTATCAGAAAAAGTTCGCAATATTATAAATTTACTAGTTTAAAAAATATTATTGAATTTATCAAAATTTTTATTAACTTATAAATTTCTCAGTTTTGTATAATATATACAAAGTTTATTATTAATTTATTATGAATTTATTGTATATATGGTAGTTTTTATTAGTTTTATTCTATATTTTGTAAGATAAACAAAAAAACCATGATAAAAAAAGTAAAAAAAATTGAAAAATTGAAAAATGGCATAATTTTCTCTTAAAATAATTAGAAGAAATTAATTGTATTGATGTTTTATGCCACCAATATTAAAGTGATAGCAATGCTAATACACAAAAAGATAAGATTTATTTATGAAGTTTGAAATAGTGCTTACTTATCAATCAAAAATACTTTGAAAGTCATGCACTTTATGTGTAAAGCACTATATAGTAGTTAACAAGTTCTTTATTGAGTGAAACATTTGATGAATACAAATTTGAAACATGCCTAGTTAATTAAGAGATTATTAGGTTCAAATGCAATAAGGTCTTGAAATTGATTGAAATTGAAAGAGTTCCTTTTCCTAAGTTTTATTAATAAAAGTATTAGTCTTATTGTTATTATTATTTAATATAGTTATTTTTCTTAAACCGAGTTTATTTATGTAATAGACTAGTAAACTAATTTCTTAACTTAAAAAGTTTAAACAAACACATTACTAGTAGGAAGAAAAAGATCTTATATCTATTGTATAGGGAAAGAAAAAGTAGTTTATACATGCCAACTTAATACCATTTAATAATTTGGGGTAACTACTTTAGGCCGAGATTGAATCATAATTAATAGTATTATAATTTTAGTATTTTAATTATAACTTTAAATCTTTAAATATTATGTTTTTAAATAATAATTTAATTATCATATATCCCTCACTAAATATTGAATTAATTTAATATAAGTAAATATTTTAATTTAAATGAAATTAAATTTGAGTCCACTTTCCTTGAAAAGAAAAAAAAAAGACTATGGTTCTGCATATGTTTTTCTCTCTTTTCTTCTAATTTGATTCTTCAAAATTTCCTTTCGTGGCTAAAGAAATTGATAAATAAATTGGTAAAAGAAGCAGAATAGGCCTTTTTTCCTTCATCTTATATAGAATTGAGGATACAATCAATTTTTTTTAAGCATATTAATAATTCGATCTATTAATCTAACGGTATAAAGCTTTCATTTGTTTCTTTAAAGGGCTAATGGTTAAATTCATTGAAAATTTATATATTTTTATAATTATATTGTATTTTATTTTTTTTATTAAACTTTATTCTAATTTAAAATTTAATTATAAGCATATTCTAAGTTAAAATTGAAAGAAAAATTTTATTATTTTGTTTTATATAAAATACCTAAAAGTCAAATTAATTTTTTCATTTATTATTTCGTAATTCCTTTTAGTTTATAATAAATTTCAATTGAAGTTAATTGAACTCTTTAATTTTATAAATTTAATTAATAATAAGTTAATTTTAATAATTTATCAAATTCACAAAATTGAACAATTCAATTAATTACTTTTAAAATGTAAAAATAAAATTAAATGATAAAGTATAATAAGCTCAAAATAAATTTGATTTTTTTTTAATTTTTTCGAATGATAATTGATATTCATGAATTGAGAAAGTAGAAAAATATTGTAATTCCTAAAAACTAATATCACAGTCAACAAAAAATATAAGTATTGATAGTAACAATTCCAACTTGAGATATTAAATTATACTTGGCGGTAAATAATATTTATTATTCAACTTTCGTTAAGGGTCTTTGTGTGAGTTCGATATGTACACTAATAAATATTGATATCAATAAATGTAGAGTTAATTTAGATTCAATTATAATTTTTTTTTTTAGTAAAGGTAGACGGAACCACCACAAATATTATAGATTAAATAAAAATATGAAAAAACTCATACAAAATGTCTATATAAACTCTTATAAAATGAGCAGCAACTAACTAAAGATAGTCTAAATGTAACGAAAGTAGGGTGAACCTATATTATCCTACAAAATGATGTCATTCAAAGATTTAGGTAAAGAAGTAAAGGATAAAAAATTATAATCAGCAGAATTAGATCTACTCAAGAGAGCGATGAAATTTGGCAGCCTAATTCAAATATAAACTAATAATAAATATATATTTTTTAAATTATATATGATTGGTTCTTTTTTTTTTTAATGTTATATTTAAAAAATATATAATAAATGCTAAAAATAAGATTTTCTATTAACTATCAAATAAATAAAAAATAAAAAAAACACTTTCAGAAATAAACTAATGTCAAGTGCATCTTCTTTGAACATAGAGGCAAAATTAATCTCTCCCCCTCCATTATAATATAATATTAAAAAAATAATAACATCTTTTTTTTATTCTAATACAAAAAATAATAGATAAAATATATTTTTTTATTAATAAAAAATTATTTTATATTAAAAAAAAGCAGTTCGGTGTACGAATGCTCCCATAAAGAGCGGGGTCTGGAGAAAGATCGGACCCATTGAGTTTTTTTACGCGGCATTCCCTTACAATTAATTGAAAGAGGCCGTTTCCACGACTTGAACCCGTGACCTCAGATCATACAGCGACAACACTTAACGCTGCGCCAAAGCATTTTATATTTAAAATAAAATAAAAATATTTATGGTAAAAAAAATAAATAAATATACTATTTAAAATAATATCTAAGCACTGTTGAAAATTACAAACTATAAAAGGTGCTAAAAAAAGTTTATGTAATCTTATAATATTATCTAGACTTATTAGCTATTTTATTAAAATCATTAATTCAGTATTTGAAATTAATTAAAATTTTTAAGTATATTGTTAGTATTTAATGAAATCGTTAGCTTTTTCCCACTCACTTTATGGGTTGGCAACTTGGCAACGGATTGTCGACGTACTGTGATTTTAACAAAGGGGTGTCCCGCCAGAGAATTAAAGAGCTAATAAAATTGACTTTTCGTTACAATCAAATAATTTGCTTCGCTTTTCCACAACTTTAATTAATGTTCTTGTCATGTGACAAGCAAATTAAATAAATAAAATAAAGATATTTCTTCATAAATATTTAAAAAATAAAATTATTTTTAAAAATATTTATTTTTCTTTTAAAAATATTATTCATTATGTAATTTTAAAATTATTATATTTATAAAATAAAATTATCTCTCCCAATTTATCACTCTATATAATTAAAAAAATAATAATTAACTTTTTAACTATATTTTTATTATTAATTATTTAATTAATTAAATTAAATATAATATTAATAAATTAATAGGTAATATATTAATCTATTAAAAATAATTTTATATAATATTTAAATATTTAAATATTTTTTTATAGAGATATATAAACTGAAGGTAAGAATTCAACGACTTCATTTAAAATAATTTTATATAATATTTATAAAATTTAATAAAAAAATAATAATTTAAATTGAACGGACAGAATACTCGGCAACTAATAATTTTAAAAATACATTTTTTATATATGTTTAGTATAAATAAAAAATATATTTTTTTAAAAGTATATATTTAATTTATATTTAATATATTATAAATATAATAAAATAGTGAGATATTTAAAAAAAAAGTTAAAAAGTGATGTATGATGTAATTTTTTTAAAATAAAATATAAATTTTTAAACATATATTGTATAAATATATACACATATTAAGCAATAAAAAATATTTTAATTTTTATTAGAGTGTATTTTATTTTTATTATGATTATTTTTTTTAAAATAATTAATAAGTAAATTACATATAATAAAAAATGATTGTAATAAATTTTAATAAAAATAAAATATATTTCAATAAAATTAAAATATTTATTGTTATTGAAGAGCAAGTGTTAAAAAAATCTAATAAGATAATTATTTGATTAATGAGAGAGGAAAGAGAATAAAATAATTTATTGTAAAAAAACAATTTGGGAAAATAATGTTCTTTTTTTTAAAAAATATATATATATATGTTCTAGAACATATTGATTTGGTTTAATCAAAGTTGCAAGAGCCAACTTGATTGTTCATAAGAATATTTAATAATTTAAAATAAATGTAATTTATGTAAAGTTTTGGCTCTTTTTTTTAGTCGTGGATGTGCTATTGTGCTGTCGCCTCTTGCTTACATCCAATCGCCTTCTTCTCCCCTCGTACGTTACATTTACACCCAAATTCAGCTTTAGCAGTCTGCCTAACGTGCACCCAACAGAAATCATATTTGCAATTATTTTAAAAAATAATTATTAAATAATTTTTTTATTATAAAAAAATTTTTTATTATAAAAAAATTATTTTACAATCACACTCTAAAATAATTATAATTAATATTTTTCTTATAATTAATAACCTTATTTTATAATTAAATTTCTTTAAATTTACAAAATTATTAGTCTATCATTCCAAATTAATAAACACATTGTTTTAAACACTTCTCAAATTATAATGCTATATTTTTATTATATTTAAATTTAATATTTACTTATTAAAAATACTTATTAAATGTAATCTCATACTAAATTAAAAATATAATAAAAAATACATAAAAATTTATATTTTTAATAAAATTAATTAATTTTTTTTAATTCTTCTAGAATAAGAAGTGTACATAATAATAAATTTATATTTTTAATAAAATTAGTTAATCTTTTTTTTAAATGTTTATTTTGCAAATTCAGTAGCTCACTGCTTAATAAAATTACTCTTTCTGAATTTAAATATGGTGATGGTGAATTCTCCTCCTCCTTGAATTGCTGATTTTTTTTTTATCTTTAGATCAATAAAGTTTTTTTTTCTAATTTTTCTTAAATCTTATAAAATAAGAAGTGTACAAATATATATATATATATATTTAGAAGCTTTCTTCTATCACTATTCTTCAATTAAAATATTACTCATGTTGTGGATAAACAATAATTCATTTTTATTTTGAAATTTATACATCTTTTACTAATTTATCCTTATTATAATCACTAATAACATTTCCAACACAATATAATTAATTAAAACTATATTAAATAATATACTTAAAGAATATAGTAATAAATAATAAATTAAATTAAATTATTTTTTAAATATCATTAAAAAAAATTCCCTTCATCTTGAATTAATGTATACACCTTCGAGACAAAATGAAAAGGCAAGGAATAGAAACTAATAATTTGTGAACGGAATGAGCATATAAAATATATCACTGAATCCACCACATGAGTTGGATCAAATTTATAATCTAAAAATAAAATATTAAGAGCTCAACTCTAATTAATTTGCTGGCTGCATAAAATAAAAAAAGTTCCAATTCTATCATTGCAGTAAAATGTTATGAATGGATAGTATTTTTTTTTTTGGTAATAAAATCATTTAATATTTACAAGGAAGGCTGATTATATTGTTAAACTATACATGTATCTCTAAATTATGTTTGAATGTTCAAATTAAACTAAATATTAATAAAAAAAAATTCGTCTAAAATTATCTATTAATTTGGAAGATAGAACAAATTACATGCCTGCAATTGTTATTAATTAACATATGAAAAATGAAAACTGTTAAGTTGAAGAATTTTCAAAAAGAAAAATTTTCAGAAAAACACAAATAAATCAAAGAAAAAGAAAATTTTAGGAAATCACAAAAGGGTAGAGACGTCAATAATATCATTTGATTTTAATTTCAGGTCCCAAACTTGATGCAAATTACATAATATCTTTTTTTATATGCTTGCAAGTTGCAATAAATTTCCCGCCGGTCTCCGGCCAGAAAGCCAGAGGACATCTCATCAAACTTACATATGTATCCTTTTTGTCTATATTTTTGCATTAAAATCACCCCGTCGTATAAAGCTCCAGAGACTAAGACCAGAGAATATATGATCGAAGTAAAGCAAGAAAAGACGCATTCGATGGCTTAGATTGCTGGTGGAAAACCTCCACCTATGGTGGCGATAGTTAGCAGTAGCACCGCTTCATATATACAGAGTTCATCTCCCTAAAATATATCTACAAATGGCCTATTTCATTGTCCAATCGGATGGCATAATCTTCCATTAGTTCCACAATCAGGTCAAGTAATTAAGTTAAAATTAAACTCAGCTACCAGCACTGATCCGTCTCCCAATTCCGGCTACTATAACCAGAATAACTAGCCGTCAACGGCCGTTTCCTTACAAAAAGCTTCCGATCATAAACGGCGCGTTTCTCAGGATCCGATAACGTAGAGTACGCAGCATGAATCTTCATAAACTCGTCCGCAGACATATTTTTCCGATCCAAAGCGACGACGTCAGGATGACAAGACCTCGCTAATCTCCGATACGCAGATTTGATCTCTTGGTTACTAGCTTCAATCGGAATCCCTAAAATCTCGTACAGAGATGTACACGATGCCATCCTCTGACGATTGACGTAAAGAGTCGAAGACGACGACGTAGACGAGGACAATCTTTCCTTGTAAGCGGTAGCGGTGTTGGCTATAAACGGTGGCCGGAATCTAGTACGGCGTGGGGCAGGAGAAGGAGATTTGACGGAGAATTTGGGGAGTGGAGGAGGAGGAGAAATAGAAAGCATTGCTACGGTTATGTTTAGCGCTGTAGTGATTTTGAGAGGTGTTTGCATGAGTATTTATAAGGGTATAAATTTAACTACGGTGAAGTTAAGAAGAAGAAAAATGTCTATTATTTTATTATTATTTATTTTTAGTGGTGCGTTTGTGTTTTGCATGTTTGTGGCTGAGTCAGCAAAAATATTTTTGGATTATAACTTTTTTTTCTTGAATTTTCATGACAATTGTTTTTGTGTCGTCTCTTTTTATCTCCTGTCGTTGCCATGTTCTTCGGTGGATAGAAGCTAATATATTTTTATTAATTTATATAAATAAAAAATTTATCTATAATTAAGTTAAATAAAATGAATATATTTATAGAATAGAATACATTATTTTCCGAATACTAATAATTTCCCATCTTTGTTAATTTTTAATAGAATTTGTCTAGACAACATATGTTATATTATAATAAAAATGAAATGTATTTTAATAAAAAAAAACAAAAATAGTTATTGCTGTTTAACATTTGATTTAAGGATATTTATTAGAAAAATATTTTTATTTTATTTGTGATTTTTCCCAAATTATTTTTATTTTTTATTTACCAAAATGTATTTTAAAAAAAAGGATTGTCAAATTTAAAAAATGACTAATTTTACTTTAATGATATTTTATTTTATACTTCCATCAGTTTGACCTTATTAAAAATATAGTATGATGCCTTCTAAATTTATATATAATATTAAAATAAAAAAAAATTGTAAAATAAGAAAGTAAATTAAACAAAAGAAGAAGAAGAAGAAGAAGAAGAAGAAGAAGACTCCTTCAATCACTATTATCTATTAAAAAATAAATGTTGAAATTATTTATATGAAATGAATGGATTTATATTAGATCCAATATTTAAATTTTCTATTTATTCGATTGAGAATTACTTCTTAATAATTTATGTGCACAAATTCATGGCTTACACGTATTATTATTGTTATTATTATTATTATTATTATTATTATTATTATTATTATTATTATTATTATTATTATTATTATTATACTAGAAACAAATTATGTAATGATATATATCCTGCCTAACAGATATTTTTAAAACAAATTATTGCATTGTTGTTTTCTAAATTGATTACGTATTTTTATTATTTATGTGTGGTGTGTAGATGATTCTGAAATAAGAAGAAATCTTGTATATATTTATATTTTCTAAGGCGGCTAGAATTTTATTTTCTGGCGTAAATTTTGTTTCAATCCAATTTGGATGGGACCCCTCAATAGTACAGTGTGATTATTTTGCCTAAATGATGATTTTGTAATTTATAGATACAAAATTATTTAATTTTAGAACTTGGACAATTCTCTTCTTCTTCTTCTTCTTCTTCTTAGAATATTCGAGAAATGAAATTTTTTGAATTTTCAAAGAACAAATCTTTGCTAAAATCTTTAACAATGACCAGAGTAATTGAAAATTAGAATGTTAGAATTTTCTTTCTTTTTTTTTTTTTAATGTTCCCGTCAAAACCACATTTATAATTTTTTACTGTTTTGCTGATTTTCTTGACATCCATTTTCTTCCTTCCTTTGCTTTTTTTTTTTTAAATTTCTTTGAGGACACGTTTTCTTTCTTTGAGGACAATTTTTCTTTCTTTGTTCTTCCTCTTATGGATCCTAAATTTCTTTTCCCTTTCTTTTTCTTTTTTCAATTGTATGAGGAAAATAGAGGAAAAAAAACTCAATTTGTTTTTCAAAAAATTACAATTATATCTAAACTTCTCAAAATAAATTATCTTAACTTAATTTCAGAACTCTATTTCTATATTCTGTTGCCTACGTCCTCGAATACCATCAAAATAATATTACTAATTTTAAAAAAGAAATACAAAAGAGAGAGAAGAGAAATAAGCCTTCTAAATAAATAAACTTATTTTTGTGATATTTTCAACTAAGGGGGGAGGGGTCTTTTATAGGAGGGGTCTTTTATAGCATTAAGACCCCCCTCCCCTCTTATTCCCACATCTTTCGATATGGAAACAATAGCCATAAACCAACAAATTTCCACTTTGGCTATTATCTATTTACAATATGCAAATCTTCTCTCAAAAAAAAATTATTTCAGTAGTATCTCTAAATGCGTTGTGTAGCGTTCATCTTCAATTTCTCAAAATATTTATCAAGTCCAAACAATGGTTGAACTTGACAGCTATCACCACCTTTATCAACATATCTGCAGGATTATCAGTGATTCGAATTTTCTGAAATAATATTTCACCTTTCTCCAGAATCTCATGTATAAAGTGATACCGAATATTGATGTGTTTCGTCCTTGCATAATAAACTTGATTCTTTGCTAAATGAATAGCACTTTAACTATCACAGTGCACTTTGATGTGCTTTTGTCTAATTTTTAGTTCACCAAACAATCCTTAAAGCCAAATTGCTTCTTTAACAGCCTCTAATACTGTCATGTACTCTGCTTCTGTAGTGGATAAGACAACTGTTGACTGTAACGTAGACTTCCAAGTAACCAGCCCCTTAGCAAGTGTAAACACATAACCAGTAGTTGACTGACGTTTATCAAAGTCACCAGTATAGTCGAAACCACAGTATCCAACTACACATCGACTATCTTTTTCATCCAGCTCAAATATCAACCCAAAATCTTAGGTATTCAGAATATACCGTAGAATCTATTTCACAGCTTGTCAGTGCTCCTTACCAGGATCATGTATGTACTTGCTCACAACTTCATCTGCTTGTGAAATGTCCGGCCTTGTATACACCATAGCATACATTAAGCTACCAACAACATTTGCATATGAAACCTTAGACATGTACTCCCGTTCCACTTCATTTTTAGGAGATGAAGATGAGTTGAGCTTCATATGAGGTGCAAGCGGTGTACTAAAAGATTTTGACTTTTCATTCAGTCGAAAACGATGTAGTACCTTCTTCAGATAATATTTCTAATTCAACCAAAGCTTTTCGCTCTTCCTATCTCTGCATATCTTCATTACTAAAATTTTTTTTGCTTCTCTCAAGTCTTTCATTTCAAACTTTTGATTCAGCTGAGCCTTCAACTTCTCAATTTCTTCTAGATTATTTGAAGCTATCAGCATATTATCAACATACAGGAGAAGATATATGAAAGATCCATCTTGTAGCTTGCATAAATTTACACAATGATCGTATTTGCTTTTTGTGTACTTCTGTCTCACCATAAAATTATCAAATCATTTATACCACTGCTTCGGAGATTGTTTCAATCCATACAATAATTTTTTCAATTTACATACTATTTTTCTTCTCCAACAACCTTGAACCCTTCTGGCTGAGTCATATAGATTTCATCTTCTAAGTCTCCATGTAGAAATGTAGTTTTTACATCTAGTTGAACGAGTTTCAAATCCAATTATGCTACCAAGGCTAACAAAATTCTAATAGAGGAATATTTTACAATTGAAGAAAATAATTCATTATAATCAATTCTTTCCATCTCAGCATAGCCTTTAACTACCAACCTTGTCTTATAGCGAACATCATTCTTATTAGGAAATCCTTCTTTCTTTGTTTATACCCATTTGCATCCAATTGCCTTCTTTATCTTTGGAAGATTAGCTAGCTTTCATGTCTGATTCTTTCTAAGAGACTGTATTTCATTATCCATGGCTTTCCTCAACTTCTCCTTTTTTAAACTTTGGACAGCTTCACTATAAGTGTTAGGAATGTCATCATTTGCAATTAGGGATGCATAAGCCATCATATCATCAAATCGAGTAGGTTTGTGAATCTCTCGTCATGCCATATTTGTTGCAATAGATTCTTGTTGTTGTAGTGGTTCTTGGGTTGAAACCTCTTCTTCATATGACTCCCTCTCTATTGTAAGAGAATTTTCATCTGTTTTATTTGTTACTGGGTCAACAATTCTTCTTTCAAAGTCTACCTATTGCGGAGTACCATCTGTCTGCTGAATAATTTTATTTGTTACCTTTTTTAACATGGTAGACTCATCAAAGGTAACATCTCTGCTAAAGACTATCTTCTTTATTTCTGGACACCAAAGGCAAAGTCCCTTCACATTAGTGGTGATCCCCATAAAGAGCGTTTTCTTTTTCCTCGGATCTAACTTTGATTTCTTAACATGATAGTATGCAATGGAACTAAACACACGTAAAGAATCATAATCAGTAGCAGATTTTCCAGACCACATCTCCAAAAGTGTTTTACCACCAATAGCAGCTGATGGTGAGCAATTAACGAGATGATATGCATATGTAACAGCCTCAGCCCAAAATTATATGCCCAACCCAGCATTGGACAACATACACCAAACTTTCTTCACAAATATCCTGTTCATGTGATCAGCCATCCTATTCTGTTGTGGTGTATCTCTAACTGTGAAGTGTCTAATAACATCTTCATCTTGGCAGAATTTTAAAAATGGATCACTTTTATACTCTCCACCATTATTTGTGCGGAGACATTTGACTTTTTCTGTCGGTCTGAGTTTCCACCATCTTTTTTCATATGAGAAAAAATCTCAATACTTCATCCTTTATCATCATAGTATACACTCATACTCTCCGAAAGAAGTCATCAATAAATATTACAAAGTAGTGTTTTTCTCCCATTGAAGCTACCTTGGAAGAACCCTATATATTCGAGTAAATATAGTCTAAAATACTCTTAGTATCATGGATTACAGTACTAAACTTCACTCTAGTCTGCTTGTCTTTGACACAATGCTCACAAAATCTAACTTTTGAGGTTGCATTCCTTTCAATAATCCTTGGATCTGACAACAGTTTTAAGAATTTATTGCCAGCATGTTCCAAGCGCATATGCCATAATCTGGTTACTTTCAACTCCTAATTATTACTGGAAGCTACTGCTGTTGTCTCAATAATTACATTACCCTGATAGTAATATAAGTTATTGGCATTTCTTAATCCTTTCATTATCACCAGTGTACCAAAGATGATTTTCATTACTCTATCTGTTACATTTACAATGAAGCTCTTTGATTCTAAGATTCCCACAGAGATGAAATTCTTTTTCAAACTCGGTACATATCGGACATTTGATAGTATTCTGATTGATACATCATGATTTCTTAATTGGATTGAATCAATCCCTTTTGTGTAAATAGTTGCTCATTTTAGTTTTTTAAAGTCAAAGAACCAATCCCGATTGGGACACATATGATGACTACAATCAGAATCAAGTAACTATACAATAGAAAAGCTTATTGATGACATAATAGTTAATAAAAAGTCTGAATCTTCATCATCACATTCAACTATATTTGAATTCACAAAAACCTTTCTTTTATCAAATTTGCTTTTATTACTCAGCTTGGGACAATTTATCTTCCAATGTCCTTTCTCCCGGCAAAAGGTACATTCATCTTTAGCTGGTCTGGATTTTGATCTCCCCTTCTTTTCTCTCTTATTGCTTTGAGGGCGACCTCTCACTATCAATGCTTCTGTTCTTCCACTTGAACTATCTTTCTTATCTTTTTTTCGTAGTTCATAATTGTATAATGCAGCAGTTATTTCAGAGAGAGTCACTTCAGCATTCCCATGGAGTAGAGTTATTTCAAGAAACTCTAACTCCTCTGGAAGGGATCCCAACAACATCAAAGTTTAGTTGGGCTATATATATATGTTTTATTAAAATTGTTTATTAATGAAATAATTTTTTATAAAATGATTTAGAAAGGTAAAATAATATTTAAGAATATATTTAAAATGAGAACAAATAATAATATGTTGATGTTTAAATTATGTTATGATAATTATTTATTCATGCAGTTAAATAAATATTTTATATACACTCATTATATATTTTTAATAAAGACATGTGATAACGAGATGTTAAAAAAATTGACGAATTGTGATTATGATACTGTCTTTGGGGCAATACTTGATATACATATAACTTTTGGGGCATATATCAGGTGGTCGCCTTTTGGGGGCAGCTCTGCATATGTGTATGACCATAAATATTTACTCTTGATGCTGTCATGTGTTATTATTGCGCTCAAAATATCATATTTTACCCTTAGATTATAGTAAATATATATTTACTTGCACCTAAAGTATTATATTATCTATGGACTATATATATTTACTGTATGAAATTATGTGACTATGTTTTATGACATGATATGATGAATTTATGTTTCTTAAAGAAATAATTATTATGCAGTAGAATAAAAATTTTAATAGTAAGTATATAAGTAAAACTTTATTTGTTTCCTTTTTGTTATATAATCATCTTTTCACTGAGTAGTTGGACTCACTTCTTATTTATATAAATATTTCAGATACTGTTGAAGAATAGACTAGTAAGATATCTCTACTTTTTTCTTCTTCAGTGCATAGAAAAAGTCGGGCCAACATAAGTATTATTTGGACTTGTTTAAACATTATTTTTATTTTTGTGTTGAATAATAAATAAGATGTATTTAAAATGTTAGTATTTATTGGATGATATTAATGTGTGTGTATGAAGAATTCTTAAGAAAATAAATTATGAGTGATATTTTTATAATAATAAAATAATAGTATGGTAATTTATGAAGTCCACCCTGAGAATTAAGGGAATGAGGTGTGACGGAGTGAGTCTTTCTGTTAATAAATATATTACTATTTTTTTTCTCTGTAACAAAGAATCCTTACTTGGTGGTATTTGATCACCCATTTAGAGCAGATCTCAATCATCAAATAAGTTAAGCTCCAAGAAAATTAGTTGAGTAACTCATCGTCAGAGTTCCTCACTTTAATTTAGGCTTATAAAAATATTTCACACGTGATACATCTAGTACTTTCAGGGCTTACAAAATCTATGTGCAAACCTAAAGTTTAAATATGGACTTCTTTGGTGTACTTCTTGTATTTTTGCCAATCCTTCTCTTTGGGAGTTAATATATTACTAGTTTTTATTTTCCTTGCTTTTTATTATTTAGAACCTTGCCGCTCTTAATATGCCTTGATCAATTTTTTTTTTCTAAAAAAAAAAAAGAAAATTTGCAAAGATATATACAGGGGTGGATGCAGAGTGGGGCCAACCTTAGCACGTGCCCCACCGGCGACCGAAAAAGGCTTTGGAAGATTACGCTGGTGCCCTACCGGAGGCGGAGATTGAAGATGCAGTGGTGCAGTGGTGCCCCACCAAAGTTGCGGTCCTACTTCCGTCATTGGATATATATGCAAAAAAAATTGATAACTTATATAAGATCTTAATTTATTTTTTTCCCACTCGTAACTATAATTTTCTCCACTGCATTAAATTTTTTATAAAAAAAATAAAATTGAGTAATTTGTTTAATTTTATTAAATTCATTATAGCACTTTTCAAATATCATGCTTAATCCAAGTTGCACAGTGCACACATATGAAATAAGGAAATTTGCTAGCTAATTCGAGTTTTCTGTAAATATGATATTGTTTAATCAAAGACTAATTATCAGTAATATGTATATTTTTCTAAAAAGAATCATAAAATTGATAAAAAAAAAAAATAGTAAATTTTCTACGTATAAAAATGTATATATAATTTTTTTTTAAAAAAAATCAACTACAATTGTCTTTCCTCCCTCCACTTCTAAAAGTAGAAAAAATCTGAAATTATTATGGGTCCCAATGAAAAGGATAAGACTTAATGGGTCCCATTAAATATGGCCTTTGGGAGCCAGTTCAGAGTGTGCCCTACACACATAATATTCAATATAATAAAAATAAAATTTAATTAAGATCCTTAATTTATACACTCTCTATATATTTTTATTTATTTCCCTTATACCCAAAATATCTTCATATGCTTCTATGTTATATTTAAAAATTAAAAATCATTTTTATTTAATATGCCATTTTTTTATTTCTATATTATTAGCTTCTGTTTAGAATAAAATAAACATACTTTTCTTTTCTTTTTTATTTTAAATTATATTATATTTATTATTTCAATGAATGAGTTAATATATTAAATGATATTATATTCATTTTTAATGTTAATTATTAAAAATATTTAATAAAAATGTCTCATATTTAAATTGAGGTATAATAAAATATATTTTTTTTTATATTTTTTATAAAAATAATTAATTTTTTTTTACGTTTTGTGAAATAAAAAATGTGTTTATTTATTTAGAATGAAAATAATATTTATTAAATAAATAAAATGAGAAAAAAATAAAGTGAATCTATGCCTATTAAAAGAAAAGGATTTTTAAGAAAAGAAAAAGAAATTATTAAGAATCAATTTAAATGTCCTTACATAATTCTATGTTTATTTTAAAATATTTAATATTTAATAATATCAAGTCAAAATTTTAATATTATTTACTAATTTTCTCTTTATATTTAATGTTATTATTAATGAATAAGAAAATTAATAGAGTATAAAAATTAGAAAGAGAAAGTATTAATTAAGAGTAAATTAGTAATTTTAATTAATTTTTTAATATGAGTGAAATATTTTAAAATGATATTTAAATTGAAACAGGTTGAATATCATTTTGTGTTTGATAGTTGGTGTTGCTCATTGGCATTCTAACTTTAAGACTCCATTTGAAATTAATTAAATTTTTATATAAAAAATATTTCAAATATCATATAGTTAATGAATTTAATTATATTTATTCATTTAAGAAGAATTAATATTATTAAAATTTTATAATAATAAGATTTATTTATATATATTTTGATTATAAATCAAATATCAAATATTAATCTAAATTTTTACATGATGTAATATATTTTTATTTATTTTAAAATTATTTTTATCATAAAAATTAAATATAATAAATTACCATCTTTTTGAAAATATAAAAATTAATAAAATAAAAATGGGATTTCTTCAAAATACCCTAAAAGTAAAAATATTTTGAAAAAGATCCATTTTTTTCTATTTTAAAAAGACCTCTTTTCAAATGTGTATTTTTTAGTATACATTTAATATATTAAAGATATACTCCATTTTTTAAAGATATACATTGATTATATATTTAGTATACTAAAATTACACTAGAAAAAGAGATTTTTTAAAATAAATTTTAAAAAATACTATATAATGTAATTTTCTCAATAAAAATCCATTTGATTTAATCGCAAATGCACACCTCCGTTAACAAAAGAAAGAAAAAAGTATACAATTTGATATATATATTTTTGAATAATTTTGAGGTTTTAGTTTTAATGTATTAACATAATTTCGTTATATATTTTTCTTTTATTTTTAACTTGCTTTTTAATAATAATTTTTCATTCAAAAAATATATTTTGAATAATTTTATATTAATAAGCTAATATGTGTATATACATATATATTAATTTGTTTTTAAGAATGATTAGAATAATATTTATTTTTAATGATTTATTATCGATTGGTTAAAAATATATAATATTATTAAATATATAAATATTTTTTTATATTTTCTCTATCTATATTTGTAAATAATCTATATAATTTATTAATAAAATGTTAATATATTAGTAAAATATATAATATTATTGAATATATAATTTTTTTATTTTTTATTCCTATATATTAGTAAATAATATATATAATTTGTCACAACATAAAATCTATAAATATTTTCTCTTATATAAATTTACTTTTCCAGTAAATAAAAAAAAAAAGAAGAGATAACTATGTAAAGTGATGATTTGGCAATAAAGATATTCACTATATGTTTATCTAGATTTAACTTTTTTAATTTGTGACATTTTAGTGTAAACTTTATTGCTTTGATAAAAAATTTTGTAAAATGAGATTAATCACTATTAACTATTGTAATTTTGTAAGAAAAAAAAATTATATTTAAGTGGTCCATATATTATATTGGACTCAATTAATTAAGAATTGGTAATTTCAACTAAATAAAGATTATGACTTATATATATCTAATTAAATCAATTTTTTTAAAATAGTTATCAAATCCTTCTTAATAATTAACTAAAAGAGTAATTATCAAATTTTTGCATCATAACAAGATTTAATTCTTGTAAGACTCCCATTAAAATGTAAAAAAAAAAAAACTTTTGATTAGAGACTATGTTTATCATTATTAAGAGGACGAAGCATATAGGGGAAGTTGACTTAGAGAAATAAAGATGATTTGGAGCCAATTGATATCTTTAACTTGGAATATTATAAATAAAAAAATTGAATTTTATAAAAAAAAATAATAATGACACTCTAAACTTTTAAAATCACCTATTTAACTTTTATATTTTTTAATTTTGTTCAAATTCAATATTCTAATGCACATAATTTATTTAACTTCTTCACTTTTTAACCTTTTAAATATTCTCTTTCCATGAAATCATCACCTTCAACTTAATATATTTATTAAAAAAATTAAATTATCTAAATATTATAATAAATTATTTTAAACGTACTAAAATGTCACGACCCAAACGGGGAAGCCGTGACCGGCGTAAGATTATACCTAAGTACAACCTTACAAGCCTAATTTAAATTTATTATTAAAGTGCAAAATTACTAAGTTCAATAAATTTACTCCAAAATCAAAACATCAATAGAAAATGATATAATCCAAAATCAAGATCAATAATTAAAACTAAAACCAGATGCAAAGAAACAGTCTACTCCATTATTACAAGAAAAAGGGTTCGGACACGGTCCGCCAAAAAATATCCAGAATTCTCTATGGAGTGAACCAGAATCCACAACCAAACTATAAGAACTCACAAGGAGAATGACCGAGCTCACTAAGGAATATAACTGCAACCTGCAAGTCAATCTATAAGGGTGTGAGCGTTATATATAGACGCTCAGTAAGTTCATGAGAGGCAGAGAAACACTAATACAATATATATCAAAGTAATATATATATCATGTACACATCCACAATAAATCACATACATGATGGTGTATCGGGGTCTACAAAATATAACATCCTCCTCTTCCAATCATATCCAATAACAAGTAGGCACGTTGCCCCAAGAGCAAGTAGGCATAAGCCCCAAGAACAAGATCGATATCGATATACAAGATAATCTCCATGATCACAATCCATATCCTCCGTCCCCATTTGACACACCATCGCACATCACAAGAATATTCAATATCATAACAAAGCATTTAGCAAATAGCATACAAGTTTCTCTGTCTCCTATTCACATGCGAGGCTAGGACAAGAAAGGATAATATATCGAAATTAGAAAGAATAATATATACGAAGGCTTATATATATAATAGCTTAGTTAGCAAATAGCACATCACAAATAATACACATACACCCTTGAACTTACCTGGTATCCAAAGAAAGCTTAGCCCAATCCTCACAACCTACTGACATCGAGCTTCAGCCGGATTATTGCCTAAGGAAAGATAATTATATAGTTCAACAATCAATTCCACTATCTCATCTATCATGAGGGATGCAATGCATGCTATGAATGCAAAAAGACCAATACTTAACCAACAAATAACCAAGATAATCCAAAATAAAAAACCAACCCGACTCAACTCAAAATTATGGTTCAACCCAGTGGTTAAATCGATCGCACCTCAAAAATACAAAATCAATTAATTACCTAAAATTTATTAGAATCAGAACCTCAACTCAATTTCTATCACTCATTTATCAAATAATATCACATCAGTCCCTATGCAAAAATCATAAATCATACCAACACCCAAAACCGATAAAAATTCTTAAGTAGTCTCTATTACTCAAAAATTTCCAGAAAATAATTCCATCATTCAAAAATTCTGAAAACATTCCAGTAGCTTCTCCAACATCAAAATAACGTTTGTACAAAATTTCAGACTAATCCAAATTTATTTGATACCTCAAAAATATTTTACAATAATCTGGTTCTGTTTGAACCACTAAAAATCAGTACTGCAAAAATCATCATAAATTCTTCACATTTCGTTACCATCAAATTATCCAAATAATTTTCTCATATAATAGACATCAGGATGGACAACCTATAAAAATTTCATAATTTTACAAGACATCTAAGACCTTCAAATTAATTTCCAAATCAGACATCATCAGAAAATCCTTAACCAACAGCAGTGCCAATACTTAATTTATTTTAGAACCTAAACATTAGAACCGGACTCCAAATTATTTTTCTCAGATTCAAAACATCCTAATAAACAACATATCAAAATTTCATAATTTTTAGAAACCTCTAAGTCCCTCAATTTAATTTTTTAAATTGGATTCATACAACCAGTTACCATACTTGCAGCAGTAGAGAAATAAATTTATTTCAAAACACAAACATTTGAACCATACCTCAAAATATTTTTTATAAACACCTAAGATCATATCCTAAAACATATCAAAAATTCCGACCTAGATCATTTACCAATAATTTTTAAAAATTCAACAAAGTTACTGAAATATCAGTAATCACAAGCAGAAATAATTTGTCACTTTATTAATAAATTAAAAATATAAATCAAACATGAAAATTCCAAAAATAAATTTCTAGATCAAGCTTAACACCCCTATAACAGATTAAAATTGCCAAAAATACTAGATCAATAACTTAAACTCCCAAATCAAATATTAAACATCAATAATCTCCAAAATCATCCTACAACTTTTTAATTATTTAATTAATTAAAAAAATCGTAATAAATAAAAAATATTATTTTCAAACACCCTAAACATCATACAAACATTTAAAAACACAAATCATGCCATGAGTTTGGAAGAAATTGAAAAAAAATAGAAGAAACCTCAAAAAAATCGAATCTGCCAAAACTGGGAAGCCAAAACGACAATCTGCGATTTCGCGCTGGCCCGCCGAACGACAAGCTCCACTCGCCGAACGACATCGCCTCCAGCCCGCAGCTCAGCGCCGAACGACAAGCCCACACGCCGAACGACACCGGCACTACTGCGCGCGCACTGACGAAACGACAAGACTCTGTTTTGGGCAAAAAAAATTTAATTTTCTTTCTTTTTTTCTCTCTCCGATGGCACAAGCAATTAGACACACAAATGGGTGCCCTAACACCCCTATTTATAGGAAAAAAACTTTTAAAATTTATATTTTGACCCCAATCTAATTTATTTTAATTAAAAACACCCCAAAACTATTTATTTTCATAAAAATTACCCAAAACCATAAAATTCACAAAATCAACTCAAATTTATTTTTAACTTCAAACTTTAACCCAAAATAATTTATAAATATGTTTTACGCATAGTAATTCCTGAAAATACCGAAAACGACGAAAAATCCAAAAAATGATAAAAATACCCTCGGCACCCCAAAATACAATATTATACTCAAAACGACCGTCTCGTCGTTCCGAGTATCAAAAAGACATTCAAACCATCAAATTATGTTCAAACGACATATGAGGGTACAAAATGACTATTTTGCCCTTAGACTTAAAATCATTCAAAAACCAAGGATTTTACTAAAAATTCTTCATTAAATAATATTAGAATTATTATATTATCACTTCATTAATTAATTCATTAATATAATAAGAATATAATTAAGAAAAATTAATTAATTTTTATTAATTATATAAAAATATTTTTAAAAAATATTTTTTTTATAAAATTAATAATTTCACTTATGTATATTTATTAAAAAAATATTAAATGCTCTAAATATCATATAAAATTATTTTAAATAAATTAAAATATTTTTTATTAAATAAAATTAAAATTATTATATTATCACTTAATTAATTAATATAATAAGAATGTAACTAAAAAAACTAATTAATATTTTTTAATTATATAAAATAATAATTTTAGAAGAATAATTTTTTTTTATAAAAGTGACGATTTTACTAATATAAAAGATGTATTAAAATAAGATAAAAAAATAAATAGGAAGATAAATATAAATAATTAAATACATAATTTTTATATATTTTTTTAACTTGATCAATTAATTGACAACTTAATTATAAATAATAATACCTAAGACTATCATTTTCTTTTTCAATGAATTAATAATTGAAAAGTTTAATCTTGATTACCGTCCATGCATTTTTATCCTTTTATCTTGACATTAGCCTTTGTCATGATTTTGTCTAGGACAGTTACATTTCCAATTATTTTTGGACTTTCTATATATATATATTCATATGTTTCGTATCTTAATTATTGCAAAAAAATATTAATTCTTTTATTCAATAGAAAAAGTCTAATAATCTTATTTATTTTTATCTTAATCATAATTTTATAGAATAAATTACATCCGGTCATCTTCATGAATACATTAATTCACTGTATTTCAATTATTTTTGAAATTTCCATACATATTTATATATTCCTTCTCTTAATTACTCCAAAAAAAATTATTAATTCTTTTATTCAATAAAAAAGTCTAATAATATTATTTATCTTTAATTTAGTATAAATTGTTATAATTTTATTGAATAAATTACATTAGATAGTCTTCAAAAATATACTAAAATTCTTCAAATTAATATTTTTAGTACAGTAAAATTTCTTATATCATTTTTCATCAACGTCCATATCAACACATTAAGCGACTATGGGATTAGTTTGACAATTCAAATAGTGCTTAAAATTTCTGCATATTAAAATTATATATATATATATATACATATTTGAATATTATATGTATTAAAAGAAGAATTAATTTTAAATTTATTATTTAAAGTGTATTTATCGTTAAATTATATTATTGAAAAAGGAATTAATTTTTAAGTTTATTATTTAGAAAAAATATATTTAGTATTAAATTATATTATTAAAAAAATTAATTTTAAATTTATTGCTTATGGTATATATATTTATTGTTAAATTATATTTTAAATTGTAATATATATATATATATTTATATATATATATAAGAATTAGAGATTTCTACTAAATAATAGGAAAAAGGAAGAGATAAGAACAAATCAGAAGTCATATCTTACCTTTCAATTCATACTATTACCAATTCTTTTTTGGTTTGATAGAGAGATCTTTTTTTTTTTTTTTTGAAACACACAATTTTAATTAAATCCCGATAATAATCTAGTATAGTGGAAAATATAGTAATTTAGTATATTATTATTATTGTTATTATTATTATTATTATTATTATTATTTTTATTATTATTATTATTTACTTCTTCAGTGACTTCCCACAATTATATCATTTTCAATATTGAAGATTTTAGTCATCATACTTTATCTTTTTCCTTCTTTTTCTTCATCTTCCTATCTTCTACCTCTTAATTCCACATAAGATATATACACACAATTGGGCTATATCTTTTAAAATTTGTCAATATATAATACTCATTCAGTCTCATTTTTTAATAGCTTATTGTACTATTTTTGAAAATCCCAAATAATAATTCAATTCTTTAAATTAAGTCATTATTTCACACTATTATTTAATATAATTATTTTTCTCATTACACTTACATTTAATGAAGATACATTAGGAAAAGAACTAAATTTAAACAGAACTAATCATATTTTTTTAATCTATATATAAAAACTATCAAACTATAAAAATGAGATAGAGTGAGTATATATATATATATAAGAATAAATAATTAAAGAGTTGGATTTTTTAATATCATAATATTTTATTTTTATTAGAAAAAAAAGGTTGGGTTAGGCTGAAAAATATAGGGAAATTTAAAGGAATAACTTAAAAAGAAAAAAATATATAAATATATCATACAAAATAAGAAATTTACAAAAATATGATATATATGTTAAGTAAATGTTGAGTACATCTCGTAAATATATTTTTTTAAAATATTAAAGTAAACCGAAAACTCTAAAATTGTTTAAAAAAACAGTATAAATGATATTTTAAAGAAAAAAGTAATATTTTATATAATTTCTTAAAAAAAAAAAAGCTACTCAAACCTTGGAAAGAAGATTGGGATGAACCTCCTAAGTAAGTGCTTCCCATCTGGAATCGAAGTTCAGAGAGCCTAAATTTTACTCATACCCATTGTTCAATCTTCGAAGAAGAAAAGAAGATGGGCGAGTTCTGCTGCTGGCATAAGAAGAAAATGGAGCAATCCATTTCAAGTTTCGGTGGTGAAGAAAAAGTGAAAAGCCAAAGAGATAAATTAAGAATATGGACTTTATTAGAAATATACTACTTGATACAGCACAAAAGCTGATGTTTCAAAATACCATGAGCAACTACAATGGCTCTGGAACTGCACAATAGACAGTACATCAAATAAAAGACTACAACAAAATGACGAAGAGAAAAGCAAAATCTACATGAATATTGAATACTGTCATTTCAAGTGTAACGCCAAAAATCAGCATCATTATTTCTGCCTTGATTTTGAAGAAGCCCATTTAAAGTAACCACAGTTTGCTTGAGGAATAGATGAAAGTCCCTACAAGGGAAAAAAAATTACAAACATGCAGGCAATTAGTTCCCTTTCTTGTGTGAAATTATTAATTTAGGCATTATCCACCATTACTAGTAAACCTCACGTGCAGAGATTACTTCAGCTGATCAAAGGACCAAACATAAGTAAATTCATATTATTGAAAATCCCAAATATAAAAATATTCATGCAGGAGAACCATATCTTTTAGCTCAATATCTCAAAGTTCACAATAAAACAAAACAAACATTGGCTCCAAGCATTAGATTTCAAATGATCATCTTTCCTTTCTGATTATATGTTTTCCTTTCTTCTCATTTTTTATCTATATCCCATAGAAGAAAATTCACAAGTGATAGTGATAAAGAGAAGTATAATGTGTAGGAATACCTCAGCTCGAGTACAGACGAAAAATCTACGGCCAAAAGTAGGACCTGGTTTCTTCACTATCCGAGCAACAAATGGTTCCTTGTGGCCTTTGCAAAGAGGTATACTATTCTGCATGAGTTGTTGTATTCTTTGCCACTCCAGTAAAGCAGCATTATTTTTGTACTCTGCAGAACCATCTTTTTCCTCATTTTGATCCTGAGAGCCTGTACTTGACTTCAGTTCATCATACTGGGATTGTCACATTTGTCATCATTTGCAGCAGTTTCACTTGGATGATCACTGGAATTGGTTACATCTCCCTGGCTAAGAGAAATATCCATTGAAGAGTTTTCTGGAATATCACTAGAGTTTGAACTTTTCTGGAAAAATGACCTCAGGGAGAGCTGGGACCATTGACTTTTTCTTGGTTTTTTCTTTGTTTGTTCGGCAGGCATTGAATTATTATGCCCATAGTGCAACATGGTACTGGTCTCGGGATAAGTCTCATCAGTGAAATCCTTTGAATGCTCACCGGTTATTCGAATGGGACTTTTAGTCTCTTCATTCAAAGAACACAAGTCACTTTGGGGTTGGCTAGATATAGTATTGAATGATCCTTCCACGCTTTCGCTGCATTTCTTTGTAGTAACTTTACCCTCTGAAAATGAACTTGATATGCTGCAGGATTGAACTTGTGTAGCCGCTTGTCTTTTCATTAGAACAGATACTGCACAAGATTCAGGACTTAGACTACTAAATAGATAAATGGAATTAAGTGGCATGACAGAAACTATCACTGAAGAGCAAGGAAATTTTCTCACACCAAGCGTCTGCTGGAGGCCATGAAACATAGGGGGACAGTGGCGTAGCAAGCAAGTTGTCGGCGCCCGGGCAAGGTGCCGCTGCTCTGCTACTGCTCTCCACCATTAACGGCAGCATGTAATGGATAAAACCTTTCAGTATTGAACAAAAAAAATTTCTGTTCTAAAGGTTTTATCCATTACATGGTGTGGAAACAGTCTCTTTGCAGAAGGCGAGGGAATAGTTGAACTGTTGCATGCATCCTCTTATTCCACAGTTGCTGGGACTAAGGAGCACTTTTTCATCTGGTGAGCGCTTTTTATGGGGTGGTTATGTGTGATGTTTAATTACAATTTATATGATGGTTTGTGGGGTTATAGTTCTCACTTTTCAGCTGGAATTGGTGGGGGTGCTTATTTGATTTCCATTGGATTTTGATTGTGCCTCTCTCTCCGTCTCTCTCACACACATAATCTTCAACACCCCAGCTGGGCATGTCTCAAATAAATTGCAATATGGGATAAAACCTTTGCTTATATCTGTCAATGCATAAAATGCTGGCAGTAGTGAAAATTTTCCTCAGCCAGGCCTGGGCGGCTGCCCGGGCGTGCCCAGGCCTAGCTACGCGGGGATATCTAGCAGACAATGATGGAATGCCATGGGAAGGGACTGGAGCATGATCAGAACCTTCCAATTTGGTACCCCTCCCTTCCACCTACGTGCAGGGTGAGAACAGAAAATTACAAGATTTCCTATGCACAAACATGAAGAAAGGCACTTATATGTATAAATGTAGACATGCATGAGTAGGCATGCAAGCACCCATGAACATACAAACAAAAAAAATACGTGTGTGACACAGAAAGAGAGATTCAAGATATTAACCACACCATAAATAGAATTTTTGAGGTGTCACGTTAACATCCTATTCAATAATTAAAATAAAATATAATAAATATATAATTAAAATTTAATACAATATAATTAAAATATATTATTAAATTCAAATAATGAATATCTAAAAATAATTACTTGAATTCAATATAAATAATATATTATTTATATTCGATTAAATCTATTTATAAATTATTCTTATTTAATATAAATAAATCAAAATAAATTATATAATAAAAAATACTGATACATTGTTATCTCCATTGTTATCTTGCTAACAACTGTCCCAAAGCCTGCAATTGAATCTTATCTGAACAGCGATCCATCAACATTAAGTTTCTAGTTGCCTGCTGATGGCTTTGTCCATCTAGTCGCCTCAATTGGAGAAGCAATGCCAATTCTCAACACTTGAGACACTTTAATTTCCATAAATATATTTAATTAATTCGATTATATGTTTTATAAATTTTTAAATTAAAAATATAAAATTTTGATAAAAAAAAAAATCAAATGTGCTCTGAGAGTACATGATAAGGAGTAATATTTCTATGATAGTGAATTAGAGGAGTTAAAAGATGTACATTTTGATGCAAATTATTAATATTATAAATTATTTTTTTAGTATTATATTTAGACGAGGTAAAATTGGTGATAAATTTATTATTTAAATATATATTTACGGTTAGATTAAATTATTACAAATTAGTTAGTACTTATAAATTGAATTAAATATTATTAATTAGTTAATTTAATATTACTTAATACTAATTATAAGTACTAAGTCATATTTAATTAACTAATTAATAAGATAAATAATAGATTAATTTAGTAATAGCTAATATTTAATTAATTCCTAAATATTAATTATTAATTTAATGAATGATAATATTAAAATTTTATTTTATACTAACTCTGTTTTATTTCAAGTGTCATATAAAAATAGTGTACATAGACAAAAAAATAATTAACTCTTATAAATTTTAGAATAATTTACCTAAATATTATTTTTTATCTTTATTATTTTTTTATATTAATTAATAGGGATAATATTAAAATATTATAATTAATATTCTCTTAAATTTTTAAAATAACGCTTGAAGTGAAACAAAAATAAATTTTATACGATATCTGAAATGAAACGAAGGAAGTAATATAAAAAAAAAATTTACTATAAAATTATTATTACATAGCTATCAAAAAATAAAAGGAGTTTCTATATGATTTTAATTTATGATTATATATAAAAAATAATATATATATTTATATAATTTTGCAAATTTCCACCTTAAGTTTTATTTAGGAGTGTAAAATCCCTTTATTTAAAAAAAATAATTTAATTTTGCAGTGATTAATTAGTTAATATTTTTAAATTGTAAATGGTATATGATACATTTTAAAAAATGAAAATCAAATATTTTTTAGGTGAAAATTTCAATAGTTATGATAATTTATCCCTAAATTGAAAAATGTTAGGTGTTATTTAATAAAATTAAAAATTGAAGTATTAAAATTATAAATATTAGCTAATAATAATAATAAATATAAAAAATTTATAAATATTAATAATTGAAACTATTTAATTTTAAATTGATAAAATATTTATAATTGTTTTATTTTATAAATTTTAAATTAAAATTTTTTTTCTTCAATTAATTTTTTTAAAAAAATATTATCAAATAATTTAAAAATATTTAAATTTTAAATATTCATTTTATTTATCAAACACGTACTTAAGATGAGTTTCTTTTAAATTTCTGATTTTACCAATTCCCTTCTGCAGCTCTTTAAAATTGTATTTTCTCGTTATTTTTTCCCTTGGTTTCCTTCCAACCAAACATTCAAATGCAAAATAGGCGAGCACCACACGAACCCCACCTTCTCTTACCCACCCGTGTATTCCCATGGACAAGCGACTGCAATTATTAATTATATATACAAAGACGAACGGGGTGGGCACATGCTGGGTGTGGCTTGTGGAAAGCACAAGTTACTTTGGTGATTGCTGTGTAGGTATTACTGGTGGCAATCCATTTGTTAGATCAGATTTTTTTATTTTTAACCCCAAAAAATTTACCCAAAAAACGCAAGTGAACCCTGGAATTTTCATTACTGATTCTTTAATTAATATGCTAGAAGACAATCACAAACGAGTTTTCTCAATTTGTAGCAGCAGCAGATATAGTTCCTTCATCAACTTCTTCTCACTGATCTTCAACTTCTCCCTGAACCCAGGTTTATTTTCCAGTTTCAGTTGTTATTCAATTATTATTTTGTAAAAATTTCTGGACACTGACATGGTTGATTTTGTGATTGTTTGAAAAACAAAAAAAAGGACCTTTTTTTTTTAATTTGAATAAGCTCTTTTGATTAGTGAAATCAGGATTGGGTTTTATTGAGTGATTGAATTTGGGTATTGGGTTTAGTACTTTTTGATAATTGAAGTGGAGATTTGGTCAAATTTTTGTTGTTTAATTTACGATTAGAGAGATCTGTTGTCTGCAGGAAAAGGCCAGAAGCAGAGATGAAGGATCCAATTGCTGCAAGAAAGGTTCAGAAGGCTGATAGGGAAAAATTGAGGAGAGACCGTCTTAATGAGCAGTTTCTGGAGCTGGGAAACACATTAGGTAATTAATATTCTGCTGTTTTTTCAGTGCCTTTTTTGTAATACATTTACATGCCTTTGTCATTGACAATTGAATCTATTTCCACACACCAATAATTTTTTAGCTAAAACCAGCTAAATGCTGTGTTTTAACCCATAAAGTTTGTTACGTTTCTATCATTTAATTTTGGCATGTTTTTCTCCATTAACCTTTCTTGCAAAAGGATGGGTGGAAAAGAATATGATTGTTGTTCTCTTTTTCCTTTTATTTTTTTTTAAATTTTGAACTTAAAACTACCTATTTGCCTTTGGATTACTGCAGCAATGAAGTTTTAATGATAGTACAATGATCTACTTAAAATTTACTTTGAAATTCTGTTTAGTTTCTACGTTTAGAGGTCTTGTATTAGTTTGCGAATGACGGATACTCCTATGGCAGTTGTGTAGCTGTTGATGAATCGATAGTTTGGGTAAAGAAATGTGAATCTAGATGTGTAATTGTTTCATGGTCATATATTGTGCTAGCCATAAATGTGCACTTCCCCCTTTTGTTTTAACTTTTTAGATAAATAAGAAGTAATCTTTTACTAATTACCAATTACACGGATATGCAGACCCAGATAGACCAAAGAATGATAAGGCAGCCATTTTGATTGACACAATTCAAGTGCTGAAGGATCTAACAGCTAAAGTCGGCAGACTAAAGGCCGACTATGCTACAGTTTCAGAAGAATCACGGGAGGTGATTGTCTGTTCATGTTCAGTTCTGATGGCTGTGCTCGCAATCGGTCATTTTATAAATTGTTGTGTTGAGTGCAGCTAATGCAGGAGAAGAATGAACTAAGAGAAGAAAAGGCATCTTTAAAATCTGATATTGAAAATTTAAATGCTCAGTATCAACAAAGGGTCAGTGTTATGTTCCCATGGCCTGCTGTTGATCCTTCTGTTGTTATGGGTCCGACATATTCATATCCTGTTGCTGTACCTGTCCCACATAGCCCAATTCCCTTGCATCCGGCACTGCAGCCATTTCCGTTCTTTGGAAATCAGAATCCTGGTGCAATTCCTAGTCCCTGTTCGACTTTTATTCGGTGCCCAACCCAGCTAATCCTTCAAATGAACAGCAATCAGTGCATTATGCTTCTACTTCCCATGTTTCAAGCAAACAGGATTCTGAAAGCAAGTCAGCAGATCATCCAAGAGGGAGCGATGCAGAAAGACGTGATGATTCTAATGATGTTCCTACAGAACTTGAGTTGAAAATGCCTGGAACATCAATTCAACTGGTTGGTTTTAAAGTTAGTTTCAGTTTCAGAAATGCTTAACACATTAAAGATATGAAACTGATTGAAAAGGTCTATGCAGGACATGTCAAGTGAAGAAAGGAAAGGCAAGCAGTTGCAGAGAAAGGAAAAAGATAGTACGAACTGCAGCTTCTCAAGCCGGCATTCTTCATCTCATGGTGTTAAGGATAGCTCCTCTAATAGCGTGGGCAATATCCCAAAATCTTCTAATTGATGTGCTGATTCTCAAACTGCTAACCAATAAAGGTAATGCATCTAATTGCCACTTGTGACACATGGGGAATATCCCCCCTAGTTTGAGCTTTGGCCATAACAAGTTTGATATTACTTGTAATCAATCCAGCTTGGAAGCTATTTGCTGCTAACTGGTAAGCTATAGTTCAAATGAGGGTTAATTCCTCAGTTGTTCATAGCATCCAAAAAACCAGGAGTTGGCCTGAGCTTGTGACGTGATCCAGAGCTGACCAACTAAGAAAATGCTTCTAAGGTGTTAACAGATCCTTTCTAGGCTTGATATCCTACTGGTTTTGCAAGTTTCAAGTGGACAAAATTCCAAGGAAACGATCTTGGTTTGATTGTAATCTGCTTTTTCAGTTGAAAACTTTCTTTGTTAAAGGTTATAGCGTCATTTAATAACATTTTTAAGATACTTCTATAACAAGAACTCTAGAATAGCATTTTTTTCAGAGTATTACAATGGGAGAAAGGAGAATCAATTCTGAGTCTACTACTCAAGGAAATACACTTACTGTTGGGAGATGCCTCAACGTGCAATAAGAACTCTAGCATTTTATAATCAAAATTTCTCAAATTTAGTGTTATTATGGCTATAAAATAATAATGAAGGGAAAAAAAAAGAACTTAGCTGGTATCAAATTGAAGTAAATAAAGAAACAATTATTTTAATATAATTAAATAACTTTATTACCTCTCTTATTGAATTTGCTTTACAAAAATTAAGTTTATTCTTTTATTTTCATATTTTCTTTTTATATGATTTCTATTTTAATATTTGTAAAGCCACCACAGTTGAAAAATATATTATGACTCGATGATATTATATTTGATAGTATAGAGATACTAGACCTCAATTACTGTTAAAATGAAATATTTACATCCTTTATCAAAAGATTTTAAAGTGAAAAATCAAGTATTAATATATATATTTTTATGTTTTTCCTAAAAAAGTTATATGACCATAGTGTTGTTAAAATTTTATTTTTATTATGAATAATTAAATATATTAATATGAATTTTTCTCCATTATCTCTTTAATTATTTTATCTTGTCTCATAATCATATTATCTTGTCTTTTAAATTATTTTATCGTTTTATTTTTTTATTATATTAATAGTTAATATGTAATATTTTATTTAATTTTTAACTCTATAAATAGAGATTATTTGTAAGGCTTATGATATATGAATAAAAAGAAGTGAGAAATATATGAATTCTTTCTCTATAAATTCTTTCTTAAAATAATTAATTTTTGCTGTTCATTTTTTTAATTATCTATAATTTTATCATTAATTACATAACATATTATCAACATGATTATTTTACATCATTTATTTTAATCTAGTTTTAATCTTATTTTATTAAAGATAATATTCATATGTTATTCATGTTTATTTTTATTTATTCACTTGTTATATTCAAATTAATAATGGAATAAAATTTTGAGTATTAATGTACTACTATATAAATATATTTTTGCAATTGATATAAAAAAATATTATATATCCTATGATTATAGTTTTTATATATAAATTATTTTTTTAATTTAATTGATATTTATGATTTTTTTTATAGTCTATAGATTTTATTTATACAATTTTACTCATTACATGTTAATTATTTTTATAAAATTCTTTTTATAAAATTCTGTTTAAAGAATATGTTGCTGATATAATTATTGAGCCTTGCTCTTATTAGAGAGAAACTTGATTATCTATATAAAAATAAATAAATAAATAAAAACTTTTTGCTTAGAATAAATTATTATTTTAACAATACTATTATTTTTTGTTTCTTCTATATATATATATATAATGATAAAATAATATTAGGATCATATAATTGAAAGGTTAAAATTAAACATTTATTGTATATATATATATAACACATTATACTTGTTATATGTATACACCTTATGTTATAATTTTATAATAATAGATGTATAAGTGTTACATATCAATAAAATAATTGTGTTTCTATTATTACCTTTAATTGACTAACATATATATTTATCATTTTATATATTTGTCATCTTGTATTAGTTTATGTATTTATATATGATTAATTCATTCATAATTTTTCTTTACTTTTCTTAATATATTTTGAATTATATAATATTAATAAAAATAAAATAAATTATATAATTTATATCTTTTCCTTAATTTAATGCAATTTATTATTACTTTACATAATATATTAAAATTAGTATGTTAGTAACTAACAATAATTTTATTATATAATGATCTACATGATATTAAATCTCACAAAATTTGAATTTATTGCACTTGATCTGTCAAAAAATAATTATTTATCTTGGATTCTTGATGATGAAATTCGTCTTGATGCTATGAATCTTAGAAATACAATTTAGAAAAAAAATAACGCATCTTTGCTGGATCGCACAAAAACAATGATATTTCTTCGTCATCATCTCAATGAAGGGTTAAAAGCTGAATATTTAACGGTAAATGATCTCTTTAAACTTTGACAAAATTTAAAAGAAAGATTTGATCATAAAAAAACAGTTATTTTTCTAAAAACTTGTTATGATTGGTTGTACTTGCGATTACAAGATTTTAAAACTGTTAGCGAATATAATTCTGCAGTTTTTAAAATTACTTCTCAATTAAAATTATGTGGTAAGAAGATTATTGATCAAGATTTATTAAAAAAAACTTTCTTAACATTTCATGCCTTGACTATGTTCCTGCAGCAGCAATATTGAGAGCGAGATTTTAAAAAATATTTTGAATTAATATCATGCCTACTTGTTGCTGAACAAAATAATTAACTTTTGATGAAAAATCATCAATCACAATCAACTGGGTCTGAACCATTCCCTAAAGCGAATGTTGTAATGGTAAATAAGTCTGAACGAAATCAAAACTATGGACGCGGTCGTGGTCATGGTCATAGTCGTAGTCGTAGCCATGATCGTGGTTATGGTCATAGTCATAGTAGAGGTGACAGCAATAATAATTATCGAAACTATAAAAATTACCACAATGTCAATTTTTGAAAGACTAATGATCATAGTGAGAAATTGAGAAAAAAATTTGCAAAATAAAAATAAAAAAAATATATGCTATAGATGTGATATAAAAGGATAGGAATTTCGTACCTGTCGTACATCCAAACATCCTGTAGATATTTACTAAGCTTCTTTAAAAGGGAAAGAAAAAATTATAGAGATTAATTTTCTTAAATATAATGATCTAATTAATTTTACACATCTGAATATTTCAGACTTCTTTAAAAATACTGATGGAAAAATTGATAGTTTAATGATTAGTAAAAATTCTCATTTGGATGGCCACATTGATTAATGTATTTTATTCAATATCATTTTTTATTTATTTTTCAAGTGTATTAAGTTTAAAATTAAGTGTGTTTTATTTTTAATTTTATCTATATGTACTTTATATAAATATATTAAATAAAATATTATAATATTTATTTATGCTATTTTTATTTTGAAAAAAATTAGAATTATCTGGTCACTTATTTGATGGTGATGAAGATTTATGTTTGGAATATAGTGCAACAACACATACTATTCTAAAAGACAAAATATATTTTTCTCATCTTCAATTATCTAAAGCTAATGTTAATACAATTTCTGGTGCAAAAAATTTAATTGAAGGTTCCGAAATAGCCTATATTATATTACCAAAAGGTACAAATTTAATAATAAATGATGCATTACTATCAAGTAAATCAAAAAGAAATTTTTTAAGTTTTAGAGATATACGTCTCAATGGTTATCATATTAAGACTAAAGATAAAAATAATAAAGAATATCTCTATATTATATCTACAATCTTAGGAAAGAAGCATATAATGAAAATATTACAAATATTTTCTTTTAGATTATATTACACATATATAAATTCAATAGAGTATAATATTACAATTAATTAGAAATTGATTAACTTAAAGCATTTTATTCTATGACATAATCGCTTAGGTCATCCTTATGTTATAATGATGAGAAGAATTATAGAATATTTATACGGGCACACTTTAAAGAATCAAAAGATTCTTTCATCGAGTGAATTTCCATATGTTGCTTATAGAGAAATTGATTATTAAGTCATCTCAAAGTAAAATTAGATTTGAATTTTCTCAGTTTTTAGAATGAATTCATAGACATATATATGGGTCTATTATCTCATCTTATGACCCTTTTTTTATATTTTATGATTTTAATAGATGTTTCTATAAGATAGTCACATATTTATTTATTGTCTACTCGTAATGTTGCATTTGCAAGACTATTAACACAAATTATCAAATTACGAGCACAATTTTCATATTATACAATTAAAAAAATTCATCTTCATAATGCAGGAGAATTTACATCCTAAGCATTTAATGATTATTGTGTATCAATTGGGATTACAGTCGAGCACCATGTAGCTCACACTCATACAAAAAATGATTTAGCAGAATTTTTTATAAAACGACTTTAATTAATTGCTAGACTATTATTAATGAGGACAAAACTACCTAGTTCAGTTTGAGAATATGTTATATTACATACAACAACACTAATTAAAATTAGACCGACTGCTTATCATGAATTCTCCCTATTACAATTTATATTTAGTCATAAACCTAATATTTTTCATTTGAGAATTTTTGATTGTGCGTTCTATATTTCAATTGTTCCACCACACTATACAAAAATGGGCCCACAAAAGCGACTTGAAATTTATGTTGATTTTGAATCACTATTAGTTATAAGGTATCTTGAACCAATGACATATGATATTCTTACAGTACGGTTTGCTAATTATCAATTTAATGAGATTGTGTTTTCAACATTAGGGGAGAAAAAGAAAAGTTAAAAAAATAAGATATTTCATGGAATGCATCATCAATCTCTAATTATGATCCTCGAACAAATAGAAGTGAGCTTGAAGTTAAAAAAAATTATTCATTTGTAAAATAGCACAAATCAGTTACTAGACGTATTCATTGATGCAAAAAATGTAACTAGATTGCATATACCAATGTTAAATGCTCCTGCTCAAATTGATGTTACAAATTAAAAATCTATCAATATCTCGACGGATGTATTCAGAATACGTCAGAAACGTGGTAGACCGATTGATTCTAAAGATAAAATTCTAGAAAGAAAAGGGAGCAAAATAGATAAATTTGTGCTTCTGAAATTAATATACCAGAAGATATGATGATGCAGAAATAAATAATAGATACAACTAGTCAATTTCCTTCAGTAAAGAAACAATTATCTGAGAATAATGAAATTATGAAAAATCTTAAAAATGAAGAGATTTCAATAAATTATGTCTATACAAGAGAAAAATAGAGTCGAGATAAAGTTATCATTGATCAAAAGTTTACATATGCAATAACTATTGATATAATAAATGAAAGCGAAGATTTAGAATCAAAATCTATTGAAGAATATCGACATTGAAGTAATTGGCCAAAATGAAAAGATGTTATGCAGGTAGAATTAAATTCACTTGCAAAACGTGAAGTTTTTGGACTGATAGTTCTAACACTTGAAAATATAAAACTTGTCGGTTATAAGTGGGTGTTTATACGAAAGTGAAATAAAAATAATGAAATTGTAATATATAAAGCACGACTTATAGCTCATGGTTTCTCATAGAGACCTGAAATCGATTATGAAAAGATATATTTTCTTGTGGAAAATGCAATAACTCTTAGATTTTTAGTAAACTTAACAGTTTCTGAAGGACTTCATATGTGTCTTATGGATGTTGTAATAACTTATTCATATGGATCACTATATAACTATACAAGATCAGATATAGCTTTCTCAGTTAATTTATTAGCGAGATATAGTTCTACATCAACACAAAAATACTGAAATGGTGTTAAACATATATTTCATTATCTTTGTAGAACTACTAATTTAAAATTATTTTATTCAAAATAATTAAGTTCCAAATTAATTGGATTTGTAGATGTTGGATATATGTTTGATCCACATAAAGCACGATCACAAACATTGTCATGACCCGATCTCAAGGGTACGTGATCGGCACTGAGGGGCGAGAAGCCCGAGGTGCCAGATCTCATAGTTAGCCTAACATAATATAATAGTAGAAATATCCAAACCATCACATTATTCATTAAATTACAAAATCAAATATAATATTTCAATATTTAGAATTTACAGAGTCTCTAAAAATAGAAATATAGACCAAAATAGTAAAATAAACATAAAATTAAATTAGTTCATCCATAAAAACCATTGCCAAAAAAGGAAAACGGTGTCTCTGAATGATATCATAAATGTTTACCTTGAGAATCTGAAAAAAAAAATAGTGAGACAGGGGTGAACGTCTTGACTCAGTAAATGATACCGGCCAATATACCTACTTAGTGTCCTGCTCTGATTCTATGCTAACATAATAAATACCATGTTAATGTATAATGTCAATCATATAACAAATCATATAATTATCCAAGGATATAATATAGTTTACGAAAAATCACTCTAAACCTCAAATTAGAAGAGTTGATTCCCCTGTCTAGCACACTTATTTCAACATAGTCTCTTATTTTCAATTCATATGGAATTCGTCGTCACAGCCTAAGCCAAATAGCACTACTCGACTAACAAGTAGCGTTGAGCATAAAAATATCTCCGTCGTCACACTAGTCCTAAATTCATCACAATATCATAACTCATGCATTAACATAATCCGATCATATCCTACGTGGTTCCATATCATCTCAATTTTATCCAGCAATCACAATTCACTATTATCACTTATATACACAACCATATATGGATGCTGAAATTCTAAAATTCTAAATAATGCATAATATTTATATACGTACATATATTAAATGTTAATGCATGAAATACATTGTTTAAAAAATGCATAAAATACAGAAAAGTATATTAGAAAGTATCACTTACAGTTCAAAAGGAAAGACCTGATCAATTGCTCGGTCTGGAGGTATTAGAATATGAAATTGGACTATCTACATAATAAATTACCAAAAATCATAACGTGAATACAATTTAAGACTTTAGAATTAAGTATTTAATAATTTAAAATTGACTAGATAATAATATAATTTAATTTAAGTTCGGTCTCTGAAATTTTAATATTTAGCATAATTAATGTTTATTAATTAATTTAACAATTTAAATTTGATTCTTGAAATTTTATTTATCATTCTTGTAAATTTTATTTATTTAAAGCTCGATAAATTAATTAATTAAAGTATGAAAATTTCTGTCGAAAATTAATACTCACCGAACTCTAGCCGAAAAATTTTTAACGGAAGAATCTGGTAGCAAATTTAGTACCCACACATTTGTCTCAACGAGAGAATTTTAAAAATATGCACTACTCTCCCTCATTCGCCGGAATCTCACTAAAAAATATGTCAAAAGTTTTTGATTTCACCGGATTTATGCCAGAATTAAGGTTGGTTTAAAATTAGCAAATGATATATCAAAATAAAGGTCAGGAGGTAAGGAGTCGAATGATACCTGAATCGTCATGAAATGAGGTCAAAAATGGATGAAAACTCTGGTCAAAGTGTCGGCGGTGGGATTATGCAAGGAACTTCAGACGGTGTATGCGCTGTAGTCTGGCTGCTGCTGGCGTCGAATCAGGTGGCGTTGAAAGAGAAGTTGAATCAGCTTCCACTGTGGCTGGCGCGTGTGGCAGTAGATCAAAGGCTTTTTCTGTTGGCCTCTCTCCCACTCTGTCTCTCTCTCTCCCTCTCTCTCTCTCTCTCTCCCTCTGATTCTTCTTTTTCTTTTTCCTTTTCTTTCTTTTATCATCATCATCAGCATCATCATCATCATCATCATCATCATCATCATCATCATCATCATCATCATTATTATTATTGTTATTATTATTATCTTAAATTTTAATTTAGGGCATTACAATCTCTCTCCATTAAAAAAATTCATCCTCAAATTTAATAGAATGATCATCAAATAAAACAAGTCTAGTCATATAAAAGCTAAATAACGTACCACTAACGGGTTTAATTACAAAATAAAGAAGGGTAATGGTATGGTTGTACCACAACAATTTCACCATAAGGATTTCCTTAGATCAGAGCCTTCGAATATGAGAATCCATAATGGCTATAGGAACCTCCTCGTAAGAAAGATCTTCGCATATTTGGACTTCTTGTGGTTGCAGCACGTGTGAAGGATCCAGAATGTACTTCCTCAATATTAAGATATAGAATACTAGATGAACGTGAGAAAGATCTAATGGCAAGTCCAAATGATATGCAACTGCTCCAATTCTCTCGATAATCATATAATGTCCAATGTACCTCGATGGTAACTTACCATTCTTACCGAACATCATTATTCCTCTCATTGGAGAGACTTTTAAAAACACCAAGTCATAAAAGACATATCTTTACGTTTCGGGTCTGCATAACTCTTCCGATGGCTAGCTGCAATCTTTAGCGGCTCTCGAATAATAGGGACTTTCTCAGAAGTAATCTGGACTAAATCAGGTCATGCTAGCTATTTCTCACCAACTTCTTCCCAGCAAATTAGGGATCTACATTTTTGCCATAAAGAGCCTCATAAGGTGCCATCCCGATGCTAGCATGATAACTGTTATTATAAGCAAACTCAACTAATGATAAATGCCAATCCCAATGGCTTCCAAAATCAAGCACACACATCCGTAGCATATTCTCGAGAGTTTGAATCGTTCTCTCTGATTAGCCATCCGTTTGAGGGTGAAAAGCTGTGTTGAAATCTAATCTTGTACCCAAAGCATCCTGTAATGACTTTCAAAGTCTAGAAGTAAACTTGGGCCCTCTATCAGATACAATAAAAATTGAAACTCCATATAGACAAATTATCTATTTCACATACAACTTAGCATACTTAGCCACTGAATAGTTTGCTTTTACTGGAATAAAATGTGCTTTCTTGGTCAATGGATATACGATAACCCATATAGAATCATATTCTAAAATGGTTTTAGGCAATCCAGTCACAAAATCTATGGTAATCCTTTCCCACTTCCACTCAGGGATAGGGAGTGACTGCAACAACACATAAGACTTCTGATATTCCAACTTAACCTGCTGATAAGTGAGGCATCTAGAAATAAAATCAGCAATATCTTTCCTCATGCCATTCCATTAATATATACTTTTTAGATCTCAATACATTTTGGTAAAACTTAAATGTACATTATAAGCTGTAAGATGTGCCTCTTCTATAATCTCTTTTCTTAAGTTACCCACATCTATTACACATAACTGGGATCTATGTTGAAGTACACCCTTGTCATCAATCACGAAGTATTTAGAGTTACCATCCTGCACTTCTTTTATAATTCTATATAGTTGTAGATCTCATCTCTGAGCTACTTTGATCCATTCTACAAGAATTGGACAAACCTAGAAATGTACTAATAACACACCTGAATTGATCACTTCAAGTTGCATTCCCTCATCAAATAACTCCATCAACTCCTTAATAATGGGTCGTCTTTCCACAACAATGTGAGCTAGACTATCATAAGATTTCTGACTCAAGGCATCATCCATTATATTTGTCTTACCAGGATGATAAAGGATGGAGCAATCATAATCCTTCAAAAGTGCTATCCACTTTCTCTGCCTCATCCTTAAATCCCTCTAATCAAAGATATACTTCAAGCTTTTATGATCTGTGTAAATCTCACAAGTTTCACCATACAGGTAATGTCTTCAAATTTTTAATGCAAAAATTACCGCTGGCATCTCTAAATCATGAGTGGGATAATTCTGCTCGTGCTTCTTCAATTTTTGGGAGACATAAGCAATTACTCTACCGTGCTATATTAGAACACACGAAAGTCCAAATATGGAAGTATCACAATAAATGGTATAACCGCTCATCCCAGATGATAAGGGTAACACTGGAGTAGAAGTAAGACAATCCTTCAGCTTCTAAAAGCTATGCTTACATACATTAGTCCATACAAACTTGACATTCTTGTGAGTTAACCAAGTCAAAGGAGCTGTTATCCTTGCAAAATCTTGAACAAAATGACAATAATACCCAACTAACTCCAGAAAACTGTGGATCTCGGTAACAATTACGAGCTATGACCAATTCATAACAACTTCAATCTTTTTAGAGTCTACCATAATGCGATCTTTAGTAACAATATGCCCTCAAAAAGCTTACACCATCTAGGCAAAATTCACACTTGAAAAACTTAGCATACATCTGATGATTCTTTAGAATCTACAAAACCATCCTCAAATGTTGTGCATATTCCGCTGGCTATCTTGAATATACTAGGATGTCATTAATAAATACGATAACAAACCATTCTAAGAACAGCTTAAACACCTGGTTCATCAAATCTATAAACGCGGCTAGTGCATTAGTGAGTCCAAAAGACATTACAAGGAACTCATAATGACCATACTGGGTTTTAAGTGTTGTCTTGGGTATATCTTTCCTCATGATCCTTAACTAATGGTACCCTAATTGTAGATCAATCTTAGAGAAACATTGAACTCTCTGAAGTTGATCGAACAAGTCATCAATTCTAGGAAGGGGGTACTTATTCTTACTGTGACCTTGTTCAACTACTTTTAGTTAATGTATAGGCACATACTACCATCCTTCTTCTTTATAAATAATACCAAAGCGCCCTAGGGCAAAACACCAGGTTGAATGAATCCATTATCCATAAGGTCTTCCAATCGTTCCTTAAGTTCATTCAACTCTACAGGAGCCATCCTATAAGGTGGCATAAATATGGGATTCATACCGGAAACTACATCGATGTAAAACTCTATTTCTCTTTCAGGAGGCAATCCCGAGATCTCTTCAGGAAAAATATCTGAAAATTCATTCACCACTGGCACATTTGCTAAATTCCCAATATCTATAAACACATCCCTAACAATTGACAAATACCCTTAATAACCATGAAGCAACATCTTCCTAGCGTTGATAGCTGAAATGAGGCTGCACGAGACAATATCACTGTTCCCCTTAACAGAAAATCCATAATCACCTAGAATTTGAAAGATGACTTCCTTATTGCAGTAATAGAGGGTAGCATAGTGAGTTGAGAACCAATTAGAATTATATCAAAATCCATCATATTCAAAAGAATAAGATTTGCAGGAAAAATTCTTCCCTTAACAAGAACCAGACATTATAAAAAGGTTGTATCCACCAATAAGGAATCACTTATAGGAGTTACAATTGATAAAGGGCAATTTAAATTGGTTGGCATCATGTTGAGTTTTACTGAAAACCGGGGGGACACAAAGGAGTGCGTGGCACATGGGTCTATCAACACATGTGCCACGAGAGAACATATAGAAAAAATTACTTGCCACCACAATATTAGAAGCCTGAACATCCTAACAGGTATGGGTGAAAGCTTGAGCATGTCCTTGATCATGACGTTTACATGAATACCCTAAGCTCTGACTCTGACTCTATCCTCTGCCTCTACCCTTAAAAACCATGGCCTTGCTAGCCACTTGTTCGTCCACTAGACTGAAATGAAAATGATGTCTGCAAATGCTAGCCCATACTAGGCAAGGAACCTTGAGTGTACCCCTGACTACAAACTCTTTGTCCTCTTGATAAAGGGCAATCCCTAGCAAAATGACCCAGTTGGCCACATCCAAAGCAAACATTCGATCCCTACATGCACTGACCTTGATGAGCTTTACCACATCTAACACAAGTGGAAGTACCTGAACCAGAACCCAATCCACTATAACTTAAGCCTCCATTGCTACCACTGCAACCTCGATCGTGTCGGAAGCCACCTTTATTCTTGTCCTTATGCCTGAAAGAACCTTGTGACTCTAAGGTATAAGTCCTCATCTAAAAAGTACCACTAGGACCAGAAAAGCTGTGAGCACCCTGTTCTCCATGTCGTCTAGAACCTCTAGACCTCTTATTCCTTTCTTCTAAAGTAAACTCTATATCCCAAGCAATATCAACCAACTCACTAAAAGGTTAACCCTGACATCCACTGAGTAAGAAAGTATAATCATCACCTAGAGCCTGAACATATCTGAACTTCTTAAGCTCATCATGGGCTACTATCATAGGGACAAACTTGCACACTCCAAAAAACTTGGTGGTAAATTCTGCAACTGAAGTGTGTTCATCCTTTCTCAAATTCTCAAGCTCTACTATTTTTCAATGCATAAATCCCAAGGGAACAAGCCAAGCAATAAACTCCTTTTAAAATCCTCCCAAGTCATCTCTTGGAACCGAGATCGTATGTCGTCTTTATACCATACATGTGCAGGACCTTCTAGTCTTCGACCATCCAAATAAATAGATCCAGTATTTGAATAACCTAACTCATCACAAATTTCTTGAATATTATCCAAAAAAAGTCGATGGATGTTGCTTAATGAAGTGCTCCAAAGATACATGAGTTGGTGCTGCAACTGAGGCAGTTTGAGGAACAACTTGGGTCATATCAACCATAATCTTCTGAAACCTGACTAATATAGCCTCTACACCTGTAGGGGCTTCCTACCTAGTCTGTCTATACCTGCCCCGACTACTAGGGCCAGCTTGGGTCAAAATAATAGAACCCTCCTCATCTAAAGCAGCTTGCTCTCCAACTGTTGCCCGAGCTCTAGCACCAGCTCTAGTCGTACGCTGACTTATCTTTTGAAAAGAAATAAATAATTTTAATCACATAGGATAAATCAATTTATATAATTGTACGATTATATGAAGGAAATGACAAGCAACTAACTCGACACCAAATAAAATGGTACTGCAAAAATGGAAAGCAAAGATAATACAAAATGACATATGAGGACCCTATACTCCGTAAATCTTAATTATTCAAGAAAAAAATCAAAAGCTCTGATACCAACTTTGTCATAAGCCGATCTCAAGGGCATGTGACCGGCAATGAGGGGTGAGAAGCCCAAGATACCAGACTCCACAGTCAGCTTGACGCAATATAACAATAGAAATATCTAAACTGTCGCATCATTTATCAAATTACAAAATAAAAATATAATATTTCAATATTTAGAATTTACAGAGTCTCTAAAAATAGAAATACATATCAAAGTAAAATAAACATAAATTTAAATTAGTTCATACATAAAAACCACTGGCAGAAAAGGAAAGCAATGTTTATTGGTCAATAAATACTCACCTTGAGTACTTGAAAAAAAAATTAGTGAGACAGGGGTGAGCGTCTCAACTCAGTGAATGATATTGGTCAATATACCTACATGGTGTCCTGCTTTGATTCTATGCTAACATAATAAATATCATATTAACACATCATGCCAATCATACAACAAATCATATAATCATCCGAGGATAAAATATAGTCTACGAAAAACCACTCTAAACCTCAAATTAGAGGAGTCTATATGCACCACTCTCCCTCACTCGCTGGAATCTTGCCGAAAAATACGTCGAAAGCTTTTGATTTCACCAAATTTCGGTAAAAATTAAAGTTGGTCCAAAATTAGCAAATGATATGCCAAAATGAAGCTCAAGAGGTAAGGAGTCAAATGGTATCTGAATTATCGTAAAAGTGGGATCAAAAAATGGATGAAAACTCTGGTCAAAGTGTCAGCGGTGGGATTGCGCATGAAACTTCGGACGGCAGGTGGGTTGTCCTCCGACGGCCGCTGGCGTCAGTTCAGGTGGCGTTGGAAGCGTCATCGAGTCAGCTTCCACTGTGGCTGGCGCACGTGCCAGTCTAACGGTCGAACGGCTATAGATCAGAGGCTTTTTCCATTCGGCCTCTCCCTTTCTCTCTCCTCTGTTTCTCTCTCCCCCCCCCCCCAATTCTTCTTTTTCTTTTTTCTTTTTCTTTCTTTTATTATTTTTATTATTATTATTTTAAATTTTAAATTTAAATTTAGGGTATTACAAACATGATATTTATTTTTATTCAGTGGTACTGTAATATCTTGGCACTCAACAAAAAAAACGATTGTTGACACATCTTCAAATCATACAGAAATTATTACAATTCATAAAGCAAGTCGTGAATGTGTGTGATTAAGAATTGGTTCAATATATTCAAGACACATAATCTCTCATCTACTGAAAAAAGCCCAATAATTTTGTATGAAGATAATGCTGCTTATATTACTCAATTAAAAGAAGATTATATCAAGGGTGATAGAACTAAGCATACCTCACCAAAATTCGTTTTAGCATATGAACTCTAAAAAAAAGGCGAAATAGATGTTCATCAAATTCGCATAAGTGAAAATTTAGCGAATTTATTAATAAAAGTTTTGCCAGCAAAAATATTTAAAAAGCTCGTTCACAATATTAACATGCGTCGACTTAAAAATATTCATTAATATGAGAAGCAGAATATATATATACTATATTAAAAATATTATACTCTTTCTCCTTCACTAAATTTTTTTTCTTGCAGGATTTTTATCTAATAAGATTTTAATGAGACATATTATTAATAGAGAAATATTCAAATGTGAGTATTATGAATAATTAAAGATATTAATATAGATGTTTCTCCTTGTTTCTTTAATTATCTTATTTTATCTCCTAATTATATTATCTTATCTCTTAAATTATTATATTATTTTAAGTATTTTATTATCTTAATAATTAATATGTAATATTTTATTTAATTTATATCTCTATAAATATAAGTTATTTGTAAGGCTTATGATATATGAAGAAAAAGAAATGAGAAATATATGAATTTTTTCTCATTAAATTATTTTTTAAAATAATTAGCTTTTATTCTTTATTTTCTTTTAATTATCTATAATTTTATCATTAATTACATAATAATTTTGAGTTTATACTTTGTAACTCTTAAATAAATGCATAATGCAATTAACAATTTTAGTAGTTGATTTATTAAATACAATCCATTCATTATATGTGATAAAATAATTGTATTACACGCAATCACTGCGACAAATCATTAAATATTAAATACTATCCTTTGTATATCATCAAAAAAAATATATCCTTTATATAATTTCAAACTAAAAATAATAATCCCATGTTAAACTAAAAGTAAAACTAAAATTCCATTTTCATAAAGAAAGGCTAAAAATATTAATTTCTAAAAAATATAAAAAAAAATTAGCTTAAAAAAGTTAAAATTCATAATCCTTTATTATTTTTAATTTCCTTCATTTTGCAAAATAGAAAAGATAAAACAAGAGAAATATATTAGTGATAACATCAATATTAATAAATAATTAAAAAGGTAATAAGAAGGATATTCTGAAGCTTATAAAGAACTAAAAATGAAATATAAATGTTTTGCAAATAAAATATAAAGAACTAAAAATGATCAATATTATTATAAATAGATGATCAATATTTTGATTAATTTTAAACATTTAAAACTTCAATAATTATCTTTTTATAATTAAAATTTTCTAAAATACTTTTATGACTTAATAAAAACATATATAAATTTAATTTAATTTTCAAATAAAATATATTATTGTTATTACTATTAGTCATGGTGAAAGTGTTATGTAACGATATTAGCCTTCTAGCTAGGAGTGCCAAGTTAAACTTGTTTAAAATCAGGATATATTCTTAAATTAGATTAAAAATATATATTAATAAATTCAATTAAAAATATATTAATAAGCATAAATGTTTATGCTGACATTTTATCAATGTAATTTAAAAAAAAAAGGACTTTTCTGGAAAAATAAAAGAACAAAGTGTCATTTCAAAAATGTCCACAAATCATTTCATTTCCATGGGACTCACATTTAATAACCCATAATTTGAAGGTTATACTCTTTCAACGGTCAAGATTGGTCAAATCTAATCTTATGGCTATTATTCTCTGGCGCAGCTGTACCAGATCCAGATGTACCAAAGAACAATTATTTAACAAATGGGATAAAAATGATGTTTGGTGTACTGGTTCACAATCTAACAATTAATAGTATACATGGATCAAATTTCATATGAGTCTTATATATATTTCAACCAGACCAAACCCGTTTTAAATATTAAAAATATCAAATTAAATTTAATTAAAACTATAAATATTTTATTTTCAGATGACTGACGGATTCAGTTGGATTATAACCGATAAAATATTTCAAATCTGCACAGCCCTACTAATAACAAAGATTCTTGTAGTGCTGTGCAGGTAGAAGTTATCAGGATGAATGTTGTAATGCGCTAATTATTTAGTAAAAGAATAACATATACTAACACAAATGATAATTTCAAACTTATGGTGATTCACATAAAATGAGCAAAAACTGATTTCAAAACACCAACGATTGATTGGGTTATAATTTTATTTTGTTGGTGAAGTATTACAATTTGAAGGGCAGGGACAAGAAAAGTCCCCAACACTTGGAAAAGAATGTACAATAGTATTTGACCACCACACTAAAGAACCATTCTCCCTCCATAGAGAACCAGCATACCTCTCCATTTAATATAAATACAACCCTCTTGACATACATCCTATTCGGGAATTGGATCATTTTAAATCCTTTCAAGTTCAGAAAGAGGTAAATGGAATGGTAATGGACAGAAGTACCTCATCCGCTTGTAATCTTGGTTCCGCAACTCTCTCACTTCTCTCAATCTTCAACAATCCATTTTCACTCTAAACCTTTCGAGGATTCCGAACAGATGAGCTTGGTGTGGTTCTTGAACTAAGACTTGCAGTTCTAAGAAGTCTACGGAATTCTGGAAGGCTTATTTTACCATCTTTATCAATATCAGCCTCCTCAAGAAGTGGGTCGATGGAACCTTTTAAACCCGTGTGCTACAATGCAAGAAAGTGGAAATCAGTTTGGAGCAATTAGGCTGTCATTTCTTTTTAGTAAAAAGGTCATTTAAAAATTTTGCATAGTGCCTCTCCCAGTCACTGAAACTTAACCTTACCCTTAGGCAACTACAAACAAGCTTTTACCCAGCTTGTGTGATACAGGATTCAACTACAGGACAAATTTCGAGATTGCAAAACTTCTCAGCCACAGGAATCAGAGGTGGCCTTTCACATATGCATGAAGTGCATGGAAAAACTACAATGGCAGCTCAAAGATTTTGAATGTCAAAACTAAATGAAAGCTACTCTTTCCAACCCCTAAATTTTTTTTTTTTTATAAATCAGATAGAGCTACCGGTAAGTCCCATAAAAGAGCCATTAAGCTCACTCTTCCATTATAGCTGCAGATGAGTTAAAAAATCTTGCAGAATTATTGATACCACGAAGGACCACTTAATGTGTGTTTAAACAACTGCTTAAACCAAAAACTAAGTGGAAGAGCTATCCGCTCAGCCAATTATCTTCAGGATATCAATTTTTTCCCTTATTTTTCAGGTTTTTTAGTGTGTGGAATTAGAATGGAGGATCTTCAGTGTAAAGAAATACTGACCAATCTTAGTTCTTCTGGTGTTATATAACCATCTTTATCAAGATCAAATTTCTCAAAAGCAGCCTGTGAACGCAACTGCCACTTCTCAGAATTGTGTTCCTCTAGCTGATGCACATGTAGAGCAGCCGCAACAAACTCGGGAAAATCAACTAGTCCATCTGTGTTACTGTCAATCTGCATCAAAAAGATAAAAAATCCTTTTGGTGCCAGAACACAGCAAGGAAGCAGCGTTCGCAAGCAATGTGAAAGAAGACTTGGAAATTATTGTATCGTTGAACATAGACAGGGGTAGCCATTTTAAGAGAATCATTGGAGCTACTGAACACACAAATAAAATGAAGTTATCATAGTGAAAGTTCTAAAAAAGCAATGTGACGACCAAACCCTTGGCATGGACACCATTTCTATGATACTAAAAGAAACCACTTTCATGTTCCCACGAAAAAGAATCATTGTTTACAAGACCAATGAATGCCACCGATCATTTCACCCAGTGCACAAAAAATGTAGAAATGGCCAATCCAGGGAAAATAAAGATGGCACTATGAGTAAGTTGAAGGCTCATTTCTCTACATTTCTCTACATTTCAGTTGAGAAAAATGTTCTTAGACAAGCCAGAATAGATCAAGCTTACTGCTTGAAGAATCTCTAGGACACGCGAGTCTTTCAACTTCCAGGGAAGATGTTTAGCAAGTGCCTACATTGAAACCATCCTTCCTTGTTAGAATAAAATAAAGATATACATGGAGATATAGTTCATTCAAAACAAAATACCTGTCTCATCTCTTCAAGACTAATAGAACCATTTTTATCTACATCGATTGCATCAAATTGATCCCGAAGATTAGCCAGCTCCACATCATCAAGTGTGCTAGCCAATGCCTGCAAGATGTCAATTAATTGTGAAAAAGAAAGTATAAACAAAGGAAGTGATCTCCTGTTCTAGAAGAGTACATAAAGAGATCTCAGTTTACCCTCAAAGCAAACTGTTTCAATCGACTGTACTTCACAAATTGTCGCATATTACCCAAGACAGATATGTCAATAGGGATTTCAGATGCCTCTCCTCCTTCTCTGACCCATGGATGTGCTGCAAAATGGAAGCCTTTTTAGAATCCAATTGGTTGTGTACACATGCCAATTGTAGTGCATCATAAAATCAGTATTTATTTCTTTCCTAAGTGACAAGTTCGACACGTACATAGGGCCTGAGCAGCAGTAAGTCTAACATGGGGATCCTTTACCAGTAACTTCTTTACAAAATCTTTGGCACTATTGCTTATGGTTGGCCATGGTTTACGGCGAAAGTCAGGTTTATTCCTCAAGACCTGCAGATTATAGTTATCAATATTCTGAAGATAGTAAATCAACTATTGTCAATGAAAAAATATGTGGTACCATGCAATTCAATGAAGTATGAATTTTAAATGACAGGAGAACATATAAATGATCAAGTTTATATGAAATTACACTGGAATTTATCAGACATTTGTTTTCTGAATTTAGAATGTGGTTAAGTAAGCCCATTAGGGAGAAAGTATAATTACTCAGCAAATTGAGAAGGTTATATAAAATGGAGGACTGTCTAGTTTTGCTTCAAATACAAAGCATAAACAATTACAACACTCATGAGAAATATAAAACTACACAAGTTGTGAAAGGTTGCTTATAAGCAACATCATCAAAAAACTATTTATAATACCAGTCTATTTTTGTTATCAAAACCTTAGTAAACCATATTGCAATGACCAACAGGCAGGAGAGAAAATTAATAAAATAAAAAAAGAGCCAATATAATTAAGATTGTACTACACCTCCTTAAATATACCATCTTCGGTCTTATCCCAAAAGGGGCGCCTCCCACAGAGCAAAATGTATGTTATAACACCTATACTCCATACATCTGATTCAGGTCCAGACATGCGCTTTAATACTTCAGGGGCCACATAGTAGGCACTGCCAACAATATCTTGAAACTTCTTCCCTGCATTCAATTGGATAGTAAAGGAATGGTCTGAAATGTTAACCATGGGCTGGCAAGAGTGTCAAAGTCTCTCAAGTGTATAAGTGTTTACATGTGTGTGTAATAAGCACAGGTAAGTTTTTCTGTTGCCCCCACCACCCCATATAAGCACAAAATTCTCACACAAGAAATTACTACTTGCCTGGTTTTATGAAGTCTGACAAGCCAAAATCAGTGGCCTTCAGAGGTGAGTCCACCTTGGCTGACTTAAAAAGAAAATTCTGCAGATAAGAAAAATGGGATTTCAAAAACATTACTCCAAATGTGTTAAGCATGCTATCCATACTGATAAACTGTATACCTCTGGTTTCATGTCTCGGTGCACCAAACCATGCAAATGGCACTGAGCTGCAACTTTGAGCATCTGCCGCACAACTACTGCTGCATCTTTCTCAGAATAACGGCTGTCCTTCCTGATTGAAGGAAATCAAGCAGAATCATGAGAAATGATTATACTGAAATCACATAACATATCAGAAACACATTAATGAGAAAATCTTAAAGAGAAAAGTATGTTAAAAAGGTATAATGCAGCAAAGAACAATAAACAGAAAGCAAAGACTTACTTTGCCAATATGCGGTCCAGTAATTCACCACCCTCACATAACCTAATAGTAGATTTTATAAAGAAAACCATAAAGTCAACTACATAGATAATTGCAAAATAAAATAAGAATTCAATAAATGAAGATTTAATGGGGCAAAGCACTACCTTACCAAAAAAAAAAAAGGTACACTTATTGCAGCCAATAAGCATCAAATAAGCATAAATGGGAAGGGATGCATTTATCGGAATAATGAACTAACAATTAATTATGAAATAGTCGAGACAGAAACTATAACAGAGACTCACTCCATCACAATATATACATAAGAATCATCCTCAAAGGCATTATGAAACTGAACAACATTCTCATGGCCAGTAAGTGCCTGCAGTATCTTGACCTCTCGCTTAACATCCTCAACAGCAATAGGAAGAATCATCTAACACCAAAAGTAAGGATTCACTTTAAGATAGCATGAAAAGATCTAGCAAAAGAAATGCACATTAAAAGAACTATTTCTTTGAGAACCAAAAGCCATAACACTTATTCCATATTAAAGTTTCAAGCTTTAAGCAGCTACGAGCATCACTTAATCTAGTTTCTCTGACTATAATCACAACTACATAAAGGAAACTACATATAGCCAAACTGATTAAGGAAACAAAACATTTACCTTACACATGAAAGTCATTAAAAAAGGAAAAAATAAGTGGATTAGGAATTTTTTCAAAAGAAATACTGACAAATATGAGTGAAATTTTTCTTGGAACAACTATGAAAAGCAAATCTATTAAAGGGGAGAAATAAAAGAGATAAAGAATGAGGACACTTTTTTCTACCATATTTGTCTGTCTAAAACAAAAACTTAATTCTTTTGAAGGCAAAGGGTAACATATGCCTTAACAATACTTTCTCCTTTGTAGAAACGGATTGTTGAACTCCAACATGTGATTCATAATTTAGCATCATCAAGAACCCTATAAAAAAGAAAACCATCAAACATCAAAGGCAACAGTTTTTGTTATTGCTCTGTGATCCCACTGATTAATATCAATGCTAATAATAATAGAACAAACAAAGTCCAGATGCTGAAAAACAATGCTATTGATTTACCTTGTTTAAATTCACAAAGATCATTTGCCAATATCAATTCTGAAATGAGGTAAGACCACAAGAACTTCCAAACCCCAGTTAAATGGATACGATAAGATATAGGTAAGCTCATGATAATCATTTCTCATGGATGCAAGGGTTTCTAAGAATATTGAAATTGGGAACAAAAGTGAGATGAACAACTTAGTAGAAACAAGAAAACCATCAAATCCCAAAATTAACAGAAAATAAAACAGTAAAAACAACTTAGTGCAAACTTGATGTTCAAGCAAACAGAGGTCATTATTATAATCGCAAATTGAGAAACTGAGAATCTATCACCAAGAAAAGCAAAAGTTCTCTAAGGATCTTATGCACAAAATCAATCATTTAAAGCCAAATCAGAATCTTTTAGCATCCAAACCACCATTAATAACAGTATTTACAAAAATTCTACACCCATTAACCAGACAATACCTAAATCAAAGTGAAACCACTGACAACACAAAATGAATCTGAAAAGACCCCAGAAACCCAAATTCATAAATAACCAAATTAAACAAAAATAAAAACCCATTTCACCAAAATTATTAATAAAAAAATACCTTATTTTTCTCAATCTTCTTGACGGCGACGCGATCTCCAGTAACCTTATCAGTGGCAACATAGGTATACCCAAATTGACCATGACCCAACAATTTTCCGATCCTATATCGCTTATCAAAATCCTTATCATACCCAAAATCCGTTCTTTTACCACAAGGGATCACCCCACGTCTTTTAGAAGTCTGATTCTCTTTCACCTTTTGCTGCTGCTGTTGTTGTGATTGCTGTTGTCTACCCTTGCGAGCCTCATTATTATTATCATCATCATTATTATTATTATTATCCGATGATGTTCCTTTATTTGTTGTCGTTGATTTTATCTGGGTTGTGGTGGTGGTGATGGTTGAAGCAGTGGTGGTAGTGCTTTCTTTACGGTGGTAGATATGGTGGCCAATGATAGCCGTATTATTATTATTATTATTATTATTCCTATTAGAACCACTAACCCTGATTGTGGAGAAACAGGCACCCATTGAAATTTTAATAAGGAAACAAATAAAATTATTGGCAAAACTTCATCAGAATAAAAAATGTCAAAAACCCAAAATCAGAAAAAGCCAATAATTGTTGTATTCTCTTTGTATATCTCTATATATACACATACAAACCCACCAAAATACAACAAATATAAGGATGATTTTGATGAATAATAATAATGGGGTTTTTGAAGGGGAAGCTAAACAGAAGATAGGAAGAAGAAGAGAAGAAAGAGAGGGGTGGAGGTGGTGGTCAAAAGAATTGTTTTTTTTTTTTTAACTTTTGACAGAGAAAGACAGAAGAGGAAAAAGAAATTCAGATAACGGAGAAGTTAACTGCGTTTCCTTTTTTTTTTTTCGAGATGGAAACGGAAACCCAATGTTATTGGTTAATATTGTATTTGTACAGATGGTTTTTCCATTAAATATTCTTTTCATCCAAACAGTTTTTTTAATGGAAATTATATAAAATATTATTTTTTTTGAAATCTCATTTTATTATATTTTAATTTTAAAAAGGAAAACTTACACTTTAAATTATATAAAAATATTATTTTTTTTATATTTTTACGACTTTTAATATATACTTACACATGTAGAAAATATATTATATAAATATATCATATTTTTATAAAAAAATTTATTTGTATAGAATATTTGTAAATTTTTTATTGTTATAAAATATTTATAATTTTTATTTAAGTTATTTTTATAAATTTTTTTATTTTAATATATATTTTTTAAGAGAAAAATAACTTAAATAAAAATTATGGTTTGCGCATAGAGGTTTGGGGTGTTGTTAAATATATATTTTTATTTATAATTGTTAATTTTTTATGGTTTGCCATCAACAGGTAAAGTAAGAACAGGCGCTTGAGTTAACATTTCTCTCAGCTGTTCAAAGCTCGCATGACACTGATCTGTCCACAAAAACCTCACTCCCTTACGAAGCAATCTGGTGAGTGGAGTAGCTATCAAAGAAAACCCTTTCACAAACCGCCGGTAATAGCCTGCCAAACCCAGAAAACTTCTAACCTCTGTCACCGACTTGGGTGGACTCCAATTCAATATAGCTTCAACTTTGCTCGGATCAACTCTAATGCCTTCTGCTGAAACTATATGACCAAGAAAAGCGACTTGATCCAACCAGAACTCACACTTCGACAATTTGGCAAACAACTGCTTCTCTCTCAAAATCTGCAACACAATCCGCAGATGCATATCATGTTCCTCTTCATTCCTTGAATACACTAGAATATCATCAATGAAGACCACTACAAACTGATCCAAATAGGGCCTAAACACCCTATTCATCAAATCCATGAAAGCTGCAGGTGCATTCGTCAGACCAAAAGGCATAACTAGAAATTCATAATGCCCATACCTGGTCCGAAAGGCGGTCTTAGGAACATCTTTAGCTCTGACTCTCAGCTGATGGTACCCTGATCTCAGATCAATTTTAGAAAACACAGCTGCACCCTTCAATTGATCAAAGAGATCATCGATTCTAGGCAAAGGATATTTATTTTTAATAGTCACCTTGTTCAATTGCCTATAATCGATGCACAATCTCATAGTATCATCTTTCTTCTTCACAAATAACACAGGAGCTCCCCAAGGAGAAACACTGGGGCGAATAAATCCTTTGTCCAACAACTCCTGTAATTGCACTTTCAATTCCCTCAATTCTGCTGGTGCCATTCTATAAGGAGTAATAGAGATAGGAGTGGTACCAGGCAACAATTCGATACCAAACTCCACCTCTCTCTCAGGAGGCAATCCTGGCAACTCCTCTGGAAAAACATCTGGGAACTCAGCAACTGTGGCAATGCTATCAATAGGAGAACCTCTTACTCTAGTATCTACCACATGAGCAAGATAGGCTTCACACCCCTTTCTAATCAACCTCCTAGCTGCAACAGCTGAAACAAATAAGGAGGCTAGCTGTCCTTGTTCATTAGATACTATCACCTCTCTACCATCACCAGTTCTTAAAGAAACAATTTTCTTTTTACAATCCACCACAGCTCCATGACGAGATAGCCAGTCCATGCCCAAAATCACATCATATTCCTTAAATGGCATCTCAATCAAATCCCCAAGGAACTCCTCACCCTGCACCACTACTGCACTATCTCGGTGCACCTTACTCACAACCACACTATGCCCTAACGGATTTGTCACCAACACATCAAATCCTAGGGACTCAGCATGCAAATCAGATACAGGCAAAACAAATGCACTAATATATGAATGTGTGGAACCCGGATCAATCAAAGCAAGTACTGAAGTATCAAATAAAGAAAAAGTACCAGCTATGACTGCCGATGCATCTGGCTGCCTCTGCATAACATACATCCTCTGGGAAGATCCAACCTCCTCTGGTCTACCCTCCCTGGATGTAGCACCTCCTCTAGAACTGAACCCTGGTCTACCTCCTCGGCTGGCACCTCTGCCTCCTCTGCCTCCCCTCACACTAGCTCGAGAAGCAGCAGATTCAACTGGCATCTGCTCCTGCCTCTCAGGACAATCTCTCATAAAGTGATCAGGTGATCCACATTTGAAACAAACTCCGGCTACACCAGCCTTCCAACAAGGACCACCATGAGGCCTACCACAATGGATGCAGATGGGTAAGGTGGATCTCTGAATCATAGGGGTCGGAGCACTCGCCACTGAAGCTGCAGGTCTAAATCTCTGCCTCTGTAACTGCACTGACCTACCGGCTGATCTCTGACTTCTACCACTCCGAGGAACAAAGCTTCCTCTACCTCTCTTTGCAGAAGAAGACCCTGCTTCAAACTGGGGCCTCCTAACCCTGATCTCCTCCTCTGAAGCAGCTGCAATACCCTGAGCTCGCTCCACACTTCGAGCTGCTGCCACTAGCTGGGAGAAATCTTGATATCTAGATCCGGCCACTAAGCACATGATAGAGGGCCTCAATCCCTCCTCAAATCTCCGACATCGATCTATCTCATCAATAATAATGCCCCCAGCATACTGACTCAGTCGAATAAACTCAACTTCATACTCAGTAACAGTCTTGATGTCTTGCTTCAAGCTCAAGAACTCCATCTTCTTCATGTCCTTATACTCCCTAGGAGTATACTTCAACTCAAATTCTCTCAAAAAATCAGTGTAAGACAGTGTTGGAGGATCATCCATAGAATGGGGCACCGTCTTCCACCAATCGTAGGCATCCTTCTGCAGCAAAGATCTTGCATAGTCAAATTTTTCCTCTGAGGTGGCTTGCAACTGAACAAATACCCTCTGTACTCTGTCAAGCCACTGTTCTGCTACAGCTGGATCAACTGTACCAAAGAAATCCTCCGCTCCATATTTCCTTAGCTTATCATAGTGCCTCACTGGTACTGAAGGCTGAGGGGGTGGTGGCTGTGGTTGCACAGGTGCTTGTCTCATAACTTCCATCATATGTCTAAACCAGGCTGGCGGAACCTCCTCTCCAGCTGGTCTACCCGACACCGAAGCAGGTGCCTCCTCAACACTATCAACTCTAGCTCCCTCAGCAGGAGCAATACTCTCGGCACTACCCTCAATCGACTGACGTGAGTGAGAATCCATCACAACCTATGTCTGCAAACACAGCAGATTACATCTTATTAAAGATCAGAGACTGCCAATCCCAAATGTATATGTCATTCAAAACTCACTTTTTAAGTAAAAATATTCTTTTTATTACATTTTACCTAGGTTGAGAATCTCAAACCTAGGCTCTGATACCAAAACAATTGTAACACCCCTACATCCAATACATGCATACCATAATCACCACAATGTAGCATACATGCATTGAACATAGGGATGCTACGGATTTTATTAACATTCAAAAACATTTTATATAATATCATCATCTTTCTCAATATACATTATAGATAATAAGTAATCAAGTTGTAATACAAAACCAAATAGATATATATATATATATACATTTAGTTAATACGCAGCGGAATTTTATAAAATATTTACATATAAAAACCCTTCCAAATCCATGTTTATAGTTATACATATATTTACATTAAAATCAATACTTTACAAAATATAAAAGAAATATATATGATTGGCAAGTCTTCTTTGATCTTTAAGTTCCAAAGCAACACTTCAATGTCTACTCTCACTTGGTCTCGAAGAGCTCTCAGGTTCAACTCTATTACCTGCGCGATTAAACACTATCGCGCTAAGCCAACGGCTTAGTAAGACAAAATGTGCTAGTGTTATGCTTTAGTGCAATGCAAATTCTCAATCCATATTATACATGTAACATCATATATGCAAGGCTAACAATATACCTTTACATTTCATATGCCTCATTAGTTATTCAATTAACCATTCATGAACAACATTAAACAAATCATGACTCACATTAAACAAAGACAAGCATTGGGCCCAAGACACACTAATATGCCATTCAATTTTCAGAGTTAATGTTTTGGTTTTGTTATCACATTTATCAATATCATATACCCAACTAGGCTTCAAGGATTAGGTTCAACCAAGCTTCAAGGGGAGCAAAGCATGCTAAGCATCAACCCAACTTGGCTTCAAGAACCAACCCAACCTAGCTTCAAGGGTGGTAACATCTCAATTAGGCTTCAAGGATTCAATCCAACCTAACTTCAAGAGATTGTTACACTTATTAGGCATTCCACCAACAACAAACTCTGAAAATGGAATAACACATTAGCCACACAATTCATTTATTATTCAATTATCATTTCCATTTCCAATTCTCATCAACATTTAGGCAAACATGCCTTCTTTCTTTCAATTGCATCATCATAGCCAATCACAATGGCTTTGCATCATATCATTTCTTATTTGAATCATCATAACATCTTTGATATAACATTTCAATATACATTACTCATGAAACACATTACCATTTACATTGCATAACATAATATTGTTCAATCTCAACAATGCAATTAGGGCAAAGAACAATTTATATCATTTATAGCTTTATGATCTTCCACATCCATTTGATTAGGGCTTTCCATGCTTTAAGTATATTTAAAGTGTTTATGTTTAGGTTTAGGGACCAACCCACCTTTGAAGAACCAAAACAATACAATTAGAACAAAGAAAGAAAACCCTAACCAACACATTTGAGGGACACGGGCAGCACCCTTGAGGGACACGGCCAAGCTTGTGGCCGTGTCACTCAAACCAATTGGACAGTAAGCAACACGGGCAAGGGACACGGCCAAGCTTGTAGCCGTGTCTCTAAACCAACAAATCACAGTAGCAGACACGGGCATAGGACACGGCCAAGCTAGTGGCCGTGTCTCCCAACACCAAAAATCCAGTAGTGAACACGGGCACTAGACACGGCCGTGTCTCTCTCAAAGCAATCCAACACGCCCAAATTCACTTGGCTTGGCCGTGTCTCTCCTTTGTTTTGGCCGTGTCACTCAAATACACAACCCTAAAAAAATGGCCAACACCCTTCTAAAAGCATTTACACCCTTTTTACACAACAATCATCTCATTCAAATGGATACAATTCATGTTATAAACACATATCTTACATATTCACCCTAATAATCACAATAACCATACATTAAGTTCATACCAAACCAAAACCCTAAAAAAAATACAACATCACTCCTATTTTCTCAAAATCAATCTCCACCTACTTACCATCTTCAATCCAAAACCATTAATAATTAACTCTTTGGCTTATAATCAAATTCAACACATTACAACCACATCAAATCATCATATCAACAAATCACAATTTCTTTTAGACCCAACTTCAAAATTAACAAAGGAAAAACAAGAGATTTCTTACCTTAAATTATAACACTTCTTGAATCAACACTTGATCACTTCAATCTTCCTACAATTGGAGCTTACTCTTCAAAGTCTTCTCTTTGTCTCTTTTCTTTCCCTTTGTCTACGAGAAATCAGCCAAAATGGAAAAGAAGAAGAAAATATATGGAGGAAAATAAAGTCAACTCCACTTTAAATCTCCACCAAGAGATTTTATCCAAGCAATTACCAAAATGCCCTCAATCAAATAACTAACCTTTTGTCTCATCTAAGCCCTTATATGTAATTGCACATTCCACATAAAATATCTTCTTGCATTGACTCTATATTTGACCAATTTATATGTTATATATATCATCATATACACAACATATACATTTGTCTCTAAACCCTATTTCTTTTCCCAAAACACACATATATACAAACATTCACTTTCCAATATATACCAACAACAACAATAACAACAACATCAACAACATAATCAAAACTTCTAGGGCATATATGAGGATATTACAATTTTTAATTACAAAATGAAACATTTATTATTAAATTTTATTTATTATTATGAAATTTTTTGGGATCAATATTTACAGGACAGTTCTATTTTGTCATTTGATATTTTTTTAGCTTTTATTATAATCTATTATGGAATTTTTAATTATTAAATTAAATGAAATAAGTTATTAAATTATAAATGCTTTTATAATTTAGAATTTTAATATATATCATATTTAATTAAAAGTGTTAAACTGTAATTTTTGTTATCAATTTTTGTTGTTTGTTTTTGAAAACTAAAAGTTATTTATTATTTATTTATTGAAACTATTTATTTTTCTATGATATATTCTTATTTCCTTTTAGAAATTATTATATTCCCGCAATACACAATTTGAGTATACATAATTATAAAGATGAACATCATAATTAATCCACGTGTTACTATCTTAATTTTATCTTGTTTCTAAATAAATATTTATTAAAATATTTTATTAATTAACATTTTAATATTTATTTGCAACATTATACGTATAATTAACGTTTTAGTTAAAATTTAATTATTATTATTTATTTATCATATCATGAATATTGATTTAAATATTTCAAATTTTGGTATTAATCTTTGCCTAAAAAAAACTATCTTCCAAAAAAAAATCCTATTTTTTCTCATAATTTCATAATCTTCACATTGCTTGGCTAATTTTACTAAATTGTATTTTATTCAATTACACATTGATTATTTTGTAATTATTTTGTAGTAGTAATATTAAAAAAAAAAGTTGAAAATTGTAGATTATTGCTAGCCTAATAATCAATTTTACTCTTATTTTTCAAGTTCTTTTAATCACACCATAATTTGAAACTTTATTAGCAATTATATTCCATATGAAAATTGAAAAAAAAAAACAGTAAGTATTACTTTCCATATTAATTAGTAAAGCAAAAGGCAACTTGATAACTATGATTTTATAAAATAATATAACTGTAATACAATCCATCATAATTTAAATTTTTGGATGAATAATCTATGGTTTATCCTTCCAAACTTAGAACCCTACAAAGAAGTTGTCAAAAAAATTAAAAAATAATTTACAAAAAAAATTCCCATAACCTTAATCTTTTTATTACCTTAGGTAAATCAAATAAGAGAATAAATAATTATTAAATAATTTTGCTTCAGCTATTTACGAGTCAATAGATAAATTAAGCATTATTTAAAATGTTCAATTTCATATAATTATTACATAATATAATTATCATAATTTTTTAATATTAATATAAAAAGAGATTAATTAATTCTGAATCTATTATTTATAAAATTATATATTTACCATTAAACTATATGAATTATTGTAAATTATATATTAAACTAATAATAAATTGAGTTTTACCGTACAAAATTAAATAATCTAGATTGTTTTGATTGAGTAAGATTACTTGTTATAAGTTCATTGTATTCTCTTATAATATTTTAAATGACGAGTTTAATATTCTGTCCTTAAATATTAACTATCTAATTAATGTTTAATAAGTAATAGTCTTTCAAAATCAACTAGAAAGAATATAATTCTATATTATATAATGATCATTATTTAGATCATTAGATAAGAATATCGACTCTGATATCGTATTAAATTTTATAAAATAATAATAAATTATATAATAAATATGATAAATATAGATAGTAATTTAGATAAATATATAATATATTTAATTTATAATAAATCAAACCTTATAATGGTCAAGATATCTTTTTTGTTTTAGTTTTATTATTTTTTTTATTTTTTTTTTATAATCTTTTAAATGTATGATGGGTTTAACAGACATTATCTTACATTTAACGGGGACTTTTGGACTTAATCACTGAAAAGCCACTTGTGAAATTTTGGAAAGTTCATAATGTGAAAGCAATGTTCCATCATCTCCCAACTGCCCTTTTCTAATTATTAATGTGAAATAAATCCTAAAGAGTTTGTCACTTGCTAAAAGCCTTGACCTTCTCGTGTGAAAAGTAAACAAATTTATCATGTTATATTATTATTAGTCAATAAATAATTTAAAAAAATTAAATTATTTATTATATAAAAAATATATATAAACTCTTATTCATAAATTTATAAATTAATGGTTCATAAGTCTAATTAAATGACAGTTTTTATTTGATTCAAATTTAATTTATTTATCAAATGAATCTCCCAAAAATGAGTTTTAAATGACTTTTTTTTTGTCAAAGCAATAATTTATATTTTTTCCTCTTTTTCATAACATTCAATATATTTGTGAAACTCACATAAGAGTGAAAAATGAAGTAAATTAGACTTATTAACATATACAAGAAAATGGACATATTTATCATTTATTATCATTATTTATTGTTGTAAATTAAAATTTGTTAGAGTTAATTTAAAAAATGACTCATATATGATCGAACAATGTACACATTACATCTTATTTATTTTGATTTCATTTTATTCAAATTGCTTTTTTTAATTAAAATTTTATTTATTTTAATTGACAAATTAACTAATTAATAAAATTTAATTTTTTTAAGCATTATAATATGAGAGAGAGAATAGAATCTGAATTTATTGATATATTTATAATTAGACTATATCTTAATGTGTAATAATTTTTTTATAATTCTTTATATAGAATAATTTAAAATGAGAATTATTATTATTATTATTATTATTATTATTATTATTATTATTATTATTATTATTATTATTATTATTATTATTATTTTGAAATGTTGTATGATAAGGTGTGTATACATATAAAAAGTATTGTGTTTTTATAACCCTAAAAAGTAACTCTAAGTTTGTTTGTTTTTTTTTCCTTCTTTCCCTACATTTATAAAAAGTATTATGTTTTTTTCCCAATATGTATACTCTGAAGCAGAATTTAAAATATTGGCAGCCAAAATATATATGATGTTGGTGTTTGCTTAAGATTTTATATTTTATCTTTAATATAAGACACATTTTCTCATAAATTAATTATATTGTAATGTAAAAAAGTAATTCATTTAAATATATAATAAATAATTATTTTTTTCGAGAACATTAATACCAAAGATTGCCTTTCTTTTAATATTGAATCCAAAAGAAAAGAAAATTTAATATTAGTTGACACGTAAAATGAATGCATTTAATCAATTGAATAAAAATAATAAATAAACAAATAATTTTCATATTTTTTAGTCTCAATATGATGACAATATATATATATATATATATATATATTGTTGCATAAGATATGGTAATGGTTAAATATGTTTTAAAATTTTTAAATACATTTTTTTTTATTTTTAATAAAAAATAATATCAAAAGCTCCATTTTCATAGTGATTAGTGGATAATATATATCATGATTGAAATTTAATGCTTTTAATATTTATTATTGTATTTTTTTTTATTTTTAAATCAAAATAGTGTATCAAAATTCATGATATTTTCTAAAAAAGGTATATGAATTATATTATACAATAGTATTTTTCTTCATAAACATGTGAAAATTCAAAACATGTAACAACAGTAATTTTATTTTATTTATTATTGAATATGAAAGGAAAATATTCAATAAAGAATGACAAATTGTGATTAATAATTAGTGAATTATTCCACCTCAATATTAAAAAAAATAGCCCTCTCATATTAATAGATGACTTTTTCTTTTACTAATAATATGTCCTTAAAATGCTTTAAATACTAAAAAATGGGAAAAATATTTTCAATGAAACAAACAAGCCAACAGAAAATAAATAAATACATAAATAAATAACAAATAAGTTCAATGAAACAAACAATCTAACAGAAATAAATAAATAAATAAAATATACAAAAATAAAAAAACATAGGATGACCAAGTCAATTGTTTTTTTTTTTTTTGGAGTGGATGCTTTTGCTTTGAATTTGATAGCAAAGGAGTTGTTCAATCTTAGATAAGGACACCTAATATCAATAAATTATTAATATTCTGCATATATATTATTTTTATATAATTTAAGTTAAAAGTGCAATATAATTTTAATTTAACATTAACTTTTAAATATTTAATAATAAATGTGTGATCCAAATTTAAGCTATCAATTAGAGTAATTAAAATCTTGTTGCCTACCCTCTCTCTCTCTCTCTCTCTCAATGTGTATTCTTTAGTTTTTATTTTTATTTTTTTCATGCATGCAAAGTTAAAAATGTATGAAAATAAAAATATTATTTTTAGTATTTTTATTATTTAAATATGATGTTAACTATTGTTGAATTATAAATATTTTAATTAATTAATTATTTTTATTAATTATTTACTATTATCTATTAATTAATTACTAATCACCCATTACTACAAATATTATTGAAGTGAATTATTAGGATTTATAATATGAAGAATTTTATGTTTAAAAAAAAGATTTTAGAAGGAATATATAAGTAGAAATTAATTTATAATTCATTGTCAATTTATCTTTAAAGTTTTTAAAGATTTCAATATCAAAGCCGAAAGTTGACAAATAATATATGGTGTTCAAGCTAAAGTTCACACTTAAATGAAAGATTGTTAACTTCCTAATTTAAGGCTTTTGCTCAATTTCAAAGAAAATTCATAAATATCTATAAAAAATTCATAAAATTATCAATTTTGGCAATGTATTTATGAATAAGGTGATATATGTAAATTATTATTATTATTATTATTATTATTATTATTATTATTATTATTTAGCACTTACTAATTTCATTTAATAATACTATAATTTATTATTAGCTTGAAAACATATAATTTGAATAAGGAAATTACACGAAATACTATTTTTTAAAATTTATTTTTATTATGATTTTTTAGTTTACAAAAATATGATATTTATTTTTGATATTTTTATAATATATATTAAAAATATATTCAATGTACGCAAAAAATATATATCATATTTTTATAAATTTTATTATATATATACAGTATTTTTTAAAAAAATTATTAAACAATATTTTTGTACTTTGTATTTTTAAATTATTTTTGTAAATTTCCCTCATAAACTATGAAAAAAATTGGTAAGAAAAATGCTACAAAATAATCAGAAGGATTTCTATGAGTTGCACAAGACACCAAAGCCTAGCAATTAAATTAATAAAAAGTTTTAAAATATATAGAACAAAGACTTTGACTTTGAATACAGAGACTCAATTTCAAAATACAAAAATAAATAAATAAATACATTATTATAGTTGAATTTTCTAATACATACAGACAATTGTATATTTATTATCACTCGACAGTCAAGACAAAATCTGCAGAGAAAGACTTGAAATTTTTGCTTCATAAGTTGGCTGACAATTGAAATTGCCAAATAGGAGTATTGAGAATGAGGGATAGGAATGAGAAAAAGGAAAAGAAAAATATTAATTTAAATATTTTTATAACATCAATTTTTTTTTGTAATTATTAATTATACAAGTGGGTTACAACTTGCAAATAAGAAAATAATATTTTTTAAAATAAAGATTTTATTGTTTTTATTAATTACATATGGAAAGAAGGAACGCTTAGAAGACTCGAAAGTCCGAAAAATTCTATTTTTTATTATATTATTATATTAGAAAAAAAAATTAATTTTGAATTTATTACCTAATAGAATAAGTATTTATTACTAGACCATGTCTTAATATGTCAATTTTTTTTAGTATCTAAATAATTAGAGCTTGTTAAAGATGTAAAATGTGTTGAAAAAATTTCATATTGATTATTAATATAAAAATAAATATATTGTGAAATTAATTTAGAAATAATTTTAATATAGAAATTAACTCTCTTAATTAATATGCTTGCTTAAGTATTAGTAAAAATGACACTCTAAACCTTGAAATTTACTTATTCTATCCGTCTAAGTAAAATTATCTCTTTCAACTCATATACACTTATTAAGAAAATTATTAAATTCTTTAAATATTATAAAGTTATTTTGAATTAATTAAATTAATGACATATTAATGTTGAACTAACAATGAATTAATTTTGGAATATCGAATAAGTGGTGTCCTTATCCTACTCATTGAGACAATGAAGGTGGCCAACAAACAATTGTCGTTGTCCAAAAACATTTGAAAAGGTCTTCTTAGCTTTATCTTTAACAAGAGGCACATGTAACTTATTTTATTTTTTAATTTTTTTTATTTTTTTAATATTAATATATATGATGAAGAATCAATTTTAAATATATTATTAAAAATATAATTTTTATTTAACTTAAATTATAGTTTATTTATTTTTTAATAAGTAAATTAATATGTTAAATTTTAATTATATTTTTATCTAATATTACTTATTAAAAATAGTTATTAAATATATCTTATACTAATATAAAAATAAACATAAATTTATATTTCTAATGAAAATATCTAATTTTTTTAATTTTTATAAAATAGAAAATATGCTTATTAATTTAAAATAAAAGAGTTTATTTATTTCTTTTTTTCCCTACACTGTTCACGGTTCAGTACTATTAATCAAACCTCAACTATAATTGACTCGGTCAATTCAATGGATTATACTAAATTCGTAGGTTGGTACTTGCTATGAAATCAACAAAACCGGTTTGGATTTTGGATGAACCGGCCATAAATAAATACACTTTTTTAAAAATCAGTTAATCTCACTTCATTAAAACCAAAAACTTCTTTTAAAATGTTTTTTTTTTCAATTTTGATTGAAAATCAATTTAAAGCCTATTGAAAATGAGGTAAAATTCAATTGAAAATCAAAATTAATTAAGAAATTAATTAAAATTTCAAGTCAAACTAATTGATTCAAGTCGTGTTTTTAACGGCTATGGTCAGCCATCAATTAATGATTAATGGTTAATAATTAACTATCAGTAATGAACAACTAAATTTTAAATTAATACAGATTTAAATGTTAATTTTTAGTATGATTTATTTAAAATGTAACATGAGATACATGTTAAGATTAAGCACTAATAAAATACTTTTTTTTATTAAATATGTTTTATTTTTATTAAATTTGTTATAATCACTTTATAATATGTGTAATTTTATTTATATTTTTATGATAGGTATTGAAAGTTAAAAGGAGATTTTGAACGATTAATGCAAATAGTAAGGGTGTTTAAAAAATTTGCAGCTCTTTAAAAAAATTTGGCCCAATTTGGCTCGACCCGAACTCATAATAGGGTCGGGTTATGAATTTCAAAGTTGTGCTCGGATTAGACTTCAAATTGAGGTTAAAAATCTTTGGACTTACCCGACTCGGTTCGAGGTATTAATTTTTTTTTTATTTTTTTTGAAAATATATACTTTGATAATTTAAATTTTATATAAAAAGATTTTAAAATTTTAAAATATTATATGTATTTTATGATATTTAGGACTTTTAAAAAATTTATTCCATGAAAAATAATTTTTATATTTTATATATTTTTTTACTTAAATAATTAAATAATTAAATAATTAAATAATTTCGTTATCATAAATAATTGAGTTATCATACATATTGATATAATAATTTATATATTATTAGATATAATTTGGTATAATAAATTTTTAAAATAATATTTATATGTAAATTTTATTGAAATTTAAAAAAATTATCCTAAATTTTTTTTTTAATTTTCAAAAAAAAAAAACTGTTGAGCCGCCCGACCCAACTTGAATTCGGTTAGATCTAAAGTGGCCCGGTCCGATTGAATTTAGGGCAAGGCCACGAGTTGCAAAGTGCAGTTCAAAATATTTTTTAGATAGAACTACGGACCGAGATAAAATTTTGCCCAACCCAATCGATAATACTCGTAGCAAATAGATAATTAAATTAAATGAAAATTATGTGAAAATTTACTTTTTTGAGTATTGATATATTATGAGTTAGTTAAATTATAATTTCTTTAATTCTGTGGCAAATGCGGCCATAAAATGATTTATTACTATTAGGATTTTGAGAGAAATTATTACTAATAATATTAGAAATTTTTGTTTTTAAGTTTTAGATAATATTATATTCCTTAATTTTATTAACAAGGTAATTAGTATACGATTAATGTTATTGTACACATCTAAATATGTCTCTCTTCTTATTTAGCTTTTATTTTTTAGACTAATAATAAATTAATTCAGTGGTGAACAATTCTGATATACTACTTCTACAATTATAGTAATTGTTTATTAAATAATATAATTTTAATTGTTCATTTTAAATTTAATTTTAATGATTATACCGCCTCGTGGTCCTAGTCGGCTCAATTTTAAAAGAATAATTTATAAAAAAAAAACTTTTATATAATTGCATAAATATTAGGTTGAATATTTATCATATAAAATCGAAGAACTATTTCAATACATAAGTTTATTAAATTAAATCCCATTTAAACTATGTTGGATAATTGATAATATAATTTAATAGCATATTATATTATATGATAATGTACATATTATTTATTATATTTGAAAAAATAATATAATATAATATAGTTAAATAATTTTTTTTATTATTTGACAGTATAATATAGTTATAGAAATAATAAAATAATTAAAATACTCTCAAATAAATATATAATGTAAAATCGTATTCAATTTTTAAATTTTTTATATTCAAAAATTAAATTCAATTAAAAACATAAAAAAGTTTATTAAAATCTTATGAAAGAAGAAACTTGCTTCATTAATAAAAGAATATGTTAATAATATATTTGATATTCAAAAAAAAAATTATTGGAGGATATTTTTTAAGATAAAATTTTTAGTAAACCATGAGAATCACTAAACTAGTAATTTAAAAAAAAATCATTAAAATTCATAGTATTCAAACCATAAAATTATCATGAAAAATTATACTATATAAATGAAATCAAAATAAATAAGAAATTAAATAAAAAAAACAAAAGAATCAAGGTATTTGTACAACTCTTAATTTAATAATTATATATGAATTATATATAAGATATTTAACTTAAAAAGATAATTAGGAAAATTAATTATGGGAGAAACGATGACTAATTACTTGGACTAGGTCATAGGAGATTTTTCCTGGTTGCATATATTTTTTTATTTATGAAAATACTTATTTATGAGTTTAATATATATATATATATATATATATTATTAGGTGTCTGAAAAATCTTCAATGCAGCACTAGTAAACGACCGTGTGAGACAATTAGTAATGGACTAGATTTGCTTGCCAAGTTTAAATCTAATAATGGCTAAAGCCTTGACTTTAGGGAAGGTGACACATTTTTTTTAAATAATCTTTTTGAAATTGTGTAACTATAACCACCATTCAATTAATCAAAATCGTGGACCTATAATTAATGATTTAAAATTATTGGTTTCAATTCATAATAATTTTGAACATTAATCTTAACTGATAAGAGTTGATTTAGCTAAAGTTAACGTCCTTAAATAACGAGTTGATTTCAATTTTAATTTTGATTTGAATAACATGTTTAGATTGATTTTTTTTAAAATTTTATTTTTAATAAAAGTAATTATAATTGACGACAATTTGCATGAGATTGAATATTTGATTTATAAATGTAATAGTATTAATTAAGTTAAATTAAATAATATTAATTGTTAAAAACAACAATAAATTAATAATAAAAATTATTAATCTAATAATAACAAATAATAATAATGATAATTTTTTACAAATATAATTTTTTATTGTAAATATATATTTAATTATATAATTGTAAATATTTAATATTGCAATTAAATTCAACTCAATTCAATAGAATCTTAATTTTAAATTAATTGAGGTCGACTATATGGATTCTCTTTTTTTACCCCGACCGATTAAAATGTAAGAAAAAAATTAAAATAAATTAATTTTAAAATTTTAATTTTGAACTAAAAGATATATTATATATATTAAAAATTAATATACATGTTAATATTATATATATTAAAATATACATATATTTTTAAAATATATATTAATTTTTAATTTTCACGATTCAGATTCTAAACCGTCGATTTTAGTTTCAGTTTAAAAAATTATGAATATGAATTAAACCCTTATAAATTGATTTTGGTTTCAGTTATGAAGTGATTTTTTCAGTTTCGATCAGATGTATGAACTGAATTGTCGATTTACGATTCAGGTAACAATTCACAGAGAAACATAGCCATGATTAGTCAGGTAAATTTATAAGGGGGATAAAATTTTCCTGTAATACCTTGAAAATTCTAAGTAGGAATTTTTTTTTTGTAATAAGTGTATATGCAATAAGTGAGATTTTTTGGAGTGTTATATATTTATTTAGAGTGTTTGGAATATGTATAAAGTGGTCAATATCATCTCCATGGGCATGACTCTGGAGTGTCACGGCGGTGGTATAGGTTTTAGGGTTGTTTCGAAGAAATTTTTCAAAGTGACAAAAGCTATTTAATTTGCATGGGCGTGTCAATGAAAAGACATGGCTGTGTGTCTTGATTTAAATCTAGAAATTGAGTTTTAAATGTTAAATACATGATATAAATGGTATATGTGAATGATAGGATTTAAAAACAATTAAGGTAATGGTTTATATGATTATCTAGGGTTAAAAAGTTGGATTAAGTGATAAATCAAGAAAATAGGTAGACCAAAATAATGGTGTGAGTGATACACTAGATAAAAACCTAAAGTCTATATAAAAAGTTTCTAACATCTTTCACACTTCTCTCAATTTGCCATAACCCTAGTTTGATTCTTACATATATCAATAATTGTTTTAAGTACAATTATGAGCTTCACCATTAAACAGATTGATTTCACTTTAATTTTTAACAATCCACTATTAAATTCGCTCATAAAACCAAATAAATAATAACGAACTACCCAAGTACACAATCACAATCCAAACCTCAATTATCATTCAATAGCACTCCACTCCTTCTTACCTTATATCATCTTATTTATACAAATCTTGATCATATAATTTTACGGATACTACTATATTTAACTTTAAACATGACTTACTTAAAATTATTCCCTATTATAATATCCATTTACCTTCATACACACTTTTCATCAATAAACAAATGACTTAATCCTTCATAAATAAATGGCTTATAATCCTTCAATTATTTAACTATTATGAAGGTAAATGGATATTATACTAGGGAATAATTTTAATTTAAGTCATGTTTGAAGTTAAGTATAGTAGTATCCATAAAATTATATGATCAGGGTTTGTATAAATAAGATTATATAAGGTAAGAAGGAGTGAAGTGTTATTGAATGACAATTGAGGTTTGAATTGTGACTGTGTACTTGGAGAGTTTGTTATTATTTATTCGGTTTCATGAGCAAATTTAGTACTAAATTGTTAAAGATTGAAGTGAAATCAATTTGTTTAATGGTGAAGCTTAGAATTGTATTTAAAACAACTATTGATATATATAAGAATTAAACTAGGGTTATGGTAAATTTAGAGTTTGAAATTTGGATATGAGATTAGTTTTTGAAGAAACTGGTTTTAAATTCCAAACTAGTTAGGGAAAAATATATTTATGAAAATTTAAGATTTTGAGAATGAAAAATTCCTCAAAAAGTTGGATACAACTAAACATGGGCGTGTATAAAGATAGACATGGGAGTGTGAATTGAAAAACTATCAAAATCTTAAAAATTGATAGATTTGGCAAAAGCTGAAAAATTCACACGGGCATGTGAATTAAATCCACACGGGCGTATGAAATTTTTAGGTTTTGTTTTTCTTTTCTTTTCTTTTTTCAGCAAGGGTTTAATATGCACGGGCATGTGGATTTGTTAGACACGCCCGTATCTGACCTTTTTCTTATGTTTTCACTCTTTTTAAGCCTTAAAATGTTTTACTTCCATCCTTTAATGTAATTGTCCATCAACCTATCATCATAAGACAAATTTTATAGAAATATATAAGATTATCAGGATTGAAATTAAAATGACATTTAAATAGAATTTGATGGGTGTCAAAACCACTAAAATTAAATTCATATTCTCTAAACAAATTAAAGTGCAGTAGTGGTGAATAAGATCGAATCTACAGAGAATTGATTACTTATTGAAATCTCTTTTGAAAACCAAAATAAAAACAATAAAAAGTAAAAAAAGGGGGAGTTTATAAATCAAGAACTAAGATTAAATAAGAACTAAAAATTAAACTAATAAATTAAAGATCAGTAAAACTAAATTAGAAAATTCAATGGAAAAAAATTTAGTTAAAAAAGTAATTTTAGTTCAATTCTTGAATTGATCATAGATTCAAAGATCACTCTTCTTAATTATTCAATAAATCAATTATAGTATTGAATAAACTCTCAATAGCAATTTTTCCTTAGATTTTAAATTAATCAGAAAATGTTCTCTAATTTCAATACCGATCTTTCCTTAAGTTTTAAATTAATCAAGAAATATTCTCTAATTAACTCTTACCAATAATATATTCTATAGGAATGTCCTTAAAATCTAATTATTAACATCCTTAAGAACTAGAGGACCTGATTCTAACCAATAAATTCAATTTTAAAATTTATTTAATAAGATTATATAACCTCTTAGGATAAATCTAATTGCTACTTAAATCAAAATATCAAGAACAATTACTGATTTAAGAATTTTGAATAGCTATATATTATTTAACTGATCAAGCAATGAGCCATATTGATTAATTAGTAAAACAACAATTATATTAAACCATAAAGAATTATATAAATACTAAATATTAAAAAAGATAAAAGATAAAATTGTTTAGATCTCACAATTCACCCTTCAACTAAGTAAGAATTAGTTGCTCCTTGTTTAAATAAAGAAAACCTTTGTAAATTCAAAATATTCAGCAACCAAAATCTAGAACAACTGATTGTTAGGGTTGCTGGAACCACTAACTTTTATATACTTGACTCTCTAAACTTTCTAATTTAATTCTAACTAGAAAATTTTAAAAATAAAATAATAAAATAATAATAACTTCTCAAATTAAGTTCTTAACTAATAGGGGACTATAAGGTCAGATTTATCCTTTAAAGTTCTTCTAAAATCGTATCTCCAAAGATTAAAACACCAGCTGTCAATTTTATCCATAATGTAGCATGTCATATCTAACGCTACCCTTACCCAAGGGTGGTGCCCGAGGCTTCGATATGTACATTCTAGCTCTTTTCTATGCTTTAACTTATGTTTCTTTACTTAACTTTTTATCCTTATTTTAACTTATGTTTCTTTACTTAACTTTTTATCCTTATTTTAACTATTTTATCTACAAACATACTTCAAAAATTAGTAGAATCATTTAGTAACAAGTCCAAATAATACCTTAAATGTGTATAGATTTTACTTATTATCAAATTCTCTCACACTTAAATCATGCTTGCTCTCGAGCATTTCACAATTTAAAACCTTTAGTCTCCACATTTATCAATCAACTACTCAACATATAATATTTAAATAACTCAAAGAGAGTGACAGTCAGTAATAAAAAACTCATAGAACAAGATTTTTAACATTTGACAATCTCTTAGCGATCAAATTGACATATATTATAAATATAAAATGCTAAGATACTTACCCAACTCGATGAAAAATTAATTATCAAGAGAAAAATTAGTTACACATAAAAGACTTTACTTAACTTATCAAGGTTTAATTACAAAAAGATTTAAAATTAAGAACCAACTTTTTATTTACTTTTGAACACCTTTAATTGCTTGCCTGAAATATCACCAACTTTTTTATTCCAGAGCAAATATTTGTGATGCCGGCACCCAGTTATTCAATTGGTCATAACTTTAAAGTGGCTACTATCTCTACTTATAGTCTTTTGACTAGCGAAGTAAGATGTTCATTTTTAAACTTTGTTTGGACTCTTTTCATTTAACTTATTTGGTTCACATACATTGTAACACTTTTATGCATATATAATACATATACTATGCATATGTAAAATATGTATATAGAATGCCAAAGTGTCACAATTATAGACATTTTAAAATTTAAATAATTATAATAAAAATATTTTAATTCTTAAAATATATTGTAATAGTTAGATTTAAGTCTGCATTAAAATAATATTATTAAAACTGCTTATTTTAAAGAAAAATCTCTAAAAAAAAGTTGTCAGAGTTTTGTATGTAATTTGGATATTCTCAAAAATTAATTAACTCAACCTGTTAAAAGAAATACTCTCAATATACATATAATCAATCATTTCTCCAAGAAAGCTCGATGGCTTAAAATTTTCCTACTATTTCAAAATACTCACATATATATAAGTATAAAAGTTTGCAACATTTAGTCCAAAAGCTTTACAAATACAAAATTTTCATGTTATGCGAATATAATATACATAAATATATCAAAATACATAAAGTAAATGTATACATGCTTACAAATGGCTATGGTCCTGTGATAATACAAAAGTCTTCTAGTAGAATCCCAAAATCTTAGACTTGGTCAGGTCTAGCAGGGTTATAATACTCTAGATAAAATAAAATCTAGTATTTTAAATTTTGTACAAATTAATGAATAAAGTGAGAAAAAAAATTTTTGATTGAAATAAAATTTTAATGTGCCAAAGTAATATAAACAAAAACTTTAAAGTATTTGAATTGAAAACTTTACAACTATGAGTCAAATCAATTAACTGCAAGATATTAAATAACTAATTATATTTGTATATAAACTATTAGATGAACAAAATGACCTATTCAAATGATAAAGAAATTATTTATATGCAAAGAAGTGAAATTTATATATTACTAAAGTGATGAAAATAAAAATTTTAAAACTATTTAGCTACGATGCTAACTTGGATGTATAAAAAACCTTAAAGTATTATATTTGAAATGTACTATAACTTCATTAATAATATTTTAACATAATAATATATATAAAAATCATATAAGATAACTTAAAATTAAAATTAGAAGTAAAAATAATTTAAAAAATTAATTCAAGTGTAGGTAGTAAATTAGAATGTGAAATAACTATAAGGACATTCAAGTTAACAAATGAGTATAAAAGACTTGAGGGGCAAAATGGATATTTCACCCAGTTAATTCTCAGCCATTTTTCTCCCAAATTAAATTGGTGAGTCAGCTCCTTTGAACAGGAAGAGCTTAGGCAAATTATGATTAAAAGGTTGACAAGTTTTGTTCTTATCTCAATTTCTTTTTCTTCATTATCCTTACTATCAAAACACATCTTTTCTATCACGAATTTCTCTCTTTTTTAGCAATCAAAAATCATTCTTAGGCTAGATTATTATGTCTAAAAGTAATCTAAATTATAAAATTAAATCAACAAAGTGATATAAAGACAAAGAAGGCAAATGAATTTCTAAAGATAAGAATCTAAAAATTCTGAATCTTAATCTTTTATTTTATTTTTCTAACTTTAAATCTATTATTTATTGAATCTGAGCTAAATATTATTATTTATACATATTTATTAAGTATTTAGCATGTTGGAAATTGATTTATATTGAAAAAAATTGAAAGAAATGAAGCTAGAAACCCTAACACTCAAATCTGTCAAAATATTACAGCTTGAACTTTTAATAATTTAGCTATTGTGTTTTATTTATTTCAATATGAAAATGATCTTTAAAATTCATAAAAATTTATAGAAAGATGTATTTGGATGTTGAAAAGGCTGTGGTAAAAGGTCAAGTCAAAATGATGAGAAAAAATAAGTGAGTAAATAAGTGAATATAAGCTGCTCATTTTAATAGTCTGAATGAATACTACTGAAATTTGCTACTGTATTTAAATTATTTACCTATATAAATGAACCCTATAAATTGTAAAAATCTATAGAGAGGTCATATATGATGTTGAAAATATGTTGAAAAAATTTCAGGGCAAATGAATTTGAATAAATTAATATACAATTAAATGAATACAAACTACTCAAACGCTGAAATTTTAGTGTTTAGTTAACTTGAGACTGAATTGAACATAATAAAATATATTTGATTTGGTTATAAATATAAGCATATAATAGATGAATATAAAGTTTAATATGTGTATTTAATATTTCAAAAACTATAAATACTAATTTAATAAATAAGTAAATGACATGACTTGAAGAAGCCAATATATTTTTATAGGCATATGACACATATTTGAATTTACTATATTGTATAATCTTATTATAATATAATTTTATGATATTTAAATTCATAATTATAAAATAAAATTTAGAGTATATTAAGATGTTAAAACAGGACATAGGTGCCTAATAAACAATTAAGATAAAAATGACAAATAAAAATTAAAAATAAACATAAACGTGCGATTTATATATGGATGTGAATGTAGGTCGGGTATTGCTATCGAACCAACCAATAATTATCAATGACTTAGAGAAATCAAATTTGCGTATTTGAGGTAAGTTATAGTGTCTAACCCTTGCTTTGTCACGTTTGAAATTCTTTGATGAAAATTTAACCATTATTGATATTTGAGCCATTTGATATCATTTGTTATTTGTAATTCTGCATTTGTGAATTGTGAAAATCAATGTGACCTCTTGGCCTATGTAATCATACCAAGCTATTTGATTAGCCAATATGACAGAATTCTAACTTGATGGGGGCTATACAATCAGACTATGTGCACATAGAAATTTGTGATTTGTAGGGTAGAAGATACCCTTATGTGAATGCGATGTGTGATAGCACTGAAATAATAATATATTTTCTTCAGTGCTATTACTATGTGTTATCTGTCATATTATGTGATTTGCTTTTGTGATATTGGTCCAATTATTGTAGGTATTTTTTGTGGATTAAATTTTATTATTATACATTTATTAGGCTATTACCTTATGTATTTATTATTTTTGAATTTTAAACTATTTTATTGTACATCCTACCCTTGTGACACTATAATCTCACTGAGTTGACGAGTCACCCCATTGTCCGTGGCTTCAGATAGAGGTGACTCAGGATCATCAACTTCTTAATTTTTTCTTTCAACAAGAAGATTGAGAAAAATATAATTAGCAAATACTATCATATGTAATTAAATAATTATGTTTGTACTATGCTCTAGTTGCTTCGTAGTACGATTGTGAATAATTTAGTAAATTATGAAAGTAAACCATAATGTAATAAAAAAAATTTGTATATAATATATAATATGAAAATAAATGTGTAATAATAATATATCATAAAATTTTGAGTAAATAATAATAAAGTTTTAATTCACTGGTGCAATAACCAATTTGTATGAATTCATAAATTAGTTGGATTCTACTTGGTGTCTGGTGACCTTAAGCCTACCTGGATTCTAGGACCGTCACACTTCTAAAAATGAGGTGTGACAAGGGTCCTCAATCTCGACCATGTTACCTGCGCGATAAACAAATTACGTTAAACTAACTACCTAGTAGTATATACTTTGATAATAGTAAAAATTGAAGATAGATAATGTACAATATTTTTCTTTTAAATTCTACAATGTGATGTGCAATAGCATATTAGTTTATTTACACTTTTCATTATAAGTCATCATACATCACATTTATATGCATTGAGCCCAAATGACCTTATATAATATTTAAATTTCAAAGTTATTATTTTGGTCTATTTTGACACTCAATGTCTAGCCCGTAGGCAAAAACGTCTAGCCCGAAAGCACATAATAGAATAGTGACGCCCAACTACTAGCCTAGAGACAATTAAAGACATGCCATCTTAAATTACCAAATAAAATACTCTGGAATAAAATATTACATAAGGTTACACACATAATATATGCATTCATACTTTCTCATATATTGGCAATAATGCCATTTTTCATTCTTTTTGCATTTTTTCTATTAATTTATCTTATTATTATACAATTTCATTACAAACATCATATTCCATTTCATTTTCATAATGTAGCCAAGATAAGGTTATAAATTGGCATATGATACTTTTTCATACATACACATTCTATAATGCTATTAACCATCCTAAAATGGCTTAAATATCCATATAATATGCAGTTCATGCCTCTAAACCTGTAGCTAAGCACTTTACATGTGAGTTCACACACCAAAATGGTAAAGCATCAAAACCAACATACAATGTAACATGCCATTTACAATGCATTATAACACAATTGTATTAAGCTATGTTATTAGATTGTTTTAATATTATTTTCATGTGTGTGTAAGGATTCTATAGTTGATTGATGGAAACTAAACATTGAATATTATATAGGGTCATTTGGGTTCAATGCATGTGAATGTGTAATGTGATGGATTGAATGTGATAAGTATGCAAGTTGTTATATGAAACTGCATGCCATTATTAAAATTTTAAAAAGAAAGACATTTTTGCATTCATTCTTAAGTTTTTCATTATATCAAAGTATTTACCAGTAAACTTTCGATCTTAGCGCGGTGTATATATTGCACAGGTATTAAAAGTGTAGACCAGGGTGATCCAGATTGGGATTGAGATATGGAGGTTGTGTGCGTGCTACAAGACCAACTCAGAAGGTGTTGTATACATGTAAATTTTATAATACTATATATTTTGATTTATGTATAATTAATCCCAACATATGTATAATAAATAACATTTTGGGATAGTTATGTGTATATATATATAATGATAAATAATGTTTTTAATTATAAGACATTAAAATGTGAATTGATGAAGTAGAGATTTTGATATAAATTTGAATATTGGGAGTGAAATTCTATTTTGCAAGTTGTGTTTTGTTGAGTTTTTGAAATATTAAAATTTTAGACAAAACTCTGATGAATTTTTCTCATAAATTTTATTTATTTATGAATAATTAACTATATTAATTGAAAAGAGAATTTTTATCATGGAATTTATCATGACACTTTTATATTTTGTATGCGTATTTTATATATATTGGGTATATATACTGTACGTATATAGAATATAAGGGTGTTACATATATTTTACAATTAATTCAAAAATTAAATTAAAATAATCTAAGCAAGTCTATCTCTGTGCTTTCAATCAATTAAATCAATTAAGTTTAAAATATCACGAGGTAAAAACCTTCAGGTATTTTATACAAATAAAATATATATCAATTATGATTGCTAGGGTGAGTGAAATAAAAAAAAATCAATCTAGATTAATTGGTTAAAGATTGCCATTATAATTTGTGGTGCAAAATATTACATTTAAAAAATACTTACTCGTGTATGGTTAAAATGAAGACATTTGAATGATAAAATAAGAAAAGTGAAAAAGGGTGTTTTGTTAAAACAATCGTTATTATTTTTAACTAAGCGACATAATAATAATAATATTGATTAGAAAATGAGAATATATTGAATTATTTAAACTATACTGATATTAAATTTAGTTTTTAGATTGAATGGCTAGCCAAATAGTAGACATCTATATTAATAGTGGGCATTCTATGCTATTAGTGAACACTTTTATGTCATCAGTGACAGTGAATATTTGTGTCATCAGTGAATGCTTTGCATCATCAGTGGGCATTTGGTCATATTATTTATAGTGAGTATTTACTTGCCATCAGTGACCAGTTATCCGGACCTAAGATTTAAAATTCAGTGTATGAAGATAAAATTATATGAACATATGTAATGTGTTAAAAAAATAAAAGATTTTGAAAAGTGAAACTTACTAAGGCTTTATTACATATTGGTTTTACCAAATATTATAGAGATATTTAAATAAAATGTTATTGATTAATGTGTTACACTAATTGACAGTGTTTCAAAAATTGAATTGATTGATATTGTTACAAGTATTAAATTAATTGTGAATGCTTATAGTGATAATGAGAATTAAAGCATTCTGAATGTTATACTGAATTAAAGAATTAGAATATTAAACTAAATGGAAATGTTTTATAAAGTATATTAAGAAGTGAGATTTGTTAAAAATACAAAGAATGTAATAAATAAGTCGAAAGATAATTGATAAGGCATAAGAGACAACATATTGAAAGTGATCAATTGCATCACTGAAAGTGCAGTGCAGTATTAAATATATATATATATATATATATTTACAAAGTTAATTTGTTACTTATATGTATTCAAAGATTGAATGATAGTGAATTTTTTTAATACTTTATGCATATCATATGATAGATTATTGGATCAATGATGAACGCCATAACACGTGGATAGTTTGGACTTTTATTGGAGATATTGGAGTTTAGTTCGATTATGTATATTACTGAAAAATTGTCCGACAGATTGTGATATTATTGATTGAAAATTTTTGTTAGTGACAATTAAAAAAAGAAACTCTGCCGAAAATTTGATCAGACTGTTGCTAATATTGCTTAAATAACGAGTACTAAATAGTTACAAGATAGATAATATGTTAAGTAATATTCTCTGATAGTTATCGAAGAGGATTGTTAGAGAATGTTACATTTTCTTACCAAGTTTAACATAACTGCATATTCAGGACTTGAATTTAAGACATCTTATTAAGTTAAAATAATCTTTTTATCAATTAATATAAGTATTCGATGATGACATATATTTTCTAATGTGATGTTTGTCAATGGCATAGTTATCCTATATAAAATATTAGCAAGAAGTAATTTTTAACCAAAAAAAAAAGAAATTAATAGAAGAATTATAATTAGTCTCCAAGTATTTTTTTTTTGTTCTTATGTTTGCTGTCTTTCAATGGAAGAAAATAACCAAATTTTATAGTCACGGAGATGAATGAGATAAAGGAAATAAATCAATTAGAGAATTAATTATAGAATGATAAAAGTGTAAACAAATTTATAGTATTTTATTGATATGGGGAGAAGATAATTGATCTTGAGTTTATTACTCAGAAAAATATGTGTAATGTACTTATTATTATTATTATTAGATTGGATTTCGGTATACAGACAATTTTTTTTTTCAAGTAATAAAAAACTAACGATTATCAGTTACATCAACCTAACTAAAAGTGGAATAATTATATGCTACAACCGTTGTAGCAATAAATGCCTACAACGGACCAATGAGATTCTTACACGTAGATTAAATGATTCATTTCATTGGTCCGTTGTAAGCATTTAATCTACGTGTAAGAATTCCATTGGTCCGTTGTAGCATTTATTGCTACAACGGTTGTAGCATATAATTATTCCTAAAAGTGGCTCTTTTCAAATATGTGTATAGAGCAAAATCTCAAGAAGACTTGATTTATTTTCTTTTAGATGATGGGAGTGAATAGCATTTGGGCTGGTCTACAATAACAAATGTGTGAGATTGAGCTTTGATTGTGTATAACAAGATGGGGCCATTTATAAATAGACTTTTGAAATATTAACTACATGTTATTATAATAAAGAAGACTAAAATCAACAAAATAATATCATATGTAAAATATTTGAATTCATTAAATGGTTTTTCTAGTGAAAAAATAAGTAAAAGCAGTTATTTCAAATAATTTTTTTATTGAAATTTATTAAGAAAAAAAGTAATTTCAAACAAAAATAATTAAATTAATTTTTAAAAATAAATGAAAAAAATTAATAATTTTGTTAAGATTTAATTAATTATAATCATTATCATCTAAATTAACATTAAAATTTTTTTGAGGTTTTGTTTTTCACAATATTCAATGGGATCCCATTTAATAAATTTCCCCATCCAACTAGACTGTTTATGAATTTTGAACCATAAGTTGCAGCAAATCTGTTTTTTTCACTTCATTATTGATTGGATAATTGGATATCTTTAGAATGGTGTTCACATTGCTTGGACTACCTCACAAACAAATGTACAAAACAAAGAGAGAATGCGAGATTTCAATAATAAATAAATTATATACAATGATATCTACATTAAACTACTTATATCATAGCCGAGTACACGACAGCCGAGTACACGACTACAAGAGTAATAAAATTTTTCTTATAAAATTTTAACACAGTTATATATCTAAGACTCGAACTCAAAATATCTAATTAAATTAAAATAATCATTTATCAAGAGATCTATATGTTGGATGATGAAATATTAAAGTTATATATAATGGTAAGAGTTTTATTAAATATCATTGGAAAAATTACACTCTATAATATATTTTTTATTTTTTAAAATATCTTATATTTTTAGTATATTTTTGACATACTAAAAATATACTCAATGTATATTTTTAAAAATTAAATATATTTTTAATATACGAAATATATACTAAAAATATAATTCTAAAAAAGATATTTTTAAAATTGAAAGTTAAAAAAAAGATATTTTTGAAATTAAAATTAAAAAGGGGTATTTTTAAAAATATTTTTGTTTTTAGAGTATTTTTAAAAAAACCCCAATATGGTTTCACATCATATGGCACAAAGCCTCACCCAAATACAAACGTACTCTACAAATTATGAAAATTAAAATTACACATTTTAGCAAATTAACAAGAGGCAGAGCATTTATCATGATAATATATAGAACCATAGCAGAAAATTTTTCAAGGAAGGATCTCTTCTATAGGCTTGCTTTCCAATTTGGATTTCTCCAAGTCCTTCAATTGTTGCTCCTTAGCCAACTTTTTAAGCCTGGCTAGCTCGAGGTCCTTGCTCATCTTCCTCCTATACATTTCAGCAAATGTAATTGGTTCTTCAAGCACTGGCTTAGCTCATTCTTCAATCTTCAATGGATAAACTGTTGCTTCTGGTGCTGGGTTTTGAAATGTTGCTATGGACAACCTGCTGCAGTCAGTTCACCACTGCTTGATGGTCTGGATTCTTGAATCTCCCATTGCTAAGGAACTGTAAGCCTCATACTCATAGTAATAACAACATATACAATCAATTACCGTTTATATGCTAAAAGGGATTGATATAGTCGGCGTTGATTCATCATCCTTAATATTTTTAATTTAAAACCAAACATGAAACTGTTAATATATACAATCAATTATAGTTTATATATTAAAAGAGATTATTACTGTCGACATTAATTCATCATCTTTAACGTCTCTAATTCAAAATCGAACATGAAACACCTAATAATATATACAATCAATTATAGTTTATATGTTAAAAGAGATTACTACAGTCAAATTTAATTCATCATCCTTAATCTCTAATTCAAAATTGAACATGAAATTTTGATTTCATCTAACTCCTTTATGGTTATAGCATTGAAAGTAACAATATATATATACACAAGATATAATTTTGATATGATGAAATCAAAATAGCATGCAATAAATCACATAAATGTTAAGCATTTTCTATGTTAAAAGGGATTATGGCTCATATATATTATTTCTATCAATGGGTTATGGTCAAAGTTGATTTATCAATCTTAACATCTCTAATTCAAAACCGAACATGAAACTTTGGTTTCATTCAACTCCTTCACGGTTATAGCACCGAAAGAAAACAGAAATTGAAAAGGAATTAAAATGGGAAAAGATAATGATAACACTCACATGACCATGATCACCAAAATTGACAACAAAAGCACCTTCAACAGGCTGAACAGTGATCCAAGTTTTGCCATTATCTCTAGTAGCTTGAAGACCACCAACCTGGTCTTGAAGCAAAAGGGTAATAGTACCAGGATCTGTGTGGCGTTTTAGACCAAGAGTAAGGTCAGGTTGTGGGCATTTTGGATAGAAATTCACCACAACTTTTTGATCCATATCAACACAAGCCTTTGTTAAAGCTTCTTTTTCTAAGCCCATTGCCTCTGATAAAACCTCAAGAAGCTTACAAGCAAGTTCCATTAGCTTTTCGCTGTATTCTTCTGTTACTTTAATCCATCCTTCTGGCTTGTCTGGCCACCTTGAATAGTCTCTGCTCCTAAGTGGGTATGAGAAGTATGTCACTATTTCACGCCAGTGTTGCACTGTTTCTCCCTGCATTGATCAACATATTTTATATGTTTTAGAAAAAATATTTTAAATTAATTGTAAAATTATTATTAGTTTTTTTTAAAATCATTAGAAAAAAATATAAAATTTATCATAATTTTTTTTATTAATTTGCAAATTTATCAAATTCCTATAATATATATAAAATTTACTATAAGCTTATTATTCACATAGTAATTTTTATAAATTCAGTATGAATTTATTATATATTTTTATAAAATGATTAAAAAGCCCCTAGTAAAAAAATTAAAAATTTTAAAAAATCTAATAAGAATCATAATTTTTCCTTATTTTTAACTAGACATAGCCATAAGTCGAGCCTCTAAGAAAAATCCTCTAAATTTTCATAAATTCAGCCAGCTAGCTTGCAATTTTCTCCATTAATTAAGTTATATTGTCTGACTCATAATTTTTTCATTTTTAATAATATTTCTCAAGTAATAGTTGCTAAATAATTGTCAATTGTAATAAATAATTTTCAAGATTCGTCTAATCCAATTATATTAAGAAACGATATAAATAGTTAAAATTATTTTCCTGTTTGAGAAAGAGAAATCAAGAAAGGAACATGAAAAGGAAGTTTAGGTAAGAAAGGAAATAAAAGAGTAATATAAGCATGTTTGGTTGACTATTCGATTTGGAAATGTATTGCAACTTTTTGAAATAAATTTCTTTTCTTTTCTTCAATTCACAAATAATTTATATATAAAATTTTAATTATGCTTAAAATAACTCTAATTTACATAATATTATAAATGTCTATAAAAAACATAAAATCAATAACTTAAAAAAGTGAATTTGAAATATTATATAATATGATTATCATTTTAACTAAGCATTTTATAAGATTCACATCAAAAAATTATAGGATATATATTTTTAATAAAATATCATCACTATTATTATCTAATTAATTTACTATTTCAATATTTCAATAAAGATATGAAATTACAGTTGCATTATGTAATTTCTCAGGCAAAATATTTCCTATGAAAACGACATAAATTAAGGATCTTCTGCAGTAACTATAAACATCATCGTACCATATTAAATTAGCCATGCATGCTATAATATTTGGTAAAATAAAATACCTGCAAATGGCTAGAAACAATAAAAAAAACCACCTTTCTCGCCGCCGGACATATCAAACCGGAGCTTTTCCCGGCGGCGAGGCAAAGAACTCTTTAGCAAGACGGGTCATTTCAGAAATAAGTTTAGAATCAACCCCATGATCAACAGCCTGAAAAATACCCGTCTTCACAAGCTTCAACTATTTGTTTACATATTTCAGCTTTCTTATTACCATCAATTCCGGCCAGTGAAATCACCGGAATATCATTGCTAAATTTAATGTATGCAACTTTTGGACGTTCATCTTCATCTCTGTTATACTCATAATTAATATTATTTATTATAAATAATTTTCTTAGTGTTTTATTTTGTAATGTGTATATTTATTGATAATTGCTTTAAAAATAAAAAAATGTGTGGTATTAAGATAAAATATTTCATATTTAGAATAATACTAAAAGATAAAATAGAGTATTGTTTTTGATGTTGTATTTATTAGCTTGGCTATTTTCAATGCATGTTAATCAATTTTAGATAATTAATTAATTTTGATTGGTGCAAAAAGTGAATAATAAATTATTAAAGATATCCTCTGTATATTAAAATAGGGATATAACAATAAAATACATATAAATTTATATTTTTAATTAAAATAAATATTTTTTAAAAATTTTGTAAAATAAAATTATATACTTAAAATATTATTAAATATATGATAGAATAATAAAACTTATTTTATTTTTAAGCCATACAGTTAAGTATGGATACAATTATTTATAATGATCTTTAGTTATCTAAAATAATTTAATTAATATACACTTCAGTTTTATTTTTAAGGATCAAGAGTTAATATATTTGAATATTTTCTTCCATAAACGAGATTTACCTTTATTTTATATTCAATTTAATTCGTAAAATTTGTCATTTGTGCATTTGGGCAAATTATAACTTAATAATGCAATTTTTTTTTAAAAAAAATCAAATATATGAATTTTCAGGAATCCATCAATTTTTATCACATGTGCTTATGTTTTTTTTAATTTTTTTTTTTAATAAGCTCGGTCTTCAAAAATCGTTTTTGGAGAATCCAACCCTAACCTTTCCGTGGAGAATAACCTCACATGTGCTTATTATTATTATTATTATTATTATTTTTGTCACATGTGCTTAAATCATTGACTATCGTCCTATAAAATATAAGACTTTTACTGTTCTCATATTTACATTTTTTTTTTCTTTTTGCATATACTTTTGGTTGTAATAAATTTCAATTCAAGCCAACTTTTGAAAAATAAATTATCTGAACTTTTATTTTTATATATATTTTTTGAATTTTCTGAATTTTTTTTTATTAATCAAACATATCAACTTTCATGTCTCTGTCAATTTTATATTCTGGTCATGTTTTGCTTAAATCATGGATACAATTACTATTAAATCAAATATAAATTTGTATTATTTCAAAATACAAATAGACATTTTATTTTAAAAAGTATGAATGAAGAATTATATCTTTCACTTACAGAATAATGAGTAGAAAAATGATATATTTATTTATCAAAATCTGCTGCTGACTTGAATTCATGGTGGCAAGTTTGCTGCCAAATTTAGCCAATAGGATTTGTTGGCTGATTTGGCTAATATCCTCATTAAATTGGGAATTTAACAAAATAAATATCCATAAATAAAGCATTAATAAATTTTAGATGCCATTAATTTTATATAGACTTTTTTATATAATAATACCATTTGCCCTAAAAAAAGCACAATTCTCTCTCAAGTCGTCTCATCCTCTTTTCTATCTCTTTTTTTTTTATTAATCAACTTTTTTTTTTTTTTCATTTCATTCAATCTATATAAAATCTTGATCTATTTAAATAGGTAATTTATAAATTTATCTATAAATAATTATATTTTTTAACGACGATGATAATAAGAGAAATTTATTAATTAATTTTTTTTGCATTTTACCGTAAGTTTGGATCTTTTCCTTTCTTCTTTCTTTTAATTTTTAAATTTTTAAAAATTACTTTAATGAAGTGTTATGAAGATTATGAGATTTTATTTAAAGCAATATTATATATTGTTGAAGGTTATTATGACTTATTAAAGGGTTGTTACTATATGTTATGAGTTGTTAAAGGTTGTTAAAAACTTAGAAACTATGATATGATTTCATAAATGGGTTTGCAGTAGTTATTCTTTTGTTATTAATTGGGTTGCAAATGCATTGCTAAATACTAGTTTTGATTGTAAAATAAATTCACAGAGCATTTGAGCTCTTTTGTGTAATTGTCATACTAATTGTTGTACATGTGGAGATACAAAATCAAAAAGAGGTTGATTTCATGAAGAATGCCTAGTGGGAGTGAAGGCTCAAGAGAGTTGACGTCTATTTGTGAATTATCATTTCAAGTTAACATAGATTTGAGAGAGTTAACCTAAAAGTTAATAATTTAATAAATAATAAATAAAATTATTATAAAGTTTTAATTTCCAAACAGGTTAAAAAAAGGTCAAATAGGAGGTGGTGGATTAATGGGTTTTGTTATTAGTATGGGGAATGCTCTATTTCTATGGTTGAATTGTATGGTTTTGTATATGGAAGTTGACACATTTAGCTTATGTTTGGTTCAGGTATTGGTGTTTGATACAAATATTACTAGTTATTATTATTAATATTTTTAATGTTTATTAAAAAAAATATTAATATTTGATTTTTATTTAAATATTATTTTTCATAAAATAATTTTAGTATTTTTTTTTGAAGAAACATATAGACATAGAAAATAACAATTTAGTATATTAAATAACAAAATGATGATAATTTTATAATAACATGCTAGTTATCAGTAAGATAATTTTAATCTTTTTAAATAAGAAAGAATTATTAAATTGAATAAATAAAATTCAACCTTTTGATATAAAAATAAATTTAAATTAGATAAATATCATGTAATAAATTTGCAAAAAAAAAAATAAATTTTTAGCTTTTTTTTCTATCATAAGAAAGAAGAAAAAAATAATAAATGTAATTGGAGAAGCATTAACAATTTTAGTGGGATGGAGATATTATTATTATTATTATTATTACTACTACTACTACTACTTATAAATAAATTTCTAATTTTTATGATTATTTAATATATAAAGGGTTAAATTTTGTCTTTTTATTAATTTAACAATTCGGTTAATAAATTTTTATATATCGACAACTTTATGATAAAAAAAATCAATGAAATATTTATTAAATTTATTAAGAAGTATGGACCAACTTATAATTTAATCTAAAATTTTCATACTAAATAGTAATTATAAAAAAATCAATGAAATATTTATTAAATTTATTAAGAACTATGGACCAACTTATAATTTAATCTAAAATTTTCATACTAAATAGTAATTTATGTTTATAGGGACCAACTTATTAAGAAGTATGGACAAATCTGCCTATTATTGTTAATAGAGGAATTTACACTGAATACGAGATTTCGTTTCTCTGTTTTCATTTATATGGGCATATGTTTTTTTTTTTTTTTCATTTTCATGCTTTTCACTTTTCACATTTACATAACTTTACTTTTTTTCTTTTTTATTTATATGGTAAAATTGAGAATATGTTCATTTTGCTTTTTTTCGAGTGCAAATTTTTTTCTTTTATCTATTTGTTTTCTTTTTTTTTTATATTGTTTCTTTTGTTTTTTTTCTTTTTTTTCCATGCATATTTATATTTGTATTTTTTATGCAACCATACAAATATTTATTTTTTAAAATATTTTTATGTAATATAAATTATGAATAATGAATTATTATTATGTTTTATTTTTATATTTAAAAGTGTATGAAATATAATTTAAAATTAGTTAACATAAATTATGCTTTAATTAATTAATTAATTTTGATTATATAAAATTTTAATTATAATTATATATAGGTTGTTTTAATTATATAATTATATATAAATTATGTTTCAGTTATACGGTAAGTATATGAGATTTTATGTAATATATATTAATATATATTAATTTATATATTAATATTTTATTATAAATTCTGATATATATTATTATATGTAATATATATCAATATATATTAATTCGTATATTATTATTTTATTGTAAATCAACTAATTTATGTTATTATGTGTAACATATATCAACTTATATTAATTTGTATATTAATATTTTATTACAAATCATGATATATATTGTTATATGTAATATAGATCAATATATATTAGTTTATATATTATTATTTTATTACAAATTAACTAATATATATTATTATATGTAATATATATCAATATATATTAGTCTGTATATTGATATTTTATTACAAATCAACTAATATATATTATTATATATAATATATATTAAGATATATTAATTATATATCGATATTTTTTTTATAAATTAATTTATATATATTATTATATGTAATATATATAAATATATAATAATATATATTAATTTATATATTAATATTTTATTATAAAATAATCAATATATATTATCATATATAACATGCTACTGGAAAAAAAATAAAGAAAGAGTTTTAGCATCCAATTGAGAGAGATGGTTTTGTAAACCGCCCTTGGACAAATAGGGTACAAAAAATGAAGTATAAAAGAAAGGGCGCCTAAAATTTTTGCCCCTATATTAAGGCGAAATTTTGGAGATTTTCTTAAATGGGCGCAAATGAGTCTTTTAATTTCCACCCTCAGCCGCTAGAATGGCGATTTTTCTCTTTGAAATTTATATATGTTCTATTGTCGAATTTTTGAAATCCATAGAACTCCAAAATCTGTTATCTCCGATTATCACTCTGTCGAGAATTTGATTATGAAGTGTGAATTATTTGGGATTTCTCTCTCCAATCGATCTACTGCAGCAATTACTTGGTTGCTCTTCTAGGTTTTCCTTTGCTAATTTCATCTATGCTATTTGTGAGGTTTGTTTTATGTATTTTTGTTATTTTCATTAGCTTTAATTTTCATTATTGAAGAGCAGAAAGAAATTGTTAAAGAGCAGATTGCTCAAAGAACGTGCTCTTTCTCGAAGAAATATTATTTTTCTTGTTTAATCTGATTGCTAATTAAACAAACATTAACAAATTGATGGTTTTTGAGCAGATTAATTGTTTATTAACAACCTCCTTAGGCGATGGGGGCAAATATAAGTGAAATGTTAATCTATGTTTATTTTCTCAGGCATATGAAAATTGGCTCAAAGTGTTAAAAGTTAGGCAAAGGTTTTATTTTAACTTGGATTTAAGTCAACATTATTGAATCTCATCAAGGTTTGGTATATGGATTTCTTTTTTCTACCAGAACTCTTCTTAGCATAATGAACAGAATTCAAAAGTCCGGTGATGGAATTTTGAAGTTTATTGAATTAAACATACAAGGAATTAGAATTGTTAATTGTTATTCATTTTTAGGTTATTGTTATTATTGAGATTTTATAATTCAATGATAATAGAAGTTGATAGGATCTTTAAAATGACAAATTTTTATTATAATTCTACTTATTGTAATATTTATTACTTTTGCTTTTAGTAATATAATATGCTTTTGATCTATAATGTGTATCCAAATAAATGGGATTGATGGTTAAAAAAATAAAAAGGGATTGTTATAAAATGATATTTTTATAATTTTATATTAAAAAATATGTTTAATAATATATGCTAAAATTATTTTAAAAATTCAAATTAAATAAAATATATTAATATAAATAAAAATAAAAGCATATGTAAATGTTTATGGGTATTTATGATATATAAATAGAAATTTAATATAAATATTTGTAATTTAATATTTTAAAAAAATTATTTTAAGATTGAGATAAAATAAATAAATATATATATAAATGATCGCCTTTTCTAAAAAGAATGGCCATTTATAAAGAAAGTGGCCAATAAAGAGAATGACACAATTTTCTGTAAATTTATTAAAGAAAAATTTCGCAGCAACCGTACTTTTGAAACATTTTTTTATCCGTCTTATATATGAAAACTAATTTATGTTTTAGGTTTTTTTTTTTTTTAAATATCCCTATTAAAAACTCAATCCAAATATATTTGCCTTAAATGTTCAAGAAATACATAAATATGTTAAATGTATAATTAAGATGATAAATTAATGTTTATCAAATTAAGATAATAAATATATAATTAAAATTTATCATAAATTTATAATGTTTATTTTATAATTAAAAATTAGAGATTTATTAATTATATGTTATAAATTATTTTTAAAAATTATTTAATAATTAAAAATTATCATAAATTTATAATCATATATTTATTTTATAATTAAAAATTAAAAAATTTTGTTATATGTTATAAAATATTTTTAGAAATTATTTAATTTTTAAGATCACTTTCTCAATATTAAAATAAAAATATCAACATATCTAATTAACATATAAGACTAAAATTTTAATTACGCAATGACAAAATCTAGCCATCTCTTTTCCTCTCTAATTACTTGCAAAAAAAAAAGTCTATTTTTTTTAATACATTATAAACAACCTTACTAGAAAAAAAGGATTTTGTACCAAAAAATTCCAAAAGATCAAAATTTTTTTAAAAATATTCACTTTCCTTTTTTTTTTTTATAAAAAATATCTATTTTTCTTTTCTAATTTCAAAAATATATACCCACTCTTAATTTATATCTAAAATACAACAATATAATATATTTCCATCTAAATTTTATTATAATTTTAGGGCAATAATGTTAAAATATCACTATTTATGAACTTTTATGAAAATGTGAATTTTCCACCTCTTAAAATGTAAAAGAAAAAAAATGGTAGAATCTATGAATTTACGGTTAAAACATTGTAAAAGATGGAAAAATAAATAACTTTACAATTTTATGTGATTTTTTTTTTGAAAATTAAATTTTATGTGATTCTTCTAACAATAAAAAATAAACAGGATTAAAAAGAAAGTCATATATTAAATATAATTAAGATTTGGATCAATTTTGGCAAATTAGCCAATCTAATTAATTTCACTCATTTAAATTATTTGCTAAAATTAAAATTAATGCCCAATTGAGGTATAAACTAATAAATTAATAAAATAAAAAATTCATTAAGATTAAAAAAATTATAAAGGTTTAAAAAAAATCTAAATATCTGATTTATTTAAAAAAAAATCTCTAGTACTATAGGAAATAGAATAAAAGACTTGAATAATTGACTTTCTAAAGTCAATTTATTTCATTAAAAAAGAAAAATAAAAAGTTAGAAACTGAAAGAACTGTACAAATATAAACCGGATGCGATGTAACGGCTAGTTTGTTCTTTTCCCAAACGTGTGAATCCATAATTTTGCGTGCGCTCTAACGGTCATGTGACCGTTTAAACCTCCCCTATCAAATTTCGCTTTTATAAACCTTGTCAAGTTTAAACTTTGCCCCAAAAAAAATCTACTTTCTGTTTTCCTTTTGAATTTTGTATTGACTTTCCTTCTCTAACATCTTCTTGAAATTGCGCTTCAATGGAGACTCCATCATCGACAAAAAGAGTCACAAGATCTCAAACTCTGGCTGCTCTTAGTAACACTAACAACAATAACATTCCCCTCTCAAGTGAGTGATTTCAAATGCTTTCTTTATTGAAATCTTTGTCTCTGACTGATTGGAAATGGAGTTCAAATTGTTTCCTGATTTGTTTCATGCATTTGGTTTAAAAAGATTTCTGTTCTTTAATGATGTTTTTCAGGGAAAATTGAAGATTCTGAAAAAGGGGTTTCAAAATCAAGAAGAAGAAATGCAATTCAACAACAGCAAGATCGATCTGCACTTGTTGATATAACAAATGATTCACCGATTGTTGGGCTTGCTACGGGTAGCATATTAGAGACCCCATCCTCTGCCATAGCCAAGCAGAAAAGCTTTAATAGAGCCAAGAACAATAATACACCTGGTTCTGGAGAAGCATTGCTTAGGAGTCAAGTGAAGACCCTTTTGTACAAAGTTGAAGGAGAAGCCGAGCTCTCAAAGATCTCATTAGAGAATCGTCCTTTTCTCCATCTTCAAGGATTTTGCAATTCTCCAATGGGTCTTCTTGCGCCTACTCCGGCTAATACACCACAAGTTCCTGATCTTTCTGGAGAAGATGGAAGTATTAACAACAATGGCTCAGCTTCTGATACTCCTTTACCTGTAATTGAAGAACAATTGAAGATTTGTCAGGTTTGATTAAAATTAATTACAAATCTTCTTCTTTATTTGTTAATTCTAAAAAAATTGAAGTTGGGTTCTCAAATTCTGATTAATGCAGGATTCTTTATTTGTTAACTCTGTACTTGTACAATTGGAATTCTTGGGAAAATAATGTTTTGTTCTTAAATTATCACCTGGATTTTAATTGAAATTGAAAATTATGACATGGAATCTGATTGGAACTGAAAATTATCATCTGGGGCATTAATGTGTATATGATTGAAAAAATGGCAGGTGGTAAGTGAGATATTTGATGGGACTAAGAAGCAAGAGAGTCTTGAATCGCAAAAAAGTCTAACAAGATCATTAATGCTGGATTTTTCTGAGAAATCTGAGATTTCTGATTTATCATCAGAATGTTCATCTGTTTTGACTACTTGTCAAGTGGACAAATCTTCACCAACAAAAGATGATGATAGTTCCTCTTACTGGTCTATTGAAGTTAATGCAAGTACTAATGATGAAGATGAGGAAGAAAAAATGATTGAAGAAGAAGAAGAGTATTACTCTGATAATGATTATTATGGCAATGATGTTGGAGGATTAGTGGATGCATTATGTGAAGGAATTGGAAAAATAAGTATGAGTGAGAATAAGAATAAGAACTCCATGGCTGCTGCTAAATTTGCAGGGAAGAAGCATACAAGATTTAGCTATAACAGTGATGATGAGATTGTTGAAGAAGAAACTACGTCACCAAGTGTTTTACATTTGAAGGGTTTGCCAACTCCTAAGGGGAAGCACCTGAGATTTCGTATGGAGGAAGAAGAAGATTGAACTTTGTTGGATAATTTGATTTAGTTGGGTTGTATCTAACTCGACACCACATTGTTTGGGAGTTTGGGATTTGTTAATTTTGATTTCTTGGTTTGCATTTTGCTTGACACTGACAAAAGTTTGAGAAACTGAAAAATTAATCAGATTTTATTGATGACTGCAAATAAATGTTAATGATGAAAGAAATCTCCAAGAAGAAGAAGATTGAACTTTGTTGGATAATTTGATTTAGTTGGGTTGTGTCTAACTCGACACCACATTGTTTGGGAGTATGGGATTTGTTAATTTTGATTTATTGGTTTGCATTTTGCTTGACACTGACGAAAGTTTGAGAAACTGAAAAATTAATTTGAGATTTTATTGATGACTGCAAATAAAATGTTAATGATGAAAGAAATCTCCACTCTTTTTAGTATGCTTATTATTCATTCTGTCTATATTTGTATATTTTTAGTGTTTAAGTGGGAAATTGCTATTGTTGCTGAGAACAAAAAATATTTGTTTGCGTTCATTAGAAAAAAAAACCAAGTTTCTCTGAAAAAAAATTAAATCTTGAAAAAAGATTTATGAATTATGCTTATGAATATTTTCACAGGTAATTCGCTTTATATTAATTATCTTTATTTATGCAAATAAATAAAAGGAGAAATAATAAAATGTTTTAGAGCAAACTTGATAAAAAGAAAATGTAAATTGCAAGTAATTCATAGATCATAATAATGCACAAGCTTAATTTTTCATTAATTATTAAGGTAAGATTTTTCATTAATAATATGCAGCATTTGTAAAGCGTACATTAATGATTACAATTTCATAAATAAATATTGCTGTTTCAATTACATTATCTATTTCCCATCCTACTTGAAACAAAATGAAAAATGTCAACTAGCAGTGCTTTCCAGACACAGAACTGATATATCATTACAACATAACATTTACAATGGAAAACTGCCAAATTGACATTCCAATGAGATTTACCATTTACTACCCTACAAATATTATTCCCTCTTTTACAGAAGTTCAAAACCAGGGATGCCATGTAGGATCCATCATACACAAGTTTCTCGGCGTCAGGGCAGCTTCAACCAACCGGGTGACAGACACCCCTCTGCACTGACTGTGGAGGGTCGACAGCATTTTCCTCCTGTACACACCACAGAATTGAAACACAATGTTAAAGGGCGATGCCTTTCAATTCAATATTGATAATCAAGTGATCACTTTTTCAATGCAACTGGCTAATTTCATTACACATTTTGGCAAAACATAGCAGAACCCTCAGGATCTATATCAAACAAATTGCTTTCATGAAATTGGAATCCATAGAGGAGAGAAACTGTGGAGCAATTCCATTGATCCTGTTGATAACATGATCAACATTTGCAGTGACCTTATGTTTGAAGTCAACAGGATTCATACTACCACCTCCAGCAACAGGTGCCAAAGGCACCCCCAGTGGTCTTCTCCATGACCAAGACAGCAGCTCATCTCGGAAAAACATGGCTAATTGATGCCATAAATGTTGACTTTGCTGCAATATAGAAATTTTAAGAAAATCCGTGTCAGCAATATAACCTTATGGATTGACTTCTAGATCAAATTGATGATCTTCAGAAGACTTACTTTAGGTGAAACCACAGCCTGTGCTGCAGCACACATTGCAGACACAATAAGGCCTTCAACTCCAAAATGAGAGAAGAAGGCCTCCACGTTCCTTGTTAGACGAAAAGGTACAGGCTCATTAAACTCTATCATTCCATTTGCATCGTATGCTGGATGAAAATCTGTTTGGAAAAATTTCCCAGTGTTTTTAGCAAATAATATCTTATTTGGTGACCGTCCTCCAATTTGAAGCATGAAAGACATAAAACTTGAAAGGGCTAACTGGATTGCAAATTGCTTTTTAAAAGCCCACATATGGTTGCCACTCGGCAGGGTCTTGTACATGTACTGGGAAAAAATGCTGTCAGTCACGAGTTTTCGTGATTTCATAATTTTCATTATAAGCTTGGTGCCGAAGATCTACAGTCTCAGGTGATATTTGGCCAGATATAGCTTGGTTTAATTGCTCCTTGAAGTAGGTAATTGGAAGATCAGCCTCCCGGTCATTCCTTGCACAGTGGTTCTCATACACCTCAATAAAAGTGCTGCACATCAAATCATCTTCAACCATGCAAACCTAATTCACGCAACAAATTGCAATCAGAAGTACAAGCAGGCTGGTAGCAAATAAAATAAAGGAAATAGAGAAGCAACAGTCAGTGGGACCTACATGTTTGAATTCAAAGGCAGATTTTATTACCTGGGACCAAACAGGAATAATAATTGGAGTGTGAATGCATATGTGGCGACGTCTTGATTCTTTGTGCTTATCAAACATCTGGTTCATAACACGGAAAAGCTGCAGTATACATTCATCGCTCCTGGCATTAGGTGTCAAAGATGTCTGGACAATAAAATGGCGCTGAGAGCCATCAGATCCAATCAGAGTCAAGCGCCGGAAGCTGCTCCCATGCCTTCTAACAATACTAATATCAGCTCCAACCCTATCTAACTTAACTGTATGGTCTGGTCCTGGAATTGGTTAAATAGATTCGTTATAGGAGAATATTTCATTGTAGGACTAAAACAATGAAAATGTAAACAGTTACATTAGCTACACATTATTACAGATAAAAGTCCAAAGAAAAAACAATTTGTTGGCATAAGTTCCAGAAAAAATTACAATCAGTTCACAGAACCCAAACCACATACTAAAAATCTGATTAGCTCTATATGCAAAGCAGATATCCATTGATATGGCAGATCACTAAAATAACTGAATACCTGATCACTAAAATATTGTCCAGGAACCTCTACATCAACAACATGGAAGTCACGCAACACTCTACTTTCTTCTTCAAGCTTCAAGACGGCAGGAAACCTGTCCTCGACATTGCTCTGAAGAACATTTTTCCAGCGTTTCAATCGCTCAGTAAGTTCAGAAAGCGTGGCAGGGAAGGTAACTGTACTTTCTGGATCTAGATCACGCTCAAAATCCAGCTTGTATTCTCTCACAAAATCAACATGCTTGTTCACGGCATCAGCCGAGAAGCAAGCCCTGCAAACACCAGACAGTTCTTTCTTGAGAGATTGAGGAACCTCTGCTGTGGTGGCAGTTGGGTACTTGTAACACCGGTGAAGCAGTGCATTAACTACTGCAAGCAGTCTCTCCTCTGGAAAAGAAACAAACCGCGAACCAATTTCAGTAAGCAGGACCTGCAAACCAGGAAATTTAGTTTTCAAGTCATGTAGTTAGGTACAGCTACACTGAAAATAATATAGAAATAAAACATGATATTGAAAGCCAATCATATAGAATGAAACATCAAGTGGACACTTTTTTTTTGGTTCACCGTCATGCATGAAGAATGTAAACACCAAAGCAAGTTCAATTTTGTGGCATAACATGAAGATAGAATTTGGTTATAGCAATAAAATCTAGCATTGCAATCACCTCAAGTTCACTAGCTAAATTAGTGTGTTTGCTTCTAAGGGCCTCCATTATGTCTTTGGCAGCATCAAAAGCACTGGCAGCAGAAGCAATGAGTCCCAGACCACCTCGCCTTAATGCATTCTGACTGGTTTCACTGATAGAAGAATTTTGTTGCAATGGTTGATCATTCCCTGCATGCACACTGGTCTCAACTGTTGTGGTAGCAGGCCTTTCAGTTTCCTGCCCATGAGAGTTGCCACCATCATGAGACCCAATCCCACCACCAGATTGAGGGCCTTGATGAGCTTGATTGTCTGTCATTAAAGTGGTTCCACTATGACCCTGCACCCTCGCATTTCCATCAGATATTCCAAGGGAACCAGCTCCAGCAGCAGATCCATTTTGCTGCATTCTTTGCTGAGCCATTGCCAGTCTGCCTTGCTCAGATTTATTTGCAACTTCACGACGCTCCAGCAAATAGGTTCGAAGCCAGTAATATAAAGCCTGCAATTTGTCATGGAAGAATATCAAAATTATTGCGAGTACAAAAATATATCTTCTCAGTTAATACACCAAATGTCAGACATCTACCTGTGGATAGACAGCAGCAATTTTCAACAAAACAAGTTTGCAATGAGGTGCCTCTGTCCTCTGCAAGGAAAGTAATAGTTGTGGAATCCAAGAAAGCCAAACCCAGTGAGGCACTTGGTCCAAGTATTTATCAAATGCCTTCCCCATGGGCTCATTGGAAGTACAAAGCTCAGAAGATACAGAACCCGAGCCAGATGGCTTCTGGAATTGGAAACACCAAATTTTATACCTTGAAGAAAGCAACTAACAGCATATTCCAGCCAAATCTCATCATGGGTTTCCTTATAAGCCTGAAAAATCAAGATGACAAATCATTACCAATTTACCATGTCCGCAACAATGCTAGCAATAAGAAAAGTGAACAAAAATGCATACCATGTCACAATAGTTTCCCCAGCTTATCCATCCTTTGGGCAAATTTTTGAAAAGGCTGATGGCATTGGAATATGCAAGATTGGCACCTTCAGAGTCACTTAGCTTTACAAGAAAATCCCCCTTAAGACGAAAAATCCCTGCTTTATGTTTCACAGGAAAATATTCCAGGCTAGTGGTGTTGATCAAACGGAGACCATTAATAAGCTCTCCCTTCATCTCTAGATAAGCCTTCGCTTGTTCTCTTATCTTGACAAAAGCTTCCTGCAAACATGCAACAAAAGAACCAATGAAATAGTTCAACCAAATCAGGAGATGGTGGAAGAATATTCTAGGGCTTCCATAAATTCACATCAGCACATCCGTGACAAATTTGAAAAAAAGAAAAAAGAAAAAAAGATGAACTTTTTCAATTGGAAAAGCTACCTCCTACTTCCTAGGCTAGACAGACAGACAGAAATGTAGATACCTGCACTTCCATGGTTAAATGGTCGTACATCTTATCCAGAATTGTCACACAAACATCATAAAGACCTTGCTTACGAGCAATATGAGCAAGCTTATTTACATTCCAAGCTTTATCGCGATAGCCAAGATCACGGAGTTGTGAATTTGTGTTGCCAAAATCCTTGAATGCATCGATGACAGCATTATACATTTCATTTCTCCACTGCAGCAAATCATACCAAACAGACATATTATCCCATTCATTTGGTGTTCTGAGTCTCCAAGTCTCAAGGATGTCCTTGAGATCTGCATAAAGATTACCATGCACACCAACCACAGAACTGCCAGAAAGTTTATTTCCATTGGCAATGTCCACAAGAATTCGAGCTGACTCTTGAACTTCAACCAACTGCTGGAATTGTTGCAAAAGCAGAATCCTAGCATGAACTGACATTTCAGGTAACTGCCACCACTGTTCTAATGCAAGATCAACACCTTTCCCAACTATGTTTTCAGCATCCCCAACACCATTTGTATTTCTATCATGAAGAGCAAAGAAGGATTGAATCAAACGAAGCTTTGGAGTTTCTTCCACCTGAGCTTTGGGAATAACATGATCCTTCATGTATGTCCAATCAGGCAATTTCCAAAGAGTATCAAGAAGAATTTCATAATTCTCAATACTTTTACCAAAATCAACTAAGGCATCCCATTGACTGAGTTGACTTGCACAATAAAGCCATTGTTCTTCCCAAAGACACATCTCAGCCTTGGGTACTGTGTTATTGTATGTGCCTTGGGTTGCCTTGACCATAGCTTGGTAAAAGAGGCTTTGAGCACGCTGCCAGTAACCATGTTGAACTAGTGAAAGTCCAGCTTTGGTCTCTGCAGTGATTGACCTTTTCTTCCACAACCCATATCTCATATCTTCTTCATTGAGCAAACGATAAAGCTCAGCCAGTGACTCAGAACACTTAGCGTCATTCATGAACAACATGACATGACTTTCCAATAAAGCCAACGCAATGTGCCATGCATTGTAAGTCTTTCCAATATATTTAATTAGTTCACTTGGCATCCGAGGTTGAGGGTGGCTCAACTGAAGGCCCTCTAGAAGTGCTTGCACTACGTTGGGTCTGCTGGCTTGTTGCTTCTTGTGATAATCCTTCGATAGGAGAGTAATCATTGGTTTAGCTAAAGTTACTTGTTCTTCTTTATGCAAGGTCACCCAAACAATGGGAAATACCAGCACCCACAAATGGTGCGCAACGTTAGCATCTGTATGAGCCAACTCTCTCAATGGAATAACAAGATCAGCTACCTGCAAGAATTGAAAAGAAGTTAATCTGTGATAACAGATCTAGGCAAACCAGACTCTATCTCTCTCTCTCTCTCTCTAGCCAGGCAGCAACCAAGTCTCAATTACCAGTCAGAGCTTCAAATGAGTGGACACACACTGTTACTAAATTCACACTCGAGTAAAGAACAATTCAACAATGCTCTTCTCTCAAGTACTAAAGAAACAGGTAAAACTGGGGAAAAACCAAACAAGTATGAGTCAACCCTTGCTACTTAACTGACCAAGTTTAAACTATAAAAGGGTAAAACTAGAGAACACAACATAGTAACAGAGTGCACTTCCATAAATAATGAAAGATCACAGATTAATAAATGGATAATTAGCTCCTAAAGCATTCAATATGACATCATTAAGTTCAGAAAAGATAAATACGAATGCAACAACCTGAAGTTTGCTGGTCTCACCAAAAACTGAGCATGCTTAAGGACAAGGCTATCTAAAGTTAAGGGTGCTTCCTCAAGACTGTCTGGAACATCAGTAACCTGTTGTTGCATGCCAGAACCATCTGGAAGAGAACTTGACATTAAGAGTGGCAGCACCCTGGCAGAGTTTGGGGCAAGTGTGATGGGTTTATCCTCAACTAAGATAGCCAGAAGCAGATCAAGACCTTGTTTGAGCCAGAAAACATCACTTAAAGCTTCCCAATCCTGGACTTGGATGATAAACTGTAGTCTTGTAAACAATGTTTTCCCAAGAGATTCATGATAAAGTGAGAAGAATTTTATCCTAATGTCAGGATCCTTTGCACGCAAACCAAGCATGAATTGTCTTTCCACCTTCTGAAACACCTCTTGACGTAATGCCAGTGGATATCTGATAGTCAAGCTCAGATTATTAAAATCCACATCAATGCAAATCTCCCATTAGTATTTGCTAAAATTAATACTTGTTTGAATCAGCACAAATTCCATAAAGAAGTTGAAGATATTTCCTGTCCCACTCTTCTAAAGCCTCAGGTTGGAAGTTTTGCTTATCTACTTGTGAAAGCTTTTGAAGAAAAGAGACTATTTCCTTTGGATTAAGAAAAGCACTCGATTGGACTGCTCCATGTTTGCTGAAATCATCTTCAATCCACCCTTTTACCACATCTAGAATGCAAATCAGCACACTAGCATCAGTGCCCTTCTCTGAGAGCAAGGAATTCAAGATTTGAGTTGCAGATCTCTTGCACTCAGCCACAACCATGACCTTTTCACTGATAAGCTTCAGCACAGATTTCAGATTAGAGATGACAGCACCGAGATCAGAACCTTGACGAGAAGAAACTTCTGGATCTGTTCTCTGACCCTGATGCAGACAATAAGTCAATGTAAATCAGTAAAATGCAGAGTAAATGAGGAACATACAATCAGAATATAAAGATTCTACAAGGTAATAGATTTATGATTTACAAACAAAAAACCCATAGAGAGGAATTTTTGTCCTTTGAGAGAGGGAGATATTAATCTAGACAATGAGTTGAGACCTTTCTATGAAATACTTTCTTTAGCACCAAAAAGATGAGAATCAGTATTTACAAGGCCCAAATCTATACAATAGAAGATTATTTTCAAGAGTCAAACACCACAATGTAAATATATGATTGGCACAATAATAAGAGGTACAGTCTTATGTACAAAAATGAAAACATATCACAAAGAGAACAAAATTATCAAAATCACAAAGATATGCAATTAAAACCTAAGAATATTCCATTGACCCCAATGATCAAGTGCCTCCCTTGTAGCCCCGATACCCTTAGAATTTCCAATTTACCAAAAAACTAAAGACTTCAGAAAGTAGCACAAAAACAAAAAAGGAAGTTGAAAATATTAATATATCAAAGGTGGCAGTGGACTACTTGTCTCAGATGAGAACCGGCTGATAATCCCATATCACGTGCCAGGCGTTGGAAGATGCGAACCAAGAAATATGGTTCAATGTGCTTCTCTACCTCTGTCAAGGTCTTAATGACAAGCAGCACAAAGCTAACTGAATTAGCAGAGTTGTCCTCACCCGACGTCTGGGGTGCTGTAAGAATATTGATATGCTTCTGTATCAGCTCATCAACTTTCTGATGCAATTGCTTCACATCTGTTGGTGTACTAGCTGCATTTGGCGGATAGGCAACAAAGACCATCTTCAGCAGAGAGCATAGTGACTTTCCAGCATCTAACATTTTATGTTTGAAACATGGTTCCAGAATCTGTTATAAATTAGAGAAACAACCATTAAAATAATAATTTAAATAGAAATTGTAAATAAAGAAGCAAAAAATTCAAACAAGAAGATGTACACTGTGGGTTACACACTAGAGATATCTGGGTGATGTTATTTCTAATAAACAAATGAGGCTGCTTCTCCAAAACCTTGTTCATTACATCCAAGCCTTGTGCGAGAGCTGTTGAAGGGTCCTTTGACTGCGATGGCTGGATGCTGGTGAGAAGTTTTTCCAAGTATTGAATTTAACATTGGCATTTGGCCACACCTCCAGAGCTTGTGAAAGCAGATCCAGAGCTTGTTTGTACATGGTGCTTGCTTCTTTATCCTTGGGCTCTATGACCAAGGCAACCTGTCTCACATTCATTGAACTTCATGACTCCATTAAAGACAAACAATTAAGCAGAATGACCACAATAAGCATGGCAAAGTACAGACATCAAGAACAATACAACCTTTTAAGCAGAGTGATTGGGCTACCAGGAGTACAGTAAATATAGGCCACGGCAATACATAAAGCACCACAAAGGTAACTCAAATGAGAAAATAAATGTCTCAAATCTCAATTTTGCAGAGTGAAGCATGAGATATTTTCCATCTGTATCAGGGTAGAGCATGGCCTTTGTTGACATATAAGTGGAAAATTGACAGTCATACTAGAAATCACATATAACACAATAACATAAACATTTCATGCATTCTGTTTCCGTTATTATGCATGCATTGATAAACAGGGCATAACTCTTTATGAAACATCCATCATTGATTATGCATAGGTAGGAACATTATTTGACTCAAGTGAGGATTAAAGTTTTACCAGAGGTAAGAAGATTTTACCTAATCTAAAAGGAAAGGTTAAAGAATACAAAGTATAATTGGTGCAAAGTATGAGCTTTGGACTTGAACAAAAAATACAATGCAATATATTAATCTTTCCCGTCAACAATCTAGATTTCACCCATAGACATAACAGTTTAGAGAGCTTTAAGGCCTAAATCTACAAGGGCAGTAGCTTGTAACCAGAAAATGCACAGCATCAAGAAAATCCCTAGCAAAGCTTGCCCATTTAAGAGATGCAAAATTTTAAAGAAAGCCTTACCCTTATAAGAAAATTTATAATCATTTCTTCCATCGCAGCATTTGGTTTAAACTCTTCATCAGGTTGGCCACCAGGTCCTGGGGTTTCAATGTTAGGGATTGATGATGCACCGCCAGGTGACATAACACAAAGGGATTGCAGACCAGGTTCAACTTTAACTCTCTTACTTGGATCTTCAGGGAATGTAGATCCATCCATTGCACGCTTTGAATCAGCAACAGCAGAGCCAGGGTTCAATCCATCACTAGTCTGACCTGGGACATCACTATCAGTCACAATTTTCATTTCAGTTTGCCTTTGCCTTTCCCAACCAACCACCAATCCAGCCAGTTCAATGGCAAGACGCCTGTTTTCTGCTATAGTATTGCATGGCAATCCAAGCCGACTGAGAGAATTGACCATCTGAGGTACAAACTGTGCTCTACAACTGTAGAAGAGATCTGAATGACGCACAATGAGCTGGAAAATGTGAATCAGATTTGGATTGGAGTGACCTTCTTCAACCAAAATTTTTTTTGTGTATCTAATCCAAATAGGCATGCGAGAATCCCCATGAGGCAACCTTTTTGGTAATGCTGGCATTAGTATATCAAGGGCCTGCTTGACCAGCAGTTTGTTTTCAGGCTGGCAAGTTCTGAGAAGCGCAACAAAAACCTGCATTTTTTAATCCGTTTCAGGATCTTTTGTCACCTTGAATAAATGGAATGATACACAAATGCCACACTTGTGCTCAAAGCTGATTAGCCCAAACAACAGTAATACACTAAACTACTACAAAATTTGTGAGCAAAGCCACAAAAATAATCAACCACCACTAGGGTATGGTAACCACAGCCTCTGTGCACTATATATACTAGATCCTCATAGTCGAGAATCCAATAACTTCAAAGCAGAAATGAAATATGTAAAATTTTCCAATCAATGCTATAAATAAGTAAACAAATAACAAATTCCAACCCAAACCCCTTCCAAAAAATAGAGAAGAGAAGAAAAGAAGCCAGGAGAACACGTAAGGGTGAAGTGACATCATAACTAGCAAAACGATACAAACTGATATCAATTAACTGCTACTGTAATCAAATTCATTGTGATTTATGAAGATACCTGAAGTATAATTTTTCTGGGGCTTGATAAGCCTGCAAGAAGTGACAAACATTGACAAAGGCCCATTGCTTACTAGCACTGTCTTCACGCTTGAGATGATTCCAGCCAAATTTAATAATCTCTTTCCTATGATGAACAAGGTCATTTTGCAGATATTTAAGAAGTAAAGTGGCAAGCTGCAAAAGTTCTATCCTCAAAGGCTCATCATATTCAGCAGAAACCTATAAAGAAATGCAAAATAATTAAAAATTAGGAAAATGAAATTACATTTAAGAAATAAAATTATGTAGAATAAGAAAGAACCATCAAAAATTTTTTTGAAATGAACAAAAATAAAGAAAAAGAACCATTAAAAAATTTATTGAAATGAATAAAAACAAAGAAAAACGTTAGAAGATGACCTCTTCTGGTGGATCAAGTAGTTTGTCAACTATTGTCTTTATAATACCAGGGTCAACAACCTCCCAACTTTGGCTATTCTGGAAGGCATGTGCAAGCATTGGAAGAATAAGCATTTGCATCACAACCACCAAATGATCATGACCAAGTTGTTTTGATTGGAAAAGGTTCAAAAAATGCAAGAGAAGTGATCTCTTCAAGTTGGGTGAATAACCTTCAGCAACCTGGTACAAAGGATGATTATTTATTTAACCCATACCACTATCAAATCAACTGGGAAAGATATTTAGAACACCAAAAAAAATCATATGGAGCTATGTACCTCAATAATATAAAACTCCTTCAAAAATGTATAGTCAATACGACTATGAAACAAGAAAATGGAGAGAATATCAAATAGAACGTTGACTTCAGTTTTATCATGTCGTAAGTAATTCAGGAAGCATTTGACAAGCCATTTGCTTTCTTTAATCTGCATTTAATAAAAGATCCAAAGGCTGTCTGTTAGTCACTGGACAATAACTATTCACAAGGACAATCTGCAAAAAAAATAAATAAATAAAAATAACAACGAAAAAATTAAAAACATGAGTTATGAATGAGCAAACATTTAAAAACAAGTCAATTTGCCTAATCCGATAAAGTCACATTTCTCTGTTTTGACAATATAGAGAGTTCCAATTTGAAGTTGGCTTCATGACTAGTCAATTATGTCTCAGAGGGATCAATCCAACTACAGAAACTTATATCACAACCAAGCCAACCAGGTGCAAAGACAGAAAGACAAGTATGAGAAGGAGAGGGAGGGGTTTTTTTCTTTGAAATGCGAAGATATAAAGCATAAAATGCTTAGTCAAAAGGCAGCACTTAATAGAGGACAGCAGAAGAGAGAAAATATTATCAGAACAGAAGAATCAAAACTTGTTCAGCATATTTGGTTTTCAGCATTATCTGTTGCTCACCCATGTATTTAGAATCACTCAACTAATATTTTTCATCATTTAATAAGATCATCAAGTATTGTTTGAAAGTTTCAGCACTATCACATAACAGATGAAGATTTATATGGCAGAAATTATTACTTGTGCTTATATAGTAACTAAACTTACTTGCACTAAGTTCAGCTCTTGTTCGTTGTGCAAACGAGAAGTTCTTGCAGGTGACTTCCACACTAGTACCAGAGTATCAAATACAAAATGATTACTATGCAACCAGACAGGGATCAGTTTCACCAATGTTTTAATAAGTACAAGCCCTTGAAAGTAAGCATCTGAAGTTGCCACATGGGGTATAGATGGTAAATTAGTACCATCAGATGGAGAGGCAATAAGGCTTTCATCACCTACTAAAGCACCAGGTGCAGTTGAAGATTGAGGTGTAATTGTTGCGTCCTGTTTTGGCAGAAACTCAGGAAAGGCACTTGCAAGTATCTTCTGTGGAGACTTTGCAAGTTCTTCTCTCAATACTTGGCCAGCATCTGATTGTATTATGTACATGAACCTGCAAGTTACAACAAGGAAACTGAAAGGATAAGCACAATCCATAACGTGATAATCCAAGTGCACAAATAACGTCCTTTCAGCATCTTACCGTCTGAAGTATTTTGGATCGCTTAATCGAGCAAGAAAATAGTCAACAGCCAGCGTTGCAAATCGATTTAAGAATTTTGTTAGAGGAAGTCGATATGGACTGTTAATTTCACTATAAACTTGTCCAGGGGGAAGAGCTCTTTCCAAATCAATGGTCAAGGTTACAAGTTCATCGAGAAACTTTGATGCAGCATGAGGAAGCAAGTGAAAAAGCTCAATAATAGCTGCAGACAACCAAAACAAAAAGGCATGATGTATTAGGACATCCAATGCCACCAGGATAGGAACATAAAAATAAATACTTATATATAGGTATATACATTTGTAGGCAAACATGCATCCATATGTCCAACTCCGACACTGAGTCACCATGTAAATATTACCATGGGAATACAAAATGAAGATGCCTTACCTGCTGCAATTTTAGGCTCCTCACCAGCTTTCCATGACTTCTGACTCTGGGCAAGCTTTTCAGGTTCTAGCCATTTTCTAAGGTGTTCCAACAGCTTGCCACCCAAGGTAACATTAAACCAATTGGATAGAAGTTCAAGCAGGCGGGCCAGACCCTCCAGAAGAGGAATGCTGAGGTTTTTTGTGTGAGACAAGTTTACTAGAATAGGCCTGAGGCTGCTTTGCAGAAGTTCTTTGGGCATCCTTTGCTGATTAATAACCTAATAAGAATTAACGTAAATATCAGGTGAGCAAGGAAAAATAGTTGATGCTAAATAAAGATGAACAGAGATAAGAGCTCAGAAAGCCAGAATGACAAAGATAATATTAAACCCTAGTTGAGTTAATTGGAAAATAGAAACCAGTTCTTCAAAAAATTATATGAATAGTAAGTAAAAAAGGGTGGATTAAACATGTAAAGAAAACGATAGGCTATATTTCTTGAGCAACTATCCTTTCATGACCAGCTAGATGCAAATGTTACAAAGACTACTAAGATTGTCTTGCCAAGCATGCATATGAATTATTCAATAATCAATACCACTATTTGTAGGTCACAGCCCTCTAAAAACTGCCCCTGCAGTGTTTATAATCTACAGTTGAACCCACATCATGACCAAGCAAAAAAAGACAATGACAAGGAGAAGAAGATAAAGAAGGTGAAAAGAGAGAACATACTAATAAACACATCCAGCAAATGGATAAAAGCTCAAAAATACCTGTCGTAAACCTTCCTTAGCAACCGCTACAATTTCTGGTGTTTGACATGTCAAAGACTTGAAGAACATGGAAATTATCTTAGCACGCAGTTCAGCATGATTTGGAGTTTTGAAATCTGCCCATGCCATAGTAGTACAGAGAAGCTCTATACAAGCTCTTCGAAGTTTATTTAATGATGTAGCCATTTTAGGATTCATAAACTTTACAACCCATACAGTTTCATCCGCCTCAGCTATTTGCAATGCTTCTTGGAGAAAGTTGACCAGCTCTTGAGTCAACTTGAGAAGAGGAGGCCTCAAGGCCAGGCAAAAATTCAAAGCTGTAACTGTCCCAACCTACACGCCATCAAATCAATTTAGTGAAGAGAATTGAGGAATTACATCAATTGTCAATAGCAACCAAAAGTACCTGTTGATCAACAGTCTTTGACCGGAGAGGTCGCATAATAAGAGGCTGAAGCAAAGGCTGATAAAGAGGCTCAAGCAACTCGGATACCTCACTGCCAGTCCTACTAGCCAAGAGTGCCAAGCATGATTGCACATTCTTTCTCACAATAATAGATGCATTGGGATTGAATAATTCTGAAGCTAAAAAATCAACCACCCCTTGAAAACTCTGCCTGCGAGAATCACTGTTTGCTTCATCGACATTATTCACCACACGCAGTACCTGCGTAAGCACTTGACTAGTCTCTTCCTGCTCTTTGCTAGTATAAAGAGGAAGCCTTTTGAGAACATATACCAGGGCCCGCACTATCGTCACTTGGAAAAGGCACAAAGTCTCAACAGTGACTTTTCCTACCAATGCTCCAACTCCCATAACACCTCCCATTTGTGCTTGCCATGTACTTCCACAACAACAATGCAAAAGACAAGGCAAAAGTTGCTCAAAAACTGGGATGCGAACACTTGGTGGTGGTGAATATACAGGATTCATTGATGGACTAGAGACAATCATTGGAGTACCTGGACCTCCTCTTGACATTAGTACATCAGCATGTTTCGAACGAGCAAGGAACAGAAGTGTTTCAGCAAACAAATTTAGAGCACCAAGAGCAAGCTTTGGCATGGACTCTATTCTCATCTATCAGCACATCGACCAAAGCATCTAAGAGTATCAAGGGATCTAACTCTTTCAGATTAGAACTACTATTCTTTGACCTGGAAGCACTGGCACTTGAAGGAAGCATTGGGCCCCCGACAGCAGATGTTGGAATTGAAGGGTTGGATGAAGTATAATCAATATGAAATATCATTGCAAAATGACGGCAAATATTCACAACAAAATCATCTTTGGAGTCATGAAGCTCGGGTTCCGAGCTGGCAGCAATTATGGTCATTAATAAGATCTTAAAAACTGACTTGTCAGCCAAAAGTTGGGTCTTTGTCTTCACACCTGAGTCACCCTGCTACAATACACGCATGCTTACAATGTAACAATATTCATTTTTCAGAAATTTTAGTGACTTTTTTTTTTTAGGATCAAGGAACATAGGTGTTGGCATGAGAAGTTACCACTGGCTTTGTGGGGATATAAAACATCAATTAGAACTCCTACTGGGGCAACCCCATATTCACTGGTGTACGGAATGGAAGCAGTACTCCCCATTGAACTAGAAGTTCAATCGGCGAGGATAATTCAAGAAAGTCAGATAAATGAAGCTGAATGGATTAGCAATTATCATCATCAGTTGTTGGGTTTGGATGAAAAAAGACTTCAAGCTCTCCATCAGATTCAAGGGTATCAGAGGCGAATGGCCAGACATTTCAACAAAAAGGTCAAAGATCGAAAGTTGGAAGAAGGTTGTTTGGTTCTGAAAGAGATCAGAACACCCGTTACAGATTCTCGTGGGAAATTTCGTCCTCATTGGGCGGGACCCTACATCGTAAAGAAAATACTTTCCGGCGGAGCCGTCATCTTGTCTGATTTGGATGGTCTGGAGTTCACAAACCCATGCAATCTGGATCAATTAAAGAAATATTATGTATAATCATGCATTGTAAGGAACTACATTAGACCTAATTCTCGCAAACTAATTCGATATATGTAGGCAGCTCTCCTTGAGCACGGTCTAAATTTTAATAAAAACCATTGATTCATTTTTCTTTTGCCAACATGAAAAAAAAAATCCACTAAGTTGAAAACCCGCAAAGGGCGGCTTAGGCAAAATGGGTAAGAGCTCGCTAAGTTGAAAATCCGAAAGAACGGCTTAGGCAAAAATTACAGCAAATAAATAAAGTAGATGATGCTTGGAAAGCAAATGAAAGAGTCGTTCATTCCAAAAAGAGTCATGCATTCCAAAAAAGAATCATTTATTACAAAAAGAGTCATTCATTCCATGAAAAGAGTCAAACTATAAGTCCCAAACATCCAAGGAACCAAAAAGGTACAAGCAACCCAAAAAAGCAGACAATAGAGTCAACCCTAGGATCTAGATCCTACGTCTCCTACGTGGGGCAGAGTCTTCGGTATCTTTCTTAGTTCCAGAACTTTCTGCAACATCTATCTTCCTTTCGTTAAGAGGAACCACATCCTCTACCTCCAACTCCTGCAGCAATGCATGCCTCCTTGGCTTTTCAATTGGCCAAACTTCGGCTATAAACCAAGTTCTATACTCTGGAATAGGCTGAACAAGAGAAGGCTCTGCAAAAGGCCTGATCATCTGATGGTTCCTAACCTAAGTTTATAGAACAGCTCGAGTAACTCCGGGAGTAATGGGGGAAGCAATGGAAAGCCCAACAAGAAGAGGAACTCTCTGATCAATCCCCATCTGTCTGAGGACGCGAGAAGCACTATACCATGTACTATGAGTGAAACCAAGAAGATAGACATGGTTATACATTGCATTTACCTCCATGAAGCGAGAAATTCTATACCAAGGAATGAACCACAACAATTCTTCTGGTCCAAGCTCATACAACCAGATGATCCACTTAGCCATAGAGGGAAAAGAAATCTAGATTCTTCTGGTGCGGTACTGAAAAGGGTTATAAGTCAAGGCATGGGGAGCGGCAACCACTCGGAGATTGTCTCTCAGCCAAACCTGAAAAAATAGATCCTTTCTATTTACAAACAAAAAAGAGAGATGATGAAATGAGAAGAAACAAAAGGTATAACAAAATTACCTGAATAATGATCGGGGTAACAGTCCAATTTTCAAATCCGAGTGCAGTTCTGTTAAGACTCTGAATAGTCTCAGCCAGAATAATACCACCAATACAGTTAAGTTCTTCCATTTGCCTAACCATGGGGCAAAGCTTCAAATCTCCAAAGCCAGGATCACGGTTGAAAAGAAACCTGGCTAACAGGCAGAAAACAAAAGCTCGCATCCTATGTTTCAGTTGAACCTCATCTTCAAAATTAGCGGTCAGGAATTCAATAATCAAAGGAAGCAGTATCGCCTTACTCCCATCCATTATCATAACTTGAGCTTTAGGCCTTGTAAAGTTGAAAAGCCTCTGAAAAGACCCCACATAGCCAACTTGAACCTCATGCCCTACAAGAGGGGCATTTGGGTCACATCCAATAATTGAGCAGAATTCCTCAAAAAGAGGACACATCTCCTCCATCCGGGCACCAAATCTGAAAACATGGACTTAGAGATCCCAAAATCTGATACAAGCATTCAAGAAATCCCAATCCACGGCTACACCTCTAAGGGTGGCAAAAGCTTTCAATCCATATCTTCCCATGTTGATCCTTTCAACATTATGGAGGCTCTTGGTCCAGCTATGCATCACATGATTAAAAAGAGGGTTCATAGTTGAGAGAAAAATAAAATCCTGCAGTGAAAAACCTATTTTCTGGCCTGAAAATGCATTTCAACTTCGTTCTTTATACAGCCCTGGCCCGGATGGCGGTCCGACCGCCGGCCACGGCGGTCCAACCGCCACCGACCCAATTTCGATTCCTGTTTTTGATGTTTTGTGAAATTCTTGTTTTTGGCCCTGTTTAGGCCCTATTAGGTGCTATTTTTAGGGATTGTTTCAGGAATTTATTTTGAAAATAGATTTCTAAAAAACAAGCATCATACATACATATTTGCTGCCAATACTAACAAATAAATGCACGTTTGTATTTAAGTTCAAATAACAGGTGAAGAACATGAAAAGTACAAAGTACAGAGCAAGAATAATTCAAATACGACAAATATAATCCAAGACAAATATGAGAAATCAGCGTCGGGCTCTCCGTCTTTGTGGCCTGTTCTGCCTCTCATAAGCACTATCAGTCCAAGCACCCGTCAGCTCATCAGAGAAAGCAGTGATTAATGCCGCCATGTCAGCAACTAGGCCCACAGGTACCTGTAAAAAAGACAAAATCACAGTCAATTTCAAGAGAATTTTATGAATCCTTTTCATGAAAAGTTCTAGAGGAATATACCTGAGTGATGTGAACAAGGCTCCGATATGGTACACCCTCCACACTAATTGGTCGGGTCACCCAACCGTCGGGTGCATGATAACGAACAGCATAAGGCAGCCTCAGGTCGGCCAAAGCAGGTTCCAATTGACCGGTAGCCGCAAGAATGGATGGGGGAGGCCTCAAATGTGATAAACTGCTGCTTGCTCCAGTGTGTGATGGTCCAGCCCTGAAAGCGGAAGCCTCAGCCCTAGAGGAAGAAGGTCTGTCAGCTCGCCAGCTGGAAGAGGGATGGTCTCCCGGAGTGCTAGAAGTGGGGGCTGAAGAATGGGAGGACCGATAAGGTGGTGCAGAATCGAACCGTGTCCCAATGCGTGGCATCAGTCGCTGAAGACAGTAGAAATCATAATCATCATCATCCGGGGCATAGGCCGATTCGAAGGGATCACCCTCATACTGGGACGCAGTAACAGGCAGAAGCATCAGAGATAGCATATCATCAGGGGGATCCGGGTGAGCTACACGGAAACCGGCGATCTGGAAAGTCACTCTCTCAGCGAGATAATACCGTCGATACTCTGGATGGGGAAGTATGAATCGACGATGAGTCAAGAACTGTGATCGCTGAAAGCTGTGATCTTGAGCAATCCACTCTATTAGCCGGCTAGACATCGCTGTAAATGCAACCTGTAAAAATTTATTATGTTAGTGAATCATTTTCTCTAATACAATAAATAAGGATGAGGATAAAGTATTTACCGAGTTCATGGAGCAGCTGTCGAAGAACGATCTCAGCTCTCTGATAGGAAGCTTCCTCTTTGGTGCTTCTATCCTCTCTTTATACCATCTCCAAGCAATGGGAGAAAGAGGATCTACAGGGGCAGGTGGCTCACGAAGAAAAGGGGCGATACCAGGAAAGTACTCGTAAGCCCAAGTCTGGAAAAAATTAATAAGATATCAGAGTCGGTGTATGCAAGGTAAAGGAAATGTTCTTTACATTACCTCTCAGAAGTAGTACAGGCCGCATGGAACAATACGAGTATAGCAGAGGTTTGACATGTCGTCATACAATCTACACAGCATCATGCTAGCCCAATCGTATGTCTGAAGTCGTGTCAGGTCGAGTAGGCTCTTCAACACATTGAAACTCACTGCGTCCTTCCTGTTTGCTAAGAAGGAGCTAGCAAACAGGAGAATCAGGGTAAACCTGGCCACCTGATCAGCAGTAAGATCGCCTACCTCGTAGCCAGAATAGATGGCTGGCGCCTGCTCTACAAGCCACCTTCGCTGAATGCAGCGAGGCGCCTGATGTCGAGGATAGTCAACCCCGATCAAAGTGACCATGTCGGCTGAAGAAATGTCATGCCGCCAGTCATTATAGTACTCCACCATCTCAACGCCGAAGGGAATCCCAGAAATGACGGAAAAGTCGGTAGGCGTCATCGTCATCTCCCCCCAAGCAAAATGGAAGGTATCAGTAGTGGGCCACCATCGCTCAGCCAGCGCGCAGATCAACTCCCTGTGGATATCTCTGCCCACATCTATGGTCCTCAAACGGTGGAGGAAAGCAGGTCTGATAAGATCCCCCACCGGATGCCCGACATTAAAGATGTAAGCCGGAATAGTGCTCATGGGTCTCTCGACGATGGATATCCTAATTGCAGTGTCCTAAAAAAGCAGAGAGGGATTTTTTAATTCATTATTGTGGATAATTTGGGGGGCAACTTCAGAAAAATTTAAATTCTATCCCCAGCCGGGTGTGACTTTCTAGAGGATTATTTCTAAGTTTTTTACTAAAAATAATTATTGATGGCAGAACATGGTGAAGCCTGGTATTACTCTTGATTCATTACTAGTACATGTAAAGGAAGGATTCCTAAGATTTGTTTCTAAGTTCCTTACTGGAAATAAATAAAATTCCTAAGCATGCATACTAGATGAGTAAAGGGGAAGGTACTTACCTCATAGCAGCCGGTTCGGGAGCTGTGCTTTTCCTCCTCAAGTAAAAGATTGCAGGGAGGGAGTGGGATCTCGAAGTCTTCTAGGCCAGTGAAATCCATCGTTGAAAGAAAGTTTGAAGGAAAGGAAAGAAGAAGAAAGAATGAAAGCGAATGAAAATGGAATGGAAATGAGCCTATTTATAAGGAAAATGTGAAAATGCGGGTCTTTTTGCACCTCGCTCAAAATCCTCGTTTCTCACGACCACTGACCCCATAAATCATTTTTATGGACCCTAGTGGGGGGCAATTGTGAATACTCGAATTTTGAGGCTCGGAAAGCCGATTTTTCTCGGACTGCAGACGACCGAGCTGGACCGGAGGTTCACGGTAAAGTTCAACGAAAGCATGTCTTTATGGTACTTAAAATATCTGGAGCGACGCAAGGATAACGGATATGGTTCCGGAATAATTTCTGGAGGTCCGTAGCTCCCGGAAAATTAGTTTGAACGAAAATCATGCGTGCTTTTTTGGGGGCTCGAGAACCGAGGGCAGCGACCCGCCCGCCACCGACCGCCGACCGTTTTGCTTTTTCCGTTTTCCTGGGCTGTCACTTCCACGGCGGTCCGACCGCCGTCCAGTCTGAATTTTGTCTATAAAAGCCTCCAAATTTGCAGAAAAATGGTTGGGTTTTTTTTCAATTGCTTCGGGCGGACGAACTCTCTACTTTCATATGCTTAAGAACTCCACTTGGACTTTTTATTTGCATAAATCTAACTTTGTGCTGCAGGAATTAATCTAAATAAAAAAAAACCGTAATCAAAAAGCATAATCAAAGGCCCGAGAAAACGAGATCTGGAATTACGAAGTGAGAGAATCCTAAACAAGGTAATATCCTAATTTATCCTTGGTAAATTTAAGCATATCATGAGCATTACACCTCCTTCTTAATTTCTTTTTGGTCAAAGACCTAATCGCTTTTGGCATTAAGCCCATCACAATTAAAATCAACCTTTTGGCACGGAGCCTAAATTGAATTCTTTTTGGTACCAAGTACCCAAATTTCATCAAAATTAGCACTAAGTGCTCAAAATCTCACAATTTTGCAAAAAGCCCGACAATGCACGAAGCATACACACACATGCATAATGCATAATTGCCTTTAAATAGGCTTTTCCGAACTACATGGGCTTTGATCTCTCATAAAAACGAGAGTATGTAGGCATATTTGGGATTCACCCCAAATAGCAAGTCCACAATTTACTAACAATCTGCTTGTCTTCTTTTCTTCGTCCCTTTTGGATTTGTTTCTTTTGGCAAGTTAATCAAATACATTACATAGTCCTCGAATCCTCTTTGGGTTCGTAGATTAGAAACCTTTACATTGGATGCATTAATTGGAGTCAAACAAGGGTTTTCTTAGTTTTTCCCTTAGAACAGAAAAAACTGAGTGGCGACTCCTAACAACAAGTGAACGTTCATCCGAATCCTTTTCGGGTGGAATCCGAGGTTCACAGCTAGTAGTGGGAACTGAAGAATGGGAGGACCGATGAGGTGGTGCAGGGTCGAACCGTGTCCCAATGCGTGGCATCAGTCGCTGAAGGCAGTAGAAATCATAATCATCATCAGGACATAGGCCGACTCGAAGGGATCACCCTCATATTGGGACGCAGTGATCGGCAGAAGCATCAGAGATAGCATATCATCAGGGGGATCCAGTGGAGCTGCACGGAAACCGGCGATCTGGAAAGTCAATCTCTCAGCGAGATAATACCGTCGATACTCTGGATGGGGAAGTATGAATCGACGGCGAGTCAGGAACTGTGATCGCTGAAAGTTGTGATCCTGAACAATCCACTCTGACAGCCGACTAGACATCGCTGTAAAGACAACCTGTAAAAATTTATTATGTTAGTGAATCATTTTCTTTAATACAATAAATAAGGATGAGGATAAAGTATTTACCGAGTCTATGGAGCAGCTGTCGAAGAATGATCTCAGCTCTCTGATAGGAAGCTTCCCCTTTGGTGCTTCTATCCTCTTTCTATACCATCTCCAAGCAATGGGAGAAAGAGGATCTGCAGGGGCAGGAAGCTCACGAAGGAAAGGGGTGACACCAGGAAAGTACTCGTAAGCCCAAGTCTGAAAAAATGAAGAGGATATCAGAATTGGTGTATGTCAACATATATAAGATAAGGGAAATGTTCTTTACATTACCTCCCAGAAGTAGTACAGGCCGCATGGAGCAATGCGGGTATAGCAGAGATCTGACATGTCGTACAATCTACACAGCATCATGCTAGCCCAATCGTATGTCTGAAGTCGTGTCAGGTCGAGTAGGCTCTTCAGCACATTGAGACTTACTGCGTCCTTCCTGTTTGCTAAGAAGGAGCTAGCAAACAAGAGAATCAGGGTAAACCTGGCCACCTGAGCAGCAGTAAGATCGCCTACCTCGTAGCGAGCATAGATGCCTGGCGCCTGCTCTAAAAGCCACTTCCGCTGAATGCAGCGAGGTGCGTGATGTCGAGGATAGTCGACCCCGATCAAAGTAACCATATCGGCTGAAGGAATGTCCTGCCGCCAGTCAGCATAGAACTCCACATCTCAACGCCGAAGGGAATCCCGGAAATGACAGAAAAGTCGGTAGTCGTCATCGTCATCTCCCCCCAAGCAAAATGGAAGGTATCAGTAGTGGGCCACCATCGCTCGGCCAGTGCGCAGATCAGCTCCCTGTGGATATCTCTGCCCACATCTATGGTCCTCAAACGGTGGAGGAAAACAGGTCTGATAAGATCCCCCACCGGATGCCCAGCATCAAAGATGTGAGCCGAAATAGTGCTCATGGGACTCTCGGCGATAGATATCCTAATCGTAGTGTCCTAAAAAAAAAGGGATTTTCTAATTCATTATTTGGAATAATTTGGGGGCAACTTCAGAAAAATTTAAGTTCCTTCCCCAGTGGGGTTTGACTTCCTAGAGGATTATTTCTAAGTTATTTACTAGAAATAATTACTGATAGCAGAGCTTAGTGAAGCCTAGTATTACTTCTAGTTCATTACTAGAGCTAATTCAAGTACATGTAAAGGAAAGATTCTTAGAATTTATTTCTAACTTCTTTACTGGAAATAAATAAAATTCCTAAGCATGCATACTAGATGAGTAAAGGAGAAGGTACTTACCTAATAGGAGCCGGTCCGGGAGCTGTGCTTTTCCTCCTCGAGTAAAAGATTGCAGGGAGGGAGTGGGATGTCGAAGTCCTCTAGGCCAGAGAAATCCATCGTCGAGAGAAAGTTTGGAGGAAAGGAAAGAAGGAGAAGGAATGAAAGTAAATGAAAATGAAATAGAAATGAGCCTATTTATAAAGAAAAGGTGAAAACGCGGGTCTTTTGCATCTTGCTCAAAATTCTCGCTTCTGACGACCACTGAGCCCCATAAATCATTTTTATGGACCCCAGTGGGGGGCAATTGTGAATACTCGAATTTTGAGACTTGGAAAGCTAATTTCTCCAGACCGCAAAATGTCGACTCAGACTGGGTGACTTTGGAAAAGTTCACCGGAGATATATCGATATGGTACTTGAAATGTCCGGAACGACACGTGGATCGTAGAAATAGTCTCGGAATATTTTTTGGAGGTCCGTAGCTCCCGAAAAATCAGCTTGAGCAAAAATCGTGCGAGCTGATGTGTTTTTTTTGGAGGCCGAACTGCCGCATGCAGCTGTCCAACCGCCGTGACCAACGGTTCAACCGCTGCACGCCGCGGTTCAACCGCCTCCTAGGTTTCAACCGCCGAGTTGCCCTTTTGGAAGTCCAACCGCCGTGCATGGCCATTCAACCGCCGCACACAGCGGTTCGACCGCCGTGTAGGGTTTCAACCGCCGCCCTTTTTTCCTCTTCTGGCAAGTCAACCGTCGTCCACGGCAGTTCAACCGCCGCGACCAGCGGTTCAACCGCCATTCAGGTCCAAATTTGGTCCGATTTTCACTATAAATAGCCCCCAGAACGGTCAGAAAAGGATCCCGGCTTCGTATTGACGAACTCCCTATTTTCTATACGCTTAGGCGCTTCTCTTCTACTCTTATTTGCATAAATCTAACCTTGTGCTGCAGGAATCAACTCAAATCAGATCAAGAAAGCAGGAATCAAGAACCATAATCCAAGGTCCAAGAAAACAAGATCTGGAGCTTCGAAGTGAGAAAATCCTAAGCAAGGTAATATCTTAATTCATCCTTTGTTAATTCAAGCATGTCATAAGCATTACACCTTCTTCTTAATTTCTTTTTGGTCAAAGACTTAATCCTTTTAGGTCTAAGGCCTAATTAACTAATTAATCGATCTTTCGGCATTAAGCCATGAATCAATCAACCCTTTTGGCCAAAGGCCTAAAATTTGCATCCTTTTACAAGGTACCCAAATTTCACAATTTTGCACTAAGTACTAATTAAATCTCACAATGCACAAAGCATACACACACACATGCATGAAGCATAGTTCTTATCGCCTTTGAATAGGCACTATCGAACTACATGGGCTTTGATCTCCCATTCAAACGGGAGTATGTAGGCATATTTTGAGATTCACCTCAAATAGCAAGTCCACAATCCACTAACAATTTGTTTGTCCTTTTCCTCTTTTTTTTTAGGTTTGTTTCTTTTTTGCAAGCTAATCAAATGCATGACATAGTCCTCGAATCCTCCTTGGGTTCGTAGATTAGAAACATTTACATTGGATGCATTATTGGAGTCAAACAAGGGTTTTCTTAGTTTTACCCTTTGAACAAAAAAAAACTGAGTGGCGACTCCCAACAACAAGTGAATGTTCATCCAAATCCTTTTTGGGTGGAATTAGAGGTTCACAATCTGGCGACTCCCAACAACAAGTGAATGTTCATCCAAATCCTTTTTGGGTGGAATTAGAGGTTCACAAAAACATAAAAGCAATGGTGTCTTCTAGATATGGATGGTAAAAATTCATATTTTACTGTCTTGCTCCTCATTTAAATTAAAAAAAAAAAGAATTAAATACATAGAATAAACTAATATCTATTTTTTACAAAGACAAAACTAATATCTATTGTTTCCAAAGAATAAACTAAGTCAATCATTGTTATTTTTATTTTTAGTCTTCCTACTTCTTGTAGAAAATCATGTTTAATTTGAAACTAGAATTCATAATGCAACTTCATAATGAAACATAATATGAAGCCACTAACTGCAAACTTTGAGTCAAATAAATTTTTTGTTATGTTTTCTTATATCTTTTCTATTCAATCATTTTAAGATATATTTATCATCTAGGATATTTAATTCAAGTTTTAAATATATGATAAATATATAAATTAATGGATTTTGCTATTACTATTTTCATAAATTCGCACACAAAAAAAAGTAATCTAAATGAGTAACATTATAACTTGTATGGGTATATCACAAAATATTTTATATTTATAACCCTAACGCATCTTATGAAAACAGAACCTGTGATAAGGAAAGGTCACTCCGAACATGATGAACAATCTCCGCCAGCAGACTATAAGCCAATGGCCTCAATGTCTCATAGCATGCTCGACCAGTTCCAACTAAAACCCTGGAATGGAGTTTCAGGAAGAAATGTTTAGAATGCAATAAGAAATCCAAGCTCCAAAATTGCAACCCATCTAGAAACTTAAGAGTTGTATGCATACCAATTAAAAGAGGTTCAAAAGATTTAAACACTGAAATAGTTAAAATAGCATGAATCAAAGGGGAAGTAATAAAATAAACGAACAACACAAACAAAAAGTTGCAATTGGCTCAATTACAAAAAGCAGCTAGACAAGCACAACAAGCATAAACTACTCTATTCCTTGCAAACATCGGCAACTATATCATACTTCTTGACTTAGCAAATAAAATTTTTAAATATTTTCATTAGAAATGCAGATAAATTTAATTACTTTTGTGTTCTATCAAATGATTTCATAGGTGGACAGAGAAGTTCCCAATAATAGTACTATAATGTGCATATTCAATTTTTTTTTCTTTTCTTCCTCTTCTTTTTCAAAATTTTCAATAAGTTATTTTTCTATACAAAATAATGCAAATAATATGATGATAAGCATTGTTTTTTTTTCTTCGCCTCCAACATGCCTACTAATATGAAAATTCAGTATTTTCTAGCAACTTAAGGCAGTTTGTGCTTACTAAATAATACAATATCAAAGATCTTACCTCTCTTCTAAAAGTGTATCAATTAATGGAAATAAACCCCTCTTGAAATCTGTTACAAGGACATGCTTTAAAGCAACTAACAATTCCTGCAAGAACAGGCTCAAATGTCAACATTAACACCACAAGAGAAAAAAGAAAACAAATTGACAAAGTGAGGAAATTATAGGCAAGAAATTCTTCACCTTTCTAATGGACACAGAGTCTGAACATGTAACAAGAAGATTCACAATGCTTTTACATATGCTTTCCTCATGAGGCCTTATATAATCAGCAAAACTCTTCAACAAGTAAGTTAAGAAGGATACTGTCTGTAACAATTAAGATAGTGAATAATCAACAAAAAATTGCTTAGAAGAAAGAAATTCATTAAAATATAAATAATTAAGCTTCACTAGTATGAGTATAGTACTCTCATTTATGCTTCATAGCTCTATTTGGTCTCTTCTAGAGACATGACATCTATTTTACATCTCTCCCCAATTAGAATAGATAAAATTGCAGTCCCCAAAGCGCATATGAAAAGATACAAGATTAGCTTTAATAGAAAGCTTTGATAATTTTGCAAGTAGAGGCACATGAGCGATTTGCATAACCTTTTTTGGAAGATTTCCACTGTATGAGTAAAAATGCTAAAATTCATCTAGGCCGAAAATGCTAAAATTCATCTAGCATTAAGAGATCAAATTGGCTCCACAAAATTAATGTGCAATATCTTAATTTCCTTGAAACTGAATAGACTAGACTACCCACCCTTGAACTACTTCAGATTTAATCTCGAGCCGCTTGGAAAGCCTGGGCAATAAAAGAATTGTTTCAATTATTTTTCTTTAAGGAATCATCTCTGCAATCCCCAAGCTGGCTGGATTAAGGGAATCTCCCAACTTATAGATCCATGCTAAAAGGATATGTTCCCAACGCTTAAGATTTCTATTCAATTCTTAGACAGGAATTGCATAATTTGGAAAAGCAAAAATTTGTCTTGTTATACATAGACTAGATATAGCACATGATAAACTTCCAATTTACTCTCAACCAGAATCCTTACAGATACAATGACAATTTAGCAACAATATTTGCAAGGGAAAAATGTGAAAAGACGTCCTGAGAAATGACCACTCACCTTAACCTGTGCACCTTTCAATTCAATGAAGTGACTCTTCAAACTGGGAGGAACCTTGTCAGGACCCGGAACAGATATTGCAGCAACCATCAAAGGCAACAAGTGAGGTATATTAGTTCGAACAAGCCGGCCATACAATTGAAACAAAAACATAACTACAAGTGGACTTTCTGTAACTATCTTGAATGAGCGGGTGCTTGGATTAAGCTGCCCATTTCCAACAAATGCAGCACCAGTAATCACTTGATCAGAAGAAGAAGTCTCCTTTGGTTTAATATCCTCCAAGGGTGGAGCTGTATTATCAAAGAAATGGCTAACAGTTGATTTAAAATTATGATATATCTTGCATACAAAGTCTAAGAATGGCTGAACTTCATTTTCTAGAGTTAGACTAAAATTCCTAAGAAGATCAAAGATAATCCGAATGCAAATCAACCCATTTTCTTCATTATCTGTAGTAATGACTTGCATTGCAACTTTCAAAAGGTCCTGAACAAAGGGGCGAAGAACTTCACTATGAGGGAGACGATTGAGAATCTCTACAACAATATTTCTAAGCTTATGCTCTGGATTATCAACAAACTGCGGTTTTGTAATTTGTAAAAGAATTACTGAGAATGCCCTGAAGTAACATTTAAGGAAATTTAAGTACTCTGCTGTGTGAGCAATCTCAAGACTATCCCGCACCTCCATTGCCAACTGTAGCCTTGTTTGAATTGCTGTTTCAAAATTAAATGGGGAGAAATTACCAAAACAAACAATTTATACCAAATTCAAATTCAAGAAAATTTAAGAAAATTAACAAAACTTCTCATAACAACCATTTTACTTGTACCAACAGACTTCCCTTAACTAACACACTTCCCCTAATTTTCTCATAAACCAACCAGCAAAAGTAATGAGAGAAAGAGAGATAGAAAGCATACGGAGGTCAGGCTCCATCAGATGGCGAGAATGTTGCTCAAAATTCTGAATAGGACTCATGGTGTCGCAAAAGCAATCGAGAGCTCTAGAGAGACAGAATAAGACTAACAAAATAAAAAACCCTAACGCTCTGCTTCTTCAGAAAAACAAGCAACTCATTATGAATTTCAGTTTCTAGGGTTTCACCGTACTGGCTTTTCGCTTGGGTCCGCTGAAATTAGTTGTTCAAAAAACTAAGTACTGAAGAGAACAGAGTGATTTGCCAGGTTTTTGTGTGGGTTTGAAGAGTGATTTTAGGGTCAGAATTTGGGAATTTGTTAGGATTTAACAGTAAAATTGAATTGGGTTTTTATATTACATGATTTGCAGAAGAGAGACTCTCACACTTCTGCCACAATTTTCCCTCTCTTTTCTTTGATGATTCTCGTTTCCTAGGCCATCGAAGTGGAGAGTCGAGGACATTATATTAGCACAAAAAAAATAAGGAACTAGGAGATTTTATACGATGTATGTGGACCCACATCGGATGGACCCATAGGTGGACCCTACACCATTTGCCTAAAATTGAAATTTGATATATGATAGTAGGCATGAACAAAAATTTTCAAACTGTACTCATTCGACAGAAAATTAACTAATCTAATAGGTCATTTAAATTTCAATGGATTGATTTAATTGATTTTAGGTTATATATTTATCAATAAATTCTATTTAACTCCATAATAAAATTTAATGAATTCAATTAAATTTGATTGAACCATTTTATAATAGTTAATTTTTAAATATAAATTTTTTTTGATCCATTATTAGTGATCGGATTGACCGACTACTAAAATTCAACTAATCCGACTACTATTTATTCTTATAAAATAGTATTTTAAATTAATGGTTGCCTCCGATTCAAAAAAAAAAATTAATGGTTGCCTCTAGAGACATTCACATAATTATCTAAAAATAATTTTTATTATAAAAATATAAAAATTAAAAATATTTAAAAAAATTAGTATAAAATTTCAAAAATATCTCATTTTTTTACTAAAATAAAATATTTTAAAAAAAATACCGCTTCCCTTAATATAATTAATATTTTAATTCAAATTTTATTTTTTAAAAATTTTACTATTAAATAAAAATATTTTAATAAAATAATAAAAATTAATATTTAAAAATATTTTTCATCATATAAAAATTATAATTTTTTATAAAATAAAAAAAATAATTTTAATTATAAAAATAAATAACACTCAAAAATAAAAATAAAATAAAAATATATAAAAATATACTAAGAAAATTTATTAAATTTATTTTTAAACAAATTTTACATATTATATACTTAAAAAATAATTAAAAATACATACAATTTCATTATGTAGATATTATATATATATATATATTTGATAGATGTATTGTGTATGTTTCATAGATGTGTTGTGTATATTTTGTAGATGTTGTAGATGTATTATAGATGTTGTGTGTATGTTATGTATTTGTTATCTAAGTTGTATGTATTTTATGTAAAAGTTATTGTATATTGTATGAATATTGTGTGAATGTTATGTGGATATTTTGAGAATAAAAATTAAAAAAAATAATATTAAATAAATATTAAAAATATTATGTAAATATATCGTAAACGTATTGTAGATGTGTTATAGATATAATTTGTATTGCTGAATGTGTATTTTGTATATTATATATATATATATATTATATGTATATTAAAAATATGATGTTAAAAAAATTTAAATAAAAATAAATTTAAAAATAAAAAAAAATAAAAATACCATAAAAAAAGTGAATTTGTAAAAAAAATGCGCTGCCATATTTATGAAAAGTAAAGCTTTTTCTATGGTATACAGTGTAATTTTCCCTTACCTCTGATACCACCCTGGTTTGGTATTCTTAGCTCAAACTAAACAAAGTCATGGCGTGATGGAATTCTATAGAAGTAGAATGGGCTTTCGAGTTTGCAGAATATACGGAGCTAAGAGGTCGAGCTGGTGATATTTCTCTCTAGTGGCAAGGTAATTGGCTAATCCAGACCATCTGTAAAGATCATAATTGTATTCATGCTTTTGTTTATGACCCAAACTTTTATTTTTTATTTTTTGTTATAACCTTTGTATATGTTGTCCATATAAATGAGGCAAAGCAGAGGTTTTTGAGGCTCTGAAATGGTTGAATCTAGGTTCAACTACCCCTTGGATATGTGTGGGGTATTTTAATCAAGTAACCTATTTGGAAGAAAAACAAGGAGGAGGACCAATTAACTTATACAGGAGTGACTGTTTTGCGAAATGGATACAAGAGCTAGAGATGATTGATCTGGGATTTAAAGGCCCCATTTCACCTTGTCGAATAAACAAGGAGGTAGACACAATATTCAACAGAGGCTTGATGGGGGCTTAAGTAATCTGACATGGAGATTGCTTTATGAAAGAGCTTCAATTATTCATGAGAGTTTCCTAGACCATATATCACTAATCCTTAATCTTGCCCCTTAAAAGAGACATTGCAAAACCCATTTCAAGTTTACACTGAAGTGGCTGGAGAAATCTGAATATATTAATTTGATTTATACTACATGGGATGCTATTGTACAAGGCTCCAACACTTTTGTCCTGATGAAGAAGTTGGACTATATTGAATTAAAATTGAGACAATGGACTAAAAATTCAAATCTCAATGCCAAAAATAGAATTAATTCCCTTAAAAATGATATAGAACAACTTTACACTGCTGATTGTTATGAAGACTTTTCAAAAAGGGAACAAATCTTACTGAAAGAACTAGAGAAACGATGGTTAATTGAAGAGTTGTAGTGGTTCCAACTCTATAGGCCGAAGTGGTTACAAACAGGAGGCAAGAACATGAAATTTTTTCATGCCACAATCTTGTAGAGAAGTAAATAGGCTCATATCAAATGATGGTGGCTAGATTGAGAAAGAGGAGGAAGTTAAGTCAGAGGTGGTGAACTTCTTCAAATCTTTATATACAGCTAGTCGAATTTATGATGTAGAAAAAATCATTCAACTTATTGAATCTTGTGTGGGAGACCATCTTAATTCCTCTATCATAGTCATTCCCATAGAGCAGGAAATATTTTTAGTCACTTTCCAGTTTGAAGCTTACAAAGCACCAAGACCAGATGGGTTCCCTGGTTTCTTTTTTCAGAAGCACTGGCAAATAATTAAATCAGATGTCATAACAGTAGTTTAAGAAACCTTTAATTTTGGCTCTATAAATAGACACCTTAATAGAAATAATATTGTTCTAATCCCAAAGGTATGATCTGAAAGGTGGTACCTAACCACATGAGAAATAAGCCACCATTTTTGACAATTAGATTAACAAGCCACCATTTTTGAAGCCATCACAAACCACCAATTTTGAAGCCACCATTATTGAATGTTGAATTGCCTAATTAGTTAGGCCAACAACCATATGTGAAAGCTTATATATATGGCATTCACTTCCTCTTCTAAACTCACACTCAAAAATCAAAGACACTAAAAGAAAGAGAGAGAGAGGTGTAGTTGAAGGAAAAGGTCTTTAGGCCTTTCCTCCTCCAATTCAATGACAAGAATTGAGAGAAGAAAAATTGGTGATGAAAAATGGTGTAAGCCAAAGCAAAATTACTTTGATGAGTTTGAGTGAGAGAGAGAGAATTATTTGGGGAGTGACAAAATAGTGAGATTTTATTTTGGGAGTGTTTGGGAAACACTTGAGTGCCACTATTTTGGGTTTATCTCAATTGTAATAATTGTACCTCTAGAAATATTTTTAGAGAAGTCTCTCTTGTAAGTCTACTATTTTTAATAGTGGAAGAATATTTTTCGGAGTTTGTCCCGTGGACGTAGCCCAAATTAAAAGGGTGAACCACGTTAAATCTGGTGTGCTATTTTATCTCAGTTTTATAGCTATTATCAAGGATAGTTGTTTTGTTATATTGTGCTATTAATTATCCAGGTAAAATTCTGTCTAAGGAGGCTGAGTTTTAAGCGAGACCGTCTGTGACCCCTCCAGCCTTTCCTGGAAATTTTTTTAGCATTTATTTTTAGTATAATATTTCATATACTATTTACTTGTATAATAGTAAGTAATTTGTGTGCTATTTACTTCCGCTGCACAACAAGTGGTATCAGAGATTGGTTCAAGCACGCAGTATTAGAGTTAACCTCTTTGTGTTAAAGAGATGGAGGCAAAGTTAAGCATGATGATCAGCCTAAATAGCTCGAATTACCGCATATGGAGAAATAAGATGAATGATCTCCTATTTGAGAAGAAGATGTATTTACCGGTGTTTAGTGTGACTAAATCCGATGACAAGATAAATGAAGAATGAGAACTTGAGCATGAGTAAGTATAAGGTGCTTGCTCTGATAGTATTTTTTTTTCATTGCCAGAGTTTTGAGAAACTCTGAAGATTTAAACAAATTCTGATCCTAATGGAATTAGTGAAAAGTGGCTCCTCTTATTTCGCGACTTTCATTAATGATTGTTCAAGAAAACTGTAGGTTTATACCTTGAAAAATAAAGATCAAGTTGTAAAGGTATTTAAACAGTTTCATGCCCTAGTTGAAATAGAAACTGGGAAGAAATTGAAGTGTATTAAGTCAAATAATGAGGGTGAGTATATTGGATCACTTCAGAGATATTGCAAGGAGCAGGGCATTCGACACAAGCTGACACTACCAAAAATTACTCAGTTAAATGGTGTAATTGAGAGAATGAATAGGACTCTCATTGAGAGGGTTATATGTTTGATATCGCATGCAAAGCTTCAAAAGTCATTTTTGGGCAGAAGCATTGAGTGTAGCGGTTCATGTTGTGAATCTTTCACAGTGTATTCCTTTGAAGTTTGACATTCCAGAAAGAATACGGTCTTGAATGGATGTCTCTTATAATTGCTTAAGAGCATTTGGGTGCAGGGTATTTGTGCACATACCAAAGGATAAGCAGTATAAGCTAGATGCTAAAACACAACAATGTGTGTTTGTTGGGTATGGTCAAGATGAGCTTAGCTATTGATCCTATGATCCAGTTCAGAAGAAGCTTGTTAGAAGTCGTGATGCGTTTGTTGAAAATGAGACCATCAAAGATATTGAGAAAGCCTAGAATGTTTCTAGATCCGATGGTAGTTCGACTAATCTTGAATTAGTTCCTCCAAAAAGTGGTACCGAAGTAGATTGGAGATGAAATTGAAGATGGCCAGTAGAATATTGTTGATGATGATGCTCCCATTTAGAATCAACCAAATAAAGATTCTGATGAAGATGATTTTCAGCCACCAATACCAGATACAGCTCACGAACCATTGAGAAAATCTATTAGAGTCGAATAATCTTCTACTAGATACTCTAATGATCAGTATATGTTACTTACTGATGGGGGAAAACCTGAAGATTTCCTAGAAGCCATGCAAGATAAGTTGAAATTCTTGCATGAGAATAAACCATTTGAGCTGGTAAAGTTGCCAACAGGCAAGAGGGTTTTGAAGAATAAATGGGTGTTCAGGATAAAACATGATGAACACAGTTCACAGCCATGATTCAAAGCCAGATTAGTTATTAATGGATTCAGCCAAAGGAAAGGGATTGACTTTGATGAGATTTTTCCATCAGTGGTGAATATGACATCCATTCGTACAGTACTGGGATTAGCTGCAAGTCTCGACTTGGAGATTGAGCAGATGGATGTAAAGACTGCCTTCCTTCATGGTGACTTGGAGTAAGAGATATATATAGAACAACTAGAGAATTTCATGAAAAGAGGAAAAGAAGATTATGTCTACAGATTGAAGAAAAGTCTGTATGGCTTGTAAAAGGCACCGAGACAATGGTATAAGAAGTTTGAGTCAGTTATGGAGGAGCAAGAGTATATGAAGACTACTTCAGACCATTTGTGTTTTTTGTGAAGAAATTCTCTGATGACGATTTCATCATCCTTTTATTATATGTGGATTATATGTTGATTGTTGGCCAGAATGTTTTCAGAATCAACAGCTTGAAGAAAAAGTTGAGTAAGTCTTTTGCTATGAAAGACTTAGGACCATCAATACAAATTCTTGGCATGAAGATAATCAGAGAGAGAGACGCCAAGAAGTTATGGTTATCACAAGAGAAGTACATTGATAAAGTACTTCAAAGGTTCAACATGAACAAAGCTAAAGGTTAGTTGTCATCTTACTAATCACTTTTAAGCTTAGTTCAAACAAAGCCCTTCAATGGAAAAGAAGAAGGAAGAGATGGATAGAGTTTCATATGCTTCAACAGTTGGAAGTTTGATATATGCCATAGTATACACACAGCCAGTTATTGCTCACACAGTGGGAGTAGTGAGTCGGTTCCTTTCAAAATCTGGTAAGGAACGTTGAGCTGCAGTGAAATGGATTCTGAGATATCTTTGTGGTGCCTCCAAAATATGTTTATGCTTTAGAGATAAAAAACTTGTGTTAGTTGACAACATAGATGCAGACATGGCAGTTAAGGTTACAAAAGTGTATTGCTCTCTGTAACTGAAGCAGAATTCATTATTGCAATTGAAGCATGCAAATAGTTCTTGTGGATGAAAAAGTTCTCAGAAGAACTTGGTTTCAACAGGACAAATATTCACTTTATTGTGATAGTCAGAGTGTTATCCACCTTGGGAATAATTCCTCCTTTCACTTAGGATCAAAATATATTGATATCAGAGATGTGTTGGAGAAGAAACAATTACAGTTTGAGAAAATCTATACTATGGATCAGATATGATTCTACCAAGGGAAAAGTTTGAGTTCTGTTGATCATCTACAGGAATGACAGTTAACTCATGTGGTCGGTAGTGGGAGAATTAAAAGGTGGTACCTAACCACATGAGAAACAAACCACCATTTTTTACAGTTAGATCAACAAGCCACCATTTTTTAAGCCATCACAAACCACCAATTTTGAAGCTACTATTATTGAATATTGAATTACCTAATTAGTTAGGCCAACAACCATATATAAAAGCTTATATATATGGCATTCACTTCCTCTTCTAAACACACACTCAAAAATCAAAGACACCAAAAGAAAGAGAGAGAGAGGTGTAGTTGAAGGGAAAGACCTTTAGGCCTTTTCTCCTCCAATTCAATGACAATAATTGAGAGAAGAAAAATTGGTGATGAAAAATAGTGTAAGCCAAAGCAAAATTGCTTTGATGAGTTTGAGTGTGGGAGAGAGAGAATTATTTGGGGAGTGACAAAATCGTGAGGTTTTATTTTGGGAGTGTTTGGGAAATACTTGAGTGCCACTATTTTGGATTTATCTCAATTATAATAATTTTACCTCTTGAAATATTTCTAGAGAAGTCTCTCTTGTAAGCCTACTATTTTTAATAGTGAAAGAATATTTTTCGGAGTTTGTCCGGTGGACGTATCCCAAATTAAAAGGGTTAAATCTGGTGTGCTATTTTGTCTCAGTTTTATATCTATTATCAAGGGTAGTTGTTTTGTTATATTGTGCTATTAATTATCTAGGTAAAATTCTATCTAAGGAGACTGAATTTTAAGCGGGATCATCTGTGACCCCTCCAGCCTTTCCTGAGAATTTTCTTGGTATTTTTTTTAGTACAATATTTCATACACTATTTACTTGTATAATAGTAAGTAATTTGTGTACTATTTACTTCTGCTGCACAACATGATCTCCTAAACATGTTTCTCAATATCAATCAATTTGCTTCTATAATTTTATATATAAATAGTTTCCGAAATTCTGGTAATCCAAATTAAACCCCCAGCTGGATAAGCTCATTAGCCTCTTTCATGGTGCATTTATCCATAAAAGAATAATTTTTTTATAATATTTTGTTAGCCCAGGAGATTTTCCATAGGTTAAACACTGATGTATCAGGAAACAGTGGCAATTTGAACTTAAATTAGATATGCATAAAGTATATGATCGAGTTGAGTAGAATTTTCTTAATCGGGTTCTTATAGTAATGAGATCTAACCATAGAGCCACAAACTTGTTGATGAGCTATGTCACCTCAGTCTCTTACCAGATACTGGTAGATGGAGATATACCCGGCTCTTTCTAATCAACTAAAGGATTAAGACAAGGCAATCCTCTATCTTCATGCCTATTTCTCTTTCTCTCAAATGCCTTGTCAGCAATAATGAGTCAAGTCCTTATATCTAATATTGTTAAAGGTTTTTTTTTCTTTCTAAAAGGCAGGGCTTTAATACTTTTTCATTTGTTGTATACAAGCGATACACTTATTTATGGATTGGTTAACCCTTTTGAAACTAAAAATTTTTACAACCTTTTGTCCTTATATGGAAAAGCTTATAGTCGGTGTATCAATTTTAGCAAAATCAAGTATTGTGTTCAGCAAAAACATCCCAGAGGAAGTCAAAACCTCAATAACTCAAAATTTAGGGGTAAAATAAATGGGAAGTGAGGACAAATATTTAGGGGCACCTTTTACTTGGGGCAAGTCAAAGATTGAAACTTTCTCATTTCTCAGGGATAGATTACTAAACAAAGTACAAACATGGAAACACAAGCTCTTATCTTATGCTGGGAAAGAAATTTTAATCAAAGCAGTTTTGTAGTCCATCCCCACCCACATTATGAGTTGTTTGTTGATGCCTATAATTTTTTGCAAGAAACTTAATAGTATATTTGGGCAGTTTTAGTGGAGGCAAAGTAGCAAGGATAAGGGATTACTTAGAGGAATTGGGGGACCCTTTCAAAGTCTAAATTTAGGGGAGGTTTAGGATTCAAGGACTTTGAACTATTTAACATAGCCTTATTGTCAAAGCAATGCTGAAGATTATTTCAAGAGAATGGTAGTTTGTGGTATGGATATATGAAAATGATATATTTTCCTAATTGTACATTTCAGGAGGCTAAGTTGGGGCAAAAGCCTTTATGGGGCTGCAGGAGCATGGTGATTGCAAGGAACTTGATAAAAAAAATGGGACAAGGTGGCTGGTGAGAACTGGATAAAACATAAAGATTTTAGAGGACATTTAGGTACCAAGCCTACTGGGTAAAAAAATGTAATCACTAAATCTTGGTATTTCTTCTTTTAACTTTGTTTCAAATTTAATTGATGAAAGGGGAAATTGGAAAAAGCAAATGTTATTATATCGGTTTGATGAATTATAACTACATGCAATATTGAATATTCCCCTTCATATTGCTAAAGAAAGGGATAAACTTACATGGAGTTATAATAGATATGGTCAAATTACCACAAAACAACTTATCATTTCTTATGTGATTAATTTAATAATCATGACTCCAATATGGGAAACTCCTCCCTTAATAATAGTTTAATTTGGAAACATTTATGGAAGCTAAAAGTTCCCCTTAAAGTGCAGAATTTCATATGGCGTTTTGTGTATTAATGCCATTCTTTGCCTTGTTAATTTAAGTAAAAGGGTCCAGATTAAGTTCGTGTCCCATATATGATAAAGATATGAAACTACAATACATTCAGTCCTCACATGCCATCATGCTAGAGCCACTTGGCTAGCCTCCAATATAGGCTTTTATGCTCTAGCCTTTAATACAACCTCTTTCTTTCACTGATGGTCTGATGTGATTAATTTGTCTAAGTCTCACAATAATAATATATATTTAGAAAGAATTGCTTGTCTATCTTGGTTGGTGTAGAAAGCAAGGAATAACTTCTGCTTTAATAGCATTTCTCCTGAACCTTTATTGACTATTCAAAATTTTGATAGGTTGTATCAGGATTTTGTTCAAGCACATAGGCTAAAAGCTTATCAATTTGCAACACACTCTTCAACCCATTTTCTAAATGGTAGTCATTCCTGTAGAAATTACACAGGCTCTGCGAGTGTTGGGCCAAATATACAGTGACCATATAAATGGGTTTGGAACCTCATTTCAACACAAAACCAATTGGCTTGTGTCAAGGCCCAATCTACACCACCTTATATGTCATTGTATTTTATTATACTTTTCAGATGTGAGATTCATTTATATTCTCCAACACTCTCCCTCAAGTGCAACTGGGCCTAGCCCAATTGTCACTTGCCAAACATGGATGACAATCTATTTTTTTTTTAGGTCCATCACAAATTGCCTAGGCCTATTTTCACTGAGGCCCTAGGTTAACAACGGAGTCCAGGATCATCTGGCTGTTAGTCCATTACCTAGTTAGCTCTGATACCATGTAGAAATTACACAGGCTCTGCAAGTGTTGGGCCAAATATACAGTGACCATATAAATGGGTTTGGAACCTCATCTCAACACAAAACCAATTGGCTTGTGTTAAGGCCCAATCTACACCACCTTATATGTCATTGTATTTTATTATATTTTTCAGATGTGAGATTCATTTATATTCTCCAACAATTCCAGCACAACATTCTGGAATCCTCCTCCTTAACATTGGATAAAAATCAATACAGACACCAACTTTAGTCTTAGGAATTACTTGGCAGGTGCTTTTGCTATCTTTTATAATAGTTGAAGGTTATTTAATTGAGAGGATTGCTTATCTAATTTGTTCCTCTTCTTCTCTATGGAATGAAGCTCAAATCTTGCTCATTGCAGTTCAGAAGGCAATAGAATTCAACTTTCAGCAATGCATCTTTGAGACTAATTTTTGCGAACTATTTCAAGCCATCAAATCTTTTGAGAAATGTCCAGTTGAAATTGATACTATAGCTTGAAAAATCAAACAGTTGGCTGCCTTATATAGTAATTTTGTTTTTGCTTATGCTAATTTATCTTCATGATAATGATAATGCTATTTGCCCAAAAAAAATTAAGGGTTGCCTCTAATGGGTATAGTTATTCATCCAGCCGGCAATCTAATTCGTTTATTTATCATCCTTTTCTTCATCTCTTCCTCTCTCTTAGTGGCTCAACTTTCTTCCTCTCCTTACATACAAGGCCACAGGCATAAGCCTGTTTCTAAGCAATTTTGCCTCTCCTCCGTCCCTCAATTTCTATATATCTCAAACTTTCTTGTTTTGTAATTTTTTTCTTTTTAGTATTTTTTGTACGATTGTATATTTGCAATTTGAGTTTTAATTTTAGTTAATTTAAAATGATTTTAGCCCTTTTTTTATGCAATCTTTTTTTATGTTTGGTTTAGGATCTTTGATTCTCACTCTCATATTTGATATTTGGTGTACTACTAGTACTAGTGATAATAATACAATATTAATAATATTAATATTCTTTTAGACCTCTAATAATAAATAAATAAAATTAATATTTTATCTAACCTAAAAGTCTCAGTCTAACTTAGTAGGGTTGATCGAAGGCTCGAGGCCTGACTATAAATTGAATAATAAATTACACTATTTACTAATTTTTAACTTTTTTTTAACATTTTTACTGCTAATAATTTTTTTTTTCATTTTCAACCTTTTCCTTTTTTTATTGTGTACTATTTATCATTTTTCTTCTTTTAAAAATACATCATTTTTTAAAATTCTTTTTCTTCTTTCTATTCATCTTCCTTTCAATTCAATTTTTATCGTCTTTTCTCTTCTTACTTCACCACTGCATTCTCATCTCCACCTCTTATCCACCACCGGTACTCTTTTCCTCCATCTCCAATTTGTATTGCTGTTTTTTTTATATATTTATTTTTTGTTTCATCAAAGAGAAAAATAAGCATGAATCTACTGTCATTTTGATTTTGGTTTTTTATTGTAAATATTTTTATATTTTTTTTGTTTTGATTGTTTTGGTGTTTCAACTATAATGATTGTGGATTTTTAATTCAATTATAATGCAATCCACATATTCCACAAAGTTTCAAATAAAGAGTCTTTTCAATTTTATAGCTTTCTGTCATATTTAACAAATTATATGCAATATATACAAATGATATTCAACAAATTATATGTATCATATATAACATATAATAGCTTATATATAACACATATAACATATTACATATGTATGTGTGAGTGTTTCTTTATTTGTAATCTACCAAATTAATCATATTATGTGTAACTTATATATATATATATTTATTTATTTATTTATACTAAAGATCTATAATGTTTTTCATCTTTAATTTATAAAATTAATCATATTATACATGACATATATGCAATATATATGATATAAAAAATATTTATATAACATATCCATATGGTTTTTCATCTATAGTCTTTAAAATTAATAACCATATATATAACATATATGACATATATAAGGAGATATATGCAATATATATATCATATATAATTTATTAAAAAATTATAATTTAAATATATGCAAGATATATGTCATATAGAATTTACTAAAACATTGTGGTTTTATATTTAAAATTCTCGTGTTTTAGAGTGTGAGGTATTTGTGTTATTTTAAAAGTACTCACCATATTTTTACAATAATAATAATAATAATAATAATAATAATAAGTAGCATTTTTAAAATTGAAACTTTTTTTAAATTATTTGTATAATTTTTTCTAAATTAAAGCCTGAGTTAAATTCTAGTCGAATTTCAAGCAGGACAAAACTCAGCTCAACCTAATATGAACATATCCCTGCCTGTCATGTATGAACAAAAAGTTCAGTCAAAATAAGATATTCATATTTTTATTTAATCTCATTTTTTAATTCTAAAAATTATTATTTTTCAGTTTGATTACTTTAAAATTAATAATTGAACTACCTGATTTATAATTTATTAATATATGAATTATAATTTTTATTAATAATATATCCTTATAATAAATTTTTATTAACAATATTTTAATAAATTTTAATAATAAATTCTATTTTATTATAAATTAATAATATTTAAATTACAAATTTAATTATTCGATTAATTAGATTATAGTCGATAATAAGAAATAACACATAAGATCATATGCATATAGAAAATAATGCCTGGACACATTTTATAACACCTTATCCCTATAAACATACCATGTATATATCCCGTGTATATAAAATATGCATATAAAATATAGGGATGTCATATTACAGTGTTTAAACTTTTACTTTAATTCCACATCAATTATATAATGAATAAAAAAATATTTTAAATTATCAAGTTTGATTCTTATAAAAGTAACATTTCCAAAATCATTAAAACTTTCAATTTAATTATATATACATTTATACATTATCTTTCCAAAATTTATTTATATACGTATGCATATGGTCAAATTATAAAATAACAAAATATATATGCATTCACCATCTTCTAGTTAATCTCTGGCACACCTTCAGTCTTCTCTTGGCACACTATTCGACTTTCATATCAACAATCTATTTACCTGCGCGATTCATACAGCCGCACTAAGCTTCAAAGCTTAGTGGTACATATAACAACATAAGCATACATTGAAATCACATTACATTCTTATTTAAATATAATATGCACAAAAATATTATTGGGATTTACATCCCACTCACACATCATTATAATATTGGAAACTACATCCCATGCTCATACATAACTATTGGGATTCACATCCCACTCACACATAATTACAATACCGAAAACCACATCCCATGCTCATACATAACTATTGGGATTCACATCTCACTCACACATAATTATAATTACAAAGTTCAACTGTCACACTATCAGTTTCTTGACCCAACTTTGCTCGAGTCCATTTTCAGTTTCAATCACATGACCTAGCTCTGCTCAGGTCAACCGTCATTTCAAACACATAACCCAGCTCTGCTCGGGTCAAGACCTAGCTCTGCTTAGTTCTACTGTCATTTCAAACATATGACCCAGCTCTGCTCGGGTCAAGACCTAGCTCTGCTTAGGTCTGCCGTCATTTCAAATACATGATTCAGCACTGCTCGGGTCAATACCTAGCTCTACTCAGGTCCATTAACAAATGCACCTTTAGGTCTATCTCTGCTTAGGACCTCTCGTGCATATCCGAACAATCTCAACACAATTAGACAAGTAATGGTATAGGCTATACACATTTAACATCATTTTAGTTTATACCTTTCTAGTGATCACCATTATTTATAATCACATCACATTACCAGTTCACATCATTCATATATAAGTCACATGCATTTTCAATCTTAATCTTTCTACATTTAACATTAAAGCACATTACTCAAATATTTTGAGTATCTTCGCATAATTCACATACTTATACAATTTAGCCATTGCTAATGACTTTTCACAATGTCTTTAATGCATACACAATAAACCATATTACTCAAACACATTGGGTCATTTCACATATTGCACATATTTCACTTTATACTCAATTGAGCCATTATCAATAATTTCACAATGCATTTAATACATACATGACAAATCACATGTCATAGCACATTGTTAATCAATATTCAATATAGCAAATAGCTTAACACATTTTTCCATCCAAAATGTGTTAGGCCCAATATAATGCAAACATAACCCAAACTCAAACCAACTACTTAAATCTTTACTTTCTCTAACTCTTCATAACTTGATCTTCTAATCAAGAGATGAATAATCAAGTCATCAATCTATATATCCCAATTATGCCATTCAAATTCTCTCTTTCCTTCTCAACTCATAACACTTAATTCAATACTCCATACTTTGGAGTTTCTCATTAATTAATATTATATTAAGTTTCTAAACTAACAATAATATCATATTCATCTCATCTTTATTATAACAATTATTCATTTATAATTCACATTTGACATCCAGCCATATTTTTTCATTTCATACTTTTATCATGCAAGTATGAGCCACACTCACCATATACTCATCAACATACCAATTTTTAGCATAATCAATATATTTTATCATAATTCTTCAAGTGACAAACTCAACTTACAGAAACTTTGACAAGTCCAGGGACATGGGCATATCACTTTCTGTGTCCTTAATTCTGCCTTACAGTAGCTACGACACGCTCAAATATATGGGCGTGTCACTGTCCGTGCTCTTAGTCTTGTGTTACAGTAGCTACGACACGTCCAGAGACATGGATGTATCACTGTCCGTGTCTTAGTCCTGTGTTACAGTAGCTACGACACGCCTAGAGACATGGGTGTGTCATGTCTTAATCATGTATTACAATGAATACAACACACCCAGAAACATGGACTTGTTATTGGGCGTGGCAGGCTAAATCTTTGGGTACGCCCATGACATCGCAAAAATACTCTTTCACACCATTTTCATCAACACATACTCACATCTCGCATAAGCAACTCCAACCCATGTTAAATCAAATATATATAACCTCAAAATCATATATATAAACTCAAAATCATATGTACAAACCAAATAAGTTATATGTACAAATATTTGGTTATTCCAAGCTTACTCTTATTTACTTCTTCTTATTAACCTAAATACAAAATCATAATAACAATCATCATACAGTTCATTCATACCATCATCCATATATCAATTCACTCAATCCTCAACTCAACTTTACCAAACCCTTACTCTTTTCCTCAATTTCAACTACTCATCATTATCCCCAATATTTAACCATATTTACTTCATATATGTATCAATTCAACATATATATACTTCAATATATCATTGTTATCGTATTATTCAATTAATCATCACTTTCTCTCACTAACTATATCATACATATATATATAATACATAAAATAAGCTCAAGAAGAAAGTACTTACCTGAATTACTTATCAAATCTTGATTATTTTCTTTAATCCCTCTTGAATCTCTTGTAAACTTTGATATGTAGCATGAAAAGTTCACTCTTTCCACTCTCTCTCTCTATCTCACGTTGAAAAGAAGAAGAAGAAGAAAACTTATCTCATCTTTACTCATCCTTATCTTTATATAAATAAAATATTATAAACAATTCCCACTTAAATTCTCTACTACTCATCTTCTTCCTTCTTTTGACTTTGTGCTTCACCTTTATTATTATTATTATTATTATTATTATTATTATTATTATTAAAATTAATTTTTTCTACAATCAATTATACCTCATGTATATGTGGAGTATATGTTGGATATATATTTATGTCTTATATATGTCATGTTTATTTTAAATATATATAACATATACATATATATTACATCTATCATACATATTCACCTTATATTTTCTCTATCCATCACAACTATTTACTCTCCCATATTTATTATTTCAAAATCCATAAAAATTGGGGTGTTATACATTTCATAATCATTGCAATTTTATAAACTCATCTCACAATAAAATTATGATAATTTTGTTGTAACTTGCTAACGAATATATTCGCTAAATATATATACTCTTTTTTTTGATGTAGAAGGCTGAAACTTATATATATATTTTTAAGGGACTTAAAAATTTTAATTTGTTCAAACAAATTTTAGGATGGACACAAACAAAGTTTATCTATTTAAACATTATTAAACATTAAATTAACATATTATAAATCTTATATTTCTCAATCCGTGATTAAAAAAATTAAATAACTAGATAGATTTTGTGTCTTTTGTGTCTAGACCATTAATATTCTATGTAAATTTGACAATGAATTAGAAAGTGGCTATCAATTAATGAAAAAAAAAATTAAAGATTGACAAAAAATTTAGCATTTTTCTAATATAGATCTTAGGGGTCGGCATAATTATTCGGTCGGTTAACCAATTGAAATTGTCGGTTTGGTTAACTGACCATTCAAAAATTTGTCGATGCGGTTATATATATATATATATATATATATATACATATATATATATGAGAAATTTTCGGTTACCCGTTCGGTTAACAGTTAATCATTAATGAGTTTTTCAAAACTCAAAAACCCTGCAACCAAAACTATTCCTCTCCCTTTTTTTCTTTCTTTCTTTCTCACTCAGCCAAGGTTGATCCTTACTCTAATTTCTTCATTGATTGGTTCAAGTTCAATAATAATAATGATAATACTAGTAATTATAACCCTTTTTATAACCATTACCCATCTCCAAATCCAACTCTTCCTTCTCATCAACAATTTCATAATAATTTGTATACAAATCCTTTCATTACAACTATTCTAAACCAAAATCACCCATTTTTTCACTATCAAAATAGACTTCCCTCTCCTTCTCTTTCTTCTCCTCCTTTAAGAGAAGCCCTAACCCTTTCGAAGTTAAGTCCAATAAGGGATGAGAAAGATGAATATCAAGAATTTCAACTTTTATGGATGTGGTTGGCAAAGATCATGAAATAAGCTTTTTTTAGTAGTGGAGCAACTTTTAATATTACAACAAGAAGAAGAAATAAAGATGAAGATGATGGATTGCCTAGCCCAAATCCTACAGAAATGGCCTATGTATTATCATCTTCCTTAGAGGTAATCGGCAATGATGGAGATTGTGATGATTCCTGTGATGGTAATTAAAACTAATTATAATATTAAATCTATTGGGCTATGGCAATTAAAAATAATTTAAGGAATAGAAGAACTTTGTTTTTTATATTTTTTTTTGATGAAATTTTTTTTCTTTTTTCAAGTCATATCTTTTCAAGTCCTATCTTGCACTATAAAGTATTGGGTTTCAATTATTATTTACTCCATTAATATTTTCAGTTAAATGGTAAATTGATTGAACTGGCATAAAGTTGATTTTGATTTATTTGATAAAAAAATTTTGAAATTAGAAAAGTCGGTTATGTTGAAGTTCGGTCGGTTAATTAACATACCCACCCCCAATAGATTCGGCTCATAACAAAATCTAATTATGATAAGTGGTGAATTAATTATGGGACAATGGAGATCCAATAGAAATTTTTTGATACATACTATAATAAAATGATAATTTCAAAAAATTGGCAATTCTACCTTCACTAAAATATGTTAATTTTTTTTATGGTCCATTTAATTTTTTATTTTATTAATATTCATTATGAATTAAAATATAAATTATTATTTTGATATGATTAGATCATTGAAAATTTATAATTATTAAGTAGATTTAATATATTTATTTATTTTAAAGTGCAAATTACAATTAATATGCATGTTTTATATTTTTGTCTAAATTTTTAAATGTTTGTAATAATGTTCGTAATGGAGACGTAAAATTCGTGTTTTGGAAGGGGCCTAAGGCTGGAGTATTTTTTTTGGTGTCTTTTGAGCTTATTTTGTTGAGGATCCATACAGCCGATCCCAACTTGTTTGGGACTAACACTTAGATGTTGTTGTTGTTGTATATATATATATATATATATATATATATGTATGGGCACATAATTTTTCTGATGCGCATGGCATAGGATGAAATTAACATGGCTAAAACCAAAATCCGCACCAGCACTACAGCTGAATTGTCTAATCCGACGGTTCATATCAACTCCAGAGTCCGCCGAATCAATTTCGACCGTCCATTTCAAAGTCAAAGAAACTCTATGGCCATGCGCTTGTACTCTACAAAAAAGAACTCCAATGTGCATGTCTTCATGAAAACGCATTCATTGTCCCTACATTCGTCAAAGCGTGCTCTTCTTCATCTCAGTGCCATGGTTTTGGCCTTCAACTTCACCGCATTGTCCTTAAATCAGGCTTTGATTTTGATCCTGTTATCTCTAATGCCTTCATTTCTTTTTATGCTAGGGCTTCAGATAATATCGAACTTGCACTCAAAGTATTTGATACTATGCCTCTCAGAGATACAATTTCATGGAATTCTATTATTAATTGCTGTATACAAAATGGGTATTTCACCAAAGCATTTGAAATGTTTAAGGAAATGTATAAATGTGGTTTTGTGCCGAAACCTGAGTTGATTGCTAGTGTTATATCGCTTTGTGGACGATTAGGAGATTTGAAACTTGCAAGAGTTATTCATGCTATTGTTATTGTTGATGAGAGGATCGAGGAAGAGGTGTTTCTGTTAACTTCTTTAGTTGATTGGTAGTTTAAGAGTGGTGATTCATCCACCGCTCTACGTATGTTTAACAGTATGAAAGTGAAAAATGAAGTTTCTTGGACTGCCATCATTTCGGGGTGCATTGCAAATCTTGACTACGATATGGCCATTGATTGTTTTCGAGCTATGCAAATTAGTGGGGTTAGACCTAACCGTGTAACATTGATTGCAATTTTACCAGCTTTTGCTGAATTGGGTTGTGTCAAGCACGGGAAAGAAATTCATGGATATGCATTTCGTCACGAGTTTGATTTTGACCATCATTTCTTGTCTTCACTTGTTAACATGTACTGCAGAAATTTGGAAGCATTGCAGCCTGCCAAACTTATTTTTGAGAGATCGGAAGTTAAAGATATAGTAATGTGGAGCTCAATTATAGGGAGCTATTCTCAAAATGGGGATGGTGTTGAAGCTTTTAAACTATTTAGACGGATGAGAGCAGAAGGTGTTGAACCAAATTCTGTGACTATTGGCGGTAATCACTGCCTGCACAACTTTAACTTCACTTAAGCATGGAAATGCAACTCATAGGTACATTGTGAAATATGGCTTGAACTCTGATGTTTTTATTCAAAACGCACTTATAAATATGTATTCTGAGTGTTACTGTCTTGTGGCCTCGCATCAATTTTTTTAAGAAATGCATATCAAGGATTCAGTTTCATGGAGCACACTGATTGCTGGTTATGGCTTACACGGTTATGGTAAAGAAGCTTTGAGTCTTTTTCATGAGATGCAAGTTAAAGGAGTGGAACCAGATGCAATTACAATCCTTGCTGTTTTATCCGCTTGCAACCATGCTGGTCTTGTCAAAGAAGGACAACAGATTTTTGATAATGTGAAGAAGGATGGGAAAATTCAAACAACTATTAAGCATTATGCTTGCCAAATTGATCTTCTTGGAAAATCAGGAAAAATTGATGATGCTTTTTATATCATACGAACGATGCCTATGAAATCTAGTGCAGCCATAAGGAGCTCTTTGGTGTCAGCTAGTAAAACTCATGGAAGATTGGAAATTGCAGAAATTTTAGCACACCAGCTTATAGAATCAGAACCCAGGAATGCTGCCAACCATACTTTGCTGAGTATGATTTATGCTGAATCAGGTAACTGGCCTGGTGTAGAAGAGGTGAGGAGATTCATGAGAGTAGAGAGGCTCAATAAATGCTATGGATTTAGCCAGATTTCAGTAGGAAATTGAGGTTCATGAACTTGTAAACTCCTCATTTATAAGTATACTCTGTTTCCAATTTGGTTATGTATCTTGTTTGATGCCACTATCCCCTAAACCAATAATATACAAATTTGAAAAAAAAAAGGTTAAAAGAAGACAAAAGATTTGATTGTACATGAAGTAGGAGATATGGTAAATCAGGATGTGCACTGTTATCCATTTTATGAAATGAAATGTATGTTCTTGGCCTCTTATTCAATAACTGACTTTATAAAAATATCAATATTTTGATTTACAATTTCATTTTTTCAAAAAACACTGAGCTCTAAGTTGTGCTAATACAATATTGAGTTCAAAATTTTGATTAGAAAATTCAAAATTTGATTCATGTTGGATCAAGTTGTATTTTTAAGTTTGAAAGTAGCTCAAATAGATGTGCATATTAGAATTTGACTTAATTATGATTAAATAATTAATTTTTGAGGAAATTATAAAAAATGCTACTTTTTTTTTCAATTACCAAAATTTCATTTTCATTTTTTTTATTTTTCAAAAATATATATTTTTTTTATTTTTTATGACATATACTGAAAATATATTTAACATATATTAAAAATATATTCTTAATATCTACTCAAAATATAAAATTATCATTTCGTTAGGAATTATAAAGACAGTAAGATTCTTCCTACTAAATTTTAATACAACTGCATAAATAGTATTCAAAGTCGAGGGCTATATTTTTATAAATTTTTATTATATACAATAATTTTATATATTTTTTTGTTAAATTGTATTTTTGTAATTTTTTTATTTTTTAAGTTATTTTTATAAATTTTTCTTAATTTTTTTAATTACAATGTAAAGTAAAAAAATTGAATAAACTTCATTGAATCGTAATAAATCATTATATATAATATAAAATATATATTTAAAATTATATAAAGTTTCAGTGTATGATTATATCCGCTAAAACCCTTCTAAAACCCCAGGATAATTTGGCTACTTGACACATCTAATTAGATATTGCCACTGAAAAACCAAAACCCTTCTAAAACCTTGAAGTTTTTCATAAACTTATTGGCAGTAGCAGCAGAAGTATGGAAAGCCAACTCGTGTTTCGAGCTGAACTAAGGGCTAACTTCCCTCCCCATCTGAGGAGCAAAATCAACCTTCTCAAACTGTGTCTGAAAAAAGCAGAACACCAACAATGATCAATCAATGCATGAGCTTTTCTAATATCATAGTTCCCACCTGTCCAAAACTATGAAATTCCGTTCTTATAACCATGAAAAGTATCGACCACGTCCGTACAGTGGCAAACCGCTACGCAAGCCAGCTTCAATTATGTTGCCTTCAGAGCCCCGTCTCTTGTTCTTCCGCCATCCATGCCTACATGATAACTTCTGGGTTCAAGCCACGTGGTCACATCGTCAACCGTTTGATTGATATTTACGGTAACTCGTCAAAACTTTCATATGCCTGCTACTTGTTCGACGAAATTTCCAATCCAGATATTGTTGTAAGAACTACGTTGATTTCTGCGTATTCTGCCTCTGGGAATCTTAGACTTGCGAGAGAAATATTTGATGGAACTCCGTTAATCATGCGAGATACTGTTTTCTATAATGCCACGATCACTGTCTATTCGCTTAATAATGATGGTTATGCTGCTATTGAATTATTTTGTGACATGAGTAGGAATGATTTTAGGCCTGATAGTTTTACCTTTACCAGTGTTCTTGGTGCGCTGGCTCTTGTTGCTGAAAATGAAAGGCAGTGCCAGCAGCTGCATTGCGCGGTGGTGAAGTCAGGAACAGGGAATCTTACTTCGGTGTTGAATGGGCTGATATCTGCTTTTGTTAAGTGCGCATCCTCACCGACAGTGCTGTCTTCGTCCTTGATGGGTTCAGCTAGGAGATTGTTTGATGAAATGCCTGAGAGAGATGAGTTGTCTAGGACCACTATTATTACTGGGTATGTGAAGAATGATGATCTTGATGGAGCAAGAGAGTTTTTTGATGCAATGAGTGGGAAATTGGTGGTGGCATGGAATGCAATGATTTCAGGTTATATGCATTGTGGGTTATATCAAGAATCACTGGAGTTGTTCAGGAAGATGTATTTATCTGGAATGAAGTTTGATGAGTTTACTTACACAAGCATTGTTAACGCTTGTGCAAATGCTGGATTCTTTCAGCATGGTAAGCAAGCACATGCCTACATTTTAAAAGCTGAGGCAAACGCTTCACCAGATTTTTCATTGCCTGTAAATCATACACTGATTACATTATACTGTAGATGTGGTAAAGTTGATGGGGCTATAGAGATATTTAAAAATATGCCAGTGAAGGACCTTGTTTCCTGGAATGCAATTTTATCTGGTTATGTGAATAGTGGGTGCATGAATGAAGCTAAGTCCTTCTTTGCAGAGATGCCCGAGAAAAATGTTTTGACATGGACTGTAATGATATCAGGGTTAGCTCAGAATGGGTTTGGGGAAGAGGGTTTGCAGCTGTTCAACAATTTGAAATTACAAGGTTTTGAACCATGTGATTATGCATTTGCAGGAGCAATTACTTCTTGTTCTGTGCTTGGATCACTGGGGCATGGACGCCAGCTCCATGCTCAACTTATCCAGCTTGGGTTTGATTCAAGTCTTTCAGCAGGAAATGCACTGATAACAATGTATGCAAGATGTTGTGTTGTTGAAGCTGCACGTTCTTTATTCCTTACTATGCCTTGTGTTGATTCAGTATCTTGGAATGCCATGATTGCTGCTCTGGGGCAACATGGACATGGTGTCGAAGCAATTGAAGTTTTTGACCAAATGTTGATGGAAGGTATATTGCCTGATCGGATAACCTACCTCACTGTTCTGTCTGCTTGTAGGCATGCAGGTTTGGTTAGAGAAGGGTACCAATATTTCAATTCAATGTATGGCGTTTACAATATAACCCCTGGTGAAGATCATTATGCCCGTGTTATTGATTTATTATGTAGAGCTGGGAAGTTCTCAAAAGCAAGGGGTGTGATCGAATCAATGCCTTTTAAGCTTGGGGCTCCAATTTGGGAGGCTCTTCTTGCTGGTTGTCGGACTCATGGGAACATGGATATGGGCATTGAAGCTGCTGAGCAACTTTTTGAGCTGAAGCCCCAACATGATGGAACCTATATACAGTTGTCAAACATGTATGCCATAGCAGGCCGATGAGATGATGTGGCCAAAGTGCGGAAGTTAATGAGGGATCGAGGGGTGAAGAAGGAGCCTGGCTGTAGTTGGATTGAGGTTGAAAGCATGGTCCATGTGTTCTTGGTTGATGATGCTGTGCACCCTGAGGTGCTGTTTACAAGTATCTAGACGAGCTGTGCAGGGAAATGAGAAAATTGGGGTATGTCCCTGACACAAAGTTTTTGCTGCACGATATGGAGTTTGACCAAAAAGAATCTGCCTTGGTTACTCGTAGTGAGAAGCTTGCAGTTGCATTTGGGCTCATGAAACTTCCCCGTGGGGCCACTGTCAGGGTTTTCAAGAATCTTAGGATATGTGGTGATTGCCATAATGCAATCAAATATATGTCAAAGGTTGTTGTCAAAGAAGTAGGCACCAACCATTTTTTTTAGTCAAAAATGGAGATACCTAATTGTCAAAAATGGAGGTGCCTAATTTAGGACATTGTAAAAAGTGGAGGTGCCTAATTTGGGGAATTGTCAAAGTAAAAAATGGAGGTGCCTAATTTAGGTAATTGTCAAAAAGGAGGTGCCTAATTTATTGACTAATTTCACCAACCCATGTTTTTTGAAGCCTATATAAACTCATCTCCCTCATTTGGAGGATACACCTTAAAAATTGAAGAAGTAAAGAGAAGAGAGTGTCTTTGAGAGAATTGTGAGGAAAAATTCTTGTTCATAATTGAGTGAGGGTTGTGAGTGTTTGTAAACACATTGTATTTTTCTCCTTAATATAAGTCTGCAGCAGCTCCGGAGACGTAGGCATAATTGGCCGAACTTCGTTATCAAATTCTGTGTTATTATTCCGCATTTATTTTCGCTCTCTTACTAATCTGGTCTAAGGGAATAGAGTGATAATCACCTCAATTTCCCAACAGTTGTCAACAGGGAAATTGTTGTGAGAGATGGAAAGAGGTTTCATCATTTCAGGAATGGTAAATGCTCTTGTAATGATTATTGGTAAGCAGTTTCTGATGAAATCAGAGAAGTTAAGGTTCGAATCAGAAAAATGTTTTGCTTTGTATGGACTTTTCAAGGTACACAACCTTGCATTCAACTATATCTCGAAATATTCAGGGAGGGAAATTATAGGAAGTAATGTAGTGAATTGCTGTGATTACTGGTAGGCAGTTCCCGTTAAAATCTGAAACAGATGGGGGTGCAAATCAGAAATTCGTTTGACTTTTGGTGGAATCCCAAATGCAGCCACCATGAATGCAACTTCTAATGTAGATTATTTTTTTTTTCATAGATTATACAAGAGTGTAATACTAACCTAAGTTTTTTCCGCCCACTCCATTTATTTACTTGAGTTACCTTCAATAGAAGAAGGGGCTGAAGCAGTAACTTCCCCAGCAATCTCCAATTGGATGACTGATTTCTTTAATTCAGGGTATCCTTATATCTTCATGGGAGATAATCTGTGCTTTTATGGAATGCTTTTTCTCAAAACATCACTTCTTCCAAGTCCTTTTCTCAGGAAATGCACTTTGCACTTCAGTTCTATCCATTGCTATAATGGCATATAGTTGGCTTGGTGGTTCTGGAGTAAGAGCGCTCTTTGTCAGTGCTGAAAGGTGAGAACCACCAGAACATTTCATTGGAATTTCATGTTTAGATTACCAATTCCACAATAATGTTTCTTAGGGAGTTGGGTATGTCATTTGCCCCATGCCTCTGTTGCTTCTCTTTAGTCATCAAATGCTTGTGCTGTGTTTGACAGGCTTTGGGGATTTTAAGGAACATCATACCATTGAAAGCATTCAGAAAGAATATTTTCAAACAAGAAGTTCTCAAGTCTCTTCTGAAGGCTTTTTTAGGATTTTTGCATTATGCTTATGCAATTCATGCATTAAGAAAGGACTGTGCTTCAAGTTGTAAGATTGTGATGTTCTCTAATCAAGCTCAAATAGCACGCTTCTGTGAAAGCATGCTATTAAGCTGTAGGATGTTCAACTAAAGCAGTGCTTCTGGTTTGCCCTTATTTTTCCAACGTGATTGCTGTTGCTGATGTATGAATTCAATGGAGGCCTAAAGAGCACCATCAAAAGGTAACTACAAAGATTCTTAAATTGGAATTCAAGCAGATAGTTGATACAGATATTTTAGTAGGAGTGAACAAGTAAAATTGCTGATACAGAGACATTGACCAAGGAGCATTCTTGAATATGCAGCCTATACAATTTAGTAATGAATTTCATTTATTGATTTCAACGCCGGGATGGGTTCATCTTCAGAATTGTATTAAATAATGTATAAATTACAAAGTGATAGGAGAAAATTCTTTTTTTCCCTTATCTAACTAATTTATGGATTGATTTGTTCAATTTATTTTTCCTGCGGATATTTCGAAGACAATCGCAAGAAGAACTCTTAACTAAAATAAGGCAGATTCAATGAGAATTGAAATGTAGGAGATTATATAGAAAAAAAAATAATTATCCATTTTATATAATTTCTAGGGAGAAGGTTTATATATATTCTTCAACTTATAGCGTAAATACAACTTAGTCAAAAAAAATTTTCTTGGCTCAAATAACTTCAGATTTTTGAAAAACTAACTTTTTAAACCTCTCACTTAACATTAAAATTAACGTCGTTATATCATAAGAAGAATGTGTAGATATATTCTTGAACTTATCGCACGGATAAAATATAATTTGATCCCTATTTTTTTTTTCAGTTATGTTTAAATTTTTGAAAAAAAAAACTATTTTAACTCTTGAGCAAATAAAAAGTTTAAGACCATGAAATTTGGAGAATATGTAAATCTCACTTAAAATAAAAAATTATTTTTTCATATAAAACAATTAAATATTATTAGAAAAAAATCATAAAAAATATATTTATTCACGAAATTTTGTTTTGACTTTCTATGATTATATGATTGCTTAAAAGGTTGAAGAAAATAAAAACGAGAAATAGAGTAGATTTTCACTCTTTTTGCTAAAAAAATCTCAAAATCTTCACCATAGTCGACTTCTAAATAACTAAGTTAATTTCTCAAAATTTCAAAATTCACACATCATCTCCTTCAAGACATGAAGCGAGCAAAAGAGAATTTAGGCAAAAGATCATCAATTATACATATTTTAAATTTCTTTGTCAATGCTCTTAGCCCCACTGCCAGTGGTGCTCGCTGCAGTTATGAGTAAGGGAGAGCAAAGTTTATTAGAAAAAAAAAGAAATTGAATTTTACCACAAAAAAACAGAAATTTAATTGCTCGTGGATTTGATCTAATAACTAGAGCTACAAAAAAACTATAGATCTCTCTGCATATAATATCACACTTTGTTTTTTATTCATTTTCTGCAAACAATTTTGATGCATTAGAAAGAATAAGAAATAAATTTCATTCACAATTATACAACATATAGATTTAAGTTTTTATTTTTTACTCTTCTTTTTGAATTAAAAAGCACAAGTAGCAAGAAATATAATCTTTTTTATTATATATATGTGCAGAAACTATAAATTTATTATTTTTAATGGTTCATTAGTATTGTAAATTTTATGTTGAATGTTAACACAATAGTATTGAAAAGAACCTAAAAAGTTCATTGTTTTAATTAATTTTTTATTGCCATTTTTATCTTTAACTAACAAGAGGAGAGAGCTAAATTGACACATAAAAAGATGGTTTCATAAAAATCTAGGCATATTTAAGCCTAAAAAAGAAATAGTATCAAGTTTTGCAAAAATTTAGATATAATTGAAAAAAAAAAGACCAAGTTATACACGCATGACAAATTCAGGGGTATATTTATACCTTCTCTTTCTAATATAATGATGTTAACTTTACCGTTAAATGACGAGCTTAAAAGCTGTTTTTCCAAAAATCTGAGCTTATTTGAGGAAAAAAAAATATGGTTAAATTGTACCTCTACGACAAGTTGATGAGCATATTTGCAACTTCTCCCTAATTTATAAAGAAACATTGAATCATCTTGATAGGAGAAAGAGGTCATTCTCTTGTGTTCCATTTTAGGTCTAAAGCTTCATTTCTCAGCATCCACGTTTCTCTGGAATAAGACATAAGCCTCTGGATCCACAATTTGGCAAATACAATTGGTTAAATCATTACTTTTTTTATCTCTGGCCAAAATTGCTAGCTATGGATAAAGAACATGCAAAAAATTAAAAAGATAAATAACTGCTTCTGCTTTAGATCAAGATTCAAGAATCCATTGTGTTTATTAAAGTGAGAAAACCTTAAATTTAACAAACAAGACACTCTATCAATATGGTGTACCAGCTCCTGGAACAGGGCAGTACATCATAGTATGTTCAAGAATATTATGGGATACTGAAATACTTATTTCAAGGTTCATCTGTCCAGATGCAAACAAAATTCATGGCAAACAGAGAAAAGCTTCTTATATTTTTACCCATCAGACCTTCGTTCTCAACAATTCAGACAGTTCGCTATCATGATCCAAGACTCGGTCTATCAAATTCTCAAGTAAAATTTTACCTGACACACAGAATAAAGATGAACATCAATCAACATTCCCAATTCCGGCGGTATACAAGCCTAAAACTTGCCAGACCACATTGCATTAACTAAAGCAAACTAAAACATTCTTTATTATTACAAGTGTAAAGATCTAAATCATAATACACAAAATTAAAAAAACTACTTTTAAATTATAAATCCCTAGACCTTATGCATTTCGCAATGCACAATCTACCCTCCTTAGGAAACCTCAAATTGCAACATGATATGAGAAAATAGAATAATAGAAAACTGGAAAGCATATTGAATCTGACCAAACCTTAAGAGGTCGAAGCTTCAGCTGTGCTATTTGGACTGGTAGTGCTATCAGCAGATGCAGATGGAGGAACATAGATTCGTGCCCTTTTCAAAATTTCAGCAATAACCCAATGCTTTCGCTTGCTCAATGGCCTAGAAGGATCCAATCTAACCTGCAATCATGTTTCAACAAAGTTAAAAACTATATAAATGGTCATTATCCAATTCCAGAAGAACCGTCACTGCAGTAAGATCACACTAAACGTGCATGTCCATGTTCAGGGGCTCATTCTATTATGAGTTATAGATATAAAAGAAAGGGAAGAAAGAAGCAGGATAAGAAAACAAAAATGTTTGTTTTTCTGGTTCTTAAGTCACAATCAAACCAACTGAAGCATTATTGAATTCACATCATTCACCATAAGAAAGACTGCATTTTTAAACTACAACAATTATTTCAAAAGCTTCTCCATAATATAGCAAGCATAAGTCAAGGCAGTACAACTCTCTCACGGCAAGGCAAAACACAAAACTTCAATTTTTCTTTTCTTTTTTTATTTTTCCTCTCATATCATACAAGTTTCCCTTTGTTTCCAGCCTAATTTATTTTTTCAGTAACCAAACAAAATCTATCGCAAATTTACTTCGAAAATCAATTGCCAATCTAGTTCCTCAAAAACACTGATTAAATATAAACTTGAATATGCAATGGAACATATAGAATGCATTTGATTAAATATAAAACTATTCGAAATTGTACTTTTTTTAATTCAAAGAAGAATGGAACAGAGAGAGATATATGATTACTCGATCGCCGATATTGCAAAGGTTGTGCTCGTCGTGAGCCATAAATTTAGAGGTGCGCTTGACGTAGCGGTTGTAGACTTTGTGGTGGAAGAGTCTATCGACGGCGACCACCACCGATTTCTGCATCTTGTTCGATACCACCATCCCTACCACTGACTTCATCCTCCTCAATTTTCACCTAAATCCCTCAAAACCCTAAAATCACACGATTCAATTGATTGTGCTGCTTCTCCGTACTGTCAAGTCCCAATGTCTCATTTTGTTCGCCTCCTTCACAAGCCTCTTCGTAAGTATTTAACAAGACAACACCCTTTTAACTTATCTATATTTGTTTGATACTCTCACAAGTATTTTTTTTATATTAATGGATCTAGTCTAAACAGATAATATGCAATAAAATATAGAGGAAAGAAAATAAGAGAACTTAGAAACTCATAGTTTATTATTAAGAACACAAAGGAGAAGAAAGATAAAAATTTTTTATCCTTAGAATATAAACTAAACTTCTTATATATTTGGAGGAGCTAAGATACAAATAAACAGCACACTAGGTACTTACATCACAAACCATTACAGATATGAGTGGTAATATGACATCCACTTAGACATTATTAACAATAGTAAAAAAGACTATAATACAAGCACTCTATAAAGTAAAAGATTATTACAAACATCTGATAGTGGGAACAATACTTCCACTAAATAAAGTTAGAAGGTGACAGGTTCATGTTTTGATAATAAGATGAGTCCAAATCATAAGAGGCTGAAACTATTGGATTATCTTCAGGCATTTGTCTGTCCATATCTTGTATGGTGGGTTCTGAGCTGGCAAGAGATTCTTTAATATCGCTTTGAGTCGTTTCTGAACATGTCTAAATTGCATTGGACATGTGGGTTTGCTGAGCTGGATGGAATATCTTTTGTCTGACTGAGTGATCCACCAAAATCAATTTCATAGTCAACAATGTATTCTCCTGTGAACTATAAAGGAAGCTTAGTACTAGTCTCTTCAAATCTTCTTTGTGCTGCTTCAAATCTTTGTCTGGCCTCATAAGATATTGTATCAGCTGTAGTGGTCCAATTCTTATCAGAAACGAGTGAAGTGCAAAATTAGTGGAGTCCTGACATTCAAAGGTGAATTATTGAACTGACAAAGGAGCATCTTTAAGTCTGTCTGAATGCTTTCTTTTTAAAAAAGTTGTCCTATAAAGGATTTTCATTCAAAAGCTAAATTTTGTGAACTCCATTTCTGGGATATTGAAAGTATGGCTTATGGAAAATGAAGATGGAATAAAAATTCTGGATTTCATCTTCTGTCTTATCCTAAACTTTATAATATCTGGCAATAGTCTTGAATTTTTTTATCTAATTAGGAATTTAATCAAACCATTTTAGATATCTCCATGGGAAGGAGCTGGAGTTATTTTTATCTTGAAGGAAACTGATCATTTTCATAATCGAAATCTCAATTGCATAGTGATATAGTGTCGAATAATACCATAATAATCATAACTCTGAATGAATCTTTAAATTAGAAGGAGACAAATGGTAAATAAGAAATCATGAGAATTCTGGATAAAAAAAATAGCCTAGGATTAATATTGAAATAATCATGAACTTTAGAAAGATAAATCAAAAGATGGATTCTTGCAAAGTGTTGAATAGAACTTGGATTAGAAGGATGAAAACCAGGAGAAAATTGTAAAAATTCATAATTAAGAGCTCTATCGATGTAGGTTGGGGAACTAGGGGGTCTGGTGTTTATCATAATGAGAGGAAGGGATTGTGTTTGGGTAATAAGAATAATAGGTTTGGATAGTCTGGATAAAAGGTCTGGGATGAGGTTGATTTTTTCTTTTATATGCTGGACTGAAAAATCATAACGAACAAACCATTCTTGTAACCTTAACAGTTGCTGAGAAGGTAAGATTTTTTATTTGAAATCAAGTGCTCTGAAAAAAGATGTATAATCAAGAAGGATAAGGAAGTGGTGGCCAATAAGATGGAACTTAAATTTCTTTATTCCATACTTAACAGCTAAAATTTCCTTATAAATGGAGTGGTAATGCTTTTCACTGTCTTTTAACCGTCCACTTTTATGTCCACAATAATGTTGTTTTCCATTAAATTCTTCAAGGAAAACAACATTCCAAAATTTATCACTTGCATCTGTCTGTAAGATTCTAAGTCCAGTAGAAGGAATGTGAAGAGTGATAGGTTTCTGGGCTAAGTGTTTAATGGTTTGGACTACTTGGGTTTGAGTTTCGGTCCAAGGTGAAGGGTTTTTCTTGAGAAGTTTGGATAATTGGCTAATGGACTGGGCTATGGCTGGAAAAAAGTATCTGATATAATTAATTATACCAAGAAATTGTTGAATTTGTTTTTTGGGTAAGGTTTGAATAAGAAAACTTTAAAAGTTATTAGGTTATATGTGGGCTATGTGAATAGAATCCATTCTCAAAATGAAGTCCTAAAAAGTAAATAGTAGTCTGGGCCAATAAACTCTTTTTCTCTAACAGCATTATCCTATATTGTTGAAATATTGAGGCAAACTGTTTTAACAATTGATGATGGGCTTTTTTAGTAGTGGAGAAGATGAGTATATCATCAATATAGATCAAGGTTGTGTACATGATGGGCTAGAAGATTCTGATCATAGCCTTTTGAAACGGTGAAAGAGTAATCTTAAGCCCAAAAGGCATAATGGTCCATTGGTACTGAGCATCAGAAATACAGAAAGTTATCTTGGGTCTATCTTCTAGGTTAATACCCAATTGCCAAAATTCTACTTCAAGATCAAAGTTAGATAAGATCTTAGCATTCTTTAAATGAACCATGAGAGTAGAAATCTTGGGCAATGAAAACTTATCATCTGCCAAGAACAAGTTAAGAGGCTTATAATTGATTATAAGTCTTTTCTTTCCTCTAATTTATTCTGCCCGTTTTTCTATATAAAAAGCCTGGGAAACCCAATTAGACTTTGTGGGCTCAATGAGTCCTTGCTGTAATAACTGTGCACATTCTTGTCCAGCCAATGTAAGATCTGTGGGAGACATTCCAAGGTGTGAGGCTTTTGTTGGGTTATGGCTTCATTTTTCTTAAAAGAAAGAGAAATGAAGAAATCAGAATTTTTCCACAAATGAGAAGGGTGTTTGAATTCAAGGTGGGAATCTGCACAAGAAGAAAGAAAAAAAGCTTTCTCATTATTATAAATAGAAGAAATTTCTGCAAATGAATAGCGCTTAGCTATATTGGTATAAATTTTGAACATTTTCTTGTGCTTGAGACCAGTGAGCAAAATATGAAGATCTTTGACTTGATAATAAATATCAAAACCAATAAGGAGGTCTTTGTTAGGAAGAGATGATCCAATGACATAGGTCCAAATTACACAATCTGAAAAAAATTAAATTTTAATTTTTTGGCAGGTAATCAAGTGTGTATAAAATACTTGTCCATCAACTACTCTAAAATATTTTGCATGAGACTTTCAAGATGAATCGGGAAAAATGGATGGGTTTATCATGAATTTATGGGTTCCAGTATCCATGAAGGCTATCAAAGGGATAAACTTATCATATTTGAAAGGTAACAGAGAAATATTTACCAAAAGAGTTGATAAATTTTTGTCAACTGGAAAAATAGAGGGTAGAGTATAGTGGCACAAAATAAAGGATTAGACTATAAAAATCATCATCTTTTTCTTCAACTGTGTCTGAATCAGTATCAGAGACTTTAAGAGCAAATAAAGTCTCATTTGTTGGTTTATCTTACTTAGAAAGAACTTATTCAATGTCTGCATCATCTAATAAGGAAACTATTGTGGATCGCTAGACTTGTTGAAGGAACTTGACTGACTTAGAAGTCTACTTAGGAAAATTCTTTGCAAAATATCCTTTCTTGCCACATATATCACATCGATCAGAAGCTCTTCTTTTCTTTAAGAAAGGAGATATTTTCTTAATAAACTTAAATCTCTTTCTTTTTCTAAATCTTCTAGCAGGAAAAGATCTAGATGTTTTGTATTTGTGAACATGATACTTCTTTTTGGGAGCACAAGAACACTTTTTGTCATGACATTTAATCTTTAATTCAGGTCTCTTGTATGTTGCTTTTAAATTAGTTCTATCATCATTCCATTTCTGAAAATATTCTTGTTGGTCACAAAGCTTTCTTACAGCAGTAATAGTAATTTGGTGAATCTCTCCAAGAGTTAATTAAGATAACTCTTTACCAATTTATTGAACCATCCTCTGTATTTCAGGCTGCAATTCATCTTAAAGGCTCCCATTAACTAATAAAACTTCTTAAACATCCATTCATAATGCTTTTTCAGATCTTTTTCTTTTAGAGAACAACATTTCATTGAATAAAAGTCTTATTTTTTTTTCTTCTAAATAAAAGCATAGTCTCTAAGGAAAATTTGATGAATGATTGACATAGCATCTCTAACAGAGCTGCTATTAGAAAATTGGAGGCGTTCATATTCACTGAGGTTGAGGAATAATTCCCTGATAGTGCTTGTTGTTCTTGTAACAAATTCTGCAAATTCTTGTTGCAAAGTGAGTCCATGTTTTACAATCTAAATATTTATCCAAGCATTAAACTTCAAAACTCTGATTCTCCATTTTGAAGAAGGAATGTTATCAAAAGTAAACCAAGGTCCATTTCAAGAACTTTTGCTATTAATATTGACATATTCATATTCTGGCTGTAAACATTGTGTTTGGTCAACACCTGATTCATCTTGTTCATCTACATGAGAAGGAGGTGGATCTCTAGGTCGGGGAACTTCTTGAGAAGAAGATGTTGGATTGTTAGCCATCAATAACTGATTAATGTTTACATGTATATCATTAGAATCAGCAAAAGTAGAATCTTCATAGTCAAAATTTTCTGAAGAATCATTTGTCACATTAAAAGCCATCTGCTGGAAAGAAGTTTTTGAGACATCTTCTGATTTTGAAATTGAAGTTGAAGCATTAGTGGTTACTTCTGCAAAAGTCTTTTTAGTGGCAGGAGGAACAGAGAAAGATGGGACATATATGTGGTGAGGTTTTGCTGGTGGAAATAATTCAGCAAAAGATACAAAAGGTGAGGTGTTGGTTGAAGGTGGTATATATGATAAACTGGGAAAAGCGTTAAAGTCATCTGGTGAAGTTTGTGTTTGTTTAAGTTGAAGATCTCTTTTAATTTTTTGAACTTGAGATTTTAATCTCTGTATCTCTCTGTCTTTTTCATAAAAGAGATGACCATATTCTCTCCTCTGAATCATAAGTCTCGAATCAATGTCTAATTGATAAATTCGAGTGGAAAGACTGTGATATAATTGTTGGATCTCAATAGATATAGTGCTCAGAGCTGCTGCATGTTTATTTAATTTGATAGACATGTTGAGATCAACATTTGTCTACCAAAATAGAAAAAACATGCAGCAGTTCTGAGCACTATGTCTATTGAGATCCAACAATTGTATTACAGTCTTTCCACTCAAATTTCTCAATTAGACATTGATTTGAGACTTATAATTCAGAGGAGAGAATCTGATCCTCTCTTTTATGAAAAAGACATAGAGATACAGAGATTAAAATCTCAAGTTCAACAATTGAAAGAGATCTTCAACTTAAACAAACACAGACTTTACCAGATTACTTCAATCATTTTCCCAGTTCATCATATATACCACCTTCAACCAACACCTCACCTTTTGGATCTTTTGCTGAATTATTTCCACCAGCAAAACCTCACCACACATATGTCCCATCTTTCTCTGTTCCTCCTGCCACCAAAAAGGCTTTTGCAGAAGTAACCCCTACTGCTTCAACTTTAATTTCAAAATTAAAAGATGTCTCAAAAACTTCCTTCCAACAAATGGCTTTTAATGTGACAGATGATACTTCAGAAAATTTTGATTCTGAAGATTCTACTTTTGCTGATTCTGATAATACACATGTAGACATTACTCAGTTATTGATGGCCGACAATCCAAGACCTTCTTCTTAGAAAGTTCCCAGACCTAGAGATCCACCCCCTCCTCATGTAGATGAACAAGATGAATCAAGTGTTGACCAGACACAAAGTTTACAACCATAATATGAATATGTCAATATTAATACCAAAAGTTCTAGAAATGGACTTTGGATTAATACCAAAAGTTCTGAAAATGGACTTTGGTTTACTTTTGATGACATTCCTCCTTCAAAATGGAGAAGTAGAATTTTGGAGTTTAATACTTAGATAGATGTTCAGATTATAAAACATGGACTCACTTTGCAACAAGCATTAGCAAAATTTGTTACAAGAACAACATGCACTATCAGGAAATGATTCCTCAACCTCAGTGAATATGAATGTCTCCAATTTACTAATAGCAGCTCTGTTGGAGATGTTATGTCAATCCTTCATCAAACTTTCCTTGGAGACTATACTCTTGTTCAGAAGAAAGAAAAATAAGACTTTTATTCTATTAAGTGTTGTTCTCTAAAAGTATGAACGAATGTCTAAGAAGTTTTATCAGTTAAAGGGAGCATCTGATCCAAACATGAAGTTTACTTATGTTGCTTCTTTACTTGTTGAATTGCAGCATGAAATGCAGAGGATGGTTCAACAAACTGGTAAAGAGTTATCTCAATTAACTCTTAGAGAGATTCATCAAATCACCATTACAGCTGTAAGAAAGCTTTGTGAAGAACAAGATTTTTTTTAGAAATGAAATGATGATAGAACTATTTTAAAAGTAGCATGCAAGAGACCTGAATTGAAGATTAAGTGTCATGACAAGAAGTGTTCTTGTGCTCCCAGAAAGAAGTATCATGTTCACAAATACAAACCATCTAGATCTTTCTCTGCCAGAAGATTTAAAAAAAAGAAAGAGATTTAAGTTTTTTAAGAAAAGATTTCATTTCTCAAAGAAAAGAAGAGCTTCTGATCTGTGTTATATCTGTGGCAAGAATAAGTTAACAATTTTTTTTTTCATTTTTATAGTAAATGACAAGGATAGTTATAGCCTTGACCTAAACATAACCTATAAAACTATCACTCTTTAAGTTGCCTACTCTAAGAATAATATATGTTATATGTTTAATAATTACAAATCAGTATTAGTTTATATAAATAAAATAATTAAATTAAATAAATTAATCATTTTTTTATTTATCTAAAATTAATATATTTTTATTTAAAATATAAAATTTCGAATTATAAAAAAATTACGTAAATATAATAAGATATAACAGTTGTATTCTGATATTTTTTTTAAAACAATGGGTATATATAAATATATATTACTATAATTTAATTAAATAATAGTATTTGTACATATATGTGGATATATATATTTTATATATTTTAATTAAATCATAATATATATAGATATATGTAGTTATATGTTACATATATTTTAACTGAAAATGATATTTATAGGTATATATATAGGTGTATATTACATATGTTTTAACTAAAAAATGATATAAGTGGATATATGCAGGTATATATTAAATATATTTTAACTAAATAATAGTATTTATAAGTATATGTAGGTATATGTTACATATATTTTAACTAAAAAATGGTACACGTGAATATATATAGACATATGTTACATATACCTTAACTGAAGAATGATATTTGGTGGTATATGTGAGTATATGTGATATATACTTTAACTGAATAATAATATATGTAGGCAAATGTTATATATATTTTAACTATAAAATAATATTTATAGATATATATGCATATATATTATATATACTTTAACTAAAAAATGATATATGTGAATATATGTAGATATATATTATATATACTTTAACTAAATAATGACATTCGTAGGTATATGTGAGTATATATTACATGTATATATGTCGATATATGTTGATATATATATATATATTACATATATGTAGGTATCTGTTGGTATATATTATATATACTTTAACTAAAGAATAACAATATATGTGGGCATATATAAGTATATATAAATATATGTGGATATATGCTGGTATATAACTATTATATATATATATTTATATATTTATATATCTGTATATATTACATATAATTTGATATACTGAAAAGAATAACAATATATATTGATATATATTACAGATAACTAGATAAATATATAGGTATATATTTTAAAAGAATAATAAAATATGTTATATATATAGGTAAATGTCAATATACGTGGACATATACAAGTATTAAAATTTATTTTAGTTTAAATCTTTTTTATTTTATTATAAATTATATATTTTTTAATATTAATTAATTAATTTATAATATTATATTAAATTTTTATTTCACAAAAAATAAATATCATACATAAAAAAATGTAAGAATGGTATTAAATTTTGATTTATTTTTTAATATGAAAATGTATTGATTAATTTATGATAGTTAATGCATATAAAAATAAATTAAAATAATAAAATATAAATATCAAGTTATTTATTTCACTGTTGTATTTAATTAATGAAAATATTATATATATACTTTATTTTAAATTAATATAAAATTTTAATAATAAAGAAGATAAAATAAAGTATTTTATTTTTATAATAGGAGATACAATGGTGGGCAAGAAATGGAAAAAATATATATCCAATAATTGAGGCATATGTAGCTAATTAGAATTTCATTGTGATTTTATTTTCATGGTGATTAATCCATTACTTATCGACTTCTTGATAGTCACAAGTATCTATTGTATTTTTATAAATTGATAATTGTTGATATTGTGTTTTTGAATTTTTGTTACATGCCTTAATATTAAAAATAGATTTAATTTTTGAGTTAATTTTGTAAATACCACTAGATATTTTAGAGAGTGTTTGGCTTAGTTTATAAGCTGATCAAACTAACTTATAAATTTTAAATTTAAGTCGTCACGTTTATTTAGATAATTGGGAATTTTAGTTTAAAAAAAATAAATTGAAAGTACTAGTTTATTATTTTAATGCTTATAAGCATTTTACTTATAAGCTAATTTTATCAAATAATTTACTTTATTGCCTCTATTTATTTTAGCAAATACTTTTAATTATATAACTTCATATTCTTTTTAGTAATTTTAATAATAAATGTGCTTATAAATTATGTTTTACCAAGTATATTAGGTGCTTATCAGCTATTTATAAACACTTAAAATAAACACGTAACTGTTTAAAATTTTAAATGTTTATAAACTAATATTAGTTTAAACTAAAATTTATAAGCTAAGTCAAACAAACTCTTAATTGAAATACAAATCACAATTTATGAAAAAAAAAAGGTTGAATTCTGAACTAAAATTTAACTTTGAATGAATATTTGAGATTCAATTAGATTTCATTATCATTAAAAAATTAAAATTAATTATTCAAATGATTCAAATTTAAATTCGAATTAATAAATTATTACATATTGTATAAAATATATTTAAAATTATATAAAATATAATTTTATATAATTATTACTCTTACCAATTTAGATATTAGAAAAGATTGAAAGTAAAGTGAAGATCATCAAAAACATATCAATACCTTTTCTTATTCTCACAACTTTATACATTTATATTGTGATTTTTCATTTCTAAATGTTCATAGCATGCTACGCATAATTAATTCTACTAATGGGGTCTACTTGTTTGTTACAATATGGTATATTGATACAATAATGATCATTAGAGAGACAATAATTAATTATTATTTTACTAACCAATTAATATTATATTGTTGCTGATAATAAGAAGATTAATTGAGCTAATGCAAAACAAACAATAGAATGCAATTGAGAATTTAAGATATTATTCTTGGGATTTTTACGAAATTATTAAAAAAATAAATATTTTCAAAAACATGCACTTTTTTTCAAATATATTTTTTTCAATTTTCAATTTCAAAAATATCATGTTTCAGAGATATAAATATAATATATTAAAGATATGTACCCATTAATTTTCAGAGCATATATTTAGTGTATATTTAATGTACTAAAAAAATTGTGAGATATTTAAAAAAAAACTAAAACGTTAACATAGGAATATAATTTCCTCATCATTCTTTCTATTTTCTAACCCTTTTTTTTAACATTTAATACATTATGGAAAAATAGAATCACCTTGAATCGACTATTATCCCAGAGAATATGCACTTATTGAAGGTCATAGCAAAATTTCTGAATTTGACTAAATTGATCAGGTTAAATCAGATTTGGTCGGCTTAAAATATATATTTTGAATTGGTTTGGTTTTAAAAATAATAAAAAAAGTTGGATTTTTTTCTGTTGGCCGAGTTAAAATAAATTTTTTGTTTGAATCCGAACTCAACCGACTCTTTTATATTTATATATAAATATTTATTTTTTATTAATTTTATCACATAACTTAACCTAACCTAATCCAATAATACTAAAATTAACTCAAATATAAAGCTCTAATATCAAAGGCCAACTCGCTCAAACCCAACCTGATATGACCGAACCCAAAATCAACTATGATAGAATGAAAATTTAAGAAATTCAAGTGGTATCGGTTTGATATTATTATTCTTTGATGAGGTTCAATCAATCAAAATATACTCTCAACTCTACTGAACCCGACTTGTACTCCCCCTACTTATTGTTAGATTGTGCGTTATGTGCATTTTCTAACATTTCTCATTTAAAATATTATTCAAATATTAGTTTTATTATTATTGAATCGAAATATATTTGTACTGTCGCTATACAATATATGCACTTATATCTACTGATAAGGAGAGAAGTCATAATCAAGGAAATATTAAGCATATATAGAAAATCAGAGTGATGGATGGTCATAGTCAGTCTTCTAACCACTATTGTCAACTTCAAATAACAAAATTCCAGTGAAGTGGACGCAAAGAAAATTAACAAACATCAACATCCCTATAATTTTATTTTATTTTATTTACTTTTAACTTCCTTTAACTAACTAACAGCCTATAAATTAACAAATTTGTCTTCCCATATCTCCATTTATATATGCATAGCAAACCCTTTCATTAATTTCATTCATTCCATTAATTAGTTAATTATAATTAAGCTAATTAAGGATATAATAATGGAGAAGGAAGAAGGGAGATTGGTGGTGATGGGAAGAGCAGAAATTGATACAAGAGCACCATTTCAGTCTGTTAAAGAAGCTGTCTTGTTGTTTGGAGAAAGAGTTTTAGCTGGAGAGATTTATGCCCACAAGCTCAAACAGGTTCTTTTCCTCTAATTTCATTAATTATGTAAATATTGTATTTGAGCATGACTATGTTTTGTACACACAAGTACTATTAGGATCGACTCCAAGATATGAGTTGTCTGTATTTATTCAATTTTAATATAAAATCAACTTGTAAGGGAGTAAAATGAAAAGATAGTGTCTCTTCTTATTTAATAGGAAATTTCGAGTTCGAGTTTTAAATATAAAACATCTTTAAAATTTGAGATGAAATATTTTATCTTCTTAATAGACTTGCTCAGTACGAGTTTAAATTAATCTGTAACATTTGAACTGTGAGGATATTAGATGGCTAAAACCAAAAACTAACATAAAATACAAAAAAAATTGTATGTAAAATTAAAATTTTATTATGGGTTTTTCTAATTATATATGTATTAACCGAAAGAAAACAAATATATTCATGTATATAGTCAATCATAGAAAACACATATAATACATAGGCAAACAAATATATGTATATATATATATAATTTTTTCATTGCCCATATATAATTTTTTTTATTCGCATAACTAATAAAATTATTTTTTTCTTTTTTTTGAGAATAATTATTTTTTCTTTTGATTGCCCCTGAGATGGGTTGCTCCAAACGGTCTCCTTGTTAGATTTTTCCCAGAATTAACTCTGCGTAATATTATATATTAATTGTATTTTTAATTTAATATTTTGTTACAAGTAATTAATAAATTTAGTACAATCAATCTTCTTTAATTATATGATTTTTTTTTGAGTTAGATGCGAGGTGGAGCAAGTGAAAGTGGGCAAACTCAATCAAGAATAGGAGCATTAACAGCTGAGCTTGAAGAAACAAAGCTAAGTCTCAAAACAGCAAGAGAAGAAGGTGAAGTAATGGCAAAGTGCATAAAAACACTTAAAGAAGAGCTAGAACAAACAAAGAAAGAGCTACAATGGCTAAAGGCCAAGGACAATATGTTTATTAAGAATAATAAGCGACCAAGAATTAATATTGATGATCCTGAGATTGAAGAACTTAAATTCGTTGAAAATACAACAAAAATGAAAATGAAAATGAATAATAATAATAATAATCAATTTGATGATGATGATGAAGAAGAAGAAGAAGAAGAGGAAGGTGACTTTGGAAAGAAAAGATATGTGAAATTTGCAAGCCCCCCTTCATTAACTAAGATCATTGTTACTAAAGAAGAAAGGCTTGACAGACATTCTTCTACTAAAAATAACAAAATGAAGATCAAAAGGTCATTAGTCCCTGTTTTAGGGTGGCTATTTCCAAAAAAGAAGGGAAATCAAGAGGATGAATCTCTTAGAAATTGAGATTCTTAACAAAAGGTTCACGTTTCTTCACATAAATTTGGTAGGTTGGCCTCTCGGATCGTCAAGAAAAAAAAGTGTGTTTTTAGAAAAAATATTGATTATTATGTCATGATAAAATCATCATAATTTTGTTGCGATATGTCTCGTATTTCTGTTTTCTACGTACATGTATTATTTTAAAAAAAATAAGAAATTTTATATGCCGTATTTTTCATTGTTGAAAAAAAATATTAAGGAAGTTGCACTCGCCATCATGGGCAAAGTACGTTGAAGAGTAGGGGCAGTTGTCCCCTTCTCTTTTTTAAAATTTATATATTTATATATATAATATTTTTAAAAAAAATTTAAATTATTTATTAAATTTTTAAAAAAATTTAAATTGCCTCTCTTTTTTTTATTTTTACAAAAAGTAAAAAAAAATACAATAAATTATTTATTCTATATGCAATAGTTTTCTTTTAAAAAATCTACAAAATATTGATAATATACAAATGTAAAAAAAATAAAAATAAAAAAAGGGATAAAATTTTCAACTAAATTAATTTGAACACATTTAATGAATTAAAGAACTCATTTATTTTAATTATTTTTTAAGAAATTATATTTATTATTTAATTTTTTTCTTTATTTTATTTTTGTTATGAAAAATTTTATAAATATATATATATATTAATATTTTTTTATGAATTAATTTTTTAATAATAAAAATATATTATTAATAAATTAATAAATTTATAAAATATTATTAAATAAGAGATAAATAATTACAAAAAAATTAAAATTTATAAAAAAAAATTCTACCCTCTTTATTTTAAAACCATGCTGTATTAATTTGAATATAGATCTCTACAATGAGACATATTTTTGTAAGGCTGTGAAATGAGATTGGCCCCTATAATGAGGCATTTTCGCAAATTGAAATTGTGTGGCTGTTGAATTGTTTATATTGGTTCTAAAAATTTATAACCCACTTAATAATATGTTTATATGTAAAATATATAATATATAATATATTTAAAATTTTAAAAATCATATGATTTGTATTGTATTTTTTTTATTTTTTTAAATGTACTATTCACATAGATAATATATAAATATGAATTCGGAAGAAAAAAAAAATTAGAGTAATTAGTTTTAGTTTAGTTTATATGCTATTAAAATTTTTTATATTTTATATTTTAATTAATACTCTATATTTTGAAATAAAAATTCGTTGAAACCCATCTTACTTTCATAACCTAATTATATATTAAGATTAAATATAATAACATTATTGAGAATTTATAATAAAATAAAAATTTATGTCATTTTAATAAAAAATTATTTTAATTTATGTATTTAAATTAATTAAACAGATCATAAATGACATGTATAATAAATATATTCAGATCAAAATTAAAATTTTTTAACATAATAAATAAAAAAAAATCGAATTAAAAATTCATCATTATATGAAACGACACAATTAGAAGGACATGAAAGGATGGGTGAGTCAACCCAACAAGTGGAAAATTTGGCAAACAAACAGACAGACAGCAAATCCAATCTAATTAAATGCATGCCTAAGAGATCATATTCAATAAAATATTTAATTGACTTCTAAAATATAATAAGAATATGCATAATTATAATTATTTTTTCTTTAATTTATTCAGCAAAATTTTTTTTTAAAACTTAATTAATATACCATAACTAATCAATAATTCTTTGGTTTAAAAGTTCTTAAAATCAGTTTTAAGATTAAAAAGTTTTTAAATTTAAATTCGAACCAAAGTTAAATTAAATTTATTTTATTATATGATATATCACTTTTTTATAAAAAATATTCTATAAGAAATTTTACAAATAATTTTTTTTTAAATTTAATTGAAAACACACTGTATATGTGCACCTCTAATATATTAGTTGTATACTGTAAATGCATTTTTTGAAATTTAAAATGGAAAAATAGGTATATTTTTATAAATATCTTTAATTTTTTTAATATTTCTATATAAAACTCTTATAAAATTTTGTTTTATATGTAATAATAATAACATAAGAGAGATGAATTTTATTTATTTATTTTTGAACGGGTTGGTATGTAAGCTGAATTGAATAGCGATATAGTGAAGAATTAATAATTGAAGACATTAATTAGAAAATGCAGCCATGCACATGAAACCATGTGAACCCAAAAAAAGGCTTCCATATACGTAATCTCTTCTTTAGCCAGGACTATGAGTCAATGAGCCAATAGCTTTGAATTTTTCATTTTTTATATTTTGTGTATTTTCATGCTTCTTATTTAATTTAATTTTTTTGATGATAAAAGTCACAAATATGATGGATTTGAACCAATTATTATGTATACTTGATATATAGAAAAAAAATTAATTTTGTTTATTTTTAAGAAAAATATGTATTTATAATTAAATAATGTTTCAATATTTATTTATTTATTTATATTTATTTATTTTGATATCTAATTGCCTTATGATACATGATAAAAACAATTTCTTTTACTTTTTTGGATTCAATTTGGCAATTTCAATTTTTTTTAGATAAAAATTTAGATGATTTTGAATATTTAATTATTAATTAGTAATATATATTTTGAACAATATTTTTATTTTGTTTAATTATAAGCATGTATAACAATTTTTTTAATGGGGTATTCTATCGTAGATTTGATGAATTAGTCTTTTAAAAAATTTAGTATTTTTTAAAAAGGAAATTATATAAAATATTATTTTTATTTAAAATTTCATTTTCATTATGTGGTTTTTTTTCCAATTTATAAAAATATTATATTTTATATTTTTTGATATATCAAAAATATATTTAATATATATTAAAAATATATTCTTGATAACATAGTATTTTTGTAATCTTTTTTTATAAACTCCAAAAACCATGAAAACCCATCTCTGCCTCCCCAGGCTTAGAACCACCGCCACTGCCAGCACCGTCACCCCCAAGACCAACCACCGCCTATCTCCGATGACTCTTATCGAACGGTTTCGCAAATCTGTCTTTATCTTGATGATGCTATCTGCTCTCTCCAAGGCCACAAATAATAATAGTAATGTTAATATTGGATCATCACCTGTCATCAAGAGATCTTATTATTATTATCCAGCTGAGCCTCACCACAGTGAAGCGGTGGCGGATTGCATTGAGTTTATCAAGAAAAAGGCGGTGGTCGAGGCGGAGGAGGAGGAGAAGGATGGTGGCCGGAACTCTACTACTAGTAATACTGAGATGGTCATGCCTGTTCAAGTTGATTCTGTGAGAAATTAATTTTTATGTATAGGAATATTAATTATGTGTGTTTTTTAACTTTTTATTATTTATTTTTCTTTTTAACTGTAAGTTTTGATATTTGTAACAATTAATCACCATATGTGTGAGATAGTTTTTCTTTATATATATATATATAGTTTGTAAATTTAATTAATGTGAATGAAAAATTTACAGAAATTTGTAGATTATTATTGATGAAAATTTTTATAAATTTTCTTTGTTGAATTTGGTTCATCTTCTTCTCAATCTTGTAATTTAGTGGATTAAATTAATTCTGTTTCAAATTTAAAATTTACGAGACTTATTTTTTTTATCCATTTAAATTCAATATCTCACAATTGGAGAGCTTCACTTCATTATTAATATTGAATCAAAGTTTTTCTTTTAACTTTTTTAGAAAAAATTACGTTATTTATCATATTTTTTTAAAAAATTTATTTTTATTAAAAGTTTTTGAGATATTTTTATAAAAATATATAATAAAATTATAATAATCTAATAATAAATTTATAAAATTTATCATATCTATAATAACTCATAATAAAATAATAATAACAAGCTTCATATATCTTAAACAGAGTTGATAAATTTGTAAATAAATAAAAAATATGATAAAATAAAAAAATTACAAAAATAATTTGAAAAGAAAAAAATTAATATATTATAAAAATAAAAAATTTAAAAATATATTATAAAAACATTTATAAAAATATAATTTATTTTTGGTGTATTTTTAGTATATATTGAGTATATTTTGATATATATAATAAATATTATAAAAATATAAAAAATAGTATTTTTTGTAGATTAAAAAGTATATAATTATAAAAAATAATAAAATACAATAAAATAAAATTAAAAATAATATTTTATGTAATTTTGATGGTTAATTTTTTTTGTTTATAATTAAATAATAAAAAAATTTATTGTGATCAATAATAATCCAATAACTCGAGCGAGTCGGCTCATTTGCAGGCCAGACCGGACGCATTACCCCCAATAACCACGCCTCCAGTATAAATGCACTCTCAATTGTCCGTCTCCGGCTACTATCTTCGGCAATTAAAGACGGTAAAAGTCGCCGGAGCTATCTATTTCTTCAAATTTATTCTATCTGTTGGAACTTTTTGAATATGGTTGGTATGTATGGAATTTCTGCTGAAACCTTGAAATTTAGTACTAATTTTGTCATTGTCAGAGCTCACTTTGGCCTTTGATAAATCTTTTTTTGTATATATGAAAAGGGACACAACCAGAAAAGGAAGAGAAAGTATCGTTAGAGCTTACTGAAGAGATTCTTCAAAGCATGGAAATTGGAATGGTTTTTAGGGATTATGTAATTTCCAATCTTCAATTCATTCTAAATTTCAAAACCCTAATTTTAATTTTTTTTATTTCAATTGGAAATTAAGTTTACAACCTTCTGTGTTAATTATTGGATCCAGAATGGTAGAATCAGTTCCATGGATTTTCATAAAACATCAAGTTATCTAGTAACTGCCAGTGATGACGAATCTATCCGTCTTTATGATGTTGCCGGTGCAACGTAAGTCTCATGTTCTCTTTGCTCATTTGTATAGGTATTTGTTAGTCTGCAGGTTTTTTTTTTGTAATTTGATTTTTTTTTCTTTAAAAGTTGTTGTTTTGCTTGTTTAATTCTGGTTTGTTGAGACTGCCGCTAGTTTATAACTATGGTTCAAGCGTTGTTCTCAACTGTTTTACCCCTCAATAATTCTCCCATGGACTAGCTTTATTGGGGCCATTACCAAGTAGTGGCATTCTTGTTGTAGCACTTGATGTTTATGTTTGTGAAACATATATGATTATATTCACTCTTAATACCTGCTGGAAAGTGTTTTCTCTGCAAATGAAGATTCGGCTCTTGTGAAGTTTGAAGGTTGAACATTTTGCTTGTGTTTTTTTTAAACGCATAATCATTTTTCCACTGTGTTGTTTTTTATATGTGATAAAGTTACTTAAATCATGGAACTGTTTATTTCTATTCCCTCTAAAACTGTAATATAAAGTGAGGGGAAGAATGTTCGACTCGCGCAAATATGAAAAGGTAAGAAGTTAGACATGAAAAAGCATGGAGGGTTAACAATTACAAAAGTTTCTTCATCCCTTTAAAACTATTTGGTATGCAATTAAAATCGTTGAAAACTCATTCTTTTAGGGTCCTTTTGAGATCTTTTCTGTCGGGGGAGATGTATCCGATGCACATGTCATAAAGTTTAGTACTGATGGGAAGCTTATGCTCCTGACAACTATGGATGGGCATATTCATGTACTTGATTCATTCCGTGGAACACTTGTGAGTCCAGCGTTTGAATCTTCTTTATTTTTCAATTTATTGAATTTGAATATTTTAGGTTGGTTATTCATGCACACTTCAGTAAGTCCTTTGACATATTTCGACTTTTGCTGTTGTATTAGTTATCAACATACAATGTAAAGGCAGTTTCAACCAACTCCACATTAGAGGCATCTTTCAGCCCTGAGGGAATGTTTGTCGTATCAGGTACTTCATCCACTAGCAGTTTTTATATAAGATGCTAACCTGAATCTTTTTAGCTGATTTCTTTTTCTTTTAAGTTGGTAATGATGCATTTAATTGCATTAAGTGTACTTGTTGAATAACTGGTTTTCTCTGTGTTATTTATTATTATTATTTATTTTTATATTCTTTATTTTTCTGGGGGAGGGGGATGGTAGTCCAGAAGTTCTGGAGTTGCAATTCTTATGATACTGTTAATCATTAGTAGTTTGGGAATAAAGATTTCCTCTTAGAGACTGTTTCCTTAAAATCTTGGTATTACATTATTATAGTTGAACCACTCCAACAAGATATAAATTGGCATTTCACTTTGTCAAATTCAAAATGACTTTGGTTTTACAGAATTGGCCTGTTTTTGACTGCCAATAACTATCTTGGTTTCTGATATCTTTGACAGGTTCAGGTGATGGTCGAGTCCATGCTTGGAGTGTAAGAAGTGGGAAAGAAGTATGATAAGTCACTTTCTTTTATTCTGTTCATCTGACCAGTGGCCATCTCTTGCCTTCTCCCTATATATACCATCATCCTGTATCAAAATTAACTACTTCATAATGTGACCTGCATTCTTAACAGTGTATAGGTCAAATGTTTTTTGGTGGAATATAGCACTCAGTAACGTCAGACAGTATAATTCAGGGGCTCAATAGAATATACATTCATTGGAGGCTCAAAGCTTGAAAAGTTCAGGAGTTTATATATATATAAATACTCAATAATTTTTATAGGATACTTTTTCCATTGGAGGGCTGAATCTGAATAGCTAAATGATTAGAAGTCAGAGGCTTTTTTATTAGGTTTTGCCTTTTATAATTTTATATCCAGTGATACACGTGCATAAAATACGTCTGAAAATATTGGACATGGTGATGACAATGAAGGATGAAAGAGATCTTCATAGGTTTCTCATATATTCTTGCCTTTTGTGATTCACTTTGAATTTTAATGTGAGGATATTTAAGATGCCTGGAGGGGTGCGGTATTGGTTTATGGTTGGAGCAACATTGTTCTGTCATCTAGAGTCCAGTAACGAGCACTTTTAGCATTTGGCTGTGCAGAATTTAGAGGAAAACAACACTAGTGGAATACCAATGCTGCCATTGTTTATTTTATAGTTGAATTAGACTTATAGATTCTTGAGTTGAGCAACTGCACCCAGCTATAGTTGTAACTCCAGTTTGCCTTCTAGACATGCAAATAGGCCAATCCAGTTGAACTTTTGTAGGAGAATGGACAATGGCACACCTCTGATTTGTACTTGAACACATTAAATGCATATAATTCTTCATCATATTTTTTTTTGTTAATTCTTTTTCAGTATTTGCATCTCGCTTATTACTAACTATTGTAAAATGTTCTCTATGCAATCCAGGTTGCGTGTTGGATGACTTACGAAGCTGAGCCTCATGTAATAAAATGGGCCCCTGGAAGCCTTATGTTTGCAACTGGGTCTTCTGAGCTATCATTTTGGGTTCCAGACTTGTCTAAATTGGCTGCTTATGTTGGAAGGAAGTAGAATTGTCTCCTCATAAAGTGGTCATGAGATGTCTGCCAAATATTCTGCATATATATATATATATATATTTATATGTATTAAATCTTGGTCGCACCTTTTAAATCAGAGACATTTTTCCCCAGTAGAGAAGGCAACCATACTTCATAAGGAAATTATTTATTAATCCAAGGATCTACAAGTCAAAACTGTAGATGATTCAGATGCTTACATGACCGTCTAGTGCAAGCCCCAAATCAGCAAAGGTGTTCCTGGACCAGTTCACTGTTTCAGGTATCAAATGTAACTTACTTGGATATTTCTTGACCTTTGTATCGTATAACTTTATACAATCGTCAACATTGGGAATGCCATTGAAAGGTACTTCAACGTGTTTTTCGTGTGTAGTATCACATCATCGGTCAATGCTGCAACTTCTGATTACCATCTAGTCTGTAGTCATATTGATCCTTAATCTCAAAGGGTTATTCTGTCAATGGGTTGCTTTATTTAAGCCGAAGTGTAAGGGTTTCGTTTTGCTCTGAAGCTAACTTGCATGTTTTACATTTTTTAGCTTCATTAAACCCTGCATTTGTCAATACAAGTACCATTTTCGGGCTGTGGAGATATCAAGCTTAATGCAGTGTACCATTCTGCATCCGGGCATGGAAGGTTTTCTTCAGTAATTCTGGCATCTGTATTCTATAATCATGGCCACTTCTTCAGGGTAATATCAGAGCTGCATCGACTGTTGAATAACATAAATATGTGGGAATAGTGCATTTTTCTTTGATTTCCTGGTTGGTGATTTTATAATTGCCTTGTATGAAGTAGTGGCCTTCTTGAAGAAATATGAAGAAGCAACATGAAAAATAAAAACTTAATTTTTAGGTTTCGCAAAGCTTTGCTTGATAATTTCCAGAATTTGTTCACATTTTGTGTCTGATGAAGTGCAATTTTTTATCATTTGTTAGGAAAACTTAAATTGCATGCATTTGATCAAAACCTTAATTGAGAAGTGATGCTAAACTATAAAATTTGATGAAGACTATAATAGGTTTTTAAGTATTAAGAATTTCGGCAAAGAAATTATTTTTCTTTAATAAATTTAGAAAAGAAAAAGGGAAATTGATTAGGAGAAAAAATTAAATAAAAAAAAGCAAAATAATTTTACAATTATTATTTTACTTTGATAAATTTGTAAAATTGTAAGTGCAAAAGCAAATTTGAACCCTCCAAATACAATGTGAAGAGAAATTTCATTGATGTTATTATATGCAATAACATATGTATTTATTCTTATAAAGTAAAAAATAAAAATAAAAATTGAGATGTAAAAATATTACCAATGAAGTATGATATATGACCTTAAAAAATTTTCAATCACGAGAAACATTAAAATTTAATAAAAAAACAGATTGTAAAAATTTAGATTAATTAATTATACATTGATTTTTTAATACATTTTATTATTTGATATTGAGACATAAAGGTTTTAAAACCGGGTGTATAGGGTTTATTCAATTCTTTACTTTGATTTTTTTGTTTCTCGTATTTAAATTAAATGAATATTCTTTATTTAAAAATTAAATTTTATATCAATTATATAATTTTGTGAACCAAAAGACAAAACAAAGATAATTTCAAATAACAACTGGCTGAATTAGAGTAATATTCCTAACAATTAAGTTATATTTATCTAATATAGTATAACGGAAAAAATAGTTTAAAATAATTTTATAGTTTTATATTTTTTTATTTAGAGTGAAAAAGAAAAATTTATATTACCGATTTTAATTAATTTGAAATTAAAATTCAATTGTATTTAAGTTGAATTGAATTTAAAATTAAGAAAATATATTATTTTTTCTATAATATAATATCTTCTATAGAAAATGTAAGATAATTTACTAATTATTAATTGACTTTTACTCATACATGACTAAAAAAAAGCAATTAATTTGATGACATGCTCATCAACTCTATTCAACCATTTTTCTAAAACCATAACAAAAAATAAAATTTGTTTTTGTTGATGAACATCTCATTATTATTATTATTATTATTATTATTATTATTATTATTGATAGGAAACTATTTAAAGTGAAAAAGAAGAAGATAAAAAGGGGGCATTCACTCATTGTCTTGTATATATAAAGCAATTTATGTACAAGGAAAACATGCGTATGAAAATGGCAGAAAAGTTTGAAAAATAACCAAAAAAAATTAATTTTGAGATAATTAAAAATAGAAAGGAAACAAACAAGAAAATGAGTCTTTAAAACCCTTTTCATGAAATTGGGTAAAAATCATGATCTAAGTAATGCCTCACATTTTTACTTGTAAAGAACATTACGTACTTAAACCCTAAAAAGGCTTTCAAGATTTTGTTGGATATATCAATTAATAAATTTCTATATATAATAAACCCTATTCATAGTTTGTATTTTTGAAAATTTTGAGTCACAATGCCAAAACAGAAGAAAAAATATATTACGTAGTGACTTTTCTAAAAAAAAAATCCTCAAAATATTTTCAAGTAAAATTAAACTTAACTCAAACAAATTATATCATACCAATAAAATAAAGATGAATGCTAATTACAGTTATTTTAAAGAATAATTGTTGAATAATCTCTCTTTTATTAATTAAAAATATTTATTATAATATATCTTTTCGTGAATGAACTTATAATAAATATTGTTTAACTAATAAGAAGAAGATTATTTAATAATTATTTTTTTAGAGTGATTGTAATTAGTATTTCTATAAAATAAAAGGTGAGAATAAAAAATTCCAATTAGTTTAGCTGTAAATATTATTTTAAAGATTTTTTTTTTAAAAAAAATCTATCAATTAGAATATAAAGTATTGTGTATAGTTTCTTTTAAAGAGACTTTTCTTACTTTTTGTCTTTCAGAAGTTGAACAACCTAAATGACATTAGGGTTATGAATTGTTATCAAGTGTGAAAATTTGTCAAAACCAAATAAAGAAACAGCATCCATTTAAAATCTTGTGGATAGAGACATTTTCCTGTAATCAATTAATTGAAAGTCTTATTCATAATATTAATGAGGGCACAAATAAAATAGTTTTTGCTTGTTGAATGTGGTTTAGCATTCGGTACAAAACAATAACACCGATAAAATTTTCTTATATTCGTCCTTTTATTTACTATTATACTAAATAAAAAATTTAATGTTTTAAACTTATTTATTTATTTTAAATCGTTAATAATTTAATTTGAATTTGAATATAGAGATTTTTTTCCTCTTATAATGGTAAAATAAATTTATTTTTTACTTAATATATTTTTTATTATTTTATAAAATTTTATTAAAATAATAATATCGAGATAGACAATTTAAAAATAAAACATCTTAATTAATAGTTTCTTTTCTAAATTCTTATTACATCATCACATTGCATTTCTAGTTATCCAACCAATTCCATTATTTCAATTTTCATATATAGTTTATTTTTTAGCATCTAATTTTATTTATTTTTTCTTTTTTAGTTTAAAGTGGTAGAGTTATATTATTTTGGTTTTTTAGTATTGATATTGAGAAAGAACAATCAATCATGAGTTTATAATCTAAATATATATATATTTACTATTATAATATATCTCAGTATATATTATTTTGGTTATTAGACTAATTAATTTTTTTTTAAATTCATATTTTTTTTGATATCTTTATGATAATTTATAGGTCACTGAAACTAAATTCTCTTATAAAAATAATTTTCACTTGACTGAATCTTATTTTATAAGCTAATTTTACTTCATTTTTATGTTCAAATCCTGAATGCTGTTTAAGAATCGGAAATTATTTAATAAGTAAATGAGTAAAATTTTTTACCAATTAAATAAAATGGAAATTATCAAATTTTCATTATTTACTAAGTAATTTATATTATCTTGCTATCTTTAAATTTGTTTGCAAGAAAGTGTCACTCATCAATTCTAATTTTCTAGATATTATTATTTTATTAGATTTTTATACTAATATTAATTATGTAGCAGGGATATTATTACATTTTCAAATATATTTCTACAAATCCAATTATTGGCAAATGAAGTAACTAAAAATGATATTATTTATTTATTTATTGCTCAATATTCTTAATTAATAATATTTTATAAAATTTAGTAATTATAGAAATAAATGTCAAAATAAAACAGTGGCAAAAAAATTTCACCCAATAACAGCTTATTTGCTCTAGTTTAATTGGTAATATCTAAATTTTTATAAACTCAAAATCAATTAGACCTCCTTGAAATCAACTCGTAAAACCTTAGTAACCTTACAAACTTCCCATAGTTTATTAACTCGATTTGATTATAAAAATTGTGATCAATTTAATTTAATATAAATTAATAAAAAATATATAATTTGATTTACAATATCTCAAAATAATATAATTCAAATTGATTTATAATGACATATATATTCATAAAAGTACAAATTTAAAATGATTGAATTTGAATATTTCTTCTTTAATTCATTTAATATTTTAAATTTCTTTTTCAACGAACCTGATTTTATGATCTCACCTGTTAATTCAACTAATAATTTTTTCAGTTTTAAATAAAAATTAAATAAATTTAATTTTTTATATTATCACTCAATTAGTAATTTATTATTGATGATTTTATAAATAGATCATACACCCGTTTCATATTAGAATTTTTTTTTGCATAATTAATTTATCCCATTAAAAGAGAAAAACGAAATAATTAACTCATTATTTTCTCTCCAATCTTATTATCCCTCCGAATTTTCTTTCCATGGAATATATATATATATACATATATATAAATGTATATAAATAAAGGCTCAAACTAAACCAGCTGTGGTAGCTTAACTGGTCATCTATTGTTACTCTTAATTGAGAGAGCAAGAATTCGATCCTCGTAAAAATCGTATTTCAGGGATCGATCTTTTTTAAAAAATAATAATAAAGGCTCGAACTAAATAATAAAACTAGAAAAACTTTATTACGGGTAACCCGGAAAATGTGGAGGATAGATAGGAGGAATAGCTTTTTTTAAGCATTTTGCTGAATTTTGAGGTTGTTGAAAATTAATATATGGATAGGGTAATCATTTTTGCATCGGACAACTCAACTCAATCTTTAGTACACAAAAGAAAACCTATTAAACATTTTTATTTTTTTTCTTAGGTGGGAATCATTTTGCCTTTCAATTAATTTTTATTTTCTAATGAATCAGTCAATTCGAAATGAATAATTTCGATTTATATAAAAAAAATTAAAATTTAATTTCAATTGAGACATAACATAAAGACCATATTGATTTTGGATCAAGTTTATCTATAACCGATAGATAAACCCATAAATTAATATATTAATAAATATTATTTAAATTATAATATTTATTTAATTAATATTATTAGATAATATTAAGATAAATGAAAATAGATAATATCATACAACAATTAAAATAGTTAAAAAAGAGTTTAATTTTAGTTTTGAAATCAAACATAAGTCCTTCTGCAAAACTGACATTACTATTATAAATACGTCAGTATTTGCAAGATGTAGAGGGTTGATTACTATAATTTTTCTATCATATATTCTTATAGTTCAAAAGTGTGAGATTAATGGGTGATGCTTGATTTTTAGATTGTGAAAAGATAAAACTTTCTCTTTCTGCTATTGTTCTTCGAGACTGGTAATACAAGTACAATGTTATTCTTCCATGGACATCGTCAGAGGTAAGATCCAAACTTTTTTCTTTTTGGATTTATTTTTTTAACATTGGCATCAGAGCTTTAGTTGTTTGTGCTTTAGATTTTATAAATAATTAAATTGATTAGTTATTTAAAAATAAGTTTTTGTGAATTATTTGTGAACTTTGGTAATCAATTCGTATATACATATTTAAGCATAAATAAAACTGCGTTAATGCTACTATTTATGTGATTTTATGATTTCATGTGAAAGTAGACATATATAACTTCTATTCGGCATATTATTTATAAAAATAAGAGTTATATTGAGCAAGATATAATATTCTAAAGTTGGGTATTCGAATATAAAATTTTAGGGTTTTCAAAAAATATTTTTATGTTCTTCACTCTCATTAATGGCTACTGTGTATACTACTCTCTATTATAGAATGTCTTTTAATTTAAAATAATTATCCAACCTTGACCGAAGACCCTTTAAACCCCATTAAAAAAAGCCCATTCAACTGACAAGGCGATGTGTGGACAACACGCCCGTGTATTGAGGCTAGCCTTTTCGTAATACTATTTATGTAATTTTTATATACACCGTAGCACGAAATGACATGTTATTTCGTGCGGAGCCAGCTGGTTCCTCCAGACGTGTGCTGCCATATGGCAGCATCAGATGCTGACACGTGGCAATATATGATTAGGCAAATTCTATTTTTTGTGTATAATTTATTTTTCGACTTTGTTTTTTTTTTATTTTTACTCAGTTTGACTTAAAATAATTTTTAATTTTGATGATAAATTTCAAATGATTTTTTGAGATGCTGATTTTTTTTATTTTAAAATATTATTTCTAAATATAGAAATTCAATTTTTACCTAAAAAATATTTTCTTAGCCTAAAAAATTGAGAAAAAAATCAAAAAATTATTTCTATATTCTGAAAAATTATTTTGAGTATTCCTATCCTAATTTAAATTATTTTTATGCCATATAAATATTTTTAGTCCCAATTAGGAAACTAAAAATATATTTATAATGCATATTATTATACAATATATATAATATTATTATATATATATTTGTTATATATACTTTCTCTTAATGTTTTTCTGTGATGAATTATAGAAAATAGTTAAGAGAATATAAACTTCTACTGGTAGCATAAAAAGTTGAACATAATTTTTTTTAAAGTGGCGAAAATAAATATTTTCAAAGATTAGTTACAAAAGAAAAAATCGAGATGCATCAAAGGGACTATATATTATGACATATCTTGTATGTCTACGCTAATTATCAGTCAATTATTGAATTGGGTGCTCTAAAAATTGAATGGTCTCCGTATTTAACTTTGAAAACTCAATTGTGCATCTTGAGTTTTATAAATTTATTTATTGCTAAATCATTTACTTGCTAAATAGGGTATTAGCTTCAAGCATATAGATGGTTATTAAATATTTTCTCGAAAATAATACATATTAAAGAATTAAATAAACTTAGACTTAAAAGAAATCTAAGTATGACACTAAGCAATAGGAGAGTATGAATACCAAAAATGGTCATAACTTAAGATATAGTAACGTGTCATAAGACTTGTTTGCAGAAGTCGAGAAAGTTATTTCATGCAATATGTGAATATATAAAACATGCATAAAATTAATAATTATGAATTTATCCTTAATTTATTTTAATATGTCTAAAATAATTCGTGGATATTTTCTTGCCATAATTATTTTAAGTGTATAGTTTGTGAGGTATTTATTTTTTCTTAATTAATGGAATATGCATTTTTTAATTATTTTGTATAATTAATATATTGCATTACATTAATTATATTATTAATTATCTAATATAATTAATTTAATGCATGTCATTAATTATTTAGTATAATCAATGTAATACATGACATTATCAAAATTTTAAATTATTCAAAATATTATTATAACACTTGGTAACTTCGCCTATACATGAATTCTTGTGTATAGCCGGTCTCAAGCCCGAGTAAAAGAGGAGGGTTGCGGTAGGTGACAGCCAGCGTAAAATTTTTGTCACATCTCATAATATGAATTTTAATAATAATATCGTTGGGGCGTTCCCTACTTGCGAGGCGCTACATCGGAGCCCGGGTGTAGTGAAGAATAAGCAAGGGTGTAGGGCGTTCCCCCAATGCGACGCTCCATGTCGGCGCCTGGATGTGGTGCAAAATAAACAAGGGTTCTCACATCATGGACGGGTGTGGGTAAAGAAATTAGTCCAAAATACGAATAATAAGAGTAATACGAGAGGTACAAGTTTAGATAATGGTAAAAGATTTTATAGGAAGAAGCATAAGAAAGAACACTTAGGGAGTAAGATCATAATAGGAACTTGAAATATTGAATCTCTTACAGGTAAACAGAGAGAACTTGTTGATACTATGGAGAGAAGGAAAATTAGTATTGCTTGTATTCAAGAGACTAAATAGATTGGAGGAAAAAGTAAAGAAGTTGAGAATACTGGGTATAAAGTGTGGTATACAGGTACAGATAGAAGTAAAAAGGGAGTAGGTATAATTTTGGATCGGAACCTAAAGGAGACGATTGTATTGGTGAAAACAGTAAGCGATAGGATTATTTCAATTAAACTTGTGCTCTAAAATGAGACCATCAACATAATTAGTGCATATGCCCCTCAAGTTAGATTGGATGGGGAGAGTAAGTAAAATTTTTGGGATGATATGGATGAACTTATGCGAGGGATTCCAAATGATGAAAATATTTTTATAGGAGGAGACTTAAATGGACATGTAGGAAAAGACAAAGTAGGTTTTGAGGAGGTACATGGAGGGTATGATTTTGGAATTAGAAATGAAGAAGGTAAGAGTATCCTTGATTTTGCTTTAGAAGAGTATCCTTGATTTTGCTTTAGCCTATGGTTTGATTCTGGCAAATACATATTTTATAAAAAGAGAATCACATCTAGTGACTTTTAAAAGTGGGTAAAATAGAAGTCAGATTGACTTCATACTCACAAGAAAAGCTAATCGAACTCGATGCAAGGATTGTAATGTTATCAAGTTTAAGAGGTTGACTAGTAAGCTAAGGAAGAACAATAGTCCTAAGATTAGGTGGTGGACTTTAAAAGGTGAAAAATAATTATTGTTCAAGGATGAGTTGGTCAAAGTTGTAGGGTGGGAGGATGATGTGAGTATTTCATCAAATGATATGTGGATATGCATGTCTACAACAATTAGAGGAGTAGCTAGAAAGATTCTTGGAGAATCTAAAGGGTGTGGACATCCCTCGAAGGAGTCTTGATGGTGGAATGAGGAAGTGCAAAAAGCGGTAAGAAGTAAAAGAGAATGGTATAAGAGTTTGCCCAAGTGTAATAACAATGATGCTTTTGAGCAGTACAAGCAAGCAAAAAAAAAGATGTTAAAAAGGCAGTTAGTCAGGTAAGAGCACAATCTTTAGAGAGTTTGTATGAGAAACTTGGAACAAAGGAAGGAAAAAAAAGCTATTTATAAATTGGCTAAGATAAAAGAAAAGAAATGTCGTAATTTAAACCAAGTTAAGTGTATTAAAAATAAAGAGAATAGGGTCCTAGTTCAAGAAGAGGATATTAAGGAAAAATGGAGAAGCTATTTTAAGAAACTTTTTAATGGTAACCATAGTGATAATACTGAGGGTTTAGACGTTTGGCCGGAGAAAAATGTGAAATACACTATACGGACCAAACAACCTTAAAACTTGCAACAAATGATAGCTATATATATATATATATATATATATAAAGATTCTTCATAAAACAAAAAGGCTAAGCCGTCTCAAATGTACATATCATGTAATTATGTTTCATTTGATATTGAAAACATTAAATCGATAGCTTTCCTGACAGACTAGAAGCTGCAAACAGTTCATATTTATAGCTTAGAATCAAAACCAAATTTTTAACTTCTAAAATTCAAATCCCAAACTTTTTCTCTAACTTTAAATTTTAATCTAACTAGTCATTCAACTTTTAGTTTGATTTGCAAGAAATTTAGAATTTTTTTTTTTTTGAGATTGACAACCTTGATTTCATTTGCACGCTTAAGATCTTTTTTTTTAAACTAATTTAATTTAATTTCGTATTTTCAAATTTATCAAAAAAATTTAAATGAATAACAAAAATATCATCACCTGTTAATAACTTGGTTATAAAAAAGGCCAAATAAATTGAATAATAAGATTCTAAAAATATATTTAAAGATAATTAATATAGTAAAAGAAAATAAAACTTAAAAGAAAATAAAACTAACTTATTTATTTGTACTTAAAAAGGAAATATAAATATTTATGGGAAAAAAATAAAAAAAATTAAGAAAATATAAATATTGATGAAAAGAAAGAAAACATAACTCAATTAATTGAAAGGTGTAAACATTTTATACATAATATATAATTTATATTTTTAATTAATTTAAGAAATAAAATTAAAATAAGATTCATTTGAGCTTAAAAATATTATTGATCATATAATATAAAAAATACATTATGTTTAATTTACATATGTCATATAACTTTAATTCTTTAGATTTTAAATATTTTATAATTAATTGTAAATATTAATAAATAATTATTAATCATTAAGAATTGATTGCAACCATTAAATCAAACATATTTTTTATCTAATGGTATTAGTATCTTGAATATTGAGTAGGGAAATATTCAAAATAAAAATCCAAGCCAAGGTCAAACATATACTTAATTATCATTTAGTTTTAATTATTAGATTTAATTAATTGTCTAATTTCTTGTTGATGTGAAAGGAAGAGACTAGAATAAATATGCCAAATTAGGAATTTTTATTTTTAAAGAAAGTTCTATATAATCATTTATCTCAAGACCAACACATCTATTATTTTATATAAGTTCAAAAACTACTCAAGTAAAAAAGAAGAAGCTCATAAGAATAATATTACGACAAGACATATTTTATGAGTAATTAAACTTTGTGATTTAGATTTGTGTTTAGTTTAATTTAATTGTTTGTAGTAGCTATTAATTTAATTTGATTTAATTTTGTTTTTTTTATTATAAAAACAAAAAATTGCAATTTATTATTAAAAAGAAGTGAAAATTTTATATGAGAAGACATATATACATAGATAGATACATGAATTAGGTAATATAAAACCACCATCAAGTTATTTTGTTAATGATAACATCTTTTAATAATGTATAGTTATGTTAATTGAAGAATTGCAATTAGCAATTATAAGGGAAATATTAGTCTATAAAATGACATTTTGCTCTACAAACAAAACTCAATTGCAATATCACTTATTACATATGATATCGAACATAATAACAAAAAATTAAATCAACATTCTATATATATTGATCTAACTTTTTATATATATATATAGCTTTTGCTATGTCAATTGGAGACTTGTATAAATTCCCCATAATTAAATGTAAATTATTAATAATAAGTGTTTTGATTTAATGATATTGTAGTTATTTTTTTAGAAGAAAAGATATATTGTTTCTTATTAAATATTAGAAAAAATAATACTTGTAATATGATGAAAGGATATCCTTATTCTACTTGATCAGGTATAGAATCAGCCATTCTTGCTAAAAAAAATGAATACATCAACTCATAAGCCTTCTAATATGATAACATGATAAAAAATTTAAAACAAAATTTTTTTGATCAATTATATGTGACGGAGGAAAAATATTTAGAATTCAAATTTAAAATTTAAGCGAAAGTAATAATCGGAGTAAGTAAAGTCATTTGTGCTATGGTTGATATCTCCAACCACACTAAGGGAATCAAATTCAAATATAACTTTGTTAATTAAAATTTTTTTTGTATAAATTTTTTTTTTAATTTGAGTCAAATAGAATCACAATGACAATAATTTTTTTTTATTAAATTTTAATAATTCATGACTCTAATTCGAGACGTTTTATTAAGTTAAAATAATTTCTTATTATCTAATTGAAGCTCTCATAATACTTAATGATATAGTAGTTATTTAAGATCAAGAATGAACCAAGTTTACTAAAAATAAATAAATTTAAATTTAATTATAGCAAATTAGATCCTATGAACTTGATAATTGATTGAAAAAGGAAAATCAAATCCAATCAGAGAAGAGAGAGGATAGAATAGCTTCAAGTTTCAATCTTCGAAGTTTTTCATAATTATAATAATAATATAACAAATTATAAAAGATATTTGCAGAAAATCGTAGCAAATTAAATATAGCAATAATTTGCTTAAGCAATGTGTAAAAAAATTAAAAAAAAAAGAATTTAAAAAGGACAGCTCACATTACTGATGGATTTGATCTCTCAAAAAAGAGGGTCCCACTCAAAATCTCTGCTCTCTCAGATTTTTCAAACATATCTTAAATTGTTGCCTTTGAAACTTCCTTTCTCCATATCCCTTGCATTAATTATAATTACATTTATTTATTTATTTTCTTAATAAAACATTTTTTTAAACTATATCTTAATTATTACTCATATTATTATATAATAATCATCACCTTCATCTCACATTTATATATTTTAAAAATCATTAAATTTATTATATATTATTTTAAATTATTTTAAATAAATTTAAAATATTATCTATTAATTCATTAATACTATACTCTCACTTTATTAATTAAATTATTAATAATAAAAATATAATTAAAAATTAATTAATTTTTTATTATATAAAGTAATAATTTAAAAAAATAACTTTTTAATAAAAAAATATTTTCAGCAAAATTGAGAAAATGTTATTTATTTTAATAATATTGTTTTAAATAAATTTTTATTTTAAGGGAAAAAATAACTCTTCTAATTATAACCCATTAATTAATTAATTAATTAGTGGTTTGGTAAGAACCATATTTTATTATTTCTACTATTTTCTTTATATTTGATTTTTTCTAAAAAAATTAATTTTAAGAGTGACTTAATATATATTATAAAAAATTTCAAAGTTCTAAAGATAACTCCATCGAGTAATAATATTAAATTCATTAATTATTATATCTTCTTATTTTTTTTATTATCTTATGTATTTATTTGCATTCGGAATCTGAAAAATACAATAAAATTCAAAAAATTCAACTTGCAATAAAGATTGATTTTAAAAACTGTATATTTTTTGGCATGCCCGTCCCTTCAATTAATTGTCAAAAAGTGAAAATTTGTATTTCACAGCAAATAATATTTTATATTATCATAATTATGATTTAGTGATTGAGTGTTCATAATTAAATAGTAACAAAATCAGAATTCAAACATTAGCAAATCTTTTTCTTTTTCTAAGGAATGAAAGCAATCTCTGTGATTAGAAATTTTTAGTGTTTTTTACGTTCATCATTATCATATCTAGAAATTTTTCGTTTGAAAAATCTAAAATTTGAGAGAGATTAACCATCTCTATACAAGTATTCGGTTTTTGTTCAAATATTTTTTCAGCTAAAAAAAATTATATATTTATAAAAGAGAAAAAATATTGAATAGATAAGAGATCGATTATTTATATATATTTTAGAAGGAATATTATTTACAGTTATTTTATTTTAAAAGTAGAATATTAGATAATTTTTTTCTTGTTAGTTAAAAAATATTTATTATAAATTTTTCATAATTTAAAGAGAAGGGAATCGATATTAAGTCTATTATTTAAACTATATATTTATTATTAAATTATATATGGGTGTATAATAAAAAAATAATTAATTAATTAAAAATAGTTAACAAAACCCTAGCTATTTAGCATATATATGCTTTTTAATTTCTACTATAAGAATGGATAATTTTCAATGAATAAAACATAATAAAATAAATTACTAAAAAAGCACAAGAATAAAGTAAGATAAAATAATAATTAATCACATACTACTAGATAATTAAGTTCTTTGCTTGACACATGTCAAGCTCAAAACAACATTGAAACTCTTTAAACAGTAATTAACAAAGCAATTAGCAAACATAACAACAAATAATAGTAACAATTAAAAACCCCTAACTAACAATACCTAAAATTAAGTGAACAATTACAAAGACACTAAGCTAGCTAATTAACTAATTAATAATTAGTGTAAATATTTAATTATTATAAGTAGTTAAAATATATGTATATATTAGATAGAATAATTAGCTATAATTAGATGGAATCTGGTGCCTGTCTTGAACTGTAGGAGTTGAGACTAAGCTCTAGGGAGGTACGATAATTAGTGTTATTGGCTTCATGTTCAGAGCCATACCAACTGTGATGAGAGTAGCAAATGGCTGACTGCTGGTTGTGTTTCATGATGCAGAAGCCATTAATGTCTTCTCTTTGAGTTGGGAAAAGAGGGAGAGTTTCAATTTCCGCAACTCCTTGTTCTTGATTAATATCTTCATGTTCTTGATCATCTTCTAATAAGATTTGATCAAAAAGATTGATTGATTTTTGCTTTTGATTGTCAATGAAAGAGTAATTATTATTATAAGGATGATCAATTCCAACCCATGATCCATTGTTTGATGAGTTCATAGATCCACCAGCAGATATTGAGCATTCCTGATTCAAGAAAACACGCACACAAAAAAAAGAAAAAGGTTATTATTTTTTTTTGGGTAAGTAATCAAATAAAGTTTTTTGCCTTTTTATAGATATGTTAGTTCAAGAAGACAAAGTTCGTATATATTTTTTTCACTTCTGGTTTTTAATATCTAGTTATATATAGAGTGACTTTTATGTTGTTTTCTTGCCATTTCAATAAGTAGCAAAGACAAAGAGTACATTTTTATTTATTTTGTATGAAGTAGTCAACCAACTTGTCCATCATTAACTTGTTTACATATATGTATATATATAGAACTTTTAGTATCATTATTATACTTACCCTAAAACTCTTCTCCATGGTTAAAGATCCATACCCATAATTTCCCACCTGTCCATTAACAGTACTAAACCCACAAGTTGAAGATGGAGATGCAGAAGAAGAACAAGAAAACCCTGTAAAAATAACAAATACCCACATGAAAATAAGTTACCAAGAATTGAAATCTTGGTAAAAAAAAAGAGGCTCATATTGGAACATCTCATGCAAAACCGTATAAAAGAAAAAAAAGTAGGGTTTATGTGAAAATATCAAGAATTACTGGATCTCATATTGCAGTCCTTTTGAGATGCTGTGTAGGGTTTATGCTACATCATCCAAGAAAGCTCAAAAAGAAAAGAAAAGAAAGTGAAGAAACTAACCAGGAGTAGTGATATTGGAGTACTTGTTGTGGAAAGAAAAATCTTGATCAGGTTTCCAATTGGAAGAAGAAGAAGAATTTTTGAGTTGTTGTTGTTGCATGGGAACATCAGAAGCGAACCTTTTCTTTTGCCTCTCACGAGCTTTATGGTTCTGAAACCAATAAAACACATTCTTGCCTTCAATCTTACCGTACTGTCTAAGGCTATCAGAGATCCTCTGTATTTGATCTGTACTTGGAGACCTAACTCCTCTGTTATAATAAAGATCCTTCAATATGCTTATCTGGTCAGCTGTGGGAGTCCACCTTGTACTACTTTGCCTGCTAAGAAAGCTTCCTTTTGCTCCTACTCCTCCACCTCCACTGCGGCTGTTCTCCTCATTTGGCTGATGAGAGTCCATGATCAAGAAGATAAGAAAGAAATAGAAAAAGAAGAAAAAGAAAACAGAGTAACTAAGAGAAAGTTCAAGAAAATGGGTTCTGTTCAAAAGAAGAAGAAGAAGAAAGGATATAAAGAAGATATCTGAAAGAGAAGGACAGCACATGAAGTTGACAGAAACAAATAGAAAATTCATAAAAATGTAAGGGACAAAACAGGGCTTAGAAAGGAAGGGTATCAGTGGAATTACTTGGATCAAAAGGAATGTCACAATTTTTAATTTTATGATTTTTAATTTAATGAAAACTATATATATATATATATATATTTATAAATTGATGCAAATTAAACAAAAGAAAAGAGAGGGTTCTGAATGAATGAATGAATGCAATAAAATGATTAGTTTGTGTGATTTAGAGCTGATCTTATTTTATTTTGTTTTTGTATTTTTATTTTAATTTCTAATTGGGTTTTGGTTATTTTGTTTTAGGGAAGGACACATTATTTCTGTTGTTGATATGATAGATAATACAATATATTCTCTGTACTTTGCTTAAGGGATTTTATTGTAAAAACAAAGTTATTTTTATGAGATCAAATAAAAAAAATATATTATATTGAAAAAATTAGATTATTGAAATCTGAATTTGTTAATATTTTCTATTTTAGTGTTTTAATTTTTTTCCCTCAATTCAGTATCTCGACTCTAATAAATATTTGCAAATAATTTATTATGGTCATTATTTTTTTATTTCATATTTGCAAATAATTTATTCTGGTCATTATTTTTTATTTCATAAGTATTTATTAAAGTATGTTAAAAAAGTAAAAAAATTAAAATAGAAAATATTAAAAAAAATTCAAACACTAGTAAGTAATAATTTAATTTTTCTTATTATATTTTTTATTTAAAAAAAAAGAATTAAAATTTGGATTTTTTTTATTGAAAATATAAGGTTGTTATTATTATTTATATATAAGGTTATTCCATTCCATGCATGGCATGGTCTGATAAGAGTAATTATGAACCCAACTTTATGTTACAATTATTTTTTCATTAGAGTCTGTTTTTAGTGATTTTTGATGACTATCACTACTCTCCCCACATAGGTATCTCTCTGTGAAAAAATTACAGAGATTTTATTTTATTTTATTTTATTATTATAAGCTTCAATGTAATTGGTAAATACATAATAATTAATTTTAAATTATATAGTATAGGACTACAAATAATATTATAGGAGGGCCGCTGGCTGAATTCTATAATATGCAGTGTAAAAGCTAGTCTGTTCTGATTAGTTTTATTAATTTTTACTCAGACAATATTTTTTGTGTATATATATATATATATATATATATATATACATGTATGAGATAATGAAAGAGCAAGAAAAAAAAAGAAGTAGATGTTGCAGAGCTTCAAAGATTCAGCAAATGGAAACAATTAAATTGTGTTGTCAATAAATTAAAATGCAGTTTAGCAATAAATATATATTTTCTCAACCTATAAATTCACGCCTAATAAATTTATTAAAAAAATAAAATATTTTTTTTAATTTTAAAAATATTTCATATTTAGAATTTGAATTCGAAACTTCTCTTATAATCCAAGTTGCTCTATATATTATCTCTCTCTTTCTATATAATAAGAAGTCCTTTACAAAGACATTAATAAGGTATTGCACGCTAGGTCTCCAAAAGTAAATGCATTAAAGAAGACAAGTTCATAATTATTGATATATATATATATATATTCTGAAGTTTTTACATGGAAGAAGGCCATCATCAATTACACTTATCATTCCTTCTTGCATTTTCTTTCCCAAAAAAAAAATATTTTTATTATTATGAAATTAAGCAAGTATATATTTTTTTATATAAAGTGGCATAAGGCTTTGTCATCTCTATTACTCTTTTAGAGAATAAGTCGCATTTTTACTAGAGAAATTCTTTCTTACTCTTTTTACAAGGGAATAATAATAATATTCAAAAAATTCAAGGGCGAGGATACTCATATTAGAAGGAGGGCATTTTATTTTAAATATATATGTATATATATATTATTAAAATTTTTAAAATACTTAATTGCCCCTTTTAAAATTTTTAAAAAATATATGATATTTTTATTTTATCACTCTTCACTAAAAAGTCTAACTTCATCCCTGAATAAATTCTCTCATATCTCACTTGTTACAATCCAATTGTGTTACGTACATACTTCTAAGGCTTAGCTCGATCATGATATATATATATATATATATATAATATTTATTCATATTAACATTTAAAAATAATATTTTTTTTAATTTTTTAATATGAGTGGAAAAATGCCAATAAAATTTTGATTTAGTGATATTATTGGAAATATTTAATAAACTGGGTTGCTTATAATTAAAATTTTGATTGATCTGAGTCTATTAGTAGAGTTCCAATAATTAAAAGAGTTGTAACTATAACAAATAATATAACCATAATAATGATTAAATAAGTAAATCTTGGTATTTTTATATATACCTTTTTAAGTTAAAAGAAAAAAAATACCTTTTTAAGTAATTAAAACATTTTTGAATGAATAGATTAGGGAAATATAATGCATTTTCTAATTTGGTGATTTTTATTAAGTTGAGTCAAATTCAATCAAAATTATTATGTAATCATTAATTAATTAAGAGATATATATATATGTATTTATTAATCTCAATTTTTAAAAAAATTAATTTTACATATGTCAACAAACAAAAACAATCATAGATTATAAATTAATTAAGAAAATATATTTATGTTTTCATTTTTTTTAAATTTATTGCTACATTGTCTTGATTATTATTATTATTATTATTATTAAAAAATAATAAAAGAAGAAATTGTTGATATATATATATATATATCAATATATAAATAACGAGTCTCCTAGAATTCAAGTAGTAACAGTCTCATTTCCTTTTTCAACAATTCTGACAGTTACAGTCTCAATCTCTCTTTGATTTGGACGCTTCCATCATGAGATTTTGCTCTCCTTTTCATTCCTTTCCATTGGCTTTTGGGATTTGTTCTCTGTGGAATTTTTTTTTTCCCAAAAACTTCTTTAATTTTTATTATTTTTCTAAATTCCAACCTTTTTTTTAAAATCTATTTTCCTATTCATTTTCTTGCATTTTCATAAAATTAATTAGTGGCCTTGTAGTAATTGAATCATTGGTAATATTATATATATATTTTTTCTAAATAAAATGGATAAATTTAATATTTATTTTCTTTATCATAATTGATCTCTACATGAGTAAAGAATTAAAAATCACTCTATTATTAGTATCTAAATTTTTTTTGAAACTTGTTAATTTTTTTTTCTATTGAGTTTTTAATTTAAAAAAATATTTTCATATAAATATTTTTTAATGCGTTTTCTCTAATTGAAATTTTGATTTGTAATTTTAAAAATATTTAAAATAAAATAAAAGACAAAAAGAGAAAATTATCTATTGTTGAATACCAAAATAAGAGATAAATAAGAAAATACCAATTTAAAAATATTAATATGAGATCATTTTTAAAAAATTGAAGAAATTTATATTGGACAAAAAAAATATTATTCACACCAATTTAAAAGCTTAAATACCAATAATGTAATTTTTTTTTTCATTTTTTCGATTTTGTTTATTAATTCCACTGCCCATTGATTACGTTCACTTCAAACTATTAAAACTATAAGTTAAATATTTAATTAACTAGATAATCATAGTGGTGGTTGAACAAATGATAAAATCATCATATATATATATTAATTTTTTTAGTAATTAATTAATAAATAAATTAGAAATTGGGAAAATAATGAAGAAAAAAAGTGAGAGTGAGAAATGTAGATAAGAAGGTACAAATGAAAATCAAAATTTTTTCTAAGAGGGTAATGATAGAATTGGCATAATATTTGTAAAACCCAAATCTGAGAAGATACATCACAAAATCATTCCATATCTCTCTTTTTTTCACTTAGTCTTTCATTTTCATAGGCTGCTCTGCTGCCAGTAAGTTTTCAGTCTTCTCTTCTTTCTTTCTTTTTTACTTTCTGTCTTTTTATTAATTCTTTAGAAAGTGACTCACTATTCTATTCTTATTTCCAGCCAACCCTAACCATTATTATACCTTTTTTTTTCTTGTTAAATTCATTCTTAAAAAATAATTAAAATAGTTTTCTCAAAAATTGAAAAAAGAAAATGTTCTTTTAGAAAATCATGAGTACCAAAATATATAATGAAGAAGTAATCATATGAAAGTTTAAACATATATATTGTAAATAGAATATCAGAAATATAACTTTCTAATAAATCTTTTCATAAAAGTAAACTGAAGAGAGAGAGTTTTCAATAATTGAAAATTTTAAATAACTTTATGAAAATTAGTTAAAATTTATAAAAATTAGAAATTTATAATATTTTTTTTTCATAAAACTTTTTGGATGAAGAATTAACGATACAAATGTAAGAAAGACTTATGAAACTTTATATATATATATATATATATATTTAAAAAAATATAGTCCGTGATCATTTAAAGTGAATATATATATATATATAATTGACCCAAATTAATTTGAAATTAAAATGTAATTGAATTGAGTTATAAAAATTTTTGAATATGCAATTAACATAGTGTTACAGTGATGCTAAACTTTAAAAAAAAGAGGAAAAAAAATCAGTACAACCATCAACCTCTAAAATCTTGTTTATGGTTCACAGGCATAAAAATTTACAAATAAAAAGAAAAGGTACAAATGGAGATTCTATCTCTTTGTATAAACATTTGGTCTGCCACATTCTGATTCAAACAATTGGAAATTAACAAGAAAAACAAGAACTGCAACAATTCATTTTCCACATCTGTTAAAATAATATAATATATGTATAGAATGGTTTAGAAAGATAAGAATAGAATCCCACAATCTAATTATGAAGCAGTAATACACTTGTACAATCAATTATTATAATAACTCATTGACAATTTTTTGGCATCTCAACAAGCCAATCACACTAAAACTTAGCAGCCATTTATCATGTATCCTGCAGAACCAAAAACCAGAGCTTCAACCGTTTTGAGCCGCATACAATTGATGAATCTCAATTCTATCATCATACTTGCAGATACTGAACAAGCGGATAATCCAACTGAAGAATGAATTTGACACACACACATGCGAATGGATATAAATGGACACGAGCAGTTTCTCGTATCTCTTTTAGACAGTGATACCAACATATGCAACAAACTCGTCCACATACTACCAGAAAGCCTTCCGTATTCAAAAATTACACTAAGGACAACAGAATAGTTCATTCTCATCCCTCACCTGAACCTATGCTTATTTTCAAAGCCTCCTCTACCCCGGGTTGAATAATGAGGTTCTGATTGGGAACCATTCTCTCCAAATTCTCTTGCTTCCATCTTACCCTCCTTTCTGATTGGCTGCCTTCTCCTATGAGGTTCAGATTTGGGATAATTTAACCTCTTTGTTCTTTCCATGTCATATGCTAATGGTTCAATCCATTGAAGATCAGGTTCTGGCACAAAGCCAATAGGCCGTTTTGCTTCATCCATTTTTCTAAATGTAATTGATATCCTGCAAGAAATACAATATGGGCAGACAATTAAGTTCACTAAGCCAGCAAAACTAGCAATTGCGACGAAGCAGTAAGAATAAAGCTTCAAATTGTACCTCTTTGTTGGAACTGAAGGCACACAGTGCTTGGACACATCAGCTGCATTTCCATTTAGGACGAGAACAGATCTAGAAAAGAACAAATATTAACCTTAAGATTTTGGTTTAACAAAAAATGGAGTATAAACTATTGTCGCGCAGAAGATTTATAACAGAAGAAAGGAAAAAACAGAAAAAGGTGAAAAAAAGTAGGACAATGAGATTAGTGTAGAGCTTTGTATATAGACTTACCCCACAGGCAAGGGGATTGCATATGATCCAGTAAACTGACCAGGACCCACAACCGTCAAGTTGGATCCAAATACTATATTGCACTCACTAATAAATGATATTGTACAAAAAGGTCGAACAAAATCATGATTATCAATATGAGGAGGTATACAGTCCCCTTCATTATAAATGTTAACAATGCAACTGTCAGGTACACAGGTTGGAGGGAGAACGTGCCAACTGACCAGCCTTCTAACAATCACTTTGAAGAGGTTAGGTAAGGGATCTACAGTTTCATTCTGGAGAATGCCAGATGGATTACCATTTTTGTCCTGCCAAAAGAAAATCATCAAAGAATGGTTGTCAAATTAAGATTTGAATCATGAATCACTGTCCTAACTTCATGAATCAATAATCAAATTCAATAAAATTCTCAAAGTAAATTAGAACCAAAAAATATGTGCACCCGAATTGCTTGTAAGATAGCTGATGTGAATCTAGTTCTGAAATGGTCTTTTTTTTTTCCTTTGAGCAATACAATGGTCTATTCTTATTAAAGATGCATAACATATAATAATATATATGTATCTGTATGCAGTAAATTACATAGCATTAATTTCCCAATTATAAATTTAGTACTTTAGAAAAACTTTAGTTTTTATAACTACAAAATGTGTACACTCTACACATTGCATTATACATATATATATATATATGTAAAAAAGGGCAGGCTGGTACACGAATGCTCCCGCAATGAGCGGAGTCCGGAAAAAGGTCTAACTCATTGGGTCTTTGTACGCGGCCTTCCTTGCAATTACAAGAGGCCTTTTCCACAACTCGAACCTGTGACCTCAGGTCACACGGCGATAACCTTTACCGTTGCGCCTAGGCTCCCCTTCATATATATATATATATATATATATATATGTAAAGGAAAAAAAAAGGGCAAAATAAGAAAGCTGTGAAAGAAATGTAAAAAGCCAAACAAGAAAAATTTGGACTGGGCAGAGTAGATGAAAAGAGCAACTAGAAGAGATTGAAATCCAGTTTACTCATCAAATTGTAAGATTCCTCAATTATTCTATTTTATCTTGATTCGCATGCTTGATTTGAATAATATGGTACTTGATATCAACTCATGAATCATGCAATTTTGATAACTATGACTAGAAACTCATTAGCTTTCATACAATGCTTCTAGATAAATCATCATAAGAAATTTAAAGATCGTACAAGAGAAGGTCAGAACTTACAGTTGCATAGTTGTAACAACAACCAAATTGGATAGTTACACGCCCTTTGCCCCTCATCCATTTCTTGGGAGCTGAATATGTTCTCTCTGCAAGAAAATTTCAAATATCCACAACCAGTTAGTAAGAACATGATATATCAACTGACTGAAACTATTTCCAAGAAACATTAATTAACTTTGTCCGCAAAATGATTTAAAGATAGACACCTGGAATCAGAAAAATTCTATATATTCCTTATCCATACAAATGAACACAGGTTTCACAACACAAAAGTATATTTCTTCACAGAAAGGAGATATTAATTTGCATTTGTCGACCAACATAACAAGCTATATTAAATTGTGTAAGAGCAGCATAAGACAACCTCTATCTGCTCTATACATTCTAAGAAAAATATTTATAGCCCATGAAAACAAGGATGGCTTCAGCTCAATTTCAATACTGCTATAACCACGGAACAAATAATCCTATGATTCAATCCTGTGGGCTTGCTGTTCTATCTATGAAGCTTACTATTATGAAAAGAGAAAGGGCTTTTTCAGCTTGTTCACTTTCTCGACATGAAATTACCTTTTTGCTGAAAATTCAACTATAGTTCAGAAACAACAAAAGTATATATATAAACATACATATATAACTATTGACGCACAAGACACAGCAATTGAAAATAGCAGCTATCATAAATAGGAAAAAACAAGAGAAAGAACACGTCTTAATGATTAAGAAGACAACCAACCTCTCAGTTCTCCTTTTCTCCCCATCGCCTCAAGTTCATACACGTAATTAACTATCCTTGTCTGCTCTACAGCACTAAAAACACCTGTGTGAAGCTCAAGTCCCTGAAGAATATTAACAAACTTGCCTCGAACCCTCTCCAAACAAATAAAGTCCTCCTTCCTCTTCACACTCGTAAAACGGATGTACTCTCTCTGCTCTCTTGATAACTTGGGCTTCTCAACAACCTTTGATATCTTCATCTCCCCAGTTGAAGCACTTATGTTAACCATTCGCTTGTCTATATCTCTCTGTTCCTCCTCATCTTCAAGCTCATCTTCCTGTGCCATGTCAGCCCAAGACATCCGATGGCTTGGAGCATCAACGGAAGGCGGTGGGCCAAGTATTCCACTTGTAGAAGCTTCTGAAACTGGTTCAGACCACCCATTAGCTCCATCTTTCCAACTACCTAAAGAATTGGTGTCATCCCCATCCACATCCCCATCTCCATCTTTCCAACTTGCAGTACAATTATTTTCACAATTATCATCACAACAATTCTCATGTGAATCAACATTGCTGGGGATTGCAGGCGTTTCAGTTTTATCAGCTTCACCAAGCTCTATATAAAACAATACCAAATTCCCAAAATTTTTAGTTATCAAAAAATTAACAAAATACCCTAGTTCTAAATTCTAACTACAAATACAAATAAACAATTCCCACTTAAACCCTAAAATTACAATCCAACAATAACAATAAAACATTAAAAAAACAAGAATTAAAGCATGCAAATATGGATGAATTTTTGCATTAAAGAGACAAATAAGGAATTTTTAGCCATCAAAAAATTAACAAAAAACCCTAGTTCTAAATCCTAACTACAAACACAAATAAACAATTCCCACTTAAACCCTAAAATTAAAATCCAACAATAACAATAAAAACATTAAAAAAAAAAGAATTGAATTATACAAATATGGTTGAATTTTTACATTAAATAGACAAATAAGGCAATTATGAAAAAGAGAGTACCAGAGGAGTCGAGAGAGCTGATGCGATTGGAGAGGATTTGGGTGCAGTGGTGACATAGATCTCTGGAAAGGAATGGGAGCCACGTGGTAAGGAATTCGGATGCAATTCGGAGATCGGACGGCTGATATTGAATGAGGAATGGATCGTCCGTCCTGACTCGGTAGAGATCGGTCATGGCTACTGAGTGCAACCAATAGAGAGAAATCTGTTGAAACCTAGAAAACGGAAATTTTGTGTGGAGTAGAAGAATACGAATTTTGTGACTATAAAGGTAACGGATACCAAAGACTTTAGGAATATTTTTAAGGGGTACTTTTGGTATTTCAGCTCTTTTTCTCAATCTCAGTCCCTTATAAAATTGAAGGCCCAATAAAATGGGCCAAGTCGGGCTCAGTTTGGAAATAGACTCTAATTTACAAGCCCAAGCTTCATCCTAACGCTTTAGACGTGAAAGGAAATAAACTAAAATTACAAAATATTTTAGAACAAATTATAAAAATATTTTAAAAAGTGAACATATTTTAAAAAAATGATAAATATTTTTAAAAATATTTATTTTTTTAAAAATATTAAATTCTAATTTTTAATTTTAGATATACTCTTCTTCAGAAATATATACCTAATGTATGAAAAACAAATATACATATAACATATTTTTAAGTCAAATTTAAAAATTCCTACAATATTTTTTTATAAAAATAAAAAAAAATTAAAATATCATATAAGTTTCTCGATATTTTATTAAAACTTATATAATATTTGATAAAAAGTTTTAATATTTATTAATACCTATTTAATATTTGACTTGATTGCCATATTTGTTTAAATTCTTATTCTTTATATTTTTTAAAGTTTTTAATATATTAATTTTATAAAAAATATATATAATGGGGGTAAAATTATGAAAAAAATAATTAATAATGGATAATGACATGGCAGCAAATGATAGCCTATTCAAGAACCAAACAGTTTGTGTGGGTTTCCATCAAAGACAAAAATCTCATAAATTATAATGGATAAAAGGAATAACCATAGCCAAACAAATTTGCTTAAGCTGAGGCAAAAAAGGAAGAGAAAAATAATGGAAAGCAAAGCTCTTCAATTCCTCACTTCAAACTCATTTCCATCAGCAATCACCATTTTCAAAAACCCTTCTTCTTCTTCTTCTTCTTCAACAACACAGACTCAGATTTTCATTCCTCACAAGAGACTCTATCTTAGACTCAACTCCACCAATGGCAGCAGTACAGGAGGCAATGGTGAAACTCCACCACCAACCATTACACCACCACCAGAAACGGTGGAGATAAGATTCAAACGAGGGTCTAGAAAGAGGAACAGACGGAAGAGCAAAGAGGGCATCAGCCGCGGCGCCGAACCAATGAAGAAGCAGCAGGCTTCTGTTCCTCCAAAGAAATGGGAGGACATGAACTTTACAGAGAAAGCAATTGAGCTTTACATGGGAGAAAAGGGTCTGCTGTTTTGGCTTAATAAATTTGCTTATGCTTCTATTTTCATTGTTATTGGGGGTTGGATACTGTTCAGGTTTGTTGGACCTTCTATTAATCTTTACCAGTTGGATACTCCTCCTCTATCCCCTTCTAACATATTCAAGGGCTCATGAATCACCATTAAAATCAAACATGGAAGCTTTTTCTTTTTTGGAGTATTTTTTTTTTGGCCTTTCAGCTCTAGTTTCTACAGATTTTGTAGCTTTCAGTCTGAGACATTAATAAAGAGTTTATCATGCATGACTCACAACTTTCAATTCCCTGAAAGTTTCATTTCAATCAAATTTATGTTTAACTTTCAATTTTCATCATGGCTACTCTCCAGCATCTCATCTTACAAGAAGTGTATAAATTTATGTAGCTTTCAAAGACAAGAATGCAAAGAATTTGTATAAAAATATGATTAACTTCTTGCATATTTGTTTCATAATAACAATAATAAATCAACACAAATTAATATTGTAATACTGTAACAAGGGGAAACAAGTTTTCAAAAAAGAATGGTGCTCACATCAACACTCTTTGCTATATCTATCAAGATCTTAATACATCCTTTTGCATCTCAAAAATCACCAAACACTAATTTCTGCAATGACTAATGTCTGGAAGGGAATGGGCAACTAATATTTTCCACTTTGCAAGATCAAACATTGTGTCAAAAATGAGAAAGAACTTCATTAGGAGTAATGGAAATCGTGACAATCTAAACTCTCCAATCCACAGCTATACTGCAGTCACTGGTTGAGAAATCGGCTGCACGACAGCATCTTTTTGAGTCTTACACCTGTAAGTAGAACACACAACATCAGCAAACTATACTCATGCCAAAATACAAAATGCATGGCAGGTTGAATATTTTGCCCGCAAATATAAACACATTAATTCAATAGATGAATGAAAAACATGATGTCACATAATAACTTATAGGCCGCTGTGTTTTCTGTATTCAAAGGCCATTGTACTTTAGCTGGTAATTTCACAAAAGGTGGTTGCATAAACACTATCACAACCAACAAAATCCATTGTGGATTCAATGGTAAACCATCTGAAAGCTCCTGTACTCTGAAAAACAAATAGTTTACAAAGAAGAGTGCAGATGTTGGCGCTCTGAAAATGGTTTTTAGCACTCCTATTTATATTGTTACTAATTAATTTCCCATATCAACATTTAGAGATGAAGAAAACAGTGAATATTCATTCCATTCACCAGCAGACAATGAAGAAAATACACAAATCCAAGAATAAACATTAAATACATTAATTCTCTCTTTTCTCACCGAAAAATTGTTGACAGAAAAATTAAAAAAATTGTTTTCAACTTTTTTTAAATACATGATTATTTTATTTCACATCACGAAAGAAAGTGTTTCACAACTATTCCTCATCACTTCTATGAAGAAAATGCATACAGCCTTTGATGAGGAACTATATGCTGATCAAAAATTGGCCAAGCATCAACAGTCCAATGATAACATGACCAAATAAGTCAAAGATCCATTAACTATACATGGAGGACCAATGACAAGGTCTAGAGCTAATAAGTTGAAAGAGGCTTTAATTTCCTTCATGGATCAGATTTGGAGAAAACAAGTTGCTCAAATTTTGTTTCAAGTTGATCCATGGATGCAAGAAGAGCTTAAGTTGGTTAATATAATTCAAGCAAGACCTAATCTAGAAGGCCCAAATCCAGGCTTATGAGAGTAAAGATTTAGGTCCATTTTGAATAATAAAAGGTCATTTAGCCATGGTCTTAAAGTCTAAAAGACCGAGCAACTTGTTTTCTCCAAATATGATCCATGAAGGAAATTAAAGCCTCTTTCAACTTATTAGCTCTAGACCTTGTCATTGGTCCTTCATGTATGGCTAATGGATCTTTGACTTGTTTGATCATGTCATCATTGGACTGTTGGTGCTTGACCAATTTTTGATCAACATGTAGTTCCTCATCAGCCTTGCAAACAAAAAAAATCATTAAAAAAAATACAACAATTGAGAATGGGTCCTTACCAGGGTATACTGTTGACCACATAAGTGATATAAAACTGAATTTTCCTATCAATAACATAATAATATCTCGCACAAAATTTGATATGCAAACAATTTATTGTTAACATAACCTAATCGTGAGTCAATAATATGATATCTATCAACAGCAAGTTTTCAATGGGTAGTTTGGCAAATCCAGGTGTAAAAATTTGAGGAAATAATTTAGAAACTAACCTATTACACTGCGATCGAGATGCATAATTATGATTGTTGCAATTTATACACATCCAATCTCCATTCCGCCACTGCTTTGCTCTGTTAAGCATAGAAGGAAAAAAGAACAAAAAAATTAACCACAAAAGCATTTCCTAGACTTTATTCTCATGTTATGTTCCAGAGAATCCAAGCAGGTGACAATTGTTTTAGCATATTTTTTTAACAGTCTAACATTTAGTAAACAATCAGTAATGAAACTTAAGTCACCAAAGTAAATTTATTAATGAGATCATTAGTTATTGTATTTGCTTTCTCTTAAAAAGGATACTATCTTGCATTCGCACCAAACAATTGAGATGCAAAGAGTTATCTAGATAGGTCCTAGCTTTCAGTGGCTTGACAGCAGAGGATTATAAAGGAAGAAAAAAGTGAATAAAAAAAAGCCTGATCTGTACAGTTGGTCAGCATAGCAAAATCAAAACAAGTGTCTTTGATAATTAGGCACTGTATACAAGTAACTCAATCGGCATTTACCCTTTTCCAAGGAGTGCAGGTGTTGCCACTTGAAGCGGAAATTGCATTGGTGCTTGCCAATTTGGAGCTACTCCTGAGCCAACACTGGGATAGGGAGCACAGGTTCCTGGTCTTGGATCACCAGCCATCTGCACTATTTGATCAAATCTGGGATATGTATGTTGCTGTCCATTTGTCTGTCAAAATAATTCAAATAAGAATAGTTAAAACCAACTATAATTATGAAGCCAGGGTTTGCAAAATAAATGATAATAAAAGGATGTAATGCTACAAAATAATTCCTTACATCTCCTGAATTCAATCTCTTGTTATCCCAGTCCTTAGCAAACTCTTCAGAGGCCAATCGCTTTGTTCCAAGTGCTTAGGCCAACAAAGGGGTATAAGAAAAGGTACAAATAAGTTCTAGTAAATGGAACACATTCCAAACAACAAAAGAGAAGTACTTGACTATAATAAACGAACAACTAAAATTACTATCAAATAGTGTCCAATAGAAAATTAATCAGAAGAATTACATAAATGACAGTAGAAAAACAATCAAAGATTCAGAGACAGCAACTACAACATATGGACCCTCTAGTCACAAAAGCTATCTGGGCACACTATAGTTGTGTGGAACAACAAATATGCACACGAGTCTAAGTGAGAGAATTACTGATCAAGGAAAACATCCCAAATATTTGATAGTTGAACAAACCCACCAATAATTTAAGAAACAAGATCTCAGATCAAATAAATGAACCACAGAATAAGAATATTATACATGTATAGCATTGCAATTCTGCTGTAATTGTGCATACAAAAAAGCAGCAACCATCATATTATGATTTTCTTTTTAAACCAGCAGTCACAGTTCTGTGCCAATAATCCTTAGTGATAATGATGAGACCAAGAATAAGAGCATACCTGGTGGTATCAAAGCATTGCAATTTTTACACTGCATGTGCAATAACAACCAGATCAGACAAAAATAATATCTGGAATGAAAGAAGAATAACAAGCTCATGAATGCTTAGGTAATATGAACATACTTGTGCACGTGAAGAGTAATTATGGAAGCCACAATTACACATCCAATCACCATTTCGCCATCCTTTTGGAACTGCTAGAGGCTGATTTGCAGGGTTTCCATATGGAGGCCCAAGAATCTGGTTTACACCAAATGGCCAAGTAGAAGCTGATGGAACTCCATACTTATCAGCTACTCCAGCAGACCAAGTTGAAGGCAAAGGAAGTGGCATCTTTTGTTCCAGTCCTCCTGGGGCGGCCCTGGCAAAATAATGTGAATAAGTTGGGAGACAAGCTCCAGGCATTGCAATTGCTGGCATTGCTGCTATCTCCTTTGATTGTCCGCATTTTTTGCACTTTTCTCGTGATGCATAATTGTTGTTAGTGCAACCTATTGATCCATTGCCATACACACGCAACCCACAAATGCAGCCACCAAGATGGAAAGGAAGCCAAGTATACGCACACCAAACAGCCCATCCCATATCAAAAATAACACACACAAAAAGTGAAACAAACCACAAACCCAATTCATAGCAAGTTTTTCATTTCAATTTGAAAAAAAAAAGGTAACAGGCAAGAATACAAGGGAGGGGGTGAAGGAATGATATGCCCTCAGTAAATACTAAAAAAAAAAAAATTGCATATGCATTGGAAGAGAAAATTTGATTCAAATATGCCCATCAACGAAAGACCAAGAGCTAATTTTAACACAAACACAAGTATGCAGAAACTGATTTTGGAAAATAACCAAGACTTAATTTGCTCTTAATTTGAACAAAACTGCCTAATTCATAAACATAAAATAGCTCATTCTTTATCAAAACAATCATATGGCAATAACTACCAATTTAAGTACCAAAACTCTAAACCCTTAAAAATAACACCAATTACATATAAAAAAAACAGATAAACCCAATAAAACCCTAATTTCGGAGTTAAATGCAACAGGGGAAAAGAGAAGGGAGGAAAATTTTGCGATTTACCGGTGCAGATCCAATCACCGATTCGAGGAAGCCATTTGGAATCAGAAGGAGTTTTGGTATCGACGAGAAGACGAGGCTGTTTGCACCTATTGCAAAAGGATCTAAAAGCATAGTTCCTATTCTTACAACCACTGCAGTCCCAATCTCCTTCTCTGCCTTCTCCTCCTCCCATTTTCTCTTCTCTCTCTGTGTATCGAATTCGGATATTTTTCAGATTTCAGCCATCACCGCTCTGCTTTGGCGAACCAGCTATTGAAAACTGAAGTCCCTCGCACGTGCGTGATTCTAGTGAGTACTGTATGAGCTTGAATTTTGAATGATATATAGTAATAAATTTTTTTTTAAGTCCATGAAGAGAAGAAACGAATCAAATTAGTCCCATTCCTATTATATTATATGTCACTTTTTTTAGTTGTTTTTAAAAAATATCATAATTAAGTAAAAAAAGTAAAAGTTTTGGAGTAAAAGTTTTAGAAAATTAATGAACATAAGAAAAAATTCTTTCACTATTATCACCATTTCTAGGGTCAAAATGACATAAAGAGGGTGTTTCTCAAAACTTAAAAGCTGGTCAAAACTGATTATAAACAGTTTTTAGATTATAAGTTGTTTATTTAAGTGTTTCTGAAAACTTAAATAGTAAATTATAATCTGATTTTAATCAGTTTTTTAAAAGTTGGATTTTGCTACTTTTTTTTAAGCACTTATTTTTTAAGCAGTTTTGACCAAGTAAAAGATCATATTATCCCTACCTAATCTTCAATATTTCAAATTTGCCCACCCTATACACTTTAGTTCCTATCAAAATTTTTTTACGTTTCTTCTTAAATAAATTATTATTATTATTATTATTATTATTATTATTGCAAAATAAATTTTGAATTGACATTTAAAAAATTATTTTTATACAATAAATAAACTCAGGGACAGTTTAGTCATTTTGACAGTTTCTGCAATTAAAAACTGATTATAAGCTGATTTTACAGAAATACTTAACTGATTATAAACTGATTATCAGCTGATTAATAACTAGTTTACAGAAACGCTTAACTGCTTATTTTTAATCTGATTATAATTTAAAAATCACTTATTCACAATAAGCTGAAAAGCTCCAGTTTTAAGAAACACCCTCAAAAATAGAATTTCATGTGAGTCTGGACATACTCTCTATTGTAAGCAGTGTCATATCGACATATAAATAGAACTGTAAGTGAATATGGGATTCTCTCTCCATTATTTTTTTTGGGAGAAGAAAAAAAATTCATGCAAAGCTATAAAAATATTTTATTGGATACTTCCTTCTTAATGTTGGGATAATGTTGGAATAGACATTCTATTAATCGATTAATTAATTAAATTAAATTAAATTTTAAGTGGCTTTTTTAATTAAATTTTTATTTAATCAAATTGTTTAATTTTTTAATTTAATTAATTAATTTAAATTATTTAATCAATTTAGTTAACCAACCCATTAACCGAACTTTGCAGTCTCATTTGTACGTAAAAACCAATTTATTTCTTTGATAGACGTTGGTGACTCTACTCATTTACCAAAAAAACTCTCTTATCAAGAAAATTCAAATTTGACCAACAAAACAAAACAAAAAAAAAGTGCCAAATGCTTAAACGGGCTCCACTCTTTTTTTTTTTATTTTAATTAATTTTTAATAAATAACCTTCAGCTTTTTATTTTTTTATTTTTATTAATTAATTACTTGTCATCTTTTTTTAATTACCCATAACCTTTTACACGCGCACGTCTCTTTCTTTACTTTTTTTTTTACTCTTGATAAAAATATAAGGAAATTTAAAAATAATTTTAAATATATTATATTTATAAAATATTTATTAAAATATCAAAATTTATAAAATATTCATCAAAATATTAAATTTTTATTAATTTATATAGAGTTTACAATGAGTTTATAATTAGTTTACAATAAATTTATAGTGAGTTTATAAATCTCACACAGTTTATAATGAGTTTATTATGAGTTTATAATAAAATAATTATAATACTTCTTATAAAAAAGTAAAAATTTTTAAAAAGACGACGTGGTGTTATTTTTTTTTAGCCCAACACCTTTTATTTACTTATCCACCACTTCACGCAACTTTCTACTCCATTATTCACTCAATAAACAAAATCTATTTGCTTCTTTGTTCTCTCACCAAGCTTTCACTCTCTTTTTCCTTCTTTCTCTCTTTGTTTTACATCATATCAAAGAAATAATTTAGATAATGTGGTATTAGAAATACTTAAATTTTCAATCATAACAATTCCATCTTTTCAGTTTGACGAGTCTAATAATTTTCAATTTTCACAATCTCGCAAACCATAGAGTAAGCAAAAGTGCTCCAAACATTCCCACCATCAACCCACTGAAGAAGAGTATCTTGCTTTCTGACTAAGTGAAAATGCTTCGTCTTCTACACTTAGAGCTATAAAAAGTATTAAGAACTGATACTATTTTATTTTGGTTAACTGTTTACCAACCGATAAATATTGATTAACCGTTAACTGAATCGATAACCGAAATTGACTAATAATTTCAATCGAAACCGATCGTGTATAAGTATAATCAGTTAATTAAACTAAAAAATCGATCGGTTAACCGATTATGTCCACCCCTACTCACCATTCAAAACCCATATAAAGCCATAGGAAATGCTTTATTGAATGCTATCTTTCTAACTAGCTAGTCTTTTCTTGTTAAAAATAATTTCAAGATTACTTTAGTCTTTAGAGGAACCATACGTTGAAGAAGGCATAGTTAGAAAATTAGAGTTTTATATAGAAAAAACCTTCGTAATAGCATAGCTTACCTTTCTTATATACTATGTTTTAATTTTTTCTCCATTTTGTTTATAATTTTATTTAAATATGCTCTGCACTTTTAGTTTAGGCTGGTTTCATGCATCAAAAAATTCATTTATATAATGTTTTTTCTATCATTTATGTATATTGTATTCATTATTTAGATTACTCTTAGATCCCTAGGGCACATTAGGATGTGTGTATATATATATTTATATAATAAGATAAGCAAAGTTCATAACAAACATTCAAAGATAATAAGAAGCGTGGAGAACACCATGCATGAGCCAACACTAAATACCTGGAGGAGCTTCATTTAAAATGGAAGAATCCAAAGCAAAGTTCTAAGCAAAATTTGTTAACCAATTTGCTACAAAATTTGTCTCAAGAAATATATGAGTAAACTGAATTATTTCGAATTTATAAGCAAGGAACTTGATAGCTTGCACTAAAGAGTGACAAGTTTTGATAATTTGCCAATGCCACAATCATTTCAATAAACCCTCTATTATCACATGCCCTAAAGTATCTTATTTACATTCATATACAAGCTATTCTTTTTCATTTTAAATAATACTAGGCCATTATTAGTATTTTGCACGGTAATAATAATAAATATATATATATATTTACCAATAAATAAAATGTAAAATAATTAAAAGTCATAAATATAATTTATTTAATTAATATTATAAAATTATATTAATATAAAATTATTTAAATTTATTAAATTTTATATAAATTATAAAATTAAATAAAAATTAATTAAAAAAGAAAAAATAATATCTTTAAAAAAATTGATGATGTGGCAATCTAATAATACTCCTCCTTTTCTTAACTTTTATAGATACATAAAATACAACCGATTTGTTGCCGATATACATATTCAACTATTAAAAAAATTTTAATAATTATTTATTATTTTTAAAATTTTCAATAAAAAATTACATAAAAAATTAATAGTAAAAAATATATCATCATAAATCAAAGTTGTTGAGAAACAAAATCTCATATTTAATTTACCAAAAATGATTGAAATAACTATTAGAATTTTAAAGACTACAAGCTAATAGTACATTTTGGTTACACTATTTTTCTGAAAAAATTGACTAAATAATTTTTGTTGAGCAAAAATACTATATTTATTTACAAAAATATAGGTAAAATAAAATATTGTATCTACTAAACTTTACCAATTAGTTGGTAAAATATTTTACATAGAGAAAAATAGAAAAAAAAATTTACTAAAAAAGAGATTAATGAGTTCAATATCAAAAGACAATTATATCAATGTATCTAATGCATGATACAAATTAATAGAGGTAATTTATGTATTGTTTAAACTTTCTAAGTAAAGTTTGATTATAACTAAATAAATTAATATTTTTTTAATCAACTTTCTCAGTATTTTGTTACATCTTCTACATAAAGTAATATAATATTTTTGAGTAAAATATAATTCTGATGATATAAGTTTGTAAAATATATTTTCAGTAATTAATTTTCTCTGTAATTTATCAAATACATTATAACTCTCCATAGAGGAGGATAGTTAAATGAAATTCTCAATGAGATGAATTTTCAAATGATAAAACTAAAATCTAGACAAAATTATATAAAATTATGTTTTTAAAATTGTATTTCTATTGTGCTTTATTTTTTTATATAATTTTACACTTTTAGATTTACAAAACTATTATTTTTTATATTTTTACAATATATGTTAAATATACTTAACATATATTAAAAATATATAAAAAATAAACCATATTTTTCATTTATATAGTATATTTGTAAATTCTTTTATTTATACAATATTTTTTATAAAAATTTCCCATTTAAGTTACTTTATAAAATATTCCTAAATTTATGCATATTGATATACTTTCTCCATCGCAGTGAAATTATTAGTTTCAATTTATGCACATTTATTAAAAAATTTATTAAATCTCTTAAATATCTATACAGACTAAAATACCCTCAATTAACTCAATAATATTAAAATTATTATACTCTTACTTTATTAATTAATTTATTAATAATAAGAATATAATTAAAAAAAACTAATTATTTTTTTATTATATAAATTAACAATTTTAGGGGGAAGTAGACTTTAACAATAAATGCATTTTTATCGTGTAATATATTCAAGATCGATTTTCTTTATTAAACTAACATAAAAAAATAAAATTTATTTATAGTATAACTCCAAATGAAGTTTTTCATGAGAATTAAATCAATTATGGGAATTAAACTATCTATATTTTTTGCTAAAATTGATGTTATTGGAGAGTCTGGTTTGGTAAACAAAACCCATTAAGGGATTAAGAAGCAAATTATTATCTCTAATGCAAGAACAATTGTTAGTGGTAAATTGGTAATGTTCTTCGCCATGTCTACTACCAATCTTCAACTAATTGGCCATTAGGCCCATTACTGCTCTGCTTTGCGTATTGAGTCATCTTTGCACTTTTGTTATGAGTAGTGTCTCCACCTCTACTTGAATTGCTTTTATGCCTTCTATTTTTCAAAACTTCTTTATATATTTGTATTTCTTCCATAATTTCTTTTATAGACTTTTCAATTTTATCTTTACATTTACTAGATTGCCCAATTCAATGTATAAAGGTTATTATATGTGATTTTTTTTTTGTAATTTAGATTCCAATGGTTTATCACTTTTAAAAAGAAATTATTTTATGTGCAAATATTTAACTATTACTTGAATTTAATCGTGACAACCGGTGATATAATTAGCTTTCGATTTCCATGATTAAATATATGGGTTAATGTAATAATATCTCCTTTAGATACACTTGATGCAATTTAAATTTTAATTTAGGGCCATTTTCTTTATAAATATTTTGAAGTATGTATCTTTGAAATTAAAAAAATTTACGTTCCTCATTAATTTTTTTTAACTTTTTAATTTTTTATTAGAAGCTTTTTTTATAAAATATATAGTAAAATTATAATAATCTGATAATAAATTTATAAAAATTATAATGTATATAATTAGTCTTTGAGGTTTCGCAATAAGATATGCTATATCACCTTTTAATTTGTGTGTATATAAAAATATATAATAAATTGAAAAAATTTAAATTACTATTGATTTGTTTCGGAGTTATTGTCTATTAGAAGAGGATATTCAATCGGTCAATTAAATTTAACTTTGATCAAATATTTCAAATACTAAATTTATTGATCAAACTGATTAATTTTTTAATTTTGGTCAATCCAGTTGATTAATCGAACAAATCGATTTTTTTTTATTTTATAACAAAAATTATATTTATAATAAAAATATTAATATAATTAAATAACTAAATATAATTTATTAAAAAATAAATAAAATATAACTTTTTTGTAATAAAAATTATTTATAATAAAAATTTGTACAATTAAAGAATTAAATAAGAAAATAATAAATAACTGAATAAAATATATATTTTTTAAAATTTTTGATTAATGATTAACCAATTGAACAGAATCGGTTAACTGTTAACCTAATTAAAAATTAAATTAATCTAAATTTTTTGATCGAACCGATCTAATTAATCTGTAGTCGATTAATCAAATCAAATTTTCGATTAATTAATCAAAAATTTTACCTGCTAACTGAATTATGTCTACCTATACCGTCTTAACTTAATTTTTTAAATTAATTTTAAAGGATAATTATTATCCACGTGGCATTAATTTTGAAAAGATTTTGAAATTGAAGTACTGAATTGTAATTAAATGTTTAATGGTGACATACATTAGTCATTGCATAGCAGTTGTAATCATTGAGCATTATTGTTACTTGAGCATTAGCATTTAGCATTATTGTTACTTAAAACTATAAAAACTATTCTTGCCCAGTTTGGCTAAGGCCAACAAAGCACTTTCAGCTTTTTTTTTTTGTTTTTTTATTTTTTGTTTTGCTGAAATGATGTCTATATGGATTAGCATTAACCACAAATACTTTTCCTTTTTAAAGGTTTTCAACTTTTATAATAAAGCAATTTGAGATATTATCCAATCAAAAACTTATTATACTTAGAATCATAATCACTAATCAACGCAGTAGATTCTGGGACAAGTATTGCAAGGCGAGCATTTAGGACAATCCACTTTAAAAAGTCAATTAAAGAAAAAAATTAAAAAAGAAAATTACTTTTTTCGTTTTAATTTAAATATCTTATATTTTTTTTTCTCAATTATCACTTTTATAAATTTCTAAATTTATTTTTATAAAATAAAATTAATAATTAATAAAAATATAATAATTGAGAAGAGTAAATATCACTCCCTTACTATATTTTAAGTGTCATATAATAAACTTTTTTATATTCTATTTTAATAGTATATTTGATTGCATAAAAATTTTAAAAAATTGATTAAATAATTATATTTAATAAAAAATACTATATTTATTTATAAATAATCTATGTAAAATAAAAATCAGATCCACTAAACTTTATCAATAAGTTAGTAAAATATTTTATTTAAGGGATAAGAAATATATTTTACTGAGAATTGGATTGAAGGATTCACATGTCAAAAGATAATCGTGCCCTTAATTTAAAATATAATAAAATAAGAAATAGATGTTACAAGGGTAGTTTAGATATTACCTAAACTTTTTCTGTAAAGTTAGATTGTAACCAAATAAGTTAATATTTTTTTCAATCCATTTTCTTAATATTTTGTTACAACTTTTAAACACAGTAATATAATTTTTTTCAGTAAAATATAATCTCTGTAATATATATTCTCATAATCAATTTTTTCAGTAATTTATCAAATGCACTATAAATATCATATTTATAAATTTAAGATGGTATTAATTATAATTTTTTTTACAATATTATTTTTAATTATAAAATTTTAAATTTATCATTGAATATTAAATATTTTTAAAGTTAGTAATTAATAGTAAGAGAATAATCGAAATAGATAATTAAGTAAAATATTATAAATTTTTTATAAAATATATAGTAATTGATGGTTATTTTGATATATAATTATTTTTAATTCATTAATAATTATTTTGATACGTGTAATTATTATTAAAATCGAAAGAGGCAATCCATATCTCATAAGAAAATATTACGTAATGGAAACAAAAAATATCCATTTATCATGGCTTTTTAGTTCACTTGTGCACTTATATTACATTACATGCTAATATATACTAGACAAGCAAAAGAACAAGAAAACAAGAAGATATATTGATAGAAAGGAAGAAAAAGAACAACTATGGCGTCAAGTTTATCAATACTAGCTTCAATAGCAATTATTCGAAGCTCATTCAGTGAGTTCATTCCTCAAGAACTCCGTAGTTATATATGGGAATTTAGTCGCCGTTTCTCCTCAGAAATTACTATAACTGTTAAAGAATGTCATGAAGGATCTACAAACCATCTTTTCAATGCCTTGGTTACATATCTTGGCAGCTGTGCTTTCTCTACTTCTTCTTCTTCATCATCTGTATCTTCATTTGCGCTGCGGCGCTTCACAGTTGGTAAGAATGAAAGCATGAAAGTACTAACTTATGGACTAGAAAAAAACTCAGAAATTGTTGATGTTTTTCATGGGATTCCAATGAAATGGGGATTTTATTCTGATCTCAACTCTGCATCTCACACTGAAGTTAGATGGTATGAGCTTAAGTTTCACAACAAATATACTGATATGGTCAAGAACAAGTACTTACCTTACATTCTTGACATGGCTAAAAGAATTAAAGATCAAAATAGAACTATAAAGTTTTATATGACTCGTGGAGGAGGGGATGGTTGGAGTTTTAAAGGGCAAAATTTAGACCATCCTATGACATTTGAAACTCTTGCCATGGATGGAGATTTAAAGCAGGAAGTTATAGAAGATCTTAACAGTTTCATTAGAGGGAAAGAGTATTATAAGAAGATTGGTAAAGTATGGAAAAGAGGGTATTTGTTATATGGTCCTCCTGGAACTGGGAAATCAAGCTTGATAGCTGCTATGGCTAATTTTCTTAATTTTGACATTTATAACTTGAATTTATCTGTTGTTAACTCTGATTCTGCTCTTGAGAATCTGTTGCTTTATATGTCGAATCAATCAATTCTTGTGGTGGAGGATATTGATTGTTCCATCATGCTGCAGAACCGTCAAGCAGGAGATCATCAAACTGATCATGCTCATCAAGTTTCTCGTCCTAAGGTACTACAAACATATACTTGTTTTGCTGATATAAATAAACTGTTATTAATACCAATTCAAATCCTAATAGAGATTGATTGTTATAAGTTATTATATGGATTTAAAAGTATATGTTGCGTTCTTTATTTTCCTTCTTGACCTTTGATTATGTTCGTAGTGTGTTTTTTGGAAAATGCCTTTGTTTTGATGAGGAATAATGGAGTAGCAGAGGTTATGCAGGGCAGGATCCATGTTACTGCTGCTTATTCATCCTTTGCTCGAAAACACTAGTATCCTAAAGTTATGTTCTGTTATTGTCCTGTGAAGGTAACACTATCTGGACTACTTAATGCCATAGATGGCCTACTGTCTTGCTGTGGAGATGAAAGGATTATAGTTTTTACTACAAACTACAAAGATCGAATAGATGCTGCGTTGCTAAGAGCTGGTCGCATGGATATGCACATACACCTATCCTACTGCACATTCTCCATCTTCAAGCAGCTAGCAGCTAATTATTTGGATATTTGGGATCATGATCTATTTAGTTCCATTGAAAAGCTAATAAAAGAAGTTCAAGTTAGCCCTGCTGATGTTGCCGGTGAACTAATGAAAAACAAAGATCCAAAAACTTCTCTAGAAGGCCTCATCAAGTTCTTGGAAGACAAGGTAAATTATGAATTTTTCGATTTTACGTCAACATGATTAAGTTTCTTGATCACTATAAGTTCTTAAAGAAAAGTGATTGATTAGTATCGTACCTTCACTTCGAGCTGCAGTGCATTTGGCTCTACATTTCTTGCAGAATATATAGTTCATATGCTTTATATTTGTTAAGTTGATTTTTTGCTGCTTGGGATTGTCCATTTCAGATATCAGGAGCAAAATCCTTCGTCCCCTCTCCCCCAGAATTGCAGGGACCAGGGATTAAGTCAGAACAAGAAAGCGACAGCCTTAACCAGAAGGATGAAAAACAGCTTCAAGATGAAAAACAGCTTCAAAAACCTTGCAAGACCACTAATTCTGGTGATAATTTGTTGAATAATAAAAATGAAGTCAAGTCTCCTACAGCTCATATAATTTCATTGAAGGAAAAAGAGTACACAATTAAGGCAGAATTTGAACCTATCCTTGAAGCTGTTCTTTTGAAGCATGGAGATATTGCTGCCAATTGCTCCTTGAAGTCTCTCCAATGCCGTTCATCATTCCTGGAGATTGTTTGTGGCATTATTCAGAAACTGCAAACTGCAGAACTCAAAGGTCTGACACAACTAGAGCTCAAGTCCATGTTAAATAGCCTGCAGGATCTTGAATCGGTAGGACTAGAAATTTGTTGGCTACTGCAGAAATTGAATGAGATTATTCAAGCCATGCCACTAGTCAAACAATGTGCCATGAAGGAGAATAGCACAGAGCTGAAAGCCAGCAACACAGAGACAGTAATGCTGCCAACAGATGCTGCTACAATCCGATGCACCAATGGCAAATTACATTGCTTTTGCTGCAAGTCATTGGTTGAAGGGCTTTGACATGGTGGTTAGGATAGCTTGAGGATGTGTGAGGTGGCTATCAACTCTCTTTCAAGCCAATTTCCTGTGGATGCCTTCTAGATGTGTGAGCATATAGTATTAGCTTATCTGGGCATTATTACTACACATTTTCATTAAGTTAATACCATTTAGTTTCAGTTGTCAAAAACACCCATAAGAACAGCACAGCCTTACATAATCAACTACATATGCACTAAACTCTACTATTTGATTTTTCACAAGTTTGCAGATAGTCACTGCATTCAAGTGGATGGTGACTAACCTGCAATCTTGGCAAGAAAATGCAATAAACTCGTTACTAGATCTGATCTAATTTGAAAATAGATGAGTCAATAAAAAATATAAATAATTTCAGTCGAGTTTGATTTGATATTTTTAATACTTAATCGGGTTTGGTCAAGTCGAAATATATCTTAAACAGGACCAAACTCGACCCATGTACATCCTTACTCTTTAGAACAATGCCAAAAAGGGATATTGGAGATGTTTAGAACCGATACTTGCATAATTCTTTCTGAATCAACTGAACTAATAAGAAAATATTTACGACATAATTACAAGACATATTGCGTTTTAGTTCCTCCATCACTGGGTGCTTGTGCACATCCCTTTCAACCAGGTCAAAGGTCGAGTTAAAAAATATAATTATTAAATAAAAAAATTTAAATTAACAAATTTAAATATAATTATTCTTACAAAAATAAGATAAGAAGCATCAATTCTAAATTCATAGTTCAAAAATCCACTTATATAGTTCAACTCCAAATGAAATTTTGCATTTAAAAAAAAAAAACTCAATTGGGTCTAATTAACTAATCCTTGTTTAACTGCTAAAGTTTTCTACTGTTTGCCTCTAATACTTGAGTAAATTAATGAGTAAATTATATTTTTTAATTATATTTAATTATATTTTTTAATTATTTTTTAATTATATTTTTATTATTAATGAGTAAATTAATAAAATAAGAGCATATTAATTTTAATATTAATAAATTAATGAATAATATTTTATTTTATTCAAAATAAATATGCATAATATAAAGACGATAATTTTATGGGACTGACAGGATAATATTTTTTTAATATATATATATATTTATATATATTAAATAATAATAAATATTTTAATTTTTAGTAGAATGCGTTGAAAAAATAAAATGCACTGCAATAATGTTAGAAAAATCCATTTAATATTTCACATCTAATACTGACATAGTGTTATAAATAATTGGCCATTACGAGTATACTCTGCGCATTGAGATGAGCAAAAACTCAAGGATTCAAATATGGTAGGCCTACGCGGTGCGAATGGCCAAAATGGAGGGATTAAGAATTTATTACACAAAGGAAACAAAAACAATCCATTTTGCCTTTCATATAGTTCTGTTTTGCTAACATTATTACTATTACAGTCATAAAAAGGAGAAGCACAACAAGAACACAAGAAAATAAAACAAGGAGTAGATTGAAATATGGGATCAAATTTATCAGTACTAGCTACAATAGCAATTCTTCGAAGCTCATTCAATGATTTTATTCCTAAAGAAGTACGTAGTTATATATGGGAATTCAGTCGCCGTTTCTCCTCAGAAATTACTATAATTGTTCAAGAATCGCATGAAGAATCTGCAAACGATCTTTACAATGCTTTGGTTACATGTCTTGGCAGCAATGCTTTCTCTACTATTTCATCTTCATCGTCATCTTCATCTTTATTTACATCCTCATCAGCGCCACCGCGTCTCACAGTAGGCAAGAAGGAGAGCATGAAAGTACTAACTTATGGCTATGATAGAAACTCAGAAATTGTTGATGTTTTTCATGGGGTTCCAATGAAATGGAGATATTATAGTGATTTCAACTCTGCACTTAAAAGTGAATTGACATGGTTTGAACTTAAGTTTCACAAGAGATATACTGATATGGTCAAGAATAAATATTTATCTCACATTCTTGACATGGCTAAGAGAATTAATGATCAAAATAGAATTATAAAGTATTACAGTAAGGGCTTAATTTAAATCATCCTATGTCATTTGAAACACTAGCCATGGATGGAGATCTGAAGAAGGAAGTTATAGAAGATCTGAACAGTTTCATTAGAGGGAAAGATTATTATAAGAAGATTGGTAAAGTATGGAAAAGAGGGTATTTGTTATATGGTCCTCCAGGAACTGGGAAATCAAGCTTGATTGCTGCTATGGCTAATTTTCTTAATTTTGACATTCATAACATGAACTTAGTCGTCGTTCCCTCTGATGCTGTTCTTGAGTATTCCTTGCGTCATGTGCCAAGTCGGTCAATTCTCGTTGGAGGATATTGATTGTTCCATCATTATACAGAACCGTCAAACAGTAGATTATCAAATATATCGCAGCAATCATCCTCGCCCTCAGGTAGTATATCTATCTACTTGTCTTGTGATAATACTATAATTGTTACTAGTACTAATTCAAATCCTAATAGAGATTGAATGTTCTATAAGTTACTGTGGATTTAAAAGTATATATTGCCTTCTTTATTTTCTTTCTGGACCTTTGGTTATGTTTATAATGTTGTTTTTTGGAAAATGCCTTTGCTTTGATGAGGAATAATATAGTAGCAGAGATTATGCATAGCAGAGTCCATATGACTGTTGCTTATTCTTCCTTTTCATTAGCAGACCAAGTGAGCTGTGAGCTACTATAGGTGGCACTGGCAAACAAGTCAGGTCAAGCGAGATTGGGCACAATTACTAGATTTGCATCATTTGATTTGAACAATGAAGCCAATTATATACTAATTGTCAACTGAAAAATGGGTTCTTGGTAAAGGGCTTCATTTGACAAAGTAGATGAACAAATAAAACAATGGAAAAATGCAGTTATAACAGAACACAAGGATTCTATAGAATGTAAGGGATTAGCAATTCAATTCAAAATGATGTACTTTATATTAGATCACTAGATTGGCATCATATGATTTGAATGTACTTGTGTTATTTAGAGTTGGATGCTTCCAATTGTTTATGAGACTCTAACCACTAGTATCCTAAAGATATATTTTGTCATTTGCCTGTGAAGATAACACTCTCTGGACTACTTAATGCCATAGATGGCATACAGACTTGCAGTGGAGAGGAAAGGATTATAGTTTTTACTACAAACTATAAAGATCGAATTGATGCTGCATTGCTAAGAGCTGGTCTTATGGATATGCACATATACCTATCCTATTGCACATTCTCCATCTTCAAGCAGCTAGCAGCTAATTATTTGGATATTTGGGATCATGATCTATTTAGTTGCATCGAAAAGCTAATGAAAGAAGTTCAAGTTAGCCCTGCTGATGTTGCAGGCGAACCAATGAAAAACAAAGATCCAAAGACTTCATTAGAAGGCCTCATCAAGTTCTTGGAAGACAAAGTAAATTATGAAGTTTTAGATTTTACATCAGCAATTATAAGTTTCTTGATCACCAAAAGTTCTTATAGAAATGAGATTGATTAGTATTGTACCTTCACCTCAAGCTGCAGAGTATTTGGCTCTACATTTCTTGCATGCATCTTGCAGTGCAGACTACATTTCTTGCATGCATCTTGCAGTGCAGACTACATATCTATTTTTCTGAAAATTTCTAAACTAGACAGGTTAATAGAAAATTAGTTTCATTTATTTTTTTACTTTCACTACGTCATTATTGCTAAACTAAACAAATTCTAAAATTTGGTTGTGTTTCGTGATTTTTTCTTTTTTGTGGAATACTTGGAATAATTCTTTATACAATGCAATGTAATTATACAACTTGTAAGAATAAATATTCAATTTGAAACTTATAATATAGCGCGTAGACCGTAATAGCCCTTAAATTTTTATTTAAAAATCAAAATGAAATTTTCTTTTTCAAATTAGGATTAAATTAGAACTTTTATAATGAAATAGTTAGCTGAACTAGTAGCAGAATTAAATTTGGACCTCATTTCAGCATTAAGGTCTAAATTAAATTTTTTATAATTTATTGATATAATATTTTTAAAAATCATTTGTTAATAAATAAATCTTTAATATTAATAATCCATAATATTAATTAGATAATTTTTATAATATTATAATTTATAATAATTTTAAAAAATTAATAATTTAATAATTTATAATATAAAAAATTTTATAATTTTTTTAAGTTTCTTCAATTTTTATTTTTTATATTCTTAAAAATTTTAAAAATTATTTTCTTGAAAAAACAGGATTAAAAATAAAAAATCTTAGCTTAAAGATTCATAATTTATTTACACAAAAATAATCACATTAGATAAAATTAATAAAATGAAAAAAAATATTAATTTCTTCACCTTTATTAATAACTTTCATGAGCTTGAAATTATAATTATCAATTTTACAATTTTAAAGGAGAAATCAAAACTATAAATACTGAAAATTAAAAAATATAAAAATAGTAAAAAATAAAAAAATAATTAAATAATTTCCTCCGCAATCTAATTAAAAGTAATTGTACATTAGTTTTTTATATTATTTTTATCTAATTAAATTCAATTAATGAAATAATTTTTTAGTTTTAAAAATTAATTAAAAATTTTAAATTTTTGACAATTAACATTTTTATCAAAAATCTTTAAATTACAAAAATTATTAAATTATTAATTTTTTATTAAAAATATTATCTATTTTAAATTATAAATTATGATAATTAAATTATTTTTAAAATCATTAAATTACAAAAAAAATAACAAATTTTTTTTAATATTATAAATTATTAAACTATTAATTTTGTATTAAAATTATTATAAATTATAATATTATAAAAATTATTTATTTAATATTATGAATTATTAATATTAAAAATTTGTTTATTAAAAATTCATAATATTAAAGATTTATTTATTAAAAATTATTTTTTAATAAATAATTTTTAAAAATATTATATTAATATTAATAAATTATAAAAAATTTAATTTTAACTATGATATTTAATTAAAATTAAAATTAAATTATATTATTAGTTCAGTTAATATTTTCGTCAAAAAAATTTTAGTTTGGTCTAAATTTAAAAAAAGAATTAATTTAATTAAAAAAAATTTTAAGGGTCCATGTAGCTTGAAATTTGAAAACTCTCATACAAGTTGCCTGTCACTTTCAATTGAGACATGGCTTTCACTTGTCTTGTTTTCGTAGTCTCCAAAACCAACTTGACGTGGTAAAGATTTGCCAGTCGCTTATCCCAATCAGTGTGATTTGAAAAATGAAAACTATTATATCAATTGCTTTTATTTTGTACATAAATTAAAAATACTATAAGTTTTTTATATCCTTAATAATAAATAAATATATTTATATTTATTTCTTAAGAAATCAAATGCATATTAAAAAATAGAGATAAAAATAAAAAAAAAATTGTTCAATCAATAGAAATTTGACAATTGTATTTAGATATTTCAGAAAAGAAAAGTGTGAAATTTTTTTTGGGTGAGATAGTATATAATATTAAGATCATCACATAAAATATGCTATGTACCTTATTTATTATAGGATTTGATTTTGAAAACAAAATATAGTTTTCATCCTAAAAACTAGTTCAAAAGATAAAAGAGTTTAAAATTCATATAAATCTCACATTAAAATTGTGTTTTCAATTTATGATTCTCAAATCTCATGCCTTAACTAATAGAATTTTTTCTGCGGTTGAACACAGTATATTTTTATAGTTTTTATTTCTATTGGCATTAGTTTGATTTTTTTTTCTTTTTAAGACTACTAATAATTTTAATCTGGCATATGAGATATTTTTATTTAAATATTAAATTTATTTGCGTGCATATTTTGCTCTGATATTAATTGTCATAAATATTAAGAAAATTATATTCCAAAAACTAGTTTAAAGAGCGAAGGGTTCAAAATCTACAAAAATTCTATATTAAAATTCTAAATTTTAACATGGGAATCTTGGCCAGTAGTATCCTACCACATAGGAAGAATTATTTCGAAATTCATAGTACAAAGATCCATTTAAAGTTCAACTCCAAATGAAATTTTGCAAATGTGAAGAATCTTGTCAGTGTTTGTATGTTAATTGGAAATAATTGGCCATTACAGAGTGAGCTCAGCATATTGAGATCAGCAAGCCACAAAAGAAGACCAAATACTGTACTTCCTTTGATTGGCTATCAATGGAATTTCACTATTCTCTCTTTGAAATGTCTACATGGAGCAACATTTACTTTTTCTTTTCTACACAAACCATTTTTTTTTCCATATTTGCAGAGTATCCCCGTCGAAAACTGTGACTAATTATCTTTTTTAACATTGTGGAACGGAAAGTTCTTGTAAAGTTGAAACACAAAACACTTCTTTTACTGCTCTATCTTATAATTCCATTGTTATTTTGCTATCTCATAGTCTCAACTGCATATTTACATAATACAGAAATTATAAATTACAAATCAAGAAATCAATTATTACCAATGAATTAAAATACATGCATATAAAGAAAAAAATCTGCTACCCCTAGGTCCACCAATAGGCCCTCCCCAATATGAATTTGTTACGTACAAGACCAGAAGAAAGAAAATGTATCTTGGCCATTCATAAAGTTCTCCTTTGCACTACTATTATTACAGTTATAAAAAGAGAAGCAAATGAGCAAGAACACAAGAAGATAAAAGGAGTAAGAAAAAAAATTATGGGATCAAATTTGTCAGTACTAGCTTGGCTACATCATTATTAATTTCATTCGTCCCTTACCTTGGCTACATCATTATCGCTAAACTAAACAAATTATTGAATCTGGCGGTGTTTTCGCTATCTTTTCTTTTAGTGGAATACTTGGAATCATTCTTTAATTTCTTGCCGTAAAATATTTGGGAATTTGCAAGTTGCGAGGCAATAGTAAGTGACATTTTCACTTCTTTTGACACATTATTTATATTACAACTGTGATTTCAACGAATAATTTAGAGTTAAAATAATAAATTAATTAAATAATAATATATAGTGATATTTTTAAAAAAATATACCGGTGAACTATTTTATTTTTTAATAATAAAATATTAAAAATATATCGTTATTTAATTAATTTACTATTTTAAATAAAATATTTAACTGAAATTATAATTATATTATATAATTTTTTTTCTCAATCAATATGTATTTAAAAAGGTATCTATTATCTTAACTGCTCTTATTTTGCACATAAATTAAAAATACAATAAGAAAAATGAAAATTTTTTATACCCTTAATAATAAATAAATACATTTAAATTTATTTTTTAAGACATCAAATGCATATTAAAAGAAATAGAAATAAAATAATAAATAAATAAATAAATACTATCACTAGAAATTTGACACCTGTTTTTGGACATTTCAGAAAAGAAAAGTGTGACAATATAAGAAGAATTATTTCTATTAGACTCCAAATGAAATTTAGCAAATGTAAATAATTTTTATCAGTGCTTATATAAATATGGTATTAGTGTCTGAAATTTTTTAAATTTAATAATTAAATTATTTTATCTTTTTAAAATATTAATTGAGTATTTAAATTAAAAAATTATGTATAATTTAATTATTTTAGCAGGTTGCAAATAAGATATAAATAAATATTATATTTATAATTATATTATTAGAGTCTAACTTTTTTGAAATTTAATAATTGAGTTATTTAATTTTTTAAAATATTATCTTTTATTGATACATAGTATTTAATAAAATAGCTTTTAATTTATAATACGTTAAAATAATTAAATTATATATAATTTTTTAATTTAATATTTAATTGATATTTTAAAAAATTAAATTATTTAATTATTTAATTTTAAAACGTTGAAACACCAATGTAATTATACCTATAAATATTATATGTTATTTGGAAATAATTGGCCATTGCAGCGTCAGCTCAGCATACTGAGATCAGCAGGAACTTGACGCAAAAGAAGACCTAAAAAAACTGCTCTTCTCTTGATTGGCCAACAATAATAGAATTTCAGTATTCTTTCTTTGAAATCTCCACCAACAAAGACACTTTTCTTTTGTTTTCTATAATTTTTTTCAACTTTTGTGAAGTGGAAAGCTCATGGAAAGTGGAAACACAAAACACTGATCTTACTACTATATTTTCTAGTTCCATTTTTATTTTGCTATCATCAAATACAAGCATATGTAAGAGAGTTTGGGCGGCAGCTGCTGTCTGCTACCTGTAGGTCCACTAATACGTATAATACAAAAATAATTAATTTATCTTGGCCTTTCATATAGATTTCTTTGCACTACTATTATTACTGTTATAAAAAGATAAGCAAAAGTTCAAGAACATAAGAAGGTAAGGAGAGTAAGATTGAAAAGAATTATGGCATCAAGTTTATCAGTACTAGCTTCAATAGCAATTATTCGAAGCTCATTCAATGAGTTTATTCCTCAAGAATTTCGTAGTTATATATGGGAATTTAGTCGCCGTTTCTCCTCAGAAATTACTATAACTGTTAAAGAATCGCATGAAGGATCTATAAACCATCTTTACAATGCCTTGGTTACATATCTTGGCAGCAATGCTTTCTCTACTGCACCTTCATCTTCATTTACATCGTCATCAGCTCCGCGGCGCCTCACAGTAGGCAAGAATGAGAGCATGAAAGTACTAACTTATGGCCTTGATAAAAACTCAGAAATTGTTGATGTTTTTCATGGGGTTCCAATGAAATGGGGGTATTATACTGATTTCAACTCTGCAATTCACTGTGAGTTGAGATGGTATGAGCTTAAATTTCACAAGAGATATACTGATATGGTCAAGAATAAGTATTTACCTTACATTCTTGACATGGCTAAGAGAATTAAAGATCAAAATAGAGTGGTAAAGTTTTATTCTACTCGCGGAGGAAGAGATGGTTGGAGTACTAAAGGGCTTAATTTAGATCATCCTATGACATTTGAAACACTAGCCATGGATGGAGATCTGAAGAAGGCAATTATAGAAGATCTTAATAGTTTCATTGGTGGGAAAGAGTATTATAAGAAGATTGGTAAAGTATGGAAAAGAGGGTATTTATTGCATGGTCCTCCGGGAACTGGGAAATCAAGCTTGATTGCAGCTATGGCTAATTTTCTTAATTTTGACATTTATAACTTGAACTTATCTGCTGTTAACACTGATTCTGCTCTTGAGCACTTGTTACTTCATATGTCTAATCGGTCAATTCTTGTAGTGGAAGATATTGATTGTTCCATTGTGCTGCAGAACCGTCAAGCAGGAGATCATCAAACAGATTACAATGATCAAATTTCTCGCCCTAAGGTACTCTATCCATCTACTTGTCTTGCGATATAAAATAACTGTTATTAGTACTAATTGAAATCCTAATAGCGATTGATTGTTATAAGTTACTCTACGGGTTTAAAAGTATGTATTGTGTTCTTTGTTTTCCTTCTTGACCTTTGATTATGTTTATAATGTTGTTTTTCGAAAAACGTCTTTGTTTTTATAAGAAATAATGGAGTAGCATAGGTTATGCCAGGGCAGGGTCCATGTGACTCCTGCTATTCTTCCTTTGCTGGAAAGTGTTTCATCACTTTCATCTGTTATATATGTATATTTTCATTAGGAAAACAAACGGGTTGTGAGCTACTATAGGTGGCAAAGAAGTCAGGTAAGGCAAGGTTGGGTCAAATCAATAAATTTGCATCATTTGATTTGAACAAAGAAGCCAATTAGATAATTTCTGATTGTCAGCTGAAAAGTGGGCTCCTGATAAAGGGCTTCATGTAACAAATTAAAGGAACAAGTAAAACAATGGAACGATGCAGCTCTAATAAAACACAAGGATTCTACAGGATGTAAGGCATTTGTAATTCAATTCGAAATGATGTATTTTATATTAGATCACTAGATTTGCATCATATGATCTGAACGCATTCATTTTATTCAGAATGAGATACTTCCAATTGTTTGAGACTTTAAACCACTAGTATCCTGAAGCTATGTTTTGTTATTTGCTCTGTAAAGGTAACACTCTCTGGACTACTTAATGCCATAGATGGCCTACTGTCTTGCTGTGGAGACGAAAGAATTATAGTTTTCACTACGAACTATAAAGATCGAATTGATGCTGCATTGCTAAGAGCTGGTCGCATGGATATGCACATATACCTATCCTATTGCACATTCTCCATTTTCAAGCAGCTAGCAGCTAATTATTTGGATATTTGGGATCATGATCTATTCAGTTCAATTGAAAAGCTAATGAAAGAAGTTCAAGTCAGCCCTGCTGATGTTGCAGGTGAACTAATGAAAAGCAAAAATTCAAAGGCTCCCCTGGAAGGCCTCATCAGGTTTTTGGAAGACAAGGTAAATTATGAATTTTAGATTTTACATCAACATGATTAAGTTTCTTGATCACCAAAAATTCTTAGAGAAATGTGATTGATTAGTATCGTACCTTCACTTCAAGATGCAGTGTATTCGGCTCTACATTTCTTGCGTGCACCTTGCAGAATATTTAGTCCCATGTGCAACTTTATATTTGTTGACTTGAATTTCTGCTGTTTGGTTTGTCCAATTCAGAAATCAGAAGCAAAATCCTTAGCGCCTTCTCCCCCAGAACTGCAGGAACCTGGGATTAAGTCGGAACAAGAAAGTGACAACCTTAACCAGAAGGATGAGAAACAGCTCCAAAAATCCTGCAAGACTACTGATTCTGGCGATAATTTGTTGAATAATAAAAAGGAAGTCGAGTCACCTGCAGCTTATATCACTCCACTGAAGGAAAAAGAATATACAGTTAAGGCAGAATTCGTACCTATCCTTGAAGCTATTCTTTTGAAGCATGGAGACATTGCTACCAATTGCTCCTTGAATTCTCTCCAATGCCGCTCATCCTTCTTGGAGATTGTTTGTAGCATTATCCAGAAGCTGCAAACAACAGAACTCAAAGATCTGAGACAACTAGAGCTCAAGTCCATGTTAAGTAGCCTGCACGATCTCGAATCTGTAGGACTAGAAATTGGGTGGCTACTTCAGAGATTGAATGAGATTATTCAAGCTATTCCACAAGTCAAACAATGTGTCATGAAGGAATTCAAGTGTGAAAATATACAAGGCAGGAAGGAAAATGGCTTAGAGCTGAAAACCAGCAACACAGAGACAGTAATGCTACCAACAGATGCTGCAACAATCCTAAGCAGCGATGCCAAATTACATTGCTTTTGCTACAAGTCATTGGTTGAAGGGATACTTTGACATGCTGGTTGGGGATCTTGAGGATGTGAGTATATTAGTATTAGCCTATCAGCTGGATATGACATATTTTCATTAGCAGCAAAATCCTATTTGGTGGTATAAAGGAAATTTCTGTTAATTGTATTTCATTAGCAGCAATCCTATTTGGTGGTATAAAGGAAATTTCTGTTAATTATGGATTTTGAAATCTGTTTCTGAAAATAATTTCAACTTGCATAATTGCCATTATCGTTGCTTTTATTCACCAAAACACCCTGATTTTAGATTTCCCATGCATATATTAGCTGACCTAAGAAAATTACGATAAATACTTCAAGGGTCACTCTGAACACATAATCCAAACTAGTATGAGTAAACAATAGCATTTAGTTTCAGTTGTCAAAAAAACTTCATGAGAGCATAACAGCCTTACAAATTAACTACATATGCACTACAGTCTACTATTTGATTTTCACCAAGTTTGCAGGTAGTCACCTGATGCAACTAGGTGTTGATTAACCTGCCAACTAGGCAAAGAATGCAATTCTCATTATAACCATGCCAAGATATTTTTGGGACAGAGTTTAATTTTCCTTCTGAATCAACTGAACTAAGAAACTGTTTACAGCATATTGCCTTCTGGCTCCATCATAAAATGTTTGTCTTGGTTGGCGTTGCTTATTTTTTTAATGATATGAATGTCTTTATCCAGTGTGCACTCTCAGAAAATCTATAGAAGCATTATATAGACTAATATCAAGTCCTTGCTTTCTACTTGTTATCATAGCACAGTAGCTTAAAGAATAGTGGCCATCAAGTAGAGGCATTGCATTAGAGCTGTATTGGAGCAGCATGTGCACTGGAATCCACAGAAGCTTCTGTTGAGGGGACATGAAGGCGATGGCTTCATTAAATGGTGTTGAATCCATCTAGCCATATGGTTTAAGGTTTGTAGTTGAGCACATAATAGTATGGCCTAGAACCTGATTGCGCCGATTATTCTCCTAAGTATGCATGACACAGTACATTGCAAGGCAATTAATAGGCAAAAAATCTTACAAAAACCCAACTCGAATACCACGAGCTAGAGTCATGATTCTGTAGGTTATAAGAATGCAAAAGCACTAAAATCTCACACTTCATGCTTTCGGACAAACTACTCACATTGAAGAGAGAGCAAAAATAAAGAATGCGGCTCATCATTTCAAAATTATATAAATCAAGAAAACATTACATTTCTAGCCAATTATAATCACATCACATGAACAAGGTTGATCATCATTTCAAAAGTGCCTTTTGCTCGTTCGAAATAAATTATTGATATGCATTAAGAAACATTATCCTTCAACAATTAAATTCGTACATAACATAGCATCTCTTGCGCTATAAATAAAGTATTTTTCAATAATAGGATCCAATATATGAAAAGAAAAAGCAAATTTTAAATGCTCTACTGCTTACCAAGCTACAATAAATGCATTCTGCTTACACTTAACACATCATTTCCCCCCTCGTTTCCCCCTTGTACAAAAAATATAATCTGGCTTTCCTACTTCAAGCAATGCCATATTCACCGATAACATTCATTACTTTGCCCCTTATTCTTATTATCTTTAAAGAAATATCCTCCGTTAAATAGACTAAAATATCATCTATTAACTCATTAATATTAAAATTACTATACTCTTACTTTATTAATAATAAAAGTATAGCTGAAAAAAAGCTAATTAATTTTTCTTAATTATATAAGCGATAATTTTGATGGGATAATTTTTTTTTTTACAAAAATGACAATTTCACTTGGACAAGGGAGTACAGAATAATTGCAATGGTTAAAATCATGGAATGAAATACAATTACATTTCCCTCTCTACTCTCTAATTCTCTATTTTCTGTCTCAAATATTCTTCTTCTTATTTTCTGCTGTTAATTCTTCTCTTCCCCTGCTCCTATTCTTCTTCTTCCCTTCTCTAATCATCACACAGTTCCATGAAAACATATTGTTCGACTAGTGGCATAGCTTGAATAATCTCATTCAATTTATCAAGTAGCCGACCAATATATAGTCCTACCGATTCAAGATCCTGTAGGCTACTTAACATGGACTTAACCCCATTTATATAGGCACCAATCTGCATTTCTGAACACTTTCAAGATCCATAGAATATATATATATGTATATGTATATACACAAAAATCTATGAACATTACTGATTTCCTATCTTATGTAAAAGAGTAATGAAGTACAAAAACCTAGAGGTCTATCCATCACTAAAAAGGAAAATAAAGAGTCAACCATGCAAGAGCTATCATCATCCAAGTAAAATTCTCAAAGGGGCTTAGAGGCATTTCTATGATTAATGAGTATGATTTACGAGACAGACACTAGAACATTAGGCTATTAACTTGAGAGCTATGGTTATGAATTTAGGCTTGTGCTATGTGAAAGACTGAACAACCAAAGAACTGCTGGAGACTAAACCTGAAAGCAAGCCAACAATGAGAGCAGTGTTCTAAGTAGTTGGTTCAGCTTGAACTGTGTTGTTTCGAGAGTCATTGTAGGTCTCATTAAGGAAAGGGCCACCAACTAGAGCTCCAACAGCTACATTTGGATTAGGATTTTCTGAGTAAAGCCATATAAATCCTTCTTTACAGCCAGTTTTGGCATCAACTGGAATTGAAGATCCTCTGTGATGTACATTTTGAGGATAGTCACTTCCATATCCAACAAGAAAACTCCTGTCCATAGGATTTTTTCCCAATATATAATCTGCCTGGAAATATCAGCAGCCATAAGTTCAAGAATCAAAAAGGAATATAGTTTTTCTATGTGAATTTGAATAGTTGCATACCTGTGAAATGGCAAAGCTGCGAAGATCAGCTGGAGTATAGAAATTCCCACTACAATATAGAGTTGGAATATGGGAGGCAACCATGTAATCACTGAATAGAACAGCTAGAAATGCTGAGGCAACAGAATAACGTAGAGCATCCCATTCTAAAACCCATATTAGACCATCTGCATTAACATAACAGGCTCAATAAGGTAGTTTGCATGAGAGAATTTTCTTTATTTTGGGGGAGGCAGGAATATTAGACCATCTGTATCCATAAGTTCAATTTGTGTTTATGCATTTCTTTTGCTTGAGATGTAGAAGATTGGAATTTAACCAAAAATATGAGACAGAAATGGCTGCAGCCTTCTATTCATAGATATTGTAATAATAGTTCCCTGAATGAATGGCATGATAAGTTTTGAAACTAAAATGACAAATGAGCTGCTTTTTTGTACTGAATATTATCAAAAAATAAGGAAATTACTTTCTGTTCTACTAGATGTAGCTGTGGGTGAATCTGGAAGAAGACTACACATGAAAACCTTAGTTGTTTCCCTGTACATCTGAAGCTCAAGATTCTCCTCCACTGAAATCCCTTCTGTGCCAAACATGTTTATCCTGGATAGCAGAACCTGCTCCAAAAACACAGAAATATATGCTCAGGTCCTAACAGAAACACTTCAGCAAATATGGAGTATTTGATTGATAACTATCATGTATGTACCTGAGCTCCAGCATGCTTGTCATCCCAACTAAACCAAGATGGATTTCCCCAGTTAGCAAATTCGTCCCCGCTCATTTCAGTTACATATCTGAGGTATGAGTTATCCCCAGTTGCATGGTACAGCCCGGCAGCTGCCCACAAAAGCTCATCTCCATATCCTGAGGAGTTGTAGAATTTCTGAACTTGGGGAATGCTCATACTGTAAGAACTTCTATAAGTGTCATAAAGAAGCAAATAGAACAAGCTAGCTAGCAACCTGAACATAAAGCACATCAGGAGAAGGATGAGCATCAATAAGATAATCAGTGATCCACTTAAGAGAACCTTGAGCAAACCCCAATTGCTTCGCTGCATTCATTTGCTCTCCATATTCAAGAATTGCCCAAGATAATATAGTGCAGTGAAAGCCATAGGGAAACCAAACTTAATGAGATCCCCAGCATCATACATTCCTTTTGATAAATCTAACCCCTGTTGTCTTCCATCTTGCATTGCTGAATCCCCTCTCCAAGCAATCCTGTTATCCACCAACTTCCCAGCTGCAACAATAATTTACTTAACATCACCTTGAAATCTCACCCCAATGAAAAATGCCAAACAAGCAAATAAAGAACAGTTTTATATGCATATGAAAGTTAGCTAGCTTTAGTTAGATAGTAACCTACACTTCTGTACATCAAAGAATTGCAAGGAGACTTACAAGAGCATCAGCATATTTCTTAATAATGCTTCCATGGTGACTTGAACTTTTCTTGAAGTGATTAAAACTTCTTAAAATTGTAAACCCTGCCAATATTAAAACCATAACTCCAATCAATAAAACTAGAACTAGCATACTTTGGCGATTCTTAAAACTAGAACTAGCAAATTGATTAAAAATTCTTAAAATTTTAAAATTTACCTCTTCTTCCAGTCCCCATACTTTGGACATTTTAGCATCTATCTGTTTATCTTCCATTGGAGATTCAAGATCTGCTTTCTTTTATCACCAATGATATGCTAAAGAAAGTAGTACCCTCTCTCTCACTGAAATTGTCAATTTTGAAAAGAAAAAACCATCCCATTGAAAAATTTACTCCATTCAGAATCACTTCTGTTATCTTAACTCTTGTATACGAGTTAAAAACGACAATTTCAGTAGGACGAAGAAGTAACAGAAAAGAAGGAAATTCAAATAAAAGAACAAAACTGTAGTGGAAAGAGAAAATATTCAGTAGTGATACTGATGAACATAGGAATTGGTGATTAGATTTTCTCTGTACATATATGGGGGAACTTGGATGATTGTGAATTTCTTGGTGACAATTGGATTTTGTGGGATCATAGAAATGGAGGGTCAGGATTTGGCCGAGGAGTGATACCATTAATGGAGTCAGACGAGTTACCATGCTAGAACTAGTGCTAAAACAGCAGAGACGGCTGGTCATATGTTATGGAAGTGGCTAAAATACAGAGATTGTAGCATTCTGCTGCTTTGTCATTTGTTGCTGCTAACTCAAAAAGGAATATTTGCTCTTTGTTGTCTGTTCTATTAGGCCATTACGCAAACACTTGTTGTTCAAGAGGAACTTTCTTTCCCTTCCTAAATTTTCTCATCAGCCAAACAGAAACTTTTTGCATTACCCAGTGAAAACCATAAATACATATTACTAATTGATTAATAAATAAAAATATTAATTTCTTACAATTTAAAATTTTGAACAAAATATTATTATAAATAATAAATTCATAATTTTTTATTACATATCAAAAAATTCAAAATTATCATTCTAAAAAAATTTGATGATATATACAGATCATCTTATTTTATATAATTATTATAATAAAAGAAGATTGAATTTAATTATTTATTTTTATGATATATGTAGATTTCATTTTATAAAATTATTTTAAAAATAGGTTGAATATAATTATTTATTTTAGTATTTTAATTTATATACTTATATTTATATGCTTTATGTTATTCAATATTATGAATGTTATTCTTTCACTTATGCGACTATAGTATTATTTTTTTTTTTTGGAAAAACAATTTTAAAATTCAAGAGTACAATTTTATAATAGCAATAATCTCATTTAAAGAATTGGACTTAATAATAAATAATAGCTACTACTTCACTTTATGAAAATTCAATATATATATCAACATATATAAATTAATTATCAAAAATAAAATTTATTTAAATGACATTTTAAAATATATGTAAAATAATTTACACTTTAATTGAGGCCAAATATTTTTTAGCAAATGTAAATTACATTGTCTATGACTATTTTTTATATTTAGAATTATTTATAGAGTGATAATAAAAAAATCGAATGTTAATTAATAAATAGAGAAATGAATTTTCTTATTAATCAAAATAATATTTGAATTTTTTTTTTAGTTCCACTAACAATTAAATAATATGCTAGTAAAATCAAAGAAGAAAGCATATAAGTATGAGAAAAGAATAAATTTAAGAATTAATAATTAAAATTTTAGGAGGACCAAAATAATTTTTTTTTAATGCAGAATAAAATATATAAGATGTAGATTCAAATTTTCATGTAAATAGTGGAGATTTTGAGTGAAAAACTCATATCATGATTCACATGGCTTCAAGCAAATAAGATCGAATTAAATAGTTGGATCATATTAATCGATAATTAGAGATTAATTAGATTTAAAAATAATAAAAAATTAAATTTATATAAAATCAATTAAAATTAATAAAATTAATTGGATCAAATCAAATTAAATTGAACTAATCTTTTAAATTTTAATTTTTTAAATTAAATTTATATAAAATCAGTAAAATTAGTTGGATTATATTAAACTGAATTAAATAAAACTGAACTAATCTTTTAAATTTTAATTTTTTAAATCAAATTTATATAAAATCAGTAAAATTAGTTGGATTATATTAAACTGGATTAAATAAAACTGAACTAATCTTTTAAATTTTAGTTTTGTTTTAAAAAATCAAAGAAAAAATTTTAGATTCATTCTTTGTTTTAATTTTTAATTTTAAATTTTTTCTAATTTTTAGATTATTTATTAATATATATAAATAAAAATTAATAATATTATTATATTATTAAATTTGAGTTACTTTGATTAGAGTGGTTAAATGATAAATGAATCCTCAACTTAGTTTAGTGGCCGATTTGAATTTAAAAATATTATTTCTAAGAGGACCAAAATAACTTAAAGTTTAGAGATAATAAAAAATCTTTATTGGTCCGAACCTTAAATAAAATAATAATTGGATATATAATTAAAAAAAAACACAGAAACAAAAAGGAATAATAAGCAATGCATTTTATTGCATTTTATTGATTTGGTAAGGAACAGAAAAGTAAAGAAAGAAAGAGAATACTTCACAGCTAACTGTTTCTTCCTCTTTCATCTCTCCTCCATTTCCCCTGAAAAATTTTATTTTTAATCCTTCCAGAGAAAGAAAATTCCATTTCAGACTCATCCAAACAATAACAATTAAGGTATTGTTTGTTTCTGTATTTTTTGTTGTAATTTTTCAGTTACAATTCTCAGTTTTTTTTTTAATTTTTTCACCCTTCAAAAATCTTTCCGTTCTCCAAACTGTTAATGTTGAATGTAACCTTAGATTGTTTTTGTGAATTGTAATTTCTCTGGGTTTTCTTCTATTCAAGATTGTGTAATTTAAATGGGTAACATTGTCAATGGCGAATTTTTAACATATGATTAGGGTTTATCCATGTTTTTAATTTGTAATTTGTAATTTTGTCCGTGATTTGTTAGTTTAGATCATGTAATTTAGCTTCCAAATATGTTGATCATGGAATTTTTGTTGTTTTTATTTTATTTTTTTATATACATATTTTCTTTTTCTGATTGCTCTGTTACCATTTTCATTTTTAATGATGGCTTGTTGATTTTTTTTTTTTGCCTAAATTCTTTTTGGGTTATTTCCTTGTGCTGTGCTTTAATGGATTTGTGTGTTTTTTGGGGCTTGGAGCATCGTACAACGGGAGGAATTTGCCGATATACTTATTCTGTGTATCTAAAGGTTACTGGATAATATTGTTGGATTTTGGGCTTATGAAACTTGGATGAAGCCAATTTGCTATCTTTTTCAAGTAGGTGACACACTTTTCTGAGTAATTTGAAGATAATCAACAATTCAAGATGTGACATTTTAGTAGTTTAGAGTTCACCAGAAATGCATTATGAAGCAGGCAAACGATAATTCTGTGGTGCCATTGCTTTTCTAGTTATCTGTGATGAATAACTATATTATTTTTATTATGAATAAGACTTGATTATTGGGATTAGTCCTAGATGTCTATTTCAAACTTTTAATTATCCTTGTTTGTGACCATTTTGCAATTTTCAATCAACCCCTTGGGGACCTTGTGTACGTTGTTTCTTAAGGCTACATCTTACTGCTTATGATACTATATAAGCTAAAATATGTCACTCTGCACAAAATTTGCTGCTTACTAAGCATATCCTCAATTCGGCTGTTAAGTTGTAACCTCTATGCATTTGGTGCTTTATGCTTTTCTAAAGTAGTTGTATGTTCCCCTTTTAAAAATGATTGGGAGTCAGTTTACATCAACCTATATTTGAAGCTCTCACACATGTTTCCTGACATAGGAAAGGTCATGGCAGCTGGAGAAGATGTTGACTTGTCAAATTTGAAGTCTCAGCTAAATGAAACTCATGAAATATGGAAGCTGGAGATGGAACGACGCGAATCACAAGTGGATGTTTTACAAGCAAAGCTTATGGAGGTGAAGGCTTCTATACAGGGGTCTGAGGAAGATGCAAAAAAGGAGTTGGATGTTCTTTGGCGGAGAGTGAAGACTACTGCAACATTGTTGACCTACTTAAAATCCAAAGCAAGAATCATGGTCGTTCCTGGTTTAGCTCATACATCATGTGGCATTAAACAATTAGAAGGAGTGGGACTTGTAGACAAGTATGGTACACCGATTTCTAGCTGGTCTAGGAATGTTGATCTTTCTTCATTTGATAGTCCAGATGAAGAAACATGGATTAGACTTGGTGACCAGCATGGTAAGTTTGATGAACAAGATGGAGCTTATATTGGTGAATTACTCAGGTCTGTGCAGATGGTAACGGACGTGATGGAAGCACTTGTTAAAAGGGTTCTCATGGCAGAATTTGAAACTGCAGTTGAAAAGGAGAAGGTAACCCTAGGTCAGGAAGAAATCAAGAAGAAGTCAACCCAAATTGAGAGCATGTCTTCAAAATTAGAGGAGATGGAGCACTTTGCTCTAGATACAAATAGTATTCTGAATGAAATGCACCAGAGGGTTGAGGATTTGGTTGAAGAAACATCTAGGCTGAGGCAAAGAGATGCAGAAAATGAACAAGAGCTTTCCCGTGTTAAAAGGGACTTTGAGTCGCTGAAATCCTATGTTAGCTCTCTCATTAATGTAAGAGAGACACTTCTTTCATCAGAAAAGCAATTTCAAACAATTGAGAGGCTTTTTGAACGGTCAGTGATTTTCAAACAAGTAATTGTGCTGATTATTATTTTTCATTATTTTTAAGGGTTCACTCCATATGGCTGAATGCTTAGCATGTTTAAGTTTTCTTCAGGTTTCTGTTCTAAATTTTATCCAATCTTCTCACTACTCAAAAAGGGGCAAATCTTATAGAATTTCATGGTGATCTACTCATAGGCTTGAAAAATATGAAATGTCTTACATTGCAGGATAACTGTAGTTTCAAAATTTAGGATAATGTGATGACTTTTATCATGATTGGATGTAATACATGTTCCTTTCTCATGGCGGTATCAGGTAGCTGATGCGAATGCTCTGCATGTGGTTTTTTAGGTTATACATTTCCATTAGCTGTTAGTAATTATGGAATTGTAACTCTTTTCTTGGATTAACTGAAAATTTAGTTAGCGGAGGGCCAACATTTTGGTCTCTTTGGAATCATAATGATGTCAATATTGGTTCATGCGTGATTCCATTAACTTCCATAGATTGTTTGCATCATTTATGTTGATTTTTGTCAAGCTAGAAAGCCTAGAACCAAACTGTGATATGGGTTCCTTCTTACATCAGAAATAGGCATTAACATTTGTTTGTGATGATCTTCATATTTTCACTCTTACTTCCTCACCCAAGTGTTTCCAATCTGTTGTATGCTGCAAGTCTTTACCCCGGTTTTGGAAAAATTTATCTGGGCTTGATTCATTGGAAGAACCATCAGGATATTTGATTCCCCCTATCTATTTTCTGATACTCTGGTCAAAGCTAGTTTTCTACCAGCTGCTTTACTACCTGGATTACTTATGATCAAATATTTGTGTGGAGCAGGCTAGTTGCAAAGACAACTCAATTGGAAGGTGAAAAAATGCAGAAAGAGGCTGAAGTTCAGAAACTTATGGAAGATAACGTGAGATTGACAACTCTTCTTGATAAGAAAGAGGCTCAGCTTCTGGCGATGAATGAACAGTGCAAGGTAATGGCTCTGAGTGCTTCAAATTTATAATTTGGTGGGTTATCTTGTTCTACCTTCTGGTGACTTATGGTGGACAGTCGCTTCATTTGAGCCCAATCGCCATCCAGAGAAGATTCATGAATGAGTAATTCTGAATTGTGTAGTACCTTTTTGCAAATTGTATCATTGTGAAGAGCTGATTGAACATGTTTACTAGTACCATTCTTATGCTGTCGGAAAAACCAAGCCAGAAAGCATTAAACCGAAACAGTTGTGCTGTGAGATTGCAAATTTGTGTTATTGATCGAGAAGTTGATGAGTTATATTGATTTTTTGGTGTAATTGTTTGATAACGATTTTATTGTCCATTAAATGGTCTACCTTCATTACAAAAGTTTGATTATTTTGAATCTCAACATTAAGTGTGTTGTTGATCAAGAAGTTGATGAGTTATATTCAATTTTTTGGTGTAATTGTTTGATAACAATTTTATTGTCCATTAAATGGTCTACCTCCATTACAGAAGTTTGATTCTTTTGAATCTAAACATCAATAAATGTAGCACATGCACAAAGGTAAAACTGCCGCTCATCATTTGTTCTATGCTGATAAAGTTTTCATGTGTTGCCTGAGTTTTCCTTCATTTTTTCTAGCTGCTATTGGGGGACTGTTTCTTCTTTGCTGCTTTGTATGTACCTGGAGTATTTGCAGAATTAAATATGCAGGCTACTTATAAACAGTTAGATGCAAACCGGGGTTAAACGAGAAGGTAGCGAAAGGTGCCATAGATATATTCTTAGTAATCTCTCTTCAAGCTTTGATTGATCTCTCTTAAATCGGATGTTGGATAGGTAGTTTTAGTTGATTCTATGTTGATCATATATCGGAAAGATGGAGGACTATAAAATCATTTTGAACCACTTTGTTAGTTTATTCTGCTTTAAAATGTTAAAATTTTCTTAACAAGCGTAAAGATTGCTAAAGATTAAGTGCTTCAAACTGTCAGAAAATCAACTGTAAAGATTAGTCACTTGAGATATAACAGCTAATTTTGGGAAGAAATCACAACGAAATAAAGAGCCGATTGGATGATTAAATGGAAAGAGGGAAAAAAAATAGCCAATGCCTTTTCCAATTTTGGTTCAAAACACAGCTTTGTATTCAGAATGAACCATATTTCCTGAACGTAGAAACATAGTCCATTATCAAAGCTAAGTTCTTTTCTTTTTACCCTTGTAGGCATTAAGCAATTCAAATTGGTAACACAAGCCATACACCAAAATTAAGAACAAAAGAGATATAAATGCTATTAATCTGTTTAGCCTGAGAACATCCAAATAAATATATGAAAAGAGAGGGAAAAAAACTGTATATTCTGCATCAACCACCATATATATTTCTCATATATCTGATTGTCTTGAAATGTGATAATAAAATAAGTAATTATATGGTAACAAGACTGAACGAAAGAGCCACCACAGCACCACCCCTAAAAAGGTTGTGAACATAACAATTTAACCCAGAAAAATAAATTATCACGCAGATATTCAAAGGTGATTATAAATGACATCTATTTGTTAATTAGACTAGCTATAACACATCAGAATTTAGAAACTTGGTGCTGAAAAATCTTTTGGCTTGTAAAGCAAACGTAGGAGTTATATTAATTCAAAGATCATAAGTTCATTTCTCAGTCAGTCTGCATCTTCTATGTCTTCATCTTCTGGGACACCGCGGAGATACAGGACATTGTTGCATCTGCAGGCGAAACACACGAAATGATCTCTTTAACTCTTTAGAAAAAAAAAATTATGCAGCATTCTACTTAACTTTCACAATTCACAGACATCAAAACTATGTATGTGGTAAATATTGTTTGGGTCCTGTTATGGGTGTCATATTACCACCTTTTAAACAGCAATAAATACTCTAATTTTAATTGAGATGCGCTTCATTTTCGTTGGAATTTGTTGTAATCACTTTTTCAAAGTGATTGATAAAAAAATTACACACCTTACAAAATTATTACAAAAAATTCCAATAAAAATGAAACGCATCTTAATAAAAAATAAAGTATTTATTGTTGCTTAAAGATGTCAATGCAGCACCGTTAAAATATTCCATATTGTTCTACATTATAACACCAGCATTCACAATGAGGTTGTTGATCACCTACCAGGCTTGAGATCTGACAGAGTCTTCATGACTAACTATTTGCATACTGTTTGTATGCATAAAAAACATACAGAAGAAAAAGAGAAAGCCAATAAGAAAACAAAAGTCTGATAATTTTTCACTTCCTTCGTTTAATATTTGAGTTCGTAGAAGATTAAGCATTCTATTTCTGGAACTTTCCTTGTTTAGCATGGAAAATATTTTCCATTTTCCTTTTCTAGTTTTCTTTTTCATCTTTCATTTTTCAATTTTTTATATTTTTATTTTCCGAATTGAAAATTAGAATTCCTTTCCACTTAAAGCTTTCTCTATTCTTCCGTTTCAATTTTTATTTCCAAGATTCCTTTTTTCATAATAAATATAGAACTTTTTTTTTGCAACTCTTTATTTTAAAAGAGAATGGAAAATATCATAAAGTAGTTTTCTGTTCATAATATAGTGTAATTTAGAAAACTTGGAAATTTATTTTCAAATTTTCCATTTAGAAAATTTTGATAACTAAACACTAAACTCCAATTTTCTATTTTCTTGGAATAATTTTCTGGAAAATAGGCTTTCTTTTTCATAACTAAACAAGATCAAAATGTCTAGAATTTTACCTTTGCTTCTAATACATTGAACATGCTTAAACCGCTCAACTCATATTTAATCCAAAAATTAATTGACATCGGCTACATGGATTCTTTGTTTTTGTTTTGAATTATTTTGTGTTACCTCTTTTTATAGTTGTAATGCTTAATGCACTTGGAAAATGTTGAATTTAATGTGTTATGAATACTCCTACTACTGCCACCACTATTGCTGCTGTTAGTGCTGGTTGTGATATTAAAAAAGATCAGTTGTTTAATTCAACTATAAAATTATATATTCCATATATTTTATAATATGAACCAGGTCAAAAATGTATCCACAAACATATGAATTCAAGATAAGATGTAATCTTATGTAATTTATGTGATCATGTAGTTCACTCACGCAATCATACATAATGGGTAGTTATTAAAAAATTGCTCAATGATGCAGAGGAATAATTCAGAAAAAAGAAAATATCAGTTTTAATTATAAAATTTCCATGCCAAGACAGCAAATCTCTTTGATTCTTAGTAAGACCACTGGCAAATCAATAACAGTGCATTTAGGTTAAGCTACCTGATTAAAATCTCTCCAAGATTTCCAGTGAATTGTCCATCAATATATTCTTCAGTGTTACCTAGCTGCAATCAGATTTCATTAATCGAAAAGGTTAGAAAGAGGAAAATAGTGGAAATAATGCAAATAAAATAGAACCCAACAGTTCACCAAAGATCTCCTATCTGTAATTAGCTCTTGGCTTGGCGTACTGAAAAATTGAAAATCCCTTGGATTTCTTCAATTCTCACCCCGTTTCCCTGAAGATCTATAATTCTATATGTTCTTAAAGACTCGACCATTCATTTGAAATCTTCAAATTTAAATACATCAAATATTTCTCTCTTCTCATCATCGTAACATTCAACAAAATCTCTCATTTTTCTTTTACCCTTTTTAGTCCATCCTACTTCACCTTCATCTCTTCAATTCAATCCATACACTCTACTAGGTGACTCCCTCTTTCAGGTGCACACATCATACACTCGGCCAATGCATGATACAATGTCCCTAATTTATTTTTTTTTTTTTTGCATATGCCCACTGGTTTATAGAACAAAATAATGTAACTAATAATCGAATTCAAAAGGGAATGCACCTTAGATATTGGATGCATACCCATGTAAGATTAGAGGAAATGTCAATCCCGATAAGTATACCAAATTGGTTCATTTGTACACAATATGCTACATGGTTTGGCATGCTTTGCCTTATTCTGAAGCTGATCAGCCTATTATTAAGTTATGATGCTGTGTCTGTGGAATTTATCAAGTTCCATATAGATGCAAATGTTTCACAAAAGAGTGTTTTGCTGCTCAAGGACCGAGGTACACCAGTTCTCTTATAGAAGACCAGCAGGTTTCTGGACCATATTTCAACTTTCATTCAACAGAACTTCTTAAGTAGTAGATGAGCTATTCTTTCAATTACTTATTTAGTATTAGAAGCTATGGCTAAAATCACACTCCAAGTCCCTTATAATCATATATTTAATCTCAAGGCCAGAGCAAACCCTTTAAAAGAGAAGAAACAAAAAAACACTTTCCTCAAACTAAATTGCTCCATTTTTCAGGTTTTCAAAATCATCATAGCATCCATTTGATTAGCTTGCTTTTTAGCTTTGCCTTACAGAATACAATCCCAACAGCAACAATAACATAAAAGAAAGGTTAAAAAACAAAGCCTTTTAGTGTGAAAAGCATATGAACAAAAGGACCTGTAAGTTCATGTATGAATCCACTGAAGCTAGAAAACCTGAAAAGATCAGAAGGAAAATGAACATTGAAACAGAAAGAAATAAACAACCAATGAGCCTTTGGTTTAGTAGCATTGGGGTGGTATCCACTTACCCTTGTATTCCATTCCCCACTTAAGCTTTACAATAACAGTTTTCCCAGTCAAGTTGTTCAAGAAAGGCTTAGGATTAACTGGTATTGTCTGCAACATTTAACATAAAATATTTACATATATATTCCAAAATAGAGCATACCCAATATCTACTTTAACCATTATTTGAAACAAACTAGATAAATTGGGAACAAAACCCAACTCTAAGAACAAAAAGTTCGAAACTTTTTAATGGGAACAGTAAAAGCAAATAAAGAAAATTAAGTGGCGAGGAAAAAAAAGCATTCGAATAAGTACTCACAGCCATGGAGGACGACGAAGAAGTAGAGAGGTGGTGTTGCTAGCAGTGACTCGGTGGAATTCGGAGAATAACGGCGCTGAAAACTGTGGGATGGCGGAGCTCTGATGACGACGGTGGATGGCGAGCTAAAAAGAAGGGATTTTTTTTTTCTTTTTTACTATGGCGAGCTAAAACGGCAGTGTTTTGATGGCCTGACTGCCTCCCCTTCGTGGTTTCAAAAAAAAAAAAGAATGGAGGCCCAATTATCTCTAGCCCACCGAGGACCAGTCCATAGCAAACAAAATGAATAAAGAAGAAATTACTCCCTATACTACTTTCTAAATTTCATTTTTAATTTTACTAATCTTATTTTTTTTTTTAATTTTAACTCCTCCTTTCATCTTTTATTTTTTCAAAGATACCGCAGTCTCTTCTTTCCATTCTTTTTTGTCTTTTTATCAAATATGAATTCGCTGGATCTTGACCGAAGGGATGACCTGCATAACAAAAAGCATTTTATTTTTTCAAAGATACCGCATTCTCAATACTTTTTTTTATCGACCTGCATAATAAGAAGCCTCTGTAAAATATATATATATATATATATATATATTAATTTTTTATTCTGGGCCGGGTTATTTCGGCCCAGAATATTTTTTATATATAATTTTTTTAAATATTGATATTATAATTTTTATTAATTTTCTTATATTTTACATATTATTTTTAAGTTATTAATGTTATAATTTTTATTATATAAGAAATTATACATTAAAATCAATAATTTATAAATATTAATATAATTAATTAAAAATTTTATTTTAAAAATATTTTGGGTGGGTCCAATTATTTTTTTGGCCCGAAACCCAACCCGAAGTGGCAATGGGCTATTTCATAGAGTTCAAAATCCAACCCAAATTTTTTTAACGCTGCCTAATCCAATCGGGCTGACTGAGATATCCAGACTTAACGCACAACCCTAGTTTTTATGATTTTGTTTAAATAAATAGTTTTTTGAAATTAAATTTAATAGCGACAATTACAAAAATAACTTAAAATGTAAATATTTTTTAATTTTATGGTGAATAAATAAATTTTTTTATTTTATGAAATATACTTTTTTTTTTTGCAAAAATACGGCTAATAAAAATATGACTAATAATATTACAAAAATACATAAGCTGACTTAAGTGTAGACGTGGACTCACCTTTTAATATTTTATACACAATATTATTGCACTTGTGAACCAAAAACATATATTTTACTGATAAAAAAAAGCATATATTTTTTTATTATTTATTCACATATATTTCTCATAGATTAATATTTTAAAAATTTTATATAATTAAAAAATAATTTATTAACTATATTAAAATATAATTTATGTTAATTAATTTTAAATTACACACTTTTGTATTTTTATTTAATAAATACTTTTAAAATAATTTTAACATTATATTATAAAAAATTATTTAAAAATATTAGTAAAATATTTTGGATTGTTTGAATTAGTATTACACTTAGATTCAACAATTTAAGTATATTTTCTTTGACTTTTCTTAGTACTTTTTTTAATTTTTTGAGCATCTAGATTGTTATTTAAATTTAATTTTATATATGTTTGAAAATTTGACTAAAAATAAATTAATTTTATATTAAATTAAATTGATTTCATCAATTGTCATATAAATAATAAAAAAATTATATATTTTTTCTAAAATTTTCATAAAAATAAATCAACTCATATATATCTAATTTTCAAAATTCTCACAAATAATATAAATTTTCATAAAAATAAGATTATGTTATTCTTTTCAAATTCAAGTCATATATATACCTCATTATATATAATATATGTCGACATATTTTATTATTATTTTAATTAAAAAATATATAATATATATCAATATATACCAATATATATCCATATATATCGACATATATTCATATAAATCGATATATATCCACATATATATAATAATATTATTATTCTTTTGTAATATATACTCACATATATCTAGTTATATATAACATATTCAATTATATATTGTTATTATTTTTAATATATATACTTATATGTAATATATATCTACATATAAATAAAAATATAAAAATAATTATATACAACATATAACTAAATATATATCACTTTTATATTATTATTCTTTTAAATTTTTAACAAATATATATTATCATATATAACACGCACCAACATATAAACTAAATATATAATAGTTTTATATTTTTATTATTTTAAAATTTAACATGTATATATTAAGTATATGTAACATATATTTACATACACCTAAAAATATCAATTTTAATTAAAGTATATATAACATATACCTACATATATCCACATATATATTATTTTTTAGTTAAAGTATATGTAACATATACTAGGAGTGTTCACAGGCCGGGTTGGGCTAGGTTTCACCCCAGCCCACAGCCCGACCCGAAAAATATTATGGCTGCACTTTGCAGTCCATGGCTCATCCGAACTCTTCGGTCAGGTCAGGCCACTTCAGGCCTTGACTAAATTCGAGTCGGGTCGGGCCGACCCAAAATTTTTTTTAAAAAAAAAAAATTAAAGATAATTTTTTTAAAAAAATTCAATAAAATTTACCTATAAATATTACTGTAAAATTTATTATATCAAATTATATCTAATAATATATAAATTATTATATCAATATTTATGATAATTAAATTAATTAATTATTTAGTTATTTCATTATCCAAGTAAAAAAAATATAAAATATAAAAATTATTTCTCATGGATTAGATTTTTAAGATTTCCAAATATCATAAAATACATATAATATTAAAATTTTCAAAATTTTTTTATATGAAATTTAAATTACCAAAATATATATATTTTTAAAAAATTAATACTTCGGGTAGGGCCGGCAAATTTTTAACATCAATCCGAAGTAGCTTTGAAACTCGTTGTCTGACCCTATTATGGGTTCGGGATGGCCCAACCCGACCTGAACCCCTTCAGGTTTGGCTGAATTTTTCGGGGCGCAACTTTTTTGAGCACCCTTAACATATACCTATAAATAACATTATTCAATTAAAATATATGTAGCATATACCTATATATATCCACATATATTATTTTTTAGTTAAAGTATATATAACACATATTAACATATATTTACAAATATTATTTTATAATTAAAGTATGTATATCTACATATATCCACATATATTATTTTTTTAGTTAAAATATATGTAATATATACCTACAAAACATTATTTAATTAAAGTATATATAACATATAGCTACATATATCTGCATATATCATTTTTTAATTAAAGTATATGTAATATATACTCACATATACCTATAAATATCATTTTTCAGTTAAAATATATATACATATACTTACATATATCCACATATATTATTTTTTAATAAAAATATTAAAAAATTAAAAATAATATAAAATATTTTGATTAATACTTTTTTATAGAATATATTATTTAAACTTAATTAGCATAATTAATTAATTAGTAGCTAATTATGAAATTATAAAAATTATTTTAAAATATTTTGTATATAAAATTATAAAAATATTATTTAATATAACATATATTGACATATATTAATACATACCAACATATATTAACATATATTTATATATATTTATAAATATATATAATACCGGCATATATCAAAATATACCAACATATATCAATATATATTGATATACATCAATGTATACCAATATATACTATTAAAATAAATGTAATATATATCAGCATATATTAACACATATTAATATATATCAGTATATACCGGTATATAATATTTTTTTTTGTAACATACGCCTACATATACTCTCATTTTGAAAATAAAATTTAATTTTTTATTTATATTAATATATTTTATTTAATTTATATTTTTTAAAATAATTTTTACATATACAATAAAAATTATTTAAAAATATTTTTTAATATAAAGTTACAAAATATTATTTTATATGCAATATGTACGGATATATACTAATATATACCAATATATATCAATATATATTAATATATACCAATATATAATATATATTATTAAAATAAATATAATATATACCAATATATATTAATATATACTGATATATATCAACATATATCTGTGTATGATGAAACATTATAAAAATATTTTTTTGGATCATTTCATTAAATATGTAGTATATATTTAAATTAAAGAATAAAAAAATCTCAAACATTATAGTTAAATTCATAATTGGGTTGCCCTTGAAAAATTAAATATAATAAAATAAAAATAATTAAACGAAAACAGTATTGTAAAAAAAAAACTTTCAATAGCTGCAGTGTAAAAAAATTAGATGATGTATTAAATGATATAATAATGAATGGTAAAATTTAAAAATTTATATATCTATTTATAATAGCCTGTTGACACTGCATTAATTTTAAAATGATATAAAGTTACACCATATTTAAAAAATAAAAAGTAAAAAGTAAAAAAAAATAAGAATTATAAAATTTAAAATATGGTGTAATTTTTTTTTGTAACACTGTAAAAATAGACATACTCTTTGTTACCAGAAACATTAATTTAATTGTCTAAAAAAAATGAAACATTAATTTAATCGTAGATTTCAAATTCAAAGAAAGAAATCTTAATACCCTAACCCAAGCCCTTTAATTCCTCAAAAGCTTTTAGAATCGTGCAATTTGTTTTTTGCAAGCACAAAAGCTCGAAATTGAACCCTTTTTCCAGTTAAGTTTGGCGAGCAAAAAGCTGAAAATGCTCAACGGAACACAACCGGAAGACAATGGATCTGCTTCGAAGCCACAGCTCATTAGAATTGGCAAAGCTACTGCTGACGATAGTGATAACAAGGTTAATAATCTCTTTTTATTCTCACGTTCTCACTTCACTCATTGATATAGATGACAATTGTTTTTCAGTTTTGTATTGAATGGCATTGTTATTATTATTTTTATTGGCTTAGAATCTTTCTTGTTCTAGATGGGTATTCTTAGTTTATGATTGCTTGGCTGAAGAATTGAAATTGTTGAAAATTATATCTAGTTGCGATAGCTTTGCATTCTATTATGTCAATAATTAACTGGGATACTAGAATTTTTTGAATTTTGTTTATTGAAATATGGGATTTTTTTTTCAGATATTCAAGAGGCTGAAATTTTGTTCTAAGCTCTAGCTATGTTATGTATGAGCTCAATTTTCGACTCTTGAGATTAAGGGGATGCGCGGTATTATCTTTCTGATAAAAATGCTTCATGCTCTTATTTTCCCATCATGTAGGTCGCAAACAGGAGAAATAAAGATGTGGAGTTAAGTGTTCCTGTGGTACATGGAACAATTGCATTTTACCTTGGTCGAAAGGCCAGTGAGTAAGTGCTTTCCTCCCATGGAATCTTAATTTACCTGCAAACTCTGCTTCCTCCCCCTATTTTTCTGACTTCGTGTAATCTGTTGTATTATTTATAGACAAAATAACTAATTAACTCCAAATAATTGCAAATTGCGTGCTTTTCATTATTTGCCAATCATTTTAATTTTGTCTATTTTTTTATACTCTTAAGATATTGATTAAATTTGGCTAATTTAGCAAGGGAAAATGTGAATGTACCGACAAAGTCTACTAAATAATCTCAATTAAAAAAAAAAATCTTTCTCACCTGTTTCAATTAAAAAAGATTGGCACGCAAATCAATTTCATAGCTATTTGGGTTCGTAAGAATCTCAATATATTAGATATACCCAAGTGGATAGGTTGCTGCCTAAATCAAAGTGACTCTGGAAGAATCATCTTACAATTTTAATGATATCTTATCTTGGTATTATGTGCATAGAATAAGCTGCTCTATTTGCAAGAAGTATTGATAATGATAAAATTAATACCCCACCTAAGTGACATTTATTTGTTTTTGCACTCCATCTTGTCTGCTTGTGTGTATCACTTTGTAGACATCTATCTTGATTTTAGCCAAATCGTATTTCTGATTATATACAAAATGTGATAGGTGCAAGCTCATATTGTTAAGCTGAGAAGACAATTGAATATGATAGATGGGCTACCTCAATTGTCTATAACAGCCTCCGGTTATGATTTATGACTGCACATGATCATGCTAGATTAGTTTTGGAGTTTCATCATCAAATTAAAATTATGGAAGACAATCGCTCATAGTCATGATATGTCAAAGAGGTGGACTGGTAGAATTGCCCACTTCTATTGACTCTCTGTAGTGTTTGTTTTAGGTTATCTAATTCTACTTACGTAAAGAGATCGGGGAATTTATTTGAACAGTAGATGCCTGTATAGCACTTTCTAGAAAGAATTGATGCACATTTTCTGTATGTTCTCTTATTTTAGCAATTTAGCTATGAAAAAATTGTCCAAAGTTGCTTGGCATGTTCATCTCTCTCAAAGTGAATGTTCGAGTGGAATGTTTGTGATGTCACATTTTTGCTGCTGATTTCTTGCTCTGCAATTTTTTTTAATCCTTTTTAGTAGTCTTGGGAACTGACAAGTGATAATTCACATCACTGAAGGGAGACTGGGAGAGGCAGTCAATATAAGCTTTTGAACTAAGAATTGAATGAAATAGGATAGTTTGCTTGGTGGAAATGGTTGAAGTATATGATTCACTGAACTTTTATTTCAGATAATTTAATATCTTCTGTTAGTATATTTTTATGTCAGTATTTTGATTCAGCAATGAGAAAACATCCTGCCTTTTGCTTTCGTTATTATTTATTTTTTTTCACTTCCAATAGAACTAGGGACTTGCCCATTTAATTATGTTGAAGCTGTACATTTTCCCTTTGTAATGATAATAACTGCATGCTTGTACATCTCTTCTGGCCAACAGTGCCCCCTCTCTCTATATGATAGTCTTGGGTTCTCAAAGTTTTGGATCTTGTACATTGCATGTGGATCTTTAATAGCTAATTCATCTGGTTTTATACATATGTGGGGTGATTGACCTTCTGATGATCTCTATGTTAAATGCTAATTCATGAAAAAGATAAGGTTTGACTTGTCATGACAGTTTAAGGTGAAGAAGCTCTCTTAAATAAAGTAGAAAATTGATGCCTGAATTGACAAGCTGAAGGTGTCGTGGGCGGTTGGGATGATGGTGCATTGCCTTACTGGTTTGTTTCTATTTAAGTGTTTTCCAGACAAGGGTAACATGGCTTTCACATGGTAATCATTTGAACGGGTCATCCAGTGGTGTCTGTTGATTATCTATGACAGTATTTCAGCCGTTGAGTGAAAATTGATGGGCCATCCACCCATTTGCATGTCTCACATGTCTAGTTATTTTCAATCAATGGATAGCCGACTACTTTTGCCTGTGCTGATATTCTGATATCTTCCTTTATGATAAAATTTTTTTTCGTTTCATATTTGAACTTTAGGTAATGGAAGTCCAGCTAATCAATTGATCACTGCTGATTAACCAAATACTGTTACTTTTATTAGTGTTTGATACGTGACACCAGTAATTTACTTATTGGGGTATTGCTTTGCAGGAATGCTTGTCTGTTGGAATGTGAAAGAAAACAAAAGTGATATACAGTAAAGACAGGTAAAGAGTGTTCATATAAAGTTTTAGAGGTAGCTTTATGAGACTTATAACATGAGAAAATAACTCGTGTCATCCCAGCGAAGGCTGGTGATTCTAGTGGTGCTTTGTATTAGGAAGAATATGAGTGTTTAGCGTGCTTCTTTTCTATATTTGGTAACATGTTGATTATTATGGTATTTAGTTTAGACAAGGCACATGGGTAGTCTTACTTTCTGTCTAGTGATGATTTGTTCTGAGAATTGATGAATATCGAACAACAGGAGAGTTTTTTTTTTAAATAGTATTCGACGTTTTATTTTTTCGATCACAATTAGGGGAATGCTGCATCTAGGAAAGTGTACTTTTAGTTGTCTAAAAGCCCATGTTAGCAAAAATGTGATTTAAGCAGCATGTGGTTGGCATAAAGCTATTTAGTGGGTATTAACATGCACTTTTTGTTGCAGCTTTCGCAGTTAAAACTTTTTTGCAAAATTGGAGTTTACTTATTTGATATATTTATATTAAAATCTTTGAATTTCGATTAGGTTTTGGAGATCATTGTTTCGGACCGTACTCAGCTTATTTATGGATGCATATTATTCTGCATTGTGCTTAGTCCTAATTGTAGATGCACATCGATAGATTCTCTATCTAAACTCATTAAGCAACTCAACTCAACTCAACAAAGCCTTAATCCTAAGTCAATTGGGGTCGGCTATATGGATTCTTCTTTTTCACTTAATACGATTTGAGGTTATCTCTTCTAATAGATATAACATCATAAGATCATTTTGGACCACCTTTGACCAAGTCAGTTTAGGCCTACCTCTGCCTCTCTTAGCTATATCTACTCTTAACTTGTTCGGTTTTTCTAACTGGCGCATCGCCAGATTTTTATTTTGCATGGCTAAATTATCTCAATCTATACTCTCTTATCTTATCCTCAATAGATGTTATCTCCTCCACTTTTTTTTCTAATACACTCATTGTAAATTCTATCCACTGGTTAAGCAAAAGAAAGAAAAAAAAAGAAAGAAAAATGAGTGAGGGGGAAAGAAGTGTCCTTTTACTAGAAATCTACTTCATGGAAAGGAAAACATGGGAAAAGATATAATTGGAATTGTTGAAATTGGGATATTATTGTAGTGATTAGTGCAGGAGTAAAAGCATCAACAGGATTGAATTCTATTGAAGGTGGTGGGACGTGAGCTCTGTTTGTTGTGGATGGAATTGAAAGATCTTTATCAAATCTTTATTTTGAAGGTCAGCTAAGTTTATAGCCAGCCAAGTTGAATTGCTGAAACGACAAAATCACTGAAGATCATACGAAAGTTGGTCGCTTGGTAGGGACAGTTTGTATTGCAATTTTGTGGAGTCAATACTTGAAAAATATTAAAGTTCTTATAATTCTTTTTTATTATTGAACAAAAAATATACATAGTAATTTAACATATCTCATAATAAAATTATAATATCATCAAATATATTTTATCGTAAAATTATACAGTCATTAGATTCCTTGTTATTACTATTGTAATTTTTGCAATTATATGTTGATAATTCAAATTTACTCGAAATCTAAAAATTCAAATTCAAACTTATGTTACTTAAATAAATATGCACTTATAATAAACTATATTTATGTATGCAATTGAAATCTTAATATATCTCTATGTACAATATATCTTAATCTTGATTTGAACATATGATCAATTTAATTTTTTTTAATTTTTTAATGTTTAATTCAATTTACAAACTTGATGAAGAGATCAAAATTAGGTAATGGGTAGTTAAATGATACCAATTTAGAGAATTAAAATGTGAGATTAGAACTCCAAGAAATCTGATTGTTTTAACCAAATATGAACAGACTAGAATAGAACTAAGCACTGGCTCAGCTGACTTGCCACTCCTGTTTCTTTCTTTGCGGTCCACAAAATTCAGGAAATCTGTCTCTTCACAAAATCTTAAAAAAAAAAAATAATCCCTCCATTTTATTTTAAATATTATATAATTTTTTTATTTCACATTAAATATCACTTTTAAAATTTTTAAAAAATATTAATTAACAAAATTTAATATTATCTTTAATTAAACTCTCTTATTTAATAATGAGTAAAGTAAGAAATATAAAAAATAATATTTAAAAAAATTATAATAAATTTTTTATAAAATTTATAATAATTAATTATTGTTTTAAATCTGTGTAAATTATTTTTATATGATATTTAAAATAAAATTGAGAAAGTAAAATAATAAAAGATAAATTATCCTTAATTTTGCAACATTAAATTACCTCAAATTTTGTACCACACATGAGTATAATGTCCACTCTCTCTCTCTCTCTCTCTCTCTCTCCACTGTTTTACTGCTCTTACTGATGGCTTCTATTAAAACTAGTAAATTATATTACATTTATCGTTGTTAAAAAATTTATTAATTTATTTTATTATTTTCATATTTATGTTTTAAATTTTCATTTTTATAATAAAAATAATCGTTGATCTCATTTTTCGCCATTGATGTTAATTGAAATTATTGATGATAACTATTGTATTATCCTAATTTTATAAAAGAAAAATGTTATGAATAAATTGAAATATCGTTTATTAATTTATTAATATTAAGATAATAAAATTAAAATGATTTTAATGAACTAATTAATATGGTAATGATAATAATAATAAGGATATAATTAAAAAAAATTAATTAATTTTTTATTATTTTTATAAAGTTATAATTTTAACAGAATAAAATATTTTTTTAATAGTGACAATTTTAGTGAGATAAAAAGAGGGAGTATTATTTTTATTTTTATATTAAAAATAATAATTATTTAATTTATTATATTATCAGACAAATATTCTACTATATTATGATATCAATTTAATGCATATATATAAACATCTAAAATATATAAAATGCTTTCCATGCGACAGCTAAAATTAAATAAATAAAATTTAAAGCAAAGAAAAAAAAAATTAGAACCTTGGAATTTCAATAGAGACAAAAGTTAGAAAAAAAAACTTATTAGAAAAATTTAAAATGGACCCTTAATGTCTTTAAGGGAGACAAAAATGTTAGGGGGTTGGAACTTGCTTGCTCTTGTATAAACATACCTTCTAAACACTCTTTTGTTTTCTTCTTTAACTTCACCTCTTAACATCCTCACATGTCTTTGTTTCAAACACTAATTAATAATCTTATTATTATTATTATTATTATTATTATTATTATTATTATTATTATTATTATTATTATTATTATTATCCCCCATAAATACCCTCTTTGTTACAATACATTCCCCACCATTTTCTCACACTTTCTTTTCTTTTCTTTTCTTTTTCCACACCACCATTCTTTAAAATGGGTTCAAGAAAATCAAACAAGCTTCCACAGCCAGCAGCCATAAAACAGATATTGAAAAGATGTTCAAGTTTTGGAAAGAAACAACAAGCTGGTAATAATTTTCTTGATGATGTACCAAAAGGGCATTTTCCAGTTTATGTTGGCGAAAATAGAAGCAGATATATTATCCCAATTTCATGGTTATATCACCCTGAGTTTCAAATTTTGCTTCAAAGAGCTGAAGAAGAATTTGGATTTAAACATGATATGGGTCTTACTATTCCTTGTGAAGAAGTTGTTTTTCGCTCTTTAATTGCAACGATGGGCTAAATAATAATCCAAGAAGCAAAGTAAAAAAATAGAATTCATGTAGCTGACCCTAATTAATTTTGAATTTAGGTTTACTTGAGTCGAGTTGAATCAAGCGACAGCCATTATCAGATAAACAACCAAGAAAAACAAGATATACATATGATATGTAGGCAAGAAGTTTAATTTTCTGATTCATAAAGAGGTTGTTTGGAAATATATATGTGTACAAGAAAAATCAAGCTAATCATATGATATGAGTACATGATTCTTCAAATTCTTTCTTTCTTTCTTTCTTTCTTTCTTTTCATTTTTTCTCTGTGTTTTTTTTTTTTTGCAATATATTTATGTTTTTCATTAACTATATATTGAACCTAACTACAATAAGTTTAACCTATAGTTTTTTAGATTTGCATATACATATATATGCATGTATGAAAATTTTCTTTTCATATTCATGTATAGAGAAAATTTTCTTTTATATATATTATATGCATGTATAAAACTTTCTTGTCACTGCAAGTTCTTTATTTTTTTAATGAACGAAATTTAAATAATTATTTAATTTACTGCCATTTTCAGCTTCGGTGTTATAAAAATTTTTAACCTATGTTTTTTTTACACGTATTTCATACATATTGGAGCTCGAGATGGATCCTACATTTATTGTTTAGAGTAATATATATAATTATTGCTAAACTATATTTCTATATATTTATAAATTTATAATTTATTTATTAAAGTTTTATAAAACTACTCAAATAATTAAATAATGTTAAATTAAATACATATTTATACTTAAATTATGAAATACATACTATTAATTATTATCAACTAACTTAATAAATTATAATTTAAAATAAATAAAAAAAAATTATTCATAAATATAGAATTAATAAATAAAAAAGATGCTATTGGCAAAGGGAGATGTAGTGATAGTGTTTTTTTTTTTTTTTTGAATGGGAGATATAGGGATAGTTATTAAAACATTTATTTGTAATATGTAAGCATTAATGATATAAAGGTTGATTGGATAAGCATAACCAAATACACCACTAATAAATTCAACGTTGCTAGGCCACAACACCAATTGCGGTGGCCAGTATTTTCTAATTTCCACCTGCTTATATAGACTTTAATATTTAAGTTTTAATACTATTATTTCTAAACTATTTAAATTATCACTTTCTTAAAAATTTTATCTCACTTGTATTATCATTTTATAAAATTAATAAAAATTAATTAATTTTTTTAATTATACCTTTATTTTAATGAGTTAATTAATAAAATGAGAGTAGAATATATTTAATATTAATAAGTTAGTGGAGGATATTTTAATTCATTTAAAATAATTTTATATAATATTAAGAGAATTTAATCATTTTCTTAATAAATAAGCTTTTTACAACTCTCATCTATAATCATAGAGGTAATTTAACTTTTAAGAATAATGTTAAAGGTAAAATCATAGTCATTAGATCTATTGACATGCTTGGTAAAAATATAATTGATAATATATGGTTTGTTGATAGTTTAAAATATAATTTGCTTAATATGAGTCAATTGTGTAATAACTGATATATTGTAAATTTTAACTTTAAAGAATGCAAAGTTTCTTAGTCTAATAGTGAATTTACATTCAAATGAGTTAGAATTGACAATACTTATAAAATTAACTTACAATATAATAATACATTTGAATGTTTGATTATCGTTAGTAATGATGTATGCATTTGGTATAGGAGACTAGGTCATACTAGAATGCATGCGCTAAAAGTGATAATTTAAACGAGATAGAAGTAATATTATTTATTTATATTCTTATTAATATGTTCAAACAAAAATCATTTTCATTCATTTTATAACATTATAACATGCCTAATGCATCAATTATCTATAAATTTGACAGTTTTGATTATTTTATCCCTTAAATTTATATATTTGTCAGATTATATATTGCATTTATTTATTTTATTTCAATAAATACTTATATAGTCACATATTAATCACTTTGCCATTTATAATTAATTATTTCATACTCAATAGATAACTAAATAAAGATAATACTACTAGTACATATAAATATCTATTTAATATAAAATATATAAATACAAGAAAAAAATGATCAAGATGTTATTATATAAGTGTCTATTCAAATAAAATAGATAAGTGTATAGGATAATATGATAAATATATAAATATAATGGGTAAAATGACTAAAATTATTAAGTTCAGAAGACAATTGATATATTAAGCCTAATATGATATGATCAATTTAATTAAACTTAAGATTATACATATATTTCAATTCCCAAAATTAACTTTTATAAGCTAATAAATAATTTTATATTTATATAAAAGTTACTTTTAGCTCAATATTTGATATATATATATCCAATTCTTTCCTTTTCTATTTTTTTTTCTTTTATTTCTTTAGAGTGTATACTTAAAAAGTCATTGAATAAATATATTAATAAAAAAATTTTAAAAATTTATAAATAATTAATTTAGTATATAAAAATTAAAAAGATAATTACAAACATTTTTTTCCGAACAAAATACTGCGAAAGCAAGCCATGTCGTTCAAAGTCAATATGGACAGCGAAATTCACGAATCAATCCATTGCTTATTTCTCGACTAGAGTAGCCTGACTAGTCAATGTGCTAGTCAATATGCATTGCCAAGCTCTAAGACGACTTGATTTATTTTTTATATCATATTCCCGTCTCCGTCTTGGGTGAGAAATCCCCGATCCGTCGCCGCCATATAAATAGGATAATATTTTTTTTCGTCTCTGCCTCCATGGGAATCTCTATTCTCACAAAAATTCCTGCAATTTTTTATTTTTCAAATTAAAATTTAAAAGTATAAAAATAACAATTTATTATAATTATATACTTAATATAATACTATTCTAACAAAAAATAAAATAATAATACAATAAATATATATAATAGAATTAAAAAAATACTATAAGATAAAATACATCAAAATAAATTTATTTTGTATGTGTAAATAATTAAAATATAATATTTATAATATATATAAATACTAAAAAATATAATATAATATAATATATATAATAATATATGATATGTATAGTATAATATATATATGTATACATACTATATATATAGTATATATATAGTATATATATTATATATATGTATTATATACATTTTATCAGGTCCCCGTGGGGACGGAGATAGATCTAAAGAAAAATTCGGAGAATGTCTCCAACGTTCGGGGCAAATTTCTATGAAAAATGAGAATTTTCCACCTCACTGCCAACCCTAGCTCTAAGCACTGTATGTATCACATTGGAAGTTTTTTCATAAATATAGATTTAAGCAAGGGATCCAAACAGTGAATTACTAGCCTAGTTCTTTCAAAGTTTAAATTGGTTAGTAGTCAAATTTTATCCCAAAAAGATAATTGGGCTCCATCAAGTAAGGATTTCTTGTAATATATATAAATTTTTAAATAAAATAAAATAATTAATATGGAAGGATAATTAGCGTGGTGGAGGGGAATATTTATTTTGAATACTTAATGTATATATAAAATATATATTTCATAAAAAGATAAAAGTTAAAGTCAAAATCAAAGACTAAAAGTAAAAAGTAAAAGTCAAATATTAAAAAATCAAAAGTAATAATTAAAAAATTAATTAAAAATTAAAATGATTTTTGATGGGAAGAAGAAGAAAATATTTTAATAATTCATTATTTAATTAATTTGTAAATATATATATATATAAGTGGTAAACTTGAAAATCAAATTATATAAATTTATCATCATCTTCTTCTTCCACCATAAGGGGCTGAATTTGAGAGAAAGAGAGAGAGGGAGAGATTTTTTTATAAATCTTTCAAATCCTACAAGAATTTCAAGAGAATCAAGTTGATTTTGAGGTTTAATCAAGTATTAAGTAAATTACCGTTGATTTAAGATTATTTTTATAATAATTTATATATTTTAAAAAAGAAAAAAAGTAATTAAAAAAATTTTATCCATAATTTAAGGCCTAAAACATGAATAATAATTCATAGCATAAAATATTAAAATATTATATAAATAAAAAAATTCTTTTATTTATAATTCAATTAATAAAATATGGAGAATAATTTATGGCATAAAACATGAAAATGTTAGTGGGATATATTTTGTGAAAAAAAAAATTTAGTGGGATATATTTTATGAATTTTTTTCCTAATTTATGGTCTAAAACATAAAAATAAAAGGATTTGTGGGATATATTTAAAAAAAAATTTCTAATTCATTGCCTAAAATATGAAAATAAAAAGAATTAGTGAAATATATTTTATAAATTTTTTTTTTCTAATTCATGGCTGAAAATGTAAAAAATAAGTATAAAAAAGAAAAAAAATTATTTTTTTTAGTATAAAAGGAGGAGAGGAGATTGAGAATGAAGGACACAAAAAATTTATAAGAAGTTAGGAGAAAGAAAAAAAGAAAGAAAAATCACAAGAAATTGAAAAAAAAAGAGAGAAAATACAAGAAAAATACAAAAAAATTGATACAAAAAATTCAAATACAAAAAATTACGTATAGTGGTATTGAGTAAAATATTGAAAATAATTTTAAAATCGTTTCCTGAAAGAGAAAATTATTTTAAAAAAATAAAATTTTAATTAAGTACATGAAATGTATTTAGTAAAATTTAAAGATTAGAGTAAAAATATAATAAGAACTTATCAATTTTGAAAACTAAAAGATTATAAAATCAAATACATATCTAATTTTTTCTCTGATGCTAATTTTTAATTTTTTTATCTTGTAATTTTATTTTATACAAATAATTTAACAATGTTGTAGAAAGTGATCGCATCAAATAAAATAATTGAATTATAAAATTAAAAAAATACATATAATGAATATAAAGTCAAACAAAAGTAATAAAAATATAAAAAATTTATAATATATATAACAAAAAAAAATAATACAATAAAAAGAAAAAAATTGTGCTTATTATAAATAACATAGGATTAGAAATATATTTGATACCATTCATACAAACAAAAGTATAAAATACTAAAGATTTAAGCCCAATTAAAACATTAAAAAAATAAAAGCTAAATAAAGAAATAACTTTGAGTAAAAGATACATGTAATCTTAAATCAAAATCATGTTTTTCTCTAAAAAGAAATAAATATAAAACTACAACACTTTACATTAAAAAAATAAAATCAATCCCAACAAAATGAATAAATAAATATAAACAGAAAAAATAAAAGAATACAAAAAAAATATATGTGTAGAAAAATAAGATTTATATAAGGTAAGAATAATACATAATACATTTAAATATTCAACATTAAAATAAAAATAAAAATAAAGAAAAAGAAAAAGAAAAATTTTAAATTTTACCTTAATATTTGAATGATGAAACAAAGTGTGAAAAAAATATTATTTTTTTAGCAAAAAAAAAAGAATTAAATTTAGGGTTCTAAAAAATAATGATACATAAAAAAAATTAACATAAAATACAAAAAATAAGAATAAATTGAAATTAAAATGAGTATCTGAGACTTTTACCTCAAAATTTAATGATATGTAATAGTATTAAAATGACTAGAGTTGATGTTGTATTCCAATAAAAAAAATATTTTTATTTATTTTTATTTTTTATTAAATAAAATATTTTTTAAAAATAAATTTAAGTTGAGCCATTATATATTACAGTGGCTCATCTCATTCTTATCTTCAATTTTTTTTCTTTTAAAAACTAATAGAATAAATAATAAGTAATAAAAAATAAATAAATTTAAAGTACTATTAAATTACTTAGGCTTACAATTATCTATATAACATACAAACATAAATATTTTTTCTTAGAAATTAATTTCAATTGATAAATTATAATATTTTTTTATCATTCATACTAAATATGTTTTATCTTGTATACTTTTGATTAATTAATTGTTAATTTGAAAATAATATAATGAGTATCATAATAAAATAGAATTATTATATTTAGACAGTGAATATAATAATCAATAAATAAATTTAAAATTTATACCCAAAAGATGAAACCTATATATAATAAAATAAAATGATTATATGTAGAAATTAGATATGGTCATAAAAAAATATTAACACCTATAAAATAAAATAGCAAAATTAGTAATAATTTGAGAATCGAATAAAAAAGAATCTTAAAAATAAAAATTAAATCTAATAAAATGATTATGTCCAGTAAGTGGATCTAATAACAACAACAACAATATCAATAACAATAATAACATTAATAAACAATAATAAAATATATACAATCGAACTACGGAGACTTTAATTTCATCAAGTGGATACGTATGCATTTGAAATCAAGTTTCGAATTCAAGTCCACTTTAATATAAAAATATCTATTAAAAATATATTAACAAATTACAAAAATATAAAATATTAAAAAATATAAAATTTAGACAGTTATATCTAGGGAGTGGGTGTAAATAAAAAAATAATAATCATAAATTTAACAAATATTAAGTCATGAAATTTTTATATTCAGATAGTGAATATAAGGATTAAATTATTAACTAATAAATGAAATATACGTTTATAAAGGTAAAAAATCATTAAACATAATAAAAATAAAATTATAAAATTTAATAAAAAAAATATTTTTTTTAGACAGTGAATATAGTAGTAAGCCAAAAAATAAAAAAATATAATTAGAATTTATATTCAGGCAATGAATATAATTCCTCTTATGAATAAAAAATAGATAATAAGCAGTAAAATAATTATAGTATCAATTTTTAGGCGTTGTAGGGTATTTTTTCTTCTCTACACGTAATCAATCATCCGGATCTAAAAATACATTCCAGATCTAGGTGTTCAATCAAATTTTATAATTGATTGGTGGCGACTTCTAATACACATAAAAAAATTAATAATTAAAAAATATGTCGATAAAAATTAAATAAAATATTTATACATCTCGCCAGCTTTCCGTTGTTCCATTTAAGACAGCTGGTGACTCTACTAGGGACATTAGCTAGTTACTAAATAGAGGGGTTAAGCTATATGTATTATTGTGCTATTTATATTTTATTTATTTATAGTGTTTTGAAATCTATTTAATATTATTTTTTTATATTCCTAGAATATTTAATCATGTCAATATTATTATCCGCATGTTTGAACCGACAAGTTTTTTATCGCATACTCACTAATATGCTTGGTATGAGGATAAAGTATGGTTGAGCCGTCAAAAATCTGATAGGGCCTCCGAAAATTCTCACTCAGACTTTTTTTAGCCATGTATTGGCTAAAAGAACATGTTAGTCCAAATTATGGATGATAGTGGGATTACCCACAGTCTGAAAATCTCAAAATCCAGTGAAATAAGGTGAATCTATACCTTAGGAATAAAACTCAATCACACACTTAGGTAAATCTGCCCCAATTTCTTCCTAACCGTTCTAGGTTCATTACATAGACAATTCTTATCCATATTTTATAAATTTCTTACATGGGACTGTAAATCTCAAACTGAATATAAATTTCATTAGTACTAAGCTTTTTCTATGCATTCATGCATGTACATTACATATCATTCATGTAAAATTATACATCATGATTTTATAAAAAAAAGGCGATAAATAGAAAATATTTTTCTAATTTAAAATAAATATAACATCGAAAACATCAATATAGCCCAACTTTCGAAAAATAAATCTGACTTAACTCATAGTTACGGGACTCGTTCAAAGACCAGTCTTATGAAAAATCAAGCTCAAGAAGAAATGAAGCGAGATATCAACCATATAAAGGATATATTGGAAGAAATTTTAGAAATGAGAAATCAAGTGACACAACTCGTAAAATTACTCAAAGCCAAAAATACCATGAAAATCATGCCTAATGCCTCAAGATTATGAATCCCGATAGCCCATCATTTTACGGGTGCCATGAGAGATCTTGCATATCCACCAAGTTTTATCCCACAATATAAGCTAGCAGAAGGGGGACCAAGTAATAGTCCTCATCCTACAGAAAAATGTGGGTGCTTCTCAACTTTTTCAAGGTATGCCACAAAAGGGGCAACGAAGAGAAACTCAAATAATTCAAGGCCTCCTGTTTTTCTTGAAGAGCTCATAATAATCCCAGACTTGGATGACCTAAAGGTGCAAAACAATTTCAAAGGAGCTAGTTCTAAGCCTATTTCAGAAATGATAAAATGAATAAAAGAGCGTTTAAAGGCAATTGAAAGGGTTATGTGTATGGAACTACTGATGCATCCCAACTGTGCCTGATACCTGACATGACTATTCACTGAAGTTCAAGACTCCAAACTTTAAAAAATATGATGGACTAACTTGTCCTTAAAGTCATCTATCAATGTTTTGTAGTAGAATGGCAACATATGTAACATCCCTAATATTTTTGGAATTAAATAAAATAAAATAAATTTAAATTTAAATAAGTTAAAGAAATGATTTAAATGAGAAATGAAAGGATTTTAAGTAAAAAAGTAGATGTATATGTGAAATATACATAACATATACTTAACATAAAGTCAAAAGCCTAAGGGTAAAATGGTAATTATACTTTATAAACTTAAAATTATTTAAATAAATTAAAAATAAATTATTTTTGGCTGGAAGAGGTAATTTAATTAAAATAATTAAATAATTATTAAAATAAAATAATATTTATATATGGTCATGTTTTTTTAGTGGAAAGAAAGAGAAAATTAAAATTAGTCTTCTTCTTTTTCTTTTTCTTCTTCTTCTTCTTCTTCAAAAAAAAAAAATTCATGGCCATGGGAGTGATTTTTCTTCATCCAAATACTCACATTGACAAGAATTTTCAAGAATTAATTGAAGTTTTGGTGGATTTCTAATAGGTTAGTAAGCTTCTTTTCTTAAATTTTGATTTTCTATGAAACTATGAATATGTGGATTTTGGATTTTCTATTAGCATGATTTAATTATTTAATTTGGTATGAATGAAGCTATTTTGATTAATTATTAATGATTTTCAAGTTAAATGGAATAAAGGAATAAGTGTGGGATGAGTTGGATGAAGAAAGAGAATTTAGAGTTATGAAAAATTTGAATTCTTGGAATCATGTGTTTTAATTATGCAAATTGATTCTAAATGTGTTGTTTTGATACATAAACAAGGATTTTAAAGTCAAATAGTAGATTTGGTTAAGTTTTGTTAGAGTTTGGATGAGGTAGTGTTGAGTTTAGGGTTTTGGAAAGAGAATTTTTAAAGAATGGTGAATTGTTAAATTTTAATATTTAAATCATGTTAATTCATGGTATTAGTGAAGAAAATAAGCTTAGATTAATAATTAAAATAGGTTAGAATGAAAAATCTTCATTGGTGAAGGTTATACCAGTTTAGGATTTTGAATAAGAGTGAGTATTTAAGTAATGTGCATGAATGAAATATGTTAAAATATGTTTTTAATAATATAAATAAACTTAAAACACTAATTTAAATGGAATAGAATTGAATTCTAATGTTAAAGTAAGGAAATGCTAAATTTTTAAAATTTGTATAAGAGTGATGTTTAATTAGGGTTTAATGTTGAAAATACATTAAAATGTAATATTAAATTATTGTATTTAATCACATTATGTATAGACATTAAGGAGAAGTGAATTGCTCAATCCTAATGTTGAAGAGCAATTTGGAAGTGAAGGTAAGTGGGAGATTTTAAGCTTGCATTTAAGTGCTTAGTGAGGTAAGTACATGCTTTGATAGTTTTAAAGTACTTGCATTTAATTTTGGCTTAATACATTTTAAATAGAAAATGTGTTAAGCTACTTGATCATTTGAAAATCCATATAAATTGTGTTATGGCATGTGAGTTTATGTGTATGCATTATAAGCATTGTGAAAAACCATTGTAAATGGCTAAAATATATAGAATGTGATTTTTTTTATGAAATACCCAGTGATGTGATGGGATGAAATAACATTGATATGAATGGAAAAAATGAAATATGAGAAAGAAATTGAGAATGGGACATATGAAATAATTGTGTGTCTAATTTATTATTCACTTTTCAGAGTTCTGTGTTTGGCAGCATGCTTAGAATATAGCAGTCCCTTGAAGCTAGGTTGGGCTTATCCCTTGAAGCCTAGTTGGAATGTTACATATGAGGTTATCCTCACTATTTGCCTTTGGGGCTAGACGCTTGGCGTCACTATGATATGATTTACCTTCGGGGCTAGACACTTTGTGTCAATTTGGACCAAAATGATAACTCTGAAATTTGAATAGTGCATTAGTTTATTGGGCCCATGCTTGTATGTGTGTTTGTGTGAATCATAACCAAATGAAAACATTATGTTATTAAATTGAATGGAATACCACATTGTGGCATAGCATGCAAATGCATTTTGCATTGACATTGTGTTTAAGTTTTACTTTTATCAAAGTTTGTACTACTAGGTTTTTAGCTTAGCGCGATTGTAATTTATCGTGCAGGTGACAGGGGAGATCCAATCGAGCCGGAGAGTTCTTCTAGATCAGACCGAGTCTAAATTTGAGATTGCTCGTTGAGCAAATTTTGGACACATCAAGAACAAGCTTTTTGCTATCATGTATACATTTTACGTTTTTGTACATTATGAAACCATGTATATTATGTTTATGATTTTAAAGTATATGTATTGTAAGTTATAAAGACTTTTGGATAAATTGTGTAGGATGGGTTTATATATGTGTGTTTTGGATATATATATATATATATATATGAATATCTATAAATATTTTGAGAAAATGTGAAAAAATTAAGAAGTTAAGGTGAAGATGTGGTTTATTATTTATTGGAAGTGTTCTTTTTTTTTTTAATTTTAATAATGTATTTTTTTTGGAGAATTATATTTTATTAATTCTAATATACGGCGAATCAAAATTGTCAGAAGTTACAATGCCTTTAAGTAAACAAGGCAGAGAATCAAAAGAAAGAAAACTACAATTCATGGACTGGAGACGACTAAGACGGGCTAAAAAATCAGCTGCTTGATTCCCTTTACGAAATACATGCTTGAAAGTAATGTTGAAAGTGGTAGCCAATTGGCGAATTTGTTGAGGTATGAAATCAACACTATTCGCAATAATATTGAGTGCCTTCTCCGAGTCAGTCTAGGCTATAAGAGGGAGATTTTCGATGCTTAACTCCACTGGATGCTTGTATATATTGCGTGAACCTCAGCTGCTGTAGGTTCTGCCACTCGGAGCGCAAAACAACTGGCAGCAACCATTTTACCATTAAAATCAAGTAAAATAGCTCCACCAACAGCAGAAGAGTGGGAGAAAGAAGCATCTATGTTGACTTTATTATAACTAGCTGGGGGTCTTTGCCAAGAAACTAGAGAGAAAGTCAGCTTTTTACCCTTTGTAAAAGGAAGAAACTCCTGCAACTTTTTAAAGGATGAAGAGACTTTGGTATCAGATTGTGTTAATCCCCATTTGTAGATCCACTCTCGGATTTGCTCAATGATAACTGACGTGTAGAGAGTGTCTGATCCCCATACTATGCTGCAGTAAGCTTTCCAAATGAAAAAAAGGATGGCTTGAGACACGCACCTAAATGTTATACCCATTGGAGAATCGGTGGGGGACTTGTAACCACCATTGCAGGTTGTATAATTGATAAATTTGGGGATATTAAAATTACAGATACAACTCTGGCTAATTTTTTTCAGAGATTTTCATATAAAATGTTTATTTTGAGTTCTTTTAACAAGTAAAGAATATTTATATACTATTTAATTTTATATAGTATTTGAAATTTTAAATTAGAAATGTGAAAATTTTTATTAAACCGGATCGTGACATTTTTGTACCGTATATGCGTATTCTATATATACTGGGTGCGTGTATTATATGTGTATAGGATATAAGGGTGTTATAACATACATCAATAATGAGAAACTATTAATTCATATTTTTTAAGAAAGTCTTACAGGACTAGCAATGAGGTGGTACATAAGTTTAGATCGAACACACATTTGGAGATGAAAAGATCTAGCATATGCTTTCATAAATAATACAATTATAATATGGATATGACACCTACTGAGAATGATTTGAGAGTTATGAAAAAGAAAAATAATGAAACTTTTAAGGAATATGCATAAAGATGGAGAGACAAAGCAGCACAAGTTAGTCCCCCTCTCATGGATAAGGAGATGATATCCAATTTCTTAGATACACTGACATAACCATTCTATAATATGTTGCTGGTTAACACAATCATCAACTTTTCAGATTTTATTCTAGTTGGGAAAAGGATTGAGCAAGGCATGAAAAAAGAAAAAATTGAGGAGCGAAGTACTGAAGGAAACAGTTCAAAAAGATAATATTCAGGTAAAAAGAAGAATGAGAAATCCACATGATAGGAGAACATTCATAGTCCAAAGAAACTTATTATTATCATCTTCCACCATATCATCTGGCTAATGTAAGGCTTGAAATATATCGGTTCTCTTATCACATTTCACAATTTATGAGTTCTCAAAATGCTCTTTATTCCACTTCATCCGGTGCTTCTACACTTGCCCAAGGAGCAGACAATAGAGCAAATCAACTTAATCAAGGAGGTCAATAAAATAATCACCCTCGGGAAAGGAGGACAGAAATTTTTAATCTTATCCCGATAACTTATGCATAATTATTGCCTCAACTATTACAAGAATATCAAGTGTGCTTGACACCATTGGAACCAATGAAACCATCTTATCTCAAATGGTATGACTCCAGTGCAAAGTATGAGTACCATACGGGGGCATCTGGGTATTTTATCAAAAATTATACTACATTTAAAAGAAAGGTTCAGAGTCTTTTAAGTGCGGTGTGGTTGAGATTTATCCAAGAGTCAAAAACCCCTAATGTGAATTATAATCCTTTGTCAAATAATGATGGTGGTAAAATCAATGCTGTTATTAAGGATGATGTCCCATAATATAAAAAGAAGGTAGAGAAAATTCAAATGTTTATGAGAGAGCTTTTTCAAATCTTAGTCAAAGCTGGAGTAATTCTTGGAAGGCTGTCAGGAGATGAGTTTTCTCCTCAGCATGAATCATTTTATGACTATCATGGTAAGGCATCAGATCATACAATCAACGAATGCCTACAGTTCAGAATGAAAGTTCAAGACTTAATGAATGCTAAAATTGTGAATTTTAGAATAGAAAGGAGGAAGATTCAAAAAGAGAAAAAAGAACATCGACTGATAAGATTGGCAAATCAAGAAGCTTCAATAAAAAAAAAGACATTTTCTTCCCTAATTCAAATCTTCAGCAGCACTGGTTTCTTTCATAAAGAAACAAAGATGATAAGATATCCAAGATATGTGAAAGCGATCTCAGGAAATTCATTGGTGACTATAGTGAATGAAAATGAGTCTCGTGATGAAGTAGCTTTATAGGTGACACCCTTGTTGCCGGGACAAGATCTGAAAAAATTGAAAAGCTTATGAATTGTCATCTCAATCAAAGTAATCCAAATAATTATTTTTCTATGATTTTCCCTAATATCTTAGGAAAATATTAGTATGGGCTTTTTTTTCAAATATTTCAAAATAATTTTTAATAAAATAAAGTGCATATTTTATCTCCATTCTTGAACTCTCCTTACTACTTTTATTTATATACTTTCTGCTTAATTTATATACCTTGGTAATTTTTTTTCTTTATACTCATTTCACTGCCAATGATGAATTAAATATTGATGAAATTAATTCTGTGTATGATTTTAATAACCATATCCTTGAAATTATATCCGATTAAGAAGATGAGAAAGATTTTCCACCTGAAAAAACTAGGATGATGGAACATGATAAAAAAAATTATACAATCTTTAGAAGAAGCAATAGAAATAGTAAACCTAGAAATCGAAGAAAATAAGAAGGAAATAAGGATTAATGTATCATTGCCTTTGAAGCTCAATGAAAGGATAATTAAATTGCTAAGAGAGTTTGTCGATATCTTTGCATGGTCATATCAAGATATGACGGGGCTAAGTACATATATAGTTATATATTGTTTACCATTGAGGCTAGAATGCAAACTCGTAAAACAAAAGTTGAGAAAAATGAAATCTAATATTTTGTTGAAAATTAAGGAAAAAGTAAAAAAACAGTTTGAGACAGGTTTCTTAGAAGTGGATAAGTATTCAAAATGGATGACTAACATTGTTCATATCCCTAAGAAAGATGGAAATGTCAGGATGTGTTTTGATTATCGAGATTTTAATTGAGCAAGTTCAAAAGATGATTTTTTTATTACCGCATATTGATGTGCTAGTAGATAATACAACTCGATTCCATATATTTTTGTTAATGGATGGATTATCAGGGTAAAACCAAATTAAAATAAATCCTGATGACAAGAAAACAATAACTTTTATCACTCTCTGAGGAATATTTTGTTATAAAGTGATGCCTTTTGGACTGAAGAATACAAGAGCAATTTACTAAAGGGCAATGATTACCCTATTTTATGATATAATGCATAAAGAAATAGAAGTATATGTTGATGACATGATATCAAAATCTCAACACAATGAAGACAATGTTGCAGTTTTAAAAAGATTGTTTAAACGGTTATGGAGATATCAACTTTGATTATATCCTGTAAAGTGCATATTTGAAGTTTCATCGGATAAATTATTAAGGTTTATAGTTAGTAGGAAGGGAATTGAGATTGATCCCGATAAAATTAGATCTATAGTTGAAATGCCAGCCTCTAAAATTGAAAAGGAAGTCCGAAGCTTTTTTGGAAGGCTAAATTATATAGCTTGATTCATATCACAATTGACAACTACGTGTGTGCTTATCTTCAAGCTTTTGAAAAAAAATAATCCAGAGAATTAGAATGAAGAATGTCAAATGGCCTTTGATAAAATCAAGTGTTATTTACAAAATCCTCTAATTCTGCAACTGCCTATACTAGATCGTCATTTTCTTTTATATTTGACAGTCTTTGAGAGTTCGATGGGTGGTGTCCTTGGAAAACATAATAACTCAGGAAAGAATGAGCAAGTTATATATTACATATAAAAAAAGTTCACCAATTATGAAGCAAAATATTCTATGTTGGAAAGAACTTGTGCTACATTAGAATGGGCTGCTCATCGATTAAGGCACTACATGTTATATTACACCCCCTTTTTGATATCTCGAATGGATCCTATTAAGTATATCTTTGAAAAGCCAGCTTTAATCAGGAGAGTTCCTAGATGGTAATTTTTATTGACTGAGTATGAAATTATATATATTACCCAAAAGGCAATAAAAGGGAGTATTATAGCTGATTATTTGGTCGATCGAGCTATTGAAAGCTATCAACCAATAAGTTATGAGCTTTTTTAATAAAGAAATCATGTTGGTGGAAGAAGAACAAAGATAAAAAAAATTGGATTATGAAATTTGATGGAGTTTCAAATGCCTTAGGGAGTGGCATAGGAGTGATTCTAATCTCTCCATATGAAAAATATTTCCTGTAGCAACCAAATTATGTTTTGAATGCACTAATAATGTGGCTAAATATGAGGCATATGCTTTAAGAATACAAGCCGCTATTGATATAAAGATCAAATGGTTGGAAGTATATGGTGATTCAACATTGATAATTAACCAGTTGAGACGAGAATGGGAAGCTAGAGATCCAAAATTGGTGCATTATCAAGAATATATTCTTGATTCAGCTCAAAGCTTCGAATTTATAAATTTTGATTATGTTTCCCGAATTGAGAACCAAATTACAGATGCATTAGTCATATTAGCAGCAATATTTCGACTGGATGTTTGTGGAAAGATGTCTCCCATCAAAATTGAAACCAGAGAGGTCAATACCTACTATACGAACCTTGAAGAAAAATGCGATGGTAAGTCATAGTTTCATAATATCAAGCAGTATCTCAAAAATATGACATACTCTCCAGAAGCCCCATACACTGATAAAAGAGTCATTCAGCTACTAGCAATGAATTTCTTTTTGACTGGTGATGTCATATACAAAAGAGATTATAATACAATGCTGATTAGATATGTAGATGAAAGAAAAGCTCAAAGATTGATAGAAGAAGTTCATGAAGAATTTTATAGTACACATTCAAGCGAGCATGTGTTGGCTCGTAAAATTCTCAGAATGAGTTATTTCTGGTTAAAAATGGAATCAAATTGCATTAATTATATTAAAAAATGTCATAAGTGTCAGATATATACTGACGATATCAATGCTCCTCTATCACCCTTGTATGTGATGGTTTTCCCATGGCCCCTTTCGATATGAAGACTGGATGTGATTGGCCCAATAGAATCTAAAACTTCTAATGGATATCAATTCATTCTAGTAGTAATTGATTATTTTACCAAATGGGTATAGGCAGCCTCTTATGCCAATGTAACAAAGAGTGTCGTCTTGAAATTTATCAAACAGAATATCATGTGTCGATATGGTCTTTCTAAAAATATCATAACTGATAATGCGAAGAATTTTAAAATTAAAGATATGATAAAAATATGCTCAAAATTTAAAATTAAGCATCATAATTCCTCCCCACATCGTCCAAAGATGAATGGTGTAGTTGAAGTAGCCAATAAGAATATCAATAAGATAATTTAGAAAATGGCAATCACATATAAGGATTAGCATGAAATGCTTTTTTATGCTCTTCATGGTTATAGAACCACAGTCAGCACAACTACTAGGCAACACCATTTTTTTTAGTATATGACATAGAGGCAGTATTGCCTATTGAAGTTGAGATTCCTTCTCTCAAAGTTATTACAGAATCCAAGCTTGATGATGTTGAATGGGTATAAAGTCATTATGATCAGTTAAACTTTATCGGAAAAAAAACCAACAGCCTTGTGTCATGGTCAGTTGTATCGGAAATGACTTATTAATGCCCATCCAAAAAAGATGAAGGCAAGATAATTTCAAGAAGGAGATTTGGTGCTCAAAAAGATTATTCTTAGGCATCAAGTCCCTCGGAGAAAATGGACTCCTAAATATGAAGGTCTATACGTTACGAAGAGAGCATTTTATGGAGGAGCTCTCATTTTAACCAATATGGATGGAGAAGATTTGCCGAATTCGGTGAATTCAAATGCCGTGAAAAGGTATTATGCCTAAAGTTGCAAGGAGAAGAAGAAAAGAAGATGTGAAAAGCAGAGTTATAGATTATTAAAGTCAATTCAGATTTATGATCATCAGATTTATATGATTTATTGATTTTCCTTAATAAATTTTTTCTTTTTCTTATATATTTGTAGCTTCCAAAAAATAAATAACCATTGAGAAAATAACTACCAAGAAATTTGGCAAACCAAACTAAATATGCCCAATTTATGCCTTAAAAGCATATATTTTATTAAATTTATTTTTGAAATACTTGAAAAAAGGAGGCACAATGCTAAAAGATGACAAAAATTATGCTTAGCAAATATGTATGTGAGATGAAAAAAAAAGATATACTTGGAATGAAAAGGGTATACCTTGATGGTGAAAGAAGTGTTAATAAGAAACTTATAGAGGCAATAACAGGCGATATTGTTCTAAGATCCAGAGTTGTTGTTTGAACAGAATGCAAAGAGACATTTTGAGGATCACGTAACTAAAAGTTATATACTAGATTTGTTCTAGATTCAAGGATTGTTGCAATTCGGATATTATATTTTTCTTTCAAAAATAAAATTTTTAATGCAAAATGATGATTTTAAAAGTAAATTGATACTTTGTCTGAACATTTAAATACATGCAAGCAAATATGGCACACAAGTATTAAGCATTTTTTTTTAAAAAAAAAGGGTTTTCAAATTCTCAATCATAATAAAAATATCTGCAAATAATAATTAATTTTCAAGAGTCGAGCTCTAAATCTCATTGTTTTTTTATCTAAAAAGTTTATTTAGGTTCAAACCTTGGATTCTTTCCATTTAAAAAAAAATTCTAAATTCAAGCTTTAGATATTTCTAAGATCGAGTCTTATATTTCTTTTCATTTGCCAAAAAGAAAAGTTTCTAAAGTCAAGTATTAGGTATACCAAAAGTCAAGCCTTAGGCTTTATTTTTCTTTTTAAAAGTTTTTAATATCAAGTATTAAGCCTTATATTTTTCTTTGGTTTTCTATAAAAAATGTCAAATGTCGAGCATTAGACATTCCTGGGGTCAAACATTAAGTTTTCCTTTTATTTTTTAAAAAAGTTCATAATGTCAAGCATTAGGTACTCCTAAGGTCAAACCTTAGATTCTTTTTCATATTTTTTCTAAAAAAATTCGCTAATATTGAACATTAAGCGCTCCTAGAGTTAAGCCTTAGATTTTCTTTTATTTTATAAAAAAGTCCCTAATATCAAATATTAGGTACTCCTAAGATCAAGCTTTAGATTTTCTTTTTGATTTCTAAAAAAATCCTCTAATATCGAATATTAGGTACTCATGGGGTTCAAGCCTTAGTTTTTCTTTTTCTAAAAAAAAAATCACTAATGTTGGACTTAAGACACTAATAAGGTCAAGCCTTTTTTTTTTTTTTCTCTTTGTTTTCTAAAAAATATTTTAAGATCCAATTTTATGTAATCCTAAGGCCGAGGCTTATAACCTTTTTTTTATTTTCTAAAAAAGAAAATCATAAAAGAAAGTTTTAAGTACTATTTGAGAGCCTTCAAGAATAATTACTTATTAACCTTTTGCACAGCTTTAATTAATTAAAACATATAAAAGGATGACAACTGTAATAATCTATTTTTTTAAAAAAAGAAAATTAATTAAAAAAATCTTTTATCCATAATTTAAGGCCTAAAATATGAAGAATAATTTATGGCATAAACTTGAAAATATTATATAAATAAAAAAATTCTTTTATCTATAATTCAAGGAATAAAATATGGAGAATAATTTATGGCATAAAACATGAAAATGTTAGTGAGATATATTTTGTGAAAAAAAAAATTAGTAGGATATATTTTGTGAAATTTTTTTTCCAATTTTTGGCCTAAAACATGAAAATAAAATGGTTAGTGGGATATATTTAAAAAAAATTTCTAATTCATGGCCTAAAATATGAAAATAAAAAGGGTTAGTGAAATATATTTTATAAAAAAAGTTTTTCTAATTCATGGCCTCAAAAATATGAAAATGTAAAAAACAACCATAAAAAGAGAAAAAAAGTTATTTTTTTTAGTATAAAAGCAGAAGAAGAGATTGAGAATGAAGGACACAAAAAAATTTACAAGAAGTTAGGAGAAAGAAAAAAAAGAGAGAAAAATCACAAGAAATTGAAAAAAAAAAAAGAGAGAGAGGCAAAATACAAAAACACAAAAAAATTGATAAAAAAAATTCATATACAAAAAATTACGCATAGTAGTATTGAGTAAAATATTGAGAAGACTTTTAAAATCTTTTTCTAGAAGAGAAAATTATTTAAAAAATAAATTTTTAAGAATTTTAAAATCATTTTCTAGAAGAGAAAATTATTTAAAAAATAAATTTTTAATTAAGTACATGAAGTGTAATTAATAAAATTCAAAGATTAGAGAAAAAAATAATAAAAACTTATCAATTTTAAAAACTAAAAAATTATAAAATCAGGTATATATCTATTTTTTTCTTTGATGCTAATTTTTAAATTTTTTATCCTGCATTTTTATTTTATACACATAATTTAAAAATGTGGTAAAAAGTGATCTCATCAAATGAAATAATTGAATTATGAAATTAAAAAATACACATAATGGATACAAAGTCAAACAAAAGTAATAAAAATATAAAAAAATTATAATATATATATATACAATAAAAAATTAATACAATAAAAAAATTATGCTTCAAATGAATAACATAGGATTAGAAATATATTTGACACCATTCATTCAAACAAAAATATAAAATATTAAAGATTTAAGCCCAATTGAAATATTAAAAAAATAAAAGCTAAATAAAGAAATAACTTTGAATAAAAGATACATGTAATCATAAATCTAAAATATATATTTTTTTTCTAAAAAAATAAATATAAAACTATAACACTTTACATTAAAAAAATAAAATTAATCCCAACAAAATGAATAAATAAATATATACAGAAAAATAAAGGAATACAAAAAAAATTATATGTAGAAAAATAAGATTTATACAAGGTAAGAATAATACATTTAAACATTCAACATTAAAATAAAAATAAAGAAAAATTTTAAATTTTACCTTAATATTTGAATGATGAAACAAAGTGTGAAAAAATCTCATTTTTTTAGTAAAAAAAAGAATTAAATCTAGGAATCTAAAAAATAATGATACATAAAAAAATTAATATAAAATATAAAAAATAAGAATAAGAATAAACTAAAAGTAAAATGAGTATTTGGGACTTTTTTTTCTCAAAATTTAATGATAGATAATAGTATTAAAATGACTAGAGTTGATGTTGCATTCCAATAAAAAAATATTTTTATTTATCTATTTTTTTATTATATAAAATATTATTTTTTAAAAATAAATTTAAGTTTACAGTGGCTCACTCATTCTTATCTTCAAATCTTTATTTTTTTTCTTTTAATAACTAATAGAATAACTAATAAGTAATAAAAATAAATAAATTTAAAGTAATATTAAATTACTTAGGCTTAAAATTTTCTATACAACATACAAACATAAATATTTTTTCTTAGAAATTAATTTCAATTGATAAATTCTAATATTTTTTTATCATTCATACTAAATATGTTTTATCTTGTATACTTTTAATTTATTAGTTATTAATTTAAAAATAACATAATGAGTATCATACTAAATTGAATTATTATATTCAGACAATAAATATAATAATCAATAAATAAATTTAAAATTTATATCCAAAAGATGAAACATATGTATAATAAAATAAAATGATTATATGTAGAAATTAGATATGATTATAAAAAAATATTAACACCTATAAAATAAAATTAATAATAATTTGAGAATTGAATAAAAAAATCTTAAAAATAAAAAGTAAATCTAATAAAATGATTATGTCCAATAAGTGGATCTAATAACAACAATAACAACAACAATATCAATAACAATATTAATAAACAATAATAAAATATATACAATCGAACTACGGGGACTTTAATTTCATCAAGTGGATATGTAGGCATTAGAAATTAAATTTTGAATTTAAATCCACTTTAATATAAAAATATCTTTTAAAAATATGTCAACAAATTACAAAAATAAAAAAATATTAAAAAAATATAAAATTTGGACAATTATGTCCATGAAGTGGACGTAAATAAAAAAATAATAATTATAAATTTAATAAATATTAAGTAATAAAATTTTTATATTCGTGTAGTGAATGCAAAGATTAAATTATTAACTAATAAATAAAATATATGCCTACAAAGGTCATAAAATCATTAAACATAATAAAAATAAAATTTTAAAATTTAATAAAAAAGTAATTATTTTCAGACAATAGATACAGTAAGCCAAAAGATAAAAAATAAAAAAAAATATAATTAGAATTTATATTCAAACAATGAATATAATTTCTCTTATGAATAAAAAAAATAGATAATAAATATCACAATAATTATAGTATCAATTTTTGGGCATTGTAGGGTGCTTTTTTCTCTACACCTAATTAACCCCCCGAATCCAAAAATACAGATCAAATTTATGGGTCCAATCAAATTTTATAATTGATTGATGATGACTCCTAATATACATAAAAAATTAATAACTAAAAAATATAAGTAAACAAAAATTAAATAAAATATTTATACATCTCATCTACTCTCCATCATCTTATGTACGATAATTTTTTTTTATTTTTAAGATTATGTACAATATGGCTTGCGAGAGAAAGTTGGTGTTAATTGTTAAAGTAGATAATTATGGAATTTATATGATGAAAATATGATGATTTAGGATTAAATGGTTAAGATAAGCTTAATTGGTGAAGTTAGGGTTTATGGGTAAGTTATGTGAAAATTAAAATTTTAATGGAGGGTTCAATAATTGCTAATATAGTTTATTTTGAAGTTATGTGAATGTATATGTAATGATTTTATGATTGGTTAGTTGAAATGAGTGAATTTTGTTGAAGTTTGAAAGAAGTAGTACATGAATTAGGGTTTTGATAGAATTTGGACAAAATTGGTGTTTGATTGAATAAATTGGGTTGAAATATGATATAATGGTATATTTTTATTTATAATTTAGTTTAGGTTTGAGTAAGGAGGAGTTGTAATTTTAAAGAGATGAAAGACTTTTGTAGAAGTTGAGATTGGAGTGAGAGTTTGGCCTTGAATTTAGCATTTTAAAGTTTATTACATACTTTGATGACTAATGTTTTAATTGTATTTGAGCTAGCATAATATATTATGATCTTGTAAATATGTTATGCCATTTTGAAATTGGTTTTCATATGTTAAATGCTACTCCCTCCGTATCATTTACATAGAAAAAGTAAGATGGACACGAAAATTAAGAAAATTTTACTTTTTCCATCTCTATTTACTTAAATACCCCTAAAAAAATATCCCTCAAATTAAACTTTTAAGGCAAGGGTATAAATAGTATTTTGTCTCATTCCACTCCCCAAAATTTACCTAAAATGACATATTTTTTATATAAAAGATACACCAAAAAAGAAAATTTTCCATATCTAAATGATACGGAGGGAGTACGTTTTAAGTAAATGTGTGTGAAAAATATGAAATGTAAAATGTTAAGCCATTGTAAAATGACTAATGACATTGTTATGTATAATTTGAGATTGTTATGAATAAATTGTGAATTATGCTAAATATGATTGGAAAATATGAGAAATGATAATGTTGTGTGTATTATAAAATTTTTATGGAAAATGGATATGTGAAGTGGAAGAAGTGGAAATTATGAAAAAGTAACATAAATGTGGTGAATTGTGAGGTGATCATTAAAAATATTGATCACTTGAAAAATGTGAAAATGTAAAGAGGTTTTGTGTGTTTATTTACTCTGCACAATTACTTGTTTCAGAAAATTAATATTTATATTACATATACTGATGGATCTAAGCAGAATTTGGACTTGTAAATGTATTTGAAATTATTCGGATAAACCTGAGTAGAGTTAAGTTTTGAGATTGATGTTGAAAATAGATCTGAGCAGAATTGTTTCGTGTAATTGATGTTGTGATGAACTAAATTAATTGTTCTTGAATTTGGATATTATATAGAGACTCGTTAGACCCAATATGTATATTGTGAGATATGATGTATATAAGTAAAAAGTAATGGATAAATAATGAACATAATATGGCAATGATATTAAATATTATTGTGTGATAATAAATATGCATGGATTTTAAATCGTTTATGTTATTAAATATATGCCACTAAGCTTTTGAGTTTAGCGTTGTTGGTTGTATCGCACAGATAATAGGAGTACATGTTAGAGCGATTAAGTTGTGTATGAGATTTGGAGATCTAGTGTGCTATAAGACCAATTGTATATGAAATTGCATGCATATACAATTATTATTTTTATATATTTTGGTTTTGTATATTTAGTCACAATACATGTATATTAAATTAGGATTTGAGATTATTATGTATATATATAAATATAGATAAATAATATTTTAAATATGTACTATTGAATATAAATCTTTATTGTGAGAATTTTGGAGATTGATAGAATTTATGAAAATGAAAATATAGAGAGTATAAATTGTTTTGCATGTTGTATTTATTTGGTTGATTTTGAGATTTATCAAATTTAAGAACAAAATTCTAGTAAAATTTTCTAGAGATTTATTTTTATAAATTTATAATTATTTTTAATATTAAAGTGAGGGTTACTAATGGTATTTATCGTATCACTTTTATATGAATGTAAATCTTTACTGTGAAAATTTTGGAGATTTGATGGAATTTATGAAAATGGAAATATTAAGAGTGTAAATTGTTTCGCAGGTTATATTTATTTGGTTGATTTTGAGATTTATCAAATTTATAAATAAAATTTTAGTAAATTTTTTTAGAGATTTATTTTTATAAATTTATAATTATTTTTAATATTAAGGTGAGGGTTATTAATAGTATTTATTGTAGCACTTTTATATTCAATATGAGTATTCTACATCTACAGAATATATGTATTGTACATATATAAAATATAAGGTTGTTACATTTCTTGTTATAAAAAATATTTTAAATATTAAATTAACAATTATATCAAATAATATAATTAAATATAAATAAAAAATTAAATGTTGAACGTGTAATTTTTCAGCATCTCATTTTGATTTTTTTTATAACCATAAATATTTTTGAATTCGCTGGATGAGAACTAATTCTAATAGTATTGGATCAATTCAATAAAAAGTAAAATGCTCCCAGCATCTCATTTTGATTTTAATATTCTATGGCTAAAACTAAGTTCTCATAAATTTTTTTATCCCGTAAAAATATTTAAAAAAAAATTAAAAGTGGTTATTATGATTATACAATTACTAGGTTAGTTTTTATGTAATTTTAAAAAAATAGATTTTGAACTAAAAATAAGAAGTAAATCTCACAAACCAATTCATAATAACTATTTTCATAGATAATAGCTATTTTTCATTAACTAATTGATTAGATTGTAAATGAAATTGAAATTAGTTTTAAAAAGAAATTAATATTTAAAATTCATCCAAAATGAGTCTCAAACTCATAAAAATTCTTAGATTAATTAGCTATTGTATATGTTACACTATGAGATTTATTTCTTATTTTTGTCCAAAATCTCAAAATTAATACTAAATTAGATTTTAAATATATAAAATATATAAAAAATAAAATTGAGTCTCATATTATATACTATTATCTAATTAAATTATAAAAAAATAATTAATAATATCAATAATTAATAATTTTCAAAGTTAAATTTCAACCACTTATTAGGAATTTATTTAATTGTGTTGACTTATTGTCCATTGATTTGGTGCTTGAGACTATTGATAACATGCATATTTTTTTTTGTCTAGGCAACAGAAAAATTTTATGATGTATTATATTTTTATTTATGTATTAGGCTAATTATAAATTATAATTAAAATTATAATATTTTAAAAAAAATAATTTAAATTAATTTTTTTAAATTATAATTTATAATTTACCTAATGTATTAATAAAAATACGATCAAATCTATTTTAAAATTTTTCGTAGGCAACATGCATAGTTAGTTATATTTTTTATATGCTTAAACAAGCAACCAAAGCTTTTATCTTATTTTTCCGCTACGTTTTACACGTTGTTTGTTATGATTGCATAAAAGGAAAAAAATGTGAATATTATTATTTTATGAAATGTGTTAACATATGCTACTTTAAACAACAATAAATATTATATTTTTTTTATTAAAATATATTTTATTTTTGTTATAATTTATTATAACAATTTTATAATATATATAATATTACATAAATTTTAATGAAAATAAAATATATCTTAATAATAATTAGAGTATTTATTGTTGCTTAAAATTATACTCAATAAAAGAAATCTGATTTTATTTTATTTGTTGAAATGATTTTATTTTTTAACTATAATTTTTATCTATATTCTCATACTTGAACATAATTTAAATTTAAATTATAAATTAAAATAAAATTAATAATTTTTTTGAGCCTTGGGAAATAAAAAAAAATCAAATCTGAATTTAGTAGCCATCAAGTTATTCATGCATTTATCATTAAAAAAATTTAGAGAGAATTGTAAATGATTTTCATTAAATTTAATATAATCTTTTTATAAAAAAAAATTTCATACCTTACATTTTGCTTGAAAATTATTAAAAAAAATATTAGGAAAAAGGGTATTAAATATTAAATTATAATTCATATTTTGACAAAAAACAAAGGGATTCGGAAAATAAATAAAATAATAAATAGTGTGAAGAATTTAATGTATATGTTTCATTGTTATCTTATTTTTCAAAAAGAGAATGATTAAATTGGGATAACTACAAAATTTTATAAGTCCTTATGGAGTACAAGTCCTCCATTAATGCACATCCAATCAGTCTCTTTAAATCATTCATTTTAATTTGTTTTCATATGTGTAATCATTCATCTTCATTTGTTTTTATATGTAAATAACTCTCTCTTTTTTTTTTTTTCCTTTCAACAAGTCAAGCCATATTGCGCCTATTGGCTCAAGAATTCATTATAATATCTCAAAATAAATTTATGTTTTTAATATATGTTATTAAGATTAATGATGCATCTTTAATCAAATTTGAAAAGGTATCTATCAATTTATATAAAAATTATTAAAATTTGAATTATTAAACTAAATAGATTATAATATTATGTTTCATCATACATTAAATAAAAAAGAATTATTAAAAATTCAAATTATTAAACTACATAGATTATAATATCTTTTTTTTATCGTAGAATAAATAAATAATTATTAAAATTTAAGTTATTAAATTAAATAAATTCATATATTCATAATTATATATTTTTTTAAATAATAAATTAATTCAGAGCTAATTCTACTTCCTTCATATATAAATATCCAAAAAAATATAGATTCAAACTTTAAATATGATTCAATGATTAAAATTTAAAATTTTAAAATTATAAAATAGGGATGAAAGTTTGCATCATATAAAAGAGAGATTTGATTATTATACTTACGACTTTTCGCAAGTTTTACAAGAAAAAGAGAAAGATTTCAAACAAAACTTGAGATTATCTTATTTATTTTGTGATTTATTATAGTTTTATAATGTATGATATGATTTTTTATGATAATTTTATAGTTTGAAAATCATAAATTTTAGATCAATAATTTAATGGTTTTATATAATTTTACAATTTTATCTTTTGAAAAATTCAAAATAAAATTTTTAAATATTAAAATATGGTAATATATGATTTTTATTTTTATAATATATTAAAATATTATTAAATCAAATAAAAATATTTTATTTAATAAGACTATATCATATTTTTATTTAAATATAATAAAAAATATTTATAATATCATATCATATAATATTATATCATATCATATAATATTAAATTATTTTTTCAGTCATCTAAATAAAGGATAGATAGTAAAAATTAATATCCTCGTAATGGAAGCATGGATGATATTAGGCATGAATCAGTTAAAAAAAAAGATATTAGGCATGAACTTTGGAAGATTTGATAGTCTTTTTCTATTATCTTCAATACATTCTTTGATAAAGGTCTCTTTCAATGATGTTATTTCTCTAACACATGGCTGGGGATTGGATTGGGAGAGAGCCAATAGGCTGAGTTGTAGGGCAGATATATAAGGGCATGTAGTCAAAGGGTACCCTAAAATTTCACAATCTATCATATATTTAATGCCATTGTCTTCTTCTAGAGACTTTATTTGCCAAAAACATATATTGGAACAACTTTCAATAGGACTAATAATCAAGATAAATTATCAACATTGTCTCCCCCCAACTCTATCTTCAATATATATAGATTGCTTGTTGTTCTTTACTTGCTTGGTTTTAGGTATTCACTTTCAGCTTGTCACACATTTCAGAATCCATTTCATTGCAGACATTAGTCCAAAAATATGTTAGAAAAATCATTTATTATTAATCACTGCAAGAAATCATATTTTCATCAAAATCTTTGAGTTTCTCAATATCCAAACAGATGTGTATGATATGAAAAAATAAATTTACAATAGTGAATGAAAAGAATTCCTGGTAATTCCAGAAACAAAAGAACTCTAGTTTTGCTGAAGAGTATCCAAAACTATCTGCTTCTATCATTCATAGCTTGTGATCCACTGGATGGCAAACTGTGCTTAGATGCTTCATAGAACCACACCGATCTACGAGAAGAGCTGATGGATAAAGAGTAACATCCAGGAGTTTACTGGAGAAATGAGCTGTCATTTGAAGCATTTTGCTAAACGAAAAAAGTATCTGCTAGAAGTCTTTCAGAGCAGGCCAACCTTTCCTAACAATTTCATTGATTTTTGCATCTAGCTGGTTTTGAGTCTTTGGTGGACAGAGCTCTGCTGCGTAACCATTTAGTTTTGCTGCCAAGCTCGACCTCTCAAGCTCCTCTTCTGGTAAGTTTCCTATCAGATGAAGAAGAAATGGCCTTCGCTTGAGCTCAAATTTCTGCAGTTACCGAGCAATTGAAATTCATTATTCAATGTATTTAATTTCCAATAGAATGCTTTCTATTTCAGCACTTTGAATGTCCTCTTTGAAATTTATAATTACTAATCATCTGTCACATAATTATTAACTTGCTAATGTGGCCTTAACAGCACCACCTGTACATGCATCAGATAAACCCTTGTTTCTTCTATATCGTTTTATAACTGTCATCATTCAACTTAATCGGCATGCCAATCACAATCCAGTGCACCAGGTCACAGACAATAACTGGACAGCCAAGGCCAAAATACTAAAAAGGTCATCGAGCATAGAATTCTCCTACCTACTCCCAAATCATTTAAATGGCACCCAGAGTTCAAACTAAGCCAAGATAAAACCGCTGGAAAAAGGAATCTTCTAGATGGAGAAGAATTCACAAAAAAAAAAGGGGAAATAACAAACCCTAGATTTTGAGTCTAAAGTGGAATTAATGCAAAGAAATATAATGGACGGAGAGTTCATCTATGGATAACAAGATAAATTTGATAGAATCCCAATGGCCAATCTATCATCTAATGGCACCACATCTCGAATAAACAATTAAAGAACTATGTCTGCCCATAAACAAGCAGAAGTATTGGTTCAATTGGCCATTACATTTGGTTCTACAAATTTTTACACCATATACAAATATAATATGGTATTTTTCTAGTCAAACTTAAGACTTCAAGTTGGAACATTTTTAAATCTTGGCCTGTTTGTTCGCCTGATGCCATTATGTATGTGCAATCAAAAAGCTAATATAGCTTTTGGCTGTAAATGTAAAATTAATTATTAGTCATGGCTTAATTTGCAAAAATGAAAAGATATGGATTAAAACACAAAAAAAGTTCCAAAGCATAGTTGTTAAAGGCAAGCCAAAGGCACAGGGCACATCATGCTCTAGAGCCCAAAGCCCTGAACCCAGCTGGAACCACTATACTCATGACTTCCAAATCAGCCACAATTCAGAGTAACTGGAAAGCCATAGGATATCTGGTGTTGACACCAAAATCTCACCAGACCACCACCCTGAGAATCAATGCCCTTCAACTCCCTCTCCTCGCAACTTATTCTGGCTTCTTTACTTTTCTCTATGCTGCTTTGCTTTCTTTTTGAACAGCAATATTGTAACACAGTTAAGATGGCAAAGATTGTGCTTTGATGAAAATTAATTCTCCCTAAAGGACATCCAGTGAATTTTCAACACACTTTGTGCATCCACTTTTAAGTGTGGAGTGTGCACACATGGACTCATAATTTTTTTTTAATGTCCTATTGAATAACGCAAACAAACTCCGCCTATACATGAGTTTCTTGTGTATAGCCGGCCCCAAGCCCAGGTAAAGAAGGAGAGTTGAGGTAGGTGACGGCCAACGTAAAACTTTTGTGACATCTCATGATGTAGATTCTAATAATAATATCGTTGGGACGTTCCCTACTTGCGACGCGCTACATCGGAGCCCGAGTGTAGTGAAGAATAAGCAATGGTGTAGGGCGTTTTCCGAATGCGACGAGCCATGTCAACGCCCCAGATGTGGTGCATAATAAACAAAGGTTCTCACATCATGAACGGGTATGAGTAAAGAAGTTAGTCCAAAATACGAGTAATACGAGAGATATATGTTCAGATAATGGTAAAAGATTCTATAAGAATAAGCATAAGAAAGAACAAGTATGGAGATAGATCAGAATAGGAACTTGGAATATTAGATCACTTACAAGTAAACAGAGAGAACTTGTTGATACTAAGGAGAGAAAAAAAATTAGTATTGCTTATATTCAAGAGACTAAATGGGTTGGAGAAAAAAGTAAAAAAGTTGAGAATACCGGATATAAAGTATGGTATACAGGTACAGATAGAAGTAAAAACGGAGTAGGTATAATTTTGGATTGGAACCTACAGAAGACGGTTGTAGCAGTGAAAAGAGTAAGCGATAGGATTATTTCAATTAAACTTGTACTCCAAAATGAGACCATCAACATAGTTAGTACATATGCCCCTCAAGTTGGATTGGATGTGAGAACAAGCAAAAATTTTGGAATGATATGGATAAACTTATGCGAGGGATTCCAAATGATGAAAATATCTTTATAGGAGGAGACTTAAATAGACATGTAGAAAAAGACAGAGTAGGTTTTGAGGAGGTACATGGAGGGTATGGTTTTAGAATTAGAAATGAAGAAGGTAAGAGTATCTTTGATTTTGCTTTAGCATATGGTTTGATTCTGGCAAACACATATTTTATAAAAAGGGAATCACATCCAGTGACCTTTAAAAGTGGGCAAAATAGAAGTCAGATTGACTTCATACTCACAAAAAAAGCCAATCAAACTCGATGCAAGGATTATAAAGTTACTTCAGATGAGGCTTTGACCACTCAGCATAGGTTAGTGGTTTTGGATATCAAGTTTAAGAGGTTGACTAATAGGCCAAGGATGAACAATATTCCTAAGATTAGGTGGTAGACTTTAAAAGGTGAAAAATAATTGTTGATCAAGGATGAGTTAGTCAAAGCTGAAAGGTGGGAGGAAGATGTGAGTATGACATCAAATGATATGTGGATAGGCATATCTGCATCAATTAAAGGGGTAGCTAGAAAGATTCTTGGAGAATCTAAAGGGCGTGGACATCCCACGAAGCAGTCTTGGTGGTGAAATGAGGAAGTGCAAAAAGCGGTAAGAAGTAAAATGGAATGGTATAAGAGTTTGCCCAAGTGTAATAATAATGATACTTTTGAGCAGTACAAACAAGCGAAAAAAGATGCTAAAAAGGCAGTTAGTCAAGCAAGAGCAGAATTTGTATGAGAAATTTGGAACAAAGGAAGGGGAAAAAGCAATCTATAAATTACCTAAGATAAGAGAAAAGAAATGCCGTGATTTAAACCAAGTTAAGAGAATTAAAGATAAAGAGAATAAGGTTCTAGTTCAAGAAGAGGATATTAAGTAACGATGTAGAAGTTATTTTGAGGAATTTCTTAATGGTAACCATATTAACAAAATTGGGGGTTTAGATATTAGGCCGAAGAAAAATGTGAAATATACTAGACAAATTTTGTTTTCGAAAGTCAAAGAAGCTTTGAAGATGATGAAAGTTGGTAAAGCCTATGGACCATATGGGATACCTATTGAGGTTTGTAAATATTTGGGAGATACAGGAGTTGCATAGTTGACATCTTTGTTCAATAAGATCTTAAGTACAAAGAAAATACCTAATGAATAGAGACAAAATAATTTGATACCTTTTTTTAAGAATAAAAAAGATATTCAGAATTGCTCAAATTATACAGCTATAAAGCTTATGAGCCACACTATGAAATTATGGGAGAGAGTTGTGGAACACCGTTTGCGGTTAGATATTTGTACCTCTTCAAATCAGTTTGACTTTATACCTAGTCGATCAACTATTAAAGCTATTTTTCTTATAAGAGATTTGATGAAAAAGTATAGAGAGATGAAGAAGAACTTACATATGGTTTTTATTGACTTGAAAAATGCGTATGATGGTCGCTAGAAAAGTTTTGTGGTGGGTCATAGAGCGTAGGGAATATCTATATGATATATCCAAGTCTTGAAGGATATGTATGAGGGAGCTATCACCAGTGTCCGCACTGTGGGAGGGGGTACTAAGGATTTTTCCGTTTCTATTGAATTACACCAAGGTTCAACTTTGAGCCCTTATCTTTTCGCCTTGGTTATGGATGAACTAACAAAATATATACAGGATGACATCCCTTGGTGTATGATATTTGCAGATGATATTGTATTAATAGATGAGACTTAAGCAGGGGTAAGTCAAAAGTTGAAGTTATTGAGAAACACTTTAAAATCTAAGGGTTTTAAGCTAAGTAGGACTAAGACTTAGTATATGCATTATAGAATTAATAGCGAGAATAGAGAAAAAGGCAAATTTGTTTTAAACGAAATAGCGGTACCTCATAGTACTTATTTTAAATACCTTGGCTCTATTCTTCAAGAAGATGGAGATTGTGAAGAAAATGTAAATCATAGAATTAAAGCTGGTTGGATGAAGTGGAGGGGTGCTACAGAAGTTTTATGTGATCGAAAGATACTAATTAAATTAAAAGGAAAGTTTTACCGCACTGCAATAAGGCCTACAATGATGTATGGTAGTGAGTGTTGGGCAGTAAAAGGACAACACATGAATAAAATGCATGTTGCGGAAATGAGAATGATAAGATGGATGTGTGGTTATACTAGAATAGATAGAATCCACAATGAGTGCATTAGAGAAAAAGTGGGGGTAGCACCTATTGAGGATAAGATAAGAGAGCATAGATTGAGATGGTTTGACCATGTGAAGCGAAGACCTAGCAATGCGTCGGTTAGAAAAACTGAACAGGTTAGAGTAAATATAGCTAAGAGAGGCAGAAGTAAGCCTAAACTAACTTGGTCAAAGGTGGTCCAAAATGGTCTTATTATGTTACATCTATCAGAAGAGATAATCCTAAATTGTATTGAGTGAAAAAGAAGAATTCATATAACCGACCACAATTGACTTTAAATTAAGGCTTTGTTGAGTTGAGTTGAGTTGTATTGAATAACGCAAACACCATTACTAGAACTAGGAATACTTAAAAAACAATCAATATTCAACTACAAAAGAAAAAATGTGAGATGATTTTCATGTTCCTTTCTACATCAGATGTCATATGAGACTTGTGCTTACATGATGCATAATATATAAAGCTGCAAAATTAAAGATTAAAGGCAACACAGAAATTGCAATTAAGAAAAAATTAGAGTATGCAAGCATTTTATAAATTGTATGAAACAAAAAAGAAACAAATGTTTTTCTCTGCTTTTGAAGTGAACATATAACTAAGCATGTAGGTTCTATTTGAGCTATGAGCTACAAGTTTTCTGAAAAAATTGTTATAAGACCATTTAACAAAGCTGCAATTTCAATTTGAAATTTCTCAGCTGAATTGCACCATTTGGTAACTGAACTTATTTTCTAGAATTCAGGTCATTTGTGGGGAGTTTGATCCATTCCAAATGGGTTACCCTACTTTCGTGTCATTGACAAAGTAGTAACACACAACAGATTTTGTTGGTTCCATGAACAAAAGTGAATAGAAATTCACTGTTACAGCTGCATGGATGCCTAATTCTTTTCCATCCACTTTTATGATCAGACACTATAAGCTACATCAAAGACTGAAGGAAATGAAATTAAATTTGTTCCATCAAACAAAGACAAATCAAAGTTGAGCAACTAACATAATGTACAGCATCAATTGAGCAACTAACAGCACAAATAAAAAAAGAATTGAAGGAAACCTAAAGCACAGCATTTTAAGAATTAACAAGAGTTAACAGCAGTAAACTCAAACAAAAAGAAAGACCATAGAAACCTGATGTTCAGGCTCTGCAGGATAAAATGCTAGAAGCTGTTGAACTTGAGTAGTAACAATGCTGCTCCTTGACCTTAATTGCTCATTTTCTTTGCTAATAGCAGCTAATCTAGACTCCTCAGTTCCATTAGTAAAGATGACAGACCTAAATATGCATAACCATTAACAGGTTATTGTGGGTTACAAGACATTAAACAACTTGAGTGATAATGATCAAGTTTTACCTGTATTGATTACCCACATCAGGACCTTGCCCAAATACTTGCCTTGAATCATGACTAGACCAAAAAACCTCCAAAAGCTCTCTAAAACTAATAACTCTTGGATCATACTCTACCTGCAAAAAAGGAAATAAAAACTCAATCAAATTTGATTTTTTTTTTCTTCATCAAAAAAGGAAATGAGAATGACCTGTACGGACTCGGCATGATCACCTAAGCTTCTATACTCCGGGTTAGATTTGGTTCCTCCGTCATAGCCGACGGTGGTTCGTACAACCCCATTCAAGCACCCAAAGACGGCTTCGGATCTCCAGAAACTACCGAGAGCGAAGACGGCGATTTTCAGAGGAGGATCCGACGGATCTCTTGAGGGTTTAAAGATCTGATCATGTAAACGAATGGCAATTGCTTGATTGGCCATTGAATTTGTGAGTAGCGTGACAGCCAGAAGATAAGGCAAAGTGGCATTCCTCCCTGAGAAAGCCATCGGAGATAGACGGACAACTGAGTTTCTGGGTCGAGTCAAACTGCCTGAGGCCGAGTTTATGACACGAGACAATTCTTAAATCTTAAAAATACAAGCTATCACGCGAGACGGATTTTCGCTTTTTTATGATAAATTTTTAGATAATTCAAATTATTGGTGTTATTTTAGTAATTTAAATATTATTTTTTTGATAATTTTAACTAAGCATTTGAATATATAAATTGATTATATAGTTCAATTATTTTTTAAAATATTAATATAAATAAAATATATATTGACAAATTTATTATGTATAAATATAATTTAAAAAATTATATATATTCATCCATACAAATTTTGATAAAAAAAACTTCATACAAAATTTAAAACAAATTTACTTTATTTCATTGTTAATAAATTTCAGGTTTTTCTAAAAAAATATAAAATATGACAAAGAATTCTTATTTTTTATAATATTTTTAAATACAAAAATTATAATTATTATTTGAATATATATTAGTAATATCAAATTTATTATATACTTTTCCAATTTTAAATTATTCATAATTTCTAAATTGAACAATATATAAAATCAAATTTAATATCAATTAAAACTTTTCTTTTTAACTATTAAAATTTGCTTTGATTAGAAGGAAAAATCCTCAACTATATTGATCCATTAGATTTATCTCTTTCTTGTTTTCACTTTCTCTGTAATATTACAATACTGCTAAGTTTTCTTTCTTTTTAAAATTTATAAATCGAAATAAAAATATATTGAACGTACTCTCTCTGATACTAACAACCGCCATCACCACTACCACTATCCTCAAGGTCCAGGCCACACAACAAATAAAATAAATATACAAAACATTAACTTTTAGTAAAAAAAAATTTATGCATATGGAGTAACATTAATTTTTAGCTCTGCGTCTCCATGTTACATTCTATTATATTAAGTAGGCTCTTCTTGCACCTTCTCAAGTGGGAGATGGAGGTTTTTTTTGTATTCTGTGTTCTATTCAAAGCAAATAATGCAACTCATATATCCATTTTTCTTTCTGGATTCTTATAGCTTTGCTGTAAACGCAGCCTCATTTAACCCAATATTTTGATAGGGAATAAAGGAGGTAGCTGATGGTTGATTGTTGTCAAAAGGGCTTTTAGATCTCTTACTAAAGATACTGCAGAAAAGAGGACTAGCAACAGACGAGACAATCATGACCAAGAAGAAGATGAAGAAAAGGATCTCGTCATTTTTAATTTCTCGATTTGTTGCGAGTTTTTTGTTTATTTTAATTACCTTGCTTTTAATTTGTGCAGAAGAGAGAGAATAGAAGAAGAATTTGCTTTTCATTTGATTTTAATTTCTTGAACCAATAACACAATCCAAGAAAACAACTGACCATAAGGTGGCTTTAATTAATTTTTTAATTGCAAAAAATATTAGACTAACGGCAAAGCAGAGAAGGTTAAAACTCCCACTAAACAAAGGGTCTAAAAACTTAATTTTGCAAAAAAATTGGACAAATTTGTGCCTAAAAAAAGAATGAGTGCCAACTCGAACCTACGCATATGTGAACCTTTTTCCAATTATATATATACACTTTTTAGCCCTTTGCCCGTCGTTCCCTTGCCTAATGTCACCGGGAAAAGCCGAATCAATTCAAAGCAGCCCATCAATCAAAATTCCATTGTTAAATAAAGAACATTATATCATACATTATAGGTCAATTTATATCATACATTATAGGTCAATTTATACTTCTAATATTAATTTTATATTTAATTATTTATCTTTATACAAATATTAATTAACAATGCAAATTATGACTTAATTTACATTAAATATAAACCAGTCGACAAATATAATTAATATTACATACTAATTATATACTCTTTTTAAGTATTGCTTTCATAAATTCCCAAATAATATTAATTATAAAATTTTAAATTCACCCTCATTTATTGTTTATATTTAATTTAAATGTTTTATCAATAATTAATGATAAAAAAATATTTAAAACGAAATAATTAAGTAAATTACAACAAATATTTTATAAAATATATAATTATTAATTATTGCTTTAATCCAAAATATATATATATTAAAATTGTCACAAAAATACTATTCCTTCTATACCTTAAATTAGATCAAATAAAAGAAATTTCTTTTAATAGGATTGTTAATAGAAAATCAAGATTTAAAAGCATTGTAAAAATGAAAAAATTTGAAAAACTCGCAACTAGAAACCAATTCTCTCGTGCGCGTACTAAATCAAAATCAAAGCTTGTATTTACACCACCAAAAAAGCCAAAATTAAAGCAAACCAAATCTAGTAATGTTCATCTCCCCATTTAATCTCATTCTCTTTGCAGGTGGGACTAAAACTGACCCACCAGTTTGAAACCGATATGACATGTCATGTTGGTAAGGACAACTAGAACCACTTCTGCAACCCTTTGAACTCCTATAGTACATGCAAGGCTTTTGGAACTTTGATTTCACTTCGCTCTGTTTCACATTTTGTGCAAATTCCATGTTTTGAATGTTATTGTTGTGATGATGAAAACCAATATTTGATATATTTCCATCAGTCATTTCTTGCTTTTCAGAGCCATGTTCTCTAATTAGATTCTTAATGTAGTTAACATTCTTTACTGGGTTGGTTTTCATGCCACCAATTGATTGAACAGTCATCATACTTGCAGCAATGGGATTGGTTTTTCGAGCCATCATTGGTCGCACAGGCACAGTAAATTTAGATTGAGACTGATTAGGTGTCGCGTATGCGCTAGATACCACCGGCCTAGTTATCGACATGCTAACAGATTCTGACCCAGGCAAAGAGACTGGTGGCAATACTTGCTTCGATTCGCATATCAGGTCAGTATTCGATTGGACTGATATCATACTTGCTGTTGGTTGCAAGCTTCCACTGGGCATTGGGTGATGCAAGTTTCCATCAGCAAGATTGGGGCAAGTAGAGGGAATTAATCTTGCCGCTGGCTCTGATGAAAACATGGGTGAACCAGTTATTTTAGTTGCTTTTTGATTGTTATTAATCAACTTCTCAATCATTTTCGGGTCGCTTAAGATTTTAACGAGCAAATCAGTGTCAATCCAGCTTCCCTTCTCCATGCTTTTCATTACTGATGTTACTGCAGCAGACGCTGCTGCGACTAAATCAGTATCCGTATCAGTTGACATTACCTGCTTAGGTTTTTCAATGGTAGGTTGTTCTAGAGCACGGGTGTTGAGTTCTGCCAAATTTGGTGGCAATGGATCCTGAGAGTTTGACAAGGTTTTCAATGGTGCTGATAAATCAGATAAGTCTGCAGTTGCCTCTTCCTCAATAGGAATGAGGGGGATGATAGGAGTCAAGCTATCATCATAATATTCCTCTTCTATGTCCAATGAAATAGAGGGGCTATATGAAAAGGCAAGTGTGATTCTTAGTCAAATCGAGCTAAACATTATTAAAAACATTTTAAGTTGATGGTTTCAGAAAATTTTACCTAGGAGGAATGGCAGAAGGACGTGGGAAAACTGCTTCAAGCACACTCGTTTCCCTCAGTTTTTGAGCCTTTGCCTCCTGGCTTTCTTCACCTGCTTTGACTTGCCAATTGTAACTCAGAAAAAGCTGTTTAAAAGGGGGAAAATTAGCCATTTCATTTTAAACTCAATCATTGAACAAATCTACACGCTTAGAGCATGTTTGGTATGGGGTTAACAAAAAGGCAAAACAAACACACCCTTAAGGTCAAAGCTGTGTGGGTGGTAAGCCAAATGATATACGTTCTTCATCAAAATATCAATGCATAAGAAAGTTTTACATATTCAGAAAATGATTAAAAATGTGCTTACTTTTGGAGGGCACTTCCATGTGATCCTAGAGTTGTGGGATGACTCTTCTTTCGAAGTATTCAAACAGCAAAAGCCTTCAAATCCAGGGGGAAGATCACCGGATTCATTAGCATTTGAATGATGCAATGTCCTTGATGTTTTTTTCTGTAAATTCCCTTGAGCTTGTGCACCAACTTTTGCGGGGCAATCCTGTGATAGAAATAGCCTTACCTATTTAAAAGCCAGAAAAGTCAATAGTCATCAACTAATTGTACACATATACTTCACATCTTTAAAAAGAATCGAGTTTCGGAACAATACCAATTCTAAACCTCTAAATATCAACACTAAGACAACAAAAATATGACATAAAAAGATAGACCAACTGCTATGTTAAGTTAATACCTCAGCCACATGTCACAAGTAAACGAAGTGTACACCAGTAAATCCTAAAGAAGACTATGCTACAGCCAAAGATTGAATACTCTAATTATGAAATAACAAGTTGTATGATTAAGAAGAACAGTGTAGTTCTTGAAAACAAATATCGTCATTTGAAACTACAGAGGATGATGAACAAAATCAAAAAATTTGGTTGCACGATAAGATCTTCAAGCAAACCTAATATTCACCTGCTACAGACAAAATTATTAGAACTCGGTAAGAGTAATTTATTTCTCAACATATATTTTTAGATCATCATAATTTACATAAATACTCTAGCCTTTCCACTTCTTATAGTAAATCAATGACTTCCATTGCAGTGCCAAATAATAGCCCCTATTCAACTTGTACATCAAAGAATTTATAAATGTTTTATACTTCACAAAATTCCCATTGTCCCTTGTTGCTAATATCATAAAAACCTCAAATTAATTTTGTTTGAGCTTGTTTAAAACTATAAGCAACAATTATCTTCTAAAGGCATTCACAAGAGAATTCAAACTTGACAGCTGAGAACAAGCATAACAGTCAAATGACTAACAACAAACTTCAATTAAAAGACTAAACATAATGCCCAAAATCATTTGGTTGGATGAGAAGCCAATGGCATTGCACGTTCAGATGAACAAGAACATTCCAACATTTTTCTATCTGCAATCCAATAGTCTAAAGAACTAGTTTAAGGTTAAAGAATAAATACGAAAAGGTTGACATGAACCTGCCAATGACACTTGTTGGTTCTGCTTTTGTTTGATCTTTGACAAGTCACAAATTTTCTTTTAATTACAGTTACTATTTTCCAACTTCAAATATGAACAAACAAGTGAAACTAACCAACATAACTAACTAATCCAAACCAAATTATAACTCAGACCAAATTCAAAACTTAGGAGCTAGATACACAATCAGTTGCCGAGCAAAGAATGACTACAAGTAGTTTCACTATCCTTATGAGCTATTAATCATTGAAATGGCACTAAAAACTAGCTGTTCAGTTGCATAATGCATCACTTTGAAAACAAGCTGAGACTCACAATTAAGCTTAGCAACCCATGCTTATGTTTAAACTCACACAGTCACATTTAAACTCTTTTAATGGCCTCTGTTAAACATTTGGCTCATTTATGTACACTGTTTCCAATTGGACAAATTTCAGTTTTGCTTCCCTTTCTTTTTTTCGCTTCAAAATTTACCCATTAACAAAATTTTCACCTATCATCATTTTTACATTCATCCTCATTGTCCTGTCCTTCATATCTTTAATGAAATAAGATATTTGCATATCCATTTTTTAATCCATATCATGAACATAATGCACATAAAGTTCTTGGCTGCAATGAACAGCTTGTTCTAAGAACATCTCAATCTTTGTTGGTTCAAAATTTCTCAAATCTTGGGCTCAGTTTGTTTAATGGTAAATTTTTTTTGCATTTTTCTAACATTAAGTTTGAAACATTTCGAAGAATTAATTTTGTGTATCTTTTCTTATTTAATAATAAAATATTAAAAATTAGAAATTCTTTTCCGTTGAAATTCATCTTTAGAATTTTAACAAACTCATTTTATTAATCACATCACCCATATGTACTTTCAAATACCACCAAATTTATCATTTTCATATTTAATAATAAAATTCTAAAAATATGAAATTATTTTCATTTTAAATGCATACATCTTATATATTGAATTTTTTTTTGAAAGCATATATTTAAATTTTTAATACATTTAAATTAATTATTTGGAATATTTCTCCAGAAAATATTTCTGCGAAACAAACAGAGCCTAATTAGTTAATGTCCGTTTCAAGGATTCAAGTTTCTTAGCAGTCTTAAGACATTTATCGAATTTGCAATTATAATCTTAACAAACTTCTTAATTAATTAATTAATTAATTTAATCCCAAAATTGTTAATACATGTTTTTGTCTTATGAAAATTATAGAAATATTGGGAAAAAATCAAAAATCAATTTTCCCGTGTGTTATCATACGAATGTGTTTACTGTAGCACCATTCTCGTCGTCCAATTCATTCACAATCATCGAACGGTGGAAAATCGGTGCTAATATATTCTGTTTTTATCACAGTTTAATGAAATTTTCCATATAATAATTACAATTATTCAATTAATTAACTTCAGAATCTGAATCTATAACTCATAATTAATCACAGAATTAATATATATATATAAATTAAGATAATCATCAAGATTTCGTTTAAAACTAAATCTAAACCAAAATCAAAAAGAAATTATTGAATTGAATTGAAGAGATTCAAGAGAGAGAAAAAAAATAAGTAACGAAACTTCGATTCGAAGATGATCACGGCTATACCTGACAAAGATTAACACCGGAAGCCCACGTTACCCTGTTTGATTTCCTCGATCGCATCATATGATCTTATAGATTGATACTTTGTTTCAGATTCAGATCTCTCAATCAATCAATCATCAAAAGCAATTTCACAAAATTAATCAGATCTTAAAAAAATTACAAAAATTGAAAAAAAAAAAACGATTTCAATCACTAAAAAAGGAAATTTAATCGATTTTTTTGTTGATTCCTTTTTTTTTAATGAGCTGTGAATGATATGATGTCATAGAAAAAGAGGTTGAATAGAAGACGCGTTTCTACAACTTTGAAAAAACTCAGAGATTTATAGGAACAGATAAACCCTAGAAAGGGAAAAACTTTTTTTTTTATTTATTATTATTATTATTAGTATATTACTATTATTTTATTTATATACTGAAATTATTTATTTTTGAACCTGTGAGCGACAGCTCACGGAGGCTGCCCTGCGCTTGCGTGTACACATTAGATGTTACGGGTTGAATTCACAAGACTTTTCTAATTACACCGTCGTTAAAAATTTTTAATAAAAAATAATTATATGAACTTTACGTGGCAGGCACTATAAACCCATATATTTAAAAATAAAACAAAAATAATTTTTTCACATTATTTTTCTACATGTAGGAAAATTATTTTTACTTTTCATTTAATTGTTAAACAATTATTCCTATATAATTAGAAAATAAATATATTTTAATTAAATAATGAGAAATAAAATTTTTTCTATATAGTTTAAATAAATAAATTTATAAAATATATTTTTACAATTTTATTTTTATTTTTTACTTGAATAAAATAATTAAGGACATAAATAATATTTCATATAATATAATTTTTTTTCTTTCCTTATTTATTTTTATTTCTCATAATTTAAGTGAAAAATTATTTTAGCCACTCTAAAAAAATTATTTTTTTAAAAAAAATTATATATGTATTTTTAATTAAACATCTAAATAATAAAATTAAGAAAAAATATTATTTCCTTTGCTTTTTTTTTTCTCTTCAATATTATTTCCTTTGCTTTTTTTTTTCTCTTCAATTCTATCAAAATAAATAATAGATTAAAATTTCTTTTAACTTCTTTTAAATTTATATTTAAAATTGTCATCGACCTTCTAGCTTCTTTTGATTTCTTCTATATACATCTTTCCTCTTAGTTTTATTTATACTTAAATTTTTATAGGTTTGATTGTCTATTTTTCTAAATATAGTTTTAAATTGTTATTTTTGTCTTCCATTTCTAGGGTGGATAGCTATTTATTTTATAGACAAAAAAATTCAAAGAAGACTTTATTTTTTTTTTTTTGGCACTTCGAGGATATCTTATTCCCTCAATAAGCTTATTAATCTACCTTGGATTTCTCAAATGAATCTTCAAGAGTTAATATATTCTCATGCTTGGTTGTTAATACAATAGAGGATGATAGATGTTAGGCAGTGACGAAATTAGTGATTTATTAAAAGAGGATAAAATTTCTATCGTTACAGTAATTATATAATTAAGGGAGAGCTAAATATTTTTTGGAAAAGGATCCTACACAACTTTAGCTCTTTAGATCCTACTAACCTGATTGAATCCTACACAACTCAGAGCTAAATATAATTAAGGGAGAGCTAAAGACGCTTCATTACACAACTTTCTCATAGTTAGTAGGATCTACAGAGCTAAATATTTTTTGGAAAAGGATTTTATTGATGCTAGTATCAGTTCATGTCCAAATTTTGTGTGGAGAAAAGTGTTTTTTGAGTGTAAGATTTTATTTTTTTGTCGAGTAAGCAATGAGATGTGAATAAAATAAAAATTATTTTCTCTAATGTTGATCGTAATAAAATTTGTAAATCTTTATTTCTCAATTTGATAGAGTTGATAGTCATGTATGACATTTTACAAAGAGGGATATATTTGATGAAGATAGGTTATCACATTGCTACGATATGTTTTTCTTCCATTAGCTCATTCATGGCTATGGATGGGTGAAAGAGAATTTATGAGTTGGTCCTATCACCGAAGGTTTTTATGGACAGTAGCGCAGGATATCTTTCCAACAAAATATACATTGATTAAGAGAAGGTTTGACGGTAACTTTGGGTTGTCATATTTATAGATAGGATAAAAATGTGATGCATGTATTTTTTTTTCATGTCTATTAAGTAAAAGCGTTTGAGATTTACTTTGACCTTGACCGGCTAGTCTCACGCTATAACTGTGTGATAGATTTTGTGTTTGCTAATAACTCTAATGTGATAGATTTTGTGTTTGCTAATAATTCTAACAACTCTGCCACATTAATTACAATGGTTATATGGTCCATGAGACGAGCTAGAAATGAGGAGGTATGGAGGGATCGTTCTTGTTTACTAAATGATGTTATTCGTTTCGTAAATGATGGTTTTCAAGCATGGGAGGCTGCACAAATGCATGTTGGCAAGTTGACTTCAATTTCATCTAGCAGTATTGGCCCTTTGATTTGATCTCCTTCGTAATGTGTGCATTATAAGTGTAACATTGATGAGGCTAAATTCACAGCAAACCAACAAGCCAATTATGGGGCTGTGCTTTTAGATGAACAAGTGAGGTGCGCGGATTGCTATTTGGGTCATTTCTTTAGTGTACTGAGATTTGATATTGTTGAGACAATTGCTTTGCGTGAGAGTCTTTCATAGATTGAATCTTTAGGGTTAAGAGATGTGGATTTTAAGTATTTTTTTAATCATCATTTGTTGTTTTTAACCATTGAGAATGCATGTTATTTTGGATTAGGAGATAAGTTAATAAAATTGCTCATTACTAGGCTTAAGTAGCTTTGTTATATGCTAGAATCGTATCTTATAATCAATCTCTTAGTTTTCTTTTGAATATTCTTTTAATGATGTTGAGAGTAAAGGACGTTTAGATCAGGCATAAGAGGTTACTCCTCTAACTAGGCTATGAGTATGTCCTTCATTTTTTGGTTTCTTTTACTAAGTTAATAAATTTACCTTTATATATATATATATATATATATGATGCTATCCTCAATTTGCTGAGCTCTTATACCGAGCTATTGGTTCGGTCGTCCTTATGGCTGGGCTCTTATACAGGTAAAGGGTATGATTCACTCTCTCACTCTCTTTTTATTCAAAGCAACCGACCTCTGACTTAGGCATCAGAGCCTCTCTCCGAAGTGCCCAGTTTTCTCTTTCTCTTGTATTGCATGTAGGAGAGCTATAGCATCAGACATGTTAAACCTGAGCTACAGAGCTAGGATAACTCCTGAGAAAGCCATTGTCATCATTGGTGCGGTGAGCATGGAAAAGCTATTCCTTAACAAAGATAATAAACCTAAGGTATGTCCCACAGCTCTTATAAGAAGAACTCTGACTGTATTATACTTTATTATTCTGCATAATGAATATCTCATGTCTTTCAAAATGAATGTACATAGCGATCATGAATAATAGATTCCATCCACGATATTCAATACAGCAAGCTGGGGCTCCCAGATCATGAGCTAAGCTTTTAATTTTATTCGCCATCTTTCCATGTATTGATTTCATTTTACGAGCTATGTAATGCTTGCTCACATATTGATTTTTTTTATTAATGCTTTACATAATGTTTCACTTAAACCGAATTACTATAATAAATATATTTTAGTGCATTCACACACCAAAGTTATAACATACTCTCATTCTGAGTTTTTGAACCACTATGACGAGTACAAACATATAACATAAATTATACAACTCAATGTACTTTGAAATCCAAACTTTGAAGTGCCTCAGCCGCACATATCTTTATAGCGCCCTAGCCACGCCAAGTTAATCGCACTTTGACCGTGCATAAGTACCCTAGCTACGCCAAGTTGATCACACTCTGACCTTGCATAAGCGCCATAGCCGCACCAAGTTAATCACACTCTGACGGTGCATCTTACAATGCCCTAGTCACGCAATAAGTTTACAACATTTCAATCATGCAACTTATAAGCGTCGTGGTCGCACACTGAGCTCTTAGCTCCTTACAAGTGCCCCGGTCGCACACCGAGCTCTTATCTTCTTACAAGTGTCCCGGTCGCACACCGAGCTCTTACCTCATTACAAGTGCCCTGGTCGCACACCAAGTTCTTAACTCTTTCATCACACCATAGCTCATTGGACAAGTATTCAATTACTATTTTCCATGCCAATACGTATGCATCGACACATCTAACTAAACAAACCAAACTCACCATGAGCAAATGAGCTAATAACAGCTATGAATGCAATTAAAATCGTGCAATATAAAAAACTTTTTATTTATAATACCGAACTGTTTAGCTCCTTGCATATTTGTTTTATTTATAACATCATACTGTTTAATTTTTTATCGCATATTAGTTTGTTTATAGCACCTACGTGCACATTTTATTATAGCCCCTTGTGAAGGGTCGAGCTCCAATGCTCTGACCGAGCATTAATATTATCATAGTATGTTGTAATTTGTATTCATCTTTACAATTCTATAAGTTTGGGGGCTTATGTAATATCACTCTTTTTATGAGTTCCTGAGTCCCTCTTATCTGATTTTATTATTGTATAAAAGACATGTATTAATGTACATAGTTAGACGCTTTGTTACCCCTCTAAAATCTAGCTCAATAGACTACTTGACATAAATGTTCAAGTAATAAAGGGAGGCACTGACACCCTCGACATCTGAGCATTGACATCTGATACCTAAGGTAGATTCGAACTGACATTCAAGTTCATCAAAGAATAACTTCATACACTCATGACTGTGATCACACTAATAGCACGGACAAATGCTTTACACCCTAAAGAAACCATCTGCTTGAGTGCAAAGCCTGAGCAGCTTGGCTGACCTTTCAAACCAATAGTTACCAGAGCACTCTTGTTCGGTTTGACATCACACATAGCACATATTTAATTAGGTGCTCACTCTTTTTATTCTTTAATGTTATAGTTTGATTGGTTGTGCGGCACATGAGTGCTTGTATACCCGTGCCCCGAGCTGGAGTCGGTTAAGTAAAATTGTGCCTAGGATGCACTGTTGTAGGATGCTCAGGTACATCTTGTGCATCAGCAGATTGAACAGATATCATATACATGTTAACATCATACAACATATCACAAGCTCAGTTCACCACCGAGCCAAGTATGTAATTCATATAGCATATCACATAACAAGTCAATCAAATGCAAGTATTGAATTCAAAGTTAAAAGAAAGACTCTTCATTAATCAGTAAGAGTTCATTATATAAATAGCTCGGTCCTTACAATTGTATAGGCCGAGCATAAGCACATCTTACAACTACTTCAAGACATTTTTGTCTTAGACCTTGTCATCCCGAGCCTCATTCTCTTCATTTTCTTTGCTCTCTTCATCTTCCTCTCCTCAGCTTTAGCAGCTAGCTCGTCAATGTCTATCTCCAACATTCAGGACATGTCCGATCTGACACAACCTTCTGGTAGGCATAGACACCTTGAGCATATCGCTTGTCGCTCCTCGAGGACTCAACAGCTAGCCCTTGCAGAGCGGATTCCAAAGCATCCTCGGCCAAGTGAAGCTCGACATTCTTGCTCTTTAAAGCCTCCTCTGCCAAGTGCAACTCATTGTCTTTTGCTTTTAGAGTTTCTTTTTTATAGTGCACCTCTTCATTTTTGGTGCTTAGCTATTTCATTTTTCTTTTTAGAGCTTCCTGGGCACCCATCAGCTATTCGTCTTTGGCCTTTAAATTTTTCTCTAGTTCCAGCCTTTTAGCCTGCTCCTTGTCCACATCCTTCACGGTTTGGGCAAAGTTGACCGCCATGCCCTTTGCCAGATCCTCCATGGTATGGGCAAGCCAGATGACCTATAATATTTCTTTCTATTAGCATCTACGTCCAGCATTCAGATTTATACTTACCTCATGGGACATTTTCATCATCTCCCTTGCTATATCTTCTAGGCTTTTCAATGCATCCTCGTGTATATCTTTTGGGATTACTCGGTATATTTGCTTGAGCACCTTTTAAACCCCGGCTTCCAGTACTGAATATGTAGTGTTGTGTGATCCTGTTAGTTTCTTATTAACCGCCTCCACCAACCTAATCATGTTGTACTGGTGAGTTAGTGGTTCTTCTACCTCTCCTCGAGGTAGGTCTTCACCCACTTATCTTTGAGACAACTGCTCTTCCACCTCCCTGTGTAGCTTGATCTCTGGCACCATCACAGTCGGAAGAGTCAGTCCATTGCAATATCTTACTCCCGAGCCGGACTAGTCCTGACAGCCCGTTCTTTCGGTTGTTCATGAGTGGAACTGCTCTCAGATGCTAGCTCATTCAGTTGAACGTGAGCCTTCTTGGCTCTTTTCTGAGCCTCCTTTCTGGTTTTTTTCTATGCTAGATGTTTAAGCTCTTTGATAGCTGATCCCAAGCCTCTCTTTGTTCAACCGAGCAACAGTTAACTAAACACTTCACATATTAACCTTAAGCAAAAAACCAAGTTCTACAATATAAAGCTTATATGTCCGGTCTTCTGGCCGAATCTCCTTCGGAGCCCTCTCAAGAGGAAAATACTCCCTTATCAATATAACGACATTCCTCTTCTCTCTGAGAAGGTCTCGCTCCACTATTTCAAATACAGTGAGCTTGTTCTCGTCCAACCTCTCTCTGGTTACCTGTTCGCCACTGGGATTAACCCACCAAATATTTTGGCAGCCGAACCACTGGCTATTCTCCAAAATAAAAAATCAATCTTTTCATGCCTTTATTGAGTCTGATTTTTCTGCAAACATTTTGAGCCCAGACCTTTCTTGTAAGTACAGAAAATCTTCATCTGCTTCTGGGTGAATCTTGAGCATGCTGAAGGCACTCAACACACGTGGAGTAGGTATAACCCCTAGCAATCCACAAAACCCGTGATTGTTTGCCATGCATTTAGACTGAGCTGACCGGAGGCGATCTTATAGTAGTTCAAGAATGCCAGAGGGAAAGGGTACAGAGGGAATCTTACCCTCGACCTCAGATCTTCTTCGTATATCATTAATTGGTTGTCAGCCAGGTCATCATATGCCCGGACCTCTTCGCCGAGAATGAGCACCTTGCAGTCTTCTGCTATTCTATATTTTTCACAAATCCCCTTAAGGTCTATTTGTGTCAAGATGGACCGTATATCTCTCACCCAAGCTTTTTTTGAGCTCCCCTGGACCTCACCTTTGGCCACACCTTCTTCCTCTTCATTAACTAGGGTCAGACGTCTCATTGAACTTTGCTTTGCACGAGCTCCTTCTTCATAATAGGTAACCTCGTCAAGGACACTTGGAGAGCCCTCCTCTCCCTTCTCCTCTAATTTAGCCGAGCTAACAATTTATCGCACCATTTTGCTATTATAATTTTAACTATAAAATTTAACAATTTAAACTTAACACTGACCTCTGAAACCGAGCTCTCAAGCTATAAATTTCTCTCTTTTGAGCTATGTATAGAATGATGTCGCACTATCCTCTATTTATAGATTCTACTTCGGCCATATGAACTGACATCCCTCTTTAATGCCGCAGATGTTATTTTTTTTTGAATTTGCCCAACCGTTATCTCAATTTTTAAAACATCACTTCTCCTTTGTATGACATATGTTTTTCTGAAATCTTCACCGACTCCTTGATATGAAAGTCAAGACTTGTGAGGGGGACAAGTAGTACTACCCTTACCACCCCTGGATAACCGGGTTTTGCCCCCGAGCTTCATGAGCTCCCTTTTTCTAGTTTCTCGAGCTCTTATTTTTTAGTTTTTATTTTTCAAACCTCTCCCTTGAGCTCTATCTTATACTTCTCAATTTTTAGGCAGCTCTGATCTAGCATGTTTTGGTCCTTTTGAGTTTCAAGTAGTGATAATACATTACTTACCGGGCTTTCGTTCTAAGCCCCACACTTGAGCCATGCATATTGTCATACAACATCTATTTCATAATTCAACACATTCACTTTCTACAATGCTTTTTCGAGCTTCTATACATGACTTTGAAATAAATGTCAAATAACTTGAGGGGGACTAATGATGCTACCCTCAATTTACTGAGCTCTTATATCGAGTTATTGGTCCGGTCATCCTCATAGCTGAGCTATCAATAATATGTCAAATCTCAATTCCGAGCACTCTAGGCCAACCGAGCCCCTAATGTCCAACAGACAATTCCCCGATACCTTTGCAAATTACGTAAATATTATCTCCTTTCATCGCCCATAAATAGGGGGTCACTCCCACATGTAAATAGGATGATTCTCTTTTTTATTATTTTTTTTATTCAGAGTAACCGAACTCTAATTTAGACATGTGATCTTTATCAAAAGTTCAATCTCTTTTTTCCCTCGTCTTTTAGGCACGAGAGCTACACTAATAAATATATCAAATCCAAGCGAGAGCTAAAATAGCCCTGAGAAAACCCTAGTCATTAATATATATAATTATAAAATATATAAAATTTCACATTTGGCATTTAACACAGCTGCGGCACTGCCCCCACAAACCTTTATCTTCTTCCTTATCCTATCCTTCTCTAAGCCTCATTGGCGTCCTCTTGAACTCTCGCAATAGTTCACAGAGATAAGACGACAATGGCTGCAACATCTCTCTCTTCAACAACAACACTCACTCTCTCTTCCCCATCTTCTTATCCTACACTTTCCCACACCAAAAAATTCTTCATTGAATTCCCTCTCCGCTCCAATTTCTCCTCATCCTCCACCCTTACCCACCGCTCCACCCACCTCCGTCCCATCTCCGCCGTTTCCGCTCCTGAGAAAATCCAAGAACTCGGTGCCGCAATCTCCTCTTTGACTCTTGAGGAAGCCCGTACTCTTGTCGACTACCTCCAGGACAAGCTCGGAGTCTCGGCAGCCGCTTTCGCCCCAGCAGCTGTTGTTGCCGGCGCCCCTGGAGCAGCTCCCGAAGCTGGAGCGGCAGAGGTGGAGGAGAAAACAGAATTCGATGTGATAATCAATGAGGTGCCATCGAATGCGAGAATTGCAGTGATTAAAGCGGTTAGGGTATTGACGAGCTTGGCATTGAAAGAGGCTAAGGAGCTGATTGAAGGGTTACCTAAGAAGTTTAAAGAGGGAGTTTCGAAAGAGGAGGCAGAGGATGCTAAGAAACAGCTGGAAGAGGCTGGAGCTAAAGTCTCCATTTCTTGAAACTGAATTAGAGGTTAATTTTGTGCTTTCTTTTTTGAGTATTTTGTTAATTTCAAAAATGTATTTGATTTCACAAAATTTCTAATTGAATGTGGATTTTCAAGTTTTAGGACTGTATTTTCTATAAGATGTTTGAAGATTGAAGAAATGGGTATTCACAAAATTTCTAATTGAATGTGGATTTTCCAGTTTTGGTACTGTATTTTCTATAAGATGCTGGAAGATTGAAGAAATGGGTATTCATAAAATTTCTATTTGAATGTGGATTTTCAAGTTTTAATACTGTATTTTCTATAAGATGTTTGAAGATTGACGAAATGGGTTATGGGGTCTGAAAAGGTTATCTGTTGGTTTCCTTCCTAGAAACATTTCTAATAACAGAATCCCTTAATATACACATCTCCTTCTATAGCAACCGGGTCGCCCATGCCATACTCTAAAAAACAAATACAATAGTTAGCTAAACAATATCAAGCAGGGTGCAATAGTTTTCTGTGCATTCTTTCAATCATGATATGATGTTGAATTTTACTTTCATTTGTATATATAATATATAAGAAGGAAATGTGTACCTGGAGCAACATAGCCTATAGTTCCCTTCACTGCAGCATAACTGCTTTGTTATGCTTGTATCTCACCAGAAATTGAGGAGATAATTTTAGCCAAGCCAAAATCTCCAATGGTAGTATAAATGCTGGGCGGAGTTCTTGGACTACTTGAGGTGTGGTTATGTTGTATAAGTTTAGATATGATCTGTGCTGGCTGAGCTTGGATCAAGCTCTGGTATATAAACTTGCAGGTAAAGAGTAGAATTAGGTTGCATGTTGTAGTTGGCTGGATGTTGTGGTCGCTACTGTTATCTGGTGTGATTTCTAGTACTAGGGGATAATTTGTTCTGAAATGCAGAGGGCTGGTCATGGAGAATAGAGTCGAGCACTGTCGCTGAGCACTGCTGTTCTGGGACTGGTCATGGGTGGTTTTAGTTGCTGTGCAGGTGCTGGAAGTCTGCTGGGCTGGTCATGGCAGCACTTGCTGCTGGTATGTTGTTGGGGTTGCTGATATTGTAGTGCAGACCGGAAATTTTGGTCAGCTGCTGGACTAATGTAATGGTCTGCTGCTGTTTAGCAGATTGTGGAGCTTGGTGCTGACAATTGCTGGGTTGCAGAAGCCTTGAATTTGTTCAGCAGATAACGGTCTGATAATGATATTATTGGCCAAAAAAAATTGATTGGAAAACCAATTTCTTCTAAAATGAAGCAACTGGTTAGGGAATTCATGAAACACAAATCATCTTCTAGGTTGTTAAAAGCAAAGCTAACAAATTGAAGATTTGGAGCTTTCCAAGTTCTCTGGGAACTAATCCAGAATATCCATTATATTAAGAAATTTGGTAAAGTGCAGAAGCATTTTGTAATTAAATTGTGGATAGTTCTGCTAAATCTGTTGAAAAACATTTACTGGAACGTTACAAAAGATGATCTTTTAAGAAAGGGAAAAAAAGAATTTTATTAATTGAAAAACATTTATAATATCTCTTTTTTTTAGCATTATGATATGAGAAATGTGGAAATCGAACCTGAATTTCAACAGTAGAAGTGTATTAAGTTATAACTAAACATGCACTATGATGTATCTCTTAATTAAATGTAAAAAAATCAATATGAATTGGCATACAGGGAGTATTTGGTTGAAAGTACATAGGCTAGTAATTAAAAAAAATGTTAAATTATCATTTAATTGGAAATAAAGTTTATTTTGAAAATTAAGATAATTAATTTTTGTTAGATCGTCAAAATTTAATTTAAATGTCTTTTCTTGACTTGAGTTTTTTTTCATGCAAAATAAATTCTCATTAACAAATTAAATATATATATAATATAAATAAAATTATAATTTTAAAGTATACAATATGTATATAATTAATAAAGTTATTAAAATTAGATTCCTTTAAACTTCTTCATAGCAAACAACGGATAATGATAATATAAGATGGATGATCTGACTTTCAGTGAAATATTTATTTTATTTATCATCTCTTATTTTATATATGAGAATGACATTTTTATTTTTAAAGGATAAATAACCTCATTAAGATGACACATAACCTTTAAATAAGGAAGGATAAAATTTTAATTTTATTCTAAAAAATAAAAAAATATGAAAATAAAATATAAATACTAAATTTCAGTTCAATATTGATCTAAAAATTATTTTGAGAATAAATTACATAAAAAATATAAAAATAAAAAAATAATAGATTAAATAATAGATTAATAATAAATAAATAAATTGCAGTCTGTAAATAAATTAACGAAAGTCTCACTCTTAAACTAAAAGAAAAATTTCCAAGAGAAATGGACAGTTAGGCTTTCTATTTTGCTTTAAGTTACTAATAAAATTGGCTTTGAGAATATTGCTATTTATATTTTTATCCTCGGGGAATAATTAAAATGAAGCAAAATTGTCCAATTTATGTTCAATTATTCTTGTATTATATGGGTTAATATTATCACTTGTATCATTAAAATATTTAAACTTAAATTTATTATGATAAAATTTTTTAATATTTAATTTTTTCTTTAAAATCTTTAATTATGTTTACACTAACTAAATAATGATGAAAAGAGAATTTCACCTTAAATTTTAAATATTAAATCATAAATCATGAATCCAAATTCTAAATTCTAAAAAACTCAAATTAAAAAAAAAATTGTTCTCATATCACAAAGAAAATATTTATTTTAGAATTAAAATAAGAATATTTCACTAATTTTATTTCTCTCCCTAAGATACACTTTGTCAAACTTTTTTTTTAACAAAGAAATTAAACATTGAAGAATTTCATTACGATAAATTGAAGTTTAAAGATTTCATGACGTAAGGCCAATCAGTGGTATTAATCCCATATTATATATGTAAAAAAGTTTAATTACATGTAAAAAAAATATTTAAACAAAGTACATAAAAAAAATGCAAATTTACATTAATAATTTAACTAAGAAAGGTTAAAACCGTCATTTCAAAGAAAATTCAATAATTTCTCGCAAATTGACCAAACTGACCTTCTCTGCCACGGCAATCCCTCTATTAAGCCGCTCTCTGCATTAGCCCAAAAAAACCGCCTACTCTGCCTTTCATTTCTTAAACTTCTTTTAATTTCTCTGGTCAGACAATGGCAACTGATAACGACACAGCCAGATCCGGATCCGGCACCGTAAATGGTGGCATCGACGCTGCCGGAGATACTACACAAAAGCCTAGAATTGCACTCATCACCGGAATAACTGGCCAAGACGGTTCTTACTTGACGGAATTTCTCCTCAACAAAGGCTACGAGGTTCATGGCTTGATCCGCCGGTCATCTAATTTCAATACTCAACGCATTAACCACATCTACATCGATCCTCACAATACGCATAAAGCTCGTATGAAGCTACACTACGCTGATCTCACCGACGCCTCCTCTCTCCGGCGGTGGCTCGACACCATTCTTCCCGATGAGGTTTATAATCTCGCCGCCCAATCTCATGTTGCTGTCTCGTTTGAAATTCCTGATTATACTGCTGATGTGGTGGCTACTGGTGCTCTCCGCCTCCTTGAAGCTGTCAGATCTCATATCGCTGCTACTGGAAGAAGTCATATCCGGTATTATCAGGCTGGATCATCGGAGATGTTTGGATCTACTCCTCCTCCTCAATCTGAAACGTCACCGTTTCATCCTAGATCTCCATATGCAGCGTCAAAATGTGCTGCCCATTGGTACACTGTGAATTACCGCGAGGCTTATGGGTTATTTGCTTGTAATGGGATCTTGTTTAACCATGAATCGCCGAGACGTGGAGAAAATTTTGTAACTAGAAAGATTACTAGAGCTGTTGGGAGAATTAAGATTGGATTACAGAGTAAATTGTTTTTGGGTAATTTGAGTGCGTCGAGAGATTGGGGATTTGCCGGGGATTATGTAGAAGCAATGTGGATGATGTTGCAGCAAGAGAAGCCAGACGATTATGTGGTGGCAACAGAAGAGTCGCACACGGTGGAGGAATTCCTGGAAGTGGCATTTGGGTATGTGGGTTTGAATTGGAAAGATCATGTGGTGATTGATAAGAGGTATTTTAGGCCAGCAGAGGTGGATAATTTGAAAGGGGATTCAAGTAAAGCTAGAAAGATTCTCGGATGGAATCCAAAAGTGGGATTTGAACAATTGGTGAAGATGATGGTAGCTGAAGATGTTGAGTTAGCTAAAAGAGAGAAGGTGCTTGTTGATGCTGGTTACATGGATGCTCAGCAACAGCCTTGATCTTGACTTGGCTTGTCTTTATTCGGGTTTACAAGTTCTATTCAAACCACAATAGCAGATTGAGTTCATTGAGATGAAAATGTTGAAACTTTGGAGCATTAGATTATAGTCAGTGGTTAATTATAGCATGATAATGATTTTGTTTCAAGGAAGGTGGATAATTCATTTTATCTTCTTGTTCATTTCATTTAGAAATGTGTGATCTTGGGTTTATGTTCATTTGTTGTTTAATTATCCGAAAATCAAATATCGGAATCATATTCATTCAATTTTAGAAAATTTATGTTAAATTATTTGTCTTTTTTTCTTCTAATTACTTGTGGTGAGATACGCTTGAACAAGCTCTTTTAATAGTTTTATGGCTAAATATATATATATCACTTGAATTTATAGTATTTAGCCCGTTTACCTTTTGAATTTTTAATTTAATAATATAAATCGTTGAATTTATATTTTTTTAAGTTATAAATATATATTCTATGGTTGTATTGAGTCACATTAAGTAATTAAAATATCTATTTAATATAAAATATATAAGTAAATAATAAATATCTATTAATATAAATGTCTTTAGTAAATAATAGATAAATATATAGAATAAAGTGATTAAAATAAAAAATTTAAAAAATAAAATGATTAAATATTATAAATTTAAAGATTTATATATATATTTGACCTTTTAAACTATTGTTTATTTAATTTTTTCTAATTATAATTTGTTGCATAGATAAGAGTATCAATTATAATTTATTGTGTAACTCACAACATTATATTAACCCTCTTTTTCTCTAAATAATTTCAATCTCTTTTTTTGTCGTAGAGATTTTGACATGGGAAGAAAATTTATAATCGTGGTAAAGTGTCAGAACAATTAGTGATATTAACCCGAAGTGTTTTGGTTATTTTTATAAAAACGTATAATAAAATAATAATAAAGTTATAAAATTATCATATTTACAATATAAAATCTAGTAAATTTGTAATCTAATTATAAATTCTATAGATTTAAAAATATTTAAAAAAATAAATTATAAAAGTTTTTATTTTTTTTCCTGACGGAGACGGTTTTGTTATGTTAAACAAAGTACAGCATCAAACCAAAATGTCTCAATCTAAACCTTTATAATGGGTCATTTTTGTTTTAGGGAAGTTGGGAAAAGACATGGATTTTGTACAAAACCAATTTACGTTTAACTCAAATCAGAGTATAGCAAAGTATCTGCAAACTGCAGCTGTTGGTGTCAGTAAGCTCAAACTGCCGTTAAATGTTAAAATGTTAAAACAGTAGGCATTCCATTTTCGTTAGTTAAATAGCAGTAAAAATCAAAGTGTAGTTCTTGCCATCTTGGCACATGGTATGATAGTTTCCAATGCTTTCTAAGTTCAAACAATAATTCTTTTTTATTTTATTAATGTAAACAATGTCTACTGGTGGGCACTTCATTGTTTGCTCATCTGTCAATTTAATAGAACCATAGCTGTGGCTTTATTTTTATTTTTTTGTCTATTGAAATCGAAAGGTTAGATCTAAATTCTTGCTGGTGAGAGCATGATCCTTTTATCTTTATGCTCTCAAAACTTAACTTTGGAACGTATTGTACAATAAGCATTAGATCTAAAGTTCATGTGGTGTGTGCATAATGCTTTTTATCATGTAGAAAGAATAATAGAAACTGACGAGGCACTACATCATGATGTGATGCCATGTTAACTTTTTTGTTAAAGAACTGAATTTATAAAAAACAAAGACAATAACATGCACACTCTAAACTTTTAAAGGACTACAACGTCAAAAATTGACAATTAAAAATGACCAAGTTTCAATCATAAACAGGGAATTGTTGCAATTGATTTAGTAAACAATTAAAAAGGTAGGAAAATGATCATTGATCCTTGACTTCTACCTCTATAGAATTGATATTATCTTATGAATATGCGATTCAAGTTGAAAAAAAAAAATTCTAGATGAAATCTATAATTTTTCTCCTGCATTTCATAATCAAATAATTAAAATCCATGACTTACAGGTCACTAAAGGGAACTCTACTACTTTCACCATGACTTGCCTCAGCCCTTTTTAAAATCTGATTTAACTAAAAGAAAAGAAGAGAAAAAAGATGGCGGGGCATGAAGCTGGCAACAGCAAAAGAACTTGTATGGTTACATTCTCATCCTATCAGATTTGCATGACAGGTAATAGTCATAAACCTCAATCTCAATGAAGACTAATGGTTAAGATAAGTATATACAAGAAAAAAGGTTAAGCTTGAGAAAGTTACTCGGACTTCATTTCATTTATTTTTAGATCTAGCTGAGAAAGTGGCTTACAGCTGATCTCTGAGCCAGCAGCAGTAACGGCAAATGGCTTAACAGATGTCCGAAGAGATTCTGGCCCTTCTGCAGCTATTCTCTTGCATAATGCATCACAATTGCTGATAACCTCTGTCAACCTCCCTTTTAGCTCCCCAATCTCGACATTCACTGAATGAACTACATGCATTTAAAACATATGCAATTAGGGTCATTAAAAAATGTCCTGAGCCAAGGATGAGAGAAATTTTCCTCATAACTTTTCTGTATCTCATATTACAATTGATTATGATCACACAATTGTTTTGTTCACAATCAATTACCTTCTGATAGATGCCGTGAAGTAGTCCTCATCGCTGATACCGAGTAATTAAACCGTTGAAGAAGTTTTGTTGCCAAAGCATCTACGACTTCTATCTTATTCTCAATCTCTTCCTGCAATGATTTTTCAACATTTCCTAGCGTAAGCGCACTAAATTTCCTAGATTACATTATAAAATAGAAAAACAAAGACTGATCTTCCTGATAAGTGTTAAACATTACCAATCCAAAATAAAAGCAAACCACTGCAGGGATTAAAATAAACTTTACCAATTTTCATGCAGTAACTGCAAAAATAGGAAGCTGTTACAGTTTCAGTTTGTAATATCTTCGTCCCGAGTACCGTAACCTTGATTTATAGGAAAGTTTAGGTAAGTTATCAGCTTCTGACATGTATTTGACACAATTAAGGTTCTTCTGTGTGTTGGATCTTTGATCAATTAAAGAATACTATAGAGTGAGTGTAGTTGAAGGCTTGAAGCCAAACAAGAAATTCCTGTTATTTTTCGATATAAATGGCATCTTGATATTACACGTTCTTATCCTCCTATTACTGTCATAATATCCTGTTTCTTTCTTTCTTTGTTCATCAAATACAACCTAAATGTAGGAGATAATAGCTGCAAAATCACTTTCTGAAGTGGGTTTTGACATTTTGTTGGTGTCACATCTACTTCTGTTGTGCTTGAGCATGACCTTATAATAGACATAAGGTCCACTGTTCATGCCCACAAGGCAAGTATATCCAAGAATCAGAAACTTGGATCCTAAATCAAGTCCAAAACTCAAAATTTACTTTCAAAGAAAAAGTATCATGAAATCATTACAGATTCATATCGACACCAATCCCTTCCCCCCTAATCCATCCCATGCCTTCACAAAATAGTAATAAACAGTTCAAGAGCTCATAGAATTTATGACAGAAAAGGAGAACCTGCTTTTTACTAATCTGTTGGGCCTTCTCCTCCTGCCATTCACGGTACATTGAGAAAAGCTCCAATAAGACATTTGGATTTACAGTAGCTACATTGATCATCAAGAGCAATATTATACAAATTTTGGGATAAAACAACAAAAGAGAAGGATTAGAAAATACAAAATCAGCTAAGAAAATAATCATTATGGAGATGAAAAAAAACAGCAAATGACTTCGAATGGAGAACTGATATTACAAGATCAGAAATAATACTATATAATGAATGAAAACCAAATTAAACAGCCTCATTCAACTTCTTGGAACATTAATTTACTTGGAGGAAAGAAAAATAGACGAAAGGAGGCATAAAAGATTGATGATAATCTTCTTATGCACAACAGTGATGATTGAGCCAGTGATGCCTTAGTAATGTTAAGGTCCTGGGACCAAAAAGTCCCAGCTTCAAACCCCACCCATGTAGGGGTGTGGGTATTTATTTGATAATTTATGAGGGATTTCAGCTTTACTTTGCAAATGCACTAGGACACTGTATGTCAATTGAGTGAATGTAAATACCACCGAATGCTATCTCTTGATTAAAAAAAATATATAATTATGAGAGACAGATAATAGAAAATAACCTTTCAAAGTTCTTAGTTAACATTTTGGCAAAGTGAGTTACCACTCTTGCTATCCCACAATAGCTGTCCCAGAGTTTTAAATCCTAATAGTGGCAAACTGCTGCAATCAGAGCTGTAGAAATTGAGGATACTTTTTCTTTAGCCTAGCATATGGAATGCATGGATTTGCCTCGAAAAAGGACTAAGAGGCCATAACATTTTAAGACACTTTCCACTAATATTTTATACTTCTATATTTAGAATTTTGCTGGCATTATATGATATCATATCCATATAGAAATTAATAAATGCAAATAATGATATTCAGCAAGAGAGTTGAATTATTAATGCAGAAATAACTGAAATCAAGCTGAAATTAAAGCGAAACTCAAGCTGAAGGGGGCTTGATGATCTCTCAATATGTTACTAGATAAGCATTCAAATTAACTTCCTAGAGATAATAGAGAAAACTTTTCTATTTTGCTTTATTTTCCTGTTAGTCTTTAATTCTTCTGCAGATATTTAAGAGCCGCAAAACTCTATTCCAAACTATTTTAGAGAGGCTGCAGCTAAAGAAATGTGATATTTGAGTCAATACAACATCCCCAAAAGACACAGTTAACTTCAACCAGTTCAATTACCTTACCTAATAAAGTATTAAAGCAAACAAATTAATTTAAAAGTCTGGCTCCTGACTAAAACAACTAAACATTTTTTTAAGTATTTATAATTAATTCATAATTGTCGTCTTAAGCCTGACAACAACTATTGTTTAATTTTCATAATTAATTAATAAACTGTCATCTTAAGATGGGTAACTCTTATTTCAAACCCTAACTTCCATTTCAAAGAAAATAAATTAATTACGAGTCATTTACAGGACTTACCGTGAGCTGACGAAGACGATGGCTTCCTCACCAAAATGTCAGTTAAGCTGCTCTCTTCCTCCGGGACTGACGTCAAGATAGGCATTGACTACAGTTAAACCATTGAAATGATTTCGAATTAGTTACAAAATCTTGAACAAAACTTTGCAGAAACAGAAGAAAATTATAATTAAAAACAAAAAAACCAAGAAACGTACAATTTTAAGAGATATGAGTCTTTCCAAAATGGGATCGACGCTTTTTGATCTCTCAGAGACAGTAGTGATCTCATCGGCCAGTGCCTTGACGCCAGTTTGCCAGTATTTTAAAATTAAAATGTTAATGGAAGTGATGAACAAGTAAATTTAACAAGTGAAATTGAAATCACCTGTGAACTCGAAAGAGAAGACTCAGAAGCGCCCATGACTGTTGCTTTGATTCAGCTCTGCAATTCAATGACTCTCCACACTCATTTTTGTTTTTCGTTATAGAAGCAGGCTAAGGTAGAGGTAAAGTTTTCCCCTTGAATTTTACCTGATACGGAAGGGAAACGTTTCCTTCTTCTCGACGACAGTCAAAACTCGTTTTATAAAAAAAAAAATCTGAAAATTAAAATATCTTCAAAAATGCCTTTTTTTTTTTAAATGTATTTTTTTTATAAATATAAAAAAAATAGATAGAGAAAAAAAATATAAGTGTTGGAAAATAAAGGAAGAGACAAGAGACAAGAAGAATATAGACTAAGAGATATGAACGTAGTATTAAACTGATGGGGAACTCCTCTATTTATAGAGTAGAAACCCTAATATATGTATGAACTGTGAGACCCAATAGACATTCATTTATTTATAACACTCCCCCTTGAATGTCTTAAAAATATTCATAAAAATATTACTAACTACATGAATACGCGATAACATACTGCCTCATTAAAAACCTTTACAAGAAAAAACTCAATGGGATAAAAACCTTGAAAGGGAAAAAGAGTGCAGTGTGTATAGCATCATTTTTATAGCCCTCTTTCATTAAATATTCACTAAGACGATTATACCACATTCGCCCATATTGTTTTAATCCATAGAGAGCTTTATTCAACTTAATGGAATAAACTTTTCGATAATTTAACTTTTGTGCTTCAGGCAACTTAAATCCTTCAGGAACTTTCATATAGATATCTTTGTCAAGTGAGTCATACAGATAGGTAGTCACAACATCCATTAAATGCATTTCAAGACATTCATGAATTGCCAGACTTATTAAATATCTTAGTGTAATTACATCCACCACAGGAAAATATGTATTCTCATAGTCAATGCCAGGTTTTTGTGAAAAACCTTGGGCAACAAGTCTTGCTTTGTATCTCACAATTTCATTAGTTTCATTTCGCTTTCGTACAAAAACTCATTTATATCTCACTGGCTTGATATTCATTGGCGTTTAGACAACAGGTCCAAAAACTTTACGCTTTTCAAGGGATTTCAATTCAGCCTCAATTGCATCTTTCCATTTTGGCCAATCAATTCTGCGTCTACATTCATCAATAGACTTAGGTTTAAGATCCTCGTCTTCTTTTACAATATCTAGCGCTATATTGTATGCAAATATTTCGTCGACGTTTACTTGGCTTCGATTCCATTTTTTATCAGACACGACATAATTTATTGAGATCTCATCATTTTCAATATTTTTAGGTACCTGAGTTTCTTCTGAAAACTTTTCCACAATGTCAAGTGTCTTCTCAAAAAATTGCTCTTCAAGAGCATTTTCTCCAGAAATTTGGTCATTTTGAACATTCGCTCCTTTTCTTTTTCTAGGATTTTTATCCTTGGAACCGATTGGTCTACCACGTTTTTGGCGTACAATAGACTCACTAGCTTGAGCAACTTTTCCTTCAGGGACTACAATTCTAACAGGAGCATTTTCAGCTGGAACATAACATTTAGTTACTCTTTTTGGATCAGTAAATGAATCTGGCAATTGATTTGCTACATTTTGTAAATGAATAGCAATAAGCTATTTACTTTTTAAATAATCTCAAATTTCACATAAAATCAATGATTTTCTTAACTGACATAACAGTTATTTATATCTGATTTCAATCAACGTAACATTTTCAGAATAATCATATTATAGAACTGTAAAAAAAATTTCAGCTCTACACACTTACACTTTTCAAACTCCATTTAGTAATTATCTTTAACTCTCTTTAGAAGTTTTGTTTTATATATAATTTGTATCATTACTTTTCACTGTTATATATATATCTCGTTCTTTCTCTTATATACTGAATATTAAATCCTAGTTCCGGATAGCAGGTCACTGATGGCAAGTAATTGCCCACTGTATCAATATGGCCAAAGGCCCACTATGGCATGAATGCCCACTCTATATAATGTCACGGAGTGACCACTAGGAGAAAGGAACCAAAGGTTTTCTATGACGCAAAGCGTCCACTGATGGCATAGATGCCAATATCACTGGGAAATATAAAAAAAATGTCCTCTATAGCACAAAATGCCCACTTTTGATATGGAACATAAATGTTCTCTATGGCACAGAGTGCCCACTTGTCAATATGGGACATAAGTGTCCTTTATGGCACAGAGTGCCCACTGTCAATATGGGACATAAGTGTCTTTTATGGCACAGAGTGTCCACTGTCAATATGGCATAAAATGCCCACTATCACACCCTTTAGCTAATCCGGAAACTAGATTTAACATCAGTATCATTTCTTTCAATGGTACAAAGTATTGTTAATTATAATATACTTTGAAATATAACACTTTCTCTTTGCAATGTTTGTTTCTTACTGTAATTGTACAAGATATAAACAATCATTTCAAACACATTTATCATATGAACACATATACACATTATACTTGTTTTCGATTAGTTCGATTGATTTTATTTATTCATCAATCTTTATCTTTTCAAATCATTTTCATGTTTCCACTGTAATAATGAAATCTACAAAGATTTCCACTCTTCACTTGTTTCATTATTTTCTTAACATATTAAGAATTTATCACTATTCTTTCACTTTAAGAGTACATGTACATTTATACTTTATTCTCTATGTCTCATACACATATTCACATACACACACATATATGTATATATTGCTAATTTGTTCTACCATACATCATTTCACTAGAAGGGTTCACTACTTTCACATCTCACTACATTCTTTTCGTTTTACATTATCAATTCCTTTCTTTCCATTTGCAATCAATTAGTATTAAGTAACTCTTTAACACTTATATATATATAATCTATAACTTGGCTTTAATCACCAAATAATGTTACTATCACATAGTTCATAAATACACAATATGTAAATCTCACATTCTTACTTTCATTACTTAATCAATTTGTATACACCTCTTTAATTTCTTTAACTTGCTCTTCACATTATGCACAATCATTACTGATTTATAAATCTATCATGCTTTTCACTTTACTTCAGAAATTATCTTATTTCATCATGAAGATGTTAGATCCACTAATCACTTGTACTTTTTATCTTTTCTCTATCTTTACACTTCTTTCACATATCCAATTATATTTATTTATACTTTTCCTCATGTTCTTTTCACATTTCAGTTTTATCATTTAATGGATTGATTTCATTTCAATCTTATAAGCAATCTTTTGTCACTTATAACTATTTCCAAGATGTAGTCATTAATTCAATACTAATTCCACTAATAAACTCTATTCTGTGAAAGTATGCACATTACTAAAATTTTGTAGAACAGAAGTATGCATAAGCAAATGCATATCCATATGACTGATCATGCACCTCACTATTGTAATTTCTTCTCAAAGTTTGAAGAATAGACATTTACACAACCATATATGCATGACTATACACATAATCATGCATATCTCCGCTCGAATTTCTTTTCTTGATTTAATAAATAAGTAATCATTAATTCAACTCATACAAATTGAGGAAACAGGATCCAACTCCTCAAAGCACAATCATATTCAAATATCAATTTCCATAACCTTTAACTTTTTCAACCTTATTTTCTTTCACAACCGTATATTAACTCTTAAATGATTCAATGATAGATTTAATCATTGTTCCAATTAAATACACATTTACATATTGCACGAAGAACTTTACTATCATAGAAGTAAAATTTTATACTCATATTTTTCACAATGATTTAATACACCATATCTTTCACAAGTAATGGTATTTTATCAATTCACAAATCTCTTTCATTAAATAGCACTCAATAGTATTCAAGCACTAACCTTTTTATCAATACTCTTACATTACTTTTCATTTCAATCTTTTGTTTTGATGACATTTTAGAAGACAAAAGAAGACACTAGAAACCTTTAAATAAGTTTTAGGACTTTTATCCAATATTCTCACTTATACAATAGTTTCAATGCATTCACGTGCTTTCATTTAACTAGCACTTCAATCCTTAACGTTGAAACATTATAAAAATAATTACTTTTGACACTTTAACACTCCATTATCCATATTTCACATTCAAAGTATAGCTCGAATTCATTTTCGAGCTATAAGGGTATTTTCAAAATTTCTTACCTCTTCAAAATCTTTTTTCACTATACGAATATTATCCATACTCAGATTTAATATTACTCTTATTAAGGCTTATATAACCTTATCACCATCAATTCCAAATGCTCTCATATCATAATCACTCCACTTTTACACTCATATATTCACTCACTTAATATAGAACATCAATACTTAATGTTGTATAACATGACAATTCTCATTCTCGTTAGAAATTTCATGCTCAAACTTTATCTATCTATCACAATTCATTCCTCAAATTCCAATAAATTATTACACTTCCACTGTGTTACTTTGACATATCTCTTTCACTACTCATATCTTGTTTTCTTTTCACATCATTCTTTATCACAAATAGATCTAGTGCACTCCAAACAATACACTACGAATTGTCAATCAATTATTAGTAAACATTCTATTACCATAAACATATGGAATATCAATTGTGTCACAACACATATCCACTTATTCACTTCACATAACTTAGACAATTACATTTCACTTCTCCCATTACTCCACATGCCAGAAATGCCTAAACCACGCTCTGATACCACTAAATGTAACATCCTCTGACAATTCTTATGTAAAAACTATCAGAGAATGTTATACGATACACTGTTCACGCTCCAATCAATTCTTAGAAAACTCTCTTCATAATTAAAATTTTCAAATAATGATACAATCTGCATATCACAACACTTATAGGTCCAACATTTAAACCAATTTTCAATAGTCCATTACAAATCAGATAACTATCATACATTTGTCAAATCAAATGATTAAATAATACATTCCTTTCTTTTATAATCATTCAATTCTCAAACTTCATTCTCTAAATACATAAATCTTCTTATGTTTACAAATTTTATACAAGCTCTTAATTAGCTAAATTGAATTATCTATATACATTTATCACTTATGAATACAATATACATAAGATCTTCATCTATTCTTATCTTGCTCCGATATCCTGATACCTGCGTGTCAAAAAATAATTCTAATACGCTAAGCAAAGCTTAGTGGTGCTTGTATACACAAATTTTAACACTTAATATTAAAGAAATATACTTATGAAAATATAGTAATAACACTTAGTTTTAAGAAGTAATTCAATATATGAACTAATTTTAGTAACAAATCAACATACCATGCTGATTACACAGAATAATAGCTATCCCTGTATAAAGTTATCATATAATACAATACTTTCGGTATTGCCTCTTGTCTCATTGAGAAGCAGTTTATTCAAGACTTGTTTTCTTATTTGATAAAATTGTTCACAATACACTTATTTTGTTTTTTAATAAGTCTTCCTTTTCAAGTTCACATATAGGATCATTTCATTCAATCTATACTTTTCAACACTTACATCTAGTACTATACTTTAGAGCACTTTGTATCACACATCATGTTATACACTTTCAATCATTTGATATACTTTGGAGCACTTTGTATCTCATAGCATTATATACACTTTCAATCATTTGATTAATTCAATACATTGAGCATAACATTTCCATTACGTTCATTAGAACTTTCACTTGTAAGCATTAATATATATATTAACAATCACTTTTACACTGGAACACAATACTTCAATTTCAAGTAATTGACTTATATTATTATTTGACATTTCTTTCATTAGTCACAACTATCATGTTCACATATATTTTCATTAATTATGACCAAACATACTAAACTTAGATCATAGGTTTGGATATCATGTTAGTGTAGCAATCTCAAGAATTTATAATGGCAATTATGCCCACTTTCACTGATAACACAATGTGTCCATTAAAGGCACGAGGTGCCCACTATCACTGTGGCTATCCATCCTCTAGTTAACCATTCAATCCAAAGCTAGATATAAATTTAATATGATTTGGGCAATTCATTAATTTTGATGATCACTACATTGTTTATTTCCTTTCATTGATACTATACTCTTATCAACATTTGGTAGAATATATATGTGTGTCATGTATCTAAAGTTTATCACTCGTTTTCATATATTTAACATATTAACACAAAAGTATGGACTATACACATATTAGTCTCATGTCATTGATTAACATTTGTTTATATAAACACTCACTTGTTTATATAAGCACTTGTTTATATCATTTCACTTGTTTATACCATGATCTTGGTACATTACTCTTAGCAACATTTAGTATGATATATATTTGTCACTTATCTAGAGTTTCTCACTCTTTTTCATGCATTTAACACATACACATGAAGTCTTAATACAATTATTCACATATTAGTCTCATACTAGGCCCATAGATCACAAATTACAAGCCAAAAACATTATTTAGGTACCCCACGGCCGTGGCATCTCAACCCCACGCCCGTGGGATCCAGAATGAAGCTGTAAAATAAGTTTGAAGACCCCACGATCGTGGTATCTAAAACTCTTCTGTTCTCTCGAATTTTTTTTAAGAAACAGCATCACGTTCAATCCCACGGTCGTGGCACTCAATTGCCACGGCCGTGACATTGATTTTGGGACTGTTTTCGGAGTAAAATCATGTATTCTGCACTTTTAACTTCATCAAACACAAACATGTTTAAGATCTAAGATCAAAATGTGTCAAACTCAAAGTTTTGATAGAGAAAGAATTCATATCAAATACCTTCACTTAATTAAACTTTTAACCATTTCATATGGATAAAAACATGATCAAATCCTTCACTTCTGATCAATATATCTTTATACATAACTTAATCAATCAATTAAATCATTTAAACTTGTAAAAAGTCATATTTTTATAAAATATAAACCAAAAGCACATACCTTGTTGATAATCACCATTTTTCCAACTTAATCTTAAGTTTTGATTCAACTCATGGAAAGAAGGAAGAAGAAAGGAGTAAAGATGGTGATGATGGCGTGGAGAGAAGAAGAAATCAGAAACTTCTCCACACACACACACATATGCACACACACACACACATATATATATATATATATATATTTAATCTAGTGAGGGTAGGCTCATAATAACTATAGTGCACCCTCATTTTTAACCGTTGATTTTAAATCGAGTTTTAATCGCATAAAACAGTAAAAATACTCTTTTTAGTAAAGTTTTAAGCTACACAATATACTATTCTTTATGTGTAGCATTTATCCATCACACTTTTGTCACTATACACTATGCATTTTTCAATATTTGTTAAAATATCATTGATTAAAATCTTGACCATTACAAACAGGATGTTCAACTTTAATTCCAATTGACATGCAGTAATCATTAAAGGCTTGAGATGTAAATTCACCAGCATTATCCAAACGAATTATTTTAATAGAATAATCTGAAAATTGAGCTCTTAAACGAATTATTTGAGCAAGCAATCTCGAAAATGCCAAATTTCGAGTTGATAATAAGCAAACATGTGACCATCTTGAGGATGCATCAATTAGGACCATAAAATATCTAAATGGTCCACAAGGTGGATGAATTGGTCCACAAATATCTCCATGTATGCGTTCTAAAAATGCTGATAATTCAATTTGAATTTTACTAGGTGATGGCCTAATAATCAACTTCCCTTGAGAACAAGCTGGACAATAAAAAAATTCATTTGATTGAAGAATCTTTTGGTTCTTCAATGGATGTCCACATGAAGATTCTATAAATTTTCGCATCATTATTGATCCAGGATGACCTAATCGATCATGCCAAATAATAAATACACTTGGATTTGTAAACTTCTGGTTTACAACCATATTAATTTCAATTGTGCGAATACAAGTATAGTATAAACCAGAGGAAACTGCAGGTAGTTCCTCTAATGCACATTTTTTGTTTGATATGGTACTTGTAATACAAAGAAATTCTTTAGTATCCACATCTTTTGTCTCAATATAATATCCATTTAGGCGAATATCTTTAAAACTTAATAAATTTCTGTGAGACAATGGGGAATATAATGCACCATTAATATTAATAATCGTTCCCCTTGGAAGTATTATACTTGCTCTTCCAGAGCCTTTAATAATTTTTTTCCTTCCAGATATAGTATGAACAAATTCTTCTCCCATTTTTTAATTGGAAAAAGTATTTTCTATCTTTAAGAATCGTGTGCGTTGATGCACTATCAGCAATACACAAGTCTCGATTTTTTTTTCCACTAAAGTTTGTGTAGCATCCATAATGTCTTCACAAAAATATAAGAAGCAAATTAATATAATACTTAAAATAATATAAAAATGTCACAAGTTTAAAATAAAAACATAATAAAGTAAAATCCAAATAATTATAAAAGTTTAATACAAAATATGATAGAAATATTCATAAAGGAAAATAAAATTGAATAATCAAAAACTAAACTTAGGCATCAAGATTGCCATTGCCAACTAAATGATCAATATTTCCATTTGGGTTTGAGAAGAAATCAGCAACATCAAGATGGGTGACATTAATCGCAGTATCATCTAGCCCATCATTGTAGGAAAAATTTGTCTTAATATTCTTTCCTCTATTTTTCAAAGATGCTTGATAAAGATCAACAAGATGTCTTGGCGTACGACATGTACGTAGCCAATGTCTTTTTCCACCACATCGATGACAACTAACATTAAAAGATGGATTAGATCCATTATTCTCATTAGTTCTTTTTCTTTCATTATTCTTCCCATTTTTATGATATGGTGTATTTCTATAATAACCACGACTACCATTGCGATTGCCATGAGAGTTATTTCGACCACGACCTCGTCCACGATGATTATACTCTTGTCTATGCCCATATGAAATTGCATTCGCTTCAGGGAATGTCATAGATTTATTTAAGTGGGCTTGGCTTCCATTCACTTCAGGGAATGGAGCAGATCCAGTTGGGCGAGCTTCATGATTTCTCATCAATAATTTATTATTTTGCTCAGCCACAAGAAGACAAGCAATTAATTCAGAATACTTTTTAAAGCCCTTTTCACGATATTGTTGTTGTAAAACAACATTCGAAGCATGAATCTAATAGGTCATGATCAGTAATATTCTCTCCACATAACTTTAGCTGAGAGCTAATTTTAAAAAGGACAGAATTAAATTCGCTTACAGATTTAAAATCTTGCAATCGCAGATGCATCCACTCATAACGAGCTTTTGGGAGAATAACAGTTTTCTGGTGATCATACCTTTCTTTCAAATTGTTCCAAAGAACAAGAGGGTTTTTAATAGTCAAATATTCAGTTTTCAATCCCTCATGTATATGATGGCGGAGAAAAATCATCGCCTTTGCTCGATCTTGATTTGATGTTTGATTTCCTTCCTTAATAGTGTCACCAAGACCCTTAGCATCTAGATGGATTTCAGCATCCAAAATCCATGATAAATAATTCTTGCCCGAAATATCAAGGGCTGCAAACTCGAGTTTCGCAATATTTGCCATGCTTAAAAAAATAAAAAATAAATAAAATAAATAAAATAAAATATACTCATATTAGATAACACTATAATATAAAAACATAATATATATATATATAATAAAATAAAGTAAAACGTATGAATGTTAATAGTCACGAAATATTTATTCCAAGCTCATTAAAACAGATTACAAAAATCTAAATTCTTAGTTTGAACATCGCTGGTATGATATAAATAAGATAAAATATATGTGTTAAACTTTGACAATACCCAATAAAATAACAAATTGGATTTCTATCCAAGATAACGTAGAATTGATTACAAAGTAACAATAATAATAATAAAATATGATGTATATAATCATACTGATATAATAATCTTTGGATAATGGGTAATCATTAAAATTGAAAACGAATTGGCATAAGAAACATTAACATTGAGAAACGAATCGAAATCTCATCCCAGATCCAATGCAAAAAAAAATTATATCATGCCGATTAAAACACAAAGTAAGTTTAAAAGAATTATTCACAACCATGAGATTACCTTACACCGAAGCAACCTTAAACCAAAGCAATCGTGCTGATAACGTGTTGAAAAATAAAGGAAGAGGCAAGAGACAAGAGAGAAGAGGACAAGAAGAATATAGACTAAGAGATATAAGCGTAGTATTAAACTGATGGGGAACTCCTCTATTTATAGAGTAGAAACCCTAATACATGTATGGACTGTGGGACCCAATAGACATTCATTTATTTATAACAATAAAAAATTTCTTTATTATAAATTATATCTCATACATCACCCATAATGAATATATATAATAATATAAATATACTTTAAACCAAAATAGAATATTATAACTATCATAAAGTTAATAATAATCTGAATAGAATAAAGTTAATTATAATCTTGATAAGATATTATTAATCCAATTAAATAGTCATCTACATATTTTTTAATATTTTTTCTTGAATGACTACCCCTATGTATATGCCTCGTTAAACCTTGTTAAGAAAACTCAATGAGATAAAAACTTAGCGAAGAAAAAATAGTACAATATTCATAGGTAACTTATCCTAAAAAATACATCAAACTAAGGTATTTTAAGTGAATACATCCTAACATTATGTACATATATTTTGAATACTGATGTCGAAAGTGTCTTTGTGAACAAATCTACTAAATTGTTACTTGAACGAACTTTGCAAATATCGACTATTCATTCATTCATAAGTTCAAGAGTGTGAAAAAAAAATTAGTGATATATATTTATTCCTATCAGCTTTTCTATAGCCTCATTTAATTTGTATAATACATGATGCATTATTTTCATGTAATATTGTTGGTTTGTTACCTTCTATAGGTGATCTGCAAACTTCTCTAATATGTTTGATTATAGTTCTCAACCATATATATTCAAGATTAGCATCATGAATAGCTAATAATTCTAAATAATTTGATGGAGTAACAATGATTGTTTGCTTCACATATTGCAATAAAATAACAATATTATTATATGTGAAGACATAACCCATATTAGATGTGCCACGTACATGGTTCACTCTATTTTAATGTCTTCTAGTTAGAGTTGAACCAAATCTTGCAGATAAATTAACTACAAAAATAATATATAGTTTTGTATTATTAGCAATATATAAAAACGCTTATATTGCACTGAGATATGATGCTTCTGGACCAAAAATCTCTTGGATCTCCTTATATATTAAGAGAATGAAAAACTATTGGAGTGCATAATGAATAAGATATACCATATAAAATTATTTCAAGCTTGATATATGATACTAGATGGACAATAATTTCATTTGACAAATATTTAACTTGAAATCCAAGACAAAATTTTATTCTTCCAAGATTATTCATTTTGAATTTATTATTTAAATGGTCTGCAGTAATTGAAATCTCTTCTGAAGTTCTCCATATATTTAAATCATCAATATAAACTGCAACTATAATAAATTTTGAATTTATCTTCTAGATAAAAACACATGGGTAAATAAAATTATTTTTATATCCATTTTTTTAAGTATTCAAATAGACAATTATATCAGATCCGCCTAGATTGTTTTAACTTATATCAGGATCTTGGAGCTCAATATAATATATTTGTTTAGGTATTATATGCTTCAGACATCTTGATCTTCATGCATTTTAAATCTTTCAGAGATTTTTGTATATATGTCATTATCTAATGAATTATATGAGTAAACTATCACAACATCCATCAAATATATGCCGAGCCTTTCAGAGGCTGATAAACAGGTAAAATATCTGAAGGTAATAGCACATATGAGAAGCAAGGGCGAAGCTTGGGTGTCGTGTGGAGGCTGGCGTCCCTTCCCCTCGCCGGCGGCACTGAGTACTGATATAGGGGGTTGCATCGTTGTGACCGTCGGTGCATGTTGCAGATAGAACAGGGGGGCTACGACAAGGGGAGAAGAGACGGGCAAGAGTGAGAGGTTGAAGACAATCTCTCGTGTAATTACCATTTTGCCCCTGGCTGAAACTACGTGAGCTTTAAATTTTTTTTAAATTGTATTAAGTGAAATGACGTCTTTTCACTTTAAACAATTTAAAAAAATAAACTATTGGCCTGAGTGAAAGAGAGACCGAGAGACTGAGAGGTAGAGGTGCAGATGCAGAGGCAAAGAACAAGGGGGAGAGCTGACCACCGGCGACGTTGCACCGACCACCACGGGTCCATGTATTTAATATTTTATTAAAATTTTTTAATTTTATTTATTTGTTTGTTACTTTTTTGTGATTATTAGATTTTAGGTTACTAAAATTGAAAATTTTATTTTTTAAATATAAACTAGATTATATATTAGTTTTAAATATAGAATGTAGTTTATTAATTAGTTGAATTAATTGATTTTATTGTGTTTTGTGAATTTATGATAATTTTTATTTTAGATAAAAAATTGGAGATTTTGATAATTTTTATTTTAGGTAAAAAATTGGAGAATATATTTGTTATATATAAAATAGATTATATATTGGGTTTTAAATATAGAATATAATTTATTAATTAGTTGAATTAATTAATTTTATTGTGTTTTGCAAATTTGTGATAATTTTTGTTTTAGGTAAAAAATTAGGAATTTTATTTTTTATATATAGAATATAGTTTATTCAATTGATTTTTAAATATATAATATAATTTACTAATTATGTTGAATTAATTGAATTTACTTGTGTTTTATGTATTTGTGATTATTAGATTTTAGGTAAAAATTGATAATTTTTTTTCTATATAAATGTAGATTGTTGTTTATTTGAATTTTAATTAACTATAATAATTTATTTAAAATGATATGTGTTGTGATTATGTTGATTTATTTGGTTTTGTTAGTATTTTTGAATTGTTATTAGGTTTTAAATATAAAATATAATTTAATATTTTGTTAGTGTCTAAAATGCTTAATATAAATTATGTTAAACTAATTCTAAATTGAACAGATATGGATAATTTTGTGATCAAGACTAAGAGAATATGAAATGAATATAGTAAACGCTTGAATATCCCTATTTCGACATCGATCCCTATATTAAGTAGTCATGCAAGTGAGGAGGTATCTAGTGATGATATAAGGCATCCGGACATTAGTTTTGATGATATTGTGGGTGACATAACATTGCGTAAACCTACTGATGAGTTTGATGTTGAGATTATGGATGATATTAGAAGACAATATGTGAAAAAATGTCCTTACCAACCACGTGGCCATAATTTTTCCTAAACAGAATTTGAAAAAATTATAAGAAATTTTAGAGAGAGCCGGTACTCCAAATTTGAGTGGTTAGAATATAGTATTTTCAAAGATACAGTATTTTATTTCTGGTGTCATCTTTTTAGTTTGAATAGAGAATTAAAACGAAGGAATAATGTCTTCACAAAAATTAAATTTCACAATTAGAAAAAAAAGCCATGGAGAGATTTAATGAATACGTTGGCGGTTCCAATAGTCCACACAATAATGCAAGAATACTATATGTTGATTTCAAAAATCAAAGATAAAGTCTATCTCATGTATTATCTTTCCATAGCCAAGAGCAAAAGAGGCATTATTAGACACATTTGACAGTTGTTGTTGACTATATACATTTTCTTTTAGCAAATGGCTTAGCTTTTCGAGGACATGACGAGTCAAAAAAGTCACTTTGCTAGGATAATTTTGTTAAACTTCTCAATTGGTACAGTCAACGCAATATTGATATTAAAAATGTAGTTAATTCAAATACTCATGGAAATAATCAACTCACTTCTTCACATATCCAAAAATAAATAGTGAGCGTTTGTGCTTTAGAGATGACACTATCTATTATTAAGGATGTTAGAGATGAATTTTACTCTATACTAATTGATGAGGCTCGAGATAATTCTGTAAAGGAGTAAATGGTTGTGGTATTGAGATATGTTAATAAGTTGGGACAAGTGGTGGAGCGATTAGTTGGAGTGGTACATGCGAGTGACACATCTGCTTTATCTTTGAAAAGTGTACTTGAAGATTTCTTTGCGAAATATGGGTTATCACTAAGTAGAGTTTGAGGTCTAGGTTATGATGGAGTTTCTAATATGTGAGGTGAATTCATTGGGTTAAAAACCCTCATTTTAAATAAAAATTTCCAAGAAAGATATATTCATTGTTTCGTTCATCAACTCCAATTAGTGCTTATAGCAGCAGTGAGGAGCAATAGATATGTGAGTAATTTTTTTGAATATGTTACAATGATTGTGAATATGGTTGGAGTTTCATGTAAAAGAAGAAATGCTCTTCGTTAAAAATAGCATGATGAAATTGTTTAATATTTGGAAAGAGGTGATATTCAATCTGGAAAAAAATTGCATCAAAAAACAAGTTTAGCTCGACCTGGTAACATGCGTTGGGGTTCTCATTATAAAATAATTGTGCAGCTTTTTTCTATGTGGTCAGCAGTAAAAGTGGTTCTTAAAAACATAATAAACGATAGGGCTGAACAAAGAAATCAAGGGACAACTGTGAGCTTGGTTGATAAAATGGAAAGTTATGATTTTATTTTCATTACTTACTTAATAAAGACAGTTTTAAAGCTGACAAATGATTTGTCTCAAGTCCTACAAATAAAGGATCAAAGCATTGACAATATTGTATATTTGATTGCAACGGTCAAATAGCAATTGCAAGAGTTCAAGGAAAATGGATGAGATGAATTATTACAAGATGTTAATAATTTGTATATAGATCATAATGTCACGGTCCCTAATATGAAAAATAATATTTCGGGTCATCTACATTCTAAGCATGCTGGTATTTCTATTACTTATTACTACTACTTTCGAGTGAAAATATTTTGTCAAGTAATCAATTTTCCTCGTATTATGATACTAGAACTTTTTATAATACTACAACTTAATTTCCTTTCATTTAATACTAGGTTGATTTTTTTGCGCAAGAAATAAAAAATTGGTTTACAGAAACAAGTATGGAATTACTTTTATAAATTGCTTGTCTTTCACCTATAAATTCATTCTTCAACATTAAGCGATCTTGATTACTTCATCTTGATGATGTAAGAAGGAATGCAATTTTTTCTGACCTCCATGACATTGGAGCTCTTACTTAGAAAATGGTTGAGACAGAGTATGACACTATATTTTTTTCTATATATCTCCTTGTCAAGTTAGCTTTAGTCTTACTTGTTGCAACTGCTACTATTGAACATTATCAAGATGGATTTGCGCAACAAAATAGGAGATGATTTTCTGACCAATTGCTTGGTGTGTTATGTGGAAAATTTTTTTTTTGTAAAAATTGAAAATGAAGTTATTAGTAACGTTTTCAAAAAATTCAAACTCGTAGGATACAATTACCACCTCTTAGGTGTATTCAATCTAGTAATACAAATTAATTATTGACTATTGTAATATTAAATATTCAATTTTATTCGAAATTCGTCTCTAATTTTTTTCTCTTGGTAATTTTGCCCCCGCTCAAGAAGTTTCTGGTTCCGCCACTGATGATAAGGGAATATGTCTTATCATAATCTTTACCAGATCTTTATGAGAATCCTTATACTATAAGTTGTACCTTATATATCACAATTTTATTTGACTCATTTCTCTTATGAGCCATATGAGTAAGTTGCCATAATGCATATCGAGCTCTTCCAGGGCTGCCAAACTAATTTTCAAAGTAATTGCATTCATAATAGAGGAAATGTGTTATTTTTATAATTTCCCTTTATTCATTTCTTTTACATACAATATTTCATAGGTCTAACATCTTCTAGTGTCTGGACTACTGGTCTAAATATTGTATGTTTATAAAATAAATCTAGCATAGCCTGAATTACTTCTTTTCATTTTGGTCAATTACTTTGACATTGAAGATTTTAATATTTTTAGGCTCAAGCATATTTAGCAATTTCAACAGCAACATATACAAATATAGTATCAACAATAATTTCATCTCATTCCCACATATTTTTAGATTTTAATGAGATCTCAAAAATTTCAGTACCAAAACCATTTTTAGGGTAACTTCTATAGAAATATGCAATTGTTGAATTATATTGCTTTTGATCTCTTCGGAAGTATCATTTTGAAATTATTCATTTTCCCTTCTTTCAAAGAATAATATTTTGAACCAAGTGGTCCACCACGCTTCAAGTGTATATTAGATTCATTGACTGCCATACTAATAAGATATCTTACAGGGATAATTAATCTAACAAGAGTATTAGCAGCTGGAATATGTAATTTAGATACTTTATATGTATCTGTAAAGACATCTGGTAACTGATTTATAATATTTTACAAATAAATTAGTTTTTCAACTTTGAATTCACATTGATTTGTGTTTATATCAAAATTGGACAAAGTTGGTGTATTCCAATTAATCTCTTGTATTTTTGGCCCTTTACTTTCATCTTCCCCTAATGGTGGAAAAATTAGCTTAGTAAAAATTTTTCTCTAAAAAATTTATCATTAAAGGTCCGTAATACCTAATGTAGACAATCAAAATCTATATAGATATCAAGATAATATTGATAATCCATTTTATTTCTTTGAGGGGATGCAATAAGAATATATATACTTTAATAAGAAATTTTAATATCACAAATTCTAAATAAGATATATTATGTTAGATAAACACAAGTTATAAAGTGAAAAACTTATGATGTGTAGATAATCAAATACAAATTAAATGTGTAGCATAAACAATAACATATATCCAAATATGTATCCAAGCAGATATAAAAGGTTTTTATTTTATTAGCATAAAAATAATAATTGATCTTAAAATCTTAATAAATAATTATTCAGTTAAACCATATTGAGCATGAATATATGCAATAAAATATTTAATAGTAAAATACTTTTCAAGTGAACTCATATATATTATCTAGATAAAGTGTCTTAATAAGATAATCAAGAAACATTGACCTTTACTTTATAATTTGAGCAAGAAATTTAGCAAAAGTAATATTACGAGTTGACAATAGACAAACAAGCGACCATCAAGTTGAAGCATTAATTAAAATTATAAAATACCTAAATGGTGTACAAGATTGATGAATACGACCACAAATATTCCAATGTATTTTTATAGAAATTCAAAGGATTCTAGATAGTAAAGTTCTCATAATTAATTTACCTTGAGCACAAGAAGTATAAAAGTAATCATTAGATAAAAGTATTTTCTAATTTTTCAGTAGATGTATATTTGTATTCTCAGCAATACGTCGTATCATGTTTGAACATGGATAATGCCAAAGTATAAAAATTTTGGGATTTATGAACTTTTAGTGCATATAGTGTGACTCAACTATCTTTATTTTCTTATAAAATATAATTCAGTTAAAAAATTTAGATTTTCTTAAATATGAATTTCTAGTTTAAATTCGCAGAGTTAACACATAAAAATTTAATCTCTTTTATTTTGTTTCAATAGAATATATATTGCGACGTATTGTTTAAACTTAGTATATTTCTTCGAGATCTATTTGAATACAATGCATCATCAAAATATTATTTTGCTCAAATTCAGAATGTTCAAAATCAGAATATAAAGTGAATCTTCTAGAGTATTCAACCACATTTACAGAACCATATATCATATTAACATTAATTTCTGTTAATGTTAACTATCACTAATATTTTGTGATCATAAAGAATTATAAAATGTGTACCAATATATATATATTTTAGTGCTTTTAATTTCAAAATTGAAAAGAAAAAAAATCCTACCACAACTCTTTTTTTATCAATATCTTGTTCATGGTCTTGAAAAAAAATATAATATTCACTTCTAGGATTGATGTTATGTCAGTTAGATAAATTTGATAATTTTTCATCAAAAACTAAAAATTTTATTTAGCTACAGGTAAATAAGAAATTAGTTTAAATATTTTATAAATTCATGCTCTCAATATTACTACTATATGAGTATATTTGACGCGTGAAAATTTTAATATTTACTAAAAATATTGTAATAAATTATTAATAATGGGATAATCAATTTTTAAATTCTCGTATGAATAATAAAAAAGAAAATAATTACTTTGAACCAATCTTGCAGGAATGCTTAATTTTATTTTTATAATATCGAGGTGAATCTCATTATCAAATACCCATAACGGATAATTTCTTCAGAAAATATCAAGGATAATAAATTCATAATTTATGACATTTTACATTATAAATATATCAAATTTAAATAAGAATCATAAATTAGATATTTTACAGAGCTATCAAACAAATAAAAAATAAAAATTATAATTAGAGTTTACATATTATAACTCTAAAATTATAAATAATTATATTAAATCAATTTACTTACTAACTTTACTTCAATACATAAATATTTATTCATTAGTTTATATTTTTTTATTTCTTATGCTATATTAAATTATTAGATATATAACCATAAACATAAAAATAAATATTAACTTTAAATTTTACAAATAAAATTTTAAAAATTTATTTATACTTAATTTTAACAACATTTATATAATGTTAATAACCAAAAATATATTACCATAAATGTACATATATATGCTTTAGTCATAAATTAAATATTTATATTGTATTTATATACTAACTGTGTCCAATAAAAATATAATGAATTAAGATCCACATAATAGATATATGTATACATATATGTGTGTTAAATAGAAACCTCGTTCATACATTATATGTATATGCAAATATAACCATTCAACAACTGAATTGTGTATATATATAGAGCAACAACAATGATTGTCATCAAAATCAATATAATAATATTATACTTATTGTCCATGTTAGAAGCAGTACCTCAACTTAATATAATGCAATAATTAAACATATATATTTATTTATGGTTGCACTTGTTTCAAAACAGAATCTTATATTTCTTTAATATAATTAATATATATATAGTTCAAAATCAAAACCCAATTGTCAAAGCTTCTTTATTCATTGGATTTATAGGTGGTACTGTCCCTCTTTTAACCGAGCTCATAGACCGAGCGCCATGACTGGCTACACCTTAGACAGGCTCTCAAGAAGACTCAACCTCGGCTCCTGTCACCCCTGTTCTATCGAGCTCTCTGGACATCCTCTGACATAGCAGGTGCACAGTCCCGATGTACCAAGAGCACGTTCTCTAACACAGCAGGCACACAGTCCCGATATGGCAGACACACCATCACGGTATCTCAAATATTCTCTGATACATGTATATTATGTCTCCCATACACCATCTATATATATGGGTAGATCCCTATAGGTATAAGGCCTTCTCTCCACTTTACTCTCTTTATGCTCAGACAGACCGAGCTCTGACTTAAGCAATGGAGCCTCTCCCATAGAGCCCGATTTGTCTCTCTCTCTCTTGTCTTACATATTAGAGCCAAGGCATAGGCGGCACCGAGCACGAGCTCAGAGAGCTAAAGAGTGTAATACCCTTATACCCTATATACGCATAATACATACACCCAACTGATGCGTGCCGTATGCTATATGCAATTACCGCAAGTGCACGGGTCGCCCAAGTAATAAAGTAGTGAGTGAGTTATCGTTCCACTGAGGACAAGGCCAAGCACTAGTGCAAACCTCAACCGTTGTTTAGCAAATTAATATTTTTTTGTGGTGTTTTGTAATTAAAGACAATTAACTTAAATGGATGCAAGTAATGAAATACAACAAACCTAATGAATGCAAGTAAAGATAAATTGAATGTTGTGTGTAAAAAGGATTGATATAAATGATACTATCCAGATATTGAATCCCCCCTAGCCACAATTACATCACACATGATGGAGTTGAATTGGCATTCCTCTAACTTAGACTAAAACCTCTCTCGAGTGAATTAATCCCTAATCGCTAAGTAGAGTGCCGGAATCTCTTCTCAAAACACAATTAAATAGGTTATGCATTAAGAACAAGGAACTATACACCAAAGGATCTTGTAGGTCTATCTCTAGCACCCCAATCAATCCTCAACCCTTATGAGTAATCAATTCATGCCAAGCTTTCTCAAGTCAATAACATGAAAATGGCAACCAATCAATAAGCATGCTATCATCAATTGGCAATAATCATTAAGCATCACAAGAATAAAACAACTCAATCAATTAAAAGTATCTAGTTATACAAATAGGCTAGGGTTCTTCAATATCTAGATAGATAATGAATTAGTTCATGTTCAATACAATTAATACAACAACAACAACAACAATAACAAAATACATAAAAGGAGAAAATAGAAAAACCCCTTTCAATGTGTGCTTCTTGAATTTGCAGGAGCTGTCAATGGAAGATGAAGATGATGGAGATGGAGGATGAAGATGAAGAGTCAAGGAAAGTGTCACTCCCTCCTTGCCCAAAACGTGTATGCCCAAGTCTCCTCCTCTCAAATCTTTCTTCTCTGTTTCTGTCTCTGTTTTCTGCAAAAACCTGCAACTCTCCCTCTCTGCAGAAGCTCTCTTTCTTCTTCCTTTCTTCTTCTTTTTATTTCCCTCCAAGCTCAAGTCCATGCTTTCCAACTCACACACCTCTCCATTGTCCCCCACATTCTCTTTGTTTAATATTTCTTTCCATCACTTAGGCAAGCTTTTCTCTTCTTTAATCTTTCTTTTGGCAAAAGCAAAGTCTTTTTCCCCCACTTTGTCCATAACTCGTGCAGAAAATTCAACTTTTCTATAGGTGACACGCCCAGTGACACGCCCATGTCACTGGGTGTGTCGCAACTACTGTGATTTTGAATAAATGGCACGCCCAGTGACACGCCCATGTCACTGGGCGTGTCACAGCTACTGGAAACATTATAAAAGGCACGTTTGGTGACACGGGCGTGTCCATGAGCGTGTCCATTGATGAATTTTGCTCTTTCTTCATTGTTTTGACCATCCAAGGGAGTTTTTCCACTTTAACCTAAAACAAACACTTAAAACCAACTTTAAACAAAAATCAAATGAAACATTAACTAAAAACACATTAAAATCATACTAAAAACAAGTATAAAATCACTCTCATCACCAACATATGTAATATACGAATATACGATATAAGAATATCATAATCCATTTTAATAAAAATCCTTACTTTTTGAATATGTATAAATTTAAATTATTTAACTGATATAATATAAATAATAGATAAAATATTACTTGCTAAAAATACATACATAACTTCATTACCAAATGTTTATCCAAAATATTTTTGATAGTTTGCAATACATATATATATATATATATCAAACTATAATATAATATACATGAAGTCAATATGTACAAAAATATAAAATATGTACATGCTGGCAGTTTGTCTCTGATCTTGATGTCCAACAATCAACTCTGCACTCAAGATCTCAAGCCTAGACCCGGCTTGGTCTAGAGGAATTCTCCGGCTCAACCGGATCTATTTTGTCACCTGCGTGATGAATCACAGTCCCGCTAAGCCTAGTAATACAAACTTTGATAACAATAAAGTTCAAATGCAATATCAATGCACAATGCATAAGGATATTATATCTCATAACACTTTATCTTAATATATTGCTTAATTGTTCCACAATTCATAATTTACATAAAAGCAAACACAAGCATGGGCTTAAAGGATCTAATATGCTATTCAAATCCTAGAGTTACTGTTTTGGTCCAAGTTGACACCATGTGTTTAGCCCAGAATGCAAATTAAGTAATTGTTTAAAAGCTAGTCCCGAAGACAAATCATATCACAATGAGGATAACCTCCTATGTAACATCTCAACTAGGCTTCAAGGGCTAGGCCCAACCCAGCTTCAAGGGACTGCTACATCATAGGCATGATGCCAAAATGCAGAACTCTGAAAATTGAATAACATACTAGACACACAATTATTTCATATTTTCATTATCAATTTTTTTCTTATTTTCTTATGATCAAGCTAGGCATATTGTCTCATTTATATTATTTATATCAATATAGTCATCACCAATGGCTTTACATAACATCTTTAATGTATGCATAACAAACTGCATTATCCAAATATTTTGGGTCATTAGCATATCTTGCACATAGTTCACATTACATATAATGTATTTATGACATTATAAAAATCATAACATATTACTCATGCACAAACAATGTAGTAAGTAACTTAACACATCTTCCAATCAAAGAGTGTTAAGTCCAATGTCATAAAAATATAATTAATTATTCAAAGTTTATACTTACCTCTAAAAGCAACAAAACAAGCTCAAACACCACTTTCAACCTTCTCTTTCAAGATATCTCTCAACACTTGGATTGGACAACTCAAGTCTCCTCAAAGCCTAAACCAAATATGATTATAAATAATCACTTAGTAATGCACTTAAAGGCATGTACAAAACCTCTCAACACAAGGATAAGGAATACAAAGAAAAATAAGAAAAAGAACTATCTAGGGCAAAATCTACAAATAACACGCTCAACAACACGGGCATATCAATGACCGTGCCCTAAACTCACAATACAGAAGCTTTGACACGCTCAGTGACATGGGCGTGTCAATGACCGTGTCCTAAGCTCTGTATTATAGTAGATAAGACACGTTCAGAGACATGGGTGTGTCCCTGCCCGTGCCAAAACTTCTACAACACAGTAGCTATGGCACTCTCAGTGACATGGGCGTGTCACTGCACTTGTCAATACTATAAAATTATAGAAGCTGTGACAAGCTCAGTGACATAGGCATGTCATTTTACGTGTCACCAACACTGAAAATAGAACCATCAACACTCCCAAAGACATGGCCGTGTCATCGGATGTGTCAAGCTAAAATCCTGATATCAACACATAATTATCACATCTAAAGTTATCTTTCTTTCTCTTTTTCAACTCTATTCAAACTCAATCATATCCATCATTTTACCATAAAATACTTGTATATACATCAAAATAACTCAATTAAAAGCAAAATACACAATTTAAAATCATGGCTTCACAACTCAAACATTATATAATCCAAAACTCTTATTCTCTTCATCAAACTTAACAATTTCTTCAATCCAACTCTAAAATCATAGTTAACTACTCAAAACAACTTCATACATACCAATACCAACCATTAACACATACTACATCAAACATCCAATTCACACACATACAAACTTTCATGGAAGAAATCAAGAAAACAAGTTGAAAACTTACCAAATATGGAGAAACTTCCCAAAACTCCAACTTGAACACTTGAAATCCTTCAATTACTTGAGCTTGGAAGAAGCAAATTCCTCCTTTCCTCTAATAGAGATAATTAGCCTTCAATGGAGAAAGAAGAAGAAGATGATGATCCACAAACTCATCTCTAACTAACCACTACTCTTTTAACCACATAATTATCCACTTTAAATTTCTACCGAGTAAAATATATATTACTTAATTAATATAAAAAATCATCTTCCACTAACTACACAAATAATTTTTAATGATTTAAAGTAACTTTTGACCAATTTAAAATATTGATTTGTATATGTTATGTATATCTATATATATATATTATATACACATTTTACTTTTTCACTTAAATATATATATTTTTAAATTATTTATTTAATTTTCAAAATTAAAATTTTTAAAATTTTTGGATATTACAATTCACCCCCTCTAAAAATAAATTTCGTCCTCAAAATTACATGCTCTCAAGTCTGGAATAACTGGGATACTGACTTCGCATCATCTGCTCACTCTCATATGTTGCCTCCTCAGTGGCATGATTCTTCCAAAGAACTTTCACAAGTGGCACCTTCTTATTTCTCAACTCTTTCACTTTCCGTTTCAAGATAGCCACTGGTTCTTTCTCATAAGTCAGATCTGGACTCACCTTAATTGACTCTACTGACAAGATATGAAATGGGTCTGATCTTTACCTCTGAAGCATAGAGACATGGAAGACATTATAAATTTGATCCAACTCAAGCGGCAAAGCCAGTCTATAGGCCATTGGTCCAACCCTTTCCAATATCTCATAAGGTTCTATGAAACGAGAACTTAACTTTTCTTTACGGCCAAATCTCAAAATTTTCTTCCAAGGAGACACCTTCAAAAATACTTTATCTCCCACACTGAACTTTATGTCTCTTCTTTTTAAATCTAAATATGATTTCTGTGGGTCTAAGGCTGCTTTCAGATAATTTCGAACCACCTTTACTTTCTCTTCTGTTTCTTTAATCAAATCGGGACAGATCAACTTACCTTCTCCAACCTCATCCTAACATAGAGGTGTCCTGCACCTCCTACCATACAATGCCTTATAAGGTGCCATCTTAATACTGGATTGATAACTGTTGTTATAAGCAAACTCAATCAGTGGTAAGAATCTATCCCAGCTCTCAGTAAAATTGATGATACAACTCCTCAACATATCCTCTAAAATCTACATCACTCTCTCTGACTGTCCATCTATCTGAGGATGGAAAGCAGTACTAAAATATAATTGAGAGCCTAAAATATCCTGCAAACTCCTCTACAATCTCGACGTAAACCGGGAATCTCGGTCAGATACCAAAAAAATTAAGACTCCATGCAATCTCACTATCTCATTGATATATAGCTCAGTCAATCTCTCAAGAGAATAATCCATCCGAACTGGAAAAAAATGAGATGTCTTCATCATCTGATCAACTATTACCCAAATCACATCATGCTTCTTCTGGGTCAAAGGCAATCCAGTCACAAAATTCATCGTCACTCGCTCCTATTTCCACTCTGGTACTAATAAAGGCTAAAGTAATCCTGAAGAAACCTGGTGCTCAATCTTCACTCTCTGACAAGTGAGACATTTGGATATAAAATACTACTATGTCCCTCTACATACCTAACCACTAATAATACTGCTTCAAATCTTGATAAATTTTGGTACTCCCAGTGTGCATAGCATAAGCTGACTAATGTGCTTTCTCCAAAATTACCCTCTTCAATCATGCATCATCAAGAACACACAACCTATCCCTGTACCACAGACTGCTATCACCTTTCACATGAAAATCCCGACTCTTTCCCTTTTAGTAATCCAATACAATCTTTTGGATTTTTTCATCTATCAACCGAGTCTCCCTAATATGATCCAATAACACTGGCCTCAACTGCAACTGAGCCATCAAAGCACCATCATTACAAAACTCAAATCTGGCATGCAATGCTCTCAACTCAACAAGCAACAAGAGCGAAGAAGCAATCAAACTTGCCAAAGACTTTCGACTCAAGGCATCAGCAATAACATTTGCCTTGCTAGGATGATAATCAATTAAAAAATCATAGTCTTTAATCAACTCTAACCATCGTCTTTACCGAAGATTCAGTTCTCTCTGAACACCTATATATTTCAAACTCTTATGAATAAATAAAACATTTCTCCCCATACAAGTAATGTCACTAAATCTTCAAGGCAAAAACTATAGCTGCTAATTTCAAATCATGCGTTGGGTAATTCAGCTCATGCGGCTTTAACTGTCAAGAGACATATGCAATGACTCTACCCTTTTGCATCAGAATATAAACAAAACCACTATGTAAAGCATCACTATAAATCACATAAGGTTTACCTTCCACAGGCAGGGTAAGAACAGGAGCCTGAGTCAACATTTCCCTCAGCTGCTCAAAACTCGTCTGACACCGATCTGTCCATACAAATCTAACTCCCTTCCAAAGTAATCTGGTGAGTAGAGTAGCTATTATCGAAAAATCTTTCACAAACCTACGATAATAGCCTGCTAAACCAAGAAAACTTCTAACTTTTGTCACCATCTTAGGTGGACTCCGATTCAATAACCTTAACTTTACTCAGATCAACTTTAATACCCTCTGCTGAAACCACATGATCGAGAAAAGTCACTTGATTAAGCCAAAACTCACATTTAGACAGCTTAACATACAACTGAATCTCTCTCAAAGTCTGTAATACAATCCACAAATGCTTGTCATGATCCTCCTTATTACGTGAATACACCAGAATCTCATCAATAGAAACCACCACAAACCGATCTAGATAGGGTCTGAATACCTTGTTCATCAAATCCATAAATACTACTGGTGCATTTGTCAATCCAAAGGGTATTACCAAGAACTCATAATGCCCATACCTCATGCAGAAAGTTGTCTTAGGTACATCTCCACCTCTGACTCTTAACTGATGGTACCCTGATCTCAAATCAACCTTAGAAAATACTATTGCTTCTTTTAACTAATCAAAGAGATCATCTATCTAAGGTAATGGATAATTGTTCTCGATGGTCACCTTATTTAACTGTCGGTAATCAATACACAATCTCAAGGTACCATCATTCTTCTTCACAAATAAAAGGACGCTCCCCACGAGGACACACTAGGGCGAATGAACCATTTATCCAATAACTCCTGCAACTGTACCTTCAACTCTCTCAACTCAGCAGGTGTCATACGATAAGGAGTAATAGAGATGGGAGTGATACCAGGCAATAAATTGATACCAAACTCAACCTCTCTCTCAGGGGGTATCCCTGGCAACTCCTCAGAAAACAAATATGGATGAAATATAAGCCTAGATAAGCCTAGCATCTATAACATGAGAAATATAAGCCTCACATCCCTTCTGAATCATCCTCCTTACTGAAATAGCTAAAACAAATATGGATGAAAGATGTCTCTGCTCACTAGATACCATCACATTTCTACCATCACAGGTTCTCAAGGTGACATACTTTTGCTGACAGACTACCACAATCCCATGCCTGGATAGCCAATCCATGTCTAAAATTAAATCATACTCTCTGAAAGGCATCTCAATCAGGTCACCAAAAAACTCCTCATCTTGAACCACAACCGGACTATCTCGGTGCATCCTGCTAACCACAATACTATGCCCTAAAGGATTTGTCACCAAAACGTCAAATTCTAGGGAATCTAAATGCAAATCACTCATAGGTAAGATGGATGCACTAATATATGAATGAGTTGATACAGAGTCTGTCAAAATAATAATTGAAGTACCAAATAAATAAAAAGTACCAGCAATAACGGCTGAAGCATTTGGCTACTTTTGCACCACATATACCAGTTGTGATGTCCCTGCCTCATCTGGTCTACCTCCGATTGTAGAACCTTCTCTCTGTCCAGACCCAGATCTACCACTTCTACCAAAATCTCTGCTACTACGATCTCCTCTAACACTGAATCGAGAAGCTGCAATATTTGTCTGTCTATCCTCTGGTGGCTCTGGGCAATCTCTGAAGAAGTGATTTGATGACCTACATCTATAACACACTGCTGGTGAACCTATCCTCCAGTAGGTACCCCCGTGTACCCTACCACAATAGACACATATATATGGAACTGGCCTCTGAACTACTAGGGTCAGAGTACTAACTACTGAAACTGCAGGTATTTGTCTCTGTCTCTGCTGTTGTACTGACTTGTCAGACTGTCTCTGGCTCCTACTAAATCTCTTAAAATATCCTTCTTGGTCTCTCTTCACTAATGAAGACCCTGCCTCACTTTGAGATCTTCTAGCTCTGGTCTCCTCACCCCTAGCAACTGTTGTAAGACTCTGTGCTCTCTCAACACTCCTAGCAGCTACAGCTAACTGAAAAAAATCCTAATACTGGGAGCCTGCTATAATGCACATGATAGAGGGTCTCAGCCCCTCCTCAAATCTCCGACACCGGTCAATCTCATAAAAAATGATCCCACTAGCATACTGACTCTATCGGATAAACTCTATCTCATACTCCAACACTGTCCTAGTATCTTGCCTCAAATTCAAGAACTCTATCTTCTTTGCATCCTTATAATCCCTCGGAGTATACTTTTGCTCGAACTCCCACAGGAAATCGTCATAGGTCAGGACTGGTGGATTATCCAGAGCATGTGAAACCGTCTTTCACCAATCATATGCATCCCTCTGCAGAAGAGATCTAACATAATCAAACTTCTCCTCTGGGATAGCCTGCAGCTGGATGAACACTCTCTGGACTCTGTCTAGTCACTGCCCTGCTACGGCAGGGTCTATAGTACCAATAAAATCCTCAGCTCCAAACTTCCTCAGCGTATCATATTTTCTCTTTAGCAACTGCGGCCGCGGTGGTGGCGACTACTGTACTGGAGCTTGCCTCAATAGCTCCACCATATGTCGTACCTAATTCGACGAAATCTCATCAATTAATGGTCTCTCTAGCACATAAGCAGGTGCCTCTCCAGCTATCTTAGCTCTAGCTCCATCTCTACCCTCACCAGGAGCCATGCTCTCTACACTACCCTCTACAGACTGCTGCGTATGAGACGTCATAACTATCTATATCTGCAAACACAACAGAAATTGCCACATCAGAGATTAAAAACTGCTAGTGTCAATGCATGTATCATACTTAAAAACTATATTTAAAAATCTCCATTTTCTTCCTCTCACAACCCACCTAGGTTAAGAATCTCAAACCTAGACTGTGATACCAAAATAAATGTAACACCCTTATACCCTATATATATACAATACATACACCCAACATATGTAATATACGAATATACGATACAAGAACGCCACAACACATTTTAATAAAAACCCTTATTTTTTAAATCTGTATAAATTTAAATTATTTAACTAATATAATGTAAATAATAAATAAAATATTATTTGCTAAAAACATATACATAACTTCATTACCAAATGTTTATCCAAAATATTTTTGATAATATGCGATATATACATATATATATATATAAATATAATATAATATACATGAAGTCAATATATATAAAAATATAAAATATGTACATGCTGATAGTTTGTCTCCGATCTTGATATCCAATAATCAACTCTGCACTCAAGATCTCAAGCCTAGACCCGGCTTGGTCTAGACAAACTCTCCAGCTCAACTGTATCTACCATGTCACATGCGCGGTGAATCACAATCACGTTAAGCCAAAAGCCTAGTAATACAAACTTTGATAATAATAAAGTTCAAATGCAATGCCAATGCACAATGTATAAGGATATTTTATCTCATAACACTTTATCTTAATATATTGCTCAATTGCTCTACAATTCATAATTCACATAAAAGTAAATACAAGCATGGGCCCAAACGATCTAATATGCTATTCAAATCCCAGAGTTACTTTTTTGGTCCAAGTTGATACCATGTGTTTAGCCCCGAAGGCAAATTAAGTAATTACTTAAAAGCTAGGCTCGAAGACAAATCATATCACAATGAGGATAACCTCCTATGTAACATCTCAACTAGGTTTCAAGGGCTAGGCCTAACCCAGCTTCAAGGGACTGCTACGTCATAGGCATGTTGCCAAACACAAAACTCTAAAAATTAAATAACATGCTAGGCACACAATTATTTCATATTTTCATTACTAATTTCTTTCTTATTTTCTCATGGTCAAGCTAGGCATATTGCCTCATTTATCTCATTTATATCAATATAGCCATCACCAATTGCTTTACATAACATCTTTAATGTATATATAACAAACTGCATTATCCAAATATTTTGGGTTATTATCATATCTTGCACATAGTTCGCATTACATATAATGCATTTATGACATTATACAAATCATAGTATATTACTCATGCACAAACAGTGTAGTAAGTAACTTAACACATTTTCTAACTAAAGTGTGTTAAGTCCAATGTCATGAAAATATAATAAATTATTTAAAATTTGTACTTACCTCTAAAAGCAATAAAATAAGCTTAAACACCACTTTCAACCTTCTCTTCCAAGATATCCCTCAACACTTGGATTGGGCAACTCAAGTCTTCTCAAAGCCTAAACGAAATGTGATTATAAATAATCACTTAGTAACACACTTAAAGACATATACAAAATATCTCAACACAATAATAAGGAATACAATGAAAAATAAGGAAAAGAACTATCTAGGGCAAAATCTACAAATAACACGCTCAACAACACGGATGTGTCAATGACCGTGCAACACAGAAGTTTTGACACGCTCAGTGACATGGGCGTATCAATGACTGTGTTCTAAGCTCTGTATTACAGTAGATAAGACATGTCTAGAGATATGGACGTATCCCTGCCCGTGCCAAAACTTCTACAACACAATAGCAGTGACACTCTCAGTGACATGGGCATGTCACTGCACGTGTCAATACTATAATATTATAGAAGCTGTGATACACTTAGTGACAAGGGCGTGCCACTTCACGTGTCACCAATACTGAAAATAGAATCATCGACACGCCTAAAGACATGGTCGTTTCACTGGACGTATCGGGCTAAAATTCTGATATCAACACATAATTGTCACATCCAAAGTTATCTTTCTTTTCCTTTTTCAACTCTATTCAAACTCAACCATATCCATCATTTTACCATAAAAATACTTGTTTATACATCAAAATAACTCAATTAAAAGCAAAATACACAATTTAAAACTATGGCTTCACAACTCAAAAGTTACATAACCCAAAATTATTATTCTTTTCACCAAACTTAACCATTTCTTCAATCCAACCCTAAAATCATAGTTAACTACTCAAAAAAACTTCATACAGACCAATATCAACCATTAACACATACTACATCAAACATCCAATTCACACATATGCAAACTTTCATGGAAGAAATTAAGAAAACAAGTTAAAAACTTACCAAATATGGGGAAAATTCCCAAAACTCTAATTTGAACACTTGAAATTCTTCAATTACTTGAGCTTGGAAGAATCAAATATCTCTTTTCCTCTAATGGAGATAACCAGCCTTCAATGGAGAAAGAAGAAGAAGAAGATGATCCCCAAACTCATCTTTAATCAACCACTACTCTTTTAACCACACAATTTTCCACTTTAAATTTACACCAAGTAAAATATATATTACTTAATTAATATAAAAAAATCATCTTCCACTAACTACATAAATAATTTTTAATAATTTAAAATAACTTTTAACTAATTTAAAATATTAACCTGTATATGTTATGTATATCTATATATATATCATATACACATTTTACTTTTTCACTTTAATATATATATATATATATATTTAAATCATTTATTTAATTTCCAAAAATTAAAATTTTTAAAATTTTGGGATATTGCAAAGAGGACCCCTTGAGGTAGGCCCAGCATCAGTGGTGCGATAAACATGGATATGTTATTCTCCGAACCTCAGGTACATCTTACGACTCCCACAAAGGAAGCACTCTAATCATGTAATACTATAATAGTTCATTTTATGATGCTCCGTGCCCCTAGCTCTTAAGGTGCCCTGCTCACCTTGTGTTATTTTAGCACCCTTGTGCGAACCGAGGTGTTGTACAACTACAAGCATACCCTCAAAGGCTAAGCATACACTCAAGCTCATCAATGACCCGAGCGGAATTAAGCTCATTAGAGAGAAAAACTTCTCATTCCTACACATTGAACCATGGTCAAAGCCTATAGCATAGATGAATGAGCCACAATGTTCAATTCCAGAAGGCTCTCTCAGGAGCCATACTACAAAATAGGTCATGTCTATTCTACCATCGCCAATTGTACCTCAAAATAAGTCATCCATATTTCTACAACTTCACTTTTTTCATATTTTATAAGTTCTTGAAGTGCATATATGAATTCATATTATTATACGGCATGAGATAGAGTTTGAGTTAGCAGAACTTCTTTACTTGTGGGTGCACGAGCGTTGGGGCGCCCATCATGACCCGAGCATGCTACATAAATCGTGCCTAAAACACTAGTATTAGAACGCTCACACGCATCTTGTTCTCGGGCAGGCTGATCAGATATCATAAATATGTCAACAAGTTGCCATACGAAATACTCATTTTATCATATCAGGCTCGGTTATAGACTGAGACATCGAGATAGAGCATACCGCATGTTGTATGATAAAAAAAGCTTAAGTATCATACTATGACCCAAAAGAAGAAATTTTCACTATTAGAAAACAATTAATTACATAAGTGGATCAGTCTTTATGATTTATTAACAGACCCGAGCTTACTGTATAACCATGCCCCAAGGCATATTGTAATAATAGAATGCTTTGATACACCTCGTGCTTGAGTAGATTGAATAACCATCACACATAAATCAACATAGCATAACAGGAAGAACGTTTATTCCAAGTTCAATTTTGACCGAGTCCTTAGACTAGAACTAACAACATCACATACAATAAAATAAAGTATTAGACTTTGGCTCAAAATGAATGACACTTCATTCATAGAACTTTAAGTTTCATTATAGAAGGGCTCGGTCTTTACACTGTCTATAGACTGATCCCTAGCAAACCCTAAAAAAAACTATTAATCTTGGTTCTCGTCATCTTGGGCTTCGTCCTTCTGATCTGAGTTCTCATCTTCATCTTCATCATTGTCTATCTCGTGCTCGGCAACCAGCTCATCGATGTCTATCTCCATCATCCAGGATAAGTCCATGCCCAGATTCTCTTATTTCAACTATTTCGACACAGTCTTTTGGTAGGCATAGACACTCTGAGCGTAGCGCTTGTTGCTCCTCGTCCGCTCAGCTGCTAGTCCTTGCTGGACGGCTTCAAAGGTGTCCTCTTCCAGGCGCAGCTCATTATCCTTGGATTTTAGAGCTTCCTTCGCTAAGCGTAGCTCTTGATCTTTGGCTCTTATAGTTTCTTTGGCCGAGCCTAACTTTTCAATCTTCTTCTTTAAGACTTTTTGAGCCTACTTCAGTTCATATTGAGTGTGCTTCAGCTTTTCATTTTTGGCCTTCAAGGACTCCTCTAACATGACCCTTTTTTTTTTCTTCATCGTGGTCCTTGATGACTTGGTCAAAGTTGACTACCATGCCCACCATCCATTTCTCGATGGTGTATGCGAGCTGCATGACCTACAGAGTATTATTCAGTTAGCCTTTGTACCGGGCATTAAGTCTCAACTTCAAATATTCAAGTTATCCCTTACCCTGTGAGACATCATCACCATTTCTTTTGCTACCTCTTTTGAGCCTTTCGACACATTCTCGCTCCTCTCTTTTGGAGTAGCTTTAAAGATATGTTTAAGCACTTTTTGGGGCCCGGCAAATAGCAAGGAGTATATGGTGTTGTGCGGGCCCACCATATTATCATTAATTGCCTCCACTAGCCGGATAAGGCTATGTCAGTTGGCTAATGGTTCTTCCATTTCTCTCATTAATAAATTCTCTGCCACCTCAGTTCTGGGCAGGCCCTCTTCCATCCCTCTATGGGGTAAGATGTCTTCTGCTTCCAATTGTGGCCCGATCTGGGGTATTACTTCTATAGGAAGAGTCAAGTCCAGTATAAACTCTTCCTCTGGGGTGGAGCTGGCCCCAGTACCCTGCTCGACACGAGCTGTCTTAGCCTTTTTCTGAGCACTCTTTTTGGCTTCCCTTTTAGCCAGGCATTTCAGCTTTCTGCCTGCCTATTTTAAGCTTGAATATGCATAATCGAGCCAAAATTTAGGGTATGGAAATATTCACAACACGCAATAACAAAAACCAAGTGTTGAAACATCGAGTATACATGTTTGGTCTTTCGGCGGAATTTCTTTTGGAGCCCTCCCAAAGGGGAAGTACTCCATTATTAGGGTAATGACATTCCTCTTTGCTTTTAAAATGTCTTTCTCCACAGCTGTAAATGTCACGAGCTCTTCCTCGCTCCGGTCACTTGTTCACCATTTGGGTCAATATACCAAATGTTTTGGCAGTCGAACCCCTCATGTTCCAAAATAAAGAACCAATCTTTTTAAGCCTTGATTGAGTATGGCTTGCCTTTGAACATTGCATGCCTAGACCATCCTTGTAAATAGAGAAAATCTTCATTTGCTCCTAAGCGCATTCTGAGCACACTAAAAGCACTTAGCACTTGAGGGGTGGGTACTACCCCGAGCAACCCATATAGAATTTTAAACCCTATGATAGTACACCATGTGTTAGGGCTGAGCTGGCTAGAAGCTATTCTGTGATAATTTAGGAACTCTCGAGGGAAGGGGCATAGAGGGAACCTCACTCCAGATCTCAGATCCTCTTCGAAAATCGTCAGTTGATTTTCAGGTAGTGTATCATAGGCTCGGACATCCTCTTCAGGGACGAGCATTTTATATTTTTCTGATATTTGATATTTCGTCTAGATCCCTACCAGATTTGTTTCTGTAATTGAAGATCAGATGTCCCTCACCCGAGCCTTCTCTGAGCTCATATTAATTTGTTGAGCTTTAGTTACATCCTCTTCCTCCTCATCCATCAGAGTTAGAGATCTCATGACATTTTTCTCGATGAGATCGGTCATAGCCGACCCAGCTTCAACTCAAGCCCCTTCCTCGTTATGGGTCCCCTCACCCATAGCACTAAAAAACCCTGCTCTCCTGCCTCTCTTGGCAGAGTTGCACTCAATATTGCTCACACAATTTTTGATGTGATCCCACATCGGCCGTGTAAGGAGATCCTGGCTACTATATAAGCATGGGCTAAACCTCCACTCTTGAGCTAGCTTTTGTGGTGGAGTTAGGGTCCTTGTTCGTATCAGTTGGTATCAGAGCCAACCTTGCACGCACCGGTGTGGTCCTTGTCCCTTCGTTCCTTGGCTTGGGTGCGGGTTAACGAGTGAGTTGGCACAAGCGACTCGTGTGTGGACTGCGGGTAAACGATTGAGTTGGCACGAGCACGAGGACGTGCAGTCTAAAGAAGGGGAGGATGATGTGATCCCACATCGGCCGTGTAAGGAGATCCTGGCTACTATATAAGCATGGGCTAAACCTCCACTCTTGAGCTAGCTTTTGTGGTGGAGTTAGGGTCCTTGTTCGTATCAATTTTGCTACTAGAATTTTAAATGAAAAACTTAAGACAAATTTAAAACTAACCTCTAAAATTGAGTTTTTATGTCTTTGTTAATCAGACGAACTGAGCTTCTCTCTTTTGAATTATGTACTGAATGTTATCCCGCTACCTCTATTTATAGAGTCCCCTTCAGCTATGTGAACCGACGTCCCTCTTTAATACCACAAACGTTACATCTTTTCAGTAGCCGCCCAACCGTTACCTAAGTTTTTGAAGCATCACCTCACCTCCGCTTGATGCGTGTCCTTCTATATCTCAACCGACTCCTCTTAGCATAAATGCCAACACTTCTCAGGGGGGGACTAGTGGTGCTATCCGTACTACCCCCACTTACCGAGTTCTCTTATTAAGCTCCGCACTTGAGTAATGTGTATCGTGATACAATATCTACTTTATGGGTTAACATAGTTACCTAAGCTTGTCTGAGCTCCCATCTTTAACATCTTTGCATCTAACATAAATGTCAGATAACTAGAGGGGGTCTAGTAGTATTACCCCTCCTTTAACCGAGCTTATGGACCAAGTGCCATGACCGATTGCCCCTTAGACGGGCTCTTAAAAAGACTCAATCTCGGCTCCGGACATCTCTGTTCTACCGAGCTTCTTAGACATCCTTTGACATAGCAGGTGCACAGTCCCAATGTGCCAAGCATACATTCTCTGATATAGCAGGCACACAATCCCGATGTAACAGGTGCACCATCCCGACATCCCAAATATTCTCCGACACATGCAGGTTATGTCTTCAATGCATCAACTATATATAGGGGCAGACCCTTATAGGTATAAGGCCTTCTCTCCACTTTACTCTCTTTATGTGCAGGCAAACCGAGAACTAACTTAGGCATCGAAGCCTCCTCCGCAGAGCCCGATCCGCCTCTCTCTCTCTTGTCTTGTAGATTAGAGCCCGGGCATAGGTGATACCCTAGCACAAGCTCATAGAGCTGTGAGAACCCCCTAAGGTAGCCCCAATAACAATAGGTATGAAAGACAAAAGACAAATAAAATTCATCATGTTCATGATGCTATGTTAATATATATATATAAATGTCAATTTATAATATGGATTAATTAAGGCTAGGAAATTAAAAGTAGTGTTTGCAACAAACAAAGCTAGTTTGAAAGACAAAAAATGAAATACCCTTCTTTATATCACTTTGCAATATGGATTTGCAAAAAAAAAATTAAGCAATTTCGTATAGCCGAACGAATTATATATATTATAATCTTATATTTTTTTTAATGGTTCAAAATGAGGATTTTGATATCACTCATTGATAAAATATCAATCTAATCAAGATTAATTATGCTAAAATATTAAAAATATAAACTAAATGTGGAAGCATACCTAAATCTTTGTTGCCAATGAAAATATTAAATTTTGTGGTTATTGATTTTTCAAATTGATACGTATGAATTTTGGGATTGTTAGAGTCTCATGCTGATAACGTATTATAAATAGATAGAAAATAGATAGAAAAAGAGAAATATGAGAAATTTGTTTATTGTGAATTATATCTCATACACCATCCATAATGAGTATATATAGTAGTATAAGTAGACTTTAGATCTGAATAGAAGATTACAACTATCATAAAGTGACTTTAGATCTGAATAGAAGATTACAGCTATCATAAAGTGACTTTAGATCTGAATAGAAAATTACAACTATCATAAAGTGATTTTAGATCTAAATAGAAGATTACAACTATCAAAAGTTAATTTTAATCTGAATAGGATAAAATTAATCATCATATTGATAAGATAATATTAATCCAATTAAGTAGTTATGCACATATTTTCTAATATTTTTAAAATTTTAAAAATATTTACTTTAAATTTATAATCTATTTGCATTAGAAATAAATTGGTTTGAGAAGATTTGTGTTCGAGCTAAGTTTATCCTAATATGCAGCTAGACCTTAGTCTAATTTGGGCTCAAATATCATAAGCATAGTTCAACTCTAAGCTTAACGGGTAGAGTTTGCTTGGGCTAATTGGACCAACATGATGGACTAATGGATTTATTTATTTTTCACTTCTATATTATAATATGTATAATATAAGGGGAAATTTACAAGGACTACAGTGCTCACAGTTTGAGTTTTTACATATACGGTGGATTTTTTTTTTCAAAACTACGAAACACGCTTTTTTTTTATCACTTTCTTTACTTTAATGTTCTTTTTATTTCTTTCTTTTTTTTTCTATTTTCATATTTTTTTAATAATTTATTTTTATTTATATTTTTTATTCATAAATATTTTTTAATTTTTATATTCTCATTATACACATAAATAAATAAATATGTACACAATATATATAAAATATATAAGACAGACAATAACATATCTGTAATATATATACAACTTATATATTATAATTAACCAACTTATAATACCTAGAAAATATATATTTATAATATATATATAATTAAGCAACGTATAAATATTGCATCATTTATAAAGGCTAAAAAATAAATATCATTGAATTTTCATTCAAGCTGAAATTTGTTCTTTTTGTTACAAAATGTTTTAGTTGTCCTTGCATTGTCCATCTCATTAGTTAGGTTGTATTTCTCTTTTTTGCAAAAGCCTGCAATTAGTTAAGTTTCAATTTGTTATTTCACAAGAAAATACAAGTTATTTCACGGTTGATAGTAATTCAATTGTCACTTTTCATCTTTTTCCCATTGCATGAAGTTTTTGTTGCAAGGATTCCAAGTGAATAGTTAAGACTTATCTTCTTTTAGGCCTTTGAAGGAGTGTTACATTGTCGTTTGAAGAAGTCAGCTTGTGATAAACTTTTCCTTGAAGAATTAGACCTCTGGTACGCCTGTATTACTACATAAAAGGCTACTTTCTACAACGAACACAATCATTAATATATCAATGTAAATACTTTCAATTATTTATCTTAACCTTTTTGGCCTAAAACTAAAGAGGAAATTACATTCTATACTACATTTTAAATTTCATTTTCAAATTTACTTTGCTTATTTCTTTTTTTCAATTTTAACTTTTTCTTTTTTCAAATTTACTTTTTACTAAGTTTTAGTTTTCAAAAGTACGATATATCTCTTCTTCCTCTTTCTCTTCTTTCTTCTAGTGCTAGGTTTTCATTTCAATTCATTGTTCACTGTAACAAAAAATAAAAGAAAAAAATGGCAGTTACTAGAATTACCCCCACAAACATAATCTGGAAAGGGATGCTCAATCACAGGCTATTATTGTCTTCCTCTTCTTTATCTTTGTCACCATCTCTCCGTCATCCTCAATTTCTTTTTTTTTTTTGTGATCAGAAGTCTAATAATGGTCACTCTTTGCCACCTTATATTGATCTGAGCCTCCTTTCTCTCACTCTCTCTAGAGATTTCTCCTTTTTGAGCTGAGTTTTTTCATTGAAAAGCTAAGATTTCTGCAACTTGGATGTGTAGGAGCTACCAACTTTTATTAATTTGAAATGCATTTTGTGAGATATAACTTGCGAGCTTTGATTTAGGGGAATATTATTTGTAAGCATTACACTAATGGCTGTTGCTATAATAATTTGAATTAGAGACTGCAGAGTAGAAGGCTGGATTTATTTTTATGGACATTCGTCGATGATTAAATAGAACTGCATCCCTACAAAAAATAGAGTTGCAAAAAATAATAATAATAGGGGAATTTTTGGTATATAGTCTAAGAAACCATAGCTAGCCGTAACTAGATAGAAGAGAACAGTGGGTAGCCCAATTTTTTTGAAGGAAATTGGCTATATGAATTTGACAATGACATCTCTAATTGGCCATTAATGGCCGCTCTCACTCACTCACACGTGAGACAACACAAAGCTCTTGCCTTTGCCAAGGTTAAAATGATCCATGTATTTTGTTTTACTAGCTCGGTAATTTTTTTTTGTTTTCCAATTCTAGCTTAAATTCCAAATAAATTATCTGATAATTAATAATAAAAAATTCAAGATTTCCTTTGATATTTATCTATAAACAAAAAAACTGTTGACCTTTGTTGTATGGCTTGACTTTCAATGTTTTATGAAAATTTTTCAATGTTTTAATTTTTTTTAACAAATTTAATAGATATCAACTTATAGGTGGATATATTTCATACATATAAATATATGTTGAAAAAAATTATAATATTTATATATAGGTATATATCGATATACGTCAGTATACGTCTAAATATATATAGGTATATATTGCCAAAAAAAAAAGTTGAATCTCCACTATTTTTTTATATTTTTAGTTTAATGTTATTGTGAATTTTCTTTTATTATTTTTACTGTCTAATTTAATCATTTTAGATTAGTTAATGAATTGATATACATAGGTATATATTATATATAACTTCATATACTAAGATATTACAGTTACATATTGATATTATTTTTTGAAAGAAAATAGATATGTATAGTTATAGTTAGCATATACCTGCATATATTAAGATATAATAACTACATAGTAATATTTTTGACCAATGACAATATGTATATATAGGTATATATTACATATACTTTTATATACTAAGATATTACAACTGTTTACTGACATTAGTTTTTAAAAGAAAAAAAAATATATATATATATAGTTATAGTTAGCATATACGTACAAATACTAATGTATAATAATTGAATACTGATATTTTTTCTCCAAGACAGTAGGTATATACTACATATACTTTCATATACAAAGATATTACCGCTACAAATTAACATTTTTTAAAAGATAATAAACATATATAGTTATGGTTAATATATTTCTAAATATAATAATGTATAGCAGTTGCATACTGATATTTTTTCTCCAAGACAATATGTATTTGTAAGTATATATGGCATATCTTAGTATATGTCGGTATATATTACATATATTTTAATTAAAAAATAAAATATATATCGGTATATGTTTATATAAGTCGATATATAACTATTTTTATTTTTTTATTTATATGTAGAAATGTTACATACAACTAGATATTGTAGACCCTTAATTTTGACCCTAAGTTGGTACGATCCTAATTAAAGGATGCCAAAATAAATTCAGACCCACTTTAAAAGATTTAAACTTAATTTATAACTTTTAAATAGATCGGTCCGATTTTGAAGGGTATAATTCAATTGATTAATATTTTAAATGTTCAAGCTTAATTTATTGCAAATTCAATTGTTTGGTCCAATTGAAGTTTTTTTTTTTTTACCAGTTTTGAGTTGGGAGGGCCCTAGACGACCTGAACCATGGTTCATATCGACCTGGAAGGCCCAATTCGACATGAGCCAAGGCCCATGTCGATTTGGCACACCAAATCAACATGGCCTTGGTCCCATGTCGATTTGGCACACCAAATTGACATGGCCTTGGCCATGTCGATTCGGGCAACCAAATCAAGATGAGCTTTGAGTCTGTAGCAATTTTGGCCAACAATTGAGTTTCCTAATTAGATTATAATCCTTTTATGTCTGGGATTAGACAGATTAGGTTTAGGTTAACCTTTACTTTGCCTATAAATAATGAGGTTTAATACTTTAATGTAGATCGGTAATTTTAGCAAGGAAAGCAATAATAATTAGTAACAACCAACTTTCATCAAACAACCAACTTTCATCAAACAACCAACAAAGGCAGTGATCACTATCTTTGATCTTTGCTCGGGCAGAAACAAACATTGATACAGGCAGCATCTTGAAGTCAATAATCAATTTGGTGGAGCCTTCAACGCATATTTTGTGTCCTAATCTTAATTTCTTTCAACATGCAGTAGTTTCATTTTTTTCTTTTAAATGTTTATGTTATTTGTTTTAATAATTATCTTGATCCAGTTTAAATTGTTAAACCATAGTCCGTCTTGCAATTTTAAAATCCTAAATATCATGAAAATCCAAAGCTCTAATATGCTTTGCAGTTTCCAAAACCGTAATTGTTTGCAAAATATCAAAAACTTTAAATTGTCTTCTTAATTATCAAAATTCTAACTTATTTTCCCAAGCCCTAAACTGTATTCTTAAAATAATTAATTAAAAAAATCCTAAATCTTCTTTGAAACCTTCATCTAGTAAATCCTACTCTCAGATTCCCCAACCTAAAACACCAAACCCTATGACAAGTCCAACAAACCTAAAACCTAAATCCAGCAAACCTAAAATCCTAATCTAGTAAACCTAATTCCCAAAACTTAATCTAAATCCTAAACATTTAGTAACTTAAACCGAACCCTAAATCCAATAACCTGAAAGCAGACCCTAAATCCAAAACCTATAACTCAAACCCTAATTTGCAAAACCCTAAAACCTAAACTCTAGCTTTCAAACCCTAACTTCCAAAATTCCAAAACCTAATCTAGTAACCAAATTTCCAAACCCTAATTTCCAAAATCTTATTTTCTAAATTCTATAGTCCAAATGTCTAGCAGCCCATAAATTCCAATTTTATTTTTAAACCCTAATATTGTAATACAAAAAAACTCTTTTTCAAAATCCTAAACCCTAGTTTCCAAGAAACCATAAATCCAAACCTTAAGATCTCAAATCCTAATTTTATTTACTTAGTGATTTAAATTATAGTTTTAATTATTTATTTGGTTTGCCTTTTGTCATATGATAGATGATTTATTTTATTTTATGATGGATGTTTTATTTTAATTATCGTGCTTGAATAATTTAATTTGCTTAATTAATTAATTATTTAATTTCTTGGATTGTAAAAAACATGTTTCCACTTTGTGGGTGTTTCGATTTTTATTATGCAATTTAATTTATTGTTTAAAAATTTTGGATTAATGTAAAATAAAATGTTTTCACCTTTTTGGTGGGTATCTTATTTATTTAGTTTTAGACATTAGATTTAGTTATAAGGGTACGTTTCCACCTCGTGTGGGTGCCCGTTTATTATTTTGTTTTAAACATTACTTTAATTTTAATATAATGATACTTTATTTTATTATTCGCATGTAGTATGAATAATATTGTAATAATTAAGAATTTTATAATATTTAGACCTAAAAAGAAGATCGGTTCCAATAAACCGGGCACTGTAGGGGTATTGGATCATTCTCATTTTCCCCATGCGTATCCAACTTTCTAAACCCATTAGGGGGTTAGAGATTTCTTAGGAATCGAGTCATTCACTTTTTTTTTTTTTGGTATGTTCAGGTGGAGACTCTATTTTCTCCGGATTTAGGCCCATTTTCTCTAAGGCCCCAAGTCTAACAGTGCCGAAGTCGCAAGAATCATTCTACGTGGGAATGGGGCAAAAATTTCTGCTCACGGTGGCGACTCCACTGGGGATAAGAGAAGTTGATTCCATTGGTCTTTATATTATTTTATTCTTTCTTATTACGATATTGTCCATTGTATCATCTTAGCTTGCATTGTGTGCGTGAGTTAGGATGCCCGTATAACCCGTGTTGTGTTATATAAGGGATACCATACTTTCACTCAATGTATGAAGATCAAGCATGGTATAACCATTCATAGCCCCGTACCATTTGATATATACTTCCTATGGGAGCCTAAGCTTTTCAAACCAAAGACTAAAGCCCATGTAGATAGCCTAGTTATTTTTCTTAGGTTTATACCCAAATGCTTGCTCTTTGACTTTGTTTGATATATCTTAATTTGAATCGTGGCCTATTTAGTTTATTCTTTTTCTAATATGACCTAATTATATTGTAAGCCCAAAATAATTTTCAAAAGCCCAATATAATTTTTAAAGCCTAAAAGACTAAAATTATTTTTAAAAATTTTCAAAATGGTCTTTGGATATAAAATCTTTTTTTTCAAAGATGGGTCAAAAAATCTTTCTACCTCATGGCCCAAGCTCAAAGCCCAAAATCTATTTTCAAATAAATCTTTTCACAATAGGCTTTAAAACAAAAATATTTTTCATCTCATGGCCCAAACTCAAAGTCCAAAATTCATTTTTGAAATAAATCTTTTACAATGGACTTTGAAATAAAATTATTTTTTAAATGGGCTTATAACTATTTAGGTTAATTATGAAATATTTAAAATTAACTGTGGGCCTAGTTTACACGAAGACTTATGAACCATGGGCTTATTTGAAGTATGAATCACTAGTTATTTTTTTCAAAATAGAAAATCTATTTATGATGAATCTTTTAATTTAGTTTTAATCCAATATAACATAAAAGCTATCTTTTGTTGATCCAATGGATTAAAGTTTAATCAATAAGAATTATCATAGACTGACTTCTAAGTTTGAAAATGCAACTATTGGTTAAAACGTCCGAGAAAATTATTCAAAAATAAGATATCTCGTGTTGGTATTTTGTTGACCATATGCCTAGAAAAAGAAACTCGTCATTCGTGTGTGAAAATTATAAGGTTGGAAGATTCGTTCCTACTATGTAGAGTTGATTTGCTTTATTTGTTTGTTACTTGTGCATCCATGCATCCATGCTTACATTACATTTCATATCATTGATCATTTCTTGCTCACAGCCCTGGATTATAACAGTTCAAGAGCCTACGATAATTCGACCTTCGCCAATGACGTAGAATCTAGTCACAACTCAGTCACTTTCTTACCAAAAGTAATAGAGCCAGAGCATATTTAAAAGATGATAGATGATGCTCTCAATGCCAAAATGAAAAGAGCTAAAGGGGATCCTGGTTGAGAATATGAGAAGCCAAAAGGCTACACTGTTTGGAAATATTACTAAAGCATCTGCTAGCACCAAGAAGCAAAATGACAAAGGAAAGGGGCAAGAAAATCAAGGCAAAGTTCTTTGTTGTGATACTTATAGCAAGTCTGATGATCACTGATATAAGGGGAAAGAAGATCAAGGAAAATGATGCAAAGTCAAGACCATAAGGATAGTTGAAGTTTACCTTAATTAGACTTAATATCTCAGATATATCAAGGCAACAAAGGATTCATCTTTGTTAAAGCAAACTCATCGCACCCCATTCATAGCCAAAAGCACAAGATGGTATAAATAAGACAACTCTCTTAGAGCTAGAGTAAAAATAAAAAAAAGGAAAAAAGGAAAAAGAAAAAAAGAAGGGAAAAGTAAAAAAAGAAAAAAAAGAGAAAAAAAAAAGAAAAAAAAAGACCTAAAAAGGCGGTTTAAAAAGCCAACATAGTTCTTGTTATCTAAAGCAATAAGAGACTTCCACTTAGTTTATGAGAAAAGATTGACTTGAATTAGTCTAGCTCAACTAAAGACTCAACCAAAATAAGAGAAATAGGAGAAAGATAATCTATTTCCATAGCTCCATGTTAGTAATTTTGAGAATCCTACATAGAAAAAGGACAAAATGATGAAATACCAAAAGAAATAAAAGACAAAGAAAAAGAAAGAAAAATGAAAAGAAAAAGAAAAAAAAAAGAAAGGAAGAAAAAGAAGAAAAGTGAAAGATTGAGGGGTCTCTAACTTTTTACAAAGGCAAAGATTGTCCTAACCAAGATCCAGATTCATGCCAAGAAGATGGAAGAATGTTCAAAGCTTTTTATAGTGTGAAGATGTGTCATTGGTGTCATGTCAGTTCCAGTTTAAAAATGGTCTTCACTTATACATATCCTTTATAGACCTCATTTTAAGCCTATTAAAGACCTATTAATCTTTTTTGGTAGGTAGACCTATTAAATTTTTTTGGTAGGTAGAGTCTATTTGTAACACCCCGATACCCCATATAAGTACTATACATATACCGAATATATATACAGTAAGTATATAAAGTATAAGGATGTCACTTTTCGTTACAATTTAAAAACCTTTAACAGAGTTTAAACCACAATACATTAATTTAAAGAGCATTTACAAAATCATTATACTTTGAATGATCCTACCTATATATAAGAATCTTATCTTTATCAAAACTTCATTTATACATATAAATACACTCTTGTCAGAAATACATCATAATTAAAAATTATACATGTATGGATCACCCTCTAGTTGGTCTCGACAAACTCTTACTCTTCTCGTGGCATAACGAAAGACTTCATATCTTCCACCTAGTCACCTGCGTGATTACACATCCGCGCTAAGCCCGAAAGCTTAGTAGTACAAATATAAAATATAAACATACATTATAGAAATTCTAACATATAATGATATATCAATTCCATGTACCATTAGTTTCTTATCATGTTTTTCCTTTTTAATTGCACCTTTCATATATCTCGACTAATTTCATATATTATATACATATATACATATTATTATCACCAACCACAATCCATCACTAATACTCACAATCAATATATCAATACACACCTTACACATCATACTTCATAACATTATTTTATTCACAATTCATCAATCATAATCCATCACTAATACTCACAATCAGTATATCAATACACACATTACATTATTTTATTCACAATTCACCAATCATAGATCACATTTCCAACAAAGTCAACCATAGATCTCATTACTCATTTATTTCAACATTTGTATATCACATTGACAACAAAGACAGACTCGGGCCCAAAAGATACTAATATGCCATTCGACTTTCAGAGTTAATGCTTTGGTTTTACTATCACATTATCATTATTATTATCCCAACTAGGCTTCAAGGATTTAGGTTCCAAGCTTCAAGGGGAAACAAAGCATGCTAAGTCTCAACCCAACTTGGCTTCAAGAACCAACCCAACCTAGCTTCAAGGGTTGTAACATCTCAATTAGGCTTCAGGGACTAGACCCAACCAAGCTTCAAGGGGAGTAAAACATGTTAAACGTCTACCCAACTTGGCTTCAAGGATCAAGCCCAACCTAACTTCAAGAGATTGTTACTATCATTAGGCATGCCACCAACAACAAACTCTGAAAATGGAATAACACATTAGCCACACAATTCATTTATTATCTCATTATCATTTCCATTCTCAATTAAATCATCATAGCCAATCACAATGGCTTCACATCACATTTGAGTTATCATAGCCAATCACAATGGCTTCACATCACATTTGAGTTATCATAGCCAATCACAATGGCTTCACATCACATTTTACATATAGCATCATTGATATAACATTACAAAGTACATTATTCATATAACACATTACCATTCACAAGATTCACAATGTATAAAACATAACATTGTTCATATAGTATCATATGCATCATCATTATCATCAATACTCACATTGTGTCCCACCTTGTACACAATATAACATTATTCATAGATTTAGAATCTTCCACATATATTTGTTTAGGTCATTCTTTTTATTAAATGTGTTTATTTTTATGTTTAGGTGCAAGAAGACCTTTGAAGAATCAAAACAATGCAAGAAGAGCAAAGAACAATCACAGTAGCTAACACACTCAAGGGACACGGCCAAGCTTGTGGCCGTGTCTCCCAACACAAGCTCTAACACGGACAAGACTCCCCTAGCTTGGCCGTGTCTCCCTTAAATCCAAAGAAACCAAAATGAAAGAAATCCGGCAGTAGCAAACACAGTCAAGGGACACGGCCAAGCCAGTGGCCGTGTCTCTCCAAAATTGATCCAACACGGCCAAAGTTCCTTAGACTTGGCCGTGTCTCCCAAAAATATTTAGTCTTGCCCGTGTCTCTTCTTTAGTTTGGCCGTGTATCTCATGAATAAAAACTCTAAACATGGCCAAGTCTCTTTTTATTGAATTAAAACACATTATACACAACATAACCTCATTCAAATGGATATAATCAATGTCATTAACACTTATTTTACATATTCATCACAATATTCACATTAACAATACATTTAATCACTTACCATTTCAAAACCCTAAAATCAACATCACTCTTATTCTTTCAATATCAACATTCACTTAACTTACCATCTTCAAACCAAAACCAACACCAATTCAATCTTTTTAACTTATACTCAATTTCAACACTTATAAACACATCTCAAACACACCAAATCATAATATCAACAAATCATAACTCACCTCAAACACAACTTCAAAATAACAAAGGAAAACAAGAGAGTACTTACCAAAATTGAGGAAATTCTACAAATCTCCAACTTAATCCTTTGATTCTTCCTTCAATTTGATTTTAGAAATCAAAGCACCTCTCTTGCTCTCTTCTTCCTTTGGTAGCCGGCCACACCAAGCAAAGAAAAGAAAATGAAGACAAGTCAAACTTTTCTTCTTCTTTAAATCTCCACCAAGCAATTCTAACAAAGCAATTACCTAAATGCCCTTCATCCATTTAACTTAACTTCTTTTCACTTATATGCCCATTTAAGTAATTTCACATATCACAAATAAAATATCTTCTTCCCTTGACTCCTCATTTTGACCAACATATATGTTATATATATTACCATATACCCAACATATACACTTTCTCTCTACACATTATTTTCCTTTTTAAACAATACCTAAACATTCTCTTTTCAATTTCTTTTCTTATCAACATAACATATACACATAATTCAAACAAACAACAATTATATCCAAACTTCTAGGGCACACATTGGGATATTACACTATTAGTGGAGATTGTTTGAATAAGCATGCATATGAGATGGATAATATTTAAACTCAATAAGATCTTTGGTCAAGTAATGTGTATGTGCCTATCTAAAGTACAATAGTTCTTGCTTAAATAGAAATGATTCCCGAGTTTAGTATAGTAACTAGGGTTATTTTGTTTATAGATTTGTTAATTTGAAAAGTTGAGTCCTGAGATAAATTGACACTGATTTGACAAAGTTAACATTTGATTTTTTTTAAAAAAAATTATTTTCTTGATACATAAACCTTCCAGTTTAAGGAAGTGTGTTGCACCGTCAAACCTCAAAGGACATATTGGGTAAAAGTGGGCTAATGAAAGGATCACTTGCAGGGTTATGAAGCAATCGCCAATCAAATGTATTGAAATGGATGTTTGTCGTGTATCTAATTATGTTGTTTGGGTCTCCACCACTCATGTTTTCAATATCTTGAAAGTCATAAAATGTAAAGTCTTCTACCATTTTAATGCAAGACATGAACGAGCATCTGGAAGGAATCCATGGAGGCACTTCAGCTGGTTACCTCGATCTATGAGTCAGTAGAACTACTGTAAGTGTTATTCATATATATTATGCATACAATGTATACATGAGTATATCACACTGCATTGTCTATTGTTTGCCAAAGTGAACAACAGACACCCTGTGAAATGAACAATCAGAAGCATATATGAAATCAGGGAGCATGGAAGGCCCATTGCTTGGGAAAGATCCAGTCACTTTACAGAAATGAAGATGCATGCTTGTGTAAGGAACCAAACAAAATGCAAACATTGATTAAAGTCTGTATGGGAACAAAATCTTGATTTTAAGCCTAAACAATGGGTAAAACTTTCTCTTTTCAATTCTTGATTTTACGAGCATACAAAATATTTTCAGACTCATTTTTAATATGAGAGCTAGCTAAAAAATAACTAATTTTTTTGCAAAAGGAAGAACAAAAGAAGAAAGTAAGAGCCTAAAAGAAGGAAGATACAAAAGATAAAAGGTCTGAAGAACTAAAGTCAATGCATTGAAAGATGGAATAAGTGGCTAGAAAAAAGCCCATTAGTTGAATTTTTTGCAAAAGAAAAAACAAAAGAAGAAAGTAAGAAACTAAAAGAAGGAAGATACAAAAGATAAAAGGTCAGAAGAACTAAAGTCAGTCCATTGAAGGATGGAACAAATGGCTAGAAGAAAGTCTGTACTTTCAAATGACAGAAGGTCAGTTTGGCTAAAAGAGTTGAAGTCAATCTATTGAAGAATAAAACAGCTGACTAGAAGAAAGCCAAAACTTTCAGATGATGGAAAGTCAGCAGAATCCATTGAAAAATGGAACCAATTGGCTAAAAGAAAGCAGTAATTCTCAAACGGCAAAGGGATGATCAAGCTAGAAGAGCTTAAGTCTCGGATTGAGAACCTAAAATTCAGTATCGGGTCGAGAATCCTAATCTAGTTTTGGATCCAGAATTCTAATCCAATTTCGGGTCGAGAACCCTAATTCAGTTTTGAGTTGAGTACCCTAATTCAGTTTTAGGTCGAGAATTATAATCTAGTTTCAGGTCGAGCATCCTAATCCAATTTTGGGTCAAGCACCTTAATCTAATATTGGGTCGAGAACCTTAATCCAATTTTGGATCGAGAACTCTAATCTAATTTTGGGTCGAGTATCCTAATTCAGTCTCTGATCGAGCACTCTAATCCAGTCTCGGGTCAAACACCCTCATCCAGTCATCCTAATCCAATCTTGGGTCAAGAACTCAAATCAGCTCGGGTCCAGAACTCAATTTTTTTTAAATTCAGAACTCAAGTCGGGTCTAGATCCCAAACTAACTGGGTCCTGAACCCAAATCTTTTTTCCAGTCCAAAACTTAAACCGGTACAGAACCCAAACCATCTCGGGTTCAAAATCCAAATAAAATTCAATTTCGAGTCTAGACACCCAAACCAATTCGAGCCCATAGCCCAAATCCAACATCGGGCCCAGAGATCAATTCATTTTTGCCAAAATTAATTCAATAGTCATGTTGCTTTTCACTCTCTGAATCAATTCAAGATCGTTCAAATAGGGGGTAAACTATAAACTCTTAATTTTGGTCCTAAGTTGGTACGATCCTAATTAAAGGATGTCAAAATAAATTCGGACAAACTTTAAAAGATTAAACCTAATTCATAGTCGGTCCGATTTCGAATGGCATAAATTCAATTGATTATATTTTAAATGTCCAAGCTTAATTTATTTTGCCCAAATTTAATTGTTCGATCCAATTGAAGTTTTTTTACTGGTTTTGAGTTTGGAGGGCCCTAGGAGACCTGAATCATGGTTCTTATTGACCTGGAGGGCCTAATTCAACATGAGCCATGGCTCATGTTGATTTGGCACACTAAATCGATATGGCCTTAGTCCCATGTTGATTTGGCACACCAAATCGACATGGCCCTGGCCCATATCGATTTGGGCAACTAAATCGACATGAGATTTGAGTCCGAAGCAATTTTGGCCAACAATTGAGTTTCCTAATTAGATTAAAATCCTTTTATGTCTGGGATTAGGCATATTAGGTTTAGATTAACCCTTACTTTGCCTATAAATAATGATGTTTAATATTTTAATATGGATCGACAATTTTAGCAAGAAAAGCAACAATAATCAGTAACAACCAACTTTCATCAAACAACCAACAAAGGCAGTGATCGATGTCTTTGATCTTTGCTCGGCCAGAAACAAACATTGATACAGGCAGTAGCTTGGAGTCAATAATCAATTTGGTAGATCCTTCAACGTGGGTTTTATGTCCTAATCTTAATTTGTTTCAACATGCAGTAATTCCATTTTTTTTCTTTTAAATATTCATGTTGTTTGTTTTAATCATTATCTTGATCCAGTTTAAATTATTAAACCATACTTTCAATTTTAAAATCCTATATATCCAGAAAATCCCAAGCCCTAATATGCTTTGCAGTTTCCAAAACCTTAATTGTTTTTAAAATATCAAAAACTCTAAACTGTCTTCTTAATTATCAAAACCCTAACTTATTTTCCCGAGCCCTAAACTGTATTCTTAGAATAATTAATTGAAACCTTCATCCAATAAATCCTACTCTCAGATTCCCCAACTTGAAACACCGAACCCTAGGACAAGTCCAACAAACCTAAAACCTAAATCTAGCAAACCTAAAACCTTAATCTAGTAAACCTAATTCCCAAAACTTAAACCAAATCTTAAACATTCAGTAACCAAATTTCCAAACCTTATTTTTTAAATTATCTAATCCAAATGTCCAGTAGCCCATAAATTTCAATTTTATTTCTAAACCCTAATCTCGTAATACAAAAAAACCCTAATTCAAAATTCTAAACCCTAGTTTCCAAGAAACCATAAATCCAAACCTTAAGATCTCAAACTCTAATTTTATTTACTTAGTGATTTAAACTCTAGTTTTAATTATTTATGTGGTTTGCCTCTTGTTATATGATGGATGATTTATTTTTCTTTATGATGGATATTTTATTTTAATTATCGTGCTTGAATCATTTAATTTGTTTAATTAATTGTTTATTTGATTTTTTGAATTGTAAAAGGCATATTTTCACTTTGTGTGTACCTCGATTTTTATTATGTAATTTAATTTATTTTTTTTAAATTTTGGATTAATGTAAAAGGATATATTTCTACCTTTTTGGTGGGTATCCTATTTATTTAGTTTTAGACATTAGATTTGGTTATAAGGGTATGTGTCCACCTCGTGTGAGTGTCCGTTTATTATTTTATTTTGAACATTATTTTAATTTTAATATAATAATATTTTATTTTATTATTCGCACGTAGTATGATAATATTATAATAATTAATAATTTTATAATATTTAAACATGAAAAGGAGGCCGGTTCTTATAAATCGGGCACTGTAGGGGTGCTTGGTCATTCTCACATTTCCCACGCGTATCTAACTTTTCGAACTCATTAAGGGGTTAGAAATTCCTTAGGAATCGAGTCATCCACCCCTTTCTTTTTTACAGGCCCGTCCGGGTGGTAACTCTATTTTCTCTTAGTTTAAGTCCGTATTCTCTAAGGTTCTAAGCCTAACAATATTAAAAGTATCAAGAACCATTCCACATGAGAGTGGAGGCAAAAATTTCCGCTCACAGATATATTGAAAAAAATAACAATATATATCAATATATATTATCGAAAAAATTATATTTGTAGGTATATGTAGGTATATATTATATATAACTCAATATACCAAAAAAAATAAAAATATATATTGGTATATGTTATCGAAAAGAATGGTATTTATAGGTACATGTGAGCATATGTTACATATATTTTAACTAAAGAATGATATATGTGGATATATGTAGGTATATGTTTCATATACTTTAATTAAAAATGATACTTGCATATGTATGTGCATATGTTACATATAACTAGATATATATAGGCATATGTTATACATATTTTAACTGAAAAATGATATTTGTAGGTATATGTAGATATATATTATATATATTTTAACTAAAGAATAATATATGTGGATAATATAAGCATATGTTGCCTATAATTTAATTAAAAAAAGATATTTATAGCTATATAGGGTACATAATACATATACTTTAAGTAGAGAATGATGTATATGGACGTATGTAGGTATATATTACATATACTTATTTAATGTCAAAAGAATGAGAGTATAAAAATGATATATGTTTAACTATATGTCAGTATATGTTTAGTTAGTTTAGATAGATATATTTTAGTTATATGTTAGTATATATATATTATATATAAGTAGAAGCTTAATATAAATATTTTTAATTTAATTTTTTAAAAAATTTAATTTAAAATTTGTCTAAAAAATAAACAATATAAATAATACAAAAAATAAAACAAACACACTAAAAAATAAAACAAATAACAATTTTAGAAAAGATAAAAATTGCAAAAAATAAATATACAAAAAAACAATGACAACATAATTAAAAATATAAAAAATAAAAATGAATTGAGAAAATAAAATAAAATTATCAATTTATTTATTTTATTGTTGTATTTAATTAATAAAAATATTATATATTTATGTGTGTGTATTTTGCATTTAATTAATTAATATATGTGGATAAAACAATTGAATCATCAAGAATTTGATAATATTTACAAGTTCAACTTGTGTACATGAAAATTTCTTGATTTCAAAAATAATTTTTATGGTTTCTAGACTTGATATATATATATATATATATGTATATATATGGATGGATAAATATATTTATGTGTGTATATGTTGAAAATATATGGTCCTCTAGCAATTGTTTACAAAGGACACGTGGTCTCCTAATAATTATTTACAAAAGATATGCAGTCCCCTAAGGAACTATTTACAATTGTTCTTTTGCCTTAATTTTGCAATTGAAAAGATTAATTTTCGAATATTTAAAAATTTGTTTGAAGTACGGTATATTTGAAATTAAACTTTCTTTTTAAATTAGTTTTGTAAATAACCCAAAACTAAACCCAAGACCGGCCCTTTGTCATTTTTATTTTATTTTACATATTAATCTAATTGAATTCAACCTAATAGCGCTAAATATAAACCTAAATATAAAAATTCTTTAATTTGAAAAAATCTCCTTAATTGGACTGAATCGACTTTGCATTGCTCTACTCATATCTAGCTCTAGAGGCGTTTACAATTCGGTTAACCAAATTGCGAGGATAAAAAAAATTGGCCCATTGTTTTTTGTTTTTTGTTTAGAAAAATTACAAAGGTAAATCAAATTATAAATAAACGGTTAATCAATTACCAATTAACTGTATAAAATAGATAATTAATATTTACTTTAAAAATTAACAAATTTTATACATATTTAATAAAAAAAATTTAAATATAACTCATCAACAATATATTTTAACACAAATATATAATTAAAATACAAAATACATATTTAAAGTTCAAATATAATCCATCAAAATGATTTAATATATATAATTTATAATTTATTATATAAATTTATGCTTAGAATTTATAATTTATAAATATAATTTATAAAAAATTAATAATTAATAATTAATATATATAATGTATAATATAATTATAAATTTATAAATTATTTATGTACATTTAATATATATAATATATGATTAATCATTCAATTCAGTTAATCAAATCAAAAGATTTTTTAATAATAAAAACCAAAAATAAAATTAAAAACTAAAAATTTTAAAAATTAAAAATCTATATCTATATTTAAACTATCAATTTAATTAATTATAAATTTTAATTTAATCGATTTTTTTTAGCAGGTGGGCTTGATTAGAGTGAGTTTGAGTAAGCTCACAACACAAGGAGTCATTTGCTTTTCATACCCGAGTCTAAACGCCCAAAATGGCCTGCCTTTGCTGCCAAGCAGAAGGCTTCAACTCTCAAACTCCACTGATAATATTACAAGTCTTCTTATCTCTATCAGCTGTTGCGAGAGATCTCATAGCATCCATTTCATGGCTTCATTAGCTACTTCGCGTCTCCGTCTCACTTCATCACCTTCAACTAATCTTCACCATTTCTATGTCCAGCAACAACGCTGCAGCTTTCTTCATCACACACCATCGAACCTCTCCTTTTCTTCTTCTTCTTCTTCTTCTTATCCTTCGTTTGCTTCTACTTCTCCGCCAGGTTACTTTCTATTTTTCACCTTTCTCTTTTTCATTTCTTATATAGTGTAGTGAAATATCGGTTTTTTTTATCTTCAATTTGAAACTTCAAAAGGGTTTGGGACTGGCGTTTCCGTTGAGAAAAAGGACCGCTCGTCGTTTGTGGAAACAGCGGCGGTCAAGTATTTTGTTGGATCGCTTACTAGAGGAGAGGGCCTGCGTTTCGCTGTGGTCAGTTCCTTTTATTTTTCGTATTGCTCTGATATTAGATTTCGATTTTAATTCAAATTCATTGTACTTCAAATCATTGCTAGAGTGAGAAATTTCCTCTAGCTTGGGAAATGAGCAATACTAAGTATAGCGTTTCTTACATTGTATTTGTAGATTTACAATTGTAATGGAATCCTCATTTTGAGGCCTATTGCCTATAAGGATTGACTCCAAATAGTAAAATTGGGCCAATTTGAATAGGTTTCAACTTGTGAGGAATATTTTGAGTTGCATATGTAATGATGCTGCTAGTTTCGTGAGGAAGTTTTAGATATTGATTTTTTTATATATCTTTTTTTGGTGCATAACTATCTAAATTGGTTCTCATTACTGAAATTCACTGGGAATGACAATGGAAGGTTGTAGCACGGTTTAATGAGATTGTTACGAAGCAGCTTTTAGAGGGAGCTTTGGAAACTTTCAAGAGATATTCAGTTAAGGAAGAAGATATTGATGTAAGCAACTGTTCGTGTGAAGTTTGGAGGTCTTTTCTATGAAGTTTGGAGATCTTTTCGAGGTTATTTTCATTGGCAAATTTTTTCATACATGGTTAGACTCTTGATTTTGTCACAGGTTGTGTGGGTTCCTGGCAGTTTTGAAATAGGTATTGTTGCAGAAAGACTTGGGAAGTCACGGAATTATCATGCAATTTTATGTATTGGAGCCGTGGTATGATTTTTCATGTAATGTAATAATGAGTCCAAAACTTGGTTAAATATTTGCGATGAGGTTAGCTCACTAGCAATTCCTAATTTTTTTTGGTTTGTAGATAAGAGGTGATACTACCCACTATGATGCAGTTGCTAATTCTGCAGCATCTGGAGTACTTTCAGCTGGTATAAATTCAGGTTAGTATTATCAGGTCGTGCTATTTGTATTATTATTTTGATAATTCTGTTTGTCCTCACATGATATGATAGCTTTAAGATAAGCTGTGCCACATGTCTCTTGCATAAATTCAACCACATTTTAAATTGTGGTTTTCCATTTACTTGCTTATTTGACTTTTTTTAGAGATGACATCAACTCGTATAAGCATATTCTTGTCTTTGAGCATTTCCAACTATGAAGAGGCACACAACACAAAAGTTCTGATACAAACATTTAATCAAATTCATGATTGTGTTTAAATTACGAAAGCATCTTACTTAATGAGGGCGCTTGCCAACATGGACTTGCATGCTGGCATGGGGTCAGAATGTGTTTTTGCGCTATTGACCAAGCGTTCAAAAAGCTTTGGCCCAGGCATCTTGATTACGTTATTTTTTTATTGTCCGTGTTACCAAATTCCATATTAAAGTGAGTTAAAAAAAATTCCTGACAATAATATTTCACGCAAGGAAACCGTCCTTAAAAAATTCTAATTGTAGTTGCTGTATTGCTACTTAACCTTATAATGCGTGGGATTAGAATTTTTGATACTTGTTCAGGATATCTTCATATTTATTGAATATATATGGCTTAACCCTACTGTATTGAGATCTCTAAATCTAACAAGAAGGTACCAAGATAAAGATATGTAGTGTTTGTATTGTATTAGGAACTTTAAGATCACCTTAAAATTACAGAACCTTGGATATATCAGAACAATAGCTCAAATACAACACAAGAAGACTTCTGGATCACCAGTGCACCTCCTTCCATGTTAAAACAGCTGAAATACCAGATACTTACGTGGATTTAATCTCAGACCAAGTGTGAGCAGCAGTATTATGTGGCCAAGAACCATGGTAATTTATATTTAGTAAAAAGTACATTTCTAGAGGAAATGCATAGTGTCCACAATATAAAATTCAAACAATATTTCTCTCTGTATTCCACAATATAAAATTCAAACAATATTTCTCTATGTATTCCACAATATAAAATTCAAACAATATTTCTCTATGTATTCCACAATATAAAATTCACAATATTTCTCTATGTATTTAACCGCCAAATGTTTGTTTCTTTGATCTCTGTAGCTACTTCGCATCAACAAATGATCTTGAATTATGAATGGTGATATTGTTACTGAGTCTTCAATCATTTCAATGCTTCAGTCTCAAATTTTGTTCACGGGCATCGTAATGAAAAATGAACTTTTTTTATATGATGTTGCAGGAGTGCCATGCATATTTGGTGTTCTCACATGTGATGACATGGATCAGGTGAAGTTATGGTAAAATATATTGCATATAGAGGAACTATGTTTTATATATTTTATATGAAATTGTTGCATGATAGTAACTGCAGGCTTTAAATCGAGCTGGTGGAAAAGCTGGTAATAAGGGTGCTGAGGGTGCTCTGACAGCTGTAAGTAATATTTAATGATTTTAGCTAAGCAATTTTTTAGGTCTAAAGCTAGAATTCCTAATGTTGAAGATGAAGATAAATTATTACTGATTATATTTTTTAAACTTTCATGATTGTACGTTTAATGCTGCTCATAAAATAACATCTATTTAATACTGTAAGTTAAGTTTATTGGTTGGAATCTCAATCATCAAAATGCTGAACCAAATGGAGTCTACGTAGTTACTGTATTATTGTTGTTTTTCCACAATGTGGAGTTCTCTACATACTTTATGGGTTGCTTCTTCTTTTAAATTGTATTGAGAGGAACAGGGTGGAGCGTGAAGTTCTGTTCTAGTTTTATGTGAATCAAGAATATCTTCTTGTGCATGCGTTATGCTTGATTCTGCAAGGTGTGGTGCAAAAAAGTTACCTGGTCATTTGGTCGAGCCTTTGCCCTTCTAGGCTCATGCTTCAGTGGGTACACTTATGGTGCACATAGTAGTCTATTGGGTAGCTTTGTCACATAGCATGCCATGTGTTATCACATGTTTAAGAATTCTCTGGTTTGCTCATCAAAAATGTAAATCATTGCCCATATCCACCATGATAGATGCACACATTTATGCGAATATTGTTGTTTTCTTTTTGTAACCACCCTTGTTATTGCTAATATGATATTTCATTCTCTTTGGCATTGTTTAGAACTATTTTGCAATAACAATGATTTTAGATGATGTTACAAAAAGCAGTTTGACGTTGTTCTTTAGCTATTTTGAAGTTTGAAACATGTCAAACTTAATTTTTAAAATATAATTTTAATAACCTCTAATCAATAATAAAACATGTCAAACGGACCTGTTATATCTGCACCATAACACTGTCTTCAAGATGCCTTCTGTGATGTGCATGTGTTAATACTGCAATTCTAATTTCCCTCAAGTAATGTTGCTTTGCCTGTTTAACAGACTACTTAAGGTGTCAAGTAATTGGAAGAAAATAAAATAAATATTTTTCGTTATTATATTTTTCTTTTTTCACTTGACAGCTCATTCCTGGCTTGGTAATTTGGTTTATATTGCAGATTGAGATGGCGTCGCTATTTGAGTACCATTTAAAGTAGTGATACAGTTGCAACAAAGAGCCTTGCATCTATTTCTTTCTCCCAAATGCCTTCTTTTACTTAGGGAGGCCGGTTTTGTAGACTTCCTTTGAGCTGTTCAAATATGATTCTGTTGAGAGTTTAGATGGAACTTTTTATAGGTAGCCGCAGCATTCCAAATGATATTCGGTTAGTCGCTAATTTGCTTATGATAAATTATGCTTCGATCGGAATTGCCTAGACACCGCAAAAGGACAGGCATGCTTGATGTTGTTGATCACAGAATTTATGTACCTCTATAAAATGCCCTCTTGTATTTTTGAGCTACTCTTTTTAGACTTACTAAGAAATAAGAATGTTGTGGCTGTGACTCTTGAGCTTTTTGATTGAATTGCATTTAGTTTTCTTATGTTGCAAGGAAAAAGAGGGGGCAAAATGGCTGCAATTTTGCAATTTCAATGCTATTGGAAGATTATATTTACCTTTGCTATTGGAATATGGTAAGCAGTTGCCAATATATGATATGAACTGCAGGATTAAAATCTGAGAAACCAATCCAAGAGATGCATATCTCAAAGGGAATTCAGATTATTTCTTTTCTCAGTTATATTGGATGCTAGATGATACGAAAGAACGCCGCAAAAGTTTTATGTGACACTAAAACGCCAGTTGAAAATGTTAAAATGAATGTATGAATATATTGTGATGAATAAAAAGGCTAGAGTGTGAATATTTTAAGGTAGATGTTGCTTCACTAACTCCAATTAACTCCAGTAAATATTTTTATTAAAATGTTTAAATATTAAATATATAATTATAAAATATTTTTTTATTTTTATAAGCTATTAAAATTTTATAAAAAATGATTAAATTAAATAAAATTAAATAAAACTATACTATACCATTAGTAAAAGTATCATGTTATATAATACTATATCATATTATATATTATAATATTAAATCATGTTTTCAGCAATTTAAATAAAATAAATAAAACCTATAAATTGAGTAATTTTAAGTAAAAAAATAAATAATTTATTTATATTTTAAATTATTTATTTCTAAATATGATTTTTTCATAAATAAATTTCACTTGAAATTAATTTATAAAGAATTTTATATTTATATTTGCCAACTTAATATGTTGATAATAACCTATTTTCCAGTTTTCCCTATATAGCCTGTTGCCAGCTCTTCGCTCTCCAATCAGAAACACTGGTGAAAATCAGTCATACACAAAATACCAACATGAGGACTAGAAATACAGACGCTAACAAATCGGCGACCCCTAAAAAGACGCCGCCGGTGAGAAAATCGGCCACCAAAACCACACCCGATTCGACGGTAGAATCTGCCACTCCAAAAACCGCCGAGACCAAGCGCAGCGCTTCAGCCAAAGCGAAGCAGGTTAAAAGCAACGAAGCTTCCACAGCATCGCCGATTACTGGCTCTGATTCAAAACCTGAACAATCTACAGGTACTATTGAAATTATATATTCCTTAGGGCATTTCTTGTTTATATAGGATCAGTTTGTGATGAAAAATTGCGTTTCTAGAATTAGATTGGGGAAAACCTAATTTATTGAATTAAGGATCGTATTGTTGATTCTTGATGTGATGTCGTTTTTATTGTAGTTGAAGAAACAAAAGCATTTACTGATGCACGTTCAGTGACGCCTGAATCAAAAGTTGTCCCACGCAAGAAAATAGTAAAGAAAGTAGTGAAAGTCGTTAAGAAAACGCCTGCCAAGACTAAAGCAAAAGCTGTTACTGAGGAGATGCCTAAGATAGATGAATCTGTAAAGGATAAGGATGAGGGAAGTGTAAAGGAGGAAGTGGTTGATGATGGGAAAAATGAGGAGTCTGCCAATAAAAATGTTGAAGAAACTATTGGTGAAGGGGGAGAACCTGTTGTTGAAAATGTTCCGGAGAAACGGAAAATTATTATTGACCTGGAAGAACCAGCAGTTGAATCTGAAACGGAGAATCAACCAAGACCAGAAATTGTTGAAGAACTTCAAAGGGAGGAGAAAACTGCAATGGATGTTGATGTACCTTCTAATGAGGTTGCTGAGTTATCTGAGAATCGAGAATCAGATAAAGGAGAGGAAGCGAAGGTAGTTGAGGCAAATGATTCTGATGCTAAGGAAGAGAACAAAATTGAGGCTGTCAACACTGAAGAAAATATTAAAGATGAGTTGCACGTAGGAGATACTCAACCTGCCCCGGACGAGTTTGGTGGTGATGAGGGGTATGAAGAATATGGTGATAGAGTGGACTTTGAAGATCATGGAGAAGATGATTTTGTAGAAGATGATCCCGAGGAATTTGGTGAAGAAGCTGGGGCACTAGAAGATGAACGCAAGGAATTAACAGCTGCTGCCGTTAAGGAGCGCAAGATTAAGAAAGAGTACGAAATATTTGTCGGTGGCCTGGATAAAGAAGCTACAGAGGAGGATTTGAGAAGGGTTTTTGAGAAGATTGGTGAAGTGGTTGAAGTTCGAGTGCATAGGAATCTTTCAACAAATAAGAGTAAGGGATATGCATTTGTGAAGTTCGCAAACAAGGATCATGCAAAACGAGCTTTGTCAGAGATGAAAAACCCTGTGGTACAGATCTCCTCATATTTTTTTCTACAAGCAGTTTTAGGTCCTGTTCTAACTCTTCATGTTTGTAGATTTGTGGAAAGCGGTGTGGAACAGCACCAAGTGAGGACAATGACACTTTGTTTTTGGGCAATATATGCAACACATGGACAAAGGAAGCTGTAAGTATCTCATAGATATGTTGTTTGGTTACCTCCTGCATTTGTTAACTGATGTCTGATGAAATGCTTGTGGGCAGATAAGACAAAAGTTGAAGGATTATGGTGTTGAAGGTGTTGAAAACATCACCCTTGTCCCAGATGTCCAGCATGAGGGGAGGAGCCGTGGTTTTGCATTTCTTGAGTTCTCTTGCCATGCTGATGCAATGCATGCATACAAGAGGCTTCAGAAGTCTGATGTTGTATTTGGTCATCCTGAGAGAACTGCCAAAGTAGCATTTGCTGAACCTATACGTGAGCCTGATCCAGAAGTTATGGCCCATGTGAAGACAGTATTTCTTGATGGTCTTCCTCCTTTTTGGGATGAAGACCGTATCAGGGAACAGTTGCAAGGTTATGGGGAGATAGTGCGAATAGTCCTTGCCCGAAATATGTCAACTGCCAAGAGGAAGGATTTTGGATTTGTTGATTTCTCATCTCATGAAGCAGCTGTTGCTTGTATCGAGAGAATAAACAACACAGAAGTCGGTGATGGAAACTCCAAGGTAAATTATTTTTGGTTTTGTACGGCTATTTTGGTGTCAAATTCTTATCGCGAGTTTTCTGTTCCTTCTCCCTTCCTCCTGTTGTATTTTCCTTTGCATTTTTTTTAACCTGGACTGCTAGTTTTTTTTTGTTGCATTTTCTTATAAATACTGGACATCTTGGAAATACATAGGAATTGATGGTTTGGTAAAAGAAAACTTTCATTTGTTGCTTTTGGTCATTACTTTTGTGGACTTTGAGAAAGTATGCTGCTAACGAGCGTGTTTATTTTCATTATAGACATCCACAATGTTTGAGAATGCTTTAATAAAGATATTATTCCAATTATATATTGCACTGTGCATGATAATTTTTTTAACCCAGTGTCTAATTCATTTGGATGTTGTGGAACTGAGTTAATGGTGTTATGTACGGCAGACAAGAGTGAAAGCAAGGCTGTCAAATCCTATGCCTAAAACTCAGGCTGTGAAGGGTGGAATGTGTGGTGGTTTTCTGATTGATTGTGCTGGCAGTGGAACCTCTTCAAGATTTGGTATGCTTTATTTTTGAGGATTAAAAGCTTTCTGATTGGGTTTCAAAAAAAAAGGCTTTCTGATTATCTCTAAGTTACTTCCATTTGATTTTTTATCCTTTTTTCAACAGGGAGGAGTTTTCGGCGGGGTGGACATCACTTCAACTGGGCAAATTTCCAGCGTGGTAGGGGTTTCTTTCAACGGGGACATGGTCATTCTAGTAGAATGGGTCATAATAAGTATGAATTCAGTAATCGTTATGATGGGTTCTATGGAAGGCAAATGATGGGGCGAGGTTTTATCTCTCTCTCTTTCCCTTCACAAATCACACCTGCATTCACAAAGGTGATCTTTAATTATTAAGCATTCTAATGTATATTAATGTACAAAACTAGGTGGTAGGAGGGGTCCTCTTAGAGGTGGTTATCATCCTGCTGGCAGAGGTCTTACTGCTACCGGTCCATCAAGAACTAATTTCAATAGACCATGGTTTGATGCCCCCGAGAGAGGGCATGGGGACTATGCCTCATCTAGGAGGCCACCATTTTCTCCAGAAGAAGCCTTTGATAGACCTTATGTTGGTGGGCACTTTGATGATCCTTATTTATATGATGATGGTGCACATGGAGTGAAGCGGCCATTTTATATGAGTGTAAGTTGGTTTCTTTTTATGTTCTTTTCCCTTTTTCATATGCTTGCTGAAATGTGAGATTCTTCTTATAGATAGTGTTCCTGTTTTCTTTGTTGCCTAACTTAGTATCTTTGTGAGTTTATAACTTGTTGTTTCTTGCATCTAGGATTATAACTTGTTTTCTCTTGCATTTAGGACCACGATCCTGATTATGCAGGACCTAGTAGGGTTCGGCCTCGATTAGATTATGCTGATCCAGCTGTTCCATATCGCGGGACACATTATCGTGGTATGGGTAATTTGTTGCAGTGTTGCTTTCTATTGCATGGTTCTGTTTGTGGTGTAATTTTTTGTGATATTTATCATCTTTTTGGTTTATCTTTTAGACACTTATGAAGCAGGTGGTGATCCCTACTCACATGGTTATTATGGTCCTGACGTAAGCATCAATCCCTTTCCTGTCTCATTTCATATATAACTATTTACCCTCTCGTCATATTTTGTTGATTGTTTGTGTTGCAGTACGGTGCACATCCGCCTCATTACAAGAATGATCGTCCATATGGGGCTGGATATTACTATTAGACACATATACATTTGGTAAGACCAATTACCTTTGAACTCCTAAATTTTCTATCCTCAATGTGAACTCTTAAAAGACGAATGTTTTACACCTGACTTTAATTTTGTCTAGGTGGTGGACTTGGAATAGCAGGATGTGGTCAGGAAAATGGCTTGCTGTTGAAAAAATAGTTGAAGTCATCTTTCCTTTACTTGGTGTTTTTGTTCTGTTTTTCCTCTTTATTCTCTTGGTTCTTTCCTTCTCTCACCCTCTCTAAATTATGTGCTGCTATATCTTGAGTTTTAAATGTCTAGTTTAGGTTATATGTCTTTTGAGGACATAGGTTAAGTAATATACTCTCTGTATGATGGAGATTGGGATAGGCATGTGCCCTTTTGATTTAGGGTATGAACTACTTTGAGGACTTGCGGAATGAATTGTGTTAAATTCCAACTTTTGGTTTCCTTTTATCATCATGATCAACATCAAGGAAAAATATTGTGTAAGATCCTTAATCTTGAAGCTCAAATTAAATGGATTGGTGACTTCATTTTTGGAAGGGCAAATTTTGAATCAAGGGCAAATTTTGAATCAATGGATTGGTGACTTCCTTAATATCTGATTAAAATAGTACTCAGAATCTCTTCCCATGACAATTTTATATGGCTCTTCATTAACATTATTGAAGCTTTTAAACACCAGTTTAATTATCATGTCTGAGGAACTAAATAATTGATAGGGTTATGTAATTTGGTGTTTGAGCAAATCCAGTTTTATGTGTTTTAAGAGAGATTCTTATGGTAACTTTTAAACGTAAATCTTTTGATTAGGGGCACACTTCCTGGTGTGATGGAGAGCTTTTTTGTGTGGGGAATAGTTTATTGTGATAAATAGAGAAATGAGCTTAGTTTACCTGTAAGGAATGCAGTTTGATGGTTGAAATGCTCCTGAAAGCTTCAAGAATTTTGGTGGGTGGTAAGGACCTTCAATTATGCACATCAGTGTGATACTTTAGATAGATCCCTCCATAAGTGATAAGAAGTTATAGTGAGATACTGGCCAATGCCCCAATTGATTTGAATATACTTGTATTTTAAGTCTAGGCTATATCATGGACAGCCAAGGTGGCTAACAGCAATTGCAGCATGGAAGTATCTTAGCTTCAAGCAAAGATTAAGTTTTTTGTATCTTTTTCTTATCATTGTGATACTCTCAATAGCTGTTGCAAGGTGATAGCAAAATGGTTGATTACTATTGAAAAATGAATGGTATTAACTTGCCTTTCTTCTTTTTCATTTGAAATAGAGGTAATAGTTCTGTTCCTAGAAAATTAGGAATGTTGAGCATGCTGTAGAGAGCTCAATACAGTTTAGATATTTGTTCTGGTCCGATTTCACTCTCTAAAGGATATTGTTTATATGGTGCCTGCCTTTTGTTTAGAAAAAAATAGCCTTGAGTTTCAATATGATTCGAAAACTGCACATAAATTGAAAAGGCAAACTGGAAGTCAGCCGAACCTGGTTGGTTGGCTGGTTTTCCATTCTATATTTTTTTCTAATTTTTCGGTTCCTCAGTTTGGTTTTATTACCTGAGAAGTGAATGGTTAAGTGATTAAACTGATGTGTTTGCATGTGAGACATGTATATTTCACTACAGTCCAAGTATTGGTATTGAAATACTTCGCTAGGTACAGATTGTCTAAGCCCACGTTGCCTGTGTGTGTATGCTTCTATACTATCATATCACTACAGGAATAGCATTGGTTTCTGTAGATTGATTAGTTTTACTTTCTTTTCTACACTGCACTTTTGGTTGTGGATAAGTAGAGTGAAGCTATGTTGCTTGGCTTGGAACAAGGATTAAGCTCTTTATTTCTTCTCTTGGGCAAATTGATACTCCGCCTTACTGTTGCAAGGAGATAGGGAACATTTTTTTTTTCATGTTAATGAAATGAAAAGCAGTAATCTTCTTTTCTGCTTTCTCGTTGGAAATGGAGGGAATATTTCTGATCCTTAGACGAGGGCTTGGGCTTGTTAGAGAGCATGATACCCCTTTAGTGTATCTGTTTGCTCTTGGTTCAGCAATCAACTAATACTTTGTAGGTGGTGACGTGGTTGCTAGTTTTTGTTCAAGAAAAAACTTGGTGTTTGTGTTCCATAGAAACTGTTATGAAATTGGAAATCAAACTGAAAAAAGTGGATCAGTTGGTTTGATTTCAATTCTGATTTTTTTTTAATTCTGGTTGATTTCATCATTTCAAAAAATTATATGGATGCATGCAGACACTCTATGAAAAGATTGCTTAGCCATACTGCCTTTTCTGAATCTTAGGTTGTAGAACGAAGACACAGGACTTTCAAATTTCTCATCTAAATTTATTATTGTAGCATTGCTTCTTTTCTGTCAATTTTTGTTACTTAATGTCTCCCTTTAGTTCTCAAACTCTGTTTTTCCCCTCTTCGCACTCTTTATATCCATTTGTGTTTTGGTCTAACTGGTCAGGTTCACTTTGATTTTAATTTTATTTTTGATTTCTTAGGCATCATTTGTTTCATTATGGTTAATAGTGAAAAAACTTGATAAGTTGTAATGTTGTACATAATAGAGAACAGGAACCTTTTTAATTATCTCGCCTACTGGGTTTTCCACCATTGTTCACTGCCATCACCAGCACTGCTATCATTATCACCACTATTGCCACCACCACTCAAATGATCTCTACAGTGTGGCCATATGATGCCATCGCCACCACTCTTTGATGGCACCATCTTCACCATAGATACCGCCATACCATGCCACCTCAATTTTCACTGCTCTTACACTTCTAAACTTTCACCAACATGATCATTACAATTACAACTGCCATTATCACAATCACCCACTATTATTATAATCATATTAGGATTTAGGAACACTACTGCTCCCTGGGTTTGCATCTAGTTTTTGGAAATGAATAAATAAAAAAGTGTTGATTTTTCTAATAAGAAAATATTGTGGCAGTCCTTAAAGTGGCCTTAAGATTTGGTTAGATTTTTTTTTCTTTTTTTCCTGTGGATACATGTTTAGTTGCAGCAACAGTTCATTTTTCTCTGTTTGGCTTCTTTGTTGTGTTCCTTTTCATGGGTTTTCTGGCCGTAGGTATGGGTGATTTGTGGCAGTGAGGGATTAGTGATGTTGGCTTTTGTCAAAATGTTTGAAGGTGATTTGATTATTAATTGAGCAATATTGTACGGTTCAAATAGCTTTACTGTATTTTTCGTTTTCTTATCTTGAGAAATCTATGATTGATTTGAACGAATAATCCTTATTTGAGGATTGGTTTTTTAACTTGTAATCTTAGCCAGTTGTTAATAGATATTTAATATATACGTCTACACCAGCAGTCGTTGGGTGCACTGTGACTGCTTCTGGAGAAGTAGTGTTTGCCTCGAATATCTATGGTTGGGATTGAATTATTGAAAATCTATTTTAAATCTATGTCAGGAATTTGAAATTTTAGGGTGAATGTTTATTGTTTGAATCTTTTTTAAGTATAAATTTGAATTTATGCTATACGAGCTTAATTTTGCATATCATCTTTGGTTCTTATACATTTATGAATTTAGAATACAATTTTTGAAACCAATTTCACCAATTAGAGTTATTTCCATTAATATTTTTGTGGCTTTAAAGTTGCCAGTCAATTCTATGTACTTGATTTATGCTAAACAAGTATGATTATCTAAGATTTTTTTTTAAAAAAAATTGATTGATTTGAACGATTTAGTAGTTTATAAAAATCCGAATTTACTCAAATTCATAATATAAGTAAATAATGAGGAAACTGCGAAAAAAAAGGCAGCGACATTCCTCAATAGTATACTGGCAGCTAATTATAATTTGGTTTGGTGAATTATATCGTTTTTCTGTTTTAGTAATTCAATGTTTTATAATTCAGAGATAGTAGGCTGATTTAAATTTTCGTCGGACAGATTTATTAAGGTGGTAAACACTCCTTTTTGAGTTTTAGTGAACTCGAACGCTTGGGGGTAAGTTTTCTTGCTTTATATTCAAGGTTCGAACTTGAAATTTTCTTGCTTTATATTCATGTTCGAACTAGAAATTTTTTGGTTAAGGAAAAAAATACTTATAATATCTCATTTCGCCTCTTCAAAATTTTGAATTATATCGTTTTTGATATAGCATGTAGTGAACATCTGATTTAACGAGCTATATAACTTTAAAATTAAGATTATTTATGTAATATTTACTCGGTAATATTATTTAAATAACTGCGTCGTGTATGTATACGAAAGTTTTTGTTTATAAACCAAACAAATAGGTATTGATCGTATACATAGGTATTACTATGAATGTTGAAGTGAAATATAATGTTTATTTATCCACTAATTTAAGACATCATTTTTGGTCAAATGGTATTTTTATGTATTGGTGTATAAATATGTTTTTTGTTCATATTAATTTTTATATATTTGATATCATTTGGAATTTCATATTATTACCACTCCTTATAATTATCTCTGTTATATAAATTTAATATTTTTATTTAAATTAATATTTTTTTATATTTTAATAAGACTTGGTAAACAGTGACAGTGTATACTTAATTTTACCTGATGAAGATGAATTAAAGCATTTAAATATTAAATTATATATGTCATTGAATTAGCTTACAAGCTTATTATTTATTTTAAATTTTTATTTCTATAAAAAGTATTTAATATACAAAATTAAATTAAATTGTATTATTTATTCATATAATTATTCACTTATCAGTATTATGCTTTTGCCATCTCCGTTATAAATCTACAATTAAAAGAAAAAAAAAAGCATGTAATCACCATGTAAAAAGTGATAAAATAATAATTTAATAGTAATTGTGAAGTGAAATTATTTTCGAATAATTTTTTAATATAAGCCTTGAAATTATCATTGAGGATAAATTATTAATTTTTAGATTATTAATCGTTCAATTGAATTGCTTAAATTTGATTCAATAAATAATTAAAATCAATATTTATTTTCATTATACCTTAACTAAATAAATTTTTTGTTAAAATTTTATAATTAAAAGACTTAATACCTAAGAAAAGAGAAAGCCAAGCTTCTCAACACATGCTCAAATTATTTTTTCAAAAAAAGGAGGAGAATTTTGGGGTTTGAGTTATCTAAAAAAACAGTTGGATTTAAGGTTGAATGGATTAACACCAATAGTTAAATTTTCATTTTTATAAATAAAGTTTCTCATAAAAAATTGTATAGATCATCACATTTTTTTAACAAGCTAATCAACAAGAAAGTAATTGTAATTAAAAATATAATATAATACCAATACTAATATTTTATTGCTAATTTTAATTTTCACCAAAATAAGAATAAGCTAATTAATTTTGAACTGTCTTTGACACAGAATTTTTCATCCACAGAATTTTACTAACTCAAAGAAAGAAAAAGAAGCACTGTTTTTCTCCAAAACCTCAAAATCACACCCAAATGGCAACCATTTTACACCATTTAAAAAACATTATATTCTACACTTTCTATTCTTTAATCTCAATTAATTTCTAAATTAAAAACCCTAAAATTCCTTCAATAATTTATCCCCAAATTCAACCAAAAAACACATTTCTTCACGCTTTGTTTTTGTCAAACAAAACCAGTATCTCCAAAAAAGCCTAAATAATTTATCCCCAAACTCTTTGTTGGAGTTCCTATCCACAAAAATTGACTATCTTTTTTCACACACCATAAAAAGTATAACAAACAAACCATTAGATTCTTCTCCACGTGTACGTTCTAGATTTCTCCTTGTACACGTTGGCAATTCTAGTACCTTAAATTGACCAATCAGTCCACTCTTGTCCCTGTTTCACAGATTATTCTATTTCTATAAATGCGCTAAAGCAATCTAAAGAATTAAATACAACTATCAATACTCTGTTTTTGATACATCACTCTGTTTCTTGGTGTTTCTGATTTGCTATGGCCATCGAAAAAGAAGCTGATGTTGCAGCCGCCACCGTTGAACAGCCACCGCCTGCGGCGGAGGAAAACAAGCCGGAAGAGAAGCCAGTGAAGGAGAAAAAAGCTAGAACTCCCAGAGAAAAGAAGCCTAAACAGCCTAAAACTGCTTCTCATCCTCCATATTTTGAGGTACTTAATTTTTCTTTTTTACTTTTTAATCAAGATCAAGACTTTTAACTTTGTCACATGAATGGAATTTTGATTGCATTTTTGGGTTACCCAGATGATCAAAGAAGCTCTGGTGGCCTTAAATGAGAATAGTGGATCAAGTCCATATGCTATAGCTAAGTACATGGAAGAGAAGCACAAGGCAGTTCTTCCTGCAAATTTCAAGAAAATTTTAGCTTTACAATTGAAGAACTCTGCAGCTAGAGGGAAATTAATCAAGATCAAGGCTTCTTATAAGCTATCTGAGTCAGGGAAGGAGGAGAAACCTGCAACCAAAGTAGTCCCAAAGACTAAAACAGAGAAAAAATCCACAAAACCCAAATCACAACCGGCAAGAAAAACAAGGTCAGTGACCTCTGTTAACAAAACAGAGACTACAAAGAAGCCTGCTAAAAGAGTTGCAGCTAAGAAGAAGATAACCAAGAAATCAACTCCTGCCAAACCTAAACAACCAAAATCAATCAAATCTCCTGCCGCTAAGAGAACCAAGAAAGCTGTTGCTGTTGCTTCAGCTACTTCTTGAATGTATAAATTATATAATGTATTAGCGTCAAGTATCTGTAAATTAAATAAGTAATGAGTTCCTGTTTGTGTTTGAATAGGTTAGCTAGTGTCTTTGCACATAAATGGGTCTGTTTTGGTTCTGTAATCTCTGCAAAATTAAGGATTAATGGAACTCAGTTTTGGGTTGTTTTAAAAAATACTGTACAATGTGATTTTCTATGGTTTTTCTTTAGATATTTTGGCTTTTCATGATGGTGAGACGTGATTGCATTAGCGAAGGTTCTCGACATTAATGTAGTTTTGACGACGTTTTCTATTAAACGCAGTGGTTATGTTTTCTTTTGACTCTTATTATTACTTTAGCTAAGCGGTCGAGGGTGATGTCGTACGGCAAAAGAAGAAGCGTTAAAAAAAATGTAAATGAAATTTGAAGTTTAAGGTTAAATAATTATAAAATTTTTAAATTTTTATACATTATATTAATTAGTTTTTATATTTTTAATATTTAATTTTATTATTTTTATATTTTTAAAAATTAAATTATTTAATTTTTTATTAATATTTTTATTTTAAAATTATTAATTAATTATTTTAATATTATAAAATATATTTTTAGATTTTTTATATATATTTTTTTATTATTTATTAAATTTATTTTATGTTTAATTTTATTTTATATGTAAAATAATAAAAAATATTATTTATATTATTTAAAATTATTTTTTAATAATATTTATAAAATTAAAATAATTAATATATATGAATTATTTGTAAAATAATAAAGATATTATTTATATTATTTAAAATTATTTTTTAATAATATTTATAAAATTAAAATAAATTATGTGTAAAAAAATATAAATAAAATTAAAAATAAATATAATTTAATAAATAACAAAATATATATATATATATATAATAAAAAATTTATTTTATAATATTAAAGTAGTTGATTAATATTTTTAAGAAGAAAATATTAATAGAATAATTAAACAGTTTAATTTTTAAAAATAGATGGATGTAAAAATTAAATGTTAAAAATATAGATATTGACTAGTGTAATATATAAAATTTTATGAACTTTATAATTATTTAATCTAAATTTTATACTATGAATATAATTAATATTTTTTTCAAATTAATAAAAATATTTTTATTTTATAAATAAATTAAAATATTATTTATTTTTATTGAAAATATGAATTTATATAATATAAAACATATTTATGGAATATGTTTAATGAACAATATTAAAAACTAATATGAAATTGATTTAGTAGTGATAAGTGATAATTTGATATAAATAAAAAATAATAATATATTTATTTGGAGTATTTAAATTTGAGATTTTAGTTGAATCATCAAAATAATAAAGCTATGTTACAATTTTACACATGATGTCTAATAAAAGTTTGAAGTTTATAAATTTTTTTATTATGAATGTTTACTTTAAATTAATATTTTTAAAATTAGATTCAACCAATAAAATTGGTTGAGAAGTTATTCGAATTTAATAATATAATTCATGTAAAAAATGAGTTTAAAATTTTTCTCTAATTTTATAAAAAATATTTAAATTTTAAAAAATTAATTTAGTCTGATTTTTCGATTTTAACCTATTTTTTATAAATATAATTTGTTAATATTTTAAAATATAATCAATATGTAATTACTTATTAATCTGATTTGATCGACCCATTTAATATGATTTTAAATGCATTTGATTGTTCAAGGAATATTGTTTAAGGAGAAGATTTTGATTTAAATTTTGTTTTAGTTTTACAATAATTTTATATATTAAAAGTCTTTTATAAATTAAATTAATAGATTTAACATCTTATATAATTTTATTCATCATAATCATATAAATCAAAACATGCTCAAATAGCTGAATTGACTATGTTTTTCAGCATTTAAAAGATGATATTTAGGCTTAGTTTTGCTTGATTAAATGTAAAATATGAGAGGCTTATAATCAGTTTCTATAGAATAAAAAACAATCAAATGCTTAAAATGTTATCAAGAGGGCATTTGAGATTTGGAAATAATTTATGTTATGTGAATACCATAATTATATCTTTGTCATTGATCTTTTAATATTATTATCTTTATCTCATTTAAATTATTATTTTTGAAAAAAAAATCATTAGGTATATGCAAGTTTTTTAAATCCGATCAAATTGAATATATTTTTATCGAATTCAGTCAAATTATTTTATATAAAGGGCGAAATTAAATTTATTAAATTAATATTTATTTTTCTACTTCAAACTAAACTCGATTGAATTCAAAATATATAAGTCGATTAAAAATATGTATAATTTTAAATAAAATCACTATTTTTTATAATAAATCATGTTTGATCAAGTAAAATATATTATAAATCTGATTGAACCAGAATGATGCCCATCTCTAATTTCCATTTTATTTTTAAAAAAATGCCAAGAATTAATGAATTATAAATCCAAGAAAATAGAATTACCCCCAAATTTATGTATACGGCGTCGTTTCCGCCTATAAAACCCAACCTTCCTCTGAATTATAAATCCAAGAAAATAGAATTGCCCCCAAATTTATTTATACGGCGTCGTTCCCGCCTATAAAACCCAACCTTCCTCTCTTTCTTGCGGCCCTCGCCTCATTCGGAATTCGAAAACAGAGAAGCAAAAGGTCTCGTCGTTCTCTAGGTATTCGAAGAAAGTTGAAACCCTAGAAATTTAAATTTTACCCTAATTTTTCAGATCTATTCGAAGTTTTGCCCAATTATTCTCCAGTACTTTATAATTTGATTCATTCTCTGTTTTTTGGTTTGCATTTTTCAGGTGAAAATGGCACGTACCAAGCAAACCGCTCGCAAATCCACCGGCGGGAAGGCTCCTCGGAAGCAACTGGCCACTAAGGCACGAGCCATCTGTCTTCATCTCTCTTTTTTCTGTTTTTCTTTGTGCTAGTTTGCTCATATGTTTTAGGTAAATGTGGTGGCTTTGGGACTTTTTGCATTTAGTTAGGGTTTTTGATGTTCCTTTTGGATGTTCTTCCTATTTTCTTTTCAAGATTGTGTGCAAATTTTTAGGGTTTCATAAAAAGGTACTTTCTTCTTCGAGGCAGTGTATTTTTTTTTGAACTGCATTTACATTGGGTTTTAGTTTATTACTATCGAAATACATAATATAGAAAGAATCGGCGATTTAGGCATTTTTTTTATATACCCAATATTGTTTGCTATAGTGTTGTTATTGTTGAGTTGTTGGTATCAATTGTCTGATGTAAATACATAGATGGTGTTTTTGGGGACGTGTATGATTTATAGTAATTGCTATCCATTGCACTAATAGAATGATAGACATATGGAGTTGCCCTGTTTGGTGATTACAGTTATATATAAAGAAAATCTTTCTGTAAAATTATTTATATCTATTTTTCTGTTTAAATTAGCTTAATGATGGAAACAATTTTAGTTATATGATGTTATACCTCTTACAACTTAACCATTTTGTGAGGGGTTTTTTAACTTTCGAGTTTTTAGGCTGCAAGGAAGTCTGCACCCACCACTGGTGGAGTCAAGAAGCCTCATCGTTACCGCCCTGGTACTGTGGCTCTTCGGTAGGTGTTTCATTCTCACAATGTACTTATTTCATGCTCTCTCAGATATTCTGATGATTAATGTGTACCTCCACATCTTCTGAATAGTGAAATTCGTAAATACCAGAAAAGCACTGAGCTCTTGATTCGTAAGCTGCCTTTCCAACGTCTTGTCCGTGAAATTGCACAAGATTTCAAGGTAAATAATTTCTTGCGGAACTTCTTTTCTTTTTTTTCCCTTTAGTTTTATCCTTTGCCTATGTAGTTTGGCCATTAATTTAATCTGGTTTTTGTTTAGACGGATTTGAGGTTTCAAAGCCATGCAGTTCTTGCACTTCAGGAGGCTGCAGAGGCCTATCTTGTTGGTTGTTTGAGGACACTAATCTCTGCGCCATTCATGCTAAGAGGGTTACCATCATGCCCAAGGACATCCAACTTGCAAGGCGAATTCGTGGTGAAAGGGCTTAAATATCAATTGCTGTTTGTTTTACATTTAGGCTACTGTTCATGTGCTTAACTTTTGTGTCTACTTTCGCTATTCTAACATGAATTGCTGAATGTTGGTAGTTTGTATAATTTGCTTTTTGTTTAGAATGACAATTATATCTCTATCATTTTCTTGGGCTTTAGTTTCTTATTGGCATATTCCTTCTAGATTTCTGTGGTCGCATGGAAGTTTTTTCATTTCTGGTTCTCTGCTTCTGTAAGAAATTCATCTATGAGAGTTCCTAAATCACCACAAATGTTTAAATTAGCTACTCTTGATTAACTGACCGAACTAAAATCTAACTGAAATATTTTGAGGTTATTTTTTTTGACCGAATAGATCAAATTTCAGCTTTTCAGTTGGTTTGCTTAATTTGGTTGGGTTGGTTTGGTTACCTAATCGATTTGGTTTGGTATATTTGGTTAATTGACCGATTTGGATAAGTTTGGTTTGATTAATTTTTTATTTGACCGAAATAAACAGAACTAAACAAAAATGATGAAGAGCTAAATGAAAGTTAATTTTATTTTGCAATAAAAAATTAATATTATAGAAAAATTAAATTAAAATTAATGAATAATTAAATAATTAAAAATTAAATTTACCTAATTTGTTTAATTGAACAAACTGTAACTTGACATTGTTGGTTAATTAAACTAAATATTTAGTCAATTAATTATATATTGGGTTAGTTAATTGATTACCACCCATCCCTACTTAGGAGTGTGCATTTTTTTTTTAATTATTGTATTATTATTTTTATCTTCAGGATTAATCTAAATTACCTTCTACATAAGAGTTATCAGAGGTTTTACATGGGGTAAAAGTAAAGTTTTAAAAATAATTGCATAAATATTTTTATGAATGGATTCAAAATTAATTTTCCCTTTTGCATATCAATAAAAAAATATATAATTAAACAATTCAATGATGTTATCAAATAACTAAAAATTTATTCCATACCTATTATATTATTCTTACTAAATTTTTATATATAAAAAAGTAAAGTAATTGACCATAAAACTATAAAACTACAATATGGTATAAGAACTAAGAATAAAAAAATAAAAAATTTCAAAAAAGTAAAAAATAACAGCATTTCAAAAAAAAAAATAAAAGATTTATATATGAAAAATAATTTTGACCCACTTTATTGCAATATAGAAAAAAAAGTTATAATAAATTGTTGCTATATGGATAAATAAAATAATTTATTATTTTAGGAGTTGATTCAATTAATAACATAAATTATTATTTTTTTTTTGTGAAAGTTCAATTTTATAAAATTTATATATGTACTAAAGTTTTTTTTAAAATTTATAATGCTTAATCTATAAAATAAATTATTTTAAAATATTAGGATTAGAATATTCTATTTTCTTATATTTTTTCCTTTTCAAAATATTTATGTCTTAATTTTTTAAATTTCAAATTATATTTATTAAAATATTAAATTTATTATTTATTAAAATAATTAATTAATTATTATAGATATTTATTTAAAAAATTTATATATAAAAAATATTTAAAATAAATCACGATAGTTAAGAGTAAAATTAAAAAATAATTATAATAAATAAAAAAATAATATTTAAAAAATCACAAAAATAATTATATTATTTAATTATTTATATTTAATTAATAATATATTAGACTTTATTTATTTACACTTAATTAATATTATTTTATTTTTAATTTTTAATTTATTTTAAAAAAATATTGACCACCTTTTATAACATTTATAAAAAAATTGAAATATATATATTCCAAAAATAATATGGGAGCGTAATTATAGTAATTAATAAAATTAAGCTGGATAATCCCAAAAAAATTAAAATAAAAGGGAATAAACTTGAAAATTGAAACATACTACTTTCAATCTAAACCGCTCGATCAAACTTCATTTTGATCTAAGCCATACGAACATAAATATCAACTCAACCTTTTCTTCGGTCTGCCGCACGCCACTCTCTCTCTAACCTAAAGAACGGCCGGCGTGAATTGTGATCGCCCCCGTCGCCAATCCTTTTACTCCTACCTGAAATATTAATTTGAAGCATCTGAAAGCAGTAAAAAAATGGATAGTGATAACGATGAAAGGGAACTCTAAATGTAAGTTTTATTCTGAATTTTTATTTTTTAAGCTCATTTCTTACTAAATCTTGATCTTGGTATTGCAATATTTTATGCTTTTAAAGACTGGGAATGAGCTTGATTATCTGGTTTTTATCTGCCTATTGAATTTTTATGCTTTAATGTTTTATTTTTGAAAATTTCAATTTGTTCGGGGTTAAACAGACTGCAAATAAAATAAATTGTGATTTTTCCCCTTAAACCAAAAGCCAAAACCCTCCTTTTTTTTAATTTTACCTGCTCAATTTTTTGTTTTTAATTGTGTTTATTTATTGTTATGCAGAATAATGTATTTTTTTCATTGTGATGGGGAAAATCTGTACGACCTGAAGTTGAGCTGCCTCTTAACATTTGCTGTAAAGACAATTTGCAAAATGTCTACTGGCCCTGGACTTGAGTCCCTTGTTGATCGTATGTGAATTATGTATGAACTTTTTTTATTGCTCTGTTGTTTCTGTAGTTTGTGATGTGATAGCAAAAACTGAAATGCAAGCCCCTTTCGTCAGAAGCACCTAGGCCTTGATATGTAATGCAAAGTGGTTCTTATGGGTGTAACTGTGCAAGTCCAAAAACTGGACTTTAAGTAAACAAGCGAGAAAAACCCCTTCCCATGTTATTAGCAAAGCCATTTTGAAAATGCATCTTCGGTTTATGAAGCAATAAACCAATATGAAAGCTAAGTGATAAAAGTATATATATTTTTTAAATTGTTTTGAGAAGCATGTTAAGTACACAGAGAAATTGTGTAAAATTTGCTGTTATATATGATTTAATGTTATCTCAAAATGTGCAAGATTGCCACCTAAAATATATCCTGGCTTGTAAACAGTATGTTTTACGCAACTACATTTTGAGGTTTATATTTGCCCTTGACTTTTGTTTGTTACCAAGTTCAGTTTTTTTTTTTTTGAAACTAAATTTGCAATTTTCTTTTTATTATTTTCCCCTTCTTTTGTTGCTATTTCATTTTGTAATTCTGAACATTAAAAAAAGCAAGTTTACTAAATAAAGCCTTTAATTTTCTTTTTATCAAACAGTTGCTTCTCATAATTTTTGTCCAAAATTATGTTCATATGCTTTTCCATGTTTTAGTGGAGCTGACTTCTTTAGTTTTGGGGCTTAACTTCTCTAGTTTGGCGTACTTATCTTTTAATTATTTCCTTTTTGTGCAGAAACTATTTCAGTTATCACCAATGATGGCCGCAATATAGTGGTATGTTGTAGTTTTTGCACCATACAACTGCATAACCTATTTATTTAGTATATCCATGTTGATCTTTTACAATATTATCTTAACTGTAAAGGGCTTTCTAATTCAGGGAATCCTGAAAGGCTTCGACCAGGCCACAAATATCATCCTTGATGAACCTCATGAACGTGTTTACTCCACTAAGGTTATCTTTGTCTGTATAACGAACTGCCTGTTTCATTTCAATCCTTTAACATGCAAATACAGGGGTGATTAGATAGATGCTCGTAGCTGTGATTCTTAGAGTTAATGCTTAATGATTACTGAAATTCAATATAGATTAATATTTGAATTGTCTTTCTCTTATTTGAATGACGAATTTCTAGCTCATCTTTTGAAGTAATATTGCGCTGAGTTGAAACTTCATTTATTGCTTGAACAGTTGAAGATAATATTTTTGTGTTTCTCACATCATTCAAAGTAACAGTTCATTGATTTGCTGGAAGGTGTTCAACAACTTGTTCTGGGTTTGTACATAATAAGGGGCGACAACATGTAAGTGCTGTCTTCACTGCTGCTTTTGCTTCATTAGATTTTTGTATCACTACATTATGAAATATGAGACTCTTTTTTTTCATCTTTTTATAATTGATTCTTGCAGAAGCATTGTTGGGGAACTGGATGAGGAGCTTGATCCTTTTTTTTTTTTAGTGTTATGCATAAGAGATGGAAAATTGATTTTGAGTATATTGTTCAGGAAAATATGCTCGATTGCTGGGCCTTTTCATTTAAAACAAAAAAGTTAATATCATAATATTCTTTTATAGGTTTGTTTTGAACTCAATGCCCTTCTTTCTTGTTATGAAATGACCCTTTAAAATAGATGTCGAAGAACACAAAACTAATAAAGTGTCCCTTTAGATTGATGGAAAGAAATGCATATTTAAGGACCAATTGCCAAATACACCAACATTTGGGAGATCGCTGAAAGTGAGACTTCCTGCCTGTTGAGGAAGTAACCATTCTAGACTTTCATCTGTCTTGAACTTGGTCTGAAACACCTATTCGGAGTCAACAATATTAGCATGAAACAAGTTTTGGAACCAGTCTCCATGTGTTATTGAGAAACATGACTTGGCCTTTGAGGATACTTGTTAGCAAGAAAATAGGAAGAATGAGTAGCTGGAATCCCTGGGGTTTTAGTGGACATGCGGCTAGAAGACTTGAGTATTGCGTTCTTTTGTGTAATGCCATCTTTCCTTGGCGTTTGCAAGTTAAGGGGGGTAAGTCATAATGTAGCCTTTATAAGTAAGATTTGATCATAGTTCGAATCGCGGGTCTCTATTAGTAAAAAAAAATATATAGAATTTATCATGAATTAAAATCTCAATTAGTGAAAAAATTGTGGGTTGGCAAACCAAATTTTTGAAAAATTTAACTTTTTTTTTTAATTTTGATCTACGTGTAAATAGTGGAGCATTTTTCTCTAGGGCCATTGGGTCTATTCAAAATTTTTCATTTCTTATTTATATATACATTGTGTAGAAAAATTTCTCTTATTATATAGTTTCTAAAATTTTTATTTTTTTATCAAGAATTTTTTATCATGTATAAAAACATATAATAAACTCATAATAATTTAATAATAAATTTAAAAAAGCTATAATCACTAAGTTGCTTTTGCTTAGATAGCATGTGATAAATTAATAATAAATTTTGTACATATATTATATGAACTCGTAAATTTATAAATTAATTAAAAATTTTATTAAATTTAATAGCTTTTTTGAATGAATAAAGCTATAATATTAGAGGTTTTTATTGATAAGTTTATAAAAAGCCCTATTATATATTATAGATTTATGTATATACTTATGGGTTAGATTAGATAAATTTTTTATTGAATTTAAGTTACATATATATAACCTTATGAATTTATAATATTTTTTAAAATTTTTAGTTTAACTATATAATCATATCAACTTATATTTTTTTATAAAAAGTAAAATAACTAATATTTATTAATATAAAATATAAAAATATAAAAAATAATATAATTAAAATAAAGAACTAAACAGTATAAGTTCCGGAATTAAATATCTATTTGAACTCAAATATAATTCTAACACATTATCCATGGTGTGCTTTTGCGTGCCGTTATAGGGTATGATTGTTGTCTAAAAAGGAAGCTCATTTTGGTCAGCTTATTATGCTAATTGCAATATTCTCTTTTATTCTTTTCACCCTTTTTATTTTCAAAAGCTTATAAACACCACTTAACGTGGAGACCCTTTTAATTCAATTGGCCCGTCACCTTTTTATTTCATTATTATTATTATTATTATTATTATAACTCGAATAGCTCGTCTTTCCCACAATAACTAAAAAAAGAGGGGGGGGGGGGGGGGGGGGGGGGGGGGGGGGGAATTGATATAACAAAAAAAATCTTTCATTTTAACTTATATATTTTTTTAATTTTTGGAAAAGATAAATTAAACTGTTTTTACAAATTTGAAAATTGTTTTTAAAGTTAATAACAACAAAATATAATTAATATATAATATAACTTAAAATTCATAAATTGACTTGAAAATTTTCTAAAATAATTAATCTAGTGTAATCCGACTTGCTTGCAACTCTATAATTAAGTGACTGAATTTAATTCATTTTTTCGTCTTATATATCTTTAAACAGTTAGCTATAATTATGAATTTAGATATTTTAATTATTTCAGTAATCTGAATTTCAGATTTCATAAAATATGAATGAAAATTTATTTAAGACTTTATAGCATCACATTATAGCAGTTTTTAAAGTCAAGATAATATATATTTTTTTAACATTTTAGAATTTTTTTTTTTACACTTTTATTTCAAACCATTCTGATCCCAAACAGTTTTATGAAGCTTAATTGTATTTGTTTTTGGGATTTTATAAAATTTAAACATTAAATCATATTAGTTTAATATTGATAATATCCGAACTGTTTTATCGGACTTTAGTACATTTTTCGTTTCGAACTACCCGTTTAATTGAACTCTTTTCCATCCAGACGATAGTTGATATGATATGATAAAAAATAATGATGGTGATGTTCGAAAAATTAATTGATCTTAGCTGATATGATTTTATATTTATTCACTATATACAGAGATAAACCCCATAAATAAAAGATTGAAAAATTTTATCTGCTTATTTTAAACTCGTCTAATCTATAAATTTTTTTATTTAAATATCGGAATTTCTTTATTAAATTTGATCTCTTTTTTGAATAATTATGCAATGAAACCGTTGTATTATAATAAGTCAATGGGAAGTCAACACGTGTCAATGTTTTACAATTTTTATTAAATATCAACCTTAACATTACCAACATGTTAACTCTCCATTGGCTTGTTGTAATACAACGGTTTCATTGTATAATTATTTCTCTTTTTTTACTTGATAGATAGTATATCCGATAGTAGCATAAATCAAACTTTCAAATCAGAATATGAGTTATTACAGTTTACTTTGTCATTAAATATATTGTAAGGTTATTTTTAATTTTATAAGTTTTATTTTAATTTTATTCTTTTAAAAAGTACACATTATTAAATTTTATTTCCATATGCTTTAATTGTATAAGTTAATAATATATATGCTTGAAAGGTCAATTTAGTTTTGATTATCAATCACCTCAATACAACACTTCAAAAATGAAGAGAAGACTGAAAAAAAAAAGTTTATTCGATAAATCATTGCTCATGAAGGAATTAAAAGCAAATTATTTTCTGATGTGTCACATTCTTATTGGTTATAACTAAAACAAAAAATTAGATAAAAAAAAAGATATCATTTGCCATCACTGAAATTAATAAGGGTGTTTGAATTTTCCAATAGCTAGAAAACATCTCATCGTCATTCTATTTTCTTTCCATATAAATGAAAATAGGAACTTTTAAATTTTTATAATAACTTTGACTGTACATTTTATTTTAATCATTTGACTTTGATATACCAGCAAACGCTACTTGTGGCAGTGAGGGATGGATATATTAATTTCAGGCTGATCTCTCTGGGATTGTCACCTACATATACCTATCAATTAGCTCATTATAAATTCTGTTTTTTTTTTTCTGAACTAATACAAATAAACACGCTCAACCATATTGAGTTACTCTAATTCATTAATATATTTATTTAATATAAAATATATAAATATAAAAAATAAAATAATTATTATTCATTAATATAAATATATACTAATAATAAATAATACATATAAGTAAAAAAATTAAAAAACATATGAAAATAAAATAGTTCAAATACAAATTTAAAAAATAAAATTACTAAATACTATAACTTCTGCAAAATATGTATTTAGCTTTTTTTTTCTCAAGAAGTTCTAATTAATATGTCATATATATATATATATATATATATATATGTGTGTGTGTGTGTGTGTGTGTGTGTGGATAATAGTGAGTGCTAAGCATTCAAATGATAACACATTGATAAGATGAGTGTTGCTAAAATAAATACTATAAAAATATACCATATTATTAATAGAAAAATTTATCGATAATTAATATTTTTTTTGATAATCAGATTTATCGACAGATTATCGATAAAAAATTATAGCTATATTCTTTGTCGATAATAAATTACCGATAGAAAATAAAATCTGTCGGTAAATTACCGATAAAAAATATTTCATCGGTATTTTTTTGTGAGAAATATAATCGATAATATTTATCTATAGAATACTTTTTTGTCGGTAATTACTAACATAATACCGACAAAAAAAGATTATATCGATAATTACCGACGAATGATGTTACACTACATAAAAATAAAATTTGTGACAAAATAATATTATGTCGATAATTTTAGTCGGTAATTATCGACTAAAAATTTCTGTCGATAATTACCGATAAAATATTTTATCGGTAAATACCGATAAAAATTTGTTAGTATGTAATTATCGAAAGCCTTAACGATAGAAAATTTTATCGATAATTACCAATAAAAAAAGTTATTAGTTGGTAATTCATGATCTCGGATATAATTTTTTATGGAAAGATTAATCTGTGGGCAAAAAAAATAATATTTTTTAAAATTTAATTATTTGTGAATTTAAAAATATATTTTTTTATTAGTCCATTTTATTTTTGTAATGTATGTAAATAATTGCATAAATTAATTAAATATTAAAAAAATAAATCTAGTAAATAAAAAAGTATAGAATAAATTGTGCATAAAAATAATAAAAATTCGTATATATAAAAAGAATAAAATTAAAATATAAAGTACATAAAAAAAATAAAATCAAATACAAGCAGAAGACGATCAAGGTGATGGTGGTGGTTGAAGTAGAGGAGAGCCACTAGACAAAAACTGTCCTGATGGATTGAAAATTTCTTGCATAAAGTTGGTTATAAACTCATTAAGTTACTGCTGGGCCAACCTCTGTCTGCATATCTGTTTGCATCTGCTCTTGGATCCAGATCTGAACTTGTGCCTCTACCTGCACCTACATCTCATGGATTTGCTGCTTAACAGTCCAATCACGCTCCGCTAATTGCTCTTTCAAATACTCAATCTCCTTCTGTAAAGTAGATAAATTAGTAGACGAAGAAAAAAAAATTATGCTGACATACTGCGAGCCATCTTCTCTCCGTCCACGGTAATTCGAAATAAGCTATTATCGTCAACCGGTATGTCGGACTACGAGACCTCTTCCCGAGATACAATAAAACGATTCTGTGTAAGAAAAAAATTATTAACTTTTTATTTTAAATTTAAATTTAAAAATAACAAATTATAAAATCATGCACATTTATATTCTGAGATTAACGATCAACAAATAAATGCCCGTCGTGACTGCGGGTGTGCATATGTATCAACAGTTTATGGTTGAAATGCTTTCATGCCTCAAAATTAAAGAGATGACACATGACTCCATCTTATTGTTCATGCTCATAATACTATCTCATGTGCTCTGTTGTAGCATTTGAAGTATATAATCTTTGAAGTCTAGGTTTTATTAAAAAATAATATATTTTTTTAAAAGGCACACATTTTTGTCTTCTTGTTACACGACTTTATTTGAATCTGGGTTCTGCACAAAATCTATATATTATGTCTTCTTCATATACACTCATTTCTGCAGTAGTCAATAGTTTCTATTGGTAGTCTAAGCGCCTGAACAATTTTTTTGTTTGGTAGAAACTATTAAATATTTCATTATCTTCAAGTATCATTTATTTAATAAATTGAATCCATTGATCAAAAAACTTTTCGGTCATATGCTACTCAGACTTTATGTTTAAACAACGTGCTATAGTAGATAGCTTAGTATATTTTTGACACCCGGGCCACACTTCCATATCTAATGAATTCAATAAATTGTAGAACCATTGAGCTTCCGAGTTAGCTATACCAATATTAGGCATGCCCCAGTCAAACGCATTAGGTCCAACAACATCATACACCATTTATTGGTATGAATTTTCAAACACACCTTTAAATGTACTATATTATTGTGGACCTTGTTAGTCGACTATTTTTTTTTACAATGTCTATTCCAAACTAAATAATCTGATACAAATCTCCACTTCACTAAATAGTACTTCACTTCATCTGTTTCTTGAAATCTATGATATTGATATTTTATGCAAGGACAACGAATCTTATTGCCTTGCATATAATCCATCTGGCCAGATGCAAAAGCAATAAACTGTTCTACCCCATTAATAAACGTGGCAATAAGAATGCGATCTGAATTGAGTCATTCATATATTCAAGCTCGATTTGTATTCATTTGTTTAATGTATATAAAAGGACAATGTTATTAAATACTATAAATTAAAACTTTTTATTTCTCCTTCCTAAAGGGCTGGGCTCTAACCTATTTAGAAACACAATATATATCTTAATTAACATAATGCAAGAGTATACAAGTTTGGAGAAAATTCGACAGTATTTTCCTTAGGTTCTCTAAGTGCACGAGGTTAAATAATATAAATACTCAAAAAAATAAATATTTAAAAAATTTATATTATTTGGTATGCACTAAGAGAATAAAATAAGATAAATACTATAAATTTTTTATAAATTTTGTATACAACTATCTATCGCATTAATTTTAATTAATGTAGATATATATTATTATTTCTAAATTGTCCAAATGGGACAATTTAATAAGTTCTCATTTTGCAAATAAAATGAGTAACTTACAAAACATGTACTAAAGTTTATTTTAAAAAAATGTAAATTTAAAGTAAAATAATTATGAATTGATTAATTTTTATAGCATACCCTTATATATGTTATTTAGATATTTTTAAAATTTAAAGGATTACATATTATGAAATTTCATACTCATAAATATTTGCTATTTGGATATTTTAGATTATTATTTATTACATATTATAAAATTTCATAGACCTAAATATATACTCTTACGATATTTTAAATTATTATTTATCATACATTATATAATTTCATACTTCCAACTATTTTAGCCATTACATATTTTTAATGTTAATGTATTATGTATAATAATATTTCATAAATCTAAACATATACACTCTGGGTATTTTAAATTAGTAATTATTAATACTTTTTTTTAAAAAAAATTCGCACTCATAACTATTTACTTTGTTAGGTTTCTTTTATAAATATATTAAAATTTACTATTAACTATCGATTAATTCATTTTGACTTATAACCAAATTTAATTTATATTTAATATAAAATTTTATTTTGACTTATAACCAAATTTAATTTATATTTAATGTAAAATTAACTGATTAATTAATTTTTTACATAGTGTAATTTCTAATTTAATTTTTAAAACTTTTATTTTTTAAAAAAATTATGAATTGATATTATAAATTTGCAAAAAAAAAATATTTTATGTAAGACTTTGTAAACATATAACTTATTTTCGACTATTTTTTTAAATAAATTTTTTTTATTTAGAGATAAGATAATATAGCTTTAATTATATCTCTATATATTATCGAGTTCTAATTATATCAATATTAAATTTCTCTAAAATTATAAATATATATAATATTATTTAAGTCCATAATAATAAAAAAAAAACTTATATAAACAAAAATAAAAACATATATATTTAATAATACAAATAATATATGAACAGAATAACTTAATATTCATGAAAAAATGAATAAATTATAATTTTTTTATCAATAATTAATTTTTTAAAAATTAACAAAACAGTCACTAAAATAAAAAAATTAATTTAATATGTTATTTAAAAATTTATGAAAATGTTATGACATTTAATTAATTCATCACTAAATTATTCTATTTAATTAAAAAAATTTACCAAAATTTTTTAAAAATAAAAAATATCCTAAAAATAAACTTAACACCCTAAAATTCACTAAAAAAATTGTAATTAATTTTAAAAAAATTAAAAATTGGTTTATTTTTGTATCTGAATTTTTAAAATTTATAAAAATCTATTAAATTTACCTAAAATTTCTTTAAAATAAAAAATTCTAAAAATAAATCTAACACCCTAAAATTCACTTTCACATATTCTAATTAATTAAAAAAAATAAAAATTGGTTTATTTTATTAATTAAAATTTTGAAATTTATAAATATTTACTTAATTTATCTAAAATAAATTAAAAATAAAAAAATATCCTAAAAATTTATCTAACATCCTAAATTTTATCTATCTACCAAAAACTCTCTAAAAATATAAATAAATTATTCAAAAAATTCAAAAAATATATTTAGTTAATGGAAAAAATTAACAATTGCAAACTTTTTATAATTAAATTTTTTTAAAAAAATTTAACCAATAAAAAAAACTTAAAAAAATTTAAATACCAAAAATTTTCTAAATGCATTATGAAAATTTTAAAAAACCTAATATATATATATATATATAATTTGGATTAATTAGAAAAATTAACAAATTTAATTTTTTTTCTGAATTTAAAAAAATTAAAAAAAATATAGCTAAAATTTTTAAAGCATAAAAAAACCTAAAAAATATAAAAAACCAAAAATTTCTAAATGCATTATGAAAATTTTAAATTCCCCTAAATATACATATATAATTCGGATTAATTATAAAAACTAACAAATTTAGTTTTTTTTTATTTTTTAAAAAATAATAAAATGTACCTTACTTTTTTTAAAAAATAAAAAAATACAAAATAAAAATATGCAAAAAATTCTATATATAAAAAAATTATTAAAATTTGCTAAATTATATATATAATTCCGAGTAAAAAAATGTTACTGCTGAATTTTTTATACAAAATTTTAAAAAAAAATCTAAAATTTATATATATATATATAATTTGGATTAAAAATAAATTTTCTAACATTAATTTTTTTTCTACACCGAAATTTTAAAAAAAATTAAGCTAAAAATATGGATTAATTATACAAATTCATAAAATAATTTTTTTTCTATATGATGCAACATATAAAAAATAATCTAATCTACAACAACCCCAAACCTAAAATTTATATCAAAATTAAATAAAATTAACACAAAATCAAAAAATAAAAAAATTTAAAATAATTAATTATGCACCTTCTTCTTCTTCTACAACTAGAAAACGGCAGCAGAGGAGGAGAGAAGAGATTAAGCAGAGGAGAAGAGGGAAAGAGAAGCAGGAGCGCCAGAATTAAGATAACTAAACAACAATATAATTTTATAGGTCTTATATTTCCTACAAACATTAGTGTCTGTCGGTAAAATCGAAAGAAATTATAGACAAATAAAAATTTATGTCTGTATTACCGACAGAAATTGTTATCTGTCGGTAAATAAAAGGTCAACATTTACCGATAAAAAATATTATTTGTTGGTAAACGAAAGGTCAATATTTAATCTATTTTTTTACTGATAGAAATAAATATCAAGAGAAACATAAATTATGCCGGTAATACCAACAAATTAAATGTTTCTCTTGTTAAATAGATAAGCTTTGGCGAAAAATTTTTTCCCTATTGCTTATCCCGTTGCCGCCAAAAAAATATTTTTATTGATAATACCGACCGAAAAAGAAATATGTCAAAAAATAACTATTCAACTATTAACCTATTTTTTACCGATACAAATAGATACTGAGAGAAATATAATTTCTATCGGTAATACCGACATATTAGATGTTTCACTTAGTAAATGGATATATTTAGGCAGTAAATTTTCTGCCTATCACTTGTTCGATTACCGATTGAAAAATGTTTATATCGGTAATATTGACCGAAAGAGAAATCGGTCGGTAGATAAAAGGTCAACTTTTAACATATTTTTTTAACAATAGAAACAAATACCAAGAGAAACATAAGTTCTATCGGTAATACCAATAGATTAACTCTTTCTCTTGGTAAATGCATTAGCTTAGATGAAAAATTTATCGCCAATCGCTTATTCATTTACTGACAGAAAATTTTTTTGTCGGTAATACTGACCGAAGGAGATATATGTCGGTAAATTACAGATATATATGTTTTTTTATCGATAAATAAATAAATACTGAAAAATAAATTGGCCTTTATAAGTTAACGACATATAAATTTTCATCGATATTACTAACAGAATCTTCTTTGAGTTGCTAAATCACTAATAGAAATGTCTTTCTGTCAGTAATACCGACAGATACAGTTTTATATCAGTAAATAAATAATTGTTGAAAATTAAATTCGCCATTATTTATTATTGACAGATACTGCTTTCTTCGGTATTATTGAGAGATACATTTTTTTATCGGTAAACAGATAAATACTGAAAATTAAGATAGCCTTTATAAGTTACCGACAGATAAAATATCCGTCGGTATTACTGACAGAATTATCTTTCAATTGCTAAATTAACAATAGAAACATCTTTATGTCGGTAAATAAATAATTCTTGAAAATTAAATCTACATTCATCAATTACCGGCATATATTATTTTCGTCGGTATTTTCGACCGAACGATATTTCAATTGCTAAATTACCAACAGAAAAAAATTTTTTGTCTATATTATCTGGAGAATATTTCTTTTTGTTAGTAAATTTGCTGATATATTTTTCTAGTTGAAAAATTTTATCCCTAAATATTTTCTCTAATAATTAGCCTTAAACATTACCGACTTTTTTATTTGATAGTAAATTCTCCCGCCATTAATTGGCGGCGTTATTACCGATAAAAAATCTGTCGATAAATTTTTTTGTCGAGAATTTATTGATAATCCGGCGGTGTATTTTTTTAATTAATTTTCTTATATTTTCTCTTGATATTCTGTCGGTATTATCGATAAATTATTTTTTGCTGGTAATTTTTTTCCAATAATTAGTAACATTCTTATAGTGAAAAATCCTGAATAAATACATGAACATAATAAAATAAATAAAATTTGCAATAAATACATTAAGAAAAAAAAATATAGAATACATATATAGAATGACCATATAAAAAAAGACCTAGCATAAGTCAGAAAATGATAAAAAAAAATAGATCTAAATTTATATGAGAAAAAATGACATTATAACCCTCTATTTTTCTAAAGATGTAGTACACCATTGCTCTAAATGAGAAAAAATTATATAACTGATCTCATTTACCTTAAAATTAAAATTTAATTGAGTTGAGTTGAGTTATAAATTATTTTTATTAAAAAAGGTCATGTATATGTTTGATGTATTGCCTTATAAATAAATGATATAGTAATATTCACTCTTATTGAGATAAAAAAATGAATCTTTTTTACTCGTATGTTTCAATTTGGGTGTTTAATTCAAGATTGTTTAGAGATTGAAGGTATAGCATTCTATTAGACTCCTACACATGCTAACTCTACTGTCTATTCTCTTGCAAGACGTGTACTTAAAAAGCAAATTAAGGAATGAATCTTTATAAAAATATTAAAAAAATTTATATTTATTATGTTTTTAAAAATATTTTTATATTTTTCAAAATTTATAATTTTTTTTATAAAAATATTAAATTTAGATAATTTATTATAAATTTATTATAAAATAATTAAAATATTTTTAATAAAAATAAAAAAATTATAAAAAAATAGTAGACGAGGGTGTAATTTTTCCGTTAAGAAATTATATGATTACAAATATATATATATATATATTTCTAGGAATTATAAGATCATATATATAAGTTTATTCATTAATTTTATTTTCATAAAAAACGTTTTGTAATTAAGGAATTAATAAATAAGTTGTTTAGAAGTGAATATGTGGCACTAAGTGGACACGTGCAGTTAACACAAAACTCTTTAATAAAAATGTTAAGTACAGCCAAAGCAAAGCATGCCTAACATCATAACGCATGCCAGACAATCCTTGGTCCCACCATCCCCACACCGACAACTTCCCCAGGCTTCACCATCATCCATTTATTTTTCCTTTTTTAAAAAAACAATTCAAAATTAACTTCAATTTTCTTTTCTTCTCCTTTCCTCTCATTTCTATACTACCATTTCTATAATCCATTATATTATTTTTAAAAATTTTTGAGTTATAATTCATTTACTTTAAATTGAATTATTATTTTATATTTTTTTTATTAATTACACATAAAAAATAATATTTAAGACTCAAATTTAAAATTTAAGCGAAAATAATATGCCCTTAACTATTAAACTACAAATGAATAATTTATATTATATTTTGATTGAATGTACTTTTTTCTCACTATAATTATATTTAATGAGGATATACTAAAAAAATTAATTTTAAACTAAATTAATCATATATTTTTAACCTGTGCATAAATAATTATTGGATTATAGAAATGAGACAAAGAGGGTAATTAATATTCTCTCTATTCTAAATTAATAGACAAGCTTTTTATTTTATAAAAATTATAAAAATATATAATTTTTCTATTATATTCTTATTTTAATATAAGATATACTTATTAAATGTTTTTAATAAATAATCTCAAATATGAATATAATATATATTTAATGTATTATCTAACTTATTAAAAATGATAAATGAGTAATACCTTAAGATAAATAAAAATATATATCTATTATTTTGAGTATATATTTAAGTGGATGATTCTTAATAATCCCAACTTTGATTCCATTGGGTGTAAAAACTTATTATAACAAAAATAGAAAAAGTTAATTTGTAAAAATGAATTAAAGTTTTTTATTAGTTATTTAATTATTTTAATATATTTTTATGCAAATTTACAGGGTTTAACATGTGGTTAGTTGACAACCTTAACTTTTCTCAATTCACTTGCATGAGATTATTGGGCAAGAGAAATAAGAAAAATTAATTATAGACAAATCATTAGAGAGGTAAACAAAAGCTAGCTGTTTCCAGAATGAAAGAGCACTGCCCATTTTTATCTTTTTAACATCACATCAAACTTGTTCTAAAGTCTGTAAACCCTAATTTAATATGGATATGAAATTATGAAGTGATTCTTCCAAGAAACTTGTGTTTCTTGATCGTTTTTTCTTTCTTTTTTTTTTCTTTTACTTTTCTTTTGATAGGCTTGTGTTTCTTGATTGCTTGTTTGAAATATGTTAAAAAAGAATAGGTACTTTTTTTTTAATAACCATTTACTATTTTAAAATTCAAAAATTATGGATTAATATATATTTATACCTGATAGATTCATTAAGAAAATAAAATGCTCTCTTTCAAATTTTAGAGATATTCCATATTCAGAATTCAAACTCAAAATCTCTAGTTAAATGATAAGAGACTCCATACATCTCAATCTTGTAAAAAAAATTTGTAGCTCTCTTTATAAAAGAAAGAAAGTATATATCCTCTTTCTTTATTCAACTAAAATGGATAACACAAATAAACTGAAAGATTAATTACCAATCAGTTCTAGCTTCATAATAACACTATATATAGGTTATATTTCAATATGGATGTTTTGTATCAAAAGGTAAATAATGACAAAATATATTTTGGTATTCAAAGACACAATTAAATGAACTAGTAAGCTTAAGTTACTTTGTATGTGTTATTGTGTGACTTCTATATTATCTTTCCATTAATTAAGAATTTAACTTCTTTATAAATTTAGAATAAATTTTAGTTGAGATTTAAACTTGCAATTTCAAAACCCCAACTTTAGTAAAAAAAAACACTGAAAGTTATTTATAAATTTCTTTTCTCAATTAATTGAATCTATTTATCTGTCATTCAAAATAAATTAATTCAATTTTAAAATATTACTTTAATTAAAAAATAAATGTAATATTAGATTAATTACTGTATCTATGGATTCAGTGTAATGATAATAATAATTCTCATTTCAAAACCATAATAATAATAATTCTCAATTTAAACAAGATTTCAGGTTTGATATCCTTCTTGATCTCACTGTAAATAAAAAATAATTAATAGTAATTAACTTAACTACATTATTAATTTGAAAATTTCCACTCATGCACAACAATATTCTTACAAATATATATATGTGTGTGTGTGTGTGTGTGTGTGTGTGTAACATCTCCACCAGATTAATATTCATCAAACTTTGATTCTTTATACTACTACAAACTAATAGAAAATTAACCTCTTCATTATCATCATCACCATCACCAACTTCCTCCTTAATTTAAAATCATTTCATTTCTCAAATATGCAAATTCCAATATCACAATCAGAGCTTGAGCTTAAAAATACATTAAACTTGTTCAGATGTTCATCTCTACCACTACTACTCTGCAATAATAGCAACGACATGTCTGAAGGATTACTATCAATATCTTCTCCAATATTAAAGCTTGAAACTACTGCAGCTTGATGATGATCACCATGATCATATCTATCTTCTTGACTCAACTGAGAGGCAACAAACTTGTCAAGAGTTCTCCAATCTGTTACTGTCTTCTTGTTGTTGTTGTTGTTGTTATCACATCCTCTAATACCCTGATCTTCTTCTACGTAAATGTTGTTGTTGCTACTGTTATTATTATTGTTGTTCCCTGATATTAGAGAAACTGAGCTTGGCCTCTTTATTAATGGCAGAGATGGGCTCTCTAATTGAGGAAGCTGTACAAAACTATCATTCTGCATAAAAGTACTTAAGTTATCTGCTTCTATTTCTTGCTTAGACAAAAAGTTCTGTGCCAAGAAACTCTGAGGCTGCCTCGATATATATTCAATTGAATCGACTACTGAACTAACCCCACTTGATTCATCATAGAAATAGCTTGAATCCCACCCTTCAATGCTCTTTGTTTGCCCAGTTGGTCGTTTCTTGAATGCACGGCAAACTACCCATCCTTCTTCCTGAAAGAATGTTAAAATTTGTTAGTCAAGACGAGCCTAGACTTATAAGAAGACATATTTATGAACTGGGTTGAGTCTGGAAAATGCTCTCAATTTTCGTTCCTAATTGAGGTTGCAGTCCAACACATTAATAAGTCTACATATAAGTAAGCAATTGATGGAATGTTAATCAAAATTATCTTTAATTTTATTTCTAAGTTTTGAAAAGTTCAAAAGGTTCCCATAGGAAAGTGTTTTTTCATGTAAAATTTCTTTTGGCCTTTCGTAAGTCTTCTTTATTTTTGGTAAAGACAAGTTAAGTTTATAGTGGATGGAGTAGCCAAAGATATAATATTGATGAACAAAAGGGAGGGAATCGGAATATTTCTTTTGACAAAAAAGAAAACAAAGAGAGAGAGCCCATACTAGAACAGGAATTGGAATAAGAAAAATTAATAACAGTCTTATTCATGTGCTTTAAAAATGACTTGATAACTTTTGACTTATATAGATATAGGATACGTGGTGGATTTTTTAAACATAACCTAACATGTAGAAGGTGCATAAGACTTTCTCTCTCTCTATATATATATAGTAGCCAATGCATGGAAAATAATCGTAAATTTTATTATAGACCGGATTCATATCCTTACTCATAAACTCGGTCAATCACATAATCTAATTTAAATTATAATATTTAAAAAATAATTTTTTATTAATTTTTATTTTTAAATTAGATAATATAATTGATCGGATCTATAAATGAAAATATAGATACGGTCATAGCATATTTTTTCAGAAAAGAATGTATACTTATCTAATTCTGGATTTGTTTTCCCCATGTAAAAATACTAACACCCTTATTACTAATATCCAGGAGTAATTTTTCAATTGGATGTAGTGTATATATAATAGCTACATGCCTAGGTGTTGCAAAGTCTTTCCCTAAATTGTTAGTGAAAAAATTCTCTTTAACTTCTTGTCTCCGTATTGTGAAGTTTTAAGTTTTTAATTAATCTCTAAAGAAGCCTAATTAACATAAAATAAATAAAAAAGAAAGTACAAAACTAATAAACTTACATACTTAGACATAATTTAATGATAAGTTTATATATCTCTGAATAATAAACTCAAAATTAATTTATTGTTTTCATACCAATATTAAAGGAAAAAACAAAAGAATAAAGAAAGAAGAATCTAATGCATTGAGAAGGGTTCTTAGTTAGGTTAAGTGCCATGAAGAATTTATCCAAAGGCCTAATTATCTTGCCCTTTGGAGAGAGAAAGAGAGAGAGATGGTTACTTTTATAACTTTTCTTGAACGGATAGCAATGGATTCCTAACTAAAAACACTCTTTATAGACTTATTATACAGGGAAAAAGAGAGTTTTTCTCATGCATAATTAATTAATTTTGGTCAAAATGAAACAGACATAATTAATAATGATAAAGCAATATAATGATTATTGTGATAAAGTTGAAGTCAGCTTGCCTGAGGAGGACCATTCTCATCAGATTCAAGTCTATATTCATGCATAATCCAATCAGTTTTCTGGCCATTTGGTGCTCTTCCTTTATAGAAAACAAGTGTTTTTCTCATCCCAATAAGTTTTGTTTTGTCATAAACTGCTTTATCTCTTCCTGTTGCCTTCCAAAACCCAGCCATGGTTGCTCTGTTAGTTCTTGTCCCTGTTGGATACTTCTTGTCTTTATGGCTAAAGAAATACCACTCGTTCTGCTCTTCATATCCTATTCGACATCTCTCTGCCCATTTAATAAGAAAAACACTTACAAATTCAGAAAACATATTATCTATGAAACCACGCACTGTGTATATATACGGATCTAATTTAAGAATGGTATAATAGCACACCGAGTTATATCCTAAAGGAAATGCATATTTGTCTGGATAATAAATTAGGGATCAATTTTCTTTTCCCATAATATATTAAATATCGAAAAAAAGAATGGTATAATACAGTTTAACCTAGAGAAAGCTGACTTATAATCATCTTATTTTATTTAAAAAGAAGAAAGAAGTGAAAAGTAATGCAAGTAGCTGTTACAAACTCACTCTCTCTCTCACTCTATATATATATATATATACATAAATTATATATCTTATCTGGGTATTAAACCCTAATGGCTAATGTGATGAATCAAAGCTTGAACTGTATATCATGAGTCATCTATAACCCTAATAATAGAAAAGAAAATTAAATAGAGGAGATGATGATGATATACCTTGTAGATCCCAGGGTTCAATCCTGTAAAGATCAATATCTCTAATAACATCAAGATCAATCTTTTGTGAAGCAACTTTTTTTCTGAGATAATACCCAACAAGCTCCTCATCCGTTGGATGAAATCGAAAACCAGGTGGGACACAAGACTCCATTGACTCCATCATAGCCACTACTGGTACTGCATCAAATTCACCACCACCATTACCATCACTTGGCCCTTTAATTCATCATTTTTTTTTTCAAATAATCATAACAAAATGTGAATGGAAGAACTTATATATAAAGATGCATAAATAAATAAAAAATATATAGTAGAAGAGAAATAATTAAATGTACCCTCAAAATAAAAAAGAAAAGGTGACAAGAGAGTTATCATGAATAATCATCAACTCATTTGGTGGTGAGCAACAGTCACACACACACACACACACGCACACTATATATATATATATATATATATATATATATATATATATGAAAAGGAAATAAGCTAAACGCGTGTTATAAAACAAAGAGAACTCTGTCCACTGGTTTTTCACTTACAATGATGCTTGATTTGTATAGGGATAATTATAAAGCAAAAACCCATTTATAATTAAAAATAAATAAAAAGGTTAATTATTATGAAATTTTGTTTATATAAATAGTCTTTTTTTTACTTGATATGTAAAAGCAAAGAAGAAGTTGGAGACTTATAGGGGGTGTGTTAGTGAAAGTCTCAAGAAACGGACAGCTAGAGGTTTGTGCTAATAATGTTGTCTAGTGTTGGTGAATGGAAGAAATGATGCATCAAGAACGGGGTTTTCATTATGATGCTATGAACAATTTTTTTTTTCAAAAAAAAGAATGAATATTTAAATGTTTATATTAATTAAATTAACACTGCTAACATTCCAAAATTAATCTTTTATTTTTTTTAAAAAATATAAATAATTAATTAATGGTCAAAAGAAAAATATTAATTTAAGGAAAGGAACAAAAATAACTTTTTCGAAACTATAGCTATATTTGTATTATTATTTATAGTAATAATTATGTTAAAAAACATGAAAATTAAACAAAACAAAACAAGTTTAGTTATTAGAGTTTGGAGCAAGAAATGAATATATTAATATAATAAATATATGTATATATAGTGATTAGCGTGAGTTTTGGAATAAAGGGTATAGAGATGACGTTATCGCAGAAAAAATTAGTAAGCATTTCTTGAAAGAGCAAAAGGTGAAGAGAAGGGAAAAAGAGAGACATTAAAAGAATGTTTGTATTGGACGATCAAGAAATTTCAAGCCATAAAAGAGGAAAAAAAAAGGAAAAGATCAAAAGCACACTCTTAAGGCTCTTGCAAAGTCTCTGTCTCATTGCTGAACCTGCAGAGTCTGGCCATCTTGTCTCTTTGTCGACAATTTCCATGGCAGAAACTGCACAATCTCCCCCTTAATTCTCTCCCCTTTTCTTTCTTTCTTTCGTCTTTGAGTCTTTCTTTCTTTGGGAGAGTTTCTCAAAGAAAGAACAAAAACTCAATAAAGAAAATGCAGATTACCCAAAAAAGAAAAGAAGAAAAAGGAAAGTTTATGGTAATGGCTCTTCATCATAACATTTAAAATCAAGAAATGGGTACAGAACTAAATTCTTGATTGGTAAGATGTATTTTGTCAAAGGAGTTAGCGTTTCACATAGAAATGGTCAATAAGACTAATTGGGTTAGGTCTTCTTGTCAAAGTGTCGGTGACTTGATGCTTTTCCATATATATATATATATATATATATATATATATATATGAATTTGAGGGTTACCTGTATATATATATAGCAAAGAAATTAACTTTGTAACTATCTTTTACCAAATTAATCTTAGTCTTTTTCAGGTGTGTAATAGTGTTAAATCTTTGACTCTTTTTTTTTTTTGGGGTCTTTTAATCACAAGGTTAGGTGCAGTAGGAGAAAATGGATTTTGCATAAACATATATAAACATTTATGTATACACATAAATAGATATGCTACCTCTTTCTTGACAGTGTGTTTGCAAGAAGAGATTGATAGAGAGATTAAGAGACTTGATCAGAAAAAAAGCTTGAGAGAACCCCTTTTCAAGAATAAAAATAAAATGCTTCTTTTCATTTGCAAGATAAGAGAATTGGCAAAATTCAAAGAGAAAAGACAAAGAAGAGAAAGACAATAGCTAAATTAATAATGTGTGTGTGTGTGTGTATATATATATATATATGTATATATACCCATATATATACAGTGGCGAAACTAGCATCGCACTAAGAGGGGGCAACCGGTAGTCGGTCATTTTTCGTCGGCATCGCTGGTCAGTCTGCGCCTGTGTTGCTCAACGTCTCCCTCCTTTGATATGGTTTTGTCCCCTTTTCCTTCTTCAACGAGCCCCCTTTATCTGCAAAACCTATTCAAGAGGGCTGCAATCAACAGCGAACTATCGGAATCACTGGTGAACCAACGGTAAAATCTGTCCACATATGCAGGTGGGCGTCGGTAGGGGTCGTTTGCCCCTACTCAACCTCACTGCCACTGTATATATATCTATGGGTCATGCAAATTATATTATAATTATATAATAAGCTTACCTCTTGGACTTGTTCTTGGAGTGTTTAATTTACTACTTGAAGAAGAATGAAATTGGAAGATGATAAAACCAATCAGAAACAAAGAATGATAAATTTTTAGCCTTCAACCTTGCAAGCGTGTCAGAGAATTATAGATTTCCCAATTAAAATGCGCTGTAGAAGAAGGAAGAAACACTAATAAAGAAGAAATTTTAAGGAGAAAGATAGAGAGAGAGAGAGAAGAAAAATTTTCCATTAGAAGAAGAAAATGGAAGAGAAATATAAAAGAAGGTGAAGGAAGGGATGGAAGTGAGGACAGCTCAATTGCGCATGGCTTGATGCTTGTCCCCAGTCCCTTACATCACTCCCTTTTTATTTTTTATTTTTTAAATTTCTCTCATATCATATCTCGTCTTCATTTGTATGTGATCTATCAATTGAAAACAGTTACCTTTTTATTAATAAGTTGATTTAATGAATGATTCATAAGTTATAGGAGTTCATTTATTATTTTGCTAATCCACTTCTATCCAATTGTGAAAATAAAATCATAGGAATTAAAGTAAGATTGAGTAAGTAAATAAATAAATAAAATAATTAATTATAATTATTAAAAATCTACTATGTAATATCATTTTTACCATAAAATTAAATATATATATATATATATATGTTTAACAAAGTGATTTAGAGGGTGTTTCTCAAAACTTAAAAGCTGGTCAAAACTGATTATAAGCAGTTTTTAGATTATAAGTTGTTTATTTAAGTGTTTCTGAAAACTTAAATAGTAGATTATAATATGATTTTAATCAGTTTTTTAAAAGTTGGGTTTTGCTACTTTTTTTTAAGCACTTATTTTTTAAGCAGTTTTGACCAAGTAAAAGACCATACTATCCCTATCTAATATTCAATATTCAAAATTTTTTCACCTTATACACTTTAGTTCCCATCAAAATTCTTTTACGTTTATTATTATTATTATTATTATTATTATTATTATTATTATTATTATTATTATTATTATTATTATTGCAAAATAAATTTTGAATTGATATTTAAAAAATTATTTTTATACAATAAATAAACTCAGGGATAGTTTGGTCATTTTGACAATTTCTGCAATTAAAAACTGATTATAAGCTGATTTTACAGAAACACTTAACTGATTATAAACTGATTATCAGCTGATTATTAACTAGTTTACAGAAATATTTAACTGTTTATTTTTAATCTGATTATAATCTAAAAATCACTTATTCACAATAAGCTGAAAAGCTCCAGTTTTGAAAAACACCCTCTTAGTCTATTGCTGGAAAAATATCGCGCGTGATGCTCTAGCTACTTTTTACTATATATATATATATATTAATTTTAAAGTTTAAATAATTTTAAGTAAATAAAAAAATAAATTATAAAAATTATAAAATTAAATATAAATAAATTAAAAAATAAATCTAACAAAAAATTAAATAAACTTAATATAAAATTAAATAACATAAATTAAAAAATAAAACCTAGTCAGATAATAAACCTAAATAAAAATTAAAATTAAATAATTAATATAATTAAAATTAAAATAAACTCCTGACAAAATTTTAATTATAGAAATTAAAAAACTCTTATTAAAATAAAATTACATTTTATTCAAAATCAAATAAAAATAATCAATTTTAAAAAATTCAACAAGAAGCTAAAAATATCATAAAAAATAAATAAATAAATCAACCCAAAATATTATAAAGAAAACACAAAAAAATTACACAACAACCAAACAACACATATCAACTTGAAAAATTACCTTAAAAAAAGGTAACAAAATAGAAAAAATCCAATAACTAAAAAATCAAAATCAAACAATATAACAAATTATTCAATAAATAATCATAAAAATAATAAAATAATAAAATAAACTGTATTAAAAAGTAACTAACAATATAAAAAACAAAAAAAAGTGAGAAATGATTATAAAAGGAATAACAACAGTATGGTTTATCATAATTACAAATATAATAATCAAATAATAATAATAATAAACAAAACGAAATATAAAAAAATATCAAAATATAAAATATAAAAAATATGATATATTACCTACTTATCAATTGAAAAATATTTGAATAATATTATAGGAAAAGAGGATAATAGTGTAGTTATTATGAATTTTTTATGTTTGTATATATATATAATTATCAATATTAAATAGAATATCATAATTATATTTAAACTCTTTAAATATAAATCGTTATCAAATATAATATCTTAATTCTATTTGGACTTTTCAAATAAATAACAAATAAATATTTATTATATATTAAATAATAAATTTAATTTAAAATGTTAAAAAATTAAAACAATGATAAAATTAAAACAACTACACATAAAATAATATTGTGTAGTATAATACTAGAAAAAAGTCTTGCACGATATTGAGTATATTTGCTTAATATATAAATACTAATTTCAAAGCTTAAATAATTTTAAGAAAAATAAATAAAAATTAAATTTAAATAATAGCAATTAAAAAATAAATCTAACAAAAAAATTAAATAAACCTAACTTAAAATTAAATAACATAAATTCAAAAATAAAACCTAATCAAAGAATAAACCTAAATAAAAATTAAAATAAAATAATTAATGTAACTAAAATTAAAACAAAACCCTAACAAAAAATTAAATTATAAAAATTAAAAACCCCTAACATAAATAAATTAAAACAAAATTACAATTTATCTAAAATCAAATAAAAAATAACTAATTTAAAAAAACTAAAAAGAATCTTAAAAAAGAAAAAATAAATAACAAAAAAATCAACCCAAAACATTATAAATAAGATAAAAAAAATACATAACAACCAAACAACATAAATTAACCAAAAAAATTAATTAACAAATAAATAACTAAATAAAAAAAGGTTAAAAAATAAAAAAATTTAATAATAAAATTAACTCAAAATTAAATAACACAACGAATTATTTAAGAAATAATCACACAAATACTAAAATAAATTGCATTAAATAATGATCAACAATGAAGGTAAAATAAAGAATAAAGTAATGAACGATTATGAAAAAAAGAACAACAATATTTTTCAATATATTTACAAATATGATGATCAAATAAAATAAAAATAATAAAAAATAATAAAATATATATATATAAATATAAATATAAATATAAAAAAATATAATATATTATCTATGGGTTAATTAAACAATAATATAATAGTAAAATAATAGTGTGCTAGCTGAAAATAGCGTTATTATTTTATAAAGCTAAATGATATTATTATAGAAAAAGTCAATAGCATAGTAATTATAATTTTTTTGTATTTATATATATAATTAATTATTAATATTAAATAGAATATTATAATTCTATTTAAACTCTTAAAATAAATATAATCATTATTAATATTAAATATAATATTATAATTCTATTTGAACTCTTTAAAAATAAATTATTATCAAATATAATATTTTATTTTTATTTAAACTATTTAAATAAATATTTATTATGTATTAAATAATAAATTTAATTTAAAATATTAAAAAATTAGGACAGTAAAAGAAAGAGACAGCAACACATAGAGTAGTATTATAACGATATTAGTTATTTAAGTATAATATATAGGTATAGATATAGATTAGTGTGATTTACTTGTTGCTATATATTTAATAAAAATTCATCCTAAAATGATAATCACACTTTACATTTCATAAAAATTACAAAATAATTATTATTAGAAATATTATTTTATATTTTTATTATATTTTTATTTTAGTGTTAGATATATTAATTAAATACTTTTAATAAGTAATGGATATGAATAAAAATTTAATATATTAACTAATTTATTAAAATAAAAAGTGAGTTATAATTTGATATAAATAAAAAATAAAGTTTATTTATTAATATGAGAGGAGGTATGTAATAATAAAAAATTAAATGTAAATTATTTAACATATATTTATTATTGTTATTATTATAATTCTCAAAAAAAAATATATTTATTATTATATGTATATAAAAGGAGGAGATGATGGAGCTCTATCCTGTTATAGGCCTTTACAGCTTTGTCACGCTCCCGTTGATTTTCACTTGACACAATATATCATGTTTTTCTCATGAGACAACGATTACTCTTTCACTTTCACTTTTCGTTTTCAAACTTTCTGACACACCACCGTCCGTCCAACGCCCAGCCCCCACCCTTGCTGCCCCGCAGGGCTTCCAATTTTTTTTATGACTTGAAATTCCTAAAAACACCCTTCGCTCTTGGGAGTGTTTTGTTGGTAGTAAAAATGACAATGAGAATAAATTATTTTTATTGGTGATATTTACTTGGATAAAATATATGAGTAATGAAAATCTCATTATTCTATATATATATATATATAACAGTAATTCTTTAGTACTCTTCATTAATTAGTTTTAATTCTTAAATAAAATTAAAAATTAAAATGAAATTAAAATTTATTTTTTATTATTTTTAGAATAAAATAAATATAATTATCATGTTTTTTAATTATGAACATCTATAAAATTTTTAAATAAAATATATTTGTTTTTTCTTAATAAAATTAAATTAGATTTTTTTTAAAAAATAATCAATTTAATTTTTTCATATTTTTCTAATTATAATACCTCTAAATTTTTAAATAAATTTATTTATTTTTTTTATTAAAAATTAAATTAATTTTTAAATTTTTAAATAAAACACTTTAAATAACTAGTAATTTCAATTCTAATTCAGTTATAATAAAAATAATTTTAAAAAATCAGATTATGATTTCAAAGTAAATAAAATAAAAATAAATAAATAGTCGTTCCAATTTCTATTTGATTTTATCCCACTCCCAATTTCATTAATGATTTCTAAGTTCGAACAAAATACCACCTTAATGATTTCAGGCTCATATTCAATCAAATTTAATCATTTTAAGATTTTCAAATCATAATAAAATTGATCAATAATTTTAAAATATTTAATAATATGATATCAAAAGTATTTTTATCAATTATTTTTTTAATTAAATTCAACAAATTCTAATATAAAATATATCAAAATTTTATTTTTAATTAATTTCAACAAATTCTAAACATAAACTATCGAATTATGTACATGATTCTATCTCATTCAATTTTTTTCCAAAATATATTTAAACAAATACAATTAATAAAAATTCGTTTATTAAAAAAATTTAAATTTAAACCAATACATTAAAGTAATTTTATAGAAAATTTATTTTTAATTAATTAAAACTTTAAAAGCAATGAATGTTAAGCATAAAATACCAAATCATATATAAAATTCAAATTCATTCTATTTTTTAAAGATATTTTTAATTGAATTTAATAATAGTAATGATATCTAATATGATCGATTAAATTTAAAATTCCTTACTTATAAAGTCTCAAGTGAAGAATTTAATTTATTAGTTTAAAATTGAATAAATTTAAAATTTTTTATTGATAAAGTCTCAAGTGGAAGTTTAATTTATTAGTTTAAAATTGTTGATTGTAAATTTGATATTTATTTACATTAAAATTATTTTTTTATAAAAAAAATATTTATCATTATTTTGAAATTATATTATTTATATTTAGTATTTACTATATTATTATTATTATTATTATCATTATTAAAAAAAGATGTAAAAATACCTCTCAAGTTAAAGTAAAGATACGGGTTATTTCTTAAAAAAAATTTTGACTTATTTATAATTTAAAATTTGTTCGAATATATAAATTAGCTTTTAAAATTTTTAAAAATTCATAAATTAATTTCTTTTTTAATAAAAAAATTAATTATTATTAACTTTATATTTATTTTTATATTAAAAATATAAATATATTTTTTAAATTTATAAAAAATATAATTTGACATTAAATATATTTTTTTGTTTATTTGTTTATTTGTTTATAATGGAGTATATTTTTTTTGTCTATTATTATTATTATTATTTTATTGTAGAATCTAAACTAGCTGACAGATAAGACATGTTAACATCACCGCATGGTTTTTGTCCTTTGGAGTTTGGAATGAGAAGTCGCTTTCAGGGTAGTTTTGGTAATTTAGAACCTCTAAATATTTGTATATATTCCCCTCCGTATTATTTACGTAAAAAAATTAAAATAGACACAAAAATTAAATAAATTTTACTTTTTTTTATCTCTATTTACTTAAATATTCCTAAAAAAATATCTCTCAAATTAAACTTTTAAGACAAGAGTATAAATAGTATTTTGTCTCATTCTACTCTCTAAAATTTACTTAAGATAATATATTTTCTATATAAAAGATACATCAAAAAAGAAAATTTTTTCTATTTAAATAATACGGAGAGAGTATTACTTAATATTAATAAAATAAGAATATAAAAATTTAAAAAAAAGTAAAATTTTATATAAAATATAAATGAAAATTATTTTAATTAAAATAAGTTATTTTTTTACTCATTTAATTAATCGTATAAAATACACTTATACGCTTCATCTACAAAAAATGTCAAACCTATACTGTACTGTCCTAGAAAGCACAGAAAACGTACGTTGAAGAGAATAGTAACGGTGGGAGCCACGTGGCAATCACTGGTTGGTGAAAGGAGTTCTGTACTTTACGTAGAAGATAAAGAAAGTAAAAGACAATGGCAATATATCATGAGGACCCCATTCTTCCTTCTCCAATCAAAACCCACTACGCCATTACTATAATAATAAAAAAAAATTATCTATGGTTAGAAATTAGATACTTATGGAAAAATAAAGATAAAAATAAAAATTGAGGGTTTATGATTTAAATTATTAATGCATGCATTTTTTTAAATTTATTTTTATAATTTATTTTTAAACAATAAAAACAAAATTATTTTGAGACAATTATACTCATTTGTTAAAAATAAACAAAGAAAATAATTTTATATAATATCAATTTTAGATATGCATCTATATTAAAACTCTGTTTAAAGAATTTTATCACACTTTTAATTTTATTTAATTTGACTCTAAAAAAAATTTATATCAAATAAATAAATAGATAATAAATTAAGTATTGATAATAAATGAGGATCATTTTTAATTAACATATATATTTTAAAAATATATATCCTCAATGAGTGAGATGAAATAGTAAAAAAAATTTCTTCCTTAATTAGAAGTTTTGAGTTCGAGTTCTGAAAATAGAGTATTTTTTAAAATTTAAAAGAGAATATTTTACTTTCTTAATGGACATGTAAATTCACATTAATCTACAGTTTTTAGGTTAGATCATTTAATAATTTAACATAAATATATATATATATATGTGGTAATATCATATGCAAAGTAGCTTTCAAAATCTATTTTGTCACATGAAAATTTTTTAAAAAAAAAAGTATTTTCAAGCTTTTAAAAACGATGCAATGATATTGAAAAAAGAAAATTACTACAAAGTAAAACAAAAAAGTAGTTACGGCTTTTTCTTTTATTTCTTTTTACATAATTTTCTTTTTCAAATATTTTCTCTCTCATTTGAAATGAAATAGAAAAGTACTTATTTATTATCATAAATATGATCGATTAGTTAATCTCAATTTTTTTATTAGAGACATATTTAGCATTCCTTAGTTATAAGATTAAATTTTAATAAAGCTTGTTAATTCATTGTAAATGAGTTTGTATTGGTTCAATTTATTTTATGGATATATATTAATTTATATATTAAATTAATTCTTAAAATGAATTTCACATTGTATTTGGATGAACTTGTGAGTTTTGAATAAGTTAGCTTGTTCATAATATTAAAATTTTTACACAAAAAATATTTCATAAAATTTTTAAAATTCTTTATTAATTTAAATTGTATCAAATTAATTTGAGTAATAAATTTCAATTTGATATGTAAAGATCAATTTCTCCTTTTGATTTTTGAGCTTTAACTAGTTAATAATATTCTTCTTGTAATTATAACATAAGATATAATTACAATTGATCAATTTTGAATAGTGATAGAATTAATAAAGAAAAAAAAAGAAGACAATTAAAAAAAATACAAAATTTAAAATTAAAAGCAAATAATTTATTACACCTTTTTATAAAGACTTTGAACATTTAGTTTATGTTGGGAAATAAATTTTATATTGATAAAATATAAGTGATCGATGCAAGTACTTATACTAGAAGGATTGCCAAATGAGAATTTAAAAATCTCCACACAAATTTGACAAAAATCCAAAATGGCAATATATATATATATATATATATATAAAGTTATATAATTGAATATTATCACTTTTATCTCAATTTTCAAATATAATTGAATAATTTATTTATAATCTATATGTTATGAAAAATAAAAAAAAATAAATACTAATAATAATTAATACGTAGGGTTGCTTTCTTGTTTCTGGCTGTTTACGTTATATTGATAACAATATATAGTACTACTACTGATCAACTTATAAATAATAATAATGACACTGCTACCAAATTTAATGTATAAAACTATTGTAATAAAAGTTTTTTTTAATAACATTGTTATTATTATTATTGACATTTGAAAGCATTTTCTTCTAAAAAATTTGCTACTCAAATTCTAAACATAAATAAAATTATAATCCTAATAGAGAACAATAAATTTATTTTCTAACTATATTATTTTACACATTGTATTTATATCAGTTTGTTTTATATTGGGAAACAGTATTAATTAAATTTATGTAATTAAAAATAAATATTTTCATTAAATATGCTCTTAGAATTTGATCTCAATCAAATATTTTAAGAATAAACATATATATACGTTAAGTACGATACAATCCCATATTGATAAAATATAGAATGTTGAATGAGTTTATATATAATTAGATTCTCCAATCTCAACAAACTAGCTTTTGATGTTAGCTCATCCAAAAATATATAAGCTCATAATATTTCTATATAGTACTAATGCAAAATAATATTTGTGTCCCTCTTTCTCTATTTTTTTTCTATCATAATTCAGACCATGATTTTCCTTTCAATTTTTGATATATCTCGGGTATAATATCATTTCAATTATTGCCCTATAGTGGATTATCTCAGATTTAATATTATTTTAATTTTTATCCTATAGTGAGGTTCATTCGCCCGATGATGGGCCTGAAAATTATATTGATTCAGTCTATATCATAAATTTGCAAATATCAATTGGGTTGGGCTTATTAAAATTTTTTTGACCCAATTGTCACTTGAGGGGGCTGTTAAATATGATACAATCCCACATTGATAAAATATAAAATGTTGAATGGGCTTATACATAATTAGATTCTCCAATCTCAATAAACTAGCTTTTGAGGTTGACCCTTCCAAGAATATATAAACTCTCAATATTTTTACATGGTATCAAAGAAAAATAATATTTGTGTCCCTCTTTCTCTTTTATCATAATTCAGACCATGATTTCTCTTTTAATTTTTAGAATATCTCGAGTTTAATATCATTTCAATTCTTGCCCTACGGTGGATTTCAGTCGCCCGATAATGAGCTTTTAAAATTTACTTTTCATCCGGTATGAGATGTTCCTCGGACTTTCTAATCTTTCACTTGGTATGGAAATCCCTCAAGTTAAAAGTTCTCTTGATCTAGTCTATATCATAAATTTACAAATATCAACTAGACTTATCAAAAATGCTTTTGGCCTAGTTGCCACTTGAAAGGGGTTATTAAGTTTGATACAATCTCACATTAATAAAATATAGAATATTGAATAGGCTTATATAATTGGATTCTCCAATATCAACAAACTAAGTTTTGAGGTTAACTCTTTTAAAAATACATAAGCCCTTAACATTTCTATAATATATTTGTTTTGATCTCTTAATATTTGTTTGTTTATGGATTATTCTAATTTAAAATAAGTTTAAAATTTTTATTTAATATGTAATTATTACCTATCATTTATCAAAGTCTATCTCATTAGGGATTAGTTAGAAAATAGAAATTAATTGTTGATAATTATTGATTAAACTTGGATAAATTCAGTAATTGATATACAATAATGACAAAATGTGGACCGCCCACTACTTTGTTCCTTGAGAAGCAATAATCATATAACGAATCCTTCAAGAGAAAATGTAGAGCAGAGGGTGAGAGTTGTATTCATTTTAGTTTAGAGGAGATTTCAAGGTTTTCATTTTTTAAAATACTTTTGTCTATTTTGATTTATTTATTTTTACTGTAATTGGGGCTAAAAAATATTTTTTAATATATGATAACTATTTTATTAATTTTAAGGAATTGTAATAGTATTATAAAATTTTTTTAATTTTGTAAATTAATGAATATTTAATATCTTAAAAAAATTATATAATGGAAATAAAATATAATTTTATTGGCCATAAATCTTAGATTTATATGGGGGATATCAAATCAATTCAAGGTTGAATCAAGAAATATATTTATTTCTTATTTTATAAATCAGGATTTCAATTTGATAGAATTTTTCTTATTCTTTAAGAATTAAATAATTCCTAGTTGTAGCATAAAGCATTTATATGTTTTTTTTCCCAAAGTGGAGAATTATATCAAAATATGATATGTGAGAATTTATTTATGTAATCTCAAAAACTCTCATATTATAAATTTAGCCTTTAATCATAACATAATACTACTTCCATATCAAATTGATAGACTAATTTATCACTACTATATCGTTACTTTAGCATAAGATATATTTAATAAGTAACATTAAATAATCGGATTATAGAGATTTAATATGCAAACTAATTTATTAAAATAATAAATGAATTATAATTTAAGACTAACAAAAAATAAAAGCGAGCCTATCAATTTAGGACTAAAAGAATAATTAATTAGATAGATAAAAATCTAAAATGAGTTTTGAAGTTCAAAATATAATAAATATTGATTTTAATTCAAATTTTGAATTTTTTTAATGAATTCAGTTTTTATATTATTTTATTTTCTTAATTCATTTTAATGTTTGTAAGGTATTTTCAAACTCCAATTTATTCTTAATTTTGAGGCAAATTTTACTTTTATAGATTTTTCTCTTTTAACAATTTTTCTTTTTAATCTATAAAGAGATTAAACAAATACTCTATCCATTCTGAATTAATAAACATATTTTGTATTTCACAAAAAATTTTAAAATTAATTGTTTTAATAAGGTAATTTTTTAATTAGAATATATCTATTTTAGTATGAGTTGTACTCATTAATTTTTTAATAAATAATACTAACTATGGATATATTAAATTTTAATATATTAACTAAGTTACTAAAACTGTGATTTAATTTGGAACAAATGAAAAATATATTTATTAATTGGATACGAAGGTGGTGATGTAGTATTAGCACTACACCATGGCAATAGTCAATCTTTTACCAAATGAACAAAAAAAATTGAATATGATGATAAATGAAAAAAAAAGTTTCAGATTTTGAATTTTTTTTTTATTTTTTTTGAAGAGAATGAAGAGATCCTATATAAGAGGTTTGATTTTCTATACTCACAATAGTTATATATATATATATATATATATATATATATATATATAGAAAGAAGAAGGGTATGGGTATTTGCCGTGAATTACTTGTGAAGAAAATTTTTATATAAATTGGGTAGAGTCAATAAAAACTCAATAAAAAAGTTATAATAGAAAAAGTTATTAATTTTATTTATTTGTTATTGATACAGCCGGTTCATGATAGTATTTGTCGTGAATTACTTAGTTTCTACATTTGGTCTTCTATAGATAGAGCCTGGAGGCAACAGAAATCAATACATCACTGCACAAAACTGCAATAGATGTGGCAGATTCTCAAAATGAAAAAGGAAAAGAAGGTGGTAACAGAATAGGGAAATAAAAGGAGCAAAATAAGAGCTTTAAAATTCCCACATCGAAATCCAAATAAATGGGAATTGAGATAATAAGTGCCCCCCAAAAAACAATTAACTATTTGAAAGATGCAGAGGCAATTCATTCAACCTCTGCTATAGGTGAAGCTCTCTTTCTTCTTCCGCATGCGTCTGTGGCTTTTAGATTTGTTGACTTTAGTAAATCATGAGTAAAATTTTGGAATAAGCATGTGCACTTGTCTTTTAATTCTTAAATTTATATATAAATATTATTTTTTTCTTTTTATTTGAGACAATGAAAGCATTTTTTTTAGCCAGTTTATATATTAATTGAATTGAAATTTAATAAATTTGGAAAAAGTACCCATGCTTTTTATATCGAATAAATATAAAATATTTTAAATAAATGAGTTTTAGAATAAGAAATGATTTTGTGTACACCGATTTTAATTCCAAAAATTTATATTAATTACACTCCAAATAAAAATTGAAACAGATATATATTAATTTATTGTTAATTATAAGCTAAAAAAGATTTTAACTGATCTTCATATATCAAGTTGTCAATTTATTTTTTTAGGGAATAATATGAATTTTGGTTCATTTATTAAAAATATTACATCATAATATAAAAATAAAAATTTTAAAAAATATATTAAGATGTATCAAATAAAACGAATTGAATTTTTCTAATATTCTTAATTGTGTTGATAAGTATATTTAAATATTCTTAATCGGCAGAAAGTGTGTCCTACTTGGTGATAATTGAATCACAAATCAACTCCCATATCTTTTAACAAATACAATTGTTAGAATATCACAGTAAATTCATATATATATATATATATATATAACTTAAAAGATATAAATTAAATAATAGGCAATAAGACATTTTGTTCTTTTATTTCTAACTGTTATAGGATTTATTAATTTTCTGCTTTAAGTTTTCTTCTATAAATTCTTTTAAACCAATCAAAAAATTTCATATTAACTTCATATTGTTTTATAAAATTAATATATTCATTCTTAACTGATTCAAAATCTTTTGCTTTATTAATTACTTCTTTTAATTTGTTTGAATTCTTTACTTTTAATTCTTTATTTAACTTATCTTTTTTAAATATAAATTCTTTATTAATTAAATTTAGCTCTCAATCTATGTTTTCTACATTATTAATCATAAAAGAGGTTGTAGGTGATTCAGGTGGAGAAGGAGATTGTTCTCTATTCTGATGTTGACTATAATTAAGATTTGATTTTAAAGGGTTTATAGTTCATATTGGATTATAGAAAAGATGTGGTACAGTTGTACTGTAATCTACACATTTTAATTTATTATTAGTTTCAGGTATATCTGAGGTAGAATCATAGGCTTTACTACTGTTTGTATAATAAGTTTAGATTTATTTTCTTTATATGAAGCATATATAACAGATAATAACTGTAAAGCTCTACCTATGTCAACTGTCGAAACTGAAGAGAAAGAGTCTGAATACCTACTGCTGATACTATGTCTATTAAACTTTAATTTAATTTTACCATCTTCATTCTGTTCAATTTTACTAAGTTCTATATTATGCTTTACTATTTTCTTTGGTTCATGAGGGGGAGCAATATCTTTCAAGACCCATTCATCAGGAAGACTAATATCTTTCCACTGAATAGTCCTAGGGATTACTGTATTAGCTTTACTTAAGTGTATTTGTAAGAATTTAGTTTCTCCTAATTTAGTTTTCATTATATATTTTGTTGCAAATGTAGATACCACAACTTTATACTTTCTTTTATACATTAATGCTATAGGAATGAATCCTTCAAGTATTTTATAATTATGAGTTTTAATTTATAATACTACATTTTTTAATATGTTCGGATCATTTAAGGATATAATTATATCATATAAACAGTCAAATGAGATAGGTTCACTACTCATATTAGTTTCTATAGTTTCTAATAGTGAGTCATTAAAATTTACGAATCTAGCATTTCTAACCACTACTAGAATACTAGTATTTAATCCTTCTATGGTTAAAGGCTTTATTCCTATATATACTGGTCCTATATGTATACATTTATATTTTTTACTTTTATGGTGCTTTATAGATTCTGCAGATAATAATGTTATTTTTTCAAAGGGTTTACTTAATTGTACATCCATTTCTTTAAAATTAATTATATAATTATTTTTAAATATATTTAATTTGAAAATTTTATAAATATGTTCTTTGTCTATATTAAGTATTACCTAATTATCAATTGTTTTATTAAAATCTTCTAATATTACTTTATTTCTTTTTATAATTCTTTTATTTTCTAATGACTCAGAGTTATCGGATCTAGTTATACTAGCAGATTTATATAAAAATAGTTTATTTTTTAAATATTTAAAAAATAAATTTTAAAGTGTATTCATATTTTTTTTAGACGCAATCACTGACTTACTGCCCTAAATGCCTAATCTTTGGCTGAAACGGATCTTACTGCATATCCAAATCTTAGACAACACTATCTACTTTTAGATCTATAAATCAAAATTTTAATTATGAAAATAAGTTTATATCTATCTATTACCACCCCTAAAAAGACAGGCTCTAATACCAACAAATACTATCTACTACCACCCTTAAAGAGACAGACTATGATACCAACAAATATATATATATATATATATATAAAAACTTAAAGGTTATAAATATTCTATGAAAATAAAATATTATATGAAAGACGAGGAAAAAAACTATAGAAAGAGAACTAATATAAATGACTAGAAACCCTAAAATTTGGAACTCAAAATAAAATAAATAATAATAAATTTGAGCTAAAAAAATACAAGATTAACATGTTTAGATAAATTTGTATTTATTAAATAAAAAATTACAAAAAGAAAATAAATAAAAAATTATAAAAAAGAAAGTTACTGTAATTTTTTTTATTATAATTATAAATTAAATAATGTTGACGTATAAGAATATTAAGGTCACAACACATATATTAATATATTGTGTATTATTATGGCTAAAATATCTAATATTAAATACTTAAGTAATAGTTTTTCACCATATATTAACTCATATATATATATATATATTATTTTCAATCAATACCCTTAATATCCCCTCATGACAATCATAAATATACATCCAATTATTACTTTGACCATACACTGGGCAAGTTAGAACTGGACGACCAACTCAAAAAGCCACACAAAAAAAAAAAAAATTCAAACACTTTTCTTGATACATTAGATTGGCTGGGATCGAAAAAATCAGGAAAAAAAATACAGTGACTGAGACTAGACATCCAACACAATATGTTCAGTTATCATGTTTAATTTCATATTATTATTATTATTATGAATTAAGAAAGATTGACAATTATGTGATAGTATTAAGGTCATATACACATATATATTGATATATTAGGTATTATTATAATTAAAATATCTAACATTAGACACTTAGATGATAATCTCTTACTATATATTAATTCATATATTTTTTTTTATCCCAAATTCATATGAGATTATCTTAATATGCTAATTTTTTTTAGAATGAAGATTTAAATTTTTTGATTGATTTTTTTTTTGCAAATGTTAACAATTGTGTACTTCATCTTTAATTTTATTTTATTTTATAATTAGAAGAATTTTTTATTAATATAATTTTTAATGGGAAAAACATATTTATAAGATAAAAACTAGCCAAAAAAAAGTCCAATGACCCAATTACATACCCATCCTATAGATATCCCAAAATATGTAAAAAAAATCTCAGAAACACAAAATAAAAAATAAAAAAAAAGAAGCAACCCAAGAGCAACATCTCTGATATAGTCTTTAATTTTCTACACATGTTCTCTTCATCCCACTTCAAATATCATAAAAGAACAAAGTATACAAACCAAAATGATAATTAGTAATTATAAATTTTATAAAAAAATGTATAATAATCTATTAATTATATTCTTTTTCAAACATTCCTTTTTATTAAATAAGGAAAATTTTGAAACTTTTCATTTTTATAAAAAAAATAGTTAAAAGTGATATAAAAATTTTAGTGTGGGCAAATCGTGGAAATATTGCATGAGATAGAAAAGTAGAAATAGCTAATGAAGCTGATGGCTAATTTAAAGTAGGGGATAGATAGATGCAGACGCGTAGTTATACTTGGGACGGTGGTAGTGGTGGTGGTGGTCGGCCTTGGCCACCCAATCATCCGGCGGGCCAAATCATTGAAGTCATTAGTAAAACTCTCCTTAGTGGTCCCCACCACCACCTCCATCCTCTCAAAGCTTTGGGCGGTGATCAGTGACCAGTGTAAGAGAGCTAAACATGAAGCTCTTTCTTTTATATATATACATATATATAAATATATTATATTATATTTATAAAAATATAAAAGAAAGAAAGAAAAAAAAAATGTGGAGACAGATAAGAGTTAGCGTAACCAGCAAAAGGAGAGATCCTTTGCGGGTTCTATTTAGATCTTAACTTTTATTTGATATAGACTCTTCTCCAACCACCTCTCTCTTTTCCCTTCACAATTTTATCTTTATGTAATTAGTTAAAAATATTTTCTTATTTATTTATTTATTAATTATTCCACTCTAATTAATCAATTTTTTTAATTAAACCCATCTCGAATTTATGTGGTTTTATTTACGAATATACAACAAATATTAATTTTTTTAAAAAAATCCAATATATTTCTTTCTTGTCATTTTGCAAACAATATTATAGTTCAAACGTTAGTTCGGACTACACTTTTTTTGCTAGAAGATTAAATTTATTCATGAGTCATATATAAATTTAAAAAATATCTATTATTTTTCAAATTTTATTATTATAACTCATATTTTTTTTATAAATTAAAATTTTTATTTCGATTTAAAGATAATAATCGATCCGCCTCTGCCTCTATATAATTAAACAAATTTAATTTATGGGTTTGACATTGGTTGGTGAATAGAAATCACCATGAAATTAAGTTTTTGTATTTGTGTATATAAATGTTATTAGATTATATATATATAATAACAACAATAAAATTCTTCAAGTTCACTCTTGTATTTCTCTAGGTATATATATACATATATATATATATATACATACATATTTACACACACTAAGATGTGATAAATATTTATACTAAGGTGTGAATCACAAGTTTCTTTCGAACAGACAAAAACTATCATTGCACTCTCTTGTAGGCACTAATTCTAACATTCAAAATTGAAAAGAAATTAAATAATATTACTTTTCTAGAACCTCTAATATTATATCTTACTAACAACACTATGATTGAAAAACCAAAAAAAAAAAGGACCAATTTGATGAATTGATATTTTGTTTTGTACCCTTTTTCTAGATTGTTGGAATTAAATTAAACATGAAAAAAAAATCAAGTTATATTTATATTCTATATCATTCTATGAATTGATGATTGATCATAATGTAATTTTTAGTGTGGATATATATAAGCCCAAGCTAATTTCTTCCCCTATTATCATATTCAAAAAAAAACAAATTATTGTTTGGTATATAAGGTTTCATATTAAAAATTATTAAAAGAAAAAAATATTCAAAATAACACTTGCATTATAGTCATCTTTGTCTATTGAGAAATAATAAATTTTGGTCTTTAATTTAATTTGTGGAGTAATTTGAAAGATTTCGAATTCGATTTTAGTTAAAATTAATTTTTATTTAGAAAAAAAGGGAATATATAGATATATATAACGTAAAGATATTAAAGGTAGAACATTGATATCCTTGGCACATCAAAGAAGGTACACACACTAAATAATGAAAGAGGAAAAATTTATAAAAAGGAATGAGAGAGGTCCAGATTTTTAATAATGAAAGAGATGAACAAAACCCTTGCTTCCATGATGAACTCAAGATATTAACGTGAACGGCAAAACTCCAAAAAGGTTCTTCTTCCAAACTATTTTTTTTTTCTAACTTAATTATGTATATATATTCAATCCAACAAAGTTTTAATCTCAATTTAATTAAAATCAATTATATAGATTATCTTTTTTACTCTGAGCAATTATAGACTATATTTTTAAAAAGATATAGAACTATAAAATCATTTTAAACTAATTTTATTCAAATTAATTTAGATTTATCTTCTATCTTTTTTACCTTATTCAGTTTTTTTAATATAATATATATATAAATATATATTCTAATTTAGTAAGATGCGTTTAATATAAAACATGAAAACTAACTAGGAACGAAAATTTAATTAATTTAAATGGTTAAATCTCACGTGTACTTAAGTATTTATTAATTAGTTTGTCCTCTAAAAACTATTGCATAGTAAGAAAAGAATTATATAGTAACGAATAATTAATGATGTTGATGGGTAATTGAGTATAGGTCGTTCAATTGAACATGAACTCTATAGCATGAATATGGGTTGAGAGATGGACCATTGATTGACAAATATATATATATATATATATATATATGTATATAAGGTGGTCACCGGTTAGCTGAGAGGTCAATACAATAAGGTGTGCAATAGATAGTGGACTTTGGTTCTGTGATGGACACAGGTGGGTTTAGTAGAATGGCTAGCTAATTCCATCTCTACTTTCTTATTGATAAATTTCTAGGTGCAAAGATTTCGAATCTTATGTGTGTGTATATATATATATATATATCCAATATTATTATCCAATTATATGATGAAATATAATTTAATGATAAATATATTTTTTTAAAATTATAAATCTATAATTAATTTTTTCTCCTTATTGCTTCAAAAACTCAAAAAAAAATTATTATCTAGCGTTTTAATATTATTTATATTGAATGACTTGAATTTTTTTTATTTTTTGATGATTTAGTTTAATTATGACCTGATTCAAAAATTTACGAACTCAATTGAAGAGAGATCTTTATTGAAGTATATATTGGTGGAGGATTATTGACTGTGCTTTTTATTCATTCAGAAATAAAAATTCACATTGACTGAACCTTGTTAATTTCTGTGTTATTTTTCTTATTTGATTTGGTTTATTATTATTATTGTTTATTTAACAATTTCAAATGATGTTATATTAAAAAAATTTCAAATCTTAGTAACACCCAATTCTCAACTAGAGTTTATCATATATACTTGATGCAAAATAGAAGACAGATCATACAACTCTATCTTTCATGGAGTAGTTTAACTAAAAATAGTTTTAAGGAAAAACGTATTTTTGAGCCTTTAAATTTTATTTTGGTGACATTGAATCTTTTTAAATTTTACTTTGGTGATATTGAGTTCTTAAATTTTACTTTGATAATATTGAACTCTTAAACTTTTTGATTTATGAACATTATGCTATTTTTTAATAGAATTAGCTAACGGCGTAAAATATTTTATTAGTTGAGAGATGCTAACGCCGTTAAATAATTCCGTTACAAAAGAGTTTAATATTCATAAATTTTAAATTTTGAGGATCCAATATTATTAAAGTGAAGTTCATAAGTTGAATGTCAAAAAATTATTAAGTTTATGAGCTTAAAAATACTTTATTCCTAGTTTTAATGGTATTTTAGTAATTATAATCATAAGTTAAAATTTTGAATTTGGACATTTATGGGGATAGTAACTATTATTTTCTTAATTACTTTTGGTATAAATACCATATTGAGATGTTTATATTGTTTTATTTGTCTTATTGAATATTTTATTTTTTTATATATATTTGATTTTTTTAATAATTTATTGCTTTTTTTAATAATTTTCTTATTTATTGTATTAGGGTTTTTAGAATCCTCAACGTACAAAATGTATGTTTTTCAAATTGTGACGACATATTTAGATTCAATAAATTATATATATATTGAGAAATAATAATAGATTTATAAACTATAAACTAAAAAGGTTTATAGAAAATTAACTTTATTTATGCTTTATTTTTAGTACGTCAATATTCCATCTCTTATAATTAATAGTTTCAAAACAGTTATACAGGATGTTGAAATTATATAATTTTTTTATTCAAAAAATCTAATTAAAATGATATTTTGTAAGAAATGTCAATTTCAAAATTGAATATAGAGAGTCCAGTCTTATCACATTATTCATAGAATAACCAATCATAATATTCCATCTAGTGTATAATAATTAGAAGATTTCCACAACAAGTCCAAAAATTTTACATCAATCACTAATTTTAGACTTGACAAGTTAGATCATATATTCATTCATCTATTGTTGCTTGAGCTGCAATTGCAGAGACATGCCTTCTTTTTTTCATTTTGAATTATTTTTTCTAGATGAAGAACACATTTTTAATTTTTTTTGGGTATGATTCTGAATCTAATAGCCTTTACCCACTTTTTATTTTTTTTGAAAAAAAATTAAAGAAATGGGAAAAGAATTTTATTTTTTTCTTTGTGATCTTTGAAGTCAAGGGAACTTTCTTGGCAAACTCTAATGAGACAATTTTTTTTTGGCACATTTTATTATTATTGGCATAGCTCTCATAATTATTAATTCCTTTCACTTTTTCATTTCTCATATTTTTGCCTTTCAAATTCAAATATATAATTTGAATATTTCAATTGAGATTGGTTCAGTTTTTTATCTTGTATGTTTATAGTGAATTCTATTCAATATTTCAATTGAGTCAAATTGATTTTCAATATTATGTTTATAGTGAATTCTATTCAAATATATCAATTGGTTCGAATTAGTTTCAAATATAGATATGAAAGATAGAAATTTGATTATGTATCTATTATTTAGAGCATAAATTTACTGTTAAAATATATATTGATATATATATATATAAATAAATTTTTTAATTCAAAATTTGAAATATTATTATTCATTAAGGAGATTATGATTGGTTAGAGTTTTAGTATGAGAGAAGAAACAATAATTTTAGATATTTTTTTAAGAAAATATATATTTATTATTAAATTATATTTTAATTTACATAATATTTTATATTCTAAAATTAAAAAAAAATTATTATTCATTATCGAGACCATGGTTTATTCGTACTAATTAAATTTACCAATAAAGGGTTAAAAACCCATCAATTTTTAAATTTTTTTTTACATGAACAAATTCTAAGATGAACCCATATTCAATTTTATAGAAAATTAATTGTCCCATTTCAAATTACTGCTCATTTAAAAAAAAAAGCATAATGGAATAATAATTACTCCTGTCAATATAGCTATTTAATTATTTAGATATATATAAGTGATGCTTCAATGGTTCATCGACACATATATTTCTGGCCCCAAATAATCTAATTATATTTTAGTTTATTTTCTCTGAAATGAACGTGTGGCTCTCTATAAAAATTAAAAATATAATAATAGTAATAATAATAATATATTTTTTCTCGAAGTCATGAGCTTAATCATCTCAATTTCATTATAACAAATTAATTACTCTAATTAATTAAGTACTAAGCATAATCAATATGAAAATGTCATATAAATTAACTTTTGTGCTTTGCAAAATAACCCTATTCGTTCACTAGTGAGTTTTGAAAAATACAACGATGAAAGTAACAAAATCATGTAAAAAAAATGTCTTTTTATCTAAAACTTAGTAATTAATTAATTAATCTGAGTGTGTACTAAATCATAAGCATTGGCACGTCAACAGCCGAATTGGGCTGACGATCTTCTAATCGATCATCGGACATACATTTTTAAGAGAAATTTTTATCAGCCGAAATAGTAGACGTAGAGTTCCAGGCTTTCAGCCCATCATTTTCTCTTTATACGTGTTAAAAAGGAGTTTTGCCCTCTCTTCCTCAGTTACTGCTACTTCCGCCACTGCATATCGGTTTATTTCATAAACTGGTTATTGTAGTTAAAATTAAACTTTAATAAGCTGTAATTATTAATCTACTAACATGCCGGTATATGTGATAATCATTAATAATAATGATTAGTAGAATTAACTTTTTACTATTTGGTGTAACTAACAAGCATGTGTCCCATCTCTTAAAAAGTAAGCTCGACCTAATGTGTACAAATTCGACTTCATATTGATTAAAGTTTTTTTTGGATTAATTTGATTATATATATATATTTTTTAAGAAATAACACATGAAAAATATGTATACAAAAAATGATAATTGAATATATTTCGCTGTAAAATCACTAAAGTTTATTATGACATATTAACCATGACGGCTTTATTAGACTTAATATTTGTTTTTCTATAAAAAATTAAAAACGGCATCATTTTAAATAAATTTAATTATATTTTTTTTATCTAAAACCTAATTAAAAAATCTTATAGTGACTTAAGTAAAGGGTTTTAACAAAAATAATAGAAAAAAATTAAAAAAATTCAAATTTATTATATTTTTAAAATTTTAATAATTCATATTAGTTTACTAATTTATTATATTTATATAATTTATTATGAATTTATTATAAAATAACTAAAATATCCTTAGTAAAAATAAAAAAAAATTATAAAAAATGATGGAGAGTAAAATTTTCTCTTAAGTAAATGGATCGAGCTTTGGATCTAATTGCGATCAATCTGACCTAACTTCATTCGAAAACACTCTAAGTTTAATTAAAATTTTAATTTTTTTAGGCTTAATAATTATGAATTTCTGAGATTTTATATATTTTTAGCATTTATTTTTTTGCATTATTGTACTTTTAAAAATAAATTATTTATTTATTTATTAATATTTGCGTTTCAAAATTGTTAGTCGAAGACTTTAACATTATAAAATAATATTTTTGATACTTATTTATATATATCTATGTCTATTTTTATTACTTGTTAGTTTATTTATTTTTTAATATTATCAGTAAAATAATAAAATATATTATTTATATTATTTAAAATTATTTTTTAATAATATTTATAAAATTAAAATAAATGATGTATATAGATCGTCTTTAAAATAATAAAATATATTATTTATATTATTTAAAATTATTTTTAGTAATATTTATAAAATTAAAATAAATTATACGTAAAAATATAAATAAAATTAAAAATGAGCATGATTTAATAAATAATAAAAATAGACTTATATAAGAAAAAATATTAAAAAAATTATTTTATAAAGATAAAATTATTGGCTAATAGTTTTGAGACAAATAAAAAGACTAAATAATTTAGTGTTTAAAAATATAATGATTAAGTAGTTTAATTTTTTAAAAATATAAAAATAAAAAAAATAAATATTAAAAATATATAAATTAACTAGTATAATATGTAAAATTTTAAAAATTATATCATTATTTAGTATTTTTTTATAAATATATATATATATATATTTATATAGCCTATGAATAATAACCTCTTATCAAATCGATTACGCTCTGTCAACACATTAAGTTTTTAATATAGATTTGGAATAATTAATTTTAACAATAAATATTGAAATTCAAAGTAAGATTATATATAAATTCATCCCATATTTTATATTTAATAATATTTGATATAAATTTGATGGACTTCAACTTTATTTTACATGTAGTAATCCAGCGAAACTCAGAAAAATTAATTTATCAATCAAAGTGGATCCAATTTTTATTTTTTTTTAGGACAATTTCATTCTATTGAATTTGAATAATTATATTGAAAATAAAATATGAGTATAACATTGGAGTTTGAATTTTTGCACCTTATTTTTAAATGATTTCATATCATATATATATATATATATCACTAATTAAATGAAGGCATTAATTAGCTTTGTCACATTAGATTATATTGGTGACATTTTTCGATTTTATTTAATTTTGGTGGGTGACAACTTTAATTGGTGACATTTTTTAAAAAAGAAAAAGAGGAAAAGAGAAACATGGTTAGTGAATCTCCAAGGAATTTGAGTTGGAAAAGCCGAGTCCACGGAGAAACTTACATAAAATATTATATACTAGAAATATATAAAAAATATATTCAATATATATCAAAAATAAACTTGTAAATTTTTTTATTTGCATAATATATTATAATTTTTAAGTTATTTTTATAAATTATTTTTTTAAATTCTTCTTTAAGTTATTTCTGAAAATTTTTATTATTTTTATTATGTTTAGGTAATGGCCCAGTCCAGAGAAACAGACACTCATGACAGTGGCTTGGTCAATTGGGCTGGAGATAATTTGTTCTGATCTTTTTACTGGTTCAAGTTTTTGTTCATTTAAGACAAAATTACATCAAATGCTATTTTTTTTAAAAAAATTTATCTTTTTTTTTTATTTTTTTTAGTTTATAAAAATATTTTTATATTTTTATAACATATATTAAAATTTATTTAACATATATTCAATACATATTAAAAATAAATTGTATTTTTATAAATTTTTTATTTATATAATAATTTTTTTACTTTTTTCGATTATTTTTATAAATTTTCCGATGAATATTGGTCAAATTGAAAATTTCATTCAGTCAAATTTAAAAATTCATTCTATAAAACGCATCGCTCTAAATAAAAGAAAAAAAAAGTTTGTATAACTACTATCATAAATTAAGTTTAGTTAGATTTAATAAGTTTTATTTTATTGAATTCCATCGATTTTAATTTTGTAAACTATGCAAACTAAAATTAAAGGAAATATTAATTTATTATAATTTTATATTAAAATTGATCAATCTAATTAATTTAAATCAATATAATTAACTAAGTTGATATTAATATTTCTCATAATTTTAAATCAAAATCGATTAGTTTAAATCAATACGATTATGATCAATTGAGTTGGTAAAAAAAAAAGGCAGTTGGATCGGATTGATCCGGCCAATTTGCTTGTGCCTACTTCATTTAACACAACAACCCAAATAAGCCGAAAACTAGAGAAAAAAAGACAGACTTGTGGTTGCATAAGCAGTCATATTTGCCAAAAAAAAAAAAAAAAAAACCGGCCAACTACTCGAGAAGAGGAAGACGCCATCGCCATGTCCCAGAAACACGCCACTTTTAAGACTCTTGAGCACTACTACGACGGAAGCAAAGAAGTGGAGAAGAAAAATCCGCCGCCTTGGCGTTTCTTGCCCACTTCCCATAGCGATATTGATCGATTAATGAGGAAGTCTCTTTCATTGATTTGGTTATCAGTGGAAAACAATGGAATTTCGCCTTGATTGGCTTCTTGGATTAGCTTGGGTTGCTGGAATTTTTCCCATATTAGTTGCTTCACTTCCTTTGTCTCGTTTGAACTCTTTCCATGAACTACTCTTGGGATTTGCTAAGACAGGCAAGATTATGCAACTATCAGACCATGTAAGTGCAAAAGAATCAAAATTTTTAGATGGGTATTTTTATTTCTTGCAATTTTTGCATTTAAATGAAAATGGGTAATTCACTTTTTTTGTATATAAATTATAATTTTACATAAGAAGTTATGTCTATTTGCTTGAATGTGTCTGCTTGAATAGAAGTTCACTGTCCCTCAGAGATTCTTCCTACACTTTTATTTGGTGGCTGTTGTTTGGACAACTTTTTTGCTCATCATAGTTTGGGGCTATGCATATAAAATGACTTTGTTGGGTTCTGGCTCATTGGATTACTCCACAGCAGCTAGCCGATTGGATGGAGGTTCACAGATATTTTCCTTTCATAAGTCTCATGTTCCAACTGTAGCATTTAGACAAAAGGTTTGGATATCAATGTCACTGCTTTTGTTGATGGAAATACAAGACTTGAGGCGCCTTTATGAGACAGTTTATGTCTTTAAGTACAGATCTTCAGCTCGAATGCACATTTTTGGCTATCTAACAGGACTTTTGTGAGTTTCTGCATATTTAAGTTTCTTTGCCTCTCATTTATAAGTTTCTTTGTGAGACTATTTATGTTTAGTTTTTTTCTAAATGTTGCTGATTTTTATACACTTATCTTCTTGTCTGCTTGAAACTTATATCTACTCATGGTTAGTATGCAGAGCTTGCATTTTTTTTTTCACATTTTCTCTGTAATTGTTTCTTGGGCAATTTCTACACAGCAGCACCCTTGACAGTTTGCCACTTTTGTGCATTAGAGGCATTTAAATTTGCAGCTTTTCAAATGATTGAGGTGAATGTTAAAAACCAAAAGATTTCAGTAATGGACTTGGATTGGCTGGGATATGTGAAGCCTATTATAAAGTTTGGGTGGTGCCAATGGGCTGGTCTGCTATTTTTGCTTGGGGATGGGTGCACCAACACCGATGTCATGCAATCTTGGTAGTTGCCATTCTTCATATCTCTCTTCTTGCATTATGCATTTCAATGATGATAAGTTTGAATTCAGCAAAAATATTGATAGTTCTTTCAACTTTTGTGTGGATTTCAGTTTTAATTGTATTAAAAATGTGTACAGAAATTATATGGGGTTTCCTAATATTTTTGTTCATTAGGTATGTCCAGCAGAAACTGTGTGCATGCTTTACACACACTGGTTAAGCTTCTCCAACAAATTTTAAGCGAAATGTATTTGTAATGTACTAAAACTGTCATATGCATATATTCCTCGGTCACATGAATTTAAAGTGAAAAGTGCTTAGTTGAGTATGTTAGCTTTTATATCAATTTATTTTGCTGAATGTATGTTTGAACTCATAATCCCTACCATAAAAATGTGAAGAAGTTATACATAAATTACCACCTACTCCAACTCTTCTCATCTAGCATAGGACTAGTTGTATAAAATCCAACTGAGGGTACAATCACTGGCTAGCTGATATACCACTTTATTTTGATTTTTGAGTTAGCAAAAGATGCTCTGAAGGATTTTCAATTCAGAAAACTCAGATCAGAGTTGAAGTAACAAAGTTTTCACTTGAACTTGCTCGTTTGCTGTTCTTTTTCTAATGAATTAATTCATTCACCATGTTGATTTTGCTCGTTGTTGGAAAATGAATGAAAGAAATGAAGAATTGAAGATTTATAATTTTTGATTTACAAACTGTTCATAGAGTTCAAATTAAAGATGGAGAGCCTAGAGCTATGATTTTCTGTTCTGTGATTCCCTATGCAGTTTGGTTCGTTTACTTCTGTAAAAGTTTGTATGCCTGGAAGCATATATTTTGAGCTCATGTGCTAGCATCTTCCTAATGGAATTGTGTTAACATTAATGTTTGGAACAAACAAGTTTCTGAGCTGGATTTCTTGCTTTTTTTTTCAGGGCTCTTTGCGGGAGCAAAGAGAACAAAATGACGAATATCGGATTCCTCATGGTGACTGGTTTGAGATGGTTTCAAGTCCACACTAGTTGGCTGAGATTGTATCTCTCTCTGTCTCACACACCCACACACACATTTCAATATGTTCCGTTAATGATTTTGTTGTGGAAAATTAAAATGAAAATATGACATAATTAAATAATCTTGGGATCAATTGTGTGCTTCTATGCACAGATTATATATTTTGGCCTATTGGTTGCAAGTGGAGGCACGAACTTCTTAATATGGCTGCTTGTTCTTTTTGTGGTAACTTTCAATACAACTCATGGCTGCTCATTCTATTATATTTGCAAGTATTCTTCTTTATCATTAACTCAGCATTGAACCCTCTTGCAATGATGATTGCAGGTTGCCAATCTCGCATTTGCAGCAGCAGAGACGCAGAGGTGGTACCTGCGCAAGTTCGAGAACTATCCAACCAATCGACGTGTCATTATTCCATTTGTATACTAGATACTAGTGCATTCCATTTTACCTCTCTTTTTGCCTGAAGGTGAAGCTGAAAATGAACTCTCTCTCTCTCTCTTTTTTGGCATATAAAAGATATTCATAGTATTGTATTAATAAAGGATGAGATGGAATGAACTCTTTTTGACTGAGTTGTATAATAATAATTCTGGGTTTCAATGGCGGCCATTATGAGATTTCAAGCCATATGGCCATTTTTGCTGTATCATAGAAATGTTGTCTAAAAGGTGACTAGTTTGGGGATTGATAAGAGTGAATGGTTTAAATTTCTGAATGTGCCTCTTTCATCTTCTCTTAGTTCATTAGAATATAAAGTGAAAATTAGAGTTTAAGTAATAATACTCCCTTTTCAATAGATCTTCCATTTCATATAGTTGGATTTGAATAAAATCTTTTACGCGCTTTTGAAACTTCATCACTATTCTAAGTTTGATTGTGAAATGTAATTTGACTTTGTCTCAAAAGCTTAATAGATTAAATTGTCGCAAGAGGTTAAATCATAAATCACAATAATCAAACATATAAATTGTTTTAAAAATATATTATTTTATAAATTCAAAATTCAAAAAGCAGTCTAATCAATCAAAATTGAATCGAAATGTAAGAAATAAGAAAGGAAAAGTTTACTCTGGACTAGGTGTATATATACCTAACCTATAATAAATTGATGATAGAGTGATAATAGAATGATTTTATTTATTTAGTTTTTATTTATTGGATACATAGGATAAAATTTTCCAAAAGAAAATAGAAAATAATTTGGTTTTGGTTTATGATATTTGTAAAATATAAATAGCCGATTCTAAACTAAAAACCTACAGTTTGGTTAGATTTAAATTGATGGTTCAAATGGTTTGAACCTAATTTCTATATCTTTATATTTACTAATCTTTATTTCAAATAAAATATTTCTCTAATTCTTTTGTTAAAATTACCTTTAAATCATTTTTCAAGTCTTGAATTGCCTCAAATCATCCTTAAACTTTTTCAATGCATATATATATATATATATTTAAGAAAGATCGTAATATATATCTAGAGAGGGAGCCATAGATAAAATTATAAATAAGCTAAGTTACTCAAATTCAATTTAGTCTCGATTCAATAAAAGTTTATTCAGCTTCGAGCTCGAGTTACTCATTTATAAAATGAACCAAGATCAAGTTAAAAAAAATCTACTCATTAATTTATGAACTGACTTATTTAAAAAACTTGTACAAGTTAGCTCATTTGTTATATTGAATTAGAATTATATAAATTCAATATATATATATATCAAATTATGTATATGAATATATTAATTTTTCAATTAAATTAATTTATATAATTTATTAATATATATTATATATAATAAATAAATAAAATAATATAAAATGTAAAATAACTTACTAATTTATAATAAAATATAACTTAATAATTTATAATTGAATATAAAATTATATTGATATAATATTTTATTTTTATTAATATATTAATTTTAGTATCTCTACATTAAAAAGATAAAAAAAAATGAATGAAAACTAAAAAATGAAATAAACTCATTTAGTTGGTTAAACTCAATGAAATCAAATTTGAAATACATGATATATGAGTAGATCGATACAAGTTTAAACTCGACTTGTACTCTATTTAAATTCACCCTCAAACTTAACTATTTTATATTGATCTAAATTTGATCTCATCAAAGTTCAGCTCAGCTCAATTCAGGTTAATTACAACTCTAACTATAGTATAACAAAACAATAATATCTTATTATGGTTGCCCATTTGTCCAGTGGGCGGCTTTAATAAACTCAATAGTAGAAATGTATAAATTTATTAAAATTGATCGAATCCGATCGAACTGAGTATATTTTGATCGGGTTTGATCGATTTATATTGTATGCACGGATGAAATCAAGTTTATATTTTTTTTAAAAAAATTAGATTCGGTTGGATTGAGATTTATTTTTTTTTATTTAATCCGAACCCAGCCAACACATATATATTATATATATATTTTTATAAATTATAATATATATTACTTAATCCGACCCGAACCGATCCGACTATAAATTTTTTATATATAATATTAGATATATTTATAATATATATTATAATCTGATTTAATCAGACCAAAATTAAAAATTTGTTGGTCAATAAAAAATATATATAGATTTGGTTAAATTCAGTTTGTTTTTTATATATATATATGAGTTTGATCTAATTAAAATATACTCTCAACTCGACCGAACTCGACAGATGCTTATCCCTCCTCAATAGCCCATTCACTTGGAATCCTATGAATTGGTGTACGAACCAAGGCCCAGTACGCTACTACTATTGTCGTTTTATTCACATGGGGGAGAGCAACCAGGAAACTTCCTTTCCCCGATCTATTGTCTGAAATCGACGGTGCATGTCTCTGTGTAACTGAGAAACTTCTCTCTCTTTCGGCACCAATTCACCGATCCAAATTCTCCAAAATTTCTGATGGCAACTGGTTTTAGCGGCGATGAAACGGCTCCTTTCTTCGGCTTCCTCGGTGCAGCCGCTGCCCTAGTTTTCTCTTGTAAGCCAAAACCCTAAGATTCTTCCATTGAATCGAATCTAATTCTTTCTTTTTAATGGTTGTTGAATTGTATATTTGATTTTGTTAGGTATGGGAGCTGCCTATGGGACAGCGAAGAGCGGTGTTGGAGTAGCGTCAATGGGCGTTATGAGACCTGAACTGGTGATGAAATCTATAGTTCCTGTTGTTATGGCTGGAGTTCTTGGTATTTATGGTTTGATTATTGCTGTTATTATTAGCACCGGTATTAACCCTAAAGCGAAATCGTATTATCTATTTGATGGTTATGCTCATCTTTCATCCGGTCTTGCTTGTGGTCTCGCTGGCCTTTCTGCTGGTATGGCTATTGGTATTGTTGGCGATGCTGGCGTTAGGTAACTTAATCCTTAAATTCTTTATAGTATTTGATTCTTTTTAGATTAAAAAAAATTCCTCTTTTTGTTTCTTTTTTCTCTGTTTTGATGTCCATATATCATGTTGATTGGTTCAGGCTCAACATGTTATGGATGCCAAATGCTTTTTCTGATGATTTTAATGGTTCTTTATATTCTGAGTAGTTATTAAGTTTCTTTGGAGCATTAATAACTAAATTTATTCCGTCCGGATGACATTGTTAAACAATGTGCATTATAGGGGAAAATAACACATTCTGCTTTCTCTGCTTCAACTAAATTTGTAATTGATGTTTGTCTTATCTTGTATGCTCCCCCTGTATATTTGTCTTAACTAGTAAGTTATGTAACAGTGGCAGAACTCGGAACTTAAGCTTTAGTGGCGTCAAATTTCTTATGCCTTTTCTCTCTCTGTCTCTCTCTCAAAAAGTTACATGCATAGAAAATTTAGTCATTGGTATGTTTTTTACTAGTCACATGGAGAATCAAATGAATATGTGCCAAAATGCACTGTTTTCTGTGCATTTTCAGTTGGTTCTTACCCCTTTTACCTACTGACATTAAATAAAATTTTAAAGGAACAGGAAGTGGAGTTAAATACCCAACTTATATTTCCAAACTGTAATCAATAGTTGTATTTTAATGCTTGCTGTTGATATAGACAAAGCATTGAGAGTTTCCGAAGAAATTGATTCTTGAAGAGAAGGAAAAAAAACCAATTACAGCTGGAACATAGAAATTTCATTGGTGGTGCAGTAGAAAAAAAACCAATTACAGATGGAACATAGAAATTTCATTGGTGGTGCAATATTGAATGGGTTAAGATATTTATACAATAGCATAAATGAAAATTCTATTTTTTACTTCATCGACACGGTCATTTGTAATTGCTTTGTCACACTGTTACATTCCAGGACCAGTTTTGAACTGTGGACCTTCTCGTTTCCTACCATGATTTTTTAAGATTAAGTTATACCATAGAGTTACCTAGCACAGGAGCATCTTGCTCTATGCCAGGCTCCTGTAATGCTGCTTAAAATTATTTTCATCATGTGAAGGTATTGAATATAATTGCTTTGGTGAACAGACTGTAGTCTACGGTAGCTATAACTGAGGTCTCATGAGGTTACCACAAGATTTTTGTTGAATTTTCAAATGAGTGCACTGACATGGAGATAAATGAAATTGGTCTCTGTGGTGCTATACAAAAAATGCCACCAGAAAAATATATTGTGGTCTTGCATGATTCCTCATTGTTTTAAGTGCTTTGATCCTTATTCCTTATCCCCATTTTTTGCCCAGGCTAAGGAAGCCTAGTGGCTAGTGGAGGATTATGGGACAGAGAATTAGACCCACTTGTTACAGGCCGTTTAAGCTCCAGATTTTTCAATCATCAGTCATATTTCTGTGCGACTTGTACTCGAGCTTATCTTGATGATTGTGCTCCTAAAAAATTCTTTTAATATATTACATGATTCTGATCACAAAAACATGCCTTGCTGAAATTTATTATTTCTTATGTAGAGCTAATGCACAACAACCAAAGCTTTTTGTTGGCATGATCCTCATTCTCATTTTTGCTGAGGCACTGGCTCTGTATGGACTAATTGTTGGCATCATTCTTTCCTCCCGAGCTGGCCAATCCAGAGCTGAGTAAAATACCTGCTGGTTGGCATCACTGGTTATTCTCAGGTTGGTGATGCTATTGAAGAGTGCAGGTGTTTTTCAAGTTATTTGTCATGCATGTGATTTCCCTCAAATATATTCGTTGGCTCTGAAATAAAGATTGTTATATTTTTTTATATTTTTGTTGTATTCTGCATATATTAGTTAAAACATGAAAGCTAGCATGCACATTATTTGGTTATCTTTTACAAACTTGTCTTTTCCGCTTATGATCATCAGCTAGTACGCTACTCTGCATAAATAATTATACTCCACTAATAGCTTCTTTATTTGTTTCTCATTCATGTAGTTCCTATATTTACATATTTGTTGTGAAATGTATTCTGTACTCGGCTGTTTTTAATTCCTGCTAGCACAATGCAGTCCTTAAATCACAAGGTTTTCCCTCTGATAAATCCAAAAGGTGATGGGTTGCCAATATTTGAGAATTATTGCACCAGGCCTATACGTTAGAAAGGTTTATGACTTGGGATTAGGTTTTACCATGCTGTTTCGACACTTGGTTCCCTATTTGGGGTTGCTTTATGGATTTTGGATCTCAAGATTATCCTTGTCTTATATAAGTTCATTTTTTTGTCGATTGAAAAAAAGTGCAAATTTTCCCAAATAGATTAGCAATTTGAATTTGAATGAGATGATTTTATGTTTCTTTGTGAAAAATATTCTTATTCTGTCAGAAAGTTTGGTAGTTTTCCATTTGCCTTCTGTTATTTGTTACTTAATGCTGGAAATCACTGTTACAATATGAAGCTATATTATGGAAATTAATCTATGAATGGTGTTCCTTGTTCTTGACAAAAATTATCTTTCATTGTGTGTTGGTAAAATTTTGAACTGTTGTATTCCAGTTTTCATGCAAGTGAATTCTGTAGTAATCAAGTATTAACTTTAGATAGTAGCAATACAGCAGGATCTCATGGTGAAATATTATTATCTTGGCCATTTTTTCAGTCTGATTACTTTACCCACCCGGGCCTTTTTTGCCATTTTCTTTCTTTAGTGAAAAAGTGTCAACCTTTTCCAAGTGTGACAAGGACCAATTATGTGTCAATAGGGCCAATAAGTACAGTGTGCAAAGGTGGTCACATCATATGTTAAATCTTGAAGTGGGGTTAATTAACTAATTAATTAATTGATTTTGGGTAGATTGTTGCTAATTGGTATCAAATATTATTCGCCATTATATTGAAGATAGGTGGGATTTTATGGGGCAGCCAAGCCAAGGACAAAGACCATTTATGAATTGACATGTTTTGGCAATGTGCAATGGAATAATTTGGTTGATGATTAGAAATAGAAAAAAGCAGAGATTTTGATAGGATGGACAATGACATTATTTAGCAAATGTTCAATTAAAACTCTAGGGTTGGTAACTATGATGGTTAATTATTATGTTAATCGTTTATTTTGGCTTTGGTTTAGTTGTAGGATTAGACATTGCTGGCTTGTAGTAAAGTTATTCATAACAGGAGCTGCTTTCTTTTAATCCCATCTAAAGATCTTGATGAATAATAAATGCCCCTTATATATTTTACTTTCTTAAGTTTGCTTTTACTTTTACTGAATGTCATTTCTAATTTTTTTCATATAAAAATATAATAAATTTTTGTAAAATAATAATTTTTATAATAAAAAGTAATGAAGGTTTTATACATGCAAATTATTGTAAATATATACATGTATACATGTATTAGTTTTATCATAAATATATATAACTAGTATTATATCATTACATATAAAATAATTTATTCAATTGTTTAGATTGAACTCTTAATTAATCAGATTTTTAAATAATTATTATAATTAATTTAAATAATTAGTTATTTGAAATGGTTGAGCACTTAAAATTTAATATTATATTTATTTATTTTTTATTTCATATTTAAACTCAAATTCAAAATCAAATAAATTCAAATAAATCCTTAATTCATTTAAAATTAATCAAATTGGAACTTTCAATTTCAGGAATATGTTATTCAGTTGTGCAAAATATACATTATAATTAATTATATCAAACTTTAATGTCGTCCAAACAATAGTTTTTGATTTCTTTAAATTTATTTGATTTGATGAGAAAAAGACAGAAAAAAAAGGGGTCAGATTTGCGTAAAACTCTATTAGGATCTCGATGATAAAACTTCTTTGGATTCAACATTTCTCCTTTTTTTTTTTAATTACATTTTTTTAATTATTATTAATATTTTCCTTTCTATCTATACTTTATCGGCTATATTGTTTTTACTATCTCGGCCGTAGTAAGACACTTCATATGCCACGTGACTAGCCTACTCCCAAAAAAAAAATGTGGGATCCACATGGAGCCCACTTTTGTCAATTTCCATCTTTAACTGCACCTTGTCCTAATCGTTGACTGAATTATGTTTAGGCTTTTCTCTCTCTTCCCACCCATTACCTCCAAGGCCGGCATTAATTTAGAGGTTCGTAGTAGATATAAAATAAAAATTACAATTTAATTTATAAAATTACATCCTCCAGGCTCCATCCCTTTATTTTTTAATGTACATTTAAAAATTGATACACACGTTTATATTAAAAAATTAATTATTTATATTAAAAATATAAATATTTAAATTATATAAATATTTTTATATTATATTTTTTAATATAAAATATATTTCATAAATAAGATTAAATATATATAATAAAAATTTATTATATTAATTTATTAAAATAATAAATAGATTATAATTTAAAATAAATAAAAATATATATTTTTTGTTTAAATAAATAAACTCCTTTTTTATTTTATAAAAATTAAAGAAAATTAGTTTATTAAAAATTTAATTTTTTTTTTGAAAATGAAAATTTTTTTTTATATCACTACTTTAATATCGAATATATTTAATAAATAATATTAAATAAAATATTTTAAAATTTTAACATATAAATTAATTTATTAAAATAATAAATAAATTAAAACAGATAAAAAAAAGAGTTTATTTACTATGAGCCTATTCTATAAAAATGAAAAAAAAAATCTACTAATTTAGAATAAAGAAATCATTTAAAATTTATACTCAGACAGCTATCCTTTTAAAAATATATATAATTATTTATTTTATTTTAATAGTATCCTTGTTCAAATATCAAAATATTTCAAATCTTCCTCTCTCAAAATTTGTCAACTTGCCTATTAAATATTTTTAGTAAAAAATATATTCATAAATGATATGATTAATAAAAAAAAAATGAAGGGAACCACTAAATATCTCTTGATGATTAATAGCATTGTTGCTTTATTATTATTATTTTTTAAATCCTAGGAGTTCTAAATATTTCATTTCTTCTACATTTAATTAATAAAAAAAGAGTAAAAAAAGGGCAAATTTTTCCAAGAAAAAAATTTTAAAATCTAACACATGTTTTTCCCCAAAAAAAAAAAACAAAAAATAATTAAAAAAAAAATCTAAAATGTTACTACTGCAACAACCGTTGCACTCAGATATTAAAAAAAAAGGGGTTAAAAAATGGCCGGGTTTTCGGGTCTTAAAAAGTTTCGGCTTCTTGTGGTGGTTGTTGTTGAGCCGGAGAAGGCTGAGAAGTAGGATCGGCCGACGACGGAATATCAGGGCCAACACGGCAACCTTCAAGCATGAAAACAATGTCGGACATGGTAGGCCGATCAAGAGGGTCTGGTGCAGTACAAAGTAACCCAACTTTGACACCTAACAAGAACTCTTCCCATTCAGAAGATTCAGGGTCAAGTTCGAGCAAACCAGGCTCTAAAAGTTCAGTAATTTGACCTCTCTGTAATTGCTTCTTTACCCATTTCACTATATCTTCATCTTCACTGAACATTACTGGTCTTTTCCCTGTTAGTAGCTCCAACAATACAATGCCAAAGCTATATACATCTGATTCTTTAGTCAATTCCCCTGCTAATATTGCTTCTGGAGATGCGTATCCTAATGTACCAACTGTTGTTGAACTTGATGCTGCTTCTGCTGGTGTTGCTGTTGTTAGCCTATCTAATCCGAAATCGGATAAATGGGCTTCGAAATCTGCATCGAATAGTACATTCTGTGGCTTTATATCTCCATGAACCATGTTTGATGTGTGTAGAAAGGCTAATCCTCTAGCAATTCCAAGTGCTATTAAGTGTCGCATTGGCCAATTCAGAACATGACCATCTTGGTGCGATGCTTCTTGAAGAAGAGTAGTTAAGTTTCCATTAGGCATGTAATCACAGACAAGAAGTCTCAAATCTTGTTGTTGCCCTGCATAGTATCCGCGAAGAACTGTGAGGTTTTGATGCTTCACTTTGCTTAAAAACTCTGCTTCTTTTCGGAACATGTTTTCATCCATTGATCCATCTGGGAGTCTTCGTATTGAGAGTACCATTCCATCTTTGTAACATGCCTTGAAAACTAATCCATATCCAGTTCTGCTTAGTACATTTTCTTCGTTGAATTGTCTAGTTGCTTCAATTGTTTCTGCGAGTGTGATTTTGTTGTTGAACATAACAAGCTTTGGATCTCCATTATCTGTGCTTCCTCTACCTCCACTCGCAGCTGAACTAGCCCTTGCTGGACTACGTTTCTTCTCCCCTTGTTTTAGCCTCTTTCGCCACTTCAAGAGGCTGAAAATGTAGAAGCAGCAACACAATGCCAAAAGACAAGCTCCACTTGCAGCCACAACAATCATCAGAATTAATCTTTTCTTTCTGTCCCTTTCGGCCACATCCACACATTTTCTATCTAATGGCTTACCACAAAGGTCTGGATTACCGGAAAACTCTGATGGATTGTTAAATCTAGAGCCCAGCAACAATGGTATCTCACCTTCAAGGTTATTGTTTGATACATTCAAGTATACCAAGCTAGCAATTCTTGTAAGATTAGCAGGAATATCTCCACTTAAGTTGTTAGTGGAGAGATCAAGGAAGGTTAAATTGGATAAATTGGACAATGAATCTGGAATGCTACCAGAAAGATGATTAGTATCAACTAACAATGAAGTTAACGACGAGTATTGAGAGATTTCTTCTGGGATTTCACCTGATAAATTATTCCTACTCAGATCAAGAACTTTCAAATAAGAAAGGCGAGAGAGATCAGTAGGAATCTCGCCAGTCAAAGAATTTGATTGCAACTCAAGAACTTCGAGATCAGAGCAATTGCCAAGCTCTGGTGGAATCAAACCAGAAATGTGATTATTTGATAATGAAAGAACAACCAATGACTTGAGAAATCCATAAGTTGATGGAATCTGACCAGATAAGGAATTGGAACTGAGGTTCAAGTAGCTCAAATCCATCAAACTACTGAACCCTTCATGAACATCTCCAGATAATAAGTTCTCCTGCAAAGCAATGACTTGAAGATTTGGCAACCCAGAAAGCTCAGATGGCAATTCCCCAGATAGTTTCTGTTTGCTCAAATCAAGAGTTGTTAGCCTCAATAGATTTCCCAAACTAGCTGGAATTTTCCCAGAAAAAACATTCCCACTCAAATTCAGTGACATTATCTGACTCAAATTGCCAATACTTGAAGGAATTTCACCTGATAAACTGTTTCCACTAAGGTCCAATGTGGTTAAATTTCTTAACCTCATCAGCTCTTCTGGTAAGCTTCCATGCATGCCATTATCTCTTAAACTCAAGGTTTCTAGTTCTGTAAGATTCTGAAAGCTTTCCGGAACTAAACCTGAGAACTGATTTGCTCCTATAGATAACTCTTTTAACCCTCTTATATCACCTAAAAATGCTGGGATTTCCCCTGAAAAGCCATTGCCTTCAAGATCAAGAAGTTGCAACGAGCTACATTGCTTAATATTCTCCGGAATAACACCACTAAAAGAATTATCAGCTAATCTTAACTGTTCCAACCTCAACAAACTTCCCATCTCCGGCGGTATCACGCCAGCAAATGAATTCCCAGAAAAATCCAACATTGTTAAAGTAGCCACATTTGTTAGCCATAAAGGAAACACCCCGCGAATTCGATTCCTTTGAAGATCCAAAACCTGCAAAATACTGAAACATTCCTCTGTTTCAGGCCCAAGAATATCTGTGAACAAATTGAAACCCAACTGCACGATCCTCAATGACGGCGGATAAACTGATACATTGCAAAACAAGGAAGATGGTACTGAACCAGTGAGGTTATTTCGCGCGAGAGAAACGACTTGCAGTTTAGGAAGTGCTCCTATGGCTGCCGGAATTACACCTCCAAGGGAATTCCCATTGGCGCTCAAATGCACAAGCGAAGAGCAATTAGCAATGGCCGATGGTAAAGTCCCTTCTAAATAATTGTAATCCAACCAGAGATACTGAAGATTTTGAAGCTTACCAAAACTCGCCGGAATCGAACCAGAGAACTGGTTATAAGAAAGATTGATGAGTTGAAGCTGAGACAGGTTAGCAATGGTGGACGGAATTGAACCAGAAAAAGTGTTTGATGAAAGGTCCAAATAAACAATATTTGGAGGAAGACTAGAGATTTCACCGGAAAGATGGTTTTGAGCAACATTTAAAACTTGAAGATCGGTGAGGTTACAGATCTCCGGCGGTAGAGTACCGGAAAGAGAGTTATACTGCAAGAAAATAGTACGAAGGAGTGTACATTTAGAAAGAGAAGAAGGGATTGTTCCATTGAAGAAATTGGACCTAAGACTTAATTTACGAAGCATTTGTAAATCAGATAACTGATTAGTGAGTCGACCAGCAAGCTGAAGACGAGGAAGACGAAGCTCAGTGACACGGTTGTTGGTATTGCAAATAACTCCACGCCAGTCACATGGAGCCAATGGCGTAGATGAATCCCAACCATTTAAAGATCCAAGTGGGTCATGAAGATTGAGTTTGAAAGACATTAAAGATTGAATCTCAGATAGATTTTCAGGGTGGCGCTGAGCATAGCAAGCCCATATAAAGAAAAAGAAAGTGAACAGAGCACCATTCATGGCCATAGCTAGGAGCTATAAAAAACCCAAGAAAGAAAGAAAGTAGAAAAAATGGAATCTTTCTTTAAAATTCCATTAAAGATTGATGACGGTAAAGAAAGAGTGAGTGAGTAAGTGACAATAGAAGCAGAGAAAGAGCAAGAAGCAGAAGAACCCAAGAAAAAAAAAAAAGAAAGTAGAAAAAATGAACCTTTCTTTAAAATGTCATTGAAGATTGAAGATTACAGCTTGATGAAGATAAAGAAAGAGTGAGTGAGTGATAATAGAAGCAGAGAAAGAGCAAGAAGAAGAAGAAGAATAAGAGATTGGTGTCTCCATATGTAGAAACAGAGTGGGGTAGTGTTGGCTTACAGAAACAGACCCACAGAAAGAGAGAGAAAACAAAATAGGGACAGAGAAATTGCAGAGCTTCTTGAAAAAACTAAATCAAATCTCTCTCTTTTTCTCTCTCACTTGGCTAAGAGCAAAAGGCTTTGAATGAGCACTTTTGAAAAAATACTAGTAGTAGTTGTTGTGGTGGACCTTTTTAAATTCATATGATTTGAAATGGGTTGAATCATTGATGTTGTGTGTTTGTTTATGTGTATTATCTTATCCCTGCCTTCTATTTATTTTATTTTATTCTAAATTTTGGGTTTGAAGTTTTTGAATTATTTTCTTTGTTATTTAACGGGGAAAAGAAAAAAAAAACAACCTAATATTTTTAGTATTGGCATGTGATTACAAAGATCACAACCCCATTCCTTTGTGTCTATGGAATTCTTTAGGGAAAAAAAATGGGTATGTTATTTGAGCTCCTGAAATAATAGTATATTTAAAAGTTATTTAAATATATAAACTGATGAACATATTTTTTTATTTTATAGTAATAAAAAAATCTAATTTTATTAGAAATATAAATTTATATATTAATTTTTTTGTTACACATTTCTTTAATATGATATATATATATATATTTGTTAAATATTTTTAATAAATAACATAAATATAAGTAAAATAAAGATTTAATATATTAATTAATTTATTAAAATTATAAACAGACTATAATTTAGAATAGATAAAATTGTGTTTATTAATTTATAACGAAAAAAGTATAATATTTAAATTCAACAAATCAAATTAAATTCTATTTTCATTTAATTAACTATATTTATTTCGAGTAGGAAAATGTTATTATAAAAAATTTTTTATATCAAAGCATTTCCTAAATTAATATCATATTATTTTATTTGTTATAATTTATTGATTTTATATATAACTAATATTTATGATTTAAAAATATAATGAATTAATATAAAAAATGTTAAAAACAAAGTAATACCACTCATTTAAATTTTTTGCTATTTAAATAATAATAACTTCAACTTATTTAACATACTAGTTAATTAGTATAAATATGTAATGTATATAAGAATTATTAAAAGAGTGTTTTCATGAATATGACTATTCACCTAATATTCTCAAAAATAAAAATAATTTAATTTAATTGCAAGAATTATCGGAAAAAGTAAATAGATAATGCAATATTTTGTGCTTCACTTACAAGATTACATTTCTAACAAGAAAATGATCTATAACTTTAGTATATTTATTTTCTTTTTCATTGCATTACTTAAAATACTAGCTAAATTTTTGCTTATTATTAAATAATTCATGCATATAAAAACATAATTATTTAAAAAAATGTGTTTTGTGTGAATTTTTATGTATTATATTTATATAAATCACTTTAAAATTTGCTCATTTAGTATATGGTTTTTAATATATGATTTTTATTGTAAAAATAAAAAAAATGCATTTATTTGTAAATTGATTGGTTTAGTATATTTTACCTTTTACATTTCAATAAAAACAAAGTATATTAAAAATAATGTGAAATCTTAATAAAAAATAGAAAGTATTGAAATTCTAATTATATATAGAGGGTGTTTCTCAAAACTTAAAAACTGGTCAAAACTGATTATAAGTAGTTTTTAGATTATAAGTTGTTTATTTAAGTGTTTCTAAAAACTTAAATAGTAGATTATAATATGATTTTAATCAGTTTTTTAAAAGTTGCATTTTGCTACTTTTTTTAAACACTTATTTTTTAAGCAGTTTTGACTAAGTAAAAGACCATACTATCCCTACCTAATCTTCAATATTCTAAATTTGCCCACCCTATACACTTTAGTTCTCATCAAAATTCTTTTACGTTTCTTCTTAAATAAATTTTATTATTATTATTATTATTGCAAAATAAATTTTGAATTGACATTTAAAAAATTATTTTTATATAATAAATAAACTCAGGGACAGTTTAATCATTTTGACAGTTTCTGCAATTAAAAACTGATTATAAGCTGATTTTACAGAAACACTTAACTGATTATAAAATGATTATCAGCTGATTATTAACTAGTTTACAGAAACGCTTAACTGCTTATTTTTAATCTGATTATAATCTAAAAATCACTTATTCACAATAAGCTGAAAAGCTCCTGTTTTGAGAAACACCCTCATAATTTATTGTGATAAATAATTTCATTATAAATGCATGTTCATGCGTGAGACTATTTTTTATTGATATAATTTTAATATTTATAAGATTGTATTAAATTTTTATTTGATTATTAATTAAAATATTTTATGAAATACTTAATATTTAATAATTAACTAACTAGTATAATTAAATATTTGACGGTACAAATACTATTATTTAAATGCATGTATCTTGAAAAAAAATGGTATTAAACAAGGAGAGTCAAACTTTTATGTAAATTTACGAACTAAGCACATTTAATTAACATTTACATTATTATACTTATAAAATTAATAAAAGTAATTATTTGAAATTTGCATTAATTAGACAATTATATATACATATATATTAATATTTAGTTACTTAAATTTAAATTCTTAAATTAAATGAGATGCCCGCAATATATTCTCTTAGATTAATTTATTTAAAATTCTCATTATATTTATATTAATTCTCTTAGCTCTAGAATGTGTGTGTGTAATTTGTAGGTTCCACCATCACATTTTAATGTGCAAATATTCCAATCCTAATTAAAAATGTTAGTTTATTGCATCATTTGTCAATATTTTGGCAAAATTGTCAAAGTACAGAAGAGAGAATATATACACACTATTAAAAATACAATAATGCCCATGAAAGAAAAATTATTTCTATACAAAAACTAAAGCTAAAATAGTAAAAGAACAAATAGGAATACAAAAAACTAATACAGAAATACAGAAATACATCAAAGTATATAACTTAACAAATTATTTCATTTCAATATTCAAGAAAACCATTGAATTTTAATCTATTTTCAAATTTGATATGTGTTGGTTTTTTAGCCGCCCATAATGGATAGATAGATATAACTATGACCCAACTATATTTAAAAAATTAATTATATAATATTTACTTATTATATAATAGATAATTTTTTTAGATAAAAAGAGAATTTGAGTGAGATTTCGTTTTATTATTGAAAATTTGATTTTTTTTTATTATATACCAAAATATTAATTATGTTAAAGATAATTTATTAAGTTTTTATTTAGTTAAAATCTGATAAAAAGAAAACGAACTTAAATTTTTCTGAATTACTTATTTTTGAATTATCTATGTGCGATGTTGATAGAGAAAACTGTGATTGTTCGAGCTCTTAAAATATGATAAATGAGAGTTTCGATTGCACTTCCTGATTGATAGCACAAACTGTGATTAGTTTTTCAGCTTTAAGATAACATCTATCAATTTAATTATTTATGGATATATTCTATTGTTATATTATATTTAATTTTTTTTTAATTTAAAAACTCGACTCTCGTAAATACATTTTTGAGGATCGAATCCTTTCTCTTTCGTGGGAGTAACAGCATATGGCCCGCTGAGCTAACCCCAGCGAATTTATATTATATTTAAATATGCAATATAAATATTACTATTATTTGGATAAATTTTCAAATTTTTAACAATTAACATTTTCAAAATTTTGACAATTAACATTATTAAAAAGAGTCTGTTTCACTTTTTATTAGTTAGAGTTGGATTTTTGCAATCAATAATTAGAGGTACAATAATATGTGGAAATTTTATAAAATAAATATTTTCATTATTTTTTACTTTTATTTTTATTTTTTACTCAATCCATTATTATTATTATTATTATTATTATTATTATTATTATTATTATTGCTTGCCCAATAGCTTTTAGAAAGTTAACCAAATGCTAAAAAAAAAAGTGCAATGTTCTCATAAGTAATTTTCCAACAAATCCTACCTTTTAAGAAGCAACTTCTTATAAAGTGAGATATAACTTCATAAGAAGCATTGCCATTGAATCTTTATTTGATTAAAAATTATATATTTTAATTAATTTAAAAAAAAAGAGACATAATTAGCACTTCTTGCTCTAGAGCTCAACTCACAAGCTTTTCAATAACAGTAATATAAAATTAAACAATATTTTTATTTCATTTTCCTTTTTTAATTTAATTAACTTATGGATATCAAAACATAATTTAATTTTAAATACATATACTATTTTTAATAAGTTTAATTTTGAATTTATTTATGGCTGTATTAATATATATATATATATATATATTAAAAAAAAGATATGCTGTCATGTTAGTAACAATCTTTATGCTTTGTTATTTTTTACTACAATTGTATTTTTTTTTTATTGTTCTTTGACAAAATTTTCCCTTATTTTTTTGACTTTTATATCAATCCTTAAACTTTTTTGCTTTTTTTTTTTATATTTATTTATTTACTTTAATTTTTGTTTTCTGTCTCTTCAATTTCTCTTTTCCCTGTTTGTTTCAATGGTCAAAATGGCAATTAAAATATTAAGAGGGGAATATATATATATATATATATATATATATGTATGTATACACACACATTCTTTCAAGGTTGATTAGCTTTGGTTTTATAAAGGGAAAAGTACATAAGAGGCAATGCCCTTAACCATAAGCTTAATAAAAAGAGTTAAAAAAAAGGTACCTAAGAGGCCAACTTTTCTAAAAGGTCAATTAATTGAGATGGCCTCAAATTAGGTGGATAGTGACCACACCATAATAATAATAATAATAAATAGAAAAAAGTAATTATTTTGAGATTATTACATTAAAAAAGAATAATATTAAATGTAGGCAATGAAAGAATAATTAAATGGGTTTCACAAATTTGAATTGATTTATGTTAGCGGGAGAAATTAATTGGGTTTTAGCCCCTAAATTTGAAAGTTTTAAGAAAATGCATGTTTTGTAATAGAATTATTGAGTTATATTATTGCCATAATGACATGTCTAGCTAGTAGCTATCACTTTAATGTGTATGTTTTCCTAGCAATAGTGGACCAAAATCTAGGGTATAAGGGTTTTTCCAAGAAATGTGTTCTATGATATGGTAATCGTAATGAAGGAAAAATAGATTAGAGTTATGAAATGGGTGTTCTTTTTGCATGATTGATTAGTATATAAATGAGTTAAATTATTGTCATTTAAGTTATTGAATTAATTTTTTAAGTATTAATTCAGAGAAAGAGGAATTAATTCTGAATATATTTTTCAATAAAATATACATTTATTAAAATATACATTTATTGTTATACAATGCCTTGATTAATTAATTTTAAATTAGTTGAATTTAAATTCAATTAAAATATTGTTCTCTCTTAAAAAAAATATAATACTTAATAAGAGCAACTAATTAAATGAAAATTTAAAACTAAATTTAATAAATAAATTTATATAATAAAAATTTTCATTAAAAAAAGATATTTCACGTCAAACAATGTAGAAAAATAAAGATGTTAATAAATATAGTAGATATATATATATATATATATGTTTTTATTTTTATTTTTGTTTACATTGATAAACGGTACTGCCTTCCTTCCAATGGAATTATCATTTTTTTTGCAAAATAAAATAAAATAAAATAAAAATTATTATTTTATATAATTAAGAAAAATTAATTAGCTTTTTTTATTATACCTTTATTATTAATAAGTTAATTAATAAAATTTTAATATGGTAATTTTAATATTAATAAATTAATAAAAAAATATTTTAATTTATTTTAAATAATTTTATATAATATTTAATAATTTTAATAATTTATTTAACATGTGTGTATTAAAATAAATCGAAATTTTAGTAGGATGAAGGAAATAATAGGAAATGCACATTTTTTAGGTCATAAAATATGTTGGTATATGTTTTGTCATGTCTAAAACATTAGAAAATGTCCAAATAAGAACAACATAGAGAGAGAAATTGTTAATTAATAATTTATTAAAATATTAAAAAAATGTGCAAAATGACATTTTGATAATATCATAAATGACAAAGAGGTGATCATAAATGGGCCTTGGGAGCCTCACAATAAAACTTTAGTTGAGTATTATCCAAAGGCCTTTTTTTATTTGTTGACTAAAAAACAAAATTTGCTTTTTTTAAAAAAAACATTTATATTAAAAAATTGCATTTGTTAATATTAGCTAGTATTAAATTATTTTACAAATTTGATTTTATTATTTTCACTTTTAAATTATTAAAAAAAATCAATTGTAATAATAAAAATTGTGTTATGAGATCCTTTAGAAACACTAAAAAAAATCTCTTTCTAGGACTTTGAGGAAAATAATTTAAAATTATATATAATTATTAAATATATTATTATCAAATAAATCTACAAATCATAAAATACATTAACTATTTAATATGTTTGAACATATCATATATTTAAATGTTGCATATTAAAAAAAAGTAAAAAATAGGATAAAAAATTTATATTTTTTATTTTTTATTTTTTTTATATGATTCATATATGTAAAAAAATTAATTTATATATATTCATCATATTTTTATGACAAAATACATTTAATTAAAAAATTTTCAAATCAGAGTTATAATTGGATTTTTCTATCTTACAATATAAAAGCATACTAGAAATATTTAAATTATTTAATAATATTTAAAATTTACTAGTTAGGGATGAGGGGCAAGCGATGATCGGATTCAGTTAAATTTACGATATATTTTAATTTGACTGAACTCAATTTAATAATAAAAAATTTAAATTAATTTTATTTAAAATTATATATATTTTCGATTGATTTGTATATTTTTAAGTTCAATCGAGTTAAATCATATTATATTATATATATAATATATATTATAAATATATTTAATATTTATAATATTATGTATATATAAATTTATAGATTAGGTTCACCCAGACCAAATTACATAATATATATTATAAATATATATATAATATATGTTTATCGATCAAATTTAAATTAAAATAGAAAAATAAATTTTAATTTAATTATTTCATAAAATTTAATTTTTTTAAATATAAATTTAATTTTATTTAAATATGTATTATAAATTGATCAAATCTAATTAAAATATATTTAGCTGGATGGGGTTAAAAAAATTTGCACCCTGCCCCACCCCATGTGGGACTAGTGTGTTTATTTGAAAACATGCATATTGTATTATTGTCTTTTATAAAAGAAAACATCTTATTATTACTTGGATTAGTTGCAGCCCTTAAAAACACAGGGCCCAACCAGTCTAATTTTATTTATTTTCTTTTAGATGGCCTATCAATTTCATGTTCCCAAAAAGAAAAATATTTTATTTAAAAAAGATAGCAACGTGCTATATATGATTTTTTTTAAAATAATGTATTTAAATTTAATGAATTAATGCTTAATTTAATATAGAATGTCAATATTAAAATATAATAATCATAATTATATTATATATTTATGAATTAAAGTATTGAATTATAAATAATTTAGAAGCGTAGTAAGAATCAAAGTGTCTATTAAGATAATTCTTTTTCTAAATTTGATACTTTCACATGCAATATTATTAATTACCTTGCTTTAATGCCATTTTATATTTATTTTTCTTTTTGTTAAATATAAGTTTTTGCTTTGATTTTTTAATTCTCTGTAAATTATGTCCAATAAAGGAAAAAAAAAGAATTGTAAAATTTATACATGTTATTGTTTGTCCTTTATTTAATATATATATATATATATATATTTCAAAATTTGGAATGAATCTACATTTAAAAATACTTATCACAAATGAATATATTTACATTTAATAGTTTTAACAATAATTTATTATTTATAATTAATATAAATTGTAAAGACTATTTATTCACATAGCCAATAATATACATGCTCAATATATATATATATATATATATATATATATATATTGTTAATTAACCCGCTGAGGTTAGCCCATCGGGCCACTTGTTGTCACTCCTACGGGAGGGCAGGTTTTCGATCCTCGAAAAAGTATTTCCAAGGGTCGAGCTTTTAAATTTAAAATATATATATATATATATTGTTAATTAATGTGAATATCAATCACCTATCAAGTTTTAGACTTATTTATTATTATTATTATTATTATTTTGACAAGGAGGTTTAATATGAATGATTTTTAAACCTTTATTTTAGAGTTTTTTTTAATACAAATTATTAAAAATAATTAACTAATTTACATTTGTATAACTACAAAATTTCCTAAAATTATGTTATTCAAAGAAACACAAAATAAAAAAAAACAGCCACAAATCCTCAAAGATAAACACAAGATATTAAACCCACAAAAGAAAATAATAATAATAATAACAATAAACAAAGAAATCAAAAAAATAATTAAGAAAAGCTTGGGGGAGCTAATTACTTAGCCAGACCATAGCCATGGACTGAACATCTTGAGCCATTAAAGTAGAAATATTCTTGTTATTAGCAAAAGAAGATTTCTTGGAAGAAACAAATTTATGGAAGACATTAAAGAAAGCAGCACCAGCAAAAATGAAACAGAAGCAACAAACTGGAAGACCAAGAAATGCACTTATAGCAATGAAAGTGGTTCCTGGACTATCTTCTTCTTCTATATATTTAATCTCCATTATCACTGCTATAACTATGAATCCTCCTGTTCCTGCTGCTTGAAGCCCCATTATTACCCAGAATATTGTTGATCCAAATACCTTATCCATGCAATTATTATCCATGTATATACATATAATTATATGCAGAAATTGATGTGGTTTGTTCATTTTTTTTAAAGAAAAGGAGAAGATGATTAGGGAAAGTAATTAATGATTAGTGAGAGGATTAAGGGATGAAATAGAATACATAGAATTTAGCCATTAACAGCAGTCTTTGGAACTAACGGATTTGGAAATTGTTTTTTTCCTTTTGTAATTTAGTGTTAGAATTTTCACCAAAATTGATGTAATTATTTGTTTTTATAATATAAGAATAAGATTTTTTTATTATTAATTATACGTGCGGAATAGAAAATACTTAAGATTTAAATTCGAAAATTAAGCGGGAGCAATACACGTTTCTAACTATCAAATTACATCTTAGTAGTTAGAATGAGATGATTAATTGTAAGTAATTTTAATTAGTAGTCTTTGTCTACATTTATAAATTAATCTAAAGAACAATTATATTATTAAATTAGTTTTTAATATGTATCGAGATGTAGTATAGCTTTAAATATATATTTTTCTAAATAGTAATAAATGCAAAATTAATTCTCTCCTCTCCATATTAATATTAAAAAAAATTAATTTGTTAACAATAAATATTTGGTGTTATGTGTTCTTAAATAAATTAGCAAAGCTGTAAATTGAATATACTAAAGCAGACACTGAGAAACTAGGGGAAAAAAATATCTTGGAGAGAAACTCCAATAGAAACTTTCATAATTTTAGTAAAAAATGAGGGGCAAAGTGAGTTGGCATGCAATCCATTTAATTTCTTTTCTACATTATTTTGTTGCCATTCAAACTTTATTACTTTTGAAAGAAATATTTCAGCAAATTAATTGGATTAGAAGAACTGAGACTTTGAGATGTGTATCAGAAATTTAACAAACAAGTTATATTGAATTGCTTGATATATATATATATCATTTTCTTGTTACATTTTTTTTACTGTCAGTTTGATCATATTAAGGCTTAAGGGCAAAATTTTAAGTGAAGGCCATTAATCTGAAAAAAAAAAATTTAGTAGGCAAAAATATGCAACCTTGTTATTGCAGGTAACTAGAACCCACATCGTCCCCATATAAATGGGATTGAATTTTTCATATTATACAAAATCTATTGGCTTTTATTAGAATCCAATTTACACCATTTATATATTACTGTATTTTCTTATATTTTCCCAACCCGAGATTTATTCACATTCTCCAACATCAGTCTTCTTTTAAACCTATAGAAAGAATTATTATTATTATTATTATTATTACACAAGGTTAAATGAATTTCTAGAAAGGTAAAAACTGTAATTATACTGCTTATAACAGGAGTTTCAAAAGAAATTTTATAATAAAAAAAGAATAAAAGAAATGCAACTTAACTCAACTATCTGAGGTTAGTTATAGAAATTTTTTTTTCACTTGGAGTGATTATTTTCGGAGAGATGTAGAGCCAAAAAGATTATTATGAACCACTTTTTTCCAAAAAAAAAAGGAATAGAAGAAATGCAGTAAAGAAATAATAAACTAAAAATGGTATTCAGAAAACTTACTGACCATTATCTAAATGAAAGTGAGGGGAAAAACATGGATAATACAGATTGATACTTGCCTAAATTCATACATTTCATCACTAAAATTAAGAAACTTTCATATTAAATCTCATACAAAACCTTATATTACATTCTCTCATTTATATATGTTTTCTTTCCTCTTGGTCACAAGAAAAAAAAATGGAAAAATGAATGGAGAAAATGGACATATCAGCAATACTTCGTTTCTAGTAATTAATAGATTTACAATAGCTCTCACAACAAATTGCAGTTAGAACAAGAAAGTGCAAATAGAAAATACCTTTAAATTGAAGACTTATCTATATGTGTGTTGATGCTGTCTGAACTCTGAATCATCGATTAGCCATGGAAATTTTACTGTTATGGTGTTCCACAAAATACTCACAAAAGAGACAATACACTTCGCTTCCAAATTGAAGATCTCCTCCTGCTTAGGTGATATGGTGTAGTGAGAAGCCCAAACATCTCCTTCAAAGTTTGCTCTTGCCCTTCAAAACTCACCAGTTTTGCAATAAGAGTAGCGCTCTCTATTATATGATCCATGTCCATCTTAGTCCATAATTGATGCACCAACTGCATCCTTCTATTGTTTGAACTTAATGCAATACCCCACTTCAGGAAAAGATTCTCTCTCTCTTCTCTAGAGAGGCACTTTCGCATTTGCCTACAAAGCATCTGTCTCTCTTGATTCAAAGCCCTGTTGCTGTTTACAAGGGAAAACATATCATCTTATGTACTGCACATTGCTTATCATGCAAATATGTATATAAATACAATTGTGCATATCCTAGAATTCTGATTGTGTAACTTACCTTGAACTGAGACTCAGAGTTCTTCCATCAACCATAGTTTCATTACCCTGGGAAAATGTGTCCTTGAGGAAGGACAGCTTCCTGAGCTCAACTCCCATGTAAAAAGAATCTTCTGGATCACCCTTAAACAGCAGGAAGAAATAGGTCCTGTGAACCAGTGAGACACTGCAAGCATGCCAAAGTTCAATAATCTGCCTTTGAAGCCTCTTAAATTCTGAAGGCCACTTCAGATCACTGTCTAAATCATCTTGAATTGGATCCAACCCAACATCTTTTACATTCTTTGAGGATTCAATGGTCTCTGATTTTGTTTCTTGGTCCTATGAATCATGAGATCCAATATAAAATGAAACAGTGGTTAGCTTTTCATTCAAATCTAATTTTGTTTCACTTTCCAAGTTAAAGAACAGGGAAAAAAATGGACAGAGAGGACATAGGAGACAATAAAAGAAATGGTATGGTACATCGTGCTATATAGATCCTTTTTGCCCTTCCTATTGGATTTGACTTGGACAACTACCTATGGATTTACAAACAAAAGTACTCCAGATTACTCCTTCATTGTCTAACAATAGTCAAGTGGGAAGATAAAAGGTATTTAGCAAATAGAAAAAGGAATCATGATAAAAAGGAAACAAATGCTCACCGAATGATCATCCGAGTTCTTCATTCCTGTATCTGAGTTACTAGCACTTGCAGTACTCTTCCGATCAACAGTTACAATACTCTGCAAATGATAGTCATTAACAACAGGACTACCAAAAGAAGTCGATGAGTCATTTCTTGATAATTCTTCAAGATTAACACCGTTTTTCAGTGCAGAAAATTTCCTTTGCGAATCTTCAATTCTCCCAGCAAAATCTTTTCCAAACACCATTGGTGTTGTACTGTTATTCCTTTCCATCTTCTCACACCAATACGTAGGCACACCCATAAGTCTTGCTATACAACTTTTACTCCTGGTCATCTTCAAGCTTCTAGATCTAGACATGCCTTCACCAAGTAGCAATGGAGATGGTTTTTCGGGGGAGGGTATTATAAAATCAGAATCCAAGCAATACAATTCTTTTTGTTCCTTCACTGGGGGTGAACCTAATTCTTGAATTTCTGCATCTTCGTTCCCAACCTCTGTCAATCCTGAGGTGCCCGTGTTTATATTAGGAGATGAAACATCAGATTCTGCGTGCCCGTGCGGACTAGTCTCTGATGTTTGTAAATTTACATATCCATTGGCACTGGACTCTCCCACAGTAATGCATTGGACTTCCTTGCAAAAATCATGTAAATTCTCTGGAGTTTGGTCCTCACTGTCCTCATGACCACCATTTCCAACAAGATTAGGAGGACGGATTGATAGTTGTGCAGAGGAACTTGCTCGATCAAAATTCTCTTCAAAGTGCTTAAGTTGGATATAGTTCTCATCATCAGAATTGCTACTACTGTCTCCAACGGAGCACTGAGATGCATCAAAAGACCTGACGCCAATGTCTAGGAAGTGAGGCTCCTCCGGAGCAGGTGAATATGATATTGAATTTTCAGATTTGAACGATCGCACTCGCAATTTAGGGTAATGATGGTCTTGATCCGCCTGGAAAAAGAATCAGATTTAGAGAAGGAAAAGGAAGATGAAATCGGACGCTTCAGCCTGATAGGATTTTAAGAGTGAAAACAGGTAAATGCATACCGATAATGTTGAAGATTGATCGTCTTCAGCCACTCTTAATAGATTCTCAACCTGAGAATGAGCTAGGTCTAGTTGTCGATTCAGCTCTGAAACCTCTTTCATTAGCTGTACGAGGAGACAAAAACTGCAAATTCAAGGTTTAACCAAAAAGAAAGAAGCTAATATTTGCACGAATGAATGATGAAGGTAATACCTATCCCGAATTCCTGATGCATTTGAACATGCGATGCTTGGCATATGGTTAAAATATGAAGCAAAATTCACTGGATAAAGAGAAGGGCAAACTATATTTATTGCAAATCACCTAAAAGAATATATTTATTGCAAATCACCTGCAAAATTCTTTTAGGAAGGAAGGGTAGAGAGGACTGATTCATAATAGTGGCTAATCCAACCTTATCCAATGCACAGGTCAAAGAAGTGGTCTTTGAAATGTTTCTTTATGCAATATGAGAAATGAGAGACGTTTTGTGTTCAGAGGAATCAAAATCAGTATCTTGGTTAGTTTAATATCTTGTACAAACTATCACTTTCTCTGCTCTAGTTGAATTCAACCAAATGAAAGGCGCAACTATTTTAAAAACTAATCTTGAGATTTTTTAGTCATTCAGCTGAGCTCATACATAGACCATCAAAGACAAACTTAAACCCATGTTATGGTGAAGCCCATGGGGAAGTCATAGCAGTAATTGAGCATGCTTCCAAGCTGGTCAAGGTTTGTAATCCCAGATTTGATCGCTTGCAAATTACCTGGGACATTGAAGAGAACTCAATGACCCAAGTCCTAGGTGCTCAGAGACAGGTTCTCTGTCATGACATTTAACTTCATATATTAAAAACATGCAAATGCTGCAGAAAGAATATATCCAAAGGGAGGTTTCAAGTTCATGCCATTTACAGAAGATAAACATATTGAGAGCAAAAATGCAGGAAGAGAACAAAACTTCCAAGTCCTGTTCTCATGATAAGCATAAATGTTGGGAAGTGATCCCAAATTATCGAATAAATAGAAAAATAACATTGACTTATAAATGAGTTGGTGTTGGATCTAGCATAAGCTAATTGGTTTTGTGTAGTGGTTACTACTCTTGCGACTTTAATAATAAGGGGCAAATGGGTCCCAACACTTGCGACTTCAATAACAAGGGGCACTGGATATATATATATATATTGTTAATTGTGGTTAGGGTCAATGAGACACATGTACCTCATGCATTGAATGTTACTGACATGCATTTTTTCTCCTTATTCAAGTATACTTCCATGACATCAAGATGTAGAGGAATTAACAGGAACTCAAATGTGACACTAGGAGCCTTTGACATCACCTTTTCAATATGAAGGTCTTTTTCTCTTAGTAGTGATATGGAATCTGATGCAACAGAATTTGATCCTGTATTTCTTAACTCACTCTCCAATCTAGCCAACTCTCTTTGAAGTTGCCTTACCAATGCTTTATCAGACACAACCACATTAACGCGTGCATTAGTTGTCACTTCTTTTGCACAACTTGCAAACAAAAGGGTGTTCCTGGACTGCTCAACATGGCTTCGTGCAGGGCTTATGGTACAGATGATGGCAGTCCTAGCATTGCCTCCTAAGGAAGACTGCAATATGCGGGTCAGCTTTGAATCTCTAAAAGGAATATGGCCATTCCTTCCTTTGCTGCACCAGTCATAAAATTGCATAAATTAGCACCAGATTTTATGTTCAGTTTAATCGGACTTGATTGGTACAAGCAATAAAGAGAAGAAATAAAACAAGAAAAAATATCCAGAAAACGCAGAAGATTCCATAATGCTATTGCAAAGACCATCCCTACTAAAGTGGTTTAGGCGCTGTTGGCATCAAGGTTGATATCCTTTGAACCAACTTCTGTCAATATTATATCCTTTCTAATATTCCAAGAAAGATATTTATTTTTTAGTATCTCAACTTTAATAGTTGAATTATGAGGTATATAATTTATGTCAATGAATTCGTAAGGCAAAGAATGTTTTTCAAGTTATGCAACACAGTATTATTCATTTTTCTAAACAGCAAAAAAATGACCAAGGGTGAATAGATTGAGTCTGGAGACAAGTGCTCAAATTTTTTGAGTATTCGGATATGTATTATTGGTTTTCACTAAGATTGTTAATTGTAACCTTAATCAATTAGTACTGTTAGAGAAAAGGAACAGGAGGAAGGAAAAAAGTCATTTGGAATGAGCAAAAAACAAGCAACTGTAAGAGAACAAGATTTAAAGCCTCCAATCCATATTTCCATGCATCAATCTATCTCTTATTGTTGCATCTTATTTATATTATGGCCAGTAGGTTGTGTATCAAAACTTAACAGTGTATCTTATTCATACTATTGCAAGCAAAGTAAGATCTTATTCTTCCAGAGCATTGATGTCTCATTGCAACTATTTTTCGCTTATTTTGCTTTTTGAACGTTTAAAGTTGCATAGTTTGGCAAATTGGCTTTAGAATCCAAAGACACACCATTGAGAGGAAAATTTAAATGCACTAGGTCATGCATAAAACAAGACTGTTAAATTGCTTCAAAACGACTTGCAAGGTTTTGTCTTGGAAATACTATAAAGCAAAAAAGATGAGATAAGCTACGCTTACAGGGCAAGTTTGAAGAAAGTGATAAAGGAAACGAAGTCGTCCAGTCTCTTTTTTCACTATTGTCAACAATAGTGATGCCAAATTTGAAATTTGACAGGTTAAAAGAAAAGAAAATTGTGTATCTAATGGGCTGTATTTAAGTTCTTATAATCATATTTCCTTTGCAAGCTTAAAAAATTACAATAGTTACAGAAATTCATGCTACTGTGCTAACAACACTTTCTCAAGTATTAGTAAAATCTGGGGATTGAAAAACAAGTTACACAAGCTTACCTTAGCTTACGAATAACAGTTCCCAATGTCAGTAAACTGCGATTTATGTGGCACCCTTCTTTCAGCCTAGTGCCAGCTGACAAAGACTGAGATGCACGCTCACTTCCTGCTAGATCAACAAAATTCTGTGGAGACCAATAATTATGACATGTTTTTTTCTGTATTATATATGTCTAATGAACCAGAAATTACAAAAATTTTAATGATGCATACCACAGCGGCTGCAAGGCTGCTTGACTTGTCATTGCCTAGAAACTCACGTGCAGAACTTTCAATTGTCTGACATGTACCCGTTTTCAGTGAAACAATATTAAAATTATTAACTAGCAAACGTAGACTGAAATTTCAAAGTAAAATAAACATTGAGATCTACCAGCCTCAGAATCTGATGAGATCTGGAGCTTGTTTCATTCATAGAAGTCTCTCCTATTTGTCTCTGAGCTGCAGATATGCACCAGGTCATCGTATGTAGTCATCAGTCTTCTAGGAAAAGAAAATTTTAGTCAAGGGCAGGACTTACCTTCACAGGCAGATAGAAGTTCTGTAAAATGGTTCCAATCCCTTAGTTTTTCCTCTGTCAGTCTCTCAACAACAGTTCCCCTCTGTTAACATTGGCAATTGTCATTGCAATGGAAAATACATACAGAATGTTTTCCCCAGAAAAATAATGAGAATTACCTCTGGATCATCCAGAAGTCGAAGAGGAGTTGTATCCATGTTAAGGAGGTCCCTTACAGATTCATTGTAAATCTCCAAGGCAGAGAACTTCAGAACAAATTCTCTTTCATTGTGCTGCAAAAGTTGGAAAAGAAAAATTCTTTCACCGAATCTGGAGGAAGCCTAAGAAACATAATCAAGCATTGGACATGTTGTTTTCATTACCTTGTCTATATAGTCATATATATCTGCTACAGTGTACTTGGTAATTCCGCACATGGTGTATGTCTTTCCACTACTTGTTTGTCCATATGCAAATATACTTGCTGAAATAACAGTAACAGAGAGAAGGTAAACACATAAAGCTGACATTTGGAACATAGATTCATCCAACAAGAACAAAAAAATTAAAGAGGTTGTACTCACAATTTATTCCACTAACAACTGCTAGTGCAACTTCCTTGGCTCCTTCCTCATACACCTGCCTCGTGGAGCTATCAGGCCTAAATACCCTGTCTGGAACCAACCAATTAATCAAAGAATAGAAAAGAACAAGATGAATGGGAAAAAAAATCTGATGTCAGAATAAGTTCTAAAATAACAATTTACAAATACTAAGGACAACACTAACGAACAGATAGCAACCAAAATACAACCGTCTTTACAATGTGGAATTGTTCAAGCCCTAAAAGATTGGATAAAGTCAGCATGAGTAGATTGAAAAGAAAAGGAATATGATATCCAGGTTCCCAACATTATAAACAGATTCAAGCATTAACATTAATCAAACAGTAGAATATCTTTTTGTCTATAAATTAACGGTGCATACAATAAGTTTTTATCTAAACCTTGGTGACTAGATTAATCCTTTTCCACATCAACATAATTTGGCAAATCTTAAGATACAAAATTAGAGATGTAATTAAGAGCCTAAATCAGAATATATTGAATATGATATAAGCAAATCCCTTACCAAATGTATATGCAGTTGGGTACATCGACCTTTCCGAAACTGAGAGATTACTCCTATATATGATAGTATTATCATTGATGCATTCCCAATCTGACACATCATTTCTTGCAGTTTCTTTTTCATTCAAAGGCCTTAGCCGAACTGAAACAAGAATTTTCTCCTCGCCACCACTCGGCTTCTCTTCATCAGCTGCTCCCATCTTTTACCTTCTATGTGGAAAAAGACCGGAAATTATACCATATGTAAAAAAGTCAATGTATATGCTAACAAAGATCATACAAATGTATTTTTTTTGCCTCTTCTCTTCAGCTTTCTCCTCTTTTCTTTAACTGATTATTCAGTTAATGTATTATTCAGTTAATGTATTTTGTTCTTTTTATTTTTTTATTTTTTTAACAGCCACAATCATTGAACATCAGCAAACTAATCATGGGTTAGTGCTAAATTTACCGACACTTTTGGTCAGTTGTTGTCTCAATCAAGAAACCAAAATTTCCTAATCTTCCAATTCTGTTATTTTTAATTTTTTTTTAAAAAAATAAAAGCCTGACCACATACATAAACCCATTCATAAGCAACTATCAATATTATTCAAGTCAAACAAATCTTAGTTGTCTAATTTAATTAACGAATTTGGAGTTTTCTAAAATGGTCCCCCCATAGCAGACAGTCAAACAGCACCTGTTACAGCTCCATCTTCTCCTTCTGTTACCTATACACCATTTACATATACAATATATAATTTCAATCAAATATTTAAAACAACACTACAAGATAGAAAAATATATATTATATAATTTTTACCTTGAAGAGTGAGAATTTACAATCCCTTTCCAGGAATGTTTGTGGCCTTTGGAAGAATCTTCATTGACTCCTTGTGCATATTATCTGTATCACAACCACCATCCACACTCACACCTAGCTGTGAAGCAAGGCGTACGTTTGGATTTTCTTCTAAAAAAATGCCGTGTTTTTTTCTCTCTTCCGTCGTCGTTTAGATGCAGTAAGCCTGTGGAAAACAAACAAAAATCAGAATCTAAATAGCAAAAATTCCAACGAACAACCGGAACGAAAAAAAAAAGAAGAAATTCAGAAGTACGAAACAATTAGGAGTTGAATTCCTCAATAAATACATCCAAACAACGCCTTAGCAACATTTACAAAAAGAAAACTTCAAACTTATCCAGGAAAATTCATTCTCTGGATTAAACTTGTATACAAGTGGCAATTCAAAAAAAATAATAATAATAATTTGCTAAATGAAAACTTCAAAATTATCCAGGAAAATTCATTTTCTGGATTAAACTTGCAAACAAGTAGCAATTCAAAAACAAAATAATCATTAAAAAAAATAAAAAATGCAGAAATCATCTTACCTCAAAAAAAATATGAAAAAATTCCACAAAAATAAAAAAATTTGAGAATTAAAAAAAAAGAAAAAAGAAAAAAAGAAAATTAGAGCGAAAAGAGAAGGAGAGAAAACGGAAATGCTGTTCTCTCTCTGTGTCTCTCTTCTCTCTTTCGTCTCAAAGGCAAAGGCAGAGAACTGAGAGAGAATTTATGGGAAAATCATCTAAAAAGGAAAGGAAAGGAAAAGAAAATGTGGGAATTTGGGGTTGGTTAGTTGCTTTCGTTAGCCTTTGATTTAAAACTACCGCGCTAAAGCGCTAATTAGCTAATTACAAGTTTAGATTAATTAATTAATTAGTTATTGTAATTATGTTTTTTTTTTCTGTTACCTAATTTGCTTCCTATTTAAGACTAATTAAATTTTTTACTAGTTTATAATTATTGCATTTATTAAACATATCATAAGTTAGTTCAATCATAATTAGTAAGTTATTGCATTTTGAACCGAAAAAAAAGTATATATATATTTTACTTTGTAATAATAATTAAAGCGGGCTTGGATTCAGACAATATAGATTTTTTTTTATAATTTTTATTTATTTATTTGATAAATTACATATGGGATGGGAGATTATCTAAATTTAAATTCGAGATCTAAGCAGAAATAATACATATTTTTTTACTATTAAACAATTTTTATTTAATTAAATGCAAATATATTTTATACATTTTTTTCATTTTTATACAAGTTGTTTGTTTTTTCTTTGGAAAATACTTGTTTATTCTTTTTTTTTTAATCTTTTTAAGTTTTGATATGTTATCTCTTGTATTATATTAAACGATAAAGGTCTAATTTAGCCTCTTAATTATAACAAAAAGTTTAAATTAGTTTTTAAATTTTTTTAAAAACTAAATTGATATTTTTTCTTTTAAATATAGTCCAATTTATCTTTATTTTTAACGAAACTGTTAAATAATTATATGCATAGGCTACTTTGAACTAAAATTAAGTATCAGAGACTAAAATATACTTTTTAAAAAATATTAATATAAAATTTTTAAAAAAATTAGTTATTAATTAATATTTTTAACATCAATAATTTATAATATTAATAAATATTTTTATAATTTATAATAATTTAGCGATCTATAACTTAAAATTAATTAAAAATATTAAATAATATATAAAAATTTATATTATTTAGGATTTTTATAATATTTTTTAATATAATATTAATTATAATATTATAAAATTAATATTAAAAATATTATAATTTATAATATTAATAAATTATAATATTAATAAATTATAATATTTTTTATTCTTAATATATTTCATATTTTATAATAATTAATTATTTTTAATATTATAAATTATTTATTAATTGATATTTTTAATATCAATAATTTAAAATTATAATATTAATATATATTTTTTATAATATTATAATTTATAATAATTATTTATCTTAATTCTATAACTTCAATTCTATTGATTGAATAGATAGTAGAAACTAAAATTATATTATTTTTCTCTAATTTATGACCCTCTAATATATAATAAGCTATTTATTTTTTATTCTTTTTCTTGTAGATTAATTTTTTTTGAAAAAATATAATTTCTAAATATTTTTATTTTTTAAAAAATAAAAATAAAAATTCTCAAATTATATATATTATTATTAAATTTTTAATTTTTTAAATTATATATTATTAAAAAATATGGATCATATAATATAAAAAATATTTATGAATATTATAAATTATTCATATTGAAAGCATTAATTAATAAATAATTTATAATATTAAAAATTAAATAATTATTAAAAAATATTAAAAATATTAAAATTTACTAATATTATAAATTATAATTTTTTAATATAAATTATTTATTAATATTTTTAAAATTAATTTCATAATATTTAATTAATATTATATTAAAAATATTATAAAAATCCTATATAATATAAATTTTTATATATTATTTAATATTTTTAATTATTTGTTAAATTATAGATTATTAAATTATTATAAATTATAAAATTATAAAAATATTTATTAATATTATAAATTATTGATATTAAAAATATTAATTAATAAATAAATTTTTAAAAAAATATTATATTAATATTTTTTAAAATATTCAATTTAGTCTTCTAATGTTAAATTTTAGTCTAAATTAGCCACTACAGTTAATTATTTAAAAGTTTCGTTAAAAACAACAGCAAATTAGACTCAATTTAAAAAAAAATATCAATTTTTTTTCAAAATAAAATTTTAATTGCTAATTTGGACATCTAGCCATAGTTCAATGGCTAAATTAGACATTTATCCTAATAATAAATTGAAGATTCCAATGGTAGACCAATTATTTGTAATTATGCTACTAGACTTATTTTAAAATGTAAAAGTGAGCTGTGGCATTAAATAAGATATTAATAGAGTATTTTCATTATTATTATATTAATTTAATTATTTTATTAAATATATCAAAACACAACCTAGCAATAATATATATTTTTCGGATTGATTTTCTTTCTTCATATAAATATTAACAAAATATTTTGTCAACGTAGTCCTCCTCTTTTTATTTATAAAATTTGTCATATTTGAGTTTTATTCGAGAATATAGTTTATGATTTATAAAATTTATATTTTATTTATTGTTAATCATAAAATTTATTTTCATAATTTTCTTCTATTTTTAAAAAAATATGTAAATTAAATTGAGTATTAATCCGATTTGCTATTCCTAAAATTAGATTGATTACTAATTTCTAGAACAATTAACTCATCTTGGTTACTAATTTCTAGAATAATTAGCTCATTATGATTACCAATTTCTAGAACAATTAACTCATTTTGGTTACTAATTTCTAGAATAATTAGCTCATTATGATAACTAATTTCTAGAATAATTAACTCATTAAGTAAATTAAAATTGCTTTTAATTTTATTGATTAACATTCAATTTAATATCAACATAAGATATTATCAATATGAATATTCTATTTCTTTTATATAATATTCCACTTTAAAATAAAACCTTAAAAGAAAAAGGGAAATAGTTTATTAATTATATTATTTAATTAGATTTGTAAGGGTTTGGTCAAATATAATTGGAAATTATAAACAAATATATTTTGGATTTCGTTCCAATAATTTAATCAATCTAGTTAGTTAATTGGATAACTTTTATGTTTCCCAATTATCAAATAAATTTTCATTTTTTCAATTAGATATTATAAAATAAATTTTGTGAATTGTAATATAATTTTCCTTTTCAATTTGGTCAAAATTTGATATATATTTAATAAATAAATAAATAAATAAAAACAAATTTCTATTTTTTTTAACAAATTTCTAGTTTGCTTTATAATTGCAAATGAAAATAGTGAAACTGAAAATTAATTTCCACCATCCAGAAAGTAAGCTAGCTATGATAATGAATTCATTAATTTTGGCATAAATGAAGTGTTTTATGGTTAGGATTCTAATTTCAATTAAGTGTCAATGAAAATGATTTATTAAGAATTTGATTAATTCAATCCTATTTTTATTTATTTATTATAATATTTTTTTTATAAATATTTGTTTTCTTACACTAGTATGAAATAGTCGAAAATGTTTTTATATGATTTAGGTAATGATTAATTAATTATTATCTATAATTTGCATGCATGCATCAATTAATCCGATTCTAGTAATTAATTATAAGGGTAAGAAAATCCTTTTATAATAAATTTATATTTATTAGTTTGTATACAGATTGCAATTAATTTTCTGCTCTGTAATTTTATAGAATACCTATTTTTGTCAATGACTTATTCTTTTTTTTTTTGAATGCAACAATTTATTATAATATACATACTTGCGTTGTTATTAAATTAGCAAATTAGTTATATGGATCAAATTAACAACTTAATAGTCTTTAAAAAGATAGAAAAAATTTCAGCAATTTATTTTTAAAAAAAAATATTTCAAGCATAATTTACAATATTTTGCACAATTATAATAATTTAAAAAGGTTCGAGGATCCATAAAAAGTTTGGCAAAATTTTTACACTGGCCGCCAATCTACCATAACTCTCCTCTCTTATCCGGGCTTGGAATAGACTACGATACTCGCAGCCGACCCCAATTTATTTGGAACTAAGGCTTAGTTGTTATTGTTGTTGTTGTATAATAATTTAAAAAGGCACTTGAGACATAGTCTAACAATTGATTTTACCCTCTTCATATAATAACAAAAAAAAAGAAAAACACTCGAGCAATCATATAAAAATGAATTATAATAAAATTAAAAATTATTATTGTATAATAGATATATGAAAAAATATTTTCCAATATATTATTAGTTTATATTTTCCAGTGTATTGATATTATAATATATCATATAGTAATGAAAAAACTTGGAAACTTTTTTGAATTTGATTGGCTCCACAGAAAAATAAAACAGGAAAAGTTGAAAAAGGAGTGGGGACTGTTTTTGACCAAAAGAAAATTCAGCTGATAATATGATAAAACAAACACACAGCAACCCATGTGATGGGAAAAGAGAAAAAACTATAGTAATAATAATAGTTCACATTAATTCATAAATGTATAATGATATGTCCCTTATAAATTCCTCTTTTTTGTTTTCTGAAAAAAAGTTATTGCATGTGTTTTTTTTAAAAAAATAAATTCAAGAATCTACTTTTTTCGTAGTAAAGAGAGAACATTAAAAGGGAAATTATAACGAATGAATTTAAATAATTATATATATTTTTACAGCAAAACAGTTTTGATTCTGACTTAATTCAATTAAATTTTAATTTTAAATTAATTAAGATTGATTATATAGTTTTTTTATTTAAAATGATAATAAGCTATATCTTTAAAAAGATGTATAGAAATAAATATAAAATTATTCTGAATAAATTATTCTAAATAAAATGAATATTTATATAGTTATTGTGTTTGAATTTATTTTCAGAATTGCATTTTTTTTATTTGTTTTAGTGTCAAATAAATACATAATTAATAAATTAATTATGACTTTAAGTTCTAATAAATCATACTAAATAATAAAAAAGTGAAAAACTGTCAAATTGAATATATTGATTTTAGAATAATTAACAAATTTTATATTTTTATTAATTTATTTCAAAAATAAAAAAATTAATATTTCGATTAAAACACAACAATTTATACTCAAATCAACAAATTAAGGTCTTCAATGAATTTAAATTATTTTAAATTTTATTTGTAAATTCAAATCAATCATAGGTTACGTGCACCAAAAAATGAGTTTCTCATTTTTATTTTTAATTATCAAGAGCAAGTTTCACACTCTTTCACTGTTTAATGAAAACAAATATGACCTTATTATATTAAACTAGTCTCAATTTACGTAAATTTTTATCATATTTTTTTATTTAATTTGCATGTGCTTTTAAAATATTTTAATATATATAAATTATTATTGTTTTATTAATTTTAAATATTCATATAGATAAAATACATAATCTAATGATATATGAGCCAATTAAAAAATATAAAATGTTTTTTCGAAAATTGGTATGTATAAATTTTAATTAGAATTTCTAAACAATGAGGTAAAAAAAAGTTAATGAGATGATTTTGTATAAAGTTTTATTAATTTTTAAAATAACTATTCAACGCATAAAAAAATATTTTCTAAACAACTGTTAAATTCAATTATATATATATATATATAATAATCTTTGACCATGTGTAAAGATTAAAATATATAATTTGAAAGAAATAAAAAAGAATACATTTATAAATTAATCCATTCAAATGAAAACGAGAAAATAATATAATTTCAGGTACATAAGTTATAATAACCTCCAACAAATGATTGTGGTAGCAACTAGCAACCAAATCATCACCTTTCAATTGGTTTTCAAATGATAATTTTCCTATTCCTTAAGATTTCAATTGCTAGTAATTTTTTTGATATATTTCATAATTATAAACATATATATATATATAATTGAAAGCTCAACTAACTTGAAATTAGTCCATCATCTATAATTATGTTATGTTATAATATATAAAATTATAATGGTCTTTTCAAAATCTCCATCATTATTTTGTAGTGGGTTCCTTTCTTGAATAAATTTGCATGGATTTCTTTTGGTTGTTGAGATGTTTCTAAAATGTTGCATATATTTCTATTTCCATTAATATCACTATATTGTCTATAGTTTATAGTATACTTAATTAAGAATTTATTTGACATTATCATTTAAATTATTGTTAAAAAATAATATATTCAAAATAAAAAAATCAAATAATTAAAAAATTTCTATTAATAGACAACTTAAATTCACCGAAATACAGTATAATAGTAAATATATATTTTTCTGAATAATAAACTCAAATTAATTTCTTCTTTCCTGTATCAATACATAAAAAAAGGACAAAACTTAAAGGGTTTGAGGGTTAAAAATAGTTAGTAAGAAATTGAGTACTTTTACTTAAAATATTAATCCTTAATTACTTTTAAGGAATGAGATGAGATGGTATGATCTATTCTTGATTAATCAAATATTTCGATTTTGAATTTTAAATATAGACTACTTTTAAAACTTGATAAGGAGCACTATGAGTAGTACAATATTGTTTTGTTTAGAACCAAAAAAATATTAAACCTTAATTAGTTCCCAGATTATCATTTTTTTAGACCTTGATCCACCATATCAGACCCCAGCTAGGCATGGTCTGGTCCAGATAATAAGGATTAACGGTAAGCTTGGTAGAGAAATCTTCATCTGTAAGTTAAAATGATTAACATTATAATTATAAATTTCAAGAATATTTAGTTAATTATTGCAGACGATAATGACATTTTTTTGAAATGAATTTTCAATTTGATCTGTTTTATGTTGCACTATATTTTATTATTATTATTATTGTTTGAACTCAATCGTACTATATTTTATTTAACTATATTATGTTATATTCTACTTAATTAAGTTCTAAAAATAACATATTGTGGCTTCTAGAGAGAAATAACATATTATAAAAAATTATTTGGACATAGAAATTATATAAATATTCTTTAATAATTGAGGCTAAAAAAATTTTATAGCAGTTAAGTTGAAAATTAGTTAAAGACTTTTATTTTTTAAGAAAATATTATGAATCTTCTGTCGTAATTAAATATATCTTAATCTGAAAATAAAATTATAAAATATATCAATAAGTATAATAAAATAATTTGTGTTTATTCAAATTAATATTATTCAATTATGTTATAGAGCATTAGAACTGACAACTTGATGGAAAATATACTTAACTTGTTGACTATTAAGCCATAACTTGACAATCTTTATATATTTTTTTAATAAATTGGATTATTTGAATATCAATAATAAATTAAGAATAATGAAATTAAATTCAAAAACCATAAATAATTTAAAAGAATCAAAATTATCTATATGAGAAAAACATATAACTTCTACTAGAAATGAACAAATAAATCTTACAAGAAAAATAAAAAATCTTAGAAAAATAAATTAAAAACAATATGAATAATAATAAATTTATGTCAAAAAAGAAACAGATAAACGAATTTACAATAATTTATAGTTATTTAATAAAAATATTTAAGTAAAAGAAGAGAAAGGAATCACACTGCAGATCAAAAAAGAAGATCGATAATATATAGACCAAAGAAAAAAAAAATCTTTAACTAAAGACTGAGAAAAATAAAAAGAAACAAATGAGATAAAACTTACTTTTAATACAAAACAGCTAAATCTATTTTGATTATTAACATCTTTTTTTTATTTTAAACCTTTTAATTTTCTTATTTTCAAATAAATACATCTAAATCTCTTACTATATATAACTGTATCCTCAATTGGGTAATTAAAATTTAGACTTTGATTAGATATATACTTTAGGTGTAAAGATTAGGGTTTTAGACTAAATTGAGAGAAAACAAAGGAAAAAGATGAAGAATATTTGGGCTGTATTTCATTGATCTGATGTGAAAAATTATAAATGTAGACTTATATACACCGTACAAAAAGACTAAAATACATTGTATATAAACTAACTATAGTGTATTATAAAAACTGTATAAAAAATAATTATACAAAATAAGCGAAATACAAAGCTCTGATACCATGTGAAGACTATAGTGTATTACAAATAATATACAAAAAGAGTAATTACATAGAAGAAAAATATAAAGTATTAAGGGAGGGAGATTATTTGATTAGATCGGGAAAATATTTCTACAAAAGTATCCTTATTAGCAGGGGCGTAGCTAGGGGTGGGCAAGGGTGAGCCGACGTCCAAGTTTAGCTGCCGGAAGTTTTTGAGTTCGGCTGGGATGGTGGGTGGGTGAGCGGTGAGGAGGACCTGCAAAAAACTCAGGCTCCATCAACATGCTGGCTACGCCACTGCTTACTATATTGCAAAAACATTAATTAGTTTGTAAAATTACAAAGCAAATTTCACAAAATCATATAGAATTTATATATTTTAATTTCAAATATGTTATAAAGATTTTTTTAATGGAAAAAAAAAGCACAAGAGGGAGACAGCTAGTCAACCATACAAAAACAAGTCTCAATGTGGCATAATATTATTTTAATAAAATTATATTAGTATATTAAATTTTTTATTTATAATTATTTAATTAAAAAATTATAATTTTATAATATTTTTAAAATTTTATATTTAAATGGATAATTAAATTAATATGGATTGTATTAAATAGAATTGAAATAAAATATAAATAGTAAAAAAATAATTATAATATGATACAAATACAAATAGATTATATTTTCGCCATCTACTTGTTGCCATTCTTATGTGCAAAAATTGCGTAGTCAGGGGTGAAATATTTTCAATTTAAGATTTAAATTAGAAAAACACTTGCATGATACTGCCAATATTTTTACTCTCTCTTTCTGTATATACTAATTTTTAAAATTTATGATAATTTTAAATATATAATCATTTACTCAAAATAAATTTTATATATATTAATAAATCTAAATAAACAATTTATAATTATAAATAAAAAAATAAAAATTTATAATTTCATAATTATATCATAATAGTTCAAGTAAATGATAGAAAAACTTGGTAAGAAATTGTGATATTAACTATTAATTTAATATATGGTATATATTTATATAAATTCCTCCCAGTTATATATGGAACATGTTTAATCATGTATTAAAAATTTTACAAAAATAAAAGTTTTAAAGAAATGACAAGATTTGAGCATTAATTCCAAAATAATAGAGGTTAGAACAAAAAAATTTTAAAAAAATCCAAAAAATCCAAATATGATAGGCAAAAATATCGTATTCAAATTTAGTAACTTCAACGTTGGTGCAGAGATAAGACTAAACAAAAATGAATCTTTTTTTTTTAATATATATTTTTAATTCCTAGTCATTAAAAGTAAACTGATAATTGGCCGCAGATAAGTGAATTTGATTTTTATTTGATCATAAATATAATTAATTTTTAATATTAATAATTTTTTTATTATAATAGTCAATAAATTAAATTAATAAATTAAAAATATTAAATAAAATTTATATTAATAAATAATTAAAAAATTATTTTATTATATATTTTATAATAAACTCATTACATATTAAATATAATAAATTAGTCTGTGAGCTAAATAATTACTTACTATCATATAATATATATATATATATATAAATTCTAATAATATTAATAATTAATTATATTAAATTAGTTTATGCCACTTATTCATTATATATATATATCATTTGTCTTGCTAAAGAATAAACTATATGTACTAATTAATTAAAAAAATAAATCATTTATGTCATAAAAAAGCAAAGAAAAATTTAAATATTTTTATTTAATTCAAATTAACTACTGTTATACATATAATTTTTTTAAATATTTTATTTTTTTATTTATATATTTATTTTTTAAAATAATTTTATAAATGTCCGTAATTTTTATATATTTATATAGATGACAATAAAAAAATAGAACTCATAATATGTAGGGGTGGTAGTAGAACCCATTTATCAAATACCTTAAAACTTTAGTTGCTTATAAATCAAATAACAAAAAACAAAGGAAATTACACTATTCTCTTTTGAGTTTCAGTTTTCAAAGATACATGCCGAAGATTTTGTTTTTTTTTTTTTTTTCAAAAATGTAAAACAAGCTAACAATTTTTTTTCATTTTTACGATTTCAAATTAATTTTTATTTTTTTTCCGTTTATTTTATTTATATTTTTTAATGTCATATTTTCAATATACAACAAAAAAAAGTATATACATAATATATATAAAATATACATATAATAAAGTAAATAATATATACCATATATATCAAACATCTACATAATATTTTTGATATTTATTTAATTTTTTATTTTCATAATATTCATATAATATTTGTACAACTTCTATATAAAATAAATATAACATACATAATAAATACATAACATATAAACAACATCAATATCTATTAAATATATACAGAACATCTATCAAACATCTACACAATATTTACATGATAAAACTAATTTTTAAAACTTTTTTTTGTATGTATACTATGTAAAATTTATTTAAAAATAAATTTAATAATTTTTATTAATATATTTTTTTATTTTTTGAGTATTTATTTGTTATTTGTAATTAAAATTAAATTTTTTTTATAAAAATTAATAAATTTTATATGCTAAAAAATAATTTAAAATATTACTTTTTATTATTTTATTAGAATATTTTTATTTAATAATGAAGCTTAAAAAATAAAAATTGAAATAAAATATTGATTATAGTGAGAGAAAAGATATTTTAAAAAAAATATTTTAAAGAGAAATAAAGTATTTTTGAACTTTTATTTTAATTATTTAAAAAGATAAATATTTTTATATGTTATAGTATTTTTGGAATAAAGTTTTTTTTTAAAATTAATTTTACAAGTGTTCCTAAAAAAAAGTAAATTTTAATACTAAAAAAATTAATTTCAAATGTGCTGGACTCGCTTTTAGTACAAAATAATTAAAGTCAATTTAATTATTTCTTCTCCGTATAAATATTTTATTTTTTCATATTCAATTCAATATAAATTGTTCGCTACATCAATATCTCCAACACAAATTTATATTCATAAATTTAGTTTAATGGTGATGTATTTTCTACTAAATAATATATTCGGTTCGAAATTCTACTTTCTAATATTCAAAGAAATAATATATATATATATATATATATTAATTGGCTGATTAATATGATCTTTGGTAGCCATCGAAAAATGAAATTTCATGAATGAAATTTCATAGATACGTGGGTATTTAGCCTAGCTTAAAAAAAGTGTTTATAAGGGTGAGTGCTTATAAATTAATAAGAAATTTTAAATATTTAAAATTTTAAATAATTATATATTTATTTTAAATATTTATGACTAATAATCACTTAATTTATTTAATAAAAAATAATTTATAAATATTTTTATTGTTAAAATAAAATAAATGAGATAAAGACAAATTATCAAGAGCATTTATAAATTAGACTTATTAGTTTATAAATTTTAATTTATAAACTAAATTTATAAAATTATATAAATAAATATTTAAATTTAAATTTAAAATTTATAAATTAATTCGATAATTAAGTCAAATATTCTCTTACATATCAATTGACTTTTTAGTACAATATCTTTTTTTTAATTATCTCTATAATTTTAATATTTTAGCTATGGCTATGACTTTTCTATAATATTTTAAGCATATTTACAAGTCTATGCAAGAATAATATATGAAAATCATAGCCATTGGCAGAACATTAAAATTATAAAGATAATATTCCAACTTCCAAGAAATAACCATCCACAAGAAAAGTCCAACCAACTTACCAGCCTCGTATAAAATTTTTTTTTTTAAAAAGTTTCACATCCATTAGTCAGCTGTCAAAGTCTCAAGTCCGACTTTGATCTTGGAAAGTGATCGTCTACCACAGAAAATGGTTATTTATTTTAATAATTATATACATAACTGGGATAATCATCATCATCATCATCATCATAATCAATGTTGATTGTCTTCTTTTTTTCTGTATGTTTTCTTCTGTCTTCAAAGTAATAATTTAGATATAGCATGGAAGAAAGAGAAGTGAATCACAAAAGAATACAAGGAAATGGAATATGGTTACATGTAATTGAGAAGGGGAAAGGACCACTAGTGCTTCTTCTTCATGGTTTCCCTGAATTTTGGTATTCATGGCGTCACCAAATTACTTTCCTTGCAAACAATGGTTACCATGTAGTTGCTCCTGATTTGAGAGGCTGTGGTGATTCTGATTCTCCACTCTCTCCCAATTCCTACACTCTTTTTCATCTTATTGGTGATCTCATTGCCATTCTTGACCACTTTGGCCAACAACAGGTTCTCTTTCTTTTCTTCTTTTCCACTAATTATATATAGGGAATGGAAAATATTTAGATGTAAACTCGAAATTTGATCAGAAGGGAAAATATTTAGATGTAAACCCAAAATTTGAACGGGAGTAATAATACTCTCTCCCACCAAATCAAAACTTAGTAATAAGAATGACAATAAATTAGATATTTTGAGACACTGAACGTATTTTAATTTATTCATATGGAATATAAATAATTTATAAACGACATATAATATTAAATAAATTTAGGATGAATATAAATAATAAAAAATAGTTATAATCAAGTTTCAAATAAGTACAAACTGTTTAAATTTAAACATATTTATATTTGAGTAGGGTAATTTTCTCATCCGTTGCCACTCCTACTTATTAGTTTTCTCTGCCATACATATAATGCATATATTTGAGGGCTTGTAGACTTTTGTTGTTGGACATGACTGGGGAGCTCTTCTTGGTTGGCATCTGAGCTTGCACAGGCCTGATAGGGTCAAAGGACTAGTAGCCCTCTCTGTTCCTTACTTCCAAAGAAACCCTGATTGTAAAGTTATTGAATCTTTTAGAACTATATATGGAGATGACTTTTACATCTGCCAATTTCAGGTATTTTCTGATTTTACTCTTCAAACTTTATATTTGATGTATGTGAACTGAAACTCATAATAGTATTTATGACTTGGTTGGCAATGGCGAGGCTACATACAGTGGAAGGGGGGCAGCTGCCCCCCTTCTTTTTTTAAAATTTTTTTTATATACATATATATATTATTAAAAATTTTAAAATACTTAATTGCCCCTTTTTAAATTTATAGTATTTTTAATATATATATGATATTTTTATTTTGTCCCCCTTCACTAAAAATTTTAGCTTCGCCCCTGTTTGTTGGGCGTATAGGAACCTGGAAGAGCAGAAAAAGCATTTGCAAGATATGATTATTTGACAGTAATGAAGAAGTTTTTGTTGATAACTAAGGTTGATAAATTGGTAGCACCAATGGGCATGGAGATCATTGATTACTTGCAGACACCAGCAGTGCCTCCATGGATTACTGAAGAAGAATTACAGGTTTATGCAGATAAGTTTCAAGAAACTGGTTTTACTGGTGCTTTGAACTACTACCGTGCTATGGACCTGTAAGTGCAAAATACGTTCTACCACTGTAATTTCATTTCTTTAGATATCAAAAAGATGAGTTTTAAATTGTCATTGGCCCAATGGTCTAGAGGTTGAACACTTAGCTAATACAAACTTACCAACACGCCTGCGCAGAGACACAAAATTAAATGCAGAATTGTAAAATAAAATACAGTGATATGTCAAGTAAGAGAGAGAGTTGCTTGCTAGGTAAAAACGAAAATAAAATAGTGATGTCCAGTAAGAGAGAAAGTTGCTTATTAGGTAAAAAGGAAAATAAAATACAGTGATACGTCAAGTAAGAGAGACTTGCTTATTAGGCAATAATGAAAACAAAAACAAAATATGGCAACACCCACTTCCTATAAAGGCTAGTTTCATATTCAATCCATTTGCAGAAATAGTAATCCCAATATCAGTATGAAAAAGAAGGGAAAAGGTAAAAATATGATTATGATGTTTAGATTCAAGAATAATCATATATTTTTCTCGTCTTAAAAGACAATAAGTTTGTGAAGTGAAGCAAAAATATCTAGCAAGTGTGCAAAGTGGAGAAAAAATAGAAATAAAGTTTGTAAAGCAGAGCAAATATGCACCTCCGTCGTCTAGGGTGGGCAAATTTTAGTTAATCGATCGAATATTCAGTTAACCGACTAAATATTCAGTTAACTGACTAAATATTCAATTCGATTAATTAAAATTATTATATATCGGCCGGTTCAATTAAATTTTAGAGTATTTTAATTTTTGATTCAGTTAACGGTTAACCGATTAAGTTTGGTCGGTTAATCGTTAACTGAAAATTTTAAAAAAATTATTTAGTTATTATTTTTTGTTTAATTTTTTAATTATATTAATTTTTTTACTATAAATATAAATTTTTATTGCAAAATAAATTTACTTTTTAATTTTTTAAATAAATTTTATTTAGTTATTTAATTATATTAATTTTTTGTTATAAAAAAATTTAATTATAAAATTAAAAAAAATTGATCGGTTTAGATAATTAACCAAAATGACAAATTTAATTTGATTAATTAACTAAATCTATCGAAAATAAAAATAAATAGATTCAGTTTTAAAAAATTAATTTGATTAATCGATCGATTAATTAACCAAATTGATCAATGACCACTCCTATCTGCACCTCCCGTATGATATGAACTTCTATTACTTTTGTACACATTTACTCCATTTTACAAATGTATGTGTATTTTTGAGACAAAAAAATAATAATAAGATACATGTGCCCTAAGCCTAACATCATGGTCATATTTGCACCTTTTTTACAAAAGAACACGGAAAAGTCAATCATTAACACAGTCCTAATATTTCCAACTTGGTTTTGTGATTTTCTAGGGGAAAAAAAAAGACCTGGTTTTCTATGTTTCTCGCTTGTTAACCTTATTAAATGACAACAGGAACTGGGAGCTTTATGGGCCTAGCTGGCAAGGATCAAAGATTACTGTTCCAGCAAAATTCATAGTGGGTGATAAAGATATTGGATTCGATACCTCTGGTTCAAGGGAATATGTACTAGGTGACACTTTCAAGAGCTTTGTTCCTAATCTTCAAGTTGTTATTTTAGATGGTCACCATTTTATCCACCAAGAGAAAGCTCAACAAGTCTCAGAAGAAATTCTTACTTTCCTTCAAAAACTCTCATAGTCTAAAACCAAGTCTGTTTTTGATGATTATATCCTCGAACGTGTATCCTATTTCAAATGGATCATATATATATGTAGCTACCGCCATTTGGCCAGTCACCTGAACTTCTAATGCAACAGTAATCTATAATCTTTATTCGTGAAAACTAGTCTAAGAGCTGACCAGTGATAACATAAGATTACAGCAGCAGAAAAAAAAAAGTATTTCAAATATCTTTTCCAGTTCTTGCTGATAAGTTCACTTTAAACCAAATTAAAAGAAAAATATCCGAAGAGGTAAAATAACATGCTATAAATTCCAGAACATGTTAGTGCTTTTGAATGATCTAATTTAAATCACATTTTGGATTTTTCATGCCTAAGCAGCGCTTAAAAGGTGCAATTTCAACTACTAATTGCAAAAACTAATGCACTACTATAACATAAAAAATAAATTGTCATTGGAACAGTCATTCTCAAACTCGAATCAGAGGAACGAGAATGCGTTGATCATGGAGGAAAATAATAGGCACATTTTATTGCTAGAAAAGTGCAAGGCTAATGCGCAAACCAGTAAAAGAAAGCACCTACCAATTAAGCTGCATTGCATAGTCCAAATAATTATGTATTGCAGAAAAAGAACAATGACGACCTAAAAGTAATCGTAAATGAATCTATCAAATTTCTTGCAAGGAAGCTTCATATATATATATATATATATATCAAATTTTTTTCATCCAAAAAATAAAAGACAAAAGGATCATATACAAGTGAAATCTTGTTAAGAGAATATTTGACATATACAGAAGAGAAATAGAAAAAGAGCTGGCCAAGTATTCAGTATCAACTGTTGTGGCAAAGCTCAAAGATCAACTGATTCAAGAGGCAGATTACCTGGATTAGGTAAGCAAGAAAGGTCAGCAACTGCACGATGAATTACAGGGGATGCAAAGCTTCTTGAAGAATGCAGATGCAAGCATGGAGGGAAGAAGTTAGCGCATAATTGGGTGTCTAGCGCACAATTGGGTGTCTGATATTAAAGATGTAGCCTACGATGAAGACAAAGTGAGAGAAACATGCATCTCCAGGGCAGTATCTAATCCTACATGGAAATTGGTCACCAAATCGATACACCTCTACAAGGTAGGTAGGAAGATTGAGAACATCCAATCCTGAATCCGAGACATACTATTGAGTTTCCTGGAAGATGTACTCTCTTTTTGCTAAGGGAGGCGTCTTGCAACTTAAGAGGTGCACGCACAAGTCAGAATAATTGTATGCACATTTTAGAATTTGCATTCCAGTTTCTTCCTCACCTATATAATGTCCTCGTCTTTTCCAATGGGAATGTGATATCAAGAAAGTTGCTGGTTGGAGTCCTCCCTTTTTTCCATATAGAAAGATAATTTTCTTCTCTTCATAATCACCATGAAGAACCAACAAACTTCTTTTCATCATCACCATCGAAGAGCCAACAAACTATCTGCTGTTTAATGTCAAAAAAGGGAAAACATAGATAAGCATATGCAGATAATTGTCATATAATTCTGTGAGACTCATCTGCGTTGCAAATTGTCTTTCTCAACCAAAATTTACTTTATTCAACTCTAGCTACAAAAAACTATGTGAAAAAAAAAACTTGAGAAGAAAACAAAGCTAATCATTCCTTCTTGTCAATTTCAGCAACTTCAAGACATTCTCATAAACAACAAATGTTATTGAAGCAGCAGGAACATTTTTCAGAAGGTTTGGTGTGATTCCCTTGTAGAAACCTCGAAATCCCTCAAACCTGAAATCCCCAATAGAAAAACAATATAAGAATGGGAGTAAATGAAGCAAAGAAGATATTAAAGATCGAAATTTGCCATTTAGCATTTTCAAGTCTTTTAGTATTCATAAGAAAATTAATCCGTTTTCAATAGTCTGAATTGGAATGGTCCTTGATGTTTCAGCACCTAGGTCAATTTTACACTTTAACAAATCCAATTTATTATAATTTCTGTTTTTTCACTTTAACAAATTTGAATGAACATAATTATCTATGCCTAATACAGATCTGTTATTATTAACAGATTATCTGGTATCAAGCATGTGAAGCACTTAAGAAATAGCCATATCCAGTAAAATTTAACTTCTTGTTTTTAACAAATGACAACCATTTTTGCAACTGAATTTATTTCCACCGAGTACCAAAAACTTTGGCTCAATGGCACCTTTTCCCTAGCATCAAAGAGAGGTTACTAGTTGAAAACCCACAATGCGGATAGGTCTAGCAATGGCTAAAAAAAAAGGTTATTCTCACCTCAGAGTTTCCTTCACAACATGCCAGCTATCCATATATATAGGAACCCCATCTGTACTTGGTCGTTGCTGCAGCAGAAGGAAAAGTAACCCCAGATTCAGGTCATTAATATGGAAGACAATTTAGCAAGTGATTCTACAGCTCAAAGGAATAATGCTATCTATCCTCCAAAAATAAATGGAAATGTTAAGGAGGAATATAATTGTCTCCCAGCCTGTGTGGATTATAACGATTTGGCCAAGATTGACAGTCTGGAAATAGGACATCTCCTTGCTAAAATGTGTATCTCCATCAGAAGGTTTCAAATTTGAAAATTCTGTTGGATACTCTAGGAAGGGTTTCAGCGCACCCACCCCATATTTTCCCACCCCTCCAACCTCTTGTTGTGTAACTCATTTTTAATATTTTGACTCACCCAAAAGAGTGAAAGGGAATAGGATATAACAGTAGTTATACCTGCAACCGAGCTCGAACAACCTGGAAAAAAGGTAGATGAATCACCCAACTGCATTAGATTTTATACTCAACTAACGCTTGCTCACACTGAAAATGAGAAATGGCTACCTGAAAAGGGTAAGTCAAAATAATGGCAGCAACTTTAGATGACCCCCCAAGCACTGCATAATCAGCTGAATTCTGTGCAAAAGGTGGATGTTACTGGTCATTAATGGTAGAAGTTATATACAACAATAGAAAAAAGAATTTGTTTTTTGCACGAAGCAATGAGACAAAGTTAAGCTAAAGTCCATTCCTAATTAGTAATTGTTTATTATTTCCTAATTAATGCATAGGCTGTATTGTCACATAAAGCAATCAATATAATGAATGCATTATGATTGATGGCTTCAGTTACAGAAGGTTATGTCCTCCCTTTTTAACTAAATATGTTCACATGGAAAGAGCCAACAAAGCTTGAAAGCTTTGAAGAAAATCATTTTGTCAACAAAGCTCAGTTAATTTGCTAAAGTTGCTTTTCTTTCTTGGTTTTTTTTTTTTCACTTTTTTGCCATCTTTTTTTACGATAGAAAAAACAGCTTTAGAAAGTTAACCAGGAAAAGCCTTAGTGTAAACATTAAGGTATGGAAGGCAAAACATGAAGCAACAAACAGAAAACAAATAGCCCAGTCAGCCAACGGAAGAATTATTTAGTGATTTTATGGTATTTTGATGTCAATTGTGAAGCATTGCCAAAATTAAAATGAATATCAACTGGAATACATACCAACGGATCAATATCAGAACGTTTATTATTCCTTTTGTTTTCTTTAGACTTATAGTCAACAATAACTTTTCGAAGTTCCTCATATGCTGTGAACTGAATTGCACCATGAGAAACCTGCTGAAGCAACAACAGAAAAATACAACTTGTGAAAAATAAACATATAAAGAAGTTGCAATATTATTGGCCGATCCAGATATCATCTGAACATTCATGCATATCCCCATTAGGTCTCCAGAATCGCTTTTCTGAACTTTGCAGCCAGCAGTTTTCTCATGATATATACACATGTTCATATACGTGTTTCTATCAGTTGTATTAACAACAACAATTTAGATCGTTACCAGTTTACAAAAGTTTTTTGCTCTTTTTTCGGTAAATAAATACAAGTTGCCTCTTAGTTAACTTAAAAAAAAAATCCAGAACTACATGACCAATCACAAAGTCGGATAAGAGGTTTCTCCATACTTGTAACAAATAATGAGAATAATCATTGCTGGATTTCAACAATAAACATAGTTAAGACTGAAAATGGTTGGAAATATTTCATATCATTAAGCAAGATAATGGAGAAGCTTCCCTTTATTGACCACAGGAAAAAAGAAAATCATCAATTCAATAAGAAACCATCAAACTGTATGCATGAAAGTGCAATATCAAAGAAAAGCAAGGAATAATAAGAAAAACGCGGAAGATAAACTTCTATAACCAACCAGGAATAGACCAGGAACAATCCTTAAACTGTATGCATGAAAGTGCAATATAAAAGAAAAGCAAGGAATAATAAGAAAAACGAGGAAGATAAACTTCTATAACTAACCAGGAATAGACCAGGAACAATCCCTTTATAAAATGCCATCCATCCTTCCTCTCTCATTATGGTTTTTAAGGCATCTGACATTTGATTAGACAAAATAAAATTACACGGGCAATAAACAACAGTCAAGAATTATAAATAGAACTACCTATAACAAAAGTTTGTCCAAAACGAATGGCAAGATTATCTGAATTACATGTATGGTTTAAGTTTATATTAATAAATCAGATAAGCTTAGCAAAGGCAAAAGAATAGGCAAGAAAACAAAAGTCTCCATCCAAAACAATGCAAATTCAAACACATAGTTCATGCAATCCATGATTCAAAGGCGCTACAGTATCCTCTAAATGCCTGACTAAGTAAAAAAAGTTAAAGACCACTTGTGCAACATGAGACTCAATAATGCCAAAAATTGATCTTAAAGAAAGGGCCACATTCAAGATCAACAAACAATCAATGATGATTGATATTTGGGGTATGACATAAATAATGAAATTTAATTTCTATTGATATTTTGAGTCAAAATTGATATGGCTCACTATGAAAAGGATATCTCAGAAAGCACATTAATAGCAACTTTGACTAAGAAGAAGAGCAGACCATAAAGCCCAGAATATGGTCGAGTTTGATGCAGAGGATTCTGAAGCTGAAACCTCGTCTTAACGAGCCAAATAGGATTTGTACACAAGCAAACCTGGAAACAGGAAAGAGAGAGCAAGTGTAGAAGGTGTAACTCTCTTGTTCTATAAAGAAAAGATAAGAGGCAATCTATCTTCTACAAGCAGCTGAGTTTCAGTGAGGAGATTATAACTTCACAGATCTACTTCCCATAAGAACTTATCCATGAAAGAAGTATTAATACTTAAATGGCAGAGCATTTCTTCCCTTGCGTCATCAACAATCATTTAGCAGAGTGAATTTTTTAAAGAAAAAAACACTAGCATACCAATAAAGAACAGAAGACAGTCTTCTGTTTTATCTTATTAGTTTTCTGGTACATTTTAGACCTTAAAATATGCATGTTGTAGATTTCCCATGAACTATTAGTCAACCTTAAAGGGTTTCTCTTGTGCTTGTCGCCTGAGTGATGAATATCCCCAATCACTAATTTTCTTTTGCATTATCTTTTGGTTCTAAATACTTTTATGTTGATATGGATTTTAACACTATGTATTTCTCCAGCTTAATATCATCATTGAAAGCTCAAATACTCACTAGACCTCCAGCTTCTGCAGCAGATGCAAGATGAAGACTAGGGCTCAACTTTTCACCCTTGTTCTTGGAATACCTTTGTTTGGCTCTTCCATAGCTACAAATAGAATAAATAAATAAAACACCTTGAAGTTAATAAAGAATATAACAACACAATCAATCTGTTTCATAGGGTGTGATTGGACCTAACATCATTACCATTGAGAAGTGATTTACATTGAATAAATAGAAAGTAATTAAGGAATTTGTAAATGAGTGGATGTTGGACCTAGCATGAGCCAGCTGGTTTTGTGCAAGTAGGTTCCAACACTTGCCCATTTATAAGCCGGCGTATGTCCAAGCCATGAAATTTATTATAGTATTAGAGCTTCATGCCCAAACAGAATGAATCCTAGGACTCATATTCAAACCTCCTTTGTTGGACTGATACTGATGTCAATGTGACTGAAACTAAAGAGGAGAAGTTAGTCAGTCCATTTGTGAGCAAGTGTTAACGGGTATTTGAAAAGTGATTCCACATCGAATAAATAAAAAATAATTATAAATTTATAAATGAGTGGATGTTGGACCTAACACAAGCCAATTAATGTTGTGCAAGTGGGTTTTGACACTTATCCATTGATAAACCCATGTTGACACACTAAACTATCAATAGCACTAATGAGGTTTATATGTCTAAAGAATCATGAATGCATACCACTGGAACTGATATGATCAGGAATCAAGAGCAGGTTGCTCAATAAATGTAAATAAAATGAGCTGGAAGGCAACCAGAAAAACATGCATTCTAATAAGAATCTTTTAGCATTTACCAAGGTTGCCTTTGTATAGAAGATAAGATAAATAATACATCATTAACAATGACTCAAATGTAGGTAAGCAAAATTTTTAATATTTCAAAAAAAAAGGCAGCTATTTCAAACAAAAAAGGCAGCAATACTGGGTTGAAAGAATATTCATCAGGTAAGCTAATTGCAAAGTTTTTATATATACGGCTCCCTCTTTCTATCTCACTCTCCTTTTTTGGGGGGAGGGGGTCTACGAGGGAAAAAGAGAGCACACGTATCAAAGTTACTCCACGAAAAAGCCAATAAATACATAAATAACCAAAAACTTGATGAAGAAGAAGAATGATTCAGCCCTCAATCCAAAAACAATGAAAAACAAATTAAATACACCTGATTTCAATATCAGAAAATCATTTTTAAACCAGATAAGACATGGTCTTAGTTAGTAAAACTGACCAAAAAAAATGGACAATAGCTCTGCTCGACGAACACAAGTATCATAATTGATACTTACAAGAAAAAATATAACCCCCATGAAACTGTTGAACCAAGAACTGAAGGAAGAAAACCCGCATAAAGCCCTCTCAAGCCCTGCAACAAAAGGCAAGATGGTTGTTTTGCAATATTGGTCAAACAAGTACATTAACAGGAAGTTTTCTATGCCAAAGACAGTTTTGGCATTTACATTAGCAGCAGGTATAAAATAAGCACCACAGTCCCATCCAGCATAAAACAGCAAAATTTTCCCATCAATGATGGTGAAACTGAACTTATATGCCACCCCCGATAATCCTCTCTGTAAAAAGATTATTTCTTGAACCAGAGTTAAAATCCTCTATTCCTCTTCTACTTGGCATGAAAAATGACTCAAGCCGCTCCTGAATATGGATAATCCTCAAATAGCAAGTAAACTATGATACTAGCTCAAAAAAAGGTGATCCATAATCCATCTTATTCTATTTGTTACAGATAAATTCTCTTCAAATATCAAGGATTAATAAAAGGAAAAGTGAAATAATAGGAGGCTATTTGATTTAAAGATCTTTGTAATTATTGAGTTGAGATGGTGTTTTCACTATTCAATCATTATATAGCAATATTTAGTTTGCTGAGTACTTAAGTCCTCATTTCATTTGTAGAAAAAAAAAAGAAAAAGCATATATAAGTTTAGCAGTTCCATTGCACATTGTTTTTCAATAACCAAGTGCCTAACTAGAAGCAAGCTTTGTGATGCTAGATAACAAGTCAAGAGCAACTCTCAGCCCAAACTTCACACCTGAAAGTTACGGTAAAATATCTACAATTAAATATATAAGTTGGCTCCAGATACCTCAGATCCCTTAGGCTATCAGAAATCAACCACATTCCAGATTTGTGAGCGCAACTTATTATGTAAGCTTATCGGGGTGCTAAATATGATAGACAAACAACATAAATAAATGAACAATTAACAGCATAAAATGTTAATAATTCAACATCACTGACTAAGCAATTTTCCCTAAAGTGATCTGGTCCTAGGATAAGATATTAGTTAATGACAGAGGGAATAATATACACTACACCATCAGGCAATCACTTGGAGTTATGTTTCACATAATGTGCCAATACATAATTTTTATTCTTCATCACTGTTTATATCCAAAGCTGTCACCAAATTCGTCTGCATTAGGAATTTATCTCACATGAGCATACAGATAGCCTATGAGCTTTTATAAATTTACAATCCAGTGTAACTGCTGCATACTTGAAGCTCTTTTGCTTCATCCTGCTACTGTAACTTTTTTCTTCTTCTTGTCTTAGGCTTGAACCCCGGGTTGCATTCCATAAAATTGGTTCCCATCAATGAAAGATGAAATGCTCTTTATACATAATATCCCAGGAAGAAAGAAAATATTGACATTGAGCTAATTAATAAAGTCAGATATTTAATCATAAATCACTCCTCAATTTATCCATATCACCGGTTGATTTTGCTTATAAATTACAAGATTTTCTACTAATAATAATATTCTCCAAAATTTTGATCTTGTTTTTTAAGATTTACAAATTGTAGTCTTTTTAATTAATCGGGATGCCATAATTGTTATATAAAAGATGCCTCATAGACAACCTATGAATAGGAAAATAAAGAATCTCTATTTCTTCATCTTTATTTTTTTTTACAGGTAAAATCCTCTCACATGGTGCAAGTGGCAGATAGAGATCCAAGGTATTATGATTTCACAGAAGAGGGTTTATGTGAGCTAGAATTATCATGGGGGAAGCCTCCCACTACTTCAACCACATTATCACTATTCCATTGAGAATAGTAATACACGCTACTCACCACGATACATTGAATATACAAGAGGAACTTTAACATGTTACAGCAGAGAAGAGTTTGAAAGATTCTAAACTCAAGGTGTTACTGATTATTACTTTCTAGTTGTTCCTTACCTAAATTGTAGCCAGGAAGTATCACAAGCAAAATTTTACCTATCCTACAAGTCCATCAGCCTTATGGCATGATCACGGTATTACTTAAAATGTTATTGATTGCAACTAGTTTCATAAAAACATTTTGAGTAGACAAACCAGATTATATATTTCTCTTCATCATCCCATCTCAATTACTTTAGAAACATAGTACACTGAAAATAATCAATTTCTACATATGCCTAAATAATTATCTGCAACTATTGAAGTCAACAGAAGGCCATACATATACAGTATGAACGGAAAGGAAAATAAATAAATAAATTTGAGAAACAGTAGCCAAGGCTAACCTCTAGGCGAGCAATGGCTAGAACAGCATGAGCAGTATTCTTGTAGGTTGGAAGATTAGAGACTCGGCCATCGTTAACTATTCAATCATTAAATACAAAATTAAGCACAAAAAGGAGCAATCAAAATCGAAAATTGAACATTAAAAATAATATCAATAAAAAATGACCTTGAAACCTTGTACGGACAACATCGAGAGGATGTGTTGCTGCGACGGTGGCGAAGCCTGCTACGGCGCCAGCCGTGGCGTTCTCCCATTGCCGGTTTGACAGTGACTGAGCCGTTGACATTATACTTCTCTTTAGTTGATTAGCAGAAACTAGAAATTATTGTTTGTTCATTTCGATTGTTTGTAGAAAACTGTGCTCAATCTTCCGTGAAAATGCTACAGTGCCAGTGCCACAGTTGGTGGCCAAGATAATGCAATTCTTTGCCCGCCCGCCGGCGATCGCTTCTATGCTGCTCTGCCCTCTTCACGCAACCCGCCAGTCCAAATGTTCTCGATGTTATTCCTGTATCTGTTTGGTCACGTGCCATTTAAAAAATATATAAATAATGTACATTATAAAAACACATTATTTTTTAATTATTATAAATAAAAAAGAGCGTATGTACAGAAAAAAAAATCTGATAAATCTATTTATTATTAATTATATGTTATGCATTACCTGCGTTTATATAATAGTATAAGTAGAATTTAGATAAAAATAAAAGAGTATAATTATTATAAAATTAAATTCTAATTTGAATAGAATAAGACTAATCATAATCTTGATAGGATAAAGTTAATCCAATTAAGTAGTCATTCGCATATTTTCTAATAATTTTCATTGAATGATCACTCCTACAAATATGTCTCGTTAAAATTTTTCTAAAAAAAATTCAGTGAAATAAAAACCTAGCGAAGAAAAAAGAATACAGTGTTCATAGGTAACTTCTCCTTAAAAATATATCCAACTAAGATATTTTAAGTGTACACATTTCAATATTGTATACATATCTTTTGAAAACTGATGTCTATAATACCTTTGTGAACAAGTCTGCTAGATTGTCATTTGAACGAACTTTACAAATATCGACTTTTTCTTCCTTCATGAGTTCACAATATCGACAATCTACTTTGCAAATTGAACGAACTTTGCAAATATCGACTTTGTAAATATTCTTGCAATATCAACAATATTGCAAGAATATAATACGTGTATTGTACAAATTAAGAGATGCACATGAAACGTGATCTACAAGCTTTTCTAATATGTTTGATTATAGTTCTCGACCATATATATTTTCATATGACTTCACGAATAACTAATATCTCTGAATGATTTGGTGAAGTAGCAGTGATTGTTTGCTTTACACATTATCATAAAATAATATTATTATTATATGTAAAATTATAACCCATATCAAATGTGCTACGTAGATAGCATAGAGCATATTTCACTCAATTTCAATGCATTTTAATTAGTGTAGACCTAAACCTTATAAATAAATTAACTGTAAAAATAATATATGATCTTTTATTGTTAGCAATATATAAAACTGTCTCTATTACACTGAGATATGATACTTTAGGACCATAAATCTCTTTATTATCTTTTTGTAAGCAAAAAATATCTCTTTTATACCAAGAGAATAAATAACTATTAAAGTACTTAATGGATAATATTTATCCATATAAAATTCTTTCAAGATGTTTTAATATATGATACTTGATGGACAATAATTCTATTTGACAAATACTCAACTTAAAATTCAAGATAAAATTTTATTCTTCTAAGATCCTTTATTTCAAATTTCTTCCTTAAATAGTATGTAGTAATTGAGATCTCTTCTAGAGTTTTCACTATATTTAAATCATTAACATAAACTATAGTTACAATAAATTCTGAATTTATCTTCTAGATAAAACACATGGGCTAATGAGATATTTTCATATCCATTTTTTCTAAGTATTCAAATAGATGATTATATCATATTTTCTCAGATTACTTTAGCTTATATCAGGATTTTTGGAACTCAATATAGTATGTTTATCAATATATTATATGTTTTAGGCATTTTGATGCTTCATGCAACTTGAATCATTCAGAAATTTTAATATATATGTCATTATCTAATGAACCATATAAATAAATTATTATAACATCTATCAAATATATGTTAAGCCTTTCAAAGGCTGCCAAACAGATAAAAAATTTAAAGATAATAACATCCATGACAGGAGAAAATATTTCATCATAATCTATACAAGGACTTTATAAGAATTTTATACCACAAATTATGTTTTGTATTTCACAATTTCATTTAATTCATTTTTCTTATGAGTCAGAGTTGTCATAATATAATGTAAAGCCCTTAGGGGCTGTAAAACTAATTTTAAAAGTAATTGCATTCATAGTATAGAAAATGTGCTATTTTTATAGTATCATTTGATTAATTTTTTTATATATAATATTTCATAGATCTAACATCTTCTGGCATATTGACTACTGATCCAAATATTATATATTTAGCAAATAAATCTAGCTTAGTCTAGATTATTTCTTTTCATTTTGACCAATTACATCGACGTTGATAATTTTAAATATATTTAGGCTCAAATATATTTCGATAATTTTAATAGCAATATATGCAAATATATTATCAACAATAATTTTATCTCATTCCCACATATTTCTAGATTTTAATAAGATCTTGTAATTTTTTAATACAAAAATCACTTATGAGGCTACTTCTCTAAAAATATACAGTTGTTGATATATATTACTTTTGACATCTTTAGGAGTGTCATTTTAAAAATATTCATTTTCTCTTCTTTCAAAAAATAATATTTTAAATCTAATGACTCATCATGCTTCGATCGTGTGTTAGATTTATTGACTGTCATATTAATAAGATGTTCTGCTGGAATAATCAATTAAGCAAGAGTATTAGCAGTTGCAACATATAATTTATATACCTTCTGGTTCTCTATAAAATATATCTGATAACTAATTTGTAATATTCTGTAAACGAATTAGTTTTTAAACTTCTAGTTCATATTAATTTGTACATGTATTAAGATTAGACAAAGTTAGTATATTCTAACTAATTTCTTGTGTTTTTAGCTTTTTACTGTTATCTTTCCTTAATGGTGATAAAATAAATTCACTAAAAATTTTACTCTAGAAAATTTATCATTAAAGGTTTATAATATCTAATATAGACAATAATAATCTATTTTATTTCTTTGAGAGGATGCAGTAAGAACATATACAATGCAACAAGTAATTTAATATCACAAATTTTAAATGAGATATATTATGTTAGATAAACATAAGTTGTAAAGCGAAAAATTTGTGATATATAGACAATAAAATATAAATTAAAGGTGCAATATAAATAATAATATATATCCAAATATGTATCCAAGCGAATATAGAAAGTTTTAATTTTATGAGTATAAGAGTAATAATTGATCGTAAAATAATAATTTAGCTAAACCATATTGAGTATGAACATATATAATAAAATGTTCAATGATAATATAATCATAAAATACTTTTAAAGTAAACTCGTATGCATTATCCAACTAAATTTTTTTGATATGATAATCAAGAAATAATGACCTTAATTTTATAATTTTAGTAAGAAATTTAGCAAAAATAATATTATGAGTTGATAATAAATACATATATGACTATCGAGTTAAAGCATCAATTAAAATCATAAAGTATCTAAATAGTCCATAAGATTGATGGGTAAGGCCACAAATATTTTCATGCATTTTTATAAAAATTTAGGAGACTCTAAATATAATTTAGATAGTGAATGTCTCAAAATTAATTTACCTTAAGCACAAGAAACATAAAAGTAATCATCAAGTAAAAGAATTTTATAATTTTTTTGTAGATATCCATTTGTATTTTCAATAATACATTACATCATATTTGAACTTAGATGACCAAGAAAATCATTTCAAGTAAAAAAATATTTTGAGATCTATGCACTTCCAGTACATATAGTGTAACTCAACCATCTTTATTTTTATAAATTACAATCCAGTTAAGAAATTTAAAATTTCTTAAATATAAACTTCTGGTTCAAACTCGTAGAGTTAATACATAAAAATTTAATATTTCTCTCACTTTATTTCAATAGGATATCCATTGAGTTGCATTATTTGAAATTTAGTAGATTTCTTTGGGATCTACTTGAATACAATGCATCATTGAATATATTATTTTGCTCAAACTTAAAGTATAAGGTAGACTCTTCTGAAGCTGCCAACTACATTTGCAGAATAAGATATCATATTCACATTAATTTTGCTAATATTAACTAGAATAAATATTTTCTGATTATGAAGAATTATGAGAGTTGTGTCAATATATATATTTTTAGCGCTTTTGATTTCAAAATTGATAGGAAAAAAATTTTCTAACATAACTTTTTTTTTTATCAAGATCTTGTCTATAATCTTAAAAAAATATCATATTCACTTTAGGGAATGATGTTTAGATAGTTGGACGAGTTTGATGACTTTTCATCAAAAGCTAAAAATTTTATTTAGCTACAAGTAAATAAGAAATTGATTAATATATTTGTGAATATATGTTCTCACTATTGCTATTGTAGGAGCACATTTGAGACTTGAAAAGTTTAATATATTTTAAAAACACTGTAATAAATACTCAATAATAAGATAATTAATTTTTTAATTTCTCGTTTAAATAATCAAAAGAAAAATTATTACTTCTAAGTGATTATGCGGGGATGCTTGATTTTCTTTTCTTAGTATCTCTAAAATTCATAATATGAAAGTGAATCTCATTATCAAGTATCCATAATAAATAATTTATTCAGAAAATATCAAGGGTAATAAAATAAGCTTTATGATATTTAATATTGTAAATAAATCAATTTAAATAAAAATCATAAAATATATAGATTACACTGATATTAAATAAGGACTAAAAATTATAATTAGAGTTTAAATATCATAACTTTAAAATTATAAATAATCATATTAAATCATAGTAAATATCAATTTATTTACCAATTTCATTTAATACACAAATATTTACTCTAACATATAATCAAATTCCACTTCTTATTATCTTTTAAAGATACTGTTACTTTACTGCATCTCCTTTAACGCCTAAAATTTTATAATTGTAAGACTTAAACTATTGGCCATGCATGTCATATGCACATGATTTTAAGAAATTGTTATTTTTTTTCTTAAATCATACAAGTAATTAGTAATCGTGATTTTTATCTATTATGTGCCCACGAATTAATAATGTCAAAAGCACCAACTTTAAGAAATTTCTTAGATGACCAAAGAATTATATATATATATTAGTTTTAATCAACTCCACCCACTAATTATGTATTAAATAATAATATGACAATAAAAAAAATCTTGAAAATTAAAATATAGAAACTTTGATATCACCTATAGATAAAATCCTAGATTATAATCTAGCCAAGATCAATCATCAAATCATTAAAAAATATAAATAAAATGTGAAAGAGTACCTTAATTTAAGAGATAAAAATTTTCTTAGAAAACTAAATCTTTCTATTTTCATTATTATAACTTGTAAATACTGTCGTGTTGATAACATATTATAAATAAAAAAAAAGAGAAGATATATAAAGAATGAAAAATATGAAAAATCTATTTATTATCAATTATATACCATGTACCACCTATAATGATGTATATATAGTTATATAAGTAGAATTTAAATAAAAATAAAAAGTATAATTATCATAAAATTAAATTCTAATTTAAATAAAATAAAATTAATTATAATCTTAATAGAATAAAGTTAATCTAATTACGTAATAATCAACATATTTCCTTACATTAATCAAATAATCCTTTGTTAAAGTTACTTTAAGAACTCCACGGACGTCTTCTTTTTCTTTGAATTGGGGGCTGTCATTAGTGCATTTATTGATGATAGCCTAATTCATATTTTTTCTTTTTTTATTTATTATTTAATTTTTATATTTAATTTTTTAAATTTATATATTTTAATTTATAATTTGATGTTAAAATAATTTTTAGATTAATATAAATTTAAACTTTAATATTTATTTTTATTTTTTAAAATAAAATTTAATAAAATTTAAATTTTTATTATAAATTTTTATCATTATTGTTTAAAGGGTATGTCGAAAAAGTTTAGAGAGATTCAATAAATTTATTAATTATGTATATTTTAATTATTTTAAACTTATATAATTTTAATTAATTTATATTTTATAAATATATTTTTAAATTTATTAATAAAAAATTATTTTTTATTAAAAAATTATCATTTGTTCAAATCCTATTTTTTGTTCTTTTGATATTCTTTAATAAAGTCGCTTATTTTATAAAAAAATTTAAAAATTTAATTTTTTTATTTAATCATATATAAAATAAAAATAAATTACTTGAAATTAATAAAAAAAATTAAAGTAATTTAGAATATACGTAATACCTCAATTAAAAGTTTATCGATAACATGTTGATAATTTATTATTTTTTATTAATTACATGTGAAAAAAAAAAGAAATATTTAGAATTCCAAGTTAAAATTTAATTGAGAATAATAAAAATTGTTGGCAATCAAATTTGGATTTGGTAACTTATTACTAGCTGCGTGGGTAACTTGGAGGAAACTTGAATTATTGATTAACAGAGTGGGAAGTATAGAACGAGGTCTTGATTAGTCTTGTCAGAGTCAAAATGAGCATAGAATGTACTTTTTTTTGAGCAATCATAGAATATACAATTAATTCCTAAGGTATGAGTGTACTAGCATTTAAATAATAATTACTAATAATTTTTTAACTAAAACTATTAATATATAAAATATTATATATTTAAAAAATTATTAATAAATTAATAATTACCAATAAATTTTTTATTTAAAACTATTAATATATAAATATAGAATATCATAATAAATTTTTTATTTAAAACTATTAATATATAAATATAGAATATCATATATTTAATAAATTATTAATATATAAATATAAATATTTTATATATAATAAATTTATTGAATGATATTGAAAAATAAAAAAAATAAAAAATATCATATAATATATATATATAATACAAAAATATCATATAATATATCATCTACTAATAATTACTAATCACGTTAAACTCAAAATTTATTAACTGAAACTATTAATATATTAAGATAAATATCATCTATTTAATACATTATTGATATATAAATATAAAAAGATTCTATGCATCATAAATTTAATGATTAAAATTATTAATTAGTATAAACTATTAAAAATAAGTAGTGTAAAAGTTTATATATATATATATATATATAGTGGATTCTTCATAATATTTTTTGCATTACAATAAAAAATGACATTTACACATCACTAAGTCTTTAACTTGTGTAGAAATAATAACTAATAGTCTTTTTTTGATAACATAAAATATTTTAAAAGAATTAATTAATCGTTTTTAAATTATAGTGAATTTATAATTAATTTAAAATAAGTTTTAATTTCTTTTACTATTTTTTGGTTTGAATCGTAACCAAACCTCTACTTCCGTTTCTAAATGAAAGTTATAGCATCTCTAAAAGACGTATTGGATTCTAAGCATAAAAAATATACACCTACTGAAATGTTGGGAGTCCACCAGCTTTAGGTAACAGAAAATTGAAGCTTATTATAAAAGACAAACTTGCATACAACTCGGTTCAACTAAGTTTTAATCTCAAGTTAATTAGAATTAGAATATTCAACCAATAATTTATTGCTTGAAATCTTAGATGAAATTGCCTCTTCCCAATTGCCACAATTAAATTGTTGTTGCAAGATTACAAAATTGTTTGCCATGATCATAAAAAAAAAAGTGAGAATGCAAGCACTAGCAAATCACATATTTGAGTTTTTATAAGTGAGATGCTAAGCGACTACCTCAGCGACTTTTGGTCTTTTTTTGGCCTTGAAATTGAAATGCTGCACAAATCTTCTCCCAGCAACGAATACTGACGAGTGATGGTATAACAACCCAAGATGCATTTGCACCAATGTAGTATGCATAATAGTAATATGGACTTGAAGCAAAATTATCACCTTCCAAGTATGAAGTTATGAAATACACAGCAGTTCCATAGAGTTGCCCGAAATTGCAAACTGAAGAATGTAGCTATATGACTTTTTTGTAGCAATTGCATAACTGCAAAATATCAGAAAGCAATTATAGGATGAAATTATATGGGGAGAAAAAAATAATAGATAAATGAAAATGCACAACAACAACAACAACAACAAAGCCTTAATCCCAATTTAATTGGGGTCGGCTATATGGATTTTTCTTTTTCACTCCGTTCGATTTAGGGCTACCTCCTCTGATAAAATGTAGAGCAGAAAGATCGTTTTAGACCACTTGTCTCCAAGTCAGTTTAGGTTTACCTCTATCTCTTTTAACTATTTCTACTATAATTTGTTCAGCTTTTTTAACTGGCGCATCACTAAATCTACGTTTCACATGCCCAAACCATCTCAATCAATGCTCTCTTATCTTATCCTCGATAGGTACTATCCCTACTTTTTCTCTAATGCACTCAGTATGAATTCTATCATTTCTAGTGTGAACACACATCCATCTTAATATTCTCATATCCGCAACATGCATCTTATTCATATGTTGTCCTTTCACTGCCCAACACTCACTACCATACATCATCACAGGCCGTATTGCAATGCGGTAAAACTTTTCTTTCAATTTAATTGGCATCTTTTAGTCACACAGTACTCCTGCAGCACTCCTCCATTTCATCCAAACAACTTTGATTCTATGACTTACATCTTCTTCATAATCTCCATCCTCTTGTCACTCCGTCTAAAATAACTTTACCTCTTTCTCTAGTCACATTATTAAATCTACAGTGCATATACTCAATCTTAGTTCTACAAAGCTTAAAGCCCTTTGATTCCAAAATACTTTTCCATAGCTCTAACTTTTTACTTACTCCTGTTTGAGTCTCATCTATCAACATAATATCATATGCAAAATCGTACATGAAGGGATATCATCCTGTATATATCTTATTATCTCATCCATGATCAAGGCAAAGAGATAAGGGTTCAAAGCTTAACCTTGATGTAATTCAATAGAAACAAAAAAATTCCTAGTATCCACTCCAACAGTACGGACATTAGTGATAGTTTCATCATACGTATCTTTCAAGACTTGAATATATCTAATAGATACCCTCCTGTGCTCTAGGACTCACCATAAAACTTCTCTAGAAACTTTATCATAAGCCTTTTCCAAGTCAATGAAAACCATATGTAAGTCCTTCTTCATCTCTTTATACTTTTTCATTAAGTCCCTAATAATAAAGATAGATTTCATGGTTGATCTACCAAGCATAAAACTAAGCTAATTTAGGGAGATACAAGTGTTCAAACGCAAACGATATTCCACCACTCTCTCCCGCAGTTTCATGGTGTGCCTCATAAGCTTTATGCCTCTGTAATTTGAGCAATTTTGAATATCTCCTTTATTCTTAAAAATAAGTATCAAACTGCTTTGTCTCCAGTCATCATATACTTTTTTTTGTACTTAGGATCTTATTAAACAAAGATGTCAACCACGTAACTCCTACATCTCCCAAATATTTCCACACTTCAATGGGTATTACATCTGGTCCACAGGTTTTACCAGTTTTTATTTTCTTCAAAGCTTTCTTTACTTCGGAGAACCAAATCCGTCCAGTATACTTCACATTTTTTCCGATTATATTATTCAAACCCTCTAAGTTATCACTATGGTTCCCTTATTAATGAAAATGCACGAAAATGAATATATTTGTTCTTGTAAATAAAAATCATACACTGCTAGAAGACTAGCTGGACCCTCTAATACTGCAGTTAATCCTTCCACAGCAACTATTCCTGCATCCCTTGCTGCATATCTTGAATCACCTTTACTGTATTCTTTCCCTGCCAGCATTTGTTGCTTGTATTAAATGCTACCATCAGCTATCAGCTCTAATGCAACAGAAAAATAAAGTGCAAAAGCACTTACACACTTCAGCTAGATAAATGGGAGTCTTCTTATAAAATTCAGGAGAGAACAAAATAACCCTCAACAATTAAGTGCGTGAGACCAGTGAAAGCCCACCAACACATAAGCAATCTATCAATTTTGACTGTTTTATGTGATCTTCCTGGCAGAAGGGAAAAAGCACAAGAGAAACATATTATGAATGGCCAAAAAAAAAAATTCCAGAAATTCAGTAGTTAAATTAGCTAAATAAGGGCTAGCCAATATACTAAAGATCAAGAAAAAGAACTAGGTTCAAGGAATATTCAGCTTTGCAAAGCAAATGAAAAATTTAGTAAAGCTTCAAAAGCACATTTAAACTAGAAAAGTGCCTTATGTTCTTTTGCTGTTTTAATTGTAAGGACAACATTTCAACGGGTTTGATAAATTAAAATCCAGCAGCAAGGTCAGAGAATATGATTATCAGAGGATAAAGTTATAACTCATCAAGTTCTTATAGGCACTGGATAGGCATGCAGGTCTTATTTGGAGAAAATGCATTATCTAGGAGCAAAAAAATCCAAAGAGATTTCAAATTGAACCAATTCAAAATAGTTGGTAATTAAGAATTGAATAAAATTAAAATAAAACAAAGAAATTGAAATGTTAAAACAAAGAATTTTACAATGGGAAAGGATTTGATTTGCAAACTACAAAGAATACTTTGGATTAAAGGTGTAGGATTTCAGGCACCCAAAAGGTGATTTGCAAAGAAAAGTATAATAAGAAATAACTTTTATTTATTAGTTCTCATCAAACAGCTCCATTTAAGCTGTCATAAAACCATGAATTTGCAGGTATTGGCTGCTTTGGAAGAGCATATTAAGGATTAAAAAAATCACGTATTTAATCCAAAGGGGGGGTAACTTTATGACCAATTAAGCTGAACATGAACTTGTTCCATTGGTAAAATGATAACACAAATAAAGTTTGGTTCATCTTGGAAAGGAATAATTAATCATTTTCAAAATTTATTTTTAAAATAAGTAAACATAATTCAGCAATAATCTCAGGGCCTTACTTGGTATAAACGAAAATTTCTATAAAATTTTATAGAATTCGTTTGAACTTTAATATTTTAATGATTGAAAATCACCACTTCATTGCCATAAATTCAAATTCATAGAATTCAACCTAACTAAATCAAATTATATACTTTGCACATAACACATACAACGAATTCATTTTAAACCAAACAGGATAAATGTAATGATACTGAAAAATATCTTCAAATTCATTCCTATCTTTCTTCTGTTCACATGAGCCATTGACAGTGCACAAATTCATTTCTATCTTTCTTCTGATAAGTTTTAGGATTCGTATTTTCGCAATTTATTATTAAATTTATATGTATAATTCTATAATTTGCAAATAAAATATTTTTGCAAAAACATAACCAGGTGCCATTATCTCATTATTAGTCATTTGAAGTACTTAGAATCAGGCTGTATCATACAATTTCGCCAGAATTAATTATAATAAAAGTGAGGCAATTATATAAAGAAATTGAATCAGTAAAGTGGATCTGCGAGAGTCTAGCTTTGCAAGAACCAAGTAGTTAACAGTGAGAGGGCAAACCAGAAAAGATCCAGACAAGAGAAACGACGAGAAGAGAAGAGACGCCATAGACGGCAAGGATAGTAGATTGAGATAGGAGCACCGGTGCATAAACCGGTAATATCAGATCTCTCGGCACGTACGGATGCGGCGGCTCCTCCATTTCTGTTGCTGCTGTGCTTTAGATTGGATTAGATTTTCAGATCCGCATCATACGCAATGCTATGCCATATAACTAGTCGTTAGTTGTGCGGGTTTAAAATGAATGAATTTTTTTTTAATGAATTATAAATCCGCATGATCACTCTTTCAAATAAGAAAATATTATATTGGTATTTCAACTTTTCCAAATTTGATGTTTTGATATTTGGATTTTTTTTAGGAATCTTGGCTTCTAAATTTCATTTATTAATAATAAGTTTACTGTTTGAATTGATTTTGTACTACATGATATGCAGATACGAATGATATATTTTTTTATTATTAAATTGGTTTTAAAACAAATAATGTAAAATTTATTACAAATAAATTATAAGTAGAATTTATTTATAAATAATTTTTATTATATTTAAAGAAATGTAATTTAAAATGTAAAATTCAATGTGTTTGAAATAAATATATAAATAGTTTATTTTAAAAATAAGCTATTAAATTATTTTTGTGGCAATATTTTTAAAAATCATTGAATTAAATTATTTATTTAGTTATGATAATTTTTTATATTTTCTAAGATTTTGCTACCACTTGAACATGTGATATGATGCTTGCACATGCAATTGGAAGATATATCAATGGATTTTGATATAAAAAAAATAAGAAAAATTAAAAAATTTTAAATTTATAATATTTTTAAAATATATTTAAATTTATAAAAATTTCTGGCTAGTTTATCAAAATATCAAATTTTAATGGTTTATTATAAATTTATTATAAATTTATTATGAGCTTATAGATATACATAGTTTAAAATTAATTTATTGTAAGTTTATTATAAAAATATTAAAATTTTTTTAATAAAAAAAATAAAATAAAAAAGTAAAAATTTTATAAAAAAAAAATTGAAGGGTATCATTATCCCTATATCTATGTGATTGGGTCTCACGTTTGCAAGTGCGGAACCTAAGTAATTTTTAGATTGGATGAATTCAAAAATATTTGTGTATATTTGTAGTGTGTTTAAGTTTTCAAAGTTAATAAATTGAATTGTTATTATATGAAATTGTTGAGGAATAAAAGGCTTAAATATAACGGAAAAAACCACCACGAACTCGATACATATTTTCGTCCGTAGATCCAATTAATAATTTTTTTAATTTAAAAATAAAAATTAAATAAATCCTTTTATTATTATTATTATTATTATTATTATTATTATTATTATTATTATTATTATTACCACTCAATCGACAGTTTATTATTGATAGAAACTACTGAAGATTATACACCCACTCATATTAGAATTTTCCATTTATAACCAAAAACATATTATCATTGACTTATAAGATGCAATATTGAATTGGTACACGTCGAGTATATACATAATCGAATATGTAACAATAACTTTAGAACCTTGCCTGAATAATGGAAAAGGAATACACTGGTTCTCCTGAGATCGCTTATGCATGGCTAAGACGATGGGTGGTCTAGGATTCCGGAATCTACATTGCTTTAATTTAAAATTACTTGGCAAACAGGGGTGAAGAGTTATTTCTAACCCAGATGCTCTTCCTTCTAGAATCTACAAAGTTAAATACTTTTCAGAGAGTATTTTTAGATGCAGAAGAAGGATCTAATCTGAGTTTCATTTGGAAGAGTATAAGGTTTGCCATGGCTTTGTTAAAAAAAGGCATTAGATGGAAGGTGGGAGATGTGTCATCTATACAGGTTTGGCATGATCCCTGGTTGATAGAGGGAAGGGATTTTTATGTGCACTCAAAAATGGTTAGTGGGCTAGAAGAGTTTAGAGTTAAAGACTTGTTTTTGCCAAATAATTTTTGTTGGGATGAGGAGCAAATACATTCTTTGTTTTCTTCGGAGGATGCAAACAGGATTTTTAAGTGTCCCATTGTAGGAGTAGATTGGAGGATTGTAAAGTGTGGAGTTTTTCAAAGTATGGTAGATATTCTGTAAAAATTGGCTATAAAGAGGTTGTTAATGGGTCATTGAGTGGGATGGATCATGCTATACCAGAACCTTCGATTCAAATTTGGAAGTTAAATCTGCCTCCAAAAATAAAAATTTTCATTTGGAGAGCTTTAAGAGATATCTTGCCTATTACTGTCTATTTAAATAGAAAAGGCTGTTCATTTTATGGGTTGCCTGAAGATACAGATCATGCTTTAATATTGTGTCATAGAGCTTATCAATGTTTGCTTCAATTTGGAACTACAAATGATCATCTGACACTTCTTTCTCTACTTACATATTTATTGGAGGCTAAAGATATGGACAAATTTCAGTCCGCTTGCTTTCTCCTTTGGAGTATCTGGTATTGCAGAAATATGTTGGTGTGATGAGGCCTGAAGTCTACTTCTTCATTTATTATAAAGATGGCTGGGGAAAAGCATAGGGAATGGAGGATAGCTAGACGACTGCAGCTGTCTTCATTGACTGTTCCAGTAGCTACTGAAAGCGACAGGAGGTGGTCTCGATATGGTGAAGGTAGTTTCAAGTGTAATATTGATGCAGCTGTTTTCGATCAGGAGAGACGGACTTCTTTTGCTGCGGTGCTTCGTGATAGTGCAGGTCATTTTGTTGAAGGTTTATCCGGCAATCTCCATCATATATCTTCTCCACTGTTGGGAGAAACTCCTACTCTGAAAGAAGGTTTATCTTGGTTGAAAGGGTCGGATTGGAGTAACGTGGTGATAGAAATGGACTGTAGACAGGTGGTAGACGCTGTCTTGTCAGAAGATTTTTCTTGGTTACTGGATGGTAGTGTGATACAGGATTGCGTTGCTTTGAATAATGAAATGATACATATTTCTATTCATTGGATTAGCAAGGGTGGCCAAATTTTATGCTAATCTTGTTAGATGAAATGAATTTCCTAGTTTTCTTAGTTATGTTTTAAGCTATGATATTGTTTCTTCTTTTTCTAGTTTTGAGCAAAGATCTTAGGATTTGAGTGTATGGGATAATGAGAAGGGTCTAATGACCTAGGTTTTAGCTTGATCTTTGCTCTACTTGTTTTGTTTTGGTTAATTTAAGCCTGAGTTTCAAAAGAATAAAAAAAAACCTTTAGAACCTTGCCTAATATGGTATGATATTATATATTTTAATTTTCGTTTGTTTTTATTTTGACATAATTTTCTATGATAATATCATAATTTAAAAACTATAAAATTTAAATCACTAATTTCGTGATTTTTTTTAATAATTTTTTAATTTTATCTTTTAAGAACATCCAAAATAAATTTTTTGAATACCAAAAATATACTAAAAAATAAATTTTCATGTCCAAAACATAATAATCTCAAAAATATCATTAAATTAAATAAAAATATTTTTATTTAACCATACTATACCATACTATCTTTCTAAATCCAAACATATAAATATTATTTTCAATACAATGAATATTATTTCCAATATATTACTAAACCATCCTGCTAGTCATCCAAATAAAATCTTAAGTTTTTTTTTATTGTTGTTCCCAAGAGTGTTTTCCCTGGAATTGTAAGTCAGGGGAAATGCCGTAAGATACAACTAACTGATCTATCATCAATAACTAATTCTACAATCCTAAAATTCAAATAAAATAAAATAATAAGGCAGTCGAAATTGAGAAGAGGCCAGATTTTGCTTCTTGCAAAGTGAAAAAGAATATGCAGGTTTCTAACAAAATTATCCTGCATTAGGAAGAAACCTACATTATAACTTCTTCATACTATGCCAGCGAACTCCATGTGTGATGCGACGATATCCACAACTTTTGATTTCAACAAGATGTCTCAGTGATGCCTTCTACCTCTTGTTCTTGAAGGGAAGTCTAACTAACAACAAAAGCAATATATTTTTGAACTTTTATTTTTTTGTGGAAAAGACGTTAAAATTAATAGGTAATCAAAGTGCTTATATTATTGATGTAGGCTCCATAAGTGAAATGATGTTTGAAGATATTATTTCACCCATACAGTAAAATTAATTGTATGTTGTAACCGCAAATTATTGCACTAGAACATGCCCTAGCCTCTAGCTACTGAGATGTTTCTACTTGGAGGAAAAAACTATCTTTCCACAATACACAAGGCACAAAGAAACAGGAAAAGGGAGAACCCAAGAAAGAAGGCTAGTCGTCACTGAAGCAATACATATATGATAGAATTTTCCTAGTTGGAACATTCATAAATTTCAGGTTTCCCATTATTGTCTGACAAGCGATCGCCGCCACTGTTTTACTTCTAGTATCCCACTTCTTTGCTTTACAGTTCTTCCAAACAGCCAAGCTAATATCGTGCATAAAATCCTTTTACAAACTAAGAATACAATCTTTGAGAACTGACTTTTAAATGATTTTCTAGTTGAACTGAAGCTATCAACTGAAGGGCAACAAAATATCATAACAAGTTGGACCCAGACCCCGTTTTGCGATTCTTCCTAAGTCTACAATAGATTAATTCCCACCTTCGAGGATGGTAGCTTGATTTGACTTTGAAAAAATTATTTCATCTTACTCTCTGATATACACAAACCATGAGATCAAGAGCATTGCTACTGACATTTACAATTTTTATGGACAAATTTTCATTAATTCGAACTATTACAGCAAATAACCAATTTGTACAATCAAAGTCAATAGAAATAAACAAAGACAAAACCTTGAGATCTTGAGATTCTCACTTCTCCAAAAATTCCATTCTCTGTTTCTTTAATGATATCAAGTCTTCACAATCATTCAAGGAAACTGCAAAAAAGTTTCCAATTGTCTTTTACCAGCTACTCTTGCTAAAGCTACTATATAGTGGACAATTTTCAATTTACTCCATGTTTACAGGACTAGTACTTGAAACAGACTAAAATAAGTCAGCTCCTGGAACAATCAAAAACCTCTCTACAAATTGAATTTTTTTATCATTCTCCATATAGCAAAACAGAGCAAGCAATTATTTTGTGATAATGATTATAGGAACTAGAAATAGTTTCTTAAAACCTCTCTATATAATGTAATCTTAGATGGTTAACTTGAACACAAAAGCTATCAATTCTTTCACAAAGGCATAGATGCAGGCCCAATTCAGAAAACAAGTAAAAAGACTCACTTTTTCACTCCATTGAAACTTTGGCGCCAACCTCTTTCATTTTCTTGATAATCTTCTCCGCCTCCTCTTTAGTCACTCCTTTCTTCAACACAGTAGGAGCCTTCTCCACCAAGTCCTTTGCCTCCTTCAGCCCCAAATCTGTAAACGCTCTCACTTCCTTAATCACTTTGATCTTTGCTGAAGCATCAAATCCGTCCAGCTTCACATCGAACACTGTCTTCTCCACCTTTTCCTCTCCCTTCACTGCAGCACCGGCTCCACCCTTCATAGCACCCTTCACACCACTAAATCCCATCCCCGGCATCATAACTGCCATTACTGGCATCTCCTTGATATCCAACTTATTGCGTAGAACCTCCGTGAGGTCAGAGATTTCGAGAAGAGTCAGTTCTGAGATTTCATCGACGAGGGCGACGACTTTATCAGATGGGGGAGGCAGAGGAGGGTTTGATTCTTGAGAAATGGATGTGAATTGACGAGTGAAAGTTGGGGGCTTGAGTATTGATTGGGAAGTAAAGGTAGGGTTTTGAACAAGGGTTTTGTGGATTCGGGACAAATGTGGAGAAATGAGTCGCAAATACCTCATTTTGGATTGATAGGTAGATTTTGATTTTGATTCTGGGTAATGGGTTTTGCTTAGATTATCATATGAAGTGAAAGAAAAAGTTAAAGCTCAATGCTTTCATGGCAGAGAACGGCTGAAGCTGGAAAATACAGTGATTGGCATAAACCCTACGCTGAGGAGAAGAGGCTTTGATTTGTTTTCTGGCGAAGCTAATGAAAAGATTTGCGCCGCATTTTTTAAATTTTTTACTTTTTTTATTAAAATATTTTAATTATTTTATTATAAATTTATTATAAATTTTATTATAATTTATAAAAATTTATTATAAACTAATTATATATCCATTATAAATTATCTATAAACTACTAATAATATAATATATTAATAAATATTTTATAAATTTTAATATTTTAATAAATATTTTATAAATATAATATATTTAAAATTATTTTTAATTTTTATTATATTTTTATTAAAAGTCCAAAGCTAATAGACCAATGATGTTATCATGAGTCCAAACATTTTTTTTAGGAAATCACATGAAATATTATTTTTTAGTTTACAAAAATAAATATTTTTTTAATTTTTTTTTTATATTTTTACTGTATATATTAAAAATATATTCAATACATAATCACTATCTATTAACACTAATAGTCTTTTAATTTCTTAACAAAGTTTTGTTGGTTCTTTATCTCTCCTAGAGTCTTGATCCGTTGGTCTTTACCCTTTTATCTAGAGCAGTCATGCGGCGGCCTTAATTTCTTTTTCTTCTCTGGGTGTCATGTTTCTTTTCTTGTATTTTTATTTAGTGGATAGTTTATTCTCATATCTAATCATTAGGAGGTCTTTTTTGCTCTTCTTCTACTTTGTAGGAGTTATTTTTGTATATCTATTTGGAAAAAAGAAAAAAATGTGGTTCTAATTTTTAGTGCTTCAAGTTGATCTTTTCACTTTCAGAAGCAAATTAATCTTCTGATTATTCAGATGCTCCAATGAAGACAATGTTACAGATGCTGTAAATGGTGGAGCTAGTTGTCTAGTTGGTGAAACTAAATGCAACCCTGATTCAGCTCATTTTCACTGCAATATCATAGCTTATTTCTCATAAGTTTCAAGTCAGGATGATTTATCCTTCTTTTTCCTCACTTTCTAATGTATCAAAAATTGAGGATGGTTGGGATTCATGATTTGGTAAATCTTGAATCTTGCATCAGATTTTGCCACTTATGCTTGAGATGTGTAATAGAATTTTTGTCGTGGTTTTCTTTGTAGGCCTTTATCTTTATCATTTTTGGCCGATTTATTGTTTGGGGTTACCTTTTATTATTATTATTATTGTTATTTTAAGCTTCTACGGGGATGGAGGAAGTTTGGTTTTCTTTTGCTTGTTCTTCCGCTTTGGAGATTAAGGCTTTATGTATCATTTCCTTATTCAGTGACATTATGTTTTATTGTTGCTAAAAACAATCTATTAAAAATACACTAAAAATTATTGTATTATTATAATTTTTTTATATAATATTTTTGTAAATTTTTCAGTTATTTTATAAAATTCCCTTATTTTTAAAGATAAACTGCCATTTTAATTATTATTTTTTATCTAGGCCTCTAAAATTTTTTTATTCACATGAAATCTTTAATTTTTTTACATTTAAATTATTGACGGTGAAATAAAATTGATAAAAATTTTGTAATAATAGTTTTAAAATATTAAAAATTATACTGATTTTTTTTTTATAAAAATGATTGAAAAATTCATTCTTATATTCCTAAATTTATAAATTTTTTAAATTAATGTAGCATTTTTTAATCTTTCAAATTTTATAACTTTTAGCTACTCATGAAAATATTATAAAAAGCTAAAATTGCTAATTTTAGAATTATAGAAAAAAATAACTTTTTTAAAGCGAACCTTGAGAATTTGTTTAAAATAACTTGTATAAATCATAACCAAATTGATAGAGTATAGTAAAAGAAAGGGGTATAGATTTATTGAGGGTAATTTTATAAAGAAAAATTGAGTTCATTAATTTGCGAAGTTCATTTGCAAATTTCATCTATTTTAGTGAAATTTGGTTTACACTAATTAAATTCCATAGGTTTGAATTCATAGAATTGAAATGAATAAAGATTTTATTCTAAACAAGCAATTCTTATAATTTAAATTAATTTCATTTCAAACGGGGTGTTTGGCTTTTGGGTCTAGGAAGGTAAGAAAACCCGTTGGCTTTAAAAGTTTCCATTTTTAAGTTTTTCTCCCTTTCTTTCACTGTTTGGTTTCTAAGAAAAAGTCAGAACAAGTGAGAAATGAAAATAAGGAGAACTGCAAGTTGAATGAAGTATTGGATGCATGTAGGCTTCTTATGACATCTCAGAATACAACTTGAAATGAAAACTGAATTGTATCAGTTTCAATCATATGCTGATGAAAAAGATGGTTGAGCAGGTTGGCTAGAACAATAGAAACTCTTTCATTGGTGGACTTTAAGCACACTTCTATGTTGAATAAATTAATTTTAGCCTCCAAATTCAATCTTTTTTGTGCTGGATTCAAACCCATTTGTGATTTACTGTTCTCCACAAGAGAAAGTTAGCTACCTTTTTTCCTGGAACTTTTTGAAGCAGATGAATCAGAATTTTTCTCAGGAAAAACATGCTATTAGATGGTATTTCTGTGGACATTCTAAATCTATGTCAAGTTTCCTCACCAAAAGTTTTAATAGATGGACCAATACTTGCCCTGACAGAGGCTAAATAAATTGTGATTATATGGATTCCCAAAAGAATTGGGGTCAGTCGTATAGATTCTTTTTTCTATTCCAAGTGATTATGAGCTATATTTTGGGACATATGTAGGATGTAATTATCAGGATAATACTCACAGAAAATATAATTAGCATTTTCAGTTATTTATGAAAATAAATACTGAAATTCCATTAGTACAAAGCAGAAGTAACTACAGAATTCCACTGCTCTGATAGCTGAGTACATTGCCTGGTGGCAACAGCAAAATGGACTATAATTTTCTAGGAAATAAAGGAGCAAAACATCAACCAGAAATCAAATTAACACAATTATTTAGCATATCTTTTTCAGAATAATGTCCAGTACTCTAGTTAAGAGTTAATTTTCCTGCAATTTTTCTAACCTCTCCCCTTTGACCTGTTAATGGAGAGATATTTCCCATCTTTATCATTGACGTGGCAAACTGCTGAAAGAAAAGTTCGTTGTTCTCTGCATATTGCTTTACCAGTTCCATTGATGCTTGGTTGTTTGTCAGGAGAACTTGGTCAGAATTCAACATGCCCTTTGAAGCCAATAAATTCTTGAAGTAACAGTTGTCAAACTTTGTTGGACTTACAAAGTCCAAAAAAAACAGGTTTTGATCACCTCCTGATCTCGGGCACCGGCTGCGTAATTGTGCTGCATATGATTGATCTAATGTGCAGTCAGGTCTTCCATTGCCTGACTGGTTGTACAGCCTCTGCCTGAAGCTGGTGCATCGAGCATTTCCTATTGTGTGGCTTCCTGCAAGAAATTCAAGAAACCTTCACCATGTTTCTTGTTATTAGAAGAACAGTTATCAGGAAAAAAAAACCGTTTTGTTACCTGATAGTGCTACAAGATCCACAATATTGAGGCCCTGAAGCTTGAATTTAGTAAGAATGGTTTGAAATGTGTTATTTGGAGCAGGAATGTTATTGTTGGAGCCACTCAAGCTTGCTCCTCTGGAGTCTTTTCTTCCCAGTGGAACTTCCCAGGCAGGTCCTCCAGCCTGTTTATACACACAAAAAGAAAAGAAAAATTGTGAATTCATCAGGGTTTGGGCTAGCTATACATACAAGTCTAATAATTAGCACTTAAAAGAACAGTGGAATCTCTTGCAGCCAAGGTAAGAATATCAGCACAAGATACAGTTTGAGGACACTCTTTCTCTAGTGCAGATTTGATCTCATCAATCACTTCGAATCCTTGAGCCGAGTTTCTGTTTGGATTAGACCCTTTCTCACTGATTATGCTTGCACTATTATCTAACAAGATTGATGCATCACAGCCCTGCAATACATGAGCATTTGTTCTTGTGAAAACGCTACAAATAGATTAAGCTAAAGACAGAGCACTTAACCATAAACATGGTGAAGATTATTTTAAGGAATGTAACAAACCTTGACAAAACAGTCATGAAAATGAAGCCTGAGTAATGAGGCAGCCATACGAGCTTCTTTAGCAACAGCCTTGGCTACAATAGATTTGACTATTTGTTGAGCATTTGGGCAAGAATGGTCATAAAATTGTGGGTAAAGATAACCACCATAAGTCTTTCCGCAAAAACAAAATGGAACAGCATAGGCAAAGACAACAAGAACTAAAAAAAAGCTCAAAGATTTAGCCATGATTGTGTTTTCACTTTCAAGAACAAGTTTTCAAAAGATGGTATGTTGAGAAATTAGCGATTTTTAATGGGTATTTATAGAGGGAGCTTATTAGTGGATACAACCTTGAGATAAAGTAACAAGGGAGCAAAAATGTTGGACTTGTAGCTAACTAGTCTTTTGTAATTTCATGTCAAAAGAAGAAGAAAAAAGAAGTTGTGACCATTGAGCTTTTGATTGAATGGTATTAAAATATTTTTTGAAGTATTAAAATATTTTTCGATGTTAAAAAGAATAATATGTTTGACCTAGCTTATAAACAGATCAAACTAATTATAAATTTAAAATTTTAGACGATGCATTTATTTAAATAATTTTATAATTTTATAAGTTTAATTTATAAACTTAAAAAAACAAATTATACAAATTTATTATTTTAGTACTCATGAATATTTTACTTATATGCTAGTTTAACTAAATAGTTTATTATATTGTGCCTATTTATTTTCATAATTTTATATTTTTCTTAGTTATTTTTATCAAAATATATATTTATATGCTGTATTCTTATGAAACATGTTATATTTTTATTAACTATTTAATAAAATACTCAAAACAAGATTTTAAATATTTATAAAATTTATATTACTTTCTAAACTAATTTTTGTAAGTTAGGCCAAATTCAAATTTAGAGAGAGAGAGAGAGAGAGACTGGAGTTGTTAGATATACACTTGTTCTTTAGGTTGACTAGTTCATTTCATTTCATGGTATATATAGTTGTTAGCCAATTACAATTTACAAATTGTACTTATTGTTTAGGTAGATGATATCAGAATTTTTGTTAATGAATGACATAAATTTATATATATATATATATATTATTTTATTATATTCATATGACTTAATTTTATTTATACTTACTGAATTTTTTTTAATAAATTATAGTATATTCAAAAAATTAATTGTTGTTAATGTATGACATTTTTTTTATATATACATCATTTTAATATATTCATATGACTTAATTTTATTTATAATTACTGAATTTTTTAATAAATTATAATACATTCAAAAAATTAATTTTAATTTGTATCGTAATCATTGATTTTGTTAATTCACTGATAAAATTTCATTATGTATTCATTTTGATTGCATTTAATTTTTTTTATATAATAATTAATTATGATAGTTATATATAATCTATAAAATCATATTAAAAGAACCTTAGTTGCTTAGCATGTAAATTATATTCTCAAAATTTATAAATTAATTATAATTTTTAAAAATGAAGTGATTTTAAAAATATAAATTGAAATTTAGCTAGTACTGCTTTTATTAATGATAAGTTTGGATCTGGTAAGTGAAATTAATCCTTTCATTTGGTTTTGTTCTGATTTATCAAACATATTGTTAGGTCACTCAAAGACAAGATGTTCAACATTCGAATCTTTCTTTTTCTTTTAAAAAAAAGAAAATTGTCTAATTTCTAAATTAGTGAATATATTTGATCTACAAGTTGAGTTTATAAGCTAAAAAAAATAAACTCTGATCCTAAAATTTGTTTACTCTATTTGAATAATTTGACTGAAAATATCTAGAACTAAAAATATACCATTAATTTTTAACTTTCTCCAAACTAAATTATATCAGTTTTTACAATCCGAAACGATTCTGAAAATTAGCCCGTATCTAAATAGAAAATCATATTAAATCTTAAATTGAATAATAAAATAATAATTAATTTATTATTAATTATGTAAAATTATATTTTACTATATTAATTTAATTCTCAATATTTAATATTATATATAATTAAATTAACGTAATTTTCTAATTTCACTTAAAAAAAATAAAAATAAAAAAATATAATTAATTGTTATATGTAATTTTTAACTTGTCTCTTAATTAATATTTATTTACATATTTTACAATATCATTAAATTAATAAAATATTAATTAAATTGAAAAATTATAATTGCTAATAAATTATTAACCAGATTCAATATATTTATATGGATAATTACTACAAAAAAAATTCTTTATAATGATTAATATTAGTAATTTTCAATAAAAATAAAAAGTACAATGTACAAACACTAATAATAATTGATTGTACTGGTAATAATAGAGACAAATAAATTATGAATAGATTTGATATTGAATATTGGGCATTCTGATTTGATTTAATTTTATTTTATTTTAGATGATGAATATTAGATATTTATAATAAATTTATTATGTATATTTTAAACTATTTAATATTGAATATTTTATTATTTAATATTATAAAAACGTAGTTAAATTTTTGAATCTCATATTCAAAAGGAATTAGAATTAATCTATGGGAAACCAATTTTCAAGCTGAATTACTTCAAAAAATTAAAGCAATAAAATGAGAAGATTATTTTTAATTTCATTTCAGAAATGATATTTTGAAAATCTTGAAAATTCGACTCAGTTTTGAAGATTTTTAAAGTTTTAAATTGCTTCAGACGTAATTAGCTAATTTTATAAATATTTTATTAATAAGTTAGTTTGATTAAATAATTTATTATATAGATTGTTCCTATTTAATTTTTTAAGATCTATTAAGTATTTTTATTATAATTCATTGAATATTAACTATTAAGTACCCCATAAGACATTTTAAGGAATGTAATTAAGGGGCTAATTAAACCTCTATTTTGATTACTAAGTACTAATTATGAAATATTGCCTTGATTAGTGAAACTCGAGGGGTTTTTCTTTGCTTGGAGTCCTTCCTTTATTTAATATATATATAATATCACCACCATTAACATGCTTTGCTCCTATCATTTCAACAACTTCCATAAGTACATAGATTATAGGATTTGTTCATGAACATAGGTTCAATTATAATGTATAATTTGATATAAAAATAAATTTTTACAGGTTATAATTGAGTTTTAGAAAATTGTTTTTATTTATTTTTTAAATAAAAAATGGGTTCAAATAAATATCAACATTTGTTTCCCATTTAAATTAAAACTGTTTTTATTTTTATTTATTTTATTTTTAAATAAAATATTAAAAAAAGAAAATTATTTAAATATTATTATAACATGAAAAATAAAAATTGAAAAACAACACTAATTAAACATGTTCTTTATATTTATAATTTTTCATTTGAAAAAATGGTTAGAAAATTCAAAATTTGAAAAATTTAAAAATAGATAAATAAAAAAGTTCTTATTATCTTAATATATTTCATTCAGCAATAATAATGCAAATTATCAAAATTATTTTAATTAATTTATAATAAGAGGCACCTGCTATATGTTTGAATTTTTAGATATTTAATCTTCTTTTTTTTTGTATTTTTTTATATTTTGCTAGTCATCCCTTAATCAAGAATTACTTAATAATTTTTTAAAATAAGAGTTTTAAAAATGGGTTTATTAATTTCTCCAAAAAAGACAATTGTATTGGTGAAAAATGAGGTCAAATTAGAAGTAGACTCACCTGCTCCATTGACAAATTGACTCAAGGTTCCCACTAAAAGAAATCTATAATCTCTGACTTTATGCATGCAGTTGAAAAATTCACATCCTTTTTCAACCTTTATTTATTAAGTAATTATATACATATAATTATATATATATATATATGGAAAAAGATAAGACCATTCCTTCTTGTTAATTCTTCTAGACATAATATTTATGCACTTGCTTCAGCCTTCTTCTTTTTAATAAAATAAACAACTTCTCCCTATTATTAATAAGGATTTTATGTGTTTTTGGTTTTAATACTTTTTTGTAATTGTCTGCAGCAATAATTATTAACTTTCTTAGTTCATAATAATTAAAAAAATAACATAATATCAAAGCATAGTTATATTGTTTATCTAATCTAATCCGCAACGTTTCAGAGGTAATATTTGAATTATTTTTTTTAGTTTTCCAAACTAGATGTCCAATCTTAGTCAGTCCAGTGTTTAGTTTAAGTGATAGTTGTACGTATATATTTCCAATTGTCATTTAAGAATGACCCCATCAACCTTTTCTTAAAATATTTATATTATTTATCTAATCTCATCCGCACCGTTTCAGAGGTAATGACACCCTGAATCCTTTTGCTTACAAGCTCTGCCGAGCTTTTTATTGGGTATTTCATCTAAAGATAGGATGGGTTTGGAGCCTCAAGGTTTCTTTTTCTATACCCATAATATTAGCTCCTAAGCCTAAAGTTCTTCAAATCCTTGGTTGTCAGTCTACACCACCTACCCCTTCTCTAATAGGACATTTTATGTCTGAGGAAAGTTTGTGTATGATTGTTTGCAGCATCGCCATTTGATTGTTGTTTTCTTGGTGGTTTGCTCCTTTCTTTTAGGCCCCTTTTAAAGATTTTCTGTCTTATATTTTCCTCAACTAAGTCTATATTTGAGGATGTGTGTGTGATGTTCTTCAACTGTCTATCTTTCCTTCAATTTCGTCAAAGGTTTCATAGATCCATTGATTTGTGCTCGTTTGTCGGCCTATTATGTTCTTTTATGTAGCCGGTATTGGAGGTTCTGCTTTCTGTAGCTTCTGGTGAACTTCATCCAAGGGATATTGTTAGTCGATTTGTGTATATCAATTTTAAAAACCGCAAGTGCACGGCTCGTAACAAGCAATATAGTGAAAGTAAGAGTCGATCCCACAGGGAAGGATCAATTTAATTAACTAAAATTTAATTTAACTATTATCTAAAAATTAACAAATTGCAATAGTTTAATTTTACATAATTAATCTAAATCTATCAAGTCAATTACTCTAAACTAAATGTTCAAATAATCAATGGTAAATGAGTAGGATTATGTTTCATTATAGTTTTTACTATGAGTCTAATTAATAAAGCATTAAATTTCAATTCTTAAATACTAGATATTCAATATCACTCAATTCATCCACTTCTCTCTCAAGCAAGGGGAATAAAATTGGGTAATGATTAAATTACTATTCTCATGTCAAATAATCAAAGTCCATTTCAATTTAATCAAAATATTAATTCTGGATCCCTAAGCAATTAATTTATCTCTAAACTTAATCACTCAAGGTTGATGATTCCACATCAAAAATCATATTCATCTTTCACATTTTATATGATTATTTAAATTTAACAATTGGTGGCCAAACAATTGCTAATCAATTAAACCAAAATCATCAAATCAAGGATAAAAGAAAATTAATCTATGTATATTAATAGATTATAATTAAACACATAGTTCAAACATTCAAATCCACATAATCCCACAAAGAGATTAGTTGCTCATAACTAAATTAAACTTAGATAAAATAGAAATTAAGAAACAAAATACAAAGTTCATCATTCTAATATTCAAAATAAGAAAATAACAAAGCATTAAATAAAATGTAAACTTAAAAATATAAACTAAATAGAGAGTTCAAAAAAAGTTGATGAAAAATCCGACAGAGACGACCAAGTCTTCCTCTAGCGTAATCTCATTCTTCCTTTAATCTTCAATTGAGCAAAAATTAATTTACTCTAAATAAAATATAATAAAAATGTAGTCTAACACTCTAGAATGGCTACACCTCTATACTATTCACATCTCCTCTTGGTATCCAATCACTCCCTTTTTCAAATCAGAATCCTACTCCTACTTAACCTCTATTTTAGAATTTAAATTCAAAATTCCCCCTTGATTTTATATCACATATTCCTTATCTAACCTCTTCAGAAATATTATATCTCCAGAAGAGTAGATAGTTTTAGGCCTTTGAATCACCCGATTCGGACTTCAGATGCCCAAGTTATAGCCTAATTACTATTAGTGGCTCGGACTAGACTTCTACTTCTGAAATTTAAGCCCAATTTTGACTTTAAAGTTGGAGACCCAAACAAACTTAAAATTTAATGAATCAGGACTTTTTACAAAGCTTGAGATGTCCTTTATCAACTTCATAATGACCACTTTTCTAATTTTTCACTTTAAGACTACCAAAATTTTACTTGAAGCTTTAAATGTCAAATTATATCTAAAAATTCTAAGTTATACACACTTTTAAGAAATTAATTTAAACTAAGCTTAATTTTAAAATAATAAAATAAAAATACATAAATAAGCTTAGAATAGATTAATTCAAATCAATTACATACTAAATATGATAGAAAATATAGGGTTAATATGCCCCTATCAAATTCTTCCATACTTAAACTTTTGCTTGTCCTCAAGCAAATTGATATCATTAAGTTAAATTTTAATAATTAATCAAACTCAACTAGCCAAAGAAAAATAATAATCACTTATTCTTAACTTAAAACACTGAACTTCAAAGAATCATACCCTTAAGCAACTTCACAAATCAAGAACACTTAAACATTAAGGTGATTAGCAAAAACTTTTATGTTAAACCATAGTTACAAAAAATTTATCATAACTTTATTAATCCAAGAATATAACAAGCATCACTAAGTAGCAAATCTTTTACAATAATTGAGAATCAATAAAAAACTATGCATTTATCAATATTATTATATATATTTAATGGGTGCATTTGATGCTTCATCCCACTATTATTGTTAATTTTTTTTTCTTTATATATATATATATATGTATGGTGGATGCATTTTATGCTTCATTCCACCTTAATTTATTAAAATGAGTGCGTCTTATGCTCAATCTCGCAAAAATATTTAATATAATAACTATATTAATTGTGCATAATTCTCACATCATATCCTCACAAAATTAAGTCATTTGATACCTTAGTGATACATACTAACTCAAGAATCTATTACATCACAATAAGCTTAAACCACTATGATAAAAAATAATTATAAATATTCTTTTAAAAATAAGTACTCTTAACTTGTAAAATTTCTGAAGATCACAGTCTTATCCATTACATGCATTAAAATTAAGAATAACCAAAAATTATTTTCAATTTAGCTAAAAAAATCAATTTTCAAGTTGAAATCTAAAATAACAATAATTAACTCACTTAATAACGAGTAAAAAATAAGTAGAAATCATAAACCAAATAGATTGCAAAGTAAGAGTAGAACAAAGTTCTATTATTTATTAAAAACTAAAAATTAAATCTAGTACAAATAAAACTAAAAAGACAAAAAATTAAGTAAAAATAAAGATAATCTAAAAATTATTTAATTCAAACCAACAATAATAATAGTTAATTATAGACTTCTAAACATCTCCATTTTCTTCCTTAATGGTCACTTCATCGAATTAAACTTTTTCAGAGATCTTTGGAGGTCTACCCCTTTTCTTCTTCTCCAAATTAGAAGGTCTATCTCTCTTACTCTTTGTTGGTAATGGCTTAGGTTCATCATTTTCACTTGAGGTCTCATCTAAAATTACCAAATCAAGTTGGGATCTAACTTTCTCCCATGCTTTCTTTAGTTTTTCCCTCTCCACTATTTCATCGAAGTCAAAAGTGCATTTACAAGAATTGGGATAAGCACGCCTAAAAGCATGGAAGACAGTGAGTTGTTCGGGTATTTCGACAGGCTTTTTCGATATCCCATCTGCCATCCTCATACTATCCTTAAGTAAATAATTTCTCGTTATTATTCATTTTTTCTCTTTTCTAAAGTTATGCTAATAATGTGTTAAAGTGATAAGAGTTTAACCTTATATAAAGAAGAAATAAATGCTAAACCTAAATCAAACAATAAAAGGAATTCTAATTAAACTCTTATTGTTTAAGTTTATTAATTAAAAATAAACTCTTAATCTATCTAGGATAAGAATTTAAATTCAAAATAAAAGATAATAACTTAATCCTAGATAAACTAAGATAGCTAACTAAAATTTAAATAAATTCTAATAATAATTATAATTATTATATATATATATTCTTCTTTTTTTAAAAAAATCTAATTTTTTTTATTTTCTTTTTTGCAAAATTTGAAATAAAAATATATATATATATATATTTAATTTTGAAAATTCTTCTTTTATATTTTTTTCTATTAATTTTAAATTTTTAAACTTTCAAAAACAAAGAAAACACCAACCACAATAATGAAACCTACTTCACAAAATACAAATTAAACTAACTAATAAAATAAATAACAAAACAAATTCTCCCCTCCCACACTTTAAGTTTGTCATTGTCTCCAATGAAAAATACGAAATTACACACAAAAAACACAACAAATAACATGGAAAAGAAAATATAATAAGAAAAAGAGAAAGGATAGAAGCTTTATTGAGTCATGGCGACGATGGAGATGAGGAAGTTGGCGAAGGAACATACAATCCTGAAAGTTTAATATACTTCATGAGCTTGTAATTGTGATATGGCTGACTCCTTTTCATGTTGATAAGTCTGCGATTCATGGTATCTATTTGATAGCCATATTGTTTTTGTTGCGCCTCTATAATGTTCAACTGCATGCTCATCTCCTGATTCTTTGCATCCATTGAATCGAGTTGCTTTAAAACTTGTCGCCATCCTTGCTCCTCATTTGCATTATCATCATCTTGTTCATCATCACTTTCGTCTTCCTCATTGCACTCTTCTTCGTGTACTGATTGATCACTTGGTGCTGTACTACTTGAACCTCCTTGGATTAGTTTCTTGTAACACCTTCTCGTTGTGGGATCTCTTAAACTACTGTCAGCATCCAAAATCTCAGCACGATATAAAGTGTCAAATGAATATGGCTTCCCACTAATACATTTCATTGAAGTATTATTAGGATCAAAAATATTAAAATAAATTGTTAATCCAGTAATAATATGTCCTAATACAATAGTACTCTTAGGATGTTGAGCAATAAACATAAAACTTTAAAAAATATTGTATGTTGTAGACACTTTTTTACTCTTATAAGCACAATACAACATAAATAAATCTTGTAATGACACTTTATTACTTTCTTTTTTACCAAAAATACAATGACACATAAACTTATGCAATAAAAGTAAACTATGATCGCGAATCAATCCATTAGGTGCATTCCTTATATTGAATGAATCAAATCCAGTTAATATTTTCCAAAATTTGTCAACATGAAATTTTTTCAAATGTGTGCAAGCACCTCCTTTAGGCAAGCCAAAAGTTTTGAACATAACATCATGATCAATTATATAATTAATATCAAACATTCGACACTCTAAATTTTTATTCTTAGATTTAGACATTTTAAGTGTGGTGAAAAATTCAATAGTGAGTTCTCTATATGTGTCATATTTCTTTTGAACCAAAATTTTTACACCTAATCTAGCAAATAGTTATTTCATTCTATCATCTAGACCCAAATGCTCAAAAACACCATGGCTAAAATATCTACAAGGAGTAATATTTCTCAAGCATAGAGAGATATATTTCTTACATTCTTCTTGATAAAAAATTGAAAAAAGAGCCTCAAAGTGAGAAGATATATCTACATCATCCCTTGAACAACTTAAAACCTTCTTTTTTCCCTTCCTTGAAGAAACTTTCTTTGCAACACTCTTGATTCTTAAAGCCATTTTTGAAGAAATTGATGAATGTGTAAAGTAGATTTAGGTAGGATTTGATGGATTAAGGAAAAAATTTAAAGTATTTGGGTGAGATTTGAGTGGATTTGAGAGAAGAAAGGTTAGGGGTTTGAGAGAGTATTTTGGAAGTGAGAGAAATAAGAAGAAGATGAAAAGAAAAGTTAGGAGAGAGAAAGGCTTATTGGCTTTAATGAACTGGATTTTTTTTAAATTGCAGTCCCATCGCGATTGTGACACCCGTCGAGATCGCGACTGGCATCTTAGCGGCAGCAATGCTATAGCGATGTTGTTCGCGCGATGGGCCTTCCCTCGTCTATTATGATCATGTCAGATGTCGCGATCGCGACAGAGGTTGTTAGCGCAGTAGCGTGATGGGACTAATTTTCCCTCTGCCGCGATCGCAACAGACACGCAACCTTCCTTTTTTCATTTTTTTAAAGAAACAAATTACTTACCTTTTCTTGCCCTTTTCTTCTCCAACTTTTATATTTGCTTAATGAATTAAAATATTAATCTGCAAAACCAGCAAACTTAATGAACATTATGTAAAATATTTATCAAATGAACTTAAGCTACTGAATACAAAAATTAAGGGATAAAAATTTGGGTTATCTCCTAAGAGTGCTTGTTTAAAATAATTAGCTCGACTTAATCAATGAGGATCAACCATTTAAGTAGCAAACTAATGCCTTTTCAATTCGTTCACCAATGAAGTAAGGATTCAATCTTTGACCATTCACAGTAAAATGTTTCTTTCGAATCATTTTGAACTTCCACCGCTCTGGACAGATATACTTTCACAACCTTGAAAGGGTCAGACCACCTTGACTTGAGTTTTTTAGAAAAAAGCTTAAATCTAGAATTTAAAAGAAGTACTAGTTGTCCTTCATGAAAAGTTCTTTCCTGGATATTCTTATCATGCCATGCCTTTGCTCGTTCCTTGTATAATTTGGCATTTATAATTATTGGAAGGCTTTCATTGGGCCCTAGAAATACATATTTTAAATAAGAAGGCAATTGTTTCATCTCAATAATAGGTGGTCTCTCAATTGAAGGGGGTGATAAAGGTATAAATTTTCCTATCTCTTCAAATTTCATAAAAGCTATGGGCGGTGTCATTTGCAAGGTATAAGCATAAGCTGCAATCTCTTGATTGTCATCTTCTTGAGTTGCACTGTGAGTTAAACAAGCCTCTAAAGGGTTCTCTCTAAACTCTTTTTCATGGGCTTATTGAACTAATTCATCAATAGCATTAACTCTAAAATAATCATTCATAAACCTAGGCTCTTTCATGGATTCATTAAGATTGAACTCTATTTTCTCTTCACCTACTTGTAGAGTTAACTTACCTTCCCTAACATCCATCATTGCCCCTGCAATAGCCAAAAATGGTCTCCCTAAAATTAGAGAAATTTCAATATCCTTTTCCATTTTAAGAATAATAAAATCAACAGGTATAAAAAATTTATCAACTTTAACCAAAACATTTTCAATAATTTTCAAAGAAAATTTTACTGAATGATCAGCTAATTGTAATATCATCCTTATTGATTTGAAGTTGGTTAATCCAATGCAAATGGAATTTGGCATTAGACTAACACTTGCACCTAAATCACATAAAGTTTTACTAAAATTAAAATCACAATGATATAAGGTATAAAAAAACTCTCTGGATCCTTCAATTTGAATGGAAGTTTGTTTAGGATCACTGCACTACACTCTTCAGTTAGGGCAACTCTCGCATTTTCTTCAATGGTTCTCTTGTTAAAAAGAATCTTCTTCAAGAATTTAACATATGAAGGCATTTGAGCTAGAATATCTATAAAAAGAATGTTAATTCTCAATTGTTTAAACACTTTAAGAAATTTTTCATATTATTTTTCTACTTTTTGCTTTTGAAGCCTTTGAGAAAATGGTACATGTGGTATATAAGGTTTAACTTCTTTCTTTGGCGAGAGTGTCTTACTTTTTTCATTTTCAGTCTCATTTTCTTTATTTTTTTTATCTTCCTTAACTACTTCATTTTCTCTTTCTGATTCAACCTTCATTGGAACTACCTCTTGTAACTCCTTCCCACTTCTAAGCGTAATTGCTTTACAATACTCATTGGGATTTATTTTTGTTTTACTAGGAAGAGAACCTTAACTTCTTGAATTAGAAGAACTAGCTATTTGCCCAATTTGCACTTCAAAGTTCCTTATTTGATTTGCAATTTGATCCATCATACCTTCCAATCGATCATATTGTTTATCTATTTTGTCAAACCTTTCACTAGAAACAGTAATAAATTTTTCTGAAGCAGTTTCATAACCTGTTTTGTTGTCTTGATAATTAGCTTGACCTTGACCCCTATTAGGAAATGGAGGTTGGTATATTTCTCTTTGGTTGAATTAATTTTCTTGATTACTTTGATTTTTACCCCATGCCAAATTAGGATAGTTTTTTTTACTGGGGTTATATGTGTTTCCATAAGGCATTAATTGAGCTCTATTTTAATTTCCCACAAAATTTATTTGATCATGAGTTAGGCATTCAAAAGACTGGTGATTACCACTACATCCTTCACAACTTGTAGTGGCAAGATTTGCATGCTCCAACTTCCTAGCTAATGCATCAACATTTGCTGTAAGTAATGAAATCCCATCTACTTCATGTACACCGACTACCTTCTTGGGTAAAGACTTTTCACTGAACCAATGATAGTTGTTTGCTGCCATGGACTTAATCAACTCCATTGCTTCAGCTATATTTTTGCTCATAAGATCACCTCCAGCAGCTACATCTATTATACTTCTCAATGGTCCTGTTATTCCATTATAGAATATTTGCACAATCGACCATTTGAAAATTCCATGGCAATGGAACTTTCATTGAAAATCATTAAATCTCTCTTAAGTTTCATAAAGTGATTCACCATCATATTGCACAAAGCTAGTTATGTCATTTTTAAATTATACAGTCTTACCAGGAAGAAAATATTTTGCCAAAAATCTCTTAGATAGATCATCCCAAGTGGTGAACATTCCAGCAGCTTGTCCTTGCAATCAAGCTTTTGCCTTGTCCTTTAATGAAAAAGAAAGAAGGTGTAGCCTAATTGCATCATCACTAACTCCATTCATCTTGATCATGTCGCAAATTTTTAGAAAATTTACCAAGTGAGCAATAACATCTTCTTGGTTCAAGCCATAGAAAAGCTGTTGTTGAGCCATATTGATGAGAGCTGGTTTCAGTTCAAAATTGTTAGCATTCACTGCAAGTCGAGTGATGCTTGACCCAATTTGAGCATCAGGCATGACATGTTCTCTTAGAGTTAGATTTCTTAGTTGAATTTGATCTTGTGGATCTGCCATGTTAATTTCTTCTTCAGTAGCTTCTCATTGTTCAATCCTACTTTCTTCTTCTACAGACTCCTGTACCCGAATTTGTTCTCTTTCTTCTCTTTCTAGGTGAAGTCTCTCATTTCTTGCTCTACTATTTTATTTGCATTGCTTTTCGATTTTCGGATTAAAATTCTCTAAAACCGCTTGTCTATTACTGCGCATAAAATCCTTGCAGAAGAAACAAAAGAAAATAATTAAAAAAATTTCAAATTAATAATCTCCTTGAACTTACAGTTAGCAAATTAATTTTTCATTCCTCGGCAACGATGCTAAAAACTTATTAGTCAATTTATGTATATCGATTTTAAAAACACCAACTGTACGACTCGTAACAAGTAATATAGTGAAAGTAAGAGTCAATCCCACAGGGAAGGATCAATTTGATTAACTAAAATTCAATTTAACTATTATCTGAAAATTAGCAAATTGCAATAGTTTAATTTTACCTAATTAATCTAAATCTATCCAAGTCAATTACTCTAAACTAAATGTTTAAATAATCAATAGTAAAGGAGTAGGATTAGGTTTCATTGAAATTTTTACTATGAGTCTAATTAATGAAGTATTAAGTTTCAATTCTTAAATCCTAGATATCCAATATCACTCAATTCATTTACTTTTCTCTCAAGTAAGGGGAATATAATTGGGAAATGATTAAATTACTATTCTTATGTCAAATAATCAAAGTCCAATTCAATTTAATCAAGATATTAATTCTGAATTCCTAAGCAATTAATTTATCTCTAAACTTAATCACATTCAACTTTCATATTTTATATGATTCTTTAAATTTAAGAATTGGTGGCCAAACAATTTCTAATCAATTAAACGAAAATTATCAAATCAAGAATAAAATAAAATTAATCTATGTGTATTAATAGATTATAATCAAACCTATCGTTCAAATATCCAAATCCACCTAATCCCACAAAAGGATTAGTTGCTCATAACTAAATTAAACTTAGATAAAATAGAAATTAAGAAACAAAATATAAAGTTCATTATTCTAATATTCAAAACAAGAAAATAAAAAAGCATTAAATAAAATATAAACTTGAATCCGGCAGAGACGACCAAGTTGATAAAGAATCCAGCAGAGACGACCAAGTCTTCCTCTAGCGTAATCTCCTTTCTTTAATCTTCAATTGAGCTAAAATTAATTTACTCTAAATAAAATATGAAGAAAATATAGTTTAACACTCTAGAATTACTGCACCTCTATACTATTCACATCTCCCCTTGGTATCCAGTCACTCCCTTTTTTAAATTAGAATCCTACTCCTACTTAACTTCTATTTCATAATTTAAATTCAAAATTCCCCCTTAATTTTATATCAGATATAGTCCTTATCTCCAATTGACCTCTTCAAAAATATTGTAGCCTCAGAAAAGTATATGGTTTTAGGCATTTGAATCACCCGATTCAGACTTCAGACGCCTAATTTATGACCCAATTACTATCAGTGGCTCAGACTGAACTTCTGCTTCTGAAATTCAAGTCTATTTTCGACTTTAAAGTTGGAGGCCCAAACTAACTCGAAATTTAACTAACTAGGACTTTTTACAAAGCTTGAGATGTTCTATATCAACTTATGAAGACCACTTTTCTAATTTTGCAATTTAAGACCACTAAAATTTTACTTGAAGCTTTAAAGGTCAAATTATACCTAAAAATTTTAATTTATACACATTCTTAAGAAATTAATTTAAACTAAGCTTAATTATAAAATAATGAAATAAAAGCACGTAAATAAGCTTAGAATAGATTAATTCAAGTCAATTGCATGCTAAATATAATAGAAAATATAGGGTTAATAGGCCCCTATTAGATATGTTTGAGGACTTTAGCTTGTTGGTGTGTTGTTTCTGTTATTGTCATTTGTGTTTGTGTTGTTTACATTGTCTTTTGTCAGTTGCTATCATGTGCTTATGTTTGCTTTATTTTGACTCTTTTGGGTTGGTTTTCAACCCTTAAAAGGTTTCTATATCTTTTGTTCTAGTTTAATGATATTACCTTCTGATAAAAAAAAAATTGTCATTTGAGAGAGAATATAAAGGATTATATATATATATATTTGTTGTCTTAATACTCTTTTGTAATATTTCTCAGTCTCTTCATTTCATAATAATAATAGAAATTAAAAGCTATATTTTTTTAGTAAGGATGGCAATAAATTAGGTGTTGAATATATTTTGATCTGTTTATATAGGGAATGAACATTTTCTAAATGGGTTTAGGCAAGTACAAATATTATTACTTGTGATGGGTACATGTAAAGTATAAGTACATACCTCTGACCGCTACATAAACCCATTTATATAATAATATTTTTTATTAATTATATTTTTATTATATTATATTTTTATTATATTACATTTTAATTATATAATTGTATAGCATGAAATTAGTTTAATAAAATTGTATCAATATTTTAATTTTATTTATAATTATTATGTTGAAATCTTATGATTTTATAATTTAAATTTTGTTGTAATTTTAGACTTTTATACTTAAACAGATAAATTAAACGAGTTTAGATAATATACAAATAATATTAAATGGGTTTTGAGATGGATATGGACAATAAAAAATAATTATAAATGGATTTGAGACGGATATAGATAGATAAAAGTTAAACAAATTTTGATTTGAATAGAGTAATTTTCTCAAATATCCTACCTTTTATTATCTTAATTTTGAGATAAATATTAAAAATATAATACTAAAGTTTTTGAAAATTAAAAATATAAATTATTTAATTATTTTAATGCAAAAAATTTCATTAATAGATTAAAAATATATTTATAAAATATAAATAAAATTATATAATTTTAAAGTACGGAAGATGTACATAACTACTGAAATTACTAGATATCTCTAAATTTTTTCGATGCAAATAGTTGATAATTATAACATGGAGGAGCAATCTAGCTTCGATGAAATAATAATTTTATCTGTCATCTGTTATCTTCAATATGAGAAGAATATCTTTATTAGAGAAGAAAAAATAACCTCAATTACAAAAGGATAAACATTCATTAGATGATGAAAAAGAATAATACAAAATAAGAGTAACGAAGAAAAACAGATGAGATCGTTGTCTGTTAATAAATTAATGATAACTCTATTCTTAAATTAGGAGAAAAAAATGACTTATGAAAATTTAAAAAAAAAAAAAAAGAAGGATAGAGTTTTTAGACCTTTTTTATATATTTTATTTATTGAACTTTTCAAAATTTTAAGAAAATCATAATTCCTTTACATTTACACAAAGATATGTCTCTAGATTCCTTTATGCTCTTTTCAAACAAATTAATATTTAATTAAGAAAGTCTTACAAAGTGTTATATACTCTATGTCAACTTTTTCCCCTTTTTTTTTGGTAATTAAGCACTAAGCTTCCAATTTATAATGTACCAATTAAAATAATTCCATGAATTAACCTGGTTAATAAGTAGATTATCCATCAATTTATCAAGTACGATTATAGTTAAAGTTAAACAAATGTAAAAGACTCTTAAAAACAACATACAATAACTTCATTGAAGGAAAAATAAATAAATAAAACGTTTACCCACCTAATTAATTCTATTGCTATAATTAAAAAAAAACAAACGTCTATTAAAACTATTCTATTACTATGATTAGAAAATAAAATTATTAAAATAATTATGTAAGCAACCCACTTGATTAATAGGTTCAACTATAATATTGTAGACAATTAGAAGACGTATTTATATCTAATAAATAATTCATTAAATTAATGAATAGTCTCACCATAATAATGAAAGAAAAATTTCAAATTCAGAATTTCATTCTTAAAAAAAGAAAATCATTCCTTTCATTTTTCCACTTCTTAAAAAAATGAAACAAAAAAATGTCAATCAAGTTAGACTAATTAATTGGTATATTTATTTTTCATCACATTAATTAGGACTTGATATTAAATTATAATATGAAGGAGATATTTCTTCTCTTATGGATATTAAAAATTTCAATGTAAATTAATTATATCCCTGTTAAGAAATGAAAAAAAAATGAATTGGTAGTTCCTATAGATGGCATGAAGCACCATTACTTAATGTTATTATTATGATCCTTAAATTACGATTAGTAAAGTCAGTCAAATTATGCTTTATATCAGCTTTACATTAAAGGAATGAATGAAAAATAAATAAAAGAACGATAATATACACAATATAAATTTTTAAGAAATTACAATACCACAAATTGACAAGATAATAATGGATATTAGTGAATTTTTGAGTTGTAATGGATATAGTTTATACAAAACTTCAAATTACGAATAGAAAATTGACAATGTGTACAATATAAACTCTTAAGAGACTATAACACCACAAATTGACAATAAAAAACGATAATAGACATTAGTAAATTTTTTAAAAAAAGACGAATTTAATTCATCAAAAGTGCAAGAAATACTATTATGATAAAATTATTATCTGTTTTTTTTGTATATGAGGAAAAGACAAAAAAAAAGATCAAAATTAGGAAGATGTAGGGGGAAAGACAAATATATTAGGAGAGGACAGCTGCTCTTTCTGTTTTAAATTTTTTATATATATATATGTATATATATTATTAAAATTTTTAAAATATTTAATTATTTTCTCTAAATTTAAAAAAATATATAATATTTTTATTTTATCCCTTTTTATTAAAAAAAATCTGATTTCACCCGTGAAAAGATACATAAGAGTTGGACAACTACTCCAAAAGTTAATAATTCTTAAAAATTAAGTATACTTATTCTGTTTTTCATATCTTTTGCGACCATAACTAATATCTTATTTATGGGTATTGCTAGGCTTTGCTTTTTGACCAATCCTAACAGCTTTTTGTTCCAAGAATTGCTTATGCCATAATCATTATTGCTAAAGCCTTAAATGTGTGAGAATCAGTAAACTCTTTTCAAAGTTATATTCTGATCGTACGACTCAGTAACTCCAACAACAATGGACCATTTTTTTATCACATATTTGGAAAGGAATCAAACATAAGATCTGTTGTGTAATAAAGCCTTCCATCTTCACTATAATAAGGTTCAATTTAATTACTTTGCTTTAAATTTTCCTTTCTCATTTCTCATACTGAAAGATTTCTTTCCAAAAATAATTTAAGTACTCTTCTTCGTTCACTTGTTTTCATATTGTCACAAAACTGTAATTAATAGTTTTTAATCCCCTTTTAATATAATCACTTTATCATTGACAACAACATTTTCTTTATGATTTAATTTTCTGCTCTTTCATATTTTTATATATAATATAATAAATTAAATTAAAAAATAAATAGAATTATAACATGGATAGAATAATAAATTCAAAAATAAAATTTTAATTTAAGGACCATAAAACTTTGGAAAAAGAAAAGAAATTCAATTTAATGCTCTTTATGGATTAAACTGAAATGAGGGTTTGTGAAATCTTTATGTACATCCATTGAAATGCAGCTTTGTTTGGTATGGGAAAGAAGTAAAAGAGATGACTTGAAAAAAAATAAAAATAAAAACCAGAGGAGGAAAAAGCACTCTCCTGTCCTATTTTCCCAGTAAACACGCAATCTCCTTATTCTGGAAACTGGAAAAGTTCAGCACACCTTTGGTGATTGAGCAATTCTATGGATTTTTAATTCAAATGCAATGATACTATAGTATTCATGATCATGCCATAAATTTCTATATCAAGGCATGTAATCAATGAATTTTTGTATTCTTGTCATATTAAATGATTTCAGTTCTGACCAAATAAACAAGTAATCCAGCACATCATCATCATCATCCATGGAGCATTCAATCATGAAAGAGATGACTAGTGAATTCAAAAAGCTTATTGAACTGCTATAGATTCAATTTTCAAACACAATCAAAATCTCTTAAGAATGTTGTGCACAAAATCTATTGTCCTAATCTTCAATTTGATACTCGTAAATTTGCAAAATTTCCTAAAAAATTTACGTTGAGATGCAAAAAGCTTAAATTGAACCATATTTCCTGTCACTTGCTATCCATGTCCCTTCAGTTGAGGCAGATGGAGATGGTCTTTCCCACGAGGCTTCTGCTCGTGAGTAGCCACCATTGAAGTCTTCTGCTCGTGTATACCCATGCCTTTCACCGCTTACCTATTTTAACAAATTCAAGAAACTTTCATGGTGAAGTAAAGAGAAACAGCTCAAGCAGGTTTTTAATGTTAGGATTGATACAACTGAACAAAAACATTTTAACGAAGCCAAATCACTCAAAATTTGGGGCACCCAGTAAAGAATTGCCATTAAAGACTGATGTTATTTTAGCAGAGCTAAGAAAAACCATTTTACATTGGTTGGAATAAATTAATTCTACAAAATATGTTTATGAAACTTTTTTGCAATCCATGACTCTTATGTCTGGTACTTGAACAAAGCTCATAGTCCCATGATTTCAGTCTTGTAGAATTTAATACTCGGCACAATGTATATTATATTTATGGAATTTAGAACACTTAATCTATCAAAATTAATTCAACTTTTATAACCCTCCATTGTTTAGGTAAGCAACAAACGAATCTTCCCTCCCTCTATAGTGTAAGATAAAAGAAAGAATGGGCCATGCGACTCACAGTCTCTAAACACGCAGATAATATTGTCATGCCTGGCAATGCATCAATTCCGCGCTGTATTCAGATGAAATGCCAATGGATCATCATGAATGTACTTTTCATGGCTATGAAGGATAGAATCAGAAAATAGACTATCAAATGCTGCTAAACAAAGGCAAAGAAGCTACCAGGCGTTCCACACGTGTCTTGTAGATAAACGCCGCACAACAAAATACTGTTAGTGAGACAAAGAACCTGCTCCATGCCAATTTGTTCAAACATGAAAATTTAGAATCAGTAAAATTGTATACACTAGAATTTTAGCAGTCGATATAGATATTCACGCTTTTTTTATTGCAGAAGGAAAAGAACAAGGCCTACTTTCAAAAAGAGGAAATGAAGCAAGGCTATGTATTAAATGTGTGAAAAGCACAGGAAATATGCATAATAATAAACTAGTTTAGTGTAGATTTCATACATATATATATATAGAGAGAGAGAGAGACACACACACATATACATGTACAAAAACACAATGGACACTCAACATGTAAAAAATGCACAAGACATGAGAGAGACTGCACAGCTGTGACTGAGAGCCCACATCATAGATTTCTGGGACTTTTGATTCACAAAATAAATGAGAACAATATTTAATACTAAACATGAAAAGAATCAGTCAATATTGCCATACACGCAAGATAGGACCCCAAATATAGCCCATCCTCGTCTAGATTTTTCCCCTTGATCTTGTTTGTGTTCTGCAAAATAAACAATGCTGGGTATTTAGCAAAACTATAAATTTAAGCATAAAACACCAACCAGAAATTGAAAATAAAGCAGAAGATGATATAAGGTTTTTGTAGACATTGGTATCAGAACTTATTGGCAATACTCTTAACAAATCTGTCTCACCTTACTGCATTTCAAACATAGGTGATACTGCCAGTTACATTTATGGGACTTCAGTAAGTTGCATGGTATGTTGCAGACATCCAACCAAATGTATATGTCAATTACATTTTAAAAAGCAAATAATTTAACCACAGCACAATGTTTCACAGCTAAAGAACCTAGTATCATATAAATGGTTCTCTTTTCTTTGTCTCCCTCTTTTTTTTTCATCCTCGAGGGTCATAAAGGATTTAACTGACCATAATAAATAAGAGGCTAAATAAGATGAGAGACGAATAATTTTTCCTCTGCGCTGAACAATATAAGAACTCTGCCTAGGCATGAGAGTTCTTAGCTAAAACATATATAGCCAGTCCCAAGCATGATAAAAGAGGAGGATCATAGTAGGTGACAACTAGTATAAAATTGTGCACATCTAGATCTAGACTAGCTAAATCTTAATAAAGAAATAACTAAAAACCAAGCAGAATGCAAGAAAAAATCCCACATAGTCAACCCTAACTAACTTGCAATTAAGGCTTAGTTGTTGTCATAGCTGTAAATAGCAAGAGAAGCTTACCACACATTTTTGCAAGAAAAAACTGAATAGGTTCATATCCCTCTACTGGGATTGTGACAGAAACTTCGTAGGGTGTATCATGAATCTCCTGACCTTAAAGAGTTAGAACTTTTAAGTTTAGAATATTAACTGAAAAATAGATCAGTAAAATAAAATGACAAGAAAGAGATAACCATACATGTCCAATCAACAATTAATATTGTAGGTGACAATGTTGTCGGAGGTTTCCCAGCGGCTCCTGACCCTGACAAGCTAACCTTTAGGCCTTTCTCTGGAAGAACCTGAGAGGGTAGTCATTTATGCAAAGATCAAATACATATAAATCACATGCACTTGTGAGAAGCAGGTTTTTGTGCATTAGACACTCTGAGAATACCTTAATAATGGGTTTTCGCACCAAGGTAGAGAGGGAAGCAATTGCAGTCATATAAAGGGCAACATTAGTTTGATCGGTGTTGAAGCTGCCAGATGGACCAGTAGTGAGTAAATCAAGAAATTCTAATGTTTGGAAAAATTTAAAAACTAAAAAGAAAAGTTTTGCAACACTGATGGAAAGACTAAAAAATGACTACCTGAAGTCCCGGTAAGACTTTTCATAACCCAGTTGAGTCATACCATTGTAAACCTACAAGTACAGTAAGTTCCTTAAGTTCTTTTGTCCTTGTAAAATAAAATAAAAAAGAAAGATTGAAATTTAGGTGAAAGACACCCGGTGGAAATTTCCCAAACTCTTTCTTTTCTGTCTACATGGAGGGGAACGATTCCTTACAATTTCCCATGATCGCGGATGAAACCCAACAGTGAAGCCCTCAAATAGTCGTGGACCACGTTTCTCACAAGGAATAGCAAGTTCAACTAAAACTCTGAGAGAAGGAAAAACAGCCATGTTATGAGAGAAGATATGTAGCATTTCTATTAAAGGAATAAAATCATACCTGAAAAATAGCCATGTATAAGCAAAAGCTACTCAAAGAAAAATAAAACTTACATTTGCCATTAGGAAAAAGAAATAATTTACTATGCAGATTGAAGCAAAGCTAAAACTCTCAACACCATCAAGTGCCCTGAATTCTTTCCCAATTATTTGCTTTCAGTTAATTTTTTCAAAGTAAGAATTCCCCGTTAATAAGTAGCATTTTAGATGATATCAAAACGAAGATATTAAGCATCTTAAGTCCCTTTTGCTATTTAGTATAAAAAATCCTTTCGAATAATGGTATTAGAGGTGACAGTCCACTAAGTATCAAAAAGAATATTAACTCTACATTATGGAGCAAAGACAAATTAATTCAGTATAAAACAGAATTCAGGCCACCAAGAGCAGACCTGCACTTTGACTCATATGTGACATTGCATATGCATCCACCTCCACCTGAGATATGAAAGTAAAGACAAGTCCAGTAACTGTTTGATTAGCAAGGAAATATTTTAGAATGCTAGGCAGTGCAAAGCCATAGTCCAATAGAAGCAATTAAGTCAAAAAACAGTACAAATAAGCAGAAAGAAGTACAAAACTGATTTTAAAAGAAATCACCAAAAACTTAAAAACTTCCTTAACTAAGAAAAAGCAATCTGGCAAGCTGGAGCTACAATTTTAATATCAATTAGTTGTCTAAGCTTCACAGCTAGGCAAGTCAAAACTAAGGCTGAATCAACCTGAGAACTGTTTGACAAGCAACTCACTGAGAAAGCACAAAATAGCAGTAGAAGAATAATAAAGTAAAACTACTCTACAGTTTCATATATGCACGAGAACTGAAATGGTGTTGACTAGTTGTTCCAAACTTTTTATTTCCCACATGATTTATAGGTTCGTAATTGTGAAACTATATTCAATGGAACTGCCAAATAAATTATGATTCCACGCAACCAAGGAGAAAGTTCAAGTAATTGACCAAATTAAAACAATTCATATGTTTAGCAATTCCTTTTGCATGAAGAAACCGGAGTTGAAATTCTTAAAAAAAATGCAAACCTGTGCATCCTCCATTTAAACAATTTCCACATATGACATCCACCTGAAATTGTAGAAGAGATAAATTTATAGAACTTATACAGACTCGTGAAAGCAGCTGAATGTATTTCATCTATGGTATAATTGTCCTAGAGATGTTTAAACTTCTAACAGAACTGATATCCACATCTATTTATTTATTTATTGTAAATTTTGAGTAAGTGAGCTTGGATTTTTCATTGAAAAAAGTTTCAACATAACAACAAACCTGAGCTGTACGTCCCTGTTTGTCATAAGTAAGCTCACAGTTGGTCAGGTCACCATTGTAAAACCCCTAGACAAAGTGATGAACGTTATAAAAATTCAGATAGTACTATTAAAATTCCAGTTATCAATAATATCATGATGGCAAAACATTTATAAAGAAGTAGTGCAAAAAATTCCAAAAACTATAATTTAGCTCTACAACCATTTGAAATCAGTTCTGACTTCCTCTGACCACATCAATCAATAGAACTACACAACATCTAAAAGATTGTGGATGAGATAATGTGATGGCACAATGTCAAAGGAATAAGAGAGATGATTGAGAAACGTGGATCTGAGAGAAATTTTGAAATAACAATATCATGGATGAGTTTTTGAAAGCAAAATTGTTGCAAGAGTAGTTCTTGATCAAACCCCTATTAGATAAATGAGCAACAGTTCCATTTTGTCCAGAACGAACTTTTACTTACTTTAAATTTGCAATTGGCATGCTATTTTTTATTTGCTAGATTCTATTTAGCAATTACAAGGGGCCACGGAGATCAATATTTTCAAATACTAGCTCAAACTTTCAAAAAATATATTTCAAAAGTAAGGTTTAGCATGCCCCTTTCTTGTATTGCATTCTCTTCATTTTAAACTTTCCTCATATAAGGATTCAAAATCCTTCAAATCTAACAAATTCATATGACTTAGTAAAGACCAATAATCTTTGTTGAATGCTTCATGCCAGTGAAGCAAAGGCTTAAGAGTAGGAAGCCCGACATTCTCATTGCAATAAAAGAGGAGGCGAGGAAGCAATTTGATGCTGACTTCCTAGAAGTTGCCAAACACTCGAAATGGATTGCAATTTTGAGTTCACAATACATTGCTTAAAGCCAAAATAGTGCTTACTTGTTGAAAATCAGCATGTCCTGAACCAGTAACAAAATGGTTGAACTTATCAAATCGGCCAAAATCCACATATCCCTGCATAATTGTGGGAAGCTCAGAAAACGTGAATCACACATATACACAAAAAAGACACATGAAGTACAGAATAGAAAGTGACCGAATAGAGTGTACAATTAGATTCTTATCAAATAAAAGTATATTATGGATGGAGTGTTCATGTAACCAATTATGAAAAATTGCATTCATATTGATAGCACATTTATCAATTTGCATATATATTTAAAATGTTTAAATTTAAGAAGTTTAAAATAGTCCATGTTTAATTATCTTATGCGAGTGTGAGTTGCAAAAACTTTTTAGTAACCAATTACTTGGGATCAAAGGTTTACTTAGAGAGTAAACGAATAGTGCTAGTTCCATACACTGAGGAAAAGAAAAAAAAAATTAACACCACAAAAATTATATTCGTGCCAACTTTTTTATAAATAAAAGAAGAATCCTAGAAAGAAAACATAACAACAGAGGAAAAAAGGAGCACAATGGTCAAGTACTCGAGAAGATGGTGTTATGCACTACCATTTGTGATCTTTGCTCAACATCCTTGCAAAATCGAACCACTAAGTCGGTATTTTCCTGCACCATGACAAACATAAAACATAATACTCTCTGGATAAAGATTCAAGAATAGCAAAATCAAAAGGCAAACAACATTACCTTTCCTTCAAACTCATAATGTCTCCCAATCCAGCTGCTCTAAATAAAAACTTAAGGGGAAACCATCTTAAACAAAAATTCAACTGAAACATACAGAGCAGTATATACAGAGATCATATGTCCAATTTCACCTCCGAAAATTCTAAATAAGGGAGAGAAATAGAAACTGGAGACCATGATTCAAATCACCAAGTGGGTATCGACAATCCATATAAAGCAATGTTGAGTATAATTTAAACAAATTCAAATAGAAAAACAAATTATCATCATCATGAAATGTCCACAGAGGTGTAAAAACAATATTTCACTTCAATATGAAAGTGTGAATGTATAGTTTTGGATATTATTGCATAATCAAAGAAACCCATATCAATTTTTAGGATACAAAGTCTACAAGTCGACTAGAGCTATCGATAACATAGCAGGTTGAATTAGGTACAGCAATGGAGACAGTCCCAAATGCTTGTATAATAACAACTGGGCATAAAAAAAATAATGATTAAACAAGAAAAAAAATTATAGTAATTTAGAAAAGGATGAAATGGAATATTACCTGTAACTATTATGAATAAACAGTTTAAAGAATCGTATAGTAATTTAGAAAAGGATGAAATGGAATATTACCTGTAACTATTATGAATAAGCAGTTTAAAAAATCGACAGAACGGAACCGCTGGCTCAGCATTACTTTTACAGGCAAATGCAATTCAACAAAAGAAGAATCGAAGTATGAAATAAAGGGAATATTTTGTAAAGGCCGAGTTTCGAACGAAACGGAGACGGATTCGAAACGTTTCTTTGAGTCTTCTGCCATTGAAATTCCTTTTACAAATCAATCAATTCTACTGATAAATAGTAAAAACAGTATATTATTATTATCTTCCCCAGTACAAACTTATTGTGTTTAAATATTATCGGAATTCCAATTTCAACCTCTTAAAAAGGGTGTTCCTCAAAACTTAAAAGCTGGTCAAAATTAATTATAAGCAGTTTTTAGATTATAAGTTATTTATTTAAGTGTTTCTGAAAACTTAAATAGTAGATTATAATATGATTTTAATCAGTTTTTTAAAAGTTGGATTCCAAGTAAAAGACCATACTATCCCTACCTAATTTTCAATATTTTAAATTTGTCCACCCTATATACTTTAGTTCCTATCTAAATTCTTTTATTTTTAGGATTCTAATTAATATTTTTAGGATTCTAATTAATTTAGTAATATTTACATGTTAGTTTTTTATTTGTATAATCTATTGATAACACCAATATTATTATTATTATTATTATTATTATTAAATAAATATTATTATTATTATTGCAAAATAAATTTTGAATTGATATTTAAAAAATTATTTTTATACAATAAATAAACTCAGTGATAGTTTGGTCATTTTGGCAGTTTCTATAATTAAAAACTGATTATAAGCTGATTTTATAGAAACACTTAACTGATTATAAACTGATTATCAGCTGATTATTAACTAGTTTACAGAAACGCTTAACTGTTTATTTTTAATCTGATTATAATCTAAAAATCACTTATTCACAATAAGCTGAAAAGCTCTAATTTTGAGAAACACCTTCTAATTAATATATAAATATTTATATATATATTTGAGATCAAATACTTTTATAAAATTTAATTAATATAAATTTTGTATTTTTTTAAAAAATATATATTAACCAAAAAGTACCTAAAAATTTTACTTTTTTTTCTTTTTATTTAAAAATATTAAAAATAATTTCTCATAATTAATTTTTTATTTTATTTAATAAAATATTTAAAACGCTTTCATAATATAAATATTGTATACAGCTGTAAAGATAATATTTAATAATATTTGTTATACATATTTAATTGAGCTAGTTTAGTAGAGATTTACGGTAGTATTTTTTTTTAGTTATTTGACTTATATATGAACTCCAGCAAAGTAAAACAGTATCTGATTGAATAACAGCTGCAATTATGGTTCTCTCCAATTTTACATGGTATCAGAGCGGGTTTGGGGCACTGTAAATCTCAACGTGAATAACGAAGACGTCAACAGATGGGAACAAGCCGCAAGATCAAGCAAGCAAACAACAAGCAGGAATCTCGATGACATCTCTATTGTATTTGCATCCATCAGATACCCTGGAGCAACGATTGCTTCATGTATCTTCAATGGAGAAAACTATGACACATGGGAGAAGGCGGTGCGAATGAAGAGATCGAGAGAAGAGGAAACGCAGGAGGCGCAAGCATGGGAGATTTGCAACTCGATATTGATATCCTGGTTGTTCAATGTAATCGACCATAAACTTCATCCGAGCATAGCTTATGCAGAGAATGTGAAAGTTTTGTGGGATGATCTGAAAGAATGTTTCTCGATTGGTAATGCACCTCGCATCTATCAATTGAAAAGTGAATTGGCTTCTCTCAAACAAGGAGGAAAAACGTAATTGAGTATTACACAAAACTTAAGGTGATGTGGGATGAGCTTGGCAGCTATTCAAAGGTTCCAAATTGTGTTTGTGGAGCAGCAGCAGATTATTTGAAAGAAAAAGAAGAATAGAAGGTCCATCAATTTCTAATGGGGCTAAATGATGAGTTTGGGATAATAAGATCTCAAATTCTAGAGATGGATCCCTTACCATTGATTGAAAAAGTTTATGCGATGGTAATGCAAGAAGAAAAACATAAAAGCGTGGCAAGAGGAAGGGACAAGAGTGAAGTGGCAGCATTTGCAGCGTATGCAAGAGGGCGAGGCAGAAACCAACAGCAAAGAGAGAAAACAAATCAACTTGCAAGCCCTGTGGCAAATATGGACATAATGTAACAGATTGTTTTCAAATCATCGGTGACCCATCTAATTGGGGTAATCGAGGAACAAGCCATGGCAGAGGAAGAGGAAGGGGATTAGGACGAGGAAACAATAAAGGAGGAACAAGTGCAAATGTGATAGCTGCTGCGATAAATGTTGGGAATGGATCCAGTGGCGGAACCAGGACAAAGACGAGGGGGGCAAAATTTTGAAGCAAAAGAAATTACGGACGAATTTATATTCAATTTTATTTTTATATTAAATAATTAAATGATGAAATTTTTATTATTTTTATTTCAATATATAAATACTATAAATTATATAAATATAAAATTAATTATAGTTTTATATTATATAAATATAAGTATATTAATTATATATGTATATAAATACACACTTTTTTTATAATATATATATATATATATGTACATAGGAGCCAAGGGGGGGCAATAGACCCCCATGCCCCCTCTTGTTTCCGTCCCTGAATGGACCACTAATGAGAAGAACAAAGGAAGGAGGAGAAGTAGTACAAGGGTTTGGTTCTACACCAGATCAAATGCAATGAATTTTGGCACTAATAGATGCATTACCAAGTGGACAAGAAAAATTAACATGCAATGCTAATACTTTGTTCACAAGAGGGCAATGGATTCTTGACACAAGAGCATCGCATCATGTCACTGGATGCCTAAAATTACTCACAGATGTGCATGAAGGGAGTCCAGTAATGGTTCGACTACTAAATGGTGTGCAAATTGTTGTCACGAAAAGTGGAAAGGCAAAAATTGGAGAAAATACGGTCTTGCAAGATGTTTTATTTGTTCCTTCTCTTAAATGTAACTTGATTTCAGTTGCACAATTGATGCGAGAATTAAATTGTATAGTGACTTTCTCTTCTAATTTGTGTGTGATACAGGACCGGTCTACGAAAAACCCGATTGGAGTGGGTGGGCTAGAAGATGGGTCTATTATCAGAAAACAAAGGGGATGGAGCAAGCATTGAAAGTGACTAGTTCAATAAAAGGGGAGCTATGGCATAGAAGAATGGGGCACCCATCAAGTCAGATTTCTAATTTTTTATCACAATTAGTTGGTAGTAGTCTCTGTTGGAATAAAGATAGCATGATTTGTGATGCTTGTCATAGAGCAAAACAATGTCATTTGAGTTTTTCCAAAAGTAATAAAATTGCAAAAAAATGTTTTGATTTAGTAAATTGTGACATATGGGGACCATATAGAACAAATAATTTGTATGGAGTGCATTATTTCCTTACTATAGTAGACAATTGTAGTCGAAGAGTTTGGATATATTTAATGAAAGAAAAAGGAGAATCTGGAAAATTGCTACAAAATTTTTACATGCTAATATAAACACAATTTGATAAAAATGTTAAGAGAATTAACAGTGATAATGGAAGGAATTTTGTTCTATGACAATGAATAACTTTTATAGAGAACATGGAATAATGCATGAGAAGTGTATGGTTCATACACCATAGCAAAATGGGCGGGTAGAGAGAAAACATATGCACATCCTAGAAGTAGCAAGAACTTTGAAATTTCAAGCAGGAACACCTACTAAATTCTTGGGAGAATGTGTTCTTACGGCAACATATTTAATTAATCGTACACCAAGGGTACTCTTAAAAGGGAAAACACCATATGAAGTATTGTTTAAAGAAAAACCTTCATTAGAGCATATTAGGGTATTTGGTTGCTTGTGTTATGCAAAGAATAATGCCAAGCCCAAGGATAAGTTTGATTCTCGTGCTAGAAGGTGTGTGATGATGGGGTATCCGTATGGCAAGAAGGGTTGGAAGCTATATGATTTAGAGAATGGTGAGATGTTTACATCAAGAGATGTAGTTTTTCATGAGTAGAAATTTCCTTTCATTAAAGGAGAAAATGAAAAAGTAGATTAGGAAGGTGGAAGAAAAAGAAGAAATTTAATGATTGGAGGAGATGAAATAGAACCAGAATTTTATGCAAAGGAAGAAATAGGAGATGTTAGAAGTAATAATGTGCAAGAAGAACAAGTCAAAAATGAAGAAACAACTTTGGATGGCGCAAGTGAGGGGGAGCAGTGCGTCAATGATGGGAGAGATAGGAGAATTGAGCGAAATAATGAAGAAAAGGCAAAACAGAATGAAGGATCCCAACAACAAATGATAGAAGTGTATGAGTTAGGAAGAGGGAAATGTGAAAGAAGAATATATGTGAATCTCGAAGGCTATGTGCGCCACACAGTTACCACATCAATAATAGACCCCAACAAGGCTCAAACACTCCAAAAGGGTTCTTCTGATAAGACAGGTACATGGTATCCCATTACAAATTATGTCACATATAATTCTTTTTCTGGTGCACACAGAAATTTTCTTGCAGCCATTTCAGTTGAAGCAGAACTAAAAAGTTATCATGAGGCAGTAAAAGACAAGAGGTGGAGAGATGCGATGGCGAAGGAGATACATGCCTTGGAACAAGATGGCACTTGGACAATAAAAGACCTGCCAATAGGATAGAGAGGAATCGATTACAAGTCGGTATTCAAAATAAAGTACCGAGCAGATGGGACAATTGAGAGTTTTAAAGCAAGACTTATGGCGCAGGGATTCACGCAAGTGGAAGGGATTGACTTTCACGAGACATTTGCATCGGTGGCAAAATTGGTGAGTGTGCGAGTATTCTTGACAGTTGCACTGGCGAAATGATGGAAATTACACCAATTAGATGTAAATAATGCTTTTTTGCATGTTGATCTGGAAGAAGAAGTTTACATGAGATTACCTCCTGGCTTTATAGTAAATGGGCAGAATAAGACTTGCCGCCTTAGAAATCTTTACATAGTTTGCAACAAGCTTCACGAAATTGGTTTACAAAGCTAGGAAATGCATTGAGGAATTATGGGTTTGTTCAGTCGCAAGCAGATTGTTCTCTTTTTACTTACAATTATGGAGGTGTATTTCTTATTGTTCTAGTATACGCAAATGACATTATTCTTGCAGGGAATGATGACAAAGCATGCAATGAATTCAAAGTTTTTCTTGATCGAAGCTTTGGAGTAAAAGACCTGGGAAAACTCAAGTATTTTCTAGGTATTGAAGTTGCACAAGGACCAGAAGGCATGTTCCTCAGTCAAAGAAAATATGCAATTGATATTATTTCGGCATGTGGTTTGCTTGGGGTGAAACCAGTAGATTTTCCATTGCCACAAAACCATGGTCTAAGCCTTGCAGAAGGAGAAGACTTGCATTATCCATGAAGGTATAGGAGGCTGGTGGGAAGACTCATTTATCTGACAATAACAAGGCAAGAGTTGACATATTTAGTGCATGTTTTATTGCAATTTTTGCCGGCACCAAAAAAGAAACATTATAAAGCTACATTACGAGTAGTAAGGTATCTGAAAGGCATCCAGGGTTGAGGAATTGTGATAAAAACAACAAAGAATTTGCAACTGTATGGGTACAGTGATTCAAATTGGGCAAGTTGTCTTATCACAAGATAATCATTGACAGGGTATTTTATTCCTTTAGGAGGCAGTCAGGTAACTTAGAAAACTAAGAAACAAGCGACGGTCGCAAGGTCATCAGCGGAGGCCGAATATAGAGCAATGACAAGTGCAACTAGTGAGTTAATTTGGTTGAAATCAATTTTGGCATCACTTAGAGTTTTTCATGAACAACTAATGCATTTATATTATGACAATCAAGCAGCGGTGTACATAGCTAAAAATCCAGTGTTCCACTAATGGACAAAGCACATTGAAATAGATTATTTTTTCATTCGAGAACACTTGATGAAAGGCAACATAGTCACATCTTATGTTCCCTTAAGACAGCAGTTGGTACTTATTCACCAAGTCGCTTGGCAAGAAGCAATTTTTGGAATTAATTGGCAAGTTGGGCATTGTTGATGCACCAACTTGAGGGGGAGTATAGAGATATTGTATACAGCTGTAAAGATAATGTTTAATAATGTTTGTTATACATATTTAGTTGGGCTAGTTTAGGAAAGATAGGAGAGATTTACGGCAATATTTTTTTTTTGGTTATTTAACTTATATATAAACTTCAGTAATGTAAAACGTATCTGATTGAATAATAGCTACAATTTTGGTTCTCTCCAATTTTATATATTTAGATAAAAACTTGAATTTGCACATGAATAAATTAAATAATAATAATCTTGATAAAAAAAATTAAAGGCTAAATAATTATGAAGTCCTTCAGATTTTGCATATTATACTAATCAGTCTTTATATTTTTAACATCTAATTTTTATATCTCTGTATTTTTAAAAATTAAATTGTTTAGTATTTTATCAGTATTTTCATCCTAAAATCATTAGTCAACTACTTTAATATTATAAAATAACTTATTTGTTCTTCCTTTATATATATTTATCTTTATTATTTATTAAGTTTATTTTATTTTTAATTTTATTTTATATATAGATCGTCTGTAAAATAATAAAAAATATTATTAGTATTATTTGAAATTATTTTTAAGTAATATCTATAAAATTAAAATAAATGATATATATAGATTGTCTGCAAAATAATAAAAGATATTATTAGTATTATTTGAAATTATTTTTAAGTAATATCTATAAAATTAAAATAAATGATATATATAGATTGTCTGCAAAATAATAAAAGATATTATTCATATTATTTAAAATTATTTTTAAATAATATTTATAAAATTAAAATAAATTATGTGTAAAAAATATAAATAAAATTAAAAATAAGCATGACTTAATAAATAACAAAGAAAGAAATATATAAAGGAAGAGCAAATAAATTATTTTATAATATCAAAATAGTTGACTAATATTTTTAGGATGAAAATATTAACAGAAAGACTAAACAGTCTAATATTTGAAAATAGAGGGATGCAAAAATTAGATATTGAAAATACAGGTACTGACTAGTATAACATGCAAAATCTCAGAGACTTTATAATTATTTAGCCAAAATTAAATAATAGTAATAATTAAACTTGTGTTTTCCTATTATGTTATTCATCATCTTACTGGAGTTGATTCTAATAATGGATCTTTTCTTCTGTATACGCTCCAGCCTCCCAATTATAAATGAGAAAGGCCATTGAGATTCAAAGCTCCTTGGATTAGACATCTATCTTTTAGAATTTTCCTCAAGAGTTGCTATTTAAATGAGGTGGATTTATCGGCCACCATAAACAATCTTATTCTCTCTCTAAAGCGTTGGGATAAAGATGTCTTTGGTCATATTGGGAGCAGGAAAAGCTAGGAGTGTGCATTATTCGATTTTAACCCAAAAATCGAATCGGCTCAATGAAATTAGATAATTTTGATAAGAAGTTTTTCGGTTCGGTTCAATTTTTAGTTTAAATAATTTTTTATTTTCGATTTTCGGTTCGGTTATCTTAAAATTAATATCCAAAATAACCAAATTTTTATTTATTAATATATTAAATATAATTTTTACTAATAATATATTATTTATTATAAGCTTTTTTACTATTAATATTTAATATTTAATATTTTTAGTAATAAAAATTATTTTTAATTGTATTTTTGCATTAATATATAAACTAATAATGTTTAGATTATAAATTATTATTATTTGGCTAATTCGGCTATAACCAATAACCGAACCGAAAATTTTTAATTTGGTTCGGTGCTGTTATAGATTATTATTTTATTAATTTCGATTCGATTCAGTTAACCGAAAGCTTACTCCTAGGAAAAGGAGAATTCTAGCTAGGCTGGATGGCATACAAAGAGCAATGAAAATTAGGTTCTCTCCTCATCTGAAAGAGTTGGAAGATGTTCTTAAAGCTAGGTTGGAGGAAACTTCTGATCAGAAGAGGTTTTATGGTTTCAGAAGGCGAAAAATTGTTGGTTTAGGGATGGAGATAGGAACACAAGGTATTTTCATACTAGTACCATTTACAGAAGACACTCCAATCATACTTTTTCCTTAAAGTTGGATGATGGTGAATGGTGTAGTGATGCGAAGGTTTTACAAAAGGCTATCATTTCCTTTTATAATATGATGTATACCAAAGATGATGGAGCAGGGGAGCCTTACCATATTAAAAGAAGATTTCCTCAAATTAATCAGAAGGATTATAAAGCAATGGCATTGGAGGTTACTAATGATGAAGTAAAGGAAGCTCTTTTTGAGATGGAGCCTTTTAATGCTCCTGGTATTGATGGTGTTCAAGTTATATTTTTTCAAAAGAATTGGGATATTGTTGGAGATTCGATTTGTAAGTATGTCAGGGAGATTTTTTAAGGAAGATTGATGGATGAAGTGTATGATAAAGTGTTAATTGTGCTGATCCCTAAAGTGAACAATCCATAATCACTGTCTCAATTTATCCCAATTAGCTTGTGCTTGGTTATTTATAAACTTATCACAAAGGTAGTGGTCAACAAGCTAAAAAGAAGTTTGGGCTACCTGGTGCATAAGAATCAAGCTAGTTTTATACCTAGTAGAAATATCTCAGCCAATATTATTATTGCTCAAGAAGTTATACATTACATGCATAGGACTAAGAGTTGCCTAAATGACATTAGTTTCCTTGATTCTATTATTTCAATTATTATGTTATGCATTACCGCGACTTCCATGCAGATCCTGTGGAATGGTTGCCTAATGGAGCAATTTCTTCCCATGAGGGATATTAGACAAGGGGACCCCATTTCCCCTTATCTCTTTGACTTTGTATGGAGAGATCAGTATAAGCTATTGATATATAAGTTCATAAAGGAGCTTGGAAACCTTTTAGGGGTTCTAGGAATGGCTCTCATATTTTCCGTATGTTTTTCACTGACGACCTAGTCTTATTTGCTAAAGCTTCTATGGAATAAATGGTAGTTATAAAAAAAAGTTCTTAAAGACTTTTATGTGAGTTTATGTCGTAAGGTCAATTCTTTGAAGTCTCAGATTTTCTTTTCTAAAAATGTTGACGATCACCAAGTTATGTGAATCAGTTCTAGTTTGGGCCTTAAAAAGGTTGATGACTTGGGTTTTTAACTTGAAGTCCCTTTAATACACAATAGAGTCACCAAAGGGACCTATCAATCCATCATTAAGAAGGTTAATTAGAAGCTTATGAACTAGAAATCTAAGACTTGTCTCTTGGTAGTCGTGTTACATTAGCCAAGGCTATGTTGGTTGCAGTGCCAATATATGCAATGCAATCTAGCCTAATTCTTAAGGGTATTTGTTTGGAGATTGAGAAGATTATTCTAAGCTTTATTTTGGGCTCCTCTCAAGATGGTCAGAGGATAAATATTGTAAAGTGGGAGAATATGTGTTAACCAACTGAGAATGGAGAGCTTGGCATAAAAAGAGTAGAAGCTAGAATAAAGATTTTCTTATGAAACTAGCATACCAAATGGTCACTCATTCGGATTTGCTCTAGGTTCAGGTGCTCCGTGCATATAAGTGGCAGACATGTATTCCTCATTCTTTTGTGTGCAGGCTAGTTCCAATGTTTGGAAAGGTATATGTAGTGTTTGGAAGAGTGTGAGGGATTGAGTAATTTGGAATGTAGGAAATGGAAAGTGAATAGATTTTTGGCATTATAATTGGATTATTGGTCTGCCCTTCTGAGCCATATTGTGCCTTTGGATGATATGAACTCTAGAAGTATTAAAGTGGCTAATATGGTGGGTGTTGGTAGAGGATGGAACTCGAATTCTTTCAGCCATTTAGTTATCTGTTTCACTATACTTCATATTGCAGCGAGAAAACCCCTTAACTCTGATGATGGTGATATTTTTGTGGTTAGTGTTAGTAGAAGAATGGTAGATCTTCTATAAAATTAGCATATAAGCTTTAAGATAGCTTGAATTGGAAAATGAAGGACATCATTTGAAAGATTCATTGGAATTTTATTGGTCCATAGAGTCAGAATATTATTGTGGTTACTTCTTAAGGGCAGTCTTTAAACCAATGCTAAAAGAGATAGGAGACACATTGGATGCTTCCTTATATGGAGTTGATATAGAGGATATTAGTCATGTGATTAGAGACTGTGCTTATGTTGATAGGTGTTGTAAGAAGATTGTTCATTTAAGTTTATGGCCTTTTTTTTTTTCTCTTTGTCGTCTAAAGAATGGTTAGTCTATAATTTGAATTCGAATTATGCTTTTGCTAGGTTAGATTATCAGTGGGGTAGTATCTTTGGGGTGGTGTTGTCATACTCCATTTTTAGAAGTGTGATGGTCCTAGAATCCAGATAGGCTTAAGGCCATCAGGCACCGCATAGGACTCCACACCTTACTAAACTATTCATAATAGTATTACAGAGTAACTAGAATATAGTATAAATTTAACACTTTAATTATATATAACAGTTATTACTAAATACATTATTCTTAGGATTCTTACTAGAAGAAAAAAATCAAGAAGCTGATGGACCTGGGTCACATCCACCTGAAATCACACAGACGATTAGGTAAGTCATCAATTCAATGAGATTATATGCTACAAGGGTAGGATGTATAATAAAAATATTTTAAGATTCAAGAATAATAATAATATAAGATAGCTGCATAATAAAGATATAATAATAAAATTCAATCCACAAGAAAGACCTACAATAACTGGACCAATATTATAAAAGCAAATCACATAATATGATAGATAACACATAGTAATAGCACTGAAGAAAATATATCTCTATATATATTTCAGTGTTATTGCACATCATACACACGTAGGGCGTTAACTACTACCCTTTCATTATAAAATCTCTATGTGTACATAGGCTGATGGTATAACCCTCATCAAGTTGAAATTTTATCATATTGGCTAAACAAATGGATTGGTATGATCACATAAGCCTAGAGGTCATATTGAGTTTCACAATTTACAAGTTTAAAAGAACACAAGTGACAAATGGTGACAAATGGCTCAATATTAACAATGGGTCAAATTTCATCAAAGAAGATTTCAAAAATAGCACTATAACTCACATTGAACTTACAAATTTGATTCCTCTAAGCCATTGATAATAAATGGTTGGTTTAGTGGCAATACTCGACTTACATTTATATTCATATATAAATCGCATATTTAAATTTATTTTTAATTTATTATATGTCATTTTTGCTTTAATTATTCATTAAGGACTTATGTCCTATTTTTATATCTTAATATATCTCAAAATTTATTTTGTAATTATAGATTCAAATATTATAAAATTATATTATAATAGGGCTATGCAATTAAGTAAGTTCTAAATATGTGCAATATGCCTAGATAAATACATTGGCTTCCTCAAATCAATGGATTTACTTACTCATTAGATTAGCATTTGGGCTTTTGGAAATATTAAATACACATATTAAAATTTATGTTCATATATTATATGTTTATATTTATAATCAGATCAAACACAATTCAACCTCAAGTTAACAAACACCTAAATCTCAATATTTAAGTAGTTTGTATTTATTTAATTATACATTAATTTTCTCAAATTCATTTATCCTAAATTTTTTTCAAAATGTTCCCAACATCCTATATCACCTCCCTATAAGTTTTCACAAATTATAGAGATCATTTATATAGATAAATAATTCAAATACAGGAGTAAAATTTTTAGTGATGTTTATTCAGACTATTAAAATGGGTAGATTGCATTCACTTAATTAATCACTCATTTTTCCTTATTATTTTAACTTGACTTTTTACCATAACCTTTCCAGCATCTAAATACATATTTATATAAATTTTTATGAATTTTAAAGCTTATTTACATATTGAAATAAATAAAATCCAATAGCTAAATTATTGAGAATTCAAGCTGTTCAATTTGGATAGATTTGGGTATTAGAGTTTCTGGCTTTATCATTTTCAATTTCTTTCAATCCAAATTAATTTTTCTCATCTTAAGTACTTAATTAATATGTATAAATAATAATTTTTAGCTCATGTTCAATAAATAATAGGCTTAAAATTAGGAAAATAAAATTGAAATATTAAGATTTAGAATTTTTAGATTTCTTACCTTTAAGAGTTTTTTTTTGCTTTTTTTATTTTTATATCACTTTATTTATTTAATTTTTTATTTTGGATCACTTTTAGACATAAGAAACTAGCTTAAGAATAGTTTATGCCTGTTGAAAAAATAGAAAAAAAATCATAATAGAAAAGGGAGATATTTTGGTAATAAAAAGAAGAAGATAATTATGAATTTTTTTTCCTTTTGTTTTTAGAATGTGTTACCCAAACTCAATTCTTTTTTAAAAGAAAGTGAGTCTCCTACTTAATTAGGCAAAAAAGTAGCCAATGATTAAGTGAGTGAAAATTTTATTATACCCTTCAAGTCTTACATGCTTCCTTTGCCAACTTGAATGCCATTTTTGGCAATTTTATACCCTAACTTGTTACATGCATTTGTAATTAATTTCTTTAAAATTATTCTCACTTATAATTTTTAATTTTAATTTGTCTCATATGATTTTAATGTATTTTATTATGTTAAGATATTATCAATTAAGTTATGGTGCATTTCAAGATAAGTGTCCTAAAACATACAAGTTACCGTAGCTTAAGTATTTTAAAATTTTCATTTTCATCACTTTAGTGATTTGTAAATTTCATCTCATTATATTTTAATAGTTCCTTCGTCATTTTAGTAGGTCTCTTTGTTTTTCTAATATCTTTCGTACAAAATAAAATTAATTATTTTACAACTATAGTTGATTGATTTGATTCACAATAATTATAAATTATAGAGTTTTCAATTCATGCATTTTAGAGTTTTTGTTTATTTTTTTAGCACATTGAAATTTTATTTCAATCAATATTATTTCTCACTTTGTTTGTTTAATTTGCACAATATTTAGGTTGCTAGATTTTCATTTTATCTAAGGTATTATAGGTGTGTTGGTTGTTATGGAAGAGAAGAAACTCAATACTCTTTGATGAGTGTTTTATGCCCAATTAGTGTGCAAAAAGATGGGTTTCTAATTATGCACAGGCTGGTAACTCTGCTAGTCTAGATGTGGTAAGTAAGAATGAGATTAGACTGGTTGGGTGGAATAAGCCTCCAAAGGGATGGGTTAAGGTTAATACTGATGGTTCTTTCAAGGCTTCAACAGGAGGCGCTACAACGAGTGGTGTCTTTAGGAACCATAATGGTGATTGGGTTGCTGGGTTTGTTCACAATCTGGGTTGTTGTACCAGTTTGTTAGCAAAAGCGTAGGGTATTTTGAATGGATTAAAGCTTGCTTAGTATTTGGAATATAGGAGAGTTGTCCTGAAATGTGATAAGCTTACCCTTGCAAATATGCTGCAATTACAGGTTGAAAAAGATCAGTTTAGTGCTCTATTAAATGCCATTCAACGTGTCCTTAGCCAACCATGGGAAGTGAAAGTACAACATAATTATAGGGAGGGTAATTGTGTGACGGATTTTTTGGCCAAACTTGGGTATAGTTATCAGTTGGGTTTTCATATGCTCTTTACACCTCCTACTACTACTGCACGATTGATTATGGAGGATCTAGTTAGTATTAGCTTTGAGAGGGCTGTCATGGTTTAGTTGAGGCGTCTACTTTCCCTTGTTTACCAAAAAAAAAAAGCTTCATTGAAAGCTTCTTCGGTTGAAGCTATATAATAATATTGAATGGGAATATTTATACTCCATAAATATACTTTGAAATATATTTTTTTAAGTTTAGATTTACGTCCTGATCACCCTTTCAAATTATTATGCACTCATCATCTTAAACTCTAAAACTACTTCAATTTATTTTGCTTCTTTCATTTTTTTTATTTTTCTAACTCTCAAATATTTTTCATCCTCTCACTCCAATTATTTTTCATACTCTTTCATTATTTAAAACTAAAACACACACACACACACATATATATATATATACATAAGACATGAATCATACGTCTCATGAAAAAAAGTAAACATTTAGTGTTATATTTGATGTACTTTATTGTGTAATTTTAAATGTTTTATGTTCTATTTGATGCACTTTATTATGCAATTTTAATAGTTTGTTGCTCTATTTGATGAACTTTATTATATAGGATTTCGTTCAACGAACCATTACTGCTATCGCAGTATCGCATATATGTTTAGACAAAAACAGTTGTACAAAATAACATATACAATCACTTGTCGCTGAATATATGAGAAATTTGATAAATGTTAGCCGAACGTTTGAGAAAATTTGGTAAATGTCGATCGAATATTATGTTGTTTAGACATTAATTACTGAATATATTTCCAATTATTTAATTATGTATAAAAAATATTTACATGCACTATAAATAAAAATAGAGAACAATGACATATATACACACACACACTTAAAGAACCATCCATACAAGTTAGTCCCACATTAATAAAAGCCATTCATTCATATTAATAGCAATATTAATAAAAGAAATTAATTTTTAAGACAAAGATTTAAATGGGCAGGGTGTATAATAAAAATTAGGTATAATAAAATAAATGATTTTAAAATCTTTTGATGAATATAATGATAAAAAAAATAATTTTTAGATTTTATAAAGATTCATTAATAAATTAGATTGCATTATTGTATTTAATATTTTTATGGGGTATAAACATCATCGCCTAATAATATTTTATTTTTTTTAACACCATGCAAGTATTTTGAAATCGAAGCAGGTATTAAGAAGCTTATAGTTGTTCCAACATGGCAACATCTTTTCTCCATAGAAAATATAATTAATAAATTTATAAATATATAAATAAATAATAAGATTTATATTTAAAAATAATGAAATTATAAAATATCTATATTAACATTTAACATATTTAATAATAACAATAATAATAATAACATTTTATATATTTAATGTAGACTTGTATAATATTTAAATATTTTGCACAAATTTCATATATTAAATATCCTTTTACTCAATATATAAAGAGATGGAAATGGAAATCGACTCTATTGTATAAGGATATATAAATTTGCAATCCTTCATTCTCACGTTAAAGACATTCAAATATAATTTTAAAGCAACGAGTAGCGCATAAGAAATTTTTTTTTTTTTTTTGTATCCAATCAAATTCTATTAGCTAATGTGGATTAATATACTGTTTATTTTGATTGAATTGAAAAAAAAAAGTAAATAAAATATGGTTTTTTTAATTTTTATTGTTTAAATGTTTAATTGAGAAGAGAAATATAATTTTATTAAAAAAATAATTTTTTTAAATAATTAAAATAATTTTTCACCTAAATGGTGAAAAATAAGGAAAAATAAAAGAAAAAAATATTATATTATATGAAATACTATTTATATTCTTATTTTATTTTTATCTTGGTTTAACGCATAAAGATAAAGTTATAAAAATATATTTTATAGATTTATTTATTTATTTAAATTATAGAGAAAAAATCTCATTTCTCTCATTATTCGATTATGGTTATAAACACATTAATTTTTTTTTCTTTTCTATCAATTTCCTTTCGTTAAAGTAAATTTTATTTTCCTAGTGTAAATTAGTAACCAAACAAAGTATAAGGCAAATTCAGATGGTTTAAAAATAAATTATGGGTAGATTCAATTTTAGTAATAAAAAATATTATATATGCACAATCCATTCGGTTTAAAAAAAAATTCCGTCTTAATCTAAATTTAATTTTTTTATAATTATATATAAATATATAAAGTATATTATTTTTATTTTATTTGATCCATTTAATCCAAATGAATACAATATATTATGATTCGATAATATTAAAAGTAAAATAAAAATAATCAAATATTAAAATACTATTTGTTATCGAATTTAAAATTAATTTAGATTAATAAAAAAATAAAAAAAATTGGCCGCATCAATTTAATATTTTTAGTATTTAATTAAATTAATTTAATAAAAAAAATTATGTAATCCCATCCACATGGGATGCCTATTAAAAAAGCAAAGTTTCCAATATAATAAAATTATTAAATATTTTTTGTTTAACACTTAATTTTCATTCAATGATATATGGATTGGACTTGTCATTATAAAAATATGAATGATGGTGTGATTAATAAAATGTGAAGAGAAATATGTGTAATCATACAAACAAAATATGGGACTTTTATAAATTGAAAAGATTTTAAAAAATATGCAATCATATGTTGCGAAGAAAGGTGAATGCAAGATTTTCAGATTTGATGAAAGCTACAAAAATGAAGAAGTTCAATAAATTTACAGTCTTTTAATTCTCAAATTCGAAATCTCTCTCAGTCTGACACAGTGAACTGACAAAATCCTAAAACGAACTCTTAATAAATCTCTACTACAAGTGTCTTCTTCACAAAGCCAAATGTACAGAACCCATAGCTTTAACTCTTCTACAACTCTCTTCTTCCAAGCCCTAAAATGCCTAAACTTCTGAAACCAAACCCTTCTTCTTCTTCAAGCCCTACTACACCTTCACCTACTAGAAATGGCCAAAAATTCTGTTTTCCTTCCTTTCCAGAAACGATGCCTATTTGCTTTCTTAATCATGCTATCAATATCTACTGTCATCGCTTTCTTTATCAAAGCTGCTTTCGATTCTTGCGATCGTCATTTTGAACTTATCCACAAACCAATTCGCCCTGTTAGCAATCTTTCTCCCCTCCTCAAACCGCCTCCTAATCCACTCACTTTCATGAAATCCAAGCTCGTTGTTTTGGTCTCGCATGAGCTCTCTCTGTCTGGTATTCATTTTTTTTTTTTAATTTCATTGGAATTACAATCTGGGTTTCATTTTGTTTCATGACTTTATTTATGCTAATAAAGCTACAGCACCATGAAAATAAATAAGCTTTATGTTTATGGGCATCTAAATATTTTTGCTAATAACTTTCATAGTTTCCTTACTGAATTCAATACTCTAAAATGGGAATTTTGTTTACAGCTGAATCCAGACGTTGTAGTTTGTCTCTTTGTGTATATTTTTGAGTTATAATGATGAGAGATTAGACAAAGTTACAGATGCATGCCTGTTTGTTGATTATGTGAGTTTTGATGATTATATGAGTTTTGATGATCAAAGTGCGTGAATAAATAAAGCCATTATGTTATAATCATTTGGTCCATCCAAGCAGGTTATTCATTTTTGTATTTAGTTTGATGCAATGAAGAGTTTGAAAGATGCAAAAGCAAGTTGCTTTGTTGCTGCATGAGGAACATGCTTTATCTCCCTATTGTTTGTGTAATTTTGGAAGATAAAACGAATCCAATCATAGTATTCCAGTTATCTTGAGTTTCCTTGATGCAAAACAGTGGGGAATTTGCTAAATTAAGAATGGAAATGTCTCTGTGCGTTACAGTATCTTTCCATTTTATGGACTTTGATGTATAATGTTAGTCCATGCTAGTACAATTTTGGTACATGGATAAGGAGAAGCGAGTCATAATCCTACTTCAATTGAGGGAAATGTCAGCATTTAACATATTAGAAATTTCTAAGTTGGCTGAATTGCTCATTAATTTGAAGCTGTTTGAGATAAATATCGAAATGCTTATTCGGTGTTCACGTGTATCATGTTTGCAATTATACGAATCCGTTTCTACTGGAATTAATATTTGTAGTGTTTGGAAGGATGCATTTTTTTAAAACCTTTTTAGATATGCTATTTAGACTTCCATTTTTAAGAGTAACCTTCCAAAACTTGTTGATTTAGCGGCACATGCTGTTTGGAAGATTTTATGCTGTTGTCATTATCCTATTCGTGATAAGTGTACTGAACAAGTAATCGAATTATTATTAATGTTTAAGACTTTTCTAACGCAAAAAAGAATATTTGTATGCCTAAAATAGTAAGGCACTTTCAATAGATGGTGGTTAAAGTTCAGAAAATATTGTGAGGTTTTACTATCTTTATAACTTTCATTTACAGCCTCATGAAGAATTTATGATGATGATATGCAGCTAAAATTATATCATAATTTGCAGGAGTAAACAACCTGAAAAATTATCCTCGTAAAAGTCATCAAATAGTGATTTCTTTCTTGAGGCTTGTAATTTGATAGTGGTAGTATCTAAGATAACTTCCATACTTCCTTTTGTGAAAGCATCTATTCACTTGCTGCCAGGAGTTTTTGTATTTTCACAATGTTATTACAGTTTTCTATAAGCATGTATAACTATTTACATAATATGCGGTTCGACACAGGAAATGTCTTCAGTCCTTAAATAAACTTGTGGTAGCGGTGTGTATATGGGTATCTTTCTCCACTACAGACTCTCTTATCTGTCTACTCCACCTTTTATTTCTCCTCTTCCTCCTAAGTTTTCCTATATTATTGCCTTTTAACTTCTCAAGAATTTATGCTAATATTCTCAATAATTTTTCAGGCGGACCACTGTTGTTGATGGAATTAGCTTTTTTATTGAGAGATGTTGGTGCTGAAGTTTATTGGATTACCATTCACAAACCTTCAGGAGCTGATGAGGTGATATACAATTTAGAGCAAAAGATGCTTGTCCGAGGAGTGCAGGTATTGTAGTTCTAAATCACCAAAATTTTCAATGTGTAGGTATTGTAGTTTGATGCATATATTTGACATAGTTTAGTTACTTAAATTGCATCAGTTTAATTAGTTTAGAAATTCTGCTTTTCTCTCTGGCACAAGATTTCTTATACAACTTTAATTTGTTGGTATTGTAGTTTGATGCATATATTTGACATAATTTAATTACTTAAATTATCAGTTTAATTTGTTTAGAAATTGTGCTTTTTGCTCTAGTACAAGATTTCTTATACAACTTTAAATTCGTTATCTATTCTTAAATGGTTCGCTCAAGTTCATTTTAGATATACATAATTATTTTTAGTTAAATAATTATTTTAAGTTAAATATTCAGTTTATTATCTTAGCTGAGTTCATTTATCTCATGATATTAAGTCTGGCCTGTTCTACTGTGCTGCCTGTGTTTCCCCTGTTAACTAAAGTTTAAGAATGGCTCTGCAGCTCTTCTCAAAGCTTCTGACTATGCTATTATACACATATATAGGTATTGCCTCCAAAAGGTCAAGAAGCTATAAATAAAGCTCTTAAAGCTGATATGGTTGTTTTGAACACTGCTGTCTCTGGGAAATGGCTGGATGCAGTTCTGAAGGAACACGTCCCTCATGTTCTCCCAAGGGTGTTGTGGTGGATTCATGAAATGCGAGGGCATTATTTTAAATTTGATTATGTCAAGCACCTTCCTTTGGTTGCTGGTGCTATGATTGATTCACATGTGACAGCAGAATATTGGAAAAATAGGACTCAAGAGCGTTTAAGGTAGGCTTTGATCAATACAATACGTTCGTAGTGTACTTATGACCAGTTATGGTTCAAATTTCTTTTCCTTTATGATTCAGAATTTAATTTTCTTCATATACTTATAAAATTTTAAGGTCTAGTATTAGTAATCGACATAAATGCTTTTAAACTGAGTGATTACAAATGACTCATTAGCTTCTATGTTGTGCTTTTGTGGATTTGAACAGCTTCGATTTGAATTTCGACAAAAAGCATTGTTTGGACTTGCTAAATATTATGTATGGATTCATTAGGCTTAAATATTCAGATGACTAGTGTTTTTATCATTCCAGTTTAACACAATCCCTTTTTTCTTTAGATTTCATTATTTGAAACCCTAAATTTTTAAATACAAATTTACGAGCTAAGAAATGGTTAGTTTATCAAACTTTCATCTGGGTTGCATACTGTGGTATTAGTGATGCTGAGGCAAAAAAAGTATATATATATTTTTTTTGTTGTGTACAACTGATTTACTCTTGATTGATTGAATGAGCTGCACTTACTCTTGATTGATAGATTGATTGAGGCAGTAACAGAATGAGCTAAACTAAATTGCTTTGTTTTGTCCAACAAATATGAGGCTGTATTTGGCACCAGTTTTTTTCTTTAAAAACAAATACTGTTTGGTTCTCTGGTTTCATAAATGGTTTTCCTTTTCAATAAAAGGTGTCCAGAACAGGATCAATTCCCATCAACTGGAAATCTTTGAGGGCATAAGTAGCTTAATGAGTTCCAATCAAAGCATATAGAGCACCATCGTCCTGATCTACTGCCATCAAGAGAGCAACACTTATCCAATCATTAATTTCACTTCAGAAAACACAGAAAAAGAAGTAATACCACTGCCATGAAGTGAGTAGCCAAAAAGCAATCACCATGGTCCTCAATCCCATCAAGAGAACCACCACATAAATGGTATATATATATATATATATCAGAAAATGTTTTTGAAAACGTACTATGCAGAGATCCTTCATTTGTGGTGGCTCAAAAGCAGCCAGCAAGCTTTAAGGTTTGCAGCACCTGTGAACAATTGCAGAATGCATCTTTATTGCTATTTTTTATGCATTGTACCTTAATTTTCATCAAAATTTGATGAAATTAAGAGACTGCTGATGGTTAGTAATGGGTTTGATGTGGTGAAGAAAGGAAGTAACAGATTTCTCTTGGATATTTGATTTCAAGTCCAGTTTTGTTGCATCCACCTGCAATTATAGTGAAATTATTTGTTGATAAAGAATGAAACTTTAAGAATGTGTTTTATACTTGATTATGATTCTTTTGAGCACTGAAATTGATTCATTTAAGCATCAATGAAAAACAATGACATAGAAATAATAGAATGATAGAAGTGTTATATATTCAATTTCTATTGTAAGCTGAGTTGAGTAACATTGTTATTAGGGTTTTCTTTCTCTGGTCTATTTTACTTTTCAATTGCAACTTATATTTAAAGGTTGGACAATTTTTTTGGCCTCATTGTTCAGCGTAAGACCTTTTACTTCCGTTAGTAGGCTTTTTCAGTTTGTTTCCAGCTGGTTTGGTCTCAGAGTCTCATTGTTTTAAGTTTCAATCTTTTCATAGAATAAGTTGTCATTCTCATCTAATTTAATATTCTTATTTTTTAATTTCAGTTCAAATGGGACTAAATAACTTTTCACTTATTTTTATAAGTTTTCGTAGCAGATTTCTTTTCTTTTTTGGTAATTGTTATGTTTTCTCTGCAGGATTAAAATGCCTGAGACCTATGTTGTTCACCTTGGAAATAGCAAGGAACTCATGGAGGTAGCTGAAGATAGTGTTGCAAAAAGAGTATTGCGTGAACATATTCGAGAGTCTCTTGGAGTGCGAGATGAAGATTTACTATTCGCCATAATTAATAGTATGATTTGCATGCTACTGAATGCTCTCCTTTCAAGTCCGCGTTCACTTTCCTTTACATGAAATCACTTCTGTACTAGTAAATGAATTATCCAGTTGTGTCCTGCTCAAGTGAAAGATACTAACAATTGTTCTCCAGAATCTTTTCTAACCTTTTTTTGTCCATTATCGTTGGGATATTTTATTGTTATTATAATTATTTCTTCTGAACTTCCTATAGATTTTTTGTTATTTTATAGTGTCTTTTAACTGTACTCAATTCTCACTTGTGTATTTCTCAACTGATAAACCACCATGTAACTGCAGGTGTTTCTCGTGGAAAAGGCCAGGATCTATTTTTACATTCCTTCTATGAGAGCTTGCAGTTGATTCAAGAGAAGAAGCTTCAGGTGCCATCGATGCATGCAGTAATTGTAGGCAGTGATATGACTGCTCAGACCAAGTTTGAAACAGAATTACGGAACTATGTGATACAGAAAAAGATTCAAGATCGTGTTCATTTTGTAAATAAAACCCTAACTGTGGCTCCTTATCTAGCTGCAATTGATGTTCTTGTTCAGAATTCGCAGGTAGTTTCTTGGTGCTTGGAGCATGCCTTTTCTACTTGTATATTTCTTTTTCATGTCCTGTTCATTCATTTAATCACTTTTTACTCTGTTTGGCTCTTTCTTTATGCCAGTGTTTCGTCTTATGCGTGCCTTCATTTGCACCTTTTTTAATAGTTTGTCGTTTTCCATGTTTGTTTGTTGATCAGCAATCCCTATCTATAATATTTTAGTGGATGAAATCTTTTCCAACTTGAGAATAGTAGGATATGCTCAATTTAACTAAATCACCCCCAAATAGTTGGCTGGTTACATTGTCCATTTTTTTCTGTTCCTTTCATGTTACAGATCTTTTTTCTGATTTCAAATGCTGCTCTCCATATGATTTGAAAAGGCTTACCTAGACAGGGGCAATATCAGAATTAGTTACTTCCATAATTTTTTTAGTCTCATGCTTTGAAAAATTCCCTCCTCATGTTAGCAAAGGTCAGAATCTGTAGTGCTATGATCTTCGATAGTAGTGTGTTTTCTGTTAGTTTTGCCAGCTGGGAAGGAAATGTCTTGTGGTACAGCGTGCAGGCATAAAATGGAAAAATTAAGAGGGATATGATGAAATGAAGATTAGATTTTTGGGCACCTAGGATGTTCCTCTAACAATCTCATTAAAAGAATAATACTGGACATTTCTCCCCAAACTTGTGAATGCTTAAAAAACATACTAGATTGATTGATTTAAGCAGGGTTGAATATATTAATGCCTTAAATGACCTTAGAAGGTAATATTTTGATGCAAATCTTATAGAATATGAAATTTCCATTTTGTTCTAAGGGAAGCAAATCCCATGAGAATCATTCAAATTTGTCATGTGACGTGTATAAATACTTGTAACTTATTCTCTAGTCTGGCTTTTTTTTTTAATGTAAATTTTAGATATTTAACATTTGGCATGAGAATTTTGCTTCGTTTAGTTTAGTTTTGATTACCTTTTGTAAATATTCTTTGAAAATTTATGTGCTCTTCTAAGAACCTATTGGAATTACAAGGATCATGAATAATTTGTAATTTGTATTCCTTCGTATAGGGACGGGGAGAATGCTTTGGGAGGATAACCATTGAAGCCATGGCATTTCAGTTGCCTGTTTTGGTAAGAGCTTTCAATAAACATGATCTGTTTTTGTTTTCTGTTTTTTCTGTACATGGCTATATTTTGATGTTGAATGACTGCTGATTGGAGAGAGATTCACATTTCAGGGGACGGCAGCCGGTGGCACAACAGAGATTGTGGTAAATGGGACAACAGGCTTATTACATCCAGTTGGTAAAGAAGGGGTTACTCCTCTTGCAAAAAACATTGTGAAACTTGCCACTCATGTTCAGTGGAGGCTTACAATGGGCAAGAGAGGCTATGAGCGGGTGAAAGGTATGTTTTTAGAACATCACATGGCTCATAGAATTACTCTAGTTCTAAAGGAAGTTTTAAGGAAGTCCAAATCAACGTAAGATTTTGAACTAACTAAACATGAAGATCATCAACTCGTGTAGGGGCCAATGATAGAAAAAATCTATAGTGTTATGTCCAAAGTGTTTTCTCTGTTGTCCTCTTGCTGGAGGTATTTAGTCTTTTTACAAAGAGCTGTGAAATATGTACAAGTCTTCTTTGATGTCTCGTTACATAGTTGTCATGATATGACAAGACATTAGTTATAACAGCCTTTGTGGCAGATGCTTAGTTTTGTAGGTTCGTTGTTTTGGTACATGCATGTCATATTATCTTTGATAATGAAAAGAAATGCGAGTTGAACAGAAAGTCCTATTGAGTAGAGTTCTTTATAAAATTATCAAATAAAATTAAGAATGTAGTATTTTTAAATTTATTAAAATTTATAAATTTATCAAATACGAAATTTATTATGAATTTGTAAACAAACATGATATGTAAAATTTATTGTGAATGTGTTATTATGAATTTGTATAAATATACATAATATACAAAATTTATTATGAATGCGTTATTCTGAATTTGAATAACTTTATTATATATTTTTATAAAAATGATAAATAAATCTATTGAAATATATAAAAATTTTAAAAAATTAATAAAAAGTATAATTTTTTTCGAATTTTTATAAATATGTATATTACCGCATAACAGCTATTACCCACCGTTTTTGTTCTACTCGTTTCTGAAAATAATGCAAAAATAATGCATTTAGCGTGGTTAAAATCATGAGTTCATTTCTCCTAAACAAAAAAATGGTCACATTTATAGAAATATTTCTTTTTTCTATAAATTTAAAAAAAATACAAATTAATCTATTAATAATTTATTTATTTTCTTTTTTTTATTCTTATTTATATAATAAATAGTACTATAAATTATTCTTAATTTCTTATTTAAAAAATAAATTTAATAAATGATAAAATAAAAAGAAATTTTTAATACATACTAAAAATAAAAATAGATAATTATTTTAAGATATTTTAAAATAAAAGAGTGAATAATTTTTATATAACGAAAAGAGTATATATTTATTATTAATTTATTATAAATTTTTTTAACTTTATTATAAACTTATTATATAATTTTATAAATTTATTATATACTTGATCAAATAAAATATGTAATAATTTTAAAAAATGGAGCATAATTTTCCCAACATGTATAGATATTTATTACAACACTGTACAGTCATTACACACCGTATAGGTTTTGTTCTAATTATTACTAGAAACAAGTAAATAAAGAAAATCATAAAAATTTATACATAAGCTAGAAAGTTCTAATGGTGGTGGGACTGTTCATGCATGGTGGTGAGAGACAGGAAGCTTCTCTTTGATCTTATCGATTATGCCCTTATGTTCATGATGATCATGATCATATTCATGGCCGCCAAAGCCATGGTGGTGCTCAGGCTCAGCCGACAGAGCGCCGCCTGGAGTAGTAGTAGAGGTTGCATGGGTTCTTTCTTTTTTATGATGCCCTGGAAGCTTCTCTTTTATCTTCTCTTTTAAGCCCTTTCTTCTTTCTCCCACCATGTCCTTCTCCTTCATCTTCAGACTGGAAAATTAATTCAATTTTTTTTTCTTTTAAAAGAACTAATTAATGTGAAAAGAGTACTGAGTTGAAGGCTAATGGCAATTAGCAAATAATTATAAATTAAATGTTTTCTATATCCTCATAATCAAAACTAAACTATATAGTAATTAAAAAATTAAGCATTATTAGATATATAGTAAAAAAATTAATTGAAAAACAAAAAAAATATACTTTCATATTTAAAAATCTCATTAAAATGTAATAGAAAGTGAAAAATATACATAAATTTAGATTCTTTTTAAATTATAAATAGTGATTGATTAATAATTGATTAGTGAGATTATCAATCATTTTAACAATAACATTTGAAAAATATGTAAAAATTTTGATTAAAAATACTTTAATGCTCTTTATTTTGTTCTTATCATTTTAATAAATTCATTAACATATTAAATCTCTATAATATTTTTATTTGATATTATTTATTAAAAACATTTTTTATTTTTTAATTATTTTTTATTTTTCAATGTCATTTCTATTAATATTTTTTTTATTTTTCAAAGCCATTTTTCATGCATATTAATTAATGTTAAACAATTAATTAATCTTATTTGATATAAAAATTAATAAAAAATTAGTGAGTATATGTAAAATAAAAACTGAGTCAAGAAAAAAATAATTATTTTAGTACTCGAAAAAAAAAATTCCTATCATGGAGAAAAGTGAATGTCAAAAAAAAAAACTTACAGAGCTGGAGCTGGATGAGCTTCCAGAACGGTGAAGCTGGTCAGAGAAGCTCCGGTGTTCCTTCTGGGGTCCAAAGCCAAGGCCACCACCAGCAACCTCCGCTGCTCCACCATAGGCAGTGGTGAAGACAGTTTGACGAATTGGGTTACCATACTCGTCTGTTTGGCGAATTGGATTACCATATTCATCTACTGGATTACCATATTCGTCTGTGTAATTAACTACCCCATATTGGTTTTGATAGTGAGCTATTTGAAGTTTTTCACAATCCAAATCAAATACTTTGTTTTCATGATTAATGTCCATAATAATATAGATATGGGGAGGGTAGGCGGTTGACACGTGTCAGCTAAGGAAGGTATATAGCAGCTTACACAGTGATTGAATCGTAAATTTACTGAGGGGAGTCAAAATTTATACAGAATAAAAATTACAAACGAGTTTATAATAAAATTAAATATTTAATATTACAGTGTCATTAGTTCAAAAATTAATTTGTGCTATTAAATTAACTATGACTAAGAGATGATAATTGTATCTTACGACTCTACATTTTTTTAAAAACTTTGCATAACAGCCTCATTTTTAATTTTTAAAAAAAAAATATCTCTCTCCACATAACAAATCAAACAGGCGGTCAAAAATTTATCTCACATCTTATTGCACAAATCCATCTTGATAATGTTCATTGCTGAAAAATTCTTTTGACAGTAGCAGTTACAACAGGTAAGACTAAAGCTAACTTGATAAGCAGATATACCAAAGGAAACATAGTGTCATAATATGTTTCAACCATTTTCTGAGCAAGAACTTCAATGTCATCTAGGTTAGAGAAAGCTATATTTCTTCTTATATCAGCAATGTAAGTCTCAAGTTGATCTTCAAGTACCATCCAATCGGTAATTGAGAAATCATATGGATATAGTTCAGCGAGACAAAATAATTTAGATAGTTGGAAGTTAGAGAATGAGTTTATAGGAGAAAGACAAGCAATGCATGAAATCAATTTTGTACTTGATTCTGTAAAGCGATTTTTCATTTCTTGAGCAATAAAATCAATAACCTGAAATTTGAATGAAATAATATTAGGTTATAGCATAATAAATAGTTAAATATATTATTAATTAATAAAGTAGTACCTGACAAAATATTTCTATTCGAAAGTGGTGGTAATAAATAATTGGAATACCAACACGCTTAGATCTTAGATAACCGGCATTATCTTTCATATTAAGCAGTGTGACATCATGATCGATACAAAAGTCATTAACAACTTTCAATAATTTATCTTATCTATCCTTCCTGAAGCTTTACAATGCTTGTTTAATAGTTGTAATTAAATGAATTGCATTAACAATATTTTGATCATTTATTTGTAAGGCTTGAGATAGATCATTTGTCATTCCTAAAAGTTTTCTCATCAAGAAAGAAATGAAAATAAATTCATAAATTTCCATTTTATCAAGCAAGCCCACAACTGCCCCTCGATTTCTCATATCAGAACCATCCTCAAAAATATTCTCAAAAACCTCTTTCACAGGAGACCACATAGAGAGAAGACGCACAATTATTTTATAATGAGAACCCCATCACGTGTCACCAAGTCGAACTAAATTTATTTTTTGATGTAAGTCTCTTTCAGTTTAAATATCACCACTTTCTAGATGCTGAACCACTTCATCATGTTGTTTTTAACGGAGAGCATTCCTCCTTTTACATGAAACTTCAACAATGTTTGTAATTATTGCAACATAATAAAAAAAATAACTTATAAATCTATTGCTTCTTGCAGTTGCAACAAGTACTAATTGGAGCTGATGAGCGAAACAATGAATGTACTTTGCCGATGGATTTTCATTTAAAATGAGGGTCTTTAACCCATTGAATTCACATCGCATATTAGAAGCTCCATCATAACCCTGACATCTAACTCTACTTATTGATAACTCATGTTTTGCCAAAAAATCATTAAGTGCACTTTTCAAAGGCAAAGCAGATGCATCACTCACGTGTACTACTCCAATTAATCGCTCAACCACTTATTCCAATTTGTTAACATATCTCAATACCACAGACATTTACTCATTCACTGAATTATCATGAGCCTTATTAATTAATAAAGAGTAGAAGTTATCTCCAATATCATTAACAATGGCTAGTGTCGTCTCCATAGCACAAGTACTAACTATTTACTTCTGGATTAATGGAGAAGTGAGTTGATTATTACCAGGAGCATTTGAGTTAACTACATTCTTAACATCAACATTGCGTTCGTGAAAGAAGTGAAATAAAATTATCTCGATTTGTTGAATTCACTGACACATCATGCCCGTGAAAAGCCAACCCTTGAACTAAAAGAAAACGAATACAATCCACAATAGCGGTCAAAAGGGTGTTGTAAGTAATCTTGATCTCATAACTATGAGAAGATAAGACATGAGACACACTTTATCTCTGATTTTTAAAATCAACATATTGCATTCTAGCATAATTGTGTGAACTATTTAGACCCCTAATATGTTCATTAAACCTCTCCATTGCTTTTTTCTAATTGCGAAATCTGTGATTATCCTCACACTTAGAGCATTTATTTGATCTAAAAAGATAACACTAGAAAAAATTACCGCATCTTTAGAAATACTATATTCACTCATATTTAGAGAACCAGTGATCTCTAAAACTCTTCATAATTTTTGAAAAATCTGTTTGCGAAAAATTATGGCCAATTGGTTGATAGGTCCTTTAATTATATATTGTCTCCTAACATAATCACTAATCCCAACATCAAACTCATCAATGGACTTACGCAATGCGGGGTCACTAATAATATCATCTAAATTAAACTCTTGACGTCCTTTTTTTATTACTAGTTTCTTCGTCAATTGCATGATTACTTGATGTTGAAATTGGTTTGGAAATATTTGAGAATTCACCACGTTCATTCCGTACTCTCTTTGTCTTGATTAAAAATTTATCCATTTCTATTTTAATTTATAATCAGTATATATTAAAAAAATAAATAAATAAGTTTAACCTACTCAATAATATATAACAATCAAATAAATAAAAAAAATTCAAAATTATTAAATAAACTATAATAAAATCAAATTCCTAAAAAAATCTCAAATTACAATAATAAAATCAAATAAAATTAAAATTAAATAATCAACAATTAATAAATAAACTATATATAATTTTTAATAAATTTTATCCTATTATATATTTCTAAAAAAATCTCAAATTACATTAATTAAATCAAATAAAATCAACATTAAATAATCAATAATTAATAAATAAACTATATATTTCTAAAATAAATCTCAAATTACAATAATAAAATCACATAAAATAAAAATTAAATAATCAACAATCAAATAAAATAAAATAAAAATCAAATTACAATAATAATTTTTAATTGATCTAATCCTATTATATATTTCTAAAACAACTCTCAAATTACATTAATTAAATCAAATAAAAAAATCAACAATTATTAAATAAACTATATATAATTTTTAATAAATTTAATTAATAAATAATATTTTTAAAAAAATTAATACACATCAATCTAATTAAACAAAAAAAATCACAAAACACATTACAATAATTAAACAATACACAAAATTAATATTTATTAAATAAAATATTATTAAAAAATATACAAAAAAATTACCTCTCTGCTGCCTCTCTCTTGTTAGATCGGCGGCTACTCCGAGCAGTGGCCGGCGATAGCTGTCTGTGGACAGATTGGTGGTGGGGCTGGGGGGCTGCCTGCTGGTAGCTTGGGGAGGGAAGGGGGAGAGGGGAAGAGGGGCTGCGTAAAAACGCAGCTCTTTTTTATTTTTAAACATGTCCCAACGAAACGACGTTGTTTTGTTGTGCGGTTTTTTTTTTAATTTACCTATAGCGAAACGACGTCGTTTTCACAATGAGTCATTTTATAAAAAAAAAATTTAGCTCCTGACGAAACGACGCCAATGACTAATTTATATATATATAAATAAAAATATTTACATCGAGGAATTCGTCTATCTCTTGCGGCGCAGCCCTGCAACTCAGCCCCCTTTAACGGGGGGTTAAGTTTAGCTCCACCGGCGCCCGAAATAAGCACCCCCTCTTCTGGCCGCCGGTGAAGAGATCGTGTGACCCCACATGACCCCACAATTATTTCGTCTCTACTTACACGTAATATACAAAAAGCTGCATAGAGCTTTCAGTCAATGACATGCCAGATTTTCTTTTTTCTTTTTTTTTTTTGCCTTTTAGAGAGGTTATATTAAAAATTCATGTTTTTATCAATTTTGGATAAATATTTAAATTTAGTACTAATTTAATTTATTTTTAAATAATACATTAATTTTAAATAATATTGCGACATACATAAATATAAAACTAAAAATATATATTAAATTTTATAAGAAAATTATAATTAATTTTAAATATTTGAAGAAATTGTACTCATTATAATACATAAACATAATATATATAAAATAAACAATAATATACATATAATATATTCGTAATATATCTACAATATATATATTATAATTAACTAATACATAAAGATTAGAAGATACATATTTATAATATATATAATATAATTAAGCAATATATAAATATTGTGCATTACATAAATAGCTAAAACACAATAAATATATATATATATAACATACATATTAAATATATATAATATATACATAATATATTTAAAATATATAAAATTATGCTACCAAATAATATTTTTAATTTTTTTTAAAATTTTTTTTATAAAATTATGTTATTTTCTATTAAAAATATTATTTTTATAAATAATATCTGAAATAAATTCAATTTATATATATGCAATGACATACAATATTTTTACAATTTTATAATTTTTTCAGATTTTTTAAAATTATTTTATATCAACTGTATTTTTTTAAAATTTTATGATTTTATTAGTGACTTTGAAAAAAACCCTTTAAAAAATTTGGAAGATCAGCAAGCAAATTTTGGGGGCTTGTGGTGGTGACTTGGCCCATTGGACCGTTCGGCTTCTCTTTCCTCAAGGGTTTGGAGGCAATGGACCTCTGAGGCCCATCTTGAGATTTTAGGCATCACCCTGGATCCAACTAATCAAATCCAGGTTGAATAAAAACCCAGTGATTTTAATTTTTATTTTTGACGTTATAAATGGACATAGACATGACATATTGACATGACATATTTTATTATGGATAGAGACATGACACATTTTACTATAAAACCATAGCAATTTTAATTAATCATTCTGATTAGGATAACAAAATTGATTAGAAAATGATATGTGATATATATTTTTTTAATATATAAATTATTATTTTGAGTCAAATTAGATAAAATCATAAAAATAATAAGTTACTGCTTAAGTTTTTCGGTTATAGTAGAATTGTTTGTTAGAATAAATCTCAATTTTTTAGAGTGTTAGTTGCATAAGTTTGACAGTTTTTTTATTTGTATTACGATATCGGTGGGTGATATTTCTTTTTTGTTACTTTGTAAAGGCTATTTAAGTTAAGTTCAATTATTTAATAAGACAAGTCATTCTCCCAAATTGTTTAGAATTCTTGCTTCACATTATCTCTTGCGTGATCAATAATTCCTCACAATTTGGTATCAGAGCTCTCCACTGGGGCCTGAAGAAAAAAAAAAGCAGTAGTCTTTTGAGTGATTTCTAAACACATAAGAGAAAAGAGAGGATAAGTGAATAAAAGAATTTCATGCAGCCTGCTATTCCACTCTTCGACGGTCACTATAACCATTGGAGCATGCTTATGGAAAAACCTTTTGAGATCCAAAGGGTACAAGAATCTAATTGAAACTAGTTATCAAGAACCAGAGACAGGAGTGGTATTGTCAAAAGTGCGACAGAAGCAATTGGAGGATTTGACGATAAAGGATCTCACAGTCAAGAATTATTTGTTCCAGGCTATTGATAGGACAATTCTTGAGCAAATCCTAGAGAAACGTACCTCAAAGTAGATATGGAATTCAATGAGAAAGAAGTTCGAGGAAAACGTTAGGGTAAAACACTCAACTCTTCAAGTATTGAGGAGAGATTTCGAAATTATGAGATGAAAGCAAATGAAACCATTATAGAATATTTTGCTTGTGTCATGAGTCTAGCAAATAAAATGAGAAGTAATGGATAGCAGATGAAGGATGTCACTATTGTGGAAAAGATTCTTAGAACCTTAACTGAGAAATTCAACTATGTCATTGTTTCAATTGAAGAATCTAAGGATATTGATGCACTCACAATTGATGAACTGGAAAGTTCATTCATTGTGCCTGAACAAAAGTTTCACAGAAGCAATGGCGAAGAGCAAGCCTTAAAGGTGACTGTGAATGATAGAAATGGAGGTAGAGGTCAAGGCAGAGGTGGTTACAAAGGTAGGGATAGAGGCAGAGATAGACAAGCTTTCAATAAGGCTAACATTGAATGCTACAAGTGCCATAAGCTTGGCCATTTTCAGTATGAGTGTCGAGCTGGGGAGAAGGAGACCAACTATGCTGAATTAAATGAAAATGAAGAGATGCTCTTAATGTCATATGTTGAGGTGAACCAAGCAATACAAGAAAATATTTGGTTCCTTGATTCAGGCTGCTCAAATCATATGAGTGGGAACAAGGTTGCATTTTATGAGTTGAATGAGACATTTCGGGAAACCGTAAAATTGGAAAATAATACTAAAATGAGCGTACTTTGAAAAGGAAGGGTGAGACTATATATCAATGGTAGTAACCATATGATCACTGATGTCTTTTATGTCCCAGAGCTGAAAAATAATTTTTTAAGCATTGGATAGTTTCAAGAGCGTGGTCTTGCAATCCTAATTCAGTCAGGAAAGTCACATATATCATCCAGAGAGAGGGCTTATTTTTCAGTCTGAGATGACAGCCAATCGAATGTTCGTATTATTGGCAACTCTCAGTCCAAGAAGGAGAAGGATACATGTTTTCACACAACTACCTCAGATTTAGCTCATCTTTGGCACTGCAGGTATGGGCATTTAAGCTATAAAGGCTTAAAAATACTGCAGTATAAGAAAATGGTTCATGGTCTTCCACAACTCCCTGCATCAACTGTGACTTTTGTACTGATTGCATGGTAGGGAAACAACACAAAGACCCTATTTAAAAAAAAAGCACATAGAGAGCCACACAAAAGTTACAACTCATACACGCTGACATTTGCGGTCTAATCTCTCCAATGTCAAACAACAAGAAAAGGTACTAACTATGCTTTATAGATGATTTCAGTACGAAGGCATGGATATATTTTTAAGTGAGAAGTTTGAAGCATTCAACATGTTTAAGTTTTTTAAGAAACTTGTTGAAAGTGAAACTAGTTTGTCCATTAAATGCTTACATACTAATAGAGGTAGGGAATTTAACTCTAAAGATTTTAATGAGTATTGCAAGCAACATGGTATTAAGAGATAGTTATCAGCAGCATACACTCCACAACAAATTGGAGTGACATAATGGAAAATTAAACGGTGATTAATTTGGTGAGAAGCATGCTGTCTGAGAAGAAGATTCCGAAGAACTTTTGGCCTAAAGCTGTTAACTGGGCAATTTACATACTAAACAGGAGTCCCACATTAGCAGTAAAAGGTGTCACGCCACAAGAAGCATGGAGCGAGGTAAAACCTACAGTGGAGCATTTCAGGGTTTTTGGATACATCTCACATTTATATTCTTGATGAAAGGAGGACAAAGTTGACTAGCAAGAGTCTTCCATGTGTTCTTTTAGGTGTCAGTAAAGAATCAAAGGCATATCAATTATATGATCCTACCTCAAAAAGGATTGTAGTAAGTTAAGATGTCATTTTTGAAGAGAAGAAGCAATGTGACTGGGATAAGAGTTTTAAAGAACAAATCTTGAAGGATCTGAAATGTGGAGATGATGAGAGTCGTGAAAGGGGAGATGATGAGAGTTATGCTAACTTGATCAAAGATAATGTTATTAACAGTGATGGAGGCAGCAATGGAGATATGGGAATAGTTAATGATGAGTCGAATTCAATTTCTTCAAATACATCAACATAAGCTAATTTAAACGAAGAAGGAAGAAGAATTCGATGATTTTCAGCATATTTGGATGATTATGTCACTGGTAAGGGACTTTCAGATGAGGATATTGAGGTTAACATGGCTCAAATTATGTCTGCAGATCCATCTAGTTTTGAAGAGGCTGAAAAGAGTACCAAATGGAGGCTTGCAATGGATGTTGAAATGGAGGCAATTGAGAGGAATGAAACATAGAAACTAATTGAGTTGCCTACGGGTGCCAAGAAAATCGGAGTAAAATAGATTTATAAGACAAAATTCAATGAACTTGGAGAAGTGGACAAATACAAAGCAAGGTTGGTGGCAAAGGGTTGTTCACAACAAGAAGGAGTGGATTATACCAAAGTTTATGCTCCAGTAGCATGGATGGATACAGTTCGCATGATCATTGCCTTAGCAGCTCAAAGATGATGGAAGATTTTTCAACTCAACGTGAAGCCTGCCTTTCTTCATGGAGAATTACGTGAAGATGTCTATGTAGAGCAGCTGATAGGATATGTGCAGAAAGGGAATGAGCATAAAGTGTATAAGTTACAAAAGGCATTGTACGGACTAAAACAAGCTCCTCGAGCTTGGTTTAGTAGAATTGAAGCACACTTTGTAAGTGAAGGATTTCAGAGGTGTCACAATGAACAAAACTTGTTCATTAAAAACAACAGTAGAAGTAAGATTCTTATTGTGAGTGTTTATGTGGATGGCTTAATATATACTGGTGATGGTAAAGTTATGATGAGTGAATTTAAAGAGTCTATGTTAAGGGAATTTGACATGTCTGATTTGGGGGGTATGAGATTTTTTCTTGGCATAGAGGTCTTGCAAAATACTAATGGTATATATATCTGCCAAAGAAAGTATGCACTGGATGTTCTGAAACGTTTATGTATGGAGGAAAGCAATGCTGTGTGTAGTCTCATTGTACCAGGTTCTAAGTTACACAGTGATGAAGGAGAAGTCAAAGTTAATGAAACATATTTTAAGCAAATAGTTGGAAGTTTCATGTATCTCACCACCACTAGACCTGATATAATGTTCACTGGGAGCTTGATTGGTCGTTATATGTCTAAGCCTATAGAGTTACATTTGCAAGCAGCCAAAAGAGCTCTCAAGTACTTGAAAGGGACGGTGAACTATGGGATACTTTACAAAAAGGATGAAGCTGAAGAGCTCCTTACATTCACTTATGCTTGAAATATAGAGGACAGGAAAAGCACCTCAGGATATGTTTTTTTGATGAATTCAAGAGCTGTTTCATGGTCTTCAAGGAAGCAACCACTGGTCACATTATCAACCACTGAGGCTAAATATGTGGTAGCTGCAACTTGTGCTTGTCAAGCTCTATGGATGAGAAAAAAATTCTAGAGAAGATGGAACAAAAGCAGAAAGGAGACGCCACAATCATATGTGACAACAGCTCAACCATTAACTCTCTAAAAATCTTGTCATGCATTGCAGAAGCAAGCACATAGATGTGCGGTTCCATTTTCTTCGAGATTTGGTTAAAGATGGTGTTATCAAGCTGGTTTTTTGTGGCACGAAGGATCAAGTAGCTGACATAATGACTAAGCAACTGAAGTTGGAAGATTTTATGAGATTGCGACAGATGCTGAGAGTATGTGAAGTGTTAGATAAACTAAAATACTTGAAAATGTTTAGTTTAAGGGAGGTAATGATAAGTTACTGCTTAAGTTTTTTCAGTTATAGTAGAATTGTTTGCTAGAATAAATTTTTGTCTTTTAGAATGTTAGTTGCATAAGTTTGACAATTTTTTTATTTGTATCATGATATTTGTGGGTGATATTTTTTCTCTATTATTTTGTAAAGACTATTTAAATAAAGTTCAGATATTAAATAAGATAAGTCATTCTTTCAAATTATTTAGAATTCTTGCTTCACTTTATCTCTTGCGTGATCAATGATTTTTTACAATAATAAAATTTTTTTTTATCCAATTTTAATACAATTATGTACTTAGAATTTAAATTTAAAATCTCTAATTAAATTATAATAATATCGTTGACTAATATACTTAGTGATTGTGATAATAATTTTTAAGGATATATTTATAATTTTTAATGAATTTTATAATTATAAAAAATAAAAAAAATATTATCATTTAATTAAAAAATATATATATTATCCAATTATAATAGTCGGCTTTATTATATAATTTTTCATTTTACTAAGTAATTTCGCGTATGTTTCGTGTTAACTTTCTTTAGTCCGTTGTTTAGTTTCTTTTGTATTTACTGCCGGCGCCTTATTCTTTTCTTGTCCAGAAAGAAGAATCCACGTCACCTCTGCCACGTCACTCTTACGACATCGTACGGTTTGCTTTCCATCAACCAATCAATCAATCCTTTGCCCTCTAATTTCAAAATTCAATATGCCCTTTGGTTGACTAACAATTATAAATAAAATGTTTTGATTTTACTTTTATCAAAAATTGAGGTTTTAAAATTTTTCAGAATTAATTTTGTTTGGGATTACGATTGTATTTCTCGAAACTTAAAAGCAGATCAAAACTGATTATAGACAGTTTTTAGATTATAAGTTATCAAAACTGATTATAGACAGTTTTTAGATTATAAGTTATTTATATAAGTATTTCTGAAAACTTAAATAATAGATTATAATCTAATTTTAATCAGTTTTTTAAAAATTGCGTTTTGCTATTTTTTTTAAATACTTATTTTTTAAACAGTTTTGACCAAGTAAAACACCATATTATCATTACCTAATCTTTTAATATTTCAAATTTGCCCACCCTATATACTTTAGTTCCCATCAAAATTTTTTTATGTTTCTTCTTAAATAAATATTATTATTATTATTATTATTATTACAAAATAAATTTTTAATTGACATTTAAAAAATTATTTTTATACAATAAATAAATTCAGGGACAGTTTAGTCATTTTGATAGTTTCTGCAATTAAAAACTGATTATAAGCTGATTTTACAGAAACACTTAACTGATTATAAACTGATTATCAGCTGATTATTAACTAGTTTGCAGAAACGCTTAACTGCTTATTTTTAATTTGATTATAATCTAAAAATTACTTATTCACAATAAGCTGAAAAAGCTCCAATTTTAAAAAACACCATCTATATTATGAATGAAACATACTACATGTATATACATCTGAATTAATTAAATTTAAATAAAATAATTTTAATAAAAATACCTTTTGGAAAAATTATTTTTAAAATTTCTCAATATTTAATATGTCAATTAAATTTAATCGCTTTAGATATAGCTGATGATAAAAATGAATAAAAAAAAACACTCGAGGAAAATGTTAAACCACAACTCCAATGAATCCCATCTAACAATACACCAAAACATTTTTAAAAATATACTAACTTTTTTTTTTTAATTTTTACATATTTTATTATTAGTTTTTTTATCATTATATAATAAATTTATTTAAATTATATATGCATAATAATTTTTGTATATATTATAAAAATATGATAAATTAATTTAATAATTTTTGTATTTATTATAAAAATATGATAAATTTATAAATTAATTAAAATTTTAATAAATTTATTGATATAAATCATATTTTTAGAGTGCAACTACAAGACAAATAAAAATTTTAATAAATTTAAATTTTTTTTTAAATCTGATAAGTTTTTTAATTTTTCTAATAATTTTATAAAATAACCCAAATATTTTCCCCTAATTTATGAACACATACAAGGTGGAAAACACATATCTCCAGAAAATTGCTTATATATATATCTATATAATTGCCCGTCTCTATTTCTGTGTCCCTCCGTGTTCTTTACCTTCTCTGTTTTCTCTGTTTTCGGTCTCCAATGGCGTCTCTGTTCAAAGAAATGCCTTCCATGGCAACTCTACTCTCTTTCTACGCCTCCTTCTCTACTTTAGCCATGCTTGTTCGAACAATCATCAATGAAACAATCCCAAAACGCATAAGAGATTTAATTACTAACAAATTATCAGATTTCTTCTCTTCTTATTTCACCTCTGATTTCACCTTCGTCATCGAAGATCGATGGCAAGCAGTAAATAATGAAACTTTCAGAGCAATCGAAGTTTATCTTCCAACAAGAATTGGACCCACTACGAAAAGCCTTCTTCTTGGCAACAATGACAGTAACAATATCACGGCTCCACCAAAACCAGGAATTCCAGTTGATTCTAAAGTTATTGATGACTTTGAAGGTATGAGATTAGTATGGATACTTCGTGAGAAAGAATCAAAGAAATATTATCTTCGAAATAGAAGGTTTTTCGAGTTGAATTGCAGCAAAAATGAAAGAGAAAGAGTTATTAATAAATATATCCCTTATATTTCTGAAAAAGCAGAGTCACTTTTGAGTAAACGTGAAAGTTTAAATCTTTACACTTATGATCATGAGGGTTCTTTATGGGAATCTACTGTTTTCAAACATCCAGCTACTTTTGAAACTCTGGCTATGGAACCTGAACTTAAAGACTCCATAGTTAAAGATCTTGATTTGTTTTTACAAAGAAAGAAGTATTTTCAGAGTGTAGGCAGAGCTTGGAAAAGAGGGTATCTTCTTTACGGTCCACCTGGAACTGGGAAATCAACATTAGTTGCTGCCATTGCTAATTATCTTAGATTCCATATTTATGATCTTCAGCTTCAAGGTGTGAAGAATGATGGTGATCTTAGACGTATACTTACATCTACTACTAATCGCTCTATTCTTCTCATTGAAGATATCGATTGCAGTACTAAGTCTTCTCGATCTCGAACACGTCGTGGGAATCTAAATTGTATTGAAAATGGTGACGACGATGATGATGATCGTGATCAATCTGATAATAAGTTGTCTTTTGATCCTGGGGTAAGTTCAAAGTATCAATTTCTAAAGTTTATTTTAATTTTTGATCTGATACTCTGTTTGACAACAGATCTGATTCTGCGGTTGAAAACAGAGGTCCCCTGTTTTTTTTTTCTCACACGTTGCTTGCACAGGATTTTCTTTGATTTTTCTTACCATTCCATTCCCATTTTCTTTTACTTTATAACATAAAAGGTTAGATGAATTGAAAGTTCCGGTAGTTAAAATTGTGAGTTCACACTCTGACGGCTACTGCATAGTGATAAAACCATCTCGAAGAAGAAGAATGAACAACTAAAAATGGCTGGACAAAACTGTTTTTCACTTCTCATTTTTTTTAATACAAATATTGAGGTGTAGCTTATTCATCAGAAGCCTGTATTGCTAAATCTTATAGTTGAGTTGAGTGTTTTCTTTCTCACGTATCATTAAAAAAAAATAATTTTAAATCTATTTTTTTAAAATATATACTATATTATTTTTATCGTTAAATTATGTCCGGCCATACTTTTACTTTTTATTAAAATATAATAAATTGAAATTTTTTACTTTTTATTAAAATATGATAAATTAAAATTTTAGTTAATTATATATATATATATTTTTTTCTATTTCACTTTAAGTATGGTATAAAATCAAAGCATATAAATTAAGATAATAATTAATAATTATAAATTTTATAATAATTTATCAAATTATATTTATTTTTAAGTATTTCCTCAAAGAGATTTAATAGATAAAAATAAATTTAATTTTTTTAATTAATGCTATGTTTAATTAATACTTAGAGCGAAATAATTTTTTTTTAAATAGCGCTTGGGATTGGTAAATGAAAAATCTATTGGACTTTCCACTTGTACCAAATCAAGAATCAATCCCTTGATTTACTCTCAGAATTTTGGTTTTTGTTGGACATCATCAACTCTTGGAAAGTACAATCTACTTTTCATAGAATTCCATTCTTAGTTATTGTTATGTTCCACTAACGTTTCTTTTTACTGTATTGTTGCTACTCTTTAGGCAGCTCTTTTTTTTTTTTCCCCTCCTCATTATGTGTCTTTCTTTTAGTATTTTTTCTTGGTTTCTCTAATTCGTCTTAAAAATTACAAGCATTTTTTCACAAAATTAGCGTAAAAAATTAAAAAATATATATTTATAAAACTTATTAGTGTTTTTACGTTTACTAGAATTTTTAATAGTTTTCAAATTTACCAAATTCATTAAAATGTTTCTTCTGTTTGGACGACTTTAAGTTGTGCTTTCGCTGAATCATTTTCCATCCTTAATCAATTTGTGCATTATTTGTAAAAAGCTATCATATGACATACAATGACGACAAGAAGCAAACTTGAACTTTTCTTCTTTCCACTAATTATTGTAACAATTTGATGTAAATATCCACCTTTTCAAGTCATCATCCACTAATTTTCAATATTTGTCCACTTAACAAATATAAATTATGATAATAAACTTTTTTAAGCTCTTGGCTTCATTTGAATTTACTGCAGGTGACACTATCAGGGTTGTTGAATTTCATTGATGGGTTATGGTCAAGCTGTGGAGATGAAAGAATAATAATTTTCACAACAAATTACAAAGATAAGCTTGACCCAGCATTGCTTCGTCCAGGAAGAATGGATGTTCACATTTACATGGGTTATTGTACTCCTAAAGGATTCAAAAAACTTGCAGCAACTTACCTTGGTATTAAAGATCATCTTCTATTTAAATGCATTGAAGATTTAATTCACAGCACAGCTATAACCCCTGCAGAAGTGGCACAGCAACTCATGAAATGCGATGACCCTCAAGTTGCTCTTGAAAGTCTCATTAAGTTTATCGATAATAAGAGGGAGAATCATGTAGAAGAGAAAATTGAGGCTAAGAAGGTTGAAGAAGAGGTCATCAAACAAGAAATTATAGTTCTTGGAAAGGATGAAATGAAAAATCAGGATGAGACTAAGCATGAAAGGATTGAGAAAAGATGTATTTACCTTACTTAAAACTATGACTTGCCTATCTTTTGAATAATATTTGTACTCAAAATATCTCAAAATATGGAATGCTGACTTTAAACCATGTTTAGTTAACAAATACTACTCATAATTGGCAAAGGCACCTCTGGCCATCAAAAGCTTTTCCTAAATGGTAGCCTAAGCTTGAATTCTTCACATGCTAGCGAGCTCATCAATTACAAAAAAGCGACAAAGGGTTCTCTCTTCCTCACCATAAATCGGAAGATGAAATTGTTCTTCGCAAATCAAACGGTAATCTAGCCTTCCATTTTAATTTACCTTAGCTTTTCGAATTGGTTCCATCTCACGCTATTCTTGAAATTGGATCCAGCAAAAGTTCAAAGGTATAAGAATAACTCATCATTACCTCGGCATGAATGACAAGGATAAACCTTGGAATAAAGTACATGAAGGTGGAAGTACATCCTTCATGGATGTGATGGTTTCAGTCAATTCTTCGATTAGATGCAGCAACATGAAAACTTCCTCTGCTTGATTCTTTGTCACCCAATCTTCTAACACCCTGCACAAAGTTCAAGTTTTCCTCAAAAAAAGAGGAGAATAGAGATAAGGATGGGGGATGTTCGACAGGTCATTCTCATGCTTGCCATTTTTTAAACAATTTCAAAGAAATGACTAAATATTCAGGTTCATGCCTCCATTTTTTTGTCCAATAGGCTCAGCATCGAGGATTTAATTCAGTTGTCAGAAAAGGGTAATAAGCAAACAAAGAAAAAGGCTTAGTTGACTATGACCAACCTTAACTGAGATTCTTTATTGTTGCTACAGTTGAAAAACAGCAGCTTGACAGTGGCGTGTAGCTCTAATTTTGAAGCTGATTCCACACTGCAGTCTGAATCTAAACAGTTTACCACTACAGCACGAAGAACTCGGATTTAGAAGAACAACTTGCAGAATGGGAGATTTAGTTGTCAAATCCCTGATGACAGTCCGAAATGATAATTCATCTTTCGCACTTTCTATGAGTTGACACGTGAACATCTTCTCCGAAGTGTATTTCCTGTCCATGATAAGAAAACTAATTTATGTAACGAACTCAAAGCACAATATCTAATGCTCCTGTACCAACCCACTTTATTATTTCCTTCAGTTTTCTAGTTTCAGTATCAAACCAATGGTGGAAAGGAAAATAGTATGGCAAGGAACAATATGAAGGGGAGAGGGAGAGGCAGAAAGAGAGAACCAATTTCATGCATGGTAAATATGCTTAAAGAAATATAAACTATTTAAAGCGAATGTTATATTTCTTTAGAATCTTCACAGGAAATCATATGATAACAGAAACGGAATGTACAAAAAACATATGTTCTATAGGCCAAATCACAAAAAAAAAATTTTAAAAAAATGGAATTTGCATATCTTTAGGTTTTGTTCAACTACGGCGAATTTTATCAACTACGGGCAATTTAGTAAGAGAGTGTGGCAACCTATGCATGGAGCCTATGCAGCAAGCTTGATTGACAACTTTATCTATTCATTTATTTTCGGCAATGCTGGTAAATAAAATATCATTTTCTTCAGCTTTTCCTTCAAGAATATATATATATACATATATATATTTCTTTTTCTTCCTTTTTTTTTTTAATTTTAAAGTTGCTTATACATAAAATATTGATTTTAAAAATGAATTTTAACAAAACATGTCATATTGTTTGCACTGTGAAGCAGTAAGTCAACCTTTCTTTGCCAACTGAACTAAGTAAGCTTTACATGTTCATAATGTACTCCATCACTAAATTGGCCACAATTATGACCTATATCAAATTTATAACACAATTGATAAAATTAAAAGATTAGAAAAATTGAAAAAGCACACAAAGATTAGGATTTTGTTTTTTTATTGTTACTTTCCCTATTAATAAAAACTGGTCATGCACCTTCTGACGGGAAAAGAAAAAAAAAACAAGCTGGCGTGCACAAAAATATATTTCATAAAACTAAAAGAAAATGCAGATCTCCATTTGCTAACCTGAAAAAGTCATCCGATCTACCAACTGCAGAAGAAGTGGAAAGATAACATTTAAAAAGTCTAATTCCATCATCTACAGGTGCATCACCATCAGCACAGGGGTAAGCTCCAAGAAGAGTAGAACAATGGGGGCAAAAGAATCGCTTCCACTCAATATCAATAGAGAGATTATAGGACCTAATCATAAAAGCATTCCCAAAAAATCCATTAAGAAAAGATCTCCGATTTGCCAAGGCCTCCATAGCTTCATTAGCTTTATGAGTTCTCCAAGAAACATGATCTTTCGTGTGATATGGTGAACTGCAACATCCTGGTCTTGATGCATTTTCAGAAAGATATGACACTGATGGCACGCAAAATAATCTATTAGCATTAGGTTCTTCCTCCCTAACTTTACATTTGTGGTTCTCAGCATGGCTGCTAAAATCTAAATGCAAAGACACTGGAGTCCCATTGACATCCACTGTCTCACTATGGCTATCACAACTAACATCTCTTCTGGGATTAGATCCAAAATCTAACATCACTTCTTGGCTTGAACCATTGCTAACAGAAGCTTTCTGTCTGGGCTCATACCTCTGAGTTCCATCCCAGTCAGCAAATTTACATCCGACAAGATCATCCTTGCAAAGAATAATAGCTGTGGAGCTTAATAAACACACACCCTTTGTGCATGCATAAGCATCTGCATATCTATTCGCTAGCTTTTCACTTACACCTCCAAACCAGTTGTCAGCCATCTCTCGCCAGTCAATGAAGGCATTTCCACAAAATGTCTACATATGAACTGAAATTTTAAGAATACGAAAAGGTAAAAGGAATATCAAAGCTAATTAAGAGCAGTTAACTACTCAAAGCTGTGTATATAAGAATCCTGTCTCTAAAAAACCAGCATACGTCAATTGTCATAAAGGTTCAATAGGTAGAGCATGAAGAATAGCTTGAAGGGCATTAAGTCAGAAGTAAATATGCATAATCACGCAAAACAACAAGAATTAAAAAGCGAGTGGCTTTTAACTAGACGATGCATTTTACCTAAGGGGATTTGTCGTCAATCTAGCAGAACAACTCCTGCAATAAAAGTGCACTTCTTCCATTGAAGATAAGTTCTTCAAATCTGAAGCAAAATACCAAGATAAGTATGAAGCAAAAATTCCAAAACAGACAGTAAACTTTTTTTTGAAAAAAAAAATAAAGGCAAAGACAGTTATGTATTCAGCTAAAAACACATAAATGTACCAGAAAAACCCAAATAACCCTTAAAAACAAAATCAAACAGCAAACTCGATATTGCATAATTTCATGAATAAAAACCAACCATTAATAAAATTACCCATAAAATAAACTTGCCAGAGTCCATACTGAGCGGTTTTACAGAATCCAAAACCTCATTATTCTCTCCATCGTCATTCAAACTCAAATTCGATAAGATGGGGTGATCAACAGGGAGAAGCAAAACAAGCTTAGCTTCAATATGATCCTACAAAGCTCTCCAGACACTGGAATAAGGGTATTAAAAATATTTCTAGCAGATGGCTGGGACAGAATCTCTCAAATACAGAATACAAAAGTGACAAGCAAACAAATCTTATGTCTCAAATATGGCTATTTTTCCTTGTTATTTTTCAAGAAAGGAAGTTACAGCTTTAACCTTGAGTACATTTCCGAAATTGAATTCCCCTCTCAACTAATAACTCATAATTCTTCCTCAAGTACTTCAGTAACAAACCTGCAAGTGATATTGGCAAGAGCAGAATCTGCTGTTGTTTGACGTTCAGCAGCAATCTAGCTTGCCACCAAGTCAGGCCATGAAGTTCCAGCAGCTAATGCCGTGAATGCAAGGACATAAGCATTTATTCCTGAAAGAAAATATTATCACATGCAAAGTGGAAAGAAAAAAAAAAGTCTAGCCAGTTACAAGCCTAATCACAATAATCAACTCTAGACAAGGAAATTCACAACTCGTATGTTAAGAGGAGTGTGATCTGTGCAACAGCTTATAAGATCCGTGAGCCTTGTTACAATGTAAGCCATCACAATGATGAAAAGTAGAGAGCAAATGAAGGCAATCCATCCATGAGCAATATGATAAGGAGGCACAAACACAAACAAAATTCTCTGACGAGCAAGGAGTAATTGCCAGAAAAATCTTGCCACACGTGTATGAATTATGGTACCAACCATGATTGCATCCACAAATTGGTGTTTCCAAAAAGCAACCACATCAAAATCTTTTTCATTGTGAAGATGTTTGTTGGAGTCAGATACATCAGCTGTTATGGGTACTCTCTGATATACTGGATCTGCAAAGTAAAGGTTTTAGTGGATATTTTCTTAGTATTCAAGAACCAAATGTAATGTGACTGCAATGTTTCTTTTTCTTTCCTTCCACCTTGCAGCCTCATTTTAGTGTGTAATAAATTTAACTTCAAGCAGATGCTGCCTTGACACCATTGCACGCACATCTCCTTACAAATTATTCAGCAACTGACAACATAATATACAACATGAAAAACCTAATTAATATGAACAATGAAATGCTAAGTCTTTTTAAATAAGTACCGCAAAGCTGAGTGGAACGGAACAAATGATCCATAGCGAGCTTAAGATTAAGGCTTAATTATTGTTATTGCAATTTTTAGATTATAAACTTCAAGAGTTAAAGAAATCTTAACCAGCTGGAGTTTCTTTTCACTTTCATTGTCTTCCTTCTCCTAACTAAAGCCCCAACCCATATTACTTTCCGTTTCTCTTTGAAATCATTTTATTCATACCTCTACATAACGAATCTTGTCTTCATATCATGGTATATATATGCGAAAAAAGTAAATAACACTTGAGTAAAGACACAAAGAACCACACGGAAGTCCTTGAAAGTAAAGCTCAAAGTTGCTCCATATATTAGGTATACAGGAAAGAAATTATAAATTCAACCCCACATTCTATTCCCAATCAAATTCTATAATTCTATTCAAATTTCCAACATTTTTCAGAAAATCGATTAGATCAAATATAAAGCACAAATTTTTTTCCAAATCCACATTTGACAATCACAGTGCACTGCCATAGTAGAGAAGAAAAATCGGCTCTGGGAGAAATTGGCATGACTGGCTTTACATTGGTACTCATCTAAGCACTCGCTATAGCAGCCCTTCCTTTCATTATCTTAACTCTAATAAAGATTTGTATGTTAAATCCTTGCAAAAGATGATTTATAAGAAAGATCAACTGTAGGTTGCAGTGATAATCAGGCATTCACTTGCACAGTTCTTGCCATCAGTGTGAAATTGTGAATGCTATGGTAGCTTGTGAGTTCCTACCAACATTTTAAGAACGGATTTATGAAATGTGATAGAGGCCAAACTACACGACTTAAATAAAATAATGCAGCAATACCAGAATACCTGTCCCAACAGTTGAATGGATAGAGAATATATCAATGGGATTCCTGATTTGATCTTTGCTTGTTTGATCTATCTCAAAGCACTGTTCATACACATCATGCTGACATTTGCATGAAGTGACATCTTCTGGTACCCTTTCCTCTGGCCTTTCAGTTCTTTCACTTTGGATTACAAACAGAACAAGAAAGCAAGATTAATGAGCATGGAATCTGAATTGGAATAAAATTTTCTGTAAGAAAGTAAAGTAAATGAAGAAAAAAATACATTGGAATAGATAAGTAAGGCCAGCACTTTTCTGGCATATACGCATGTGTTAACAGCAAACCATATTGCAGTACTGTCAATAAGGCCTCCCATGTTGTAATGACATTAGGAGTCCAAACCTGCACATAAGTTGTAAGACGTCATTGCTGAGCTGGTGCCCCGCATGTGACCACCATAACCATGGTAAATAGATGCAGTCAAATAGTAATACCAGAAGTACTTACAAAAGAAGAAAAAAGAAAAAATGAGAAGGAATACAATTAAAATATGAAAAAATGCCACTAAGAATAGGCTAATATAAATTATGGCCAATTATCAGATCATGATATGTCCCAATATGGCACATTTTAAATCAATGTATGAGGTTGAATGAATATGTGGTGTAACTGGACTCAAGGACCTTAAGCAAAAGTATCAGCAAAACAAAGCTAGGCTGAAAGTTCCATCCTCATAAGTCAATAAAAAATATATATTGCATATCATATAAATTATGTAAAGTAATACAAAGTTCCAGTTCACAGGATAGGGCCATGCATTGAGTCACCTCTAAAATGATTTAGAGCCAAATATAAGCCCAGAAATACCAAAAGAGCTCACAAGCCAAACTCCTATATCAGATATTTTTTTTTCATTCTCCAACTTTGGGAACCACCACACAAACATAATAGATTGGGAAAAGGTCGAATGCAGCAGAACCAACAAGTGTTCCAGGACCCAATCCTATGAATTGCCTATGGAAAATCATTAATATGTCAACAAAAACAAGTACAAAAACAAGTAAACCTCTCTCAAACAGATTTTGTGAAGAGATCACAATGACAGATAAAACCTGCAGATATAGCAGGCAAAACAATTTAGAATGCGAGGGAAATGTATTACAGTTGATTAGCTTGCATCATTAGCACTTCAATCATCTACCTTGTATGCATAAACATACATAAAAGAAGGAGAAAGAGAAAGGCTCAATGTCATTAAATGATCTCGATGCCAAGAAGAAAAGGATTTAATTACAAGACCACATCTGAACAGAACATAGCCCAGTGTCTGTAACTTCTAAATTACACCCAACTTTTCTCTTCTTATGATCATCTTTCAATAGAATGGATCCTTAAATCCACCAAGCAAACAAATAAACAACCGAAGGTCAATTGTAGTTAATCCTATGTCCTAACTCCTATCTAATACACTACTTATACAGACATTAGATAAAATAAAAAAGAATTATCATAGTTGCATACAATCAAATTAGTTTGTGAAACATAATAATTACACAGTAGAACAAATTAGATATAGTTCATAGTCCTATTTGGAGATTAGCTCCATCCCACCACCACTACTAAAATGGTTTTTCTAATTCCGCCATATGGTCACCAGGGGAACAAAAAAAGCAGTTGCATAAGTTAAGAACAGAGACAACAACAACAAAGCCTTAATTCCAAGTTAATTGGAATCGGCTATATGGATTATTCTTTTTCATTCTGCATAAGTTAAGAACAGAGAGAGAAAAAAACCAGCAAAAAGAATAATATGTGAAGAGGAAATTTAAAAAAAAATAAAATAGACAAAATAGACAGAGATTGCAGACCTCCAGCATACAGATTCCCAATATTCCGATTTGCATCAATAGTTGCTAATGAAATCAACTAGTTCCAAATGCAAGCAATGATATATCTGCGATTCCACACCTTCTCATAATGCAAGCAATGATATATCTGCGATTCCACACCTTCTCATATAACTTCAGTGTTTGTGCAAGGATCTATCTCCACAACTTTACGCACATGCTTAACCACATTTTCCATAGACCAGAAAAAACGACCAGTTATAGCTGATAATCCAATGAAGCAATAAGCTAAACCAGCAAAATACAAAAAGGTCCTCAACCCATTACCAAGGGCAGTTTCAACACGAAAAAGCAAGTAGCTTTCACATTTTTCACCCTTCAAATCTTGAGAAGTTCAAAAATGCTCCTGTAGACCATCTTAATCAACCTTACTCAAGCTCTAAGAATCAGCAATTCGCGCTGTAAATTAACATTATCTGTCAGACAAAGTTACCATCTTACTTTCAGTGAAGCTCTGCTGTACAATTTAAATTTATACTTATTCAGAAATCAAAATAAAAATTAATTAATTAATTAATTAAAACTGAACGAGAAGAAATCACCTGCAATTCACGGACGATTGCAGGAGCTCCAGCTGACTGGATTAATTGAAGAAAATCTAGACCAAATTAGATTACCAGTAATCCTTACAAGAACATTGTCCTCCCTTAAAATGGTGAAAACGCTTGCAATCTCTGATGACAATCTCCCGATCAAACACTCTAGATATCATCTTCATGGTGAAATGGCAATCACGGCATATTCTCAGATTCTTAACAATGCGAATTGGAGCACCTGGACTTGACTTTAAAAAGCAGAAGGCAACTGCTAGTTTCTCACTACGAAGGGTCAACGCTAACTCTTTGCCTTCGTCATCCAAGTCAAGCAGTACCTCCGTTGTATCTTCCACATAACCCTCTGTTTTCAATCTCTTCATAACCAAATCAAGCATCAAATATATTTCTCGAGTTTCTGGATGAGAATTGTCTCCTACTAAAAACTCATGAAGGACACCTCCTGCCTCAACTAAACTGCAACCAGGAACTTTCTTGATCCCCTTTGCCTCCATAAGATACCGCACTTCACTCCATTTACCCTTCTTTGCATGGACATTAGATAGAAGGACATAAGCACTACTATTGGTGGGTTCCAATTCAATCAATTTCTTGAGGGCAATCTCACATGTTACAATGTCTCCATGTATCCTAGATCCACTCAATAGAGCTCCCCACACGAGCACATCCGTCTCCATGGGCATGGATATCACCATATCCCAAGCTTCTTCAATATGACCAGCTCTGGCATAAAGGTCAACCATGCAACCATAATGTTGGATTGAAGGATTAACACCAAAGTCGTTGCTCATCCACGTGAAAAATTCCTTGCCTTCTCTAACCAAACCTCCATGTACGCATGCACAAAGAACAGCCAAGAATGTGACAGAATTAGGCCTTAACCCATGATTTACCATCTGTGAAAATAATTGAAGAGCTTCCTCACCATAACCATGCATAGCCAAACCAGAAATCATAGCGCTCCACGCCATTACATCTTTATTAGGACCCAGGTTGTTGAATACCCATCTCGCCGTATCAATACTTCCACATTTTGCATACATATCTACTAAAGAGGTCCCCAAAACAACGTTAATTTTCATCCCACATTTGTCTATATAAGCATGAACCCATTTTCCGTGCTCCAGCGCACCTAAGCGCCCACACGCTGAAAAGACACTGGACACAGTGAACTCGTTGGGGGTTCACTTCCAACATCTGTATCTCACGAAACAGAGCAAGTGCTTCTTTGTACTTGCCACACCTCACACACCCATTTATCATGCAACTCCAAGATATGACATTTCTCTCAGGCATCGTATCAAACAGTTCTCGTGCAATATCAACCAAACCCACTTTAACATTTGCTCTAATAATCGAATTCCAAGATGGTAAGTCAGGCTGGGGAATTTCATCAAATGCTTGGAGGGCAAAAGTCAAATTACCGCAAGAAGTATACATATTAATGAGAGACGTTTGAACAAAGGGGTCATTTATGAGGCCGAAGAGAAGAATTTGGGAGTGGATTTGTTTTCCTGATTCCAAGTGTGGTGAAGAATTGAAAGACTGGAGAAGGAACGGGAAGGTGTGGAAATCAGGCTTGACGCCATGGTAGCGCATGCGGAGGTAGACGGATAATTGGGAATGCGTGGGAACTGTGGCTTGGGACTGGGCTCTTATGATGGTGTTCCAAATGAAACATTCGATGGTTGGGTAGGCAAAATGAAGAGTTGGGTGCGTGGAGGATATAAGCTTTGACGAGGCTCCTCGCATTGCTATTGTTGGCATTGGATTTTTCTGTGTTTTTCAATAATGATTCATAGTACCCTCGGGCTAGTCTTTTTTGCTGAGACCAGATATCCTTTCTTTAACAAGTTCAAAAGGAATTTTCCTTTCGGACAAAGGTTGAACAATCCCTTTTTTATTTTTCAAAACAAACTTAAGTTAGGATAAATTAACTTTTTATCCATTGGCTAATTTTTGCTTATTAGAATAATTAAAAAATAATTAAGGATAGATTTTATACGGGCCTTGACCTTATTGACAAAAAAAAAATGTTCGCAGAAATTATTTTTATAAAAAAAATTAATTCATAAAATAATTTTAAATAATATATAAATAGCCAAAATTCCTAAAATGGAGCAAGAAATCTGCATTTGTTGTATTAATATATAAATAGCCAAAATTTAAATAAACTCAGAAGGATGACAAAACTGTCCAAAAAAGCCTTCCATATCCGATGTATAATGAAAGCTCTAAAACAGGTAACCTAGAACATATAATAACTTGATCAAATGCTAAATGGGTTCTTCAATCTTCTTCCTCTCCTTCATTCTCGGCAATGTTGAAGTAGCGCAATTCATACACATTCCTGTCTTTGTTGGAAGCAATCACCCGAAGCCAATCCCGGACATTGTGTTTCTTCAGGTACTTCTTAGTCAAGTACTTGAGATATCTGAAAAAAAAAACGTGATGAAATCATTACCTGCATCAGTACTAGCTTAGCTGCAATGGCATTTCAAGTTTCAAAACCAAAATTCATATGAACTTGTGAGGTTGAAGGATGTAGATAACTAAAAATGCTATCCAAAGATGATGGTTACTCGGTCAATAGAGTCGATTAATCAAAATGCAAGCCAAATGTTTTACTGCTTTTCTAGTCAATGGCATGAATCCATCTTAGATTTAAAAATCCAAGTGTTCGGGGAGGTCTATACAGGGGACTTCGGCCTCCCACGTCGGGGAAAAGCATATGTATTTAGGGAGAATATATCGATTACCATGCCACAACCAGTCACTGTTCTATGTGCGCAATTGTGTTCTTCTGTGTTAAAAAACATGGTAAAAAGCCAAGCTAGATATCTTTAAACAAGCTACAAATGAGATATATGGCACTGAAAGCCAGAAAACTACCTGTACCTCAGTATGTTCACACTACCTAGCTAATTAAATTAATAAAACCAAGTAGAAAACAACGTAATAACTTTCCACACCGCAATATTAGAATTAGAAGAATCTACAGACGCGACATCTAAGCACAAGTAATGAACATAAAAACAATTGAATACCTTTTAGAAAAGTTGCTATCACAGGTTACGGTGATTTTGGTCTTCTCACGAGTGACGTTGACAGTGTCACCGAGAGCACCGGGTTTACCGCCAACCTTGATCCTCTCCTGAAGGAACTTTTCCAGTGAGGCAATATCCATAATCTTATCCTCCACAGGTTTTGCGCAGTCAATCACGAATACTGCTCCCTTCTTCTTTCCCTTAGCTCCTCCAGCTGCCGCCCCGCGACTCATCTTGCCGTTTTCTGCTCCGCCACTCACAGGATTGATAGACCAGACCAGCAAAACCGAAGCCAGAGAAGTGAAGGCAGCGCCGTGCGAGAGAATATATTGTAGTAGAAGGTTAGATCCAGGGTTTTTTAATTGATATCAACGACGTCGTTTTAGATGGGATAATACGGTGCCGTTTAGAGAGACTACAAATGATTCTGCAGTAAAAAACCCAACCCGTTTTATGTGCTCTCCAGCTTAGCTGCCAAACTGGAAAACAACGTCGTTTTGACTGAGTAAGCGTAAAAAAGACCGTGGAAGAAGAGCTCCAGAGAGTCGTCCCGTGCTCTTACCTCGCCGTTGATGCCATTCTCCGTGTAGGAACGGTGAGAAAAGTCAATTTCTAAAATTCAAAGTTAAGCAAAAGCACCTTTATTTCAGTTCTAGAAAAAAATGATCTCAATTTCAGGCAGGTGCAATTTGGGCTCACCAGCAAAAAAGGCAATTTCTTGAGGCTAGCTATCTTGTTTAGCACCTTTCAATTGCTCTCAAAATGATTTATTTCTCTGCAACTCCTCCGTCTTTGTATACAGGATTGAGCGGCATCGCTCATGCTTCCTTCATGGTATGATATTTTCTCACAATCTCTAATATCTGTGTTTATCGGTGTAAGCTATGGAGTCCAAAGTCTCAATTTTTTTCTCCTGTTTGATTTGATGTGCAGGCGAAGTCAATTGGAAAATTGGGCTTTCAATGTGGTAATCTGAAAACAAATATTTATTATCTTTGATCCTAATGTAGCTTAATTCTAGTGTCAGAATTGCGATATATATTATGGGCTTGTTATGTCAAGCTTTATTTAAATTTTTTTTTTTCAATCTAAGTAAATATAAGAGACCTGTTCGAGTATGGAGTTACATAGCTCATGGAACGACTTATTTATTTTGTTTTGGAACTGGATTGCTTTTCCTTGTTAATATGCTCCTCAAAGCCTTTTTTATCTTAAATCCTGAACATCCTCTAAACTCCAAACTACTCAAGTACTTATAGATGTTTTGCCAATGCCCACATTTGGAATTTTATACTGGAACATAGCTTAATATTTCAGAAGATGCTGCTAGAAGAGGATTGTTGAAGTGATTGTCAAACTGTAAGTGTTTATTAATTTTTAGGATTAGCTATAGGTTTAAGGAGCAGGTTGTTAAATTTTCTTAGTATAGCAACTAAATTGCATTTTGGTGACCTATCTTTACTGCATGATTTTAGCCCCCATCCTTACTCAAGTTTGTTTTATCTCACATTTAATTGTTTTCCCTTAAGTTCTTTTCTGGTTCTCTGTCTTTCATTTGAGTTGTCTGATTATGCAGTACCATGAGTTATTGCTTCTTATTAATTCTTCACAGTGTTCATTTAAATGCAATTTAATGCTTGTTATAGTGCCTGCCAGTTGTTTTCAGGTTTTAACTTATTTCAATTTTAATTGTCTGCATATCTGCTGCTGTCTATTACTCTTCAGGGCTTGTTGCTGGAGTTTTTAATTTTTCCCATTGTGGAATTCAAAGATATAGGAAAAAGAATGACTGGGATAGTTATATTTCTATCTTGTTACTACAGCCACTTGTGAGTCAACAGAATCCCAAGTTAGTTTGACATGTTAAGATCTAAGTGATTGGACTGCCTCATCTTTCTCATACATGCATCAAATTTTTAGTGAGTCCTTCCTTTGGACAAAGTAAAGGAAAAGGCAGGAATATATAATCCCAAAAAAAAAAAAAATTCTTATGAATATGATTGACAGTTTTGAAGTCCACCATGTAGTGCATATTATTACTTTTTGTAACTGGAAATCACTTTGCATATTTTGCTATTTCTTAATTTGCAGTCTAAGCTCTTTATTCTTACTCCTAGCATACATAACTTCCATTAGTTGATAGGATTACAAGAGCTTCAAAGCCATTACACATGTAGCCTCAAACCTGTAACTATTAGAAACTTAGGAAGGAGTTTCAAACTTAATTCTATCCTGCTATAAATGATTAACTCTTTCAAAAATATGAGCGACAACAGCACATAGCCCGCTAGAGTAGCACTACATGCTCATATATGATTTTTGTGGACTTTGTATATATACCTTGGCCATGCATCCTCACTTTATTGTATGTTAGGAGAGGAGTATATATTCTTTCTTCAGTTCATAAAGAGACTGGGGTAGTACTTCAATCTATGGAAAATGAGAAAAAAGTCCATTTGCCAAATGCTATTTTATCTAAAACATGGTTTTGTAGATCCATTGACAATTGTCATCAAAGTTTTTTCTTCTTACAGGTGAATTCTTTGATTGCGGGTGCCATGGCTGGGGCAGCTGTTGCTGCTGGGCCACGTAGCTGGAAACAGGTAGTTGGGATGGCTACTCTGATTTCTGCCTTTAGTGTCGCTGCTGACTATTCCAAGACTTTCTAAAGTATCTGTTACTGAAAGGCTAGCTGTGGAGAAGTGAGGTGAGCTGCAGCCACTATGCATGCATGACATACTACATTCATTAAATTATCAATACGTCTCCAATTTGATTATTCTTGTTTGTTAACAAATGTTATATATATATATATATATATATATATTATTTTATAATAGGTTTATTCACTTCCAGTTTAATTGATTCAAAGAGCTGAAGAAATTATTTTGCTTTATTCAGAAAAGGCTTATTCGCCATAAGCTGTTGTTGTACCTTGAATTGCTATATCTTTCTATTGCCTATATGTGCATCTTCCTCTGCCTTCTCTTGTGTTATCACCTTCAACTCAATTTTATTTTGCATATCTTAAAAATATCATCATTCCTTTTGGCTAAGGTTTCCCATTTCTTTTCCCCTAACAAGTTAATATTAACCTGGAAGTAGTTTATTTAGTTTTCCCAAATTATTTCTCCAAGGCTACTACACGTATGCAAGTTTCAGTATAGCATATCTGCCATTCTGGATTGATGCATTATAACTGACTGATATGTTTTGTAATTGTGATTGTCCTTGTAACAGGTAATTTATTTTGTCTCAGAATCACATGTGTTGATCATCATGGCCAGTTTATGTTGGAATGCTGTTCAAATGTTATTCAGATATGTCATGAAATTTACAGAGAATTGATGGCATTTTACTGGTTCCTTGGGTAAATCATGGACTGACTCACATTATGATCCTCAACTTCAAAATCTTATTTGAAAATCCTTCAACTTTCACTGTCACTTCAGAGTTACTTTCATCAATTTTCTTTATAACCTCTTAACAGCTAAGCTTTTTTTTAAAAAAAAATATTTTTATGCTTTGTGGCCAACCCACAATTAATTATTCATTCAATTAGTTTTTTTTTTTTAATTTTCACCTCTTATTATTTTAAATTATAAAAAGTTTTTAAGTTGATGGTTTGAAAATTTTATAAAAATACATAATTTTTAAATTACAATATTACAAAAAAATATTATATTATGAAAATAGAAATTTAAAAAGAAATTATATCATATTTTATAAAATTACAATAAATCATGAAATAATAAAGTTTTAATTATGTGTGCGACCTCACTCCTTATTTTATTTAAAATGTTGGTAATAAGTTAAAAAAATATTTTTAAAATTTCGACCAAACCTGCTTCTCCCTTTATATCTCTCCTTTTCTAACGAAAATGAAAAGAAAAATAAAATTTTAAAAAGAAAAAACGAACTGTGCATTCGTGATATTTGATTTGAACTATGGTTATAATCAATTACAGAGCAATTTTGGTATTTTACACAGTTTGTACAAAGATTTTATCATTGAATAAAATGGGAGAAGACATCCATTTGAGTGATTGAGTCAATCTCTTAAGTTTGATATTGTGAAATTCAACATAATCAAACTATAATTTTCAACAGAATCAATAAATTTTAAAATAAAGTCGGCAAAATCTATACAAGTAAAGTTTTGATTTTGATAAAAATTTGTTACTGTCTCTACCTTCATTTCTTTTTCTGATATATATACATGATTTAAATTTTCTTCTTATTAATTTTGATCTTAATCTCTTTAGAATTCTTATCCTAACATAATTATTTTTCTAATCCTAATTCTTTTAGTATTTTTATGTGTTGTTATTCTTTTTAGTATTTTTGTTTATTTAAATTTATTCCTTTGATTCTTATTTATTTATGCATATAAATATAGCCCATCACAAACAAACATTATATTTACTATTTATTTATAATTCAATCATTAAAATTTTTTGAAAATTTCTTCTCTCAAACACTTGTGTGTCTTGAGCTTATTAGCTTATTCCGATTTAATTATGAGGAACAAAATATAAATATTCTTTTTAGTTAATTTAAAATTTTAAGAAAATTTTAAAATATATTTGAAATACAATTTCAATAATATTAAACTAATATTTTAAGCTAACTATGAAATTGGGATTTCAATCTCTTACTTCAAAAAGAGAAAATATGTATTTAGAAAATATATTCATTAACATTTTATTATAAAATGTGTATGATTATTATTCTTTGTGTGTGTTTTTTTTAAAATAAAAAAACTATCTTATGGCAACGACATTTTCTCTACTAAAATAAGCATATTCTTATTCATGATAATGACAAAACATTTTTACAAAGTTGCACTTTTATTAGTATTTTTTTTTTTATAATGCATAGCCATTCAACCATTTACATTCCAACAAACCAATAGCCAGCAGTTCTTTTGTTAATTGATCACACAACGTCCCAGCAGCATTTGCTGTCACCAATCTTTTACAAATTGGAACCCAAAAATGTCAAATATTTTATTAATAAACGCACAGTCACACACCACCAACAACAAGCAGAATATATAAAAAATAAAAATCATCAGTACATGGCCATGTCCATAATTGGTTGTTGATTCACATTAAAAGAACTCCATGAATTTTTGAAATTATAATCATCAGCCGTTTGATCAAAATCACCATTGCCGGAGTTCACATAATTAATTATCTCATTAAGAGATTCTAATCTTTGATTCAGCTCAGAGACTTGAGCTCCAAGGATTGAATTCTCAGCCTCAAAATTCAAGTAAAGTTGAGTAGTGATATGAAGGCTATTAAGAATCCCATTATTTTCCTTCTTCAATTGAATCTTCCAGGTGTTTTTGTTTTCTCATTCTTGATCTACGCGCCGATTCCCGATTTGATTGCATTCTTTTTCGCTTTCGTTGATCCATTATTTGCTGCAAATCTTCTTCAGAGCTGGAGTTCTTGAGACTGCTTGATCCTGAAGATGCTCCACTTGATGAAACCATAATAAACAGAGCGGCAATGGCAGTAAACCAATAATTAATCAGAACCAGAAATTGATTATATATTTGAAGATTAATCAGAACTCAGAAGGGTATAACTCAATTTTATGCCTTGTTATTAAAAATGAAAACAGAGGATCAAGAAAATTGAATAATTGGAGATTAATCAAGAAATATTTGCAATTGGGTTTTAGCTTAATCGGAAAAAGAAAAGCAGAGGACCCAGAAACGGATTATATATTTGAAAATTAATGAAAACTCAGAAACTGTTTATGGGGTTTAAAGGGGCTGTGAGTTCATGAGAAAACGTAGAACCAGTAAAGGAAAATAACAGAGAAAGATTGAACAAGGTGAGTTCTGCGGCGAAGAGTAGAGTTTATCATAAAACCAGAGAGAAGGATTTCACTTAGTACAGGAGACATGAGTCTCAAAAATCAAGAACAAGAAACAGAGCATCAAAAATTCAAAAATACAAGTATATATATTAGCTAGAGCAAGGCAAAGAAAGATAGAAAAGCAGATGATCTCGAAGGAAAACCGATATATATATATGGCTTATCCGTAAGGAGAGGATAAGAAGGAGAAGAGGTTTCTGTGGGTATTGATTATGGAATTTATAGACCAGAAAAATACCCATCGGAAGATAATAAAATACTTTTATTTATTATTTGTTTAAAAAAAATAAAAGAAAGAAAAATTAGGTAAAGATCCAAAGTGTTTGAATTTGGTATATGGTGTTTTTTTTATTGCTGATACATATCATCAGCCCACCAAATTTGATCACCATCTTCGCAATCGCCATCCCCACCACAAGCCATCACCAATACCATCTTCAAATAAACCAATTCTCAAATCTTACTGCAATGCAAATAATTTAAAAATTGAAAATTGGAGAAACAAAAATTCTCAATTTAAATATCATATTTCATTACAGCAACAGAAATTGAGAAAATGCAATCTATTCATTACATCACTAACTTGCACAAATCCAAAATCCAATCACAGTATACTTTAAAAAAAAAAGCTGAATTATTGAGCCAAAACAAATGAATTATTGAGCAAAGAAGATGGAGAAGATAAAGAGGATAGAGGAGAATTAGAAAGATAGGAATAAGATTGCTTTAGTCGTAAAAATGGAGCATTCAAGTGATAGACCAACATTTTCTTTCAATTAAAAGATGTAGACTAAAATAGCAGCTTTCAGTTAATAAATAGGCGAAAATAACCAACATCGCCTTCAAAGATGCAAACCAAATTAACAGTAGCTCTCTTGGGCCTTGAAAACCCATTTAGGAAACAAAATTCCCTTCAATTTCCTCAAGGTTCTGCTTCTAATTTTGTCAGGCGATGGAGGTTTGGCTTGCAGAGGCGAAGCAACCATCTCTGCGACCTACAAAAGTCCATGAGTGAAAAGATTGGAGCTGTAAGGAACGATGGTGATGATGATGGCACAGTGCCAAATTAGAATACACAATCGTGCATTTGCACAGTTGTGAACTTCAAAATGCCTCTAGACTTCACTTGATTTTTCTATTTTCTTCTTGGATAGCTTGGTTCTAATGTGCATAACTGTTTTCTTCTATTTTTTGATCTGGTTAGCCTCTTTTTTCTTTTGCATTTTTTACTTTCTTCATTTTCTTTCTTTCTTTTTTAGAATATTCTTCATCTTATTATTATATCTCAGTTGTATTAAACTCCAATTTTATAATTTTATAACATGTTATAAATATTCTAACTTTCACAGCAAAAGCTTTATCAATTTTATTTTTATGGACAGATATATGTGAAATTTAATGTATACTATCTCTAAAAATCAGGTATTTTTTAAATTTAAATTTTAAAAATTGATATTTTTAAAGGAAAAAATTCAATATTTTTAAAAATGCTTTTTATCTTCTGTCATATTTTGAAGAAATCTCATTTTAAAAGGGAAGAAATTGAGTAGGACAAAGTTCAAACTCAAATGGAAAAATTATGCCTCCATCATTTTTTTTATAATTTTTTTTTAATTTTTATCAAAGATATTTTGAACTTTTTGTAATAAATTCATAAATTTATATAAACACAATAAATTTATAATAAATTAAATTTAGTGTTTTTATAAAAAAAAAATTATAAACTCTTTATATATCTATAAATTTTTTTAAAAATATAATAAATTAAATTTTTTTTATTTTTTGACATTTTTATAAAGATTCCGACTCAAATACAGCTCATGCACTAGCCCAACGTTTTAAGGTTGGGCCCAAAAGTTCAAACAGAAGACGATAAGATTTTAAAAATGAAAAGAAGCAAATGTGCTGGGATTCGAGCCCAGGTCTCTACGGCCACAACGTAGAATTCTTACCACTAAACTACAGCCACGTTCGTACTTTGGATAGGTCTTTTAAGTTTTATAACCAAATGTTTAATTTCTCATTTTATTTTAATAATTCAATTATTAAGGTGAGTAATTAAAAAGTAATATTTTTAAAATATGTAAATTGTGCGTAAAAATATTTTTATAAAATTAAAAAATAATTCAATACTTGATATATGTATAAACTAAATTGAAAATATTTTTAGTTAAAAAAAAGAAAAAAAACCTCCATGATCATATTTGAATTTATTATTATAGTTATAAAGCTGAAGGCAAAGCAAATATTATAAATATGAAATCTCTATCAAAATTATAAATCCGAGTGCAGTTAAAATAGGAAAATCAAATATTATAAGTATGAATTCAAACTCAATATATAATGGATATATTATAGAAGCTCAACCTAATTTTAGGTTTATGAATCCTTTAAAATCACTTTTAAAAATTAATAATTAATTGTTACTCATTAATCACTGATAATTAGTTTGTTAATTATTTACTGTTAATTGTTAGAGTTAAACAAAATAGAGCTAGATTTAGACGGATATGCATATTTCTTATTGTAAATTAAACCATATAAGAATTTTTATGAATTAAAACTATTGCTTTTGGAGAAAAAAAAATTATATTTTTTATATTTCATTTCAAATATCATATAATTACGAAGTGCATATATAGATTAAAATAATAATTAATGATTATAAATTTATAAAAAATTTATAATAATTTATTTATTTTTTTTAAGATTAAGAGGATTTAATAAATAAAAATAAATTTTATCTATTATACAAAGGTACTCAAATATATAATACTCTAATTATTGTAAATAAAGTGAGGATATATTCTTTAGGCTGCAACGCTTTGTCTTCTTCTTAACCAAAATCTTATTTTTTTAGACATATACCAATTAATATATTCCTAATTTATATAAATAAATCATTCTCATAATTCTTTTCGGCTAAAGGCATTTCCCCACAACAGCTACACACCCCCTTTTTTTAAAAAAATATATTTTTTTCTTAATTTGTAAATTTTTCTCAAATTTTTTATATCATTATGTAAATTATATTTTATTTTTAACTTTTAAATAATTTTATATTAATTTAGAAACTTGGTTGAAATTGTACTTTAAAAATAAAATTGAGAGAATTTTTTCTAATTAAAAAATTATTATTTATTTTTGTGAGATTCATTAAAATTCTAATAAAAATTATTATTTATATACTACTATATATATACACACATTACTTTATGATCTTCTTCTGATATTTTAAATAAAAAATTTTACATTAAATTTGTTCTAATTATCAAATAAAATAATATGGATAATGGAACTAATAGAAAACTAATTAAATAATTGATATTTTTTGAACAAATTATTGGGCTACATTATTGACAAGAGGAGATAACCCATGAAAGTGATTGTGAATAATTAATTAATGGTAATTAATTTTTTATATATGTTAAAAAATGTTTTTAAAAGACAAAAAAAAAAAAAGAAGAAGCTAAAAGTGGATTGAATAATTCCATTTTTTTAAAACCAAGAGTATTAAAACTTGAAATTACACCTCACAAACACATATGAAATACGGGAAATTCTACTATTAATTTAGTTTATGTCTCAGAGACCAGGTAAATCATAAATTGTGATTTAAATTATAATATTTAAAAAAATAATTTAAATTAAATTTTTTTAAATCACAGTTTATGATTAATTCGATCCATAAGTGAAGATATAAATTATGTCCATCTTAAAAATTTTCACGAAACACAACTCGATAATAAAAAAAAACAATATACAATAGTCCTGAAAATTTTAAAACTTCTATCATTTACTTTATCATCCTTTGTAATAACGTACGTACTCATGTTATCATTAATATGGTTTTATTATCCCAAGTTTTTTTTTCTAGAGATTTAAGCTCTCTTAATTATTTTCATAATTATTTAATAAAAATAAAACGTGGATGAAATCAGAGGCGGAGATAAAGGGGGTCCCATGGGGCCCTGTTCCCCCCTCAGTTAAAAATAAAAAATTTTTAGGTATATTTGATAATGAATATTACATTGGTTGAGATGGAACAGCTTGGTCTTACTATGTGAGAGCACGCAACTTCGATCCACGCTCCCAACATTTTTCATCCTTTTTTTTCCAATCTTTAAAACTGGGCCTTTTAATCAAGCCCATTACAAACAAACAAGATTTGACAATGACTCTGCCCATTACAAACAAACAAAAATAACTTAATTGTGACTCTTTCTCTTCTTTCTCACGTTTCTTCTTCGTTAATTCCTTTTTCTTGTTTTATTTATTTTATTATAAATGTTATTTTTGTGAATTATAAATTTTAAGTTGAATTGGACCCCCCTTATCTAAAATCCTGGCTACGCCACTGGATGAAATAGAGAAATTTTTTTACACACTTGATTATATTTAAACTGAAAATGGGTCATAGTAAACTAAAAAAAAGTCGTAATTAATAATAACATAATATTCACAAAAGCATTTATTCTTAATTAATTCCTTTTAAGTTAATTGGTCATCTCTTTTGTGATTTCCTTTTAGTTTAATGCATTCAAATTTGGTATTTTTTTTTTATTTTGCTCTATATACTATTCAAGTAACAATTTTATTCTTTAAACATGCTTTTTTCATAATAAATTTATCCTTAGTCGTTGATGTAGCAAGATATTTATATTTTACTATTTAGGAGCACATAAAAATAATTAAAACAACTAATCTATATTATAAAATATCAAAAATACCCTCAAAAAATTAAGAAATTATTAATATATATTATAAAATTACAATAACACCCTTAACACATTAATATTTTTTTTTCCAGAATCTTCAATGATTGGCACCGAAAAAATATAAAATATCTATCTAAAAATCTCTTTAAAATTTTGTATTTTAAATCAAAGAAACACAGCTTTTAGCATTAAAGAAGAAGAAAAATAATAAAAATCCAAATTTCTGTTTGTTTCTCAAAAAAAAAAGAACAGAGTTCCAAAGAAGAAAAAGAAAAAGAAGAAGAAGAAAAATTTAAATTTCTTCTTATTTGTTATGAAAATAAACAAATTTATGAAGAAAAAGAAGAAAAAAAAAACCCAAAATGAACAGATTTGAGAATAAGAACAAGTAGTAGTTGACCGAAATTAGAAATTGGATGATAAATTTTTTTTTACAGCGTTTATAATTCACAAGTCATTAAATATTTTTGGGTATATTAAAATAAATATCAATTTATCATGAAAAAAATATGTTTGAGGGACAAAATAGTTACTTAAATAGTACATAGACCCAAAAAATCAAAGCTATCAAGTTCAGAAGACAATAGATATATTAAGTCTTTCCTTTCATCAATTATTTTCTCTTTTGGTTCACTATAAGATATACTATGTATATTTATGAAAAATATTATGGCTAAAATAATAAATTATCAGAGTTAAATTATTTTGTCATAAAATTTTAGTTCATAGCCTATTATAACTACAAGTGTCACAATTAAAACTTAGTTTTGAAATTTACAAATTTCATAGTTTTTTTTATTTTATTTTAGCTACACGTTAAGATATAAAGTTGCTAAAAAGAATTAAATATTCTCTATTAAAATATTTCGTTATAGTAAAAGGAACGAATCATTTGCTATGAAAGTTAAATTGTACAGCAAATATTAATTATTATAAATATGTCAAGTTTTTTTAGCTAAAGCTCATAAAACTTGGCCATCATTTTTATACTTGATCTCGTGAAACCATCAACTTTGTTATCACTTGTTGGTACTAGAGGGTTCACTTATTTAGGAGATTTTTCATGAGTTTTACGAAAAAATAAACTTATTGACTTGACTTTGTATTTTAAATAAAATCTTAAAGCAATAGGCTAATAAATCCTTTTTACTTTTATATCCCTCATTAAATCCATTTTTTTTATGTGAAATTCATCTTACAATATTTGAATATTATTAGTTAGCTATGAATATAAAAATTTTATAGCTATTATCTTATATTTTTTATCATAAATTAATTTTTTATAGCTATCAATGAAAATAATTGCTATGAAAATTTTACATTTATAGTTAAAATATTTGATTTGCTGTAAGATAAAAAAATGTTATAGCTAAAACCTAATTATTATTATAATAAATAAAAATTTAAATAAAATTTAAAAATTTATTTCGAGAGATAATTTTTCATAGCTAATAAAATTATAGTTAGCTGTGAATAATGTATTTTATGGTTATTATTAAACATTAGCTACTATAAAAAATTTTATGATAAAAAATTATAGTATATATAATAATTGTTGTAGTGGTTAATGCATGCATAATGTTGAACAGATAGGTTGAATGAACCTCATCGTTGCTATTAGTAAAAAATTATGAATCATAATATATATAATATTATACTTCCTCCGTATCATTTATATAGAAAAAGTAAAATGGACACGAAAATTAAAGAAAATTTACTTTTTTCTCTCTATTGACTTAAATACCCCTTATTTTACATGTGAAACTGCGGGCAACTTCGAAATATGCTAGCAATATCGGGCTAAATTGTCAAGAAAAATGACATATGCCAGCATTTTTCAACTTTTAAGATAATGGTATAAATGGTATTTTGTCTCATTCCACTCCCCAAAATTTACTTAAAATGGCATATTTTCTATATAAATGATACACCAAAAAAGGAAATTTTCCCTATCTAAATAATACGGAGTGAGTATATATTAAGTTCTCAATAATATATATTATTTAATATTAGTAAAACAGCAGCATGGGGTTGATTTTACAGCAATTTGAAGCTGCATATGCAAAGTTTAATGTTGATAAGAGAAAGTGACTTGGACACAAACATCACTTATCATTTCTTCTTCCATTCTCTGAAATACTTTCTTTTGGGTATCATCGATCAAAGCAAAATTTAAAACATGACCCATAATCTCGATCTCGGGATTGCCAAATTCTTGAAGAAAATAAAAAAAAAAAAGGATTATTTTATGGACCCTGCAAATCTGCATCTCCATCACCAGCTCCAAGAAATTGAATATGGATATGGAAGAAATTATTCTTCTTTGTTATTTGAACCAGAATATAATTATAGTAATAAGGTTTCAAGCACCAACAACATCAACTCACCTGGCTTCATTTTTTATGTAATTCTTCTTCTTCTTGTGTGTGTATATATATATATATATATATATATGCATATATATTGTAAGTTTATGGAAAGAAGAAATTAAGAAACAAAGGCAAGAATTTGTTTTAAACAAAGAAGATGAAAGAAGAGATAAATTTGATTGCAAAAGATATGTTTTATTCATCAGCAACCTTTACATTTATAGCAATGAATTGAACAAAAAAACTAGAAATTAACGCAACAAACGCAGTAGTGCAGATAGCACGACTAAACTGCTCAATCAAAAATCCCTAAAAACTTGTTATTCTGTTTTGATTTGAAAACAGCTAGAATAAAAAATATGTGAGAAGCACATGACTTTGCAGAAACAAAAGAAAACTTCTAACACTCCTCCTTGCTTTTGTTGTTGCAAACTCCAATTTTTTGTCTAAGAAGCTTGCTTCAAACTTGCGTAGCACATCATTGAATTCCTTATGTTGCTCCTACAACTCATTTGGTACATATCCAAAGCCTCTTCTTATCATCTTAATCTTTATGATTTTTTTTCCAGCTCCATCAAAAATGTGACAGTGAGAATCTTTAAAGAAAAACTTCAAATCCTTCTTCTAACAATTGACCAACACTCAAGATATTTTTGTTAATTTCAGGTACAAACAAAACATTATGAATCATTTTTGTACCTAAGCTAGTTGAAATTTCAACGGTTCCAATACCTTCTGCAGCTAAATGGCTTCCATTGCCAATTTGGATCTTCTTGTGAGTAATTGGTTTTAAATCTTTAAAAATTGTGTTATCAAATGTCATGTGGTTTGTGCAACCACTGTCAATTAACCACTCTTCTCTAGAGCTTGCAAAAAAACAAGTTGCTACAAATAGTTGTTCTTCATCTTCAACAACTTGAGCAGCTTCAACTTTAACATCACTATAACAAATCACAGCTTCATGCCCAAGTTGGTTACACCGGCTACATTTAGCGTCGGGCCTTCTCCAACACTTGGAAGGTGGATGACCAATTTTGTTGCAATGATTACAAGGTGGATAACCCTTCTTTGAGTTTCCGCCATAGCTGCGACTATTTTTTTTTTTGTCCGCAATCAAGTTTTCGGCAAGTAGAGCTCCTTCAACAACACCTTCTTGCCTTATCAATCTTCTCTGATCTTGGGCCTGTAATGCATTTAATAATTCTGCCAAAGTGATATTAGATAGCTCTTTCAAATTTTCCAAAGTGGTGATAGCGGATTCATACCTTTCTGGCACGGTTACAAGAATTTTTTGAACAATTCTTGAATCTGAAAATTGAGTGCCTAGCAATCGTATATTGTTTGCAATTGCTAATAACTTATCTGAGTACTCCTTTATTAACTCAGAATCTTTCATCTTCTGCAACTCAAATTCTCTTAATAAATTGAGCACCTGCATGCCTCGACCTCTCGCATCTCCTTCATATTCCTTTTTTAGATAATCCCAAACCTCTTTTGCAGATTTGAGAGAGACAATTCTTGCGAAAATTGTTTCTGAAACAGCAGCAAAAAGAGTTGCTTTGGCCTTTGATTTCTTATTCTTTCTCTCCTTATGGCTTCTTATTTGAGCCATAGTAGGATTATCAGGCAAATCAACAATTGAATAATCTTCTTCCACAGCTTCCCATAGATCCATGGCTTCAAGATAAGCCATCATCCTTACTGACCACAATTGATAATTTTTTCCGTCAAAAGCTGGAGGAGAAAGGTTTGAATGAATGGTTTCACTCTCCATCTTACTCACACAGGTCCTTTAAGAAAACAGCTCTGATACCAATTGTAAGTTTATGGAAAGAAGAAATACAGAAACAAAGGCAAGAATTTGTTTTAAACAAAGAAGATGAAAGAAGAGATAAATTTGATTGCAAAAGATATGTTTTATTCATCAGCAACCTTTACATTTATAGCAGTGAATTGAACAAAAAAACTAGAAATTAACGCAACAAACGCAGTAGTGCAGATAGCACGACTAAACTGCTCAATCAAAAATCCCTAAAAACTTGTTATTCTGTTTTGATTTGAAAACAGCTAGAATAAAAAACATATGAGAAGCACATGACTTTGCAGAAACAAAAGAAAACTTCTAACATATATATATAGTTTTACTTCTTCATGCAAAAGCATATATATATATAGTAAGTTGAATTTGATTTTCTTTTAATAAGGCTGGCAAAATTGGATATTTGAAAAAAAAAATTAATGAAAATCTTTTCTATTTTCCTTCTTATTTTTTGTTCAGATTTTCTCATCTACTACTTTATTTGTAAATTTATAGGGTTTCTATATATATATATATATATATGTGAGTATTATATATGAGCATTAACAGTCAAGAATATATACTCAATATGTTAGCTATAAATACTGATTTTTTTTTGGTAGGAAGCTATAAATACTGATTTGTACACACTACAATAAACATGCGAAATATCAACGTAAATTCTCTGGATAAAAAATTTACCGACAACGTGCCAATTAAAAAAATTTAGTCTGCAATTACCTTATCAGCAAAGTATTTATGAAGAGAATTTACAGTAACTATCGATTGCTTGCGTACTGAATTTACAGTCATATACATTAGTTTTCTTTAATATGTATAATTAATGTTAATTCCAATATATAATTTGACTATATACACATGCATTAATTATTATTTCTAATTTCATGAATGGAGTGCTGGGGACCTAATAGTAGAGCTTCCATGTGTGAAGGCTTGATGAAGAATGGTAGTTTTTGTGAACAATTAGCTGCCAAAGATCATGAGTTCCTAGCCACTGGAGATGATCAGTTTAACAATTTTCGAAATTCTACTATGGAAATTAGCTCATTATTATCATATGGTTCTAGTGGAAGATATAATAGTTTCAGCCATAATATTTTACCAAATAATAATAATAATAATAATAATAATATCTCAAACTCAGATTTGGACTTGAAATTGCAAGTTGTGGATCTTTTGAGTAGCCATAAATATGATGATATTAATGGTGCCACTAATTATTATAGCCAAGCAGCTAATTCACAAATTAGTAGAACTAATCTTTGTCAATTTTTCATTAGTCCTTCTACTAGCTCCTCTAATAATAAAGTGAGTTCTCTCTTTAACTCTAATTACTTCTTATCTTCATATTTGTTTTTCTTTAATTTCTCTATTCTTTTTTGTTGATTTTCATAATTATTAATGTTAATGTATACATATATATATATATATAGTAAATAATTTTTCCTATGTTTCAATAAATTAATTACCCATTTTAGTTAAAAACATTAAATCATGATGATTTTAGTAACAAATTTTTTTATTTTTTGAAAAACTGCATTATAAATCATTTTTTTCTAATTTCTTTTAAAAATATGGCTGTTTTGATATAAATAAATACCCGAATGTATATTAAAATATATACTTATAAAAGTGAAGTATATCTTTGAAATGGGTACTTTTAAAATACAAAAGTTAAAAGTAGGTATTTTTAAAAGAAAAAAAATGAATATTTTTGACAAAAAAAATTTATTTTTAAAGGTTTTTTTAAAGAATTTTCCTTTAATACATTAAATGTATATCTTTGAAAGTAAAGTATATATATTTCTGAAAGAGATTATTTTTTAAACTAAAAGGTAAACAGTGGTTAATTTTTAAAGAAAAAAAATAGGTGTGTTTTGAAAAATAAATTTTGTTTTAGAATATTTTTTTTTGAAGAAATTCCCTTCTTCAAATATTATTAATAATATTTGAACTCTTATATATATATATATATATATATATATATGTAATTTGGATATAAGTAATCATTATCACTTGATTGTTCAAATATTGTATTGCTAGCACCCGATTCTTAGTTATTAATTTCATAGTTGAAATTTAGTTTTGGTTTCCATTTTTAAGAACTCAGCTTTAGGTGAAGCTATAACTCAGAGAAAGAAAAAACATAGGCCTCCATCATCAAGATCCTCCTCATGCCCCCAATTGAAGGTTGATAATTTTTAATTTTTTTTAAGCAACAATTTTAATTCCTCATTATTTTTGGTATTTATTATTTCAAATATTTTGTTTTTAATTATTTGGGTTAATTTTTAATTAGGTTAGGAAGGAGAAAATAAGAGAAAAGATTGCAACTCTTCAAAGGCTGGCAGCACCTTATGGCAAGGTCCTAAATAAATAAATAAATTATATATATAATATATTTTGAAATATTTTTCTTTGTTCTTTATATTTTTCAATAATTTATACATTTTAAAAAGGTTATGTGATAAAAGGTATGGTCTCTAGAAATATAGTATAATGAAAGTGTACATATATATAATAATTAATAAATTCAGGTTATGTGTTAATATATGCTAAAATTAATTATTAGTGTATAAATATGCCCATTAGCTAATGTTTTTAGCTTTTTTGCACCTTTAATTAAATTAAATTGCAGACAGATACTGCATCAGTATTGACAGAAGCTATTGGGTACATCCAATCTCTCCATGACCAAGTCCAGGTGATTTATTTATATAAACTTATATTATCATTACAAAATTAAGTATCATATTATATTATATATTATTAAATTATATTATCAATCATTTAAGAGGTCTTATATAGTCGTGAAGAAATTTATAGACTCTAAATTTAAATTTATGTATTTATTTAAATAATTTTATAAGTTTATAGGTCCAATTTATAAGTTATAAAAAATAATATGTAGAGACATAAGTATTTGACTTATAAACTAATTTGATTAAATAATTTACTGTATTATTCTTATTTATTTCAATTAATACTCTTGATAATATAATTTCATATCTTATTTTCTTTATCATAATTATATGCATATCAATCACTTATAAAAATAAAAAACAATACATAATTATTTAAAAATTTTAAATGGTTTTAAGATCGTATGATGTTTATAAGCTAATTTTTATAAATTAAACCAAATACTTTCTAAATAAAGTGTAAATTTAGAGTTTATTTAAACACTTTCTTTATTAATGCAGTGTTTTCTCTAATTTGGTCCTTTTTTTTTCAAAGCAGACATTACCTTACATGAGTTCTTCAAACCGCAATCCAGCTACATCAGTGAAAATGGTAAGAAAACTTTCTGCCTGCGTTATAAAAATTTTCTTGTATGCTTAAAAATGAGTTTTTGTTTTTGCATTTTTTGCATTTTTTATTATTATTTATTGGCCTGCAAGTGTATCAGTTAATTGAATCAAACTTGATTGGCTCTATTGGTTAGTAACCTTAGTCGTATTCAAAAACTTAAAAAAGAAAAGAGAGGTGGGGCTGTAAATGCTATTGTTTTTCTTTTATTCATCAACTTCTTGTTATTGACAGAGTGCAAGTGTGGAAGATGGGAAGGAACAATCAAACTCAGATCTTTTAAGCAGAGGGTTATGTCTTGTGCCTCTATCTTATGCATCATCGTATGCGAAAAGTTAATAATTTTCTAGTGGTGAATTTATCCATTTTCTTGAGACAAATACCCTCTTTGGTATCAACTCATTTCTTAAGAATTTAATGCTTTAAGCCTTGAAGATCATTTATAAAGAACTTAGATATTTGATCAGACATTTTTACTCAAAAAATTTGTATTACAGCAGATGCTCAGACAATTTTTACCTGACAATTTGGATTAGATCTATTAGATGAAAGTTTAATTTTTTACTGCAGATATGGAAGGAAATATACATATAATAAACATAATATATAGTTTGTACATAAGGGCAAAACCTCTTTCTTCTATTTGTTTTCTACATGAAACCTTAAACAAGAAATACAATATGCATCTAGGCGGCCTTGGAAAACAGAAAAATGATATCAACACACCAACAGTTCTCTGAGCAACTTCAGGATTCCAGCCTTTTTTCATTTACCAGTTGAACTGCAACAAAAGGCAATATTACAAATGAGATTATATAGTTCCTTATATTCTAGTTTCAAAGAATGCAAGATTTGAGGATGTTGTGAGATTGGCAGCATACATATACCAGCTTCTTCTTTTTCTTCTTTTTCTCAATATACGCTATGAGCTCCTCCTGCCGAGAAAGTGAATCCTCTAGAGCCTGCACAAGAAAGCATAAATGAAGGGAATCAGACATTGTTTTCACGTTTATACTTCTGTTTTCCACCACTGTCAATTAATTACACCAGAAATACCTTCTTGGTTGCCATAAGCTCTTGCTCCAAGGTATCAACTCGGCTCATAGCAGCATTCAGCATTTCGTCTTTCTCAGGAGAGATAGCTGGAGGTTTCATACTCAGAACACTCACCTTTTCTTCCAATTCAGCCATGCGTTTAATGACAGTCATGAAATCTGCATTAGAGATGGCTGGCTCAAGTGCCTTGTTTGCTTGGCCTTTAATCTCTATATCGTCGCAATAGACAGGACTTGAATAGATGGTGGCATTTGTCAGCTTTTTGGGCATGTTGCGTGTGACTTTAATCATGGTGACGAGGCCCATAACAAAAGTCATTACGCCAGTAAAAATGGGAGAGCCCATACTTTCAGGATTTTTGCCACCACCATAACTGGTGTAACATTGTGCAGCTGCAAGTGCATAACAAAAGATGAGTTAAGGGAAGTCATGAGAAAGAGAAGGAGGGACACAAGCCTAAAAAATGACAAGTAGTTGACAGTGTTACCTTTGGTAATAGCAAGTTTATCATCATCTCCTAATTTTTTCCAAGTCATATCGACAGTCTTTTCAATTATAGGGCCATAGTCCTCGAACTTTGAAGAAACCTGCAGGGTTTACTTTCATGAAATAAGGATTTGAAGACAATCATTAGAACTGGTGCTCCAGAGAGAGGGAACATTTATATATATATATATATATATATTCAACATTGATAACTCATAGTGCCACTAAATTAGCTTCAATCGCTTAAAGCCTTTGAGAGTTTTTTAATGCCATATAGTTAAAATAATAACAACATTTAGAAAATTGCACTTTCATTGTCTTACCTATTTGCTAAAGTCCAAAAATAAAAACTTCCATAATTTTGATAGTTAACAAGATTTCCAGGAAGCATGCTAAACTTACTTGTGCATACTCTAATTCCCTTGGAACTTCTATATTCCCCACCTTGAAAGACACGTGTCTCTGGGTACATAACAATACGAAGTGAGCTCAATGGTTAACAAGAAGTAGCAAATTAAAGCCATTAAATTAAGGCAAACAATTTATTTAAGACCTTTGAGGACACTACTATTACTGCATCATCCTCAGAAATTTTCTTCTCATCTGTATTCTGAGTCTCACATTTATTGGTACACTTATGGTTACCGTTTTGGACCATCTGCAAGGCAATGCAACAAGTAAGATAACTAATCCACAAAGAGATCAATTGAGATGAATATTGTGAAACTAATTGAAGATCACCTTCATAATCTCTGGGTCTTTCCAAGGGCCCTTATCTGAACGCATGCAACCTCCTTGATCAGAACAAGTGCAGGAACCTCCCAAAAACGCTGGTAACTCACTAGTACAAAGGCAAGCCAAGAAACGAAAAAATAAGGCAATTGTCTATTTCTCAGTAGAACATGACAAAGACAACTGGTTAGATGACTAGTAGAACTTTATTTACCTGGCATCCATTATCTCAAGTAACTTGCTCTGATACTTATTGCCAAGAACCTGGCCAATAATATGCCTCCTTTATAATTAGTTATTTGGCTTAGATAAATTCTACTTGTCCATTATCAGAATGTGTAGACTCACATGGATTTTTGCAGTGGTCTTAGGATCAAGGAAGGACTTAATAGTGTTCCACAAAATTCTGAATCCTGAACCGGCATTGATGATGAACATACGGTTCAAGGTCTGAAACAAAACAAAAATTGGAAGGAAACATAATCATTTTATTACTGAAACAGAAGCAGATTAAGAGAAACAAAACAAAAATTAGTAATTCGTACCTCGGGATAACTGTCACCATCAATCTTTTGAAGACGAGTGACAAGATCCCTTGCAGCTTTGTTGAAATTCTTGAGGCCCTGTGGTTACTTAACAGTTACACTATGGTTGCAAAATGTGGTAAAGAACTTTTAGTACCTAATATCATTTTGGATTTCCAATTGTTTAAAAGTTAATTTGAAAGTAATGATAATTGATATTTTAATTACATTAAGAGATTATAGCTATTATTTAATAAACTGAAATCAGGTTTTGTAGTTCTAACATACAACTCCTTGCACATCCAAGATGGTTGTGCTTTGATCAACTTGCTTCTTTGCTGAAATTGAGCATGCTGGAAATTTAACAGCAAAAGTTCTCTCAAATTCCTGCACATGATATTTTACATATCGATCTATGGTTGTAACTTGCATTAGCTTTGTAGGATCTACTTGGCCTAGTCTCTCTATGTAAACAGGCCTTCCATCTTTATCCACCCCATGATGTCCCTGGGGGTAGTATTGCATCACTTCATCGAGTTCAGTGAATTCAAAATCCTTCAAAAAGAAAAGGGAAAATACATAACAAATTAGGCCAAATTATGAAAATAAAATTTTATAAATCAAATAAATGATAGAAACCTAAACTCCAAACCATCCATTCCCAAGAATGGTACCTCCATGATTGTGTCAGCACCAAATTCCTTCCTCCACTGGAGCATTTCAGACCACATTTGCTTTGTTTTCTCAATATCATATTTCCTGGCTCTCAAGAATCTATGCAATGGGAAAGTAATAGGTTCATGGGTTTGATTAATCATAAGCACCACATAATTATAAATTAAGCATATGATGAAGGAAGTAGTGAACTCCAGAGGTTGCTTCTTTTTGAAGGCCACAGGTTCAAGCCTTGGCTTTCGCAACATGTTGGTATTTACTGAAAAAACAAATGCAAGGGGAAGGCTGCTTATGGTATATAAGCCTCCCCAAATTTTTGCACTATTGGACACTCTTTTAACCAGGAAGTAGATTTTGGAAACCCACTAAAACCGAAGATACAGAGAAAGGGAACAACCTGAGCATCACATGATAATCATCATGCCTTGAGGGTAAGAGTTCCTCTAAAACAAGTACTTGGCGGAAAGCATCAACCACCTTCATCTCTTCAACATCATGGACATCTTCAATTTCCAAGGACATCACTTTACTACTTCTCCTACTCTTTCTTGTCAAAGAGTTCCTGAATTTATTGGAGGCATTGATGGCTTTAATTTTCAAGGACTCAATCCTTTTCTTCTTCTCATCCCCGACAGTTTCCGCATCTGGTGGTACTGTGAACAGAAGAAATTAAACAAAATTTGAAAATTACCCATTTAATAAAATCACTAAGAACACATTAGTGGAAATAAATTAAGGAAGAAAATAATCAAACCGTAGGATTTGAAAACTACCCATGTACAAAATCACATTATAAATTTAAATAAATTAAGAAAGAAAACCTGAAACAAATAAACCAAATGAAAAAATTCGAAAACTACACATGTATAAACTCACCTGTAAAAACACATACAGATGAAGGAAAAAAAAAGAAGCAAACTAATCAAACAACAAATTTTGAAAACTACCATGTAAAGAATCAATTTTGAAAACAAATATAAATGAAAAATCTAAAAGGAAAATATGAAGCAAATTAACAAAACAAAAAAATTGAAAAGTACCCAAGTAAATGAAAAAGAAGAAGATGAAGAAGAAGAAGAAAGAAAGAAAGAACACAAAACCTGATGTGGGAGATAAAGGTTCAGAGTCGGCCATCTGCTGGAAAGTGCTAAATTATAAGTGATGGGTTATGATGGGAATGCAGCGAAAACTAAATCATGCATTCATATTAGGATGCCACGATTAGAGCCCTTAGCCCAATGCCTGCAAATACACAAATTGATACACATTGTGCATGCCAATAAATTACAAAACTAAAGAAGAAAATACATAAAAACAACAATGGGAGATTGAAAGATTAGAGAGAATACCTCCGCAGAGATAAGGGGAAATGTCGGAAAGGATACAAATAGCAAAGAAGAGAGACAGAGAAAGTGTAAGGCGCACAACAAGCGAAATCATTGGCAATTTTTGGGCAATTATTATTATATTTTTAAAAAAAATTATTTTTTGCCCTCGATAATCTTGACCAAGTCTTCTGCTCTTTTTAGCCATGGCTATATGTGTTGCTCTCCGAAAGAGAGCGACAGCGAGCGAGCGAGCGAGAGGTAGAGGAAGATGACGAGAACAACAGACGCTGCTCCGTTCCGTTGTAACAGGACCTACCTTTTTCCTTTTTTTTTGCCGCTATATTTATTTAATAAAAATACTATTATAAGGATAGTTTAAAATTATTAGAAACTAATTTTTCATAATAAAAATTATTGAAGTTATATATAAATAATAAAAGATTTTCATTTCTAGTTTCCATACTTTTATGGCTTTTACGTGTTAAACATTTAAAAGCAATAATTTACATACGTTATTGATAAATTCTTCATCATCTTATTTTTATTTAATAAAAATTATACCAAATATTAAAAATATAAAATCCGAGAGTTTAATGTAAAAAAAAAAAAAAAGGACCTCTTTAGTTTAATTGTAGTGATTAGTGGCAAAGTATTTATCATTAACCGTTGTAATTGAGATTAGATTTAAATTGTAAAACGATAAATAAAAATGTTATTTTATAGATTTTGGTGAATTCTAATTATATCCAAATTATAATTTAACATTAGATATACATGTGTTAATAAAAATAATTATTTATTTAATTAATTTGCATTTAATAATGTAAATTTTGTAAAGATATTAAGATATTTAAAAGTTAATGTAATATATATATTTATTTAGTTGTAAATATTTTCGTTAAGTAAATTAAAATTTAATGGCATTTTGTTAGCAAAAGTTAGCTTTTTAATTTAATAGATATGAAATCTAATTTTTGGTCCCAAAATTAACTGATTTATTTTATGAATCACTTGTTTTTAATTATTATTTTTATTTAATACTCTATTAATATTAACATTTACATTCAAATATGTAAATGTTTAGTGATTTCCAAAAATTAAACCAAATAAACACTTAGAAAACTTAATAGGAGCCTCATAATGAATTTTACTTTCCATTGTTTGACATAAATAATAAATACAAAGAGTTAACCGTATGTAAAATGAGCTTATAAAAAATCGACCCATTACAGTAATCATATAATTACATTTCCTTTAAATAAATGATTTCCTATCGTGAAATTGTCATTTTCTAAATTCATAGGGGAGAAAAAAAAGAATTTTCTTAAAAATATTCTCAAAAATAAAATTATTTTCAAATATATCTCCTTTTCTTTTCCCCCTATAAAAATATTCATTTTTCAACCTTTAATTTTAAAAATATCTCTTTTTACAAGTATTTTTTTATAAACATTTAGTATAATAAAAATATATTTCATTTTTAAATTTATAAATTTTAAATTTTAAATAATTTATCTTAAAAATTAAAAGAAAATAATATTTTCCCATAATATTTCAAACATAATGTCCCAACAACCAACTAGTCCTATTAATTTTGATTTGAGGGGGGCAAACAAATTTTTTAGAGATAATAACAGAAATAACATGTAAAAATAATTATACAAACACGTAAAAACTAAACCACAAAAGCCACAAATAAATAAATAAAGTTTCTTCAAAAAAAAAAAAGCCACAAATAAATGTGCAGTATCTTTTACAATATTTTCAATCAGAATCAGAGTCAGGATCTATAGATGATCTCACCGTTCTGCGCCTACTCTCACTATAATCATCTTCATCATCTTTCTTCTCACTAATTATACCTGTGAGATAACAGATAAGAGACTTTTCCATGATCCACAAATTGCACAACAAAGTGGATATTTACCTTTCTTAATCAGGAGATTTTCAAGTGATTTTGTGCTGAAATCATCTTTTCCTCCCAAATCTTGAAACCCAATCAGTCGATCAACTGCAATCCCTTTCCTGAAGGAAAAAAATTGGAATTCACTCAGAATAGTATTTGATTAACATCATAAGTTTCTGAGTTCATAAAGATGCACAGCATAATGCATTTGAGGACCTGGAGGCCTATTACTCATGGACATGTCTGGGTTAACTTATCAATAAGCCACATTTACTTGCCATGCTCATTCCTTAATTTATAAAAGAACAGGCCCAAGAATCCTAAAATAATGAAGATTAGCATGTTATTTAATTCCAACTACTCTATTATTCTCCTGCACTAGGGGAATCAGACAGAAAAATTTATAGTGCATGGTAAAAGAATTTAAAGATGAGCTATTGAAAAAAGGCAACAGGAATGGTACAGACCTGAACAGTATAACACAAGGCAAAGTTTTGATTCCAAGCTTGGTAACAAAGAAGGGTGCATTCTGCAGTTAATTTATAATCCTTAGAAGTAGGTAACTCATTTGAAAAATCAAATTATATTTGCATAATAAAAAACCAAAATTTGAGTTACCAAGCCAGAGTAAACAACGAAAAATCAAGCACTGACCTCCGCATCCAGCTTGATGAACTTGGTATCCAAATGCCTGGGTGCAAGAGCCTTCAAATGCTTATCCAATATTCTAGAATAACCAATCAATGTGGTCATATAAATTTTGAGAAAAAAATGTTTGAGCATGAGTTACTGTAAGAGAAAATTTAAAGTAAAAGCTATACTTGCATCTATAGAACTCCTTATGGTAGAAGTGGCAAATAACTTTCTCACTGCCAGTGACTTCACCCAAGAAATCCCCCTCAGTAATCTGCTTATACTCTCCATGTCCTTGCTTCTTTAGGGCCTCTCGATTCTCAACTTCTTTCTATTCAAATAAATCATATGGCAAATACTTTATCAACTTCAGAAAGCTTATCTCAATGTAAACTTACATTTGTTACATGGAGGAATATCGAACTTATTACCTTGAGCGCTGCAATCCTGTCTGCGTGCAGTTTCTCCAGCTCAGGATCCTGTAAATCAAATTCAAAAACGTTTTACATTAAAAAAAATCAAAGAAAGGTGATAATTGGTAATGCAGGAACAATATAGTATGTTCTACCAAAAACTTACATCCATTAAGTCATCGAGGTCAACCTCTTGGTTGACAGAACTTGATCCCTGTGACTTCTCTTGAGCAAGCAATTCCTGCAACATCAGCAAGTGAAGTCCTCAAAGACTTTAAAACAATTTATTGATTCAAAGTTATTTGAGTAAAAAAGATTTAAAAAAAAAAGCAGCACGAATAGACAACGCTCCCAATTTGCAAGGTTCAGTAGATGCACATCAGCGTTTCCCTTGTCTTTTCTGCAAAGAGGGTGTTTCCAAAACTCTGAACCCTTAATTAACTTCCAGGCACAAACTCTGAATTACAAATAGATTATAATTTTCCCTTACATAGTCAGAAAAATCAATTCTATCCTGGCTTCAATCAAAATTAGAAATTTAAGTACTCTAATTCTTGAAAATACAGAAAGATGCAATCCATGTTTTTAACAAAACTTTACATTTAGTCAAATAACGCAAGAAGCACATGCCAAGCTACTAAATTATTTGAGTTCTTTAACATTTAGTCCGATTAGTGGCTTAAAATGTAAAAGAAAGCGATCCCGAAGCCAAAATTCTAAAAATTCCACACAGTAATTACCAATTTTCAGAGGCCAAACCTTCTGATAATCGCGAGCAGCTGCTGCCATTACATTGCCAAATGCTAAATTAGACAAGGTTGATTTGACTGAATTTGGATCCATTTCTCGCTGCAAAATCAAATCCAAAAAAAAACATAAAATTAGCACGAGAAAAATAATTAAATAATTGAAAAAAAAAAAAAAGGAAGCAGATTCAGAGATAAAACCTTAGCTGGGTATGATCTGAAACAGTGATACAAGTTTTGCAACAGGTGAAGGGAAAGTTTAGAAACCTAAAAAAATCGACAACGACGCTGCTGCGGGCTCCTAAAAACTTTCTCGCCTAAAACCTGTATTTAGAGTGGCAAATGGATCGTCTATCGCTTGAATAACTGGCAGTGGTTCACTTAGCCCATGTTTGGTTCTTTGGAGTGGAATGGAAGAGAAAAAAAAAATTTACTTGCACCGCTTCTCTAATATTTTTTGTTTTTTATCCCATCAAAATTTAAATTTTTCCAAAATTTCAATTTTATTCTAATAAAATTCCTCACTGTTTTCTGACCATCAAAAAATAACACCACACTCATATGTTATTATTTGACAAAAAAAAATAATTTTGACTGATATATTTTTTGCACTGTCTGTATTATAATTGGGGTTTGATAAGATTATTTATACTTTTTTTATTCTATTTTAAGTGTCCATTTTTACTATTTTATTAATATTAAAAAAATTATATATTAGCATTATTTTTATTTTAACCATATAATGACACGCGAATATTATTGTACTCTCCTGTGGCTTGGATTTTATTAAGATAAAATTGAAAGTTCAAAATTTTTATCTTTACAAAATAAAATTTTGAGTAGAATAAGAGCAAAAATTTAAAAAGAATGGGTGCAATTAACTCAAAAGAAAAGAATGTAAGACGGGGAAAAAAAAGAAAAAAAAAATCCCACCTATGTAAAAGAAAGTAAAAGTTCCATTTCCTCACCCATAGACACGCTAATAATAACCTACCAGAATTGAAATTGCGTAGCTTTTGGTCAATGACAGGCAAATCAGAAAAATATTACACAGAGATCTAGGAGTTCCAATCATGTGCTATTGTCTTAGACAGCACAAGATGATTTACCTTCTAACTTAACCAGAGAACCAAGTTGGTAACTCACATCACTAGAAGTAAAAGCACAATTGTTTCTCTTTCTTTACACGCCAGACAAGGCATTGCCATTTACATGCGGTAATGCAAATTCAGAAATGATTTGTTTTCAGAATGCTTCCCCTTTATATTTTCATTGTCCTTCAGGAAAAGAAAAAAAAAGGAAAAAAGAAGGGCCATCTGCTAAAATTATTTGAACTAATGTGCATAGATTAGATGCCTCAATTATTATTACACTTTATCATCATGGAACCACCACCTAGTCTCCTTTGGAGATCTGCCGTTTCTACAGTTCTTGACATATCGATCATTGTCTTCAGGACGTTGCTGCAACACATGCATCAGAAAGAGAGATGGTGAGAGCTTATTCCATATCTTTTTATGGTCTACCATGTTATGTTATTATTAATAAATAAAAACACGCCTACAAATGGCATGCTTTTTATTTGTAATGAAATGGGTACAGGACAACTGCCATATAATGAACATATGTCCTATTTTGGCTTCAACATGGAGATGATTAAGCAAGAAAATCGAAGGACCGTATGATCGAACCTTCACAGTTGAGCTTGATAGCATTGAGAGAATGCTGATACAGATAGAACTAACAGTCATAGCAGGAGACCATGAATCATACAATATATCTGCAGTCAGTAATACATCGAATGTCAGTTGGCCATAATGTTAATTCAGAGCAGGGTTTATACTAAAGCCACCAAACATGGATGATCCAATATAATGGTCATAAAAGCCAAATAACCAAGAAATGTCCACACAGAAAGAGTTACTTCAAACTTTAATTTCACAACAAAAATGACTTATCTCTTGATTGTCAAAAATTGAAACAAGATAATGGATGCAAGCCTGCATGAATCTCAAATGATTCTCGCTCTATGGTTAAAAAAATCATTTGAAAACCAATAGTCATCATATAATACAACTACGGCTCATGATTTCCAGGACCAAGAAAATCAGAGTGCTAGATGACCAATCATACAGCAATAACATTCTAAAATGTTAACAGGAAGGTACAAGTCACTGTAAGCTTAAGACCTTTCAGCAGCTAGTATCAATTTTTATGTCTATTTCCACTAAAAATCGCAATAACTAAATCCTCTATCTAAAGAATCACTTCTTAGAATTATTTCCAAAACTGATTTCCTTACGCAACAGCTTACCATTTACATTGATAAGAGTAAATTATACAATGACAATGTTCACACATGCTAGAAGAGTATGCATGCATACAACAGTGTGAGTTTGAACCCTTTCCCAAGCTATTACATCCAAAATACCATAAAGAAAAAATAGCTTGACTGGAAGCTCCAGTCAAAAGAATCACCACTTAGAGATATTTCCTGATTTCTTTGGACAACACTTGACCGCTTGGCTAAAAATCAATGAAGTAGGTCCAAGAAACAAAAGTAGCACAATGATTCACAAGTGGGCAATCCTCCCAACAATCAAAGTTGCTGCTATTCATATGACATAACATTGATTAATGTAATGCAAAATTTCTTTCTAGTTCACAAGGGAAGGGGACTTGAATTTGGAACCTTGCCCATATGGAGAAGCACCAACCCCAGGACGGTGTGAATTTAAATAGTTGCATCTAAAAGTGGCACAGCAATTTTAAAAAAGAAAAGAAACTGGAACTGGGAAGTCTAGAATTACATTGCAACTGAAATAGAAGTCAAAAACCATGAAGTTATAGAATCTTAACCTTCAGCAAATCATCAATGCAAAAAGATATCATGCAATTCTTTCTAAACAAAACCATTTAATATGCAAAATAATATCCTGAAATGAAAGAATGGAAGGCCCTAACTCCATGTGACTCCAGATTTTCCTTGGCTTAAGCTTCAAGCCTCTGATCAGCACCTGTATTGCACATCATAGACTGCAAACTTTCCACACTGCTACACCTGTTGGCTACTGAAGGTTGATAATTATCCAAAATTGGAGGACAAAAGAAGTATCTTAGGGCTTAGTGATCCCTTCCATTAAATGACAAATTAAATGACAAAACTCACAAACTTAGATAAGCATTAGGTGCTGGAAGCATCAAGTAAGAGAAAAGAATCATTACGGGAAAAAGTGAAGGCAACCAAGTTAGGAAGTTTCTAATTTCTTTCTATCATCTGTTACAATAATCTAACAATGTTTTACCTGCACAATTGCAATAATACTAGCCAAAAGCAAAATTTTCTTTCACCAGTCTCATCAAAATGCAAGGTTTAGGCAAAAAATTTTTGTGAAAATAACAGGTGCTAACATTTTATGAGAAGAAAAACTATTTCTGCCATTTGGTTGCAACAACAGAAATTAGCAGGAAGTGCATTATAAAAAGCAATTTTGTTCCCAAAAAAAAATCATGAGAATGAATCCATATTGTGGTGTTCACAGGTATATCAAACCAGAACATGCAGAAAAGATTATCAATGAAATGATCACAGCTATAGAAATTTAATTAGTTTCATCAGCTACATTTACCCAGAAACAACCAGAGGAATTCCTTTTTTTTTTGCATGAAAGTTTAGGGAAACTAAAGAAACAAAAATTTCTGCATAAAAGTAACATGGATAGACTGTGAATGAAACATAAAATCTTGTAATAGAAGACATGACAAATAATCAACATGGACCAATATTTATAGACAAGACCATCATTTTCAACAAACAAGCGAACACATATGATTCAGAACAATTAAATATGCTCATGAATAAGCAATAAACATAGATCGACAAAAAATCACACCACAAAACCTCCAAGCAAGAGTAAGCCAAAATACAGTTAAAAAAGGCAAATCATGCACAAATGATACAAAACTGTAGTTGTATGACAGTATTGAAACCCCAATAATTACCTAAACAAATATGGCCGTTGCTATAAATATGTGGGTGCAGCGGAGCCGGATGAAGAAAAATAACCTGTTGAAACCATAACATGGTCATTAAAAAAATATTGAAAAAGAAAAAAGTTAAATAACAGAAAACATAAACATCAATTCAATTAATCAATTAGATAACAATGTAACCGATCAAACCTGAGGAGCTTCCATAGGGTAATGCTCTGGGAAGTCGACTTGAAGCTGGTAGGTCTCATTAGCATATAAGGTTCCTGGAGCACCATTTACTTCAATTACCCACCTGTAATTCAAAACCACAAGAGAAAAAAAACGGGGGAGGGAAAGGAAGCACATATTAAACACCAAAAATCGAAACCAAACATAAATATATATACGTGTGTGTGTGTGTGTGTGTGTATATGTGAGCAACGAATTGACTGTAAGGAAAAGGTAAAAAACCACTGAAATAATCGTTTTCCCTTTCTAGGTTTGTTTCCTTTCCCATGTTAATTTTTCTCAGCAATCAAACAGAATTGAACAGAAATTGAAAAAAGGAGAGAAAAAAAAAAAAAGGAACCTTTGAAGATTATCGGTGACTTTGTGTTTGAAGCCTGTGGGAGGGTTGACCTGCCACTCCACAAGCTCTTTCTGGAGGCGATTGCAAGCAATCTTACTCAGTGCCTAAACACATCAAATCATCAAAAAAATCAAACCTTATTTTAGGGCATCAATCATTCAAAACATACCCACTGAACCGTATCTAAGAATTTAAATGGGAAATATATAAATAACTTTAATTTTTTAAAAAAAATAAGGTATAAAAAAGAAGAGAAAAACTTTGCGAGAGGTCGCGGAGGAGCTGGTCATGCTTTAATCTGTGTATGACAATGGCGAAGAGAGCGAGAGAGAGATATGAGTGATGGCTGATGAAAGGGCCAAATGGAACCAGCGACGGTTTTAGAGGGCGTGACCTTCTTTGTGTTCCCCGCTACAAGGCCATATCTTCCCCTTTGTTTTTTAATCTTCGTGGAATTTCACCTTTTATATCATCATTATTATTTTTTTTTAGTAAAGGTGGATAATTTTTATTGATTATATATCATTATTATTATTATTATTATTATTATTATTATTGGATCAATTTTAGTTTTAGTTTCTACATCAACTAAGTAATTTAAAGTTAATATAAATAATTTAACAAAGAGTTAAAATTAAAATGTTAAAATTTTAATTTTTAACACCTTACAGAAAAATAATGCTAGTTAATACACATTTAATTAACATATTATTTTATATATGTGAATTGTTTTTTAAGTAAAATTTTAAAATTCTTTTAATTACTAAGCATACTTTTTATTTATCAATAATTAAGAAAAATTAATTATTTTCATAAAAAATAAGATTATATATATTTTTATTTTAATATTCTTATTCTAATATAAAATATATTTAATAGATAATATTAAATATAAATATAACAAAAATTTATTGGATTATCTTTAATAAGTAGATTATAATTTAAAACAAATAAGAAGAATAAGTATTTTTTATTAATTATAAATATAAGGAATATAATACAAAATATTGATAAATTTAATTATTTTTCATTTATTATTGAAAAAAATAATTTTAATTATTGAAATTTAGGTTTAAATTAGTATTTTTATAAAAATAAATAAATTAACATTTTTATCATTGATAGTAGTCATTACATTTGATTATATAATGTTAAAATCAATAATACTTAATGCTCTAAGGCATTTTGGTTGGCATATAGGGATAACAATTCAAAATATTTTCATACTCAAGCATCAAGCAGGAAGCGATGCAATATTATTACAACTTTACAAGGTGAGGGGGGTTTTTGGACGTCTGACCAAAGTGGTTTGCAAGCAATTGTTCTTGATTATTTCTCTAATTTGTTTAAATGATCTACATCTAATTTTGGTCGAGTTGTTAATCTGCTTACTTCAGGTGTCATTGAACAAGATAATGCTCGAGTATTAGCACCTTTCTCTGATGATGAGTTTTGTCAAGTAATCCATCAAATGCATCTAGACAAAGCTCCTGGCCTAGATGGTTTGAACCGTGCATTTTATTAGAAATTTTGGAATATAATTAGTGCTAATGTTATTTCTAGCTGTAAATATTGGTTAGCTAATTGTACTTTTTTCGATGAGCTAAATGACACCTTAGTGGTGCTGATACCCAATAGAGATAATCCAACCAATATGAAAGAGTTAAGATCTATTTCTCTTTGTAATGTACTCTACAAAATTATATCTAAAGTACAAATTAATCGACTGAAAGCTATTTTGCTTAAACTTATTTCTGATGTTCAATATGTTTTTATCCCTGGACGGCTTATAACTGATGATGTCATACTGGTCTTTGAACTTAATCACCATATGAAATGTAAATGAAGAGGCAGAGATGAGGAGGTAGCTTTGAAGGTGGATATTAGCAAGGTATATAATAGATTGAATTAGACCTATTTGGAGGCAATAATGTTAAGAATGGGCTTTGATAGGTTGTGGGTTAATCTAATTATGATGTGTACTAGCACTATTTCTTACTCATTTCTATTGAATGGGATGGAAGTTGGTAGACTTAAACCGAGCAGGGGTTTGCTCCAAGGCGACCCTCTCTCACCTTACCTATTCTTATTTTGTACATAAGGCCTATCTGCACTTTTTAACAAAGCTCAAGTTGCTAGAGATATTCATGGTTGTCAAGTTACAAGGAACTGCCTTAGTATCTCTCGTATGTTGTTTGCAGATGATTCCTTTTTCTTTTGCAAGGCAAATGTCTTAGAGTGTGCAAAGGTCAAATAATTATTATTGGTGTATGAGGAGTCATCAGGATAGGCCATCAATTTGAATAAGTCGATATCTTCTTCAGCTCCAATGTCTCGGATGTATTATGTTATTCTTTAAAAGGAATTTTGGATGTAGCACAATCTCTTGACCATAGTCGCTATCTTGGCCTGCCTTCTCTGATAGGTAAAAATAAGAAATAAATTTTTAGTTTCCTGAAGAAAAGGCTGATGTCCAAAATTCATAGATAGTATAATTGCTTACTTTTCAAGGCTGGCAAAAAAGTATTGCTAAAGTCGGTTGCCTAGACAATTCCTTCATATTGTATGAATTCTTTATTGATCCCAAGATCTATATATGAAAAACTCTAACGTATTATGAACTCATACTGGTGGGGTAGATCCGAAAATATAAATAGTATTCATTGGATGTCTTGGGATAAGCTTTGTGCTAGGAAAGCATATGGAGGAATGTGACATAGGGACTTACATCACTTTAATTTAGCTATGCTGGGTAAACAGAGTTGGCACCTACTAACCAATTGAATGTAATATGGTGGCGGATCTATTCAATGATACTGGATCATACTGGGATGTAGATTTGATCAGGTCAATATTCTTACAAGCAGAGGCCGAGGCTATCCTAAGTATACTTATCTGCATAATTAGCGGGGATGACTTCTGGTTGTGGCATCATGGCAAGCATGGGATGTATACTGTAAAATTCGCTTATCATCTTTCTTTTGTTTCCATACCACCCTTGGTCTCACAAGTGCCTTCATCAATCTGGAAAAATGCTATGGATGGTCCATGTCCATCCTAAGGTGAGAAATTTTTACTGGTGATTATTATTAGATATTATCCCAATGAAATGTACCCTAAATAGAAAAAGGGTATTTGTGGAAACTAGGTGCCTAATATGTGAATTGACAAAGGATCATTTACACGCTATTTGTCTTTGTTCGTCTTCCTTAGCATGTTGGCATATTTGGGGGCTGCAAATTTATCCTGATAGTAGTTGTAACACCCCTAAATCCCATATACGCACACTACATAATACTACAATGTAATATACGTACATGAAACATAGGAATGCTACGGATTTCTTAAACCATTTAACTCTTTAAAAGACACCAAACAATTTTTTTCTCTTTGTACCATATAAGAAATGTGGTAGTTAGCATGTAATAGAAAATAAAAAGGAATATAAACATTTATTTAGTACGCAGCGGAAATTATAAAGTATTTACATATATAGAAATATCTAAGTTCAAGTTTACAACCATTTATACATATACATTAAAACCATTACTTTACAAAATATAAAGAAATTATACATGGTTGGCAGCACTGCTCTGATCTTTAAGTCCTAAGGCAAATCCTCAATGTCTAGACTCACTCGGTCTAGTGGAACACTCGGGTTCTTCTCTAACACCTGCGCGATGAACCACAATCGCGCTAAGCCAACAGCTTAGTAAAACAAACTACAATATCAAGATGCTTTGATGCAATGTTCATGTCACACAATCAAGTTGTATACACAATTCAAGTAAACATTACATTTCACGCATACCTTGTTCACCCTAACTTATAAACCATGAACATCTCTCATAACATTACATCATATCATTTCTCATTACTTTCATCCAATAATAATCACATTTAAACAAACACAAGAATTGGGCCCAAAACACAAACCAATATGTTATTCAAAGTTCAGAGTCACCGCTTTGATTCAATATCACATCATCAAGCCCGTAGGCAAAATATATCATATCTCTATCCATGGATAGCGTAACAGACCCAGTCTCTTGGACCATCAACCCATTAACATGAGGAGATCCTCAACCCGGCTAGACTGTTACTAATTTTTCAAATGGAAGTGGTTTACGGGTCTCCCATTTCACCATCATTCCATATTCACATTTTTCAACTGGAATCGGTTTACGGGCCTCCCATTTCACCTGTCCAGTGATTCATAAGTATTTTTCAATTGGAATCGGCTTACGGGCCACCCATTTCGCCTATCCAATGATTTATAGGCATGCCATCAAATACAGGACTCTGAAAGTTGAATCAACATATTAGGCACACAATCATTTAGTTTATCTCATTCTCAATTCATTTCTCATTTTACCATCCACAATTCATTAGGCATTCATATCTCAACTATATCATCATAGCCAACAATCATGGCCTCACAACTCATCCCATTCACATTTCCAACTTCATATCTCACATCACATTAATTAATTCATCATAACCAATCACATTGCATTATCATAAAAGCAAACATGCCTTAACCATTTTACTTACATCATGAGTAATCAATCATGTTATTTCCACACTTTATTACTCAAATATATACACAACCAATATTCTTAACATACATTACACACGCTTATCACAACATTCACATAACAATAATAATATGTTTCAACAATGCATTTATGTTCTCAACACTTTAACAAACACATATGTATATTAAGTTTCCACATCTCATAAATGAATGCAATGATGTAGTTTGTAATTACCTTATGCACACTCACACAACTCTAAGCAATCCTTTCTTCCAAAGATTCTTCACTTCACAATTAGGGCAAATCACTTCTTCCAAAACCTAACCCAAAACAATGATGCAACACATCAATTCTATAACATTATCACTTATTAACCTTATCCTAAATCTTAAGACCACTAAACAAAACTCAACATCACTAAGCAAAGCCCACGGCCGTGGCCACCTCAACCCCCACGGTCGTGGCTTTGAGAACCCTTCTGCCCAAAAATGGCCAACACCCCCACGGCCATGGCTACCAAAAGACCACGGGCGTGGCATCCAAAACGCTACTGCCCCTTTCCGAAATTAGGTATTCTTCACTTCTAAAACCAACAAACACAACCAACTCAAAGATCAACAAGAATAATCAATCAAACATAACATAAACAACACTTACCAACTCAAAACCCTAACACAATCTCCACACAACCACTTCCAACATCAACACCCACTTAACTTCTCATCTATCAAGCAATCTCAACACTTAAATTCTCACCATAAACAACCTTAATCATACCATCATTAAACCACAACCCAACTTAAACATAACTTCAAAAATAACAATGGCAAACAAGAGAAAACTTACCAAATCATGAAATTCCTTGAAATTCCAACTTGTATACTTGAAAACTCCTTTCAATTTGAGCTTGAAATCAACAAAACCTTCACTTGTTCTCTTGCTCTCTTGTCCCTTTGATGAGCCGGCCACACAAGAAAGAAAAGAAAAGAAAATGACAATGAAGAGTAAAAGTCAAACTTTGCTTCTTCTTTAAATCTCCACCACAAAAATAATTAGGAAATTACTTAAATGTCCTCTTCTCATATGCTTTCTCTTCCTATTATTTACAAGCCCTTTTAAGTAATTTCACAAGTAACAATAAAATATCCTCTTCCCTTGACTTTCCACTTTGACCAACATATATGTTATATATATTACCATATACACTACATATACATTTCTCTTTACACAAATTTTTCCTTATCAACTTAACATATACATTTAATCCAATTAAAATAACAACAACCTCAAAACTACTAGGGCACAAATAGGGATATTACAATTCTCCCCCTCTAAAAAAAAATTTTCGTCCTCGAAATTACCTGAAATCAACTCTGAAACAACTGAGGATGCTGGTCTCGCATTGCTTGCTCACTCTCCCAAGTTGCCTCTTCTCTCCCATGATTCTTCCATAACACTTTCACAAGTGGCACTCTTTTGTTCCTTAATTCTTTCACTTCATGTGCCAAAATAGCAATTGGCTCTTCTTCAAATGTTAGATCCGAATTCACTTCAATAGATTCAATTGATAACACATGAGATGGATCCGATCTGTATCTCCTCAACATAGAAACATGGAAAACATTATGGATCCTGTCCAAATCAGGTGGCAAAGCAAGCCGATAAGCAACTGGTCCCACTCTTTCCAAAACCTCATACGGCCCAATGAAACGAGGACTCAGCTTCCCTTTTCGACCAAATCTCAAGATCTTTTTCCAATGAGACACTTTCAAAAATACTTTATCTCCCACATTATATTCAATATCTCTTCTTTTCAAATCCACATAAGATTTCTGTCGATCTGAAGCTGCTTTCAATCTATCTCGAATCATTTTCACCTTCTCTTCAGTCTCTTTAACTAAATCAGGACCAATTATCTTACCTTCACCAGTCTCATTCCAACACAAAGGCGTCCTACACCTTCTTCCATACAATGCTTCAAATGGTGCCATACTAATGCTCGATTGATGACTGTTGTTGTAGGCAAATTCCACAAGTGGTAAAAATCTGTCCCAACTTCCACAGAAATCAATGACACAACTTCTCAACATATCCTCGATAATCTGTATCACCCTCTCTGACTGCCCATCTGTCTGAGGATGGAAAGCAGTACTAAAGTGTAATCGAGAACCTAAAGCCCCATGCAAACTCTTCCAAAATCTTGAAGTGAACCTAGGATCTCGATCAGACACTAAAGAAATTGGGACTCCATGTAACTTCACAATCTCATGGATATACAGCTCAGCCAACCTCTCAAGCGAATAATCCATCTGAACTGGGAGAAAATGAGCTGTCTTGGTCAACCTATCAACAATCACCCAAATAGCATCATGTTTCTTTTGCGTTAAAGGCAATCCAGACACAAAATCCATTGTCACTCTCTCCCACTTCCATTCAGGTACTGACAAAGGTTGAAGCAACCCAGTTGGAACCTGATGCTCAGCTTTCACCCTCTGACATGTGAGACATTTAGATACAAATTCTGCAATGTCTCTCTTCATACCGGACCACCAGTAATGCTGTCTCAAATCATGGTACATCTTCGTACTGCCCGGATGCATAGCAAAAGCTGATTGGTGTGCTTCTTCTAAAATAATCCTTCTCAAACTATCATCATCAGGCACACACAGTCTATTCTCAAACCACAAACTCCCATCATCTCTCAAAACAAAATCCCTGCTCTCTCCTTTAAGACAATCAGAAACAACCTTCTGAATCTTCTTATCAGCCAATTGAGCCTCCTTAATCTGGTCTAACAGCACTGGCTTCAATTGCAATTGTGCCAACAATGCACCATCATCACAAGATATGAAACTAGCATGCAACGCTCTCAACTCAACAAGCAACAAGAGCGAATAAGCAGTCAAACCTGCTAAAGACTTCCGACTCAAGGCATCAGCAACAACATTTGCTTTACCTGGATGATAATCAATCAAACAGTCATAGTCTTTAATCAACTCCAACCATCGCCTCTGTCGAAGATTCAACTCCTTTTGGACTCCTAAATACTTTAAACTTTTATGATCAGTGTAAATGAAACACTTCTCTCCATACAGATAATGTCGCCAAATCTTCAAAGCAAACACAATGGCTGCTAACTCCAGATCATGGGTCGGATAATTGAGCTCATGCGGCTTCAACTGTCGAGAAGCATAAGCTATCACTTTACCCTCTTGCATTAAAACACAACCCAAACCATTATGTGAAGCATCACTATAGATCACATATGGTTTATCTTCCACAAGTAAAGTGAGAACAGGCGCTTGAGTCAACATCTCTTTCAACTGCTCAAAACTAGCTTGGCACTGATCAGTCCACACAAATCTCACTCCCTTCCGAAGCAATCTGGTGAGTGGAGTAGCTATCAAAGAAAATCCTTTCACAAAGCGTCGATAATAGCCTGCCAAACCCAGAAAACTTCTAACTTCAGTTACAGATTTCGGTGGACTCCAATTCAGAATAGCTTCAACTTTACTCGGGTCAACTCTAATACCATCTGCTGAAACTATATGACCGAGAAAAGCTACTTGATCAAGCCAAAACTCACACTTTGACAGCTTAGCATACAATTGCTTCTCTCTCAAAATCTGTAACACAATCCTTAAATGCTTGTCATGTTCTTCCTCACTACGAGAATACACTAAAATATCATCTATAAACACCACCACAAACTTATCCAAATAGGGCCTAAACACCCTATTCATCAAATCCATGAAAGCGGCAGGGGCATTTGTCAAACCAAAAGGCATTACCAAAAACTCATAATGCCCATACCTAGTTCGAAAAGCTATCTTCGGCACATCCTCAGCTCTGACCCTCAACTGATGGTACCCTGATCTCAAATCAATCTTAGAAAACACAGCTGCTCCCTTCAATTGATCAAAGAGATCATCAATTCTAGGCAAAGGATATTTATTCTTGATAGTCACCTTGTTCAATTGCCTATAATCGATACATAATCTCATAGTACCATCCTTCTTCTTAACAAATAAAACAGGAGCTCCCCATGGCAAAACACTAGGGCGAATGAATCCCTTATCCAACAACTCCTGCAACTGCACCTTCAACTCTCTCAATTCAACAGGTGCCATTCTATAAGGAGTAATGGAGATAGGAGTGGTACCTGGCAACAAATCGATACCAAACTCTACCTCTCTCTCAGGAGGCAATCCTGGCAACTCCTCTGGAAAAACATCTGAAAACTCTGAAACTGTGGGAATACTATCAAGTTGAGAACCTATCACCCTGGTATCTAAAATATGAGCAAGATAGGCATCACACCCTTTTCTGATTAACTTCCTAGCTGAAACAGCTGAAATCAACAAAGATGCTAACTGTCTCTGCTCACTCGATACCATCACAACTCTATCACCACTAGTTCTCAAAGTAACACACTTCTTCTTACAATCTACCACAGCTCCATGACTAGATAACCAATCCATACCCAAAATCAAATCGTACTCTTTAAATGGCATCTCAATCAAATCACTAGGAAACTCTTCACCCTGCACCACAATTGCACATTCCCGGTGTACCTTACTAACAACCACACTATGCCCTAAAGGATTCGTTACCAATACATCAAATCCTAGGGATTCAGCATGTAATTCAGACACAGGCAAAACTGATGCACTGATGTATGAATGAGTTGATCCTGGATCAATTAAAGCAAATACGGAAATGCCAAATAGAGAGAAAGTACCAGCAATGACAGCTGAAGCATCTGGCTGTCTCTGCATCACGTAAACTCTCTGGGAAGATCCAGCCTCATCAGGTCTACTGTCTCTAGCTGAAGATCCTCCTCTCTGAATGAACCCAGATCTACCTCCTCTATCAAAACTTCTGACTCCTCTACCTCCTCTGCTAAAGCTCTGTCGAGAAGCTGCAGATTCCACTGACCTCTATTCCTGCATCTCAGGACACTCTCTAATGAAATGGTCAGGCGATCCACAACGAAAGCACACACCTGGTCTACTAACCCTCCGACAAGCTCCCACATGAATCTTACCACAAAGCTCACATGCCTGTAGAGTGGATCTCTGAATAAAGGGAGTCGGTGCACTAGCCACAGAAACTGCAGATCTAGATCTCTGCCTCTGAAACTGCACTGACCTGCTAGCCGGCCTCTGACTCCTCCCAACTCTGGGAATAAAGCTCCCTCTGCCCCTCTTCACTGATGAAGACCCTGCCTCAAACTGGGGCCTTCTCACTTTAACCTCTTCCTCAGAAGCAGCTGATGCTATGGCCTGGGCTCTCTCTACACTCCTAGCTGCTGCAACTAGCTGGGAGAAATCCTGATACCTGGAGCCAGCCACATGACACATGATTGAGGGCCTCAATCCCTCCTCAAATCTTCTGCATCTATCAATATCATCAGATATAATGCCACCAGCATAATGGCTCAACCGGATGAACTCAACCTCGTATTCTGTAAATGTCCGGTAATCTTGCCTCAGACTCAAAAACTCCATTTTCTTCACATCCTTATACTCCCTCGGAGTATACTTCAACTCAAACTCTCTGAGAAAATCAGCATAAGACAGGGTAGGAGGATCATCTAAAGCATGTGGCATAGTCTTCCACCAGTCATATGCGTCCTTCTGCAACAATGACCTAGCATAAGCAAAATTTTCCTCTGGTGTGGCTTGCAACTGAATAAAGATCCTCTGTACTTTATCTAGCCACTGTTCCGCTACAGCCGGATCTATAGTACCCAGAAAATCTTCAGCCCCATACTTCCTTAGTTTATCATAGTGTCTCACTGGCACTTGAGGCTGAGGTGGTGGTGGTGGCTGCACTGGTGCTTGTCTCATCACTTCCATCATATGTCTAAACCAAGCTGGTGGAACCTCATCACCTGCTGGTCTCCCAGACACTGAAGCAGGCACCTCACTAGCTATCTCAACTCTAGCTCCCTCCCTACTCTCAACAGGAGCTATACTCTCTGCACTTCCCTCAACAGACTGTCATGAATGGGGATCCATTACTACCTATATCTGCAAACACAACCGAATACACCTTATTAAAGATCAGAGACTGCCAATGCCAACATGTATTTTAGTTAAAATCCAACTTTTAAAATCAAAATATTCTTTTCCTTTATAATTTACCTAGGTTGAGAATCTCAAACCTAGGCTCTGATACCAAAACAATTGTAACGCCCCTAAATCCCATATACGCACACTACATAATACTACAATGTAATATGCGTACATGAAACATAGGAATGCTACGGATTTCTTAAACCATTTAACTCTTTAAAAGACACCAAACAATTTTTTTCTCTTTGTACCATATAAGAAATGTGGTAGTTAGCATGTAATAGAAAATAAAAAGGAATATAAACATTTATTTAGTACGCAGCGGAAATTATAAAGTATTTACATATATAGAAATATCTAAGTTCAAGTTTACAACCATTTATACATATACATTAAAACCATTACTTTACAAAATATAAAGAAATTATACATGGTTGGCAGCACTGCTCTGATCTTTAAGTCCTAAGGCAAATCCTCAATGTCTAGACTCACTCGGTCTAGTGGAACACTCGGGTTCTTCTCTAACACCTGCGCGATGAACCACAATCGCGCTAAGCCAACAGCTTAGTAAAACAAACTACAATATCAAGATGCTTTGATGCAATGTTCATGTCACACAATCAAGTTGTATACACAATTCAAGTAAACATTACATTTCACGCATACCTTGTTCACCCTAACTTATAAACCATGAACATCTCTCATAACATTACATCATATCATTTCTCATTACTTTCATCCAATAATAATCACATTTAAACAAACACAAGCATTGGGCCCAAAACACAAACCAATATGTTATTCAAAGTTCAGAGTCACCGCTTTGATTCAATATCACATCATCAAGCCCATAGGCAAAATATATCATATCTCTATCCATGGATAGCGTAACAGACCCAGTCTCTTGGACCATCAACCCATTAACATGAGGAGATCCTCAACCCGACTAGACTGTTACTAATTTTTCAAATGGAAGTGGTTTATGGGTCTCCCATTTCACCATCATTCCATATTCACATTTTTCAACTGGAATCGGTTTACGGGCCTCCCATTTCACCTATCCAGTGATTCATAAGTATTTTTCAATTGGAATCGGCTTACGGGCCACCCATTTCGCCTATCCAATGATTCATAGGCATGCCATCAAATACAGGACTCTGAAAGTTGAATCAACATATTAGGCACACAATCATTTAGTTTATCTCATTCTCAATTCATTTCTCATTTTACCATCCACAATTCATTAGGCATTCATATCTCAACTATATCATCATAGCCAACAATCATGGCCTCACAACTCATCCCATTCACATTTCCAACTTCATATCTCACATCACATTAATTAATTCATCATAACCAATCACATTGCATTATCATAAAAGCAAACATGCCTTAACCATTTTACTTACATCATGAGTAATCAATCATGTTATTTCCACACTTTATTACTCAAATATATACACAACCAATATTCTTAACATACATTACACACGCTTAGCACAACATTCACATAACAATAATAATATGTTTCAACAATGCATTTATGTTCTCAACACTTTAACAAACACATATGTATATTAAGTTTCCACCTCTCATAAATGAATGCAATGATGTAGTTTGTACTTACCTTATGCACACTCACACAACTCTAAGCAATCCTTTCTTCCAAAGATTCTTCACTTCACAATTAGGGCAAATCACTTCTTCCAAAACCTAACCCAAAACAATGATGCAACACATCAATTCTATAACATTATCACTTATTAACCTTATCCTAAATCTTAAGACCACTAAACAAAACTCAACATCACTAAGCAAAGCCCACGGCCGTGGCCACCTCAACCCCCACGGTCGTGGCTTTGAGAACCCTTCTGCCCAAAAATGGCCAACACCCCCACGGCCATGGCTACCAAAAGACCACGGGCGTGGCATCCAAAACGCTACTGCCCCTTTCCGAAATTAGGTATTCTTCACTTCTAAAACCAACAAACACAACCAACTCAAAGATCAACAAGAATAATCAATCAAACATAACATAAACAACACTTACCAACTCAAAACCCTAACACAATCTCCACACAACCACTTCCAACATCAACACCCACTTAACTTCTCATCTATCAAGCAATCTCAACACTTAAATTCACACCATAAACAACCTTAATCATACCATCATTAAACCACAACCCAACTTAAACATAACTTCAAAAATAACAATGGCAAACAAGAGAAAACTTACCAAATCATGAAATTCCTTAAAATTCCAACTTGTATACTTGAAAACTCCTTTCAATTTGAGCTTGGAATCAACAAAACCTTCACTTGTTCTCTTGCTCTCTTGTCCCTTTGATGAGCCGGCCACACAAGAAAGAAAAGAAAAGAAAATGACAATGAAGAGTAAAAGTCAAACTTTGCTTCTTCTTTAAATCTCCACCACAAAAATAATTAGGAAATTACTTAAATGTCCTCTTCTCATATGCTTTCTCTTCCTATTATTTACAAGCCCTTTTAAGTAATTTCACAAGTAACAATAAAATATCCTCTTCCCTTGACTTTCCACTTTGACCAACATATATGTTATATATATTACCATATACACTACATATACATTTCTCTTTACACAAATTTTTCCTTATCAACTTAACATATACATTTAATCCAATTAAAATAACAACAACCTCAAAACTACTAGGGCACAAATAAGGATATTACAGTAGTAACTTCTCCTCTTAGTTTATTACTATATTCCAGTCTTTGAATGAGGATAGGCTTGCTGAGTTTTGTGTTATCTGTTGAAAGTTGTAGGCTATTAGAAATATCTTCTTATGGCAGGGTAAGAGAGGGAGTGATATTCGTTTGGTTTCTTAGGCACTGAAATTTATATTATTATGGAGATGTGCAAAGGAAAAAGTAGCTATAACAGTCTCTACAATATGCCGAGAAGGGACCATATATGGCGTGTTATCTCCTATATCCTATGGCTGGCAATGCTCAATGGATGGTTCGATTAATATGACCAATAGATCTGCTGGTTTTGGCATTTATTTGTGTTCTTCAACAGGAGCGTTTATTTCAGCTATATCGAACTTTCTACATGGTATAACAGAATCAAGAATAATATAGGCGTTGGCTCTACGACATTTACTGGAATGGATACTTTAAAATTTCAATGGTTCTGGTTATATTCTGATTGATTCACATGATGTTTATCTTAGCACTCTTTCTTTTGAAGAGTACATGTCCTCTTTTGGCTCAATAATAATTGATTGAAAGTTGTTATTAGACAAAAAAGTAATATTACTTTGGTTTGAATTTGAAAGCAAGCGAACATGATAGCTCACCATTTGACTAAGGCATTATTTTCTTTTACTAGTCTTTACCTTTGGGATATTATTCTCTCTTGTATTGCATCTTTTTTCAGTAAATAATAAAATATTATGCTTTTACCTTCAAAAAAAAAAAACTTAATGCTCTGATTATTAAATTCTAAAACATTTTTTATATATAATAATTCTAAAACATTTAATTTCTTGAAATCATTTTCAATATTCAATTGTTTAATGCTTGTAACATAGAAACTGAAATTAATAATGGTAAATTAATAGAAACCATCGAATTTTAGTTTAGTAACAAAAAGTAATTTTCACTTAAATTTTGAGTATAAATTTTAATTATTTTTCTTATTTCATATATAATTAATAAAAAAATACTCAAGTGGAAGAAAATCATAATTTTTATTTTGTGAAGATTATATCTTTTATTTTTTTAAAATAATAAAAATTGTCAACAGTTTTTTTTAATAGAAGCATTTCGAATATTATTTAATTTTAATGTATTTTTTCGGATAAGGATTATTAAAATATCTGAAGTGCATATATCTACCAAACAAAAGCAGCTACTGACCCTTGAAAGTTACATGTAATTTAATTGTCACTATGCTAAAAATATTTTTAAAAAGTTCATTATCATACAACATTTTTCACATAGTAATTAATCAAATAAAAACTTGATGTGCATAAATATATATTTAATAAAAATTTTTTAATAAAAATATCAAATTTTTTTATTTTTATTTTTATTTTTTTATTTAAATTCAAATTTGAGAATTTTTAAATGACTTTAATATTAATACATTTTTAATCTTTTTGATAATAATACATTTTTAATCTCTTCTATAGTGTTATTGGCAAAGTCATAATTGATAAGGTTAGAGCAAAGAATATTTCAAATTTTAACATGGTAAATTTATCTTTTCAATCAATTTAGAAAAATTCACCTATCATCCTAAATTTAAAAATCATTGTAATATGGTCTTTTTCCATAGAAACAATAATACTTTTATTTTAAGGTAATTCAATCGCCATATTTCATTATATAATAAAGCAATAATCATTTACACAGAAATTGATAAACTATGTAGCTTTTAGATTAATTTTTGATTTTGTATCATTATAGTGTTATACATATACATATATATGACTTTTTAGAAAAAATAAATTAATTAAAAAATGTTCAACATTATCAAAATGAATTATATATATATATATATAACGGTTCATCTTATAAAAATTTGCATCGATTAATAATTTTACAATAGAATATCAAATAAATTGGATAATAAAATACAAGAAAATATAATAGAAGAAAATAAAAAGTAATTTTATTTATTTAATACTTAAAAAATATAAATATTTATGAAAAATAAAGGAAAATTTCGAATTTATATATACAGCTTAAACAATAAATCGAGATTTAATTTCTTTTCCATTAAAAAGAATCAAGTATAGTTTAAAATTGCAAAGTGAAATATGTATTCTAATTTTAAAATTTGAGCAACTAAATATATAAGAAAAGGTTTGTAGTTTTATAACATAAAGTTAAAAGTATGTAGTTATTGATCTTAATTTAGAAATAAAACAAAAACAACTAATTTTAAAATAGGAGAAATGAGAATATATTATAGGAAAAATTATATAATATAATGATGATTATAATTGAACATTCTATTTAGAACGATAAACTAAGAATTAACTGCCCTCAAATATTAAAGCATTGAAAGAAAAATTTGTTGAAATTTAGCTTTTGATCCCTTCTCATTCAATGCTAAGCAAACATTAAAAAATATGAACAATTCCTTAAGGCATATGCCTTTTTTTGACTTATTTTCCATGTAGAGGATTAGCATATTCTATCTTCCATTAGTGCCAAATTGCCTTCAAGCTTTGAAAATGGGTAAGATTTATAAAAACTATTATAGCCTCATTTGCCTTTTCATTTGCTTCCCCAAAATTAATTAAAGGTTAAGAAATTGACCCACCTTTTTGTTTTAAAACATTTTTTGGTATTAATTTTGTGATTGGTATTAATTTTGTTTTCAAACATATTTTTTGATTGGTATCAATTTTGTTTGTTATTTTAATTTTAAATTTTATGTTCAAAGAAAGCATACACAAGAACACAATAATGATTAGATATATTTCACAATATAATTATCATAATTTTATTGTGATATACTAACTAATATATATTTAAAAATATAATAATCTCCGTGATTTTTTATAAAATTTTTATTTTTTTTATTATGCGTATCATAGTTATTTTATAATAAATTTATAATATGCCAATAATAAATTTATAATAAACTACGAAAATATAATATTTTAGTAAACTAATTAGAAATTCTTTTAAATTTGAATATATTTTAAAAATATAGTAAATTTAATTTTTTTTTATTTTTTATAGCATTTTTGTCAAAAGCCTTATATTTTATAAACATACACTCGTCTACCTGTTTGGAAGGCTGAAGTTCCCTGTCCAAACTCTCCAACACATTTAGATTATGTCCATCGAGCTAAGAAGTCCACTATTAAAACATTGTTTCTTAAAAAAATAGTGAAAAAAAATGGAAAATTTATAAAATTAACTTAATAAAAAATTACAAAAATATTATGTAATAAATTTTTTTTTTATAAAAATGTGTATATAAAAATTTTAAAAAATATATTATATTTTTAGTATATATTGAATATATTTTTTAATATATGTTGAGTATATTTTTATTACAAGTTGTAAAAATATAAAAAAAATATTTTTTTAAACTGTAACAAACAAAGTAAAAATAAAAAATTTGAAGAAAAAATCATTTTCTAAAACAAGTAAAAAACTTCATTTTGTGGTTAATAGTTTTTATTATCTAATAAAAAAATTACATTGTCAAAAATATATTATTTATTTTAATTATCCATTAACCTTGGTAAACCCTATCCCTCCATCTACCATCTTTCCAAACAGCGCACTTTAATCTCCACCCACTTCTATTATCCAAAAGAAAACGGTGCGTTTTAGATGGGGACTCGCCAATCGGGAAATAAGAGCAAAAAATTCCAAAGAGTTTGGAGGAGCTAATGGCGACTTCTCTATCAGCGATGAAACTGAGCCAACCTCACCGCTCTCTCAATTTTCAAAGAAATCGTTTGTTCTTCGCCATCAGATTTCTCTCTTGCAACAATCACCTGACCATTTCCGTGCCTTTTTACCTTACTGGTCACTCAAAGGTAACACCTTTTCTCGAAGCTTGTCTCAATCTCTCCATTCTTTGTCTAATAAGAATGACGGTCCTGGCCTTCACCACTTCGTCGCTCAGGCTGCTCTCTTTGCTTCACAAACACCCTCGCCGTGAGTATATATTTACTGGGTATATTTTATTTTGGGGAACTCAACTAGCTTTCAGTAAATTTTCCACTGATATTGGTAATGCTTATAAAGTTCGATGATATTCTAATTTGATTAGTTATTCTTTGTTTTATATTAGGCCAAATCGACAATTCAATTTGAAATTCATTTCATCAATTGAATTCTCATGTTTGGTATCTTTGTGTAGAATTCATTTGTTTTGTTATATAAAATAAAAATTTATGCATTAACAAGCAAGATAATTGTGAAATTCAAAGTTTCTTTTTATTGTAGTTCAATCTCTCGATTATGCCTAAGACTTTAATTGGGTGGTTTTTGATCTTATGTATACATGATGCGGCATGCTTACATGTTCTAATACTCTAAAAATGAACCTTCCACATTTGTATTTCTCAAAAATTACGTGTATCATGTGAATATTTAATGCATTTATTAGCATTTCTAGTTCAATTTTTGAAATGAAATTATTATTGGGATTACATGTATGTTTTAGGAAACGTTGTGCACATTAGCATTAACTGATACTTTCCTAAATGAGGTCAACACAAGGCATGGGCTCAATTAAAAGATGAATACATTAGCAGTCCAAATTTTATGGTATAGTTGAGACAATTGAAAGATGAGGCTGCTTTTGGATTTTTTAGGCACATTAGGCCTTTATAGTGAACTTTTGTCATTTCATTGTGTATTTACAATTTGTTTAAAGTGTCTTTGCATACATTTCCAACATAAACAATTAATTATCTACCTTCGAAAACATATCTGACTAAATCTTATATAGCCTCACCGTTGAAAGTCTGTTTTTCAATATCATTTATATGGGCAATGAATCAACAATTCATTGAAAGTTGAAGCAAGCTTTTCCTTGTTACATATGATATGGTGTGAATTGTTTCAAGGTTAATGGTTCCCTCAATCAATCTCTTTCTTTTTCCTCCTATAATGCCTACTCTATTCTGGTTAAAGATGCTCGGAAAAAAATTGTACACTGGATTTTTAATATTCTTTGATGAACATTTCATTTTAGGATGATGGTGATTCAGGCGAAGTGCAACTCTGAACTTAAATTTTCTGTTTTTGTCTTTCCTGTCTAGCCTTGTACCGGCTTTAGAACGTCCTCCAGATGCTGAAATTCTTCCAAGGGGTCGTATTTATCATGAGACTTATGGATGTCAGATGAATATTAATGATATGGAGATTGTCCTATCTATCATGAAGGATGCGGGATATAATGAAACTGTGAATGTTCCTGAGAGTGCTGAGATCATATTTATTAATACTTGTGCTATAAGGGACAATGCAGAGCAAAAAGTATGGCAGAGACTTAATTATTTTTGGTTTCTAAAGAGACACTGGAAGAGCAATGTTGCTATCGGAAGGTCACAGTCCCTTTGTCCTCCAAAGGTGGTTGTCTTGGGATGTATGGCTGAGAGGTTAAAGGACAATATACTCGATGCAGATAAGATGGTTGATGTGGTTTGTGGACCTGATGCTTACAGAGATTTGCCACGGTTACTGGAAGAGGTGGACTATGGCCAAAAGGGGATTAATACTCTTCTTTCACTTGAAGAGACATGCTGATGTTACTCCAGTCCGAATCTAGAAAATTTCAATTAGTGCTTTTATCTCAGTGATGAGGGTTGCAACAATATGTGCTCATTTTGCATTGTTCCTTTTACTAGAGGAAGAGAGCGATCACGTCCTGTGAATTCAATAGTGAAGGAGGTGGCTGAACTCTGGAAAGAAGGGGTGAAAGAGGTAACTCTTCTTGGTCAAAATGTGAACAGCTATAATGATGCATCTGGGATTGAAAAGGAAGTTGAACCAGGATCAAATTGGAAACTAAGTGAAGGCTTTTCCAGCATGTGCAAGGTGAAAAAGATGGGATTGCGTTTTTCTGATCTCTTGGATCGGCTTTCGACCGAATTTGCTGAGATGCGGTTCAGATAGACATCGCCACACCCTAAAGACTTTCCAGATGACTTATTGTATGTCATGAGAGACAGATATAATATCTGCAAATCTATCCATTTACCTGCACAAACGTGAAGTAGCACAGTTCGTGAGAGAATGCGTCGGGGATATACTAGAGAGGCATACTTAGATCTTGTTCAAAAGATTAGAAGAATCTTGCCAGATATTGGGATAAGCAGTGATTTCATTTGTGGTAAGAGATCCAATATTTAAAAATTTAAGTTTTATTTGATCTTAAACTGGAAGCTATTTTTCTGTGCTTGCTTGTATGCCTTGGTGTTTGTATATAACATTACAGACATTATAAAGTATAAACATTAAGCTGAAAAGCATTGATGTCATTCATTTGATTATCTGTTAGCTAACTTCTGTAATGGTATTCGATAAGAATAGAGGTGTAATCAGTCTTGAGCTCAACTTGATTAGAAAACTTTGGACTCAAACTTGATCAAGTTTTATTATCCATACTCGAATTGCTCTGAATGAGATACTTGAAATACTCAAGTTTGATTCAACAATGCTCAATTGGTGTTATATAACTAAAATATAGTATTCTTAAATTAGAGCTTGAATGAGCTATAGCCTATAGTTAGATCTTGAAATAATAACTCATCTAAAATCTTATACACTTAATTATTCTCACAAGATGCTCGATTAGACCTTGTATGCTTGATTAGACTCATGAGGCACTCGAGTCGAGTATCAATATGACTTGAACTTGCCTGAACTGGCTACTTGAGTTTGAGGTGAAAACTATTAAAATTGAGTCAATTTCAAAAGTTTTGCTAGCCAAGTACCAGTAACTCACTAGTAATTTGATTCATTTATATTCTTTTTTCTTTATGGCCTAATTGGGAGTTATTAAGTAAACGAGGCTGTAGTAACGTCCTCTATTTTATTTTCTGTTCTCTTACCCCAGAGGAATTAGAAATTTGGGTGGTAATATCATAATCAACTTCAATTCTTAATTTTGGCTTCTTTAACTTTAAACCTCTGCGTAGCATTTCAAGGTTTAATTTCAACTGAACTGGTTGTACAATAAAAAATCTAGGGAATGTGTGGGATTGATTTTGTCTTTGTTCCACATAGTAATGTATATTCATAAGCTTGTTCTTGCAGGAATCTGTAGGTATTATTTCTTTCCCTAAGCATGCTTGGTAGTTTTGCAGGTGCTTCTACTTATTGATCAGTGATCATAATGTTGCATGCTTTCTCTTAACAAATGTGTGATGAGAACCAGAAATATCCACTCTCAACAACCCTCCTTGGTTGTCTATTTGCTTGAGAACTTGTCAAGTTTAATTTAGATTTGAGATATTCTGCCTAAGAATTTCTCCCATATTTGTTATCTACAATATTTGTATGGCTTTGCATGCGGTTAAAGTTGGATCTCTGTTTTGGTATTGCCCTCTAAGTACTTAGATTTCTTTTTATAGGTTTCTGTGGAGAGACAGAGGAGGACCACAAAGACACATTAAGTCTTGTCCGGACTGTTGGATATGATATGGTTTACATGTTTGCATATAGCATGAGGGAGAAGACTCATGCCCATAGGAATTATGTGGATGATGTTCCTGAAGAAGTAAAACAGAGGAGGCTTATGGAACTTATCAAGGTTTTCTGAGAGAGTTCTGGCCAGTGTAATGATTCCCAGATTGGAACTGTCCAACTTATGTTAGTGGAAGGGCCCAACAAAAGAGCCCCAGATACAGAACTTACTGGCAAGAGTGATAGAGGTCAGAGTTTCATTCATCGATCTGCTGGTGCCAAACAGAGATGATGATGCAAGTATCAAGGGAAATACCATTGTTGGAGATTATGTGGAAGTTCGTATTTTGAAATCTACACGGGCATCACTTTTTGGAGAGGCACTTGCTACTACTAAATTTAGCTTATTTCACAAAAAATGCAGATCAAGAAGCTGTTGCTTGTGCAAGCTTATGAGTTATGGAACCTAGCTACTCATAAACCAAGTATGTTATTTTCCATTTTTTTAGTGAAATTTCCATAGTTATGGAAGATTTGAAACTTTTGCATGCAGCTCTAACCTGATTTGAAAGAAATGAGGGATTGAGGTTGGATATGCCATGAAAATGATTCTAAATGTGAGCGTACAAGGTGAAAGTGTAAAGACAGGTTCTGAGACCCCAGTTGTATATCTGCAACTTTAGAATAGCTTAGAAGTAAAGCATTTTTTTTCCAATCTTTTTTGTTCTAGGTTCAGATGTTAGTGATAAAGCTGCGACAAATTTTCAATGCTATAAAGAAATTTAGCAATTTCAGTATATCCAACTATCCAGTATCAATTTCAAGTTTTGATCTATGAGACGGTTTATTATTTAGATTTATTACTGGTTTCTTTATGAAATATAGTAAATTTATATACTTATAAATTCGACCCATAACATCTATATCAGTTTTTTCTATCTTTCTTAATGCATTTAAAAGAGGGCACTTTTTGGATGATCCATGTAGACAAGTGGCATTAATTATTTTAGTAAGAGCCACAATGAGAAAGGAATTCTCTTGTTATCTAAAGTAAGATATATTGCTTGATTCTCTGGAGATAAGTTGGAACCTTGTGACCTGTTAAGGACCTGTGAGTTGCTGAGAATATGGAATTCAATGATGCATAATTTCTTTTTATACACTTTGATGATGTGTTATTCAAGTTATTAGATAAACTTGATGCCAATGATAATATTTTGATAATGACAAATATATTTTATTTTATTTTTTGATTGAATAGGAGTCTTGGCGCAGCGGTAAGTGTTGTCGCCGTGTAAATTGAGATCACGGGTTCGAGTCGTGGAAACGGCCTCTTGCAATTAATTGCAAAAGAAGGCCACGTATAAAGACTTAATGAGTTCGACCCTTCTTCGAACTCCGTTCATTGCGAAAACATTCGTGCACCGAACTGCTTTTTTTTTTTATCGATAATTTTTATTGACTGGCTCTGCAATTCTAAAAATTTACCATTTGACTTCCATATGTATCAATGCAATTGTCATGTACTTGAGGTATTGAATTCACTGAACTAGCCTGAATTCTCCATAATTAGAAGACAGTTAATAATTTAATCTTTTTTTTTTTTTTTTCAAAATTCCATGTATAAGGTAGAACTTTCTGTAATTCTCAATAATACAAAGGCTTCATGTTATGTGAGTGAAATTTTATTTTTATATTTAGAAGACTGATGATAAGAAAAGGATTGTTTTTTTTTTTAATTATAAGATATTTAAAAAAAAAATTTGACATATATTGTAATTTTACCTAAAAAATTTTAAATAAATTTAAATAAAAAATTGATGAAAACTATCACTCAGATTAGTTTAACAATAATTTTAAGACCAGTAAAGAAATTCACTTAGTAGTTAATTCCATAATTCAAGTAAATATGAAATACAATTTATAAATTTTGGTAAGGAAAATAAAAGAGAATTGAATCAAATCAAATTATGTATATTTGACTAAAAAAATCAAATTATGTATAAGTTTTGATAATTATGGTTTAGAATTTATTTAAAAAAGAAAAGGTGACAAAATTGAGGATCCCATTCAATAATTTCTGCTGTGATTCGTGACTGAAATTGAAATGATTAGCTAAAAATCTTTCAAAAACTTATACAAATGTGTCTCTGTCAATGGATCTTTTTAGTGATTGCCCAAAAAATAAAAAATAAAAATTCTACAAAAATATTTTAAAAATAAAAATATTTCAAAATATTTATTTTAAATAGTATTTTGTAATTTTAAAAATATTCACATATTTTAAGATAATTTTGAGAATTTTTAAAAATTTTATTTTTTAAAAATATCTTTTTTAAAAAAATAAAAAATAATAATAAAATTCACAATAATTATAAATAAAAATAGTCAAAAAATTCATAATTAATATACAGAAAAAAATATTTTATAAAAAAAATGAACAGAAAAACGGACCACAAAAATGGAAAAAATGGCAGCCAATCCATCAAGTTGAGTCAGAAAAATTTATGTAAGAAATTTTTTTTAATAATTTAATTAATGAATTTTCAGTAAAATTAAATTATTTTGTTGGTTCACAGTTTATAAACTAATAACTCAAAAAGGTAGAATATTGATAATAATTTAAAAAGAAGAAATGAATGATAGTTTTTGTTTTATTATGAAAAAAGTTGTTTTATTATTAAAAAAAAATTACATACTCTATAATTATCTATTATTTAAAAATAATTAAAATTTTTAATTAAAAAACATATCATATATTATTCTGATATATATTTAATATATTTAAAAAAATGAATATTTAAAAATATTTTCTTAGAATTTCTTTTATTGTTATCTGAATCTCTGAATAAAAGTGGGCTGACACATTTCGGGCGCGCCCTCGCATAGTGGACTTTTCTTTCACGTAGTTGTCACGTGCTCACTGCACGTTTTCTCGACATGTGTGACAAAACTTCATTATTATTTTATTTTATTTATTTATTTTACTCTAGGAAGCAAATATAATTTTCATTTATTTATATTAACATTTATTTTGAGATTTTATAAATGATAAATTAAAAAAATTAAAATTTCATATCTAATAAATAAATTATAAAATAAAAATATATCCTCTCTTTCTTTTTTCTTTTATTCTTTAAAATATTTTATAATTTTATTCCTTTCAATTCCTATCCTCTCATTAAACATATATAAAAAGTAACTTTTAAATGGTTGTTTTCTATTATAGTTATTTTTTTTATTAAATTTTTGTAATTTTTTTTGGAAACTTTAATTATATTTAGTTAGTTTTCAAAAAAAAATTCCATAAAATTGCAAATAATTACCTTATTCATTTTAATAATTCTCATCAAATTTGTAGATATAAAATATTCAAAAAAAAATTCATTCATAATGAATGTGCAACAGAAATTATAAGTTTTATATTTTAAATGTTATAAAAGATTATATGTTTGAATTTGAGTTACAGAAGGTCAAACCTTTTATTTATTATATGTTATAAGATTATATGTTTCATGTGCAATGCAGAAGGTCATGTTTATAATTGTGAAATGTAAGATAATAAATAGATCATGTTTATTATATAAGATATATTTTAAGATAATAAATATATCTCCACTAAATAGATCATGTTTGATTTTCTCCAATTCCATATTGTAAGTAAATGTCGTTTATAATTGTGAAATTCTATTTACTTATTTACATGTTTATTTATTTTATGAGTAATTGTATATTGGGTTATAGTTTTTATTTGGCAAATATGATGAGAAAAAATAATGTCACATTCATTTGCAAATCTTTTTACTTATCTATTTTAATTACTTTACTTTCTATATTTATCTATTTATCAATTATCTCGTATTTATTTATTTCGTAACAATAGATACTTAATTATATAAACACATATTTATCAATTTATATTTTATATTTATATGTTTTACAAAAAAATAGATATTTATATATATCTATAATATTATCTTTATTTGAGTGTCTATTTATCACACCCCAACTTATTAAAGTTAGAGTGAACTTAACTTGCTATAAATCTCCATTTATAATTTAAATATTCGTATCTTTCATAAGCATATAACCATAAATATATAATTAATATTTATATCATTGTCTAAAATACAAATCACTATTTTAACATTATAAATATTATTCATTATAATAAAATACTGACTCTAAATAAGATCAAACTGTAAAACTAGTCTGTTGACCTGACCTGTTCTAGATGCCCATGGATTAAAATACTTTCACTGACTCTAATTAAAGTATGCCCATGGATTCTCCAACTGTATATGAAAATATTTATATATTAAGGGATGAGTTTAACTATTTAGTGAAAAAATAATTATATAATAAAGAGGAAATAAATAAAATTTTTCTCATATATTTACTAATATAAAATCATACAACTGCGTAAATATCATTTTTTCTTATCATAATGCTATTAATTTTAATTCATAACTTTCATCATAAAATAAAATAAATATCTTTATACACTCAAAATATATAATTTATAGACAACATAAGACGTTAGGCGCACATAAGCATATATTTACTAGCAGTCAAAAGTTAAAATATGATATCTTGGGTGCAGAGATGACGCATGGCAGCATCAAGAGCAAATAAACATGGTCATATACATGTGCAGAGCTGCCCCCAAAGAGCGACTACTTAATATACTTCTCAAATGCTATATGTATACCAAGCGCTGTCCCTAAGAAAGTATCATATCATAATCCATCAATTCATCTAACACTCCATAATTACAGGTGTCTCTATTAAAAAATATATTATGAGTATATTCAAAATATTTATTCAGCTATATCAATAATTAATCTTCATATCATAATTCAAATATTAACATATCATTATTTGTTCCCATTTTAAATATATAAAATTATTTCTTTCAATCCATCATAAACAGAATTTCACCCTAAAATAATTTTTAGCAAAAATATATATATATATATATATATAATTTAATAAAATATTAATGTTATATAATTATCCACTCAACTTGGCCAAAAGCTAAATTCATGTTATCCAACTGTATCACCTTCATGATTTATCTCAACTATTGAATTCACTCCTAGAGTGATAAAATAATTACTAACTAAAGAATATTCTAAAATTGTCAAACTAATATGATATAAGGGTACGCATAAAAACTACACCTAATTTCTAATAAAGTTTTAAACTATATTTTAGCATAAGTAAGTTATTTTTCTAATTACCACAATTCACATTTTTACCTAATTGTCTCATATAATTTCCGTTAACTTATCATAGTTTGAATGTCCAAAAAATACTAAATATTTAAAATATTTTAATCTAAAATTAATTTAATTTATTTGTTCTTGTAATTTAATAATTATAATTATAATATTAATGTTATCAATAAATATATTCTATTAAACTTTTAATAATATTTATTTAGTTTACTTACAAGATATCTATTAATTTTTAAATTATATACTAAATTAATATTAAACAAATTTTAAAAAAATAATTTTATAAATATTCCTTAAATTATAATTAATAATTTATTTATTTTTATTTTTCAAGATATTAATTTATCTAAAAATAATATATTTTATTATGATTTTATTAAACATAAACTTTACATATTTTATTAAATATAAACTTACACGATTACTTTTAATTATAAAAATTATTTAGATTTAATATTCATTATAAATTTACTTAAATAATTCTTTAATAATTAAATTTTTATAAAATATCCTTTAAATAGAATATTATTATTTACTTTAAATTATATTTTAATAATTACTATTGTTTATTTTTAAATAATAATAATAATAATAATTAATATAATAATATTTAAATAAAAATAATAATAACATTAATTATGATAATTTAATTATTCTAATTTATAGAAATTTTAAATAAATAATTAGTTTTATAAACTTTAAACATAATACTTTAACTATTGAATCATTTAGAAATCATATATTCAATATGTTTATTTAACAATTAAAGACTATTTACATTAAAAATAATTGTATGATAGAAATAATTATTACAAAATTAATTAATATATTTATCAATTACCTTTATTTCAATTTATTATTGTTAATAATAATCTTAATTACTATATAAATTTTGATAATAATATTAATAATATTAATAATTTAAATAAATAAATATTTTAATTTATAAAATTATTACTTAATAATAATAACATAGTAGTTTATAAATTAGTTAACTAATTTCATACATATTCACATATATATATCTATATATAATTAGACACCATTAATTTATTCTTTAATCTCCACAAATATGTCAAATTTTCTAACTTTTTTGGCAAATCTCAATTTTTAACTTTTTATTCATCCATAAATATTCACTTAAAATTTTAATCATATATACTAGACACATACATAGACTTATATATAAATTTTAAGATTTTTCTATATTCATTTACTATATTTGAAAATTAGGTTTTCCTGACCTATGGATTCTGTTTTTCTAATACTTCTTCTAGCAATATTCATTTTCTAAATTTTTATAGGTACCAAACCTTTATAAAAATTCTTAAAATTTTAACCACGAAATATGAAAATGTATATAATATCTTATATTAAATATCATAATTTTATACTTTCATTTACTATATTTTTAAATTATATATATTCTATCCTACTAATTCCTATTCTTTTCATTTGATACTCTGACAGTGTCAATATTTAATTTTATTTTCATAATTAAAATTTTATAAAAAATTTATGAAATTTTAAGAATATTTCCTAGACATATATATGATCTTTTATGTAAAATTTTAAATTTTTTCTGAGTTATTTTATTATAGTTTTTAAATAGCTTTTTCAACTATTATAAATTCTGAAATATTAAGATAGCTCAAGCAATATGTATTTCTCTATTTTTATTTAATAGTAAATCATCTTTAAAATTTTATACACAAATTATTAACACATGGATAAACTATGAATTAAAATTTCATGTTCATTGAGTATCTCTAGATCAATATAAAAACTTGGACAAAATCACTCCACATAATATATATAAAAATTTCAGTAACTATCATGTTCACGTTTATTGTTCTTATTTTCATACTTCAAATCAATTTTTTAATTTAACTTATTTATCAATTAAATAAAATATAATACTTAATTTACCAATGAGTTTTCATTTAAAATTTCTTTCTAAAACTTTTAAATTAAAGATATTTGAAACACACACCTATTTAGTACTTAGTAGCCTTGAGCTTATTTTTAAGTTCATCTGTATTTTCTTACTAATCATCTCCATTTTCTCTCATCCTCTCTACTTTTTTTTTTTTTCCAATTCTCTCTTTCTCTCCGCATCCATTTCTTTTCTCTCTTTCTAACTCTCCCTTTTTCTTTTGTCTCTCTTTCTTATTTTCTTTTGTTCTCCACCTACTTAAAATATTAAAAACTCACATTTCAACATTTTTTTTTCACCAACCAATATATATATATTATATTATTTTCATTATTATTCTCACATTATTTTTTCACCAACTAATATATTATTTTATTTATTTATTATTATTATTTTATTTATTTGATTTATTATTATTTCTATCATTATTATTTTATACAACTACTTTAATTACTATAATAACAAATCTTTAATTTTTTTTGTTTCTTTACTAATTATTATCATTATTATCACTTTAATTATAATACTCTAAATTATTTAATTACTTTATTAGAATTATTATCATTATTATTTTATTTTATTTTTACTTAATTAATAACTTAAATATTATTTGATGTATTATATACATAGGCATAGGCTACCTAGCCTAATGATAAACTATTTGTTATACTTCCTACTAAATTCATGTTCAAACCACAGTCATGGTAAACATATTTTTTCCTTTTTTATTTATTATCAACAATTTACTAATAATAATTTAGTTTTAATAATACTTACTTAACACTAAAAATTTTGATTTTATTTATAATAATTTTTTTCTACTAATCTAATATTCAATTGACTATTCTTAAATTATTTATTTATTGTAATTTATTAAATTTGTCTCTTAATAATAATATTACTATTGTCATTATTTTTTTAAAAAAAATATATAGGGTATTAAACTATTATTATGAAATAGATAAACACTACATGAAGTAAAATGATCACTATTTTTATATATAAGTGTCTGTTAATACAAAATAGATCAGTAAAATAATCAAAACAGATAAGCATAGGGGTTGATGATATATTAGCCAAATGTAATTATAAATTATATTTTCTCCGTCCTAAAATAATAGGCTCATTTTCTATTTTCGTCCATCTCAAATTTTTTTTTTTATGTAAAGGCAAAATTTATTAATTAGGAGAGAATAATAGCCTTTACAAAGTCAGGGAAATCAACAAGCCAATTCCCAACATATAACAAATTTCGAGATGCCTGAGCTAAAGAGTGGGCAATCTCATTACAACTACGACGAATATGCAAGAACTTGATAGCAATATTAGTCCTTGCAACGCTGTCCATCTCAAATTATAGTCCACTTATTTTTTTTAATAAATTAGTTAGCATGTTAAATATATATAATATTCTTATTTAATATTACTTATTAAATATATCTTATGTTTAAGTAAGAATATAATTGAAAAAAATTTATATAAATTATATTTTTAATAAAAATAATTAATTTTTTTAATTTTTATGAAATGAAAGTGAATCTATTAATTTGAAACAGAGTAAGTAATATAATTAAGATCTTGAGGTGGGTTAATATCTCACCTGTGTATGCTTTTAATGCTTTTATTTTGGATATTCGCCTGCCTATTTCATTAATGAAATTGGCTTATATCCTTAATAAAGATGAATGAAAAACTTGCAGAACATGTGTAAAATATTCACAGGGTTTTTTCTTTTTCTTTTTTTTTTATCAATGTGTAAATTAATAGTTAATTAATCGGAATATCTCAATCGGTGAGTGTCTAAACACAATGAAATGTTTAAATTAAACTAACATATCCCATGTCTTACATTTTTTTTTGAATGTGAAAATAATTTATTAAATGAACGAATCACAAAGACTAAAGCACTGGATCATCTCTAACTCCAAGCCAATAGGCTTTGCAATACACCCTACCTAAGATCTAAGTGCATTAGAATCACTAGTAACAATATCAAAGGGAAAACTAGGAACAATAATCCAACTATGGGGACTAGCATTAGAATAAGCCACCCTCGCAAGAGTATGAGCAGCCTCATTCGCTTGTTGCCGAATCCAACTAACTGAAATACCTGGAATTTCTCTACTCAGAGCAAGACAATCAGAGATAAGAGACCCAAAAGGTGATAAATTAACATCATGGCAATGAAACAAATCAACTACTTCCTTGCAATCAAGTTCAATATCAATATTATTTCCTCCACATTGGAGTAACCATGAGAGATGCTTTTATCACATTGGAGTAACCATGAGAGGGCTTTACGGAAACCCATTACGTCAAGGGGCAGAAGCGTGATAACAATCGGAAGCAGTAACACTTGTCCAATCGGTAGTAGTAGAATAAACATGCTGCAGAATTTGGGACGGAGCAACATCATGTCTGCTCCAAAGAAGTCGATTTCTGTGCTACCAGATACTCCAAAGCATGGAAGAGCAACGAATCAAGATCTGATCATCATGGCAGTCAAGCATGTTAGTAATAAACATAGCTAGATTATCAACAGTAGGAACATTAAGCAAATTCCAACAGTCCCGTGCATTACTGCAAGAAAGTAAAGCATGATTATCATCCTCCATATCTCCACAAGACGGACAATGAAGATCAATATTGACTCCTCTACTGTGCAACCTGACTTTCGTTGGCAAAATGTTTCTATATACACGCCATAGAAAGAGTTTAAGCTTTGGGGGTAGATTGGCTCCCCAAAGCTTTAACCACGGGCCCTCTAAAGCTTCCATCCCGTTTTCCAAGGCTATAGAAACAGCCACGTGATACCCCGTTTTTACAATATATTGGCCCTTACTAGAATAATGCCACAACAATCTGTCCTCGTTGCCCAACTTAGCAATAGAACATTTTAGAATCCTCTCCCTACCTACAGGTAACAGATTTTGGAGCTTCAATATATCCCATTCACAGCCATTATCTCGGATTAAATCTCTAACACAAAAATCTTCCATGTGCACAGTAGGAGTTTCTAAGAAAAAATTATTATGATCATCAATCCAAGGCTGCCTCCAAATATTGGTAGAAAACCAGACCATATTCTCCACCTTAACCCTTTCAAAAGCAAATCCTTAGCACTTAACAAACTTCTCAAAATAAAACTCAGATTATATCCTACCCTTGCCTCAAGAAAGTTACCATTAGGGTAATATTCAGCTTTGAAGAACATACTCACAAGAGAAGTGGGTTGAGTAATTAGCCTTCACCCTTGTTTGCCAAGCATCGCTTTATTAAAACAATGAAGGTTTCGAAATCCCATACCACCATTTCTTTTTGAAACACAAAGCCTCTCCCATGAAAGCCAGTGAATCCTTCTACTGCCATCACCTTTCGAACCCCACCAAAAACTATTCATCATTCTCTGAATTTCTTCACATAAAGTAAATGGAAGAAGGAAAGTGCTCGTAAAGAGCCTGGGCCACTGTTTTAATTAGAATCTCTTTCGCTGCCGTGACAAAAATTTATTAGTCCAACAATGAAGCCTTTTGCAAAGCCTATCTTTTAGAAAAGCAGAAATTTGTTTTTTATTTTTGCCTACCCGCGAAGGAAGTCCCAAGTATCTGCTATGATTCAAAGGGAAATGCACTCGCATAACCTGGATTGTATCTCCGTCTTTGTATGCAGAGGAACATTAGAGCTAAAATAAATCCCAGATTTTTGTAAGTTGATTGTCTGACCTGAAGCTCTCTCATAAGTGGCCACAATCTGCTTAATATTAGAACTCTCTTCCAAATTAGCGCTAAAGAAAAAGAATCTGTCGTTCGCAAATAACAAGTGAGAAATGTTATCTTATATTTTAATCTTTATAAATAATTTAAATATAAATAAAATTTAAAATTTATTTTAAATTATTTTAAATTAATATATTTCATATTTTACTCTTAACTTTTACAAATAGTTCAAACATAAATATAATTTAAAAAATTCCAAAAACATTTTTCTATTCTTTTAAAAGAAAATACAATTTATATAACATAATATTGGTATATCAAATTTAAATTAAATATTTAATTCATTAAATTTTGGGACCAACACTCAGAAGATAATTTCTGATTACATAAGCGAAATATAAAAATATGCATCTAAACTTTTTTTTTTTGAAGAGGAGAATTAATTTCGATTAACGTATAACTAATTTAAAAGTATTTATAACTGAGAACAACACGAATTAATTATTTATACTAAAATTCATATAAAAAAATTATAGCTATGACCTTAATTTCTATGATAACTCTAAGACTAAAAGCATATGATTTTTATATTTTAAAATCAAAATAAAAGTATATTGATAAATAATAACAAATGATAGTATTAATTTTAAATTGACTGCAAGTATGATGTATGTTTAAGTGAATGAAAATATGAAAATACAACATAATCTATGATAAAATTATAGAACCTATGTTTCCATCTGTAGTAAATTTTGTTCTTGCTCATAGAGAAGTTTATAAGTATAATAAAAATGTTAAAATATGGTATTGTAAACATTAAAATAGAAATTATTCGACATTCGAATTCAATTTAAATTTTAGTTTTTATAATTTTTTATTAAATAATAAGATGAAACGAAACAATACTATATTTTAATTATTATATGTGTATTCATTAATGAGTATTACTTAATTAGTAATATTAAAATATTCTTAAAACTGAAAAATATTGAATTTAAATTTCAGTTGAAAAATTAATAAATCTATTTGTATTTCTTATGAATTATATATGAAGCTTTTTTGAAAAATTATATATATGAAAATTGATTAATTTAGAAAGGAAAATATAATTTAAGTAATAAGAAAATTTCTAAAATATAAAACGTAAATTAACTAGAGCATTAGTTGTAAAAGATAATTATATTGTTAAACAAAAAAATTAATAATAATCTTAATTATTTTTGTTAGACAAAAATTAATATTCTAGATTAAGAAACCAAATTAAGGACCACTCCTGCAAAGCATATAACTTGTAATTTCATATTGATAAGACAATTAATGAATGTTACTATTTTTTACCATAAAAATTGAATTCTCCTACAAATTTAGACTTTTTTTTAAATAATTAAATTTTTACAATTTTTTAATTAATCATTTCCTTTTTACTTTTTTCTTAAATAAATTGAATTTTTACAATTTTAATTACCTATTCATTTCATTTTTCTTTTCTTACTTGTAGAAGTTTCATTATTAGAATTTAACTCGTAATTTAATTACTCTTAAAGGCTAAAACAATATCTATATCCTTAAACACAAACTCAATTTTTTTAATGAAACATATCACAAAACCATAGTGATGATTTTTTTTTAATCAAAATTGAAGTATTTTTAGAAACATTATCAGAATTTAAAAATATATTAATTTTCTATAAAAAGAAAATTAACATATTCGATTATTGGATTTATCTAATAAATAAATAAATAAAAACTCCAAAAATCAATTAATTGATAGTTGCCAGATAATATATATATTTGTTAATGATTGAGGGAGGATATTAAACCTATCTTCTAAATAGAGTTGAGACAAAATGAATCGGTTTTCTATGGCCACCTCATTAAATGATAGTTTCAAGCTTTAGATCTTCCATATCTTCCACTCTAGATTTCTATGTCCCCTTCACTGTCATTATTTTCCTTTTTTCTTTCTTTTGTTTTTCCCCTTCTAATTGATCTTCTTCTTCTTCTTCTTCTTCTATATATTTGCCCTTTTCATCACTTCCAAATCTCTTAATTAACTCTCTTTTTTTCTCATACAAGTGGGGAGATTTTCTTCTAAATAATCTTATAGTTGCATGGAGTTTTATTGTGTGTATATATATAACTAGCTAGCTAGGGTTTTTTATATTATTCTTACTATTTTACAGATTATTATATATAAACAATTAATATGGAATATTGGGTTGTGATTAGTTTAGTTATTTTTATAGGATATTTGTTGTGTTTCTTCAAGAAATCATCAGATCAGAATCAGAATAATAAAAATGAAAATTTAGCAAAGAAAAGTGAAGTTCCAAAGGGAAACTTGGGTTGGCCTTTTCTTGGTGAAACTCTTGATTTCATATCTTCTGGTTACACTTCTCAACCTGTTTCTTTCATGGAAAAACGCAAATCCCAGTAAGTTATTTTCTTTTCTTTGCTTTTCTTTTAATTAATTTCTTTATCTCTTTTATTTCTTGCTATACTTTAATTTTCCTTTTGTTGATAACAAGACTAATTATAATTAATTAATCTCTCTTTTCCTGGTAATAAGGACTAATCATCAATCATGCAGGAGGTTATTATTTTCACTCATAAATCATTCTTTTTCATTGATTTTTTAATAATTTAAATGAATTAATTAGTTAGTTAATAGAAGTTCTTTCTGTTAAATTAATAGTTTAATGATCATATACTTGTTATGCAGATCTTAAACTCTCGATATTTCTTTATTTTATTTTAAGTATATAAACAACAGCAAATTTACCCTTTTTTTGAACTTTAATTTCGCCTCATAATCCAAAAATTGAATTTTATTACGAGCATACCACTTCAACATTATTGATTGCATGAATATCATTTGCAATTTTGCATTTACAAAATAGGATATATTGTTATTATTATATCAACGTTAATTAATTTATTTGTTGTTGTTGTTGTTCTTTTTTTTTTATACGATATGATAATCATTTTTTATACATATTTATTCTAAAGTATAGTGATGGTCATGATACATTGATGCTGATGGTGATCATTATAACTTTTTCATCAAGTTAAATATATAGTTAATTTTTTGCAAACTGCTCAAACAAATAACAAAACAAATTGAATAACTTTCTTCTAATTAATTACTAGAATTTATAACAATGCAAAGCACAGTTTTACTATTAAAATAAAGAATTCCCTCAATGAATTAAGGTTATAAGTTTTGTTAAGCTTAGTTTAATTTTAGGGTTACTAAAATTAAATTGTTTAATTTGTACTTTTTTAATTTTCTCATGATTTTCTTTTTTTTTTAACTCTCATTATTTTCTTGGTAAGTCAATTATAATGGGTATATATATAAGAAAGATTTGCTTAGTTATGATCTTTAAACCTTGTTCTTTTTTTTTTTGTTTAAAATTATTCTTTATATTTTCATATTTTACAAAAAACTAAACATTAATGTTTTGCATCATGTCAATTAAATGAAATAACCACGATTTTTTCAATTAATTCTTGATTAATTAAAACATTTTGCACGAAACAAGAAATTTTCACCAAATCTAATAAATATTCTTTCTCAAAGAAGATAATTATGTAGTAATTAAGTAGAAAGTGACAATAATGACATTAATATTCCAAGGCAAATTGTTAACAACCATCCAACGAACCTAACTAATAATAAATTCCAATTCTCATAATAAACCAAATTTTATTTAAAGAAAATTTTTAAAAAATAAAAATTTACTGCAACTGAGTGGCTGAGAAAACAGGATGTGACTATATATAAATTGCAGGATCAGTAAAAAAAAATTAAAGAGTGGGATGAGTAGTAGGGCTTAGCTAGTGTACAGTAACACTGTAACTCCTATATTGCTTGTGCAGTCAGTAACCACAGCCTATGTCTCCATTGTTCTCATCAGCTTTCTACTGATATTACTATTTTCTCTCCTTTTTGATCTTCTTTCAATCAATGAATTCTTGAAATAAAATATATTTTTTTATGTATTTCGAAAGAAAAATAATAATCCCATTTCACAAAAATTCATGATATTGAAGCTAGTCTGTACTTTTGAATCGTGAGATTAATATGAAAATCATATTTTAAACTGTAAACTTGATAAGTTTAAATCTCATCAGATATAGAAATTAAGTTAACAGAAAATATAAATATTTTTTTTTAGCTATATACATTTATATCTGTTTGTTATTTTCATTTTAATTTGAATAAAAATTTACATAATAATATGAAAAGATCTTAATCAAATTGCTTTTATATCAACGTTTAAACAACTAATTATTATTAATATTTTTTTTTGGGTTATTTAAACAGATATGGGAAGTTGTTTAAAACACATATTCTGGGGACTCCAATAATAATTTCAACAGATGCAGAAGTGAACAAAGTGGTATTACAAAACCATGGAAATGTGTTCATCCCAGCTTACCCTAAATCTATCAGAGACTTACTTGGAGACTTTTCTATTCTTGAAATGAATGGAAATTCACAGAAGAAACTTCATTCTCTCATTGCTGGTTTCTTGAGATCTCCACTGTTTAAAGCTAAAATTACTAAAGACATTGAAAACTCTGTCAACCTCACTTTGGCTTCTTGGCAACACTTGAAACTTATTCTTGTTCAAGAACAAACCAAAAAGGTCTCTTTTTTTTTTTCTCTATTATTATTATTAATTAAAATTATTTATAACCATTTAAATTCTTAATTTATTATATTATAACTCTTTTTTGGGTTTTTGTGGGTTTCTTTCTCAGATTACCTTCCAAGTTTTGGTTAAAGTTTTAATGAGCATTGGTCCAGGTGATGATTTAGACTTTCTACAAAGAGAATTTGAAGAATTTATCAAAGGGCTAATCTGTTTACCAATCAAACTTCCGGGGACAAGACTATATAAATCTTTGAAGGTAATAAAAAATTATACTGAATTTAAGAAAATTTTACCATTATCGAAACCCATCAATGGATTTTGAAAGTTTCGAGCCAAATGCATATTAGTAATCATAGAAATTTTATCTGAGGCAAAACGAATCTATTTTGCTAAGATTCAATCTATTTTATTTGTATTGAATTTTAAAAATTCTGAACTAAATGCATCAGCAGTCATATAAATGAAGTTTAAAATTTTATCTGACGCAAAATGAATTTATTTTGTTAAGATTTGATCTATTTCATTCATTTGTAACTCGATATTTTAATATATTATTTTAATGGGAGATTATAATTATCAATAATTATAAAATGAAAGTAATTAAAAAAAATAAATGTTTATTATGGCTTGCCAATTGGGTAATGCAGGCTAAGGAGAAGTTGGTGAAGATGGTGAAGAAAATTGTAGCAGAAAGGAAAAATTCCATTGACAAATCATATGAAAATAATAATAAAGGTATCATAGTTGATGATGCCGTGGACTTACTTTTAAGTGAAAGTGGTGAAGCAAACGAGAAACAATCTCCATCGTTGGATTTCATCAGCAGTAATATTATAGAGATGATGATCCCAGGAGAAGAGACTGTGCCTATGGCTATGACTTTAGCTGTCAAATTCCTCAGTGACTGCTCCGTCGCTTTAAACCAAATTAAGGTAATTAATTTATTTACCATTTTTGCTTTTTTTTTTTTAATCTAACGGCTAGGATTAATTTTTTTAATGGAGCCCATCGGATGATGATGTCTGCGTCACTACGAAAGGGTTAAAAGTGTTTGACTTTTTCTAAAAAGTCTTTTTCATTGAACACTCACGTGTAAAAGGAAGTTGGGACCCACATATTCTGTGTGGACGTTTTCTAACCGTACGAATTAAGATTGAACGGCTGTCGGGTCAGGACCACCGTATTAATTCTGTGTCTGTGAGAGTTAAGGCCGCTATGGCTTTCGTGTGCCGTCACCGTCACTGTCAGCATCTTCCACAATTTTTTTTAATATACATATTCATATTTTCCGGAGTAACTTTTAAGTTTCGTGACGATCCGTTCTTATATCTCCATTATTTTTTTTCACATTATTATTATAATTATTTATTTTTTTACATAAATTTTTATTTTTCATTATAATTTGAACTTATAAACAGTAATTATTAGGGGTAGTATTGATCGTGGACGAGTCATAAATAAGGAAAAAAAAATTAGGGACGGACATAATAAATTTTTAAAAAATTTACTATTTTTCAAATTTAAACTCAGTTTATGACTAGATCTAATTAGGAGTCATTCTTTAGTTTTTGAACCTTTGATTATTGATTTAAGTGTTTTATAATCTTGAAATTTTTGTATTTAATAATTTAAAATTATAATAAAAATTAAAATTTTATTTTATTAAAATTTGATTTTTATTATTTTTAAACCGCTAAAATTTAACTAATTAATTGTTAATAATTCATCATAATAATTAAATTTATACCGTGACATAATATAACAATAAGTATATACATTTTTAATAATATATTTAGAATCTACTTTCACTCCCCATATATATATATTAAAAGAAAAACCTAATAATTGAACTAAATTAGTATTTATATTTTATTTTTCATATTATAATCATTTTATTTTTAGATTTAAGTTAAAAAGAGTTAAGAGTTCCAATATAACATATGTGTCTAAGCTCTACAAAATTATTGATATGAAAAAAAAAATTGTAAATATAAATTAAAAATACAAGAATTATTAATATAATAATTTTAGAATATCTGAAGACAGCAGAACATGCATTATCTCATAAGAACAAATGTGAAGTAGACAAAGCATAGTAGCCAGGACTGGCATTATTTAGTTACTGTCATCAGAATTCAGTAAATTTCTATATATATATATATATATTAAACTTTCGTTAAAATAGTGGGGAAATTAACTAAAAGTCAATAATTAATAATAATACTGATAATAATTATCAATCTTTCTTATGTATTCATATATATATTAGCTTTCTGCTGTGCATGTAAGTTTTATACTAGAAGGAACTCTGTTATGTTTATGGAAATAATTTCTTATAATAGACTTAAAGTTATGATTTATTATTGAACCTTTCATAAGCAATTTTTGTTTTTTTTTTTGTTTTTACTTTTGACATTCATTGAATTTTTTTTTCTTTCTTGAGGTAAATATTAAAATCTATTTAACTATAACTGTAGAAGGAGAACATGGAATTGAAGAGGCAGAAGATTGAATCTAGAGAAGATTATAATTGGACTGACTATATGTCATTGCAATTTACTCAAAATGTAAGTCTTTCTCAAATTAAATATGAAATTATAATTAATGTATTTTTTTTAAAAAAATTACAAAATTTATATATGCTAATTTTTTTCAATTTTTTATAAAATTAATATAGAATTCATGTGTAGATTTTTTTTTAATTTTTTGAGCTGTGATATTATTATTATTATTATTGTTATGATTAGGTGATTAGTGAAACTCTTAGAATGGCAAATATCATTAATGGGGTTTGGAGGAAAGCTATCAAAGATGTAGAAATTAAAGGTTAGTTTTACAATATTATTTTTTTTGTTACATAAAAATTAATTTATGGAAATATCATTTTAATTTCTTGAATCTTATAATTGAGATTATTTCATAATTATAATTTTGCAGGCAATTTGATTCCAGAAGGATGGTGTGTGTTGGCATCATTTATTTCAGTTCATATGGACAAAGAAAATTATGAGAATCCGTACAAGTTTGATCCATGGAGATGGGAGGTAATATATATATATATATATATATATATATATATAATATCAAAAATTTTATGTTCATTCAATATATATATATTAATAAAATTAAAATCAAAATTTTTGTAAATTTAACTCCGACTAAGAGTTTGAACTCATCAAGATAATTAAAATTTTTTTTAATATATTCAATATTATTGAACTAATTAACAACTCATTGGTTTGCATGCAGTTTATGGTCGTGAATTATTGTTGTATAATGCTTAAAATAATTTTATATTAAAAAATAGGCTAGTAAAACATGTAAAAGCTTATTTTTGTAGTTTTTTTATTGCTAATTTTTTATATTCCAAAATATTAAAAGCAAATATTATTAATTAGATAATTTTATTTTTAAAATTGAAAATAAAAATAAAAATATATAATTGATACCAAAACAAACCTAAAATACTTATAAAAATGTACCATGTACTTTAGTACTTGACTAAATAATCAGTCATCAATGAATTTGTAATTTTTTACTATGAGCATAATCTGAATAAAAATATACTTTAAAATCTTAAATTTTTTTCATGATAACTAATTGAAGCAGACTGATAATTTGCAATGTCCAAAAATGAAGAAATTAACAGATGTTTCTGTAAATTGCAGAAAACAGGAACTGCTATTAAAAACAACTGCTTTACACCTTTTGGTGGTGGCCAAAGACTCTGCCCTGGTCTTGAACTCTCCAGGCTTGAAATTTCAATCTTCCTTCACCATTTTCTCACTACTTACAGGTTATTAATTTATTTCTATACTAATTGGATTAAATTTTATTGAAAGTTGACAAATATTGTGGCAATTATTGGCGAATTTTATATTCCATTTAGAAATTCTATCATATATTCAATAGTGAAAATCTGGATAGCATATTAAAATTTTTTTTAGAGGGAATACATTATATAATATTGTTTAATTTTTTCTAAACAAATAGCCCACTTTTTTTTATATATTTTTAATATATCAAATGTATACTTTTATACTAAATATATGGAATATATGTTTACACCTTTTTACTAGGGAAATGGAATATATCTTTGAACTAAATGAATATCAAATAAAAATCTTTGAAAAGGACTATTTTTATTATAGTGTGTTAAATTTTTTTTAGAGAAAATTATATTGTATAACACTGTTTTAATTTTTTTTAAAATATCTCAATTTTTTATATATTTTTAATATACCAAATGTTTTTCCAACATATATTTTTAAAAATGAAGTATTCTGTTGACATATTAAATATATATTTAAAAAATCAATGAAAATAGATATTTTTAAAATTAAAAGTTAAAAATCAAATTTTTTTTAAAAGAAAAAGGAAGTGTATTTTTTTAAAATAATTTTATTTTTGTGGACATTTTTGAAAAATCTAATTTTTTTTAATACAGATTAAGGATTACAACCTTAAAAATTAACTGTTAAGATTAGAAAACTAATTTCTAGATTAATTAGATGATAAATTTATATTTAATAAATGTGAGGTTTTACATTATTAAAATTATCTTGTTCATAAATTAATTTAAAATAATTAGTAAATGATTATTAAAATAATGTTAGAAGATTGAAATGGGTTAAAATTAGATAAATAATTGGAATATTTGAGTCAATCATATAAATAAGCATGATTAAGGTAATTGATATTTAAGGCAAAAAATTGTGCAGATGGACAGCTGAAAAGGATGATATTGTCTATTTTCCAACAGTGAAGATGAGGAGAAAGCTACCTATCAAAGTCACAACCAATAGCAACTTAACTGCAACCACTGACTGATCATTATTAGCTGCATTTTATAGTAAATCCCATAATTTTTAGTGTTAGATATATTTATCACGATTTTAATATATATATATATATATATATTTTTTTTTTCTTTATAAATTATTGGAAATTGGGTTATTTTATTAATTCTAAATGAATATTGTTTTGTCCCACATCTCCCAAAAAAATTTAGTTCATAATCACTTAGAATGAAAAGAGAATTTGTATAGTCAATTAACTTAAAACTATAAGAATTTTGCACTTTATTCGCTTTATCCATGAAAAATTTTCATTGGTAAATCTAAATATTTCGTTGGCAAAGTAAAATTTTGATAGATTACAAATAGATGATTTCAGTTTCCAATTAACAATATCCTTATCAGTGAATTGCTTGTCGAGAGAATATTATAATTCTTGATAAACCTCATGATTCATCGAAAATTGCATTATCTCGCTACATAAAAACAAAATTAATATCTAGTTGAATTGAGTTAAGTTTATTATTTATTTTTTAAGTTTATTATTTATTTACTTGAAATTGTGCAGTCCTGGGAATAAAACTATTTGATATGCTAATTTTTTTTTAAGAATAACAATATGGAAATAGACGAAGGGAAGCTCTATGCAATACTGTTGTTGTAACTGTTGTCATATGATCTAATATTATGAATTCAAGTAGTGAAAATAATCCCTTGTAAGTTTAATAAATTTTGAAAATAACATGTTACCACTGTATGAGAAGCCTAATATGTGGATCCAATCCTTTATTGAACCTTGCGCATTATGGGAACGTTAATGCACTAAACTGCCTTTAACAATATGAAAATCTATCTAAGGTTTGTTATGGTGTCGCTTTCTTAATTCTCTAATAGAAGAAGACTGAAGATATATTAGTCCTTTAAAATTGATTCCAAGTGGGGAATGATTTTCAAGCCTAAGTCTCAATCCACTAAATTTCTTGTCTGATTTTGATTGAAACACTTGTGGTGGTTTTCAACATCCAATTTTGGGTCACCTCATCACTCTGTGCTTTTCTCATATATCATAATCAACCTGCTAGCTAGCTGATGCTTATGTATACTTATTATGAATGAGTAAACGGATTGAATTCGGTTAAATTAAAGTGTATATTTTTTCGATCGAATCCGGTTAAATATTAAAAAAGCACCGGTACAACTTGAATATTTTATATTTTTCGATCGACTAAAGTTAATTTTAGATTCAGTATTGCCAGATTCATTTTAGTATTTGAAAATATTTTAGTATTTTCAATTCCAGTAAAATCAAGTGGCAAAATATAATAAAAATATAAAAATATATATTTTTATATATAAATATTAGAAAGTCAGTCTAGTTCGAGTTCAAAAGAAAAATGTTTTCTCAATCTAACCGACGGAATAAATTAAATATTTTTTTATATTTTTTAAACCGAACCGATCTATAATAACAGACCGAATCCTGTTCAAACCAATTGGTTTGGTTGAATTCGGTGGGTTTTGAAAATTATTTTCTGCCCTAGTACTTATATCATTCGTCTATGAATTATATAATTTATATTGGAGTTTGGTGGAGTGGAGCCTTATTATCACTAACTATTGGCTATTTATAGGGCTGTGCAGATTCTTTGAGTCCAATCGAATCAAATGATTTAAAATAGATTCAGTCAATTTGGAATGAGATATTATTGATTAAAATCGGTTTTAACTTTTTAAAATACACTTGGATATTATTAATCGAATTGAAGTATGTTACAAATTTGATCAAACCTAATCGATTCACAATCTTAACTATTTGTATTCTCTTATCATATTATACATGTATATAGTTATTTTAATGTCGACTCTTAATTAATTTTATAATTAAATTAAGCCAAGTTTTTAATCATTTTACTTTGAGAAATAACTTTTAAATTATTATTAAATGTTTATTTAATTTTTTTGTGAATAAATGCAACTACAATAGACCTAGATTTGATCCTTTTTCAAACTACAAACAATAAATCCCAAATATTCAATCCTTTTACAAACCCGCGCATTGCTAAAATATTTGTGCACCTAACTTTTTTTTTTGGTGAAGCAAACATGTTGCTATTCTACTATCAAAAACATTTATTGCCTAAGAAAAAGGTCGGTTGGGTAAAATTCTAAAGGTTTCAAATGAATTTGGATGGGAATTATTGATATTAAACTGCACTTTCACAACTTTTTTTTGAGACGTTAGTGTAATTTTGTTAAAACTTTGCAAAAGATACAAGTTTGACAACCTTTCACTGTATGAAAGCAAGACAAGAGTAAGGATTAAGCAAAGAGAGCACATACATTATTGCCATTACAAACTATCTCATAGTGCAAGATGTTACAAACTTCAAATCTTTGATCACCTCTTTTCCTTCAAAAATTTCTTATCTAGAAAAAGAAAAGGAAAAAAAATACAATTACACCACATATCAGTAAGCCATGGGTTCAAATCTTCACAAGCTAGGTTTAGTATTGAAATGAAAATGGGGAAAGAGTAGCAATGGCATGTGCATATGAGGTGTCACAGGAAAAGAACGAACTAAGCCATGGATTTTTTTTTCTCATTCTCAAGCTGCTGTAGCTCTGCCAGTCTCTGTGCCCATTCTCTCTCTCTTGCCACTGCAGCCATCTTACGCTCTACTCTCTTGATAATTTTCTTCCTTTTAGCCTCCTGCATTTGAGCTTTCCGCTTCTTGGCTTCGGCCTATTGAAATTAAAAACCAAGACATCAGCTTCTCATTCAGAAAGTCTAGGGGAAAATGAGACAGAAAGGGGGAACATAATAAACTATGCAAGGATAATTAACAAATGTCGCTAGAGGCAGTAATTATCATGTTTAATAAAGCATAAGAAAAAAAAAATGAAGAAAGCCAATAGCAACAAAACAAAGGTTCTCATTTCCGTTAGATCTCCAGAATCTTCTCATTCTAAAACAAATAACTCATTGTTAAAGCCAATCCTTCCATTTCGGTAGGTTATAGCATTATATAATCAACACAATCCCTCTCCCATAAACACCGCCCTCCAACCTCAGTTAGCAACCTTCAAACTTCCAACTTATTGATGAAAATTCCAAGCAATATCATATGACACTACATCTATTCACAAATCATTTATTTCCTAGGGTAGTAAACCCATTGAACACTCGAGCATAACATTCTTAAATGAGTGGTATAGTTGCAATTCAGATACTTTGTAAACAGAGAACATTCATCACGCAGGGTATTCCATCCTACTTTAAAAGAGAAAATATTTCAAAAAGTCAAATCTGTGATTGGAAGGAATAAAGGCTTAATGACAAATAAATCATGAACTTTAATAAGACTTTCTTCAATTATATCAGAAACTCCAGAACTTAAAAATTTAGTATCAGGCTTACAGATCAATTAAAAGACAGAAATACTCTTATAGTTCAAATATTTGCACAATCAAAACAGAAATAATTTCAAGAAAGAAGGCAGAGAAACACAAGGAACAACAAATCTCTTCTTCACTGCAGGGAATGAGAGTCTTGAAAAGGACAGAATTACAACAGTGCAGTAATCGTGGAAGGACCAAATAACGTGTCATTTTGCTAAGTATCTAGAGAGAGTACTTAATTTGAAGGACATATGCCTATCTCTCATGCAAACCAGATATTAAAGCAATTTTCTACAGCACTTTCACTTTCGGCTTGTACAATGATCAATTTAGACGAATATTTGAACACATCCTTGATAAAGCTTAATCTAGTCAGTCAATTACTACTTCTTCTTCATAGAATCAACCATTAAAGAGCTTAACTTAATAATAATGTGGATATCCATTGAATAAAGATGGCTTAAGATTGTCCCATCATGACCACCAGTATTTAAAAAGTTGACCAATTTATCAACCATTTTCAAGACGCATAAACTGCTAATAAAGATATGCAGGGATATAGGAATTAAGGAAATGAATTATCTTCATATATGTGTAAACACGAGTATAAGTAATAAAAACAAAACAAAATAAAAAGCAATTAGAGACTTTTTCTTAATTTCACAGTGAAATCAAAATTCCAAATGTAATTTAGTTCACCAAACCACTAAAACATGAACCCTGTAAACTATCATTTTCTACAAAAACTTCATTCAAATTAAAGCGTATAAGGTTGAAGAAACAAAAACCTTAATAAAGGCACGATGTAGCTTTATGCGCTTTTTCTGGTTCCTTCTCTTGACACTCCCTTGATTAGGGTTACTGTGTTGAATAGTTTCTCCAGCCACATGCTTAACCCAAGCATACGGCCCTGCATTTTCATAATCAAATTAACTCAAAATCCATCGAAAAAGAATCAAATCAAATTAAATTAAAATAGTACCTGGAGGTCTCAAAAAGGACCTCTTTTTACGAGGCTTATCAATGGGTCTTCGCTTAGGAAATCGGGTGTCAGTTAAGCTATTAAAATTGTTCGATTCAGAGAAGATGCTGAAATGCTTTGATGTCGGAATCCATGGATTTTGAACTCGGAAAGACTTTCCGGCAAAAGGAGACGACAAGAATGATGTCGTTGAAGGATTAGAGATTCGACGTATTAGGGCTCTGGTTATCGGTCGAATTATTCCTCTTAGAGCTCCAAATCCCATTTTTTTCATCAAGCCAGCACGAAAAGACTCCAGTGTTTTTGTTGGGTATGCAAAAAGGGTCGGTTCGTGGGCTGAATAGGCCCAGGAGTTCTACAGACTTACTATTTAGGCCCATCTTTTCCATGATAGAAAACTACATAAAAAATATTTTTTAAAAAAATTGTTTTTGCTGTATTTTATTTTTTTAATAATTTTACACGCTTGAATTTTTTAAAAAAATTATTTTTTATATTTTAATGATATGTATTAAATATATCAAAAATAAATTATATTTTTCTATACATTTTTTTTGATGGATCAACATCATTATTTATATATTATATTTATAAATCTTGCATGTATATGATATATTTGTAATTTCTCTTTTAAATTGCTTTTGTTAATTTCTATTCTTACAGGGAAACCGGATGGATTACACCCTATATTTTACTAATAGTTTAATATTAAAATATATTTATAGAATATAATTTTTATTATTTAAATTTCAAAGTTGTAAAATATATATTTTTATTTGTGGATATCATACTTATTTAAGTTGTTTAATTTTAATTTATATTTAGACTCAAACATGGTAAGGATATTTTTTCATCTTATATAAATGTCTATTTATTATTTGTTTATAATTTGATGAATATTTATTTATTTTAATTTCTTGTAATATAAATAATCTCATAATGATGCAAAATTTAATAATATTTAGACTTGAAAAGAATTAAATTCCAATGAACAGGACGCCATTAGAGTGCTAGGTCACTTCTCATATTTTTCATGTATATTTAACTTTTTGAGCCCAGCAAGAATTAAAAATTTCTTAGGAATAGAATAATTTGCTCTTTCTATTTTCTTCACCATCGGTCCGGATAACGATTCTTATTCTCCGAGTTTAGGCCCATATTCTTTAAGACTCAAAGTTCAACAGTACTAAAATCATAAGAACTATTTTATTAGAAGTGAGAGGTGAAAATTCAACTAACAATAACTATTTTATATTTTTATTTATATATAAATATATATTATATATAACTAGATATAAAAAAATAATAATAATTTTTGACGTGCGATAAAGTTAGAAACAGTTCCAAGAAGTACATCCAGTAATTTATTGGCACACTGATTTAAAGAACCGTATGAAAAGCTTTTTTAAGGAAAACTGTAACTATAACTGGACTAGCTAAATCCCCATCATCACAGCCTGCTAATAAAAAAAAAATCATATATTAGTTCATTGGATCACAAGGCATTTAGCAAGTTCAGTCAAATTTTATGAAAAGATATCATTTAAAAAAATAGACTGAGAGATAATTACTTACCAATCCATTGGCCTAGTCATGGATGAATTAGGTTTGCGCCAATCCCCGCCTTGATGGAGGCAAAAACTAGTGACGAACTAAACCTGAGAGTAACATAAGTAACCTTCTTTCTAAGAATTTTAACTTGCTTTATCAACCAAACAGTTTTCTTCTTCAGAATTTTCTAGGTTAGAAATGAATCATTAAATTTAAATACCAGCTTGTATAAGCCATGAAGCAGCAACCCTTAAAAGTGTCATGCTTAAATAAAAAGAAAGAAAGGAGAGTATTTGACCTTTAAAAGGAGGAGGCAATATTTGACCATTCAAAGTTGTCCTGCTAACTCTGAAGTAAAGAATAACAGGCATTCCTCTTTCGGCTTTTGCGCATAGTTAATTTTGAAACATCTGTGAATATTGATCCAATCTAGCGGCGACAGCGGATTGAGTAATTTCAGGTATTCGACCCACTCTGATCTGATTATATAGAATTCGAGTAGTATATAAATAAGTTTGAGATGTGTCTGTGTATTAAATATTCTACCCGTATTGGGTTCAGGTCGGATTAAGGTTTATAGGTTAGAATACCCGCTATCCAAACCCATTTATATATGAATTCTAGTAACAGGTAGCCGTGAGTACCCTACCCATTTATCCATTTATAAAGTTTTATATATGGGTTTTTTGTTACAGTTCGAACCCCTTCCCGATCTCTTGAAAAAAATTAATGCATTTTACCACTCAACTGTATCAACAACATTGTTTATTATTTAACTCAAACATAAATAAATTATATATGTAATGTAAGCATATATAGTTTAATTAAGTCAATATTATTAATATATACATATCTAAGTCAATATCATATATGATTATTACTAATATATATAGTTAATATTATATAATTAATATAAAAATTAGATTGTGTCTATAATACATTTAATATATAAAAATATAATATATCATATAAGGTTAATTATATATTGCATATAATATAAATAGTTAATGTTATAAAGTTGATCATAGTTAATATAACATCAACAATATAAAATTATGTTATATATATAATATATATAGATGTATATATAGTACAATATACTATATAATATACATACTACAATATCTATACTACTTAATATATTATTTTCACTGTAATATATGGTAAAATTAATATATATATATATAATATAATTAATTTAACATCATCAATATAAGATGATGTTATATATATAGATAGATAGATAGATAGATAGATAGATATATATATAGTATAATATACTATATATACATACTACTTAATATATATAATATTATTTTCACTCATATATATATATATTATATTATTATATTTATATACTATATATATAGTATATATATATAACACACTATTACATATATATTATATGCAATATATGTATATATTATATTATACATATATATGCTTTACATTTTATGTGTTATATATCATATTTAGTATATGTATAAGTTATATACTGCACTATTATATACAGATTATGTATTATGTGGGCTATATATATTATCAGTTATTTTCATTATGTACTATAATATATATTGAATAATATTATTTATACTATACATAATAAAATATAATGTAATAAAAAAAATATTTCTACGAATTTTTTTTTTCTTTTGGAAGACTGTAAGAATAGAATTATTGTTCTTCTCAATAGAAACGATATCAAGTCCATATTTAATTGTTCTCCATTTGTTATTTGAATACATCAGTTAGGTGATTTATTAAAATGTCACAGTGTCACAGTGCTCCTGAAAGAAAGTGTATTTTAAAATTTTGCATTGATTTTGTCACGAAAGGAAAGTACCTTTAAGAAGTTTCCAAGCTACCAGCTGTGAAGCATAATGAACAAAAAGTCTGTCTTGAACCCGTCTTGTAGTTATGACAGAAGTCTGAGATGGAAAAGAAAAACCTAATTCAGTTAACTCTTTCATTGCATACTAACAAAATAAGCATCATCAAGCTTGTAAAAGAACTGAACTTGTGCAAAATTCTGAAGGTGTGCCAAGTAATATTTGACTATCATCACATAGATCTAATAGAATAATATATAGAGCTTTATACAGAGGCGGAGATAAAGGGGGTCCCATGGGGCCCTGTTCCCCCCTCAGTTAAAAATAAAAATTTTTTAGGTATATTTGAGAATGAATATTACATTGGTTGAGATGGAACAGCTTGATCTTACTACGTGAGAGCACGCAACTTCGATCCACGCTCCCAACATTTTTCATCCTTTTTTTCCAATATTTAAAACTGGGCCTTTTAATCAAGCCCATTACAAACAAACAAGATTTGTCAATGACTCTGCCCATTACAAACAAACAAGAATAACTTAATTGTGACTCTTTCTCTTCTTTCTCACGTTTCTTCTTCGTTAATTCCTTTTTCTTGTTTTATTTATTTTATTATAAATGTTATTTTTGTGAATTATAAATTTTAAGTTGAATTGGACCCCCCTTATCTAAAATCCTGGCTACGCCACTGGCTTTATAATATATGAGAGTAAGATTCTGGAAATTTGAGGAGAAGCTAAATGTGATAGCTTGGATGCTTCAATGATTATAAAATAAAAAAAGAAAAAGGAGGCATTGACATTTCGGTTTTAAATACAATAACTCACAATGTATTATGGACAAAACTAATCCTGGAATATCATCAATATTTCAGAATGACGTTAAGGTAAGGAAGTGGCAAACAAGAAAAGCCAATTGAGTAAGCAAAATCAAATCAACACCAGCGTTCATAAACTCGGATGCACCGTAGCCAGAAAAAGCCACAAATCATGAGAAGTGCAACTCATAAAGACACAAGCCAGAGAAAAGCCTTATTTACCAAAGAGCATAGATTCTTCATAAAGTAACGTTAATGATTAAAACCTAAAGAAAGTAAAGTTCCAAATATGAAAAGAAATTCTACTAGCCAAAGGGATTAAATGGTTCCTAATTAGCAAACAATAGATCAGATCCCTCCTAATATGACGATCAGAAATCTATATTGGGATATCAGTAGATTTAACCTCCAAGGGAATTTTTCTTAGAAACTATTGATATATTAGTGGGCTAAAAACTGCAACCCCTGCTTCCCAGTTACAGCAGTATACAATTGGCAATAGAGTACCTATTGACTGAAATAAATTACAAACTAAACTTTGTTAAAATAAGTCTTCATGAAATTGAAGAGGCAATACAACTTACCTCACGAACAATTTGCTTCAACGGTTTTTTGAAGGGGACAACCAAATCTACTTTATGGTTTTCTGGAACATCCTGTAGAAAATCATCATTGTCCTCTTCTGAATTGAAGTAGGCTCTAGAACAGGCAAATAGAATAGCAAGAATGACCTCAAAGATGTCATAGCTAGTTGTTTCCATTCAAAAGCTGATAAAAGAGGTTTTAACTTTAAGTAGTACTCCTGCATAGTATACTTGAGAAAATCATGTTGAAAAATATCTGCAGATGCTAATATAATCTTCAGATAAAACTAGACCAGCATCACAATAAGCAACTGACACTCCAGAAAAATTGCCATGACAACAAAGGAAGTCCACATATGGTTAGAGGTGAGCTTAAAGAAGCAAATATTTACACATATTATCACAAGAAAAAAAAAAACTGTTTTCAATTAAGGAATGTGGAAAAATAAAACCATCAAACAATTTCTGGAAGTTTCAGACTCAGAAATTTTAACTTCTCCTTTATTCCTTTTCTCCAAGATGAATACAGATCGCAAAAAGAAGAATATACATTTCGGTCCTACAACATTAACCAATGCACTATAGAAGGCCACCAATGAGAAAGTTCTATACTTCTAGTGACTTGATAAACAGAGAAGAAAAATAAGGACAAAGCATCCAATTTCTACCAAAGCCAAAATTTAGACGCTTCGTTCAGTTGTTCATTGCCCTAACAGATAACAAATCTCCTGCAATTAGGTCAGTCATTTGAGCATAACAAACTCTCTGAATTGAACACAATCATTGATACCATATTGACCATTTTAAAATTAAATTTAATCATCTCAACACTAATCAACTCATATAGCAACCTACTTATCACGAAGTAAATTGCAAATATATTCAAACTACAGTTTCTGAGCTAAATAACCAATTCAATACATCCATGTTAACAAACAATTATCGATCCATATCAAACATATACACAAAATAAATATAAGCATGCACCGCCATTCATATGTATAGAGTAGAGAGAGATGGTACGCGAATAAGTATCTGGAAGCAAAAGGTGTGCCGGCAATTGCAATAGAGGAGGCGGCGGCGGAGACAGCCGCTGAGGCGGAGAACTGGGCGGAATAAAAAGTTTTGATTTTTCCTCAACAAATCTAATATTGTTGCTATACCCATTATTATTATTTGCTCTAAAACAAAATTTTCTTAAAAAGACAGAAAAAGATGGACAAAAGAAAAACTCTCCAACTATAATCTAACAACAAAAAGAACAAGAACAGAGACCAGTGAAAGAGAGAAACTTTATACTCTCCAGAGTAGAAATAAAGATACTTTGATTGATTTGATAAAGGGTAAGAATTGGGAAGAGAGGGATCTGGATCTATTGGGTAGAAGAAGGAGCTATGCAATGTCTGTGACTGTCAGTTGCAATAGGAGGTGTACTATAATGGCAAAATAAGTATTTGATCAGTTATTTAAATATATAATGTTGCATTGTATCAATTCAGTAGTCGAATCAAGGGTCGTAGTACAATAAAGAAATCTTCGAATCAGAAAATCCCCCAGCAGCTTCTAATCGATTCCATAAATTCGAACACCTTTTGGTCTTCCTGTGAGCCCGATTTTCTTTCTGTTCTTTTTCTTTTTTATGATTTTTCATTCTACTCCTCAGGAAAAACTCTAATTTACACTTTTATTTGGATGGGGTGGTGGCTTCCGGTGCAGTATGATATGGTATGGCTTAATATCATGTATGTTTTGATTTTCATATCCATAATAAGGTACATCATTATTTTTTAATGGTTTGGAGATTGTATTTTTTTATTATTTTCTTAAATCACCGATACGGTGGTTTCATATGATTCTATATCTTTCTTTTTCAAATTTATCTTTACAGTTTATTTGGTTGAGGATAATCACAAGAAAAAGTAAGGGAAAATAAATTTATTTTTTTTATTTTTTTTATTTGGTATAAACAATAGTAGAGTAAATAAGAGTAAAGAGACAGAAATTAATTTTTCTAATTTATTCTGTCTTTTCAAATTTTTCTCTCTAAAATTCTAAAAAATAGGAGTAAAGAAGAGTAAATAGAAGAATTCAATTTTTTTTTTCAATAGTCTTATCAAACTTGCTAAATTTTAAATAAATTCACCTTTTGTTTCATCATAAAATTTGTTTTCTTTTCTGATTCCTCTATGAAATAAGACTACCCAGAATTTTAGTTTCAGTCTTAGATCTTGGGCTACTGCCTGCATTTTTGTCGGTAGTAGACCTCACCACCTTGTTCTTTCTCTCTTTTCCTTTATTTTTCTGTCTTTCTGTCATCTTATCTGTATTTGCTGTGTTTTTTTGTTATTTTGGCTGGGTGTTTTCAACAACTAGAATACTCAAAGGCAAACACAATCTCCTGGCTTTGGGCTCTTCAGAGCATTTATATCTCCGGTTCTATCTCCGGTCCATTATAAACCATCGGTAATACAAAATGTAAGATTCAGCTTTCACTTGTTTGGCTGTTTCACATTCTAAGTCCCGCCAACCAAATATAACCAAAACTGCAGTAGCGATCCTTTGTGTTCAGATCAATAAAATTCGCATTCAGAATTCAAGCACAACAACAACCATGAATTTCGATTAGCGAATCTCATAACAAAAAGTTTCTCTGGGTATATTAGGGTTTTGTTTTGTTTTTTTTGTTTTTTCAAACTGGAGAAACAAAGATGACTTTGGGGGATCTAAATTAAGTATGGGAAATCAAAGCCCTAAAGAAACCAGGAGAAGAAGAAGCAAAGAAGATGCTTGAGAAAATAACCAAACAGGTCCAACCTATTATGCGTAAACGCAAGTGGCGTGTCAACTGTCAAGCTACTTTCTGAGTTCTAGTACTTAATTTTCCTTCCATTTTTTTTGTGTATATTCAAGTATAAAGTTTGATTCTTTCTTACTTTTTAATCTAAATTAATTGATGAAAGCATAGATTTTGAGTTTTAACTTGAGCTAATTGTTATTTTGGGCTTATATTGTTTCAATTCAACTTCAATCTGATTTTAATGTAAGCATATATGGAAATGGAATGCAGTCCACAGAACCCATCTCTTCTAGGACTGAATGTGGGAGGTGGCGTGCATGTGAAATTACTGCTTCGGAGGCCAAACAGAGATTGTGATTTCTTTCCATATGATCAGGTTCTGGACATAATGCTTCATGAACTATACCATAACGTTGATGGTCCTCACAATGCCAGTTTCTACAGGCTTTGCGATGAGTTGAGAAAGGTGTTATAGAAGTATAAATTGTATTTGATGTTATAAAAGCCTAACCAATCAGAACGAGGAGAGAGGAGAATTTAAGGAGAGAGAGAGATCGAGAAACGATCGGTGGTCCGATATACTGCTGTACGTCCAACCTCCGACGACACCACCACCACCAGCTGAAAGCCCATCGTCAGCCGAGCTCGATGCCATCTGATTCGCCGGCAACGGCCACCGGGAGGCGCCGCAAGCGCCACACGAACTGACAGGTGGCCGAGAGCTTTCGACGGCTTTTATGGCTGATTCCGACGTCATTTTCCGGCGACACAGGTAATTTTGAGTCCCTCTCCTTCTGAGCTTCATTTTGGTGCCTCATTTGTGATTTTCAGATTAGTTTTTGGGTTGGCCAAACTCTGGTGGTTTGGGAGCGTTCCCGGTGAGAGTCCGGCAAGTACAGCAACTTCGTTTTAACTTCCCGATGCCTTTTTTTGACAACTGTTTGATCGGATTCCACTTAGTGGAGCCAAAAAAACTCTTGAATTCTAATCAAAAATAAATTTTACAGATTGTTAAATTTCACAATGGGGCTATGTTTATAATTTATAAAATTAATTGATTGAAAGGTTATAAATTATTAATTAATTGATTAGTTTTTTTTTTTTTGAAGAATTAATTGATTAGTTGATTGTACAAGAAGAAAAGAAAGAAAAGATACAGCTCGTTCCACTTAAAACATGCTGATAATATTACTTTTCTTTTTTTTCTTGTTACATGTATGCATATGCAAGTTGTTAGCATCATAAACTTTGTCAACAGTGCAAAAATACTTACTTTTGTGTTTAGAAGCATTGTTTAATGAATTTTCAAAACAGTACTACAAGCTATGGGATGAGTTGAGAAAGGTGTTGCTATATGTTTTTCCCTGATTTGTTTAATCAAACACTTTCTCTGTGCTCTTATTATGATTCCTGTGCTTGCAGTTCCAATTATTTTGAATTTCATGCGTCTTGGTTCACTAATGATCTTGCTTTTTGGTAAATTATCTACAGGCTAGAGGAATTCAAGTGGCCTTTAGGCTCTGCTCATTTGTTTTCTCTATTTTTAACAGGAATGTGAGGAACTGCTTTCTAAGGGAATAACTGGCACAGGAGAGGGTTTTGATTTGCCAGGAAGGCGTTTGGGTGGGTTTTCCCATCAACCTCCTGTTTCATCACTTCGTCAAACTGCCTTAGCTGCTGCTGAAAAGAGAGCAAAATTGGGATCTATTCTACCATCTGGACCTAAACGGCTTGGTGGTGATAGCACCATTATGGTCGCACCCAGTCCAATACAAGCAGCAGCAATGGCTGCTGAAAGGAGATTGCAGGATTAGATCTGGTGTGGTTTGCAATCTTCTGAGGCTTATGAGGATGGAGAAAGTAGCACTGGTATAGTGAAAGAACTTGTAGATAATGCAGGAAGCTCAAATCCAAATAATGGTAAAAAAAAGAGATTGTCAACCAATTAACAATACAGATTTTCAATCATTTAATGATCATTCAACGTTCAGTATCATAGATTTATCCGCTGATGTTTCTCCTTCTGCATCAGTTCTTGACCATGGCACTTACCTTAAAAAGAGAACTTGTATCTCATATGAGAATTCATCTTTTGATACTAGTTTTGTGGATCTAACTGATGGTCCATCTCTAGGGTCCTTACCTAAGCAAGATGCAACTAATAATCCTGAGGAGCATGCTATGTGGGAGTGTGGAGCCTGCACTTTGTTGAATCTGGTTAGTGATTGATATTAATTAGTCTGATTTAACTAGCTCGTGGATAAAATGTCATTGTGATTGGTCGCTAATTGGTGGCTATATTTTCATTGAGCATATGATTAGTGGATCTGAAGTCTGATTTTGGAGTTACATTATGTGTTATACATACTTCAAAACTTGAACATTTCTGGTCTTAGCTTTTGTAGCTATGCATCATCTGATGATTACGATTCGGTTCTTTGGGGCATTTAAAAGTTTCAATTGTTCTTTTTTTTTTGGGTAGATGTTTTTACACTTGACATTATTCTGCTTGAAGTTATTTGTCTTTGGTTCATAAATTTTCATTACATGCAGATACGGGAGAGTTGCCTTGAAATGAGAACAGGGTTTACATTTATAGTAATTGAAGTTTTTCTTTTTGTAAATTCAAAGATGATAATCATAGATCATGATAAACGTCATCTAAATATGCACACACAAATCTGTTCTCTTGTTTCCCTGCTTTTTTTCTGTAATGATGTTATAAGACCTAGTGTGACCCTAAAATTAATAGTGGGTTTGGATGCCTTCCATTACTTCTCTTCTTTCTCTCTGTATATGCAGTGCTAACATAGCCTACCAAATCCTATATACAAGCATAAAAATAAGCTCTCATCCATTATTGTTGTTTTTACTCTCTTTTTTTTTGTTCTCATTTAAGTTCTCTTCCCACTCTTGCTCTCTTTCTGCATTTGTATTTCAATTTCTGTTGTAGAAAAAATATTTCTTTTGTTTCCTTTTGAATAGATTACTTCTTAAAAGAATTAACATGATTGTTTTGCATGTGAACAACGTGGGATTGACGCAGCCATTAGCTCCATTGTGCGAGCTTTGTTGCACAGAAAAGCCCAAAGATGCAAACAAGAAGTACAAAATGTGGTCTTGTAAATTCTGTACCTTGGAGAACAGTGTGAAGTTGGACAAATGCTCAGCTTGCAGTGAATGGAGATATTCATATGGTCCACCAGTGTCAACTACAGTATACAATCTTGGCAATTGAGAGGTGCAATCTAGATAACTATCCTGATGAACAGACCTAGTAATTTTTGGTATATTGCAATTGTTAAGTGTTAATGTATTTTGTTACAACATTGGCGCCAATTGACGGAGTGTACATATACAATACTAAATTATAATTATATTGTTAACTTCTCGGTTTATTCGATTTCTTACTTGTCAGAGTTGGTAAAATCATTGTTTAAGCTAGGCCTGTTAGAGAATATAATACAAAGCTTAATTAGCTAGAAGAATTTGTTTATATTGATATCTAAATAGATTAGAAAATTTTCATTTCTTTTATAGCCTTTATTTATTTGAAGTTTCCTTAATGAATTTTGATTTTATAAAAAAAATATATATAATTTATTAAAATATAATTTAACGGTAAATATATATTATTTTAATAATAAATTAAAATCAATTCTCTCATACTAATACTGATTAAATAATATATATAATTTTATTGAAAAAATAACTATTTATAAATTATAAATCAATCTATTACTCATGTGTAATGGCAAATATGAAATATATATATATATATAATGAATTGCTTTTCAAAACATTAATGGAAGTCTCCATGGCAAGGATAAGTACGTAGATATCTTCCAAAAGTATCCAATAATCCATCCCTTCATTAGCCAATCAGATTTTCTCAATGCAAAATAATTAAAATTAATGACTTCATTGTCCAAATTATTTTATAATAAAGTTTCTTTCAATAATTAAATCAAAACATATCAAACAAAAATTGCCCACATGAACTCTATATTTTCAAGACACTCACTTCCCTTTCTTTAACAACTCAACTCCTAAAGTCCACATTTGATGAACATAAAATTAAATATATAATAATATGACAAACATATATTCTAATGTTAATTCGAGTTTTTTTTTTTCATTGAATAAGTTATTTTTTTACCATTATTAGATAAAATGAAAATCCACTAATATATCAATCAGCAATATGAAATAAATTAAATTAAATATAATCAGCAAAGACAGAGATAAAATTTTAAATTAATTTGATTAAAAATTATTTTAAATAATTTTATATTCTTATAATTTTTAAAAAATATAATAGTTCTGAATCACATTGAGTAAGGAGAAAATTCATATAATTAATTTTAATTAATTTAAAATTAAAATTTTATTGAGTTGAGTTAAATAGTTATTTTTTATATTTTCTATTTTAATATCATATTAAAATACTTTTTTATTTCATTAAAATATTATGTATAATTTTTTTTTAAAAAAAAGTTTATAAATATTTTTTCACTTCCTAGATAAATTTAATGATGATATCAATATAGATTTAGTAACAATAATAATGGTAAAATTAAAATAAATAAATAAATAATTTTTTCTTAATTTTAAATAAAATGGTGTTTTATAATAAATATATTTTTTAACTGTTATAATGTTTATTTAATTTTGTTTTCAATGGTTGGCCAAAATTCACCATTTGTACTAACAAAGAGCAGTCCAAATCAGCACATATTAAAGGGCAAAAAAGTGCCCATCGAACGCTGACATGTACTTATATCATGCACCTGTCACAAATAAATATTGACCGTTAGATTCCCTTTTCTAATGGTCCAGATTGTACAAACTTCGTATATCTCACACCACTTGTACTTATTATTTTCCTCTCTTACAGCCATCAGAAATCTCTTCATGAACTTCTTGCTTTCCAACGGCCAACACAATCAAACACATCTATTAAATATTTTTAATAAAATTTATTGGTGGCTTCATAAATTTTCTCAAATTTTTCTATCAATTTATTTAATATATATATACACATTAAGATTAAAACATCAAATTTAATACTTTAATTACACATAATACTCTTTAAATTTAATACATCCTAAAAATAAATAAATTGATACCGAATCCATTGTTTATAAGAAAATAAACTTATTAAACTTATTATTAAATTATGTTTCAATGTCTTGAAATTATATTAAAAAATGCTCAATTACTCTTTGTAATACAAATCGTTTTCATAAATTTAAAGTTCTAAGTTTAAATATAATTAAAATATATTAAAAATTAATATTAAAGTCATGATAAATAATAATTTGAAAGCCTATGGATATAATGTGTGAGATATTTACGCAATTAGTTTTAAAATTAGAAAATTAAAATTCTCAAAAATTTACACTGAAACTCCGAACCTAAATGAACCGGGTTCAATGTCTCCGGTTCGACCTATCCTCTCCCTAAACCATGCTTGCTTAAACTCTAATTTTATCAAAAACTGGGTACAAATGGCGGACCCAAATCGGTTTCCGCCTGACCCGATAACTCCCTTTTCCTTCGCATCTCCAGCACTTTGCGGTGGTGATTTGAATGCAATTCACTAGAGAAAGTCGGGCTACAAGCGGGTCTGTATTCGGGTAAAAGCCGTCCGGATTTATATCGCACTCCACAAGCGTTACAAAGGGTCTTAGCTCCGAGTGGACCGGTTCGCCATTGTGGAGTCTTTTGAACACCACAATGGCTGCACCGCCTCGGCGGCTGAGACCCACCGCCACCGGCGGCAACTCCAGCCGGCCTTTTCTTCATCTTTTTCATAGGCGGTTTTTGAAAACAAACAACGGATTGTTCAGTAAGTTCATGGTTCATACCCGAAACCGAACCGGTGAAGATAAAGCAAGGACTGGAAGGATTTGAAGAAGAGGAAGATGAAGAGGTGGAGCTTGAAGATGACTCTGTCAACGATGGAGAGCCAAGAGGCCACACTCTGACGCCGGTTCTCATCCGTTTGCTTCTAGCCTTAGCCGGAACCGGAGTCTTAAAACAAGGCTCTGTTAAAACCAGGCTTTCCGGTTTCTCTTCTTCGGGCTTCTCGGCTGAAATTCCGGCCGAAAATGATGTGGAATATTCCGAGTTAGAATCGTCCACAAAATGAGAAAGCCATTCAAGGCTTTCCAAATCATCCGCCTGTGGAAATGATAAACCCAGTTTTACTCTTAACAAATTAACCAAACCAAAAGAAAAAAAAATGAAATTTAGAAATTTAATGTACCGGAACACCGAGTTCGCTCTCCGGAACAGACCCAAAATCATGTTCTGAAGAAGTATGGCAACTGATTTTGTCTTGTTTTTCATGGGTTTGTTTTTCAGGAGAAACAGAGACAGAGACAGTACAAGGTTTGTCTTCTTCATCATCTTCTTCTCCTCCTCCAGCAGGTTCATTAGAGAAGTCTAAAAGTTCGTCAACAATAAAGTCATCACAGGACGAGCCATTTTGCAAATTAACAGTCCACAAATCATCGAAAAACGCTTGTGGGCTTAATTTAAAAGCCATCTCTTTCTCGCTAATACTTGTTTTCAAAGCAACACATTCCATTTTGAGATTTTTTCTTCGAACCTAAAAAAAAACGCAAAACCCAGAATTAAAAACCCACAAACCTTCACAAAAACAAAAGCTTTTCTGAAAATGTTCTCAGATAACCATACCTGAAAGAAGAAGAGAAGAAGAATAAGAAACAGAACAAATGGTTGCAGAAAAGAAATGGAAGATAAAAATGAAAGTAAGTTTGGTAAAGTAAGAAGGAAAGACCAAATCGTCCGTAGCCTATACAAAAAGCGCCGGTTTCTTCTTCTTTGTATTCTTTTTTTAATTTTTGAAAAAAAAATAAAAGAAATTATTTATTTTCTTCTCAGTTTTCTAAGATTTTATTTATGTATTTATATTTAATATATATATATATACGTTTCAATTTCATGTACGTAGATAACGCGTATTGTTACTGTTTCCAACTTTTACTTAAGATATGCAAATGGTTTTGACTTTTGACTGAATTTACGAGGCTTGCCATTTGGCATTTTTTAGTTTTTTTTTTTTAAATCACAACCTTGCATTTTTTTCAGTTTTTTTTTATTTTTTTAACTTTTCCTTATTAAAAATCTGAAATTACAATTTTGCCCCGCTTTTTATAACTAATAATTCGAATTTCTGTGGATATAACCCAATGGATTTTGTTGCATTTACCCATTTGACCCATCTATTAACGGTTTTGGATTATAAATCTGCCATTAAATACAAATTAATTGAAATTTTTATTTTTTTTTATTAAGATTTGTTGATATTACTCACACAAATATGCTGTTATAAAATAATATTAAATTATTATTTTATTCCATAATTTGAATTATTATTTATTTTTAATTATTCTTAAAATAAAATATAACAATAATTTTTTTTGCAAATCTATTATTTATAATAGCGAACAATAAAATTATACTCACACTATATATGATACAATTACGTGATATTATTTAAATATTATATAATAGCAAAATGTATAGAGTACATAAAAATTTATTATTACTTATAAAATATAATTTTTTTTATTATATAGTGTGAGTATATTTGCATGTCTATTCCTCATGTGCATTATTGCATATAAGAGTAGTTTTCAAGAACTTATATAATCTCTTTTTAGTATGGTTCTATTATTACTGCTGTTACTATTGTTATTATTATTATTTACCAATTTTTATTGGGATGTCAGCTTATTATATTTAAAGTATAAATGTGAAATAATATATTTGCATCTTTCTAAAAAATAAAAATAAAAATAAAAATATTTTTTTACAATTAAACAGCCCCAAAATAAATCTTTCAAATAATTTTTATCGTAAAAAAATATAAAATTATATGGCCAAAACCTTATCTTCTTTGTAATAAAGTATGACCTACAACCAACTAACGAAAAATTATATAATTTCAATGATAAGCCTTTCAGAAACATTTTCAAACGTTAATTAAGAGCATTTCTAAATAATTCTTTTAAAAAGTTTAACGTTTAAAATTTATTTTCTCCATTTATTATACTTCAGTCTTGGTATATAATTATTTAAGCTTTAAAAATTAAGTTTAATAGGTAAATTTATCATAATCTTTTCATGTTTCTTTTGTTTAATTCTAAATCCCAATTTAAAAGTTTAATATCAAGTCAAAATTAAAAATATATTAATATTTAATTTTTATATTAATTCTAAGTTTAAATTTAGTAAAATGTGTCGTTAATCAAACTAATTATTTAATTAATTATATTCATAAAAATAAAAAAATAATTATTTTTTATTGATTTTTAAAAAATTAAATTGTCAATATATATTTGCATTTCTATAGTAATAATTATACTACCTCCGTTTTATTAACATAGAAAAAATAAGATAGACATAAAAATTAAGGAAATTTTACTTTTTTTTTATTTCTATTGACTTAAATACCTCTGAAATATTAGAAAAAAAAATATCTCTTAAATTAAATTTTTAAGATAAGGGTATAAATGATATTTTGTCTCATTTCACTTCTTAAAATTTATCTAAAATAACATATTTTTTATATAAAAAATACACCAAAAAAAATTTTTTTTCTATCTAAATAAAATGGAGGAAGTATATAATTTTCGGACGGCCAAAAGAAGATGAAAGAAATATAGAAGGGTGCATGCCATTGATAATAATTGGGACAAGACATGCCTTCTAAGCAAAGAGAGGTTTAAAATAAAAAATAAAAAAGTGATAGCAAAAGAGCAATGGCCAGCTTTTTGTCCCCTTTCATTTCATTTCACCCACCAACTCAAATCATTTCCCTTTCTAATTTACATTACTCACCACACCCAATTTTTTTCTTCTTTATTAAAACAACATTTCTTTTTTTTAAGCAAACTATAATTATCTTTTAATGTCATGCTAATTGCTAATGCTAATCATTACTTAAACTTTGTTTGATTTAACTATACTATGGTTTTTCAAAATCTGATAAGATTACTTCCTCCTATAGAAATTATATAGACTCTACGAGTATTAGACCAAATATACAGTAACCATATAAATGAGTTTGAAACTTTATCTAAACACAAAATTAATTGACTAATGTTAAGGCTCAATCTACATCACATTATATGTCATTGTATTTTATTATACTTTTCAGATGTGAAATTTGTTTATATTCTCCAACACCTCGTTCCAAACACACTTTATATTTCACAAGAATTAAAAAATTAATTATTTTTATTAAAAATATAAATTTATTCTTTTATATTTTTACTTTAATAAACTATATTTATTAAGTAATATTAAATAAGAATATTATAAAATTTTAATATATTAATTAATTTATTAGAATAATAAGTGTCTATAATTTATAATTTAGAATAAATAAAAAAAATAAGTCTTTCAACTTAAAACGAATTGAGTGTGTGGTCAACTTTTGCTAGTTGTTGATAAAATTATACTAATTATTGCTATTCAAACATTAGATAAACATAGAAAACCAGTGGCGTAGCCAGGATTTTAGATAAGGGGGGTCCAATTCAACTTAAATATTAAACATTAAAAATATCAAATTATAAAAGAAATAAAAAAATTCCAGATTATAAACTACAAAAAAATAATAATTTCAATTTAACTTCATACTACTTTTCTCAAAAAAAAAACTTCATACTACAAAATCAAATTAAACATTTCAAATTTATAATGTCCTCAAGTATTCAAGCCAATTTCTTAATTCATTATTTTTCAAATTTCAATTCATTTTAGCAAGATAAAAAAATTGCAACAAAATAAATATGAGATTAAAAGTAAGTGGTGTACCTATTCTTAACTTGTTGCCGCTGCCTTGCTGGTGCCAATCGGTGAAAGAATGAAATTGAAAAAGGAAGAAACTGTTATCTGAAAAAAAAAAAAAGGAATTAACGAAGAAGAAACGTGATAAAGAAGAGAAAGAGTCACAATTAAATTATTATTGTTTGTTTGTAATGGGCAGAGTCATTGACAAATCTTGTTTGTTTGTAATGGGCTTGATTAAAAGGCCCAGTTTTAAAGATTGGAAAAAAAGAATGAAAAATGTTGGGAGTGTGGATCGAAGTTGCGTGCTCTCACATAGTAAGGCCAAGCTGTTCCATCTCAACCAATGTAATATTCATTCTCAAATATACCTAAAAATTTTTTATTTTTAACTGAGGGGGGAACAGGGCCCCATGGGACCCCCTTTATCTCCGCCTCTGTAGAAAACGATTGTTATATATTTCGACTATGTATGTTTTATTGTATATAAATGGAAAAAATAATAATTTAAAATAAATTATAATTAATTATTTTATTTTATGTTTATAATATTTTTAATAATACGAATATATTAACTTTATAATAATTTATTATTTTTTATGAATTATAATTATAATGTTCATAGAAAATAATTTGAAAATAATTGTTAATAAAGTTAATATAATCTTGTGTAAAATATTAAAATTTAAATTCAAATAATGTATTTTTTAAATATATATATGTTTAGATTATTGGGAAATAGATAAATGTATTAACTGTGTTATATCTTAATACTAAATTGTGATAAAAAAAATATTTATTTTAATATTATTTTATTAATAATTTAGTAATCGAATATTTATTTTATAAGATGAAAATTATAAATTTATTTAACTCATAAAAATAGAATTAAATATATAATAGTGATTACATAGAATTAAATAATTTTTTTTTTACTTTCTTTAAAATATTTAATAATTTTAAAAATAGCGCCCATAGTTTGATTCCTTGAATATCTTCAACTTCCTCCTGGGACAAGAGAAAAAAATGGTAATAATAAAAATTTAGTAGCATGGAGAAGTTGAATACCGGTATTCAAGATTCCCAAAAGCGGATGGTTTTTAAAAATTTTACCCGGTAAAGAAAAAGAATTGCCGGCACGATGTCGTTTTCAGCCGCCCTCCAGTCGTTTGACTACGTGTTCTTCTATGATTGGAAAGACTCTGACAAATTGACGTCAGTCCTCAAATCTGCATTTCGAGGATATTTTTAATTTCCATCCAAATTAAGAATGGCATCTATTTGGTGTTTTTTTTAAACCATGGCACCTATTTGTTCATTCCAGGAAAAAATATGTGCAATATTTTTTATTTTCATTATTTTAGTTAATGTTTTAATGTTTAAATTTTAGTTAATAGTTTGAAATTAATTGCCCCCATCAATTTAATTCTACCTAACTGACTAATTGATATTTATAAGACTTAATTTTAATTTAAAATTTTACCGATTCATATTAATTTGAGATAAAAATAATAATTTACAAAAATATATTAGAAAAAATAGTTCTAAATAAATAAAGATTCAGATTTTATTTCCGGCGATGCTCACAGAAAAAAAATTATGTGCTTGTACTACTAGTCTCAAAGAACGATCACGTTCAGAGAGGAAAAGTTATTTCTTTCTATAGTCTAAAATCAAGCTTCACCCCTCAATCACACACTTTTAGAGTATGTGAATATATGAGAGAAAAACTGTAGCAGCCAACCTTTTAAAGCTTGCAAATACTGACATATTTATAGTAGTAGTGTCATTCTCTCAGAATGACTTGTGTTTGATTTTAGAGTTAAAATCAAACTATTTTTCTAACTATCTTAATCACTGTAAGATACTATCTCATCTCATTTACTTAAATATTATATGATAAAATTAATTAAGTAAATATTATAATTTAAATAATATTTATTGATATATGTTAGTTCATGGGTCTATCCACCAGTCATGGGCGGACCCGACCTAAAATCAACATCTTTCGCTCGCACATGATATGACACATGCTTAAAATGAGGTTATAGTTTAAGACATCTCGTACTAAATTAATAGACTGTGTGACCGGTATACTACGAGAGCTCTAAGCTATACACCTATTAGGGATATATAGCGTCTCGTTTGCTGAAACGACTTTAGAGTAGATATAGTATGTTTTATCCCAGACTGCTTATCACATTTTTACTATCCTCATATAATCTCACGATAATTTGTACCCATAATTATGTAAGCTTTCAAATATAATTGGTCGACATGTGGATACAAAAGGAAAGTGACAATCCAGTAATCTTCCTTATAGTTCAATTTCCTTGATAATAATCAGACTTATTTTTCTAGAAATGTTCCATTAGATCAAATCACTCATAATCCTCTGGTAACACCCTTAGACTTCCGTCTTGATAGCACAATGAGTAATCAGCAGTGCCCTTTAGGTATCTTAAAATCCTTTTAACTGCTTGCCAATGTACTGGACCTGAATTGGACTGAAATATGCTTACCATGCCAACAGCAAAGTAAATATCGGGCCTAGTACACATCATTGCATACATTAGGCTACTGACAACACTCGCATAAGGAACATTCTTCACACGTTCAATTTCTTTCGGAGTTTTGGGACACAGCCTTCGGCTCAGGCTTTCACCTTTGGCAGTAGGAAAATTTATGGGTTTACAATCATGCATATTAAATTGCACAAATACTTTTTTATGTACGTTTCTTGAGAAATAGACAATAATTTCCTCTAACGATCTCTCAAAATAGTTACTCCGAGAATATATACGGCTTCGCCCATATCTTTCTTCTCAAAACTAGTCGATGACCACCCTTTGAGGTTATCTAGAAATGCTTTGTCATTTTCAGCAATTAATATGTGATCAACATACAATGACATTATGGAAAATTTTATTTTCAACCATTTGATGTAGACACAATGGTTATTATCTATCATGGTAAAACCATATGATAAAACTGCCTTATGAAAATAAATGTACCATTGTCTTGAAGACTGGTTTAGGCCATAGATTGACTTTTTCAACCTATATACTTTATTTTTTTAGTCTTGTTTGATGAAACCTACTGGATGAACCATGTAGATTTCTTTCTCTAATTCTCCATTGAGAAAATAATTTTCACATCCATTTGATGCAACTCAAGATCTAGTTTTGCCACAATTGCTAATACTAGCATTATAGATATAAACCTCACAACAGGTGAAAATATCTCTTCGTAGTCTATTCCTTCCCATTGTGTATACCCATTTGCTATGAGATGAGCTTTATATCATTCGAGATGATCTTTACTTTTATCCAATTATCCTTGGTCGGGCATGCGAGAGCCTCTTTAAAATTTCTAGGCTCGTCATCATCTTAAGATATAACTATGAATATCTCATCACTACCTTTGATATTAAATTAACGGTGAGGAATGATTCCATGATTGCTTCGCCTCAAATCAGAATCTTAAAGGATAATTCCTTCAAGTTCAAAAATTGGAACATTAACTAAATCAATATCCATAGGACTCCCACTAGAATTAAGATTCCCACTGAAATTAGAATTCATACTACCACTCAGACCAGAATCACTTTCAGCCAGACCAGTTGATGGTGAAGTTAAGTCCACAAAATTCTCCCACTTGGATAAAGTGGTCATTGTGAATTTTGATCCTCAATCTCATATAAGCGGAACTCTCGATTTAGGTTACTTTGCCTAGGAAAATAATTTTCTAAGAATATAACATGTGATTCAAACTCAGTTATCCTTCCACTCTCTTGTTCACCTATGAAGACATATCCTTTAGATAGGTCAGAATATCTCACAAATATACTCTTTTTACCTCTTGGGCTTAATTTTATATATTTGTGTGAGATTTTATGAATACAGGCAGCGCATCCCCAAGATTTTAGGATGCTCAGGTCGGGTTTTTGTCTTGTCCATAACCCATATGGTGTTGATGGGATAGATTTGGAGAGCACACGGTTAAGTACCTATGTGGCAGTTAATAATGTGTCACCCCAGAATGCAATAAGCAACAGCTTGTGCCATCATAGACCTAACCATTTCTAGGAGAGTCTTTTTTTCTTATTTTAGCAATACCATTTTCTTATGGAGTTTGAGGAATAGTTAACTGATGTTCTATTCATTTTTTATCACATAGTTGTTTGAACTAATAAGATAAATATTCATAACCCCTGTCAATTCGAAGTGCTTTCACTTTCTTGTCTAGTTGATTCTCAACTAAGTTGAGTTATTTCCTTAAATAATTTAATGCTTCAGATTTATGTGCAATCAAGTAGACATGACTATACTTAATATAATTATCTATAAAGGCAGTGAAATAGTAGGCACCGTAAGTAGCCCTCACATTCATTGGACCACAAATGTCTGAATGTATAGGTTGTAATGAAATAGTAGCTCTAGTGCTTTTACTGAAGGGTTTTCTCGTAGACTTTTTTGCTAGACAAAATTTCCAAATAGGTAATTCTACTTTACTAAAGTTTAATAGGAGACCATCCCTAGCTAATTTATTCATGCATTGTTGGCCGATATGACCTAGTCTAGCATGTCATACATTCACATCATCATCAAAGTTACTTGAAATGGTGAATATATAAAAGTTGTTATTAGAAATAGAATCATGTTTAATATCCAATACGAAAAAATTGTTTAAAACATATCCAAAACCATAAAAAGTTTGCCCCAAATTTAAAAGTATTGTGTTTTCATGAAAATTCAATGAAAAACCTAATCTAAGCAAAATAATAACAAAAAAAATATTTCATCTTATTTGTGGGTAATAGAAAACATCGTGTGAAGCAATAAGGTTCGATCTCCATAAAACATTAACTTGCAGGTGCCAATCCCTTTCACCTTAACGTGAGCGTTGTTCATCACGAAAATTCATCTCTTCCTAGTGGGTAATCGACAGAATTCAATGAAGGCTTCACGTTCCTTCGTTACATGATTGATGGATTCTAAATCTACAACCCACAGAGGATTATCTTCTATTAATAATATTAAACTTGAAACCATTATTCCATTTACACATGAGTTAATGGATTGTACCTTTTTAAGTGCAGTGCAATCTTTAGTACAGTGACCCTTATTTCCATAATTGAAACATTTGATCTTCACAATGTTTCTCTTATTAGGACGCTTCCTCATATTTTTTTTTTTTGCTTTCTTATTATCTTGACCATCCTTAGCTTTACCATTGCCCCTATTATTATAGTACTTACACTTGGTGCTACGATTTTCTTTTGGATCAGCTTGGACTAAATACACCTTTGCACCAAGTTACATAGTTGTAAGCCTGTAAGCCTCCAATTTTAGGTGATGTGAGGCATCAACAAAGGTCTTGATAGCTAAACTATGAGTCAAATGCATCCTCATATGCTCCTAGCTATCTGGTAAGGATCTGATGACTGCCTGGATTTTCTGCTCTTTAGTCAACTCATGACTTGCATTATGAAGCTTGCTTATCATGTTAGAAATCTCCTTGAGATGTTTTCTCATGTTATGTTCAAGACGAATCTTGTAAGAGTCGAACTTAATAGCAAGCGAGCGTAGCTTGGTTAGTAAAATTCCTCCATATTTTTCTTTGAGGGCCACCCACATGTCCCTTGCATATTCATAGTTGCAAATTTTCTTCTTAATGTCATCATCCATTACGCTTAACAAAGTGATGAAAGCGAGTGAGTTTTTCCTCTTTCAGGCAGCAAAGGCATCACGATCATACCTATATTGGGCCGTGGTTCCTTCTTGGTCAGGTACTTCCATGATGAAACTCATAAATTCTAATGCCTCTTGTTCTTTCAGCACGTACTGAATTTTCAAGCTCCAAACCTCGTAGTTATCTCTAGATAACTTAGCACCCTTATTTAGCTCGGTGATGATGTTCTTGGAAGCAGACGACATTTTGCTATTAAAAAAGGAGAATTTTTCTTCTAGATATTACATACACAAAATTATCAATGCCACGGTTTATATGTCATTATAATTTTACAACCAATTTATATATTAATATTAACACACATACAATCTCAAGATAAAAGGTCACCACGTTTTCAATCATCGTCTCGACAATATGTGATGATTAATATTAATATAAAATATATATGCAAATTATACAATTATTCAAACCAAGTTAAAAAAATACATTGAATAATCATAAAATTTGATTAATGTCATGCATTTAAAATAAAATAACTATACCAAATAATTAAAAGAAATGCATATTCCATTAATAATAAAATTTATAGTTCATAAATCATAAACGAACAAATATGGCCGAAACAAAAAATCCTTTAGAAAAATTCTTATTATCATTATTTCGTGGCTAACAAAAAAAAAAATAATAACTTAGAATTTGAAAGTTATACTACAAAATTACAGATGACTTGACTTTTAATAGGAGCTAAAAGCTAAAGAACTCTCCTCAAATTAATAGGTAAGTAATATATAGTGTTGCTTAAAAAATTTTTGACCACTAACTTGGCTCCACTGTGGAGTGTCATATCCACATGCTTAAAGTTAGATTTCCTTACTATCCCTAAGGAACACCAAAAGTTAAAGAAGAAGATGAGGACAACTCGTTATGTCTTATGTTCTTGACCGCACTCTCGATCAAGCAGCACATGTAGTGCTGGATGAACTAATGAATTTCTCAATGCCAAGTACATTGATATTTGAGAATTAATCTCAATTAGCCATACTATCTCTTCATAAATTTTATGTATGTGCAATACATATCTCACGAGAAAATATAAGTTGCAAATAGGACCGTTAGAACGTATTTCTCGAGTTTTCAATTTGTTTTTCAGAGCCGTCAATTTCGCATTTTGTTTGACTCTAAGCTCAAGTGTACGTGTCACAGAAAGTGTCCTGACGATGATAGTCATATGTTCTAATTTTTTACAAAGAAAAGTTGATCAGAAAACATAATTATATATTATAGTATAATTAATAAATTAAATATCTTCATTAAATAGGCAGATACATGTTCAAAAATAAATAAAATTTTATTTTACAGATATTAAATAAAATTTTCAGGTTTAAAAAAAATTCATATGAAATAAATTTTTTTATAATTAAAAACTAATTTTAGTTAATTAAAAAATATATTAAAAATAAAAATGTTTTTAAGCACCTGAAAAAAATAAAATAATTATTTCCAAAAAATCCATAAGACAATTTGGAGTCAATTTGTGAAAAAAATAACAAAAAATGAGGTATGAATCAATTTTTAATTAAAAATTTGATTCTAGTCAATCAGAAGTTGCAATGCTTGCACGGGTAGCTGGTGTGCCAGACGTGCCAGCCTTGTCATTTTTTTTTCCAGTGGGGAGTTTTTAGGGTCTAGATTTTTAGTAGTATGGTCAAAAATAATTTTAGAATACTTTATCATATCATTCTAGCATAAAAATAGATTAAATATAATTAAAAATTTTAATCACAGTAGATTAAAATTTGAATTTCGAATATCCAACTTTAGAATATCATATCTTGCACATTTTAACTTCGATTTTTGCAAATAATTATTCAAATTGAAGCTCTACATGTCTACTATCACGTGAAATCATAAAATACACAAACAAAAGCAATAAGTTAATATTTTTTTATGCCTAAACATGCCCATATGAGTTTATTACCAAGATTGTAAATAATTCAACAAAAAAATTATTTTTTAAACAACTAATTAGCATAAAAGTTCATAAAATTAGAGTACAAGCAACTAAAGCTCTCATACCAATATTGTAAAAAGGAGTTCCAAAAAAATAAAGGTTTGGATCTTACCTTTAACGATGCCTACGGAAAAAAAAATTTTATACTTGTACTATTAGTCTCAAAAAATGATCACTAGAGTGTATGATACTATTTTATCTCATTTATCTTAATATTATCTTATAATATTAATTAAATAAATATTATAATTTAAATAATCTTTATTAATATATGTTAGTTCACGGGTCTATTCATCGGTCATGGGCGTACCCGACCCAAAACTAATAGCATAATTTTTTGGTCCGATCATATTAATTTATTTTACAATATCCTCCTATTTATAAATTGAATTGATATTTTGAAAATGTTCATATCATGGAGAATCAAAATGATGATGTGAATATGATGAAGGAAAACTATGTATTGTTTCAATTTTGAGTTTTTATTTTGTTTTTGACATTTTGAACTTGTGTGCAAATTAAAATCAATAATTTATCACAATTTATTCAAATAATCAAATTACAAAACTTATAAATAATTAATTATTTATAACCTTTTTTTAATATTATATTGGGAAGGGGAATCGATACTGATTTTATTAACATAAGACATTTGCACTGACAAGTAAGTTATGTCTCAGTGTGCACTAAAGCTAATTTCTTGAAGAACATAAATATCAATAATTAGGTATTTAAATGAGTTAGATATGGTAGTTGAAATTTGCAGCAAAACTTCTCTACATTGGCTTGTGATATACTCCAAAGGTTGTAATTAGTAAACAAGAAGCTATGATGCAAATTTATGTCGTTTTGGTAAGCCACTCTAATTTATCTCCTTTGCGAAACCTCCTAAAATGCAACCGTGTCTCGACAATTAATTGTCATTTTTGTCTGTAAGAATTGCAGTAAAAACAAAGAATGAGACATTTTTATTTTCGCTCTTTGGAAATATCACACTCTTCATTGCTTATGTTTCTTTCTTTTCTTTATCTCCTTCCACTCTTACCATCCTAATTTGGTGATTTTTCAATTCACTATTTATTATTACACTGAATGTATAATTTATTCTCAAGTTTTTATCAAAATTTGTATGATAAGCCCCCTCTTTTTCGCATAAAAATTTGGTTTTTTAAAATTGAATTAAATTGATTAATCGAACTAGATTAATAAAAGACTTTTCTGATTCAAAATATATAAAAAACTGAATCTACATAAAAATCGCTCAAAATCAATAAAATCGATAGAATCAGATGAGGCGGATTCAATCGGACATAATATGTTCTATAAATACAACATTGTTTTTAAATAAAAATTAGAGAAAAAATCTAAATAGCATTTAATTTTACCTGAATATTTAGATTATTGAAATTTATGATAAATTTTTAAATATTAGTTTTATTTATTATATTTATTAAATTCAATATGTGATGTTTTTAATTGTTATTAATAATTTTATTATTTTTTAACATTTATTTCAAAATTTTATATTTTTAAATTATTTATAATAAAAATATATTTATAATATTATTAAATTTAAATTAATTCGATTGAACTAGTTAAATTATGAACCCATTTTTAATATGGTTCAACGTCAAATTCGGTTATAAAAATATAATGAATGCTCTAACTTCTAATTTCATATATTTTTTAAATATTGATATAAGAAGGAGAAAATTAATTTTAAATATATTATTTAATGAAATATGTATTTATTTTTTGGATAGTTTCTTAGTATTCACTTTTAATTTTATATTTATTTTTTTTTTCAAATAAATTGGATTTAAAGAATACGAGTGTTGCTTTCATTAATAGATTATGCTGAAATAAAGGATAAAATAGTTGGTGAAATGAAATTTTCGAAATATTTTAATGTGTATTTTTTTATAAAAAAAAATAAGAGACCCCATTAATAAATTTAGTAAAAAAATAAAAATAAAATAACATTTATTATAATATAAAAATCTTAAAAAAAACCAATTCGGAGACTTGGAAATCACAATACCCAACTGAGGTGAAAGAAACCTGTTGGACTTGGCTGCTCAACTGTATGATTTGTTGGATTATAAATGGTCAATTATGGTTACTATTTTCATACTATAACCTTTTTCAATATATTAGAAACACTGGACATACTTTAAAATTTGAAATAAAATTATATTTTTTAATTCATTTTTTTAATAAGTAATTTAATTTGTTTTATTATTTAAATAATTTCAGCAACTCTATTTGTACCTTGATATGATATATATTTTTAAATATAATTATTGATTTTATATTAAATTTTATTTAATTATTTAAAAATTAAATTGAAAAACAAATTAATGTTTAAAATTATATTTTAGAATTTTTTAACTAGAATTCTAACTCCAAAATGCGTGAGAAAAAAAAATTAAAATGCAAGGATTTATTTTTAAGTATATATATATATTATTCATTACATTTTAGCAATTTCAAGAATTTTTTAATTATAATTTGTAAACAAAATTTTAATGAATATATATTTTTCAAATTTTCAAGATATAATAAAAAAATTATAGAAAAAGAAGAATAAAATTAAAAAAATTGACAAATGAAAAAGAAAAGATTTGGGTTGTAATGACGTAGAAAGCACAAAGCTAAGGGGGCAATAGGCAATGGCTCACGTAAGCAGAAGAAGAGTGCATGAATTTCCATGTGATTTGTTTACGTCTAAACATTTAAAAAAAAAAACATATCTCTTCATTTCTAAACCACAAAATCAACAAATTGATAGTTCTTTGATTTTTTTTTTGCTTTTTTTTTTCAAAAAAAAAAAATTGCACATCACATGTAAATTTCCCTTTTCATTATCATTTCACTATTAGTATTATTACAATGAATGGAAAAATTAATAATCTTTAACATTTATTACTAATTGAATGAAATACAACAAATTTAAAATTATTTTCTTTTATCTTTTTTAAGTAGAAGAATAAAAATAAAAAAATAAAGAATATATATAAACATTCTAATTAAATTTATATATTTTCTCAGCGAATTTAGTAATCATTCGAGCTCAAAAATATATTAAAATTAAAAAAAACAGAAATCTATAAAAATAAACAGAAAATTGACCTAACCTTTCCTACTATATATATATATGAAAAAAAGGAAAAATTACAACTACCAAATGGGAAAATCAGCTAATTAAGGAGGAAAGGAGTTTCTTTCAACAAATAAAGATTAAAAATAAAGAAAGAAAGAGGGGAGTCAGCTGTCACGTGATGTGCACGAGGAAACAAATAATATGGAAAATTGGGATTGTTTTTGTTTCAGAAATTAGAAATTAGAATTGAAATTTGCCGACCCAAACAGAAACCAGAAAGCTATTTTAGTTTGGGTAAGTCAGAGGATGTTTCTCAAAATTGAAGCTTTTCAGCTTATTGAATTTTAGTTTGGGTAAGTCAGAGGATGTTTCTCAGCTTTTCAGCTTATTGAGAATAAGTGATTTTTAGATTATAATCAGATTAAAAATAAACAGTTAAGCATTTCTGTAAACTAGTTAATAATCAGCTCATAATCAGTTTATAATCAGTTAAGTGTTTCTGTAAAATCAGCTTATAATCAGTTTTTAATTGTAAAAACTGTCAAAATGACCAAACTGTCCCTGATTTTATTTATTATATAAAAATAATTTTTTAAATATCAATTTAAAATTTATTTTGCAATAATAATAATAATAATAATAATAAAATTTATTTAATAATAATAATAATAATAAACGTAAAATAATTTTGATGGGAACTAAAGTGTATAGGGTGGACAAATTTGAAATATTGAATATTAGATAAGGATAGTATGGTCTTTTACTTTGTCAAAACTGCTTAAAAAATAAGTGTTTAAAAAATAGCAAAATCCAACTTTTAAAAAACTGATTAAAATCAGATTATAATCTATTATTTAAGTTTTCAGAAACACCTAAATAAACAACTTATAATCTAAAAACTGCTTATAATCAGTTTTGACCAGCTTTTAAATTTTGAGAAACACCCTCTCAGTCTTTGATTTCTGTTTTATACAGAAATGCCAAATTCTAATTCGTGCCTTGGGAACCCAAAATACAGATTTAGATTAATTAATTAAAATTTGGATTGAAAATATAATTTTTATTATTTTATAATAATTTTGATTGAATTCTCACCCAGTCCTAAATATATTATATTTTTATAATTTATTTATTTGAGATTTTATCTTTTCTTTTTTTTTTAAAATTTCATTTTCTTAATATAAATATAAATATCAACAGTCACTTATTACGTAATATTACGGTTGCATTATTTGATGTGGATATAATCTATAACTCTTCCAATAATTGCAGTATTGTGAATGATTTCGGATTAATACATTGAATATGATCTGATTCATCAAATATTTCCAATAATGAATCCATCCCTTCAATTGCAATATGTTGATTTTGGATCGGATTCATCAACGAGGAATGAATAAACTCGTAAATTAATATATATTAATAAATATTATTTAAATTATAATATTTATTTAATTAATATTATCACATAATATTAAAATAAATATCTCTCATATATTTTTATATTCTAAAAGTATAAGATTAAGGGGGGTAAAGCTTGATTTTTAGATTATAAAAAAAAATTGTTTTTTTAGTTATTATTCTTTGAGGCTGATAATATAAATATAAAATTTTTCTTCTGCAACCATTGTCAGAGGTAAAATTCAAAAATCTATTTTTTCCAACACAATAAATCATACTTGCATTGTTTAGCGTATATGGTTGCAACTCTTTTTCAATGATTGTGGCTCTATCAAATGAGCTAATATATTAATGTCAACATCTATTGATTTAATGCTTTACTAGTGCAAAGCCCTATTTTAGAAGTTTTAAATTATTTGAATTTATATGAAAATTATGCTTATAAACTTGAAACCACAATAATTTAAATCTGAATATATTAAGTTATGAATCATTTTCACTTTTATATTTTATTATGATTTCTAATATTTTTAAAATTGAATTGGATATTGAATTAGATTAATGATTAATTCATATGTATTTAACTAAATTAATTTAAATTTAACAATATAATACTATTATAAATTTTTATATATAAATATTAATAAAAAATTTAAAATCATGAACTTTTAAAATAAAAGTTTAAAATTAATTCAATTTCACTTTGGCCCTATTTTTATTAGAAAAGCCTTGTTTGGAAAGAGGTGAAAGAGAAGTGGATATGCTAAAAGAAGGGGAGAGATGATTAGTTTTAATGTTTATGAGGAGAATAAATTAAAATATGAGATTTTATAAGGTGAGGGAGAGTTTAAAAAATTTTATTTTTTAGAATTCTTAACACTTCATTTTAGAATGTTAAGAGGTGTTATAATTTTTATTTCCTATTTTATTCTATATTTTAGTTAATTAATATTCAATCCTACCTTCTTTTACCATATACTCAAACAATATAACATAACTTTACTTTATTTAACTTTATCTTCATTTTAAACACAAAAAAATAAATATTTTATTTTATTTTGCTCTATTCTACTTTATTTTATCTTACCCTATTTTATTTAACCCTCTTGTATCACATCTAAACATAGCGTAAAAATTCATATGAAATAAAGATTTTGAGTTGGAGTTGGATTAAAATTAAGTGTTTTGAGGAAGGGTTAACCTTATAGTATAACTCATTACTTAAAACTGAAATATTTCATTAATAACCATTTCAAAATAGTGAAAAATTTTCTTTTCATCATACTTTTAAAAATTTTTATTATGTATATAATAAACTTTGTATATACTATATGAATCTAATAAATTTATAAATTAATAAAAAAATTTTGATAAATTTTTTATATATTATTTTTTTTCTAGTAATTTTGTAGTTCTGAATTTTTTATATATATGAATCTAATTACTAGAATTTTTAGGTGGTTAGGTCTGATATCCTTAATTTGGGCTCAATTTTTTTTGTGCAAAGGCTAATGAAAGTTTGGGTCTAATTCAAAATGGTCCAAAACGGCCCATTTTTTATATGCAAGTTTTTTCTACTACAAACTTTATGATCTAATCCCACTTGAGGTATTGGACAAATAATAATAAAAGAAAATATATGATAATGTTATTTTTTTCAATTGTTCTTAAGTATTTTATATTTTTTTAATAATTTTTAATATTTTAATATTATTTTTAATTTAACCAAAAATATATTATATATATTAGATATATTGTATATTACATAACTATATGTATATTTTTAATATATCAATTATTATAAATTGAAAATAATTATTTTTTAAATTAGAAGTATAGGTCTTGAGCAATATTGATAAAAAAAAAGTGAATATTGTTAAAAACATTTTATATAAATCTCAAAACATGAAAAATTACAAAAATTCTGATGGGTTTTAAGTTTAATTAAAACTAATTAATTAAAAGTTAAAAATGAAATAATAAATTAAATTACACCAAATGAGTAATTGGATCGACTCCTAATTATTAAATAAGAGGAAAAATGGTGAATCTCAGCAAAAATCATAATATTTAATTATTATTTTTGTTAAAAAAAATGGTTAGTGGCGCAAAGAGTACGTTAGTAGTGTAACGGTTTTTTCAGGTTCTTCAGTTAAGACCAAAAGTTGTAAAAAGAAACATAAAAAAAATATTCACAGGAATTTAATCTCTCTATAATTTTCTTACTTATCATCACCGTGTTTTGTTGAAACACCTTAAAGGGTAAAGTCACCCACTTCCTTTTTTCTTTTTATTTTTCTTTATTTCTGTCTTTTCTTTTCTTTTTTTTTTTATAAATTAATTAGCATAAAAGACTTAAATTTTAACTACACTTATTTTATAAAGATATTATAATATAATTTAACAGTAAGTACATATTATTAAATAATTATAATATAATTCTTTAAAGTTTTATTTTATTTTCTACTGACCGATCATAATGAGGTTTTTATCTTTTTTTTTAAAGGAATTTACTTTATTTTCTATAAAAAAATTATACCGAGTGACCATAATGTAATTCTTTGAGATTTTTATCTCATTTTATACAAAAAATACAAAAGAAAAAAAAAAGGGTTAATTGTTCATAGAAATGATAAAGAGAACCAACCCTAACAAGCAACAAAAAAGGGTTACACTTAGGCCCCAAAAGTGTCCTCCATATAATAATGCACCCAAAAAGTGCTCTAAAACTATATGTATGTATGACCCAAAGTCTTTGTAAATTAAGGAATGACAATGAGTGCGAGCCCTAATGAATATCCAACCATATATATATACTATGTTTTTAATTAAATAAATTAACTAGTTGATTAATTAGGGGGTTGCATGTGCTAATTAATCATTACTTTTGCTTTTCTGCCACGAACCATTTGGGATATTCATATGATTATGTTCAAATATTTTACCATTAATCCCCCACCTTAATTTAATGATGAGCCCTTGTGTCGGCTTCATTCATTTCCCTATTTTTTTGCTTAATTTTCTTTTCTTTTTTATAGTATTACTAAAAAAAAATTAGTCACAAGTTGGTAATTAGTTGTACAATGGATTGTACATCAATTTCTAAATATTGATATTAATATTTTTTTAAAAAAAATTGTTTAAATACATATTTGATTCACAAAAATATTAAATTTTATACGAGTTTATCCAAGTTTTTTAAGAAACTAATTTAAATTTTTATTAATAAGTTATATATATATAAGATACTAAAATAAAATATTTTTGGAAACACTTTAATCTGACTAAATAATAAAATAAAAAGTTTATAATATCTTTTCCAATAATTAAAATCTTTATGATGATAATTGATTTTTAAAAAAAATTAAAAAAACTAAATTATTAATATCAATGTGAAATTTGATTTTTATATATTTTTTATTCAATCAAAATTTTAAAAATATTCTATAACTATAGCTTAAATTCGAGAGCTCTAATTAAAAGAAAAGAGATATCTGCTATTTTATTTTATCTATTGATAATTTTGTAAATTTTTTTTAAACAAATAATTTTGTAAAATTTTTTATTTGTATAATATATTTGTAAATTTTTTTATTTGTGTAGTATATTTATAAATTAATTTTGTAAATTTTCCAAAAAAAATAGAAATGGGTTTTATATGTAAAATACACTTTTTTTCTGTTTAGAATTCTCAGTGTAAGAAGGAAATTGCCTCCAAAGACAAAGAATACCCCTGTTTAGGCAATCTATCTATGATTATTTTGACACTTTTTTACTTAAATTACAAAAATACCCCTGCTTATAATCGACAATTACAGGTCAAACCAATGTAGTCTCCCAGTGACAGTTCACTATTCATTAATGATAATATTAATTTAATAAAGTAATATAATTTTCTATACTAATCTCCCACTTCTATTCCAATATTTAATCACATGCCTAAACTACACTTTACGCTTTTTCTAGATTCACTTAAACACTCAACAATGCTAATCTCTGTCATCAATTATAATAATTTCATGTTCCATCGTATGTTTATAAAAAATATTCAAATATTGGTTAAAATATTATTTAACGATAAATATATATTATTTAAATTTAAAGTTGATTTTTTTAGAATACATTAAATGTTAAAAAAGAATATTAAAATTTATTTTTTGTTTATATTAAATTGTAAAATCTATGAATTTATTAATTAATATTTATAATAGATATCGATTGACTATTGTATAGAAATGCAGTTTTGTGGGGAAAATATTATAAATTTTTAGGCCCCATATGGTTGATGGTAAAATAGAGAGAGAAGGGTAGAGAGTTATAAAAGAAAAGAAAAAGTGTAGAAAAGAAAAGGTTTGGTAGATTTACTTTTGCAATTTCCTTTTTTTCTCTGTAATGTCAGTGAGGTTTCTTAGTTTTATTATTTGCTTTTTAGCAGCTCATAGCCACGCACTGGTCACTCTTGACACTTGTGAACTGTTGGAGTCAATACAATAGCTGTATACACATTACTTGTACACATGTACTTTTATGTTATATCAGTATGTATATATTTGCTCTCTGTAGCTAATAAGCTCATAATCTGAAGCCTGTGAAATTGTGGTGGCTAAAAGAGCAATGGGTTCTGTTCTTCCACCACAATAGACCAAGTAAACCAAAAAAGCATTTCCCTTTTCTTTATCTTTTTCTAATTTTCATTTCTGGGTTCTGGGTTTTACACAGATAGGGAGAGGATATTGAGATGGAGTGAGAAGAAGTGAAGGGAAGAATCAAGAAATGGGAACTATCTCAGTTTCCAATTTGAGGAGTTTGGTTTTCTTGGTTTTGTGTTTGGGTACTCAAGTGATCCAGTGTACTGTGACATATGATAGAAAAGCTATTTTGATTAATGGCCAAAGGAGAATCCTTTTTTCTGGTTCAATTCATTACCCCAGAAGCACACATGATGTATGCTATAACTTTCCTTCTCTTTTTTATTTTTTTGTTTAATTTTTAAATGGGACGTTTCTGATTTTCTTGAGAAAAAATGGGGACTCTGTAGATGTGGGAAGATCTGATACAGAAAGCTAAAGATGGAGGATTGGATGTGATTGAGACCTATGTTTTCTGGAATGTGCATGACCCTACTCCTGGAAATGTACTCTCTCTCTCTACTTTCTTTCTTTCTTTTTTTTTTTTTTATTTTTATTTTGTGATGATATTTACTTCTGAATTGTCTTTGTTTTGTGAGTTATTAGTACAATTTTGAAGGGAGATATGATCTTGTAAGGTTCATAAAGCTAATACAGAAAGCAGGACTGTATGCTCATCTTCGCATTGGACCTTACATTTGTGCTGAGTGGAATTTTGGGTAACTATCATTTTTCTCTCTCTCTCCGGATCTAGCTGCTTCTCTTTCTCACTTGGGTTCTTTTGCATTTGGGGTTTTTGCCTTTCTTGATTTTTGTTTTTTGTGTATTTGTTGCTAATTTGCATAGATTATTTTTATTTCCAGAGGTTTTCCTGTTTGGTTAAAGTATGTCCCAGGCATCAGCTTCAGAACAGACAATGAGCCTTTCAAGGTCTTTTTTTTCCAGTTCTTTTTATTAATATAAAACTCGTATAAGAATGAGTGCAATTTATTTAAAATCTTGATTTTGTAACGATGTAATATGGCTGTAACATGGACCTTCTCATTCTGTTGCAGAGAGCAATGCAAGGGTTCACTGAGAAAATTGTTGGGTTAATGAAGAGTGAACATTTGTTCGAGTCCCTAAGCGGGCCCATTATACTCTCTCAGGTATGTATGATTTATTATTTGAAAGTTTTTTGTTTTTTTTTTTTCAATTTCTTACTCCGTTTGGTTCCATTTTATGTTGCTAATTTACTCTTCTAGATTGTCTTGATAAGTGTAAATGCTAAGAATTTGTTGATGATTTTGCAATAAAAAGAGAAAGGGATTTTCAAGATAACCGTTGATGCTCTAGATTTTACTAATTTAACAGTTATCTGTGATCATGTAGGCTCATGTTTTTTTTAATCTTTCATGTGAATGTGTAGATCGAGAATGAGTATGGATCACAAAGCAAGTTACTTGGTGCTGCTGGTTATAACTACATTACTTGGGCAGCAAATATGGCTGTTCAAACAGGAACAGGGGTCCCCTGGGTGATGTGCAAGGAAGAAGATGCCCCAGATCCAGTAGTACGTAGCTTGAATCTTGACCAACAGAAAATGTAGCGTTGGTTTTCAATTAATTTTCTTTGATGGTAAATCTTATTGAATGTCATGAGTTCTTTGCATTTCTACTGTGTATGGATAAACACATGCAAATGTTTTTACTGCGATTCGTTCGCCCCCAACAAACCTTACAAGCCTACAATTTGGACTGAGGCTTGGAGTGGATGGTATGCCTTTGCTTGTTTGTGCTTGGTTATTTCAATTCACCAAGTTACTGAGTTGGAGCTTTTTCTCATTTGTCTACTCAATTAAGTTGTGCAGGTTCTTACAGTTTGGTGGTCCAATTCACCAGCGTCCAGCTCAGGATTTGGCATTTGCGGTTGCTCGATTCATACAGAAAGGAGGATCCTTTGTTAATTACTACATGGTCAATTCCTATTTTAAACAAATTCCCAAATATGGGGAGCACTTTTTATTAAATTTTGTATTGGTGAAACTGATTTACTGTGTCATGTGAAACAGTACCATGGAGGGACCAATTTTGGTCGCAGTGCTGGTGGTCCTTTCATTACTACCAGTTATGACTATGATGCTCCAATAGATGAATATGGTAAGGACTGAAATCGATTTGTTAAATTCCAAGAATTGCATTGTAAAGCAAATAAACTTGGAAGTGATATTTCCAAATGTTAGTAAATAAGCTTGAAGGACTCTGATATGTTATAATCATACAAAAAGGATCACCCTAGGAGCAGAAAATTTATGATGTTTTCTCTGTAAGACTCTGAGAGCATTATCATATCATTATACAAATAAACTGAAAAAATTCTGAGGTTTACTTCTGAAACTTCGTGGATGTTGCTGTTACAGATCATATTAGATTCTTATGGAAACATACCTAATTTCTTTTATTGCATAAAATTTGACAGGTTTGATCAGGCAACCGAAGTATGGCCATCTAAAGGAGCTCCACAGATGTGCGAACGAGCTTTAGTTTCAGCTGATCCTATTGTGACACAATTAGGGAGCTACCAACAGGTTTTTTCTATTCCAACACACCATTTGTTCAGGAAGTCCAGTAGTTTGCTTTCATGTAATAATATCAGTCAACATCTGTTATTCTCAGGCTCATTTGTACTCTTCAGAATCAGGAGATTGTGCAGCTTTTCTTGCAAACTATGATACAAAATCTGCGGCAAGGTTGTTGCTCAATACCATGCACTATAACTTACCTCCTTGGTCTATCAGCATCCTTCCTGATTGCAGAAATGTAGTCTTTAACACTGCAAAGGTATGATTTCTAACCTGGTGAATCTTTACATGAACCAAGTATACAACTTCAAGCTCCAGCTCATAAACAAAAGGAAAAGGGAAAAAGAAAAAGAACTAAAATTTTCGAGAGGCAATTTTTTTCCCCTTCTCAACTTTGGTTATCCTTTGTAGGTTGGAGTCCAAACATCTCAAATGGAAATGTTGCCAGCAGATGCTGGGATGCTTTCATGGCAGATTTATGATGAGGATATTTATTCTCTGGATGACAGCTCAACATTCACTACCCTTGGTCTCTTGGAGCAGATAAATGTCACTAGGGATGCCACTGATTACTTGTGGCATATTACCAGGTGAGAAATTCAGCATATCTACTGAACGTTCCGTGATGCTTTTCTTTTAGAACAAGATGAAAATCCATTTTTTCCCATGTCTTTTTTTACTCTAAAAGAGCTATGAAAAATATAAATTGTTATGATTTGTCTAACATTTCTCTGTGTCTATAGTGTTGATATTGGTTCTTCTGAATCCTTCCTGCGAGGAGGGGAACTTCCCACTCTCATTCTTCAATCAGCAGGCCATGCTGTGCATGTCTTTGTTAATGAACAGCTTTCAGGTACATAAATGCACATTTATCTTTTATAGATTGCATTTTGTTTTTTTCAGCTGATTAGCATTTATCATTCTAGGTTCTACTTTTGGGACAAGGGAGAATAGGAGGTTTACATATACTGGCAAGGTCAATTTACACGCTGGGAAAAACAAAATTGCATTGCTAAGTGTAACTGTTGGATTGCAGGTTGGTTTCCCTTCTTCTTCCTTCATTATTTCCAGGTGGTTTAGTTCTCATGATATTAGGACTAGAACCAACTACAAGAAATAGGCGCAAACAATTGAATTGGCTACTTGATGAACCCACAAGTGGAGTCGCAGTGTGCCTACAGATGCTTTTAGCTGAAGCTGAGAATCCATTACCCTTTAATTCTTTGGTGTTTCTCTAAGGAAACATAACAAAGCCAAACTGATCAATGAATTCTGAGGCTTAACCAATCTTTTGATATCATATCTACTCTCTAGGTTGGAGTAAGTGGTTATGAGTGAAACTTGTGCTTTGTAATAACTTAGCAAAAAAGGAAAAAAATATGAAAAGCAAGGCCCAGTCTTTAGGACAACCCAGTTCAACTCAACTAAGCCTCAATCCTAAACTGGTTAGAGTTAGTTACATGGATCCGTTTCTTCCATTCATCCTGTTTACCGCTACATATCAAAGAGATCTAAGCCTCGTCTAGCAGGATAATGGAAATCCTATAACAGTAATTCATTCAGCTGTGATTTTGATAAATTGATGTTATTCCTACTTCCTACTGAATTACTTATGAATGTGTATTGTTGTATGAAGAATGTGGGCGGGCATTTTGAGACATGGAACACTGGAATCCTAGGTCCAGTTGTACTGCATGGACTTGACCAAGGAAAATGGGATTTGTCCTGGCAAAAATGGACGTACCAGGTTGCGGACTCTTACCTCTCTATATCTCAACAGTTTATCATTCATCCAAAAATCCTAATTGCTCTCTCTCTCTAAACAGGTTGGGTTGAAAGGGGAAGCCATGAATCTAGTTTCTCCAAATAGTGTTTCATCTGCTGGTTGGATGGAAGCATCACTAGTTGTACAAAGACAGCAACCACTGACATGGCATAAGGTATGAACTTGTGAAATATGCAATTTCAGGTTGTTGCAGACAACCACCATTCTGTGTCGAACATTCCAATTTAATCTATATTCAACTTTGTAGGCTTATTTCAATGCACCCGAAGGAGATGAACCATTGGCTTTGGACATGGAGGGTATGGGCAAGGGTCAAAAATGGATTAATGGCCAAAATATAGGAAGATACTGGACTGCATATGCCAGTGGTAATTGCAACAGATGTAGCTATGTTGGAACATTCCGTCCTCCTAAGTGTCAGGTTGGTTGTGGCCAACCAACACAGCGATGGTAAATATTCTTAAGATGATGATTTGCTTGAATTTTATAAGAAAAAATTTGATCCCTGAAAATAATTCAATCACTTTCTAGGTATCACGTGCCTCTATCATGGTTAAAGCCAACCCAAAATCTCTTCGTAGTTTTTGAGGAACTTGGAGGGAATCCCTCTAGCTTGTGAAGAGATCAATGACGAGTGTTTGTGCTGAAGTTGCGGAGTTTCACCCAACCATTAAGAATTGGCACATTGAGAGCTATGGAAGAGCAGAAGAGTTCCACAGCCCCAAGGTTCACCTTCGGTGTAGCATAGGCCAATCCATTTCTTCCATCAAATTTGCAAGCTTTGGAACTCCTCTGGGTACTTGTGGGAGTTACCAGCAAGGACCTTGCCACGCTTCCGATTCATACCCGATTGTAGAGAAGGTACTTAAAACATTACTTTCTTGTTTTTACAACCTTAAAGCACGTATGCATTTTTTTTTCACAAAGTTCTGTTCATCTTTCATAGAAATGTATAGGGAAGCAGAGATGTACAGTCACCATATCAAACAGCAACTTCGGTCAAGACCCATGTCCTAACGTATTGAAGCGGTTGTCTGTTGGAGCTGTCTGTACTCCAACAAATTGGAGGGGTTAATAAGGGAAAACATTGATAAAACTGCTAATTTATATTGCATCTAATTTAACTACACAGTACCAGCAAGAGAAGCAAGGAAGAATAATAGGAAAAACAAGAAGGAAAAGAGTTTTTTAGTTAGATAGGTGAAGTGCCATAGTCTTTCGAAGCGGGAAAGGCTGTTGCCAAAGGTGTTTGATTAGTGCTTAATTTAAGTGGGTTAATGTTAATGGATTAGTGTAAATTAGTGATTGTTAGATTAGGTGAATTGGCAAAATCCCTAGGCTCCTACAATTTAGGGTCTAAGGTGATTCTGAAACCCCAGTCCTCTGCCTTTTTAATTGGTAGTGGGAACTGGGAAAAGAGGTGTTTTCTAGTTGGTGCGGTTTAATTTTTTATTCTGTATTTAATGGGGTAAAAAAAAAAAATCAAACCCCAAGCTTGTTCATGCTAGGAGCGGATCCTAGTATGACCTTTAAATCAAAAGAGCCTTCTGTTTAACTGTTATCACTATCTACTTTCATTAGACCAACTTTTCTCTCTTGACCATATATGTTCATAAGTATATTAACTCGTATCAGACTTGCAAAATTTTTCATGTAATCAGAACAAGTCACAACTGGGAGATCAAACAAGAAAACCTAAACAGAACAAATACGAGTACAAGATCCTTAAAGATTAGACACAAGTTCAATAGTTCTTAAAGAATTTATAGCACCAACACACTCCCAGTTGCCTTTGCCCTAGAGCTAATCTTAGCATCAAATGGCATAACAACCTACAAATGACAGACCGAGCTGACAAGGAAACAAATATCGATTTTTATGCACCAGAATAATCCTCATTAAGAGTTTCAAGCAAAGAAATACAAGCAAACCATCCCCTGTAACTAAACTTTAATACCAGGAAACTACGATATGATGATAGATTCAGAGCAGCCAGTACTAGTCTAAGAGGTTTTAAAAAGCATAAAATACTATTTGCAATGATAAAGTCACGGAAATTATCAGTGTCAAGCAGAAGCAGTGGCCAAGTGCTTTGCTATTTTCTGCTGCAGTTCTTCTTTATTTGCTCCTACCACCTTGTCCACAATATTCCCCTCTTTCAGGAACATGAAAGTTGGCATTGCCTCCACAGCCCAATCCTGTGCAACTGTCTGCAAGCACAAATATAAGTGTATCAGATAATTTTTCAAGGTTTTCAGTGCAAAATTCACACATTAAAGTGTTATATTACCTTCAGTTCATCCACATCCACCTTCAGGAAGATAACATTTGGCAGTTTCTTGGCCAGCTCTGCCAAGAAAGGAGCAATGAAGCGGCAGGGTCCACACCAAGAAGCAGTAAAATCAATAACCACCTGTCATAAAATCAATAAATGAAAAATATATATAACAAAAAATTTGAATTAAGATTCTTAGTAATAATATCAAAATTGATAAACTTCCACAGGTGAGAATTAGGATACTATAGGAAGATTGTATTTTGAAGTGGAAAAGATACATAGAAATCATAATCTACCACAAAAGTTATTGTGCCGTTGCCACTAACTGGGGAACCAGTATCGGAGGTAAATCAGGTTTTGAATGCCACCAAACCACTTTGTTAGGGGGAAACTTCAAAAGTATGTCGCATGAAATCCTATTCCTTTTTGTAAAGGTTCTATGGCCAGAAAAACTCACACATTATTTTAAGTAACATTTTGAAATTGTGGTACCATTATTCAAGGACCATGGGTGCAAATTAACCCATGATTTTACCCATGGCTGGTGGAGAAGCAAACATAAGAATACTTCTGTGTTTCAATGCAGGCTGTGGAAAGGGCCAGCATATAGGCATTAATTTTAAATTCTCACTTATGTTTTGTCTTGAAAATGCTAAAACAGTGAGAAGACTATGCTTTACTGAAATATATGTTAACAAAAAAAAAATTTTAAAACAAAATTACGCTTCTCTAGAATTTTATACAAAAAAGAAGTTGGATAACACTTCAGATTGTCTGTTGCATTTACCATAAAATAGGGAAAACTATTAAATTACTAAAATTCCAAAAACATTGGGCTCACTGCTATACACTTTAATCAGCATTTTCCCAAATTGCCATTTTAGTAAGTATACCAATCGGAAGTAATAAATTATTCTTTATATATTCACTAATTAAATAGCTTAAAACTTAAAAGTAGAGTCACTATCCAAACTTACGAACAAAGTAATTAAGTTTCAAATTAAAATTATACGTATCAGTCCAAATATCAATATATTGTTAGCAATTTACCCTATAAAACATTACTAGAACTCAAAAACAAAGCCAATCAAAATAACAAAAGCTACAAGACACCGTTGAATAAATCCATACAGCCGAGAAATATAATTACAACAATCTTATCCATAAATGCAGATAAACCATTTAAATATAGTAATAATAGCAGCCAGTCAACATGGCCCAACATACCAAAAATGTTAATGCGAAAATTTATCAAGGCCCAAGACTAGATCCCATCACATGAAGCCCAAACCCCCCAGTAACTATCAAACATCATCAAAATCGAACTTTTATGTCATTCTCACTCCAAAGCCAAAATCATTTTCACTCTCGATCAAGCATATTACGATAGATTGTAAATAAAAGTCCAAAAACCAAACAACGAGAAGCATAAAATCAGGAAACTAAATGGAGGTTATCAATCAAAAATCAGATTTTAACACAGAATTTACCAATTATCAAGAATAAATACAATAAACATAAACTATCTTGATTAAGCAAAATCCAAAGAGAAAAGCTAAAGATAACGAAACCCATTACTTAAAACACAAAACAAAGAAAATCCAGCATCCAAATCATCACTAATCAATAAAACAATCAAAAATTCAAATAATAAATCAAAATTGAAATAGAACAAAAAAAAAAGAAAAAAGAAAAAAGGAACAAGAAAAGATGAACGACATAAAAAAAATACCAGCTTCTTGGATTCATTTCCCTTCTGGAGCTGATCGTTCCATGCCTCAACAGTGTGGCATCCAACCACTTGTCCCTCTTCTGCTGCCATCTTTCTTTCTGAAAATTTCTCAAAATTCTGAAAATGCCGTTTGCTTTTTGCCTTCTGATATTGTTTGTTCGCAACACCTTCTTTTACATAGGGAGCCGCTGTTATAAATGGTCATACTTTTTGGATATATTACATGTTTACCACGAAAATAAGGACTGCCAAGTGGATGCGGCTCAGTATTAATACTATAAATATTTAATTATTTTATATATAATACTACAAACTTGAAAAAAATTATATGAATTTCACAATATTAAATTTCAGATTAAAATTTAAATTAATTAATAACAAAAAATTTTAAATTTTTTAGGAAAAAATTCAAAATTTAAAAAATTCGTAAATTTCACATTTTTCATGTATAAAATATTTTACAATTTTTATAAAATCAAATGAGTATATAAATAATATTGAAAACTTTAATTTAATAATTGTATAATCATTATTATTTAAGAGATTAAATTTAAAATATTTATGAGGCATAAATATGTTATTATAATATTTGATTTTTTTTAAGGAAAATACCAAAACAAAAAAAAACTACTATTATGAATTTACCATTTTTTCTTAAAAGTGGTCTCTAGTTTTTTTTTTTTAACGTTAATATTCATATGATTTACTCCATTAATATATTAGTATCAGTAACAAATTAGTTAATATTTTAAATAATTGATATTTTGTATATATAACGTAACGTATGTGTTTGGTGGTAAATGATCTCAACCGTCAGCAAATCTTAACCTTTTTTTATCACCAAAAGTTGATTTGATGCAAATAAATTATTAATTTTTATTTTTATTATAATAAGGCACGAATTTAAATTTTTTACAACAAATTTATTTTAATAATAACGTATTTTTTTTCTTTGCTTTAGTCATAATAAAGATGTGCAAAATCCAAAAAAAATAAAAAAAAAATATATAAAATTTCAGTTGACATATCAATAATGATATTATTGTTATTCAAATTAAATAGATAAAAAGAGTAAGTGTTTATATATCAATACAATTGGCCATGAGTAAAAGAGTATTTTCAGAGTTTCAGCAGGGTGTATGGGAGAACTAATTTGGACTACAATCTTAGGCAGAAAGAAGATCAACTAACAGAAAAGCTATAGCTGGATTAAATTCTTGAAACAATAGGTACCCAGAAGAAACCAACCAACAAGAAAGAAGGTGAAGATAGCCAAGAAAGTTAGAAAGGTTATGCCACCAAATAGTACTCCAACACCACATACCATGAAAAATGGCAAACATGATCTCACCATGAATCCTGTACTGACCCAACGACCCTTCAGGAACATCAAAGCAGCAAGGCTGATGACATTCCACCCACTGGTATGAAAACCCAGTCGGTTTAGATTGTTGGCTACAAAGGAATGGCAATTGCAAGTGAAAAGGTTGTATGAGTGATGTTGAAATTCCTGCGTGCCCTTCTGTAATGCATCGTCCCATGTCAATGGCTCTCTTCCAGTTATATCCTGATTGTAGTCATGATCACTTTTGAATGCAGATGGATGGAGAGAAATGGAACACTCCTGGACCACATTTCATCGAGTATGATTACACAAAGAAGTGTAATAAACCAATAGAATAAGCATCTACTTCAAGGCAGCTTCATATTATACATTTTCTACAATTTAAGCTGCTAGTTGTAATTAAATAGTCCGAACACTAGGGATAAAGTTCAAAGGGATTCTGTGATCAATTTTACTGTAAAACTGTCATAAACTCCGAGCCCCCCATGTAAAATGAACCATAGTTCCCCAAAATAATGCACGCTATGAAGACTGCCAATTTTTCAGCCTAATAGCAGCAGAAGTGTAAACCTATAATTCAGACTTCATTTATATAAAGCTAGATATACCTTATCTTTGCTTATCTGGATGTATCGAGCTACAGCACCAAATGCAAAATTGTCAACAGAGACAAAATTAGACCCTGCAAAGTCCAGGATTGTTCCATCCTCTCTGCAAATGCCAACATGGCCGATGAAAGGAAATAGCCATGATATTACAGGGAGAGGTGTCCAGACAATGCAGAAGGGGAACCGAGCTCTTTTAGGATCAATCTGCATGGTTTGAGGATCTTCAAACATCATCTGGCATTCAGGGTCCACATTTTCTTCCATACGCAGAGTTGTAGAGCACTAGATTTTCCACAACAAATTAGACTCACAAAAACACACACATTTCATATATAATGAATAAGCAAGGAATAAGCTGTATAAAAGTAAACTTTTGCCACCTAAAAATATTGCAAAGTGCTCACACTTGTATATAAAAGTACAAGTGAAATGGTCGAAGAATTTTTATATAAATTGAGAAAGAGAAGAAGAAAACATTATTGTTCTGTAAGTTCAACTTTTGTGAAAAAAATACAAAAGGGTAAGTATCTTAAAGATTAAGCACTTAACAATTGCAGATATACCAAATATAAATTAGTACTAGTTAACAACTTATATTATCTCAACTTCAAATCTTAAAACAAGCCGTTAACTTGAGTAAAAAAACATTACAAAACCTAAACTTAGATCCAGAATAATCCTCCACTCCACCTAAACCTCCAGGGGCATGTATCCACTTTCTGTAGCTAGGTCACTAAGAAACCTTAAACTAAACTGAAAATTCTAAACAAATGGGCATTGCACATTTACCAAAATGAAGCAGTCGTCACAAAATTCTAAACCTAATTATTGTAAATTCACCCAATCTTTAGACCAACCAAATGGGTAAAAAATCAGACACTTTGTAAGCAATCTTTCAGCTGATTTCTTCATGAAAATGATCGAATGATATGAAATTACAGCTGTAGATAAGAAAATCAATATCAAATAATAATTGTCCAACAAAAAAAAAAGAAAAATAAAGAGCACAAGAATGATTCAGTTTGCAATCGATTTGTATAATTAAACCATTGAACCTGAGAGACATTTATGAAAAACTCAACAAAAAGAAATAAAAGAAAAACCTCTTATGAAGATCCATTAGGAAATTTATAGATACAGAACAAAGAAAGAGAAAGAAGAAATTACCTTTGAGAAGAAGAGAGGAGCAGTATTCAGGTTACTGGTGGGTCTGGTCAACAAGAGAGCTTCTTTTGCTAATGCTAGTTGATAATGGGCTTTGGTCTGAGCTTTTTGGTTGTCCATTTCTTTTCCTTGGATTAAATATAATATTTGATATAGATATTATATATGAGCAACACAAAAATGAATTGATTTATTGTTCAAAAATAAATAAAAATAAAAATAAATTGATTTCCCAAAAAAATTATGTAAAATTATCTCAATTACATAGAACTGAAAATAAATAAACATTTTTTTTCTTTTCCAATTTATCATTTATTAAAAAAAATATTACGAGACATAATCTAACGATTATTAGACTTTTTTTTATTGACTCAGATTTAATTATATCTCTTCTCTAAAAAAAGAAAAGAAAAAACTTTTATTAAAAAAAATTACTTTTTAATGCTCATAAGTCTTGGTTTTAATTCCATATTTTGACATTATAATTATTTATGTTGCAATTTATTTTTTGAATATTATAATTCTTTTTTATATGATGATATTAATGGTAGACAAAATTATAGATTTTATTAATTGTTATTTAACTCATCAAGTTAATTTTTTTTTAATTTTTACTTTTTTTATATTATTATATACAAATATTTGTTGAATTCGTTGAAAAAATATGAACTTACTCGAAATGTTTCAAATGCGTTATCTATTTTTTTAATTTCCAATATTCCATTTAAAAAAAAAATCAACATTTTGACATTTTTATATTAAAATGTATATTTCTAGTTGATTTTCATATTTGTATCAGGTAAAACTAATTTAAATTTTACTATTTTAATTTTAAACTGTACCCTTTAAAGGTACAAGTTTAAAGGAAAAAATAAATTAAAAAAAATACAGTGACATTGTGACCTGATTAGCAAATAAGAATTGTTTTTTTTTGAGAAAAAATAAGAATTGTTTTAAGAAAGCTTAATACAAGGAAAAAATTACATATTTTCCATTATTAACTCCTTTTCATTAAAAAAAATTAAGGAGTAAATAAAAAGATAAAAGAAAATTAATCTAAAAAAAAGATAAGATAGTTTCCAAAAGTATAATCAGAATCTTCCAATTAGTTTTCGAAAATATCGTGTTCTCAGAGTCCGTCATATCTAAACTGAACTGAGTTTAAAGAGTACTCAATCTTTCAACCTTCTTCTTCAACATTACAATTAGGTTCAGTGATCACTAATTCAAAGTGTTTTATTATAATTAAGCTTCTTTTGCAATGCGTACATTACTTTTATTTCTGCTGTTATTGCTAAATGTTGCTGCTCTATGCCATGGAGGCATCACAAGTTAATTTGTTAGGAAAACTGAAGCTTCCATTGACATGCCATTCTAAGCTTTTCCTCCGCCTCCCGGCGGCAATGCAACTGAACGGGTAAAATAACTATTGGGTTTTTTATTAAACAAAATTTGTGACGTGAAATGTGGTTAAAAATTAAAACTTTTGATTATATGCTGCAGGTTCATATTACCCAAGGAGATCATGAAGGGAGAGGTGTGATCATTTCATGGGTTACGCCAAGAGACCCATACCCAAATACAGTGAGGTATTGGCCAGAAGGGGCAAAGCACAAGCACTTTCATAAGGCTCATGCAGTTACTACATATTATAGATATTATAATTACTCATCTGGCTTCATTCACCATGCCACCATTAAGAAATTACAAGTTAATCAAATTAATTCAATCTTTTCTTTATTTAGATCTCATGTTATTCTTCATTACTTTGATATAGATTGAAAATCGATCATGAGTCTATTCTGTATAAGAATATATATTTACCATTAGGCTGGATTGTCAGTGTGCTTCATTGCTTAGTTTAATTATTTTGTTTTGTTTTTTAGTATAACACTAAGTACTTCTATGAACTTGGAAGTCCCAAATCATCAATTCGTAGATTTTCTTTCATGACTCCTCCTGAGGTAGGACCTGATGTCCCATACACATTTGGAATTATGGGTAAGTATAAAAATATTATTCCCTGATCGTTCAAATTATATGGAGGATTTGATGCACTTATTTCTCTGATTTTTTTTTTGTAATTTACAGGTGATTTGGACAAACATATGATTCTAATGTCACATTGGAACATTATGTATCCAATAAAAAGGCACAAGCTATGTTGTTTGTTGGTGATCTTTCTTACGCAGATGATTTTCCATTCCATGACAATGTAAAGTGGGATACATGGGGTCGTTTTGTTGAAAAGAGCACTGCTTATCAGCCATGCATTTGGACTGCTGGCAATCACGAAATTGATTTTGGCCCTGAAATTGTAAGACCCTTTCGAAATTATAGTATAGGCATTTCAATACATCCATTTTTATTAAATAATTTTTTTAAATATATTTTGATGTTTATTTCAGGATGAAAACATCCCTTTTAAGCCATCAAAGAGCACATCTCCCCTTTGGTATTCCATCAAGCGTGCTTCTGCTTACATTATTGTCCTTTCTTCCTACTCATGGTAGATGATAATGAATATATATAAGTTTTTTATATTTCAATGATATTGAGAGGTTTAAACCTGAGATTTCTTGATGGGTATTTGCTTAAATTTATAATAGTTTGCATGCATATGTAGGGAAGTACACTCCACAATCTGAATGGTTAGAAAAAGAATTACCAAAGGTTAATAGAAAAGAGACTCCATGGCTGATTGTACTAGTTCACTCTCCATGGTATAATGGCAATTCCTACCATTACATGGAATGTGAAAGCATGAGAGTTATGTTCGAAGCATTGTTCGTCAAATACAACGTTGATCTTGTTTTGGCTGGTCATGTTCATTCCTATGAAAGAACTGTAAGTTGATTGCATATATATATATGCATATATATATAAAGCATATTACTGTTAAGAAGTTTTAAATTGAACAGTTAAATTGAATAGTTAGTTTCCACTGTTATAGGAGCGAGTATCAAGTGTGAATTACAACATAACAAATGGATTAAGTTACCCAACCAAGGAACCTTCAGCACCAATATACATAACTATTGGAGATGGTGGAAATATTGAAGGAATTGCTGATAGGTACAGTATAGTAGAAGAGTACCTCTTTAAATTTCTACACTCAGTATTTATTACTGCTATATGATCTGATACAAAATCACTATTTCTTTATGCAGATTTACTGAACCACAACCTAGTTATTCTGCCTTCCGAGAGGGAAGTTTCGGACATGCCATTCTAGAGATCAAGAATCGAACTCATGCTTACTATACTTGGCATCGAAACCAAGATAATGCAGCACAGTTCACTTTGGATTTATAACCGGCATTGGTATCCAAAAGAAGAGCACAGTTCTGCTATCAACATGGTTTAGGAGAGTTTCTGGTTTTTGACTTTGTAGGACTAGAAAATAAGTCATGGTTTTAGGTTCTAATTTCAGCTTTTATTTTGGCTCTTGTTGTCTTTTCCATGTTCCTTTTAAGAGGTCAAAACCATTAATGAACAGAATCTGCATGTCTCTTTCTCTGAACTTCAAGGCATCACTTTCTTTTTTAGAAGTTTCCCTACTGTGGCATCACTTTCTTGTTTTGCTATGCGCTATGCTTCAAATTATAATACAAAATAACATCTAAAGCAAAAGCATAGAGGAAATTGACTGAATATAAATTCTAAAATCTTAAGAAAAGCATTTTACATCCAGAAAAGTAGCAACTATATTCAGTTCTTTGAGCCAAGAAAGAAAAATTTCAATCTGAACTAGCGTGAGAACAAATGTGAAACTACTCATATGACAAGAAATGAGTAGTGTTGAAGTTTTCTTGATTTATAATGAAATTATATCTGCCATTCTCAGTGATTGAAATCTTTCAGTGTCACTTCTTCCTTCCATTTTCTTCATCATTATCTCTCAAGAGTCCTCCATTTTATTTGATTCATTTTCAGTACCTGGCAGTTAAATTTTATTCATTTTCAGTATCTGGTCACTTAAAACTATGACTGACACATCTTCTCAATGCATTATTTACTGAAGCCAGGAAGTAATGGTTGGACCAAAGAGGATTTTCCCTGATTGTTTTCTGGCATTAAAGATTCACTGCTTTTGTGATTGCAAACTTGCCCTCTGCGCTTTTTCCCCAAACAACCAGATAAAGTCCGGCTACAATAAGCCCAGCACCAACAATGCTGCAGTTCAATTTAAACAATAACAATAAGATTCAGCAAACACTTTCACAAGTAGGGCTGTAAACGAGCTGAGCCGAGTTTCGACATGCTCAGGCTCGGCTCGACACATAAAATTTGAGTTCGAGCTTGGTTCTAGCCGAGCTCGAGCTCGGTTTATACGAATATTGTTAAGCTTGAGCTCGGCTGGGCTCGACTCATATTTGGCTCATTAATATGATAAAGGAGCCAAACTTGAGCTCGAGCTTGAGCTCGATTTTAATAAGAATTGAAATGTATTATAGGCTTGAGCTCGAGCTCGAGCTCGTCGACATAGTTAGATATATGATAAAATTGAAAAAAAAAACTATCATTATATATCACAATTATAGTCAAAATTAAAAATCAAATATTCATTATAAAAGATATAGAGATAAATTTAGATAGAAAGAAAAAGAACAATAAATAATCTCCAAGATAATTTAATTTTAGAAAAAAAAGTGCTAAAATTATCTAAATAAATCAAATAAATAATAAATCCAACTTGAATAACTCCATCTGACACATGACAACTCCTTTATATTTGAGTTCAACTATTGCAACTCCAACATAAATAAAATTAAAAAAAATCAAATAACAATTTCAAACATACAAATAGTTTTGATATGTAAACTCACAAAAAATTATAAAGCTAAAATAATACCTTATAAATGGATAATACGATTAAGATATAATATACTCTCGAATGTCTTTGGTGGTGCTTTCCTATAAATATTAAGAAAAAAAATGAGTTAACTGCAATTATATAATAAAAATCATAACTTTCATTGTTCTTTTCTTTCATAAAAATGGAACATACTAATCTGTTTCTTTGTTTTTTAATCTATAGTAAGCTCGAAACCAATCTTCTCTACAAAGTAATTTTTGCACTGTATTCGTTCTAAGAGATGCACGATGTGAATCTATAACTCTACCCCTAGCACTAAAAGTTGCTTTAGAAGCCACTGTTATGATAGAAATTGACAATATATTACTTGTCATTCTCGATAAAATCCTATACTTCAATTTGTTTGCACTCCACCATTTTAAGGCTTCAAATGCCTCATCATTTTCGCAAACACGAATACCTTATTCTAAATAAATATTTAATTCCGATTTAGCATACTCAACCACAACATCACCAGATCTTAAAAGACGAAAAAAATCTGATTTTCTACCTTTCCCTTTATCAACACTTGCACCGCTTGAATCTTCTTTTGCGAGTTCATTTCTAGATTTCTTATTAGCATTTTTCATTTTATAAGTTTCAACATATTCTTTGTAGTGCAAATGTAAAGATCCACTAATTGTTGCAATATGCTCAAAAGAATTAACTCTACTATATATGAGAGAAAAATAAATCTCAATTGATTTCATCTTACTCCTTGGATCCATAACAGCTGCCATAGCTATTAATAAATTACAATCACCCCAATATTTATCAAAATTTTCCTTCATATTCTTCACCATGTTTTTCATAGCTTCATCATCGGATGCATATATTTCATTAAATTTTCTTTTTACATTATAAAGTTCAAGAAGAAATAAATTTAAAGTTGGATACCCACTTCCTGAAATTATATTAGCGACCTCATAAAATTCTTCCAAAAATACACAAACTTCCTTAACCTTCTTCCAATCTAATTCACTTGGCAAACTACGATAACTTGAATATTTTATTTGATACCGAGGAAAGAAATCTTTATACTCCAAAGCAACAACAAGCATCAAATATGTTGCATTCCATCTTGTGCTAACATCCAAAATGAGCTTTTTTAAATGTAATTTTAATTGTTTCACAATTTCACTGAGCATTTGAAGACGTGCTTCTGAAGCAGTAATATGTTTTACACTCTCACGAACATTGTGTATCATATCTTGAAACTCAGACAAACCATCTTGAACCAATAAATTCAAAATACATGCACAACATCGCACATGAAATAAATTGCCACAAAGAAAAAGCGGTAATGATGAAGAGAAAGACAAATTTTCCTTTAACATCCTAATAGCAACATCATTATAAGTAGAATTATCTATAGTTACTGTCCACACCTTATCTTCTATCTCCTATTCTTGAAAGCACTTTTGCAATGCAACACATACAATAATTCCATTATAAGGTGGTGGAATATCACAAAAGTTCAATGTGCGCTTTTGCAACTTAAAATCAGAATCCACAAAATGAGCAGTAACAACCATACTCTTTTGGGCTTCAGATTTCCACAAATTTGTGGTCACACTAATCCTAGGGATACCAGCAAGAAATGCCTTGATTTTCTTTTTCTCTATATTATAACTACTATCAATATCTTTTCTTAATGTTGCCCGACTAATTTTATGAAAACTTGAATTTGCATATTTCATTAACAAATTAAATATCTCATATTCTGCAAAGTTAAAAGGTAACTTATGCACAAGAATCATATGGGAAAACACTTCTCTAATTTTTGCATGATTATACTAAAATTCTCCACTGCAGCTATACTTTCTGTCTCATTTATGCGGTTAGTGATGTTAATCTGTTGTTGTCCTTTTAGATTTATCACCCTTTGCATACAACACTTCAAGTGCCTCAAAAATTGTGTGGTAGCACCAGTCTTGTTCAAAGCAAGCCGATGTTTACAATGAATACATTCAGCTTTCGTTGTTTCATTCGGAAGCGTCACCCCTTTGAATTCATTCCATGCTTTTGAAGTCTTATTCCTTTTCTTTAGAGCAAATGGATTGTCGTCTTATTCAGCATTTTTCACATCAAGAATGGATTACACATTTTCATTAGCATTAGATATAAAAACAAGTGAATTATTCGAATTTGGAGTTGAATCTTGAGTAAAATTTAAATTTGCAGAATTTGTATTAGACATATCCTAAAAAGGAAAAAGACAACTTTTAGAATTATAAAGATTGAATCAAGAGGTAAGTTAATTAAGAAATTAAATTACTAATAATTATAAGAATATAAATACGTAACACATATTAGTATTTAGATATTATCATAACTAAAATAATTAGTATTAACCATTTATACTCTTGTCATATATAAACAATTATAATATTTTTTTCTCAATCAAAGTAGGCAGCTGTGATTTTAATATTAATAATTAATTTCAATTAAATTTTTAATGATTTTGAATATAATTAATTCAGGTTGAGTTTGAAATATTTAAATAATTATTTGAATAGGGTTCAAGAATCAAAATAAAAATTTGATTGAATTTAATTAAATTGAAAAAAATTAATTTTAAAACTTTTTGACAGAAGCTACCAAAACTCTAAAGTTAAAAAAATTTTAATCTCATAAAATTCAAATTAATGTAAGCGCCTTTTAGAAATTGGCAAAAATGGCTCCTGCTAGCTTATTTTTAATAAAAACATATTATTCTATCAGTAATATCGAACTATTATTTAGCATGGTTAAAATCAGCTATGAAACTTGTATCTTCCATTACTTTAAAGGTTCAACTTTACATCTTCCCTTAAGGTCATAATTGATTAACTATATTAGAAAAGTTAAGTTCAAATGATGTTGGTTGTATATCTCTAGTTCTTGCTAGAATGTTATATATGATCTTGGAAATTACCTTTAATTTGACTTCATCATTGTTCTATTTCTTGATTAAATTTTGAGAAAAAAAACAGGTAGTGAATCATGGAGTCAGCACTAGTTCGGTGGAAAGATTCAAACTGCCTAGACATTGACCAAGCCACATTATATTGAACATCTAAGCATCACAAGATCACATTATCATTTATCTAAGCATCACAGGTCACATTATATTGAACATCTAAGCATTACATTATATTGAAATTAAAAAAAAATAAATGAACAACCTGAGAGTGAGAGGTTGCCATGGTCTTATCGGTGGCCAGTGGTCGGAGCTCCCTCGTCGGCCTGCTGTGTGAATGGCTTGCGAGACAAGGACAGAGATCGAGACAGAGAGCGAGGCAATGAGCGAAACAGAGAGCGAGATGGTGGTTGGAGCTCTCTCGTCGGCCTGCTGTATGAATGCCTAGCGAGATAGAGACATAGATTGAGACAAAGACAGAGAGTGAGCCATTGAGAGAAAAAGAGAGCGAGATGGTGGTCGGAGCTTCCTCGTCGGCCTGTTATGTTAATGCTTTGCGAGACAAAGACAGAGACTGAGACTGAGAATAAAACAGAGAGCGAGATGGTGAGACTCGAGATCGAGATGGTGAGAGCTGCGATAGAGATGGTTGAGGTTGTTGGTTGAGGCGGCTGCGATGGAGATGGTGAGAAAGAAATAGAGAGTGAGACAAAGACAGATAGCAAGACAGAGCGAGATCGTGAGAGCGAGATAGAGATGTAACTGCGATAGAGATGGTGAGAGCGAGACAGAGAGTGTAAACATGACCTTTTTTAGGGTTTCTTGTTTTTGGACCAAAAATTTTGTTTTATACTAAAAATATTAAATTTAAAATAATTAGTTAAATTATATCTATTATTTCTCTTTTAATCTCTTATTATTGTTAAATATATATATGTATTATATTTTATTTTTACCATATATATTATAGTGAAAATAGTATATTATATATTAAGTAGTATTTATATTATAGTATATATATGTATATATTATATACTACCATTTAGCATTACTTTATGTATTGTATATTATTATTTTTACTGTATACATATAGTATATCATTTAACATTGCTCTATATATTTTATATTATTATTTTTACTGTATACATATAATATATAGTGCTTAATATACATATACTACATATAATATATAGTACTTAATATATATATATATGGTAAAAATAAAACATAATATATGTATATGCTTTACACTAGATGTACTATTCATATTATAATATATATAGTGTATATATATTATATAATATAGCATATACATGTATCATATATAATATATATGGTATATATATACTTTATTTTTACATATATATACTTTATTTTTATCAAATATTATAGAAAATAATTAACATATATTAAGTAGTATATATATTATAAAGTTTATTGTACTATATATAGTATATATATATATAACATCATTTTATATTGACGTTGTTATATTAACTATAATCAACTTTTATTACATTAATCATTTTATCTTATATGTAATATATATAACTAATCTTAAGTATCAATTATATCATATATACAATTCAATTTTTCTTATATTAATTATATAATATTAACTATATATATTAATAATTATTATAATTTGGGATATAAATTCTTAAAAATATAATACTAATAGTAAAATTAATAAATATAATATACTAATATATATATATAATATATTTTTTAATATAACCTAATAAACTAGCTAGCTCGTGAACTTTTTAAATGAGTCAGCTCACGAGCCTAACGAACCGAATATCTTTGAGTTTGAGTTTGGCTTATTTAGTAAACGAGCAGCTTGAGCTAGGTTTGTTTTTAAACGAGCTCGAACCTGAACGAGCTTTTATCTAGCCGAGACTCAAGTCGAGCTCGAGTAGCTTGACTCATTTACAGTCCTATTCACAAGTCCTCAACCAATCATTTTGCTTGACTACTTATAAATTAGTTAAACAGAATATGTATTGTTTAATTGGAAACTATGTGCTTCTGCAAAGCTATGGACCGTGTTTCTCAATAGGAAAAAATTAGAAGCAAGAAAGAGACTCACCCTCCTAAGTAGAATACCTCTTGTAATGCAATGGAAGCCATTACAGCTACTAGCATAGTCTGCACAGGCAGATAGCCTGAAACAAACACTGGACCACCCCTCTGTATGACCCATATTTGTATTGCAAATCCAATTCCTGAAACAACTAATCCCTGCTACCACCAATCTACTTTATCCATCTTACAGGGATACAAAATTCTTGTGAAATAATTACTCAAATCGAAATTGTTGCCCTGTTCAGTATAAATGAATTGCACGCAAACTTTCATTGACATTTTAAAATCATATTTAGTTTAAAAGGGTCTTATGGAATTGATCAGAACTTAAATCAAATTCTATTGTTTTATATATAAATTTTATATTTCAAATTCATTTATACCAAAGGGGGACTACATTTCTATCAGGTTGAGTTACTAACCGCATAAAGAAGACTAAAGAGTTCACCACCAAAGTGAACCTGCCAGGTCTGAGGATCTCTCTCAACGCAGGCTGCAATTACCAAAAGTTGCAGAATACCAAAGAAGCAAGTAAATGAATAAACTGTCAATGGAGCAGGGTATTTCTTCAAGAAGAATGCTTGTAACACAATCCAGCAAGACCAACATAGGCAATGGCCAAAGTTAGAGATGCAACCCAAGATCCAATTCTTGGCACTGGCATCTCCTAATGAGAACAATAACTTTGATTAGAGAATGATGAATTTGGCCTGTCAATGGATGGTCCCTTATAGAGGATTATGACTGAAACTCCAATAAAGGAAATTAGAGTGCCAAGTACCTTAGCTATACCATCTTTCCTCTTCAAGTAAACCTGCTCTAACCTGCAAGACAAAATAAACCCACCAATTTCGCGTCAGAGTCTTAAACTAATAGAAGAAACATAAAGGCAGCATAGCTTTATTGGCTTGCCTAAGCAAGGTAGCTAAGATAAAGGTCACGGCAGGTACAGCATTCTCTGCAGCAGAAGCAAATGTGGGTGATGTATTATCCAAACCCAATAGGTAGAATACTTGATTTGATGCTATTCTGCAAACAACGAAAATTCTTTTCAGGAAAAAAAAAAGATCTAAAAAATATTTTGGAACTTCTTCATTAGCTCAATTTCAACCTTGATTATCGAACTTACCTCTTTGTTTTTTCTATTTGTTAAATGGGTTTCAATTTTGTATTTAAACTTGAAATCTCATAGCATTGGACACAATTCCAGTACTATTAAAACCAAATTCACTGGCTCATCGAACCCATTTCAACAGGGTTACCAAATTTAAATTTTGAACTTCTTTGTCAGCCCAAATTCACAATTTTAATAGTCTTTTAATACAAAGCCAAAATTTACTGAATTTTAGTAATTGAATGCATCATATTTCCATTTGTAGTTGTAAAATACTAAAATCTAAGCATTTGATTCTATTAATATCTAGATGTTTAACTAGTAGATCATACCCAACAAATCCAAGAAGGAAGAACTGTAACAGAAAAGTAATTTTAAGTGCTGGCCTGTCTTTCCTGCAACAACAAGAAACATAAGTGCAGATAAAAAAATAGAGCAATAAATTAAAAACATTTGTGATATAGCTTAAAACACATACTTCTCTAGAAAATAAGCAAAGGGAGCCAGCAGAAGCAGAACAATGATATTCCTATAAACGGGGAAAACAAGCTTGCTTATACCCATGTTAAGTGCAGCTCTCAAAATTACATGGTTCCCTGCATACCCAAATTGAAAGATTGTCATGGCTAAGTGCAGCTTGATACTTTCTGGTATCAAACTCATCATCTTCTTCGTGGGTGCTGAGCCAAGTTCAGCTATTGCAGCAGACTCAGATCCATTGTCTCCTTGGAAAAAAAAAAGTCAAAAGCTGTGCAGAAATATTATTACAAATTAATTGTTTTTGCCCCTTGAGAGTTAGAGAAAGGCAAGATGTTTGTATAATATTTGCCAGATTTGAGAACATAATCCATCAACAAATCTATCCTTTTCATTAGTAATATAAACTTATTTCATTTTCATCACATTATTATTTTTTACAAAATTACCAAAGTAATTATATTTTGTTATCCTATTTCATTTAGTTTTTTTAATTTGTATCGTATTTCATTCAATTTAAAATAGCACAAGTCATAGTTATTTGGAAAAATATTAAGAGATTTATTAAGTATAAATTATTTAATTATTATAATTATATTACTTAATTATTTTTATTAAATTACTTTTATACTAATATTACTTTCTAAGGGCTTATTTGTTTCATGGTTTGCTATAATTTTATATAGTACGATATAATTTTGAAAATTATAGATTTTTGAATTATTAATTTGGTGGTTTTTTTTATTTTATAATTTTATCTCTTAAAAATATTTCAAATAATTTTTTTTGAATATCAAATATATGTTGACAAATATTTTTTTTTATCTCTATAACATATTAAAATTTTAAAAATATTATAAAATTAAATAAAATATTTTTATTTAATCATATAATACCATATCATAATTTTAAATATGATAAATATTATTTTTAATACTATATTATATTATATCATTTAATACCACATATTATTAAATTAGGTTGCTAGTCATCCAAATAAAGTCTAAAAAAAAAAATTGCTTTAAAAATAAATGAAAGCTAAAAATATAAATCATTATAATTCACTATTTGTTCTAAAATTTAATTCCAACGTTCAAAATATATGATTTGAACATATTAGAAAAAATCAATTCTCCGACACTGATAACATTATCATTATTAATACGTGTAGAGTGTTGATTTTACATAATTACATCTTTTTGCATCTAATTTAGTTTTTCTATATAATTTTATTTTTTTATAATACAAATTATATATATATTAATAATGCGCTAAACTATAAAAACTTGAAAAAATTAAGAATTAAATGGAAATAAGTAATATATATATTTAAAATTGTTTAGACTATGCTCTGGATTGTTTTTATTTTTTGATTTAAGCATTTTTTAGGAAAAATAAAAAAATAAAACATATTTGATAATATCATTAAATTTTATTAAATAAAACTATTTTCACATTAAATACGGAATCTATGAAATATAATTTTAAAAATTTTAATTTTGAGAAAATATTTTATATCAATAAATTTTTTTTATTCACTTCAAAAGTTAATTTTTTTTTATCTTTATCGTAATTTTTTTCTCTTTAAAATTGTAAATGACATTTATCTTGTTTTTAATTTTTAATTTGTTTATTTTTAATAATTAAATTTTAATAATTATAATATAGTTTTTAACAATGTGAAATAGAAACAAATTTAAAAAAATATATAAAAAAAACAGAAAATAATTTTAGTTTTTAAAAAATAAAAACTACAAATTTACAACCTAAACAAATATATTCTTAGAATGTGTTCGTTTACTTTGCAGATTTTTAATTTTTTATATTTCAAAATAAAAAAATATTTTTAGTTTTAGTTTTATATTCTTTAAAAATATGTTTTATGCTTGTGAATTATCAAAAACTTGGCGTGTTTTTTAGTGCAAAGGTGGGGGACGAGTTGAATGAAAATATCAAAAATATCATAGGAGTGTCGAAAAGTATTGATCATGCAAGATATTTGGGGCTTCCTTCTTTAGTGGGTAAAAGCAAGAAATAAATTTTTACTTTTATAAAAGACAGGCGAGCATCTTGTCTTCAAGGATGGTAGTCGAAATTCTTTTCTAAGACGGGAAAGAAGATACTCATAAAGTCTGTTGCGCATGCCCTGCCCACTTTCTACATGAGCACTTTCCTAATTCCTATATCTACTTGCGAAGAATTAGAAAGAATGATGAACTCTTTTTGGTGGGTGAAAAAAGCAAATGGTAGTCGTGATATTCATTGGGCTTCTTAGAATCATTTGTGTGTCAGAAAAGGAGTATGGAGGCTTGGGTTTCAGGCATCTCTATCAATTTAATTTAGCCACGCTGGGTAAATAAGGTTGGCGGATTATTACAAATATGGATACTCTTCTTGCAAGAATTTACAAAGCAAGATATTTTCTACAAGGTGATTTCTTTTCAGCTAAGCTAGGACATAGCCTAAGCTTTTCTTGGAGGACTATTATCTCTGCTTGAGATTTGTTGTTGAAAGGCATGAGGAAAGGAGCAGGAGATGGCTGCTCTATTAATATATGGTCAGATCATTGGCTTCCAATTACAGATCATTTTTTCCCCTTAGCCAGAGAGTTACGGGTTTTGAAAAACTCTTTGAGGAGGATCTTTTCTTGGAAGGGAAGGTTGGATGGAATCAAGAGCTGATTCAAGTACTCTTTCTTCCAGATGAGGCATATATAATTTGTAATAATTCTTTTTGAATATTTTTCCAGCATGATTATTGGTGTGGCACTTTTCAAAAAATGGATTATATTCTGTTAAATTAGCTTGTGCGGTCCTTATTAGTAGTGAAACAAATTCTATTCTTACTGTCCTAGCTGCTATGTGGAAAGGGATATAGAGGTTTCACATCCCTCAAAAGTTAAGAATTTTATTTGGAGATTGTTGAATAATTTTTTGCCATCTAAGGATAATTTAAATAACAGAGGTGTTCATGTAGCTTATGATTGTCCTCGTTGCACCTAACCAGAAAGTTTGTGTTTACAGTAAGAAATAAAAAAGGAAACAAATCCCTAATTAGGGAACAGATCACTACAAGTCTGCATTTGATATGGAATTGTTATTATTACAATTTCCTATTTTGTAAATTCTGTATCCTATATCTACTGTAAACAATTCAACATAATGAAAATAATAAAAAAAATTACCCAATTTCTTCTCTTTCTCTTCTCTTTAATCCTTTAAACATGGTATCAGAGCAGGTTCTACAATCCCAGAGGAGAGAACCAGCATTCATCATATACCCAATCCACCATTAATCAAACCTGAAAAATCAAAATCCAACCAAAAATGTCAGAAGCTTCATCAAACCAATCTGGAGAAACAAACTCCTCAATACCAGACAATGTAACCTTGCAGATTGCAAATCTGCTAAAACAGAGCTTTAATAATGATACCCTCACCATCAGTACAAAATTAACCGAAGAGAACTATCCACTTTGGGCTCGTATGATGCGAGTTGCTATTGGTGGAAGAGGGAAAACAATTTTTCTTACCTCACCTCCTCCAGAAATCACAAATCCACTGTATGAACAGTGGGAGCAGACAGACCAAACAGTGTTCAACTGGATCATACAAAATATTGATCCCTCAATTGCAAACAGTGTGATACAATACCCGACAGCCAGAGATCTTTGGAATGGGCTTGCTACCACATACGGCAGTGGCCTCGATCCATTACAAACATATGATCTGCATAGGAGAACAATTTCAATCAGATAAGCAGGGGGATCATTAGAAAGTTTGTGGAATCACCTTAAAGGCATGTGGATAAGCATTGATCGGAGACAACCAAATCCTATGAAATGCCCAGAAGACGTCGCTGCCTTCAACAAATACATCAATGAACATCGATTGTATCAGTTTTTGACAGCGTTAGATGACAAATATGATTCGGTCAGAAAAGATTTATTAAAAGCAGAACCTCTTCCCTCAGTAGAAGCTGCCTACGCTTCTGTCTGGCGGGAGGCCGCGCGACTCCAGGTGATGAAGCCCGCTACCGCCATCGAACCAGACACATCACTGGGAACTGGGTTAGTAGCCAAAGTAGTCGATCAGAACAAAACAGCCACTGGACAGAATAAGAGCTCAGAGAAAAGGCTCTCTTCATCACTTCTAGGAACTTCTTCATGAATTGCAACTGCAAAAACTTTAACTGCTTCACTAGTTCTTCCCTTCACCATATTTTCCAGGGGATATCTTGTTGTTCTTGAAGTTCTTTCCGGTGAGTACCTTCTTGGTGGAATTCCACGAGTACTTCGGGGAGGCAGCTGATATCTCATCTCTTGACAAGTTCCCTGTTCATTGTCAATTTCAAGTAAATCATTATTACTAGGAGTTGTTTGTTCTTCACTTACCTCTCTTTGGACATCTTTAGAAGGAGAATCATTGGGGTTGCGTGGTTCTTCAAGTGGTACTGATCTTGTAACTGATGGCGCTTCAACTTCTATAGTCACTTTGTCCAGCCATTCTAGTGAGTCACCATTGCTCTCCCCCTGACTGCTAGAATGGGTAAGAAAGTAATATTCAGTTTCTAGGAAGTTACAATCCATAGTCACATATGTACGTCTTGAACTTGGATTGTAGCACCTGTATCCCTTCTGGTTGAGGGCATATCCCATAAATACACACTTGATTGCACAAGGATCTAACTTTGTACGATCATGCTTTTGAATATGTACAAAGACTGAACAGCCAAACACCCTTGGTGGTAAGGAAAGTGCTTGTGGAATATCAACTTGAGTTCCAAGTATATGTAGGGGTGTCTGGTGGCCTAAAATTTTTGTTGGCAAACGATTTAGGAGATAGGCCGAGGTAGCTAAAGCTTCTGGCCAGAAATGTTTAGGGACTTTGGATTCTATAAGCATTGCCCTAGTCATCTCCAGAAGGGTTCGATTTCGTCTCTCAGCTACTCCATTCTACTGGGGTGTATGTGGACATGTCGTTTGATGAACAAGCCCATTTTCTCGAAAGAAATCTTTCATTGACCCATTTACATACTCAGTTCCATTATCAGATCGCAAAATTTGAATTGTCCTATGGAATTGAGTTTGTATCATTTTAAAGAAAGCAACAAATTTCTCATAGACTTCAGACTTATGTTTCATAAAATAAACCCATGTCATCCGAGAAAAATCATCCACAAAGAGCTCAAAATATTGAAAACCAGTGTTGCAAGGAGCTGGACCCCACACATCATAATGTATCAATGTAAAAGCACTATTAATTCTAGTACTGTTTGAAGGAAAAGAAGCACGATGGCTTTTTGCAAGTTTCACAATTCAAGCAAACATCTTTATTTCTAAATAAAGTAGGAAACAAAACCTGGAGATAACTAGATGAAGGATGCCCCAATCTTCGGTGCCATAACCAAATCTGCCTATCTTCAGTGCCATGAGTTAACAAAGTAGTTCCCCTTCTCGTAACTTCATCGACATAGTACAGTCCTTCAAATTCAGTACCACGCCCAATGATCTCCTTCGTAAGAATGTCCTGTAAAAGGCAGAAATGAGGATAGATTAGAACAACACAATTTAACTCCTTAGTAACATGACTAACAGACAGAAGCTTGCAAGAAAGATCGGGAACATAAAGACAGTTTCTGAGTTTCATTTTGGAATTAAAATTAATGGTCCCCCCACTAGCAACTTTGGATAAACTTCCATTTGCTGACTGTATAAAATTCCGAGGAGGAGTTTCAGGATCAATAATGTCCGAAGGATCATGAGTTACGGTATTTGAAGCCCCCGAGTCAAGAATCCATTCATCACTCTTCTTTTTTTCGGGCTGGGTCTTATTTTTCTGGTAAAAAAAGGCTGCATTTGAGAGACTTGGGCTTGCTGGGCTTGAATCTGCTGCTGGGCCCATTTGATTCAGCCAGCCCCTTTTACAAAAAAACGGGTCCTCCTCCTTTTCTTCATTCATTTTCTGCACAAAATGCTTTACCTTCCTTATTTGTTTTTCTAGGGTTTTTACCTCCAAAGCTACCGCTTGCCATGGCTGCAAAACCTTTCTGTTCTGCTCCTCCACCGCCATCGATGCCATCTTCATGAGTGGTTTGGTTTCCTTTGCCACTGTTGCTGGTGACCGCTTGGATGCCCACAGTGGCGTTGGCTTTACCGGAACCTCCTCTCTTCGTTCTATTATTTTCCTTCAACCAATCGGGATATCCGATCAATTGGAAACAACCTTCTTTAGTGTGTTTCTTCATCCCACAATGGGTACACCGCAATTTTGATCTATCCTCTTGCGATGAAGAGAGCCTTTTCTCTGAGCTCTTATTCTGTCCAGTGGCTGTTTTGTTCTGATCGACTACTTTGGCTACTAACCCAGTTCCCAGTGATGTGGCTGGTTCGATGGCGGTAGCGGGCTTCATCACCTGGAGTCGCGCGGCCTCCCGCCGGACAGAAGCGTAGGCAGCTTCTACTGAGGGAAGAGGTTCTGCTTTCAATAAATCTTTTCTGACCGAATCATATTTGTCATCTAACGCTGTCAAAAACTGATACAATCGTTGTTCATTGATGTATTTGTTGAAGGCAGCGACGTCTTCTGGGCATTTCATAGGATTTGGTTGTCTCCGATCAATGCTTATCCACATGCCTTTAAGGTGATTCCACAAACTTTCTAATGATCCCCCAGCTTGTCTGATTGAAATTGTTCTCCTATGCAGATCATATGTTTGTAATGGATCGAGGCCACTGCCGTATGTGGTAGCAAGCCCATTCCAAAGATCTCTGGCTGTCGGGTATTGTATCACACTGTTTGCAATTGAGGGATCAATATTTTGTATGATCCAGTTGAACACTGTTTGGTTTGTCTGCTCCCACTGTTCATACAGTGGATTTGTGATTTCTGGAGGAGGTGAAGTAAGAAAACTTGTTTTCCCTCTTCCACCAATAGCAACTCGCATCATACGAGCCCAAAGTGGATAGTTCTCTTCGGTTAATTTTGTACTGATGGTGAGGGTATCATTATTGAAGAAGGTATTATTGAACTTCCATTTGTCAGATCTGAAGGACAACTTGCTGACATACTCACAAAAGGAGTTACGGCTCGATCCTTTCGAGAAGCTTTAAACAAGTTGAATATTGAAAATCTCACTGTTCAACTTGAGGGGGAGTGTTTACAGTAAGAAATAAAAAAGGAAACAAATTCCTAATTAGGGAACAGATCACTACAAGTCTGCATTTGATATGGAATTGTTATTATTACAATTTCCTATTTTGTAAATTCTGTATCCTATATCTACTGTAAACAATTCAACATAATAAAAATAATAAAAAAAATTACCCAATTTCTTCTCTTTCTCTTCTCTTTAATCCTTTAAACAGTTTGGCACATACTTTTTTCTACTGCCCGTTGATCTGTTCAGCTTGCCAATTATGGCAGGCAAGAAGGTTCCTCATAATGACAACATGCAACAGTGGATATTGAAATTACATGACTGCCAAGGGAAGGAGCGTTTCGATCAGTTTTGCACCATTCCTTGGGAGATTTAGAATGTTAGGAATTGTTTGGTCTGGAATGGGAAAGATGCAAATGCTGAGTCTATCGTGGAATCAGCAATGAAGTTTCTAGTTTTCTGGCAACAAGCAAACCAGTCACAGGCGGTGGTGGGAGTTAGACGAAACCCGAGGCCTGATTATCAGTGGAAGAAACCCCTTGAAGGTTGGTGAAAGTGTAATGTAGATGGAGCTCTTTTCCACAACTCTCCTTTTGCAGGTTTCACTACGGTGGTAAGGGACTCTTGAGGGGCAGTTTATGTTGGCATTATCAAGCCGTCTCCAAGCTACGAAGGGGCCTGCTATTGCTGAAGCTTTAGCATTGCACAACCCCTTGGAATGGCTTTGCCAACATTTTTATGGACCAATATTAGTTGAGGTTGATTCTCAAATAGTTTATCAAGGTGTGAGCAGCATAGAAGAAAATAGATCTCTATTGGATGCTATCTTGATGGATTGTAAGTTTCTTCTGAGCCAAAGAACTGATATTGTTCTTTATTGGGTTGGGAGACAAAGGACCTTAGTTGCTCATCAGTTTGCCAGAGCTTCTAATTCATACACTATTCTGCAATTCTGGGATCATATTCTCCCTTTTTGAACTGCATTTCTTTGGTTAAATAATGAAGGATGTTTTTAATAAAAAAAAGTTTTATGCTTTAAAAATTATATGATAATTACTAAAATTTTATTTAATATAAAATTAAAAAAAAATTTAAAAATAAAAATATAAAATAGAATTTTTTTATTAATATATAATATCTTATATAAAAAAAGAGTTTTATTAATATATAATGTCATATATAAAAAATTATTAATATAAAATATTTTCTCAAAATTAAATCCTTCAAAAATCATATTTTTAAAATTTTATATTTATTAAAAAAATCTAAAATTTAATGGTATTACCAAATATTTTTTTTAAAAAAAGTAGAACTAATAAATAAAATCATATCAACATAGCTGTAGCATTCTTTAATCCATAAAATATACTCTTATTACTCAATTTTTTTAATAATAATACCAATAAATAGTATTTAATGTGAGTACATAAATTTATATGTACTTTTATAAAGAAGTCCGATGACAGCTAAAAAATTCCGACTATTATGCGGTCTATTACGCTGATTAGCAAGGCTAATCTGTGCTTTTTTCCGGCGAAATTCTGAGATGCTACATCTCAATCAAAACTAATTTCTTGTAATTATTGTTACAGATATATTAAAACCCAAACCCCTAAACCGAAAAAATAAAATGCCTCGTAAAAAAGAAAAGAAACAGCAACCCATCGATGTGGTAGAAATTGACAGTAGCGATGACGACGACAATGGCGTAACGGTTGTTACACCAACTACTAATCAATCGCCATTTTCGAAACCAAAACCACAGCTACAGCATAAGCAGAGCTCTAAAGAAATCGGGATAACACCACCAACACCGGGTCCAGCTCCAGCGTTGGCATCGAACTCTACAAGTCTCGAGTGCCGCAGTTTCTGGAAAGCTGGGGCTCATGATGTGGTCCTCACAGCCAGAGCACCTTCTGTTTCAGGTCACAACGCTTCTTCCTCCCAATGTTATTTAATTATTATTTGTATGAAAATAGTGCTTTTTCTTTCATAGTTTAATTTTTGCACCTACCGAAAAAAGATAATCCATATGGCGGAGCCCAATTAACTTGGGAATAAGACTTTGTTGAGTTGAGTTGTATAGTTTAATTTTTGCAGCTCAATTAGAGCATGCACGAGTTCATCCAAAGTTTCTTCATTCAAATGCTACTTCACATAAATGGGCTTTTGGCGGTAATTAGTTTCTAATTTTCAGTTTTTTGATTGATAACTTCAATTTTATTTATTTTTTATGTACCATTAACTGAATTGAAGTTCTTATATATGCTTTGATTATTTGTCTTTTTTTTTGTTCTCATTGATTTTACTATGTTTTCAATTTTTTTTTGGCAGCAATTGCTGAGCTACTTGATAATGCTGTTGATGAGGTATCATTTCAAAGTCAAGGTTCATTTATGTTTTACTAATTAATTAAAGATATGATCTTATCTTATCTTATTGTAATGTGCTGTATAGTTCAGGATTTTTGTTTTTTAGCTGATGTAAAACAGTTACCTAAGTTCTTTATCATAATGTGTATAGCTCAAGTAGAAATTTACTGCCTAGCTCTCAATTTATTATTGGTTTACAAGGAAAGATTATGGGGTCATTAAACAAAAAGTTCAATAATTTTGCACAAATTAACTGATAATCAAATTTGGGCACACAATTTTGGAAGTGTTAGGGAGGAAGATCACTAGTACTGTTAAAGAAAAAACTCGTGTCATAGTGTATTCTCCTTTCACGATTATCTACATCTTGCATCACTGAAGGTTCTATAGCTTTGCTCTCCTTTTCAGCCGTTTATTGTAATAGAGTTGGCTTTCTTGTATGGCATACTATATTGTCTGAACTTTTCAGTTTTTACAATTGTAGTGAGTGGGACTGATTTCGCTTCCTCTTTTGGATAAGTGGACTTTATTATTTATCCAAGAGTTGAGATGTTTAATATTTTTATCATTTTCCAATTTGACCTTCTGGTTATGTAAAATTGAATTGCAAGTTGCATTGTCATGTTTGTAGCTTTTGTTCCTGTTATTTATTATTCATCGTCTTCTTAAATGCTTTTATTTGTATTGATATTTGGTTTTGACTAGGATATATGATTTGATGAGTTATATAGTTGGAGTCACTTTTCTCTCTCGAATTTGTGTGTCGTGGGCACAGGGAAAGAGGTGTTTGGGTTTGCATCTAGTTGCGTCCTCCTAAATTCCTGGTGAAAAATTTGAGGAAAAAATAGAGAATTTTATTGTTTCTCTAATTTTAATTTACAATAGAGTTAGGATGATTTTGTAGAGAGGGATCATATTCCTATTAGAAGTGTATACAAATAAGGAATATGCATACTTACATTATAGTAAAACAATGATATTCTAACACGAGGAAGAGATGAAGAGTTATTAGAACATCTTTTTGGGAGCAATCTAGCAAGGGAAAGCCCCAATCAATCTTTTAAAGGGCATATGTGCTACAATGATAACTTATTTTATTTAGATTATACTCTCATACAATCTTTTAGACTCCCTATGCTATTCTTTGTATATTTGTACATAACTAGGTGGCCACACCAAATTCTTACTAGAGTTATAATTTTAAGAAAAATTTGGATCACATGGAAGACAAAAGAGGCAATTATATTACATATCATTTAGTTTCATTTAATTGTACCTTCACTTCTCCTTTTTTTTTGGAGAGGGTGGCCTTTGTCTTTTTTGCAATCTCAATTGAAGGTATTAACTACTAAAAAGATTTCTTCAAAGGAAAATATATGTATGCTAGTAATTAGATGAATGAGTCCAAGAAAATACTTGTGCAAACTGCATTCATGTGTCTATCTTTGTTTTCAGATACATAATGGTGCAACCTTTGTGAAGGTTGATAAAATAGATATCTTGAAGGACATATCTCCAGCTTTACTTTTCCAAGGCATGTATTTAAATTTATCAATTTTTGCTATTTGATTAAGCTATGTTTACATTCATGTGCTTTTAATCATTATGAAAGCCCTGATTTATTTTTTTTTCTTTACATAGATGATGGTGGTGGAATGGATCCTGATTGTATCCGAAAATGTATGAGCTTGGGCTATTCTTCAAAGAAGTCAAACAAAACAATTGGACAATGTAATTACCATAGTTTATTCTTTAATATAGTTTTTTCACTCCATTTTGCATGATTGTTTCACATTATATGATTTTTCTCTCTCTTGTATTCTTGTTTATTATTCTCTCTTGTATTCTTGTGTGGCATTTTCACCTTTTGGTTGTCCCTCCAATTATGGTTGAAAAAGCCTTGCTTGGATAACTAGATTTTTACATGTATATCCTACATATCAGTTTCCAAAAGGATATCGATGCTTAAAAACTCTAAAAGTAGTATATCTTGTAGACCTTGAGTGTAATAATGCATTATCCAATCTAAGAATGAAATTGATAGATATGAGCTTATTGAAGCATATTCAAGTATTTGATGTCCCAAATACATAATGAATTTGGAATTTGATATGGGCGAGGAGTTGGGAATAATCTTTTTTGGGAAGGCTTTGGAGGTTTGTGTAGGAATCTTGGAAAAGTTAGTGCTTGATCCTAGGTGTTGAGACGGAAGAACCGAGTAACTATAAAGCTTAATGCATGTGCATTTGGAGACTGGCGATGATAATGTTATGCCTCTAACACTCTATTTAATGTTTATTGTAGTTTCAAATGTTGTAGAGTTGGTTAGACGTTAGAGTGCTCATGAAGGCTTTCTTAGGGTACTGTGCTTGTTCAACTCCTTCATGACTATTAGTTAACTTCTTAAGGTAGATCAATGAGAAAAATCTCGGTTAGGATTTTAAATTGATTATATGAGAGAGTTGCGGAATATCATTTACGTTTGGACACCTGTCTTTTCAAACCAAGTTGGGTTTATGCCAAGTTGGTTGACTAGAGAACCAATCTTTCTTATTAGTATAGGAAAGAGGAAGAAGGCTTCACATATGGTTTTTGTCGACTTGGAGGAGGCATATGATAGAGTCGTAGAGATGAATTGTGGTGGGTTTTGTAGGAGAATATTGAATATCTAAATATTGAAGGGTATATATGATAGAACAATCACTAGTATCCATATAGTTGGAGGGGATAATAAAGATTTTCCTATTTCAAATGGGTTACACCAAGTTTCAACATTGAGTCCTTATCTCTTTACCTTGGTTATAGATGAGTTAATAAGACATATACAAGAAGAAATCCTATAGTGCATGATGCTTGCAAATAACATTATGTTAATAAATAAGACCCATGAAGGAGTGACGAGGGGAGAAATACTTTGGAATCCAAATGTTTTAAGTTAAGTAGAACTAAGACTAAGTTTATACATTGTAAGTTTAGTGACATGAATGAAGAAAGGGGTGAAGTTGTATTGGATAGAGTGTTACCGCCTCATAGCACCCATTTCAAATATCTTGGTTTAATTCTTCAAGTGGATGTGGGTTGTGAAGAGAATGCCAGCCGTAAGATTAAAACAATTTAGATGAAGTGGATAAATAATTTAAAATCGAAGGGTTTTAAGTTTAATAGAACTAAGTTTGAGTATTTGCATTGTAGTTTTAGTGATATGAATGAAAGGGTAAATTTATGTTGGATGGAGTGTTAGTGCCTCATAACATCCATTTCAAATACCTTGGTTCAATTATTCTAGAGGATGGAGGTTGCGAAGAAGATGTTGGCCATAAAATTAAAGTATGTTAGATGAAGTGGAGTATCATAAGAGTTTTATGTGATTATAAAATGTCAATTAAATTTAAAGATAAGTTTTACCGTATTGTAATATGGCCTATTATGATGTATGATAGTGAGTATTGAGCATTAAAAGGGCAATATATTGGCAAGATGAGTGTTGCCAATATAAGAATGATAAGATGAGTGTATGGACATAATACAATGAATAAAATTTGCAGTGAGTGTACTAGAGAAAAGGTGATGTAGCTCTTATTGAGGATAAAATAAAGGAATATAGATTGAGGTGGTTTGGCTATGTGAATCGAAGACACAGTGATGTGTTTGTTAGATAGATTGGACATTTTAAGGTAGATGTAGTAAAGAGGGGGTATGGGTAGACCTATACTAAATTGGAGAGAAATGATTTAGAATAATCTTATGGTGTTACATCTCTCTGAAGATATAGTTTATAATCGCTTAAAGTGGAAAAAGGGAATTTATATAGCCGATCTTGATTACCTTGGGATTAAAGTTTAGAGTTTCTTGTATCATTTCCAATTGAAGGAAAAAAAAAAAGAAACTGAAGGCTTACTGAAGAATGCCTTTATTTATCCTTTGCAAGTATATGCCTTTTGCCATGAGAGGTCCTCTAATCAAGCATTCCTAATGCTGGAAAAGTTATTATGTTGATGGTGCTGAGGTGGTAGAAATAATTAAGACAAACATATTTTTGGGATGTTTATTCCAAGCACTCATTTTTTTTTAAAACTCTGCTTTTCTTGTATGTAACCCTTTGATTTTGCTTTTCTGAACGCATGCATTTTTTCAGATGGTAATGGATTCAAGACAAGTACCATGAGATTAGGGGCTGATGTTATTGTTTTCAGCCGTGTATCTCATGCAAGGTAATGTTTTCTTTTCCCCCTATTTTGCTTATGTAATATCATAATTCACCTAAATGCTTTTTATATAATGTTCTATTGATGTTCTTCTCTACCTCTCTTTCTTTTTGGAATTAAACCTTTTGATTTACTAAAAACTTCTTATTTTGAGATGATCTGTGATGTAGGATAAATTGGAAAATCTACCTGCTGATATTTTCTGTGAGAAATATCAATATATTGATGAGGTCTGGGGTTTAGATTAAAGAAGGGAGTTTAAGGTTTGGAAGTTGAATTAAAGCTTATTAGAGTGACAAAAAATTTGGTGGCTGATAGGTTGCTCCAACTCGATACTGTTGCACCATTATCATGAATTAAATGAAAGTATGAGAAGTGAAAAGAGGAAACATGTCAAAGACAGGCTTTCATAATCAAATCAAAATATTAAAAATGTACCTAAACAAGAAAGATCAGTGTACACATTAATAAATCTCTAAATAATTAAGTTCCTAATGAAAATTAAAACTCAATTTAATTTGGCCTTAATTCCAAAAATTAGTTGGAGTCTTCTGATAATTGTAATGAAAATCAGAAGTTCCTAAATAATGACAGCCACAGATTTAAGTTACATAATATTCCTAAATAAAAAAATTTAAATCATCATCATCTTCCCTTGATCGGATTGGAGGAAGCTTGAACTTAGTTTTATAATTGAACGAGTGAACAATTGGAGTTGGAGTAGATGTAGCTTTATCTTCTTGGACAACAACATAAATCGAAAGTTCATTCTTTCCTTTAAATCACCATATCAAAACACATAAAATTGGTCATCTAAGCTGCTTGTAATACCATCACAATCTTTTGATTTTTCCATGAGCAATAAATCATATTTATCTGAAATATCCATTGCTATTATCGAGATAGCTTTGGTTTTTTCATCTTCATCTTTAAGAACATACTTATCAATTTCTTCATGCTTATCCTAGCTTTCTTGGACTTAATATTGCACTTTCTTCTATGTCTCAACTCAAAACAATATTGTGTCGTGGGAATGAAAGTAAGCATGGGTTGAGTGAAGCACCTAGCTACAACTTGGATCAGATTTATGTGGTTTTATATTTTGTACGGTGACTGAATCTGTGTGCTCTGACCAAAGAGAGCTGATAGTATGGTCTATATTTCTTTCATCTCTTTGGAGTAACTTAAGTTGTTTATCCATAAGCTTTGAGACAGTGGTCCTTGTAATGCATATCTGGAAGTCAATGTTCAATTCTAGAACTCAACTCAGCATTCATTGCCATTCTAATTGAGATAACTATAGCAAATATAGTCTAGAGGAGAAATTAAAAGCTAGAGGGAAAAAATTGGTCTGGCTTCGAAGTTGTGTATGAAAGTTGAAATTAGCCTGCTGCTGCTTTTTAGCTGGTAACTATCAATTTAGGAATTCTAAGGAAAAGGAAATTTAAGGTTTTATAAGTTGAATTACAGGGTATTAGAGTGAGAAAAAGTAGTAGTTAGTGGCTGATAGGGTGCTACCAGATGGTACTTCTGCAACAATATTGTGTATGAAAGAGAAGAAGAGGGAAAAAGAGGCATGAAAGGAGCCTTTCTTCCAAACCAAAATCAAAATACTCATAATTTCATCATAACCAAACACTCCACCAGAGCCCCGTTGCAAAGGTTTTTATAGAGGCATTTCCTTTTTAAGGATTTTGCTCCTAATATGTAAGATCCTCACATTTTATATTCAGTAAATAAGAATATTCCTAATAAAAATCAAAGTTCCTCAATAAAACTAAATGTTATATCTCCTAAATGGGAAGTCACATGATATTCCTAAACAAAAAATCTAAAATTATTAAATTTAAGAGTTAAATCAAAATAAGTTCTTGATCTTGTTCTTGCACCATTGATCATTGCTTTCATTTTTCTATAGAATAATTGGATACAATACGTTGCAAGGATTGATGAATCATTGGGAGCACTCTTTCCCACTTTTTTCAGTACCCTGCTGGAAATTTTCTTCTACTCTGTGATCTCTCTTTCAGCTGCATTTTTATGAGAAAGACATAATCTGATTGGTAATCTGATTGGTTGTTGCTTTGATTTCTTGATGAATGTTATTACCTCAAGCAGAATCCAGAACACATCAAAGCTGTCTCTGCATATTTTTCCTCTTGGCATGCATTTGTTTTCTGTAAACATGCTTACTTTCAGAAACCGTATAATTTATGTTTGATATGTTCTTCATCATGAATAAAAGTATAACAACCTCACATATCAGGAAAGGCAAGCTATCATGATAAAACAACTAGTGAAACCCAAGTTCTGAGTTTTATTGCTGATTTTTCTCTTTTGGATTTTTTCTTTTAGCAAAGCAACTCAGAGTGTTGGTCTTTTATCCTATACATTTTTGCGTAAAACTGGGCAGGATGATGTTATTGTTCCTATGGTAATTCTTCTTGATTCTTAACATATAATTTCTGTTTTTCAGCATGTCATAGTCATTACTACATTGATTCTGACCTTGTAACTTTTGGTTTTACTTTTGTTTCAGGTAGATTTTGACATTTCTGGCCATTGGGCAGAACCTATAATTTATAGCTCACAAGATGATTGGTCTTCAAACTTGAATATGATCCTTGAATGGTCTCCTTTTGCATCAAAGGGCGAGCTCATGCAGCAGGTTTATTAGTCTCAAGTTAAATTATGAAACCATTTACTTTTATGTCTCTTGAAGTATTAATAAGGATGATGTTGTCTGTGACACAACAGGCTCAGCACTCTAAAGTGTTAGTTGAAGTTGCTCGAGTTTGTTGGGTTTAACAAATATACTTGGGACCTTCTGTTCCACAGATAATCTGGGTGTTTGCCTGTTTAGTTGTAACGTTGCTGCATTGAGCTAAAATTTTGCATAATATTCAGAATTCACTTTCTCGTCAAATAATTTTCATCATCATACTTGCTTCTCCCATTAATTAATCTTCCTTAAACATTGGAAATGCCAATGGGTTCTTAATCGGCAATATGTCAATTTTTCCAATATTAGTAGCTAAAATGATTTTTTTTTTGGAAAATATTGTCTGGAGAAAACATTTTCTGCTTTTTCTATTGTTTTGGAAGAATGTTGATGTTTTTCATATCAGGAAAAACTTACTAATATAGCTTCCCATTTCTCAAATATGATTTTTTTTAAAAAAAAATTTCGGATCTTTAGGCAAAAAGAAATGAAAACTATGAGAGAGCTGGATGGACACATAATCATTTGTTCATTGACTACCACTAACTGCTATCGGCTATCACCAAGTGCTGTTGGCTGCCCTTAGTGACCACCACAATTAGCCCTTCTTTTCTTTTGATGTAATTTATTTTATATTTGAATAGCAGGGTTGGGGCTATCTTGAGCTTTTTGGGGATGTTTGAAAACTTTAAAACTAACCTTAATTTTTGGCATAATTTTCAAAAGGTAGAACAGTGCTGCCCAACCTTCCCAAACAAAAAGATTTGTAAATTTTTCCATATTTTACAGAAGCCTTTATTCATACCCGTGTAACATTTTTAATTTCTTTTTTCCATGTCTCAAGTTCTAGCATTGTCATGTAGATTAAATCAAGTGGACAAATATGGTTATTATAGATCCAAACGCTTCATTGATATAAAATTAATTATTTTTTTCCATTCATGTTAATCAGTGAACACTATAAGTTAATTTCTAGTCATGCTACAATAAGCTATAGACAATTGTTATTTGCTTCATTTTTTTTTCTTTTTGTAGTCATTATTTTCCATGAAATAAAATAGAGCTTGAGTATCAGGTTTTAAATATCACCTGTTCTGTCAAGAGATTTAAAGGGGTTGTATGATATTTTCAAAGTTGTGAATGTGACTTTTAATTACGTTGGCATAGTATGAATTGATTGTGGTGGCTGTTTCCCGTAAAAAGCAATGGCTGTAATGGCCATTACAGGCTATATCACATGAAGGGTGACAATGGTAAGTGGCAACCCTTCAAACATAGACATGATACTACCTGTAATTGGGCAGTTCTTTCTTTATTCTTCTTCTTTTCTTATCTATATATCTATTTATAATTCTCTTATTGACTCTTATTTGGGCCTCCTTTCAGAATCGTACTGGCTTGCTTTCTATTGAAGTCCTTGGATGTATCTTTCTTTCTTTCATTCATCCTTTTCTTTTAATCACTCCACTGAATTCTTAATTTCTCGTCTGGCTTCCTTTTAAAATTTTACAAGTGGATCTTCTTTTGTTGTCTTATTTATGCTGAGTCACCTTTCCTATAGAAAAGACAAGGAAATATTTATGCCATGTGTTCTGCAAAATTTTTATAAAATTAATTTTTTACTTTACCGATGTATATATATATATTTTCTTTTTTCATGTAGACTAATATTCAATTTTAACTGCTTTGTTGTTTCTAACCTAATTCTGACTAGAAAATTATATGCTTTTTCAGTAATTGTTGCTTTAGGTTTTCAAGCTACTAATATATTACATATCCAGTTAGATTCTATTCAAAAGAATAATCTCTATTGTTTTGCTATTTTTGTTAAAACCACGTAGCTGTCTGATTTTGTGACATGGCAAGATTGATACATAACCTAACACCATTATTTGAAACCTGGTTGAGTGCCATCTCTTTTCTTGAAGAAACTAGGACACGTATTTTGGGATGGATTAGTAGAATTTTTGTATGGGGAATGCATTTTCTTGCTATTATCTTAGATGCTTAAGAATTTCCTGGAGGGGAAAATAATACTAGCATAGTCAACAAGCTACTTACCCGCACAATCATTATCATACTTTGTTGCAAATGATATATGCTGAACTTATTATGAACAATCTCACTGTGGAAGTTAGCAAGACTATTCTTTTCAATTTCCTAACTTATAACTTGTTAGTGGGTATGATTTTCTACAATCACCAAGGGCACTTTATTGGTACCACCACTGCCTTTCACATAAAACTCTTAATCTCATTACTTCTAGGACCTTGCCGAAAGAATTGTCATTATAGCAATACGCCTTATGTCCTTGCCTCACAGTTTCAATTAAATTGTTTTAAGACCATTAGATAGTTGCATGGTTCTACCTTAGGGATGTGTTTTCTTGCTTGTCTGCCTTGCTAATTTGCTTTTTGTTCTCCAGTTTGAGGATATTGGGCCGCATGGAACAAAAATAATAATATACAACTTATGGCTGAATGATGAAGGCATCTACGAATTGAGTTTTGATGATGATGATGAGGTATGTTTTTAACTTTTTCATTTTAATTTGTTGTATTTTGCAAAATCATCCGCTTGCTATGATATTAACTTTACAAACCTATTGCATTAAATGTAATTTCAACTTTATATCAAGCATGGCCATCTTGCATTTAGGAAAATTGTACTTCTGCTAAGCTTTTGTTGATAAGAAGCCCATGCTCCCCTAGAATTTTCAGGACCTAAATATCAGGGGGTTCAAAAATTAAATAGGTTTTCTTGACGGCTTATTTGTATTTGACAAATGTGTGAACTAGCAACTAATTATATTTGCTTGACATATGTTACTTGAATAGAAGTTGATAATTCAATCATAGTTATTCATTTAAGTTGAGTTGATTAATAATTTCTTTTGTGTCTAGCAAAGATTATGTTAAATTTAGAAATCTCAGAACGCTGGGGATCCAAAGGAGAGTGTTGATTATATTTGGGAAGTGGAGGAATCTTACTGTGCCTTCTGTTCTACTGTGTTGGAGTCTTGTTTGGACAAGAATGTGCCTATTGTCACATACCATAGTTTATCTTTTTATTTGTTTTGCAGCATTTGGTGCTATTTGCTTATATTTTGGTACTTGCTTTTGGGGAGGTTCCCCCGGGCATTATTTAATGTGATTGGAAATCATTAATATTTAGGAGTATCTCTTGTCCTCCATGGTTTAATCCCCTTGATTCTTTATCAACAATTTTTTTTTGGAAAATAAATAAATGAAAAAAATAGACCACCCTCTGTGAATGTCCTCTCTGATTTCTCTGGGTGCTGTATTTTGACTTGGAATAGAAAAAAAAAAAAAAAAGCTGAAAATTTCTAAAAGTGCATTTGGCTAGAATTTCTCATTGAAATGCTAACTTGAAATTCAAAGTTTATTTTTACAGATCAAAATGCAAAATGTTGAGTTTCCAGAAAATGAAGGCCAATCATAAAATTATTAACCAAGGAAGAATCTAGTTTCCTAATTAAAAGACACCATCATTACCAACTTATTATTTTCAAATGTAATATCGCTTGCAACAACAGGAATGCACAACTAAATTGTTGCCAAAAAAAATCAATAGCAACACCAAATGTGTTCGTTTTCTTAGGATTTGATTTATAACAAAATAATAATAATAATAATAATAATAATAATAATAATAATAATAATAATAAAGCCACTAATTTCCATATGAGCATATCTGTTAGAGATTCTAATAAATGTGCTTATTTGGGCACTAGTTACAGAAAATTAAATTTCGAGCACTCCAATACATTCAAGATGGAAGCTTGAGCACTATTGATGTTGTTGTCCCTGTTTGTTGGCTTGTGTTTCCTTTCATATAGATATAAGAAGTTCAGTTTTAGAAACATTTGGATTTCCCTCTTTATCTTTGATGTAGGATATACGGTTGAGGGATGAAGCTAATCACGGTGGTCAAACAAAACTGCATAAAAAAGTTGTTGAGCTTCAATCTCATATTTCTTATTGTATCCACTATTCCTTGAGGGTGAGCTTTCCAAACATGCTGTCTTTATATTCGGTTTCCATTCTTTACTAATACTTTTTTTAACTTGTACAAACTATTATTTCTTCTTGATAGGCTTATGCTTCAATTTTATACCTAAAAAAGTTCACAAACTTCATAATATTTTTGAGGGGGAAGCCTGTGGAACAGTATAATATTGCAGATCACTTGAAATACACTAAAACAGTGACCTACAGGCCTCAGCTAGGAATGGCATCAAAGGAGGTAAGATGCATGGTCAAAAGAAGGCTACATCCTTTTTTTCCAATTGGTTTTTCTGTATCATCTTTGAAATACTGCTTATGGTCAAATCCGTACAATATTTAGCTTCCTATGATGATTTGAGTGATGATGAAATCATGAAGAAATGCTGATTTCTTCCATTTGTTGCCTTAGTTTGAGCTTTTTGTCATGCATGTCTAATCTCGTGATTCTCCTGCTGCCAGAAGTCGGTTGCCTGATGCAAACATGCCTAGGAAAGTAGTGTCAGAACTTCAATTAAATTCTAGTTTGATCTTTCAATGATAATATATTAGAAGATATACAAAAGAAAATTAATTTTCCTTTAATAATTGACAATATAAAAATAAAAATAATTTTTAGAACATTTTTTTTTAAATGAACTATATAACTAGCGAAAATAACTGTCTAATATGAAAATGTTTTTTGTTTTCACAGAATGAAATTTCTATTTTTTATCAAATGAAACACGTTATCTAATTTCCTTAGATAAATGAAAACAAAAGTTTTTCAAGAAAATAGAGAATGGAGAAAAGAAAATTGTTTTCCATTAACAGACATGCCTCTATTGTCTCTATAAATAGGTTCTCATGCTATTCTTCTTCATAGTACTAAATAAATAAATAAATAATGGTGCTGTCTTTGGACCTAGGCACATTTCTGAATCATGTAAAATTCCTCATTTTGTTTTCCTCTCTTTTATGCAAGTTGCATGCCTCCAATTCCCAATAAAAAATAGTTAATGTGCCAAATGAGCCAAGTCTAAGCTTACTTTTTGAACTCAATGTGTAAACCTGAACTTAAGCTAGATGAAAACAGCTTGTTTAGGCCATGAAGCCAGCTCCTTTATAGGTTCATGGAAATATTTTTATGAAAAGTACCCAATAAAAGTTAGTAGTTTTTTTTTAATGTATTCTTCCTGTAAGTTATACAGTCTATCAGATTTTACCATACTAAAATTAAATACTAAAGATTGTTAAAGCTATTGAAGTTTCTTAAATAAAATATTGTATTAATTGTTAATGATTTCGAAGGGGAGCCTTGGTGCAGCGGTAAGTTATGTCGCCGTGTGACCTGAGATCACGGGTTCGAGTCGTGAAAACGGCCTCTTGCAATTAATTGCAAGGGAAGGCCGCGTACAAAGACCCAATGGGTCCGACCCTTCCCCGTACCCCGCTCATTGCGGGAGCATTCGTGCACCGGGCTGCCCCCCTTAATTGTTAATGATTTCACTTGCAACTTAGCTTTTGGCTTAAAGTTCTTTAATTCTTCTGATACTGACAAATAAAATTATTACCCGTTTGTGAATAAATCGGAGGTGAGACTTGGCTCAATGAGAGTTCTTTTCAAGTTCTTAAGTTATATTCACAAGCAATTCTGAGTCTTGCTATAAGGCCTTTTAATGAACAAGCTAGTAATAAGTCTTTTACTTGTTAGTGGTGTTTTAGTAAATAAGTCAAATTTCAAAAGGAATAAATGAACCAAAGTTGAGCATAATTATATGTCATATTTTACAAATAATCAAGCTGAATGTGGTAGAATTTAACCAACTCAGCTTCTGCTTTAAGTCCAATGCTGGAATCTTGCAGTAGTCTGCCCTCATCTTGCAAGGAGATGAAGAGAAACTTATTTGTTGGGTATAGTTGCCACGCCAGTGATATGACATCTCAAAATTTCTGGTTATGCATTCTATTCGATTTGTTTCTTTTTTTTTCACTGTCTTATATTCTCATCTTTTATCTTGTTAATCTTTTTTATTCTTTGTAAGTTTATATGTGTTAACTAATTTCTAATTTAAGAACTTTTCGGATGGGTTAATAGGACCAGGATTTTCAGTAGCTTAGCTAGTTCTTAGGTTGAATGTATCACCTCTATTTTTATTATTTTTAATTATATTGCCTTTTATATAGCTTCTTTTATGGTATTTATATGCCTAACATTACTGTCTTATGGTTTCTTTTTGAATAATCATTAGTTTGATAGTCTGATAGAGCAATTTCTTGATCAATCTTTACCATTGTGGTTGTCTTCTGTTCTTTGGAGGGTAGATTGTTATAGAATTATGTTATCGAAGGAATGAGCCTTTGGGCCTTTTTTAATCCTAAATTGGTTTTTGGTGGGTGCTAGGTTGCTGCTGTGGAAACAACCATTGGTTTCATCAAAGAGGCACCTGCTCTTAATGTTTGTGGATTCAATGTATACCACAAAAATCGCCTGATCAGGGTATGCTTTAGTAACATTCATGTATCTTTTTGTGCCTTCTGATATTTCCTTGCATATTATTTCAGAGTCACAGGCATGTTTAGTGTGGATAAAATATTATTAAAATTTGTTTCTAAATTACTGTGATCCGTTAGAAAGTTAAATAAACTTTTATATTTTGCAGATAGTTCATGTCTATGAATTGAATGAAAATAGCACACTTATTTGTGATAATTAATTGGGCTTTTTGCATTTTTGCAGCCCTTCTGGAAAGTCATCGGCGATGGTACTTCAAAAGGGAATGGTGTTGTTGGTATTCTACTTTCCTCTACATTCATTTTAATGGTTCCTTAGAATTTTCAGTAATTGCTGCTTTATTGATACATTACAGGAGCTCTTGAAGCAAATTTCATAGAACCAGCACATGATAAGCAAGATTTTGAGAGGTCATCAGTGTTTATTCGGCTTGAAGCTAAGCTGAAACAGATACTGATGGATTACTGGTTTGTTACCATTTATTACTGTTTTGTGCATCTTCTTTCAAACTCTTTTTTGTGGAATGTTGTGTTTGCGTACATGCACTCTTATCTTACTGCTTGTCCATCAATTCCTGCAGAGTATCTTGAAAGAATTTAAGTCAAAGATAGTTGTTAACACCCTATACTCTTCTTTTTTTTGGTTTTTATCTCTCTGTGACTGGTTTTTCCTTTTATCTCACATTTTTCGTTCTGGCTATGTTAAATCTGTGCCTCAATACCATAAACCCCTCCGCATCCTACTTTAGTGGATACCAGATGTGCAATGCCGTCTTATTGTTTTGCTATAATTACCCCAGATTCAAATGTAAAAGCATTGTGATGACTGCACAGTTGTGCATTCCCAGGCAATTGTCATGACTATATTATGTTTTTTTAAATGGTTAACTGAAGCTGAAGGATAAGGTAAAGAAAATTGGCTAGTGAGATGAATTAAATTGCAGAATTAATAATGTCAGTAAAGTGTTCTGATGATTTTATGAAGATAATCCATTCAAATGCCTCACGCTCCTACAGTTATTCCATTGTTTAATCATAGTGTGGTGGTATTTATTGTTTATAATTGTTTAACAATTATCAAGTAATGGACTTGAGGGGTTATGTTAATGAATAAAGTCTTATTAACTGTTGAATGTGTGTATCTAATATTTGGGAGCCAAAACTTTTACTCTTTTGACAGGAACAATCACTGCCATTTAGTTGGATACCAGCCTCCTGGTTTTAGGTCACAGAATACACAAAAGAAACATACTGACAGATCACAGATGCAGTTACCTAGTAACCAGCATAACAGTGGCTTTGCTGTCAATGCTGAAGAAGAAACGCATCTGCATCAACCTTATAATGAACATCCAATTACTAGCATTGCAAATGTAAGTGACGCATGGCCTCCTTTCTTATTCCATGTGCCAGATTATTTTCATTATGTAGCACAATGAATCATGAGCATAGACAGGGTGAAGTATTCGAGTATAATTCTAATACTTCTTCAGCAGCTCAGGCATATTTTACATGATGTTAGAGTAGACTACGTAGCTTAATTGTCTATGCTAATTGGTTTGGACATAAAACCTGATCAGACGCATTGTCTAGGTGATAGGAAGTCAACAATTCAACTCGCTATGTTTTCTCTTAGAAATGCATGTTTCTAATTAAGATTGAAGTGTAGAACTATAGAAATATCAGTGTGAGCTATGCAATGATTTGATGAAAATTGGCAGAATGGAGAACTTGTATAAGGTGGGGCCAGCAAAAAGTAATGAGATCACAATACAAACACAAGCTGTTAGAGTTGAGAATCACTGACGAGTCGTGTATGTCAGGAGGCATTGCTCATAGGCAGAAACTGTGATGTAGAGCCTTAGACTCTCATGTCTTACGGATTCTAGTTCAATAAAAAGATCTAGTGCCTATAGGCTACAACTTTCAATAGAGAAATAAAATGGAAAAATGCTAAATAAACATAAAGAACGTATAAAAATTAAAGGTCTGCTATTAGGATGGCTATAGAAAGAATAATAGTTGGAAATAAGTCCTGCTTTCTTGGATGGGCTTGGGTCATGATTAGAAGTTGAGCTATCCCTTTGGGGAATATGTTCTGCATCAAGAGGCTTGTTATGTTTATATCAATTTGTTGATGGGTGATCACTAATGCTTCACTTTTACATATATCTACTTGCAATTCATGGTTGAATTCCTTTTTGTTCAGGGATCACTTGATGAAGTCTCATCTAAAGATCTTCCAGAGTCTATATCAGTTGATCAGATCTGCGAAGAAAACATACAACTTTTTATGAGGTTGAATCTAACATATCCCACTTGTATGATCAATCTAGCAGTTTTTAATTATCATATCACATGTTGATCTATTCCATCTTCAATTGCTAAGATTTGCATGCTTTTTCGAAATTTAATTTCCAGTAATGCTTCAATTCAGATGTTTTTATTTTAAGAAAAATGTTTTGCTCTTAGACAGTGGTGGCAAAAGAATGGCATAGGGCTATAATGAAGGATAGACCTTATTTTTGGAAAAAAAAAAAAAAGAATGTGCTCATTTAGGGACTTTCACATTAAGCATATGGTCAGTATAGGGCAACATGATTAGCCAAATCAACCTTTTGAAGTCCATCACTAATTATATCCTCTCTCACGAGTTTTATATCTGGTTTTTCACTATCTTGGAATTGTAGAGGAGTTAAGTGAGAATGAGAAAACAAAGTTAAAAAAACTGTGTACAGTTGAGAATATGGACAGTATTCTGGAAGGAATATGTTAAGCCAATTAACTCTGGCTGGAGCCTTTATAGTTATCACAGAGTTCAATTATATATCTTACTTTTGAGTCTCATGATATGTGAAAGACCTTCTGGGTGTACTTCAAAAGTCAGTCAATTTCAGTCAGCAGCAAGATGTTGCTGTTTTGGACATTTAGATTCAAGTGCTGAAGGAATTCAAAATATGAAAACGTGTTCTCAACAAAAAGGGATATCCTAAAGTATGGTGGCTGATAGTTGGGGCTACTTGAAGCTAAGCTGAGTAGGAACTCAAGGTCAGTTAAAGTTTAAGGTTAAATTAGAAGTGGGGAAATAAGAGTTTTAGGCACCTGAAATTAATTAATTGCATGATATGAACTTATAGATATGTTATGGAAGTAAGGGGGAAGAAGAGATTCCTTAAAGATTCAAAGAAAGAATTCATCGGGCATACTTGAGATCTTGCAATCATCAAACCTATGGTTGAGATCAAATTGCATCATACTATATCAAATGAAGTGCAGCAGATGAAAATTCTCTCTTACTTAACTGATAGTAAAAACATTATGAGGTAGGGATTAATATATTCAAAAATAATCTATATCTTCTTTTAATTAATTTACTTGTAAAAGTTTCCCATAAGGATTCAGATTTATACGGCAAGTAAAAGGATTAGCTCTTTCCTAATGAAATAAGGCAAGATAAGGCTCAAAAGAGCAACGAAGCTCTAAATAAGTTCTAAAGGCATCTGATCAATCCCATTTTGGCAGAGTTGAGAGTACTAACAGTACAATTTAAAATTAATTTTCAATTTCCAAGCCTAAATAAAGGTCGGAAATGCAGAACTTGATATTAACTGGTAAAGCCTTTTCCAGCTTCCCAAGTCTTAACTAATCTTCTTATCATCAAACAGGTGTCAAATGAATGATTTGACATTAGAATCAACCAAAAACACCTTTTAAGTACATAATACCTTCATGCGCCCTCATGGTGGTTTCCATCTAAAGATAGCCAAGACCCCGAGCTTCTCTTTAAGAATATGCAGGGATGCAACTAACAGTTGCATCATTCCAACAATATTTTAGTTGAAGAGAAGTATAACCAGTAAAATATGAATGAAAACAAGCTTGACCAACACTATTGGAGAGGTTAAAGATGTGAATTTTCCAATTGAATATTAAATAATTGTCCAAATACAATTAAGAGTTATGAGAAAAAGGCTGTATTCATGCAGGTGCAATGAAGAGAAAACACTATCCCTACAGATGCCTCCATAAAGAGGTGCACATAGTATCTAATCCTGGGGAGCAATCACGATTGGAAACAACAATCTATGCTTTCTTATACTTCAGCCTCTTAGAAATTGAGGCCTGGTTTTCATTAAAAGAAGTTCAATATCATATTTTTGCATTATTTTATTATTTAAGATTTGACTTATTTTGTAGAGTATTTTTTTTTAGAAATTGTTATGTTAATTAAGATTCTAGGAATTCATTTTGGTCAGTTTAGTATTTAATTTGGATATTTACTTTATTATTCTAGTTGATTCTAATCATAGAGGAAGATTGAGATAGTCTGAACCTGTGCATCATAGACCTGCAAATGCTATAATAAGGCAGCTGAAGCATGTGAAACTTTGCAGCAGTGAACAAAAGGTGAGGAACAGAATTAGGATGATGCGTAGGAAACAATGAACAAATGTTCAGCGGCATCATATCTTTTCTTGGATGTAGCCCTAATGCAAGTGGAATGGAGAAAAAGATTCACAGAGTCAACTCGCAACTAGTTTGGGAGTACAAATTGCGCTTAAGCTGTGTCAAGCATAAATGACAAACCTGCAGCTTAAAATTGCATCCTCTGTGTATAGTTGTTGACTAGGCTTGCCGTGACAAAAATTGGATACTAGTTCTTAAAATAGAGAAGAGGCACAGAATGAAGTTATAGTATAATCTTTGACGAAATATGTTGTGGTTTGCCGGCAGTTACTTGAAGCCTTTAACTATATTCTTGTTTCTCTGAAATGAAGCTTGGCTTTTGGGCTTTCAGCTTTGATGATTAAGGGATATTTTTCATAATAGCTGATTGTTTATGAAGGTTGGCCAGTTATTTGGCTTTTGTACATTAATTGCTGAATTGCTTCCAACCTCTTCTACAGGTGCGAGGAACACAGGCAGAAAGAGACTGAGTTAAAACAAATGGTAGGTTTTCAATCTGGAAATCTGCAATTTTTTGTTGATAAATGTTTATAATGATGATGGTGCTGGCCAAGTATCAGGTAACGGAATTAGAGAAAGAGTTGGAACAAGCCAAAAGGAAGTGTGCTCAACTTTCTGCTCACCTGGAGACTAGGAAGAAACAGAAGGCGATGACCGAGCAAGTTTCATAATGCTACTTTTCAGGCCTCGGCAGGAAAAGAACAATGCCAAACAAATCAACTTTGGTGATAACTAACTTAAAAAGAACTAGGTTGTATTATAATTAGAAAACTTCACCTTGAAAAATCAACTCTATGTTAATCCCTCTGTTCTTATATGTCAAGATCTAGTATATGATGCTGAACGTTCTCGTCATATGTGATTTTGGTTTTGTAAAGCTCAGTGGTGTTGCCAACTTTTCTTGGTCTCCTTTGGGGTAAATATGGGAACTAAAAATTTTGGCAAGTTTCCTGGATCTTGATCAGCTTGTATAGAATTTGCTGTCGAGATTTGGAGATTGAATTGCACAAGACAATTGAATTTCTTAATTTCTGTATATCAGAAAATTCTATAATCTCTCCCTCTCTCTCTGTCTCATATTAATGTCACGCTGCAATAGGGTACCTGCATGAGAAATCTATCAATTTTGATCAAATTATCAAACTGCATGTATCTCAATTTTTGGGGGAAAAAAAAATTATGAGCCAAACAAGAAAAATCGTCACCATAAAACTTTATTTATTGATTTATTTACTTATTTAAAGTGCAAAACTAGGGGATGTAAAGAGAAAAGAGTTGCTTTCCAAATTAGCTATATAACTTGTTTTGATTCTTACGAGGATCAAAGCTAGCCAATTAAAAGAATCTTAAAATCATCAATGTATAGTAAATAATTTAGGCTTTTTAACAATACTGCCAAAAAAAATATTATAACATCTATCAAATGTTTAAAATATTTTTAAATTTATTAGAATTTGTGGTTATTTTACATATTTATTAAATTCATATATTTTATTATAAGTTTATTCATGAATTTATTATACGTATATAAATTTATTATGAGTATAAATATTTTATTATAAATTTATTATGAATTTATCATATATATATAATAAATTTTATAAATTTATTATAAGTTTATAAATATTTTATTATATATTTCTATAAAATGATCAAAGTATCTCTCATAAAACATAAAAATCTTATAAAATATGATCAGCATGATATAAAATAATTTTATTTTTTTTAACGCATGATATAAAATAATGGAGTATAGTACTAATGCTGAAGTATTTTAACAATATTTAATCCCATTTATGTTAAATTACTCACCCTTTTTTATATGAGGCCCTAAGTTGAGTGTTTGGTTGGAGAAAGCGACGGCACATAAACATGGGCCCTAAAATAGGGCAGCTTCCTGGCCCTCAATGTTTTTTAGGGTTTTGAAAATGTCATGAAGATTTGGATCTATAAAATGAGAACAGAATTTGTGGTTAGGGTTTAGACAGCAACCTTATTCTTTTGAAGATGTCTTGTACAATTAATATTCAAATTCAAAACCTTTTGATATAAATGTCAAATCTTTATATCAATAAGTTGGTTTTTTATGCATGGTGGAAGTGTAAAAAAACCTATTTGGTGCAGAGAAATTAAATTGCAAACAAGTGTAAATAATAATTATTATAATTTATTCATCCTTTTTATAGGGTTGCATCAATGAGATTAACAACCCTTTGGTATTATAATAAGAGTAATGGTACGTTTAGTTTTAAATAACTATACAATATTTGATAATTTAATTGTTGAAATTAAAATTAATATATAAAATGATGAATAAATATATATTATTTAATATATTATAAAAAAATAATTATATATAATTAATAATATAATATTATACATAAAGTATATTAATAAAAATAATCATACATTTTAATTAATTTATATAAATATTGAAACATTTAAAAATTATAATATTTTTTTTATAATTTTTTTTTAATTTAGTACTACCCTCTTTTTCATAATTAAGGTAATTCACATATATTTAAAATAAAAAGTATTAAAAGTTTTTATATTAAAATTAAGATACTAATTTATCTTTCATTATTAGCAGTACCATTCGTAATAGAGTGTCATTAGAAAAATTATAGTCCTATTGTAGCTGAAAGCTTTAATTAAACTTTTCAGTAATAAGTATCATATTAATATCTTAAAAAAAATCAAATAAAAAACAATTCAGATCGATTTCCAAAATCTCAACTGTAAAAAAAAATTAAAATTGTAAGTATTTAAATAATCATTTTAAATTTTAATGGTGTTTTTGGATAAAAGTTAATTTTTGAGTTCAAAAAAATGCAAATTTTAATTTTAATTCAAAAGGTTAATTTTTAATTATAGTTTTAAAAGTTAACAGTTTAAAACACAATTTCTATTTTTTATTTTTTATTTACTATATATTATGTGTCAATGGTATGGCTTCTAAAAATCAAACCAAGTCAAAACTACTGAGTTAAGAGTCTAAAAAATTTCAAATTAATATATCTTAACAAAAAAAGAAAAATTAAATTAAAGTATCAATAATTCATTCTCCAATTATATAGTAATTGAAATATTTTTTATGCATTTTAAAATTTTTAATTCCCTCAATACTCCTTTTCTTTTGAATAAAAAAAATTAGGTGGGAATTTCTTTTAAAAAAGGAAAATTAAGAGGAAACTTTATAATTATATAATACTTTTTTAAGAAAATAAAATAGAAAATTCAACTTTAATTTGGTTTGAGTAGTCAAATCAGTAATGTCTTAATAATAGCATTATTGATATGACTAAAGAATAACATGTGACTAAAGACATTATTAATCACCTCTTCATTAATTATGAGATTATTCTCCTTTCTTTTCTTTTCTTTTCTTTTCTTTGTTTAGAAAGTAAATTTTTATTTGGAACTCTTCTCTTTAAATTATGAAGTAATATAAATCTAATAATTTAAACTATCATCAGAAATAACAGTGAACGAAAACTCAATGATAACTCGTTTATATTTATGATTATTTTGTAATTTATCAATTGTTTAACTTTAGCTTATTTAAATTAACTACTTTTTAACCGATTCTCTAAAGGTATTTATTAAAAATATCTTAATATATATATTACAAACATATGAAAAAAAATTGTAATTTTTAATTAATATTTTAATTATCGTTTCTATTTATATATCATATTAAATAGAAAAATAATATAATTTACATTATAATTTTTCTAAAACCAACACAACTAGCAAAACTTTATCAAACGACTAACATTAATTAAATATAGATTTACAAGTCATAAATTATCAATTATTACTAAGAGTTTATTTAATTTAATTAGTAACCAATAGTTGATAGCTATCGACTCATTAGCTATTGGTAAAAATTTAGTAATTGGTAATGTTAAAATATAAAATGATTAATGTGTGTGCATATATGCATATAATTCAAGTTAAGGAAGTCATAATTAACTTATATATATATATATTTGTAATTCTTTTAAAATGTAAACACAATTATTTTAAAATATTAGAAATAATATCATATATCATTTTTAAAGCATTGTAATTAATATGATAAAAATATAACAAAAATTTTCAATTGTGGAAAAACTAACAATTAATGGTGGTTGTTTATAAATAAATGGAGTTAACATTTAGCAGTTAGCAAGGAATAAGCCATGCAGTAAAAGGTTAAATTTCCATAACTGCTCGTCGAGTAAAGTTTCTAATTAATAGCTAATGAGGTTCTAATCTGAATGATTAAGCCTGAAATTCTTAATCAAGAAATCACAACTTCAAACCTTGTTTTCCATTAGCTAATCACAACTTAAATGATTAGGGATAAAATTCTGTGATTAAAAAGAAAAATTTACAAAAATTCAAACTTTTGTCTCGTATTAACTAATGAGGGTTGATTTGAATTTTGTCTTTTAACTGTATGAGTCCATAAATGAAGATTGCTTGAAAAAACCTTACACTAACAAGTATAGGATAAGAAAACAATTTACTAATTGGAAAAAATTTTCTTGTACACCAAACAAAGGATCATTAGGCATGAACCATATCAATATCAATATCACCGCCCAAAGAATAATTTTATGCTAAGTGATTGAAGAGACAATTCATAGAGACCAATTAAGTGGTTTTTTTTTTCTTTTCTCTTCATTATTATTACTATACTAATGTCAAAAAGCCATACAAAACGCCATCTCCATTCACCAATATATATATATAACCCATATATTTCTTTAACTTTGCAAATATTGTGAATTCAAGAAATTAAATACTTGTATAATGATAAGTATACAATTTCTTAGATATTAAATCGATTTTCCTCTTCGTACCAATACTAAAAACAACTTCAAATAATTCACACTTGTGATATATATATATAATATTGTTGTTGCTGTTGTTGTTTAGTGAAGGGTCAATGGGTATGCTGCATAACAGTGGATGGTGATAGAGACTGTCTCTTCCAGCTTTCAAATCTCACAAGCAGAACAGAAAATTTGGCTGAATTAACGGGAAAGTTAGAGCAAAGGAATTAGATGGAAGAGATCTACATTAAATTTTTTTTTCACTTATTTCTTTCTCTTTGGGATTTTGGGACCACTTTTCAATCCATTTTTACTTTTCATTTCAAAATTGAAATTATTATACTATACATTGTAGAAATATTATTCCTATATGATGAATTTGGCCTCACTCTAAGTCTAAGCTCTATACTCTGCCACTACCCCCATGAAATTTTCTTAAAAACCCTATTTTTTCATAAATTTTTTATAAATAAAAAAACCCTAGCTAGCCTAGCTACATATATATATATATATATATCATCTTCCCTATGTCCCCATTTGGTTCATACAGAAATTTAATCTCTTAAAGATGCTTAATCATTGCTTTCTCTTCCTCTCTGACTACTAAGCTTTTTAATTCTCAACGGTATATAAAACCTTTTATCACTTAGTTTTCGACTTTTTAAAAATATATTAACAGATGAATTAATAAGATACCCATTTACACTTGTTCTTTGGTCATCAACAGTAAAGGCTGAACTCTACTCAACAAACAAGAAGGGGCAGCAGCAGCAACAAAGTTGAGCTTCTAACAAGGTTGGTATTTATGTGTATATATATTCAGACTTTAGAAAGTATATGCACTTTGTTATAATAATAATGCTGCTTATGAATATGATTGATTGTTCAATCACTATACTTTTCTTTTTTTACTAATTTTAAATGATTATATATATATATATATAAAGAAAGAGTTAAAGAGTAGGAGAATGTAGAAAAGGAAAGTTAAATAAGAATTTTTAGGTTTACATTATCATGTGCAAGGTATAACTTTGTTTGAAGGAAACCATGAGAATCCGAGAAAAGTGGACGTTCCAGCTGAGCTGCGCTGAGCTGAGATGCGGCTGCTCATTTTTCTTTATATATATTTTATATAAATGAGGTCATGAAATTCTCCTCATCGACTCCTCTGTGAAAGTTTGGTTTTGAGAATATTTTTGTGGCATCGGGAAAGGGATTGATATCAATATTCAAAATTTTTTTTTCTGGGTTTTATCTTTACCATATTATACGGCAAATCTGCCTTTGTACTGGTTAGTTATTATGCTGCTTTCGCATTTCTTTATATATACATAATTATAAACAATTTAAAAAAACCTTTACCTGCTAAAGACAAAAAGTTATTATAAATATACATGAAATATAAATCTCACAATCATTAAATATAAACATTTAAATTTATAAAATAGAAGACACACCAGACAATCCTAATATAAAATCTTAATAAACATTGCGTCCAAAACTTGATACCACAAATCTGATAAAATTATCACAAGCATGATATTGGCAGCACTGGTCACAAGTTAAAATTATATACTTAATTACTATTTTTAATTTTATTAAGTATGAAATAATTTTAAATAATATTATTAAATCTAATATTTGCAGTACTACTGGAATAAAAAAAAATTAAATCATTTAAAAGATGTTAATTCCTGTCTAAATTGTAAGAAATCAAATGGAATATGTTGGACTACATCTAATATCTGCTGTATATATATATATATATGAAACACAGAACCAAACATGAATATTTATATTTGCACTGAGAAATGCAAACAAATTTCATAAATAGTCAATATGAATTTACAAGTATTAACTTAAAAAGCTAGCTCTTAAGATTAAAGAATCTGTTTCTATATTAATCATGACATAGGATTTGCTTTCATATATTCTTAATAGAAATTTCTTTGAAGCTTAGAGATTTAACCGAGTTTTAAAGATGTTTTATGTTATATTTTCTATGAAAGATTTCTCAAGAAAACATTGTTGTGAAATTGAAAATCAATATGCATATTTTTAATGGTAATAAACCTTTAAACTGAAAAGCATATGTTAGAAACATTTGCTGAAATGGTAAAATATCAAACCCAATAAGTACATTGTAGCAGAAAAAGTAAACAAACAAAGATTACCAATTACTCAATAATGCAAGCACTTAAAATGAGAAAAAGAAAGGAATATTACTTGAGAATTATCATTATTCTGCTTTTCCATAATCATATCATTGTACTCCTGTAGCCCCCACCTAATTTTCTTGAATAACATGTTTATGCACATAATAAACATAGAAGGAACTTGCATCAAAATTGTCTTTATAATAGGTATTATTTTTTCTTCATGCATAATGTGGTAGACAACCAACCTATTTGTTTAGCTCAATGAGGGAATGTGATGGGCATTTACTAAATTATACACATTTTAATTAGAAGAAAGCTAATTTCTAATTCAGAATCTAAATCAAAATAAGGAGCAAAGGAAGATAACTAAATAAACAGTGCAAATCAAGTATTTTTCTTCCTAGAGTTCATAGATGAACTTATGCATCGTTTCATACCCTACAAACAAAAAAACATAATTAGTTCATTAAAAAAAATGAACTAAGCTTCACAGCACACAAAATTAGTTCCCCAATTTGACATTATAAAACTCAATCTAGCTTTATGCAATTCATTAGGACAAACTCCCAACTTTCCCTTAAAATTAAAATGTCCTTCATGGTGTTATAGGATTATTTTCAATGGGGCCAGAGTGTGAAAATATATATATATAATTTTAGAAATATAATTTCTGAAAATAAAGACAAGATTGGCATTCCAAAAAATTAAGTGTTCCAAAGAAACTATAAAAAAAAAAAAAGAAAACTTATCATTTAAATAATACACCATTATACATGTAAAATCATATTCTAATGTTTAAATATTTTGTTGGTTTCCATGGCCAACACTTCATAAATAATCATTACTATCTTCATCATTATTCTCCCTCCACTATTACTATCTTCTTATATGAAAGTTTTCAGCCAAAGTAAGGAGAGCACAAACACTGAATAGACATGTGCAAGACTGCTAGTGACAGACAAAACATGTCAACAACAATGTTTAATTTTATATTTTAAATGCTTTATCTTACAAAAATGAACATTTAAAAAAAAAGAATGTGCATCCAAGAAAATTTCCACAGAAAGTATGTTTCAGTGAAATTTCAAGCTTTAGAATACATATTATAGCAGATTGTGAATTTCCAATTACAATATCTATCCAAGTAACTTATAAGGCACCTTAACTTTCCAAACCAAGAGTAGGTAGCTAATATTATTAGATCAAATCGACAAAAGTAAACAAATATTTATCAGAATATATGTAATCAGCAACTAGTTTCTTAGGGTAAACTACTTCAAATTACTGATTTGGTATAAAAACTATTTGTATAACAATTTGCCCTTTCTGTATTTTTATTTGGAATTACTCTTCATTATATATATATATAATATATATAAGGCATAGCAATGAAAAATACTCTACAATAATTATAAATCTTGCTGAAGAGGTTTCCGTTTTCAACTAGATAGCTGGCATAAATTAACATTTAAAATCACAGCCCTCTGCACGTAGTTAAAAATATGTTAGACTAAATTTAACATATTAGAAGCAAATAATGAACATTTGAATAAATTATTTACACATGCACTTGAATTAAACATACATCTTCTGCCTTTTCTCTTGATGATAAAAAAAAAAGAACTTTTTTTGTTTCTAATTTATACTAAAATAAACAATTTGTGGGCAGGTACGGGTTAGTTAAAACAAAAGAAAACGTATCCATCTCAAAAGGGAAATGAAAAACACAGCTTGTGGCTTGTATTTGATCTTAGTTGATGTTTATAGTACAAAACCAGTGGAACGTGACAAAGCAACATTTAATAGCAAAGACACAGAACGGGGGATATAGGGTAGTCTCATTAGGTGTCGGCATTATTGAAAACAAACTGTTTACTTTCAAAAAATAATAGTAATAGGCTAAGAAACAAGAAACCATTTTTCAAGAAACAAAGACTCCTTTCTTCTTTCCTTTTTTTTTTTTTCTTTTCTTATTGGGAAGAGAGAAATCTTTCTGGGTGCAGAGAGGCTATCATGTATGGTAATGAAAGAGAAATATTTTTTGGGATAAAATGATTTGTAGATTAAGGAAAGCTTCTCAATCTTTCAGTTTCTTTCAACTGATCTAAATTTTCACTCATTAAGAATAAATATATATATATACCCATTTTGAAGGGCACATCAACTTCTATATATATATAACAGTAGGTGTATATATAAATACCTTGTTGCAGGTGCATTAAACAAGAGTAGTTGATGAGAAATATATCCCATTTTCTCATCAAAGTCACATCTATGCATGTCTATTCTAATTAAGAAGCTCGAGAGAGGAAAATAATAATAATAATAATAACACGAACATAAACATGAATGTATTTTTCAATAAAGAGAGGGAGAGAATGATAAAAAAACTATTAACTATATTTTCTTTTATTTATTTTATTTTCTTACTTCCAGCTTTTGAAGTTGAATGATCTCTCATCTCATGCATGGCTTGGCTGGACACAGCCCATACGGCGTTAAGAAAATAAAATGATGTCGTCTTTGTAGTTTGTCCAAGCATAGAAAAAACCATTTCAAACCGGCAAATTTACGGGTAAGCAGGAAAAAAGCACCTCCCAAAAACAATATACTACTAGTAGTGTAATGCAAATTCAACCCACAAGAATATATTATTATTAATATTAATAATAATAAATCAAGAAACAGCCACATACTACACAATACTGTACACTACATGCTAGCTGCAGCCTGCCCATCATGTACCAACACAACTTTAGGTTTCACGGAGAAGAAAGAAATAAAATCAAGAATCAAGAAAGCAAGAAATCAAGAATCAAGGAATAAAGAAAGAGAAGAATTGCTAAAACTTAAACCATTTAAATTTGGACAAGAACAGCAACTACAGTGTACGTTCCTGATTTCTTCCCACATAGTTTTTTTTCTTTCTTTTTTTTTGGCTTTTCTTGTTCTTGAATTTAAGTGCTTCTACTTCAATGAACGTGTCAAATTAATGTACTTCTCTCTACTACTGCAATTATCATCATCAACAACAATAGACAGTTTAAAAAAAGAAGAAGAATGGGTGTAGCGGTCGAAATATGGAGGAAGAGACAGAAAATGAGAAGTACAGATAAAAGAAACGTGTGGTGGATTTTTCATGATCTTGGATTTGCGAAGAATGGCGTACCAGCAATGTAAGTGTTGAGTGGAGTTGGATATAGAGAAGAAGCATCTATAAGTGCAGCTGCACTGGACGAAGCCGATGTTACACCACCACCAGCCCCAGTAGGAGAGATTGCAGCAGATGCGGTGGCAGTACCAGCAGTGATTAAGTTATGTGGCTGAACGCCACCACTACCACCACCGGAGGAGGTTTCACCCGCTGAAATATTACAGGTGCTTTCAAGGCCATGATCGTATAAAATCCCTTTAAATATATGACCTCCAATATTAACAGCCGTTTGATATGCATATTGATCATCATTTTCATCAATACCACTCACTCTTACGCAACGAAAAACGGCTGGAGAGCTCACTTCTGAAGGAAAATTCCCCAGTTCTAACCCTAAACCAACAAACAAAACCCCCATTAGAATATATAAATATGAGCTTTAGATCACACTAGTAATGAGAAATAAGAAATGGGATTTTTATTAAATTATATTTTATGTGACAAACTCGCACGCAAAAGAAGGGGAAAATAGTATCGTCCCTGTCAATCCACTCGTCAGAAATACTAAATAACAGTATTAGTAAAAAGAAAGAAAAAACTGATGGGTTATACTACGGAGTCGATTTCGAAACACGCAATAGATATTTTCTTTCTTTTTCTTTTTTTCTTCCTAGATACTCTGTTGATGTGCCTCTAAATTCTTCTTCTATAGAGTCAATCTCTGGAACTGAGTGAGAGATGATGTTGTCATTGATGGCAGAGAAAAAAAAAGAAGAAAAACCAAAAAGATAGTGCCAGTATTAGTATATTATGTGTACCTGTAGAGTTGGTGGGTAAGCGAGTGCAAGCAAGCGAAGAAGAAGTTGGATTTTCTCTGAGTCTTTTGGGATTTTCTCCCCGGAGTTGCAGGTGTTGTTCATGTTGTAAGGCAGCGAGTTGTTGCTGTCGTTCTTGGCGTTTAGAGGCAGGAACCCAAGTGCTTTTTATATGGGTTTGGCATTCGAAGCCTCGACTCTTACAACAAGTTCTGCACCGCCTGTTCATACAATCTTTTTTAGCTTGATTACCACAATCTTGGCAGCTCATGCCTCCTCCTCCTCCTGCAACTCCACTGCTTGACATCATCATCATAAAAGCTGATCTTGAAGAAGACTCATCCGAGACGTTGATTGAGCTTCTACTGGGTCCTACACCTAACCCAGCAGCTGAAGAGTAAAGATCTTGTTGTGGATTATTCTGATGATGCTGGTGGTGGTGGTGGTGGTGGTGGTGGCGGCGGCGTTGGTGAAGAAATTCTTGCTGTTGCCATAGCTCAAAATTACTACTTTTGTAAGGAATGTCTTCATTTCTGTACCAGAACCAGCTTTCTTGTGGAATTTCACTTGGTGGGTTGCTATTATGTTGGTCGTCTTGGTTACTACTTCCTCTACCTCCTCCTCCTCCACCACCACCACCTAATGAAAACAACCCAGCCATGTCTCCTCTAAACCTGACCCAATCCTAAATTGTGACCGATAATCCATATCAGAAAAAGTCACTATCTGGGTTTGTTTTGTAATTAAAGCCCAGATTATCAAACGCTATATTCTCCTAAAATTTCCTTTAATTTTGGGTGTGGAGGAAAGGTGGGGAGAGGCTTAGCTTGGCTTGGCTTTGCTAGGCTTGGCTTACAACTCTTTATTTTCTGTAAATATCAAAAAGGTTCTCTTTAGTCTCAACAAAACTGATGAGTTGGTATTTTATTTTCGTTCTTCTTGTTCCTGGTGGTGGCGGCAGCAGCTGCTGGTTGTTTTAAGGGAAAATTGAGGCACCCAGCTAGTAGTAATTAATGGGAAAACAAGAAACGTTAATTGGGGTTATATGAATTATGTCTAGTGTTTAGTTGACAGTGTTGGGAGTCCATTAAATTCCTAGAAACAAAACTTTCTATCTCAAACACTGCAACGCCGCCATAGCCAATTCTCTTTCTTCTGCTGCCGAAATTTATTTCTCTCGAAACCCATCTGCTTCTATCTTCTCTTTCTCTCTGTTTTGCAGTGCGGAGAGTCCTTTAGCTTCTCTGAGCAATGCTTCGTGTCTCTAATAACAAAAACTACTCTCTTTTCTCCATGGCTATGCACGTCACCATCTCATCTCTGCTATTCATCTCTCATGCTCATCTAACGGTCTTTTTCATGCCACGTGTCGTTCCACCAGCTTTTTTTTTCCTTCTTTCTTCTCTTTGTACCGGAAAACCCGCTTACTTTTTTTTTCTTTGTTGCTTTCCCTTTAATATTTTCTTTTTTTAATTATTTTTTATTTAGTCATTTTAATTTATCTTAAGCTTATAAATTTAATTAATTTAATAATTTAATAATTATTTTATTAAATAAATTTTACGTAGATTATATTTTTTTAATATAAATATGAGTATCTTATTTGTGTAAACATATAAATATATATTTACGATAAAATTTTATCTCAATATATTATTTAAATTATAAATTAAATTTACTTAATGTAATTGATAATTAAATTTTCTTTTATGTGAAAATTTATACATTCATTATAAATTATATTATTTTTCTTTGAATTAAAATTTTTATATATTTTTAGAATAAAATTTAAAATAAAATTAAAATATGAAAACATAAAATATAGTTTAATATTTTCTTTATTTATTTTAATTGTTGTATAAAAATAATATATATATAGATAAAAAATGATTAATCATCATAAATTTTATAAAAATTTTATTATTTTTTATTTAAATATTATTTTTTTATTTCTCATTTTAATTATTTATTTTTATTAATTAATTAAAATAATATTAAAAATTTTTAATAAATATTCTTTTAAATTTTAAAAGAAACATTTAGAATGAAACAAAATGAATAATATTTGCTTATTACAAAGGCGTTGTTGTAAAGCATAATCTCATACACATGTGTCTATGTTTTAGGGTCATTTTATTTTTTGTCATATCACCATGCAAATTATCTCAAATCTTATTATATAAAAATAATTTCTTTAATATATATTTTATTAAGGCAGATAGATTTGGATAGTGAAAAAGAAGAATGTTTTATTGAATTCTTAAAACATACTATAAATAATAATTAATAATAAAAATATTATTAAATTAATTAAATTTATTTAAATTAAAAATATTTTATACATTAATTATATTAAAAAATAATTATTTTAATCTTATATTTATTAATATATAAATATTTTTAATTTGAATTAATTTAATTTATATAATATTTTTTATAATAATAATAATAATCTTATGTCTGGTGCCAGTATTGAGGGGACACAGCGCCACCTCCTCGTACTTTTTTATAGTATTAAATTAAATAATCTCTGGTAGTGTTTTATTTTTTTAGTATATTATTAATTATACATATTGTTATAAATACAAAAAATATTTAACTAATTTGGGGTCCATTTACATGTATCTATATATAGGTGTTTTATAGAGTTTGTGTGACTGAGAAATTTTCCCCAACGCGAGTTGCAATATTTTAAATGTGTAGTATCTTAAAGTAAGGAGCTTGGTCATTCAGTACGGCTTCTGTGGAACTCGATACTAAAAATTAAAAAATATGCATTATTTAACATTTTAATTTATTTAGTTGAGTTAATGAATGAATGGCTTGTATTTTTTGTGTAACTGAAAATAATTGTATTACAAATAATTATAATTTTTTATAATTTTTTATATTATATTAATTAATTTTTAATATTTTTAATATTTAATATTTATATTTTTTAAAATTAAACTGTTTAATTTTTTTATCAATATTTTTATTTTAAAATTATTAATCAACTATTTTAATATTATAAAATAACTTATTTACTCTTTTTTTATATATATTTATCTTTATTATTTATTAAATTTATTTTATATATAGATTATCTGTAAAATAATAAAATATATTATTTATATTATTTAAAATTATTTTTTTAATAATATCTATAAAATTAAAATAAATAATATATATATTATTTATAAAATAATAAAAGATATTATTTATATTATTTAAAATTATTTTTTAATAATATTTATAAAATTAAAATAAATTATGTATTAAAAATAAAGATGAATTAATAAATAATAAAGAAAAATATATATAAAGATAGAGTAAATAAATTATTTTATAATATTAAAGTAATTGATTAATATTTTTAGAATAAAAAATTAAATAATTTAATTTTTAAAAATAAAAAATATAAAAATTAAATATTAAAAATATAAAAATTAATAAATATAATATTTAAAATTTCATGGAGTTTATAATTATTTAGTTAAAAATAAATACTTTAATTGTAAAAAAATAATTAAAAACATGTGAAATTATTATATATTTAGCGTGAACGAAAGGGATAAAATTAAATATGGTGGGTTTTGAAGAGGAAAGGAGTCAACGGCAAATATATCAACATCATCAAGGACATGTATGAGAATGCATCCACTAGTGTGAAAACACCTGGTGGAGACACTGAGACTTTCCCTATTACTGCCGGATTGCATCAAGGTTCGGCCATGAGTCCATATTTATTTACCCTGGTTATGGACGAGCTAACCAGAAGCATACAAGACGATGTTCCTTGGTGTATGTTGTTTGCTGATGACATTATTTTAATTGATGAGACTAGTGCTGGTGTAAACCGTAAGTTGGAAGTGTGGAGAAAAACCCTCGAGGACAAGGGTTTTAAGTTAAGTAGGAGTAAAACGGAATATATGCACTGTGAGTTCAGTCTAAGGAAGAAGCAGGAACATGAGGTTAAGTTGGATGGAGTTTTGGTTCCTAAAACCAAGCAGTTCAAATATTTGGGTTCGGTGTTCCAGAATGATGGCCGTATAGATGAAGATGTGGCTCACAGAATACAGGTAGGGTGGTTGAAGTGGAAGGGTGCGACTGGGGTTTTATGTGATAAGAAAATACCTCTGAAAGTGAAAGGTAAATTCTATAGGACGGTTGTTAGACCTGCGATGCTCTATGGTAGTGAGTGTTGGGCACCAACGGGACAACATTTGCATAAGATGAGTGTGGCAGAAATGAGGATGCTAAGATGGATGTGTGGACATACCAGACTGGACAAAATTAAGAATGTTCATATTGGACAAAAAGTCCAAGTAGCGGACGTCGGAGATAAGGTGAGGGAAGGAAGACTTAGATGGTATGGGCATGTTTTAAGAAGACCTCCTAATGCTGCGGTTCGTAAGTGTGAGAATTTGTTGATTGAGGGGGCTAGAGGTCGTGGCAGACCTAGAACTGTGTGGAAGGAGGTGATAGCAAGAGACTTACGTGCCTTAGATCTTGATGCGGATTTGATTAATGACAGACTTGAATGGAGACGTAAAATCCGTGTCTTGGAAGGGGCCTAAGGCTGGAGTTTTTTTTTTGGTGTCTTTTGAGCTTATTTTGTTGAGAATCCATACAGCCGACCCCAATTTATTTGGGATTAAGGCTTAGTTGTTGTTGTTGTTGTTGTAAAAGTTCAGATAAAAAAATGAAATAAAAACAAAAAATATTAGATGAAAAAGAAGGTGGAGAAAAGTTGTTTACATTCCATAATCAATGTACAGTGTAGTTGAATAGAAAGAATGATCAACAATAAATGCAGTCGCTGGCCACGCCGTCCTGCTGCTTTCATCTATGTAGGATTTAGGCCTATGTTCAGTTTCATCGTTCTCTCTCTCTCTCTCTCTCTTCTTCATTTCAAAATTCAAAATATAAATGTTAATTCTTTAATTAAAAATCTTACAATAGTATAATATTAATTACATAATTATATTTTTATTTCATCCTGCAAATAAAAAAATTTATTCTTTTATTAAAAATATAAATTTATATTTTTTTTATCATATTTTCCCCGCACACCGATAAAAATTTCTTTAATATATGTTTTGAAAGAATATGTTAAACAACAACAGACATTCTCAATTTTATTAAAAAGTATTTTATTTTTATTAAAATCTAATATAATTTAAATATTTTTATCTTTTAAATAAGAGATAGAATATTTAATTATTATGAATAAAATTATTATTTATTAAAAATATTTTATTTTTTAATTAATTAATTCAATATAAACATAATTAATTTGATCTAATAATTTAAAAATATACGTGATTATATAAAAAAAATAGTGTAATTACTTTATAATATATACATTATTATTATTAATGACTTTGAGAAAGAATTATATGTGTATGTCTAATTGTAAATTTATAATAGAAAAAATTACAGGAGTATTTTTCTTGTGAGTTCAAAGATAAACTAATCACAATGTTCGTATTTTTAGCTAGCGTGGCATTTTTATATGCTAGTTCTCATTATTAGAATTGTGTTTCATCTTTGCTTTTAGATGTTTTATTTCATGATGCCTTTATCCTCAAAGATATATAGGATGTATGGGAAAAATCTATCGGTGTGGGTTTAGTTTTGATTTTGGATATTAGTATTCTTGTTCTTTCAATTTTTTTTTAAAAATATTATTTGATTTTAATAGTAAAATAGATATTCTAATAAAAATTATAATATTTATTAATATTTATTTTGTGAGATGAGAAAAGCCTTTTTAATAAATAATATTAAATATATAAATATTATAAAAATATAATATATTAATTAACTAATTAAAATAAATAAGTGAAACATAATTTATAATAAATAAAAAATATTATAATTAAACATTTTTAAAATAAAATCGATTATTGTATATCAATTTCAAAAGCTAATTATCAGCGTCATATTAGTCAAAACAAGTAGAAATGAGAAATAGCCACATTGCTAACGTTTTTGAAGGGAACTGGGGAAGGTTCATTGGTCTTTGTGGTTAATGTAACTAAAGCTGGCCAAAAAAAAAAGGTATAAGCCAATCCACGTCATATGGGACATACATTCTGGTGGAATTAATTGCTTACGTGGCCATGACATGAACATCTAAGGAGGACCCACTTGTCTAATCTTTCCATTCAATGATTCTGCTATTTGGCTGTCTACTTCTACATGAAAAATCTTTCTATCACTCAACAATTAATTCAGTTTTTCACTTCCATTCAATGATTTTTGTTTTCTTTTTCTTTTTTTCTTTTAAATGTAAATATGGGAACGAAAAATTTATTATCCAAATAAATATATTTATTGTTAATTTTTTTGTCAATTAATATATTTATTATTAAATTATATTCTTTATATATGTTAATTTTTTCACATCAATCTTTATATTTTTGTTTAGACTACAAAAATTATTATTTTTTTTTTTTAAATTTAAACTATCATGTGTATTCAAACTAGAAACTTCATATTTCAATAGCATTTATTAAGCTTAAATTATCTTTATTATCTTCAATTTTTTATACGGTAACTAAAGATGTATTTTTCTAAAAACACGTTTTATTAATTTGTAAATAATTTTTTTAGTGTAAATTATTATTTTTTTTTGAAATAGAGTATGATAAAATTATGAGAATAGTAAAATTATTGTTATAAATAACTATTTAATGATGACAAATGTTAAATATTAATAGTTATAATTTATATTTTTCAAATTTTGAATAAAATTTTAAATCATTAATTATTAAATTTAAAAATGTTACTCTGAATGTTAAATTTTTTGTTAAAATTCCAAATACTAGTTTCTGAAAGTCATAATTTTTTGCATCCAATAATTGCAAGCAACCTAGAAAACAAGGATCATTATAAAGAAAAAAACATTTTTTTTGTCGTAAGTCTTCTGAATTTGTCTATAATTAATTAACTAATGACTATTTGTTACAATCTTTCACCAAACTATATGAAAATAATAATCAAAATTTGAAGTTAATAGGGAAATCCCCAATCTCCATAATTGGATCTTTATGTAAATACTAGCCACATTAGATCCTTTAAAATGAACCAATTCTGGTGTTTTTTTTCAATTTATAAATAATTTTTATATAATTTAATATACGAAAGAGATTTATATGTTGATATTGATAACAAATTATTAATATAGACATATATATATTAAAAGAAAACTTATTGTATAACATAAATTAAAAAATAAAAATTATGCAATTAAATTATATAAATGCTATTTTTTTTTTGTTAAAAATAAGTTAAAATGAAGATATGCACAACCAATACAACTATCAAACTAAGCCTCAACTGCTCGATTACTTAAATTTTAGGAATGCAAGAAACTTAAAAAATAATAATTAACACGAAAAGAAATAGAAAAAATAGTTTCAAAGTTGCATTCCAATCTATAAAGATTTTGAACTATTTGCATAAATAAGTACAAACCCATATTTAAAAATGGAAAGAAGGCAATGGGTATTTTTTTTATTTTCTTTCAAAAAGAAGGTAATGTTAAATTAAATTGTCAAAAATTATAATAATTTGTGCCCTTGTTTTCCAACAAATAATAATTGTAGTAATGATGATAATTTGTTGAATGCGTTCAAGATATATATGTAGAAAATTTTGTTCATTAAAACGTACAAAATAAAATAATTAATCTATAAATAAAAAAAATTAAGAAAAATAAGAAAAGTAATCATATAAAAAAAGACTTATATAATATGTAATTTATCTATATTCACTTAAAGCTTTTCACTTATTTCTTAGGGAGAAAATATAATTAAGATTTTTCTTTTCTTATAATATATTATTTACCATCTATGATGCATTATATATAATATTAACCCTATCTTAGATATACAAAAAAAATTATTTTTCCATTTTAACCTCATTTTTCTATTCAAACTTTATTATAAAACTAATAATCGATTTAAGATATCTTCCTCTTTGTTGGAACTTCTATTACAATAATAATTTTGATTATGAGCCATTATTTAATAATTTTCATCTTAGCGAATAATTATCCTCTTTAGAAGATTCGCATAGCCTTGAAAATTTATACCTCCATCAAGAGTTCTAATATCTTCACAAAAGGCTCAGTTTGTAACTTGAGCAAGTCTAAATAATGTTTGAACTTCTGTAAAATTAGCATCTTTGTCAACATATTTGTTGCATTAACAGAATCCCACATGAAAAAATTAACTCTTTGATTTTGTGATATCTTAATCAATATGCTTTATTCTAGCATGGTATACTTTATTCTTGAATAACTTTCGGATAACTCTATGGTACTTTGACTATCGCAGTATATACTAAGAGTTTACTGCTTGAAGCCTACTTCTAAGACAAGTATTTTCAACTACAATACTTATTTAGCCTTTGTGATAGATAAAATAATCACACATTATATGATTAACTTTTAACTAATTGAACCATTTGTAAGTGTCAAAATAAAGTTCGTAGCAGACTTTCTATCATCCACATCTCTAGTGTAGTCTGAACTAATGTATCAAAAAATGGAGACTAAATCATTTATTGTACTATAACAAATTTCATAATCAAATGCACTTCTCAAATATCGGAGAATTCATTTTATAGTCTACTAGTGTTTCTTGTATGGATTAGCTAAAAACCTGCTAACCATACTAACCGCATGTGCTAAGTCCGGTCTTATACTCTACATCTTATACTTTCTTTCTCTGAAACTCTTTCCTTCTTCCTATAGATCCACTTGCATCTAATTGCCTTATTTTTCATAGAAAGTTTTCCTAGCTCCCAAGTTTGATTCTTGTGCAGTGACTCCATTTCTTCAGCTATAGCTTATAATCATCTCTCCTTTTCTGTAACTAATACCGTTTTCTAAAATGAACTTCGTTTTCCTTCACTTGTTAGTAAAACAAATAAAGTTGAATCATCATCTTCTTGATATATAGCTAAAGTCTAATTTTATGTTTAGGTCCATTTATGGTAATATTTTGCTTATATTGATGATCTTGTACTTTTGTATTCTATGAATCATTATCTTACTTTCATATTCAACTACTGATTGAACTAGTTTTAAAGGACTATCTAACCCAAGCTCCACATCTACTTTGGAGGTTGATCATACAGCTTATTAAGATGATTCCTGTTTGTTTATTATAGTTAGTTCATTAAAGACTACTTCTCTACTAACTATCAACTTCTTCGCTTAGGATCCCAAAGTCTATATCTTTTTACTCATTTTCCAATTTTGATCTCCCATAATTGAGAATTAATGTGTAGGCTAGACATTTAAATACTTTGAGTATAGAGTAGTCAATGTTTTGACCTGTCCAAGCCTATTGTATGAACTTTCCCTCTAACTTACTTAAAAGTGACTTGTTTATGATGAAACAAGTAGCATTTGTTGCTTTTTCTAAAACTATTTGAGTAATCATGCTTGAAATCTCATTACCTTGGCTATTTTTAATAACATCTTATTCATCATTCTGCTGAGTTGTCTTATGAACAGTGAAATGTCGCTCAGTTTCTTCTTTCTTACAGAAATTTATTGACTTCTTAGATATGTACTCACCCCCATTGTTAGATCTTAAGCACTCCACTCTTTTTCCAGTTTATTTTCAACATTAGCTTTTTACTCTTTGAACCTTGAGAATACTTCACTTTTCTCCTTCATAAAATCTATCTAAACTTTTCGAGAGAAGTCATTAATGAATGTTACATAATATATGGCTCCTCCTTTTGTTACGCTGGACCCTAAATATCTGAGTGAATATACGTATTACTTGCTTACTTTTCTATGAGGAAGTCCTAAGTTGAACTCTATTTTGTTTTTTGTAGATACAAACTCACAAAATCCAACTTCACCACTGTGTTATCCCAGTCATCAGTTTCCTTTTGCGAAGTTTTTGCAAATCTTATTTACTTATATGTTTTAATCGCATATGCCAGAGCTTTGATGCATCTAAACCATCTTTTGCTAATGAATATGTAGAATTTTTATTCATAATTGTACTACCTTCTAGCTTGTACAAATTATTTTCTATTTACTTTCCCTACATCATAGTCATGACCCTTATGGATACTTAAAAACTCCACTGCCTGGAGCTGCTAAAAATTCACATAGTTTATTCTCTAATAGTCTAAAGAAATCAGATTCTTCTTCAATACAGGAACGTGTTTGACATTCTTCAATGTTATGATCATGTCATCAAATATTTTGAATCTAACAATTTCAATTCTCATAGCCTTGCAAGTATAATTATTATCCAAAATTATACTATCAGCATCACATACCTTATAACTATAAAACTAACCTTTGTGAGCAGTATAATATGATGAGCATTCTAAATCTAAAATCTATGTGTCTAATTGCAAAGCATTGATTGTCATTGAGGCTACTAACAATGTCGTATGGAATTGATTAAAAGATAGTGACAATAAATGTAAGAGCATTAAAGTTGTATCCTTATCATCCAATTTTACATCTATTTGTAATAAATCACTAACTTTTTTTTATTGAATTAGACTATGTGATTTCTTATATATCCACATTCTTCCATTCTAAACCAGAGTATATCGTGCTTTAGGAATAATTTGTTGGCGACATTCATAGACATGAATAAACTCTTCAACTTTGTCCATAAATCTTTGGCTATCTTCTCATACGTCGTACACTATCGAATCTGCCAAATATATTTAGATTGTACTGAAAGCAATTGACTCAATATCTTGTTAATTCTCTTTATCCATATTTGCCGACTTTGTTCTCTTAACTCCTTGTGAACCTTCATCTTTGTCAACAAATCATTCACTCTCATCTACCATAGAAAGAAATTTTCTTTTTGATCGAATTTGTCGAACTTAGTATGTATTCCAAACTCACTCATCCTAACTAGAAGCTCTAATATCAATTGTTAAAAAAATCTTGTGTTTTAGAAATTACAAAGTCAGGGATAAATCTGTAAAAAAAAAATAAGGAGAAGAATAAGAGATGTAATTATACAATACACAAAGATTTATATAGTTTGGTAATTTACCTATATCTATAGGAGGCTTCTCACTTTATTTCTTAAAGAAATAATATAACTAAGCTTTTTTTTTCGCAATATATTATTTACCCTATATGATGCTCTATATATATAGTGTTAACTTTACTTTAAATATACAATGAAATTCTTTTTTCTATTCTAACCACTTTTTGCTTTTAAACTCTATTATAAAATCGATAATCCTCGTGTTTGTTGAGACTCCTAGTGCAATAATGATTTTGGTTATAAGTTATTATTTAACAATATACATATGTTACATATATGTATTGCTTTTTCTTAAAAAAAAATATTTTGCTTTGTTTATTAATTATATGTGCAAAAGATAATATTTAGAATTCAATTAAAGATAAAAAAAAGGGAGCAAATATTTTTAATATGTTATATATATATACACACACGTAATTGAAGTATAATTTTTTTTTTATATTTTTTATACAAATATATATTTTTGAATGAGATTATTTTGAAATTACAAATTAAAAAATAAATACTCTTAAAAGAATAAAAAATGTTTTTAAAAATAATTTTATTTTTTAATATTTTTAATAAATATCCCATAATATTATGAAGATGGAGATCAAACTCTGATAGAATTTTTGGTATTGTATAAAGGAGAGATGAGAGGATGAAAGTGGACCGCACACATCCCCTCGTCTTATAAAATCACCATGTGGATTAATAGTACTTCAACTTCAATTTGATGGTACACATTTTCAAACATTATTATCTAACCCACATATCATATGAAAGCATTATTGGATCAAAGTACATATATCATTCCAAACACGAGTGAAATTATTTTTTAATTTCATTTATTTTTTAAATCTAATTTTTATTATAATGTATCATATTTTTACTTGAGTTACAAATTATTTTTATCGATTACTATCTTATTTATTATGGTCTATAAAATTTAACATTTATTTTTTACTTATTTAATATGAAATCATTTTCCAACTTCTCAAATATAATTGAATTGGCCTATAATAATAAATTGATTAACATCTCTTTTTTAGTTTTGATTTAAAGTATAGATCTCAAAATCAACAAATGTATATATATATATATATATATATATATAAGTGATCAATCTTTTGTATTATGGAAAGTTTAAGTGCATGAAGTGTTAAATCAATCCCATCCGTTTCCAAGTCAAAGGTCACATTGATAGTGTATTATTACTTGATTGTTACATAATAATGTACTTTACTCTCAATTTGTTCACTCACTTTTTTCATTTTAAAAAAAAAAATCATATTATTGGTGTTTAAATTTTTCAATATTTTCTATATTGGTGTCTTTATATATATATATATATATCAATTTATTATCTCAATTTTAATGAATATTTACAAATAATTGTTGCAGTGAATATTCATTATTAACCATAATATCTTTTATGGAAATTAACTCAAAATGATTCAATTTGAATTCAATATAAAATTAAAGAAAACAAAAAAAAATAATTCATGATAATTGAATTCATTTTTGTGTGTGTAGAGAGAGGATTGGTTTGGCCGTTTGAAGTTAGAGAGCAGTCACTCAAATCACAAAAAGCATCATCAAAAGACTACTAGTATTACTTATCAAATTGCCAATCATTTATATTATATGTATAATAAATTACTTTAATACTACTAAAGTTTAACATAATAATTAATTTTTTTATTTTTTATTTTAAAATTAAAATTAAAATTCTTAAATCTTGTTAATAGTTACCATTTCAATTGTATAAAATTAAAAATTGATTATATTTTAATTTTTTATGTTTCAATCTATATTATACGTTGGTCTAGTGATAGAGCTATTTTTTTTCTTAAATCCAGCCAATTTTTTTAAATTTTAATCTATAATGAAATGCTATATAAAATTAGGCATTTTTTATTTTCACCTAAAAAACTTAAATTCAATATATGATCAATTTTTTATAAAATTACACTAAAAAATTTATATTTTGTATGATTTCTTTTTACATCCTCATATCAAATATTCTTAGTAATATAAAAAAGCGTTTTTATTCACCCTGTATTTAGTTGATTTGCCTTTTATTTTTATTCTTAAAAATAATTTTAAAACTAGAAATAATAATTTTAAAACAATAAAAATTAAAATATTAATCATATTAAAGGGTGTTTGGCCTAACTTATAAAAATTATATAAATATCAGAGGTGAAATTATGTATAAGAGAAGGGGGCAATTTCTTCTTTTTAAATATATATATATACATATTTTATATATAATTATTAAAAATTATAAAATTTTTTATTTGCCCACTCAAAATTTTTAATTACCTCTATTTTTTAACTTATGCAGAAAGAAAAAAAGTTCTAATAAATTATTTTGTCCTCACGTAATATTTTTCTTCAAAAAAATGGTATTCTTCAAATAAAAAAAATAAAAAAAGATAAACACTTTAATTAAATTAATCTAAATTCATTCAATTAATCAAAAGATCATAAATAAATTAAAAGTTCAACAAAGAATAATGAAAATTGAAAATAAAATTGATGATTTTTTGATTTAATTATTTATTAAGAGAGATTACATTCATAATTTAATATTATTTTTTTTACATAACATAGGTAAATTTAGGAATATACATATATATATATGTGGATGGTTAGTTTTTTTTTTTAAAAAATAATTTATTAATAGATTAATAAATTTATAAGATGGCGATTATATATAAATGATATAACAAAAATAAAGAAAAATAATTTCACCTCTGTAACTTTGTCCGTGATAATCATCAAATGCTTATAAATTAACATAGACTTATAAATATATAAAATTTTAAACAGTTATATATTTATTTAATTGCTTGTAAATGATTGATATATATTTAATATATTAAGTAAAATATAGCTCATAAGTATATTTACTGATAAAATAAATATAAAATATAATAATTTATTTAATTAAATATTTATAAATTAAATATTTATAAAAATTAAAATAATAAATTATTCCTCCTCGATTTATTTTTTTTTTCGTTTATAAAGACTAAAATAACAAATTGTTTCTTCTCATCTTATCATTTTGAACTTATAAGTTAGATTTGTGAGCATATAAAATTATTTAAATGTGTTAAGTTTAAATTTAAATATAGAGAATGTAATAATAATTTATTAAGTGTACCATTCCCTTCAATCACGAATTTGACCTTATATTTTTAGTTAAAAGATGAAGATGTCATTATCAATCTTCATAAATTACAGCTGGCTTATATGTATCACCATCATTATCATCATCAACTAAATATTTTTTCACTAGTTCACAACCCAATCTAGAAACAACTATATATATATATATGGACATTATTCATAATTTATACTTTTTATCATATTTTATAATTTCTAATTCTTTTTTATTATAATTTAAAAATGGAAGTATATTTATGTTTTACAATCTTATCCATATATATATATATATCAGGATATTATTTAATTCATATTTCTAATTAAGTGATGAAATTAAATATATTATTTTAACTTTTATTTTAGCACTAATAGAAAAATATGAAAATCAATTTGAGGGACTGAATAATTCTGAAATTTGATAATATAGAAGTATCACTAATTTTACAATTTTAAGAATAAAATATAATCTAATTTAAAAAGTTGAAAAATAATTTTTGAGATAAAACTCATAATTCTATAATTAAGAATTAAAAATTTGGATTCTCAAAAAAAAAAAAGAATTAAAAATTTAGAGTCATTAACAAACTTCGAATACTAAAATTAATAAATTTCTATTAAAATATGGGATCAAGTTTATACATTAAAGGAACACTCAATCAATATTTTAGACTCTTTATCAAATAAAAATATCTAATTTGTGCTTTGATAATAATATAAAACCCATTTAGTAAAAAAAATAATAATAAAAACACCCATGTAGGTGGTAGCAATTTTGATATTCCCTTATATATATATATATTCAAGTAATCTGATTATAATAGAATCTATGAATAAAATCTTTTTTTTTTGTAAATGAAAAAGATGAATATTGGCATATTCACTTCAAATCGATTCCAAGTACCTGTTTCTATATTTTTATATTTTATATTATACTTTTTTATTCTAAATTGATAATTAATTTTTTTATTTGTCTTGAACTATACTTAATTTATTAATTAATTAAATTCATAAATTTATCTCATGAATTAAGACTTAAAATCCAATCCATAAATAAGTCTAGTATGTATAGGTGCCATATTATGGTCCAACTAGTTTCATCTTAAAAAAATGATTATAGTTCGTATCTAACTAAACAAGTTAAATTATGATTTCAGTTGTTAAGTTGTAATTAAATTAGGTTTATGGATATAATAATTATTAATTTAAAAAAAAAACTTACATTAAATGACTGCCCAAAAGTCAAAAAGAAAATTGGTTATCTTTATTTTTTCACAAGGTTGGAAAGTCACCAATTCAAAGCAAATCTTAGATTAATAAATAAAAAAAACCTGCAAACTTCGTTAAGTCAAATCCTTTTCTGGCGCACTTCACAAAGTTCATTGCACGACACATTCCTTCACTAATTTAATTACTTAATTATATACGTAGAAATAACTTAAAAATTAATCAAAAATATATATTTTTATAATCCACTGATAAATTTTAGATTATATTCTTTTTAAATAAATTTTTTAAAATATTTTTATCCTCTGATCTAAAAAAATAATATCTTTTACATAAAACTAAGATTTTGACTCTTTTCTACCTCTCTTTTCTAATTTTTTTTCTCTTTTTCAATTCTTTTTTTTTCTTGTTCGATCGTCTTCCTTTCTTTCTAATTTTTGAAGTTTTTTTTGTCTATTTTATTAATTACAGATTTATTTTCTTCTTTTTTATTCTTAAAATCTGTAGCAACCGGAGCTATTTAAAGATCCATTAAAATTGGTAAAGTTATTTCTTTAAGCTATATATATATTTTTTTATTTTGTGAATAAAAATCATATATAAACAAATATGGTAAAATTCGAACGATAAATGTATGTGTTTGAGTGCAAATATAATGAAATCTGAATAATCCATATATGTTTTGGGTTTTGAAAGTTCTATGTTCAAGAAAAATATTTTTAATTTTGGTTTAGTTTGCGTATATTATAGCTTTTCCTTCTCATGGTCCTATGTTCTTTATTTTTTTCATTATTTTATTTTATTTTATTTTATGAGGGTTTAAAGAGTTTGAACGGTGTAGGGCGTAAAACACGTATAGATTGTTACGAGTTAAATCTGTCATATTTTATTAAGAACTAATATGAATTTTTTAAGAGTTTTTGAATTTGTTATGAGGTTGTTATAGGGTTACTATGAGTCATTATAATTAATGATTATTTTGTGGATTGTTAAGAGTTATTTTAGGTAATTGTAATTAATAATTTCATACTGTGAAAATATTGTTTAGTATATTCTAAATAGTCTAGAATTATATATTTGTACATTAATAGGGATTGATGTATGGGTTGATATGTGTAATATGTGTGTTAAGACATTATATTAAATTGAATTATTTTTTATTCTAAATGGTATTTAGGTATACTAAAAACTCTAAAATTGTGTATTTGTATGCTGATTTGGATTGATATAGATTGATATGAGATGATATAAATCGACATGGATTAATATAAATTTTATATGAATGATATATGTATTAAAGAATTATATTGAATTGAATCTTTTTCTGTTCTAAATGATATTTAGGTGTGATAAATGGTCTAAAATTATGTATTTAAATATTAATATGTATTGATATGGATTGATATAAGTTGATATGAATTGATATGAGTGATATGCGTATTAAAAAATTACATTGAATTAAATTATTTTATATTCTAAATAGTATTTAGGTGTACTAAATACTTTAGAATTGTATATTCTATATTGATGTAGGTTGATATGGATTGATATGGGTTGATATAGATTTATATGAGTGTTATGTATATTAAGAGATTATATTGGATTGGATATTTTTCTATTATAAATGATATACATGCGTGATAAAAAGCCTAAAATTGTGTATTTGTATGTTAATATGTGTTGATATAGATTGATATGGGTTGATATGAATTGATATGAGTGATATGCGTATTAAGAAATTATATTGAATTGAATCATTTTCTACTAATAAGGACATTAAAATTTATATTGTGAATATGTACAATAGTTGAGTTAGATGCTGAATCATGCTGAATATCTCACCGCATTCGCAAATCGAATATTCCGAATATAATGCTCCAATTGGCGAATGCAATGAGTTTGCACCCCTTCGAGTGTCATGGACAGAAGATAATCTAAGGAAACATTTTTATGGCTGCAGCAACTATGGGGTATGCTAAAATTTTAATTTGTTTTAGGTTATTTGTATTTGGATATTATGTACTCACATTATTATTATTAAATAATGGGTCATTTGTTTATCATTTGGAAAAATAGACTCGTCGAGAAAAATATAAATTTTTTATTTGGGTTGATCCAAAAAATCTTGAGCGAGCCACAAACATCATCAGTGCTCTATTGAGGAAAGTGAATAGATTGGAGAAGGAGAAGAGAGAGTTAGAGAAGACAAATGCAATATGCGGATTAGGTAAAATTTTCTTTATTGGTGTTGTAATAGCTACTGTGGGGGTATCTATCTTTTCTTGGTTAACCATAAAGAAACAATGATAATAGTTTATTTTTTCTTTTTTAGTGGTTTTTCTCTTAAAATTAGTATAGGGTATTATTAAAGATAATATATGGCTATTATTACCTAAAACTAGTATACTAAAGTTGATTTATCAAGGGATATTATTATTGGCCTATATATTGGTGCAATTAAATTCTTATATGATGTGCTTATTTTTTTTTCTTTTATTAATACAATTCTATCTTATATTTCTATTAAAGCATAGATAAAATATGTGCAGTGCTGAAAAATTAACCCTTTCGTCATAAAATACTCAATGAACTTGGCAACAAACATAGTTATTAAATAAATAATATGGGATAATATGTATTGATAGATGTTAATATTGATTGATATGAGTTATTATACAAATGATATAAGATGATATGTGTTGATATGGGATGATTTGTCTTGATATGGAATGATATGTCTTGATATGGATAAAAAATAGTTACTAATATAGGATGATGTGTATTGATATGTGTTGGTATTGATTGATATGAGTTATTATACAAGTGGTATGAGATGATATGTCTTGATATGGATAGAAAATAATTACTAAACAAATGATATAGGATGATATGCATTAATATATGTTGATATTGATTGATATGAGCTATTATACAAGTGGTATGGGATGATATGTATTGATATGAAATGATATATCTTGATATGGAATGATATGTCTTGATATGGATAGAAAATAGTTACTAAACAAATAATATATGATGATATGTATTGATATATGATGATATGTATTGATATGAGTTATTATACATGTGATATATGATGATATATATTGATATGTGTTGATATGGGATGATATGTCTTAATATGAGATGATATATCTTGATATGGATAAAAAATAGTTACTAAAGAAATTATATAGGATGATATGTATTGATATGTGTTGGTATTGATAGATATGAGTTATTATACAAGTGGTATGAGATGATATGTATTAATATGTGTTGATATGAGATGATATGTCTTGATTGATATGTGTAAAATCTCAATTACTACAAATTATATAATGCTCAACAATCACACAAACAGTTCAACCTGTAAAATCTTGACCTAATAAATTATACAATATTCATCCATCCAAAACAATATGTGAATAGTAATTAAATACTTTAAAGAAAATCAAACATCTATATTAATAATTTTTCTCAATCTGTAACATATCCATCCCATTTCTAATATCAATATTCATTCAAAGTATATCTATTCATCATGTAACACATATATACATCTAACACTCCAACAAACACACACCCAAAAATTTCACAGCACATAGATCAACTATATAATTGAACATATAAATAAATAATAAATTAGAAATATAATTTATATAATTCAGTATCTAAATCAATAAATTTACATATTCACAATCTAAATTTTGACATCCTTAGTGGCTCACAAAAAACACTAGACATCGTCATCGTCATCCTCACTATAATAGGTGCCCTCTTTCTTATTTAAAGCATGGACCCATAGATTAACTATTGTGTTGTATCTGAATCTGTCCATAAGCTATTGTGTGCAGTGCTGAAAATTTAGGCATTTTGTCATAAAATGCTCAATGAACTTGGCGATGAATATCAAGTAATTCATTCTACAATAACATTTAAATATTAAAAAACTGATTTAAAAAAATATCAATAAACATCAACAAAGATCAATAACTATCAATGAATAAAAAAACACTTTTATTTACAGTTTAAAATATCTAAATAACATATAGTAGTCTAATGCCATATATTTTAGAAGTCTCATATCAAACTATATGAAAAATATTAATTCATATCATTAAAGATCAACGCATATTAGTTAATAAAATACTTTTATTTACTGTCTAAAATACCTAAACAACATATATAAGTAAAATGTTATGTATTTTAGAAGGCCCATAACAAGACATATCAAGATATATCAACCCATATCAATATATATCAACCCATATCATCAAATATCAAAATATATGAGTCAATAAAATACTTTTATTTATTGTATAAAACATCTAAACAACATATAAAAGTCGAATGCTATGTATTTTAGAAGTCTCATATCAAACCATATCAAGACATATCAACCCATATCAAGATATATCACTCTATATCAAGCCATATCACCCCATATCAACCCCATATGAAGACATATCACCCTATATCAACACATATCAACCCATGTCAAGACATATCAACATATATCAACTCAAATCAATCTATATCAATATACAAATACATAATTTTAGATTATTTAATACACTTAAATACTATTTTAAAAAGAAAATGATTTAATATAATATAATTCCTTAACACACATATCACCCATATCAATCTATATTAACTCATATCAATCTATATCAACCTTAACAAACACATATCAAATCCATATCAATCTTTAATAAATACATTTCAAATCATATTAACTCATATCAACTCATAATAATTTCATATCAACTAATATTGACCCAAAGCATACTCGAAATTGAAGTATATCTACGCATATCAAACTATATATATATATTTGTACTAACCTCTATAAATAGAGTTAGATTAAGCTTTGATTAAAACTCCGATTAAAACCAAAATTTTTGGCAATAAGTTTTTATAGTAAAATATATTAACCCAATGAAATAACATTCTTTCTCTTTTAAAACAACTAACTCGACAAAGACTTCATTTTTTGAGAGAGTTAAGATTTTTTATAGGAGAAAAAAATTATTGTAAATGGATTTAGGGTATGAGAGAGGATGAAAAAAGAGAGAGAGAAAGATGAAGAAGGAGGCGTGAGAAAGAGAGGGAGAGAAAAAAAAAAGATGATTCTTTTAGATCGATTAAAACTCCATTGAGAACTAAAATTTTAGATAATATTTTGCTGCAAAATCAATTTTTAAATTGATTAACGTAGTGAAATCACATTCTTTCTCTTTTGAAACTATTAATCCACAGAAAACTCCTTCTTAATAGAGAGTTTGGGTTTTTTGTAAGAGAAAAGGAAGAGAAAAAAAATTGTTAATGAATTTAGAGCATGAGAGAGGGAGAAAGATGATGAAAATAAGAAAAATAGAGAAAGAGGAAAAAGGAGGCGTGAGAAAAGGAGAGAGAAAGAAGAGAATGAAGAAAAAGATAAGATAATTCTTTTAGGGTAAAGGGCATTTTTATCTTAATTGGTCTATTTAAGATTAGTGAAGTCTAAACTTTATTAGTATTTTCTTTTAGGGTATTTTTTTGATCAATTTCCAAATAACTTTAAAATATATATATATATATATCTAAAATATTAGATTTATATTCCATTTCATACACTGAAATTTAGCCTAATTAATTTAATGGTAAATATACTCTCTAATTATAATACTAAAAAAAATTGGATTAATAAATCTAATTATAATAAAGTTAACGTAATTATAAAGCTTATCTCTTGTAATTATCAAATGTCTATATGATGTAGATTCGAGCCCCATTTGTTTAATTAGGGTTTGATCAGTAATTTGAATTGCGATAAAATTAAATTGCTAAAATCAGTAATTAAAATTTCTAAATTTAGTTGGAGAGCTCCCATTCAATTTTTAAAAATTCTGAGTTGATTCTATTATACATGTTCAGATTATATCATATTGGCGAGATAAATGAATTAGTTCAAAATATTAAAAATATAATAATAGAAAATATTTTTATAATTTAAACGAAATATATCTTTTAAAATTCTTTAAAGTTAAAAATAAGATACATAATAAATACATATTTATTAATTTTTTTTCAAAAATAAACATTTATGAGTTCTTTCATTATTAATATTGATATCATAAATAGCCACTGTACAAACCATCGCTAAGTATCAACAGTTATCATCAACCATCATCATAATTTATTAGTGATATTATCTTTTATTTATCAAACTCATAGACCGAACCCGATACCTCCTCAACATTTGAAATCGAACTCCTATAGAAGAATGAATTTTAGCCATAAATATTTTCAGTCATACCGAGCTCCTGATGTCTGGGAGCCAACTTCCTGACACGGCCGTTATGCGATAATAACATTTTTTGAAGGTCTGTTGAAGCGTTCAAATTTTGTCTCTCATTCATTAACTATAAATAGGGATAAATCTCCACTAATAAAGGATATTTTTCACTTTTCTATAGCTTTTTTATTTGCAAACAAACTAATTTATGACATAGACATCGAAATTTTTTTTACTGAAACTCAGTCTATTCTCTTGTGTCTTGCAGGTAAAAGAGCCAGCAACAAAATTAGAATCCGAATCAAGAGTCGTTGAAGTTCATCTCGTCATCAATTAGTATTATATATATATATATATATACTTAATAATAAAATTTAAAATATATTTTTTTTTACAAACCTAAATATTTTATAATCTTATATATTGAGATTTTTGAAAATTTTAATTTATTTTTAATATCAAAATAACATAATAAAAAATACATTTCAAAATAATTGAGATAAAATTAATTAGTTTTTTATACATGAAATGTCAAAGCTTTTTCGGAATCTTTAAGAAACCAGTTTTATTACTAACAAAAGGAGACTTCTAAAAGTTTTGATTTTAAAAAACCTAAAAAAAGAAAAAAGGAGAGTTTTAAAACCGAATCAAAATTGAAGATATTTAAATTATTAAAAAAAAGAAAAAAAATTCTAATTGAATTCCAAAAATACACTACTATAATCTAAGTGCTGAAACCAAAGCGATTAATTTGTATATTTTTTTAATAATGGAGATGGTAAAGTTGTTAATTGTGGCAATTCCTGCTTGCATCTCCGTCACTCACCTTCATGTAAAATCATCCATTTGTTTTAATTCTTTTTAATGTTGAGAATTTTTATTTAGAGACATTGCGTGTACATTATATATATATATATATATATATATATACTCATCTTAGTTAGTTTCTTTGCTAATTTTGAACTCTAAATCCAACGGTAACATTTATTAATGGATTGTGTTGATATTATCTTGATCTACTCTTTATTATTGTCAATACGAATTGTAGAAATGTTGGGAGCGTATATACTATTGGAAGGAATAATCCCAAAAGCTAGCTTGTAAGGTTGAAGAATCCAATTATATATAAGTCTATTCAACATATTGTATTTAATCAATATGAGATTTTATATCATATTTAACAACCCTCTTCAAGTTGCAACTGGGCCAAAAGAATTTTTAATAAATCTAGTTGGCACTTATAAATTTATAATATAGATTGAATTGAGAAAATTTATAGTCTGAGGGATTTCTCATATCAGGTGAAAGATTAGAAAGTTTGAAAAACATCTCATACCATATAAAAAATAAATTTTAAAAGCCTATCATCGAGTGAATAAAATCTACTGTGGGACAAGAATTAAAATGATATTAAACCCATCACATACTGAAAATTAAAAAAGAAAATACAGTCTGAATTATGATAGACGAGAAATTGAAATAGAAGAGGGGTATAAGTATTATTTAACTCTGATACTATGTAAAAATATTGAGTATTTATATACTCTTAAAAGATCCAATTCTAAAAGCTAACTTGTAAGATTAGAAAACTCAATTATATATATAAACTCATGTAACATCTTATATTTAATCAATTTGAAATTATGTGTCATACTTAATATGAATATGATTATTTTTTTATTAATTGTATTAAGATATTTTAGTTTTAATATAATGAATAATTTCAACGGATTATATGAATATAATATACATAATATATTTATTTAATGAATTGTATATCAACATTTATATAACTCGATGTATTTAAAATATATAATATTTAAATTCTTAAGATAATATTATATTTTTATATAATCAATTAAAGTATTATTTATAAAATTAATCATGATTAAAATAATTTAAAAATATAAACATATTAATAAAATATTTTAAAAATACATAAAAAATAAAAGATGTAGATAAATTAATGTGAAGAAAATGATGAGTGTTGCTTTAGATTTTAGTATTGATATTTATTAATAAATAAAAAAAGAGTGAAGAGGATAATATGTGAAAGAATATTGAATCAGATAATATGTGACTGCCAATATAAATTTTGCAATTTTTTTAAAAAATAAATAGTATAGGACTTATTTTTACTCTTTAAAATAGTACGAAATAATAACAATAATAATAAAATAACATAGTTATTTTTATTTTGTCAATTAAAATTATATTTTTTTACTTCTCTACTTAATTCCTTTCATTATTTTAAAAACAAAAAACAAATAAGAATATAATTAACGATAATCACATTGAAAAAATATTTATTTATTTTTTATAAATAAAATAAATATTAAAACTAATAGTTGTATTAGTTTAACATCAATATTCAATAAGACTGTAGATAAAATTAATAACTTTCAGCAATTCTATATCTATATATACAACAAAAAAATAAAAAAATACTGTCTTTAGATATTTATAATAATATTAAAAAAAATTAAATTATAAGAGTTTTGTATACCAGTTCTATTTTTTTTTTGACAAATCAGTTCTAATTTTTTATTACATTATTTACTATTTAAAGTATGATGGTATTGCCATTTTTTATTTTCTTTGGTATTGGCTGATAATGATATGATTTTTTTTTTAACAAAACTGATAATGATATGATAATGATATTTATTTATTTATTTTGTATTTGTAATTTGGTATAGAAAATTAAAAAAAAAAAAAGACCAAAAAGGAGGAAAGAAAGGAAAGAAAGGGAAGTGAATGATATGTGTGCGAGTCCCAATATTGGTTTGCCTCTCACATGTCTCGAGCCCTCTGTCGTTCTTATTATTATTATTATTATTTGTCGATAAACTCATTATTATTATTATTCACACCCGAAATATATTCCTTTTTACATGTGATTTTAGAAATTATAGTAAATTATTTAGTGATAAATAATTATTTTTTTATAATTGAGACTATTTAGCATTTTTCTTTATTTTTCTATATTTATTTTGACGGACAAATAAAAAAAGAGAGTGCTTTTTTATGTTACGGAAAAATTGACATTTCATTTAATTATAGAAAATAATTCTATTTTTTTCATAAAAAATTATTCAAGAAAGTGGAAAATTAATCAATCCTATTCCCCATTTCTGATTTTTATCAAATAGTACTTTAATTTGTTTTACATAATTAATCCTATTCAATTACTAAGTTTTATTTCAATTGCTGTTTTTTAAATCCTTGTTGTTTCAAATTGTATGCTATTTTATAAAAACAAAAAGACATTAATATTACTTTTTTTAAACTAATTTCATGCTTAAAGTAGGGATATAGAATAGTATTAATGTATTAAAATATTAAGAATTGATAAAACATTAATTTTCAAGTAATTATGTATACTAATGATCACTTGTAATTAAGAAGTTCTTAATATAATACAAATGACGATTATTAAAATGAAATGAACAAACTATTTCTTTTTCATATTCTTAATAACATTATTAATTTATAAAATTGGTTAGAAGCAATATAATAATTAACAACATTTTGATTTTGTATTTAAGACTGAATTCGTTTTTTAATAAAAAATCAAAATTTAAAAGAATTAAAGTATAAATGAAATTAATATATATGGCAGCAAAGAAATGAGAGAGCAACAAATCCCAAAGTTAACTAATTGATTCTCTCTCTTTTACGTTCAGAATCACAACACAGCTCGAGCTTTAGCATTTAGCATAACTATAATTTCATGTCATTATCAGTTTCCTTTTCGAGTAATCTCATCGGAGAGAATTTATATACTCCCTCTGTATTATTTATATAGGAAAAATTTCTTTTTTTGGTGTATATTTTATATAGAAAATGTCATTTTAGATAAATTTTGGAGAGTGAAATGAGATAAAATACCATTTATACCATTGCCTTAAAAGTAGGTTTTGAGGGATATTTTTTTTAAAAGGTATTTAAGTAAATAGAGATAAAAAAATGAAATTTTCTTAATTTTTGTATCCATTTTACTTTTTCTATGTAAATGATACGGAGGGAGTATAAGACTAATGGTGTCCCATCTTAGATGGCTAATATAAAACTTATTATTATTATTAATTATTTCTGAGTTGAAATTAATTAGAGAAGAGATTAATGGAGTTGGTGGTGGTGAGTGGATACACAAAATTTATTCTCTACTAATCCTATGTTTGTAATTAGGACTATATATTTATCGAAGATTATTATATATTACTAAAAAAAATTAATTTTAAGTAATTGTAATTAGTTGTTGATTAACTATTCATATATATCCTTTTTTTTCAATTATAATTCAATAATTATTATTTTAAAGTTAATTAGACATAGTCTCATTTTATAATTAGTCTCTTCACTTTTTAGGAATGTGAAAAATAAAGATTTCGAACTCAAGTTATCTATCTGTATATCATTGTTTTAAAAAAATTTAAGTTAATATATGGTTCAATTAGAATTGCAAATTTTATTTTTGACCTTGAATTTAAGTTTATTGATATCCATATTGAACTTTATATTAGAAAACCTAAAAAAAATTGAAAAATGAATATCAATTAGTTGTTCTCGAGCACAATCCAATATTTTGAACTAAGATTATTGTTGTTACCATTTATGTTATTGATTTATTTTAATATTATTTTTAAAGAATTACAGTATTTTAAAATATTATAACTTTGAGGCATTCTATCTTCCACTATTAAAAAAATGAAGAGTTGAAACCAATAATTTTTGCATTATCACATCAAGTTGAGCTTCAGTTCTCTTGCATTGAATATATTATGGGAGAGCCAACCTTATAAGTTATCTGTTAAAATTAAAAAATTAATTTTTATATAGGTCACATTCTTAAATTTTTTTAGATGTAATATTATCCACACTTTATTATTAGTGGGATATGAGCATAGTCTTATATTACAATAGTCAGTGTCCAAACAATTTAAATAAAGTTAAAAATATTTACTCTAATATCATATTAAATTTTTTTCTTATTAATATAAGTATATGAAAGCTAATTCTAAAAGTTAATTGTTAAGGCTGAAGATTCATTTTTTTTTATTAATTAAGTCATATTTATATTTTTTTTTAGATATGAGATTATTCGCACTTTATGGTAGTTTAACCAATTTTATTTTAGCTCAATTGACGAATCCTCTTAATGATGCAACGTAATTATTAGAGTATGATATTGTAAGAGTTTTTTTTTTAATCTCATATTAATTAACTTATAGTTTTTGAAGAATTCCTAAACTATGTAAAAGAAATTTGAAAAGAATAACATGTTGGACCTTCTATATTATTAAACTTACTAAGTAAACTACGAATTTCTATTTGAAAAAAAAAATCACAAAATACCAAATTCAATATATATATATTATTAGACTTTTGTGGTTCCGCACAAAAAGGGAAGTTATTAATTGGATGGAAATAAGGAGAGTCGTTTGATAAGGAAATCCACATTTTATGGTACTTTTGGAATTGGAAGCTCTTCGCATGCATTCTTGAGATGACCCCACCATTCATCGTTTTATCTTGAAAATTTTCATGTTAATGTGGGGCCCTTTCTAATTTAGGGTTTTGGTCCCATTCTCCATTTTCATTTCAGATGATGAAATTATCAAACTAAAAATAATTTTTTTAAATTATTGCTTTTTATTTTATATATATATTGTTCAAGAAAAAATGTTACAACATTAAAAATTAAAATTTTCATGTCAAACACTTTATTAATTATATATTATTAATTTTTAATTATATATTTAACAATATTATATAAAAATCTAAATAACTATAAAAAATAAATTAAAATGGTGGCTGCAGAGACAATTAATTTCAACTTTTTGTATGCTTAGTTTTATAGAGTTAATAAGCAAATGCATTTGGAATGGGACAGCATAGCAGTCTTCCCTGACATTTTTTTTAACGTTTTAAAAGAACAGACACATAATATATTTCACTATAAATTATAATAATTTTTTAATAATGTGCTAATTTATATATCCCAACACGCAATAAAATAGGAAAAATAGACAAACTAGACCCACTTCCCTGACATCTTTATATTACTGCCGTTATCAGAAAATAGGGAAAATAGACAAATTCTGTTCCATAAGCATATATATATATATATAACACAGCAACAAATAAGTTATAAAAATATATATAATAAATAATTGAATTCAATTATATATGAACTTGAAATCATATATATGTATTTTTAAAATTGATCTAAAAATAATTGAAAGAGAAAATGAAATTGCAGTCTAATAACATATAAAAATATACCATATGTTACTAAAATTAGGATTATATATAATTTTACGAGCGTTAATTTAAAAAAATTAACTGCTAAATTTAGAGAATTTAATTATATATAAATTTATTCAACATTTTATATCTATATATTTAAATTACATGAAATTTATATTTTATCAAATAAACTGATAAACAAATAAGCATATTCAAATTGCAAATAAATGTGAAACTGAAGGAAAATAATAAAATCTGAAAATGACAATCCAAGTTTTTTAAAAATTTCAAAGGAAAAAAAGAGAAAAGTCTTGAGTTTAATTAAGATGTAAATTGACAGATTCCACGATTTGAATTGGACTCCCATATTTATATCACAATCCCTTTCAACTATCAACATCGATCTTTTCTTTTGAGAGGCCAATTCTTTTTTATTATATATACATATAATAAAAATAATAAATTTAATTTCAAAATCCCTTTTCAATGCTCAAGAAAAAAAAATTATTTGCCACTCAAATGGGTTCTTGAATTTATATCAAAGTATCATTAATTTGGTTTTCAAAATTTTGATTTCGCATTTTTTTTCTAATTAACATTATGAATATAGTAAAATATTTTAATTATATACCTGTAATTCAATTAATTAAGCTTATAAAATTAAATTGAATAATTTAATTGGGTTCAGTTGAGATTTTAATTAGTTGATAAGTTGTCATAATTATTTATTTATTGAATAATTTGAAGTGTAAACTCTTGAAAGAAATTTACTTAAAGATTGGTTTGAACAAATTAAGAAGAAATTTTGGAAATAATAGAAAGATGTGTTTGTCTCTCACCAAAGTGTCAATTTAGCTCCCATACTATATATATTAGGAGTTTAGGACCTCCATTTATTATTATTATTATTATTATTATTATTATTATTATTTTCATTGTTTCACCTAGTTTTAATTGCTTTTGAAACAAAAAAAAAATATAAAAAAAAACTAAATTTCTAGATAGTTAATGGGGTAGGGCTATATATGCAAAGTGGTATCTACTCCATTTAGTATGGTGAAGCAAACGTTATAATGCCGTTTATATTATATTGGGCATTAGTCAATGCAGCCTTTTCAAGTGAATGCCCCCTTTATTTATTGCATTTTTTATAAATTAATATATGCTTTCTTTTAGCATTTATATTTAGGAAATTTTCATAGAATATATTGATGGGATCTTTATAAAAATATTAAAAAAATATATTTTTTTTAAATTTATCATGTTTTTAAAAATATTTTAATATTTATCAAAATTTATAATATTTTTTTTATAAAAATATCATATTTAGATAGTTTATTATAAGTTTATTATGAGTTTAGTATGAATTTATCATACATTTATTTTGAATTTATGAATTTAAATAGTTTATTATGAGTTTATTATATACTTATTATGAGTTCATTATAAAATGACTAAAATAATGTTGATAAAAATAAAAATAATTCTATGAAAACGGTAGAGGGTATAATTTTTCCTATATTGAATTGATGCTTTCATTTTTTTTAAAAATTAAAATATTTTTTTTGTCATTTTAATATTATGAAATTCTATTTTTCTTTCTGATATTTGTAATCCTATTTTGACAAAGTATGTACTTTTAGAATTATGTTGAAATAATATATGTATATATTATAATATATACACACATTCCGGAAAAAAGAATACTATATTTCATGTAAAGAGAGGAAAAAAAAATTAAAGGCTTAAATAAAGCAATCAAAATTTAAGAAACTTGTATACAAAATTTGATTAGTTCATAGAGCCAAAATCCATTTTTTTATTAAAAAATAAATTAAATTAAACCAATGCATTTTCAAATAATAATATTATTTAATGTCTAATGTCTATTCAAATGAGTGATTGGAAGAGAACATAATTAATTTTTAAACTCCCGATTATTGATTTAAAGTGTTTAATAAACAAATAAATATAATGATTATCATTGGATTTTTAAATATAATTATCAATCACACAAAATTATATATAACAAATTACATATTATTTGAGCTAACTATCAACATATAATTAACAACTAATTCTCAACAATCCATTGTAATATCTTATTAAGCATTATCCTAAGTGTCAAAATGTTAAATTATTATCCTATATCTTTCTATTGCTGTAGAATGATAATTTTCTTATATAAATATTTAATAATAATGTAATTGTCTTTGAATTACTTCTCCATTAAAAAAAGAATACTTTATACAAAGCTAATGCTATAATCGAGTCGAGCTTTAAAAATTTAAATTTAACTCATCGTAAAATAGTAGAATTTGAACTCGAATTTAAATTGAGTCTAAGCTTATATCGAGCCAACTCATATATTACATATCTCGAACTTAAATTTTAACTTGAATTAAATAAGTTTAACGAGTTCAATAAACTTATTTCAATTTATTATTTTTCATTTGTATTTTTTATATTTTTATATAATAAAGATATACTAAAATTATTATTTTTATAAAAAATAAAAAATATAATTACATGTTAATAAAAATAAAATATTACATTATTATATGGTAGTCTATTAAGTAATTATAATCCATCCCCACTTTACTATTAATGAATGCTAAAATAATGAATTAGAGTCATTGACCAATTGCTCTTCTTTTGATTCTTTGTGCCTAATTGGTAGTATTTATAGAGTAATTATAGTGATGTGGACATGAAATATGCTTTGAATTGAAAATAAATCCACAAGTCCAAACCTAAAGTTTTATTGATTAACCTTATATAATTATTCACTAATTTTCTATTAATTTTTAAGTGAAATTTTTTTTATCAACATGTTATTATCACATTAATATGGATTTTTCAATAGTACAAATATTTATTTAGTGATTAATTTTGGGTTCAACTAACTATAATGAGCTAATAATAATAATAAATAAAATTAACATATATTTTTTTAATAGGATCCTAATAAACAAAATTAAAATAATTTGAAATATTTTTAAGAATATTCCAATAATTAGTTTGATTTTTTAGCCAATCAATAAATACTTTTATTTTGTTAAAAAAATCCATATTATATCGATATATAATTAAAAATTTAATAATATTTGTTAGTAGGGTATCAAAGGGTATAAAAAAATGAAACCCCTGACCTCTCAATGCCAAGAAAAAAACCAGAAAGCCCTCAAGTGAACAATAGAGATCGTCTAATGGACTTTTATTTATCTTTAAACCATTATTCAAAATTGAAAAATTACAAACAAGTCTCCGATATTTAATAAAAAAAAGATTTTTTCCTAATAAAATAAATATGTTGCTCTATAAAAACAAAAAAAAAAAACCTTATTTCTTATATAATGAAATTAATTTGAACTTAAAAAACTTCACTTCCCTTATTTTTCAGCTTTCACATAGAATTAACAAATAAAAAATAAATAAACAAACTAAGCATTGAATTAAATTTTTATGTAAGAGCGTCATTAATTATAGACTTGAAAATTTATTTATCTATTTTCATTTATTTGAGGGAAAATGGAGAATTTTAATTAGTGAAAATAAATAATAAATTTATATTTTTTTAAATATATACTGCATAGATTAAATAGAAATAAATATTTTATTTTTATTAAGATATATTTTATTTTATTAAAATTATAATAAAATGAAATATATCTTAATAAAAATTAAATTATTCATTATTATTTAACATTTATTTTCGGAACTAAGTTTATTATTATTATTTTAATAAAAAAAGAAGGAAGGAGAAGAAGTAAACTAAACTAAACTAAATGCATGAATGGGGAGTTAGTGGTGGGAATGCAAAGTAAAATGATTAAAAAAAAAAAGGATTTGCCAAGATTAGACAAGCACTTCATAAATACCATCCATTTTACTGCTTTTTTTTTTTTTTTTTTATCTCACTCCATTCTCTATGTGATGCACCGCCCAAAATAGTAACATAGCAACATCACACTTTTTCATTTTTATTTTATGTTTATTTAATTGTTACATTAAATAAATAAATAAATAAATATCCTCTCATATCAATAAGTCTTTTCTTTCTCCTTCCCCTTTCAAAGGGTATAGTTATTTCTCTTCTCTATTTCTCTATTCACAATTTATCTTTGATTTGAGTTGTTGCAAATAATATTCTTTGTTAATTTATAGAGATTGAACTTTTGTTTTTCTCAAAATTTTTTATTTTGATATATTTTTTTAAAAATGAAAAGAGAAGAGTTTTTTTTTCACAAATATTATAAAAAGAATAAAAAAAAATAGGACAGTGAGGCAGCATATGCATATCTGTGAGTGTCCAGGTCATATAGGACACATGAATTGGTCTAATAATAATAATAATAATAATAATAATAATGATACTAATAAATGGACCCAATTTCAGACAGGGGTCTCATAGGTTTTGATAAATGTGATTTAAGAAAAGAATTTAAGAGTCTCAATTGGACCATTTATTTTATCTTCCGGTGGATGTGTACCTATTAAAAAACCAAGCAGTTCTTGAACATTGCATTATTCATAAGATAGTAAATTTGACAATAAAGCTACAGAGACAAACGAACAAAAAGAAATTTACATTTTACGCTAATCCAAAATTCTCCGGAAAACACATTAAGCTTACCCTAAAATAACTCCGCAATGTTAATCCTATAAATTTCACAGTAAGGATACGGGGGATGGTGACTAATCCAGGCAAATCATAATTCTCCACTCCTATGCCTGTTCTGCAGTTGAAAAGGATTTTTTCCCACAAGAAGCCTTTGATGCCATGATTTTCATTCAAGATCTGGGATCTTTAGTTTCTGACAAATGCTATGTATAAATTGCTGTTTTCATCGAGGGCGTGGTTTTCCTTTCATGGAGTTCAAGTGTTGGGTGATGAATATGACTCCCATCACAATTAGAAGGCAACCAACCAGTGCGCTGAAGGAGGGCACCTGGTGTCCTTGTCTGTACAAAACCATATACCCCATTGGATGTCACAACGATAAGGTCAGTAAGTCCATCATTTGAGAAGTCCTCGCATATCAGGGCATGGGTGGGTGGTGCCGGAAGATCAATTGATGTTTGTATGCTTCCTCTAGGAGATACCACTACTGCCTCTTGATCTCCTGCTGCGAGAATCATTTGTTGATTTTCGTGTACCCGCAAAGAGAATGCCTTGAGTGTGGGGATAACTGTGCCGCCTTCCATCATCCCTGATGGAGAAGGAAGATTTGACCACGTAGCATCTGTCAAGAGTTGCCATTGCCAAATTGCATCATGGCCATGCAAGCCAGGAGAGTATGATGTCACCTGAAAGATGAGGTAAATTTATGAAATTTATGAGTTACTGATACCTCAGTATACTTGTCCTAAACTAATACCTGTACATGGATAACAGTTGCGCATACCAGGCAGGTTCCAATTTGCTACAAGTATGGCTAGGAGCATTAAATTTCAGTGCATTTACTTGGTCACTAATTACTCAGGAAGTTGGCAAAATGATGACCTAAAGAGATCAACTCAAATAAATAAAATAAAATAAACATTAGCACAAGTGCAAATTCCATTTAGAGAACAATTCCACTTGATGGGCAATTACGATTTCCAAGACTAGATCATCACTTCAAATGTTGTAATCTAATAAAACAATCATCGTTCACTAATAGGAGCATGCTCCCATGAGAAACACATTGATGTAAGATGCACTACACATGCAGTCTGCAACTCTTTCCAGGAGCATGCCTCCTAGCCTAATTACTAATTCCACACCATAATAATATTCCAATATATTTATCTAAATAAAGAAACAAGAATCTTAGACTAGAAGAGACTAGATTCAGATTACAGCATACCTCCCCACGGCTTGTCAAGAAGATAACATCCCCATGACTCCCCTTACGATGCCTATGACCATCACTTCTTGGGATAAGAATAGGCGTTGCTACCTCTAAAGATGATGCGTCAGTTGCTCGACCAAAACTTCTAGAGAACTCTCCATGTTGGAATAAGTTAAACGGGGAATGATGACATATAGAAGCATTGAAGAGTTGTTCTCGAACTGGTACACCAGAGGTTGCAACTTCCCAACAGGGTCTTAGCACTTCCATTGATCCACTAACAACAGTCTGCTCAGCTCCATTTCCCCTGACAGCCTGAAAAGAAGGAACATGATTCTGCTAGTTTAGCACCTACATGTCTAATTGAATTCTCCAAGTAACCATTGTGTTTTGTCCACTTCAACATCATTTATAAGGAGTGCTACTAATTAATATTACCATATTCAGCATGATTTCACCCATGGATCTAGGTTATCTGTTATAACCAAGTGTTTCACTCAAATTTAATTGTTTAAAAAATTTTTGAGCATGGAAAAACAGAAAACAATTTGCAGATTGACCACGCATATACAAATTTCTAGGACCATAAAACCCGTCAACTCAGCAGTTATCATTCTTGTGCTCAATTGCAATACAATTATCAATCGACAAAAAAAAAGTCACTGTAGTCTGGCTTATTACCATTAGCAATGGACAAGTCTAACCACACCAATGACCAGTGACGTAGAGAAATGGCATACTGGCATTATCACAATATGATTCCAAGAATGTGAATTGAAATAGTTCAATTAAACCAATAAACTTGAGATATATTCATAACCCAATGAATAATAATCCAACACTTGCTGAAGCATTGAAATAAACATTCAATCAAATGGTCACATGGCAAAATCTAAGGATTAGAATAGAAATATCTGAAAATGCTTACTCATCAAATTAAGGAGAGTTAAGAAGCAAACACACCTGAACATGATCTAGGACACCATCTCCATTAATATCAGCATGAAGACCACCTTCTTGGAGATGAAGCTGATGAAATTAACAACTTCCTATTAGACTTTTTAGAAGCAATATATCAATAAACATGACAAATTCATTGAGAGCTATAATGAATTGGAGAACATTCAAATTTCATGTGTGTCCAGCAACACTGGAAGACATACAAACACACACACACTTGTAAATATGTACAGTTTGAAAAATATAAAACATGAAAAAGACAGGGCCGTTCTTACAGTAACAGCACTATCTACTTCTGGCATTTTGGTTTGACAGCTCGAAAAATAACTTCACCTAGCAATTGCATATTCGCCAATCAAGGATTCATATCTATGAGGAAATACAATTCTATAACTAATGTTACGGGCTTTATATTTACCTTACATAACGTGCGACCAGATGCCAAATGAACAGCTTCTATCCCTTCTTTTTGATGAGCCACGACAATGTTCGGGACCCACCAAAGCTGAGTGTAGTTTGTTATGGTTGGAATATAAGGTAATGGCTACATCAACAAAATGTAATGGGTTATAAAAACAGTATGAAATTTATAAGATTTAAAAAAAAAAAAAAGAATTTTAGTGATGGATATTCTAACAAATATGGATCACCATATCACAGAGGCAATATAAACCAAAAGCAAACACATTAATATGTTTATAAGCATTTTATTGCCTTTTCCCCCTTCTTTTGTATATTTCCTAAAAAGCTAGATAGAGATACCCCGCACCTAACTAGTTTTACGTTACAACCAATCTCTACTCAAGGAAAAGCCTACTATCTTAACATTCGAAAATAATAAAAGCCTCCTATTGAAACATTTACAGCTCAACTCAACTCAACAAAGCCATAATCCCAAGACAGTTAGGGTCGGCTATATGAATTCTTCTTTTACACTCAGTACGATTTAAGATTATTTCTTTTGATAGATGTAACATTATAAGATCATTTTGGACCACCTTTGACCAAGTCAGTTTAGGCCTACCTCTGTCTCTCTTAGCTATATCTAATCTAACTTGTTCGGTTTTTTTAACCGGCGCATCACTAGATCTTCGTTTCACATGGCCAAACCATCTCAATCTATACTCTCTTATCTTATCTTTAATAGGTGTTACCCCCACTTTTTCTTTAATGCACACATCAATCTTATTATTCTCATTTTCGCAACATGCATTTTACTCATGTGTTGTCCTTTTACTGCCCAAAACTCACTCTCATACATCATCGCAGGCCGTATTGCAGTGTGGTAGAACTTTCCTTTTAATTTAATTGGCATCTTTTGATCACATAGAATTCCTGTAGCACCCATTCGCTTCATCCAACCAGCTTTAATCCTATGACTTACATTTTCTTCACAACCTTCATCTTATTGAAAAATAGAGCCAAGGTATTTAAAATGAGTATTATGAGGTACTGCTATTCCGTCTAAAATAATTTCGCCTCTTTCTCTATTCGCGCTATTAAATCTATAATGCATGTATTTAGTTTTAGTCCTAACCCTTAGATTCTAAAGTGCTTCTTCATAACTTCAACTTTTGACTTACCCCTGCTTAAATCTCATCTATTAATACAATATCATCTGCAAACGTTATACACCAAGGGATGTCATCCTGCATATGTTTTGTTAGCTCATCCATGACCAAAGCGAAAAAATAAGGGTTTAAAGTTGAACTTTGATGTAATCCAATAGAAATGAAAAAATCCTTAATATTCCCTCCCACAGTGCAGATACTGGCGATGACTCATATATATCCTTCAAGACTTGGATATGTTGTATAGATATTCCCTTACGCTATAGGACCCACCATAAAACTTCTCTAGAGACTCTATCATACGCCTTTTCCAAATCAATAAAAACCACATGTAAGTTCTTCATCTCTTTATACTTTTACATCAAATCTCTTATTGAAACATTTACCAAAAAAAAATTCAAATCAATACAATTTGATGGAGCATATAGAGTTCCTCAAAGTCACCAAATTTCACAGCACAAGCACAAGAAAAAAGTTAGGGTCCATATATAATATTTACACTTCCACTTCAATTAAAGCAAATTGCGAAAGAAAGGAGTGACTAATTCAATAGCATATTAATCAGGTCTTCCAAAGGATTTATCACAAGACAGGGAAAAAATTTGTCACGAGAGACATCAGTGAATTTTCAAGTTGGTAGTGGAAAGTGAAATGGCATTTTAATTACATAAATGATTCAATGCTCAAACAATTACATTATAAGCATTGGAAAGCTCAATGGCATGAAGGTTTAGGGGCACATGATGTTGTATATAAGTGAAGTATATGCGTAAGCAATTGGGCAATGATAGAAGAAACAAGAAATAGTCTCTCCCTCATTTTACCTTCCAACTTCTTTTACAAAATACCCATTTTGCCCTACTATCTTCTTTACATGGTACTACCAAAAAACATTACATGTTCACCAAAGCATTGACAAAATTCAACTCATTGCAGTAATACCAGTGATATCTGGACTTTGAGAGGGATATAGTTTGGAGGATTTGCCAATAAATATAAAATATGAAGGGTGGTCAAATGAGAAAGGAACTTGCATAGATAATAAGAGATCAACAGCAGAAACAGATCTATGTACTCTTATCAACAGTTACAGAAGTAAAGGTCATAAATCAAAGGGAAACTGCATGCTTCATGTTAATTCATTGACCAAGTTCTAACTAAATTTAAGCTCAACTGCATACTGATGTGATCAACAGTAGGCTGTACCTTCTTAGATTTTGCTGAGCCAGCATAATTTGAAGCTTTTCCAATAATTTTTGAAAATTTTTTTGTTGAGTCTTTTCCAGGAGGATGATGTTCTTCAGGCTTATGAAAAGGATAGTTTGTGGTCTTTCCAGCAACCTTTCTCAAAGTTTTCCTTTTGTGACGCCTGAAGTGCGCCAACTTCAATTGAGTATCTTCTCTCCTATCCTGATGCAAAGATAACCATAATCTCAACCATTCCAACGATAAAGCATACTATTAAATGCATACAAAGAACATCAAAATTTACTCACCCAATGATGTGGCATAACACCGAGGATTGATTCCCTAAATTCCCTGCACTCAAACTAAGATGCAATACGCCTTAGCCAGCTTATCTTTAGAAAAAGAGGACCAATAGAAAGGGCAGTTAATTTTCTTTTGGAAATTAAACAAAGTGCAACTTGAGTACATAGAATTCTTCTCTTTCAAGCAAATCATGTCACGTAGGTTCAATATTAGTTTTGGAGCTAGAGATGCATATTCAAACTTATTTCAAGTTGCAAATAATAAATCCAAGTAGAAGCATATTCGTGTTGATTTCAATCTGAAAAATGAATCCATATGACTATGGAAGATAAATCAATGCAATCCAAAAACTTAATGGAAGACGACTGCTCACTCATAAATGACTCTCTTAGGATATTGTAAAAAAGAAAATAATTATCGATATTACTAACAATAAAGAGCTATGATATATATCAGAAATGGGTATTCCACACGTAGAGTAATTTTTTTCCAAATGGCTTCAAGGCCTACCTCTCCAGGCTGACAACTATTCAGTGCATGAACATCAAGCTTGTAAGTTATGTTGTGGAATTAGCTCAGAGGCATCTGAAGATTGCACTTCAATATTCTAAACCATAAAAATGATATTAGTAATTGAAAAGGAAGTAGATATATAAGACAGGAACCACAATAATAACATCAATAAGATGCTAGAATGAATGGTAATCAAAGTTACTAAGCAGCGCCAGCGAGATTACATGACCATTGATGATACACTTTTTTGGTGCAAGCAGAAGTGCTACAACTCAAAACTTATTCTCTCTGGTCCAATGAATTTAAAAGCACCAGGCGCAACTAAGGCAATACGCAAGACACAAAAAAAGGCAATGGCCTAAGCAAGTGAGACAAATTTTTTTTATAAAATACCGATTATGAATAATAGCATATAATACATCTATAAAGGAGAAGATATTGGAAGATATATTAATTTAACCAAAAGAAAAAAAAAACTACTAAAAGAGTGAAATATTGCTAAATAACACAGCTGAAATTTCAGCATAGATTGCTAGAATTAAGTTTGTTACTCTCTAATGTCAAAAACACACAAATGAAGCAAGCAACAAAGTTAATATCAAACAAAGGAAATTTTTTGTTGCTTTAGTTTTTTATATTTTAATAAGCAATTTGATTTTGAATGAAATTAAAAATCTCTAAACTCTTAGATTTCCTAAAAGAATTTAGACTTTTAAAAAATAAGTTAATTACTAAACATAGGCTATTAATTAGGAAAAAGAATTTACCTATGTTTATTTAAATTAAAATAAACTTTTAAACTCCTGAAACATATTATATTACTAAAACATAATCTGTTTGAGCCTTTGCACCTCTCGCCTTCTCAAAAGGCATTGCCTAAGCGCAAGAGGCCATTGCCTCGTTGAAGGCGTCGCCTTGAACATCTAGAGCCACTTTTAGGTTATTTGTACCTCGCATTTGTGCCTAAGCGAGCACCTTGTGCGCCTTTGACAACACTACTATGGTCAAATCCTAGCACTACTAACCACCTAGGCGCATTGATGATAACCTTCTTAGAATTCTAAACCATAAACTCTAAGAAAAAATAAGTTTTCAGATTTTTAATTTAATTTATATCCATGAATAGGAAGCAAATGCATATTCAATACACTTCGATGGTCAGTGAAATTATAGGCAAAAAAAAAAAAGAGAAAGTTAAAGCATAAAAAACGAAACATTTAGAGTGAAAAAAACCTCAATAAAAACTAAAATTTTCTTACTTTTACTCGATTGTTAATTTTACAACTATGGTATAACTGGAATAGCCTTGCAGAAATTAGCTGCAAGTTACCGAGGTATGAGCTGCACATCTTTTTTGAAGAGAACAAATATGAGGAGTTATGAGTCAGTAAAGCAATCGATACTATGACTAGACTGGAGATTTAATGCAAGAAACAGCTAATGCTTATTTGCTTAGTTGGGAGATTTTTTTCAGACGATAAAAAAACTTACTGAGAAGAAGAGATAAGGGATTTCTTTAGTGGTTGGAGGAACTATTAAAATCCCATGTCCATTTAAATACCTCAAGATGAGGGCTTTTAAAAAACCTCATAGGAGATGGGTTTTTGTGAAATCCCTCCCTCAAATAAATGAAGAATTCCACAAAAATAATTTTCAATTCTATGGATTTGACTTGCAAAGCAACTCTAGGAGATTTTACAAATCCATGGAATTGAAAGCTTATGATAAAAAATCTTTGTTTCAGTTCCATGAACTTGACAAAACAATAGACTTGTAACAGTCTTGGTTTTAGTCTATGAATCTTACAAGCAATAATAACTGCCAAGTGAATTATCTCATTCTTTCTGCTCCATTGAAGGGTACCAGTTAGTCCAGCAAATGCATAAAAGGCAAAATGGCATAAATTAACAGTTCCAGAGTTCTCTGAAGCCTAAAAAGGATGTAGAAAGGAATTTTTAAGCATATCCCACCATTAAAGGAAGCAACAAGTAAAATGTATCAGCAATGATTGCAACAAAGAAATAGAACATTCAGAGAAACAATAGTCACATAGAAAGAAGCAAAATGCAGTATATGTGAAAGGAGAGAAATCTTTTCTCCATATCTACATAGCTTAATAAAAAGTTCCATACGTTAACACAAATCAACAATGCTTTTAGAATAATCTGAAACTTGACTAAACCCAACAATATCCTAGAACTTGAATAAACCCATGGACTGTCCAAATTCCCTCATCCAAAATCCCTCTATCCAAATATTGCCTAAAACAAATTCCTTGTGTCTGAAATCTGAAACTTGATTTTATGCCTCGTATTCACAATCTTAATGGGGAATACTACTTGAATGTTTCATCAAATATTATCACCCCAGGATGTTGCCAATACATAATATGATAATATCAAAATCTAAATAAAATAATTGTTCAACCCAAAAGAAACCCAGTTGCAAAAGCTTGTAATCCCATAAACATAATAATGAATAAATAGAAGGAATACATCACGTGTAAACCATCCATACCTCCTTCTCACTAGCACTTCTTCTATGTTGCTCTGCATTTCTCTCAGCTATTCCAATTTCTTCAAAGGGATCCAAATATATCTGGAAATGATAACCGAACATTACACATAGTTCATTTAACTAATTATATTATTCAATTCATATAACCTTATAGCATCTGCATGAGAGGTACTTAATCTTAACAAGTGAAAATATTAGAAAGTAGCTGAACCTCCATCATCTTAAATCTGAACAACTAAAATATACAGGAAAGAATTATTGTCTAATCATCAAGTGTTGCTTCAAAGAATGAATAGAAATTTGCAAAAATGAAAAATGACACAGTGGGCCAAATAATAAACTTTCAGGCTTCCACAGGCAAAAAGAAAACAAGCAATGTTTGGCTTGAGCATCAGAATTCAAGCACAATTTTCTTTATTACTTCATTTTTTACCATGAAAAAATTGAAAGCTAGCACAGTGACGATGCTAAAACTTTCATACAAGAAGAAAGTCTTAAGCTCGAAGTAGTCTACGTGAGCTGGCATGTAACAAGGGCCCATGATAGGAGTTAATTCTCCAAAAAGTATCCCTAAGAAAAGAAAAAACTACCAATGATTCAACTCTGGAAACAAAGAAGAAGTGAGTAAACAAAAACAAGTGCTAGCTAAAATTACAAGAAACATACATGTCACAGCAGGTCCTGATTATATACCTTGTTTGTATAATGAGAAAGCAGTAAAGAAGTTGAGAACTACTAGACACTTTCAACATAGAGAGAGGCATTGCCCCGAGGAAGTACCTACTTGCTTAGTCCCAGTTGCTGAGGGATACAAAACTCCCATAACTTGGCCAACAAGCAGAGATAAGGTATAATATCATATCATTTGAAATCTTAACTAATTACACTTAACAAGTTTTTATTGAATATCTTAATTTAAAGAGACTAATTTAACAACTTGATATTAAATATTTTAGTCATAACCTTTCTTTTTATTGTGATATAATAGATATGGTACCATAATGTACCTCATACGTTATTAGCAGAGGTAAAAGGACATCAGAACTGGGTTAAAGTGACAGGTGAGTTCTTGACCTTCCCTGGAGGTGGCACCCAATTCATACATGGAGCTCTCCACTACATAGAATTTCTTCAACAGGTAAAAGATTTTTTCTTTTATCCATTTTTAAATAGTCTCATCTTTACAATTAGGCTAATTTTTATGGATCCATTTTTCACATCGTTGATCTTTGCAGGCAGTGCCAAATATTAAATGGGGAAGGCATACAAGAGTGGTTTTGGATACAGGATGTGGAGTTGCAAGTTTTGGTGGTTACCTATTTGAAAAGGATGTTCTTACAATGTCTTTTGCACCAAAAGATGAACATGAAGCTCAAGTTCAGTTTGCTCTGGAAAGAGGAATACCTGCTATATCAGCTGTTATGGGTTCCCAGCGTCTCCCATTTCCAAGCAGAGTCTTTGATCTTCTGCACTGTGCACGCTGTCGAGTGCCTTGGCACACAGATGGTAATTATAATTCTTCTTCTTCTCTCTTTAATCTCACATATAGCACGGAAATGGAAATATGAAATGCAATATAATAACATAGTATTGAAGTGTTAGCGATTCATAGTATTGAACTGACAAAGCAAAATCCTAATTGGTTAATGCACACTTCGAATGGAACACTTATATGACACTTAACATGTATCAGACACTTTCTTTATGATGTGCTTGCTAAAACGGTTCACGTGGTATGCTACTTTTGGAATTGAATCGTGTCCTGAGACCTGGAGGATATTTTGTCTGGTCAGCAACTCCAGTGTACCAAAAGCTTCAAGAAGATATAGAGATATGGCAAGGTATATCGCATTATTTGAACAATTATTTTGACAATTGCACTTTCAAGTTTTTTAACTTCTTGGCTTCGTCATTATTTTTCTCACACTATCATTTTTCTAGCAATGTCTGCATTGACTGTAACTCCGCCTGCGAGTATCGTAGCCGGTCCCAAGCCCGGATAAAGGAGGAGGGTTGCGGTAGGTTGGCGGCCAGTGTAAAAATTTTGCCAAACTTTTTATGGATCCTCAAAACTATCATTATACCGTTGGGACGTGCTCACCTAGGCACGCGCTACATCGGCATCCGGGTGTAGTGTTAAATGAGCAAGGGGTTCCATCACATCGACGCCTGGGTGTGGTGGAGTATGAGCAAAGGTTCCCATGCCATGGACGGGTATGGGTAAAGAAGTTAGTCCCGCCATATCAGCGCCCGGATGTGGTGTCAGACAGGAAAGGGCTACCGCATTATGGACGAATGCGGCTAAAGAAGCAAGTCCAAGGGAGCCAATTAAGATTAGGTAGTTGGAATATTGGCACTCTGACTGGGAAGTCTATAGAGCTTGTGGATACTTTGAAAAGAAGGAAGGTTAGTATTGCTTGTTTGCAGGAAACCAGGTGGAAGGGAAATAAAGCAAAAGAGATTGGTAACTCAGCATATAAGCTGTGGTATTGTGGCTTGGATAACAATAGGAATGGTGTGGGCATTATTATTGAGCCTACGCTTAAAGACAAGGTGGTGGAAGTGAAGAGAAAGGGAAACATGATTATCTCTTTGAGGCTTGTTTTGGGAGATGACACTATTAATGTTATTAGTGCTTATGCTCCCCAAGTAGGTTTGGACGGAGCATCCAAGGTTCAGTTCTGGGAAGATATGGATGAAATCATGCAAAGTATTCCGGATAATCAGCAAATTTTCATTGGTGGGGACCTTAACGGGCATGTTGGTAAGGACAGTAATGGTTATGACAGAGTCCATGGGGGTTATGGTTTTGGCAACAGGAATGAGGAGGGAAAGAGCATTTTGGATTTTGCGGTGGCTTATGATCTAGTGCTGGCAAATACCTGCTTTGAAAAGAGGGGGTCACACTTGATTACCTTTAAGAGTGGACGAACCTAAGTCAAATAGACTTCATACTTACTCGAAGACGGGACAAAAGTAAGTGTAAGGATTGCAAGGTCATTCCGGGTGAAGCATTGACGGCGCAACATCGTATTGTGGTTTTAGATGTTAAGAATAAAAGTAGCTGGAGGAATGATAAGAAAGTATTGGAACCAAGGATAAGATGGTGGAAATTGAAAGACCTAGCTCAAGGTATCTTTAAGGAGGAGTTACTAAAGGAAGACATTTGGAACCTTGAGTCCATGAGTCCATACTTATTTACCCTGGTTATGGACGAGCTAACTAGAAGCATACAAGACGATGTTCCTTGGTGTATGTTGTTTGCTGATGACATTATTTTAATTGATGAGACTAGTGCTGGTGTAAACCGTAAGTTGGAAGTGTGGAGAAAAACCCTCGAGGACAAGGGTTTTAAGTTAAGTAGGAGTAAAACGGAATATATGCACTGTGAGTTCAGTCTAAGGAAGAAGCAGGAATATGAGGTTAAGTTGGATGGAGTTTTGGTTCCTAAAACCAAGCAGTTCAAATATTTGGGTTCGGTGTTCCAGAATGATGGCCGTATAGATGAAGATGTGGCTCACAGAATACAGGTAGGGTTGTTGAAGTGGAAGGGTGCGACTGGGGTTCTATGTGATAAGAAAATACCTCTGAAAGTGAAAGGTAAATTCTATAGGACGGTTGTTAGGCCTGCGATGCTCTATGGTAGTGAGTGTTGGGCACCAACGGGACAACATTTGCATAAGATGAGTGTGGCAGAAATGAGGATGCTAAGATGGATGTGTGGACATACCAGACTGGACAAAATTAAGAATGTTCATATTCGACAAAAAGTCCAAGTAGCGGATGTCGGAGATAAGGTGAGGGAAGGAAGACTTAGATGGTATGGACATGTTTTAAGAAGACCTCCTAATGCTGCGGTTCGTAAGTGTGAGAATTTGTTGATTGAGGGTGCTAGAGGTCGTGGAAGACCTAGAACTGTATGGAAGGAGGTGATAGCAAGAGACTTACGTGCCTTAGATCTTGATGCAAATTTGATTAATGACAGACTTGAATGGAGACGTAAAATCCGTGTCTTGGAAGGGGCCTAAGGCTGGAGTATCTTTTTTGGTGTCTTTTGAGCTTATTTTGTTGAGGATCCATACAGCCGACCCCAACTTGTTTGGGACTAAGGCTTAGTTGTTGTTGTTGTTGTTGTTGTGTCTTCATTGACTGTATCAATGTGTTGGGAGCTTGTGACAATCAAGAAGGACAAACTCAATTATATAGCTGCTGCCATCTACCACAAACCTACTTCTAATGATTGCTACAATCAAAGGAAGAAAAATATACCTCCGATGTGTAAGAGTGATGATGATCCAAATGCTGCCTGGTAAGACTTCTCCCTCTAAGCGAGTAAGTTACCCACATGGTCATGGTGAAGCTACTAATTACTTAAAATAATATGGTAATTTTGGCATTTTATTTTCCAGGTATGTACCTCTGCAAGCATGCATGCATCAGGTGCCAGTTGACAGCAACAAGAGAGGGACTCGATGGCCTAAAAATTGGCCGCAGAAAGTACAAACACCTCCTTACTAGCTAAACAGGTCTCAAATGGGGATCTATGGCAAACCAGCTCCTCAAAATTTTGCCATAGATTATGAACATTGGAAACATGTAGTGCGCAAGTCATATATGAAGGGATTAGGTATTAGCTGGTCCAATGTGAGAAATATTATGGACATGAGAGCTGTTTATGGAGGGTAAATCATCATTTTTACATGTGTTAATGTTCTTTTGCTATTATTAGGATTATAAAGAAACTACTGTTTATACATCTAGGTTTGCTGCTGCTCTAATGGACCTCAAAGTATGGGTCTTAAATGTAGTGAACATTGATTCTCCAGACACACTTCCTATAATATATGAGAGAGGCCTTTTTGGGATTTACCATGATTGGTGTGAATCCTTTAGCACTTATCCTAGAACTTATGACCTCCTCCACGCTGATCATCTATTCTCAAAGCTGAAGAAAAGGTAATCTGAATTTATTAAAAAGCTTACTTGTTCTATGCATTGTTCGACTTTCCTTTCCCGGAGCTTGATGATCAAATTAAAATTTTACTTTTGCAGGTGCAAACTTGCTCCAGTGATGGCAGAAGCTGATAGGATAGTGAGACCTGGAGGTAAATTGATTGTTCGTGATGAGTCAAGTGCAATAGGGGAAGTTGAAAACCTCTTAAAGTCTCTACGATGGGAAGTTCATCTTACCTTCTCAAAAGATCAAGAAGGTCTGCTCAGTGCACAGAAAGGCGACTGGCGGCCACAAACATATGCAGCTTCTTCCTGATAGTATAGAGAATAGAATTGATAGTCTCCTAATCTTACAACAAAGCTTGTAGACCCGGTTCTAGTGACTTTATCTGCCACTATGCTTTCTTAGAAATGTAACATCTTTTGCTCAAAAGCAACAAAATGCAAATCCATTTGTTACATAAAACTGTTAGTGATATTAGGTAATGGATATTGTTACAATTGGCCAGTTGATGAATTTGTCCAGCTCAAACCTAGGTGCCAATGACATGCTACACTTTCTGTCAGAATAAGTTAAGTTCCAAAGCGACAAATTAGTAAGATATAACAGATTATAAATCCAAAGCTCTGATGTAATTCTGTTCTGATGATGTATGATATTTCATTCTGTGTTCAAAAAAGGAGAAAAAACAGACTTCAGCACATGTTTCCATTCATGTTTTAAATGGTATGCCTTCAAATAAAAAGCTCAGAATTCATTTAGCAAGTGTAAATGAAATAAAAGGTTGTTTAAATGCCTATAAGAGAGAAGTTAGTAAAAATAAATTGTACATATTCAAATAACAAGCACAAGATCACATCCAAACAGGAGAATTGAGAAAACATTCTCTGGACATCAAAAGACATGGTAATGCCTGTAAAAACACAAAATCATGTAATAATACAAAGTGCTCAAGTCATCACAACGAGAATCTGCCACCAAAATGGTTCATTGATGTGTAAACAACTGTAACGAATTTTATCTGAAAAAAAAGAAAAGGAAAGGTTCTCTATTTCAGATTAACAAGTGCTCACATTATAAAACTACACTACACTTTGACTAGGACCATGGATTTTCAAACTTGTGAACATAAAACCCTAGGTCGATACAAGTCATCAGTGATATGAAGACAAATATATACTCTCAACAGTCACCATAGATTTTACTTAAGGCTCCAATATCATTTTTCTTTAATACCAGTGCAAGCTGTGCAGCTTCAGTTCAGAAGATGTTTACAACTTTAGCATCTCCCTTCAATCTGCAGATAGAAGTTTCTGCAATTGACCACTCTGGACAGCAACTTTGAGATCTGAAGAACAAAGTATAATACAATGCAAGTAACATGAGGAATTAAGAGAATAAAGGGGATGGGCTTGTACCCAAGAAAGGGGAAATTTTATTATAAGAAAAAAAGGCTATCACAGCTTAAAGCAGCTTACCATCAGAGCCACCAATATGCTTGCCATTCACAAATACTTGAGGGACAGTGCGTCGACCAACTAGATCAAGAAGAACATACTGAATTTGAGCTCCATCATCTACACAAATTCATGTAACAATGCCATCTCAATTCACTTAATCATATTCAAATAATAATAATAATAATAATAAATAAATAAATAACCAGAACCACAGTAGCTAATAGATACCTCGAAGATCCAATTCCACAACATAAGGCTGTTCATGTAGTTCACTGAATATGCGTTTGGCACGGAAACAATAACTAAATAAAGGGGAAAAATTAAAAAATCACAGTTTCTCATATCTAAAGTAAGGCTTACATTATCTATCAGTTAATTTTAGGTGCTACAAATAAATTAAAGAAAGTTAACTAAAAATTAATGGCAGCTAGAGGAAATTTTTCACAGAAATTTAATCAGTTTAAGTTTTTCAAATTCTTATTGAACCATAAACAAGTACCAGTTTCCAATTACTTCATGCCTAAAATCCAACCTAAAACAAAACCCTAATTGACTAAAAAAAGCAGAATCAATTGAAATAATCAAAAGAGAAAGCGCATAATAAAGACGAAGCTTAAGAGATAAATACGGCTTAAGGGCAATAGGATTTGGAGAAGATAACGATTCGTTGAGAGTTGATGGCGTCCTGTACAAAGGCAGAAGCTGAATTCGATGCTTTGGCTGCAGTTAACAACACTAAAAATGATAATGCTAGTAATAATAATAAGGAACTGAATCGTCTGCGATTAACAGCCATAATCGACTCAAGTTTCGCCATCTTCATTTGCTGCTACGAATTGATCGCTGTTTCCTGTTTGTGTCTCGTATATTCCTAGACGACAACGGCCACATTGCCGCTGGGAAAGGCTCTTATTAAACCCATGCTTAAGTACCCCACTTATATTTTTCATTATTTGCAAACGATGGGATGCATCATTTTCATTTCATCACGTCACCTTTTTCAAAAAAAAAAAATCACTGAATATTATAATTTTTTTTTTTTAAGCTTGGACTTTAAAAATCGTTTTTAAAAGATCAAACTTGTTATCTTTTCATGAAGAGTAACGTTATATGATAACTGAATATTACATTTTTTTTTTCATTATATATATATTTGAAATTTATTTTTTTTTATTTTATATAAAATATATATATATATATATATGATCAAATGTACATATCTAAAATTTTTTTTTTCAATTTCATCGTTTAAGTTTACGAGGGTATGTAAAGAATACATTATCTTCAAATATATTATATATATATATATATTTTAAAAAAAATTAAATTCAAAACACATAAAAGTTTCACTTTAACTCGTAAGCATGATTTGGGAGATAGAAGAGCAAGTTTGGGAATAAATAATCAAAGCAATGAATAATCATATGACTTTAAGAGCATCGTGTGACAACGAATAAAGCTTCTGTTTGCCTTGTTGGCCAATTCCCCATGACCGCAACATAAATTTAATACTGATCCATACAAAAAAAATTAGTAAAATTTTAGAAAATAATCTTCTTCCTCCTGAAGAAACATCGAAATTCTCACCACCACCCAAAAACATAAATCTGTTAAAAAAATTACATCAAAGATGAATCAACTCGTAAATAATATCAAGAGGGCTTAGAATTAGATTTGTAAAGCTTGTTATACGCCTCAAGCTCCTCATAATACACGTCCCAAACACAACGAATGCATCCGCTTCCACAGCAATCACCAGGCTCCGGCTTCTCCGGCGGTGGCGGAGGAGGAGGCAGTTTCTCCTCTTCTTCTTTCTCGTTCATATTCTCCGCCTTTGATTCTTGCACTTGATTGTCCTTCGTCGCCATTTGATTTTTTGAATTAACAGTAATAGAAAAAAATGATCTAGGAATCTTGAATCTGGAATTTGGCGATAATCGTTTCAAGGTCAGATCTCTCACATTCATGGCCAGCGCCGACGAGCCAAGATACATTTGGGTTGGGGCATTTTGGTGCCGAATTTGTTGATAAGTTGAGATGACTGTGTTGATAAAACGCTGCGGTTTCCATTAACAGATTGGTATAAGAGGAAACCTCCAATTCAAACTTCTGTAAAAGGTAAAGCCGCCGGTTGACCAGTTGACTTTTACATGTGGCAGCTGTTCGTAGGCACTTGGCTGTGTTTATCGTGGTTGCAAAATAACAAGTATACAGACATATTAGACCGTCTTCTATATTTATTTTTATATTACTATAATTGTTTAGTAATTGTTTATTTATTTTTGTATAGTTAAGTAAAATTAAACTTGACGTAAAAAATAAAATTGAAGTAGTGCTACGGCTTAAAAGATTCCAATTAAAGTTTTTTAATTTAACCTTAAAACTGTCGTCCTTATAATTTTATTTAATTCAATTTTAAAAGAATAATTTAAACATAAGAAAAAATAAATATAAACTAATTTAAAAAATATTACAATTATTCAAATAAACTAAAAATTATTAAAAAAATTTACCATTTAGAAGCATTCGGATAACTGAAATTCCAATGGACATGAATAAGCTGCAATATAAACCATATTTGATTAATTATATTTTTCTTTTAATCTTTTGCTACAAGGAGGAATTGAACTTTTTTCTTTCTCTTTTTTTTTTTGACATAAAGGGAATTGAACTTAAAACCTGGTAATAGAGATGATTCCAAGCTTTTACTACTGAAATGTCCAAATAGAAAAATGAACATCTTTGAACTTTGAATAATCCCATACAAGATACATTTACTAGCATAATGTTAATACATTATTTTCTTGAAAATTTTATTCTTTAATAATCTGAAGTACAAAGAGTCATGAAACACAAATTAGCACTGTAAATGCAGCAAACCAATAAATTAATGCTATTTTTTTAGTCCCAGCAGCAGCAGTATTAACCCAATATAGTTAAAGCAGTAAGCCAATTTGATAAATTGAAGCTTGAAATCATTCCATGGAGGATACCTGGGTCCGATCTCAGGGGAAAATGCTCTTTCCATAACTGCCTTTTCATGGCTGAATGTGTCAAAAGAATATTTCCCATGGTACCTTCCATATCCACTCTGACCAACTCCTCCAAATGGCAATTCATCACATATAAACTGCAAGTATACAAAAATAAGTTATTATAAAACTAATCCGTGTCAGTTTCTCCATTGTGTTTGCATTGATACACATATATAAAAATTAAGAGTCTATTAAGATAATTGGCGGTAAGATTTCATAATGTATGGCATAATATAATATTGTAGAGTATGGTATTGTAAGTACTAATTATTATATTAATTCATTAAAATGCACGGTTTTTAAATCCGAGAGTACCCTGAAAACTATACAAGTCAAAATAAATAAGAACTTAAATCATATCATATATTATGAAACTACGGCGAATCATGAAAAAAACAAAGTCTAAGACCATGCTAGGCAAAGTTAAATAATAGAGTTTAGTTAATTGCTTGAACCATAGTGTCATTGAAAACCAGACTTCCTGAAGATGTTTGTGTCAAGAGTTATTTCTTGAATGTTTCATCCTTTGTGAAGGCATAAATAACCAGAGGTTTTGGTCTAGTGTTTATGAATTCAATGCTTTCTTGAATGTGATTAACCTGCACAAATATGTATTGTACTATTTTGAGAAAAGAGCGAGCTTAATTCTGAAAGAATATAAAATAACAAAAGGTAGGATTGCTTGTTAATTACTGTAATAACAGGAAGCAAAGGACCAAAGATTTCTTCTGTCATTATTTCTGAATCGAGTGGAGGATTAAACAAGATTGTTGGCTCCATTAACCTGCAAGATTTTGAGTGAGGATTAATTAGAACTTCCTCCCTTATCATTAAAATGAATCTTGCAAGAACTTTCTGCATATCATACTAGAGTTATCACAAGTACATCAATCCAACCAACTATGGCCTAATCGAATCAATGCGAATCAATTTTAAGTTAGTTTAAGAAATAAACGAAACTTACAGTTTGTCTTCATCTGTTGAACCGCCAAAAACAATGGAAGCTGCAACAAGAAGATCTTTAATAATATTATATAACCTTTTAAAGTTGTTCTTGTTTCCAATTCTGCCAAGGCTTCTTGATTCTTTTGGGTTTTCACCATAAATTTTCCTGATAATCCTGGTCAGTGATTCTATCTGGGAAAAACGATGTAAAATTGAAGCGCAAGACCAAAAGAATTTCTGCATTTATCAAAATAAATGGGAAAAAAAACTACAAAAGGGAACTTTTCATTTTACCAGATAAGAAGAGAACTTCACTTCTACAAGCACACAATCTACACTAATACATGCCTGTCCATTGCATGGCCCCCATTTCCCACCTGCAATTCTTTTGGCTACTACCTTTTGAATCCAACACATACATTATCAGAACAAATCAATTAGCAGTCAAATGTTTTTAGCATTCTCTCATATTAAACAGTATCTCACAGTTCAATAAATCATAGTAACTAACCTTCATGTTAAATGGAGTTGATATCCAAGACTGCAGGACTTTTTCCACCCAACTCAAGAGTAACAGGAGTTAAATGTTTTGCAGCCTCTGCCATTACAATTCGTCCGACGCGCTGACTCCCTTAAGATATTCATTACAGTTAAAGATACTAATGAGCTTTTGATTCAGTGATATTAGAGTTATCTCCAGGAGCTAGGAGGTTACTAAAATATACATTACCGAAAATTTTGTCCCACTTTTTCTGTAGAAGATGTTGAGAAACATCTGCTCCACCCTCAACGACCTTAACAGCTTTGGGATCCAAGTATTTGGGGATAGTATTAGCCAGAAAGGAAGAGCAATTTGGTGAAATGTCTTAAGGTTTTAAAAGAACAGTGTTTCCTGCGGATATTGCTCCTATTAATGGGTCTAATGCCAATGCTGCGGAACCAAAATTATTGCGTTAGCTCTAACAAAAATTATCTTTCTTTCATTAACTAAAATGGATCAATCTATCAGTATGGTAAGAAGGAATTGATTGCACTCACAAATAGGGAAATCCAAGAAGCAAAGATCAAAACTACCCCATATGGTTCTGGCATCACTTTTCCACTTGCAGGGAAGAAAAGCAATGGTAAATTACTCTGCTCACAGTCCAAAACAGTACCAGAATAAACTACTCTCGTTAGTTCAATTTTATTGAATTCAATAACCAAATTCATTGATAGCAAATAAAAGGTAAAAATCATCATATATGATTGTTTAAGTTGCCCCCAAAAGCATCATATGATTAGTGAGTATTATTATTTAGTAAATTTGTCACGATCACTTTTTCAAGGTGAACCGCAAAAAAATTATATACATTACCATGCAATTTTAATAAAATTCCTATAAAAATGAAATATATCCCAATAAACATGTTATAAAAATCTTTATTTGCAGATGAATTTGATAAAGTTTACTTATTAATTAAAAAAAAAGTAGCATGTTTTGAATCATAATTAAGCAGCAAATTCTATAATTACCTTTCTAGGAGCCATCCATTTCTCCACAGAGCTCAAAGCATAATCGGTTGATTTTATTACCACTCCAATCTAATGCCAAGTAATCAACAACCAAACAAAAGCAATTAGATATATAGAAAATTTTATTATAAAAATAGACAAATCAATGGTCCAAATATTTTAAAAATTAATTGTTAAAGGTTTTACATCACATCAAACCAATTGAAACTATCAAAATTACTATTGATACTATATATAAAACATAAACTGAATCTATCAAAATTATTTAATGATATCTATAATTAATTAATGATATATCATGAAATATATTGCTATAAATATTATACAAAACATAAAGCGAATATATCAAAATTATTCTTTAGAGTACAGTTTTATAATATAAATTCTCTAATAGTTAAGCTTTAAGAAGTCTCTGCTAAATATATACACACATATAACTTTGAAATTGAAATTCTCTCAAAACAAAAATAAATAAATAAATAAAGAAAAAAATAATCCCATCTCTATAAGATTCAACAAGGTGTTTTCCAAGGTCTTGAAGAAGAGCTTTGAAAATAAGATCTTCATTTTCTTGAACTAACTGCATCAAAGCTTGAATTTGTGTTTTTCTCCATAAAACACTTCTGGTTTTTCCACTTGTAAATGTTTCTTGAAGTTCTTCAATCTTCTTTACAACATCCATATTCTTCTTGTCCTCCCTAAAATTCTAAATTCTGATTTTTCCAACTCTACAGAGCTTATTGTAAGTAATATAATAATAATATGACATGGTTCGGTAATAACCAGTAAATGCTCCTCAAGTTATCAAATGTGTCACAGTCTTCCATTAAATGCTAACTAGTGGCGTGTTTTGTCGGTTTGGCACTCAATTTCTAGCTAAATTCATTTTTATTTGTATTTTTAATATTAGCCGGACACCTATTCTAAAATAATATTTCCCATCATAAAAAATTTCATTTTAAGATTTTGATTGTTTAGGTAAATTAATTATAAGAGCAGATCCTATTTTGTAATATGATAAAGATGTTTGACATAAATTCATCCGAGTTAATAATGGGTTAATTGGATATTCAATTAAATAATTAAGGGTGTGTTTATTTTTATTGTAGATTTTTTATTTATATTTTTTTAAAATAAAAATTATTTTTAGTTTATGTTTTATATTTTTTTTAAAATTTATTTTATATTTTTAAAAATTATATATCATAATTATTAAAATTTAAATTATTAAAAAAATAAAATAAAATTTAAAAAATAACTATAAAAATTAATTTTGCAATAAAAGATTTATTAATATAAAATATTTTATATAAAAAATTTATTCATATACAATATTTTTTTAAAATTAAAACTCTTAAAATTATATTTTATATATTACGTATTTAGACTAAAATAATTTTTATTTAATAAAAAATTTTAAAATTTAATGATGTAATTAAATATATTTTATTTTTTAAAAAAATTAAAATAAAAAAAATAAAAATCATCCCCATAACACCATAAATTAATTAAGTAAGCAAAGGCAATTAATTGCTTCCGTCAAAAAGTGCAAGAGATGTGTGTGAAGTGCGAAGTGTCATATTCAATGCCTTTCCTTTACTTGAAGTTTACAAGTCATTGATAATCTTTGTTTTTGTTTAGGAAAGCAAATTCAAGAAAACTATCCCGTTCTCTCCTCATATTTATAGTGACTCTAGTCGCGCCATAATTTTTTTAAAAAATGACTATATAATTTTTTAAAAAATGATTATATAATTCTATTTATAAATAATTTATATAAAATAAAATATTAAATTCATTAAATTTTATTAATTAATTAATAAAATATTTTATATAGAGAGACATAAAAAATTATTTTACTGAAAAAAAATTATAAAATTTAATATCAAAAAATAATTATATTTATATTTTATAATATAATAAAATAAAAAAATATTATAAATATAGTTTAAATATTACTCAAATTTTTTTAATAAAATAAAATTATAATAAAATAAATTAATATTTTTTTAATTCACTTTTTAGTATTTTGTTATATTTTTTAAACATGATAATATAATTTTTTTAATAAAATATAATTTTATTAATATATTTATGTAAATATATTTTTAGTAATTAATTTTTTTAATAGTCTATTAAACGACCCATTAGTTTCTTTCGCTTGAAAGTAAAATTAAGTATCAATTTTATCTTTATTGTGACCTTTAGTCTATTGTATTTAATTTGCATATTTATATATAAAATATTTACAGCTTATCTATTTTAACCATTTTACTTTTTATATTTATTTATTTAACACTTTGTCCTTTATCATTTTGTCCGCTCTCTTTGCCTTATCTTATATTAAGATATTTCTAGCTCTTGTGCTATTGAATCTTCGCAGTTGCATAAATGGAAACAGGGTAACCAGAAATGCTGAAGTGTGGATGTCTAGCATTGGCAATGATGGAAAGCATATAATGTGCACGTGCAATAAGCATAATCAATCTAAATCGACGATATGGTTTGATCAATGCGAAATTGATCAATATAAGATCATAATTTAATTGAAAATATATATGTCACCCGTTATTGTGCATTCTCTTATTAGACCAATTTGAATTGGGAGCTTTCATATCAATAAACCTTTACATAAATATATATTAGTTATTTTAATTTTTATACTTATATATTTTATATCAAATATATATATAACGTTATTTTTATTTAAATATTTATTAAATATAAAATATATAAGTATGAGATAAAGTGAATAATATTTATGTATATAAATATCTGTTAATATAAAATAAATATACATAGTAAGCAAAATAACAAATACATAATATAAAGAATAAAATGATCAAAATAAATAAATATGAAGGGCTAATAATGTATTAAACCTATTTAATCTAATTAACAAATTTATTTTTTAACAATAAATTAAATAATCTTTCATATTTATTTTCTTAAAATTAATTTATAGCAGTGAAATTAAAATTTTAAATTATATCCTACACCAATTTTTATAATTTTTTTTATTTTTATAAGGAGTATTTTAGTTATTTTATAATAAATTTATCATAAACTCATAAACTCATAATAAATACGTAATAAACTCATAATAAATTATGTAAATTTAGTATTTTTGAAAAAAGTCATAAATTTTTGTAAATTTGAAATATTTTAAAAATATGATAAATTTAATTTTTTTTAATTTTTTCTAATACTTTTATAAAGACCTTGTATTTAATTCCCTTGAAGCACCTAACAAGTTAATTTAATTCGTTTGAAAATAAAATATATGTATGATCTATCTCAAATTTTCATTCAAATTCAACAAAAGTACAAAACGTCATGCACATTTCATAAATCTCAAGTGATCCGATTCTCTTTTTTCGTTTATTTATTTTCTTCCTTCACACTGAATTGTCGGTGTCATCCAACTTAACTAATTTCTTCAGCTTTGAAAGATGCCATCTTTTTAGTAAATACCAATAATTTTTATATGCATATGAAAATAGAGTATACTTTTGATATTATTTTCAAAATTAAATGATGAAAAGTATTTTTTTTTTTTTTGAAAAAAAAGTAAGGTGAATTTTTTAAAGTCTTTTTTTTAATATTTTTGAAAAAAATCCCCTTTTTCTTTTCATCGAATATCTTCTCTCCCAGTGTTTAATTTTTCATGGGTCTAACTTTCTTTTAACTTGCTTATTTTTTATAAAGTTATTTATTCTGATGTGAGATTCCATTAATATTTGATACTTCAACAACATTCAATAGCCTAAAAAAACTCTAAAATTTTAAGTTTAAACTCTAATGGAAATCGAATTTACCAAAAAAATATATAAAATAAAAAGAAAAAAAAACAAGAAAAGGGTTCCATTGACAAGAATAAAGGGGGAAAAAAGAATTAGAAGAAAGACAATTGCCAATTTAAGTCACTATCAACATTATTCTCATATTACTTATACGAGTTTATTAAAAATTAAAAATTCTGTTTAAATAAGTTTTAAGTAATTAAGCACTTCTATACTACACATATGTATTTGAAACTCAATCTCAACTTAAACTGATGAATAAATGTGAGAGGACAAACTTATTTTTCTATCTAAAATTACCATTGATAGTTAGGCAAAAACATTTTTCATGTTAAATAAAATTCAAGCACAATATGGAAAGTTGCGAAACAATTTATAATTGTATGAATTCAGTATTTTCTTTTTTCTTTTTCTGAAAATAATATGTTCTCCAAACAAGAAAACATAGAACATTAATATAATCACAACTAATACAAAAAACATATGCATAATTCATAACAAAATATACTAATGATTAAGAGTTCCCTTCATGAAAGCCAAGTTTCAGAAATGACACAAAACTACAACATTTCAACCAAATTTCATCACACATATATATATATATTAAAGTTTTAAGTTGACTTCTAAATTCTTATTCTATTAGATAACGTTTGTAAAAGCTTTTAAGATTAGATTTCATGGATGCCATTCAGACAAGTCGGAGTTCATTAGGTCCAAATACACCACCGTGGTGAAAATGGTGCAGACGGAAAGCATGGAGGTTGGATGCCCCATTTGCAAGTGCAATTGCAGATTCATAATCTCCTTCATTCTTCACTAATCCATACAGTGGATCTTCACATTTCGCTTCCTTCATATTTCAAATGAAATAAAATATTTTAAATTTTCATAATATATTCTTTTTTTTTAATGATATAGTCGATCCCAATTAATTTAAGATCAACCATTAGTTGAATTATATTATTGAAAAATGATTGGAAACAAAGAAAAAGAAGATATTGGATTCTTACAAATTCTAGTAGGAGGTCTCCATGTCTTTCCTCTAAATTTCTTACCTGCAATTAATTAGAAAAATGTGGAAATGTGATTAATTAAATTACAATTAATGCAAGTTTAAATATATATATATATATTTTTAATTCAACTAACCTTCTTCGTGTAGGTGTCTGTCTGTGTTTTGATCGCATGGTACTGTCCGAAGCCATAACCAAAACTTCAAATTATTAATTGATTTATTAATCATTTAAAACAATAATAAAAATTATTAGTTGGTAAATTATTCAATTAATATAAATAATACACAAGCCAAAGAAGAAATGAGGCATGAAAATAAGGGATTTCTTCAAAAAAAATTTAAATAATAAAAATATTTTAAAAAATATTCACTTTTTTTTTCTCAAAAATTCCCATTTATATCTAGTATACTTTTAATATATTAAAAATATATAAAAACTATATAATATTTTTAAAAATAAAAAAAAATAACGTATCATGTAATTTTTCCTAAAAATAATAATGGCTTAACAAATTAAACTATTCAAGGATGTTAAAAAAAATCTTAAAAACCCTAATTATAATGTTAGAAAGCCTAATATATGCATCCAAAATTATTAAAATTACCTCAAAATAATAGATCAAAATTCAAATTAATTAAAAAGAAATTAAATCAAATAATCCAATAACCTTCCTTTCACGTATAAGCACTAAAGCAGAAGCCATTCTTTGCTCAAGACCGCGCATCTCATTAATACTCAGATCATTCAAATCCTCACCCATTCTCTGCCTGCCAATATAACATTTCATATTTAATTAAAAAATACCCATTTTTACTAAATATAATTATTTTTTTATTATTTCAGAAATTTTTAGAAGGAAATTAAGATCATCAAGATTTAAATCTTAATAATTTCGTCTATTCAACTACTAGTCCAATAGCTTAATATAGTTAATATATAACTTGTGAAAGTTCAGAATATATATTTTTTGAGTATTTATATAAAGAAAGGTGAATCAATTCTGAGTTTCTAATTTAGAAGAATCAGGGCCGTCTTAAACATTTGCAAAAATAAAAGAGGCCCTGTTCTTACATTGAAATTTAGGCCCCTAATATGAAAATCACATGTTTGGATTTATATTATTGGGCCCCATAATTTTTTGAGGCCCTGTGCTATTGAACTTGTTGCACATGGTGTTAGACGGCCCTGAGAAGAATATACATTTAACATTAAGTCTTTATGTGTAGAATATATATATATATATATATATATTTCAAGAAAAAAATTTTTTTTATTAGAATTTAGAAGTTATAATTAATTAATTACCTTATGTCTCTTCTCAGCTTATTATTGATCTCTCTCAGCTTTCTCAAGTGCTCTTGCATTCTCTATAAAATTAATTGAGCACATAATTCATCAATCAATTAAAGAAACTCATAAAACTGATGGATCAAACAATTATAATTATTAATAATAAAGATTAAAGAAAGATTAACTAATTAACCTCATAATGAGTGCTCCACAGATCTATCCCCAAAGTCTTCTGGTATTGATCAAATATCTTCTTTGTTCTGCAATTTATTATCATTAACAACAAAAACCCAACATCAAAATTAGGGTTTTACAAACCCTATAGTCGCAAAACCATAAAAAAAGGAGAAAGATCTGTAAACATACGTTGTTGTAGGGCTAATGAACTCATGGAATTTTCCAGTGTTAGAGAACATAATAAGAGAAACCTTAGCATCACAAAGAATAGTGAGTTCTTGAGCTTTCTTGAAAATCCCACTTCTTCTCTTGGAGTAAGTGACTTGCCTGTTAGTAGCGTTCTCAATCCTCTTTATTTCAATCTTTCCACGACCCATATTTTCTTTTTTCTTCTTGATGAAACTCCACTAGACAAAATGATGAAATCTAACTCAAACAAAGTGTTTTTGTGTGCAGAGCATAGGCTTCTTCTTGATTCTTTGAAAGGAAAGTTCAAAAGAAAGAAGAAGAAGAAGAAAATAAAAGAAAAAGGGTAGTTTCCATATTAGAAGTGTAGGAAAAGTGGGTTGTTGTGTAACTAAGAATGCTTGCTAAATTAGTGAAAATGAGATTTTCAAGACAGAGTTAGTAGCAGTAACGTGTCATGTTGGGAAGTGCTTTGAAGAAGACAAGACATCTTGCAACAAGTACATAATTTTGCCGTGTGATTGATATTTGATAAGGCCTTTCCTTAAACCTCTTTTAAGTGATCAACAATGTTAGTTTATTTGCTTAAATGAATAAACATAATTTGGGAAACATTAGAAAAGGATTCAAGCCAATAATTCTCATTCTTATTATGGGCTTAACAAACCTTTAATTTATAGCAAAGATCACACTTACATTAATAAAGACAAATGAATTTTTTATTATAGTGTGAAGCTTGAAATGGCATTTGTGTTTACTTGTCTTTCTTTTGCTTGATTTATGCTATTGTTAATGGTCTTGTGCATTTTGTGAATATAATAGGAAAATCATTATGTTTGAGACATATATGCTAGTTCTTTGCCATATAGCCAATTATTGGTTATAAATATGGACATTAAATTTTTTCATGTATTTATATATGTTTCATAAATTAATAAAACATTTATTTATCTTTAATATTCTACTTAAGGAATCTAAAATAAAGATAAAATTCATGAGACTATATTATTTTGCAAATAAAATTATAATACGATTATAATTATGAGATTCTTCTTTGCATCAAAAATAATATCTCTAAATGTTCCTGGTCGATGCTTTTCTCATTATGGATAATGATTAGAGCTGTTGAAACTAATATATATTATGTTTTTTCCTTTGTGAAAGGAAGCAACTGTTCTTATAAGCCGAGATATTTTAGATATCTGAAGCTAATATGTAGGTGCCTATAATATAAATAAGTGCACTAAATTGACAATTCTGAAAATTCTATATGGAGAGTTACCTATACCTATGGAATACTCAAGTGATAGTTGTGTAAGTGATCATTTGACTTGAAGTTACTAAGCTATCTTATATAGAGGCTGTTATGTTTTGATTCATCTTACATATTGCTCATTTTATGAGTAATAAATGGGGATAAATTAAATATAGTAGAAATTATATGAAGATGCTTGTGTAGTTGAAATGTGATTCATCACCCTTGGTAAATTAGGAAAAATGTTCAAATTATTTTCATTAGTATTGATTGTAAAATCATTGTGCAAGGTAAAATAAAATTAGCAAATTGAATTTGAAATTTCATTCAAGCAAACAATCACTAATGATAAGAAAACAAATATGATTTAATATAGCAGATACACTTCATACTTAAATTATTAAATCGAAACATTATTAATGAAGGAATATTAGTTGCACTAAGAAACCATGAGCTAAAAGGTTAAGTCAAACAATTATTGATATTTCAAATATTTAGACAATCTTGACATGTTGCTAGACAATGTTCTTGACCTTCAAATATAGATTAATAAATTAATTATATTTATTGCCAATATATTTAAAACCTAATGGATCACACACATAAAAATTAATTTGAGAAAATAAAATAAAAAGTTTAATCAAGTATGACTTGATTATAAATAAGTTTTGAGACATAATGGTAAAATTATAATTTATAGAGACTACAATTTAACTTAAAATATTAAGTAAGAACTTAATTGTAAATTATCTAAAACTAATTAAATAAATAAATAAATATAATTAATTAATTATTAACCTAGATTTTTCCTATAAATAAGCTTATAAAGAGAGCCTAATTGTGTGGTAGCCACTAAAAGATTTACAGATAACTTTTTAGAGCTAGCACTCAAAGATTTCTCTTACTTCATTATTCTCTAAAATTAGTTTTAGAGTTTTTCAGCTATCAATTCGTGTGGATACTGTTAGAAATTAGACAATTGGGCGGTTAGTGGTTTGTAACAACCCAATCGAGAAAAGCAGTTTTTGATATATTCTTGAAGAATTAACATCAAGGTATTAATTTTGTCTTTTAATTATCACCTTAATAATTTGAACGAGATACATGTTGAATGAAATTTATTTAATTTAATATTTCGCTGTGTTTATATTTTGAATAAAACCCAACAATATATGCTTTATCTCTTATATACGTTCAAGTGAAGTTCTTGATAGTCATACGAGTGTTTGTGTTAATGGATTTAAATTCTTTCATGAAAATACATTTTAAGATCTTATTATCTAATTAGAAAATAATAATTAATCAGTCATTTCATGAAAATTTAATATTAAATTTTGTTAAAGTTTAATAATTTTTTTTCCAAATTTACCAAATTTAACTATTGAAATTACATAAATACAGTGAATATGTTTACATAAATTCAAGATGATCAAAATTTATTTAGTGTGTATTCTGAGGAAAAAAATTCTTTATCCGAATAATTAAAATTATATTAGTGATATTACGCTACCGCTTTATTGCTTAAAATGAAGATTGTTTACTTACAGAAAATTATTTTATGTTTTCCATTTTTTTCTATTTTCTAGAAAAACTATTAATTTTCATTTTCATGAAAATTAATTCTCAATTGTAAAATGTTTTTTATTTGTCAAAAATTATTTTCTATTTTTAAATTAGATAACATATTCATATCATAATTTCTTATTTTTTCTGTTGGTTGTGACTGAGTTTATTATTAAACGATTACTCATTTATTAGGAGAAATCATTTTCTTAGATTTTCATTAATTTGTTTCCTAAATAATAATTTTATGTTAAATAGAAAAAGAATATTCTAACATAATATTAAAATGTAAATATTATATGTAATTCAAGTATTATCTTCATATTATTAACAGTTTGATAGCTAATTTTGTAATAAAAACTATTCTTATATATCTAGTTAATTTTCTTAGTGAAATAATTAACTTTTAACTGAAATTTAAAACAAAATTACAGCAGTGAAATTGTTAAAAACAAAATTCAAGAAAAGAATAAAAATGCGTTCTATAACTTTATTAATTCTTAACCAAATATAACCCTGACAATATTTAAATCTCTCACCTCATTTTCTAATTCACCTTCATTTTGAAATTGTGAAATTGTATAATTTTTGAGATTTTTTTTAAATGGTTGTTTCAAGTTGAGGATTGGGATTTCAGAAGATTTTTGGAGCATTTTTCTTAGTGTGTGTTCTTTTATATTTCCTTTATACGAGAGCTTTTGTTTGTGACATTCAATAAACAAAATTTTGTTTATGCAAATTTTCTATTTCAATATATAATCTCATTAAAAAATACCGAAGAAGGAGTTGAGAGCTTTAAATAAAGAGGAGTTGATTGTAGGGTGTTGTTATATGATTTGCAAAATAATCTACAAAATGATCCCTATAATGAGGTTTTGCTTCAAGAGGAAAGGAGTTTTCTAAAGCACTTTAGAAATTTATTAAAGCAGGAGGAAGAGTTACATGGATAAAAATCTAGAGTGAATTGGGTTCAATTAGGTGATGCAAACACAAAATTCTTTCATAACCATGTGAAAGAAAGAAGGGCCTGAAATAGAATCTATAGTTTAACTCTGCCTGATGGTGTAGTAACTTCTGTTCAAAAGGAAATTAGGATAGCCATAGTTGATTTCTATAAGCAACTATTAGGGTCTGTTAATTTCCAAAGAAGGAATGCTTTTGCTGGTTTGATTGAATGGTACTCTTGTGATTGAAGGTGAAGCTACTTAGTTATGTAGACCTATTGAGAGGGAAGAGATTAAAATGGTTGTATGGTCAATAAGTAGTGACAAAGCGCCAGGGCATAATAGTTTTTTTTTTAAAAAAAGGCATGGGATATAGTAGGAGAGAATGCTGTCAAGGCTGTTATGGAGTTTTTTTCAATAGGAAAAATGTTAAAGCATGTTAATTCGACTACTTTGATAATTCTGCCTAAGGTATCAAATCATTTTAGATTGACAGACTATAGACTAATAGCCTGTTGTACAGTGATTTACAAAGTGATCACAAAGATAATAGCTAAGAGATTGGGAGTGGTGTTGAGAAGAATAAGCAGTCCTGCACAGTCAGCTTTCATTCCTGGAAGGCAAATCACTAATAATATTTTATTAGCCTATGAATTGGTATGTAATTATCATAGAACTAGAGGGAAATAGAGATTTGCTCTGAAAGTAGATTGCAAATTGATGAAGCAAAAGAGGTTATTATGCAGGAATTGCATTTTAGAGAAGGTATATTGCCAGCGAAATATTTAGGAGTACCTTTGATATCAGGTGGGTTGAGGAAAATACATTGTGAGGGGCTAATTGAGAAGATCATAACAAGGATTAGTTCTTGGACTGTAAAAAATCAATCATATACTGGGAGATTACAATTGATTAATACAGTGTTAAGGAGCATGCAGATATTCTGGTGCAGTGCTTTTGCTTTGCATAAATCAGTTATAAATGAAATTGATAAGTGGTGTAGAAACTTTCTATGGGCTGGAAAAGCTGAAGGTACTAAGAAAGGACTAGTTGCTTGGAACTTGGTATGTAAACCTAAAAATGAAGGAGGATTGGGAGTCAAAGATTTGAATATATAGAATATAGCAGTTATTGGCAAACATGTGTATCGTCTGGTATGTGAGAAACCTTCGCTATGGGCTAAATGGATTATTACTAAAAATTGAGAAGACTAGAGTATTGGGGTATAACGAAGCCATTAGACCCAAGTTGGGTATGGAGGAAGCTGCTGGCAATTAGAGAAAGATTGAAGCTTTGTTTTGTTTATCAATTGAAGCAAGGAGATTTGAGTTTTTGGTTTGACCCTTGGATGGAGGGGATTAGTATTGTAAATAAATTTCCTGACTTGAATATTAATGATGCTAACATACCAAAAAATGCTAAAGTTAGAGATAGATGGAAAGTAGGTGATTGGAACCTACTAGACCCTATAAATGAAATAACAGACATGGCTTGGCAAGAAGTTAAAAAATTTAGAGTCATTGAAGGTGCTGATGATATTATAAAGTGGGGATTGACAAGAGATGGAGTGTATACTGTGAAATCAGCTTGGAATGCATTCCGACAGAGGAGTGAAAATACTAGCTGGTCAAAGCTAATTTGGGGCAGAGGCCATATTCCAAGCAAAGTTTCATTGGGTGGCTAGCCATTCATAAAAGATTAGCAACTAAAGCTAGATTGCTGAGATGGAGAATTGTACTGGATGATAATTGCTGTTTGTGTAATAATGGTGTAGAAACTGTTGAGCACTTATTTTTTGAGTGTGGATTTTCTAATAACTTATGGTTACAGGTGCTAGAAAAATGTGAAATTAGAAGAGAAAGATGGTTGTGGAGAAGGGAAGTCAGCTGGTTTGCGAGAAAGGCAAGTGGAAAACGTTACATTGCTATAGTTAGAAGAAATGCATTTATGGCTGCTGTTTACTGGATATGAAGGGAAAGAAATTCGGTAGTTTTCATGAATGAGAATGCTGATAAGAAAAGAGTATGTGTAAATATTGCCAATTCAATTGAGCTCAGTTGTGGGGATTGTGCTTGGACAGGGGATGGCAGATGGAATTATTGTAGATAAAATAGTAGTAAAAATGCTCTGTTTTGGTAATCTGCTGCTACATTTGTGTGATGGAGAAAAGGTGATTTACTGTCCAGCACTGTACCAGTTACCTTAATTAGATTGAGTGTATTTGAGAGTGGGTGAGCTGTGAGGTGATATATTGAGAATGAATAGGTCTGTTTGATATGTTAGTATTCACGGGCCATTGGGGTTTTGAGTTGTAGATGGCTTATTCGATTGTATAGTCTTGATTGTATTGGTTACTTAGTCTGCTGAGAATGGGAGAGTGTTTGGTGTTTGTAAATGCACTGCTCCTTTTTGGCAATAAAATAACTATTGACAAAAAAAAATATAATCTCATTACCTTATAAAAAATAAATATAATATAAAGCTAATAATTTAAAAATTATAATTTGATATCAATTAACTTATACTATATCTAACATTTTGATGTCAAAATGATTTTTGGCACATATATTGTGGAAGTAAATGTGGGAAGAAGATGAAATGACATTGCAATGTTAATTTGTTACTCAGCAAGCTACAACGATATATACAGAGGTTAGTTAAGTGTGTTTGTTACAGAATCAGTACAACACACGTGACTCCTAAATAATTGACAATTAAACAACTATCAGTAGATAAAATATCCCATCAAAGATTAAAGCAGAAGCTCCCTCACCCCCCTCAAGCTGAGGAGTATAGATTTTGGATACTCCCAGCTTGGATAAAAGAGCAGAAAATTGAGAAGCATGAAGAGGTTTGGTGAAGATGTCAGCCAGCTGACGAGAACTTCGAATTGGCATTAGCTTGATGAGTCCAGAGTGAAGTTTTTTCCAAACCATGTGGCAATCAAGTTCTATATGCCAGGTTTCACTCATGGAACACATGATTACTAGCCAGGGCGAAATCAGGACACCGGCGAAGGGGGACAAAATTTTCAAGCAAAAAAAAATACATACGAATTTATATTCAATTTTATTTTCATATTAAAAAATTAATACAAATAATTGGTATTAATATTTGTATTCAATTTTATTTTTATATTAAATAATAAACTATTGAAATTTTTATTATTTTTATTTCAATATCTAAATTTTATTTTCAAAAATTACATAATATATATTATTTTTTAAATAATATTTATATATATTTTGAGATATTTTTAAAAAAATATTTAAAATATTAATAATATAATTTGTATATAGTTTTATTAATAATATAATGTATTTAAAATAATTTGTATTTAAATTTTATATTTAAAATATAATTTGTATAATTTGTATTTAAAATATTAATAATATAATTTGTATTGATTAATAATATAATTTGTATATTATTAATATTATTAATATTTCTCAAAATATTTTAATACATATTATAAATTTATATATATATACATATACATATATATACGTGTATATATATGTATATGTATATAGGAACTAAGGAGGGGACCCCATGCCCCCCTGGTTCCGCCCTTGTTACTAGCTATATTTATGTCTGATAATTTGTCACAGAATAATAAAGCTGGGCTTGAATGAGGCAACTGCAAATCTTGAAGAACATTCACAAGCCACCGCAAGCAGTATCAGCTAAAGCTCTATATTCTGCTTCAGATGATGACATTGAAATGGTCGATTGCTTCTTAGATTTCCAGGAAACTAAAGAGGGACCAATGAATACACACATTCCTGTCACTGATCTCCTTGCAAGGGGACATGTAGCCCAATCAGTATCACTAAAGGCCTGCAATTTTAAATCAGAAACAACAACAAAAAAAAAAAAAAAAAAAAAGTCCTTGAAATGGAGAAGCTTTGAGGTATCTCAAAACTCTATGTGCCAAATGCAAGTAATGAATAATTGCCTTATCAAGATATTGACTGATGTATTGGACGACAAAACTCGAATCAGGCCTGGTATTAATAAGATAAAGCAAATGACCTATCAACCTTCTCTAAGATGAAACATCTTCCAAAGGAGTAGCAGAAACTGGGATAAATGGCCCTCGAAAGGAATCATGGGAATGAAACAGGTTTAGATTCTGTGAAACCCATATCCTTTAAGAGTTCCAGTGCATATTTTTTTGGGAAAAGTGCAAATAAGCCCTTCAAATTTTTGAAGGATGTACATATTAGCCCGTAAATTAATTTCAAACTCAATTATACATAAGTTTTAGCAAAATAATTTTTTTAAGCTCCTTATTAACACCCATTCATTAACACCCTTAAAATGATAATTTTTATTTTAAAATAAAAATTAAATAAATTTAAAAAATCAAAATTAAAAAAAATTTGAAGGACACTAAAAACATAAACTCTAACCCAAAAAAAAAAAAAAACTTATGAATCTAAAGAATAAAAACCCAAAAAATAGAAACACATTGAAATCTCCAACCCATAAACATAAACATTAACTCAGAAAAGAAAAACATAATAATTTCTTGAGATTTTCCTTCGCATATTGTAAAATTTATTGGCAACCCATTTCTTGAAATTCTACTACTTGTTTTTCGTCTTTGAGTTTATAACTCTTTCTGACTATTCTTGGTTAAAGAAAAAAAATGGTAGAATCTTTATTTATTGTGTTCCATAAAGAGATGAAATATGAAGGATAATAAGTTCTAGCTCCAATACTGTCTCAAATAAAACTTAATACACTTGCTTTGTTTAGTTTCATTCTTACCAAATTCCATTTTGTCCCAAAAGCTACTTTGAAACTTCTTAACAAGCTTGTTTTTTCACTGACTTAGGTCCTCCATTAATTACTCTTTCAAAAATCATTCATTGGTGGTTCATTTCCATAAATATATTTATTACCCACCAATTTTCTACCTTTCCTGGTTGATTTCAATGGAAACTCGGGCTTCAGTATAGGTAAGATTGTGCACGGGCTGAGTTTAGCCAAATTTGGCCCTTATCTATAGCTCCGCCTGAAATACTTCGGACAAAAAAAATAAAATTTGAAACCCAACCCTAGCCTAAGAAATCCAGGCTACTAGGGCTGCTTGGGCCACCCGAGCCAACAGGATGAGTTTGGATAGCAAAAAAATTATATATTTATTTTAATTATTATTATTATAATTTTTATTAAATTTTTATATTTTACATGTTATTTTTAAGTTATTAATGCTATAATTTTTATTATATATAGAGCTATATACAAAAATCAACATAAATATTAATATATTTAATTAAAAATTAATTAATTTTATTTTTTTGGGCAGTCCCAATGTATTTATTTTTGGGCCTAAAGTCTAATCTGTGGTGGTTTCGGGCTCACCTATTAAACCTATAGCCCGACTTAATTTTTTTAAGTTCTGCCCAATCTATAAAGGTCATCCGGACCGAGGGGCCACATGCACAGCCCTAAGTATAGGTAATGGCACGCTTGACGGTGATGACATTATCGATGATGCGACTGATTGCTGCATCAAAATTTTAACTGGATCATGCTTATCTGACCCATCTATACATTGGATCTTACCGAGTTTATCTTCCTCTGTGGCTATCATCTCCATGTTTTGTTTAGAAAAAAAAAAAGAGAAATTGATGATTTGCAAAAAGAGAGCTCTTCTTTGTTTTAAAGAAGAACAGAGAAACATTGAGAGGAATTGCAGAGAGTGTACTGAGTTATTGGTTTCGTACAAAGAAATAATTGCAGAGATTGTTGGTTTTTTTTCTGGATTAATGTTTATGAATTGGAGATTTCAATTTGTTTTTATTTTTTAGGTTTTTGTTGTTTAGATCCATGAATTTTCTAGGTTAGAGATGACGTTCTTCGTGTTTTTTTTTGCAATTTTTATTTTTTGAATTTATTTAATTATTATTTTAAAATAAAAATTATTATTTTAACAGTATTAATGAATGGCTGTTAATGAGGAGCTTAAAAAATTTATTTTGCTAAAATTTGTGTATAATGGAACCTAAAATTAATTTAAGGGCATGCATACCTTGGTGAAAATTTGAAGGGCTTATTTGTATCTTTTTCCTATTTTCTTTGACAAACAAAAATGCCCTTGGAAGATCTAGCTACCTCCAGTCCCAGAAAGTACTTAAGAGGCCCCAAATCCTTAATTTTAAACTGTTGATAAAGGAAACTTTTAATACTTTAAATAGCAGCAAAGTCATTGCCAGCAACAATCGCATCATCAACATATACCAGCAAGGTAGTAAACCCAAGAGAATTGCTTCTAGTGAACAAGAGTCTGAAATGTACTGAGTGAAGCCCTGCTTAGTAAAACAGTAAAAAGCTTGAGGTTCCACTGTCTGCTGGCTTGTTTTAAGCCATACAAGGACTTGTTTAACTTGCACACCTTCGAAACACCAAAAGAAATACCAGGTGGTAGCTGCATATAAACATCTTCATCCAAATCACCATGCAAGAATGCATTATTAATGTCTATCTACTCCAAGAACCATCCTTTTGCTGCAGAGACAGTTAGAAGACACCTAATGATTGTCATCTTGGCCACAGGAGAAAAGGTCTCAAGATAATCAACACCTTCTTGTTGAGTGAAGCCTTTGGCCACTAGTCCAGCCTTATACCCGTCAAGTGTGCAATAAGCTTTATATTTGACTGTGAAGACCCATTTGTAACCAATGGGAGTTATATTGGTCAGACTAGTGTTGTTGTTGTTTAAAGCTTGGAGCTCATCAAGCATGGCTTGCTGCCAATTAGGATCCTTCACAACTTGAGTATAATTTATAGGCTCAGATATTGATGAAACATTAAGGGCAAAGGCCTTATACTTAGAAGAAAGCTAATCATATGATAAGAAATGATGAATGGGATATGGGGGTGTTTTAGGGACTGAATGACAAACGAAATCAGTAAGGTATGAAGGAGGTTTTCTAACTCTGGAACAAGTTTTGACAGCAGGTGGAGAGATAGGATGAATTAAAGATTGACTAGAAGAAACATTGTCTAGAGATGGGACAGAGTGGTCATTCAGGTTAATAGAAATGTACTGAATGATGAATGGAATATGGGGGTGTTTTACTATTATTGTCAATAGATTTTCTTCCAGATTCTTTGAGTTAGTATCTCATCATAAAAACTCAACATATAATGCAGATCAAGATAGCTTATGAACATTTCATCAAGACTTAAATGTTACAACTTGCATACCCAAAACTAAAACCATAAAAATTGATCAGGGAAAATTTGATGGCACCGTTTTTACTGACTTCACTGCCAACGTAAATCCAATCTAAGCCTGTGATTGAAATGCTGCCAACTGCTCAATGTGACATTCCCAATTTTGTATGCCAATATCAAGGAACTGCCAAGCAAAATTAAGCAAATAAATAAATAAATAAAGCTTTCAAAAAAAAAAGGCTGAAAAATAGCTTACATTTTTTATTCACTCATTTAGAATTGCAGTGATTGCTTTTGATAATTGTTAAAATCTCTAACAGGAGGGGATGGAAAACTACAATGGTGTCTATTTGGCAGCCAAGTCAATATACATCAAATGGCTGTTATATCTTCTTCTTTTCTTCTCTCTATCTCTACATCTAGCAGTCGAAAGACCGAAAGTACTTCTATTATCATCTCTTCATTTTTTTTTAATAATTTGAATCAGTCTATCCCAAGTGAAAAAGCTCATTCATTGGATATCTCCCAAATTTAAAATGCTGAAACCCTCATCAACCTAGCATTTAGGAGTACCCCAAACTTCAAGCCATGACCTTTTTTAAATGTAAAAAAACCTATCATTAAAATTTCCATCAATTTCCCGAAATTGAAAAAACTCTTTATAGACAGAACAACGAGAGAACCAAAGCCCAAGAGCACTAAAAGATTTATTTCAAATCATCTCAAAGTTCCAAACAACCACAAACTGAAAACTCCACCCAAACCCCTCCAGAAAAGATGCAGAGAATTGAATAGAATATCTTATGATCATATGCAGAAAATTAAATAAAATAAGACATTTTAGGAAAAGAGTTGAATCCAGAGCACAAACTGAATGTGTGAACAATATTGATTTTTCTCCAAAAATTCTTCCTTTCAAAAATCTTTTATAGAGGAGGGGGATATGGTGGGAGAAGATCTCTATCAAATAGGCAACTCATCAGTTTTCCATCTATTTTTATCTATGTATTGAAGCGAAATTTGCATAACTGACATTAAACAAATTGCAAATTTCAATCATAACAGTGGAAAAACAGATGCAACCCATAATTGTTCAAAAAGGAAAAGAGAATTCATGTAGCTAACCTCAATTAACTTCAAATTAAGGCTTAGTTGAGTTGAGTTGAGCTATATTTATTATTTTAAGCAAAACTTCAGAAGCTTAGAAAAAAAAAAATTAAATCAATTGGAGCTCACAACTAAATCAAGTAGATATCAATTTTGCATAGTCCAATACTTCATCCATTTCAAGATACTCATCGAAATTTTTGTTTAACTGCATAATAATCACAGTAGTGTAGCAAGTAATTGATACCTTGCCTTTATACTTGTCAAATTTGCCGTTGGTGCTGATAATGTAACTCACCTGGTGTTACTCTAGCAATCTCCATGTGAAAAGATTATCAGTAAATGATTCTGCTAAAGCTTCTGTTGCCATAAGATCAGTTCTTTTGCTTTTGGCAGCTCTGATCTGGTCTGCAAGTGAAACTTCTCTTTGTGCTGTTTCTCTCTTCATAAGCTTTATATTCAATTTCTTCCAAGCTGGACTATGGGTAATTAATGCTTCCCCTCGAGTAATCACCTGACTGCTTATGGATTTCTTTTTGCGAATCTTAAGAGGACAATTTATGGCATTATTACAACAAAGAACACTAGAAAAGCACCTAAGAACAAGATTTACATGAAACCATAATAGATGTATAGATTCATGGAGCATTACCTGTCATGCAGGAAAATGACAGATTCATGCCAAAGATACTATTAAAGGAAATAGCAATAAGATCATATACACATTTATCTTCAGCAGAGTACAGCAAAGGGTTAAGCACAACAATGAAATGAACAGGTGCTTAATAGTGTATTTTATAAGAAGAAGCTCCAAGATAAGAAGTCATCTTGTAAGGTTCCTATGGTTGGTCGTTTGGAACCAAGCTATAGCATACAGCAAAAAAAAAAAAAAAAGTGGATTCGAGCTTCAATTACAATCATCAAGGAGACAAATGCCTGATTGGCTTAAGCATACCAGACCACCAAGAGTCTGCAATTGCTTTTCCTCGCTCTAATAGATCAAAATTTTTGCTTTTCTTTTAATTGATAAAATAAATTATGTTATGCTTAATTTTATAACTCCTTTTTTTCAAATGAGATATAATATTAGCAATAAACCTTGAAAAATCTCCTGAAAATTAATTAAAATATTCACTTCTAGAATCCGCAATGAGTGTATTCGAGAAAAAATAGGGGTAACGAACCTATTGAGGATAAGATAAGAGAGCATAGATTGAGAAGTATTGGTCATATGAAATGGAAACCTAGTGATACGTCAGTCAGAAAAACTGAACAAGTTAAAATAGAAATAGTTAGGAGAGGCAAGGGTAGACCTAAACTAACTTGGATAAAAGTTGTCCAAAATGATCTTACTATTTCACATTTATGAGAGGAGATAGCCCTCAATCAAACAGAATGGAAAAGAAGAATCCATATAGCCAGCCCCAATTAACTTGGAATTAAGGCTTTGTTGTTCTTCACTTCTAGATATGATTTCATCAAAATTAGTTATTAAGTTGCAATAACCTCTGTTTCAACCACTTACATCTATATGCACCCAAAATAAATGATCAATAGCATTCTGATAATGGTGGGTTTTATATATGTGTTATCTCTAAGATACCTTTGTTAATCTTTGTTTAAGTGTCAACTCCTGGACAACTGACAGCTTATCTGCTTTTCTCTTTGATTTTCTGCATCCCCTCTTCTTTGCTTCTTCTTTTGCTTTTGCTTTCTCTTCCCGCTCTTTTCTTTTTTGAGCAAGTATTGCCATTTTTTCTGCTCTTGCCTGTGCTGCTCTCTCAGCATTTATCTTTGCTAGTTCCTTTGCCTTTGCTTTGTCCATTTCACCCTGAAGCTGCTGGAGAGTTATTTCTTCTTTTATCTGGTCATAGCTATCCCAATCTAGCTCTTGTTGGTCAGTGCCTCCTTTCCTAGCTGCTTCTGCTATGCTTTTAGTCCATGACAGGAAGAACTTCTCTCTTAGCTTTTCCCATTTCAAACGCTTGTCCCAAAGCCGTCTAAGTGATGAACCTATTTTTTTCTTTACCTCATCACTGCAATAGAATATATTTTGGATTGTGCTTTTCAGAGTCTAAATAAGATGTGTGACACATTAATATCAATGTAGCAACTCAAATATTAAACAGTTATTACTAAGATGCAAGAAATTGTTCATTGATCAGAGGACAAGTTCTACTCATGATTATTAGAATATATTTAAGTATCATGAAAAAAGGCTACATGACCGAAATTATCCTCTGATTATTGTTATCAGTTGGAGTTAATCTCAAACAAACTAATGTGTAGTTACCAACTTTTGACAGAGAACCTTGCATCAATAATAGCCAGTTTTTCCCTACTAAAAGTAATTATTCTAAGCATTTATGGTCCTTATTCTAGGCATTTATGGTCCTTATCCTTATACTTTTTAGCAAGTGTTGACACAAATGTATATGTGCTTATATCCTACGATATGATTATTTTCAAATTGGTGGTAAAGTTGTCGCATGATTGATCCCATCTCTTATCATGGGTTACAATGTTTAACGACAAAGCTCTACTTTTCATATTATCTTTTCCCACAAACAATGTTAATAATATATCATTAGATTGTAATTCTGCAGACATTAGCTAGATCAATTAAATATTACCTATGGGCACGGGGATGTTCACCCATCTTCTTTCTAACCTGAAAGTGAAAGTTTTAGGGCAAAGAAAATAAAGAAGATATTAGGTAGAGGGAAGAAAAAAGATCAAAAGATTAGGATATTTATTAGCACAATTGTGAATCCATGGCTACTAAAGGATTATTAAAGCTGAAAATGACATGAAAGGATTTTTTATTTTCTTCAGTAAGTAATAAAAACTAGTTCAAATTGTCTGCTACTTACTATTCTGAAATCATACAAGCAATAATGCATGTCAACAAGGAGTTTAGATTGTAAAACAATTGTGCAGTTATATGCCGGATGGTATGAACCCTCACCATTCCAAAAATTCCCATGCAAACCCTCACTACTCTAAAAATAACTAGTTCTTACATGACTTCACCTGGGGATCTCTCAAGACCTCTATTGTTCTTTGCCTGATAAGCGCTCGAGTCACTACAAAAAAAAATTGAAAATTAAAACCAAATGATCCACAGTAGAATTGATTAACTGTATGATGATTATTGGATTATCAATTAATTTACATTAAAAAGGGAGTTACCTGCAGTATGTTTTCTGCCTTTGTTCCACGGTATCCTCCCTTTATTCCCATGTATTTTCTTTCTTTTTTTCCGCCTTTCCTTGCAGTTACTGGGACTTCTGGAAGAGGCATTGCAACTATCCAGCAGAACCTCCTCATTGAAAGTTTGAGTCTCAGCTGAATCCTGAGCAAGTTTTAACTGGAACTGCTCGACAAAACCTGGTGACTGTTCCATATCAATACTGATTTGCATGGCTCCGGGATGGTAGAGTCTTGGGAAGGAATTGGAAGAAGCATAAGAGGACCATACGCTCTTCAAAACAGATGTCTGACAATTAAACTGTAGCATGCTTGCTTGGAACTTTGTGTATTCCAGGACATAATCCAGAGTTGGCAATAAAACAGTATTCAGGTTTGGACCATGATTCGTAGGTGGATATGTGACAGAAAATTTCCTGATAAATGGTGAAAGAAACTTCGCTCATATACAAATATTCAGAATATGAATTTCAAGAATGTGTTTATCGTTACTGAAAAAAAAGACTCCATTTTCTTTCTGTGATCAAGAACTCACCAGAATGTCAGTCGAGTGAGGTCCTTTAAACAGTTTTGTAAGAGAGCAGAACAAACTGGATAGACCATCATCTGAGAAGGTGATGAATCATATAAACCAAAAACTAAAGAATTCAAATATTACACTTTCTAAGGAGCAAATTACTGCTAAAATTATTACATATACAGAATTTCTGTTATAAAAAAAAAATTGGCTTCTTTAATCAAGTGAAATGAGCTCAAAATCGAATTAAATAAAATCTAAATAAGCAGAAATTAAGCTACATCGATGAAGCTCGAGCTCCGTAAAATTAAAGCAATTGGGAAACAAGAAGAAACCTTTGCATGTTGACGGAATCGAGGAGGTTCCTGCCGTAGTCCCGTCTCCGGCTACGGGGAAAATGAAGCTGAGCTTTAGTTCAACGGTTGGATGCCGAGAAAATTGAGAGAGGAGAGGAGACATACTAAACAGTGCCGTGTCTTCAGGAAGATAAGATAAAGAAGACGGGAACAAGGAGGAGGGCGAGAAAAACGGTGTCGTATATGTGAAAAATCAAATTACAAATATAAAATAATAATAATAAATGTATTTAGCTATGGAAATCGCGGAGCATTACCCGCGCTTTGAAAAGGTGAACCAGTAGTATGAGATTAAATTCCAATTCCCATAAAGAAATTTTGAAACGAAATGAAATTCTGAATTTCTCAGCTCATTTCCATGAATTCGATTCCATCATAAATTTCAAATTTTCAGAAATATATATTATATTTAAATGGCAGCTCTAGCTGCCGCTGCTGCTTCTTCAGTGCCTCCTCCATGGATCCCTGAAGATGAAATTTTATTACAGAACGCCGTTGAGGTACTTTCTCCTTTACAATTCCCTCTTTTTTTCCGCTCAATTCCACTTGTAATTGCATTTCTGTTACTATGTCAAAACCCTAGCTGTGCAATTTTGAAACTGAAACTGTTGTGATGGCAGGCAGGTGCTTCTTTAGAAGCACTTGCTAAAGGAGCGGTGCAATTTTCTAGAAGATATACAGTTGGAGAATTGCGTGATCGATGGCATTCTCTTCTTTATGATCTTATTATTTCAGCTGAAGCATTTGCTCGCATGGTGGAATTTGAACTTTCTGTTGCAAATTCTAAAATTAATGTTTCACAAGTTTCTTTAAAAAGAAAGCTTCAAACTGTTCGACAAATGTATTATGCCATGAGGAAGAAAACTTGCAGCCGACCTGGAAATTCTTCTAGTTTCAGTTGTCAAGATAATATGGCAATTGATAGTCTGGAGCAATGTGGAAGTTGCCTGTTTAGCGAGACTAGTCAAAACCAAATTGGATTTGTTGGGAATGAATGCTATCGTGAACTCCCTTTCGAGATTCCCTCTTTTGAGCAAGGTAATATGGCTAAGTGTTTGTTTCATGTTGATTTATCTAGTAGTTGATCAACTTTGATCTCTGAATGTGATTATGCAGATCTTTCGGAGTCACTCTTGAACTTTACAGATGAGTATCGACCACTTTTAGTGGATGCTGTTGAGGAAGGCACTATAGGTAAATCTTTTAATGATGGCATTTTGATGAATTGTCCTGATGATGTTTTTGGAGGTGTAATAGGTGTTAAAGAATCACAACATTGGTTTCAGATAAAAGTATTGGAGTTCCTGCAAGCACAGGTCCTACAGAGCTAGAGGCTCCTCCTGAGGGGTCACCCTCTTAGGATGTTGTGCAGCACGGACATTTTTGTTCAGAAACTAGTTTACCATCATCGACATCAGCAGAAAATACGTGGTTTGCGAAGCAATTGGGTATAGAAATGGAGTGTACTTTAAATAGTGAAGACCCTGAAATTCCATGCAATGATCATGTTTTCATTCCCAAAAAAGTTACTTCTTCTGTAATTGCAACAACTTCTAAGCAGGTTGGTTATCCATCTTTGTTATATGCTAATCGAAAGGATGATAAACAAGAGCAATGCTTGATAAAGAAAGAAGAAAATCCTCCACAATCTCGTATTGCTCTCCAAATTACGGCACTGAACACGTTGCCAGTATCCAATCCAGGTTCCCAACTTGCTGTCTGTGGATTCAAATGTCTGACTTCCTTGTGATGTAGCCTCCGGACAAGCTGGCAATGCTCACGGAGACCCCAATCAATGTAGAACAGCCAAGGAAACTCCAAATTCTGCCACAGTGGGATTACAAAAGGCAGAGACATTGCATGCGTGTAACGCCATGAGTTCGCCATTATATGCAGAAGCATACTCCCCTGAACTAGTTAGTTCAACGCCAGAAGCAGGCCCCTTGACGTTAAATCAGGAAGAATCTGAGAGTGAAGATGATGTTCCATCCTATTCTGATATTGAAGCCATGGTAAATCTGATTTAATGTGTTATTAGAGGACTTACATCATTTTTTTGTTTCAACTCATTTCTAATTTCTTTCTCTGGTTATTATTTTTTTTAATTGCAGATACTTGGGATGGACTTATGCCCAGATGACGCAGATTCTAGTGGAGGTAATTCATCAATGTTTCTATTGTGCTATATCCTTTTTTACATGCAAGTTTGTGCTGGAAACTCCACTGATCTACACAGACTCGGTTATCACTGATGCCATTATTTATTTGCATTTAGATGATGCTCTTTAAACAATTTTCAGTTTCAGCTGGTAATTTACCAAAGAACTATCCCTGGTGAAAGAAGCCAAGTAATTAATTGATATGAGAAATATTTTCATTCTTCTAGCTACTAAATTGGAATAAATCCAATTTGGTTGTTTCAAGAGAAACGAATTTGATTTTTTTTTTAATTTAATTTAATTTTTAGTCTCAAGGTATCAAAATAAAGATAGTAGAAGGACAATTATAAGATTGGAACAGTGTGTTTGATCATCTATGCAAAGGAGCATTGCATATCAGGGTGCATTTGCAGTCTTGTACGGGCGCTATCTGAAGCATTATATAAGGAAAACTGAGGTATGTTAAATAGTTGGACGTTTCTTTTTCTGAGTAGCATCTCTGGTGTTGATTTCACTTATGACTGATCTTCATTGAAAATTGATCTTTTAGTTTTTGTGCTTTTAGTTGGGATTATCCTCTCAGCTTCTGATGATTACTAGTCTCCATGCAACATTGTTTCCTTGTTTAAATCATAATGTCTATCTTTTTCCCGTCTAGGTTATACTTGGCAGAGCAACAGATGACATGGTAGTCGATATTGACTTGGGAAGAGAAGGGCCTGCCAAGAAAGTACCAAGACTTCAGGTGGGATTTACTTCAATGTCATCTTCTGATGCATTTTTTTTTATTTGCATTTAAAGTTTGATGAGCAGGTAATGCTGACTAATTTTTTGTTCATGATAAATGAAAATTTTTAATCTTTGATTTATTGATGGAGACTTGTAAGAGTTGCACTTTCTGACATGTATTATTGTCTTTGATTGTGTTCATTATGAAACTGATGTAATCATTAGGAATTAAGAATAAAAAAGAACACCACAGAGAAGAAACTAAGGGGAAAGATTCGAAAGAATACTTATATGGTAATTTTACCCTTTAAGATTGAATTTTAATATTTTTAGATTGCTGAGTTTGACCCCGACCCTAGTCATTTTTTCCCTCAACTTGGCAATTGTGGTTCAGGAAAAAGTGGTCTATTCAGATGTTAGCATGTAATTTTTATAACTCTAGTTGTTTAGGGCATTTGTAAAATTAGAATCGAATGATTTTTTCTTTTCGCTACAGTATCCAATTCTTACATTAGCTATCAAATATTTTTCTGAGTCTATTGACATCCTGTGAGGCCTATGGCCGTAAATCAGGATTTCAAATAACAGAATTGGAAATAATGTCTTTTAATTGAACTGAATTGTTCTGAATCAGCTGCTGGTATGAACTTTTTGAAGCCATTATCAAAGTACTCAACCTTTTGGAGCCAGATTGACTTCATACTCACAAAAAAGACTCATTAAACCTGATGTAATGATTGCAAGGTTATTCTAGGTGAGGCTTTGATCGTTCAACATAGGTTAGTGGTTTTGGATGTTAAGATTAAGAGGTTGACAAGTAAGCCAAAAAGAAATGAAATTCCTAAGATCAAGTGGTGGACTTTAAAAGGTGAAAAATATTTGATGTTTAAGGATGACTTGGTTAAAGCCGGAAGCTGGGAGGTAAATATGAATATGTTAGCAAATGATATATGGTTGGGCATATCTACAACGATTAAATAAGTAGCTAGAAAGGTACTTTGAGAATCTAGAGGTTGTGGGCATCCCTCGAAAGAATTTTGGTAGTGAAATGAGAAAGTACAAAAAGTAGTAAAAAGTAAAAAGGACCGGTATAAAAGTTTGCCAAAGTATAGTGTTAATGTTGTTTTTGAGCATTACAAACAAGTGAAAAAGGATGATAAAAAAGCAGTTAGGCAAGCAATAACATAATCTTTGAAGAGTTTGTGTAAAAAACTTAGAACAAAGGAAGGAGAAAAGACGATTTATAAATTGGCTAAAATAAGGGAAAGAAAATGTCGAGATTTAAACCAAGTTAAGTACATAAAAAACGAAGAGAATAGAGTTTTGGTCCAAGAACAAAATATCAAGGAAAGATGGAGAAGCTATTTTAAGGACCTTCTTAATGGTAACCATAGTAAAAATATTGAGGGTGTGGATGACATAGCCGAGAAAAATGTGAAATATACTAGACGGATTAGGTTTTTCAAAATAAAGGAAGCTTTGAAAAGAATGAAAATAGGTAAAGCCTGTGGACCATATAGAATACCCATTGAGGTGTGGAAATGTTTAGGAGATGTAAGAGTTATGTGGCTGACAACTTTGTTTAAAAAGATCTTAAGTATAAAGAAAATGTCTGATGAATAAAGACAAAGTATTTTAATACCTGTTTTAGATAATAAAGGTGATATTCAAAATTGTTCTAATTATAGAAGTATAAAACTTATAAGCCACACCATGAAACTGTAGGAGAGAATTGTGGAACACTGTTTACGTTTAAACACTTGTATCTTCCCAAATCAGTTTGGTTTTATGCCTAGACGATCAACTATGGAAATTATCTTTATTATTAGAGATTTGATGAAAAAATATAAAGAGATGAAAAAAGATGTATATATGGTTTTCATTGACTTGAAGAAGGCTTACGATAGAGTTTATAGAAAAGTTTTATGGTGAGGCCTGGAGCGTAGGAGGATATCTAAGTCTTGAAGGATATGTATGATGAAATTATCACTAGTGTTCGCATAGTTAGAGGGGATGCTAGGGATTTTCCTGTTTCTATTAGATTAAACCAAGATTCAGCTTTAAGCCCTTATCTCTTTACTTTGGTCATAGATGAGCTAACAAGACATATACAGGATGATATCTCTTGGTGTATGATGGTTGCAAATAATATTGTGTTAAGAAATGAGACTCAAGCAGAGTAAGTCAAAAGTTTGAGTTATGGAGAACTACTTTGGAATCGAAGGGTTTTAAGCTTAGTAGAACTAAAAATGAGTATATACATTGCAAATTTAACAACGCGAGTGGAGGCGGAGGCAAAATTATTTTAGATGAAGTGACAATACGTTATAGTACTCATTTTAAGTACCGTGGCTCTATTATTCAAGAGGATGAGGGTTCTGAAGAATATGCAAGTCATAGTATTAAAGTTGATTGGATGAAATGGAGGGATGCTACAGGAGTGTTATATGACTGAAAGATAACAGTTAAATTAAAAGAAATGTTCTACTGTACTGCAATACAGCCAGCGATAATATGTGGTAATGAGTATTGGATAGTGAAATATCAAAACATGAGTATGATACATGTTGACAAAATAAGAATGATAAAATCAATATGTGAATACATTAGGATGAATAGAATCTGTCATAAGTGCATTAGAGAAAAAGTGATGGTAGCGTCTATCGAAGATAAAATAAGAAAATATAGATTGTGAAGATTTAGTCATATGAAATGTAGACCTAGTGATGCGCTGATCAGAAAAAATGAACAAGTTAAAGTAGAAATAGCTAAGAGATACAAGAGTAGACTTAAACTAACTTAGATAAATGTTGTCCAAAATGATTTTACTGTGTTATATTTATTAGAAGAGGTGGCCTTCAATCGAACATAATAGAAAAGAAGAATCTATATAGCCGACCTTAGTTAATTAGGGATTAAGGCTTTGTTGTTGTTGTTGTCGTCGTCGTCGTCGTATCAAAGTACTCAAACTAACACTAAACAAGAATTTAATAAAACACAACTGAAAAAAGAGTTTAATGAAATTTGCAAAGATATTTAGTAATTGGGAAAAACTTGAGAAAACCATTTCTCACATTTTTCCTACCATTTGTCAGTGATTGGCAAATCACCTCTAGGAAAATAGAAAATAGAATAGTAACATTCCATGATAAAATGGCCAAAACAGTAAAAAACATCTGTTATATAAAACCCTGCCCTAAATTGTGTGGAATTTGACTGGTAATTGCCGTTGTGATAGGCACTCATAAAAATGGAAGCAGATGGTTCCTTCTTGTTGAAGAATCTTGGTAAGATTCTAGTATTTTTGAATGGAAAACAAGTTGCTACGGGGACAGAGCACGCGACTTGATTCAAGTACTTTGATTGAGGTATGTAGCTTTCTTTCACCTCCCTCTTGGATAACATTTAAACTATTTGCAGTGGTTTTGCTGCCATTTTATATCTTATTTATGCTATTTCTGTATATTTATCATATTTCTTGCACATTATATGGTGCCTTTGCAATACAATTAATATTATTCCTAGCATTGAATCTGCAAATCGGGGGAATGGCATTTGTGTTTGAAATTGATAGCAAAACTGTGGGTCGGCATCTGGCAAATGCCACCAGAAACCGTCAACAAAAGAATATCAGATTTGAATGGTCAGAAGGGATTTCGTGAGTAAAGGAAAGTTATCAACTGGTTTCTTTACCACTTCTTAAGCTTCTTAGGTGAACAAAAATTAGTGTAGCACTGTACATATCCAACTATATGTATAGTGAAGAAAAAGTTTCATGTCTTAGACAGTAAATGCTTATGTCAATACATATTATGCGTTTGTCAATATAGTTGATGCCTCTTTCCATGTTGATAAAAAGAGAGAAGAAACAAACAAACAAACAAACAAAAACCACAGGCATAGCAAGGAATTAGATAACTGTTATATTATCATTGTTATAACCCAGTAATTTATTTTTCCTTTCACATTAAATTTTTCTTGGAAATAGAGGTAAATAGTTTACCACTTCATTTTCTTGCAATTTGTTTAGGCAACATGGAAGCTCATGTTTCTGTTGTGGTCACCATTTTCTCCTTCCAATTAGGACTATCATGGAATTTCTAGTGATTGTCTAGAAATTGGCAAGTGACAACTTGAGAATTGAGATAAGGCAGAAATTTACATTATCCTGCTCCTCCTTGGTGTGATAATGCAGAAATTAGTTGCAGATTGGAGACAAACCCTCCTTTTTTTTCTTTTCTGGTCGACAGAAGAAAATGCATTCATTCAGTAAGGATTACAATATTTTCGCGAAGATGAAAGATCACTTGTGGGTCGGTTAAAAAAAAAAAGGATCACTTGTGGGGAATACTGAAATGAAAGGTACTAAACACAAAGTGTACTTCATATTATGGATGTACATTGTCCAGTCTACAGTCTGGAAGTTTCTTGACTTTTACCAGACTGAAGACTGATATGACCATGTGGTGAATTTCTATATTTACTGCCATCTTGCATTGAAATATTTTTGAATAACTTTCTGCCGTATTATGGTTACAAAAATATTATATGAATTAAGCTTTTTATACATCAAATTTATTTTAATTTTATATTTATTAAAAAATTTAATAAATATAAAATTAAAATAATTATTTTTTTAATTTATTTAATGTATAAAAAAATTTTAAATTGAATCAATTTAATTCATTTAATGTTATTATTATATTTATTAGTAGAATAGACTGATCGTTTGCTTACATGGGAAGATCTTTGAAACTACAGTTTCAATCTGAATACCTGAATTTGTTGACCAACTAGACCAATAGTGAAAATACATGTGCTGATTTCAGTCAATTTAATATAAAGAACTTGCCGAATTGTGTTATGGTAACACCCCTCAAAGGTCAAACAGCATTTTAAAATTTTTATTATGAAATCTATGTTAGAAATTTTTTTTTAATTTTCTTCTAACTTTTTATTATTATAATAAACATCCACCACTACATGATAATAGAAAAAAATCATAAAAATGGTGAGTAAAATTCAGAATAAATAAAAATTACCGAAAATAAGTCACTAAATTAATACCATGAGTTTGGATGCTTAAAATAAAATTATATTATTTCTCTGATAATGAAAATAATAATAAATTATTAATTTTTATTTATAATAAAAATTAAAAATAATAAATTTTAATGCATATACAATAATTTATAAGTTTTTACTATATTATTTATATATAATATTAAAATGATTATCGTTGACATAATATTATATTACATATTTTTATTAAATTTTTTAAAATTAATTTATTATTTATTTTTAATTAATTTATTAAATTAATTATTATTTATTATAATAAATATTTATTTATCTAAATATAAATATTTAAAAAGATATAAAATATTATTTATTTTTTATTTAATTTATTATTTATTATAATAAATATTTATTTATTTAAATATAAATATCTAAAGACATAAGATATAAGAGATAAATTTTTAATAGTTTATATATAAATAATGTATACTTTTAAATAGATATTTATTTATTATAAGATAAAATTTATTCTATTTAGAATAAATGATAATTTTATCTTATTATAATAATATTTATTTATTTATGGAGTTTAAATAGAATTATGATATTATATAAATAGAATTAGAATATTATATTAATTTATATTTATCTACATAGTCCAACAAAATTATGATATTATAAAAATATGATTAAATTTATCTTATTTATATGACAATTGTAATGTTTTAATTATATATTTTTATCTAAAGTCTACTTATATCACTATATATAATGGGTGGTGTACGAGATATAATTTATAAATTAAGTAGTTAATATATAAATAAAGTTACTCATAATTATATGTATATAATTTATGAATTAAAGTACGTTTTTGTTAATATAACTTTTCTAAAATATTAATTTTACGGTTAATATAATAGTAAATCAAGTTGCTAAAATTAATTTTTCAATTGATCCAAAATTATTTGAGGTAGAATTTTAATTATTATTAAATTAATATTTTAAACTCATTAATATTGCTCTTTAAATTTTTGATATAATTATTTTTTTATTTATTATTGATGATGGGTTCATTTAATTTAAAATATAATTTTTCTTATTTATATGAAATATTATGGTAAGATTATGATGTTATAAATTTTTAAATATTTTATAATTTAATAATTATAGAAGATTTACTTAGTTTGTTAATATATATTAATTTTATTTCTTATCACTACATATAAATAATTATTTATTTAAAATTATTATAAAATTTAAAAAATAAAAATAGCAATATCGCGCGGGGTTCAATTTGTATGTAACTTAAGCCTTTGCTTCACGTTTTTCTCGCTTCTTATGCTCCTGACACACTTAAACAAATTATGCATGTCAAAAGGTCAGGGTTGGATAACAATAAAAGGGAAATCCTTTCTTTAAGTTCAAGGATTATAACTGAAATTTGACTCTCAATTATGTTCTATCAGATTTAGAATTAATTTTGAGTTAAATTAATTTTTTAATTTAAAAATGTATACTTAAATTCAAAATCATTTTTAATGTCAAATTAATACCTCATTTTTTGGTAATTATATACTTTTAAACTATAAATAATAAAAACAATTTAAAAACATAAATTTAACTTTTATTAAAAATAATAATAAAATTTATTTATTTTTTTATTATAAAAAATTTTGAAATTAATTTGCTTTTATTCTCAAATTTTCCAACCACGTAACATATTCCGCATCCTTCTCAATTTAAGAAAGGTTTTTAAATTCAACTTATTTTGAGAACATCAATTTAGACTATAATAAAATAATTTAAAAAATTAAATTAAATTTACTTTTAAATGATTAGTGTGAGTAGTTTGATGTTGTAATCTCTTAAATAAGAAGTTACAAATTTCAATATTGTGAATATGATTATTACTTAAGAGTATTTTATCTTTTAATGGATCAATTCAGTGCCAACGAAATTAATCATAGCCTAATAAATTAAAAAGTTATAAAAAAAATTTAAAAAAAATTCTAATTTGACTATTTGCTGAAACTAAATTTAAAATAATATTATGAAAGATGATATAGGTAAGAGTAATAAGTAAGAATCTAATATTCTGGAATATGGTAGCTTTCAAAGACGTATTAGAATTTACTTAAAAAAAAAAGACGTATTAGAATTCAAGAGTTAGTTATGAATAATAATTTGATTATCAAAATATAATTAATTATTGTTACAACCATTCATTTTACCGAGCTAGGATATTGAGCTGCATGCTAGTTACTATTTTGGATATTGAGATGCACGCCAGTTACTCTTTGGATGAGCTTTTAAGGAGGCTCAGCATCTGCCTTGGACACTCTCACCCTATCGAACTCTATAAATATTCTTTGACACAATAGGTATATAATTCTGATGTGACAGGCGCACTTATAGAACTTCTCAAATATTTTCTGACACAGATAAATTTATTCTCCACACACCAACTATATATATGAGTAAATCCTCTGCTCAGACTTACCGAACACTGACTTAGGCATTGGAGCCTCCTCCCTTGGAGTCCGATCCACCTCCTCTCTCTCTCTTGTCTTGTAAGTTGAAACTCGAGCCCGATCTCAAAGAGCTAGGATAACCCCTGAGAATCAGTCTATCATCAGTGGTGCAGTGAGCGTGAACATGCTATTTCCTAATATAGGCGGTATATCCCAGATACGTCCCGCAGCTCTTGCAAAAAGCATTCTGGTTGTGCTCTACTTTATTATTTTGTACAATAAATATCTTATTTTTCTCACAATGAATTCATAGTGTTTACAATTTATCGAGCTATAATGCAATGCACAATTGCTCAAATATCAAACAGCTCAACTGAGCTTCCCAATTACTTTTAGCTCAACATAGCTTGCATAAAGAGCTTTATAGCGCCCTCGTTGTGCAATAATTAATTGCACTCTGACCGTGTATAAACGAGCCCTAGCCACGCCAAATCAATCGCATTCTGACCGTGCATAAGCTCACCCTAGCCGCGCCAAATCAATAGCACTTTGACCGTGCATAAGCGCGCCCTAGTCCCGCCAAATTAATCGCACTCTGATTGTGCATAAGTGTGTCATAGCCGCGCCAAGTTAATCACACTTTAACCGTGCATAAGCGCGCCCTAGCCGCGTCAAGTTAATGGCACTCTGACCGTGTATATACGCCCTGCTCGCACACCGAGCTCTTAGCTCCTTACAGCGCCCTAGTCGCGCACCGAGCTCTTAACTCCATCATACCAAAGCTCATCGACCGAGCAATTAATTACTATTTTTTATGCCATTATGTATGCATTTACATATCTAATTAAACAAAACCGAACTCACCATGAGCAAATGAGTTGATAACAGCTATGAATACAATTAAAGCCGAGTAATATAAGAAATAATATCGAACTCGCACATTTATTTTATTTATAACATCATACCGTTTAATTTTTTATTGCGTATTAATTTGCTTATAGCGTCTGTGCGCATATTTTATTATAGCCCCTTATGAAGGACCGAGCTTCAATGCTCTAACCAAGCATCAATGTTATCATATTATGTTGCAATTCGTATTCGTCTTTACAATTTTGTAAATTTAGGGGCATATGTAATATCACTCTTTGTATGAGAGTCCCGAACCCATCTTATCTGATTTTATTATTATATCAAAGATGTATCAATGTACATAGTCAGACGTTTTGTTAGCACTTTGAAACCCAACTCAAAAGACTACTTGACATAAATGTCAATGCAATACAGAGAGGCATTGACACCTCTGATTTTCAAGGAATGGCATCAACATTCAAGCAATTACACCCCTAAACGCCTAGCATCAACATTCAAGCACTGACACCTCTGAAACCGAACACTGATTTAGATATTAAAACTTTTTCTGCGAAGTTTGATTCGCCTTCTCTCTCTCTTATTTTGCAGGTTAGAACCCGAGCGCAGATAGCACCTGAACCCGATCTCAGAGAGCTAGAATAATTCCTGAGAATCAGCCCATCATCAATCATCAAAATGTAATTATCAAAATATAAGTCAGTTTGTAACAACGGCATCATATAATAAGCTAGCAATCCATCTTATTCTAACAAATAATTACCAACCACTTGACAACTTCTATAGTTTAACTAAGTTTTTTTTAGAAGTCTAAAAAAAAAAAACAAGTATTTTTTAGAAATGGAATTTATTATATGTGCAAATGCAAATACTGCTATATTTTAACCCTTTTTTTTTTAACGTATATGGGATGATAAGAAACTCAAATTTAAATTATAAATTGCATTCATTGCTCATTAAATTTAGATAAAATTATACTGTATATTAGTTTTTTTTATTTTTCTAATATATTAAATATGTACTTTTAAAAGTGGAATATATAATATATTAAATATATGTTAGACGTACACTTTTAGAAAAGGAAATATTTGAAACTAAAAGTAGAAAATAGAATTTTTAAAAAGAAAAAAAGTGGAGATTTTTAAAAATAATTTTATTTTAATGATATTTTTACAGAAATCCCTTAAATTTATAAATCAATACGATATATTATTTAATAATATATATTCATGCAATTAATGAAATTGTGTAATAAAATTATTCTATGTAAAATTAAATTTACCTGTTGATTAAATTTATAGAATTTCTTTTTATTTATTTATTGATTATGGTTATTTAATTTTCAAGATAATTTAGAATGTAACTTTTAATGTAGGTTTTTTTCTTTGAAAGAATTTTTAATATAACATGCTTGCCCAAAAATACTTATAATTGAATCTAATAAAAATAATAATAATACCTCTTTTAAATTTAGGAAATATATTATATAATAAAAAAAATTAAAAAAAAAGACCAACGAAATGAAAGCGAAATATTTATTTATTTTTTAATTTAGTACATCTGCAAAAAAAATTAGTAGATAAATAAAATAAAAAAACTGCAATTGGATAAAGAAAAGGCTTTTTTTTTTTCACTTAAATGGGAAAGGAGCTATATTTTGTATTTCCCAGTTTTTATTTGATAAGCTTGCTGCTAGTAGTGATAAGCCAGTAATTAAATGGGGATAATAACACAATCTTTATCATTTTTAATTAATTTGCATGAGACTTTAAATATTTTTACCATTAAATTTCTAATAATTCCATTTTTTAATTAGATAAATATAATAGAATTTTTATTAAATATCAAAATTTATTATTTATTTTACTTTATTTATTTATTTTTTTTAATATTAAAAACAAAAGACTCAAACTTAGATAATATTACCCAATTAAAAGTTATACATTTATTATATTAAGCATGCTAGTGCACTTCAGTTTAATTTCTATGTCATTAGTTTTTACTGTTGTTAGATGTTTGTTGAATTTACTGAGAAAGTGTTTAATTTCGTGTGTTCTTTAATTTTATTAATTTAAAAAAATTGATTATAATAAACTGAATAAATTTAAGCAAATATTATTGGCCATCATTATTGACAAAAAGAAAGAAAAAATATAAAATATAAAACTTAAACAATCCAACATCGGGAAATAATGCAAAATGAAGGGATGAAATTTTCTATATAAGAGAGTTTAGGTTTTGGTTTCAAAATACACCAAAACGCAACTAAGTATTTTATATTAGAGATTAGAGTTGAGCTCTTAGAATCTCTTGGAGTATAAATATTCGGGGTGTTTTGGATGTCGGGTAGAAAAATATTTTGTATTTGTGGTTGTAACAATTTTTCACATAGTAAATATTTTTCTTGGTTGTCGTTAGGCAACGGTCGTGGTTTTTTTTTTTCCATTTGGGAGTTTTCCACGTTAAATCTTTGTATCTTTATTATCTTTAATTTCTCAATTGTTATTTTATTTTCTCATTTATTCCTGCTTAAAGACAGTCCGAGGGGCGAAAAAATAGCGATTTTTCCAACAAGTGGTATCAGAGCTTAGGTGTTATAATTTTTGTCAAAAATCTTAGTATGCTCTGTGGTTGCAGCTTAGTCTGATCTTCCACATCAGAAAATATTTTTGTTAAAAAATTATTTTTGTTTTTAAGCTGGTGGAGCTTTGGAAAAGGTGGAGCCGTTTTGCTTTGGTGTGCTTGAGTATTGGTGGTGAGATAAATAATTACATGTCTAGGTAAATTCTGTCAAACGACACAAATTTAGTCTAAGGCAAGTGGATTTTAAGTGAGACCATTGTGACTCCTCCTCTTACCTGGGAATTTACCTGGTGCAATTGTTTATTTCTAGTCCTTTATTAGCACAAAGTAAGCATGTCGACGATGAGATTTGATATTGAGAAATTTGATGGGAGAATGAATTTTGCACTATAGCAAGTGCAAGTCAAAGATTTGTTGATCCAGTCTGGACTGCATAAGGTTTTGCAGGGTAAACCGACAAGTGGAGACTCAGAAAAATCTAAAATTAGAGACGAAGAATGGAGTGAGCTAGATTTAAAGGCGGCAAGTCAAATCCGCATATGTCTAGCAAAAAATTTTCTTGCTAATGTGGTTGGATTGTCCACGACAAAGGAGCTGTGGGAGAAATTGAAAGAATTGTACCAAGGAAAAAATATATCCAATAGGTTATATTTGAAAGAGCAATTTCACACGTTGAAAATGGAGGAAGGTACAAGGCTATCAGATCACCTGAGTGTCCTTAACGGCATCGTTTCTGAGTTGGAAACTTTTAGAGTGAGAACCGAAGATGAAGATAAAGCTCTCCGACTCATCCTGTCATTTCTTTCGAAATATGATCACATGAAGCCTGTTTTAAAATATAGTAGTAAAGAAGTGGTGTATGCGGATGTGGTTAGTAAGTTAATTACTGAGGAGAGAAGATTAAATAAAATGAAAAATAAAACATATGAAGATTCAGCTTTATTTGTCGGTAGCAAGAAAAAAAATAAAAGCTCCGGAAAGAGAAAGGTTGTCTGCTGGGGTTGTGGTCAAACTGGACATGTGAGAAAGGATTGCCAGAACGGTGGAGCTAATTCGGCTAGAAGATCTAACGTTGTTGCTACCAATGTGATCTCCTGTGGCGAAGGAGATGATGCATTATCTATGTAGTTGAGAGATGTGTGTCCTCATGGCATGATTGCTACCCGTTAAGATGCCATGGAAGATGACGGATTATTAGTAGCTGGTCCACGGAAATACGTGCTGCATTGGTTGACAGTTGATGCAAGGTGCGTGGTGAAAAAAATTATGTTGATGGCTAATGAACTTTCGAAAAAGTCAACAGGAGAGTTGCACCATAAACTATTAGCGGGATCTCGACATAGCCGGTGAAAAATTCTTTAAGTTTGTGAAGTAATTTCAAGTGTGTATACTCTTTTATGGTAGAGTATGATAATTCTTGTTATTAGAATTATGATTGTCGGTAACAGATAATGTTATATTTTTCTTTATTTTGTCAAGGTGATATTATTGGCCATCATTGTTGACAAAAAGAAAGGAAAAATATAAAATATAAAACTTAAACAATCCCACATCGGGAAATGATGCAAAAAGAAGGGATGAAATTTCCTATATAAGGGAGTTTAGGTTTTGGTTTTAAAATACACCAAAACATAACAAGTGTTTTATATTAGAGATTAGAGTGAGCTCTTGGAGTCTTTTGGAGTATAATATTTGGGGTGTTTTGGGTGTCGGGTAGAAAAATATTTTGTATTTGTGGTTGTAATAATTTTTCACATAGTAAATATTTTTTTTGGTTGTCGTTAGGGAACGGCCGTGATTTTTTCTTTATTTGGGAGTTTTTCACGTTAAATCTTTGTATTTTTATTCTCTTTAATTTCTTAATTGTTATTTTATTTTTTCATTTATTCCTCCTTAAAGATAGTTTGAGGGACAAAAAAATAGCGATTTTTTCAACAAATATGACCCAAAAGAAATTGTGGAAGATTATATAAAAACCAAACCAATTGCCAACAAGAGCTTAACACAAGCAAGTCAATTTAGCTAAACAAATGTCTTTCTCTTCCACGAGAAAATTTCTTTTTTTTTTCTCTCTCTGAATTCAGCCATTTTTACAGAAAGAAGGAAAAAAGAATGCTTCTGACAAGTTGCCCGTGAAGCCACTCAACAACAATAATAAAATAAAAATATCACTATCTCCAAAGTGGCAAAAGAGTACTCAAAATAAAGCCATTTGTCTTTCTCTCCCTCTCTCCGCTCTCTGTTCTGTACTTTCTGATTTCTCCATGTCAACGGTCCTGATTTCTTCGTCCTCCTTTCTTTTTTCATCTTATCATCATCTCAAGTTGCTCCTCAAATCATTTCTGCAAATGGGTATTCTCAATTTCTCTCTGTTTCCTCTCCTTCTTGTAGTTTTACTAGTTACAGTAGAATCAAAGACTCATTGGCAAGATTTGCAAGTTTTGAAAGAACTCAAAGATGGGCTTGACTCGACTTCACTCACTCCAGGTTCTTGCTTGAGTTCTTGGGATTTCTCTGTTGATCCATGTGATAATTTATTCAGTGACCGATTCACATGTGGATTCAAGTGCGATTTTCTTGTTTCTGGTATGAGTCGAGTTACTGAGCTCAGTCTTGACCAGGCTGGTTACTCTGGTACACTCACTTCAATTTCTTGGAACCTCCCTTATTTACAGACTTTAGACTTATCAAATAACAATTTCTACGACCAAATTCCCGAGTCCTTTTCAAATTTAACTCGTTTAACTCGACTCAGTCTTTCAAGGAACTGGTTTTCTGGGGAAATACCATCATCGATTGGCTCACTTGTTAACCTCGAAGAACTGTACCTTGATAATAACATTCTTCAAGGCACAGTTCCTGCAGAATTGAATAATTTAATTAGCTTAAACAGGCTAGAAATTCAATCAAATAAGCTATTTGGTGAGTTTCCCAAGTTGGGTTCTTTGAAAAACCTCTACTTTTTAGATGCAAGTGACAATGCCATTTCCGGTAACATCCCATCTTTTCTTCCACCTTCTTTAGTTGAAATCTCCATGAGAAACAATAGTTTAGCAGGAGGAATCCCGGAAAATTTCAAAATTTTGGGTTATTTACAAGTTCTGGATCTGAGTCACAATAAGCTCAATGACTCTGTTCCTGCTATGCTTTTCAATCTCCCATCTCTTCAACAACTCACTCTGTCATTCAATTACTTCAACTCCATACAATCTCCTTCAAATACCGTTCATTTTGAGCTCATAGCCATAGATTTAAGCAACAACCAACTTCAAGGATTTTTGCCTTCATTTCTTGCTGAAATGCCAAAGCTGTCCGCTTTATCCTTAGAAAACAACAAATTTACAGGAATGATTCCAACCCAATTCGCCACTAAGACCGCCATGCCCGGCGGAGGTGCTGGATTATCGCCGTTTGAGAGGCTGTTACTGGGTGGGAATTACTTGTTTGGGCCAATACCAGTGGCATTAATGGAGCTGAAACCAGGTTCAGCAGACGTGAGATTGAATGATAACTGCCTGTACCGGTGTCCGGCAATTTTCTTTTTTTGTCAGGGTGGTAACCAGAAATCGTCAATGGAATGTAAAAGTTTTAACCCTTTTATTCCTTAATCTAAACTCCTAATTAGTTATCAATGTTATGTAATTAAGTAATTATTGAGTGTACTTTTTTTTTGTTAAAAAAATAATTAATATCTTTGTGTGTGGCTTTTGTAAGTGGGAATTATTTATTTAATTATGGTAATCATACGACCATAACTAATATTTATAGTTATTTAGCATTCCTTTCGTCGTAATTACGCTATGTATTTTTCTCGTCTTAAATTATAATCTATTTATAATTTTAATAGATCAATTAATATTTTCTTTAGATAATGATTAATTAAATATAAAAAACAAAATAAAAATATGACTAAAATTTAAAAATTAAATTAAATACTATAATTCTACTTTTTAGATAATTATAATTTTTTAATAGTATAATATAATAGAGTTGCATAGAACAAGGATAAAAATTTTAAAATAATATAATTATAATTTTCATGTGTATGATATATAATTAATTTAAAATTAAGAAAAGAAATATTAGATTTGAATATAAATGATAAAAAACATTTATTTGAAATATAAAATATAAAATCATAGTAAAAATTAATGATTAAATAATACTCTTACCTCACCTCTACTGAAAGTTGGATTTTAAGACTTCACAATTTTAAAAGGTTAGAAAATGACTCAAAACACTACAATTATATTATTACTAAATAAAATGCAAATTAGTTAAAAGAGGATTAAAGAAGTTGTGGTAATGATGGAGAACTAAGAGAAGGTTTGGTATAAGATTTATGACAAGAGGTGATGCAAATAACAGATTTGTTTTTAGATCTCCTGACAAAATAAAATTGATGTCCACGTGAATTTATGGAATGTGGAATACACGCGCATTAACTGTCCGTACTTACTATACTCTTGTTTAATGTTTATATTAGTAATTTTTTTAAAAAAAATTGATTAATAATTTTTTAAAAATTTAATTATTTAAATTTCTTTAATTACGATATATATGTACATTTCCAGTATTAATTTAAAATATTTTAATGATTGTTTTAAAAGTTTTTTTACTGTATAAATTTGAAAAGTAACATTCATATTCTGTATTTTGAACAAAAAAAATGCATTCACGTAAGCTCAAAAAGAAGTTTATTTTATTTCAATTCAATTTTTATTAATTTTTTTTAAAAAAATCATATATGTCATTTTATGCAAGTTATTTTGTATAGCAATAGACAAACAAACCAGCCATCAAGATATAACTTGATGGCTAGGTATATATTGCTCCTATTTATATTTTAAATTTAAATTTTTTAAGTATTTTTTTATATATGTGTAATTTATCAAAAAAAAATAACAAAATAAACCTACATGTCAATTAACGACCCACATAGGGCTGTACAAGAAGTATGTGATCTGAAAAATCTTGTCCGGCCCGGCTCAAAGAGTTTCGGGCCGGCCCGAATCTATATTAGGGTCGGGCCACGAGTTTCAAAGTCCAACCCAAACTATACTCGGATTGGGCCTCAGGTTGGGATAAAAATTCTCAGGCCTATCCGACCCGGCCAAAGATATTAATTTTTTTTATTTTTTATTTTTTTAAAATTTATATTTTGGTAATTTATTTTTTTAAAAAATTAAAATATTATATATAAATATTGATATAATAATTTATATATTATTAGATATAATTTAGTATAATAAATTTTTAAAGTAATATTTATAAATAAATTTTATTAAAATTTTTTAAAAAATTATTATTTATTTAATTTTAAAAAAATCGGGTCCGCCTGAATCCGGCCAGCCCGATCAGACCTAAAATAGCCGGGCCCGATCAGAGTTTAGGAAGGACCACAAACTGCAAAGTGCAGTCCAACAAAATTTAAACCGGACTTCAGACCAAAGTCAAATCCGACCGAAATACACCCCCTAGACCCACGTACTAAAAAACTTAGTGTCTTTGATGCTCCCAACTGAGCTATACCCACAAACTGAGCGAACTCCCAGAATATAAAATATTTCTTGTAATGTTTTATAAAAACTAAATGATTAGTTATATAATGCGCTGATAAAAATCAGGCTTTTTATTTATTTATTTATTTTAAGCATAAAATTAGGCTCAGTGCACCTGCACAAATTTACATCAAACGGACCCATTACAATTATTTTTTTTTTCAGGAAAATTTTTATGACAAACTTTTTGTAATATGATATTTTATATTTAATATTAATTTTTTGAAATAATTTTATCGATATGTTCATATTGTATTCATTTCATGTTTTATAATGATCTTATATCCGAGAGTTATATTATTCAAATTACGTAATAAAAAAATTGCAATGTATGTATTTGTTACATTTATGTCATGCCATTATCCTTTTTCCATTGGAAATATAATAATAATAATAATAATAATAGTAAAAAGAACAAATATAATCTCTTGGGCTGTGACACTACTTATTAAACATAATAATACTCAGTGAGGTAACATTACATATTACTTGTCAATATGGTCCCATTATCTTAAAAATTAATACCACTTTTGTTCTAAATGTTGCTTGCTTATTGAGGTTTTTGCATTTTTGTAAAAATAAACACTTCATATTCATTTAATTAAATTTGAGGACGAAAGTCACGAAACCTTATTTTGAGCATTAATATTAAGCAATTATGTCGCTTTGACCATTTCATTTATACAAAAATAATAGTATTCTCTCTATTTTTATGATAAGGGTCATTTTAAAGAAAATTTTGATTTCACTTAAAATGTCACTTTATAAAATCAAAGAAAAATGGTGTTTTTGTTTTTTGATAAAGAATCAAAGAAAAATAGTTAAACTTTTTCAACTTTACTCTTATAATTATTATTACATTGGTTGATTAATAAAATAAAATGGTATTTTGATAATGATATAAAAAAATTAAAAGAGAATATTTTAGTTCATAGAAATATTAATTTTAATGAATAATGAAAATAAAAAAAAATGACTCTTATAATGAGACGGAGGCAATATTTATACAAGGTTTTCTTAATCATAACACCAAAATTAATGTGGTTGACAAATAAACTTGCTTTTAAAAAAAATTGATCCATGAAAATTTTGCACTTCAAGTATGAATCACAAATAAAATACATTTTCTTGCTTGCAAATTCTTAATTAATATAAAAAGGGATGATTTTTTATATTTTTATTTATTTTTATAATTTGTCATTAAAAAGTGAATAATAACTATATAAGGTAAATTAAAATATAATAAAAAAATGTGATAAAAATATATAAAAGTATAAATATAAAAGTGAATAAATATACATGAAAACATGAATAATTTATAATATAAAATTATATCATTTAAAAGTGCAATTATAAAATATAAATAAATAATACATAAAAATAATTTTTTAAAGACAAATAGTTTTATTTAGAGTGGACCTAACATGTTAACAAAAAGATAAAATTTCAATTATTAATTCATCTCATCAAACTAAAACTTATGGTCAAATTGATTATTCACTTTCATTTCCAAGGCAATTAGATTCATTATCTGTAATAAAAAGAATAAAAAGTCGAAATTTATATTTTAAATAATAAAATTTTTTTAATAAAAAATTAAATTTATTTTTACAATTAAAAACTATAAAAATTCCTTGTTAAAAAATTATAAAAATTACAAAAAAAAATATTTTTAACTTTCCTAATCACCAAATATTTTTGGAATTCGTTGGTTTTGCTTTTTTATTTCTTAGACAAGGACAATGATTTTTTTTTTAAATTGTAGTGTTAATGAGTTTTTTATGATTAAGAAAAAAATTATTTTTAAAATTCTTTTATCATATACATTTTTTTAAAAAAATAAGAAATGGATTTCACCATAAATTTAAATTTATACTTTCTTCGTCCTACAAACATTATTTACTATTCTATTTTAAAATACTCTAAAATAATTGTCTGTTTTTATTTATATAATATATTTAATATTTTTTTTATTTTACCCTTTAATAAATTTATATTTTAAATAAAAAATTAAAATTAATGGTAGTTTTAACTATTTTTAAAATAAAATAAATATATAAATAAGGATAAAAAAATATAAAAATATAAAAATTATTAATTATATTTTTTTAAAATTTATAGAAAAAAATTAATAATTTTTATTTGACGGATAAAATATTTAATTGTGTGATTTTTTTTTTGGTAAAAGTTAGAAATTAATTTCAATTTTTATTCAAGAAAACAAAATAGATGGTTGCATCAGTTGCTATGAGTGGAAAGATGCATAGTTTTAATATATTAAAAAAATGAACAACTGAAAAAAACATTAAAACTTTTGGTTTGGGTTGCATTGGTAATAGAGATATGATCTTTTAGTTTGAGGTCACATGCCTTGCCCGTAACATTGTGAATTTTTGATTTAATATGATTATTAGTTTGGATTTTTTAGAAAATTACATTATATATATATTTTTTAATTTTTCAAAAAATATTTCATAATTTTTATATATTTTTAATACATCAAATAAAATACATGTTGGATGTCTATTTTTAAAATGGGATATATTTTTAATATATGAATTGAAAATTAAATATTTTTGAAAAAAAAATTCTTAAGTAATTTTATTTTTTGAGATATCTTTAAAAAAATTATTTTCTTTTTTTCACAAAGTCGCATTTTCACATATAAACCCAATATATATATATATATATATATATATTTCAAAAAAAATTATTTCAACAAAATTTCAAATTCAAACTATTTTAATTTTAAATACGCTCTAATATTATTAAATAAAAAAATTATTAATGATTTAATTTAACAATTTTATCTTTTGAACTTTAATTTGGAGGATGAATTGCTCTTTAATTATTTAAATTTATTGAAATATAAATTTTTACTTTGTGAATTTTTTTAAATTTTAATGACTAAATAAAATATGATTTTTAATTAAATGACTAAAATAATAATTTAACTTAATTTTTTATATATTTGAAACTAAAAATTAAAAAAATTAAATAATTGATGAGATCAAATTAAAAGAAAAAATTAATTTAACTTTAAAAACAGAAATTTTTTATGAATAAAATAGATTAAATTTCATAAATTAAATAATAATTTCACCTTATAAAATTATATCTGCCACAACTAAGTGAATCGCTAAAGCATTTATGTTAATTTTAAAACAATTAATTCAAACACATGAAAGAACTATTCACCACCTCTGTTTCAGGGCTTATTATAGGCATAAAAATTAATTCCAAAGTCACAACAAAACCATTAATGGATCTTCCAAAACATACCAAAACTTTGACACTTTTATTCCATTTCTTCTTCTTCTTCTTCCTTTCACCATTAGTCAGCAATGCATGTCACCCAGTTGATAAAGAAGCATTGCTTAATTTCAAGAACAGAATCACCTCTGACCCATCAAACCTTCTTCAATCTTGGACAGTTTCTACTGATTGCTGCAATTCTTGGGATGGTGTAAGCTGTGATTTCTCAGGCAGAGTTGTTAGTGTCTCACGTTCTGGCCTTGTTTCAAGCAATGACTTAATTGAGGACACTTACATGACTGGAACTTTATCTCCATTTCTTGGAAATTTGTCCAATCTTCAAGTTCTTGATTTGAGTAATCTCAAGGACTTGATGGGGCCAATTCCACAAGAATTTGGGAAATTATCTCAAATTACTTATCTCTTTCTTGATTCAAATAAGCTCAATGGTTCAATACCAATTACTTTTAGGTACTTTTCTCAATTGAAAAAGCTCTATCTTAATGATAATTTCTTATCCGGTTCTGTTCCTTGTTCTGTTTTTGGATCTTGGATTTCATTATCAGAAATTGGTTTATCAGGAAATTTATTTTCTGGACCAATTCCTTCTACAATTGGGAAATTAGTAATGTTAACAAAACTTGATTTTCATGGTAACAAATTTTCTAGCTCAATACCAACAAGTATTGGAAACCTTAATGGTTTGAAATTTCTTGATTTATCAGAAAACCAGATAACAGGAAGCATTCCAGGATCCATTGGTCAACTTTCTGAATTAGCATTATTATATCTGAATCAAAATTATCTCACTGGAAGCATTCCTTCTTCAATATCAGGACTCAGTTCTTTACAATTCTGTCGTTTATCAGAAAACAAGCTGACAGGTTCTTTGCCACCATCAATTGGGAAGCTCTCAAAGATTCGAAGACTAATTCTTGAAAATAACAAGCTCACTGGTAAACTTCCTGTAACTATTGGTCACTTAACAACTCTTACTGATATTTTCTTCTCCAATAACTATTTCACAGGAAAAATCCCTTCAAGTTTTGGTAATTTATATAATCTTCAAACATTGGATTTATCAAGAAACCAACTTTCTGGTCAAGTTCCTCCTGAGCTTTCTAAATTACAGAGTTTACAAGATTTAGATCTGTCATTTAATCATCTAGGACTCGTTAAAATCCCAAAATTGTTTGAAGAATTGAAACTTTTTCGACTTATGTTAGCGAAAACTGGGATTGAAGGGGAGTTACCAGGCTGGTTAGCTTCATCATCCATATCAGTTCTTGATTTGTCAGCCAATGAATTATCAGGGAAATTACCTTATTGGATTGGTAACATGACTAGCCTTTCATTTCTCAATTTATCAAACAATGCATTTCATTCATCGATTCCAATTGAATTCAAGAACCTTTCACTTCTAATGGATCTTGATCTTCACTCAAACAAGTTCAATGGTCAAATGAATGTGATTTTCTCTAAAGAAGTTGAAGACCCATTAGGCCATTTTAATTCAATTGATCTTTCCAACAACATTTTCTCAGGAAAAATAGATGAGAAAATTGGAGAAAGATCTGCAATGGGTTCTATCACCTCTCTGATTCTATCACATAATAAATTAGTGGGAGGATCAATACCAAAGTCAATTGGGAAAATGAGTGAATTGCAAGTACTAAAGCTAGTGAACAATGGATTATCTGGAAGTATACCAAAGGAGCTTGGAGATGCCAGGCAATTGTCTACAATTTTCATTTCAAGAAATAAACTAAGTGGATCCATACCAGAGAAGGTAATAAATTTGAAGAAGCTTAAAGAATTTGATGTTTCTAATAATAGATTATGTGGGAAAATTCCTCCACATAAGGTCAAGATTCCAGTTTCTGGATTCAAGAATAATCCTGGATTATGTGGAGATCCTCTTCCTCCTTGTAATTTGTAAGCACTTCTATTTATAATTTTCTGTTTTTACCATTTTGTGAAAGTATTCCAATTTGAATCAATTGATTGTCAAGTTGCATTAGATTATATTATATTAAAATATTTATTAAAAATAAAAATATTTTAAATCCAATTTATAATTTATTCCTCTTGCATGAAAGTTATTATTTCATTAATTAATTTCTTTTATTGTCATAAGTAAGCAGAAGACGCATTTGAATATTCCTACTAGATTGAATTTCTTTTATTATTATTTTATGATTAACTTATTTTTTGTCAATTAATTTGAGTGAAATTGCTTAATTAGCATTTCATAATATGGGTTATTTATCATCTTTTTTTAATCTACAATTTATTATAAAATGAAGATTAAAATTGAAATTTACAATTTTAGAGTCAAACATCGTCATTATTAAATGATTTATTTATTTTTTCTGAAAAATGTTATATTAAGTGGATTAAAAGGGGAACTTACTATAGAAAAATCCACTATGTGATGCTATCTTTACCTTAAAATTAAATTGGAAATTGAAATTTGATTTAAAGATATTTTATATTACAAAGCTCCTTCTATTCAATATTTTCACAAGATTTAGATTTTTTTTTCTTAGCAAAAGAAGACAAAAAAAACTTATCTGATGGAGACAAAAGTAGTTGTGTAAGGGAACATGTGCCATGTCTTTTGTATTATAATATGAAGGAACTAAGAAACAATAAAGCCCATCATGGAATTTATTTTTATTTTATTTTATTTTATTTTCCTTATCTTCCTGTAACATGGCCCCATTCGCTCTATAAGGCAGCAAAGCTCCAACCATGTGCTAAAAAAAATAAAAATAAAAATAAAAATAAAAATCTTGAGGTTCTCAAAATGTTAGATACAATAAAAATCCTGCCATTGTCCATTCTCAAGACAATGCTTTCCGTGCACATGCATTAAAATTTAAAAATATATTGAATGAGTAAAGAATAAATTTTATAGTAATATTTTTTTCCATAATAAAAAATTTAAAACACATATCACAATACCTAAATTCAATTCATTAATTTTTTTAATCACTCTATAATGAATTCTTATAATATATTTAAACTATCATGCTAGTTCATATAATTTTATAATATAAAATTTAATTTAATAAATTTTAACATTGTTATATGCATAAAAAAAATTCTATTTGGAGCTTTTGTTATTTTGTATGTTCTATTTGTTTCTTCTTCAGTCTTTGGATGTTGCAAATGCCGATCGTACAAAAGGCTTAATTGTTTTGAATTATGGACTTCTAGTTTCAGTTTTTGTTTGGTAAAATTGGAAACGAGAATATAATGGGCCTAAGGATTTGATTGGGCTTTACAATTTGTAGAGTGGTCTCCATGCTCACGTTTATTAACTCTGTTTGGATGATGGTATAATTTAGTTAAGTTTTTAAAGTATGATTTTTAAAAAAAAAAAAACAGATTTTATGTGGTTATATTTTTTTTTTGTTGATTAGGAGATAGGTATACTGAGAAGTTAATGGAAAATAAGTAAAGTATTGCATAGATACCCTTAATTGTTAAATTAATTATTTAATTTACTGCTAGACAAATATGCAATATTAAATTATGTATGCAAATGAAAGATATAAAACCTTGGTTTTTTTTATATTATTATTATTAATTATCTTTCAAATAAAAGCATGTAGTTTTTTAAGAAGGAAACTTGTGATGTTGATATCTAATTTTTTAATATTTTCTATTTTGATATTTTAATTTTTTTTATCAGTTTAGTATTTTAATTTTAATAATTCTTTATAAATGAGTTGTTCCAATCATAACTGAAATAAGAAATAACTAGAAGAAGAAAGTAATAACCAGAACTACTCATTATAAGAATGTATTAAAATTGAAATATTGAATTGAGTAAAAAAAAAAAATTAAGCATCAATAATATAATGGAGGTGGAGGAGGAGGAGGAGATCAAGGTAGAGGGTGGGGTGGGGGAGGAGGTGGAAATCAAGGGTATTGGGGTTGGGGATGCAGCGGACATCCAAGAAAAATAATCGGAAGGAAGGTTAATCCAAAGGCTAGCCTTGAATAATTATATGCTACCTATAGACTTACAATAAACTAATAGGATCTTCATACATTAAAAAAAATAAGAGAACGAAACGACGGGAAATAGGATATCACGTGAGGGAGAGTTTAAGGACCGATTGTTTTTCTTGGATGTCCGCCGCATCCCCAACCCCAATACCCTTGATTTCCACCTCCTCCCCCACCACCACCACCACCACCATTGCTCCCCCAACCCCATCCATGACCATAACCATTTCCTCCACTGCCTCCTCCTCCTCCACCACCACCGCCACCAGTCCCTTTTCCTCTTTTTCTTCTGCGTGCTTTCCTTTTTCCTTTCTCATTACCATTTCCACTTCCACCACCACCTACACCACCTCCTCCTCCTTTTCCACCATTATTCATGCTACTATTACTATCAATTAGAACTTCCTTAGTTGAGTTAGTATTTCTTCCATGTGATACCAACAAAGAACTTGTAGTAGTACTTGTGTTGTCAAAGAGATCAACACTACCATTTCTTTCCTGAACAAACCCTGCAACGCAACAACCAAAAATGGGCTAAAAACCACTGCAAGAAACAAAAGGGCTTCAAATTTAGTTGCAATACTCTCCATATTCTAATACTTGAGCTGCCTCACCTACTTGTGGAAACAATAACCAAACATCGTCACCTTCTTATAGTATGTGCTCTCGACAATGGCCACTGACTATATCAGTCCCCACAACAGCAAACTTCCGAGAGTTACCCATTTCTTACTAATAAAGCTGAAAAATTATGAACAGCAATTCAGTGATCTAATCTACCTTGGGTCCCAATTTGTCCCCACCTCCATTTTCTTTATGTTTTCAGTCACTAAAGCTATATGCATACTTATATAATGGCGCACACACTAGAAGTTCAAAAAGAAAAAACATCATGTCCTATGTTTTTCCTACAAAATAAAATATAATACAACATAACTAAATATATGTATTTTTTTAATACCAATCAGCTTTTTAGTTTAGTAAAATCTATCTTAAATATATATTTATGATCAACTATATGTAATCACCTTAGCAAATGGAAAATCGTTAAATTATGGATTATGAACTTTTTAGTACAGGATCTATAGCAGACATGGCTAGAAGATGTTGGACTTAATTTGATTAGGCATCCAATTATGAGTCATTCATTAATCTGTAGTGAAGCCTCTTATCATGTCCTTATTGTTCGAAGACTTCAATCTCAGGCCTCCCACCAACACAATGGTAGAACCATTCAGTTCAAATAATTTTTTGGACCTACAATGCATCATCTAACAAGCTATCTGTAAATGTGTGTATCTTTGTTTTTGTGAAATTTAAAATCATATAAATACGATATAATTATTAATTCAATTTAGAATTAATTAAAGTTCAATATCATCAGAAATTCGACATGAATCGATAAAAACCCTTGAATAGATATAAGTTTATATGATTTGTTAAAGACTTTTTTTTTTTCTTTTGAAAGCCAATACAATATATATTATCAAGTTCATATATAATTCAAAGTGAATCGATAATAATTTGTTCAAAAGTATACATTTAAAAATGTGAGAGAAGGTTTGAAAATCTTCTCAAATTGACCTGTTCACAATCCCAACCTCTAATTATTTTTCAATATACTCTTTAAATATGTGAGAAAAGAAGGAAGAGCTAGAATTACTTCTAATTATACCATAGCTAGTATAGATACACTATATTTTCTTATTAAATTAATTAAATTCTAATTAATAAAATAAAAAAAACCCATTCTACATTTGATTAATTAGTAAAAAAAGCATATATATATATATATATAAAACTAAAATCTTAAGAGTTGGTGGATTGAATTATACATGTACCAAAAAAAATAAAAAATAAACCTACGCAAAGGGTACATTAGGCATGATATTGCCATGTGAGGTCGTAAGAGTCTTTAGCTTAAAGAATATGAAAGGCTTTAGAATTGGGAGAACAATTAAGTGCTGCCCATGTGAAATTGAGAGTGGCCATAATCAAAAACAAATTCAAACTAACATCACTTGCTACTTGTGGGTTTGTAACTTACCCAGTTAAGTCGTCCAATTGCCATTTATATATAGTTGTAGATGAATTGAGTTGGGGATTATAATTGAACCAAGAACACTTCTATTGTCAATTTGTGATGTTATAATCCCTTAAGAGTTTATATTGTACTTATATTATTGTCTCTTTAGCAGGGCCGGTTAACACCATGTGCAACAAGTTCAATAGCACAGGGCCTCAAAAAATTATGGGGGCCCAATAATATAAATCCAAACATGTTTATGCTTCCAATTTTTTTTTCTCTTTCTTGTCTTAATTAAAAAAAATCGCACAATTTTCATTAAATGAGCAGCTCAATCATCTTAACAAAAAAAAAAAAAAATTGCAGCGCCTCTTCAGTCCTCACCTTTCTCTGCTTTCAGTTTTTCATCCACCAAGAAGTAACTTATTTGAGTTCTTCAATTTTCAATTTAAACAAAGTAAACAAAGTAATAAATTTTTAATGCTTTATTTTGTAAAAATATTTTGAGATACTTGATTATTAAAATTGTAATTTTCATATTAGGGGCCTAAATTTCAATGTAAGAAAAGGGTCTCTTAAATGTTTAAGACGGCCCTGCTCTTTAGTTCCTTTTTCATTCATTCTCCGAATGGCAACTTCTGTTATTCCTTTAGTAGTTAACATGGTGTTACGTAAGCCCAATAATAAAAAATAAGAGCTATGACATGACATCATATCAAATTTTCATAAAAGAGAATGGATGAAAAATAAACGCAAGGGTGCATATTTTTTCATTTGAATGAGTTTATATATATTTAATCTTTAGTGTCGAGACTACATTTCTTCTTTAGATGAGTTTAAGGGTGCATATTTTCTTGTTTGTCTATATATTCAGTAATTTTTCTCGTGACTCTGAAAATAGAACCCTAATCATTAACGAGAAGAGTAAACTGTCTTATTAATTACATTAATCTTTTTAATTAAATTTTGTTTATTAATTAATGGAAGTATAAAGAATTCATATCTTTATAAATTTGAATTTTTTTTAATTGAATAAAGTATTCGTGTTGAATTAATTTAGGTTATAATTAAATGAAGCTTTCTTTTTTGAAAAAATTATTCCTTCCCTTAAGCTTGCCAGGTAAGGTTTATTGAAAGATTAACCCGCATGGTAGTTCTCATATATTTTTATAATTAAAATTACTAATATCTGTATTTAGTTTAAGTTAATTTCTTATTTATAAAATATTATTAATTACAAATATTTGAAAATTCTTATTTTGTAATTCTTAATAATTCCTAATTAGTATTTTGTTATTATTAATGATTCATGATTAGTATTTTGTATATTATAAATAAGCTAGCAATTTAATTAGTTTAAAGAGATTCGATTATTAATAAAATTTCAATCTCTTATTCGTAACATATTTCAGAAATTATTTTTTTTTTTCTAACATTGCGGACTCAAGATTATTGTTTAAAATTTGGACCTTTTACAAAACTAACTACAAAACTAAAAGTTTTTGCAAAAATATCATTGATAATTTTAAAAAAAAATACTTAAAAAGTTATAAAATTATAAAAATACCTTACATCATCATATTTTTATAATTTACATATATTATATATATGTTATAAAATTCTTCAAAAAAAAAATATAAAAAGTGAGTTTATTTTAAATATTACTTAGAGAAAATAACATAATTTTATAAAAATTTCTCAAAAATAAATTTAAAAATATCATTTTATAATATAATTTTATATATTTCAAATATATTGTAAATATGTTACAGATATGTTATATATATATATATATTGCATATATTATCTTTTAGATATGTACAACATTTATAGATATGCATATTATCTTGTATATGCATATATTATGCATATATTATGCATATTTAAAAATCTCAATTTACAGTAAATTTTATATTATAAAATTTAAAAATGCTTCAAAATATTGAATTGAAAGTTTAAATTATATATTCGGAAAACTCTAAAATGGAATAAGAAAAATAAAATAAAATAAAATCGAATTGGAAAAAATCGAATAGCTTTAGTGTGTTAATTAAATAGTTTTCAACCATTTCAAAAAGGGGTTTAATTAGTGCTCCATATCATGCATTATCAAAGTGTATATTTTTGTAACTATTAAGGTATAACTTAGTGGTAGGAGCATATATTGTTCTTATCTAAAATTTTAATTTAAGTTCGGGATATTCTCTTTTTATGTATAATTAATAAAAAAAAAAAGTGCACATTTATGTTTTTCTCTTGAATTGCTAATCCTTAATAAATAATGGTGAAGTCCTCAAGTTTAGCACAATTGGATAATTACGTACAATGAGTTTATTATTAGTTTATAATAAAATAACTAAAATAGTCTTGATAAAAAAATAAAAAATTTTAAAATGTGGCAGACGATGTCATTTGTCCATAATTGAATGAGCTCTAGATTAACAGATGACTAGGTGTTCTAATAAATTGATTCAAACTGTTCATACTGATTATTACAGGTTAAAATTGATGATTTTGAAAGCTAATACTGCTAATTAAAATTTACTAATTATAATAAAATTTCGCAATTCAGGAACCATATTAATTAGATTATTAATCATGAAGCTGTTACAGCAACCATTAGAACTCATATGTGGTAGAAGCCAAGGCACGATATTCAACTTCGAAAGAAGACTTAGTTATTATACTCTATTTCTTGGATTTCTAAAAGATCAGTGAATTGCCAATGAAGAAGCAAAAACCACTGATTAACTTCCTAGTATTTGAGCAAGAAGCCCGATCAGAATTTGCAAAACCTCGTAGTTTTACAGTGTTGTTGCTAGAGAAAAATAGCCCTTGACCTGGAGTAGATTTAAGATACCTTAGAAGTCGATTAGCTGCCATCAAATGTACTTGAGTTGGTTTATCCATGTATTGAGACAATTGTGTTGAACTGCATAACAAATGTCTGGTCTTGTATTAGTGAGATAAATCAACTTGCCAATCAGGGGCGAAGCCAGATTTTTTTAGTGAAGGGGGGCAAAATAAAAATACCATATATATATTAAAAATAATAAATTTAAAGAGGGGCAATATAATAAAAATATCATATATATATATTAAAAATAATATAAATACTATATATAAATACATGTATATAAAAAAATTTTAAAAAAATAAGGGGGGCAGCTGCCCCCCTTCATTTGAAGGTAGCCTCGCCCCTGTTGCCAATGAGCTTTCTATAACGAGTAATGTCATTCAGAGGAGAAAACTTGTATCATGCAAGTTATGACCAGTGGCCATTGGTTTTAGAGCTGTTTTTGCACTTAAAAAGCCAAATTCTTTAAGTAGTTCCATAGTGTACTTCCTATGACATAGGCTGATGCCTGTGTTACTTCTGGAAACCTCTAAATCCAAGAAGTATTTAAGTTCTCCCAAATCTTTAATTTTGAAAGTAGAATGCAAGTAAGCTTTTACTTCTAGAATTTATTGTGAATCATTACTGGCAATGATCACATCATCTATATAAACAAGCAAAGCAGTGAAGGATTGAGCACTTTTTTTTTTACAAATAATGAGAAATTTGTTGCGGACTGATGAAAGCCAAGTATGAGAATTGCAGATGCGAGTTTTGCATTCCTCATTTTACTTGCTTGCTTAAGCCCATATACGGACTTAGTTAACTTGCGAACCAAATTATGATTAGGGAGATGAAGTCCAGGGGGAGGCACCATAAAGACATCTTCATATAAATCCCTATGGAGAAAAGTATTGTTTATGTCTAATTGAGCTAGTTGCCGTTGATTTATAGCTGATATAGCCAAGAGTGTTCTGATTATCACCATCTTTGACAATGAAGAAAATGTTTCACTATAATCTAAGCCTTCTTGTTATATATAACCTTTAGCTGCTAGGTGTGCTTTATATCTCTCAAGAGATCCATCAGATTTGTACTTCACTCTATAAACCCTTTTGCAGCCAAGAAGCTGCTTATCTTCAGGTAATTTAGTAAAGTAACAATTTTTTTTTGCTTCAAGTGCATCTAATTCAACCTTCATAGCAGCTTACCAGTTAGAATGCTTAACAACTTGCTGATAAGTCTTAGATTCTATTATTTTATTTGTATCAAGAGAAAAAAGTGTTTTTGGGTTGGATGAGCTAAAGAGAAAACCTTAGTTATGTGATGAGTTGAAGTAAAGAGTTTACTTGTAACACCATAATTGATTATCATAGGCCTCATAGAAGAAAATGAATTGCATTGATAATCATGGAGATAGGATGATTTGGTTTTGGATCTGATTGACCTTCTTGAGGGAACTTGCAAGTTAGTAGGTGGAGGATTTGATGATGAAGGTGGAGGTATATCGATAGATGTGACAGGAGTAGAATACTTGTTTGGTGAAAATGAGATATCTTATGAGTAGTCTCTATCTAGAGCAGTTGGTAAATTAAAAAAAAATATTGAGATGAATCAAAGGTACTAAGTCTTTTAGATAGGAATATTGACTCATCAAATACCACATTTCTTGAAAGGAAAACATTTTTGTTTTGAAGATTGAGTTTAAAACCTTTGACACCCTGTTGATACCCAAGAAACATAGATTTTCGAGCATTGGGTTCAAACTTTTGTCTGAGATGTTCTAAGGTTGATGCAAAACATAGACACCCAAAAACTTTAAGATGAGAAAATTTGGTGGTTTATTGCACAGAAGCTCAAAAGGTGTTTTATCGTGAAGAATAGGTGTTGGTGTTCTGTTAATTAGGTGAACGGCATGAGCTACGCAATAGGACTTGAAATTGATAGGCAAATGACTTTGAAACTTTAAAGCTCGAGCAATATTTAGAATATGTTGATACTTCCTTTCAACCACAAGAAAGTTGATGGATTATTCCATTTTGTTGATAGAACAATGCAATATTGATCTTCTATTGTATAATCTTCTGGTCTCTATTTTAGAATTAAATTGGGTCTGAATAAAAGTATTGAAATTATAAATTAGTTGTCTGGTCTCTAATTTAGAAGTCATCAAGAAAATCTAGGTCAATCGACTATAATCATTTACAATGGTTAAGAAATATTTGTGTCCATGCAAAGAAGGAGAATTGTTGGACCCCAGATATCTGTGTATAAGATTAAAACAAGCTATAGAAGTTGAAGTGCTTAACGAAAATGCTAATTTCTTTTTCTTAGCAAAAGGAAAGACATCATTCAGTAAATTTGAAAGACAAGAAATGTTATTATCAAGAGTTTTCAACTGAAGTAATATGGAATTTGACAATTGAACTAGTTTTAAATGTAAAAGATCAAAGGTTTAATGTGAATAAGAATCTATAGAATTTCATACAATGATATTAGATAAAAAGAAAGAAAGATTTAGGTGATATAATCTAGCCTTTTGCCCAACTAATCCAAACATATTCTAGCATAGCAGATCTCGCACAATTCCTTGGTAAGTTTTACTGGTTGATATAACGTTGTAGTTAAATTGAGGAACATAAAGAATATTTTATAAAATGAAATTAATCTAGACTGAAGTGAATTGTTACTATATTAGGACAAGTTGGTTATTTGGAAGTTTAACATAGTGATTGGTAACTATTTTGGAGTTAGAATTGAAAAGGAGCAGGTTATATGATTAGTTACACCTAAGTCCAAGATCGAAGTGTTTTAGATGTTATATTTGCACCAAATGATGTTATTAAACTGGTTGTGTGAGCACTATAAATAATTGGTGATTATTGTGATATCTGAATATGTAATGTTTAAAATTTTAAACAGTAAATTTTTAATTAATATTAGTAATTGATATTATATAGTGATAAAAATGATATAAGCAGAAAATAATGAATAATAAATTTTAAAATTTACTGAATAAATTATTTTTATTATTTTATAGGATTAAAAATCGAATTAGAATTAAAAATTAATAGTGAAGATACACTATAACTATAATGAGTTTGCCTACACCTAATTACACTCTAGATACTATATAAAGTGAGTCTAGAAGACTCTCATTTTCCATCATCTTCATCTCACGCCACTTTCTTCTCCATCACCAAATCTTATTCTTTTTCTTCCTTCTTTCATCAATTAGAGTAAGAACCAAGAGAATTTCATATCTAATTGCAAGTTTTTAGAAGAATTCACTAAGGTAGACAAGATTAACCACAACAAATCAAGAGAAAATAAAGAAAAAAAAAAGAGGAAAATTCTTTGAAAATGTACGTGCTTGTGTATGAGTAATTTACAAATAGTTAATTTTTTTAATTTTAATGCTTGAAAAAGATAATTGAGTCATTCTAATTGAGTTAATTGCTAAAGAATTGAATAAAATGATATATTGTGCAAGAAAAGATTAAAGAATCTCTATATGAAAATTTTGGTCTTTACTTCAATTTTGTAAGAAATAAGTGTAATGATATGGTTTTGGTTAAGAGTGATGGTTATGGAGTGTTATTAACTAAGTTTATTGTTTAAGATTTGATTAATTTAAGATTGAGTAAACTGTTTGATTTAGATTCTTTTTATTTGAAAAGTTTAATTTTTGGTTCATTTTTATCATGATTATTAAGTGTGTTTATGTTGTTTTGGCTTAAAATGCAAGTTGGAACAACTTTGGCTCACTCAAAAGCAAATTTGTAGGTCCACACAGGCGTGTATTTTTTAATCCACACGGGTGTGTGAATTTTTCAGATGTTGTACTTTATTTCCAATAATGTTTTGAAGCACACGGGAGTATAAATTTCTGAGACACCACTGTGTCCACTCTGTAACCTTAATTTCCTTCATTTTTCACCATTAATACACTTCATTTCTTGTTTAAATGCTACCTTTTCCTCAACTAACAAATAACACAAGATTTTTTTTTTTACCAAAGGTGTGCAAGATTAACTTGATAAATTAAAATTTGAAAAATGTCTATGTTTTAGTTTGAATGAAGCCTAAGAATCTTGTAAGTATTAAATATGAATTATAGTATCATATTATTGAAGTGATATGTAACTAAATATTATTTGAGGTAAATGAGTAATGAATTGCTTTAATTATACTGATTTTAGATATAGCTTGGAATTAAATGACTAGCCAGAGGATGGATATCCATAGTGATAGATACCCGCTTTAACATGATATTTTTTATGGAGATATTTTCAGAATATTCTATATCTTTCTCCATCTATAAATTTAAACAAAGATGAGCAATAATTATACTGTGCTCTTTTTTTGCCTTCCGCATTTATCTGTTTAAAAAAATATTAGATTTTAATTTTTTTTTATTTTATTAGATTGATTTTGATCAAATGTGTCTTTCACTTGGCAATTTAATTCTTCATCATAATCTAAAATATTAATATGTTGTTGTGAAATTTGTTGTGAAATCACTTATATTATCAAAATGACTAAAACTTACTATTTTAATATAAATTAATAATAATAATATTTTTTTAACAATGATAATAATAATAATTACTAATAATAATAAATAATAATAATAACAACAAAATAATAATAATTAACAATAAACAATAAATATTAGTAATAATAATGATAAAATGATAATTAACAATAAACAATAAATATTACTAATAATAATAAATAATAATAATGAAATAATAAGAAGAAGAGTTTGAGAGAGTAGAAATTAAAGAATTTAAAGTTAAATTAGATATTTAATATTTGATGATTGAGAGAAATTATGTAAAAATTAAAAAATAAATTAAAAGATGATATATTTATAAATTTTTTATTTTTATAAAATATTTCTAATTCTTTTTCTATTATTGAGGGTAAAATAGACATTAATAAAAAATATATTAATTAAAAAAAATTATCAACGGCACAATACACTATATGGGCACATTGCCATGTGAAGCTTGGCTCGCCACCTGCTAGCGAAGCAACATGCACATGCAAGCAGCAGGTCTTTTTGGCCTGCTGCACATTCTGTTTTTTTTTTAATTTAAATTTTTGGTTTAAAATTGAAACTGTAGTTCAATTTTGATTCAAATATTTTAAAATCAGAATCAAAACCATAAAAAAAAATTAGTTTTAATTTTAAACTTTTAATTATAATTTATGGTTTAATTCATTAAATTTAACCAAAATCGCCGTTTTAGATTAACGGTTCAATAAAATTTTAGCCATGGTTATATCTAGAGAGACAAGTCATACTATCTTTTCAAGAGAAAGGGACAAATTAAATTAAAAGAAACTTGACAGATAAGCTTGGTCATTTTAAACAGTATAAGCACGTGAACACTTTATTTATTTGTGAATATTGTGCATTTTAACTAAGGGAAAGTTTATTTTAAAAAAAATTAGGGAAAGTCTTGTAGATATATTTTGTATGCTTTGAAAAGAATGAAGTGAGATATGGTGTTATCTATTAGCGGTAGAAATCTTAAAAGAAATTAAAAAAGGTTGATCGTATATAAATACAATCAGTTAATATGTAAAAATAAAAAAGAAAAATACAAAAACTTCATTTTATAATTTCATTTTCTTTATTTTATTTTCACTTCATTCGAATAAATTTATATCAAATTAACTCTCTTGCTTAGTTAAGTTTTGAAGCTAAAATTCATCTTATTTGAATGAGTGCATGTATATAAACTTTTCCATTAATGATTACATATTTTATTATAAAATTTAGAAATATTAAATTAATAATTCCGAACATAAAGCTAATGATAAAACAGTTTGGTGAACAAGGATTTGATTTAACACACGTGACATTGATAATTATCATGTACTGCGGATAAAACAAATTATTGCTGGTTCCTTTGAACAGTATTAATTCTTTTGCTTTTGTAAAGAGGTCATGTCATTGGTTAGCATATCGGCAATTTCCTCCCTCTTCAAAACTCAGCGGCTCCTGAATCTGTTCCTTCCTTCTCAAAGAATATTTAATCAGTTTTCAGTTCCAAAAAAATTGAGCATTGACTAAACCTTTGAGGTTAATTTTGTCCCTACAAACAGCCTGTTTTGACTCTAATAATGTTTTGTTCCCAACTCAGCCTTTTCGGTCGACCCAAACTCTTCGGAGTCAACTGTCGACCTTTATATATACACACACACACGTAATTGTTAAGTAATTTATATATTGCATTAATTATTTTCTTATATCTTTATATATATATTATACATTATTATATGAATTATTTTAAAATTTTAAATTGAAAAATTGCATAATTTTTTAATATGTTAATTTATAAAAGGAAATTATTGTTATTAATAAATTTTAAAATTTACAAATTATATATTTTGCTCCTTATTTATACAAAAGGGAAATTAAAATCATTGAAGAAAGGAGAAAAAAATAGAACTCCGGAATTGAAAACCGACATACCTTAACAGCAGCCGCGAAAGGCACTTTGACTTGTAAGCAAAAAGCAATTGGTCAGACGTTGCTGATATTTTGAAAAAAAAAAAAAAAAAAGAAACAGCACAACTCATGTTCTCTTTTGCCACTAATATTAATTTCCATTTTTCAACCAATCACTGTCCAATCTCTTTTGTCCAACGCTTCAAGGATTCTATTTGAAAATTATTTGCTTAGCTTCAAAATAATTTTTTCCCAATATTTTTTCAAATAATTTATTTTCTTTTTGTTTAATAAAAATTTGTTAAAAATTTTAAATTGTAAAGAACAAAATTTTGTACTTAAATTTATATTTTTTTACGCACTAAATCATAATTTAACTATAAGTATATATTTATTATACAATAAATTCAGTTGATTTCTTATTTTTAAAACATATTAAATATAAAAAATATATACATATATTTTTTTTAGATTTCATCAATGAACGGAAAGAAACCAAATGTATCATGGATATTTTTGTGGTCTAATTATGAATAAATTGATTGTTGGATGATATGAATAAATTTATGTTTATTTTTCATTCATTGTTCTTATTATAGTTAATGATAAATATTAACTTTGGTTATATTTCATATTAACTTGAACATTTGAGTATTTGATTTGGAGAAATATCATCTTCAATTAGATATTATGTCACTTGAATGAACATTAAAATTGAATTCATGGATTAGTTTGCATGCTTTGATTTAAATGGTTGTTCATTCTCTTGTATAATTTAATTTAATTGATGTATGATCCGACCAAAGGCATGAATTAATTGAATGCAAAATAATTTAATTATTTTATCAAAAGATATTATTGATAAATACGCTTCAATTTAGTTTATGGGTTATTGAGAAAATAACAATAATCATAATAATAACACCTTCGTTTTCCACGTTAGATTTTTTTTTACCGTATAAAGATTATGAATTAATTTAATTTAAAATACATTCATGTTTTTATTAACTTTGTGACATAAATTTATATTTTTTTACTACATTTAATTTTAGTTTTATACAAATTGAAAATTCTGAATTTCTTTAAAATATTTTTCAATTATAATCTAAGGAGTCTAATCAATTATTCAAAATATAAGTTAGATGATATTGATTTGGAAATTATTAAAAAAATAAAATTTGATAAATCATTAAATCTCAAATTTCAAATAAAATATTTCTTATGCTTTTTTTGAAAACTAAATGAATTTATAAAATTTTAATTATAGCACATATAGCCATTGAAATAGAGTTTTTTTTTAATTATTTATTTTTTATTAAGCGAATAATACATAAAACAATTGAGGTATTCTATTTGATTACATACATGAGAGAGCATTTTAGATCAAAGAAAAATAATATGAAATGCAAAAAATAAAAGTTTTGAGTAGAAGTAATATAATTAATGATACTCTTTTATGAATTCAACAATTAATTAATGATAAAAATGTTATAATTGTTGGAGAATATAAATGAATCCCACATCTGAAAAGTATAATAAAATACGATGACATATAAGATAATGTAAATTGAGCCTTAACACAAGCTAATTGATTTTGTGTTAAGATGAGGTTCCAAATCTATTCATATGATCACTGTATATTTAGCCCAACACTTGCAGAGCTCATGTAATTTTTACAATAATTAAGTTGTAAAATATTGTGAATATATATATATATACACATATATCATAGAACAAAGTTACAACGAGTAATATCAATTCAAATTTAATCAATTGCTAATATATTTTTGAGTATGCTAAGAATATATGAGAAAAAGTTCTATGCATTAATTAAACACTACTTTAAAATTAGCTATTAAGGTTGGAAAGCTTATTTTTATATCAATTACTCACATTATTATGTATTTAATTTTAATTTGAGTCATTTTTAGCCAAATCATGGTTTTTGGCCTAAGAATTAGGCAATAGACATGTATTATCAATTTTCCTTTAAATAGGGACTATATATAACTATTAATTAATAGTTAAAAACAGGAATAAAAAATAATAGAACTAGTGATATGGTCAAATATAATTAGATACTTTCCCGTGAGAGAAATAAGATGTATATTGGCTTAAAATTTTTTGTTTAGCAAGTGTGCCTATGCCAAAAACATAATTAACTATAATGGATTAATAGGTAGAGGTTTTGGTTTGCTTGAAATTTATGTTTTTTGTTTTCTAATCTATTTGATATTAAACTTACTAAGTTGATCCAATAAAAAAAAAACTTACTAAGTTGATAATTAAGTTCTACCAAATCATTGATAACTATCTAATTATGTTTGCTTTAATTATATGATAAACCAACAAAATTAATTGGTAAGATTTTTTAAGGCTAAAACAAATATCCATTGATGATAGGTAAAATAGAATAATGCAATTTAATAGGACAATTAAGTTTTTGTGGTCTCTTGTCCTAACAATTAAGCTGAAATTTGACCTACTCATATGATCCAAAACTTAATAATAGACTCTTATATATAATTTAAATAAAAATTTTATTTTTCTCTTCAATTTACTTAAATCTTTAACGTCCACGTTAGGCTTATATTTATAATCTAAATCTATTTTTACCATACAATATTCTACATTTTCGACTAATATTTAAGTTCTGATATTATTTTTCATTATTATAGTCTATATAGATTACTAGATAGTAATTTATAGAGTTCGATCTAACCACATGATCTGAAAATAATACTCAACTATTAATAATAGTTAACTAAATTCTTTATATACAATTTAAATAAAAAAATTCTTTTTCCAATATGTACTATAAGGCTTTAAAGTGTAAATTATTAGACTTCTTGTGGTTTATTTTTAGAACATGTAATTGCATCCAATATGTATTATAAACACTTCTTGTGGTTTATTTTTAGAACATGTAATTGCATCCAAACAAATAATTATTAGAGCAATTAATCAACTTGAATTGTGACAAACAAAACCTTAGAATACGCTTAGAATAACAAATAGGAACCATCTTGAAATTAATATGTATATGAATATGAACACCAGTGCAGATACAGTCGTCGGTCGCCGATCCCCTCCTCTCTCTCCTCCGTCTTCTTCAACCTTCTCCCCTTCTCTTGTCTGCAAATGCAGCAAACCCAATGTGAATGTCGGCGAGCTCCCCCTTCCCCCCTCTTGTTTTTTATTCTCTCTCTTAATTACTTAAGTTTCTCCATCCTGTACTTGGTAATTATGTTTATTAACCATTTAATGTTATATATGTTAAACTAATTGCGTCAATAACTATGATAGTTAATCATAAACTTATCAATATTATACTATTAAATTAATTAATTATATATACATGTATACATACTTGAGTACTTCTAATGAAATTATATATCCTTAATGTTGGGCATTCTTTTTAAATGAAATTATTTATAGTTGTATAAGAAAATTTTCATTGAAATTATAGTCTTTGCTGAGGAATCTTCTTCTCCTCGATCCTTTATTTATTTATTTTTTGTGAGAAGTTAATATATGCACAAAATTCAGCCCTCTTTCAAATTAAATTTTCAAAAGCCTCTAGGTTATCACTCCAAAAAGTATAAACTTATATATTTTTAAAAAATAAATAAATGAAATTAAATTTTTAGGTAAAAAGTTAAAATAAAATATTGCAGGGAGTATAAATTATGACACTCTGACATCAATTTTTTTTTTAATATTTTGATTCAACCTTTTAATGCAATTAAATATACAAAAAGCGAACATTAACTGAAATTTATAGAAAGAAATTGCATTGAGCAGTATTATTTGGGGAAAAAAGTAGATGGGCTTTGCCATGCTTATCTTAAAGATCATAGCTTAACTATTTTTTTTATTTCGAAATTCCACATTCTTAAAATAATATTGAAAAGGAAATAGAAAAAAAAATTATAGGAAATATAATGAAAAAAAGGCATTTGTAAAAGGAACGAACTTAAAAGATAAAAAAGAAATTTAAAACTACAATATATAGATATGTAATTTATAGAAAGAAAGTCAATTTAAAATTACAATGGCTTTAAGGAAATGCCTTTTAGTTCCACATCAATAATTAGATTTTTTTTTATACCGAGGAAACTTTATTTTTCAACTAATTATATAGGAAGGGGACACAGAATTTAAACTAAATATCTAAATTAGAGCAATATATCTTAGTGATTACTAAAGAAACTTTGTTACTCCCTCCGTCCAGTTGAAATCGTCATTTTTATAAAATAAAAAAATTCTCTTAAATTCACTTTATACAACTAAAAAAATTAATTAATTTTTTTAATTATATTATTATCATTAATGATTTAATTAATAAAATATTAGTATAATATTAATGAATTAATAGATGTATTTTAGTATATTTAAAATAATTTTATATAATATCTAAAGAATTTAATAATTTTTCTAATAGATGTGTATGAGCTAAAGACGACGATTTCAGTGAAAAGGAGGGAGTAATTCTTTGTAATGGTCAAAATGTTAAACATGGATGTTTTGACGAATAATGAAAACTTGATAGTGTACAGTGACCAAAGTCTTGTGGATAAATGCTATATGTAGAGAAGAGTAAATTGTGTATCTTAAAACTTTACTGAAAAGAGTATTTTTACTGTTTTACGAGATGAAAACTCGATTTAAAATCAACGGTTAATAATGAGGGTGCACTATAGTTGTTATGAGCATTCCCTCACTAGATTAAAAATATTATACATATATATATATGTGTATATGTGTCAATTGTGTAGAATTTTCTGATTTCTTTCTTCCTTCTTCTCTCAACGCCACCATCACCAACACCACCAAAGTTTCTTCTTTCTTCTTTCTTTCTGTGATTTGAATCAAAACTAAGATAAGATTACATCTAAATATAACTGTTGAGAAGATTGAAAAGTGGTGATTAACAATAAGGTATGTGCTTTTGATTTATACTTTGCAAAAATATGAATTTTTATGAGTTTTAATGATTTAATTGAATGATTGAGTTATGTATAATGATATATTTCTTGAAAGTATTGATTAAATAGATTGATGAGTGAAAAATAACTTTTATATGATGAGTTTTGATCCTTAACTCAACCTTTATGAGAATTGAATGGTTTGATGTTGGTTTTCTTCATAGGAAATGATTGAAAGTTTGATTGAGTGAAGTTGTGGTAAAATATTTGATATGAATTCTTTTTCTATCAAAACTTTGAGTTTGATACATTTTGATCTTAGATCTTAAACATTTTTGTGTTTAATGAAGTTAAAAGTGCAGAATATATGATTTTACTCCGAAAACAGTCCCAAAATTAATGCCACGGCCGTGACAATGGAGTGCCACGACCGTGGGATTGAAAATGATGTTGTTTCTTAAAAAAAATTCGATAAAACAGAGCAAGTTACAATGCCACGACCGTGGCCCTTGAAGGCCAAGACCGTGGGGTCTTCAAACTTATTTTACAGCTTCATTTGGGATCCCACGGGCATGGGGTTGAGATGCCACGGCCTTGGGGTACCTAAATAATATTTTTAGCTTATAATTTGTGATCTACGAGCCTAGTATGAGACTAATATGTGAATAATTGTATTGAGACTTCATGTGTATGTGTTAAATGCATGAAAAAGAGTGAGAAACTTGAGATAAGTGACAAATACATATATCATACTAAATATTGATAAGAGTAATATACTAATGAAATGATATAAACAAGTGAAATATAAACAAGTGCTTATATAAACAAATGAGTGTTTATATCAACAAGTGTTAATCAATGACATGAGACTATTATGTGTATAGTCCATACTTTTGTGTTAATGTGTTAAATGTATGAAAACGAGTGATAAACTTTAGATACGTGACACACATATATATTCTACCAAATGTTGATAAGAGTATAGTATCAATGAAAGGAAATAAACAATGTAGTGTTCATCAAAATTAATGAATTGCCCAAATCATACTAAATTTATATCTAGCTTTGGATTGAATGGTTAACCAGAGGATGGATAGCCACAGTGATAGTGGGCACCTCGTGCCATTAATGGACACATTATGTTATTAGTGATAGTGGGCATAACTGCCATTATAAATTCTTGAGATTGCTACACTAACATGTTATCCAAACCTATGATCTAAGTTTAATATGTATTGGCATAACTAATGAAATTATATATGAACATGATAGTTGTGACTAATGAAAGAAATGTAAAATAATAATATAAGTCAATTACTTGAAATTAAAGTATTGTGTTTCAGTGTAAAAGTGATTGTTAATATATATATATATATATATATATTAATGCTTATACGTGAAAGTTCTAATGAACGTAATAGAAATGTTATGCTCAATGTATTGAATTAATCAAATGATTGAAAATGTATATAATGTGGTGAGATACAAAGTGCTCCAAAGTATTTCAAATGAATGAAAGTGTCTATGTGAGATACAAAGTGCTCTAAAGGATAGTACTGAAATTAAGTGATGAAAAGTATAGCTTGACTAAAATGATCCTATATGTGAACCTGAACTTGAAAAGAAAGACTTAGTGAAAAAAATAAAATAAGTGTATTGTGAACAATGTTATCAAATGAGACAACAATTCTTGAATAAAATGATTCTCAATGAGACAAGTTGCAACACCGAAAGTATTGTATTATATGATAACTTATATACAATGATAGCTATTATGCTATGTAATCAGCATGGTATGTTGATTTGTTACTAAAATTAGTTCATATATTGAAATACTTACTATATTTTCGTAAGTATATTTCTTTAATATTAAGTGATATAAATATGTGTATACAAGCACCACTAAGCTTTGCTTAGCGTGTTAGAATTATTTTCTGACACGCAGGTATCAGGACATCGAAGCAAGTTAAGAACAGATGAAGATCTTGTGTTTATTGTATTCATAAGTTATAAAGTGTATGTATATAGATACTTTAGTTTGGTTATTTGAGAGATTGTATAAATTTTGTAAACATAAGAGGATATATGTATTTAGAGAATGAAATTTGAGATTCTAGTGAATGAATATCATGAAAGAAATGTATTATTTATTTATTTGATTTAATGAACTTATAAAGTTTATCTGATTTATAATTTCTATTCAGATTATTGGAGATATTGGAAATTGGTCTAAATGTTGGACCTATAAGTGTTGTGATATACAGATTGTATTATTATTTTAAAAATTTTATTTATGAAGAGAGTTTTTTATAAATTGATTGGAGCGCGAATAGTATATCGAATAACATTCTCTTATAGTTTTTATATAAGAATTGTCAGAGGATGTTACATTCTTAATTAATTTCACATCAATTAGATTGAGTTATTGTCTGTCTAATTGCATATATAAAGAAATGCAAGAAAAGGGAAAAAAAAAGATAAAAGAAAAAGTAGCTTCTCTTTAAAATCCTAAAAAACTTGGGGAAAAAAATGCTATGTAAAAATTAGTCAATTGAAAAAAAATAAAAAAAAAATTCTCATACCTAATAATGTCAAAAAAATCATTCAACTTAGAAGTTATTTTCAGGAATTCAATCGTAGTTATATTTATAATACCAAATATATATGTATTTTTTTTCTAATCCCAAAAATCAAATTTTAAATAGTCAATAAAATGAGGAATAAATTCATTTTATTAATTAAAAGCCAAGAATTAAAATGCTTCTGTTTTTCACATATCAATATCCAAAGTGGCATCAAAAAGGCAAAAAAATGGTTATGAAGATAGATGAGCACACAATAACTATTCTGCATTATTAGTAGTTATCATATTTCTTTAAATTTAAAAAGAGATTTTTCTTCTCCTTTGTGGGAAGGAGCTGGTTGCTTTATTCCCATTACAACCGTACTTAGCTATAAGCATTTTGAAAATGATCAATAAAACATCTTTTTAATTTTAGGGAAAAATAATTATTAATTGCTTTGTAATTGTATAAATTATAATAATTTAGATCTATACTTAGATTAATTACAATTAATTAATGAAATTGTTAAATTTTTTGGCAATTTGAATGTATTGCTTTACTGGCTATCCCAAAAACTGGTCATGTGATCACCTGGAAGTGTTTCTTTCTTTGTTCCTCTGGTGGGTTCTTTTCTTTCTTGACTTTGCCCCAGTCTTGATTTTAACGTACGTGGAGGGATGCTTTCCAATGCCGTTAAGGCTCTAATATAATAAGAAGTATTAAAACCTTTTTTTATACATTATCAAATAACATGCTAAAAGTGCATATTTTAATTATAAATGTTATAAATATATAAATAATTTTATTAGTATATTTTATTTGATAACATACTTAATTAACCTTTTCTTTCTATTATAATTTAATTAATTGTATATCAATTCATTTCTTAGCTAGTAGGGTCAATTATTAATCATTTTTTTAATATCTTTTTAAAAAATATGATAATTAAAAAGATATGAAAGGCAAAAAAATGGATATGATTCAAAGGAAAAGATAGATGAGCACACAATAGCCCTTGAAAAAGAGGGAATTTTAGTTGAAGATCTTGACCGTAGCCCATTTTAATCAATTATTGTCTACTTCATTTAATTACATTGTGGACCGATTTTATTTTATTTTCTTCCCTTTAATTAATTTCTTTCACATCTTAAATTAATTTAACAAGACTTATAAAATATTCAAAACTGAAAAGGATTTATCCGCTAGAGCAAAAATTTTTTAGCTTTTTGAAATGATATTGCAACTTCAAGAACTTTTGGTTCCTTCTAATATCTATTTTTATTATTTTTTTAAAAAAAAGAAATTTCCTCATTTTAACAAATTTTTAAGCAAACTTCAATACTTCTTAATGATGATATTTTTCTTTTTGCATTGCATCTTTCATAGAATTTATCGGTTTAAGTAATTGAATGCAAACAATTAAGTCTTTGTATCACAACATATATATGTCCCAATCCTTCGTTATGTGTAGTTTGTGTCCTATTCCAAACCAGCACGCTTTGTTAACAACTGTGAGACCAAATAATTTTTTTTAAAAAAAATAAAATCTTTTTTATATATATATTTTTTAAATATGATAATTTTTAAAAATTTTTGAGATATTTTTATATCTATGTATTTTCATTAAAATGTCTTTTTTATAACATCAACAAGTAATAACTCGAATATATATATTTTTAATTTAGTTCGGATATGAATTTATTTACCATTAATTAAGTTAAACTTATGAATGCAATTTATTAATATTATAATATTGATTTATATAAAATAATTTAGACAGAAAAAATCACAAATATCTTAACTAGCAGAAAGAATATCTCCATCATTTAGCATTTAAAAAAAATTCATTTGAAGTGCTTTCAGAATTTATTATTATAAGTAATTAATGAGATATGAGAATGAGAAGAAATAATAATAATTGATAAAAATGTCCCAACTCATATATTCATAAGCAAACAACTTGGAATGTTAGCAATCTTATAATGACGTTATAGTGATGATAAAGCACGCAATCTATCGATAAACATCCCTTTATTTATCGAGAAATGCTAACCACCTCAATTTTAGAAGATAATTATTTAATTAAAAAATATTTATTATAATAAATATTTTTTAATCAATAAAAAATTATTTAATAATTATTTTTTAAAATAACTGTAATTAATATTTTTTATTTATATTTATATTTATATTTTTTAATCAATCAGATATTTTAAATTACTTTGCGATCATTTGACAAAAACATTTTCTTTGAATGAATGAAAAAAATAAATTTTTATACCCTATATATATATATATAACGAAAAAATCAAATCATGAAAAAATAAACAAAAATCAAGATAAGAAAGGAGATATTTAATAAAAATAATTAATGTAAATTGAAAATTTTCAATAATAAAGTTATTAAAATGGGTAATGGTGAAATGAAACCGTCGATGGTTATAATGTCTAACCACAGAACAAAAAATAAGGTCAGCCATCAAAATCTCTCACTTTTCACTTCTGATTAAAGATCACTAATTCCACTCTCTTGTACTTCACCATTTCTATTTTATATATTTATGTGGCACTTTCATTTTTATTTTTATTTTTAATCATAATAATTATTATATTAATTGAATTTTTAATTTTGAATATACGATTAAATTAATACAATGGATTTTAAATCAGAAATATTTAAGGAAAATAAAAGAAACAAGTACATTAGTATAAAATTCATAACTTAAAATGTATATTTATTAAGAATACATAAAATCCGTGTAAAATTTTAAAATTCTCATGTTTAAAAATGTATTATTAATATAACTCAAGTCTATTGAGAATTCATTTCATTTAATATACTTTTAAAACTCAAATCTATAAAAAGGTAAAATTAAAGAATAACTACATCCTGTTTTCTTTTTAATTACTCCAAATAAATAATACAAGTTCAATAAATTTTATCACTTGAAAATTTGTTCTAATAAGTGTAATTGAATTAGATTCTATTAACAGAATCTGATTGAATTATACATTGCGCATTATTTATTTCAAAAAGTGAAACTTTATTGCAAAATTGAATGAGAATGTTTTGAGCTTTTTTGAGACCATAAAAAAAAAGTGTTTGAAGATTAGAAATACTCCCTCGTCGCACCTAAACTATGGCTATTACCATTTTTCACAGATATTAAAATAATCATTAGAAATTCAAAGGGTGTCTAGTGGTAGAAATTAGTTCACCCTTAAGCATTCATCCGGGTTCGATCCTGAGAATGTGTATGGAGCATCCTTAAATTTTGGGGCCAGCAATCCTGCTTTTTGAGGCACCCATAAACTGGCGAACGAAGATTAGTCTGGATATATCCATGACACCTCGTAGTTAATCTAAAAAAAAATAAATAATAATTAGAAACTCTAAATCTTATAAAAAAAGTTTTTAATAAACTAAAATACTCTTTATTTATTTTAATCTTTTTTCAATAATAATATCTCACCCCATTAATAACAATACACGATCTTTAAAAAAAAATCATAAATTTTTATGAAGAGTAAAGTTGAAAAAAATTTAATTTTATCTTAATTTTATAAAATAACAATTTAAGTAGGATACAATATTTTTTCAAAAGCGAGAGTTTGGGTGAGATAGAGGGAGTAACATTAACAATGCCGCGGCTGAAAAAGGCTTATGCAGTAGCCTATAGAATCGATCTGAATAAACCAAATTTGCACTTTTCTTCTTGCATTCTTGTTCTATCCAGTAGTGGAATCAAGATGTAGATGAAGGAGGAGCTTCTGATTATCAAAAAAATTATATAATACAATCATTAGACATTTTATTTTGAATGGAAAATCAATTGGCACTATCGGTATTAGCCCATGTTATGGCACTATATAGCTTATTATTTAAATCTATATATTTTGTTTTTTTCATTCTAATTAATTATATAATATATATAGAAATATAGATATTTATGCATATTGACTGTTTTCTTTTTCCCCTAATCCCAATCCTCTTTGATTAGATCATCAATGAAACACATGTCGACTATTTATTAAGTCAACGGTCGTGAAAGAAAAAAATAATAATAAAAGGAGGAAAGGTTTAATTTGGTAAGCTAATCTAAACAAGTTTCTTACCACTCGATTAGTGCATTCCACTCTTATCCAATGGTTGAAAAATGAACACATTTTCTAAATTTCCATTTAAATATATATATATATATATATTATTGCATCCATTCTAAACCGATAAACACATTTTTTTATTTTATAAAAATATAAAAAATTAATCATTTTAATTAGAAACATAAATCCATGTCCCTATTTTAATATAATATATATACATTATATATTTTTTAATAAGTAATATTAAGTATTATTATAATAGAAATTTGATATATTAGTTAATTCATTATAATGATAAATAAATAATAATTTGAAATAAAAGAAAAAAGAAAGTATATAGAATATATGAAAACTAAATATACCGAAAATAAAATGGAAACTTAATTGATATAGAAAAGAGTGTGGTAGATAATGACTTTTTGCCATTTCTAGAAATATATTCAGAAGTATAGCAATTTGAAGAAATAAATTTTGAGTTAGGTCCTTGTAATTATACATTATTTTCATCTCAAACTAGAGAAAATACAATATAACAGACTAAAATAGACCTTGAAATTTAATTACTAGTGAAGATATAAAGATTACTAGTTTTGTTACAAACAAACCCTACTACAGTTAAAGGCGTCATTTGAATAGTCTTAATAAAAGGCATTCTTAATCTGGATTAATTTTTAGGTATCAAATATTATGTGCACAAATAAAATCAAATCAATCAATTACTCAACATAATTAACAAAATTCCTTATTGTTTAGTTAGTAATTAATAAGATGATTACAAGTTATGAGTTATTGGACAAGTAATGCTTCTCTCACAATATAAGAGAGAGTTTAATTAAAATTTTGGTGTTAAAAGAGAGAGAGAGAGAGAGAGAGAGATGATTAGTGATATGCTTGAAAATTTATATGAACAAGTCATTTATCCGTGCGATGCATGGTAATAAAAATAATATAATAAATATAAAAATAATAAATAAATAAATAAATATAAAATAATTTATATAAATTAATGATAAATTTTATTGTAAAAAATAAAAAATAAAATATTTATTTAGATTTTTATAATAATTTTATTGAATAATATTAGTAAATAAATATAATTTTTTTTTATTTTATAACTTGACATTTTTACTAATTATTAATAAAATTTATACAGATATTTGTTATAAAAAATTATAAATTCTATAAAAAATGAGAAAAAAATAAATACAAATAAATTTAAGTAATTTTTTTTTAAATAGGAAGAAAAATGTGAGTATAAGAATTTATAACTATAAATTTATATTGAAATTATTATTAATTTAAATATTATTATTTTATAAGTTATTAATGTATAATTAATTTATTAGAAAGATTTAATTATTTAAATTTTAAAATTGCTAAAAAGATATAAATTAATTTTTATTATAAATAAATTATTAATTAAATACATTAATCATTTAAATAAATTATTAATCTATAATTAATTTATTAGAAATATCAAAAATTATATATTTTATTATTATTTATTTTTTAAATTTCTAAAAATATATAAATTAATCATCATTATAAATAAATTACTTAATTTATAATTAAATTTTATTATAAAGTTTAAGAGTCATATATTTTTTAAAATTTTTAAGTTTCTAAAAAAATTAAAATTTAAAAATATAACTTATTTAATCAATATTATGAAATTATATTATTGTATAATTATTTAATAGAAGATTAAAAGTTATAAATATGATTAAATATCTAATATTAAATTTTATATAAAATTATTATAAAATTAAATAAAAAATAATATAAATAAATGAGATAATATTATTTTAAAAAATTGGTGATATATCCTCTTTAAAACACTTATTCAATCCTTAGCTTTTATAGATAAACATATAAATATAGGTTCATTTAGATGAGTTGCTTGTTAGAGATTAAAAATTTAAAATTTATAGTAGTTGCTAGCAACAAATAATTAATATATTAATCGTTCATTTGATAAATTACTGAAAAATTAATTACTGAAAATATATTTTATAAAGGTATATTATAAGGATTGTATTTTACTGAAAAATATTATATCACTGTGTTTAAAAGATGCAAAAAAAATTTTGAGAAAATATAATGAAAAAATATTAACTTATTTGGTTATAACCTAATTTTACTGAGAAAATTTAAGTAATATATAAACTACCCTTATAATATATCTTTTTTGTTTTATCATATCTTAAATTAAGGGTATGATTATCTTTTTATATGTGTATCATTCAATCTACTTTCTCAATGAAATATTTTTCATATTCCACCCTAAATAAAATATTTGACCAACCAGTTAGTTAAGTTAGTGGGTCCGACGTTTAATTTTACTTATATTGTCTATAAATAAACACAATATTATTATTCAACATAAATTATTTAGTCAACTTTTTTAGAAAAATAATACAACCAAACGAACTATAAAATTCAGATCAGATATCTTCTTATAAATATAAATTAAATAATTTAATTTGTAGCTAATTGAAGAATGAAATAATAGAGTACTTACCTTATATATATTTTAAGAGATTAAAACTTTACATTCTGATAGCTTTATTTTATTTTTAAAATTTCAAAAACATTTTGATTTGTAGATCAACTAGTTCATGAAAATTGATTTATTCAAACCTACAAAACTCAACTGGGCAATACAATGGATCATAATGGACTTATTCTTGTTCCAAAGCTGAAGGAAAGGCTGAAAAGCTTGAAAAGGTATCTAACAATTAATAAGAAAGTATGAGTCCAAAAAGTAAAATTCACATATATCTATTTATTTTCTAACTAGATTTATATGTATTCTGACATTAAAACTGATCATTTAAAAAAAAAAATCTTTCCTGATAGGGTGGTTGGCCCCTTAACCCCTTTTGTGTTGGCTTAAGATATGGCTTAGCTTAATTTATATACTTTATAAAGTATCAATTAAATGCAGTCCAGTTTAATTTTTTCACACAATTTAAAAATATAAAATTTTCTTAATAAAAAAATATAAATTTATAAGTTTTGTGTTCGAATTTAAAAAAAAAAAACTTACGAAAAAATTTATTAAACATTAAGTAAAAAAAAAAGACATATGAGGGAGACAATAATCCTAAATCTGGCGAATAAAATTTCTTAATAAAAAGGGGTTGGCCCCTTAACCCCTTTTGTGTTGGCTTAAGATATGGCTTAGCTTAATTTATATACTTTATAAAGTATCAATTAAATGCAGTCCAGTTTAATTTTTTCACACAATTTAAAAATATAAAATTTTCTTAATAAAAAAATATAAATTTATAAGTTTTGTGTTCGAATTTTAAAAAAAAAACTTACGAAAAAATTTATTAAACATTAAGTAAAAAAAAAGACATATGAGGGAGACAATAATCCTAAATCTGGCGAATAAAGTATAAATTCGATACTCAAACTAAAATATGAGTTATCAAATTTATTTATCGCCTAAATTAATAAATATTTTCTTTTATTTTTATATAATAAATTTTATTATATTAATAAAAATATTAAAAAGAAAAATAATTTATTATTATGTAAATATTGTTTAGTAAATTAAAACTATTAAAAAATTAATTTTTGTTTTCTTATAAGAATAAAATAACAAGACAAAGAATTTATGGGTTAATTTAGCATACGTGGCCAAAGAAAAAATTAAATGAGAGAGAGAGAGAGAGAGAGAGAGAGAGAGAGTCCAACTAGAGCAGCCTATTTTAAGCATCTCATAAAATAAATATATAAAAAATTAAATTAAATTAATTTTTTTAAAGAAAAAAAGTTTATATAAACGCCCCATAATATCTTCTGCAACTTAGCAACACAAAAAGTTACAAACTTGTGGTGTGTTTCTTTCAAACGAAGAGAAACGAGAAAACAGAGGAAAAAAGAAGAAAAACCCACCATGGATACTCTTCTTCAAGCTTTGAAACAAGACCCAATAACCATGAGTCTCTTTTTCATTGTTCCTTTTCTAATTCTCTTAAGCCTAATTTTTCGCCTTCGCCGGCGATTACCATTTCCACCAGGGCCAAAAGGGTTACCAATTATTGGCAACATGCTAATGATGGACCAATTAACCCACCGTGGATTAGCTAAACTAGCTAAAGAATACGGTGGTTTGTTCCATCTGAAAATGGGCAAAATTCATATGATGGTTGTTTCTTCGCCGGAACTTGCTCGTCAAGTTCTACAAGTTCAAGACAACATTTTCTCAAACCGACCTGCCACTATAGCCATTAGTTTTCTCACTTATGATCGTGCCGATATGGCTTTTGCCCATTATGGCCCGTTCTGGCGACAAATGAGAAAGCTTTGTGTGATGAAGCTTTTCAGCAGAAAAAGAGAAGAGTCATGGGAGTCTGTTAGAGATGAAGTTGATAGTATAGTTAAATCTTTTGTGGTTAATAAAGGGAAAGCAGTAAATGTTGGAGAATTGATATTTACTTTAACCATGAATATAATTTACCGTGCTGCTTTCGGGTCAAAAAATGAAGGACAAGATGAATTTATAAGGATATTACAAGAATTTTCCAAGTTATTTGGAGCTTTTAATATTGCTGATTTTATTCCTTGGCTTGGTTGGATTGATCCTCAAGGTCTAAGTTCAAGACTTACCAAGGCTCGTAAAGCACTTGATAGATTCATTGATCTGATCATTGATGAACATATGCAAAAGAGATCTCAAGGCATTGCTGTTTCTGAATATGATACTGATATGGTTGACGATTTACTTGCTTTCTATAGCGAGGAAGCCAAAGTTAATGAATCTGCTGATTTACAAAACTCCATCAAACTCACCAAAGACAACATCAAAGCTATTATCATGGTAAATTTCTTTCTTTCTTTTTTTATTTCTTTTTTTACTTTATAATTTCCATAAATAACAAGTTCTATTTCAGCTCTAACTTCAATTTTCAACTCATTTTATTATTTGAAGTTCTTTTATTAGTAAAAGGGTTTGCATCATAAGTCATAAACACTTATTGTGTTGTTTGAAATTGGAATATTCCATTAAATGTTGTTTAAAAAATTAATTTTCGATTAATATATATATTGAGTTTTAACTCATATATCATAATATTAAAATTATTATTAAAAAAATGTTGAATACACGGAATATTGGTAAGACGAAAATAGTGTATTATTTTTTTCGTAGTTATTCAACTTTTGTCATTATTATTTTGAATGGCTACTATTTTCATATCCCTTAAATGCATTGAATAAATTTTTAATGTGAAAATGGCCATGTTAAACATTTTACAAATTTCAATTAATTAAAAACACATGCATAAATCATTAATAAGTTTTAATTTTTTGAAAGGATGAAATTGCAAGTTTTAAACTTTTATATGAAACACGAAAAATTATTGTCTTGCAAAATACTCAAATATCATGTATTTGTCACAACTTATGATAGTCACATTAGATTTTCAAATCAATAAATATCTTAGTATTATAATTTAATATTCAAATAAATCCATAGATCCTTTTATTAGAATTTAAAATCTTGACATCATAATTTTATTTTCTATTCTATATAGTGCGAGTGAAAGAAATTGATTGAATTGTATGACTATTATGACTTAACAAAATAATTTATTGTGTGCTGCATGTGAATATATTTGGACGGCAGGACGTTATGTTTGGTGGGACAGAGACTGTAGCATCGGCAATAGAGTGGGCTATGACGGAGCTAATGAGAAGTCCAGAAGATATGAAAAAGGTGCAGCAAGAGCTCGCCGACGTGGTGGGTCTTGAGCGGCGCGTGGAGGAGAGTGATTTTGAAAAATTGACATTCTTGAGATGTACACTTAAAGAAACTCTCAGACTTCACCCACCAATCCCACTTCTCTTACACGAGACTTCCGATGATGCTGAGGTCGCCGGATATTATGTTCCTGCGAAGTCTCGGGTCATGATCAATGCTTGGGCCATTGGAAGGGATAAAAATTCATGGGAAGATCCAGAAAAGTTTAAGCCTTCAAGGTTCTTGAAAAAAGGTGTGCCTGATTTTAAAGGAAATAATTTTGAATTTATTCCATTCGGTTCTGGTCGGAGATCTTGCCCCGGAATGCAACTTGGACTTTATGCTCTTGAATTGGCTGTGGCTCATCTTCTTCACTGTTTTACGTGGGAATTGCCTGATGGGATGAAACCTAGTGAACTTGATACAAATGATATTTTTGGACTCACCGCTCCACGGGCGACCCGACTTATTGCTGTTCCAAACCCGCGTTTGTTGTGTCCTCTTTAAAAAATAAATAAATAAATGTTCGCGAAAGAGAGTAAAAAAGAAAGAAAAAAAAAGTACGAATTACAAAATTTATAAAAATATTTAGGGAATTGATTATATGTACAAATCAGGAGTAAAAAGAAGAAGAAGAAGAAGAAGAGAATAATAATTGAGGAGGTAAATTTGGGAAGATTTGGATTTCTCTTTATTAATTTGTTCATAAGACTCCATCATAATGATTTTTATCATATGTGAAGATATATATGTCTTCTTATTTTACTCTCTTTTTGTTCTTATTTTGTTTTTATGACACTTAAATAAAGATTGTAAAAAGAAATTTAATCTTTCATCAATTAAAGCAAAACAGTTCTAAAGTTTGGAAGTGAGTGATTTGTATGTGTATGTGTTCTTTTTTTTTTTTTAATTATTCTTGTCCCTTTTATTATGTTTTCTAAATTAATTTTGTATATGCCAAATTTAAAATTTAAATCAATTAAAAAAGTAGAATTGCTGCATTATGATTAATGCAAATTGTTTTATTGATAAAGGATACAAAATCTTATCATATCAATTACAAGAGAATATTAACCTCAAAAAAAATTAACTGCTCATAAATATTTTCTCACTTTTGAATTTTTTTTAAAAAAAATACTATTTATAAATAAATTTGATCATAAGCTGAATTATGACCTCAATTAATAAAAAAAATTATGAGCAGATGATTTTAATTTTTGAAAAATTTAATATTTTTTAAGTTTAAATCTAATATATCGTTAGGTTTAATTTTTATTAAAAAATAATGAAAAATTAAAATCTAAAAGAAATTAGGTAGTAGGTGGAAAGCCAAAAATACAAACAGAAGTGAAAAATTGGAAGTGATGATGTCGTGTCAAACTAAGGATAACACATTTATTTGGTGGGGCCTTTCTTTGATTTTCTTTCCCTTCCATTGAATAATGATTAGAAAATTACTCTAAACACACACTCTTGAGGGGGCATACTCATCGACTTACGATTTTTTCTAACAACTGGCTCCAATTTTTTTTTTTTTTTTAATTTTGAGGGGAACAATTTTTTTGGGTTCATTTCATCTTTTATATATTATTTAAAATTTATATATATATTATTAAAATATTATTATTTAACTTTATCTTCAATCATCAACAACATTTGATATGGAAACCAAGCCCTGCATCCGTATAGGGACCCATCTCGCTCTCCCTTTCCATTATCCACTAACCAATTTGAGTTTGATTTAACAGTTCAACAAATATTACCATTTAACGCATCTCTCCTATTCATTTTTTTCCTTGGTGGAATGTGTACACATATGCTTTTTTTAGTATTGATATAGAGGAGAGGGGAAATTAATTATAGATTTATTTTTTTTAAAAAAATAATATATTTATCATTATATTTCAATATATAATATTTTTATTAATTACCTTTAAGAAAAGAAGACATTTAAAATTAAAATATGAAATTAGCATACACTTCTATCCACAAACTATATCGTAGTGGTTCAGAGTACAATTAATTTTATTTATTAGTATTAATATAAATGATATATAACAAAATTAAAAGTTTATTAAAATTTATAAAAACAATTACAATTATTATATAAAAAAAATTAAGAGACAAAACTCTCAATAATTTTAATTATAATATAATCATAAATAATTTTGGTGAAAAAAATATAGATAAAAGTTATAAGTGATACATATCCTAGTATGGTATCGAGCATCACATGTGATCTATCCGCTTTCCACAAATGACTAGTAATCAAGATTGAGATCCCAATGAGGAGTAGAACCCATATGGTACACACTGAGCTTCCAATACTCGAGAGACAAACCTTTAAGACAGTCGTTATATGACATTGATACATCCGTGATTCTTACTGCCATCATCAAAGTTATCTCATCACCATCAACTATAAATAGTGGCAAAACCTCACATGTAATGATATTTTTTTCTACTTCTTGAATTCTCTTATCTATAAACAAACCGAACTAACTTAGATATCAGTCTTTTTACTGGAGTTTGATCTTATTTTTTATCTTACAAATATATGAATCGAGCTATAGAATCTAAACCGAACTCTAAAAACAGAATTGGGGTCTACTTTATCATCAATAAACTAAAATGAGTTTAATTATGATTAGATTATAAATTTAAGAGACAAAATTCTCCATTTTTTTTATAATTTTAATTATACAATGATTTTTTTTTGGAGTGCTAAATTGATGAATTGGAAATCTAATTTAATATTAAATTCACATGTGATTTTAAGGCCTTTAATAATTTTATTTTAGAGGAAATTATGCTTATCATTGCCTTCATTTCAATAAAATTGCCACCTTTAATTTATATTAATCTATTAAAAATTATTAAAATTTCAAAATATTATAAAAATTATTTTAAATGGTTTAAAATACTATCTATTATCTCATTAGTATTAAAATTATTATATTTTTACTTTATTAATTAACTCATTAATAATAAAAGTATAGTAAAAAAATAATTAATTTTTTTATTGTAGAAAGTGATAATTTTAGTTAAATAATTTTTTTTTTATAAAAGTGATAAATATTAATATTAGTGTAGAATATTATTTCAAAGTTGAGCTAGTATGTAGCTATATTAAAATTCGATAAAATTTTTTTTATCACTTTATTATTCTAGCTCTTCAACTCTAAATTATAAAAACAATTACAATTATTATATAAAAAAATTTAAGAGGCAAAACTCTCGATAATTTTAATTATAATATAATCATAAATAATTTTGGTAAAATAAAATAGATAAGAATTATAAGTGATACATATCCTAGTATGGTATCGAGCACCACATGTAATCCTGTAACACTCTCGTACGCAATATACGTACATCACATATACTCACCATATGTAATATACGTACACCGGATACAAGAATGTCACAGTCCATTTTAAACAAACCAAACCATCTTTAAAAATAAAACCAAAGTCATCATTACTAAAATCTGAATGAACTAAAAACATTTAACTTATATTAAAAATGGTTATAGATAAAATATTCCTTGTTAAAATACATACATATATATATATGTTCATTACCCCAAAAGTTTGTCCAAAATATTTATTTAATAAGCAACGGAATATACATATATTTACATCAAAATCAATAAGTACAAAAATATGAAATTTATACATGCTGATATTTTGTCTCTGATCTTGATGTCCACTAACAACTCTGATCTCAAAGTCTCAAGTCTAGACTTGATTCGGTCTAGACGAGCTCTCTGGCACAACCGGATCTACCATGTCACCTACGCTATTAAACCACAATCGCGCTAAGCATTAAACTTATTGGTACAAACTTTGATTCATTATAGAACAATGCGATGCTAATGCACAACACATATGAACACAACAACTCATTACATTATATCTCATCATATTAATTATTTGCATCACATTTCATAATTCACATTAAAGCAAAGACAAACATGAGCCCAAAAAGGATCTAATATGCTATTCAAATTTCAGAGTTACTGCTTTGGTCCATATTGACATCATGTGTCTAGTCCCGTAGGTAATATATATATATCCATGGATAATGTAACAGCCCCAGTCTCTTGGACCTCAACACGGTTAGACCCTTAGGCTCCAGTATCTTGGTCCTCAATCCGGATATACTGCTATAGTTTTTGAGGCTTACGACCCAGTCTTTTCACCCCAAAAATATCATATTTCACATTTATCAGCTGGGCTCGGCTTATGACCCGGTCTTTTACCTGCCCAGCAATTCATAGGCATGCCACCAAACCCAGAACTCTGAAAGTTGAATAACATAATATGCATACAATTAATTCATTTATCTCATTATCAAATACTTTCATAAATCATTTCTCATTTCATTTCTCATAATTAAACTAGGCTCATTGCCTTATTATATCATTTTTTCTCAATTTTCTCATTCTTCCATTTTATATCAATATCGATTGGTTACATTATGTTTTCACATATCTCATCATGTTATTTCACATTTTCTTTCATTCACAACACATTACTCAATTGTTTTGATACATAATCATAATTCACATTATGCATATCATAACATATAACTCATTCATCAACAATATATCAAGTAACTTAACACATTTCTCAACTAAATGTGTTAAGTCCCAATGTCATGTACATGTATGCAATCATTCAAAGTTTGTACTTACCTTTAAAAGCAACTACACCACTCTATCAACTTCCTCTTCGAAGATGTCCCTCAAACCTTGAATTGGGTAACTCAATTCTCTTCAAAACCTAATCCAAATGTGATCAACAACACTCACTCAGTGATACATATAAGATAATAAAGAAAAGAACTATCTAGAGCAAACTCTACACATGACACGCTCAACAACACGAGCGTGTCTCTGACCGTGCCCTAAACTCACAACACAGAAGCTTTGACACACTTAGTGACATGGGCGTGTCACTGCACGTGTCAATTCTCTTCCAACACAGAAGCTATGACACGCTCAGTGACATGGACGTGTCAATCCTCCAACAATACAGTAGCTGTGACACGCTCAGTGACATGGGCTTGTTACTGGACGTGTCAATCAACTACAACACAAAAGCTATGACATGCTCAGTGACATGGGCGTGTCGCTGGATGTGTCACCAACCCAGAAAATAGAACCAATGACACGCCCAGAGACATGGTAGTGCTACTGGGCGTGTCAGGCCAAAAACCTTAAAATCAACACCAAAATACCACATCCAACAAACATCTTTATTTTACCATTTTCCACTTCAAACAAACTTAACTAAAACCATCAATATACCTTATAAACTTGCATAAACATCAAAACCACTCAATTACAAACATCAAAATACAATCACAACCATATTTCACAACTTAAAAATCACAACACCCACAACTCTTGTCTCTTTCACCAAACTTAACTCTTTCTCTTCAATCCAACCCCAAAAATCAAAGTTAACAAGACAAAACACTTCAAACATACCAAATCAACCATAAACACATATACAACAACCATTCACCAAACTTATAAACACAAACTCAAAAGAAAACAAAGAAACAAGTTGGAAACTTACCAAAAGTGAAGAAAATCCTTAATACTCCAACTTGATCTCTTGAAGTCCTTCAATTTTTTGAGTTTGAAAACAACAAAATCTCTCCCTCTTGAAGATGGTGGTGGTGGTGGTGGTAGTGGTGGTAGTGGCCAGCCAAAGAAGAAAGAAGAAGAAGAAGAAGAAAATGCAAAGTCAAACCTCACTCTTCTCTTTTAATCAAACATCTTTTCCTCAAATCACTCCCCACCAAGTATATATTAATATAATATTACCCAATTATGTCATCTTCCACTAACTTAATTAAACCTATTTAAATACTAAAATATCTCTTCATATACATAACATATACACATCTTCCTATTATCTTTTCACTTAATCATATACACTTAATAAATCCTTTAATTCAATTTCAACAATTAGTATTTTCAAAAATTTTAGGATATCATTTGGGATATTACAAATCAATTTGCTTTTCACAAATGACTAGCAATCAAGATAAGCTCTCAATGAGGAATAGAATCCACACGACACACACGAGCTTTCAACGCTCGAGATATAAACCTTTAAGACAATCGTTGTATGACATTGACACATCCATAATTCTCACTATCATCTTAAAAAAATTGTCTCATCAATTTCAACTATAAAAAGTGACAAAACTTCATATGTAATGATTTTTTTTCTACTTCTTGAGTTCTCTTATCTATAGTCGAATCGAGTTAACTTAAATATTATAGTCTCTTCACTGAAGTTCGGCCTTATTCTTTATCTTATAATATATAATCCGAGCTATAAAATCTAAATAGAACTCTGAAAATAGAATTGGGGTCTACTTTACCATCAATAAAATAAAATGAATTTAATTATGATTAGATTGCAAATTTAAGAGACAAAATTCTCCATTTTTTATTATTTTAATTATACACTGTATTTTTTTGGGATGAATTGAAAGTCTAATTTAATATTAGATTCACATGTGATTTTAAGGCCTTTAATAATTTTATTTTAGAGGAGATTATGCTTATTATTGTCTTTGTTTTAATGAAATTGTGACCTTTAATTCATATTGATCTATTAAAAATTATTAAAATTTTAAAATATTATAAAAATTATTTTAAATGGTCTAAAATATCATATATTAACTCGCTAGTATTAAAATTATTATATTTTTACTTTATTAATTAACTCATTAATAATAAAATTGTAGTGAAAAATAATTAAATTTTTTATTATATAAAGTAATAACTTTAGTTGGATAATTTTTTCTTTATAAAAGTGATAAATATTAATATTAGTATAGAATATTATTTCAATGTTGAGCCAATATGTAGCTCTATTGAAATTCGATAAAAAATTTTTATCACTTTATTATTCTAATCCTTTGACTCTGAAAAGATATATATATATATATATATATATATATAGAATATTTTGGGACAATATCCTCTCTCTTTGTCACCTCCATTTCCGTATTAAAAATGCTCTTAATTACAAAATAATGGAGAAATCGATAAAGAGTTGACAATGACATTATTACTATCGAATATATATATATATATATATATATTAAAAAATTGATTAGAAATTATTAAAATTTATTTTTAAAATAAATTTTATATGTTCTAATTTTCTTAATATCATTTAAAACCATATTTTAGAGAAAATCAATTTTAATTTCAAACATTAAATAAATAATATTTTAAATAAATTTCTTCAAAAATATTAAAAAACTAAAGTATTTTTAAAAATATCAATTTTTCTTTAAAAATATAATTTTTAGAAAAAAATAATTTTTTAATTTTTAATTTTTCAAATAATATTTTTTAACGATATATATATATATATATATATAGTATATTCGTATTAAATTTAAACTTTTGATCCAATGGCCATGGTCATCAGACTACCACTCTCACGCTAGCTCTTTAATTATTAATCTAAAAGACAAGGATTTAATATAAACTGAAGGTGAAGACTAATATTTCTTAAACGTAGGATAGCCCATTCTTTGAAATATAATATTTTAATAATAATATATTCAATATATTAAAGTAGTAATTTAAAATAAATAAATAAATAAATAAATAGATAACATATAGCATTTTTTTAATAAAAGTCAAAAGGGCATTGTCCTGTTAAATGTCTAAGAAAAAATTGTGAGTAGACTATACATAAGATAAGTCTGTGTCTATATTTATGAGTTTATGTATAACTTTCATCTGTATTTATAGAATCAGTATGCTTTATTCTTTACTCTAATCATGTATATGGTATGTACTGTATCATATAATTGCAGATATTTAAACATCAGAATTCTCTATGAGCATGGACACCCCTCGGGTAGTATCAGAGCCTTAAATCTAACAGAGGTATGTACAAATAAGTAGAATAAGAAAGAGAACCTAATTACCATGGCTAGTTCTTCAGCAATTACTTCTCATACTTCCTCTTTAGTTCTTCTCCCTTCTTATAAACAATCCATAACCAGTAAAATAGATCACCTTGTAGAAATTACTCATCTCCCAGAAGAAACAAAAATTGATGATACTAAATTTTTCCTTTTAAACCCATATGTAGTCTTTAAAAAGACTAATTATATCAGAAGTATCAAGAACATTATTTCCTCCAGATCTTCTCACGTAAAAGAATATATACAGTCATCAACTCTTAGCTATTGTACTCTTTCTTCAAACACCGCTGAACAATATTTCACACTTGAAATTCTAGAACCATTCATCTCACAGTGACAGAAACAAGAATATTCTCATCTCCATCTTGGAGCTATCATAATAGTCCTTTCTTATCATGACAGAAAATGATTACCAGTGATTGCTTGACTTTCTCTCCTAGATACCAGATATGTGGACTTTGAAAATACTCTAATAGGAACAATCTTAACCATACTTAATGCTGAAAGTCTTGTCCTTACCTTCTTCTCCAACTATAATTTGTCTTTAGTATATGCATATCTATCTAAAACTTTAAAGGTACAAGTCCAAATTATTGGTGCTCCACAAGTTCAGAATTGTGTATCAGTTACACTCCACCATCAATTGGTATATAGGTTGCAAGATCATGCAATCAATATAGTCACACCTGGAGTTTTCTACAGATGCCCTGTATATTTATTCAGATACAGATTCTACTCCAACAATTGTTTAGACTCCCTGACAATTGCCCCAAGAAGAATTGTCAAAGCTCATTCCTTTAGAATGGGTAGCCAATTATGAAAAGATGCAATAGAAGCAGGAACCTGTGCAGACTACAGACTCCAGATTCATTAAGCAGGCTGATGGAACTATTAAGATAGTTTTTTCTACTCCTAATAGCTTTGGATCTGCTCCAGCAATCTTTTACAGTTATATGATTACTCCTGTCTCTTTTTTTAGAGAAAAAGCAGTAGCAATCCATAGCTTTGATGCTACAGGCAGATAGATCTATGTGGTAAAAATGAAAAGTCATTTTTATATGGAATTCTGCTAGATCAAGAAACTATAAATTAGGATGCATGTGCTTTGAGGATGGTGAATCTTGTTATCCTCAGAATAGACTTACATGTCTAAAGATATTTTTTCTATTTCTGTAAAGCTTAATGTTCTCACTATAAACAGCCTCTATCTCCACCGGATGATAAACCCTAGATTGCCATTCATCCAGAAACCTCGAAAAAAGACTAGCCTCTTCCTTTATCTTTTTATGGTGAAGCTTTAAAAGTTTTAGAAAAAGAAGAATTATTAGGAATTCCAACACCTCCAACCATTCAACCTAAAAAAGGCATTCCTAAAAACCAAGTTCCTCTGACATCTACACAACCATTGTGTATGATGTTTAAACCACCTTCACCAGAAGATTTTTCACCACTCTAGAAACAAACCAACCCACAAACCAGGATAAATTCCCGACCTTATATCCAACATACCACTATTCTTCCTACTTGACACACCCAAGAAACTTCACAAGTTAAAGAAGTTCTCAACTGGCATTCTTTGAATGTCCAGACTCAAAATTAGTATCTTTAGATGATTGATACAAAGATTGATCATTTATCTTCCAAATCAGATCAACATGCAGCAGCTTTCAGCACTATGTCTATTGAAATTTAACAGTTGTATCACAGTCTTTCTACTAAAATTTCTTAATTAGACACTGATTTGAGACTAATGATTCAGAGAAGATAATTTGGTCCTCTGTTTTATGAAAACGACTGAAAAATACAGCGATCAACATATTGAAAGAGATCTTTAACTTAAACAAACATAAACCTCCCCAGATTACTTTAACCCTTTTCCAAGTTTCTCATATGTTCCACCTCCATCTAGTATATCACCTTTTAGCTCTTTTGCTGAATTATTTTCACCAGCAAAACCTCATCGTTCATATGTTCCATCTTCTTCTGTTTCTCCTACTACTAAAAAGACTTTTGTGGAAGTAACTGCTCCTGTCACTATTACTTCACCTTCTACTTCAAAATCAGATGAAGTTTCTAAAATTTCTTTTCACCAGATGGCTTTCAATGTTATATTAATTTCTTCATATGATTTTGATATTGCCGATAATTTTTATGTGATACTGATAATTCAGAAGTAGACATTACTCAGTTACTCATGGCTGATCCTCCTAGATCTTCTGAAATAAGAGATCCACCTCCTTCTCATGTTGATGAACAAGATGACCAATCAAGAGTTGAGGGAATGAACCAACAACAGCCTGAATATATCAATATTAGTACCAGAAGCTCCAATACAAGTAATGGATCCTGATTTACTTTGATGACATTCTCCCTTCTAAATGGAGAAGTAGAATTTTAGAATTCAATGCTTAGATAGATGTTCAGATGGTAAAACATAGTCTTACTCTACAACAAGCAATGTTATAATTTGTTGTTCACACAACATGATCTATCAGAGAATAGTTCCTTAATATTAGTGACTATAAAAGACTTCAATTCACTAATAGCTAGTCAGTTGGAGCTGCAGTAACTATTCTTCTTAATGTTTTTCTTAGAGATTATAATCTTATAGTCAAAGCTAAAAAATAAGATTTTTATTCCATGAAGTGCTGCTTTTTGAAGGAAAAAGATATTGAAAGACATTATGAAAGGATGACTAAGAAATTTTATCAGTTGAAATTAACCTATGATTCTAACATGATGTTCACTTATGTTGCCTCTTTGCCTGATGAGTTACAACCAGAGATTCAGCATATGGTTCAACAATTTGGAAGAGAAGTTTCTTAATTATCTCTTGGTGAGATTCACCAGATTACCATTAATTATCTCTTGGTGAGATTCACCAGATTACCATTAATTATCTCTTGGTGAGATTCACCAGATTACCATTACTACTTTAAGAAGACTTTGTGAAAAACAAGAATTTTTTTAAAAATGGAATGATGACAGAAGTATCTTAAAAACAACATGCAAAAGACCTGAATTGAAGATTAAGTGTTCTAACAAGAAGTGTTCATGTCATCCCAGAAAGAAATTTCACATCCATAAATATGCCCATTCTAAATCTTTCCCTGGCAGAAGATTTAGAAAAAGAAAGAAATTTAAGTTTTTCAAGAAAAGATCTCCTTTTTCTAAGAAAAGAAGAGTTTTTGATAAATATTTTATTTGTGGAAAGAAAGGGCATTTTGCAAAGAATTGTCCTAAGTAGACCTCAAAGTCTGTTAAGTTTCTTCAGCAAATCCAACAATGTTCTTTGGTATCTCTCTCAGATGATGTAGACATAATATCAATTCTTTCTGAACAAGATGAACTCACAAATTAGACTTTATTTGCTTTGGAAGTCTCTGATACTTATTCAGATTCATTTGAAGATGACGATGAAGAACCTTACAATCCAATTCTCTATTTTGACCATTCAGCTCTCCCTTCAGTCTTCACAGTAAACAAAAATTTACCAACTCCTTTGGTAAATATTTCTCTGTTACCTTTCAAATATGATAAACATATCCCTTTGATAGCTTTCATAGATACTGATGCTTATAAATCTATGATGAACTCTTCTATCTTACTTGAATCATATTGAAAATCTCATACAGAACATTTCAGAGCAGCTGATGGACAAGTATTTTTCTACACACTTGATTACCAGCCAAAAAATTAAAATTTTTTTCCTAATTGTGTAATCTGGACTCATATTATTGGCTCATCTCTCCATGATAAAGATCTTCTCATTAATTTTGATATTTACTGTCAAGCTAAAGATCTTCAAATTATACCCATTGGTCTTAGACAAAAGAAAATATTTAAAACTTATATCAATATTGCTAAAATCTATTCATTAGCAGAATTTTTTTTCTATTTATGATAATGAGAAAGCCTTGCTTCTTCCTTCTTGTGCAGACTCTCACATGAAAAACATTTTCATCCTTCATAAAAAAAACCTCTGATTTTTTCATTTTTCTCCCTTTCAAGAAAAATGAAGACATGAACCCTACAAAAGCCTCAAACCCTAGAATGTCTCTCTCAGATCTTGCACTGGCGAGATAAGAATGTGCCCAGTTATTACAATAAAGACTTATTAAGCTTACTAAGTCTAATTGGGCTTATCAGGCTTTTTATGCAGAAAAATGGACAGAATAGATACGAGGAAAGAAAATACTTGTGACAAATTATAAGCCTCTTAACTTATTCTTAGTAGATGATAAGTTTTTCTTGTCCAAGATTTCTACTCTCATCATACATCTCAAAAATGCTAATATCTTCTCCAAATTTGATCTCAAAGCAGTATTTTGGCAATTGGGTATTCAACCAGAAGATAGATCCAAAATAACTTTTTGTAACCTTGATGCACAATACCAATGGACAGTTATGCCTTTTGGGCTTAAGGTTGCCCCATCTCTGTTTCAGAAGGCCATGATCAAAATTTTTTAGCCCATTATGTATTCAGCTTTAATCTACATTACTGATATTCTCCTCTTCTCAACTACAGAAGAAGCCCATCATCAACTGTTACAACAATTTGTTTCAATTGTCCAACAATATGGGATAATGTTGTCTGAAAAAGAAAAGTTTATTGGGATAGACTACTATTAACTTTTAGGCCTCCTTTTTAAAAATAGATCCTATTCACCAAGCCCACATATAGCCCATAAACTCCTCAACTTTTCGGACTCATACCTCACTCAAAAATAAATTCAACAGTTTTTTGGTATAATTAATTATATTAGAGATTTTTTTTTCAGCCATAGCTCGACCCATTAGTCAGTTTTCTAAATTTCTCACGAAAAATCCTCCACCTTGGACTGATATTTAAGCTCAAGCAGTTTAAACCATTAGACAAATAGCCTAGAAGCCTATTCCTCTCTATATTCCTTCTATTGGACTCAGAATTTTATAAACACATGCAAGTGATGAATATTGGGGTACTGTTTTCTTTGAAGAAATTAATGATAAAAGATATTACTGTGGACATACGAGTGAATAATTTAAAGACAGTGAAAAATATCATCACTCCACTCATAAGAAAATCTTAGCTGTTAAGTATGGAATAAAAAAAAAATTAAATTTCATCTTATAAGCTACCATTTTCTCATTCTTCTTGACAACACATCTTTCCCCAGAGCACTTGAGTTCAAACAGAAAATTCTACCTCCTGAGCAGTTATTAAGGTTACAAGAATGGTTTGCTCGGTATGACTTTTCAGTCCACCATATAAAAGGTAAAATCAATCTCATCCCTGACCTCTTGTCTAGACCAAGCAAAGCTATTATTCTCATTACCCAGACACAATCCCTTCCTCTTATCATGATGAACACTGGACCATCTAGTTCCAGACCACCCAGTTCACCAACTTATACAAACAAAGCCCTTAATTATGAATTCTTATAATTTCCTCCTGATTGTCATCCCTCTAATCTAGCCTTTATTCAATACTTTACAAGAACTTATCTTTTGATTTATCTTTCTGAAGTTCATGTTTATTTTCATATTAATCGAGAGCTTAATTTTTTTTTATCCCGAGTTCCCATGGTTTCTTATTTACCATTTGTCTCATTTCAATCCAAAGATTCATTCAAAGTTATGGTTATTATGGTGTTATTCAACACTATATCATCATGCTACTGAGATTCCTATCATGAAGATGATTAATTTTCTCCAGAATGATGATAACTCCAGCTCTTTTCCATGGAGATACTTAAAATGGCTTGATTCAATCCCCAACTAGATCAAAAAGTTCAAAAAGATTTCCAAATTCTATAAAATTTAGGATAAGCCAAAAGATGAGATTAACAATTTTTATTCTATCTTTATCTTCTATATGCCATATTTTTAGTATCCCAGAACAAGTGTTCTTTGGTCCTAGAACCTTGCTTTTGAATAAAAATCATTTGTTGGCCAGCTTTTTCAAAAGGAAAGCATCCAGACAGATCTAAAGATGCTCCTTTGTTAGTTCAATAATTCATGTTTAAATGTCAGGACTCCAGTAATCTGTACATCACTTGTTCCTGATATAAATTGGACTACTGCAGTTAAATCCAATCTAATGAGGCTAGACAAAGATTTAAAGCTGCATTCAATGCATATATTAGATTTGAAGAGGCCACCACTGAGCTTTCTTTATAGCTTATTAGAGAGTACTTTGTTGACTATAATATTAATTTTGGTGGACCTCACAGTCAATCAAAAGATGTGCCTTCCAGCTCATCTCAACCACTTGTCCAAAGAAATCTTAATGACACAGAATTGACTCAACAAGATATTGATGATACTATAGCAAGCTCAGAACCCACCAGACAAGATGAAGATAGACAAATGACTGAAGATAATCCACTGGTCCCAGCATCTTATGACTCGGAGTCATCTGATTATCAGAATATGAACCTAACATCATCACACTTTATATAGTGGCCACAGTATTCCCACTATCAAATGTTAGTATTTGTACTATGTTTGTCTTGTTATAATAATTTCTGTGAGCGGAGATTCTATTCCCTCATATGTCTGTTATCTTTATGTTTGCTAAGTGCTTTGTGATGTAAGCTCTTGCGTATGTAACTTTGTTTGTACCCGAGCTCCTCCTTCTATATAAGGAGCTCGGTTTGTATGTATTGGGATATAGAGAGTTTCTCTTTTTTATATCCCTAGTATGTTTAATAAAGCTATGAAGTTTTAAATTTTGTTCTTCTCTTCTCTTTATACTTTTTTGCATATTATCTGTTAGATCCGATCTATTGATATGAAGAGATACTTGTAAAAGAGTTTTAAAAATTAATATAGATAAATTAAAAGGGTGTTGTCCTGTTAAATGTCCAAGGAGAGATTATGAATGAACTATGCATGAGATAAGTCTGTATTTATATTAATGAGTTTATACAAAATATTTATTTGTGCTCATAAAGTCAATATGATCTATTTTTTACTCTAATAGTGTGTTCGGTGTGTACTGTATTATATATTTATAAAAATTTGAACATTAAAATTTTCTATGAGCGCAGACACACCCTAAATAGCAAATATAATAATTATTTGAAAGCTGCACTTGCACAAGTGACACGTTGCAACGTTGCATGGAAGAAAGATTTTATTGTTAGGTTTAGCTATCAGTATAGTGTCGTTACTGCTGATGGCAGCATACTGTCAAATTTGCCGGCTTTCAATTTGTTATTATGTAATAATTCATTAATTTCTTTTATGCTTAAAACTTTCTTTTTTGCTTTTACTCGAACCAAAAGAATTTTCCTATTGTTTCTCGAGAAAATATTGAAATTCAATTCTGTGTGTATACGAGGAAATATCTAATTTGGTGTGCTGAAATTTCAACTACTATTTAGATTTGAGTAAGAATCAGACAAATTTAAGATATCTGAAGATCATTATTTGTAATTGATAATCAATAATTTATATATTTATTATTATTATTAATTAATTAATTAATCAAATATATAAAAAAAAGACATGTCAAGATCATCATTCGCCATTCACAATCAATTTACATTTTTGTTATTATTAATAATTATTTTTCTAATTAAAAAATATTTATACATATATTAGTGACCGAATTAGATATATAAAGTTAATTTTATTAAGTTTATATTTAAAAAATTATAAGCAATTAGAAATACTAATTTTTAGAGAGCCCTTTTAAATATATATGTCATTTGCTTTGGTGCCATTATATACTAAGTAATTAGGTAAATTAATTTAAAACCCTAAACCCTAAATTAAATATATTAATTTACGAGGAGGACATAACAAATTTTGCGTAATTCAAACGATATAAGAAATGTAATTGCAATCTTTATTGCGAAAAAGCTATATTTTGACATTGCATTGAGATGTAAGTGTAAACAGATTTTGTCCAAAGAAACGAACCAAATTAATACAATATGATGATGAATTATTGCCAGCATGGCGTCGTTTAATTAAATAAATACCGCAACTACTTTCCAACTGCTTTGAAGGAAATGAACAGTGAGTGAGTGTCGTTGGTGTAAATAACTAGTAATTAATACGTCATTTAAAGAGAGGTTTAGGGTTTTACGTTTAGTGGTGAAAGAGTCGGCAAGCAAAGGAATAGAAAACACCTGCAACAGCCAACAGAGGCAGGTGGACCATAGCAGCATTCAATTCAGACAAATGCTGTTGTCGACCAGACTTGACATTTGTTGGTTTTTTGGCTAATTTCTAAAATTAATAGCATTTGCAAATAATGCAATCTATAGTGTATGAATTAAAAATCAATGAAGATTTTGTCAAAAAAAAATTCGTGTTATTTATGTCAAATCCTAAAGAATGTTAAAAGTAACTTACGTAAAAAATATATATATAAAAGACTAAATAACATGCATGCACTGGGACAGGTTCGTTGTATTGGTGGCTTGAATTCATCGCGGAAAACTTACTGCTACCATTAATTTATTTTGACTTTTTAATTCATCATAAGTATTAAATTTGAGGATGTTTTCTGGATTTTTTTTTCAAGCACGTAATCCCTTAAAACAAAACGCACAATTATTATGAACTCATATCAGTCAAAGTCCAAATTATGTTTGAACTTATTCAATAAAAAAAATTTAAATTTCACTCGTGAAAGTATCTATAATATTTATTTTTTCAATGACAATACTTTCTTAAAGAATATTATCTCGAACAAAATGATGTTTCACATTCATATATATGTATATTTTTTTTTTCTCATGAAACACTATTTGATCATTTGTCAAGTAAATAAGCAGTATGATTATCACAATGGACGGTACTTATTTTCGAATTCAAGCTGAGCTTCTAAATAAATTTCTTAGCTAAATAGTTTTTGAATATGTTGAACGATGATCAACTTCTTCTATTTCCTGTAGAGCAACATAAACAAAGACAATATAATATATGTATGTTGATTTTTGAGACTTATCTTCATTAATGAGTACTTAATTTTTGAGACCTATCTTCATTAATAAAGTTAGAAAGTTGGTCTCTAATCTAAATGGATTTCCAGAGCCAAATTAAACAGTCATTTGAACTTAGAATCAATTTTCTAAAGCCCCAAAACAAAGATTTTGTTCTGTTTAATGTGAAGTGAGCATTCCCAAGAGTGAAGTCCAATACCCAACAGTTCAATTTGAAGTAACTCTTGTTATCATTTTGTAATGAATTTGATTATTTAGAAATAGCAATTTATTATTCTGATTTTGGTAAATATCAAATCAATTCATATCAAATGTTTTTGTTTCAGATTTTTAAGGATCGGCTTTTTCCAGTTTTTACCTACCAACTTCTTAATAATTGCAAAACTAAATAAACGCTTAACTAACAATGAAACGTGGAAATAATGAACACCTTTTACTCCTTTTAGCACTAATTACAAAAAGAAAAAAAGAAGAAAAATAATAAAAAAAAAATCTATGCCAACTGCATATTTTTTTTTAAAATTTTCAGCCTTTAATTACAATGTTTGCCTTTTGGTTGCTAATTGCGCATTATCAACTTATTGCAAAACTAATTAAATGCTCAACTATTAAACAAAGGTGGAAATGATGAGCACCTTTTACCATTAATTATTACAAATAAACTATGCCAACAACTGCATGATTTTTTTTTAATTCTTTTTTAGCCTTTTAATCATATATCGTACGTCCTATTTCAATTGTCATTTTTATAAAAAAAAAAAATTATTCTACCCTAATTATGGTTTTTATAAATTTAAAATAGTATTAATTATAAATTTTTAAATTTATACTTATTTTTATTCTTAACTAATAAGGAAAGAGAGTAAATATTTAATAATTAATAAAAAGATAATATTTAAAAAAATAATTAAATAAATTACTATAAATTTTTTTATAAAATTCATAATCGCTAATAATTATTTTGATTTGTGTATTATATTTTTACAAGACAATTCAAATGGATTGAATGAAGTAATACTTTTTATAACGCCATTAAATTAAAATTGATGTAGTACTTATATGTGCTGTGGAAAGCAAATACTTTTAATTAGCCTTTTGATTATTTCACAAACGTGCTAAAAGATTTAGATTTCTCAATCAAATTTTGTCGTGAGATAAATTTTTTTCTTTATATATATATATATATATATATATAAGTGATGGGATTTACTTTTGTTAAAGTCTACATTGATAAACTTATAGAGGGGGAGCAAATAGAAAATTAAAGATAAAAAAAGATAGTTGGGTACATTAAAGTTATCGCTATGTGTGGGATTTAGAGAATAATTAAATTTATTAGGTTTTTATATGTAATTTTTTTTATAATTATAAGGGGTTATTTTCACGATTCAAATTTTATGATTTTCAAATTATACAGTGACAACTTTTATTATTGTATCAAGGCTCCCTTCAAATAGAAAATTAAAGATATTTAGTGTCAATTCATTTTAATGTAATATACTATAAAATTTCATACAGTAGAAATATGATTCTTAGCCCCCATTTTATAATATGATTGGGAACAATTTTTTTTTCTTCTTTCTGATTTTATAATATGATTCGGAATAATTTTTTTTTCTATGTCCACTTTTCCTAAATATTCGATTTTAAGGTTTTATTAAAGTTGGATTTGCGTTCAAAACTCTTACACTTGTAATATTTTCAAAATTTCACCCTTTATATCACTAAAATATTCTCTTGAAAATATTTGAAACTAATTAATTTTCACTTAAAAATATTGCCTATAAATAAATCTTTGATTTCGTTTAAAAATATGATTGTTTTGAATAAATATTGAGATTAATTTGAAACTTTCACATTGGTGTTTAATATTTAGATTATATCTTTTGAAAAATAAAAAAAAAATTAATAAATTAAAATCATCTCAATCTTTTCAGCTTAGCTATGACTATTAGCAAATTCATGATGTGACATTTTTTTTTATCGATGTTACATCTTTTTTAAAAAAAAGTAAATATATATGTATTAGCTAAGAAAGTAAAAACACAAATTCTTGTAATATTTTAATTCTTAAAAAAATATATCAAAACAAACGGATACATAGAGTAATTATACAATTTCGATTTTTTAAAAATTACATCATGATGTGTTCTAAATAGTGACCATTATTGAGCTAAAAGATTTAACGAATTATGTACCAAGCTAATTGTAAACCATTAATCCCATAATTATAATTATGTTTATCAAACATCTTACAAACACTAACTGTTCCTCCAAATAGGTCCAAAGCAGAGTAATACACCACCCGCCCCACTTCCAAGGGAATAAAAATAAAAATCTACTTCCTGGGAAATAAAAATCTATTATCAATGGATTAAAAAAAATTATACCATATATCAATTTTTAACATTTCAGTATTTTAATACATTTTTAGAAAATATCTTACTATATTTGAAAGTGGTAATTTTGAAATTGAAAATTGAGTATTTTTAAAAGAAAAAAATGAAACTTTTTTAAGAAATGACTAAGAAATTCACTTGATTAAATCCAAAATATCCTTGTCGTAATATTAGAAATAGAATACACTATACATCTGAATCAGCTTTTTACTAGTTCTATTGATACCAGTTCAAGATACAACAAAAAAAAATGATGGAAAAATCTGAATTGAATTTTTACACTTTTTTAATACTTTGCTTGCAAAATAATAGCTTCAAAAAAAAGGAGCTATTATTTTTTTGCCATTCAGGTTAAGCAACCATTGATCGCAACTTGCAACATTACAGCACCATTCGGACCACAGCAAGACCAACAGCAGAAATGGAAACAAGAGTGCCTATGCAGTACTTTATCACATCATATTTTGCACCTTCCAATTGGGCTCTTAATGCATGTAGTTTTCTAGAAACAAAAACCTCATTAGTGTGAAGATTAAGAAGCTTGAAACCTTTCATAGAAAATTTAAAGCCAAGAAAAATACATTTAGACGCTGAAGGAACAATATTAGTTCTATGTAGAGGAAGTGTAGATGCAAAACACAAACAACCAAACACGGTTAAAGTAATGAATTATGGTTTATTGTTATAGAGAATCTGAAAAGGACTGAGATTATGAAGTAATGGAGTTGGAAGCCTATTTATAAAGTAAACAACATGCACTAAAGCTTTAGACCAAAAGGCAACAAACGGATGACTTTAAAAAAGTAAAGCTCGTGTGACATTTGATAAGTGCTGGTATTTTCTCGCGGCAACTCCATTATGTTGAGAAGTAGATAGACAGGAGGTTCAATGCACAATACCTCTAGAGCTATAAAAATTAGACCAAATTAATTCCTGGTCAGATCTTATAGCTTTGATCTGAATATGAAATTGAGTAAGAACAAGATTATAGAAACTAACCATAGATGCCCTTCCATTAGACATTGACTGCAACAGAAAAATCCAAGTGACTCTGGAATAGTCATCAACTATTGTAAGGAAAAATTTGTGACCATAAATGGAACTATGGGGCGCCAAATATCAATATGAGTCAGGTCAAAAATCTTATTTGAACAAGAGTAAATGACCGGATAAGGAAGTTTCTTTTGCTTAGCCAAATAACAAACATCACATACAAAGGAATCAAAATGACTCAACTTAGGATAAGAACTTTGAAAAATTCATAACCTTGATTGTGATGAATGGCCTAGTCCATAGTGCCAAACATCAACCTTATTAGAATGAGAAACATTATTTACAAAAGAAGTAGAATGTGGTGAACAAAAAGATCTTGATGAATCCTTGGAACAAGAAAGAACATGGTATAAGCCTTTTTGAAGATTAGCTGTACCAATCATCCTCTAGGCTGGGTCCTGAATGAGACAAGTAGAGTCAGTAAAGAGGAGAAATTTTGTTATCAGCCAGCAACCAACTAACAGATATAAGATTATATCGAAAGTAGGAATAACAAAAATGTCTGTAAGCAACAAAGTAGAAAATAACTTTGCAGAACCCATATGAGTAACAAAGACTCTAGTACCATCTGGTAACAAAGCTGTGCGGTTTGAAATAGGTCCAATGTTGAAAAAGAGAGGTATCACAAGGAATGTGATCATATGCACTAGTATCAATGAACCAATTTACCGACTGAGAAGGATGATGAGACAAAGTAGAAAGACATATACCAGAGTGTGAACTATAAGGAGAGGCACACAAAATGCCCTAGGCAAAATTCACAATGGCAGTGGTCTAAGCAGGTGTTTGTGCTAAAGTATGATTGCCAGGAGACAAATTAAAAAGATCCATTAGGGATGTGCAAAAAATCTGAAACCGGCCGATCCGACCGACCATGTTGGTTTAAACCGACTCAATTTCAATTTTTTACATTTACTATTAAAACCGATTGAATCCAATAACAATTGACCGAATCGATCAAATCAACTAATAATGATCGGTTTTTAAAAATATTTTTTTTCGACCATAAGTGATCGGATTGATCGGGTTTTAGACCGTCGCTCATATCTAAAATTCATCAATTGAGAATATTGCTCTTTGATGAGAGAGAGATTCTGAATCACAGCCTTGACTCTGATTCTGAGAAACCACAGGATGAGAAACAAGAATTCCATCATCACTAGATTCAGGTACTTGAACTTGGTTAACATTCACAGGATAAGTTCTTGAAATGGCAGGCTTGTTTCATTGAAGAAGCCCTGAGGATATCCATGTTTTTTGTAACCCCTATCAACTTTGTGTCCTTGATTACCACAGTGAATGTACAAACTGACCTTTTTATTGACATAAAAATGTCTGTGGCAATAGCCCCCACTACCTTCAGAAGAGCTAGCAAATTTTGCCATACAAACAACACCACCACTCTCAAGAAGAGTAGTCCTTGGAAGAAAAATTTGTCTTTCATGTGGTAGAACCAGAGAGAAAGCCTAATTCATCGAAGGCATTGGTTCCATCATCAGAATCTGTATCTTGACAATGGAAACATTATCATTCAGCCCTTTCAAAAACTTGATGACTGGTCTGAAGTTCGATACCCTCGAATTACATAAAAAACATTACAACTGCACGAAGGAATACAAATACAACTTGGCAGAGGCCTAAGTGAGGACAATTTATCCTATAATGTTTTGAGTTGACTATACTAGCCAGTAATTGTAAGATATCCTTGAACAAACACATATATCTCTTGTTGAATGTCTACAATACGAATGGAATCCTTCTGTGAAATCAAGCAATCTCAAGACAACTGATACTTGCTACTATTGAAGGTACAACAAAAGTAGTGATCCATTGAACCATCATAGTATTACAACGCTGCCATGGAAAGAATGAAGCGTTAGACTTCTTTGGTTGTGTGATTGTGCCATCAACAAATTGAATTTTGTTCTTCGAAACTAAAAATCTCTTCATCGAACAAGATCAAGTCTGGTAATTTGTACCATTTAGAAGCTATGAAACAAGAAAAATGGACGGATTTTCGGTAGATGAAGAAAATAGTAACTATTTTCTTCTTTGTTTGATTGTGAATCCGATTCTTTAGCCATGATTAGGTTGCAATTTGCAGAAGAAAAGAAGAGGAAACTCTTGATTTCAAAGAAAGAGGGATGCACTTTCAAGAGGGAAAAAAAAAAGTAAAGCACGAAACAGAAAAAGAAGAGAGAGAAAAGTCAAACAAATTGCTCTGATACCATGTGGAAGAATGTGAACAGAATAGAATATCACGTGTATTACTGACTGGTAACAAGTGTGTATATATACAGATACAGCTGGAGCTACTAAACTAAGTAACAAACTAACAGCCACAATCAACAAACTAACTAATAACTACTAACAGCTACAATCAACAAACTAACTAATAACTACTAACAGCTACAATCAACAAACTGACTAATTGTACAGTAGCTAAATATAAATATCATGAATTATACTCCACAACAAAAGACCATCTTTAATGTTTTGGAGGGAGGGAACTTGTAACAAACTCCAAGATCACTTGTAATTAAGCACCCATGTGAGGAAATCATTAACCAATAACAGAAGCACATCAAATTTTAATGCATTCTGACTAATGTACTTGTTGAGAAACAGCCATAAAGAAACATATGCAAGAGAAAAGGAAAAAAGGAGGAAAGGGAAAAAGAAAAGAAATCAAACAAAGAGAAACAAGAAACAGGTAATGGATTATACAATTTCTTACAAAACTGAACTGATCTTTACGTAAAGAGACGTGGGGAAAAAGAGTGAAATAGGTAGTGCAGTTTGCTGGTCATAATTTTTTTTTTGCCAGTGCACATGCGAATTGGGCATCTTGTCATGGAGCAGGGGAGAGCTTGGTAGAGGAAGTGGCTAGTGATATGCTTAGGTGAGGAAGGAGCCAATATGAGTTGGGGAAAAAAGAAAACATATGGGAAATAATTAATAAAGAAGGAGAGGGCAAGAGAGAGAAAAAGAAGAAAAAGACATTCATAAACTCTTTGGATACTTCTTTTGCTGCGACAAAGCATTTCAAATTAAATAATACCAAACTGATCTCGTGTAATATTGAAAATGCTCCATAGCTGGACTCTTTAAGTTGTCCAGCATTAGTTAAGTGCTTCAGTACATGATTAGCTATAGGAGCACGTTAATCAATAACTAAACTAAAAGTTCATAGTTATATAATATAAACTATGCATATCCAACATATTTCTACACTACCAAACAGGGGAAAAAATACACATTTCTGAAAGTCTAAAGAAAACAAGAGAAACAAGCATGCTAATTATCCTGAAATAAAGTTCTAAGGCATTAATACACAGTTGCACAGTTAAATGAGGATAAGTTAGTAATTTAATTATGTATAGCTTACAGTACAGCTTGGTCTAGTCATTTTCCTTTGAAAACCAGATCAAACCAAGTGGGGTTGTTTTAATCCTAAACCAGCCAAACTAACTCAATTTGATGAGATTTGGTTTAACAGTTTGCATTAAATACCGACAAGTGCTTGCATTCTCTATTGAATTGGATTAAGTACCGACAAGTGCTTGCCTTCTCTCTTGAATTGAGTGGCGCTTGGTACATATGAAAATGTACTAAAAATTTTAGAAAAGGAATTTTTATGTACTGAATAATATAAATGCTTAAAAATTTAAATTATAAAATTTGTCTAAAATTCAAATGACTTTTTATATTCCTTAGAAAGTTTTGACTTACAACTTTAAGTACTTTTAGTTTAATTGAGATTTCTAAAATGTGAGTTTATCAAACAACTTCAAGTTAAGAAGTGTTGAAAAATTTAAATTTTCTGGGCGGAATGGTATTATCAAACACCACCTTGATATTCAATTATTTCATATTTTGGCATTTCTTGTATCCAAAAGAAGGAAAATTAGTATTACTTGTATCCAAGAGACTAAATGGGTTGGAGGAAAAAGTAAAGACATTGAGAATACTGGATATAAAGTGTGGTGTACAAGTACAGATAGAAGTAAAAACGGAGTAGGTATAATTTTGGATCGGAACCTAAAAGAGACGGTTATATCAGTGAAAAGAGTAAGTGATAGGATTATTTCAATTAAACTTGTGATCCAGAATGAGACCATCAACATAGTTAGTGCGTATGCCCCTCAAGTTGGATTGAATGAGGAGAGCAAGCAAAATTTTTGGGATGATATAGATGAACTTATGCGAGGGATTCCAAATGATGAAAACATTTTTATAGGAGGAGACTTAAATGGACATGTATGAAAAGACAGACTAGGTTTTGAGGAGGTACATGGAGGGTATAGTTTTGGAATTAGAAATGAAGAAGGTAAGAGTATCCTTGATTTTGCTTTAGCCTATGGTTTGATTATGGCAAATACATATTTTATAAAAAGGGAATCACATCTAGTGACCTTTAAAAATAGGCGAAATAGAAGTCAGATTGACTTCATACTCACAAGAAAAGCCAATCGAACTCGATGCAAGGATTGTAAGGTTATTCCAGGTGAGGCTTTGACCACTCAACATAAGTTAGTAGTTTTGGATATCAAGTTTAAAAGGTTGACTAGTAGGCCAAGGAGGAACAATAGTCCTAAGATTAGGTGTTGGACTTTAAAAGGTGAAAAACAATTGTTGTTCAAGGATGAGTTGATCAAAGCTGGAGGGTGAGAGGAAGATGTAAGTATGTCATCAAATGATATGTGGATATGTATGTCTATAACAATTAAAAGAGTAGCTAGAAAGATTCTTGGAGAATCTAAAAGGTGTGGACATCCCTCGAAGGAGTCTTGGTAGTGGAATGAGAAAGTGCAAAAAGCGGTAAGAAGTAAAAGGGAATGGTATAAGAGTTTGCCCACGTGTAATAACAATGATGCTTTTGAGCAGTACAAACAAGCAAAAAAAGATGTTAAAAAGGTAGTTAGTCAAGCAAGAGCGCAATCTTTAGAGAGTTTGTATGAGAAACTTGGAACAAAAGAATGAGAAAAAGCTATCTATAAATTGGCTAAGATAAGAGAAAATAAATGTCGTGATTTAAACCAAGTTAAGTACATTAAAAATAAAAAGAATAAGGTTCTAGTTCAACAAGAAAATATTAAGGAACGATGGAGAAGCTATTTTGAGGAACTTTTTAATGGTAACCATAGTGATAACATTGAGGGTTTAGACGTTAGGCCGGAGAAAAATGTATAATACACTAGACGGATTAGATTTTCGAAAGTTAAAGAAGCTTTGAAGAAGATGAAAGTTGGTAAAGCCTGTGGACCAGATGAGATACCTATTGAGGTTTGAAAATGTTTGGGAGATACAGGAGTTACATGGTTGACATCTTTATTCAATAAGATCTTAAGTTCAAAGAAAATGCCTAATGAATGGAGACAAAGTAATTTGATACCTATTTTTAAGAATAAAGGAGATATTCAGAATTGCTCAAATTATAGAGGTATAAAGCTTATGAGCCACACTATGAAATTGTGGGAAAGAGTTGTGGAATACCGTTTGCGGTTAGATACTTGTATCTCCTCAAATCAGTTTGGCTTTATGCTCGGTCGATCAACTATGGAAGCTATTTTTCTTATAAGAGATTTGATGGACAAGTATAGAGAGACGAAGAAGGACTTACATATGGTTTTTATTGACTTAAAAAAGGCGTATGATAGAGTCCCTAAAGAAGTTTTATGGTGGGTCCTAGAGCGTAAGGAATATCTATACGATATATCCAAGTCTTGAAGGATATGTATGAGGGAGCTACCACCAGTGTCCGCACCGTAGGAGAGGATACTAAGGATTTTTCCATTTCTATTGGATTACACCAAGGTTCAGCTTTGAGCCCTTATCTTTTCGCCTTGATCATGGATGAGCTAACAAGACATATACAGAATGACATCTCTTGGTGTATGATGTTTGCAGAAGATATAGTATTAATAGATAAGACTAAGCAGGGATAAATCAAAAGTTGAAGTTATGGAGAAGCAATTTGGAATCTAAGGGTTTTAAGCTAAGTAGGACTAAGACTGAGTACATGCATTGTAGATTTAATAGCGAGAATAGAGAAAGAGGCAAAATTATTTTAGACGGAATAGCAGTGCCTCATAGTACTTATTTTAGATACCTTGGCTCTATTCTTCAAGAAGATGTGGGTTGTGAAGAAGATGTAAATCATATGATTAAAGCTGATTGGATGAAGTGGAGCGGTGCTACAGGAGTTCTATGTGATCGAAAGATGCCACTTAAATTAAAAGGAAAATTTTACCGCACTGTAATACGGCCTGCTATGATGTATGGTAGTGAGTATTGGGCAGTAAAAGGACAACACATGAGTAAAATGCATGTTGCGGAAATGAGAATGATAAGATGGATGTGTAGTTATACTAGGATGGATAGAATCCGCAATGAGTGCATTAGAAAAAAAGTGGGGGTAGCACTTATTGAGGATAAGATAAGAGAGCATAGATTGAGGTGGTTTGGCCATGTGAAATGAAGACCTAGCGATGCGCCAGTTAGAAAAACCGAACAAATTATAGTAGATATAGCTAAGAGAGGCAGAGGTAGGCCTAAACTGACTTGGTCAAAGGTGGTCCAAAATGATCTTATGATGTTACATTACATCTATCAGAAGAGATAACCTTAAATCGTATTGAGTGGAAAAGAAGAATTCATATAGCCGACCCCAATTGACTAGGGATTAAGGCTTTGTTGTTGTTGTTGTTGTTGTTGTTGTTGTTGTTGTTCTTCCACCTAACACAATATCAATGATTATCTAGATTTGCTTCCAAGTCGGTCAATTATATTTCTCATTTTATAAGAAGGCTAATGTCGTAAGAAGGCTAATGAAGGAACAAAAATTGCATGCTTTTCCTGTCCTATCTCCAGATACCGAGCCTTCAAAATCAATAACAAGATTGCATTACCTTCCAAAAGCTATTAAACATAAAATGGAATGCACATCCTCACAGCCCACAGCTTATGTTCCCTTTCTTACACCATGATTCCTTGAGTGGAATCAGTATGAGTTTGGTCCTAATGTTATACAAGAGAGAGGCTATTTTAGTTTGGAAGCAAAGGAATTCAGTCGCCAATGAGCCTTCCTTCACAAACACCTAAAGGAACTCTTCAAGAAAGCTTCTGGTAAAAGATTATGAAGAGGATGAAGGTTGAAAAGACGATTTTCTTATCCATTGAAGTCTGGTTTGAGTTGAATGTTTTAAGCACAATGCTTTCTCTTTCCTTCATTAATGTGAAAAAGAAATTTCTTGTCATATAAAACAGATATATAGAGAAGGGGAGCCTTGGCGCAACGGTAAGTGTTGTCGCCGTGTGACCTGAGATCACGGGTTCGAGTAGTAGAAACAGCCTCTTGCAATTAATTGCAAGGGAAAGCCGCGTACAAAGACCCAATGGGTCTGACCCTTCCCCGAACCCCGCTCATTGCTGGATCATTCGTGCATCGGACTGTCTTTTTTTTTTTTTAATAAAACAGATATACAGAAAGAGAGATAGGAAGAGCAAGGAAAACATACTTTCACAATAGTAATATTGACAGATATTGAACATATTGACATAATAGCAAGGAAAAGATATTTTCATAATCCCAACATATACAGAATAATGTCTGCAATCAAAATTAAGCAATATTGACAAGAGCCAAAAGACTAAAATGTGAAAATCAACATTTTTCACACGTCACCACCAAGCAATGGTAATAAAAATTATAGCCCATTTATAAATGGAGAGTGAGTAGAATAATTCTATCAACCCATTACAGCAGAACTCTTGATTTTGGAGTCCTATAGATTATTTCTTGGCGTATATGGTAATTCCTTGCACTATTACTTTCAATCCTATATATTTGTAAAATCTAGGTGCCTAAACAATAAATTCATCATGGTATTAAGAATTATTTAATTGAGAATTCAACATATTTCAATTACAGTGAAAGACAGAACAAGCAATACCTGCGAATTCTGGACGTCAGATTTAAATTTGGACAAATTGGTATCTTGAATCATTTCATTCTAGCAACAAAAGCAGCCTCAAATTAGAAAATCAGAATAAAGATCAAAACTTTCCAATAAACATAGTTTACGTGCAGTAATGAGACATTAATAAAATTGAACTAAATTCACAGAAATAACCTTACTTTCTGCATCTCTGCTTTTGAGACAACTGATTGAGACAAATTTTCCAAGCTGTCGTTCAAAACTTCAGTAATGGCAGCCGTAATTGCCTCAGCATGCTTTGAAGGCACGCCCTCTGCCTCCAATCTTCTGGCCTAACCCAAATATCTGTGATCATTCCAAAAACATAATAATAATAATAATAATAATAATAATAATAATAATAATAATAATAATAATAATAATAATAATAATAAAGTTTAAATTAATTGAAAATAATAATTATTAAAAAAAATAATTAAGAGGGCCAAAGCGTCGACAAGAAACATTCGCTTTCTGTTGGATTTGACGAGTTGAGTAATCTATCTAAATGGAGAAACGGAAGCAAAGGAATTTGAATTGGAAACAGAATCAAATCCTCGATTTCTACCAAGAATGATCCCTGAGTTGGTCCCAAATTGACGGACCCGTCTACATGCCGCAATTGCAGACATTCTATGATTTGGAACAAAGAAAAGGAAAAAAATTAGAGAAATAGGTAACAGATTGTTGAATTTGAACTTCAAGCCTCTTTAATGATAGTTGTCTAAAACAAATTGAGATGGAAATGAAATGAGGCAAAAACGAAGCTTTTCAATTGGGAACCCTAAATAGAATCGAAGGCAGTCGATTGTTGTTAATTTTAGTGATTCTCCCAAAATTCCTATGCAATTTCAGTGGCAGCCATTGCAAATTTCCGGGCGAAACAATGAGCCTGATATTTCGCACTTGCTTCATCGTTAATTTCTCTTCGGAAATTAATTTTACTATTTTCCAATTAATGATTAGCAATTCGCCATTTCCTTTATTCTTTACACAATTTTATTAACTCCAACTGGAGTCCTGCAGCCGTTGGATTGGAATTGGATGCTGCATCGCATTTGATAGCTATTACGCGTTTGAAATAACATTGAGAAAAAATAAATTTTTTTATATAAGATTTTCTATCCTCGGTGTTTCAATCATTATTTTTGGTTCGTTAAAAAATAGTTGTAATTTTATTTTATACACAGTAAATTTTAATGTTGAATAATTGAAAGTGCTATTATATTTAATAGTTAATTAAAAAATGATTGGGTACATTATACGTCAGAAACAACAACATAAAGTTTGATTTTTCATTCTTTTAATAAAAATGAAAAAAAAGTCGTGCTTATATTAAATAAATACACGTGTTATTTTAAAAGAATAAATACACGTGCTAAACAAAACAAACTAGGCAAAATAAAAAAGGTTTAAATGGTAATATAATTGTTTTAATTTTTTTTTAAAATCAAGCTGAACCAATAAACCAACCATGGATAGCTCCAACATACAAAAGATTGGCATCCAGCTTATAGACAAAAGTGTATTAAACTGACACAATTCAACCACATCCTTTGGCCTCCAGTGTTGGGTTGCTATCTGATCAATAATTCCTCCGAAACTATGATGCAAATCAATAATTTGCACGTGTAATTGAAGAACACTATTACCTTATTGTATCATACAAAACAAGGCCCTGTCATCCCCACTCCTCAACTGGGCTGAACATTATCAATTCAATAAACATTTTCAACATTTAATCATCAACATCTTTGTCTGGTGAATGAACAATAAAGCATCTCCTTTTACCACTTGCCCCACTTTCCATTGTTAAGAAGGTGCCAGGGATGGGGATGAAAGTGGTGTTAGAAGAAAATTACATAATTTAATGCAAATAGCATATGAAAATATGATTCTTTACGTCATCTAGCTAATTCCCTTCCTTCCACGGGTCCCAAACTGAGAACTGAGAAGCTCACTTTGGTCGCCTCCGGTATGGGAATAAGATGTCATCCAGGCTTTCTTTTATATAATTCCCCACTTTTCGCATGTTTCTAGCAACCCCTGCTGCAACCAAGCTTGCATTCCTTGTATACCTGTAGTTTTGCATAAAAAACAAAGGTTTAATATTAATTCATCAATGCATCTACACACATTTGCTAATAATTGAATGGATTTGCTTGCCTGTTCAAGAAATCATCTCCTACAGAATGGGATGGTTTATGTGTTCGTTGACGAGGAAGTTCTCTGCCATCTTCAAGGAAATAATTGACAAAAATAAATGAGAAAAAATTTAAGAAACATCCCACTTGAGAAGACCAATGAACACATTATTAATGTCTCAATGCACAATTCCTTGAAATACTAAGAAATAAATAAAGCAAAGCTGGAAGGCAATGGTTTTTGGCCAATAGACAAACCTACATGGGGGAAAGAAGATTAAAGGGGGCAACTTTTGAGACAACCTGTAATAAGCTGTACAAATCACAATATACTTAATACTTCATTCCAAAGACGATAGGACACAGCTTAAATCCTTTAAGCACCAAAAACTGATTTGCATTGGCTACAAAATCATCTTTCAATAGCATCCCTAAATATACATAATATAGAGATACTAGATTCAAGATGTACAGGAACGTATGATTCGACAACTTTTTTTGCTGTTCATTTTCTAGATGTTGGAACAGATATCTTTTTTCCTTTGAGGAGAGAGAATCCACCAAATATTTGAGATATCCATCTGGTCCAAAGCATTTCTAGAAAGAAATGGAATGGATACTCAGAGAGATGTGCAATGATGGTGGGTCATTGAATGCAAAATAGCACAATGACAAGAACAGCCATCATTTTGAGTATTGGAGGGGTAGTGACTTTCCTCTCTTCCTCACCAATATCCCCACTCCTTGTTCATACAACTATAAAGACATTAAGATAAATATATTACACAAAGACACGTATATGCACATGTAACAGTATATGTACAAGATAGATTCTCCCAGCATACAGCAACTACATGCAGCAAAAAGCACTGAAACTCACTGTTACTATGTTACCTATTGCCACTCATCAAGCAGATTTCATGACCTATTATGTTCAGATAACATTGTTAGAGACAGTGATTTCACAGAAGTCAAAGTGCAATAAGATCTCGCATAAATCATGGTGATCTCCTTACCTTCTCTACTATGAACTTGAGCCGGGGTAGATGCATTATTAGCAGTAGCAACTCTTCTATCCACTAAAAGCTGCAAAAACACATTCCGTTCAAATTGCAATTTTTTTTTTCAAAAGAAATTAGGGATAGAACATAGAATACAATATATTACATTGTGCTAGACAAAACTGCCCACTTGAGCATAGCTGTAGTAAATTTAAGAATGCAATTTAACCCTGATAAACCCAACCCTCAAATTGAACAAAAGAATTCACAAACTACATGCAGTCCTAATGTCCTATTAATCATAAATCAGGATATTGATATTTTGACATATTTTGGAAGAGAAAAAAAATCATATAAATCGCTTAAGGCCTTAGACATGCAGAAATTATTTAAACAGAACAACCAAATCAATGCCTCTCATAACACCAATGTGAAGCATGAAAAATTCCAGATATAACAGGAATAAAAGCAACGACAACAAATGTAAAACTGCAAGGAACAATAGGGAATGTAAGCAAACTAGTGCACTAGGTGCATAGCTAGTGATCAGGCTCAGAAAAACCTATCTTGTATTCATTCAGAAACTTAAATGCACAAGCTTGAACAAAAGTTTTGAGCTTGTTTAATAAATGAACATAAAAATAGCTGAATTAGGCTTAATCATATATGTGCATATGATTATGGTTGTTTAGCTGCTCATTTAAAACTGGATCTACCAAAAATTTCTTAGCAATAAATTTAGTGGAAAATTGTAGTTATGTTATGCTAAGTCATGAAATTTTCACAATAATATCATGTGAATTAGAAGGGATTATTATAGTACATGATACATATCTTAAATACAAGTACATGAACAAAGTAAAAAAAATAAATAAATAAGAGAAGGTGATAAAGATGCGAAACTTTTATTAACTATTTACCATAATAAGTAAATAAATAAATAAATAAGAGCATTCCCTCCTTTCAGTCATTTGCAAATTGAGGCCATATGACTTTTAGTGGCAGATTAAACTGTAAAGGGGCCAGCCGAATTTCTTCTATTTTTTAAGAAGAAATTCTATTCATATGCATTCATTATAAAGAAGGGCAGCCCAGGGCACTAACGCTCCCGCTATGCTTGTGATCCAGAGAAGGGTCGAACTCATTGGGTCTTTGTACAAGATATTCCCTTGCAATTGCAAGAGACGGTTTTCACGACTTGAACCCGTGACCTCCAGATCAAATGACGACAACGTTTACCATTGCGCCAAGGCTCCCTTTCGCATTCATCATAAAGAAATTGTAAATAATTTAATTATTTGTTTTTAAGATTTACACTCAATTAGTGCATTGAGTGCAATAATTTTTTGATCAAACAAGCTTGAATAGTAAAGTTTTAGCTTGGTTAAAACCTTAAGCTTGCCTAAATTATGTGAACCACACTAGAACATAGCTCAACTCAGCTTGATTCCACCCCTAGGAGATGAGTGGCTAAACTCTTCCTATGAGCCAAGTATAAAAGTTGCAAGCAATTTCAGACAATAATTCAACCACAAGTGCTAAAAGGAAACAGAAGTGTCTGACATAGCAAAAGAGAGAGAGACCTCGAGGCCCACACATACGGGCAGCTGTGTTTTTGTCACTTGCTTATCTGTAGAATGATCTTTGCTGACATACACCGAGTACCCAGCACAAGCATAATAAAAATCTGTGAGACTCCTCCCCTCTTTAGAAGCTTCAGCCTCAGATTGTCCAACAATATAATTGGGAACTGATTGTCAAAATCATATATCAGCATGCATCAAAAAGATAAATTATTAGAAAAGGAGATGACAATGTTTACTACCAAAGCCTAAATACAGCTCCAAAACAAGAGGAGCTTTCTCACTTAGAAAACAGAGGTAAGCGATTCAAAAGCACTTGCATAACAAAGCACTAACATATTTCATACAAGCATGCAATAAATTTCCAATCACATATACCTGGGCCCAATACAACTGCTAGTGAATTGAGATTCTCTCATAGTCACTTTGGATATCATCAAAACAAAGCACACAATTATCTTCTCAAAGAATCTCATGTAGAACCAACAATACGAGGAAGGTTATTAATGGTATTCTGCAGACCAACACCACAACAACTATGAAGACTAATAAATATAATATAAGCATGGGTTTAAGATAACGTGGTGAGACACTAAAGGAAGAACAATGGGTATTCTGTTGGAACAAGACTTTTGCCTTCTAGTTTGGTCTTTCATTTACCTAAACACAATAATAGCTGGTTTAGCTCTCAGTCCTCTAAAATATTCTGAGCTAAAATACTACCTCTTCCATGTATACTAATGAATATACATACATAAACTTTAATAACATAATTGCCACAAAAAATAATCTGAATACACAATGCCATTACCCAAAAGACCATAAACTAACCAAAAAAGAGACAATCTAACTACTATTCACAAAGAGCACTAACTGACCCAACAACTAAAAAGAAAAATGACTGTGGATTACAAGTGATTGCTAGTCATTGTACAGAGCCAGGAACATGGTAACGCACAGGATACATGTCCCCCATGATAAAAGCTGGGAAACAGGATATCAGTTACTATCTCCAACTATGGTTTAATCAGTTGCATCGGCATGGGGTTTCTTCAACACCTACGTCCTTACTCTATATGCCTCCAATAAAAAATTGCTTCCTATAATGGCTCTTGGTGAGAGACATCCATTGCATTTTAAACATGAGCCGTTTTCTCCACAATGTCTTTATTCTACAAAGAATAAACTCTGAGTAATAGGAACTTGTTGCAGTGAAGAAGACCATTTTTACCTCTACTGGGAAGATGTGGCACTAGTTGTTAAAGTTGGCATCCATAGTTAAGCCAATTAAAAAAAAGTATCATATCTGGTAAGGCTAATCGTAAAGCAACTCAGTTCTAGAAGTGTACGATATCCTGCCTCACTCAGCAAGCACTAAATGTAATTGGTAGTCCTTTAAACTGCCTATTTTTTCCAACTTGATAAGATCATCAAAGAAGTATTCGTAGTGAGTTAGACCATACTGTGCATGCTAAGTGTCCATAACTTTAATCCAATCCAAATTTTGCATATTGTATTTGAAAGCACGGGTGTACACTCATGAAGATTAGAAGCACTTTTTCCTTTATTGTCAACAAACCCAGCTCCTCACAATCACAATATCCAGAGGAAGATGGTTTCAAATGTAAAGGCAGGTAAAATGGATAGTAAATGAAGGAAGAACAACTCTTGCGTATGACTAGAGTGTCAAAGCTAAGGCTATCGAAAAACCCTACAATTGCATGAGAAGGCATTGAAGACTTGAGATAAGTCCAGTCATTCTCTAAGGTACCGAAACAATTATCGTACTCCATACATGGCTGCTTCCAATATCTCTACCATTCAACTATTCAAAGCATTATTAGAAGAATATGAAGAGAATTCATGACCACTATGTTGTCGGGCAACAAGCGACTCCGATGAGGTCTTGAAGAAAAACTAAAAATCATATTACCAAGCATAGAGCTATTCTTTTCCCTGAATCCAAAATTAATTAAACAAGAAATCAACAAGAATCGCACATAATTTTCGATCATCGAAAAAATTATAATTACAATAGTACAGTCATCAAAATTAAGCAATAATATTAGAATCTGAAAGTTTAATTTTCTTTTCCAATCCACAGTTCCCCAAGAACCAAATGGAAAATGAGAGAGAGAGAGAGACCTTGTTGTAGGGTACGAGGGATCCCGATGCAGCGAGGGTTGTTGCCATTGGATTTAAGAATAGAAGAGTAATACAGATATCCTTTGCATGATTTTCCTTTGGACCCTTTACCTTCGTTTTGATTCTGATTATTTGTTGCTTTCTCGTCTTCTCCTCGTCCTCCTCCTGCCCCGCCACAATCTCCTCCGCCTCCTACTTCTCTATTCCTGTCCATGCCCGCTCTCGCTCTCTCTCTCTCTCTCTCTCTCTCTCTCTCTCTCTCTCTCTCTCCCTCCCTCCCTCTCTCTCTATTTCATTTGTATCTGGCAGAGGAGAGCTTAGTAGCCCTGCACACCGCGACTTAGATAAAACGACGTCGTTATGCATGCTTGTTTAGATTAATTGATTAGTGTTATTAGAAATATTTTAACGTATGTTATTTATTATTACTATTTTTTATTCCTTAGTCTTGCAAGCCGTGACATAGCGATGAATGCAACTTTTTTTCAATGGATCGAGAATTAATTCCTTTTTATTAGACATGAATTTTTTGAAAATTACAAAAAAAAAATATATATTATATATTATTAATTTATATAAATTTTAATTTAAATCTATAAAAAAAATGCATTGAAAAAATTGATAGTATATCTTTATATAAATTATTTTAATTTTAAAAATTAAATTTTTTTAATTATGAGAAAAAAAATACATAGTTAATTTGTTTTTAAAAAATATTATGAGAAAATAAAATATCATTTTTTTTATTTTGTACAAGTTTTGAAAGATATATCACTAGAATATACTCGTACTTCAACATGATTTACATATACACTTATGCAATTGCTATTTATTACATGTACCTTATTTTTTTATTTCTTACTTTTACTAGTTATAATATAGTCTTAGAAGGAGTTCAATTTTCAATTTTACTTAATGTTAATAATTTTCTTATATATAACATATCTCGCTTCTTACTAAAAACAATTTATCAATAAATGCACATCCTCTCACATAATAAACCGAACAAAAAATTGTACTCCCCATTATCCCCATATCAATGCTCAAAAAAGGTAAAAACAATATTTCTATCATTAAAGAAAAATTAGATGGAACGTAACCTACTGGAAAACAAAGAATGCATCTTCAAGTACCAATAACTTAAAAAGTATTTAAGTAAAGTAATTGCGAACAATAATAATTTTGGCTAAATAATTATAAAATTTTTGAAATTTTACATATTATATTAGTCAGTTTCTGTATTATTAAAATCTAATTTTTACATCCTTTATTTTTAAAAATTAAACTGTTTAGTCTTTCTGTTAATATTTTCATTCTAAAAATATTAATCAACTACTTTAATATTATAAAATAATTTATTTGTCATTTCCTTATATATATTTTTCTTTGTTATTTGTTAAATTATATTTATTTTTAATTTTATTTATATTTTTATAGATAATTTATTTTAATTTATAAATATTATTAAAAATAATTTTAAATAATATCAATAATATCTTTTATTATTTGACAGACAATCCATATATATTATTTATTTTAATTTTATAAATATTACTAAAAAAATAATTTTAAATAATACAAATAATATCTTTTATTATTTTACAGACGATCTATATATAAAATAAAATTAAAAATAAAATAAACTTAATAAATAATAAAAAAATTTATATAAAGAAAAAATAAATAAATTATTTTATAATATCAAAGTAGTTGACTAATGATTTTAAGATGAAAATATTAACAAAAAAAACTAAATAGTTTAATTTTTAAAAATACAGAAATGCAAAAATTAAATGTTAAAAATATAAAAACTGACTAGTATAATATGTAACACTTCAAAAACTTCATAATTATTTAGCCAATAATTTTTATCTATTCGAGTTCTGTACCAAATTTATCCCTAACAAATTTCCTCTGCAAATATAGCTCCCCAGTAAATAGCTCATGAAAGTAAGCAGAAGCTGCAGCAAAGATAAATTATGTTTTATTGGACAATATTTACGGAAGAAGTAACAAGATATTTGTTAATTTGTAACATGTACAAGAAAAGCAAAAAGAATTGAGGCATGAGAAAGCTGAGTTAGCTTCATCAGAAAATATGAAATGCTGAATTGGCTAAAACAGAAGCACTTCTTCCCCCATTGAGATACAATTATAGAAACATTTAAAGCAAAATATAAATACTTGGGTGACAGCAAGATTTGGAAGTCTGACTTGAATTTTAGATTTCCAAAAAAAATCTTTATTTATGACGGAAGGAGCTTCTAAAAACAGGATAATAAGCATCTTCAAGTTGCTCCAAAATCTGTTGCGTAGCCCATAGATAGGAAGAGTGACCTTCAATGATATCAGTAAAATCAACCTGCAGAGCATAAAAACTTGCATCATGTCATATGGTTTTAAAAGTCCGGCTTTCTTTGATAAATTTAATAGCAAGAATTGCCATTTGCCACACTATGATGTTGGGCGAAAAAAACAGAAATCAAAGGAAAGAGAGAGAAAACCCATACATTTTCAATTCCCGGGACATCAATCGGTTGAATTCCAGCTAATCCTTGAGAAAGTAGGCTGTTTAAAGACAAAGTACTTGGTTCTCATAACAATTCTCAAGTTCAAAATTCGTTTTAACCAAAATACAAGAAGAAAAATGAATCAATTGTAAAAGCATTCAAATTGAACCCTGCCCGATGGAACTACAACGAATTTCATAATCTACAGCAGATAGTATAGACTGCCTAACATGCTCGGGAGAAAAAAACAGGTGGAAATCAATATTTACAATTGTTGCTCCATGTCTGCACCAACCAGCTACTGGTTTTTCGCCTGTATCAAACACATTGACCTAAGAATCAAACAATTTCTCTAACGACTAAACCAAACATCCTATTCCTAAAGTCAGAAATACTAATCTATCTGCCCAGAAAATGAGACTGCATCCGCCATAAACTAATCATTCTGTAATCCGAATAAATGTTCACAGCAACCAAACAGAGAGTTTCTAATCTGAGCAAGTTGAGTACTGCTTGATTACAGTAAAATAAACTAAAGCACCCTAAAGTCCACATGATTGCTTAATTGGTTGGGCCAAATTGAACCAACTAAAGTGGCATCCTCATATAACTTATTGGATATTACTTCATCAAATCGGCTGGATGTTTCAGCATTTATTGAATTATTTCATGGTTCTAGACAGATGTTGTGTCAATCGCGCAGATAAACTCTCCACTATTGCCCCCACATACAACATGTACCTTGCACGAAAAACAACTCCAAGGGTCCAATCATTTGTGGAGTAAGCATTTACAAATCTCCCAGCCACCATCTGGAAAATAGCAGAAGCTAACTGAGGTTTTCAAGATGATAATTATTAAAGTAGGCAAATATTCATGAAGAAACAATAGAGAATGCTTCCAATGCCGGAACTCTTATCACCTTTCTTGCAGCTTCCCACTTCTCATCTTTAATAGAGATAGGTGCTCCAAGAAGAACAACCCTTTCTACCAGTTCAGCTGCCAGTGTGCATAATAATCACATTAGGATTGCACTTTGATTTTATCTCACTTTAAGCATTACTAATGTACATACCATTATGTTCAGTCTCAGCCAATGTCTCAAGACACTTGAAAATCAATCGAGCTCCAAGTGAGTAACCCACAAGTGTCACAGGCCTGAAAGATTTGCAAAAGGTCAAATACAGAAATTATTAGATTCTTTTTCATGTTTCAGGAAAATTTCAGGCACTAGAATGACAACATTTTAAATTATGATTACCTGCTCCCTTGCAACCCTTTCAACAATACATCAGCTAGTAGTTTCCCTGCTTTGTCTGATCTAGAAGCAGACAATACAAATTCAGTTGGAAACATCACATATCATCCCAGCCAGTTGCATTACTACTACCTTTATAACCTATTTATTTTAGGAACCTAATTTAGGGCGCAGAACAGGAAATTATTCAAATTGGAAGGAATTCTTTCCCTCTGATTGTCTTAAGTACTGTGCTTACAGTCCATAAAAGAGAAGCTAACCTGTCAATAGCAATTATCCAAGTGCTATCTATAAAATCAGTAGCTGCAAGTAATGTTGCTGGCCAGGCCAATGCGGTTAAAAGTGTACTTAACACAGTCATCATTGCACCTTGCTTCATTAACCCCAATGCAATTCCTAGAGCATCATAAATGTCAACAATACACACAAATGTAATCATTAAAATTAGTAGTAAAAAACACCAAAAGCCATCAGGTGCAAACCAATTACTTGAAGTGAGCCAATCTTGAATTGCAGTGCTCACCGCAATAAGATTCTTAGATTCCCACTGTAGCACATACCTAAAAAGTATATTAGTCATGAGACATGCCCATTAAATCCATTTTGAACGTCATGAACATTCAACAAGTTACTTACGCTTTGGTACAAAGGACTAAACAAATTCATTCCTGAAAACAAAACCTTTAGGTCTGATGTTGCACAAATATCACACTGTTACTCAAGAATATTGTTCAAATTCAACTTTTTACCAACGAACAATAGCTCATTATGGAGATATATCATAAGGCATAACAAACAATAAAATTCAAGGAACATATGCAAGACAGATAAAATCCATGGGCAGGATACCCTTTTAATTGACAATAGCCTGCTGATTATTTTATGATCAACATTTACTTGTTCAATATATATAAATTCTGAACAAACAATAAATCAAGTTGAATATTTACCTGAATAAAAGGAAAAAACAGCAGTCCAAAAGAAATTGCATATATTTACTATTTAATTGTAGAAGTATCAGCTTGTATTTTGGATTCAGATGAATAAAAATATAAGGAAATTTTCCAACATAAAGCAAGGCAGTGTACATGTCCATACCGCTCCAAATTGTCATTCTGTCCTTCCCAAGGCCTTACAAAGTCTTCCTCATCAAATACAAATCCTGAGACCATAATCCCAACTGCTAGTCGCTGAAAGATCAATTGGAATTTAAGTTTAGCTTCATAACTTACACAGGTTACTTGACACAGATAAAATGTACCCATAATGGATGAGAGTAACAGAAGAGTGGATTACAAACTTACGCCTTGGTTATGGCTTTCTCCAATAGCTTTGATCTCAAATTCATCAACACTTCCGGTTCTCCTTGCCATTTTGGTACCAGCAAGCCCAACTCCAGCAGCTGGCTTGGATAAATGTGACAACAGGAAAGAATAGTAAGTTCTCCACCATATGAGCAAATTAAGAGGTCAGAATCAAACAATTTGCAAACATACAATTGTTCTTTTAATCCAGATACTAAAAACAATTATATAAAAGAAGATCACGCTATTATGTATGGAAGTTTGAGCAAATCATCTCTCACCATGCAGTAGGAATAACCAGATCCACGACATTTTTTTTATTTGAAGTCAAGATTAAAATCTGTAAATGCTCTTCAGGGAAAAAAAAAACTTCGAAGGCAAGGCTGAGAATTTTGCTATAGATATAAATTTTGACAGCAATTACTAGATTACCAACCCAAGTCATTTTATGCTAACATCAAACACAACTTTATTTGTTTACCATGATGCAACTTCACTAATGAATGATTCACAGTCAATTAGATCATATCACATGTAGCTAGTCCTTAGCCAAGGTAAGGGAGGATTACTGTAGTATGAGACAGCCACTGTGACATTTAGTCACATTCTCAGAAAATGGACCTGATTAATATGCAGCAGGGGGCATTATTGATTCAACCATAAAATAGGCAGAATGCATTATCCATATAGCCAACCCAGCTAGATAGGGATCAAGGCAGAATCAATTTGAGTGTATGCATCAATACAATGGTACCCAAAAGGAAAAGAGCAAAAGATAAATAAAACTGAATAACTATGCATATGTTCATAACTTTTGTTAGCAAAAATAACACAGTTTCTCTTAACAGAAGCCATGTACAAGCTTGACATATCCCTCCTTACAGATAATCGGATGCATATCAAAGATGACATGAATGCCCAAAAGATCATACAAAAATATTCCTAAAGCATACATCCAGCAGGCACAAACTAGACCACAGTGACAAGTCAAAGATGTCTCCTTTGTCCATGCAAGTACAAGTAAGATGAAATAGGCTAGAGGGAAATCTTTCAAAGGCCTAAACACTGTGACTAACTATCTACCTCCGAATGATGCAGCAACAGCAACAGAACCAGCAACTGTTCCTGCAGCACTTGCTGCAGCTGCAAATCCACTTGCTCCAATCACAGGAATAAGAGTGCCCAATGTTGGAGCTAGAGCACTGAATCCTGCAGCAATTGCTGGGGCAGCTAATCCTGTTGTATATATTAAAATCCAAGAAAAGAAAAGCCAAAACCACTTTAAAAAGATGGTACAATTTTTCTATGGTTAACTTAGAATAGTTAATCTGACATGGGGAAATTACGAGGGTTTCACACCTCCAGTAATAGCCATCAAGGTTCCTCCAGTTATTGCAGCTGCACCAATGATACCACCACGCTTCCATTTAGCCCACTTGCTTTCAGCTGATTGACTTGCTTCTGCCTTCGCTTCTTTCTCCTTTGCAACAGCCATTGCATAGCAAGCAACCATTGTTTCAATAGCTTCCTGCAAAGAAAATTTTTCATCTAACAATAATCACAGCAATAAATTAGACTAGAAGATCTGACACATTGTTCTCAGTTATAGACCATTTGGAAAGTTAAGAATATATAGCTTTCTTTCTAGAATGAAAATAAGAGTATAAAGTAGGATCATTCTGTTTCCATTTCTTTATTTCTTTAAACAGAATATTCATTAAATTAAAATACCAAGAGTTTGTGGCCAAGTTCATAGGCAAATATTGCAGATCAGTTATTTGCACCTATTGCCCAATTCTCTCTGCTAGAAATGAATGAATCTAAAATATAGAAAGTCACTGGGAAATGAAAATCCATATTTCTACCAAACAGGAGGTAAGAAAATATTATCTTTCATAAATCATGACTTGGAGGATCAGTTACAGATACAAACTCTGAATTGTACTGTCATTTCAGGATTATATAACCAAAGGAAGTTGTAGAATCAAGATATCAGCGTGTGGAAGATAACGAACAGTTAGCTATATATACAGACCATTTTTATCCACTTGATATCAAGCCAAGTTACTAGCAATCTCAGAGCCGCACGATGTCGAGCATCATAACCCTTGCTTCGGCGGGTGCATTTTTTGTTATTTTCACGTTTATCTGCCAGGCAGGCAGAAAGAAGCTCATAAAGAACTGTTATTTTCCTATGATAACTAAGCATTTTCTCCTCTTCAATGGGTTTCTCGTCAATGCTACTGCAAGACGTAAGACTTGCATCACCAACACCAATCACATCACTATCCCTGTCTTGTTCAGTTTCACCAACATCAACCACATTACTAACCCTCTCTTTTTCAGTTTCACCAGCACCAACCACATTATTGACCCTCTCTAGTTCAGTTTCCAAGGATTGATTCACCACATCAGAGTTGGATTGCACCTCAGCAGCAGATATTTTTTCACGACATTCATGTTCATATTCCCGGTGCTTCTCTTTCTTTGACTTAGAAGGTAAATCATTTGTTTCCATGGTCTGTGCCATAACATCAACAGCTTTAGACAGTGCAAGTTCCTGGTCTGAATTTTGACAATCAGGTTCTTCGATTTCTTCAGAGAGTAACCTCAATAACTAAGAGATATTAAAGCATTGATAGTTAAAACCACAAATAATAATAATAATAATAATAATAATAATAATAATAATAATAATAATAATAATAATAATAATAATATATGATGCTTATAACACCAAGAAATGATCTTTCTAGAAGCCCTAAAACATAAATACTTGTAATTGAAAATTAAAGAATGCAGAATCCTTATTTTATTGAAGAAAGAGAACAGAAGGAACCAAAAAGAACGTACTGATCCAACATGATGTTTCGCTGGAGAAGAGCCAGCAGTCTCCTCAAGGCCAGTCCATGCACTAGGCTTAACATCTAGAAACCTGTCCATAAATCAATCAATTAAATAATATGACTTAAAATTATAAAGTAAAAAAAATTCAATATTATTCGAAAATGGAGAAATGAAATATGAATCGAGACCTGAAAATTGGGCGGAGCAAACCCGAATTTTTGTCTTCAGAGACAGAGTCGCTACTGTTACTGCTGCTACTACTGATTCGGTCCCCTTCCGATCGGTCATCAGCGGTTGAGTTTGATGGATTTGGGCCTGGTTAAGAGCGATTGCAAATAATGCTGCGGCAGCGTATCTCTGCGTCGGCGAGAGCAACGACGTCGTCGCCGTTGTCGACGCCATGATTTTGAATTTCTCGGAGTCGCTTTCTCAGTTGAAATGGTGGTTAATTTGAAGCTCAAAATCGAGGCGGTTATGCCGTTACGGATGGCGACTGGTCAATGCTCCCAAGACGATGACGTTTTTGGTCGAAACCAGATCAATGTAATCGATCCCACCAAGTTGAATTTGTCGTCTTTTTGTGAATTGCGATGGACACTTCAAAAAATGGGAAAAGGTAAAGAAAGCATCTCAGCTTTCATAAAATATTACTTACATAAAAAATTACAAAAAAAAAAAAGCTAAAATAAATAAAAACTACAAAATAAAATTCTATTTTTAAAAAAGAAAAATATTAATATTAAGAACTTCAAAATAAAGAAATAAAAAAGTAAAAACATATACATGAATTTTGATATTAACAGTAAATATGTTTATATAAAATTTCATTTACTTAGAAAATTTTATTTTTGTAAAATATTAACAGTAAATATATATATTTTATTTCTTTTTATAAATACATATAAAATTATATATTTGAAAATACAAAATTTTATCAATAATATATATAATTATAATTTTGAATATATATATATAATCCAGTTAATGCATGAATTGTTAGCTTTTTTTTCAAATTTTAGAAATTTGTACATATAGAAAATTTTAGGTAGTTTGAAATCATCATTTCCATACTAAAAAATCAAAGTATAGAGTCAGACAAATCTTATTATAACCTAAACGAAAAAAGGGTTGAATAATTAATTAAACTGATTGAATGACATTTTGATCTAATCTAGTTATATAGTACTCATTATCATTAGTCATTGGTCCCACAGACAACATTTGATCATATTTCATAAAACCACCACCAAAATAATATAGAATATATTATTATCTCATCATTTCTTCCATTCGACGTTCAGCAAAACCTTCTACAAGAAATACTCTCCTAAATGTCAATTTGCATGCTTTTGAAATTTAAATTTAGTGATTTTCAATTAATATTCTATAACAATTTTCCATGATATTTGCTGGAACTCTTCAGCAGTCTATTCTGACCTCGTCATCAAGAGAATATGTTTGGACCAAAATCACCTAAGCAAGGGAAGCACTACATTCTTATTCGAGTTAGTATTATACATTTTTATTCGAATTAGTGCGTTCAAGTTCTGTCAAAAGAGGATGCAGACAATTCTCATTATTGATTATACAGAGAAAAACAAAAAAGATAGTGCACTTTTGAGAACAAATTTACTGCTGCATAATTCAAAGTATAGCTACAATTTGCTGCAACCATAAGTGTCAAAGAGGAGTTTCTAAGATACAATCTGCATTGCGTTGCCTAGACACGAGAAAAGAATTTGTATTCACTGCAAAATGCAGCTCTAAACTGCCTATGCAAAGAACAAAAATATTATGCCACTTCGATACTTTTACATGTCAAATTAGAACGCAATCTTTCCTGATACAATTGATGATTACAGAACCAAATGCACAACAATTGCGTGGAAACTGGAATCTAACATCATGGGTGCAAATAACTACAGGATGCCCCCTTCTTGCAGTACCCATTTTCGTAAAATTTACATACTCGCTGCCCTTTACTTGGCTGCTTGAAAGAACCTCCACCATTTCCAGCACCGTACGTCGGCTGCCTGTTCCATGAAAATCTATCCCTACCAAAACCTGACTCCCGTCCTTGAAAATGATTGCGATGGTCTCCTGGACTGGAATATCTGTTGTCTCCACCATACCTTGGTTGGCTTCCCCAACTGCCTGGATTCCCAGTGGAAATGGCTGAATTTGAACTGGCTTGTTGCTGAACTGACCCATGACCAGTTCCCCATATCGCATTTGTATTTCCTTGAGAAAGTCCACGGTTTGAGCTCGCATTTCCCTTTACAGTCCCATAATCAGCATCTTCAGTTGATGATGCAGGATGTTGGACATCAGAACCAGCTTCCCATCGGCCAACTGATGAAGCACAAGCCCGAATGTTTGCACCAGCTTCACCTTGGTTAACAGTTGATGATGCAAGTGGTTCTATTTCTGAACATAATTCCCATTGGTTAACAGAAACATCGCTGCGCTTGGGATCTCCCATCACTTCAGCACTACCTGATGAATGCCCACTAAAGCTTTTTGGTGCATCAAGAATACCAGTCTGCCATAACCCACGTGGCTCCTCTGTTAAAGTGGGCTGGGCAAGCATTGGAGATGTCCTAAGTGGCTCATCTTGGGCAACGGAGTGTGGTGGCATCTGAGATAACTGATGAGGTTTATGAGCCAGTGACAACTGAGAAGGCATTTGAGATACCGCAATTGGTTCATCTGTTATACTTGGCTGAGATGGCGTGTGAGATAGTCTAAGTACTACATCAGCTACAGGCAACTGAGTGGGTATTTGCATATCACCAGTAGAGCTCAATGCATCACTTTTCCCTGGATCAGGTGCTGGACTAAATGGTTCAACAGGGCTAAAACAATCATTATCAGAACCTGGTGTCAAATCCCCACCGCAGCTCATTTTTGAAGTAGGAGAAGGCAAGCCACCAAGAGACTCCATTGCTTCAACTTCAGCTAGCAGATCTGAAACAGATTCATCAACTAAAGAGCAGAACTCATTGGGTTCAGGAACAATCGGCTGCCAACTCAATGCATCAATTGTTGGATGGGTCGGGGAAGAATGTGCAAGAGGGCCAGTTCCTGAAGTTGGTGTAGCAGCATGATCACTGCACCCTTCAGTTGGTTTCAGTGAAGATGCAGACACAACATTTGAGTCCCATTCCTCAACAGAAGGTTTGGTGTGAGGAGAGTAGCCACCCCATTCACCATCAACTTCTGGAAGCTGTCTACCACCAACCACTAAACTGGAAGCAGTGCTCCAACTAGGTCCTGAATCCTGTACAGGAACAGACGGCTTGTTTTCAGCAGCCTGGCCTTTCAAATCTCGATTGCTTTGCTTTGGTGTTGGACTTAGCAGATCCGAGAAATCAATTTCCTGATTTTGTTCAGATTTATCAATCGGCTCAGACACAGATGCAAAACCAGAGTTGGAGTCCCATCTACTTGAGGAACTGTTAATAGGTTGAGGCCTCCAGTTCTGTCCAGAGGATTGGCTTGATTGACCCTCACTGTCAGCTCGGTCTCCTTTCTCATCACTCTCTTTGAGATTAGTTGCACCATCAATGTTCCTGTGTGAATTACTATCTCCATTACTTGGATTGGAACTCCGTGTTTCATCCCCGTGTGTCTCTCTTACTCTAAGGGACAGAGTTTCAACAAGCTTACCAGAAGATGAAGTTGAGGGAATGGAACCACAAATCTGGGACTGACCAGCCCAAGACTTGCCATCATTGGACAACTCCCAGCCCTGTAATGAACTTTGAGCCTGTGCATCTTTGGTCATTGCAACATCCCCAGTCTTAGCCCATGTGGAAGAATAGGAGCCTAACCCATTATTACTCTTTATAATGTCACTGTTCCCAACACCATGGACACACCCATCATTTTGCTCTGACTTTCTGTCGTGATGACTCAGCCCATTTTCCCACTTTTTGCCTGTGTAATTAGAGACAACAGTTGCTTCCTGAGGCTGTAAATTGCTGTTGCCAGGCTGTAGGTGCAGCTTTGGGAGCCAACCAACCAATGCATCAGTCAAAAGAACAGAGTCATCTTGCTTCTCATTTATCCTCCATACCCTAAAATTAAGAGGAAAAAGCCCACTTGTACTCCATTTTCGCAGCTCCAGAATAGAAAATGGCCCTTGAATTTTCCCAAATGGATCTTGGTAGTGCCACAATTTTTCTGTCTCAAAATCACAGCCAGACTGCTCTCCCTCTGAAGAAAGAGGAGGTGGTATAACAGCTGATGAAACCCCAGGAAGTGATTCAGATCGTACTTCTGCCTGACTATTCCAATCACCCTTTGCTGAGCCAGGAGGACCAAATTGGTTCTTTGACGTATGCTCACTGCTCAGCCCAAGAGCTTCCCCTCCCTGACTCCATGTGGATTGACTCACTCTCTCATGAACCCAAGCAGTACCATCCCTGTCCACGTAAAATGCTGTGTCTGTGTTTCTAGTTTGCTCGCAGGCAGCAGCTAAATTGATTTGTGCCCTGTTTCCTACATCATTCAAATCTTCTCTTACTGGAAAATTGAGATCTGTGCCCTTTCTGCCAACATCAGTATTTCTTGTTCTCATATTATCACCTGCATATAAGGTTAAAAGTTTATCACCAATCAAAGCTTCGGAGTAGAAAATTTCAAACAAAATAATAACCACAAATTGTTTCATTTCCACATTTCAATACTGAGAACCTTGTTTCTTTTCACTAGATTCTCCAGCATCTTCTTCGGAATCATCGCCTTGATCCATATTTGGGTCTGCATGGACATTGGGAATCTCAAGCAGCCTCCGCTGACGTTCACTGGGTGACTTCAGAAGCTCTAACTTTTCCACGCATTCTCTAAGCGTGCCATCATGGTCAAGGAACTATGCAATTCTTGACAAAAATATACCTAGTTTTTCATAAGTTTCAGCAATTAATGTACCCCACCCTTTGTTTGATTGCAAGAGGAGATGAGAAAGGGAAAAAATTGCAGAAAAGGCAGCTGTTGCAGTGCATGCAATAACAGCCCAAGTCCTCTTCCACCCATAGAAACCCTCTATGTGATCTAGCAAAATGTAGTATTTAAATGCAGCTACAGAATGAAGTACCAGCTAATCAACAAGTAACATAGATCACAAACAAGTGTAACCAAAGTCCCTAGCTGGGAAGCATGAAATAACTGCAGAAAACTATTGAACAAAAAATAGAGCCGAAGTTTTCTGGAAAAGTGACTAGCTACCTTACCACCCCTGCCCTCTCAAGTACTGAACAAAGTCCATCTAACCACCATCACCCCCAATTGAAAATTTCTTTACAAACAAAATATATGTAGTTGAAAATTTTCCCCTGATGTGAATTTTGAACATATCTCAGAGCCTAAATATTGCTTATAAAGACCAGTGAATTGTTAATCAAACATGGAAAAATCCAAACAACATGAGGAATAATAGTATCATACAGTAAAGGATATTCCTTCCTGTGTCCCTTTTCACTAGCTCGATCACGAAGTTGATTAAGACGTAATATCTCTGCTACCAGCCACTGAATCAGAATGAAAGGGTCGTGCAGAAGAGAGAAAATTCAGTGATCACATGAATATTATTATGAAACCATAACAAAGTTTCAAGTTTAAAAGAGGAATTTCTGGTAATATTTATGCAATGAAACTAACTGGAAAGAAACTCACATCACTAACTTTGATGGGTTGAAGTGCCATCGCTCTATCCTTAATCTCACCCTATATCCAAGAAAAAGTTTAAATTGGATAGAGGATATCCAAATTTAAGCTGGAATATAAACATCAACATTATGGAATCACTCACCACTTTCAACTGTTTGATAAGCCCACATTTTATGCTCATGCGTAAACGTCTGCATTCTTCCTGGAAGTATAATTAGCACATCAAGACCAGAGGAAACTTGTACATTTTGTTTAATAAGGCTCCAAGTTACAACCTGATATGGTAATCCCTCAGTTGTCCAAGAGGTCTATGTAATTATATAAAATATAGTAGCACACATATCATTACATAATGCCTTAGACATTGGATCTTTTCTCTTTATGCAGATAATAAAGCATACCTCTCAGTTACTTTTTTTTTTTTTGTCAATTCTGGCCAGGACAAAATGCACTTTTCCAAAATGACTTAAGGATCAATTTGGATAGATGAGTATTAGAAGTAAGAGACATTTGATTTCGATCATCAAATTATAGCATGTTAAATTAGAAAAAAATAAACAAAGATAAAAAATGGAGCCAAATAAGCATCCTCTTACCACAAACTCTACAAGAAGAGAACAAGTAAAGATATTGAAGGAAGAAAAACAATAGGCATTTGAATTTGCAGCAATTGCTTGCTTGCTTGCTCAAGAATGTCCCAAGTGACATAGATGAATGAAAAAGCAAAAATATGCATTGCTAGAATGTATATTCAGTTCATAACATAAACACTTCTGCAATTTATGTGCTAAAAATCAAAAACATACATATCAACAACATAGACAACTAACTAAGACAAGCAAGAATAATGTGACATTAGACAGCATAAAAATATGGTTAGGGAAGATACAGAAAATGCGCAATTACTAGTCAACAAAACTATATATCAAGCATAATACTTTACCATGTTAAATCAAGAATTGTGAATAGGACTTGAGGGGCTCTGCTAACTCAAGGTCTTAAAGAACAACAATCACATGATAGGTTTTTTACCTAATGTTACATCATAAACCATTTTGCGACAGATAAATAAAGAATCATCAATAAAACGGTCCATTACTGGCATAACACCCAGACTATTAAACTTTATGGTTATGACTGTTATAACCTACCTATATATACCTTTTCTTGAAGCTATTTTTGTTAAAAGAAAAAAAAAAGAATCACAGAACCAGCAAATATAACATGACAGATGGTCGTGACACAAACAACCACTCACCAAGAATAAATAAATCCCTAATTCCCTATTAATTGCTTTCCATTATCTAAACCACAAAACATCTCAAAAATATGTCTGCATATCTCCTAGTAGATGCAACTGCACAGAAAAGAACTAATTGGAGGGAAAAGAAAAATAAAGAAAAGCTAGCAAAAAATAAAGAGCAAGAAACTTCAACCTTATAACCCCCTAAATCAAAAAATTTCAAGAAAGTAACATATTCATCTATCCATATAATACCTAAAATCTTTATAATTGAGAGCATAAAATGTTGTTTCTATATAACTGTAATATTCAAAAGAAAAGAATTACAAACACTTAAAACTCAACAAAAGAAGCATCCATATGTATGTTTTTATTCATTTCTAAAAAAAGAAAAAAAACAAGTGTCATCTTTACTCACCTCTGAAAACTCCTGATTTGAAATTGCATCAATTGATACAACCTCTTTCTTGTTCAAATTTAATATTTCAAGCATGATGTCCGTTGTTCTTGAGCCGCCTTCATATGATTCAGCCATCTTGCTAGTACCTAAACAGAAAATCATAAAAATTATATGATGTTTTCACACTTATGCTTCAAAAAAAAAAATCTTAAAAGATAAATATTGAAGCCTTGCTTTTTGGTTCTAACATAGGTAATTACAAGCAGTGGCCATATGAATAATACCTACAACTTGGACAAGCCGATGCATATCTGGCTTTTGATCGCCACCAGGAATTCTAATTCGCACAAATGACCCAACAACCTTTTCATGAAATTTCTCAGAATCGTCCATTAGGGTCTCCATCAAATCACGCCTTAAGTATATCAAGTTAATATTGTGAACATCAATTGCTGCATATTCATCTGGATTAGGATTAATCTGTGATCCCCTCTCATCCAACTTTTTACGTGTTTTACGCTGTCTGTCATTACCCTCCATCAGTTGATCATCAATGCTTCCAGTAGCCTCCACCTGGCCACCAACAGAGTCAGCAACCCCCACTCTAACAGCATTGTTGGCCAGAGATTTTTCTTTCATAAGAAAGTGGTATTCAATAAGCTTCGGCATTTCAAAAAGGCCCACACGTGCCTTCCCAAATAGAGTGGCGAGCCTTGAATCACAAATAATTTGAGATTTCTGGCGAGGATCACGAAGATTGTTTCTTTTCACATACTCTAGTAAAAGAGCCTGGACATCAAACTGAGATAGCACAGATGTGTCCCCATTTTTCATGTGTGTGACAAGCTCCAAGAGCTCCTTTGTTGCCCATGCTGTCCCTTCAGGCAAGGGGGCAACTTTGTCACCACCTGATTTTTCCACAACTACACTGTTATCATTGAGAATGTTTGGTTGATCTTTTGTTTTTCTTCTCTTAGAATGATTTGCCTCCACAATTTCACAGGAATTGTCTAAACAAAATCCTCTATCATCATTACCATGATAAAGTTCATGTGAAGATACATCCTTAGGACCAGTATTGCCAGCTCCTTTCCAGGAACTTTTAGCTTTAGGTAGCTCATCTACTTTCCAAGGATTCTTAGCCTTTGTTAGCTCATCTATTGTTAAAGATAGTTTATCTTTCAAGTAAATCCAGTAGACCTTAAAGAGATATTCCCAGCTAGTTTTATCATCAAAATCCACTTGAACCTGCAAATTTTATATGCAAGAAAATATGTCTAAAAATGACACAATCAGGTGGAAAACAAATAACTAATTATATGAACATCTGCCTTCTATCTCCAAAAACATGAACAGTCTAACTCTTGACAGAAAAGAGAATAAAAGAATTCAGGAAGCAAAGGTTCAGCAGTTCTACTGCAGACTGTAAACTCGAAGTGTTAATAAAAACTCTGGTAATGACTAGATGGAAGAAAAAATGACAGCCCAAATGAGAGTGAGGTGCCAAAAAGGATACTAAGGAGTTCTCTCCTATAATCTGATGCAAATGCCCTTTGCAAACGCAATTAAACTAGGATAACTAGTTAACCAGCTGAAGAAAGAGAAATGAACATACCCTTTCTGTATTTGCCAATGTAACTTTTTCAATAAGCATTATAGTTCTCAAGCATGTTCCACAAAACCCTTTATTTCCTCTTACACCCACATAATCAGCATCTTTCGTGCATCCTTTGCATAGGGAGTATGTACAAGTATAGCACATATAATGAGAAGCCTTCTGGCAACCGCTACATATATGCCACCCTGAAAATAGAACATAATTAAACGGCCTCTAGCTGGTAACTAGATTTAACAAAATAATGAAGATAAAGAATTCCAAATTCATAAAGAATCACTGCAACTCCGACTACTCTCTCAGGAAACAAGCATGCAAATATAAAATGGAACGCATGACATCAATTAATGTAAACTGACGATATCAATCTACACCATAAATTTTAGAAGTAACAGAAAAATTAAATTCCCATTTGAACTAAAGCCTCATCTCCCAACAAAAACCGAGCCACACAGCCATGGAAAAGCTCTTTCAATGTTATGCAATGGTACTAATTAAAGCAGGCAGTATACAGCCAACAAATGTCTAAAAACAACGGACTGATATCCAAAAAAAAATCAAGTCATTTAATGAGACGTACCACAATTCCATTTAGCCTTTGAGCGAAAGAATGCTTCATCCCTCTTGATACAAGCCGGATGATAAGCCTTAGGGCAACCCCTACCACGTATCAACCCAAAACATTTAAAGCAAGTGAATAGCAACAGCGCAAACAAGAGCTACATATCCAAACTAATAAACAAGCAAAGCCCTAAACCTCCACTTGGTAGTTGGTACCAAAAAAGCGAAATCTAAATTTTCATTATTTCAGCTAAAAGGGAGGAAATTGCATCCGTTTAACTAGGTAATCCAGTTTTTTGGCTTAACTAACGATATTTAATGACTTGTGTTCTTCTAGGTGCCTGTTGCCAAAAAATTTTTTGGCAACTAAACAGAAAATTCAAAAAACACACCTGCGATCACAAAGTACAAGACTGCCACCATCGAAACAAATAAAGCAAACATCTTCCTCATCTTTCTTCTTCCTCTGAAAAGGCGGAGGTACTGAAGGTCCAGTTTTCCCCTGAATTTTGGGCGGCCGACCACGTTTCCGCTTGACCACACTCATCTCGATAACATTAGCCGCCGCTGTTCGAACATCCACATCCACCATATTGACATCTACAATCGCAACCGTAGCAGCAGAAGAAGGTCCAACGGGCTGTGAATCGTCCATTTCTCGAATCGTCTCGCATTGATCGATGGTCATAAGGTCAGAAGTGGCAGGTAAAGAATTGTCAAAAATCCGTTTCTCTTTATTCTCTTCAATACAAGGTCTATACTCCTCACCATCATCCTTCTTCGACTGTACTTGTTGTTCTTGTTCTTGAACTTGTTGCTGCTGCTGTTGTTCTTCCATGTATTGAAAATGAATGGGAAAAAATTGAATTGAAAAGAAATGAATGGGAAAATATAATCCTAATCTACTCAACACTACAACCACTAATTACTGATTAAATTGATTAAAATCAAAGGAGAAAGAAAAGGAAAAGGAAGAAGAAGAATGAGAAGATAAAATTGAAAACCCTAGTTTTTGATATTGGGGGAAGGTCTACAGGAAGAAGAAGAAAAAGAGAGAAAGCTATAGTGGGCACATGAAAATGGACTGGTTGAAGATGTGACAGGGCTTTTTTTTTTTTTTTTTTTTGCCTTAGCGTTTTATTTATTTATTTATTCAACAGTAAGGTTTGGTGCATCCCACCCGCCCGGTTTCATTATTCTCATATCCTAGATTTCTTTCTTTTTGAAGATCAAATTTATTGAATAATACATTAACCTTTTGTTTTTTTGGAACAACGAAATCATACATTAAGTATTTTTTTATCTCTGAAAGGAAAAACAAAAGAATAAAATAATCCTATGACTTATAACTCAGACTAAAGATTATTCTTGCACCAACAATCTCATATATACTGAGGAGACCTGGAATACTAAACAATATGTTATATTTGATTAAAAGTATGCTTTGTTATTCCATCAGCAACCAAGTTTTGATTCCTTGAAACATGCATGCATCAAACTTGCCAATCATTCTTCAAGACCAAGCTAATATTGCCTAAGCACGAATGTTCAGGACCAAGAAAAATAAAAGATGAGCAAATGGCCTGGACAGCTTCCAAGCAATCTGACTGAACTACCAACTTCCTCCAACCTCTCTCCCAAGCCATTTCAAGTCCCCTTTTGATAGCCAACAGTTCCGCTAGAAAAGCTCCACAACTACTGACTTTAACTGAAAAGTCTCCAAGCCAAGATCCCTTATTATCCCTAAAAACACCCTCGAGAGCACTGAAATTACCATTGATAAAATAAGCCACATTCGTATTCAGCAACACTTCTCCAACCAAAGGAGGTAACCAACTGTCCATACCATTGCTACTGCTTCGTACTCCCAAAGAAGAAAAGCCAGGAAGAGTCTTGGAATCACAAATGGCTTTTACCTCGCTAATAATAATAGAAGTTTTAGTTTGTAGATCAAGAGATTTGTTATGAAACACTCTTGTATTTCTCCACTTTCAAATTTTTCAGCAAGCCACACCGAAAAATAATGGCCACTCTATAAAAAATCTTCCATTAAATTTGCCCAAAAGATTCTCCTTGAACCAGCAGTGAAGGGGAAGATTGAAAAAATTCTAATCATCATTATTTCCCAACAAGTTGCTCCAAACTCTCCTTGCATCAGTACAGTCACGTAAGGCATGAATGAGATTTTGCTCCTCATTTTGACAAGCCACACAAGTGCTCGATTCAGATAAATGGCGCCTAACTCTTTCTAAATTTGTAAGAAGCCGATTGTGAATACCCATCCATAGAAAAGAACGAATTCTCTGTGGTCCATCCCAACTCCAACACTTCTTCCAAATAATCCGACTTTTGTTGCCATGAACTCCTCTCATATACTGATATGTTGAATCTATACTAAATTTTCCAGAATTAGTTAGTGCCCAGTACTTGGTATCTTCCCCAAGAGCTTCCATTGGTGCTAGTTTATTATTAATCAAGCTGCAATTAACATCGTTTAAGTAAATGCTCAACTCATTGAGTTTCCAATGGCCCTCATTGTTGACCGCATCCTTGATTATCCAGTTCAAAATTTAGTCGTCAATCTGGGATGTCGCAAAGCAAATAAGTGGAGCATCTCCACACTAACGGTCAAACCAGAAACTTATATTTAAGTCATTGCCAATTGACACCCTAATATTAGCAACAACGGAAGGCCAACAGTGAGCAATAGCCTTCCATAGAGGAGCACCTTTGTTCTTAGGCAACTCCAAAGGAGGAGAGTTAAAAGAAACACCATATTTCCTTGCTAGCACCTTCACTCAAAGATCATTTGGCCTGGAAATTATTCACCAACCAAGTTTAAAAACAAATGCAAGATTAAACTCCTTGAGACGACGAAGACCCACTCCACCCTCAGCTTTAGGCCGGCACAGATTATCTCATTTAATTAGATGATTTTTCTTTTGGACATCTGACTTTCCCCAAAGAAAATCACGGCAAAGAGCCTCAATTCTGTTACATATAGAAATAGGAATGACAGTTGTTTGCATTGTATAAACTGGTAAAGCCAATAAAACAGATTGCACCAAAGTAAGTCTTCCCGCAAAGGAAAGACAGTTTGCCTTCCAACTACATAACCTCTTCTTTACATTATCTACCAAAAACTGAAATTGATTAATACCAGCCCTTCCATGAAAAACTGGTCTGCCAAGATAAGAACCCAAATTAGAAGTGTAAGAGAATCCAGATCGCAATTTCAGCTTGTTTATCAATTCGCACGATACATTCTTCAAAGTGAAGAAAGAAGTTTTTGCTCTATTCACTTTCTGCCCAAAACACTGACAAAAATCCTCGAGGACATTACATATAACTCAGCATACAAGATGAGGTCATCTGCAAAGAAGATAAAAGATAAAGACACTCCATTCCTTCCCAGACAAATTGGTTTCCATAAGCCATTCTGCACTGCTTTTATTAATCCCATGCGACAACCGTTCCATACAGAGAACAAAGAGATAGGGAGAGAGCGGATCACATTGTCTAACCCCTCAAGTAGGATTAAAACTAGTGGAGGCTTTGCCATTCCAAAATATTTTCGTACTGCTTGAGGCCCAACTATTAATAATGACATGAATGATGCTGGCTGGAAATCCAACTTCCATTAAGGTGTCATAAATGAAGTCCCAACGTAATCTGTCATAAGCTTTCTCCAAATCAACTTTCACCAAGAGCCAACCTTTTCCTCCACTTTTATATTTCATGGAATGCACAACCTCTTGATTGACAATGATGTTATCTGTTATTTGCCTCTCAGGAACAAAACTTGCTTGGGGGTCACTAATCAAGTTTGGAAGCAAAGGTTTGATTCTATTAGTTAATACCTTCATCAACACTTTAAACACTATAAAGAGCAAACTAATAGGTCTGGAATTACTAATTAATGATGGCGCATCTTTGTTAGGAATTAAGGATATCAATGATTGACAAATGCTTTGACTCAAAGGAGCACCTAGCATTGAAGATCTTACAAAACCCACAAGAGATTTCTTCACCAAATTCCATTGGTTCTGAAAGAAGCCAGCGCAAAACCCATCCGCTCCAGCAGCTTTAAAAGGCTTCATGCTAAACAATGCAGAATAAACCTCAACTTCTTCAACTAACCGAGCCATTGCTGTCTTTTGAGCTTGAGAGAGAGAAGGAAAGCCTCCTCTGATTGGATACACATGAGCAAAACAAACATCTTCTTGGTAAAGGGAAAAGAAAAAATTGACCGCTTCATTCTCCAGGATAGTCTGATCATCAGACCAGTTCCTATTATGTAATTGAAGTCTGTGTACCGGCATTTTGTTCTTCTTCATTTTGTATTTCAGGTGAAAGAAAGATGTATTACGATCTCCTTCTTTAATCCAATTCGATCTAGACTTCTTCCATAATAATTCCTCTTGTAAGATTGTGTTTTCATATTCAACACGAAGATCATCTTCCAATTTCCTTAAAGAATGGGTGTCATTTCGTTCTAGAGCTTTCTCCACACCCATAATACGTTTGAGTAATCTTCTTTTTTTGTGAAAAATATTGTCAAACACATCCTTATTCTACTTAGATAATTGGATAGCAAAATCCGTCATTGCCTCTTCAATATCCCAATCATCGCGCCAACCAGATCGAGCAGAAAGGCTGAAATTCTTGTGCATGAGCCATGGACCAATGAACCTGAAATATTAATTATTAATTGTAAGAAACATTATAATACATTTATCCAAAAATTTGTAAAATAAAATATTCCATGTATTTATGCTAAAAAAAAGAATATTCCATGTATAATTTAAAGTTCTTTCTTTTACCATAATTTATTCTACTTGAATTTATTACTGAAATCCTTTAAACATTATCGGAATATAATATTTTTATGATTTTTTTTTGTATTTTATGATTTAATAATTATAAATTATTTATTTAAATTTATTAATATATATTAATTTTATTTTAAGTAAATACTTATTTACTTTAAACTATCATATTGTTCAAAAATATATATATTTGGGCTAAAATTGTATAGATATTTATTTTTAGTTTTGTCAAAATATAAATTTTACAAAAACATTATAGTAATTCATTTAATAATAATTCAACACATAGTATATATTAAGAAAATAATCCAATTCAATTGAATTTATAAAAGATATAATCTCATATTTATATAAATGAAAATATATTATATTTTATGTATTGAATATGCAACTCATTACTGATAAAAAAAAATATGTGACTCATAATTATTATGATTTATTTGCATAAAAATCAAGGTGTAACTAAAGAAATAAAATAAATAAATATTATGAAATATTTAAATAATGAATATTATAGAAATTATTTTATAATATGACAACAATAAAATAGTTGATTTAAAAAAAAAAGAAAAGAAAAGGACAAGAGAGCGAGTTACGGGGAAGAAATAAAGAGGAGGACGAAAGCGGTTGCTAAACGAGGGAGTGGGAGGCGTCGTCAAACGCCGTGCTATTTGCATATTTTTTGAAAATGACTGTATTTAATAATTTTTAATTAAATTTAATTAAATTATTATAAAAAAATTAAAAAATAATAGTATTACTTTATGGGGGGAGGAGGTAGTGTGTTAAATAAGTTTAAGATAACACGTGGTGAGTTTGTAAGAAAAATGAGGAAAATTAGATTGGCGAATATGAAGAAGGTTTGTTGTTTTATGTAGGGACCCACCTGCCTTCTTTGAATTTTCTTTTTTTTTTTTGGATACAATTCTTTGAAATTTTTTGTTTCAGAATCAAAAGTGCTATTAATATTATTCCTTTTATTTTTTTATTTTTATTTACATATTTTTCTTTCTTTTTTTCCTTTTTTTTTACAATTTTTTTCTTCTTTTGAGTTTTATTTTTGGAAAGAAATATTGCTTAATCTAATTTTTTTCTCTGTTTCCCACCAATTAATTTGGACAAATCAGGTTTTTATTTTTAAAAAAATTAATTTAAAAAAGTGATATTTATTAATGGAGTATTTATAATATTTATTACAATTGTTACTCTAAAGAGTTAGATTTATTATATTTTGAATTGATAATCTAATAGCCTAATGTATGATACCTATAATATTTCTAATAAAAATTATGTTTTTACATATTTTTTTTATAAATAAATTTTTAATATTTTAAATTTAAACTTATTTATTACATTGTCAAAGAAATTAATCCTATTCATAATTTTCAAGGAAAGGAGAAAAAATAAAAATATAAGAAATTAAGGAAAAAATAAAAATATAAGAAATTAAGGACAAAAATGTTTTTTTGCTTAAATTATTTGAATGTTTGCTTTACTCAATAAAACAAGTATACATAAATTTGAAAAGAAAAGCTTTTTTACTATTTAATAAATATTGTTGTTTATCCATCCTGAACTCTTTTTGCTTTTTATTCTTCGAACAAGGGAATTTTTCAAAAACTTAAATAGTTTTTTGAATGTTTAATAAAATTATTGGCAAATAAAGCACTTTATGGCCTCTTCAAACTTTTAGACTTGCCCCTTATTTTATTAGACTTTTTGGTGTTCATCTTTCAACCCCTACTTTGTGCTACTTTATGGTTTTATATACTTGCATATTTTACCACCTATTTTTGCATGAATTAATCATAAAAAATCCAAATGAAAAAATAGTAAAATTCATTCTCTTAATAATTCAAATGTTAGATTTTTAATTCCTCAAAAAAATATTGGATTTCAAACTGAAACATAATTTTTACTCATTACTTATTCATTATTTTTACACTAATTTGTAAGTGACAAAATTTAAATTATAAGTAAGGAAAAACCCTCACATTGCTTTGGGATGTTTATATATTTTATATATTTTTATTATTGTTATTTTTGGAATAGAAATATAATATGAAATTTTTTACATTAAAGTAAATTTTTATCTTATTAGTTGAACAATAAAAAAATTAATGCAAAATTTTTAATAAAAATATTATGTAAAATTTTTAATTGCTATACTCATTAATAGAGATAAACAGACAAAAAAAAGACCAAATTATTTAATGGAATAATCTAATATAAATAAAAGTATATTTGACATTTCACATGAAATATACTATTTAATGAAATAACTTAATATAAATAAGGGTATATTTAACATTTCATATAAAGACATTATAACATGAGGATATATTTAATATTTCATATGAAATATATTATTTTATAAAATAACCTAATATAAATAATGATATATTTAACATTTCACATAAAAATATTATAGCATGGATAGAAAATATTGCTTCAACTTCAAATTATAAAATATATATATGTGAAATTAATGCAATCTCAAGAGTGAAAAGTGCAAAAGTTGAGCTTATTCTAAAAAAGACAAAATTTTAAAAGTGGATAATTGTAATATAAAAAACAAATCACGATTGTTTATGTTGTATTTAAGGCTGAAAATTATATTAACATCGGCTGGCACATTTATGTCAGAAGAAACAACGCAATGAGCCAGCAGGAGCCTCATTAAATGATCAACTAGTTTGAGTACATAATACACGTATTTTTTTTATTTTAATTTAAATATTATTTTAAAAAATTTCATTCATATTAAAAACTAACTAAAATTATTAATTTATCTTTAATTAACAATTTCTCTCTCAAACATTTATACTATTATCTCTCTATCTCATTAATAACAAAATTAAATATAAAGAGCAAATAATTAGTAAATAATATTAAATTTTTACTTTAATATTATTAAATATCAAATATTTTAAAATAAAATTAGAATTATTAGAATTATTAAACGATATATTAAAATAGAGAGAGAGAGACTCCGAGAGAGAGAGAGAGGGAGAGGAGGCTAATCTAATACTCCCTCCGTATCATTTACATAGAAAAAGTAAGATGGACACAAAAATTAAGAAAATTTTACTTTTTTCATCTCTATTTACTTAAATACCCCTAAAAAAATATCCCTCAAATTAAACTTTTAAAGCAAGGGTATAAATGGTATTTTGTCTCATTCCACTCCCCAAAATTTACCTAAAATGGCATATTTTCTATATAAAAGATACACCAAAAAAGGAAATTTTTCCTATGTAAATGATACGGAGGGAGTATATAGTTCATAATTCTCAATTCATTTAACTTCATTAATCGAGTTTTTCTTGGTATTTTGATGTGTTATATTGAATTTTCTTTGGAATTTTGATGTGTTATATTGAATTGCCTTTTCAGCATTGCCCGAAATTAATCAAGAGCTTCAAAAAAATTCATTTAGAAATATTAAAATATTGTTGCATTTTACTCTTGAGAGTCTTGTATACAAAAGCAAACGTCACATATAAAATTCTTTCTTTCTCCAAGAACCAATAAATAAAAATAAGAAGAATTGATGAAAGAACTATTTTTTTTCTCTCTCTCTCTTTAAATTCTCTTGGTTGGTAGTTTTGCATGTAATACTCCCTCTTAGTTGTCAGGCTTATGAACCAAACCCGATATCCTAATAATACCAGGATCGAATTATCGATAGACTTCAAACCTTAACACAAGCCTTAGAGATTAGTCGAGCTTTAAATGTCCGGTAAATAGATATTTAATATAGTTGTCGTACAGTACTAGCACTTCATGAAGATTCGCTTTCACATTCAAAACCTTGTTCCTTACTTTTTAATTATAAATAAGGATTAATCCCTACAGATAAATAATATTTTTTTTTCACTTTTCTTATTATATTATCTGCAAACAGGTCAAACTAATTTAGGTATCAGAGTTTCTCACTAAAAGTCAATCTTTTTTTTTTGTTTTGCACGTAGATAAGTCGACCCTTGATATTCAAATCCGAGCTCCTAGGCCCACTGAAGTCTACTTCTCATTAGCATGTGATAATAAGAAATGAAATTGCTTAGCTTTTTCCTTTTTTCTTTTTTTTTTCTCTTTTCTTTTTTATACTCTATGCATTTTTCATTAACTCTGGATGGTAGATAAGAGTAAGATAAAAAGATGATCATTCTCATCTTTCATTAAATTTAAGCACCACATGCATCAAATGTGTATGGATTAGACCAAATTTTGAGCCTTGTTAATCTTTTAAACTTAATCTTCCACATTAAATGCGAATTGATGAGCTCATATCCATTAAATCCAAATATAATCTTTCTAGTTCTTTTTTTTTTTTCAATTTAGCCGTTCTTATTTGCATCTCATACAAATTAAGACTCATTTGATATAAAATTAATTGCAAATCAAACTTCAAACACATGTTAGGAACGCTGTAATTTAATTACAAGTTTAGTTACATCACCATTAATCAACTAATTAAACGGTTCAATTAATTATTTATTGTAATCTTTCAGCTTAATTAGTAAATGGTAAGTGGTGTGCAACTTTGTAAAATTATTTTTAAGTAGCAATAGGGTTGAGAAAACCACATTTTCTCTACTAATTGTAACACTTAATTAGTTTCATAAATTATGAGTGAAACCTAACATAACATGTCACAATAACCTATAACAAATAAATGTTTATAATTTGATTATTTAAAAACATCTTATGAATCATCTATTCGTCTTACATATATATTCTCAATTCTTGAGAATGGATCATATCTTACAAAATATTTAAGGATTATATGTTTAATATAATAAAATACTGTTTTATATAAAGAGCATATATTAATTGATAAAAAATTGATGATTAAAATATTTTTTTGGTCAAATAGCTTACCTATTTTTAAGGAATAAAATTATTCCTATAGACTAGGTAAACTAGCTGTTAGTGGAGCAAGTTATTAGGCCTTGACTAACAGTTTTAGATGCAGAATTTTTTCTATAAATAACACTCCTTTTGGCCTTGAAAAAACACAGTTAAAAAAAAAACTTTCTTCATTTTCTAAAAAACTCAATTATGTGACTCTCATTTCTTTAGCTATTGGGTATTTTGTTTTATAAGAATAGTTGCTATATTTGAATACAAACCTTTCTCTAATATATATATATATATATATATATATATTGAGCGTTGGAAATCTTTGGTTCGGGGAACTCTTAACTGCACACAAGAGCTCCAACGGGTTGAAGTATCTTGCGAGAGAGACGAGGTGACAATTTTACTCGGTGCAGATGGGCCGTTTTCTCTCAAAGGATAGCGCATTTTGAGCGTGCTTCATTCCATAAACCCACAGGCTATTCTAAACTCTGCTTAAGTTGTTTTGTTTAGTTGTTGTGTTTGTTAAATTTTATTATGTTTCTATTGGTTGGATTATTTTTGGCACATCTGCATTTATTCTTATTTTTTACATTCTTTGAGAGAAAAACGGAGTTATTTGCTTGGTAATATGGATGTGTTGAATTCCTTATCTAGTAAACCTGAAAAGTTCTCTGGGCAAAATTTTCTTTGTTGGCAACAACAAATGAAATTTTGGCTTACTGAATTAGGACTCTTTTCTGTGATTTTTAATGTAACCAAACAAAAAGAAACTTTTGATTCTTCTTCCAAAGCTGTTGAAGATGCTCCTACTCCACCTAATGGTACCAAAGATGATTTTAATGATAAAGACATTTTATGTCATGGCAGAATTTTAAGTGCTTTATCTGATAATATTTATCGAATTTTTTGCCATACAAAAACTGCCATTGAATTATGGAATGCTTTGGAATATAAATCTGGTACCGAAGAAAAGGGTTTAAAAAGATGCTCAATTGAAAAATGGTTTGATTTCCAAATGGTAGATGGAAAAAGTGTTTCTGATCAAATTCATGATATTGAAAATCTTATTTTTGACATGAAAATTAAGGGAATTACTTTTGATGATTCTGTTTTAGTTACTTCCCTTATTAAAAAGTTACCTCCTTCTTGGTCTGATTTTGCAAGAACTTTAAAACAAAAACCTGAGCATTTTTCCTTTGATGAGTTACTTGTTTCTTTGTGAATTGAAGAAAGACATCGTCTCTCTCAAAACCAAAATCAAAAAAATGAATTTCAAGCCAAAGCTCATGTTATTGAAAAAACCCACAAACCTAAAAACAAAAATTTCAAAAAATTTGGCTTTAAAAATAATGGTTCTTCTATGCACAACAATAAATACAATAACAATTATAGCCAGAAAAGGAAAATAAAATGTTGGGTTTGTGGGAAGGATAATCATGTGGATAAAAATTGCTATCACCGTCATGGTCAGCAATCCAAAAATCAAGTTGTTCATAAATCTCAAGCTAATATGGTGACTATGGATTCTAGTACACCTTCCTCATCTCACATGTATTTTGTTTCTAGCCTAGAGATAAATATGATTTATAACTCTAATGACTGGTGGATAGACTCTGGGGCTAATGTACATGTATGCGCTGATAGAAAATATTTTCTTTCGTATCAGGCATCAAGTGCAGGATCTGTGAGTATGGGGAATGAGAGTGAAGCTGAAATCCTAAGAGAAGGCCAAATAAAACTTGAATTATCTTCTGGAAATTTTTTGATTTTGAACAATGTTTTTTATGTTCCTTCTATTAGAAGAAATTTAATAAGTGCATCTTTATTAGACCTTGGTGGTTATTTTATTACTCTTGGTTCTGGTAAAGCTGTGATAAATAAATTTGGCATTTTTATTGGTAAAGGATATTTAGTTGATGGATTGTATAAATTGAATGTTTTACCTATGTTTAAAAGCTCAATTTCTTCTTCTTTAATATCTGTTGCTAATGCTGAATGTTATAATTTTTGGCATGGAAGATTAGGACATATTAATCTTGATAGTATAAAAAGAATGATGTCTTTAGAATTAATTCCTAAGCATCATATTAACAAAACTGATAAGTGTCAAATATGTGTACAAGCTAAACAACCTAGAAAACCTTTTAAAACTGTAGAAAGAGAAACAAGTTTAGTAGAATTGATTCATAGTGATATATATGATAGTAATGGAGTTTTAACTCGTGGTGAAAAAAGATACTTTATAACTTTTATTGATGATTTTTCAAAATTCTGCTATGTTTATTTGATTAATGCTAAAAGTGAATTATTTGATAAATTCAAAGTATATAAAGCAGAAGTTGAAAATCAACTAGAAAGGAAAATCAAAATTTTGCGTTCTGATAGAGGAGGTGAGTATACTTCTAATGATATGAATGAATTTTGCGAAGTCCATGGTATTATTCATCAAGTTACTGCACCATATTCACCTCAATCTAACGGAACAGCAGAAAGGAAAAATAGAACTTTGATGGATATGGTAAATTCTATGTTACTTAGTTCTGGTTTACCCAATAATTTTTGGGGAGAAGCTTTATATTCTGCTTGTTTTATTTTAAATAGAGTTCCATATAAAAATTCTAATAAAACTCCATATGAATTATGGAAAAATAAAAAATCATCTTTGAAGTTTTTGAAAGTATGGGGGTGTTTAGCTAAAGTTAATATTCCTATTACTAAGAAAAGAAAAATAGGTCCTAAAACTGTTGATTCTGTTTTTGTTGGTTATTCTTTAAATAGCAATTGTTATCGATTTCTTGTTCTAAATTCTGATATTCCTGAAATTGCTAATAATACTATTATGGAATCTAAAGATGCAAGTTTCTTTGAAAATGTGTTTCCTATGAAAAATGTATTGCCTAAACCTGTAAGTGATTTTATCCCACCAATTTCTAATAATAATGATTTGTTAGAACCTAGAAGGAGTAAAAGAAGTAAAAAGTCAAAAGATTTTGGACCTGAATTTTATACATTTTTACTTGAAAATAATCCTTCAACATATAATGATGCAATGATGTCCGTTGATTCACCTTTTTGGAAAGATGCTATTATAGATGAAATGGATTCACTTTTTTCTAATAAAACTTGGATTTTATCTGATCTTCCACCCGGTTGCAAAACAATTGGGTGTAAATGGATTTTTAAGAAAAAATTAAGAACTGATGGATCTATTGAAAAATTTAAGGCTAGACTTGTTGCAAAAGGTTTTAAACAAGAAGAAGGAGTAGATTTTTTTGATACTTATGCACCAGTTTCTAAAATTACTACTATAAGATTGTTAATTTCTTTAGCTTCCATTCATAATCTTGAAATTCACCAAATGGATGTTAAAACAGCCTTTTTGAATGGTGAATTAGAAGAAGAAATTTATATGGATAAACCAGAAGGTTTTGTTAAACCTGGTCAAGAGAATAAAGTGTGTAAGTTGATTAAGTCTTTGTATGGGTTGAAACAGGCTCCTAAATAATGACATGAAAAATTTGATAAAGTTATTTTGTCTGATGGTTTTCAAATTAATGTTGTTGATAAATGTGTTTATTTTAAACAATTTGATGATGCTTATGCTATTTTATGCTTGTATGTTGATGATATTTTAATTTTTGGTAGTAATATGCAAGTTGTTAATAAAACTAAGTCATTTCTCTCTAAAAATTTTGACATGAAAGATTTAGGTGAAGTTGATGTTATTTTGGGAATGAAAATAATTAAGAATAGTAATAGCATTGTTTTGACTCAATCTCATTATATTGAAAAAATATTAAAAAGGTTTGAGTATAATGATGTTTCTCCTGCTTCTACCCCTTATGATCCTTCAATTAAATTAAGGAAGAATGTAGGTGAAAGTGTTTCACAATATAAATATTCACAAATAATTGGTTCTTTATTGCATTTAGCTAATTATACTAGACCAGATATTTCATATGTTGTTGGTAGATTAGGCAGGTATACTCATAATCCTGACTCTTCTCATTGGCATGCATTGGAAAGAGTATTTAAATATCTTAAAGGAACTATTGATTATGCTATTCATTATTATGGTTTCCCTTCTATTATGGAAGGTTATAGTGATGCTAATTGGATTTCTGATTATGAAGAAACTAAATCAACCAGTGATTATGTTTTTATTTTGAGTGGTGGTGCAGTTGCTTGGAGGTCTGCAAAGCAGACTATAATTTCTCATTCCACCATGGAAGCAGAATTAGTAGCGTTGGATGCAGCTTGCTCTGAAGCTGAGTGGCTCAAAAATTTTATTTGTGATTTGCATTTTATGGAGAAATCCACACCACCAATTTCCATCCATTGTGATAGTCAAGCTACTATGACTAAGGCTAATAGCAAAAATTTTAATGAAAAGAGAAGGCACTTGATTGTCAGACATAAATCTATTAGGCATTTGATTTCTCATGGTGTTATTTCTTTGGATTTTGTTAGGTCAGAAAATAATATTGCGGATCCGCTCACGAAGGGTTTGGCGCGTCAACAAGTTCTTCAAACATCGAGGGGAATGGGACTGAAGCCTATAAAGTAGTTACCACAGTGGACACCCATCTTTAGAGAAATGGAGATCCCATGAATAAAGTTCAATGGGTAAAAACGAAACTGTATGGTAACTAGGGAGAACATTTTAATTGTTAAATTGGGAAAATTTTTCCGAGTCCCTTTCCTATGGTGAAATGTTATCTATTGTGATGTAATTGGATGAGTTTAACTCTTAATGAATCCAAAGGCATATTTACTATACGGGGTGTTGATCACAAGCACTCTTGAAGGATTCACCTAGTGAATGTGATGGTGGGGTCGCCATTGTGAAAATTTTGGGCAATTTTCTAAAGACATTCACTTAGATACGTGCGCATAACAGAAAAGCGCAACGCTGAAAAGGACTTCAAAGATTTTAACTATTGTGTGTGTGGTAAGTTTTTTTTTTTTGGGTTACATGAACTAGTTCAAAACATTTTATATGTTACTATGTTCTTTCCAAATTGAAATTTATTAACACTAAGTGTAGGTTCAAACCCTGAAGGTACCTTACACTGAATACACAAATAGTAACGCTTAATATTTATATGTATATAAGTTCGCTTTTATTTATTTTAATCATGTGGGGGAATGATAAAAAATTGATGATTAAAATTTTTTTTGGTCAAATAGCTTACCTATTTTTAAGGAATAAAATTATTCCTATAGACTAGGTAAACTAGCTGTTAGTGGAGCAAGTTATTAGGCCTTGACTAACAGTTTTAGATGCAGAATTTTTTCTATAAATAACACTCCTTTTGGCCTTGAAAAAACACAGTTAAAAAAAAAGCTCTTTCTTCATTTTCTAAAAAACTCAATTACGTGACTCTCATTTCTTTAGCTATTGGGTATTTTGTTTTATAAGAATAGTTGCTATATTTGAATACAAACCTTTCTCTCTCTCTCTCTCTCTCTCTCTCTCTATATATATATATATATATTGAGCGTTGGAAATCTTTGGTTCGGGGAACTCTTAGCTGCACACAAGAGCTCCAACAGGTTGAAGTATCTTGCGAGAGAGACGAGATGACAATTTTACTCGGTGCAGACGAGCCGTTTTCTCTCAAAGGATAGCGCATTTTGAGCGTGCTTCATTCCATAAACCCAGAGGCTATTCTAAACTCTGCTTAAGTTGTTTTGTTTAGTTGTTGTGTTTGTTAAATTTTATTGTGTTTCTATTGGTTGGATTATTTTTGGTACATCTGCATTTATTCTTATTTTTTACATTAATCATATATAAATAGGATATATTTTGTAATCATATGGTACATCTAATACTTTAGATCATATAATACATATTGACAGTCTATTCCAACATAATAGGTTTTAGTAAAAAAAAAGTTAATAGAAATATTATAAAATAAATTTTCTTTTAATTTTTACATGGTGCTTTACCCTCACTCTTATTTTTTCCCCCGATAGTAGGCATTGAATTCTTTTAAATAAATATGCTTATTTAAAAATATTTCTTAATTGTTTTTTCTCCAAATATTCTATTGGTCGTATGATTAAGATAACAAGTTAAAAAAATCAAACCATAATAAACATGCTACGATTAAAAAAAAAATTCTCATTTTATTATAATTACATTAAAATTTTAAAAATTAAGTGAGTTAACATACTAAACTTCAATGATTAATTCAACAGACAAATGAATTATGCACCTTTGTGATGTGACAATATATTTGATTTTGGAACTAAATATGAAATAGGACTTTTTCTTATACTTTATATATATAAATATAAATATATATATATATATATATTAAAAACGAAACTAATTCATTATGAAAATGAACTTGATGAACTCACCAAGACAAAATAACTTCACATGGGGTCTATGGCCCCCCCTTGGTTCCTATATACATATACATATATATATACATGTATATGTATATGTATATATAGTTTAAATAATTAGTTTAAATATTTTTTTAAAAATATCTCAAAAAATATATAAATATTATTTAAAAAATAATATATATTATGTAATTTTTGAAAATAAAATTTAGATATTGAAATAAAAATAATAAAAATTTTAATAGTTTATTTTTAAATATAAAAATAAAATTGAATACAAATATTAATACCAATTATTTGTATTAATTTTTTAATATGAAAATAAAATTAAATATAAATTCGTATGTATTTTTTTTTGCTTGAAAATTTTGTCCCCCCTTCACCGGTGTCCTGATTTCGCCCCTGGATGGAGGGACATACAAACTTAGAAAAGTAATGAGAGAGATTTACCGACTTACCATATTGGCTTTCGCAAAAGAAATTTAAAATAATGAATTGAAAATTAAAATAATAATATCAATAATAGTATCTAAATTTAACCTAATTAGAAAAGGATGTCTGAAGTCTGAACTTCTCTAAACTGAATGTGAATTAAAATCAGATAATCCATCATTTTAAATAGTAATTAACCTATTAAATATTTTAAATGTATTTATTTATGCTTCCTACTCAACTATTAGGTTTGAACGAGAGAGAAAGAAGTATTTTAGGGATTGTACACATCACTCTTATAAAAAGTATAAATTTTCCTTTCTTATTTAAGGAGAATGAAAATAAACAACTTTACTTAAGTAGTATGAGCGTTGAAATCTATAATATGTAAATATTATATGTTATAATAAATTTTGATTTTGTGTTTTTTAATAATTTAGTCCTAATTAGTTTTAATTTTAATTTTAATTTAGTACTAATAAAAGAAAATTTAAAAATTTATCTAAATGAATACATTTTCTATTTCACAAATACAACATTTAAGAAAAACTAGTTGAAAATACAAATTTACATATATTTTTCTTGCCATATTTTAATTTGAAATATATATTATGAAATAGTTTTTAATAAGTAATACCAAATATTGATACAATAAGAATTTGATATATTAATTGACTTATTAGTGAATTATAATAAGATAATTTTTTTTAAAAAAGTGTTAATTAAGTTGGGACGGAAAAATATTAATTTTCTATCAATTAAATAGATTTTGGTGATAGATAAAGGTGAGATAAGAAAATCTGAACATAATAAATACAACGACGGTCTACCAATTTAGGACGAAAAGAATAGTAGCACTAATGAAGGTCTCTATCATGGAATGTTTGGTGTAAATAGAAAATGTGAACGGGATGAACACAACGGTTCATGGCTGCGACATTATCACATGCTTTTTAAGCCTAACTATACCAATAAATTCATTACTTTCATTTCCGCCGTACAAAGCCCTACCAATTAAAATATCTTCTATTTCATGTTCTATAATAACAAAATCAATTAATGAGTTCTAATTAAATTATTTACCATGATTTCCTAGTCAAATTATTCAAACCAATAATTATCAATAAAATAATTCTTATTCTGAAGGAAAAAAAAGTTAAGAACATAAAAATTTTAATGGGAAAACTCTGTAATCTTGAGGGAAAAAATATATGATAAATATTGAATAATTCTACTATTTTTATGTTTTTTTTACGGAATAATACATAAATACATGCACATCCAATAAATCTACTATAAAAAAAAGGTAAAATATTAAATAATTGAATTGAGAATATTAAATTACTATTAATAAATCATCTAAATCAAAGTAAATGAGTTAAACTATTCGAGTTCGACTTAAATTTTAACTCAATAAAAATTCATTCAGGCTCGAGCTCGAATTGCTCGTTTGTTAAATGAGTCAAGCTTAAATTAAAAAATATTCGGCTCGTGAGCTGGCTAATTTAAAAAGCTTGTGAGTTAAGCTCGTAAGCTAACTCGTTTATTATATTATATTCAAAATATATATAATTTAATTTATATATATTAAATTATATATTCTAATATACTAATTTTTTGACTAATTTAATTTATATAATTTAATAATATATAGTAAATGTGAGAAATAAATTAAATAATATAATATATAATATAATTTAATAATTTATAATAAAATATAAAATTATTATAATATTATATTTTATTTTTATTAATATATAATTATATTATTATTTTTTTATAAAAATATTAATTTTAGTATATTTTTTAAAAAATATAAAAAAATAAATAAAAATTAAAAATTAAAAAATATTTATTTAGCTCGTTAAAATTATTTAAATAAAGCTCAAAATATATAATAAATAAATTAACATAATATAAATTTTAACTTAACTTTTTTATAATAAATTAAACTTAAATTTTTTAAAATTTAATTTAACCGGCTCGATTGCAGTCTTAATATCGCCGTGCAACGCGCTGGGTTCTTTTTATTTTCAAAATTTAGTCTGGTTTGGGCTCCACACAAAAATGAGCTGTCCCAACCCAGTACTGAAGCGAGAGTGCGCCCAAATATTATTGTCAACACTTTTTAACATTTCGTGCAGCGAATGACAAACGAAACAAGCAATTAGCAAAGCAAGCGATAAGAGAAAGAGGATCGAATCAATTCATCTGTTATTGGAACTAACACAAAAAGCTTTAGTCTTTCTCTTGCGAAACTAACGGTGACATTAATAATCCGATAAACTAAACGAAACTCGAAAAATTGAAGAAAAAAATGTTGCAGCCCCAACACCAGCACCAGCCTCATCGACCTCTTCGCCGGTGCGAGGGTACCGCCATGGGAGCTGTTGTTCTCGATCTTCGCCCTGGCCTCGGCATCGGCCCCTTCTCTCTCGGTAAACAACGATTGACCTCTTTCGTTCATCAAAATTAGGATTTTTTAAAAAAATTTAATTCTGTTTGGCTATTGAGAAACTGAATTGTTTTTTATTTGTTTCTAGGGATGCCGATATGTGAAGCTTTTGCGCAAATTGAACAGCAGCCGAATATTTATGACGTCGTACATGTGAAATACTATGACGAGGTTTGATTTTTTTTTTTGATAATTTTTAGAATTTTAGATCATGACACCGAGGGTAAGGAAGATCATGAAAATTGATTAATGAAAGAATAAGGAAGAATTTGAGAATTAGGAACGGTGTAATTACCAAGCAATTATGCTGATTGATGAAATGCACTGTGAATTATTGTAGTGAATGTGCTGTGATAACAAAGGTTCAGATGATCAATTTGAAAGCAAAGTCAAGGATAGGTTGACTGCATTGATAATCTTGATTGTACTTGTGTCTTTATTAGCAAATTACAAAGCGAGGGAAATGGGAAACGAAGAGAACTGAAAGACACATAGAAGGGGGATAGAACAGAGGTTTACAAGTGTTGATGAACATAGAGTATTTTCTTTATCAGTTGACATTGACAACCCCTGTTAAGAACTGATTCTTGATGAACTAACTTCGCAAACACCTCTGTTGTCCAATTATTATGCAACACGGCGGATCATATACTGTTTGTTTTTGCAATATTAAAATCACTGTTACTATACCCTGTTACATGCAGGAGCCACTTAAGCTCGATATTGTCATTAGCTTTCCAGATCATGGATTTCATCTTCGATTTGATCCTTGGTCACAGGTGTGTTTTTTCTTTCTTTTTCTTATAACTTTGCATGTCCAATAATTGTCCTTTATCATGACTACCTGTTTGTTTGCTCTACCTTTTGATTCTGATAGAGATTACGGTTGATTGAAATTTTTGATGTCAAACGGCTTCAAATGCGATATGCCACCTCCCTTATTGGGTATTTATTCTTTACATTTTATTCAAAAATTATTTTTATGATTTATTCATGTATCATATAGTTGTTCACCGTTGTTCTAACATTCAGGGGACCATCCACATTAGCCACTTTTGTAGCTGTATATGCACTTTTTGGGCCAACCTTTCCAGGAATTTATGACAAAGAAAGAGGAATGTACACTCTGTTCTACCCAGTATGTGCATGAAAACTTTGTAGTTGGGAAGACATTTTTATTTCTTCCAGTAGGCATACGAGCTCTGTTGGTATTCATTTTGATGTCTATATTGTATAGGGCCTGTCCTTTGCGTTTCCTATTCCTAGCCAATATACAGACTGCTGCCATGATGGAGAGGGTAATGTGATCTATTTCACTTGCATATGAACCTTTTTTTTGCATATTTGTTTCTAATTATTTTAATTTTCTTTCTGGCAGCGGAATTGCCATTGGAGTTCCCAGATGGCACTACACCAGTAACTTGTCGTGTTTCTATATATGATGGTTCTACAGACAAAAAAGTTGGTGTTGGGTCTTTAATGGATAAGGCTTCTGCTCCTCCGTTGCCTGCTGGCAGCCTGTACATGGAGGAGGTGCATGTGAAGGTATGGTGCATTTTCAATTCAAGTTGTCTAGTAATCAGTTGATCAATTATCTCTAATGAATATGTAGCTGCTTAACTTCATTCTATATACATCTACTTTGGATGACAATATATATGGTACTGTGTTTCTGAATTTAAAAGGTCAAAATTATGTTTTCTTTATGTTTGTCTTTGGAATTCTTTTTAATCCCACATTGCTGTCTGCAGCTTGGTGAGGAGTTATATTTTTCCACTGGGAGTCAACATGTTCCTTTTGGTGCATCACCGCAGGTATATTTTGTTCTATTTGAGGTAGCCTGAATTTGGTATCTCCTTCTGGCATGAGTTAAACTTTCAACTTGTCAACATCATAGGTTTTTGTCAGGGTTAAAAGTAAATTTAGATTTGTCGTTGATACACCAGCCATTGTGATCAGGTGGTAAGTTATAAATGGTCATCAAGTTGCATTGCTTCCCTCATAAACTTATGCTAAAAGGAAAGTTTAGGGTTCTATTATGTTAAATTATTTAAGATCATGTGCCACTAAATTGGGTCAGTTATTTTAACACGATTAACCATTGAACTAAATGTGTTTTGCTCATGTGTTCATAATACAATTGGACTGCCCTAATATATTTTGGAGAAACTTTTGGCCTAAGAAAGAGGAGCTAAATTTAATCCTTGCCCCTAATTGCATTGTAAAAGAGCAATTTTATGTTATCGGTTAACAAGTCATTCTATTTTTCTTCTTCTAAAAAGTTTAAGATTCCATCCAATATAACTCTTGCACTTCTATTTATCCTTCCCCAAAATTGTGAGGGGCTCATTTAGCTGTGGAGATATCATAGATGCACACTCAAATCTCTAACTTGCTTGTGGAGGTAAAAGTGGGGTTTTCTTTCTTCATAAATAAACTTGGTTTTTGACCATAACTATGAACTGTGAAATCTTTTCTTGTTCACACCCAATGAAGTTTGTGGAAACGGTAACTTACCATAATCAAATAAAAAAAAAGTTGGTGGGGCTGGAAAATGATATTTGGTGATTTTTATTCTTTACTATTTTACCATAACACATTCTTGAGTCCTTATTGTTCAAGAATTGAATTTTCCCTAGGAAAGGTGCTATTAGTCTGCTTTTAGTTTCTTTCCAGGGGAAAAATCTACTTGGTGTGTATTATGAGCTTATATGCATATTGCAATGGTATCTATTTGTAACTTGTCCTGTGTGCTCTCTTCTTTTAAATGCAGGATGTTTGGACTGAATTAGGCCGCCCTTGTGGAATTCATCAGAAGCAGGTAGTAGGGTAATTACATCTTGTACATGTGGTCTTGATTCTGTTACAAGCTATTTGTTTTAATAATATTAGGATGGATTGCTGGTTGGAAATTGTAGGGTTTGACCTAGTAAGCAGTAATGCTGTGATGAGGAAATAATTTGACTTAATGATAACACCTATATGGGAGTAAAAGAAAAAGTTATGTTACTGGTTTTAGATTGTTGTAGTGGTGTAGTTATATAGATGGATGGATGCTGCACCCATTTCAATTGAAAGGAAGACTAGAACTGGGCACTTCTTACTTATTTTGTTAAACTTCCTCTAAATCATCTTCCAATTACTAGATTATTGTTTAACAAGACAGAGAATTGGGTGTTTATTAATTTTGGTAGTTGTGCAGGTGGATCAAATGGTCATTCACTCTTCTTCAGACCCTCGTCCACGGACAACTCTTTGTGGAGATTATTTTTACAACTATTTTACTCGTGGACTGGATATTTTATTTGATGGACAGGTATTTACTTCTCTTTTCCTTCCTCTATGTGGTATTGGAGCATGGTATGTTGTTTGCAAGGGTTTTATCCTGATACTATGTTATCTTTTTTCTGTTGTATGCTAATCCATTTTTGTTTTTACAGACACATAAGATCAAGAAGTTTGTTTTGCACACCAACTATCCTGGTCATGCAGATTTTAATTCATATATAAAGTGCAATTTTGCTATTCAAGGTTCTGAATCTGTCCTTCTTACCCCTATTTTTTTTCAAAGGCTGTGCTTGACATGCTAATGCGAAACTGAAACTTCTATTTCTTTCTTGCATTTGGGTCTTTGTTGAAGTAAATAACTCCAAACATATTACACCAAGCACCAAGTGGGACCAAGTTAAGGTATTTTCTGCACTTTGGAATTCCTCTTTTGTTTTCTTCTATTTATTTATTTTTCATTTGGATACTCAATTGACAAAAGATCGACTTGCCTACATTAAAAAAAATTCCTTGGCAGTATTTTATTGATTACAAAGGCCTTTTTTATGTTCCTTTTTTTAAATTATATATATCTCTCATTATCTGATTCTTTGACTCCCAATCAACCTATTAATTCACTGTTTTTGTTCTGAATTTTGTGTATCTAGTTCAGTTTTCTCTCTTTCCAGAATGCTTTTTATATTTTTTTGTTTTGTCCCTTTCTTTAAGATTTAATACTGTTTTGTATATATATGAATATAATTATTGATTAAATGAGCAAGATGTATGCCTGCTGTTAGTTAGATCTTTTCTTTGTATATGCCCTCATTTTATTGTTCAAAATTTTGCTTTTGAAAGTGAAGTATTGCTATAACTAAAAAATAATTTCTCACTTCAGGAAATCCTCGGTGACTGTGGGCGGGCAGCTATCCAAACACAGGGTTCTACAAGTAATCCTTTTGGATGCACATTTGTATATGGCTACCAGAATATTGCCTTTGAGGTGGGCTGTTCAATAAGTTTAGGGTCAATGCTTTGTTCTTGGTCTGAACTATTGCTAGAAAATGAATTGTGTAACTTTCAAATATATAATATATATGTTATATGTGTGGGTGCATTGCTCTTTCTAACAAATATTTTTCTGATGTTAACAGGTGATGAAAAATGGTTATATTGCAACTGTAACTCTCTTCCAGTCATGATTATGTTCTTCTCTGGTACATCTAACTCTGTCCTTTTTCTTTTCCCCTTAACAGCACTATGTGCTTTTTTAAAGAAAAAAGAACAACTTTAGTTTGCTTGGGAAGTGGTTCCAATTGAGGAATTCAATTCAACTGAACTAAAAAATTGTTCAAAATGAGGAATTCAATTAAATTGAACTGTATTTGGCCCTAATTTCTGTGTTTGAAATCCCTACACCTTTATTTAGTTCAAATTTATATAGGAGAGGAAAAACAGAACAATGTAGGGTCCCAATCCTAATTGAAAGAGGTTTAATTTGTTAAAGGATTGAATCCGCTCATTTCTATAATGATGGGATATGCTATCAATTATGCTAATAGCCCTGCAAGCACCATTGTCTTGTAATTAACAGAAATAATTGTGAGAAATTAGATATTTCCTTCTCATTTTTTTTCTAAACAGTAAATTCAGTTGAGTTGTCCTCCTAAATCTGATTATTGAACTTATGAATTGAAGTAAAAAACACTGGAATCATCTAATAAATTCAAGTAGATTATTCTCTGTGATTTGTTCCAAATATGCTTATGACCAACTACATTGCCAATTGGCAAAGTTTTTAGTTCCGTTGTGTAATATTCTCCTTTGAGAAGTTTTGTTTAAATTAGCATCACATTGGGTGGATTATTCAGTGCTTGATCATATTTTATTATTTATTGCTGAATGGCAATTCTTATTATAACTTTGCCCTTGCTTTTCTGCAGGGTTCATATATGGAATTCATTTATAAATGCTGATATTCTGAGGGCTGCCGCTTGCTTTCCTAGAGCTCCTGAGGGTGGCGATGGGGCCGTGTTCTGTAATGAAGCACTAGAAATTGTATTAAAACTAGCCATTCTAAGTTATTTAGGCAAAACCTGAGCACAGAAAGCCGCTAACGAAATAATCATATACTGAAGCTGAAGATAATGCAACTAATTTACCAACAATAACATTGATGTCAGAGTCAAATACCTCTTCATATTAATCTTCAATTATTCATTCACTAATTTACACTTATTTGGATAACTAGTCATTTGAAATGTTCTCATTCTTGGCTGTGATGATTTACACTTGAAACTGAAATCATCATTTATCCAAAAAGACCTAGACTATTTGACTAACCTTAAAGGTGATGTTCTTGGCGATGAAATAAGGAGAATTAATGGCAAATGTCGCAGAGCCGTAGGTGCCCAAAGGATACCCTCCTTGCCCCATTTTGTCTGCTGTATCATCCCATTCAATGATGGTCTTGTCTGTGCCAGCACCTTTAAGGGTAATGTAAGCCATGCTTGCAGGAATCTCCACCTTCTCCCTGTATTTTGCCATTTTCCAATCACCATAATATTAATAATATTAATCTGTAACTAATTTAGCTGATGTTCGGTAAAACTTGTTTATACATATGAATTATTAAGCTTTTAAACAATTTTATGGTTTAAAAGTTCCAACACCTAAAAAAAAAGAACTATAACAAGAGTGAAATTAACACAACATTTTAGTGTCAAAAAAAAAAATTACATGTACTCTAGAAAAGTGAAGTGTACCTGTAAGTCCCTGCACTAATTGAGATAACCACCCTGCAATTATTGACAATTGGTATAGAATTGATAGCTTTTTGCAGAGAAACAAAATGTCCTGACTTGGAATTTTTACCAACTTTTATGGATAAACAAGGCTTGAGCAGGTTCTTGGCTTTCTGGAAGAAAGCATTCTTGAAAGAGCCTATTTCATGTGCTTTTAGCCATTTGAGGTAAGCTTCTTGAGTTGCCATTAACTTATTAGAGTCAGACCCATTCGGAGTTAACAATGAATCTGCATTTGCAAACAATAATAACATCAAAAACAACAAATTCATGGTCATTATAGTTTTTGGCAAAGATGATCCAGAAACTTAAAGATAAGGAAGATAAGTTGGTTTGAATGAGAAAATTTTGAAGACTTGAAGAAGAGAGAAAGAGGGAGATAGAGAGAACGGAGACGAGCAGAGGAATCTATTAGTAAGGTTATTATGTGAAATGTCTCTTCTCAACATATCCATTAGACTTAGCAGTGGTTTTTTTAGCTTTTAGTGAAGCGGTACTACTCTCTTTCTTTTTGTCTGTTACTATTTTGTCAGTGAAGTCAAAAACTGATAACTTTAAGGCCAATTTTATTAAATATTAACTCTAATCAGTTTTGGCACTAAGGCTGAAGTTTGGTTCATTGTTTGCTGGTAGCATTTAGCCATTGATGGTGAGCAACTGCTGCCAACTGGGGATTTGGTCCCTTAATTTTGAAGAAGCTAATATAAAATATTTAAGAAAAGTTTTGGATGTAAAAATATTTTAAGAAGCTTTATGATGAGCAACTGCTGCCATTTGCTGCTCCACAAGTATGCCTTATTACATGATATGGAATTTGTACTTATTTTTCCATTGACTCTGGTATAGTAGGCAGTACCAGCTTGCCATGTCCATTGCCAGAGTGCAGATCAAATTACTCTAAAAATAACAATTGTAGTTGCTCCTAAAATTGCAAATTAGATTAATTTTTTTTAAATAAATGAATGTATAATTTTTTGGGATTTCTTCAAAAATATCTTAAAAAATAAAATTATTTTCAAAAATACCAATTTTCATATGTATACATCCAGTATACTAAAGGTATATCTCATTTTCAGAGATATAATTTGGTATACATCTATTACAATAAAAATTTATAAAAATTATAGAATATCTTTAAAGAAAAATAAAAAAATGAGGTGATATAATTTTCTTATTTTTTCACTAATAAATTAAACTATAAAATGCATGGGCGCTACCAATTTTAGATTGAATTATTTAATATTGTATGCATTGTTTGATTAGTAGTTGAGGAGGCAATTAGTTGTTGATATCTTAAGAGAGTGAATAGACAGAAACCATAAAGCGTATAATAGATAGAGTGGTCCTTTTGTAAAAATTTCATTTCGCAAATGAGTCTAAGAGAAAGAACAAAAGAAACTATATGTTTTGGTTGGGTAAAAGGCATGGTATGGTAGATGATGATCGATGGAGATGCTGCATATTTTATTATGTTTATGTATATGACTCCTTTTTCCTTTCAATTACTAGGGCTCTACTTGCCTTGGATATATATTCATAAAATTTCAACAATCATAAATAAATATTAGTGGTAACGTTATATATTTTCTTAATTAAGAGATTTGTGTTTTAAATCAGAATATTGAACTCATTTAAAAATGGTAGTATATTTTTCTTTATAAAAAGGGCCTTATATTATATAACTCTTTTCAAGTTTATTTTTCTTTAATTTTCTCATTTATTTTTATTTAGATCTTATGAAATCGCACTTTATATATCACAAGTAGAAATATCAAAATGCATAAACATAAGGCGATATAAAAATAAGATGAAAATAACAATTCTGACAAATTAAGTGCATAAACATATTTGTTCAAAAATGCATAAACATTAAAAATTATAGGGTAAATGTAACAATAAATTAATGAAATTAGGTTAACAACTAAAAATTCATTATTCTAACTGAAAAATTCATTTTTTTTTTAAAACACACTTTAATATTGCCTTTTTCAAAATCATCAACTTCAGTTTATACTATTGAAACATATAATAACAATGAATTAAAATTTTAAAATTTAAATACTAAAATAGGGTCTAATTTAAAACATAAGACAATATAAATAATTTTTTAAAAAAAATAACATACTAAAATAGGAAGTTAGTAATAAACTAAAATTGTCATTTTAAAACAACATTTTAAAAAAATATTCTATTGTGGAATAGCTTTAATTTTTTTTAAAAAATTTTATAACTTTAGTGAAATTAGAATATATTATCAGTTTTGACAGTTGGTAACTATTCTAGTCTTGTACATTTTTTTTCTTTGAAGGTATAAAATTATAATGAAGGCATAAAATTATAATAAAGTGATTAAATGAATGGAAAATATCTCTATAAAATATAAACAAAAAATATAATTAAATATTGTGAGAGGTTCATTTAAAATATATAATTATATTTTTAACATTTAATAAATAATTACAAAAATATGATTCAAAATATATAATTGAGTATTGAGGTGTAAATCCATATTTGAATTTCTTTTTCTAAAGTCCTAACGTTCAAAACAATGAGAGGAAAGGAAAGTATAATTACATTATAGAAAATGGCAAATATATAAATATAAAAAACATCAACCAAAAATAAATTATATATATTTAAATTCAATTTCTCTCGGTTAAAAAAAAAATCCCTATGACAATTGTTCTTTCTATGACATGGTAAAAAAACGACGCCGTTTGAGCGTCAAGTAGCATCTCAGCCGTTCATTTGATCGCCGAGAAGACAAAAATTTGAAAAAAAAAGAAAAAGAAAAAGGGTTCAGTGTTGCTCGCTCTACTCCCTCTTCTCATATCCATTGCAGCGCCAGCTCAAAGCTTCAATTTCAATTTCCCAAAATTCTGTGTATATTATCAGGTAATTTTTGCTCCGAAATTCCTGAACTAAAATCGATTTCATTTAGCGAAGGTCCCTGATTCCTACTTACAATGTGCAGGCAAAGATGGTTGCCTTTTGTTATTATTTCATTGCTATTTGATTTTGTAATGTTTCAATTCTGAGAATTGATTGATTTCTGACATTTATTTGTGTTCCATTTATTGTAGTATTGTTAGGATGACCGTATCTGGACTAACTGGTTGTCCCTCCAGTTATTGTTTCCGTGTGCCTGTGAATAATGGTGCCCGGTCGTTTCTCAGACGAGTTTCAGCTTTTCCTGGTGCTCAGGAACCTAAAAATAAGATAAAATTTCTTTATCTAAATAGGTATTTTTCAATTATTATGATTTTTTTTGTTAACTATTAAATTCTGCAACTGGGAAATGCATGTGATAATTTTTTTTGACACTGTTGCAATTTTGCAGATTGTCTTGGGTTGGTTCTGCACAGAGATGCAATGCAAAGCAAACTCACCTTGTCAAGTGTGCAATGGATGCTTCATATGGTGGTGATATGACAAATGATGAACCTGGTAAACATTTGGTTTCTTTATTAGTTAAAAAAATTTGACCCGTATTTATGACTCTATTGCTGGGTTTCTTCTTAACTGTCAAAACAAAAGTTTTTTCATCTCAAAGTCTGGTTGTATAAACCTAAACGAGATTTTTTCTGGTTTATCCTACGTTTTATTTCTGCTGTAACATTCAAGTGCAAATTGTTAGTGTTCAAATCTCTATTATCAATAATACCCAAATTACATATATGATTATAAAAGAACTGCTTTGTTTAAGTGGCTGCAAATGTATAACTAAGAATGGAAATCCACATATTATTAGTTAGAATGGGTGGCTAAGCTAGTGACAATATATTATAACTAAAAATCGCAAATCCCAACTAAAGAGCAAGAAATGTGAAATAATAGCTAATGCTATTATTACTTACTGGATGACTAACGAGTTGTTTTCATTAGATATTTACCATATATTAGATGACTCTTGGAGTCAATAATTTAATATCTTCAATTAAAATTAATTCTACATTAAGTTTCCATTACAATGGAGAGGGCTGGCCTAAGAAGATTTCGTTAGCACCCTCAGGTTGAGTGAGTTCATTTTTTTTTCTTTGATAAGGGTAATAAAATTATCCTATTAGTTTTTGATCACATAATAAATAAATGGATGGGATAGTAACTTGCAGAGAACATTTACTTCAATTGTATTATAGGTAAATCCGAGGATAGGAATATAATTTACTCTAATAAAATATAAATAGATTTGTTTGACTATCATAATTCACTGGTCTATCATAATGAGATGATGGATATGGTGAAACATTATTTGCCTTCTTCACATTTGACTCTGATCCCTTCAATGTATAGATAACTATGGAGGCTTGGTCTAGATTCAACCCCTGACAAATGTACCTGGAAATGATAGTGGGAAAAAGTGGGGTGGTGGGGGGGTGGGGTGAGATTATGATCTTAGACATTGAGGATGTTAGATGAAATTGTGGGCTAAGCTTCATATGTGATGGTTCTAATTGAGTAGGTATTGCATATCTCCTTTGGGACATTACTGCTTGTGTGGACAATATGCTTTCAGATTTCCCAACCTTTAATATGCAAAACTGTATAAAATGTTTTACGAATTATAAATGAAATATTCGTGTTGCTTCTGTTTTCAGGAAACTTTAGCTGGAAATACTTAAGATGTACTTGTTGAAAACCTATCCATTTCTTATTTATTTTATAATCTGATTGATTATAGTGGCTTTTGCTTATTGATGCATCTAATAGATACTGATAAAAAGTAGCATCAATCTCTCTGAATCTTTCTTATAACTATCTTTGCAAGTTCAGTTATTTTTCCCAGAATTCAAGTAAGGGACCCATACAAACGGCTTGGGATCAGCAGGGAGGCTAATGAAGATGAAATTCAATCTGCAAGGAACTTCCTTATACATAAATATGCTGGGCACAAACCCAGTGTTGATGCAATTGAATCTGCCCATGACAAAATAATCATGCAGAAGTTTTATGAAAGGAAGAACCCAAAAATTGACATTGGGAAAAAGGTTAGGGCAGTAAAACAGTCCCGTGTTGTGCAGGCTGTCACAAGCAGGTTTCAAACTCCACCAACAATCGTCATCATTAAGACATCAATTGTGTTTCTAGTGCTTGGAGTTCTCACTGTTCTCTTTCCAACTGAAGAAGGTCCGACCCTGCAAGTAGCCATTTCCTTAATGGCTACAATATATTTTATATATGATCGGCTGAAGAGTAAATTCCGAGCTTTGTTTTACGGGTACGTTGATAACATATGCTTAAATGCTTTTCAGAGTATTATGATTGTTATTTTTGGGGTACAACTTTGACAAGTATTTCAGTCTAGAAAAAGTCCATTACACCTAAATCTTTTTTTGACCTTCGAAACTTGTTAGTATCTGGGGTAATTTTGTTTATGATTATGATCCCTAATATTGCAAGCATGCTTGCAATCATGTTAAATAATTGATGTTAAAAACAAGAAGCTCCAGGAGAAATGACATTAATGACTGGAGATTTGGAACTAATGTTATTTAATAGTAGTGTTTATTTGGGATATTACAAAGTATTTTCTAGTCCTTTTAGAGTGTCATTTAGGTGTTAGATTTTGCGAGCATTTTGTGTAATTTTTTGTTTTACTAGAATAGTTTGGTTAGATGTCTTTAAGGTTTATTTTTTAGTATTTTTTTTATATCCTTGTTAGTTTGGAAAATATTAAGGGTTACTAGAAGCAATTTTCAATTTCCCATTTTTGGCTTTCTAATTTATTTTTAATATTCAATTTTCACTGTAACACATTCATTTTGACCTTTTTTTTTCTACTACTTCTTGTTAGATTAAAAAGATTGGTAATTTAATCAGAAAATGTATTGAGGTAATTGTTTGTTCAAATTAGTGCCGATAGCCATGTTCTAAATAAGCTTTTTGGATAACAATAAATTTATTTATGTTAACAGAAAAACAATGTAATATGTTTTACCCAAAATAAATCTAACCACTAAAGAAACAATTTATGTTAAATATTTATTTTGAATAATGTATTCCTAGCAGATATGGTGCTGAGTAACTATCTAGGAAGCATGGATACTGACATGGGGACAAAACAACATGCTCTTTTTTTTTTTTAAATGCAGGACATAATACGGTAGGGCACATAAAAATTAAAAACATAAAGCATCATATTTCTATTACCATAATAAAATTTTTAAAGTATTGATTTGTGAAGAATGAATAGGTAAAACAGAAGTTGAAACTTGAAATGTGTTTTGAGTAGGAAGAATGAAAGTTTGTGTTTTTTTTTTGGAATATTGTTATCCTGTTATTAATATAAAAATATTAGGAATTTAAATTTTCTTTTGAAGTTTAAAATTTTAATTTAAATTGCTCTATTTTGAATTTTAAGAAGCATCATTTTAATGTTAAAAATTTTTGACATGCCACTTTTCTAAATGTGTCCCGTTCTGTGCATCCAACATGCTAGGGACACCTATACAGCAGACGCAGAGAAGAGTCCTTGCTTCCTGTGTAACTATCTAGAGCATGTTGGTAGCCCGTAGCCTTATAGCTTGCAGTGTTCGATATTTTTTTTTGAATAGGGGTAAGGTGGCAGGCACAGAGTAAAATATATGTTGCGGAAATGAAGATGTTAAGATGAATGTGTGGACACACTAGGATGAATAGAATTCGTAATAAGTGCATTAGAGAAAAAATAGGGTTAGCCCCTATCGAGGATATGATAAAAGAGCATGGATTAAGATGGTTTGGTCATGTGAAACGCAGATCTAGTGATGTATCGATTAGAAAAAATGAATAAATAAAAATAGAATTAGCTAGGAGAGACAGAGGTAGACCTAAATTAATTTGGACAAAGGTTGTCCAAAATGATCTCACTGTTTTGCATTTATCAGAAGAGGTAGCCCTCAATCGAGCAGAATGGAAAAAAAAGAATTCATATAGCCGACTCCAATTAATTTGGGATGTTTTTGTTGTTGGGGGTAAGGTGGCAGCTTCTCAAGCCACCACATCACAAACCTTCTATGCACGCAAAACTGATTTTGGGCCAATTTGGCTGGTTGAGGTGTGCTTACTGGCTTGATTTCTGGGTTTCTTAGTCTTATCAGTTGGTTCAATCATGGTATGAAACAATGGTTACAATGAGGTGAGGGGTATGGATAGTGGTGTTAGTGTGGCCCAGATGGGCAGTAGTGGCCATGGCATTAGATGTGGTGGATGGTGAAAGCAATAATATCCAAGAGGGTATTAAGGTGCTAATGAGGTCAACAATGTTGAGAGTTGATAAATAATCCTGTCATGTTGTTGGTGGTTAGTGGTGATTCTTGTAGTGGCGACGGCAATGTTAATGACTACACAAACACTAATCCTTTTTTTTTGTTTTCTTTGGTAGTTCAAATCCTGGAGGAAAAAGTTCAGTTCTTAGAAGTCTAATGTCTTAAAGTTTGGGTTACTTAGATTTTAATAAATTTGATGCTTATTATTCAGTTTTTTAAATCAATACAAATTCAAGCAGTTATGTTCCTTTTGATTGTGTGATGCGATTCAACCTTAAGCATGGTATGCTTAAGAAAATGTGATGCTTAAGGACATCTGAGAATGATCCTTACAATGTTTTTTGTTTATTGAACTCTGCAACTAGATCTGGGAACCAGGAAGAAGCTAATTTTATTTGTTTATTTATTTTTCCACCTCCTTCCTAGATTTTAAATTGATTCAAACTAAGACTAAACCTGCAAGCTGTCTTGCGTTGATAGCTTTAGAACATAGCCTCTTATCTTTTTTTACTTAAAATGCATTTTGGAATTTCTTTGCTGTCCAAACTTGAATTATGCAACAGTAAAATGTTTTGAATCATATGTTTGTTACCTTGGTGCAGCGCTGGAGCTTTTATTTTCTCGTGGCTGTTTGGAACCTTCTTTATGGTATCTGTGATTCCACCACTGCCATTTATTAAGGGAATAAGGAGTTTTGAAGTTACCACATCATTGATAACTTATGTGCTACTCTGGGTTTCATCTGCCTATTTGAAGTAGGCACCAGTTTTCTATAGCAGAAGATCCTGTTGCAAGACCAAAATTTTGTTGCGAGTGCTCAGTAGTTCATCGACCTTACCTTTTCACTTTAAACCTTGTCCCCTTCCTAACTTTAGAATTGATACTTATAGCATGTTAACATATTTTTGTTTGCGAGTCTCCAGTTTAGGAAAGCTTTGTGAAAATGACTGTTTTACTGTTTAGAGAAAGGATGAAAAACTGGATTCAAGTAAAACAGCCAGCTACTACACATACTTTATGTAACGATATTTTACTTCATGATGAAAACTGAATGTTGATGGAAGTTTCTGATGCTGCTATTGTTAGGTATATATGATATGCCCTAAATTCAATTGAACACATCTTATTTTAATTAGTGTTGGAAGTTTGTAACTTTTTTGACATCGTGTTTATTAATATGATATTGCCTTAATTAAATTTTAAGATTTATTATTATGATGAATATTTTGATAATGAGAGTTAAATCCTTTATAATTTAATCTAAAGTTATTCTTGATTATAAAATTACTAAATGGGGGCGTTAACGATCTAATTAGATCAATATATATATATATATGTGTATTTGTGTGTGTGATAATCTCTATAAGATAGAGATTAATTAATCTTACTAACAAAATTTCATATATAGATAGTGCATATGGAGATACGACCATTGAACCGATTTAATGGATAATATCTAATGATTAAAATTACTAATAAATTGTCAATAAGATATATTTTTTAAATAATATAATGTAATAGTTTTCTATGACCTGATATCATTATAAGTATTGACAAGTTATTTATTTTGATAAGTTATTTATTATATTTTAATAGAATTAACAAGTTATTTATTATACTTTGATACTGAATATCTATTGCTTTAAAGCAATAATTAAAAGAATATTGAATATAATTAAATACTTATAGAATTAGTAATTAATTAAGATATAATTTGTCAACTCTTGATAATGAGTTTAAGCTTTATGTTATCATTAATTATAAATGACTTAATAAAAACATTGGCCAGGGAGATGAATGAAGAAGAAAAGAGATTTTTAAGTTATTTTCTTATCGTTTATAATTGATATAATATATAGTTGACAATCTATTGAAATTTGATAAGTTAAATTATGTCTTATAATTGACCTGAAACTATAACGACAGAAGAAAATATCACATTATTTTTCTATAAGTTTTTGATATTAATTATTTATTTCATACCATTTGGTCATTTAAAAGTATTGTTAGACGTCAATCTTAATTAGTAAATTGGTTTGACTATTTTTTTAAATTTAATATTGAACATATGTGATCGTACACTAATGAGTATTCTGAGTTTTGCTAATAGATTAATTATATTATTTTTTAATAATTAAATCAGAGACTTTAATTATTTAAATAAATAATATTTTTAGTCCAAATAAAATATTATTATGTTCTCTATTAGCGCCAATAATATAATTAATATGATTAGCGGTGAATTAAATTTTGTAGATAAACTCATTATATATATTTTAAATTATTATTTATATATTTGGTATATAAACAATTAAAATAAAAATTAAATATTTCCATGGCCAATACTCATGGCCATGGATAAATAAAATTTTGCGCATTAGGATTAATGCACATTGAAAAGTCTTCGACAAAGTATAATGGTTAGTGCATTATATAATAATGCACACCAATAATATATATTAATTAATGATGGTTAGTGGATTATATAATAATGCACACTAATAATATATAAAATAATAGTTAGTGTATTATATAATAATGTATATTAATTAGGGGTGATCAAATTTCAGTTAAACGACTGAATATTCAGTTTGGTTAATCAAAATTATTATATATTGATCGGTTTGATTAATATTTTTAAATAATTTTGATTTTCAATTTTGGTTAACAGTTAACCGATTCAGTTTAGTCTATTAATCATTAACCGAATATTTTAAAAAATTATTTATTTATTTATTAATTATTTAATTTTTTAATTATATTAATTTTTTAACTATAAATATAAATTTTTATTACAAAATAAAATTATTTTTTAGTTATTTTAATAAATTTTATTAAGTCATTTAATTATATTAAATTTTATTATAAATAAAATTTTTATTATAAAGTTAAAAATCTATTGGTTTGGTTAATTAATCAAATTGACCGGTTTGATTCAATTAATTAATTAAACCGACCAATATTCAAAATAGGTCGGTTCAATTAAAATTTTAGCTATGTTAACCAATTAATTCGGTCCACTCCTAATAATGCACATCGATAATACAGCAGTAAACAATGCTATTCAATAATTCCTAATAATGCACATCAATAAATGTGGCCTTTAATATGGCTATATATATTCATGGCTACGAAATGCATTTAAAAAAAAAATGGTATTGTTTACAAGTCTCAAAAAGAAGTTGAGAGATTGTAAGAAAATTGATGAAGTCTTAATTTTATAGAAAATACTTAGAAGATTAAGAGAGTCTTAATCATATAAAAATATTTATCCACTTTTAAAAGTTAATATTATAACGAAAATTTTAATTTAAGGTTTTAATTTGCTTATAAGTTTTATTTGTCAAAGAGCTAATAATAAAACTCAATTTCAGTATGATATACATAGAAACTTCGTATAATTAAAGTTTTAATATCAAGAACTTATTTTTAGGTATTATTAAAATATGTTTTTTGATACATATATATATATGTATAATTTTAAATGCAAATTGATTTAGCTTAGATTATTTTAAATTTTTGCTGCGTGTTATAAACACTGAATAATCTATCAGCTATAATGAATCATGCAATGTACTATTTGCTATTTAGCAATTTTCCTTTTTTTTTAATATAAATATATTTATACATATATATATATATATATATTTAAATCAATCACTTACAGATATTTTAAAATTTCATTATGAATGTATAGAATTTGTAAAAGTTTAAAAGAATCTATAATATTATCATATAATGAATTTTAAGTTCTTTTAAAAATTTAAGTTCCTTGATGACTAACAAATAACGACATTCTACCATTCAAAAAAAAAAAAAAAATAACGACATTCTATTAAAGAAACAAATAACGACATTCCGTTCTGAAAAAAAAAACATACCCGATATTCAATGTGGCATGAAAATATACTGTTATAAAATCAAATTTTTCATAGAAAGCTTATTCTTAATGGGCGGCTTTAAGGTCAATTAATTTTATTTTCATAGAAAGCTTATTCTTAATGGGCGGCTTTAAGGTCAATTAATTCTTGATAAAATTGACGATCATTTAAAATTTTATAAAAATAGTAGTATTGTTTTACTATATTTAGTTAATTATTTACTATTAATCATTTGAATATATAAACTGAGACTTAAAACAATTAAATTAAATTTCTGCACTTCTTTATTTAACTTAATAGGTATGTGTAGCAAATACTTACACATACCTATTATCTTTAAAAAATAATATTAGTATGCAGTTATTCTTTCTCAATATGCAGTTGTAATAATGTAATATTCTCATTTTTAGTGCATAGTAGAGCAAGTGATGTGGAGGATTAAATAGGTGTGATTGATAGAGGAAAATTTAAAATGAGGACATTGTAGAAATGAGATTCATACATATTACATATTTGAAATATATATGACAAATATATGACATATACATATATATAAAATATACCATATATATAAATTAGGTATAAAGTGGTGTTGAAAAAGTGAATAATAGAGAGGAGAGAAAGTCAAAGCAAGAAATAAAGTAATCCGTGAAGATTAAAGGTATTAAGATATTTTATTAGTTAATTATTAAATGAAAGGATAAGAATGTAAATTGAAGGAAGAGGCTTGATCTTTTTCTTTTTGCTTCTTCCATGGCCGTGCTTCACATTTAGAGAGAAAGGAAGAGAGATTTCTTTCATGAATACATTAAAATCATAAGAAATTCAAGAGGATTTAAGGTGGTTTTGAAGAATTATTAAAGAATCAAGTAAGTCTTCCTCTTTTCAAGCTTATTTTTCTTGTTTTGATGATTATGTATAACTAAGGTAGTGGGAGGAAATTGTTATAAATGGTTAAACTTGGTTGTAATTGAGTTAGTAAGATGTATATATGATGAATTATAGATTAATTTGTTGAGATATGTATAAATTGTGAATTTAGGGTTATGTAGTGAATATATTTAAATTAGAATTTTGGTGTGGATGATTATAATTGTTGAAATGGAATAATTTAATGTTATTTAAATGTATATATTATGATTTTATGGTTATAATTTTGATATGGATAGGTTTAGATAAATTTAGGGTTATAGGAAGAATATGTATAATTAGGGTTTCCAATATGGATAGTTGTTAATTATTGAAATGTGATGAATTAGGGTTGTTTTAATATAAATATTATGATTTTGTGGTTGAAAATGTGATATGAGTATATTTTAGTAAAGTTAGTGTTTATGGTTATAATATGTAAAATTAAGATTTTTGAAAGAAGTTTTTATAACTGTGAAAGTGAATTGTTTTATTGTTATTTTAGTATGAGAGTAATTATTGTATGGTAAAGTGTTGGAAATGAATTTGATATGTTGAAGTTTAGACAAAGTAGCAAAGGGTGATAAAAGGATTTTGTTAAGAATTTAGTACAAGGATTTTGACAAGGATTTTGTTTAGAAAAAGTTGTGTAAATAATGAAAGTTTAATGGTAATTTCACATGAAAATGAATTTAAATGAATAATGTTATTCATAGTTTGATTTATATGTGTTTAGATCAAGATAGCCCTAAAGGAGATATTTAGAATTTGATGGTAAAAAGTGGAATTAAGTGATTTTTGGAATCAAGAAAGTTATATACATAGTACAAAATCTATTTAATTAAGTTTGCTTGTGTGGCATTGTCCATTTTAGTAACTTTGAGGAACTTGGAGTTCCTTCAAAGTAACATTATGTATGAAGTATGTATATTGGGTTGGTATTACGTACATAGTTATTTTAAAATATGGATATTCACATATCCTATGCAATATGACATAGTTACATGATGTATGTCACATTGGACATTTGCCCAATGTAAAGTTAATATTTATACATGAAATGTGTAAAGTATATAAGTGTTACATAATATGATATACTATATGGAAATACATTGTAAAAGATGTGGAATGAGTCATGTTGTGAATGTGATTCATGGGTACGAAATATGAGTATAGGTAGCAATGAAAATATTTTTTTAAGTGGGTAATGTGTTATAGTATGTCGTGTGGATTGTTTTGCCTTCGGGGCCGAACACATTAGTGCCAAGCACATAGATGCTGAGGAGATGACCTTCAGACGATGATAGACACTTTATCTCTAGTGTTGAGAGGGCGGCCTTTGGGTGTACATTAACACTTAGCCTTTGGTGTCGAAAGGATGCGGCCTTTGGGTGATGATTGATACTTGCCTCCGGTGTCAATAGGGGACGGCCTATGGGTAATATGTGTGACACTTTATCCCCAGTGTCGGACTTTTGAGTAATTTTAACTGAGATGTTGGGCCCAATGTGTGTAAGTATGAGTGTATGTGTGTGTTATAGATGTATTGTAGATTATGATTTATGAAATCATAAGTATCGTTAAGTACATATGTGGTGAAATGTTGGTAAATATTATATGTTGATGAGTGTTTGTTTAAATAGTGCATTTTCATACTGAGAAACTGAGTACTTTAATAATTTAATTGTTATTGTTGTTAAAGTATGTACCATTAAGTAAATTGCTTAGCGGTTAGATGTATTGCGTAGATGAATGGACTGTAGAGTAGAGCGATCCAGAATGAACTGAGAGTGGAGTATCTATTTTGCCATAAAATCAACTGTCAGGACTGCATTCATGTATAATTTTTCATTCCGTGTACTTTTGAATTTTATAAGCGTGGGACATAATACATGTATATTTTAAATAATTTGGTATTGTTATATATGTGTATATATATATATAAATACACCCGATGTAAAACATGTTGGACTTATGTAAATAAATAAAGTGGAGATTTGAAAAATTTTTAGTGATTGATTTAAAAATATTTGAGAGTAAAATTTAATTTGCAGATTGTGTTTATTTAACTTTGAGAATATTAATATTATAGACAGAACTTTGGCGAAATTTTGTCATAAAATTTCTTCTATAAATTTAAAAATTATTTTAAATATTAAAATAAAATTTTTTTATGTAATTATTGTAATACTTTTATATTTTAAATATGTATTTTACATATACGAATATATATATATATATATCTTGTACGTATTTAAAATATAAAAATATTACGAATAAAAACTTTCTTTCAAATATTTTATTAAATATTTAGTATGTATTTATATTGAAAAATAAAAAACTCATCAATTATTATATTTAAAATTCAAAAATTAATAAAAAAAAAATATATTCTATATTTTTTTATTTTTTTATTAGTAGCCAATTGATCATAAAAGTGATAGTTTTAATTATAATCATTTTCAAATTAAAGTAGGTTATTTTTGGAGAGTAAAACTGAAGCTTCAACGACTTATTTTGCTTATTAAAATGAAGGTTCACTATTCTTAAAGTCGAAAAGAATAAAAAAAAAAGAAAAAATCTATTAGAAAACAAGGAAAAACAAGAAGAAAAGAAAAATCTATTAAAAAGAAAATGTATTGATATAAAAAAAGAAAAAAAAGAAAGAAAGAAGATAGAAAAAACACTAAATATGAAAGAAAAAGAAGAGAAAAAAGAGCAGCATATTTTTTAAAACAAAACAATGGATAACATAAATTTTAAAAAATAAAAGTTTAAAATTGAAAAAAAAAGATAGAACAATAAAATTGAAAAAAGAAGTTAAAAAATAGTATACTGTGTAATTTCCACTAATATAAACTCTAAAGATGTTTGAATTCTTATTTCTCGGTCTTTATTTAGGGAAGAAATAATATAAAATAATCAAACTATTTAATATATCTTTTCATTGTATAAAAAAAGAATATATATATATTATAAAATTTTCAGTATATAAAAAAACATAAAATAATCAAACCATTTAATATATCTTTTCAATATATATATAAAAAAAGAATATATATACACGCGCGCGCACACACAATTACTGAACACGAAAAAAAAAAGCAATCTACTAAACAAAAAGAAAAAAGATATATGATTAAGTAACGTCAAATAAAAAAAAAAGTTCTTAATTGAAGCACTAAACATAAGACAAATCCAGTCTTATCTAATCCATCTGATCCATGAAACAAACACAATCATATCATTCTTTTTAACCATCTCTAATCCTCCAAGACCCGCCATCATAAATATAATCTCCACAGATTAGTTCTTGTCATTTTTTTTTATTTTAAAAATTTAATTTTCAGATTTAGAAAAGAGAAGTTTGATAATTGAAAACATACAGAGAAAGCGCAGAAGTCATGAAAGATAACTGAAATAATGAATGCAGTATTCAGTACACAAAGGATCAAGGGGTGCGCAAGTCGTTCAATTGGCAACTCATACTAACAATGCCTTTCATAGATGAGCTACTTATTTACTCGGCATCTGTTGAGAAGTTAATACATGAGATTGCGATTAGTTACTGACCAATTTCGTAATTCATGGCTCTATGCTCTAAAGAGGATCATATGTAAATCCTACCACTAGCATGGCATTCAGACAACCACAGGTCCATTTGGTCAATGACCTGCTGCCTTACTTTGTGAACTGCATCCGGGAAACTGCAGTTCTGGGCATTACCTGAAAAGGACAATAATTATTTGAAAAGACTGCAGAGCAAGTAATCAATCTAAGCTGGAAAAAACCAAGAATGCATTATTGCAATTTACAAAGAAAGGTAACAAGATGATGATGTACCAATGAAATTTAAGCTGAATTATGGCCCAAATCCTTAAAAGAGTTTGTTGAATTTAAATGGTTCGAGAGAAATCAAAATTTAAGACTCAATTTGATGATACACCTAGGGATGACAATTTTATCCAATTCGATAGATATCAGATTCTACCCGATCTGATTGGGTAGAATTATGCCCGATCTGTTATAATTAGAATATGATATGAATCAAAATAATTATATCCGAAATAAGTTTGAGTCAGATATAGATATAGATATAACCCTATTCGAATCCGATCCGATTATATAAATTATTTTTTAAATATTTATATAATATTTAATTTTAAATATTTACTTAATATTAATTTCATAATTTATTTTGAATAAAAAACATAAAATATGACACATTTAATTTATTATCTATTAAATCAATATATTATGATAATATTTTAATGATGATACTGCTTGTATTTTAAGAGATATTTTTATTAATAAGGTTATATTTGATATCAATATTTTTTTACAATGAAAAGAGTTAACTATTATAATTATCTTTTTCATGGATTTCTTTTTTTTTATATTTAATTTTCATATACATATATATTTTATGGTACTATCCGAATTATGATCTGACCATATCCGTTTAAGCCCTATCTGTAACAATAGAATTATTTATACCCTATCCGATCCGATTCGGGTCGAATTATGGTTAGGATATATCATTTCACTTATAGGATAATATAAGGACTTTTAGAAATATGATCTATACACAACCCGTTGCCATCTCTAGATACGCCTACTTACCCATCTTGTGCCAAACTTTCAACATAAATTGCAGATTCTCTTTTTATCCAAAGGAGAAAGGGAAGGAAACTATACATACCTTCAAGGCTTAAAGGAGACTGTGGACATCCTCCCATATCAGTACCATGTCCACAATTATGACATGTGATTACATAGGAAGGCACTGTAAAGTTCAGAAGAAAGTTCACAATCAATATGAAAATAAACAGATTTTACAATTATTGTTGACCCATATGATTCTGCGTTGTAGTTCTGCATATCATGGCCATTAGATCATGTATAACTAATGTAAAATTCAAATACCAGTAGTTTTCATACAGAATATTAGACAAGCAGGAACCAATATAGACTTAAAAAAAAAATAGTCCAAAGGTGTTCTAAACGTTGTTCAGGCTACAAATCCAAACAAAACAGTATCTAATCCTAGTTCAGGTTTGCAACAGAAGGATGAGACTGGCTACCACCAGTGAGGAACTTATGAAGCAGCAGCCCAATTACTGAAAATTTCATATGATAAAGTGAACTACAAATTGATCAGCACAGTGGCAATTTTTTGAAATTTAGGCATGCTCCGCTTTACCATGAATAATACTGTAAAAAAATGGAAAATATTGAATTCTAAATAACAAAAAACAATTGTATAGTTTGCATCCCTCCCCCACTTTTCTTTCCGCAGGATGAGATTTCAAATAAGTTATCAAAAAACTTACTGTCAGGAGTTGAAACCTGTTTTGACGCATGCCGCCAGGGATCTTGGGAGCCATTCGTAAATACAATTTTGGAGCCAGCATAGAAGCAAAAAAGCTATATATAAATGAGAGTTTGATGGCAGTTTTGTCAAAGCAGCAATACATAGATGAACAACATTACGTTTACAAAATATTCATTTTTTAGATGAACATTACATTTACAAAAAATTCATTTTTTAGATGAACAACATTACTTTTACAAAAATTTCATTTGTCCCTAGATGCTATATTTTTTTTGAACTGAAGTCCCTAGATGCTATATGATTATTATCTTCCAGACTTGCCTATGTTTCCCCAGAAACCTTTTCTATCTTTTTGAAGTGTTTACCATCCAGCATTAAAGGCTATATTTTTTTAGAAAGAGAGAGAAATTTGGTTTCAAATGTCAACCAACTGTTTAAAAAGAAAACAGGAATTGCCAAAGGAGAAGGGAAGTTTCTTGATATGCAATCCAACATATACAAGTTTGTAAGGCTAAAGGTATATACGGAATGATACAATTATAGACATAAACATAAAAAGAAAAAAAGACAAACAAACAAAATAAAAGGGTCAATATTTGCCTGCAATTTTTGTGCCCCCATAATATATGTTGGTTGCATCAACTTCAGGATAGACTCCCTCCCCAAAGACGTTCTTACAAAGGTCCAGGTGATATCTGCAACACATGAGCAACAAATTTGTAGATAGGCGAGCAGAGCAAACCAAAAAAACTACACTGTTTGATAATTTTATATATTTGCTACAAGTATAAAAATAGTCTAAACATAAAAAGGTCATATAAAACATTGTATATTTCTCAAATACATTGCGTCAACTTTTGAGGAGCGAACGCTGTCATTTGAGGGCGCCACTTGAAAATATGCCAGATCACTGCACACTTGGAACCACCATAACCGATCAGAACTTTTTTCAGTAACAGCAGTTTTTTTCAACTGTTCTTGATCATATGTTTGAACACTTTCACCATTGTACTCTTTAACATATTTGGAATAAGATTCCTGCAATAAAAATGTTATTTTCATTTGTCATTAGGAGGTAATTAATTAATCAAGAAAAGATGGCATCATGATCTACCCAAAAAAAAATATATATCTTCAAATAAAGAAAAAATTTGATAAAATGTAGTTACAATTGAAATTATGAGCAGCACAGAAAAGAAATTAGCAGTTTAAACTATTCTAATCCCACCTCAACATTTCATTCCTCAGTCAATTGTCAAAGCAATCAAATAATATATTCAGAAGTTTTGGTAGGAAAAGTGATGCAGAACAGAAAGCTCTGGTATTCATGAAGCAGTTTGATAGAAAACTGTTCTAGTGACAGTTTGATAATTATTGTCAAAAGCTGAAGTTGCAATTGCGTTCTATGGGCCTAGCCGAATGGGAAATGGGCCAACGAGTTAAATTCAATGCTTTGTCGTGAGATTCGTCACTTTTCGGCCAAATTCTATCATTTAGACCTCTGAAAACGCGTTTTACTAATATGACAGCTTAGGACATTTTATTTTTTTATTTAGAGTCCGAGGATCGATGCACCGTTTGGGCATTTTGTCTGCCTCATTAAATAATATTTTTTTTTATAATTGTAATCTCATTTATTTTGGCAGTTTGTTACATTTTGAAAAATTTTCTTATTTGGAATTAAGATTTTCTGTAACCCTAATGCCATATATTATAATGTTTGAAGAAATATAATCAGTTTTTGGAGAATTGAATAATATTATCACAGAGAAACTTTTTTCTCTTATATGTCTATTTACTTAGGTATTATTAGATTAAACAAGAATAACACTCTTTATCCCTTGTTACATTAACTTCCGCTACGTCAGTTGGTAGCCGTGTTCGTTCTTGGATAACAATGGCACCGTGAAGACAACGTATAGAGGAGGTTTATAAGCGTGACCACATGGCCCACCTTGAGCAACGAATTGAACAGATGATGGAGGATTGGATGAGACATATAATGAACCAGTTAACAGAATGAATGGTGCAGCTCATGGGGGATTAGAATAGGGCAAACCTTAATCATCGGGGAAACCCTAATATAGATGGATCTAATGGGGGTTCTGATGTTGGAGGGGGAGCCGCACAGTCGATATAGAGCTCCTGTTGAAGATAGGCGCTGGGAATCTAGAATGAGAACAAAAATACCAAAATTCCATGGCGACCTTAAACCAGAAGAATTCTTGGATTGGTTGGCCACAACAAAAGAGATAATGGAATTTAAAGGGATACCCGATGATAAACATATCTCTTTGGTTGCAACAAGGCTGCGAGATAGGATAGCGGCCTGATGGCAGCAGTCTAAATTAACCAGGAACAGGCAAGGCAAGACTAAAATTGTTAGTTGGGAAAAGATAAGGAAGCATTTGCAATCTGAGTTTTTGCCTTACAATTTTCAGAGATTAATGTACCAGAGGTTGTAGAATCTAAGGCAGGAAGCTAAAATTTATTTCCACTAGTTACCCTATTGAGCTTAAATTTTGTTTTGGCTTGCTTTTCTTTATTAAAAATGAAGCCTTGAAATCCTTCCCTAACATATTTGAACTTTGTGAGGACCATTAATTATACAAATAGATGAGTGATAGCAAAGTTGAAATGTTTTTTAGAAGCTGCTATATTTAAGTAAAATTCTCTAATAATAGCAAACGTTTGAGGTTAGGAAAAAATTTAAAATAATATCTTTATACCCAACTAGAATTAAATTCAAAGTTATGGAGAACTAGTCAAGTTAGAAGAGAAATAGTGCAGTAAATTGTAAGTAAACTAAAGATTCACTCGAGCTAAATGTCTAGTGTCCTTGAAAAGTTCATTTCTGATGAAAAAAATTGTTTAGCTTCACTTTATCCAAAATCTATTTAGCCACATTACAAGCTTATAAAGACCTGATGATTCCTCTAGAATTAGCAAGATAAATTAGTGAAACATGCATATGAGACATGTCTTGTTCTTTATTGAGTCGAGACCCAAGCTAAGTTCGAGTAGCTTGGCTCATTTATAGCTCTAGAAATGAACAACCAACCATAGATCTAACTCTTCTCCATCTCTTTTTCTCTCAAAAATTCTCATCAAGTTTAGAGAAACAAGAAGAACAAAGGAAGAAGCTAGAGATTTTGGGAAGATTCAATCATTTCTTCAAGGATTAATTCATCTAAAGCAAGCAATCATTCACGGTTTATTTTTTTAATTTTTGTTTTAACTTCTTTAATTCTTTCTTAATTCATTTATTGAAGGATTGAAGATATGGATTCTTTGTTTAATTTTTATATCTCTTTTTCTTTGATATTTTATTCAGTAATAAATAACTAATATCTCTTTGTGGAATTAGGTGGATTTGGATGTTTGGATGATGAGTTTTGATTATTTATATATATAGGTATTTTCTTAAGTCTATGATTTCTTGGTTTTGATTTATTTGTTTAGCAATTTTTTGGCCATCAATTATTAAAATCTATGAAATCATACAATAAACGAGAGTTGAGTATAATTTTGAATGTGGAATCAATAACTTTAAGTGATTAGCTTAGAGATAAGTAATTGCTTGAAGATCTAGAGATGATATCTTGAGTTTTTGGATTGAGTATTGTTTAATTTTCATAAAAGTAGAGGATTAAGCTTTGTCTAATCATATTCCCCTTGCTTAAGAGAGAAGTAGATAAATTTTGTAATACCCTTGCTTAAGAGAGAAGTAGATAAATTTTGTAATACTTAAATATCTAAGATTTAATAAGTGAGCTTAATTGAATTGATTAATGAGACTCATTAGAAAAACTTCAATGAAACATACTTTTACTCTTTTATTATTGATTATCTAGCATTCAACTTAGAGCAATAAGTTGATTTAGTTTAATTAGATAGTTAAATTATTAAAAATTTGACTATTTTTAGATAATAGTTTAATTGAATTTAAGTTATTTAAGATAAATCTTTTATATGGATACGACACTCCTACTTTCACTTTACTACGTATTACGATACCGTATACCTGCGATATTAGACATAGTAGTACACTCACACACAACACTTTTTTAAATAAAAAATACACTCTTAAAAAAAATAAAAATTTGTTTCTCACTTTGATTTCTATAGACTATATTTATATTTTTTAATTTTTAATTGAAAATTTACAAAGAATAAAAATTTAAAAAATTAGAAAATAGAAAAGAAAATTAAAAATTAAAAATAAAGAAATATTTTTCACAGCTAAACAACACTAAAAATTCTAATATAAAAATATCAATGGCAGCCCTAAAATGAATTTTTTAATACATAAAAAAACTTTTTTACAACAAAGACATTGTGAAAATTTAAACTCATCATGTGTCTACTATAAGATAATACTACTAATTGACCTAATGCTAACTTAGAATATTTTATAAAAAGGAAGATGCTAATTTAGGGATTTTCATTGAACAAACAAGATAATTACATAACATGTTTTCACTTTGACTACAACTGAAAAACCACATCGTGGCTTTTGGCTATTTTTAACATACACAACATGCCAACTCATATATTCTTTTTTTACACTCATATTATCAAAGCAAATTTTATTTCCAAATTAATTACTAAAACTTCATGAACAACCCCACCACCATAGACCTAACTAACATATATATGCATTTTGAAGACTCTGCATGTAAAAGGGAAATTTGACAATCATTGAAGCAACAAAAGAAATTGGAAGTTTTGCTAATATTAATATTAGTTCTGATTAGAAAGAAATGTCCATCATGTCCATGCTCAAGTTCTCCATCATCACATTCTCCAGGAAACCACATTTGTTTGGTATTGAATTGTTGAAGCGTCCCATGTAATTTCTTGGCTTGAGTGAACAAGAAGAAATTGGAAGAATAGGGATATTTACACAATTGCAAACTTCAATCATGTATCCATCAGGGTCATGAAAGAATACTTGATCCACCCTATTCCCTTCATATTCCACAATTGCTGTCACATACCTCATCCCCATTTCTTGCAGTCTCCTCTTCACAAGTTCAAAATTTGTGCACTGTGGAATCAAATTTCATAATTTTTTTTGTTATATTGCTATTATATATAGCAAAATTGCAGCTGATTATGCTTTTTTTTTGTCCAATCATCAATCTCAATAATCATTGAAATCTAACAAATAATAGATTTTTTAATTATTTTAATTAACATATTTAAAAAGAAATTTATAATTTTTTTGATAAATTTGATTGTACTGGATAGTTCAAATTGACTGAATAGTTCAAATTTGAAATGTTATAGCCTATAAATTAAATTAATTAAGTAATTATTATCATAGAAGTTGAAAGTCAAATTCTTAATCTAAAATAACTAAATGTTTTTAATTATTCACAAAAAAATGTTTTTAATTAATATATAATATATAATCAATTAATCTTACCTGAAAAGAGATGTGATTATCCTTGGGATTAATCGGGCGTGGTTCAATAATGGAATCAAATTCATCAAACGCTGGATTCTCAATCAAATGTATTCCAATGCCATAATTGTACAGCCTACGTACATATAAAGATTCAAACAAGTTGTGATCTTAAGAATTTAAATTTTCACTAATTATATTTAAAAGGAAAAAAAGGGGGGGGGGAAACTAAAGAAATTAAGGAAAAAAAAGGAAAAAAACTAACCAAGCACCATTGAATTTGAAAGAAGGACGTTTAATGACAGCAAAGCCCAAAACTTCCTCATAAAAGCGCATGGAAGTCCAGACAGATGAACACAACAAAGAAACATGATTTAAGGACAGAAGAGGCAATGCCTCATAGCTGCCCACTTCCTCAATCTCCATGATTATTCAACAATAAGAAACTTGAGCTTTTGCTCTTAATTTTTTCACTTACTCCAGCTAGATATATAGCCAGGTAATTGCTTGCTTGTATGAAGGATATTATAACTAGCAAATGGTCCTTTTAAGTTTGGAAATATCTTTATCACTTTTCAATTAAAATTCAATCTTTTTTGGGCTGTTAGGAACTTTCCTACCACATTGTCTTTAATCACTAATCAAGACAAAATAAAACTAATGCGGATCATGTATATACGTTTCATAGTCTTACAAATAAAATGATATATAGCTTCAGAGAGAAAATTTATTGTTGTATACATAGTTACTTCACTTGTTGTACATTAGCCCTTTATCATTTTACATGTTTTAAGATGAGTTTTCAATTTTTAAAAATAATTTTATATGTGTTTTTAGTACTTTTAAAGTTTTAAATGGAATTGTTAAGAAGGGAGTTACCTGCATATTAGTACTCTGATCATAAAAAATAATCAAAAAACATTTATGTAATATTATTTTTTAAAATTAAAAATTCATTAAAAAAATTATTTAGACATCAAAATAACATAATTTCAGACAAATAATCTATTATTTTCTATTAAAAATGATGAAAGCATTAATTAATAGTCACTTGAAATCTCCATTGGTAATTCTCTTGAATGGTGTTTTTCCCTACATGCCAAAACTACAATAAAGAGAGTTTACTCAAATTATATTTATCTTTTATAATAATTTCGCCTACTTTGGCTCTAACCGTTTCAATTCCTAATTGATGTGTAAAGCAATTAACACACATGCAATAACTGAAAGCAATAGCATATGGCTTCTTATACACTTTTCTCAGTTAAATATTATTTGAAATCAAATATGCAGTACCTTGTTGGCTTCAAACAAGTGTGAGCCTGAAATTGACATTTTAATGAACAGCTTCAATTACCTATATCTTAATCTTCCATTTGAAGGGTAAAATTTTACTATTCTCAGTTTGCGATTACTATATATTATAAAATATTAATTAATTTTGGAAAAAAGAAAGAAAGATTTTGTTATATTAATAGATAATAACTACTTCTGTTACTTCATGTTCTATAAAAATCTGATTAACAAAGTATAATAATTTTTGTTGAGCATGCATAAATTATAAATTAAATAATAATAATTCAAAAATTATGGAAATTTCTTGGATGTTTCCAGTAGCTTCACATGCATGCAAAAAGCGCAAAAGTGATGATTTTGTTTCAAACCGGTGGACAGTAAAATATCCGCGTAGGGTATATAAAGTTAAAATAAGAAAACGATAGACCACAGTACTACACTCTTCTTGCAGATGGATGGACTGGAGACATTATATACTACAGCGCCTACTCCAATTAAGGATTCCTAGTTGGAGTGGCGAGCAAATTAAAAAATGACACTTGTTATCTTTTATAGGGAGAAATTAAATATCAACTGCTTTGTGTTTATCTAGATTAGCCAAATTTTTAGGCTTTACAATTTTCATCTTTCATATTTTTCTCATCTTTCTACAATTATCAATTCTTCAAATTAATTAATTCTTTTATTAAACATTAAGAATTACAATAATCATTATATTTTACATTATTCAGTAATATTGAGGCCGCTCCATTTTTTTGAATAAAAAATGAATTTATTTATTAGGAAAAAACATCCAAATACAATGCTTGTAAAAGAAATTCTGGAGGACGGTCCCTCTATAACATTGAGTCTAACAAAAAAACAGCTGCACCTCTGTTTTTACTGATTTTTTTTTGTTAAAATTAAAAAATTTCAACAACAAAAACATTCGAGTTTAATTAATATATTAATATTAAAATATTAGTTCTAATGAAATATATTAAAGATAAATATTCTTTAATTATCTTAAATATAATTTTTTGTTTGTTAATGTTTTATTCTTGTAAAAGAAAATAAACAATTGATAGGTTTATATTTTTTTTATCAGAAGATTGATTTATATTATTATAAAAATTTACAAATTTTTATTGTATTGTTACATTTTTTAAAAATATAATATTATATTACTATAACAAAATCATAATATATATTTTTAAATACTCATTCTTTTATTAAAAAAGTTATATAATAACATCAATTTTTATAATTTTATATTTTTTAAATTAATTATTTAATATTTATTTTCATTTATAAAAATAAAACATTGATAAAATAAATTATAATTAATATTAAAGAATATTTATTTTTGTAGTATATTTCACTATATCTGATATTTTAATACTAACATTTTAGTTGAAATTCTTTGGAGAAAAATGTTATTTTTAATTTTTAACATGAAAAACTAATTTATTGAAGAATTGATAATTATGACATAGAGAAATAAGGAAAATTCTGAAGAAGGAAGGTGTAATTGTCTTTTGATTCCGATAATATTTTTTCAAAATTGTTTTCTTGATAACTTATTTTACTTTCCTTTTAGTTTAATATCCAAACTTCGTGGAACATGTGTCACAATTTAAATGGCTTGTGATGCCAACTAGTGATGCCAACTAGGGAATCCTAGTTGATATCACGGTTTCACTGTATAATTTTTTAAAAGTTGGCTATCTCAGTAACTATAAGTACAAAATAATTAATATTTAAATTTTTATTGTGTGGCACCATGAAAGATAACAAGTGTATTTTTTAATTTATTTGCCACTCCAACCAAAAATCCTAATTAAAATAGCAGTTATAGTATATAATTTCCCCATGAACTGGAGGATGAACTAGTAAAATTAATGAGTTACCAACTTTAAAATATTTTAAAATTTATAGTTTTCTTTGTTAAAAATACTTATAAATTATAGATTTTTTTTGAGAAAAAATAAAATTATAGATTTACAAGCAAATATATAACCAAATTATAATTGTAACTATATAAATAGACGATATGGATAATAGATTCAAATAAAAATTTAATTACATTAATATAAATTTATGAATGAATCATATCTTACATAATTAAATGATATACAATTACAAATGTATATTATATTTATAATAATGAATAAAATAACATGTGACATTTTTTTTAAGTTAGTGTCCTTATATTATTATTAACAACTCAACTCTGAGGGTAAAGCATCAAAAATTGGTTAGGGCACGCATTGACTTCATTCCGTTGGACCAGACAAATCAAATGGCCATTCTAACTAACTAGCGGGCACATTAATTAATATTTGCTGTGCGTTTAACATGAATCAGCATATCTTTCAACATCACCCTGTAAGCGTCCTACAACATAATTAAATCAAATTTCATAAATTTTTACCCCAAAAAAAAATATAAAAGAAAAATCCTTAGTTGACATGATAATTTTGAAATATTTGTATTGAAAAATAAAAAAAAAAATGATACCCTTTATTATATTTTTCTTTAAATTTTTAATTTTTTATCAGCAGTATTTTAATTATTTTATTATAAACTCATAATAATTATTATAAATAATATAAAATTTATAAACTCATAATAAATCATTATAAACTAATTTTAAACTTACTGTAAACTTATTATAAACTAATAAAAAAATTAATATTTTAATAAATATTTTATAAATTCTGATATTTTAATAAATAATTTATAAACATAGTAAATTTAGAATTATTTTTTATATTTTTATCAAAATCCCAAAAATAAATTTGCTAACTGATACTATCTCTATTTATCGGGCTCATAAACTTAGCCCGATACTCTCAACACCAAAGACAAGCTTTTAGAGAATGATAAACTTTTATATTGAACTTTCGTAGCCTTATCGAGCTCTTAATTTCTAGAAGATAAATTTTTGGTACAGCCGTCATATGACACTGATACTTTTTAAAAGATTCACTGATACATTTAGACTTTGTCTTATATCTTTTAATTTTAAATAGTGGTAAACCCTTGAGTAAAAGATCTTTTTTTAACTTTTTTAGCCCACTTATCTATGGACAACCTGAATAATGACTTAGACATCAAATTTCTTGTATAAAACTATAAAAAATAAGTTTAACAACAAATTTAAAACGTTCAATTATTTCAACTGACTTAGGGGGTGTTTGGTTTAGCTGTTTGATGCAGCTGATAGAGGTTTGAACCCCAAACAGCAGCTGTTTGGTAAAATTTGATGTTTGGTAAAATTTTAAAACAGCAGCTGATAGCTGTTAGGAACCCCAAACAGCTGCTGTTTCAATAAGCTCCTACTCGGAGCTTTTTCATATCAGCTGATAGCTGATTCATATTAAAACTATATTAACCATATTAAAATAAATAAAAATTAATATTTATTAGATAATGATATGCTTATTGGTAATTTTACATTCAAACTGCAACAGCTATTGTATTTTTACCAAACACTAACCCGAATCAGCTACCAGCAACCGCTATCAGTTACCAGCTGCTATGAACAGCTAAACCAAACAGGCCCTTATTATCCAAATGAACACATGTTTTATTTCGATTAGGAAAACAATGTAAAATAAAGAAATACAATCTTTATTTATTTTTACTTCATTACAAGAAATTATTAAGAGGGGACATTCTAATATTTTCGTAATACCTATATCATTTTCAGTTAATTTTCATCACAATTGAAAAAAAGAGTTATAAATTCAATTCCAAACTCACTACTTTCCTCTCCAAACCCCATAAAGGAAAGACAAAACAGAATTTAGCCTTTTTTTTGTATGCTTTCCCTCTTGTTTGATTGGAGCTTTATGATCAGAAAGAAATGTTCATCATTTCCATGCTCAAGTAAAAATTCCAATTTTTACTAATCTAAAAAAACTAACCAAGCTCCATTGAATTTGGAAGAAGAGGGACGCTTGATAAGAAAAAAGCCCAAAACATCCTCATAAAAACGCATAGAGTCCCACACAGATCTACAGGACAAAGAAACATGATTCAATGAAAGAAGAGGCAGTGCCTCATAGATTCGCACTTCCTCAATCTCCATTCCTTGTTTTTGTGTGTGCGTGTGTGTTTTTAAGTATGAAACTTAAATTCTTTCACTTCCTTGCTCAAGCTATACAGTTGATTCTATGAACCTGCATGACAATCAAATTAATTCTCCTTTTATAGGGAATAGATTGCTTCAAATATCTCATCACTTTTTATTGAAAATTACTTGTGGAGAATAATATAAGGAACCTTCCTAACATATTCTCTCTGATTATCAATCAAGACAAACTAGAATATGTAAGCAAATGATCTCTCTTCCCAGGCTTATTGTAACTATAAAGAATCATCTTTTTAATAATAGCAAGCATCTACATGTTATTAAAATATAAAAACTTTAAAACATATAAATAAAAATTAACAATAATTCAATTTCACATATAAAATTATATTCTTGTAACCAAAAATTTAATAATAATGTTATAAATAGACATTTGGTAATTTTATAAATATGTTATCAATATTAAATGATAACACTATTAGTACATTATTGTAAATATATAATTATTGTTAATATAAAAATATAATTATATTAAGTTAAAAATTGTAATTTAATAGCTCCAGTAAAGAATTACTTCACTAGTTTAGGAATGACTATTTTTTTAACCAAATCAAATCGAGTCAAATTGAAATTGAAATAAATTAAAAATTTTAATTCTTTTAAAATAATAATTGACTGATTCGAAATAAAGAAATAAGCATAGCTGAATTAAATCTGAATTAAAATAAGAAATATTAAAAAGTTAAGAAACCAATAGTATAATTTTTTTGATCTCATGTTGACGTATGTATACATGTCGCCAGTATACCAATAACGGAAAGAAATTGGCAGATGGCTTCTTACATTATACACTTTTCAGTTGATATGAAAACAAATTTAGGGATTGAAGCTGACATTTAATAACAAACAAGAATCCAATTGCTTGAACTTTTTTTTTTGAACTGGAATTGCTTGAACTTGCTTATACACGTTTTGTACTGGCCTGCAATGTTTATAGAAAAAAAAAAAGGATTTTGTGTCTTTTATACAAAGGATGATTATTATTATTTTTAATTCATTGGATCAACAATGCAAATAGTTATTCTCGTTTTCTCATAAATCCTCCATTAATTCGAATCTGAAATTATAAACAAACATTTCAAAGATCCTTCAATGTTGAGATATTCCTTTTAATCCAACAAAGTAATTAAAATTTAAATTAGATGTAAATCAAAGTAATTTTAAATTAATTCTGTTTCTAAGTAAACAGAATTTGAAGCTTAAAATTAATTTATTGATAAAAATACGGAAGTTTCTTGCTTGTTTCCTAAAACCGCGTTAACAAACTATATATTACTATACTAAACTTAATAAAACAAAGGCAAATGATATTTTCCCACTACCCTGATACGGCCACAACTGTACCCTATCCGCGTTTCCTTTTTGTATGTCAAGGTCAAGGGTTACATTAACTGCCAAAGCCAAGAAAATGGTTATGTGCTTCTATATAGTCCAACGAAAAAGGAGAAGATAATTAGATCGTGTATGAGCTGCATCTGATAGGCCGTTTCGTGCTTCGAAAGAGAATTAACTTACAGTGATGCAAGACACACTTGCATTTATATGGCAGCCAAGCATGGGTGTTTGTATTAAGGAATTAGAGCTTGGAATATATATTTTCCAGTTTTTTAATAGCTTTGATATGGAACATGTTCTTCAAGGAGGCCTTGGTTTTTCAATAATAGCCTACTGGTTTTGAATAGGTTCGAGAGGAATGTCATTCCAGCGAGTATTATTTTTTGACACAGTTCCTTACAAGCACTCCCTTGCTTTTGGTTATTTTTCAGAGGTAAATATAATGCTAAACTGTTTAGCAACTTCCTGGGAAGGTCTATGGATTGTGACAATATTATCAATAATGGAGTCTTTTGATCTTATATAAGAATTAGAGTTCTTATGAATATTAATGGCCCATTAAAGAGAGGGAAGAAGACATGGAAGGAGAATGGAGAAAGCTTTATTGTTATGTTTAAGTATGCGAAGCTTCCTATATATTGTCAGGTGTGTGGTATGGTGATCCATACTGAGAACCAGTGCTTTCTCGTCCTTGATAATGGTGGTAAGGTTGATCAAAAGTATGCTAATCTCAGGGCTCTGGTGAGGAACAACAGGATGTAATGTGGAAATCCTTGGATTTGCAATATGAGTGGGACAAGAGAAGTGATTTCCCAACCAAGATTTCAGGATGTTTCAATTTTTAATTGCGATATAAATCTTAATAATCAAATTTCAAAAAGATCCCATGTTGATCTTCCACATGAGAATCACATGGAGATTTGTGCTAATAACAAATTGTGCCATATAGGCAGTAATGATGGGCTGGGTAAGAAGGGCAGATGTTTGATACTGATGTTATGATATTATCCGAAGAGAACAAGAAAAGGCAACACATTGACAAAAAAATATTTTTTTAGAGTTATCTACAGTGGCTGATCAATATATAGATGAAAATCATTTTAAAATGGCGGGTCCTGTTGAACAGGCATATGGATGCCAATGATTTGTCTAAGCTAGAACTACTGAGGGCTCGTCAACCTTTATGCAGTATTAGCTCTTAAGGAGCTAGTAGTTTCTCATGAGCTGATGGTAGTGTTTTCAATGGAAACTCTTTTTATTTCAACAACGTTTGAAGGAAATAGCTCATTCTCTACACTTCGACTCTTGTTTTTTTCATTGAAAGAAGTGGCAAGAGTGGTGGTCTAGCATTAATGTGGCAGAATAATATAGATACTACAATTGATGGCTTCTCAAATATGATGATGCAGTGGCTACTGATTTGGATCAAGGCAGATGGAGAATTATTGGTTTCTATGGTTTTCCTAAAACAATGAGGCATCAACAATCGTGGAATCTCTTGAGAAGTCTTTATCATTGTTCAAATTTGCATTGGATGATTACGGGTGATTTAGTTGGCGGTGAACCTCAACTAGTTAATCTGGTCACAGGTTTTATAGAAATGGTAGAGTATTGTGGCTTAAATGTTTTTCCCTTGCAAGGGCTTAATTATACTTGGGAGAAGGATAAACAATATGGAAATCTTATACTAGAAAAACTAGATCATGTTATGGCTAATAATGACTAGTTAGAGAATTTTACTGATTGTTCTCTTTTTAATCTTGTAGCAGGTACTAGTGATCATAGTCCTATTCTTTTAATGGTAGGTAACTAAATGCTACGACCTTCTTCAAAATGATTTAGATTTGAAAATAGCTGGCATCTAGTAGAAGGAATTGGTGAAGTTGTTAATCGAAGTTGG